>CP142455.1:42417500-45143750 GCA_038049695.1 Cinnamomum chago | reverse complement strand
CCATAAAGAAATGACTATAAGGCAAAAAGGATGGATTTGGGTTCTAGTATGGTTTTTACAAATACTACCAAGGTTACTACCATACATGGAACCAAATAGTCATTTGCATATGCAAGTAATGTAAACAAACAAGCAAAGATGCAAACAACATACATTTCCATTTCTAAAGATAATGAAACCAAAAGAAAAGGAAATGATAATCATGGAACATGCTTAAAAGATTATAACTAATGAGATTAAAAAGCATTTCCATTCAAACAATCTTCAAATCATTTTGAAAAACAAAATCCAACAATGAGCATAAAAAGAATGATTTTGAAGATCAAGAATCAACAATGTATTTGAAAAGATATAACTTCATTAAAACACATACAAGTTGATTTTTCAAAACAATGATTTTCCATATAAAGGTATACCTTATAAATCCATGGAAAAACTTGAATTGATTCAAATCATTTGATTTACAAAAAGGATCTAACTAAGACATCCATCAAATGATCTAACAACAATTGATCATGACAAATTAGCTATGAAAGCTTTTAACATCACAATCAATTAATCATGTAGAAATGCAATGCAAAACATATGAGTGCAACAAGCAAATCAAACATGATGAGATTATAATCAAAAGATTTTGAAAACCATGACATGTAACTTAGAAAGGTGCATGAAAACAAAATCAAATGATCATAAATAAGCAATGCATTTTATAAAAAGTAACTAAGAAAGAACCAAAATGCAAAGCAACATGACCAACTAAATGATTTAACTATAAAAAGAATAGGTTGGTCAATGAGGTCAAGACCCTAAGGTTTGTCTAAGTATCTAACTTTAGGAATCCACCTAAGGTCTTGGGAGGGTTGAACTTTGAGGTCTAGTTTGGGGTTCTCACCAACTAAAGGAGATTTGACTTGAAAAATTCTTTTAGACTTAACATCAAATCTTTGAGGTTTGACTATTTTAGATTGATGATTAGTCTTAGAGAGTTGGTGTGTTTGTTTCATAGGGGATTGCTTCAAATTTCTTTTCTTCTTATTTTCTCCCTTTCTTTGACTTTTGAAATTTAGATTTAACTTAGTAAATTTCTTCAAAAGTTCTTTCATGTTTTGACTTAAGGGAGGTAGGTTGAGAAGCTTTTTGTTAATAGATTCTTTTAAACTTGGTTTGACTTGTTTAACCTTTTTAGAATCTATTTTTGGAGACTCCTTGTTAATTGGTTTAACTTGTTTAAGCTTTATGGAGTCTTCCTTTGTTTTTAGTGTCTTACCCTTCAAGTTTGATTTTACTTTCTTGAGTTCAAAGATGGGTTTAGACACATAGCTTCTTTTCCTTAGTTTGCACTCAAACCTAAAGTGTCCTTCATTGCCACAATAATCACATTTTGTTTTGGGCAAGGAAGTGTGAGTGCTAGAGAATGAGGACTCACCTTTCACAAAAGTGTTGGTGAATTTAGGGTCATATGACATATTCCTATTAAATCCAAGACCCGTCCTATCTCCATGAGATTTACCCAATTTGAATAATTTTTCAAGTTTCTCTTCACTTTGGGTAAACTTGCACTCATACTTTTGTTTATAGCTTTCAAGTTGAGTGACTTTGGTTTTAAGGGTTGAATTTTCATATTTAACTTTTGTTAGTTCATTTTCAATTCCCTTAAAATTGTTTAGCTCTTCATAGGCAAGTTTTAACTTAGAATTAAGCTCATTAACAACATTTGATCCAAGTTCTAAAGTTTTTAAATTACTTTGAGCATTAGACAAATTTTCATTGGAAATTGTCAACTTGGATTTTAAATAGTTAATGTTTTCATCTTGTCTTTTAATTGTATCTCTTAGGTTCAAATTTTCATTTTTAAGTTCATCACAATTTATCTTAATCTCATTTAATTCATCTTGAGCATTAGATAAATTTTCCTTAGAGATAGTCAATTTAGATTCAAGATTGTTAAAGTCTTTATCTTGTCTTGTAATTTGATCTCTTAGAATTAAATTTTCCTTATTGACATTATCATAATCCATCTTTAATTCTTTTAGTTCATCTTGAATGTTAGATAGATTATTTAAAGAGATCATGAACTTAGAGTCTAGACATTTTATTACTTCTTCTTTCTCTCTAAGTTCATCTTTTGAAGAGGCTAGATCTTTGGTTAGATTCATAGATTCTTCTCTTAAGCTTTTGTTTCTTTTATCAAGCTTTGTAGATAATGTATATAATTCATTGTAGGCTTGTTGAAGATCATCTTCATCATACTCATTTTCTTCCTCTTTTGAGTCAAATTGATATTCATTTAATTGATGGTTTGAATCTCTAATAGAAGGAAGAGTGAGAGGTCTAGAAGAATCTACAAAGTCTATCCTAGTGGAGTCCATTCTAAAGATTTTCAAATAAGCACAACTCTAGGGTTTTAACTCTAGGTTTTTACACCTAATCAAGAGTTCCAAACACTTGATCCTAAGGGATAGAGCACTTGTCTCTGATACCAATTGAAAGTCCACGAGGATTCTAACCCTAGAGGGGGGGGGGGGGGGGTGAATAGGGTGAGCTACAACTAATGACTAATTAAGACCAATTTTAATTTCTTAAACTAAACTAGTCACAAGTGGTGATTATAAGAAAAAATGCGGAAGCTCAAATAAACAATCACCACAAAAGCATGCACCACAACACAATATTTATAGTGGTTCGGCCAACGTGCCTACATCCACTACCGGCTTGTGTCTCCAACACCCCACCGGATTCCACTAAGTATGCTTTTTACTAGGCTAAGCAATAACCCTTACAATGTGCTTTTCTAGGCTAAGCAATAACCTTACAAGATGCTTTTCAAAGGCTAAGCAATAACCTTACAAGATGCTTTTCAAAGGCTAAGCAATAACCTTACAAGTTGCTTTTCTTAGGCTTAGCAATAACCTTTACAAATATATTTTTCTCAAAGAAAGTGTCTTAACAAAAGAACACTCTAAGAGATTACAATTTAAGCTCAATGGAATTGCCTCTTGAATAGGCTAATATGAAAGTGAAAACTAAACTCACACAAACACTCTATGAATGCAAAGATGTATGCTTATGAGGTGTGTGTGTGATGGCTTCAATCAAGTTCAAAAAGAAGGCTTAATCAAATATATTGCTTAAAGCAATTCAAAGTTTAAAGCTCATAAAAGATTGATTGAAGTCTTATGCAAATCACATGTATGAAATTCAACTTGTTTATGACATGAAAATCAAGGACTAACAAGTTGTATGAAAATGGCTAAATTAGAACATGTGATGCATGTGCATGTTGTTTTCAAAACCAAATTAATTTAACTAATGCTTAAATGAATGAAAACAACAAACAATGTTTCAACCAAGTAAAAGACTCATGCTATGAAAGAAAAACAAAGATTTTGTCTAAGCATGATTAATAAAGTTAACAACTTGGATTGAAAACAAAGGTGAAGAATCCAATCTTAATTAGACCAAAGATTAGAAGAAGAATGGATTCAACACATCATAGTTATTATGCTAAATATCATATACCAATAGTTTAAACAAAGCACATAACTATGATTAATAAAGGTAGAGCTTACTTGGTGGTTTAACTTAATAATCCAAGCTTTAGCTCTCCTAATTGCCTCCTAGCCTTTCCAACTTCATCCCCTTTCAATGGCTCCAAAATGCTCTCAAAGGTTCATGGTTCAAGCCTTGAAAAAGGTTGGAAATGAATGGACTTTATAGCCAAAAAGTTGCCAACGGCTAGTTCTCGGTCGACCTAGACACAGGTCTCGGTCGACCGAGAAAGCACAACGGTCATATTTCTGACCGTTGGCCTGAAACAGTTCAAAAACTGTCCATTTGCCCTGCAGTGTTCTCGGTCGACCGAGACACAGGGCTCGGTCGACCGACGACACTGTCGGGCGAGTCCCTGGGCCAAAATTCCAACTTTTTCCATTTTCAAAGTTTTTCTTTGGTGGATCTTTTGGCCACTAAATCAAGCTTAAATAACATGTTTTAAGGTATTCTAAGATTTTTAAAAACATGAGAAACACAAAGCCTAAAATGATTCACAAGATTAAAACCAAGGGCTAGCTTGATTTGAATACAACTCTTTTCAAATGAAATTGCATACAAAATGATTCTTTTTGTGAAGAATGTATGCAAGACTTAAACCTAAATACACAAGATGATTTTCCAAATGTAGTGCACAAGGAAATAGGTTTTCAAAAGAGTTTTGGGTTCTAAAACCAATGCATCCAAGTTTAAAACCAAAACATGCATAAAACAAAAGCTTTTCCAAATCTTAAAAGCTATGCATGGGTAAAACTAGATTTCAAGATATTTTAAATCAATGCATGTGTGTGAATTCAAATGATGCCAATATGCAAATGCATCCATCAAATTGCAAAAACAAAATACCTAACACCATGCTCAAGAAATATGTTTCTAGTCCTTCGCATATACTACAACACGAACCTTTGGAGATTCGAGAAGATGCCTCGTATGTGGAAAAACCGATCAAGATCACTGATACCAAAGAGTAAGAATTGAGAAACCGAACTATTCATTGGGTCAAGGTACTTTGGGAAAATTACGAGCCAGAGGAAGCCACATGGGAATTCAGAGATCAAGTGCAGAGGAAGTATTCACAGTTATTACCAGAGGTCAATGTTTGCTTTATTTGGTGGACGAAATATCCTAAGGCGTGGAGGATGTTAGATCCCGACCCAGACTAACTCGATTAGTGTGTGATTAGCGCATGTTTAGTCCTAAGTGGGTTAAGTTACCGTTAGGTTAAAAATGATTAGTTTTAGTCGTGGACATAACTTTTGGAATTTTGAGAACGTTTAGTGTTAGTCAGACATACTCAGAAAGGCCTGAGTGTACGTGTAAGCTTGGGAGGATCGTATTGGTTTTCCATTTTTAATTGTGATTTTGATTTCATATGAATGGTTTTATTATTTGTTATAACTTTCGTTTTCAACCCGTTTGTGTTTGAAGCCCAAAACCCAAGTTTTGGCCCAAAAAGGGTAAAATTGTCTTTTATAGACAAATCTGGACACAACTTTCGAAATCTCAAAACCATGTCAAAAATATACTTTTCAGAAACTAGATATTTCGAGGATCATTTTATCCTTCTTCGTCGAGTTCATTCGAGGCCCGCAAGATCATGTTTTTGTCAATGCAATGTTCAAGTTCATTGGGCCCCATTTGCAAGTGTTTAAAGCCAACTATTTCTCCTTCCCTCTTTTCACTCTCAAACCCTAACCCTAGAGAACCAAGAAGAGAAAACCCTTTTTCCTTCTACTTTATTTTTATTGAATGCACAAGCTAGAAGAATTCAAATGAAATTCCAAGCCATCATCTTCTTCTTCTCATCCCAAGCTTTCCATTGATACAAGTTTCTTGAAGTTTCTAGTTGGGCAACCCTCCATTTTCTTCCTTCCCTCTTGTTTGTGCATCTCTAGGTAAGAGCTTCAACCCATCTTTTTAATGGAGCCTTTTTGGTTCCTAAAGATCTTGTTTTTCATGTTTGCAAACCCTTTTGTGAAAATGGGTTTCTTGTTTTCAAGTTTGAGTGAGTTTTGAATGGATTTTTTCATGGGTTTTGTAGTCTTTGGCTTAACTTGTGTGGAAGTACTTAAAGAAAGGTTTGTGACATCTTGGACTAAGGCAAGTTAACAATCTAGGATGGATGTTAGCATGAGTGCATTTGGTTTGTCTTCTTTTCATTCTCCTCATTTCATTGGAAATCTATGTCTTTAATGGAAATTTTGAGGATTTTGTTTTAGATTGAAGAATGGGGATGTGATGTCTCAATTTGTGCTAGGAAATGTGTGTTTTATCCCTTGGAGAGCATGTAGGCTCAGGGAAGTACAAGTTGAATGAAAAACAAGAAGAAGGGAAGAAGAAATGTAAAAATTTGACTTGAAATGCACTTCCCGTGCAGTTTCGGTCAGCCGTTGGTCATCTGGTGGCTAGCCGAAATTCCTATTTTGGCTAACCGCGAGCTGACCGAGCTCGGCGGTTCCTTTTCCAAAAGCTTGCATTTTAACAGTGGGTTTCGGTCAGCATGATGGTTAGCTAGCGGCAAACCGAAATCCCCATTTCGGCTACGCTGGCCAACCGAACTCATTACGTCTCCTTTTCCAGAGAGCTGCATCAGACCTGGGTTTCCAGCGGTTAGCCGCCAGATCCCATTTCGGCTAGCCGACAGCTTACCGCGAGCTGACCGAAATTGACACCATTGCCTGTTTTGAAGAAGTTTTGTAGAGTGAAAACTAGAACATGTTAAGGGACCTTTAGCCTGATATTGTGTACTCGAAACCTGATATGTCTTTTAACTTCGGGGGCACAGATTCTTTTTAAAATTCCAACATTTGGGTTTCAATTACACAAGGATCAATCAAAGGTTCTTACATGTGCTTGAAAGACTTTGTGTTCGTACTTTAGTTTTGATACAATGAATATCATTGTTTACTCGTTTTGAATTTTAAGTACAAGCTCGTTTTGAAGATTTGTTTCAAGAAAAAGGGGATCACTTCCTAAGCTTGTTATGCATATTAATTATGCCTCTTGTTAACCGTGTTTTGTCTCGTTTTGATAAGTGATTCCCCTCTTAAGTTTGACTTGCTTAAGCTGTGTTTTGTTGTGTTTTATGCATTCATGAATTCAAGTGAACACCATTGAGCTTGGACTGCCCCTTCAGTCTGATCCACTGTTCGGGGGTCCTTAAACATGTGGACGATCTGCGTGGCCCACCTTCTGCAGGAAAGGGATCGAAATGCTTCCATTCAGGCGAAAAGTTGGCGGCGTGTACTCCCCTATGGTTCCGGCGATGATGAACGGCTGGAATCCAGTATTTTCGAGGATGCTGGCGTTAATCCCCTTCTTCTACGGTTTGGCTCTGTGATAAAACCTGGTTCTGCAAGAGGCAACTGGCAGCGAAACCAGAGAACGATTCTGTAAGACCCCGACCCGAGTGAACCCGATTAGTGCTAATTAAGTTGCGTGTTAGTGCTAAGCTTGATTAATGTTTTTGGTCTAGTTGGGTTTGGAATAGCCTTGATTCTAGTTTTGGGCCTTTTGGAGTGATTGATAGCTTGTGGGGCCCTTTGGGGGTTCCCTTTTCGGCTTTGCTTTTCTCTTGAAATTTTCCGACGTGTTTTAAATTGTACTTTTGGCCCGTTGCATTCATCTTGTGGATTCTTACAACTTTCATGTTGATCCCGTGTCCATTCGAGGCCCCGAAACCCGATTCCATAGCCTTGAGGGTAAAACAGTCATTTCACGCCAAATCTGTACCCAAAACTTAATATTCTCGAAACTCGCGAAACATACACTTTTTGGAAACTAGATATTTCAACGAACAATTCTTCCTTCTTCGTCGAATTCATCCGAGGACCCGAGAGAGATGATATCAGCCCATTTAGTTTCATTAGTTGTGGGACCCAATCCAACCCAACTCTTTAGCTAACAAGAGAAGCCATTAGCCATTCACTTCATTTATCATTTTCCAGCACAAGAGAAGAGTCTAGGGTTTCCCTTGGTTTTCTCTTCTTCTTCTTGCTTCTCCATCTCAAATCCCCACAAATCTTGCACCAAACTCAATGTGGAGATCATCTTCTTCTTCCTCATCTTGCAAGCATTCCATTGCTACCATTTGTGAAGAGAACCCTCCATCACAAGACTTCCATTAAGCTTACTCTTGCCATTAGAGGACTTTCCAAGTAAGTGATTCTTCCCATCTCCTAGATTAGTGTTCATCTAGCCTTAGGGAAGCTACATTTGCATTATTGAAAGCTCTTTCATTTTCATTCTTTGTGTAACCCATTTTAGGGTTGTTTTTGGGGATTTTGCATTGTAGCTTGGACCATTTCTTGGAGGACTTGATAGAGCTTAATATCATTAATTGAAGACTTGAGGCAAGTGAATGCTTGGATGTTTTTAAGTTTCAAATGATTTGTTGAAGCATTTATGGATTTTATGCTTTCATTGATTGCTTTTATTGAGTTTTCATGGTTGCAATAAATGATATTTATATCTCTTGATAGCCTCATTTAATGTCTTGGAAGCATGGGTTTTAGTCATCTTGTTTATAGTTAATTGTGGTTGTTGAAGTGTTGGAAAGAAAGGAACAAAGAGGAGAAAAATCAAAGTCCCGGACCTGCACTGCGCCAAGGTCCGATCGATCGGACGTGCAGACCGATCGATCGGACTGTCAGTAACTGTAAGGGTTTTTAGACCGATCGATCGGGCCCTGTGCGGAAATTTCGGCCGATCGATCGGATCCTGTTCAGAAAATTTTGGCCGATCGATTGGACCTTCGGTCCGATCGATCGAAGGACTCAATTTGAGTCCGGTGGATTTTGAGATTTTTATTTTTTTCCTTAGTGCTAGGTGGGACCTTGGCTACCCTTTTTGGACTAATTGGACTATGGGTGAGATGTCTTGGGCCGACACTTCTCACGGTTAGTTTGGTGGCATCGAAGTTCAAACCGTTTCAATCTTGAACGGGATAGAATGACGTGATAACTTCTTTATATCCAAATATAAATCTTTTGCCTTGGTTATCGCGAATTCTATTCCTTTCGATGACTGAATAGGTTGGTCGATGTTTCCGAATTGATGTCATGCCTAGGATGGACCGTTCCTAGTCTTGATTTTCCTAGTATAACACCTAGTTATAACCATAAGCTCATTTTAAGTTTGAAAATCGTAAAAGTGCATAAGGAGCCCGGAATGTCTTCAAACTCAAGGAGTACCAAGTCTTTTCCATAATCGACATACGGGACCCCTATTCACTCAATTAGATCTTAAAGTCATTGTCCTTCCTGATTTAGTATAGTTCATTATATTGCTCTATTTCCAAGACTTGCTTTACATGAATTGTTTTCCCGAAAGCATGATAATAGCATTGACTTGTCCAGATATGTATTGCCCGACATGAAATGACAGTGTGCCTTGAGCACCCCCGTTTTCCCCGTTTATTTGCTGTACTTGATTTACTTGTATATGTCTTGATTGGTTTTATCCTATGAGTCGGCATCACTAAGCTTGGATACCTTGTCAGTCTGATCCACTGACTTGGATATCCCTCTCCCGTCCCGCCAGCTGCAGTTTGGATCCCGATACCCGGTCATTACCGTGGTCCCGTCCCGATACCCGGTTCGCTACCATGGTCCCGTTCCCGTATAATTATATTGTATATATGTATACGTTGTTTCTCCTCACCTTGTGTGACTGAGATCAACGTCCCGTGATACTGTTGTCACTTTAGTGACAGAGGACTTAGCTTTATGTGATTGCCACCTTGTTTTCCCGATTCCTTGGTTACCTCATATGTTTTATCTTGTTTACTTGTTTTATAGCAAATGATTTACCTGCTTTATGAGAGTTCTTGCTTAAACAGATTTATACGCTTTTCAAGAGATTTCCTCTATATTATTGTTGTTGTATCTTGTCATTCTCTTGCCAGACCGTCGTGTCTGATCCTTTGCTTTGGTACTCAGGTCCCGTTGCCGGTTTCCTTGAGGAGGAGCCGGAGGAGGCGGTAGGTGAGCTGCAGCCTCTAGTTGAGTGGCGTGCTGACGATGTCATGTAGACATCGGGTTGCCAAGAGGCGTAACATTTTGGGGAGAACTTGTTAACTATTCTTTGGGTTATTATTTTGTAATATTGGCCTTTGTTGGCCTCTAATTTTGGGGAATGTAACTAAATGATATTTTGTCTAACTTTAACAACCTTTGGGAAACATGCTATAGATCATTGCTCTTTCTGATACAGTTTGATATTGATGTTAATGCTTGCATGACTAGATATAGTCTAACTATTTGATTTGCTACACGCTTCCGCATTAAAAAGAAACATTCATGCAAGGTTTTGATATCCTCACCGCGGACACCTGTGGGAAATTAAATAAGTTGTATTTTGAGGATGTAGGTAATCCTCATCACCAATTATCATTACACACTAAAGTCCCGATCCCGGATTGGGATTCCCGGTCCGGGGTCGCGACAGATTCGATCCTCTGATTCTACTTCGGTTATGGTTTCTCTGAGTGCAGAGATCTGTGTGGCCCGCCGTGATCGTTTCAGAATCCCTGAATCCGCTTCTTGTCTTTGATCAAGAGAGAAACACGGTGTCGACAGGGACATGCACTATGGAAGAGGACCAGGGAAAAAGGAGGAAGACGCAATGGGGAAGAAGGGGGTTTCTTGCGGTTTTTGTATAACCGTATTATTATCGATATCGACAATATCAAGAAATATGTAAAAAAAAAAGAACCGGAATGGTCTCTAAACTCCTATCAGGTCGTCCACCTACTCATGGCTCACTATGGGGCTTTTTCTCGTAGTTTTCCAAAAAAAAAAAAATGGAAAAGAAAAAGAACAAAGAGATTTGTATTAAAAAGGCAGAGTTGAAATTGAAAATGAAACATTTGTTGCATGGAAAGAATGCTTTGGTTGATGCGGCACTATCCAGAAAGACAAGTGCTTCTTCGGACACAGCTTTTTCCAAGATGCGTCTCTGTGGTGATCTCATTTTTTATGTTAATGACAAACTGAAGGCTTTGGCTGCGCCTTGTATTTCTGTTGATTTTACCTATTGCATTACCCAAAAATAGGTTCCACATGGCTGCAGTGAAAGTACACTTCACCCAGATTCCTCTGTATTTATCTTATTTGAGCAAATAAGTAGAAGGATGTTAGGCAAAGAGGGAGGGGTGGGTAGGATATTTTGATTTTATTTTTACAGTAAAATCAAGGGCGTAATGTACTTGAGAATTTTTTTTATTTTTACAATAAAATCATACCTAAACTCTTCAAAATTGCTGTAAAAATGTGGAATGTGATTGTGCTCAGGTCTGAAATGCCACCTAAATTGGCTTGTGTAGAAGACTGGCTACATTTATCAATGCTCAAAACTCTCTATATCCTAGTTAGAAGGAGCTCAATGTTGCAATAGCAAGTTTTTTGTAGGTTTAAGTCCCACAACTTCCACATCAGTAAACACCAATGTATGATAAATAATTCAGGACATCTCTTTTGCTGGGTGATGATGAAAAGAGTTCAACCGTGTCTCAGTGGCTGTCATTCTATTCGAGTCATGTCTCATGACATATCTTTTTTACTTTACATACAATGTCTCATGAGTGACTCATTACATGGATGCTCTGATTTTTTAACCCTTTCGTTGATTGATCTTGTAAGTGCCTAAATATTACGGACTTGATTAAGTGAGTATGAAACTCATGATACTACTATTAAGCTTCTTTTGGGAAGAGATTGAATGCCTAAGACCTGAGAGGGAAGGAAATAGAGGTTAGAGGCCCTGACTACAGTCAGCCGAAGGCACTCCGACGTCTAAGTTAGTACAGTTACTGAACAAAGGGTGAGTGAGTGGAGAAGAAAAACATAGTTTGGATTATGTGAGTTTGTGTTGTATTGCATTGTGTACCTCTTTTGGGATCTTACCCTTGAATATATTTAGGCAGAAGTTCCATTTGGCACTTCCTCAGTGGGGGTAGGTGGAGGTACTGTCCCATCAGCCCACACGATGTTTCCTTAGCGGAGGTAGGTGGAGGCACTGTCCCATCAGATCGTACCTTTACTTCTTGTATTATTGCGGATGTGATCTTTAGATAAGGACAACCCCTTATCAATATCCGGCGCCCATCTTATCTGTCAGTACGGTCTGTAATGTAACCGTAGTTGTATGGGAGTACAATTACGACTCAGTACTTATCTCGGTTGGTCGAGTCGAGCTAAAGATAATACCGAGATCAAGTATGGGCATGTCGTAGCACTGTTGCCGAGGTGCCTAAGACCGAGACCAAGACGAGCCTAGCTGGTACTTTTACCGAAGCTAGCTAAAATTCGGTGCCAGCTGGCACTATTGCCGAGCAGGATTTATCTGGGCACTATTGTCGAGTTGCAAACCAAGATCGAGATAAGCCAAGCTGGTACTGTTACCGAGACCAACATAATCTCACTACTAGGAAAACGTCCTACACAATTGCCCCTAGCTCCTGACCTTTTAGAGTTCTCCAACTCTTTGAGGTCGGGAGCTAAGTATAATGATGGGGTAGCCCTTCTGAGTATCCAGTTTGCATTTCATCTCGGTGTCGGTTGTTGACATTTAATCACGGTGTCACTTCCTCTGCCCGAGATAATTAATAGCACGCCTTTGAGGGTCGTACCTTCCATGACGACTGGATGTCGTTTCCGCTAGTTTCAGTAGTCGAGGGCGGGGTTAGGTGTAACGTCCCACCCTTCACGCATGCATGATATTGTCCGGTTTGGCCCATGGGCCTCACGGTTTTGCTTCTGATGGCCCTAACCCATCAAAAGGCCTCATGCAAGGTAAGGGTGTAAGCTCTACATATAACCCCATTCACTTTCATCTCTATAGTCCATGTGGGACTCCGGGGAGTCAAAATCCACCCCCTTAAGGCTGCACATCCCTGTGCAGTAGCCTGCCAGCCCTCTTGGCCAGCCCCACAAGGAGACCCGCCCACTTGCACCGAGCCACGACAGGGGACCCACACTCGAACTAGTCGAGAGTCGGTTGTGATACCATTTGTAACGTCCCACCCTTCACGCTTGCATGATATTGTCCGCTTTGGCCCATGGGCCTCACGGTTTTGCTTTTGATGGGCCTAACCCATCAAAAGGCCTCATGCAAGGTAAGGGTGTAAGCTCTACATATAACCCCATTCACTTTCCTCTCTATAGTCAATGTGGGACTCCGGGGCGTCACATTAGGTTTCCCCTTCATCCACTTCTAAGGACCTGTCTTTGGAAGTGGAATCTTTGTCGTTGCCAACTGATGCCCAACGACTTCAAAATAATAATGGGCACTGCTGAGCTCAATAAGATTCTCGGTATCGGTCTCGGTGTCTACGACATCGTGGATAATTATGACCTCTGAAAGTCCGGAGGGGTCGGCAACATGTACCATCTCCGGGTAAAAGCAAAACGGGTGCCCTTCGTCCAAGACTTAGAGGACTCAAATAGGTATGCCAAAGATGATCGGTTGTTCGTCTCGGGAAACTGGGAGTGTGGGGAGGCCGAGACCGAGTTAGAGAGGTCGTGTAGGGGCCCTCGTCGACTCGGGACTCCTTCAAGTAAATACCAAACATTTCAGAGTTTTTGAATTCTTTTTTCCTGTTTTTTCCGAACTGACATTTTTTTTGTTGTGCAGACATCCGCGAATGGAGACTGTCACGCCCCCAATCCGGGACCTCGGGGGCGCGAAATGGGAATTTAAAGCATAAATTATATTTTTCTCCCAAGATCCGCGTGTGTGAAGACAACCTATTCCAACACATTCTGAATATTTTGCGGAAGCTTTCGTGGCGTTGCGACCCGGAGTCCGTGGCCATCGGATTCCGCGTCGCGCTCAACCTTTAGGATATAGCTATCATATCAAGAATCATATCAGACTGGAGTAAATCATCACAATAAATTACAGAGCTGACAGTAACAGGATATTACATTCCCATATATGTCCCAGTTACAATTATCAATGTACATTAATTAAGAATCCCAAGAAAAGGGCTAATAAAAGCCATACAACAATAAGCTATAATCACTACCCCAAATATGACGTAGCTCCGATGTCAAGCTCAATGTCTACATGACATAGCCGACAAAACAACCTGCAAAACATGGCTCCACAGCCAACAAAAGCACTCATCTCGGGACGAAGAAATCTGAACCTGAGTACCAAAAGTAGTGGGTCGGACACGACGGTCTGGCAGGTGGATGAAAAGATCATAAATATACTGAAGAATAAAACATATGATAAATCATGTTATTCGATCAAATGCTGCATATAATTAAACGGGTGCAAAATCGGGGATCTCGGGGAAAACATGTATTCATTTCAAGCATGGGTAAAACATGAATATCTAATAAAACATGTGTTCATTTACATCATCTATAATCATAGATATTTGACAATCGGGTGTTCGTCTAAAACATGTATAAATATAGTGGTTTGACAAAACAAACGTTCATTTGAGACTTAGGTAAAAACATAAGTATACAACAAACCAGGTATTCATAGCAGTCTGGCAAAACCAATGTCCATTTGAAACATATGTGAAAATACGGATATTTAACAAACCGGGTGTTCATTTAAAACAGGTGTAACCAAAGAAATCTGATAAAACTAAAGTTCAGTTAAACATATTTCAAGGCATGGATATTAAATAACTCGGGTAATCATTTAAAACAGGTATAAACATAGGAATCTGACAAAAGACGTGTCATTTAAAACATATTTCTAAGCATAGATATTTCACAATTCGGGTATTCATTTAAAACATGTATATGTACAAAGAACGAGAAGCAATATAGTAATAACTGAATTTACATTGGAGAACATTAACACTTGTTTAAATAACAACTTTCATAAAGGAAATGAATCATTTATCGGAAAACAAATAAGCAATATAAGACATGTCGGGTATCCAAGGAATCGGGAACTAGCAAGATGGCAACCACACGAAGTTAAGTCCTCTATCACTAAAGCGATAGAGCAATAACTAGGCCCTGATCTCAGTCACTCGAGGTGAGGAGAAACAGGGGATCTCATATAAATACATATACATATACATATACTATACATGACCACGGTAGCGAGCCGGACATCGGGGACCACAGTAGCAATCTGCGGCATCGGGACAAGACAACGGTAATGACCGGGTAGCGAGATCCAAACTGCAGCTGGCGGGACAAGAGGGGGATCTCCAAGTCGGTGGATCAGACCAACAGGGTTATCCAAGCTTAGTGGTACCGACTCATAGGTCAAATACAATCGAGACATATGCAAGTAAACCAAGTACAAATACATAATCAAACGGGCAAGACAGGGGTGCTCAAGGGCACACTGACATTTCATGTGGTGCAATGCTCTTCGGGACAAATAACTGTTACTAGAGTAACTTCAATGCTTTCGGGAAAACAAGTCATGTAATGCAAATCTTAGAAATGAGGTGAAACAATGAACTATTACAATTTCGGGTAAAATATAGGTTTCAAGATCTATTTAAGTGAATAGGGGTCCCGTATGTCGATTATAATATTTACTTGGTACTCCTTGAGTTTGAAGACATTCCGGGCTCCTTATGCACTTTTACTATTTTCAAAACTTAAAATGAGCTTATGGGTAGTACTAGATTTTACAATAGCAAAAATCAAGATTATAAACGGTCCATCCTAGGCATGACATTAATCTGGAAACATCGAGCAACCTATTCAGTCACCGAAAGGAATAGAATTCGCGATAACCAAGGGAAAGACTTGTGTTTAGATATAAAGAAGATATCGCGTCGTTCCATCCCGTTCAAGATTGAAATGGATTGAACTTCAATGCCACCGAACCAACCGTGAGGCGTGTCGGCTCAAGACATCCTCACACATGGTCCAAACAGTCCAAAAAGGGTAGCCAGGGTCCCACCTAAAACCAAGAATTAGTGCCTAGATCATCACCATTCTTTTCTTTTAGTTCCATAGTCTTGGAGACCTTAGATTAGGGCATAATTCGTCTTAACACTAAGGTATATACCCCTAGGACTCATAGAAAGCCCAAATGTTTCCAAAAAAAAACAATATCAAATTTCACTGGATCGATCGGACTGAAAAGCCTCACAGTTAAAGACAGTCCGATCGATCGGCCTAAATGTCCGATCGATCGGACCTGGGCGTGTAGCAGGTCCGGGAAACTTGATTTTTCTCCCCTTGTTCCTTTCCTTCAAACACATACACAAACTGAATTTTTCCTTGCTTCAACAACATCTTAACTACAATAAAACTCCCATCAAAACTCCATTAAAAATTAAATCTAAACACCTCTTTCTTCCCATTTCACAATAAACAAAGGGAAGAATCCCCAATATACACAAGGGTCCATTTGAGCCAAAAATCTAGAGATAAATCAAGACTATTGATTCACATTTCCTTAACATAAGATGATTTAGCAAAACTCTTCAAATGAGCATCAATTTCAAATCAATGCAAGCTAGTAAACATAAACATGAATGGAAAACCAACCCCATTCATTATAAAACCATATGAGCAAACTTGACCAAATGAAATGCATACATTTCCAAGAGATTAACAAGAGAGAAACAACCATTAATATGTATTTTCGAAATCAATAGAAATATGACAAGAAGCATATGTGGAAACATATATCACATTATCAAGAACAAGTAATAAGATTTAGGTTTTTCTCATAAAACTTAATAACATTCAAATCATCCATTCATCCACTTGCCTTGGGTTCCAATCTAACAAACCAAGCCTCTAATCACCTCTCAAGGTCAAGATCAACAATCTCTACAAAAACCCTCAAAACAAACCCTAAAATGGGTTAAACAATGAAAGACAAGGAATGGGCTCAAACCAAGCTAGGAAATAGAACTTAAGGGAAAGCCATTGCACATCCAAGGAAAATGGGGAAGAGTCCTTACCTCTAGAGTCATGAATCAACAAGAGGAAGCTTGCAATAGGGGCTGCCCACCTTGGTTTCCCACGAAAATGGTGTCAAACAAGAGAGGAGATGAAGGAGAAGAAGTTGTCGGAGTTCCCTCGCTGGATTGGTGGCATGGAGGCTCCATTAGAGCAAGAGAAATGGAAGAAATGAAGAAGAAGGGCTGCTGGCACTGTAGCTGGGAAGTTTCAGTCGATGGAATGGAGAAATGAGGGAGAAAGACAGGGTAGAGACATCTTATAATGGGTGGGTGTGGGCCCCACCACACTTAAAACTTGCTAAGGGTAAAACATCTATTTGTGGGCCTCGGATGCGATCGACGAAAAAGAGAAAAATGTTTCTCATAAAATCTAGTTTTCAAAAAGTATAATTTTGGCATGGTTCTGAGATCTCGAAATTTGGGTCCGGATTCAATGTGAAAAGACCGATTTTCCCCTCCGGGCTGGAAAAACTGATTTTTGGAGCTTCGAATGGGTACGGAGTGAACACGAAAGTTGTAGAGAATAACAAAATAAGTCAAATGAGGCAAAAACAAGAGTTATCGAGAATTCGAATAATCTCCCAATCACGCGCAAAGTCACTAAAAGAACCCCCAAAGGGTCCCACTAATTACAAAGGCCCTCAAAATTCCCCAAAACTAGAGAAAAACCATTCTAGCTCACAAACTCAACCCAACAAATACTAATCCCACTAAAAGAAACTAATCCACAAATAAAACAACACTAATCCAAGAGATTAGGGGTCGGGTTCTCATAGAGACAAGAGGCGAATTGAGTGGGGTGGAAGAGGAACGACGCTTGGTTCGAGGCCGTCCGCCGGTACCGAGGTCACAAGGGCCTGGTTGCTTCAGCGTTGCTCAGGTACGAGCCAAGGTACCACTCCTTTATCAAAAGGAGAGCCGGTGAGCCGTCGGAGAGCGAGGAGTCGATGTTGGCTTTGACAAGCACCGAGAACCAGGAGAGTTCGGGCGCTGTAAGACCCCGACCCGAGAGAACTCGATTAGTACTAATTAAGTCGTGTGTTAGTTCTAAGCTTGATTAGTAATTTTGGCTAAGTTGGGTTTGGAATAGCTTTTGAAATAGTTTTTGGGGAGGTTTGATTGTCTTGTGTTAGTGGGACCCTTTGGGGGTTCCTTTTTATGACCATGCATGCGCTTGAGGATTTATCGTAGATTTTGCCTTCATTGTTTTAATCTCATCTTATTGGTATTGTTAATCCCTACAACTTTTATGTTGATCCCGTCCCCGTTCGAGATCCCGAAACCCGATTTCATAACCTTGAGGGCAAAACAATCATTGTGCACAAAATCTGTACCCAAAACTTGGTATTCCCGAAACCCACGAAACATATACTTTTTGGAAACTAGATATTTCGACGATCACTTTTCTCTTCTTCGTCGAATTCATTAGAAGTCCCGAAAGCCATGAATCCAGCCCAATTAGATTTCTAGTGGTGGAGCCCACTCCCCATTTGTGTATAAGGAAACCCTTTCCCCTTCCATTTCCTTTTTCCAGCACAAGAGAGTGAATCTAGGGTTTTCCATTGCCTTCTACTTGCTCTTGCTTTCCATCACCAAACTCACCACCAACCTTGCACAAATTGAGAGGAGGAGATCACCACCTTCTTCCTCATCACCATAGTTCTCTATTGGTACCATTGCTAGAGAAAACCCTCCATTACAAGACTTCCTTTGAGCTCACCTTGTCCATTAGAGGACCTTACAAGTAAGTAACCCTTCCCTTCTTCTAGAATTGTGTTCTCCTAGCTTAAGGGAATCTCCATCTTTGTTATTGAAGCTTCTTTCTTCCTATTCTATGTTTTGACTCTTTAGGGTTTTATTTTGGAGTTTTCCTTGTAGCTTGGACCTTTGATTTAAATGACTTGATAGAGCTTGATTTGCTTACGAGAGACCAAGGCAAGTGGATGCATGATTTTTCCTAAGCTTTCATTGACTTTGGATATTTTCCATTAATGCATATTTATTGCCTTCTTTTGAAATGAATGCTCATGATAGAGTATTAATGGTACATTTATGGTCCAAGAGATGTGTTGGTTCATAGCATTTAATTTCCTTTTTATTTTGTCACAAATGCACTCTTATGTGAAATTGTTTCCTTATTTCTTTCCTTGTATTGAATGTGATATGGATGGAGGAGAATGGGATGGATGTGGTGAAAGATTTGATGTTATTTGAATGGAGTTTTAGACTCCTCATCTGATGTATAAAAGTGGCTAAAAAGGGGTTGTAGAAGGAAGAGATAGAGAGGAGCTGAACTGGTCCGAAATCAGTTTCTGGACAGTTCGCTCGAGCGACCTGTCCAGAGAAGGGTTCGGAGCATTCCAGTAGCTTGGTCGCTCTAGCGTACCCTTGGTCGCTCGAGCGGACATCCCAGAACCTGTTCCAGAGAGTTGTTCGTTCGAACGCACTATAAACTTCGCTCGACCCAATGAGTTCGTTCGAGCGACCTCAACTTCACTCGAGCGAACCCACCGAGACAGCCATTCCAGAGAGCTACTCGCTCGAGCGAACTCTCCAGTCCGCTCGAGCGATGAGCCTTGTGGGTGAAGGCTATGTTTGGGACAATGTTTAACTATTTCAACGTATTGGGACTATTCTTTGGGGAAACCCTCCGTGTCAAGGAGATTTGTTAAGCAATGTATGAGGCCATTCGTGAAAGAAACCATATCACGAAGATGTCATTTGAGGTTTTGAAATTCGGAGTGTATAAGGAGTCCGGGATGTCCCCAAACTCAAAGAGTACCAGATTGTTAGTAGACTGACATACGGAGTCCCTATTCACTTTAAATAGATATTTTTCCCGAAATGTCAATTGTTTACTGTACTTTATCGTTCCCGAGATTTATACTACATGCCTTGTTTTCCCGAAAGCATTGAATTACACTTGATATAGCTACTTGTCTTGAAGTGCATTGCACCACATGAAATGATAATGTGCCCTTGAGCACCCCCGTCTTGCGCGTTTATTTATTGTACTTGATTTAATTGCATGTGTCTCGATTGTATTTGACCTATGAGTCGGCACCACTAAGCTTGGATAACCCTGTTGGTCTGATCCACCGACTTGGAGATCCCCCTCTTGTCCCGCCAGCTGCAGTTTGGATCCCGCTACCCGGTTATTATCGTGGTCTTGTCCCGATGCCGCAGATTGCTACTGTGGTCCCCGATGCCCGGTTCGCTACTGTGGTCATGTATAGTATAGTATATGTATATGTACTTATAAGATCCACTGTTTCTCCTCACCTCGAGTGACTGAGATCAGTGCCTAGTTATTGCTCTATCACTTTAGTGATGGAGGACTTAGCTTCGTGTGGTTGCCATCTTGATTGTTTCCCGTTCCTTTGGTTACCTTTACTTATTTTATGATGCATACTCGTATTTGAATAAATGTTTTATCTTGCTTAGACAAATTGTCATTTAAACAGGTTCAAATGTTTTTGGAGGTAAATTCATGTATTTTTCATATTTTCATTGTGTTTTATCAAATTTGCCAAACCGTCGTGTTTGACCTACTCTTTGGTACTCAGGTCCTCTATTTTTGGGAAATGTAATTAAATGATATTTGTATAAACTTTAACTTACTTTGGGTAACATGCTAATGATCATTGCTCATTCTGATACAGTATTTTATACTTGTGATATTGTCTTTATGACCAAGGATGGCTTGACTATATGATTTGCTATACGCTTCCGCACTTAAAAGAAATATTCATTTATGGTTGTGATATCCTCACCGCGGACACCTGTCGGAAATTAAATAAATGTATGAAATCATTAAATGTTGTAGTATCATCATCATTAATAAATGTCCCGATCCCGGATCAGTCACGTGGGGGCCCAGTCCGGGGTCGTGACAGGCGCCGAGTCTACTGCTCCACCATCCGACTCAGAGGCAGTCGACCTCAAGCAAGCAATTGAGTCATATACCTCTCCGAGCTTGGAAGAAAGGAGAGAAGAGATGCCGCCGCTGAGACGTCTCCCAGTGGTTAAGGACTTGAGCGCCCTAGTCTTCGGGGGCCGAGCTCCTTCAACCGCTCTGGTTCCTTCGACGTCTACAGCCGCTGACACCTATGCTCCATCCACGAGCTTAGAAGCTCTGCAAGTGGAGGGGTAGACTCGGCCAGAAAAGAGAGCTAGGATCGAGGGTCCGACTCAGGACGTTCCTTGCATCGTCGTGGCATCTCAACCTCCCGAGCCGGCTGCCTGGAGACCAAGCCTCATGATCGAACCCGGGAGGCCGCTGACGATGGATGATCAGTGCTTGGGAACCATCTCATGATCGCAACACTAGCTCATGCTTGTGCCCTGCCAAAGGATATGGCAAGGCACGGGGAGGCCGACGATGTGTAGCTGGCGGTGGCGACAATGTAGGTGGCTCTCTCGGTAAGTCTCAACCTTTCACAAATTTCTTGTGTTTGATTTCGGTCATTTCTTTTTGACAATCTATTTCTTTTCACATGTACTGCAAAGATCACAAGTCCAGTTGGAGAGGACCCGGCAGACCAGTGCTCGGATTGCGAAGCCGGAGGAGGAGAAGAGGGCCCTCCAAGCAGCCTTGGAGGAGAGCAATCAGAGGGCGGAGGAGTGAGAGGTGACCATCCACGGCCTCATATCTGAGCTTGATGTGGCCAACGCCGAGGCTGAGGAGCAAAAGAAGATGGTGGCCGAGGTCAAGAAGTAGAAGGATGAGGTCGAGGCCAAACTTTGGGCCGAAGCTGACTCTGCTTATGACAAGGGGGTGGAAGCAACTTCAAAGTTGTATGAGGCTCAGGTCCTTGACGTGAGCCAGAAAGTTTGGGAGCTCAGGTGGATTGGCGCATTAAATGAGACAGGGATCCCCGAAGACCTTCATTCATACAAGAATCTACCCAAGTTCCAACTCCCAGAGCCGGCATCAAGCTCTGTTCCTTCTCCCAAAGTCCCTCCTGAGTCTGTTCCGGTTGTTCCTTCTTCTGCGACCGAGGTCGACACCAGGGATGCTGAAGCTGCCACTTGAAATCGTTTTGATGTATCTCTCTCTCTCTCAATTTTTTTTTTGTAATGTCAAGTGTAACAATACAATGATGAATACAATGCATTTCTCTTGAGAATTACATGTGTCTCTCCAAGTTGCTTGTATGTTTTCTTCTAAATTTGCATAAGTGTTTGAGTTCGGTTCAGTAACCGGAACCACTATTAATAATTGAGTTCAGTTCAATAATCAGAACATAGTAACTAAGTTCGGTTCAATAACTAGAACTTGGTTATACTTAAGTTCTTTTAACTCAAGAAACTTGTAGTCATTGAGTTCGGTTCAATAGCCGGAACAAATGCCAAGTTCGGTCTAACGACTGGAATGAACAACTCGGTTCAATAACCGGAATCCCATACAGCCTTTAACTCGAGAAGATTGTATCCAAACATCAAACTTGTCTCGTTGCCTAGTTCATCAACCAAGCTGAACGAGAGCAAGTTCTTTGACCCAAAGAAATACAAGGTCTTTTTCCAAGCTGTATGATACTTGGTTCTGTAACCATACGTATTCCCGAACACCGAGGTAGACACCAAATTTACTAACTTGGCATGCCTTAACTGTTTAAGGCTTTTCCTAATGCTCCGTAGCCGTTAGGTAGACAGTTGCCAAGTTTTGTAACTTGGCATAAAATGAAAGCGACAAAGCACATCCTTCCATAATAATATACTTTTTATTGATTCTGTAGGCTGATTACAATTTAGAAATAATATTTCTTGAGATGCGTCACATTCCATGGTCATGGTAACTCTTTACCATCCATGTCCACAAGCCTGTATGCTGATCGCCCGGCAACCGAGATCACCTTGAATGACCCGTGCCAGTTCGGAGATAGCTTACCCTCATTAAGATTCTTATTTGCAAGAAGTTTCTTTTTCAATACTAGTTCTCCAACCGAAAACTTCCTATCTTTGACTCTTTGGTTGTATCGTTTGGTCAACTGCTGCTGGTAAGAGGCTAGGTGGATAGCCGCTGCATCTCTTCACTCTTGAGCCAAGTCACGTTCTCAGGCCAGATTCACATCGTTTTGGCCTTGATCAAAGAGCTCCGACCTCAGGGTTGGAAGACCTATCTCCAGAGGGATCACGGCCTCCATTCCATAGGCCAAGGAGAAAGGTGTTGCCAAAGTGGACTGCCTTGGAGTAGTTCTATACGCCCAGACGACACTTGGGAGCTCTTCCACCCATCTCCCCTTAGCTCGGTCAAGTCTTTCTTAAGCCCATGAAGTACCACTTTGTTGGAAATTTTGGCATGACCGTTGCTTTGTGGGTAGGCTGGAGTGGAATAATGGTTTTTTATGCCGAGCTCGTGGCAGAAGTTTCTTAAGAAATTTGAGTCGAATTGGGTCCCATTGTTCGAGACCAAAGCTCGTGGGATTCCAAATTTTGTGATGATATTATTCCAAACGAAGTTCTTTGTTTCCTGCTCGGTGATGGAAGATAATGCCTCGGCTTCTATCCACTTGGTGAAATAATCGGTAGATACTATTAGCCACCTCTTATTCCCTGGAGTTCGGTGAAGTGGTTCCACGATGTCTAAGCCCCACTGAGCAAAGGGCTATGGGCTAAAGAGTGGGCTCAGGTCCTATGCTGGCTGGTGAAGAGAATGTGAGAACTTCTGGCACTTTTCGTATTTTCTGGCATAGAGCTAGGCGTCCTTCTGCAAAAAAGGCCACCAGCAGCCTTGGCTGATGGCTCGGTATGCTAACGACCGACCTCCGATGTGGCTTCAGCAGATCCCTTCATGAATTTCATAGAGGAAGTCTTCCACTTTGCTTGGGTGAATGCACTGGAGGTAGGGGCCGGTGTAGGATTTCCTGTAAAGTTTACCATTCGGAGATAGCCAAAACTGAGTTGCTTTCAGCCTGATTTTGTGAGCCTCATTTTTATCTTCAAGAAGCTGATTGTTCCTGAGGTAGGCAATGATTAAGTCCATCCAGCTTGGACCGAGATCAGCGCACAAAACTTGCCGAGGTGGCTGCAGCTCTATGCTTGGTTTTTTCAGTGTCTCTACCTCGATGGTTCTCTTCTTCCCAACATCGACAGCAGAAGCTAGGTTGGTAAGGGCATCAACATGAGAATTAGAGTCCCTGCCGATCTGTTTGACTTCAACTTTCTTGAAATGAGAAAGATGTTTCTTCGCATGGGCTAGGTAAGCTATCATCCTTTCTTCCCGAGCTTGGTAGTCTCCGTTCAACTGGTTCATCACCAATTGTGAGTCACTGAAGACCACCAGCTGCTGTGTCCCCAGGATTTTAGTGCTGCCGAGCCCCGCGATCGGTGCTTCATATTCAGCTTCGTTATTGGATGCCTTGAGGCTTGCTCAATGACAAAGCCCTCTGGAGATTGGAGGACTATGCCAGCGCCAGCCTTCTTGGAGGTTGAGGATCCATTGACGTAGACTTTCCATGCTGAATCCAGGAATTGCTTCCAAGATTGTTCTTGTTTTGTCTTGGTAACCTCTTCCTCATTGCCCCCCAGTTCGGTGTCGAGCTGTCTCGGTGCCGAACTAGGAGAAACAAACTCAACGATAAAGTCTGCCAAAACTTGGTCCTTGATCGCCGTTCTGGGTTGATACTAGATATCATACTGCCCCAACTCGACGGCCCATTTTGAGATTCTCCCAGAGAAGTCTGCCTTTCTGAAAAGGGACTTAAGTGGATGTTCTGTGACAACCACTATGGTGTATGTCTGGAAGTAGTGGGAGAGTTTGCGAGAAGCACTAACGAGTGCTAATGCAAGTTTCACTAGTGATAGGTACCTAGTTTCGGTGTCAAGGAGGATCTTGCTCGTACAATATATGGGCTTTCGCTGTCTGTCCTCTTCTCTGACGAGTACCAAGCTCACTGCAAGATCCGAAACGACCAACTACTGATAGAGCACCTCCCCTTGTCTCGGTGTGGACAATAAGGGTGGTGAAGCCAAATAAGTCTTTAGTTCTTACAGGGCTCGGTCACACTCCGGAGTCCATTGGAATTTCGAACTCTTCTTCA
Source organism: Cinnamomum chago (assembly GCA_038049695.1). Lineage (NCBI taxonomy): Eukaryota > Viridiplantae > Streptophyta > Magnoliopsida > Laurales > Lauraceae > Cinnamomum > Cinnamomum chago. Next base: position 45,119,249 of record CP142455.1, on the reverse strand, counting down.
AAAGCTGAAAAAAGGGTTGGCATTTGTCAGAAGCTCAACTGATAAAGCGATTGAGCACAACAGCCATTCCAGTGAGCTTATGGAACTGTTTCGCCGTTGTCGGACTTTGAACCATCTGAATAGCCGATGTTAGACCCCGACCCAGACCAATTAGATTAGTATGAGATTAGTGTCTGTTTAGTCCTAAGTGGGTTTTAGTCATCGTTGGGTTAGAAATAATTAGTTTTAGTCTTACAAATATTTTTGGAAATTTTGAGAACGTTTAGTATTAGTCAGACACACTCAGGAAGGCCTGAGTGCACGTGTAAGCTTGGGAGGGTCGTATCGGTTTCCGTTTTAATTGTGATTTTGATTTCATTTGAATAATGTTACTATGTGTTACAACTTTCGTTTTCAGCCCACTCAAATTAAAGAAAACCAAAAACCCAAATTCTGGCCCAAAGAGGGTAAAGTTGTCTTTTTATAAACAAATCTGGACACCAATTTCGAGATCTCAAAACCATGTCGAAAATATGCTTTTTGGAAACTAGGTATTTCGAGGATCGTTTTATCCTTTTTCGTCGAATTCATTCGATGCCCGCAAGAGCATGTTTTCATTGATACAAGATTTGGCCATTTGGGCCCCACTTGCAAGTGTTTTAAGTCAACTCTCTTCTCTTTCCCTCCTTTCACTCTCAACCCTAACCCTAGAGCAACCAAGAGGAGAAACCATTTCCCCCCATTTTATTTCTCTTGAATGATCAAGCTAGAAGCATCCAAATGGAATTCTAAGACTATCATCTTCTTCCTCTCATCTCAAGCTCTCCATTGATGTCCTTTTCTTGAAAGTTAGAAGTATGCAAGTTCTCCATTGTCTTCATTCCCTTTTGTTTGGGCATTTCTAGGTAAGAGCTTCAACCCATACCTTTCATGGAGTCTTTTTAGTTCCTTAAAAATCTTGTTTTCATGTTTACAAACCCTTTTGTGAAAAGGGGTTCTTTGTTTTCACTTTTGTTGAGTTGAATGGTTTTCCCTTGGGATTCTTGTAGTGTTGGCTTAACTCTTGAGTAAGAGTGCTTGGAGAGGATTGTTTAGCATTTGGGTAAAGGTAAGTAATCTCTATAGGATCAATGTTGCATGTGTATTTTTTATTACATTGTTATTCTAGAAATTTTGCACATAAACTTGTTTAAAAGCTTCATGATCATGTTTTCCTTGGATTGAATGTTTGAATTTGTGAAAAATGTGTGTTTTATCCCTTGGAGAGCATGTAGGCTCAGGGAGATGTAGGTTGAATGAGAAACAAGAAAGAAAAAGAAGAAAAGTGTGAAAACCTGACCTGAACTGCACTTCCCGTGCAATTTCGATCAACCGCTAGTCAGCTGGCAGCTAGCCGAAATCCCCATTTCGGCTAACCGCGAGCTAACCGATCTTGGCGGTTCCTTTTCCAGTAGCTGGCTTTTTGTAACATGGTTCAGCGGTCAGCCCTACGGTAAGCTTACGGCTAGCCGCCAGTTTCCATTTCGGCTAACCGTAAGCCAACCGAAGGCATTTTGGCTCCTTTTCCAGAGAGCTGCCTCAGATCTGGGTTTCCAGCGGTCAGCCTGTCAGTTAGCTAATGGCTAGCCGCCAGACCCTAGTTCGGCTAGCCGACAGCTGACCGCGAGCTGACCGAAATTGACAATAGGTCTGTTTTGAAGAAGTTTGCAAGAATGAAAACTAGAACATGTTAAGCGACCTTCAGCCTGATATTGTGCACTTGAAACCTGATATGTCTTTGAACTTCCGGGGCACCGATTCTCTTGTAAATTCCAACATAAGGGTTTCAACTACACAAGGATCAATCAAAGGTCCTTACATGTGCTTGATAGGCTTTGTGTTCGTACTTTGGTTTTGATACAATGAATATCATTGTTACTTGTTTTGAATGTTTATGTACAAGCTCGTTTTGAAGATTTGTTTCATGAAAAATGGGTCACTTCTTAAGCGTGTTATGCATATTAATTATGCCTTTTGCTAGTCGTGTTTTTCATGATTTGATAAGTGTTTTTCCCTTTTTTTTCTCAACATGTTTAGATAGTGTTTTGCGTGTTTTGTGCATTCATGAATTTAAGTGAACTCCACTGAGCTTGGACTGCCCCTTCAGTTTTATCCACTGTCTGGGGGTCCTTAAACATGTGGACTGTCTGCAGACTGGTCGTGTATTTTATTACACATCGTGCGTGTCCGGTTCCGCGGCCGGAATCCCCGTATATGTGGGAATCGTGTCGTGATTATATTATGTATATCATGCTTGTCGTGCGTGCTTGCTCTTTTCATTATAAATGATAGAGAAAGGATGGGCTCTTTGTGGAATGTAACTATTCATGATATTATGAGTATTCATGTCATGTTTTGCTCGTATTTTGAAATGTACTCTAGTCATGTAACTGTTTACAATTCAGCAAAATGTCTTTACATGTTTTCTTAAGCACTTTCTACTTTATGCTCATGCCTAAATTGATTACCTGCCAAACCGTTGTGTTTGACCCTTGTATGTTGGTGCCCAGGTGCAGGAGACGTTGCCTTTAAGGAGGAGCGTCCGGAGGAGGCTCTTGAGCCTCCCCCAGTTAGATAGTGGCAACCCGACGATGTCATCTAGACGTCGGGCGGATTCTTGAGTTTCGCTACATTTTGTCTTTGGGTTCTTTTATTATTTTGAGAATTGTATTGGCCTCTGTTGGCCTCTTATGGGATGTAACTAAACTTAATTTACCTTGTGTAGTCTCATAACTTGAATCATGATGGGAATGCCATGTTAACTCCTTTCTTTTGATACTATGTCTTGTTATTATTTGTCATAGCACTTAAAAGTTTATTGGTGCTTATCTTGATGTGACTTGCTACACGTTTCCGCAAACTTGTTTATGTGAGTCAGATTCTGCGTGTCTCGGGAATCCTCACCGCAGGAACCTGTGGGAAAACAAACAGGAACACAGAAACAACACGTCGAGGGCCCGGGATCCGTTCCGGGGTCGCGACAAGACTGGTATCAGAGCAGGACTTGTTTCAGGCACTTAAAAGAAACTAGAAAGGTCTTAGGAACGTGGCGAGGATTTGTAAGTTCGATAGATCCGTTGGTATAGGACCTTAGAAACCCTTATACCATGTTTATTGTGTTCTAACTCCTTCTTTTATAGCACCATGCCTCCAAGAAAAGCTCCAAACAATAATGCTTCAGGCAGTCATCAGAATGAGTCAGACACCTCTAATACACCAACAGCTACACCATTCTAAGAACTTATGCAAGCTATGATAGCGTAGCAAAGGCAGGCTAATGAGAACCAAGCAAGATTTCAAGAACAGTTAGCTAAGAAAGATAAGGAAATGGCTCAAGTCCAGAGGCAACTTTTGGAATTCCTTCAGAATAGGAATTTAGCTCCACCACCTCAACCTTTGGGTCCACAGATTGTCATTCATAATAGGGATCATGACCCTAATGCGCTATTTGAGAAGTTCAGGAAGAGGGCACCGAAGGAGATTTCGGGCAATGAGGACCCGTTAGTTGCAGATGATTGGCTAGTTAATACCGAGAAAATCTTTGATGTCTTTACATGCACAAGGAGGCAGAAGGTCAACCTCACAGCTTCACTATTCTATGGGCTCGCAGATTGGTGGTGGCAAACGGTCAAGGACCCATACATGGTAATGGCTGACGAAGATGCGTGGGCAGCGTTCAAGACACAGTTTCAGGATAAATACATTCCCTCCCATGTCAAGAGGCAGAAAGCTATAGAATTCCAGCAGCTCAAGCAAGGCAACATGACCGTACTGGACTATGTCACAAAGTTTGTGAGATTGGCTAGATATGCTACTGAGTTGATTGACATTGAGCAAAAGAAGATAACGAAGTTCTTGGAAGAGTTGAATCCGATTACCATGAGAGATGCCATAGGAGTAGTTCCACCAGCTACATATGATGAGGCAGTCAAACGGGCATATAAGTTTGAAGAAATTAACAACCTGATCGTTCAAGACATGAAGCAGCACTATCAGTAGCAGAATTAGAAGCAGCAACACAACAAGAAACCAAGGCAAGAACAAAGTCAAGTGAGGCAGGGTTGTGGACATTGTGGCAAGAACCACGAAACTCATGAATGTCGTAAGGCCATGGGTGCCTGTTTCAAATTTGGGGCTATGAGCCATGCAATCAAGGATTGTCCACAACTTTAGAATCAAGGGAACATAATCCATCAGCAGAGACAAGCAGCTCCTCAGAATCAAGCACCAATTCAGAATCAAGTTAGACCACCTCAGCAGCAGCAGGCTAGGCCACCTGCACAGAATCAGAATGCTCGTCCTCCACAACAGAACAGACTTGGCCAAGGAAGGCAGAATCAAGCACCGAATAGGCTACAGATGCATGGACATTTATATTATCTCAACCGTGCGGATGCTGAAGCTGCAGGAGACGTGGTAGAAGGTAAACTTCTTGTTTGTAGGGTAGAAGCACAGATTTTATTTGACCCTAGTTCCACCCTTTTTTTTATCTCCTAGTTTTGCTAAGATGATTGATGCACCATACAGTGAATTGGATTACATTCTAGTAGTAACCACACCAGTAGGGAAACAAGTTGTGTAGGACCTATTACCCTAGCTGTACAGTTTTGTTAGGAGATGTTAATTTACCGGCCAACCTCATTGTTTTAGACATGCATGATTTTGATGTCATTTTAGCCATGGATTGGTTAGAAGCATATCATGCCACCATGGATTGTTTTAGTAAAACCATAACATTCAGATTCCAAGGACCACAAGCAGAATTGATATTTCAGGGGAACAAGAGGAAAACTCAGGCAGGATTTATTTCAGTGTTGAAGGCAAGTAGATTAGTTCGGAGTGGATGTCAGGCATTTATTGCGTTTATCACGGACGATAAAAAGTCCCAAGGGGTGGTGGATATCCCCATTGTGTGTGAATTTCCCGATGTTTTTCCAGAAGAAATCCCGGGATTACCACCAATCAGAGAAGTTGAGTTCACAATTGAGCTCCTTCCAGGGACGGCTCCGATCTCGATTGCACCATACATAATGGCTCCAGCAGAAATGAGTGAACTAAAACTCCAATTACAGGAATTATTGAGTAAAGGCTTCATTAGGCCAAGTGTTTCACCTTGGGGTGCACCGGTTTTGTTTGTGGAAAAGAAGGATGGAAGTTTGAGAATGTGCATCGACTATAGGAAATTGAACCATGTGACCGTGAAGAACAAGTATCCATTGCCAAGAATAGACGAATTATTTGATCAATTGCAAGGAGCAGCCGATTTTTCCAAGATAGACCTGAGATCAAGGTACCATCAGTTGAGAGTTAGAGACTCGGATGTTCAGAAAACGGCCTTTAGAACAAGATATGGGCACTATGAGTTCTTAGTGATGCCCTTTGGGTTAACAAATGCACCCGCAGTCTTTATGGCTCTTATGAACAAATTCTTTGTACCCTATTTGGATCACTCCACAGTAGTATTCATTGATGATGTCCTTGTGTATTCCAAGAGTAAGAAGGAGCACGAAGAGCACTTGAGGACAGCGTTGCAGCTTTTGAGGGATAACCAGCTTTATGGAAAACTCAGTAAGTGCGAATTCTGGTTAGAGCAAGTTGCTTTTTTAGGCCACATAATCTCCAGAGAAGGTTTAGCAGTTGATCCAACTAAGATAGAGGCTGTGAGAACCCGACCCCTAATCTCTTGGATTAGTGTTGTTTTATTTGTGAATTAGTTTCTCCTAGTGGGATTAGTAGTTGTTGGGTTGAGTTTGTGAGCTAGAATGAGTTTTCTTCTAGTTTTGGGCTTTTGAGTGCTTTGGTAGCTTGTGGGGCCCTTTGGGGGTTCCCTTTTCGGCTTTGCTTTTCTTGTGAGATTTTCCCGATTTGTTTCGTATCGTTTTTTTGGCCCGTTGCATTCATCTTGAGGAATCCTACAACTTTCATGTTGATATCGTATCCATTTGAGAACCCGAAAACCGATTTCTTGGCCTTGAGGGCAAAACAGTCTTTTCACACCAAATCTGTACCCAAAACTCGATATTCCCAAAACCCGCGAAACATATACTTTTTGGAAACTAGATATTTCGACGATCATTTCTTCCTTCTTCGTCGAATCCATCCGAGGTCCCGAATTAGATGATTTCAGCCACCCAAGTTATTAAGTTGTGGGACCCCTTCTCACTTGCTATAAGAGAACCCACCTCCCTTCTTCCCCATCTTCATTTCCAGCACAAATCAGCAACTATTGAGCCTAGGGTTCCTTGTGCTCTCTTCTTCTTCTTGCTTTTTCATCTCCAAGCCACACCAATAGTTCACCAAACTCGAAATGGAGACCGTCTTCTTCTTCCTCATCTTGCAAGCTTTCCATTGGTACCATTTGTGAAGAGAACCCTCCATCACAAGACTTCCCTTGAGCTTGTTCTTCTCATTTGAAAGTCATCCAAGTAAGTGATTCTTCCCATCTTCTAGATTTGTGTTCTTCTAGCCTTAGAGAAGCTCCACCTTGATTATTGAGAAGTTTCCTTGTCATTTCATGGTTTAACCCATTTTAGGGCTTTTTTGGGGGTTTTTGTAGAGATTGTGGATCTTGAGCTTGAGAGGTGATTAGGAGCTTGTTTTGCTTGATTAGAGTCAAAGGCAATGGGATGAATGGATGGTTTTAATGTTATCAAAGTTTTATGAGAAATCCTAAATTTTGTTATTTATTCTTGATAATTTGATATATGTTTTCACATATGTTTCTTGCCACATTCTAGTGATTTTGAAATGCATATTCATGGGTTTTTCTCTCTTGTTAAATCTCGTAGAAAGGTATGCATTTTATTTGGTCAAAGTTTGCTCATATGGTTTTTATAGAAATGTGGTTGATTTTATTGTTTCTCCCTACATGTTTATTTATTACTTTGACTTGAAATGAATGCTCATGAAGAGCCTTGATAGTACATTTATTGTCATAGATATGTGATGGTTCATAGCCTTTAATTCCTCTTGTTTTGTCCCAATTATATCTTATGTGAAATGGTTTCATTCTTGCTTTCCTTGGATTGAATGTGATGTTGATGGAGGGGAACGTGATGGAGGTTGTGAAACATTTGATGGTATTTGAATCAAGTTTTAGACTCCTCAATTGATGTATAAAGATGGTTGAAAGAGGGTTGTAAAAAGGAAGAGAAAGAGGGGAAATGAACTGCCCAGAATTCAGTTTCTGGACAGTTCGCTCGAGCGACCATGACAGTTCGCTCGAGCGACCTGTCCAGAAAGGGATACGGGAGTTCCAGTAGCCTGGTCGCTCGAACGCATTTAAATAACCGCTCGAACGATGAGTTCGCTCGAGCGAACTCCCAGATTCGCTCGAGCGATGCGGTCTGCCTGGCCTGATGCGCGGGTACAGAAATTTCCTCCGATCGATCGGACCGGTGGGTTTTTGATACTATTTCTTTTGTGGACCTTGGCTACCCCTTTTGGACGGTTTGGACTATGTGTGAGATGTCTTGAGCCGACACTCCTCACGGTTGATTCGATTGCATCAAAGTTAATCCATTTCAATCTTGAACGGGATGGAATGACGCGATATCTTCGTCATATCTAAACACAAGTCTATTTCCTTGTTATCGCTAATTCTATTCCTTTCGATGACTGAATCGGTTGCTCGATGTTCCGGATTAATGTCATGCCTAGGATGGACCGTGTATAATCTTGATTCTTGTTATTGTAACACCTAGTACTACCCATAAGCTCATGTTAAGATTTTGAAAGTAGTAAAAGTGCATAAGGAGCCCGGAATGTCTTCAAACTCAAGGAGTACCAAGTAATTGTTATAATCGACATACGGGACCCCTATTCACTTAAATAGATCTTGAAACCGATATTTTTACCCAAAATTGTTATAGTTCATTGTTTCACCTCTCTTCCCGAGATTTGCATTATATGACTTGTTTTCCCGAAAGCATTGAAGTTACTTTAGTAACAGTTATTTGTCCCGAGATGTATTCCCGATATGAAGTGACAGTGTGCCCTTGAGCACCCCCGTTTTACCCGTTTATTTACTGTACATGATTTACTTGCATATGTCTCGATTGGTTTTGACCTATGAGTCGGCATCACTAAGCTTGGATACCTTGTCGGTTTGATCCACCGACTTGGAAATCCCTCTCCCGTCCCGCCAGCTGCAGTTTGGATCCCGATACCCGTTATTGCCGTGGTCCAGTCCCGATACCCGGTTCGCTACCGTGGTCCCGTTCCCGTGTATTTATTATTGTATATATGATTTACGTTGAGTCTCCTCACCTTGTGTGACTGAGACCAACGTCCCGCTCTTGTCACTTCGGTGACAGAGGACTTAGCTTCTTGTGATTACCATCTAGCCAGTTCCCGATTCCTTGGACACCCGACATGGTTTATATTGCTTACTTGTTTTCAGTTAAATGATTCATTGCTTTTATGAAAGTTGTTATTTAGATAAGTGTTAATGCTCTCTATTGTAAATTCAGTCACTATTATATTGTTTTATGTCCTTTGCACACGTACATGTTTTACAGGAATGCCGGTTGGGTAAATACCCGTGCTTTTACATATGGTTCCAACGATCGATGGTTTTGCTAGAGTTATATGATTAAACATGTTTTAAAATGAATACCCGAGTTATTAAATGTCCATGCTTTGGAATGCGTTTTAAACGACACTCGTGTTGTTAGATCCCGATGTTTATACATGTTTTAAGTGAATACCCGGATTGCTAAACATTCGTGCTTTGTTTTAAATGATACTTGTTCTGCTAGGTCACTATGTTTATACCGATTTCAAATGAATACCCGATTTGTTAAATATCCCTGTTTTGAAATATGTTTTAAATGACACGCGTTTTGCCAGATCCCTATGTTATACCTGTTTTAAAGGAATGCCCGAGCTGTTGAAGATCCTTGCTTTGAAATATGTTTAAATGAACGTGATTTTGCCAAACTTCCATATTCATACTTGTTTTCCACGAACACCCGATTGTCAAATATCTATGCTTTTATAGATGATGTAAGTGAACACATGCTTTATTAGATCTTCCTGTTTTAACCATGTTTGAAAAGAATACATGTTTTATCCGAGATTCTTGAGTTTTCACCCGTTTAATTATATGCGGCATTTTGAGCAAATAGCATGATTTATCATTTGTATTATTATTCGCTATATTGTATTCTTTTCATCCACCTGCCAGACCGTCGTGTCTGACCCACTACTTTTGGTACTCAGGTTCAGATTTATTCGCCCCGAGTTGAGTGTTTTGTTGGCTTTGGAGCCATGCCTTGCAGGTTGTTTTGTCGGCTATGTCATGTAGACATTGAGTCTGACATCGGAGCTACGTCACATTTGGGTAGTAGTTTATAGCTTATTGTTGTATGGCTTTTGTTAGCCCTTTTCCTTGGAATTCTTAATTAATGTACATTGACAATTGTAACTTGAACATATTTGGGAATGCAATATCCTGTTACTGTCAGCTCTGTAAATTATTGTGATGATTACTCCAGTCTGATATGATTCTTGATATAATAGCTATGGGCTAAAGGTTGAGTGCGACGCGGAATCCGATGGCCACGGACTTCGGGTCGCAACGCCACAAATGCTTCCGCAAAATATTCAGAATGTGTTGTCTTCACACACGCGGATCCTGGGAGAAGTAAAATACATTTATGCTTAATCCCATCTCCCGCCCCCGAGGTTTCGGTTCGGGGGCGTGACAGAGGCAGTTGTTAATTGGGTGAGGCCAAGCAGTGTGACAGAAATCAGAAGCTTTTTGGGGTTAGCAGGCTATTACAGAAGATTTGTCCAAGGTTTTTCGTCTATTGCAGCACCGTTGACAAAATTAACCAGGAAGAATGTCTCGTTTGTGTGGACCGAACAGTGTGAAGCAAGTTTTCAAGAGTTGAAAGGAAGGTTAACCACAGCCCCAATCCTTACATTACCATCGGGCAGCGGTGGATGGTTTATACAGATGCTTCAAATGTGGGACTGGGTTGTGTATTGATGCAGGAGGGCAAGGTGATTGCTTATAGTTCGAGACAGTTGAAGGTCCATGGGAAGAACTATGCAACTCATGACTTGGAATTGGCGGCAGTTGTTTTTGCTTTGAAGATGTGGAGACACTACCTCTATGGAGAGAAGTTCGAAGTCCATTCAGATCACCGAAGTTTACAATATTTGTTCTCACAGAAGGATTTAAACATGAGACAAAGACGGTGGATGGAGTATATCAAAGATTATGACTTTCCAATCAAGTATCATCCAGGCAAAGTGAATGTTGTAGCTGATGCATTGAGCAGAAAATCAATGGTCATGGCCAGTTTGAGAGGAGTTGGTGTCTTACAGCAATTTGAAGAGTTGGGTGTAGAAGTACAAACCCTGAAATTGGGAGCAATGCTAGCAAACATGACAATATCAGAACCTACCTTCATCCAGAAGATTAAGGAAAGTCAGTTGCAAGACCCAGACTTGGCAAAGATAGCAGAACGTCCAGATTTCAAGGTGGTGAATAATATATTGTATTTTCGTGACCGGTTGTGTGTGCCAAATGTGGATGACTTGAATAGTGAAATAATGAATGAAGCTCACAGCACGAGATACTCTATGCTTCCGGGTAACACGAAGATGTACCACAATTTGAAGAATAGATTTTGGTGGAACAATATGAAGAGAGAAATAGCAGCTTTTGTGTCCCGTTGTCTAATTTGCTGGTTGATTAAAGAAAAGCATCAAGAGCCCCTAGGTTTGTTACAACCGTTGGAGATTCCGGAGTGGAAATGGGAGCACATCACCATGGATTTCGTTTCCGGTTTGCCGAATACCAAGAGGGAGAATAATGCAATTTGGATTATTGTAGATCGTCTGACAAAGTCTGCTCATTTCATCCCGATGAAGACGGGGAACATGATGCATATAGCACCACTTGTAAAGTTATTTGTTGATGAGATTGTTAGCAAACATGGTCAGCCCGTCTCCATTACTTCAGACAGAGACAACAGGTTCGTTTCAAAGTTTTGGAAGACTCTTCATGAGTCTATGGGTACCAAACTCCAGTTCAGCACGGCATATCATCCTTAGACAGATGGTCAGTCAGAAAGGACGATACAGACTCTCGAAGACATGTTGCGTGCTTGTGTATTGGATTTCAAGGTTCAGTGGGATGAGTGCTTACCACTTTGTGAATTTGCTTATAACAATAGTTACCACTCTAGCATCGGTATGGCACCTTTCGAGGCACTCTATGGTAGAAGATGCAGAACTCTGGTTTGCTGGGAAGAAGTCGGTGAGCGTAGTTTCCATGGACCGACGATAGTTTGAGAGACAAGTGACAAAGTCAAACTGATTCAGGAACATTTGAAGATCGCCCGAAGTAGGCAAAAGAGTTATGCAGACACTCATCGAAGAGAATTGCAGTTTCAAGTGGGTGACAAAGTGTTCTTGAAGATCTCACCAGTTAGAGGGACTTTGAGATTCGGACAGAAGAGCAAATTGTCTAGAAGGTTTATTGGTCCATATGAGATTTTGAGCAAGATTGGAGATGTCGCTTATAGACTTGCGTTACCGCCGGAACTCTGCGGGGTGCACAATGTATTTCATGTTTCTATGCTCAAGAAATATGTCTCTAGTCCTTCACATATACTACAGCACGAACCTTTGGAGATCCGGGAAGATGCCTCGTATGTGGAAAAGCCGATCAATATCATTGACACCAAAGAGCAAGAATTGAGAAATCGGACTATTCATTGGGTCAAGGTACTTTGGGAAAATCACGAGCCAGAGGAAGCAACATGGGAATTGATAAAGCAAGTGCAGAGGAAGTATCCACAGCTTTTACCAGAGGTAAATGTTTGTTTTAATTGGTGGACCAAATATCCTAAGGGGTGGAGGATGTTAGACCCCGGACCAGACCAATTCGATTAGTATGAGATTAGTGTGTGTTTAGTCCTAAGTGGGTTTTAGTCATCGTTTGGTTAGAAATAATTAGTTTTAGTTTTCGGAATAGTTTTGGGAATTTTGTGAACGTTTAGTATTAGTCAGACACACTCAGGAAGGCCTGAGTGCAGGAGTAAGCTTGGGAGGATCGTATCGGTTTCCGTTTTAATTGTGATTTTGATTTCATTTGAATGATGTTACTATGTGTTACAACTTTCGTTTTCAGCCCACTCATGTTTGCAGCCCAAAAACCCAAATTCTGGCCCAAAGAGGGTAAAGTTGTCCTTTATACACAAATCTGGACACCAATTTCGAGATCTCAAAACTATGTCGAAAATATGCTTTTCGGAAACTAGGTATTTCGAGGATCGTTTTATCCTTCTTCGTCGAATTCATTCGATGCCCGCAAGAGCATGTTTTCATTGATACAAGATTTGGCCATTTGGGCCCCACTTGCAAGTGTTTTAAGTCAACTCTCTTCTCTTTCCCTCCTTTCACTCTCAACCCTAACCCTAGAGCAACCAAGAGGAGAAACCATTTCCCCCCATTTTATTTCTCTTGAATGATCAAGCTAGAAGCATCCAAATGGAATTCTAAGACTATCATCTTCTTCCTCTCATCTCAAGCTCTCCATTGATGTCCTTTTCTTGAAAGTTAGAAGTATGCAAGTTCTCCATTGTCTTCATTCCCTTTTGTTTGGGCATTTCTAGGTAAGAGCTTCAACCCATACCTTTCATGGAGTCTTTTTAGTTCCTTAAAAATCTTGTTTTCATGTTTACAAACCCTTTTGTGAAAAGGGGTTCTTTGTTTTCACTTTTGTTGAGTTGAATGGTTTTCCCTTGGGATTCTTGTAGTGTTGGCTTAACTCTTGAGTAAGAGTGCTTGGAGAGGATTGTTTAGCATTTGGGTAAAGGGAAGTAATATCTATAGGATCAATGATGCAAGTGTATTTTAGATTACATTCTTATTCTAGAAATTTTGCATATAAACTTGTTTAAAAGCTTCATGATCATGTTTTCCTTGGATTGAATGTTTGAATTTGTGAAAAATGTGTGTTTTATCCCTTGGAGAGCATGTAGGCTAAGGGAGATGTAGGTTAAATGAGAAACAAGAAAGAAACAGAAAAAATGTGTGAAAACCTGACCTGAACTGCACTTCCCGTGCAGTTTCGGTCAACCGCTAGTCAGTTGGCCGCTAGCCGAAATCTCCATTTCGGCTAACCGCGAGCTGATTGATCTCGGCGGTTCTTTTTCCAGTAGCTGGCTTTTTGCATCAGGGTTCAGCGGTCAGCCCTACGGTCAGCTTACGGCTAGTCGCCAGTTTCCATTTCGCCTAACCGTAAGCCAACCGAAGGCATTTCGGCTCCTTTTCCAGAGAGCTGCCTCATATCTGGGTTTTCAGCGGTCAGCCTGTCAGTCAGCTAGTGGCTAGCCGCCAGACCCTAGTTCGGCTAGTCGACAGCTGACCGCGAGCTGACCGAAATTGACAATATGTCTGTTTTGAAGAAGTTTGCAAGAATGAAAACTAGAACATGTTAAGCGACCTTCAGCCTGATATTGTGCACTTGAAACCTGAGATGTCTTTGAACTTCCGGGGCACCGATTCTCTTGTAAATTCCAACATATGGGTTTCAATTACACAAGGATCAATCAAAGGTCCTTACATGTGCTTGATGTTAGGAATTTTGTAATGGCAATTTGATGGATGCATTTGCACTTTAGCATCATTTGATTTACACACTTGCATTGGTTTTAAATAAACTTGAAATCTTGTTTTATTCATGCATTGCTTTTAAGATTTGTAAAAGTATTGATTTATGCATGATTTGTCTTTTTATCTTGGATGCATTTGTTTTAGAAAAGAGTTTTCAAGAAATCAAGCAAGCCTTTGTTTTAAAAAGTTTTGAATCTTTTTAGGCTTTTTATGTTCATGTTTTAAAAACCATTAGAATCTTTAAAACATGTTTTCCAAGCTTGATTTAGTGGCCAAAAGGTCCCCCAAAGAAATACCTTTAAAATGTGAAAAGTTGAATTTTTTGCAAAAAAGGGGGTGGCCCGGCAGTGTCGCCGGTCGACCGGCGCAGAGGTCCCGGTCGACCGGGAACACTGCAGCAGAAATTTGCCTGGCGCCCCAACGGTCAGAAATCTGACCGTTGTGTGTTCCCGGTCGACCGAGGCCTGTTTCCTAGTCGACCGAGGACTAGCCGTTGGCAACTTTTTGCTATAAATATGAGTTCTTTCCCTTGCCAAAAGTTGGGAATTTTAAGCCCCTCCTTGAGAGGTATTGAGGCATATCAAAAGGGAAAAGAACCAAGGGATGAAGGGGATGATTAGGAAAGCTAGAGCTTGGATTAATGAAGTTAAACCACCAAGTAGGCTCTTCCTTACTTAATCATATGTTTTCATGCTTTTGTTTTATTTTTGGTAAATCATTTCTAGCATGTTAAACTATGTTTGTGTTGTGTCCTTAACATGTGTTATGTTTTGAGTTGATTTATTGTTTTGGATACAACACCATATGATTCAATCCAAGTAGTACTTAACTTTGGTAAATCTAAGTAGATCATGTTAATGGAAAAATCTTTGAAATCATATGTAACATGATCCATATACTTGGTTGAATCTTTGGTTGTTGTTTTCCATCATAAGAACATCTCTTTCAAAACTAACTTATGTTTTGGATTCAACTTCTTTACAAATCATATGTTTTCATGTTTTGTTTTATCATTGGTAAATCTTGTAACATGTTAACCTATGATGTGTTGTATCCTTAGCATGTGTTATATTTTGAATAGATCTATTGTTTTGGATACATCACCATTGATTCATCAAAGTAGTACTTTATCTTTGGTAAATCTAAGTAGATCATGTTAATGAAATATGTAACATGATTCATATACTTTGTTGAATCATTGGTTGTTGTTTTTCCATCATAAGAAAATCTCTTTCAAATGTATCTTATGTTTTGGATTCAACATCATTACAAATCATATGTGTATTATTGTTTTAAAGTTTCACAACTTGGATCACTTTGATAGGTAAATCATTTTCAAGTTGTATTTATAATTACATATGATTTGTCCCCTCTTTTCAATCAAATCTATTTTTTATGTTTTGAGCTTCATGTTGATTTGATTGACATCCCTATGCATCACATGTTTAGAGCTAATCCATTTCATACAACTTGTGTAACTTTGATATCATTAACAAGTTGTTACTTTTAACATGTGATTGCATCACTTCCTCAATCATAAATGTTTTATGAGCTAAAACTTTCAAAAGCCTTAGGCATACATTTATGAACTTTCATTTTCAAAATGATTGAGGACCACACACACACACTTCATGTACTTTCATCTTTGCATTCATAGTGTGAGTGTGTATTAGTTTTACACTTCCATATACGCCTAATTAAGAGGCAATGTAATGAGCTTAATAGAATCTCCATCAAGTGTATATTAGACACTATCTTAGTGAGATAACCAACCTTGTGGTTGAAGAGGTTATTGCTTAGCCTATAAAAGCATAGTGTATAGGTTGATGTTAAGCCTTGAAAAACATCAATGTAAGGTTATTGCTTAGCCTTGGAAAGCATATTGTAAAGGTTATTGCTTAGCCTATTGAAAAGCATAAATAGTGGAAATCCGGTGGGGTGTTGGTTCACAAGCCGGTAGTGGATGTAGGCATTGAGGCCGAACCACTATAAATCCTTGTGTGATGGTGATTGCTTTGTGGTGATTCTTTTGTTAGCTTCCGCATCTTGTATGATTAATCATCACTTGTGACTAGTTTGTTTTAAAGAAGTTAAATTTGTTAAAACTGGTCATAATTGGAGCTCACCCTATTCACCCCCCCTCTAGGGTTCGGATCCCCATGGACTTACAAGTGGTATCAGAGCGGGTTACTCCATTTTAGGGCTTAACAACCCGGAGTTGATCCTTGCTAAATTAGAACCCTAGTGTTGTGATTTATTGCATATCTTTTTAAAGATTTCCACTATGTTTGAAATTGAAATTTTCCCTAGCCTCATTGCACCACTCTAAGACTTTTCCAAGTTATATCTTCTAGAGTTGGTGAGTCTTCAAAGTGTTCTCTCATGGACAACCTTTTCAAGACCTTAGGTGAATTTTCAAAGGTAGACTATTTGAGTAACCTTAAGGTCTTGATCCCACTAGACCAACCTTTTCTTTTTAGTTATATCTATTTGTTGGTCATGATACATTTGCATTTTGTTTCTTTTTAGTCACATCTTTTAAAATGCAATGTTTCTTTGTGATCATTTGATTTTGTCTTCATGAACTTTTATAGTTATATCTCATGGTTTTCAAAATCCTTTGATTGCAACCTTTTCATGATGGATTTGCATTTTGATCATATAGTTATATTTCTTGTAGTGCATATCTATTCATGATCAATTGATTGTGATTACAAATGCTTTCATAGCTAGTTTTTCATGATCAATTGATGTTGGAAAATCATTTGATGTTTGTCATAGTTAGATCCTTTTTGGAAATCAAATGATTTGAAGCAACTTTAGTTTTCCATTGAGTTTTCAAAGTTAAATCTCTTGGTATGGAAAATATGTGTTCAATTTATAATTGTACACTTCTTGTTTTTCAAAATCACTTGCTCTTAATTCTATAAATGATTCTTTGTTGGAATTTCATACATTGAAGTGATTTGAAAAACTTTGGAAAATGTTCTAAGCTTTATTAGTTATATTTATAGAAGCATTTTCCTTGAATTTATTTCCTTGTGCTTAACAATGATTATATCATTTGGAAGGAAATAATTTTTACAAACAATTTGCATCTTTGCTCATTTAGTGACATTCTTTTTATGCAAATTGATTGTGTTGTCTTACATTGCTTGGTTGGATATGGTTTCATTGATTTGCATGTTTGTGCCTATTTTGGTATATAGTTTCATTAATGCAAATTAATGAGTGTTTATGTGCTTTATAGTAAAATCTTGTATTTGAGCTTTTTATGTACATATGTGATTTTATGTGCTAAGTTCATTTGGTATAAACCTCATATCTTTTTCCATTGCTTTGTAAGCTTAGTACATTTGCTAAGAGTGGAGATGTTACATGATAGATTGATTCTTTTAACTTCATACCTTCTTGTGCTTAAATAGTTATATTCTTTTTAATGATTGGTATGAGTTAGATCTTGAGTGTTGATTAATCCTCTCTATGCAAATGTCAAATTGTTCTATGTATGGTTGTGTTATTTATTATATTTGTAGAAACCATACTAGAACTCAAATCCATCCTCTATGCCTTATAGTCATTTCTTTTTGGATGGTTATGATGTTGATTCATGTATTGTCTCTAAGTGATACAAACCGTTGATGGTAGTGCTAGATCTGGGCCAAGACGAACTATTACAGGGGATTTATTGAAACCATTGAATTCAGAATATGGTAAAGTGGCTCCTGGATGGGGAACCACCCCATTTATGGGTGTCGCAATGGCTCTATTTGCGATATTCCTATCTATTATTTTAGAGATTTATAATTCTTCCGTTTTACTGGATGGAATTTCAATGAATTAGGTCCATAAGAACCAGAAGCCCTAGCTTTTCAATAAAAAATGAATCACTTAGGACTCAGATTTATAGTCCATTCTGGTATCTTCCTTATACATGTTTCAACTTCATAGTAGTGTTCTTAATCATATGAAACTCTTTGAAATCTATTCCTCATATTTCTATATGTTTGATGGATATCTTAGATGTTGAATTCATATGATTTTGACACTTTGGAAATTGCATGCATTACAAAGTAATATCATTTTGCATTGCAATTTATCTTGTTCATCACTATGCTCATTAGTTATATCTTTAAAAGTGATGAATATGCATTTATGATGCTTGATGGAATTTTTGTCACATTCTTGCTCTTTATCATGTTATCAAATTCAATTGGTTTCAATTGGTATAATGTTTGATTGATTTGATTTCTTGTGAATGTGATAAACCATGTGTGCATTGGATTGAACTTGATAAGTAATATGATTGTTCCATGTCACACACCATTAGCATCATAATGTTCATGTTGCCACCTCTCTTGCTCATATAGGTATATCTCATGACCACCATGTTTATGTGTACATAATATTGGTTGGTTATTAGTTGAGGTTGGCTTCATGATTGAATTTCATTTCATTCATTCTTGCACATTAATAGTAATATTTATTGATTGAATGAAATGAGTTCAAAAACTTACATAGCATATGATTTTCATTAGTTATATTGATTGATGCTATGTTTAAGTAAACCCCATTGCATCATGGATAGCTCTAATTTGGATTCTTCCTAATAGGTATATTCTTACATCCATTTTAGAGTGATTGTGTTAATAGTCATATCCTTAAATCTCAATTGGTATTCTTTGTTTTTCCAATTGATATCCATGATTGCTTTTCCCATTGACCTTGATCTTTTGGTAATTTGATCATATTGTGCTTTATAGTTATATGAATCTAATCCTTTCCTTGAAGTTGACCCTCATTTGGTTAAACCATCTTCTTCTTGCATCTAATAGTTAAATCTTGTCAAAAGTTTGACAAAAGAAGAGAATGGAGGGGGAGTGTAAACCTTCATAGGAAGTATTAGTTTTGATCAAATTCACCCTTGGATTGTCTTTGAGCCCTTAGAGACTACTACCTCACATGATAGCCTGTTATGTATTTCATTTTCGATTTCATTTGTTAACAGGTGCTTCTAAAGGTATTTTCCTTGTTTCATGTGTGTAGGTACCTTTGCAATTTAATGGCAAAGGGGGAGAAATTATGCAAGTTCTCAAAAGGGTAAAGAGAATGTCCAAGCTTCCTAAGGGGAGGTTTTGTATGATCTTCTACAGGGGAGAGAATACATACCTTGCCAAAGGGAGAAAGAGGCATGGTCAAAGGGGGAGAGCAAATAGAAGAAAGAAAGCTTAAAGAATATTTAAGCACCAAGCATCATGAAGAATGAAGATTGAAGCCCAAAAGCCCAAGCTAAGAGAATAAGCATCCAAGAAGATTTCAAGCCTTGTCCAGCCGAGGGGGAGCTGAAGACTAAGTGTGTAACCTCAGTGGTGAGTGAGTTGCCATCAAATTGCAAAGGGGGAGATTGTTAGGAATTTTGTAATTGCAATTTGATGGATGCATTTGCACTTTAGCATCATTTGATTTACACACTTGCATTGGTTTTAAATAAACTTGAAATCTTGTTTTATTCATGCATTGCTTTTAAGATTTGTAAAAGTATTGATTTATGCATGATTTGTCTTTTTATCTTGGATGCATTTGTTTTAGAAAAGAGTTTTCAAGAAATCAAGCAAGCCTTTGTTTTAAAAAGTTTTGAATCTTTTTAGGCTTTTTATGTTCATGTTTTAAAAACCATTAGAATCTTTAAAACATGTTTTCCAAGCTTGATTTAGTGGCCAAAAGGTCCCCCAAAGAAATACCTTTAAAATGTGAAAAGTTGAATTTTTTGCAAAAACGGGGGTGGCCCGGCAGTGTCGCCGGTCGACCGGCGCAGAGGTCCCGGTCGACCGGGAACACTGCAGCAGAAATTTGCCTGGCGCCCCAACGGTCAGAAATCTGACCGTTGTGTGTTCCCGGTCGACCGAGGCCTGTTTCCTGGTCGACCGAGGACTAGCCGTTGGCAACTTTTTGCTATAAATATGAGTTCTTTCCCTTGCCAAAAGTTGGGAATTTTAAGCCCCTCCTTTAGAGGTATTGAGGCATATCAAAAGGGAAAAGAACCAAGGGATGAAGGGGATGATTAGGAAAGCTAAAGCTTGGATTAATGAAGTTAAACCACCAAGTAGGCTCTTCCTTACTTAATCATATGTTTTCATGCTTTTGTTTTATTTTTGGTAAATCATTTCTAGCATGTTAAACTATGTTTGTGTTGTGTCCTTAACATGTGTTATGTTTTGAGTTGATTTATTGTTTTGGATACAACACCATATGATTCAATCCAAGTAGTACTTAACTTTGGTAAATCTAAGTAGATCATGTTAATGGAAAAATCTTTGAAATCATATGTAACATGATCCATATACTTGGTTGAATCTTTGGTTGTTGTTTTCCATCATAAGAACATCTCTTTCAAAACTAACTTATGTTTTGGATTCAACTTCTTTACAAATCATATGTTTTCATGTTTTGTTTTATCATTGGTAAATCTTGTAACATGTTAACCTATGATGTGTTGTATCCTTAGCATGTGTTATATTTTGAATAGATCTATTGTTTTGGATACATCACCATTGATTCATCAAAGTAGTACTTTATCTTTGGTAAATCTAAGTAGATCATGTTAATGAAATATGTAACATGATTCATATACTTTGTTGAATCATTGGTTGTTGTTTTTCCATCATAAGAAAATCTCTTTCAAATGTATCTTATGTTTTGGATTCAACATCATTACAAATCATATGTGTATTATTGTTTTAAAGTTTCACAACTTGGATCACTTTGATAGGTAAATCATTTTCAAGTTGTATTTATAATTACATATGATTTGTCCCCTCTTTTCAATCAAATCTATTTTTTATGTTTTGAGCTTCATGTTGATTTGATTGACATCCCTATGCATCACATGTTTAGAGCTAATCCATTTCATACAACTTGTGTAACTTTGATATCATTAACAAGTTGTTACTTTTAACATGTGATTGCATCACTTCCTCAATCATAAATGTTTTATGAGCTAAAACTTTCAAAAGCCTTAGGCATACATTTATGAACTTTCATTTTCAAAATGATTGAGGACCACACACACACACTTCATGTACTTTCATCTTTGCATTCATAGTGTGAGTGTGTATTAGTTTTACACTTCCATATACGCCTAATTAAGAGGCAATGTAATGAGCTTAATAGAATCTCCATCAAGTGTATATTAGACACTATCTTAGTGAGATAACCAACCTTGTGGTTGAAGAGGTTATTGCTTAGCCTATAAAAGCATAGTGTATAGGTTGATGTTAAGCCTTGAAAAACATCAATGTAAGGTTATTGCTTAGCCTTGGAAAGCATATTGTAAAGGTTATTGCTTAGCCTATTGAAAAGCATAAATAGTGGAAATCCGGTGGGGTGTTGGTTCACAAGCCGGTAGTGGATGTAGGCATTGAGGCCGAACCACTATAAATCCTTGTGTGATGGTGATTGCTTTGTGGTGATTCTTTTGTTAGCTTCCGCATCTTGTATGATTAATCATCACTTGTGACTAGTTTGTTTTAAAGAAGTTAAATTTATTAAAATTGGTCATAATTGGAGCTCACCCTATTCACCCCCCCTCTAGGGTTCGGATCCCCATGGACTTACACTTGATAGGCTTTGTGTTCGTACTTTGGTTTGATACAATGAATATCATTGTGTACTTGTTTTGAATGTTTATGTACAAGCTCGTTTTGAAGATTTGTTTCAAGAAAAAGGGGTCACTTCTTAAGCGTCTTATGCATATTAATTATGCCTTTTGCTAGTCGTGTTTGTCGTGATTTGATACGTGATTTCCCCCTTTTTTTCTCGACATGTTTAGACAGTGTTTTGCGTGTTTTGTGCATTCATGAATTTAAGTGAACACCACTGAGCTTGCACTGCCCCTTCAGTTTTATCCACTGTCTGGGGGTCCTTAAACATGTGGACTGTCTGCAGACTGGTCGTGTATTTTATTACACATCGTGCGTGTCCGGTTCCGCGGCCGGAATCCCCGTATATGTGGGAATCGTGTCGTGATTATATTATGTATATCGTGCTTGTCGTGCGTGCTTGCTCTTTTCATTATAAATGATAGAGAAAGGATGGGCTCTTTGTGGAATGTAACTATTCATGATATTATGAGTATTCATGTCATGTTTTGCTCGTATTTTGAAATGTACTCTAGTCATGTAACTGTTTACAATTCAGCAAAATGTCTTTACATGTTTTCTTAAGCACTTTCTACTTTATGCTCATGCCTAAATTGATTACCTGCCAAACCGTTGTGTTTGACCATTGTATGTTGGTGCTCAGGTGCAGGAGACGTTGCCTTTGAGGAGGAGCGTCTGGAGGAGGCTCTTGAGCCACCCCCAGTTAGATAGTGGCAACCCGACGATGTCATCTAGACGTCGGGCGGATTCTTGAGTTTCACTACATTTTGTCTTTGGGTTCTTTTATTATTTTGAGAATTGTATTGGCCTCTGTTGGCCTCTTATGGGATGTAACTAAACTTAATTTACCTTGTGTAGTCTCATAACTTGAATCATGATGGGAATGCCATGTTAACTCCTTTCTTTTGATACTATGTTTTGTTATTATTTTTCATAGCACTTAAAAGTTTATTGGTGCTTATCTTGATGTGACTTGCTACACGTTTCCGCAAACTTGTTCATGTGAGTCAGATTCCGCGTGTCTCGGGAATCCTCACCGCAGGAACCTGTGGGAAAACAAACAGGAACACAGAAACAACACGTCGCGGGCCAGGGATCCGTTCCGGGGTCGCGACAGCCGAGATCTGGTCTAGATTGGCTTTAATTCCTTTTTTTGTGACCAGGCTTCCCAGGATTTTACCGGAGCCGACACCGAACGCACACTTGGATGCATTAAGTTTGAGTTGGAACTTCTTAAGGATGTTGAATGTCTAACTTAGGTCTGTCAAGTGGTCCTGTGACCTTTTAGACTTGACAACCATATCGTCAATGTATACTCTATCGTTTTGCTAAGCTGGGCCTGAAACATCTTGGTTACCAGCCTCTGGTAAGTTGCGCCCGCATTTTTTAACTCAAAGGGCATCACTTTGTAACAGTAGATGCCTCTAGGTGGTTATGAACGCGATCTTTTCTTCGCCAGGCCCATGCATTGGGTTCTGATGATAACCTCGGTAAGCGTCGAGGAAACTCATCCTGTCATGCCCTGCAGTGGCATTAATCATCTGGTCGATTTTTGGGAGTGGAAAGTTGTCCTTTGGGCAGGCCTTATTGAGGTCGGTGAAGTCGACGCATACCCTCCACTCCCATTCTTCTTTTTTACCACCACCGTGTTGGCCAGCCAATCAGGGTAATGGACTTCCCTAATCGCCTTAGCCTCCAGCAGCTTCTCGACCTCCTCGATCACGGCCTCAGTTTGTGGGATCCCCGTTCTGCGAGGTTTCTGAACCATGGGTTTGTTGGGTCCACGTTTAGCTTGTGACACATGATCTCGGGATCAATGCCAGATATTTCATAGGGCGGCCAAGCAAAAACTTCCTTGTTCTGTAACAAGAAGTTTAGCATCTCGAACTTCTCGGTTTCAGGGAGTTGGCTCCTGAGCAGGAAGTATCTTTCGGGGTCGTTGGGATTGATCTTGACCTCGGTCATATCTTTAATGCTCTTCTGCTATGGGGATCAACCAACGTCCTCGAGCTCTGCTTCCAATTCGGTCAGGTGCACATGTTATGGCTCTGTTTCCCCAGGCACCACAGCCATCAGGCACTGCTTGGCCATCTGTTGGTCACCCTTGACCGTGATCACCTCAACTCAGCCAGCCCATTCTTTAACGGGAACTTGAGTTTCTGGTGATGGGTGGAGGGCACTGCTTCCATATTATGTAGCCAAGTTTGCCCCATAATTGTGTTATATGGGGATGGGGCATCCACCACAAGGAAGTCGGCCATCATAGAGATAGAGGTGCCTCCAATTTGGACTTCAAGGGAGACATTCTCCTTGGGGTATACTGGCTTTGAGCTGAAGCCCACCAGGGGAGTGTGAGCTTCCTGTAAGTCGTCTTCTTTGAGACCCAACTTCTTAAAGCAATCGAAGTATAGGATCTCTGATGAACTCCCAGGGTCCATGAGAATTCTCCGTACGTTGAAGTTCTTTAACTTCAGGGTTAGAATCAAGGGATCGTTGTGGGGGAGATGGACCCCATCCAGATGCTCATCTGAGAACCAGATTTGGGTCTCTCCTTCCGAGCTTTCTTGACGACAAGTCCTAGCTCGGCTGTCATCACCTACTCGCAGTGTGAGGCCCTCCTAGCCTCGGCACGGGCTTGGTTGCTCCCCTTTGGGGCGGGAGCAAGGTGGATGACGTTGATGATGCTTTCTAGCTCGTCGTTGTCCTGATCATCATCAAGCCGGCGTTGATGAGCTCGGTTGACTTTGCCTTCCTCCTTGATATAATCTTTTAAGTGTCCGTCATTGACGAGCTTTTCGAGGTGGGACTTGAGGGCCATGCAGTCCTCGGTTCTATGCCCATTTTGCTTGTGATAGGCATAGAACTTGCCCTGATCTGTGGTGGACGGGTCACCCTTCATTGGCTGTAGCCATTTGAAGAATGGCTGTGACTTGATTCTACCGAGGAGCTTTTAGATTGGCTCCTTGAAGATCGTGTCATAGTTTTGTAGGAGGACAACTGGTTTGGACTTCTTACTGCCCCCAGAGGTGGGAGCTGAGATCGCTGCCGAACTCACCATAGCCTTGCTCCGGTCTGCCTCCCTTTGAGAGGATTTTTTGTCCCTTCTAGAGGGTCGGTCCTCTTGCAAGAGGCAGAAGCTCTCGTGAGCTCGGGCCTCGTTGTCTTCTTGCTCAACAAATTGGTTCACCCTGGCCATCAGTGCTTTCACTGTGACCACGGGGAACCGAACCAGGTCTATTCGGAGCTCGTTGCCTGGCAGCAAAGCTTGTTTGAAAGACTTGATGGCCACCTTGTCAGTGGCATCTTCCACCTGGCTGTAGATGGTCCAGAACCTCTTGGCGAACTGAGTAATATTTTTAGTCTGCCTCATTCTGATAGCCATCAGGTCATCGTCAGTTTTGGGGATGACCCTATTGCTTGAAACTTCTCCACGAAAGAGTTTCGGAGCTGCCGCCAGCTCGAGATTGACTCCTCCGGAAGCACGCAAAACCACCTTAGGGGGAGGTGGCCTAAACTGGAGGAGAAGACTCTACAGTTTAGGTGACCGATATCGCCCCACACCGACATTTGCTGAGTAAAATGTCGGAGATGTGCAGCAGGGTCCGAGGTTTCGTCGTAAGGAATGAACCTGGGGACGCTAAACTTCTCGGGCAGAGAAAAATCTCCTCTCCTGAGAGAAAGGAGACGTGCTGAGGTCTTCGGTGTTGTAGGCATTCAGCCGGTCTCGGGTGAAACCGACCACATCCATATTTTGTTGCACTGTTCGCTTGACTTGGCGGTCAAGTCATTCCCTTAGGTTGTCGTTGTCCTCTGGTCTCTGGCACAACCTCTTTGAATTGTCATGCAGGTGGCTACTGCTCGAGCCTCCGTCATAAGCTCGGTCGCGCCTTTTGTTGCTCAGGACTTGCCTCAAGTCCCACTGGACCGAAGGAGCCCGGTCACGTCTGAGGGGTGGAATCGGAGCTTTTGCCTTTTCCTTGAGCTGCTGCTTAAGCTGATGGATCAACTCATTTTTTGTTCATGGATAACAAGGTTTCGAGCCCTGATATCTACAAGGAATGGGTCATCATCACCATCATCACTGTCGAGCTGGAGGGGGGATTGATGAGATCTGGCTGCTACGGGAGCTTTGTCTGGTGGGATAGCCTCCAACAGGGGAACACTCTACTGGGGGCGTTCCAATAGAGGAGCATTTTGCTGGGGAGGAGCCATTGGAAGGTTATTTCGCCGAGGGGGTGCTGTCACCCCTTTTGACGATGAGCCTGACTGGGTTATAGGCCCCTCCATGCTTGGGGCACCAGATCTTCCCCCAGACCTCCTCTGGCGATCTGCTTTGGCAACATTGGTGCTGGGGGTAGTGATTTAGCCTTTGACGATCCTTTATCGTTTCTGGCCTTAGGAGGCATGATGTTAGTAAATCTGGTTTGATCTATCCCCACAGACGGCGCCAATTGTAAGTGCCTAAATATTACGGACTTGATTAGGCGAGTATGAAACTCGTGATACTACTGTTAAGCTTCTTTTGGGAAGAGATTGAATGCCTGAGACCTGAGAGGGAAGGAAATAGAGGTTAGAGGCCCTGACTGTAGTCAGTCGAAGGCACTCCGACGTCTAAGTTAGTACAGTTACTAAACAAAAGGTGAGTGAGTGGAGAAGAAAGGCAAAGTTTGGATTATGTGAGTTTGTGTTGTATTGCATTGCATACCTCTTTTGGGATCTTACCCTTCAATATATATAGGCGGAAGTTCGATCTGGCGCTTCCTTAGTGGAGGTAGGTGGAGGTACTGTCCCATCAGTCCACACCATGTTTCCTTAGTGGAGGTAGGTGGAGGCACTATCCCATCAGATCATATCTTTACTTCTTGTATTATTGCGGATGTGATCGTTAGATAAGGACAACCCTTTATCAATATCTAGCGCCCATCTTATCTGTCAGTACGTTCTGTAACGTAGCCATAGTTTTATGGGAGTACAATTATGACTCAGTACTTATCTCGGTTGATCGATCCGAGCCGAAGATAATACCGAGATCAGGTATGGGCGTGTCCTAGCACTGTTGACGAGGTGCCTAAGATCGAGACCAAGACGAGCCTCGCTGGTACTTTACCGAAGCTAGCTCAAATTCGGTGCCAACTGGCACTGTTGCCGAGCTGGATGTATCTGGGCACTATTGCTGAGTTGCAAACTGAGATCGAGATAAGCCAAGCCGGTACTATTACCGAGACCAGTATAATCTCACTACTAGGAAAATGTCCCACACAGATATCATAGTGGAAACAAGCTGACAATTTCAAATCGAATTATTAATTAAGTCCACTTTTGGGACATTGTATATAGTTGCCATGTAGCATGCCATCCCGATCTGGACCCTACCCAGCCCGACTCATTGCACTCTTACCCACTAACCCTACCCCCCTACGCATCCTGGGTTCAGGTTGAGACTTGTAATTTTTCGGTTAAATCTGGGTTGGCATTTTCCCTATTAACAGACATATTAGGTTTGGGTTGGGCTCACACATGCTCCTAAAATGATCAGAACCCAAACCGGCCAATCAGATCCATCTCCACCCCTAACCTGGGATGTAAATAGGCTTAGTTCAGGTCTGTGGTGAATCCTAACTCGGTGCAACCACACAGAGCCCTAGACTCCAAATATAATATATTTATATAATATTAATATATTATGCAGATAAAAAAAATGTTATTATACTATATATTATACACATTATACACTTGATAAATGTGTATTCAGGTATATATTTTAACTGAACCTAGACCCAACCCAATTATTAACTAAATCAGAAAAGGACGGCAACAGCGCCAACTTCACACAAGATGAAGTAAACCCAACCTTGTCCTGCTCATGACTGTATGTGATATCAAACTTGTCCTGCATGAGTTTTACATTTTTACTTATAATTTCAGCTGTAAATCCATAAATTATCTTATATGAGTTGGGGTAGGTATGCCATGAAGAACCGCAAAAAATGCAAGTGTGCCCCAAAACCAACCCATGTATGAGTCCAAATACCAATACATGCCCCAAAGCCGAGAAAACCACTACTGCACAAGGCAAGTGGGGGGCGGATCCTCTAAACTGTCACGGGATAGTTTGGGTTTGGACAAGACAAACTTGAGAATGAACCAACACTGCACCTCTTACACCGATCCTAGTAATAAGGGTCTATAGGACCATAGTCCATATCCAGAGTTTTCAGGTCAGGTCGTTTGATTGACCAGGTTAAGTATAGTTCATTGATAATCATATGACCCCACCCTGACTACATACAATTACAAACGAGTGGACGACCTTGTAATCCCTCACATCACACACACTCTCTCTCTCTATAACCTTTTAGGTCTGAAAATGGTTGCCTCTTCCCATTTGTTCTCTCTCAACTGCTCTCCTCGAGATGCTCCGTTTTCATCTTCACGAACCAACACCAACTGCAAAACCAAGAAAAGCATCTGCCTTTCAATGTTTACTTCTGCCGATAAATCTTTTCACAAATCAGAGAAATATCTATAGAATATGTTAGTCTGATCACAAAATCAGATGGATTGGATCAACTGAGGCATGGCCCATCCCATGTTGCAAGCAACCTATCAAATCCCATATCCAAGGCTACAATCAAGGAGATGACTGTGCCCACATGATTTCTCTCATAATTGATTAGTCTGGATCATCCAAGGCTACATCCAAGGCCCAATGCTCACAGAAGTCATACGGATCGTATCGCCTGAGTTTAATAGCACAAAAGCCATGCGAATAGGGAATGCCAAGGAGGACTCATTTGCGATATGTGCATGATCGTCGATCCAGGTGAACAACATCCGTGAATTTTGGAGATAGTACCTGAAACTCTAATCCCCCCACCTACCAACATTGGAGTCTCCGTGAGGCTTCCGCCTCGCAGTTAATGATCTTATCTACATATGGGGTGACTCTTGTCTTCATGTTTAGCCCTTTTTCACGCCGGAGCTGGTAAAAGTCCATCAGCTTTGCCCTTATCGACTCTATTTGTTGTGTGGTGGGTAGCTCCCTAATATTCTTCAACAAGCTATTTGTGCTCTCTGCACTATTCGTAGTTAGCATGTCATAACGTTGTCCATCAATGAATGCATTTGCCGAATGCTGGCGGCTAATCGCGTTAATGTATTCATGAGCCCCTACATCAATGGCTCTGATTTCTGCCATGTAATTATCGTACTCACAGACGCGCGTTGAACGTGCGGAGCACCAAAACTCCATGACGATTCCATCATTTTAAATTTCGCTTGAATATTTTGTGAAATGTGACGGCAACAGTAATAGTGTTTTGCGGTTGAAAGTACATCTTTCATGGCATTGGTTAGTCCCTTCATTCGATCCGATACTATTGTAAGATTGTGAACATGCTCCAGGGTTTCATCCAAATTTGCTAGAAACCATAACCAAGTCGCATAGCACTTGGACTCCACAATGGCAAAAGCTAGAGGAAAAAGCCCATGGTCATCGTCCTGACAAACTGCAATGAGTAAGGCTCCTGGGTATTTACCCCAGAGGTGTGTCCCATCAATGGCGATTAGTGGCCTGATTGATGATTTGAAAGATCGAGCACATCCACCAAAACATACATATCATCTAAAGGAGTAATCATCTTCTGTCCATAAATTGTCAACTGTGCCCGGGTTTGTACGTTTCAGCTCCAAACAATAATCACATAGGATCATGTATGAATCTTCAAAAGAACCGCGAATTTGTTTCATAGCTATTTCCTTTGCAATGTGTGCCTTCCTATAAGATATTTGAACACCAAATTCCCTCTGAAAGTCGGACATAATTTCATTTGGCCTGTAATCTTGATGAACTCTAAGTCTTTCTTTGATGAAGTTCGCAATCAAACCTGATGTTGCCTGGGGATATTTTGTTCCATTAAGTGGTCCTGAACAATTATGTTCTTGATTGTATGTCCAGACTTGAAATTGGGGACCAACCTCCATAATAGAAGCGTAGATGCGCCATGGACATGTAGAATGGCTACACCTTGCCGTTGTTTCAAATCTATTGGTCCTTATTGGTTTCAAGCAAAAGTTCTTATACATCACAAATTTGGCCAATGTGCTTTTGAATGCTTCACGATTATTAAACACCCTGCCCTTCCACATCTCATGTGGAGAATCTTCCTGGGGTAGTGTGGAAACTAAATCATCCGCTGCTTGCATGGTGTCGATCATATTTGATTCCTTGGGCAAATATGGGGCAACCTAATTAGTGTCGCCTACAGTGGCCTCTGTAAAAAGATTATAAACTTCAGAGTCATTTGATGGTATGTCTAGGAATGTGATAGCGGCGCTTCGAGTTTCTATTTTTTCCAGCCTCTCTTCAGTCTACCTGGAAAGTCCTTGGTCATAACCTGTTGGACCTTCTCTACAATTTTCTGTATCCACATGTAGAGAATCAAGATTGTCATTGTCAATTCCCAACCCAACATCCTTTTCTGCAAATGCGTTTTCTTCTCCTCTGTAGGTGTAGCCTCATTCTCTACAACTTTCTGTATCCACATGCAGAGAATCAATATTGTCATTGTCAATCCCCAACCCAACATCCATATCTACAAATGGGTTTTCCTCTCATCTGCTAGTGCAACCTCCTTCTTTACAACTTTTTGTATCCACATGCAGAGAATCAAGATTGTCATTGTCAATCTCCAACCCAACATCCTTTTCTGCAAATCGATTTTCTTCTCCCCTGCAGGTGTAGCCTCCTTGTGAAAAAGGCAAATCACAATCAGCTCCAAGGTCTACAGATGGATATGACTGTTGCAAAATAAATTCTTTGACGACCGTGACAGTTTTTGGTGCCAAGTCAAATCCTTTTCTCATTGGGTTAACCCTGCGTATAAATGAGTGTGATCATTACAAATATTGCATTTAGAAGAAAGTCTTGGCAGATTATTTTTTCCATATCAAAGAAGATAAAAATCAATTATAATGAGGACATGCCTTGCTAGATTAAAAGATTCAAGAGATGCTTTAGAGGGATGACATTCCACACTTTTCCAAAAGTTAGAATATCAAAATTACAATGAATAGATGAAAGCAAAAATATGGAAACTAAACGATTATGGATCAATAAGCGAAATAAAATAGAAAATACCATACTTCGGTGATGGTAGTGTGTTGTTCAAAATCGCATCCTTGTTGATATCAATGTTGGTGTTAAATTCTTGATAATGGCAAAGAACCTGTCCGACTGCATCCCTACAGGATAAAAGAAAGAAGTGGATGGTTAAGCATATAATTAGCGAGCATTTGGGCTAGTATAGCTATATCCCTACTTAGTGCTGACCTTTTTTCCAAGAATTGAAGGCGGACTACTAGGCTGAACACCTTTGTTAGATCCCACTCAACATAGAGATAAAATTAAAGCTGCTCGGTATTAAGACTTAGTGTTGAAAATAACAAGTGCAATCATAGCATACCTTTGTTCATTCCTTTGATGATCTATTAAATTAACCGCATTTAGCTGGATGTACAGGTACACCGCACTGGCATCCCCCACAAATGCTCTGAACATAATCTCTACATCTTCATCGCTTGTTATGCCAACTAAAGTGCATACTTTCCCATTCTGATGAAGGTATTGCATATTTGGGATATATCCAAGCTTGTTCCCATTTGAGAGATCACATATTTTTTTGGACCAATTGTGAATAAGTTATGGATCTTTTCAGGAACGCCTTCTTTGGGCAACCTCCATTATAAATTGGACTTCCATGATCCCAAACAAATTGTCCATCGGAATGGAATATGACTAGTAAATCATGATCAGGCATCTTGCTACAAGCACATAGTCGAGACAGTAAAACTACTAGCTATCTAACTAAATTGATAAACACATGCAAGGTGTATGACAAGAATGACAATCCAACTAAATTTGACATATTACTTTGGGCATCAATATAATTTACTCTTAGAAGCCACATCATAGGGACTCTATTAAAAGATGCATAGACAATGACATAGACCAACAAAATTTCGTCAATTAAAAAAATGAAAAAAACCAAAACCAATGCTCTTGACTACAACAAAATTGTTAAACAATGCTAAATGATTTATAAAGGGGAACTTCATTGTTGTGTTTACACGATGAAGTTATCAAAATACAAGGAATAATGAATTTCAATAGGGCATTTTCCACTGGAACATGTTCAAAAGACATAGATGTTTAAAAGACTTAGATTGGGAAAAAGGAAAGCTAACTTTCATAACGATATCGTTACTATAATTTTTATCTTCTTCTTCCAATTCTGGTGTCCAACATATTTCTGGAGGTATTGCATATTTGGGATATGTCCAAGCTTGTTCTAGCGCTTATCCTTATCTCTCAACACGTTCTGTAACGTGGTTGAGTCTTTGTAGCAGTACAGTCGTAACTGATTGCGCATCAGTACTCATCTCGGTTAACCATCCTCGCACTATTGCCGAGGTGCACAAGGCCGAGATCAAGACATGCCTAGCTGGTACTTTTACCGAAGCTAGAACAACATTCTAGCACTATTGCCGAGATGAATGAAACTGAGACCAAGACATGCATAGGTAATACTTTTACCGAAGCTAGAACAATCTCGATATTATGTGTTAGGGATTTTATGTTTTGCAATTTGATGGATGCATTATCATTTTAGCATCATTCGAATTTTCACACATGCATTGTTTTTGAAATACTTGAAATCTTGATTTACGCATGCATTATTTTTAAGACTTGTAGAAATAATGATTTATGCATGTTTTGATTTTAAAGTTGGATGCATTTAGTTTTCAAAAAGAAGATTTTCGAAACAAGCTTGCCTATGGTTTTAAAAGTTTCAAATCATCTTAGGCATTTTAGGTTTCATGTTTTTAAAACTCTTAGAATGATTTAAAACATGTTTTCAGGCTTGATTCAATGGCCTAGACCTTTAAGACCAAGTTTCCCTTTCGAAAATAATTTTTACGAATCTTTATAATCAGGGAAAGTTTAGTCAACCGAATCGGTCAGCTGTTAGTTCCGATTCCAGAATATGAAATATGTGTTTTCTGGAAACTTCGGTCAGCGTCGGTCAGCTGTCGGTCGACCGAACTTCAGTTCTGTTAACCGACAAGTGTGTTTCGGTCTGCAAACTTTCGAAATATATGACCGTCGGAATATGACCGTTGAGTTCGATCGACCGAACTCCAAATGTAGGTCGACCGACAAGCTAGCCGTTGGACAACATTTTCTATAAATTGAAGTTCATTCCTTGGCCAAATTTGAGGATCCAAGGGATAATCCTTGAGGTGTTTTGAGTCCAAACAAAGGGGAATGAAATAAGGGAGGCTAGTTGGTCAAAAAGGGAAGTTAAAGCTTGGAATCATAAGTAAATCTTCTATGTAAGCTTAGTTTTCCATTTCATATGTTTTCATGCTTTGCTTAAATTATTAGTAAATCTTTTTAGGCATGTTAACTATGATTTGTTGTGTCCTTAACATATATATTTGTTGAATTGATTTTTTATTTTGGGTACATCACCTGATTCAAACCAAGTAGGACTCATATTAGTATATCTAAGTGAATCATGTTTTGGAATCATTTTTGAAATTATATGTAACATGATTCCTATACTTGGTTGAATCTTTGATTGTTGTTTTTCATCATAAGAAAATCACTTTCAAATCTATCTTATGTTTTGGATTCAAAAACTTCACAAATCACATGTATTTTGTTTTAATGTTTCTCACAACTTGCTTAACATTGATATACATAATTTTCAAGTTGGTTTTTAAATTACATGTGATTTGTTCCTTCACTTCAATCAAATCTATTTTTGTGTTTTACACTTTCAAAAGCTTTAAGCTTACATTCATTGAGCTATCATTTTTAACTTGATTGAAGTTTTCACACACACACGGGCGCGCGCGCGCACACACGCACACACCATGAGCATTCATCTTTGCATTACATAGAGTGTTGTGTGAGTTTGATTTACACTTTCATAGCCGCTTAATTTTGAGGCATTGTAATTGAGCTTAAAATGTATATCTTAAAGTGTTTGTATAAACACTTTCTCTGAGAAATCATCTCTTATAAGGGTTATTGCTTAGCCTTAGAAAAGCATAGTGTAAAGGTTATTGCTCAGCCTTAAAAAAACATAGTGTATAGGTTATTGCTAAGCCTAAGAAAAGCATAGTGTTTGCTTAGCCCATTGAAAAAGCATAGATAGTGGAAATCCGGTGGGGTGTTGGATCACAAGCCGGTAGTGGATGTAGGCATTGAGGCCTAACCACTTTAAATCCTTGTGTGATGGTGCATGCTTTGTGGTGATTATTTTTGTTAGCTTCCATATTTATTTACTTAATTATCACTTGTGACTAATTGAACTATATAAGTTAAAATTGGTCATAATTGGTCACTAATTTGAAGCTCACCCTATTCACCCCCCTCTAAGGTAAGGATCCTGGACTTTCAATTGGTATCCCAGGCTTAACAACCCGGAGTTGATCCTTATTCGCTAAAATCTAGATTAGAACCCTAGTTTTGTGTTTTATTGCGTATCATTAAAATGATTTCCACTATGGTAGAAAATGAAATTATCCTTCCTAGATCTTTATTTCCCCGAAGAATCTTTTCACCACTCTAAGACTTTTTCGAGTTAAATCTCCAAGAGTTGGTGGGACCTCAAAGTGAACTCTCAAGGACAATCTTTTCAAGACCTTTGGTGAATCTTCAAAGGTATGCAATTAGACTAACCTTAAGGCCTTGAACCTCTCTAGACCAACCTATTCTTTTTAGTTATATCTAATTGTTGGTCATGTTACATTTGCATTTTGTTTCTATATAGTCACATCTCTTAACATGGAATGTTTCTTTGTGATCATTTGATTTTGTCTTCATGAACTTTTAGTTATATCTTTTGGTATGGAAAATATGTGTTCAATTTGTATGAGTGTCTATTGTCATATTTAGGATACAAATTGAAAATTTATAGTAGTTCTCTTCATGTTTTTCAAAATCGCTTGATCAGAATTTTTTAAATGATTCATTGTTGGGATTTTGAATATTGAAGTGATTTAAAAAACGTTGGAAAATGTTATAAGCTTTATTGGTTACATTCATAGAAGCATTTTCCTTGAATTTATTTCCTTGTGCTTAATTATTGATTATATCTTTTGGAAGGAAATAAATTTTACAAACAATTTGCATTTTTACTCAACAAAGTCACATTCTTTCAAATGCAAATTGATTTTGATGTTATGTCTTACATTGCGTGGTTGGGTATGGTGTCATTGATTTACATGTTTGTGCCTAAATTTGTATATATTTTCATTAATGTAAATTGATGATTGTTTATGTGCTTTATAGTAAAATCTTTTGTTTTATTATCGTTTGAGCTTAATAAGTACATATGTGATTTAGTGTGCTAAGCTCATTTGATAAAATCTTCATATCCATTTTCCATTGCATTGTAAGCTTAGTACATTTGTTAAAGTGGGAATATTGCGTGATAGATTAATGGATCATTTTAGATGAATTGAAATTAAACCATTGTTCTTAATAGGTATACCCATATATGAGATCGATTTTCATCTATATACGATCTATGATATCCTTCTAACTCCATACATTCTTGTGCATGCATAGTTATATTCTTTATTGATGATATGGTATGAGTTAGATCTTGAGTGTTGATTGATCATCTCTATGCAAATGTCAAATCGTTCCATGCATGGTTGTGATCTTAGTTGTATTTGTAGATACCATACTAGAACTCAAATCCATCCTTTATACTTTCTAGTAGTTTTTTTTAAATGAATGATTATGATGTTGATTCATGTATATTATCTAAGTGTTGTCATCCTTATACATGTTTCAACTTCATAGTAGTGATCTTGATCATATGAACTAATGGGGGCTCTGACCTTTCGTCCTCTCCTTCCCACCCCTGGGGCTACCGAGCGCATGGCGGAGGAGGAAAAGCGAGGTCATCAACATTTTTTGTACGGGTATGCCAGATTTTCTATTCTACTTGGAATTTGAAGTGGGCATCTTGAGATTCACCTTCGCAAGTAGAAAGGAAATCAATTCTTTTTTTTAACTTTCCATTGCACATATATTTTAAGAAAGAGACATAATTTCTGAATGCTGTGAGAGGCGATTTCATTTTGTTTGTCGTGAAAGGCGATTTTGTGTCGTAGAAGGCGATTTGTGCCGTGAAAGGCGATTTACAAATCTTATCAATGAAGAAAGACAAGAAATGTGATTTTTTGTCTCTTTACAAATAATACAAAATACAAAGAAAAGTAAGAAAAGGTATTTGACTTCTCAGGAGATTGTGGGGATTCGTTCAGATCAACGGTCGCAAGTCATGTATGGACTTTGCCATCGTCCTTTAGATGAGAACGCTTGATGCTTTGATTCTTTGGCTTGGCTTGGACCCCAGTTGTTTAGAGGATAAAGACCAAGGGGAGGTCCTATATCCAATAAAAAAGCGAGTAAACGGGCTGAAGAGCCACGTTTAGGCCATGTTGGATAGAATGAGAGAGGAGACCTTGAAGGGGTGGCCCCCCAACGGACTTCGATCACCTTGTGGTGTCTCTTCCGCAGCAGAGTGGCAGAGTTTCTTCGAGAATTCTTTAGAGTTTTCTTGGCTTCTTCTAGGGTGGATTGGAGATTCAAAGGTTCGAAGATTCGAAGATGTGTCCAAGCTTCTTTTTTCTTAGAATGACCCTCCTTTTATAGGCTTTTGGTGGCCATAAGGTGGGTTAATGAGCATTGATGGCATTGATGCCCCATGATGAGAGGAGTTACAAGTTTTTATTTTTTGATTTTGTAACTCGTTTTCTTGGCTTATGATTGGCCGGTGGAAGATGATGGGCATTTAATCACCTTTAATCTCCATGACGAGGGGAGTTTCATGGTTTTAATGACATGATTACTTGGATTTGTAACTCCCATTTGCTTGATTTTGATTGGACCGTCCAAAATAATGAGTTAATGATCGTATTAAGTTGTCATAAAATGGGTCAATTAATGACATTAAGTGGTCGCCAGGGCATTTGAAGAGTCGCGGGCCGCGCCGCGTCTTTTGGAATTCTTCTTGTGATGATCGCCGATGGATCCGCATGTTGTTTGATGTTGGATGGCGATGCAACTTCAGACATTGGTTGATACTAGTGGGCCGGTGACATCTGTCTTGTCGATTTCTCGATTGGTCAGACAGAAAGTGTACTTTCTTGGTCAGCCGGTTGGCGATCTTGGAGTGATCAATGATGATTTCATGCTCTTGATGGCGGATCCGAGATGTTGACGGAGATCGGTCGATTTCGAGCATAAAAAATCAGATTTTCAGGAAATAACAGGGGTTGGAACTCCTGAAATGCGAAAAAGGATAGAAAATGGGCCACCCAGTAACCCGGATTTCCATGGTCGCCGGTCGCCGACGACCATGGGGATTGTCCCCTTTTCGGTCGCCG
Source organism: Cinnamomum chago (assembly GCA_038049695.1). Taxonomy (NCBI): domain Eukaryota; kingdom Viridiplantae; phylum Streptophyta; class Magnoliopsida; order Laurales; family Lauraceae; genus Cinnamomum; species Cinnamomum chago. The sequence goes on along the minus strand of CP142455.1, from coordinate 45,082,464 downwards.
TTTCTCAACCATTTTTTGGTCTTTTTATGTTGTTTTCTCTTGCATTTTTCTTGAGATTTATTGGGTTGAATCTCCTGAAGAAAACCTGACGAGAAGCCGTACAAATCGGAGCAGAAAGTTTCCTATTTTTTGGAAAAGCCGAAGACTTTGTAGCCGATTTTCTGTCAAGAATCGAAACTAGGTCAAACGATGTCGGAATGACCTGAAATTTGAGGTGAAGCCTCCTGAACAGTAGATAGGACCAACCATAGGCTTTTGTTTGAGTTTTGAAGCCGTTTGGGGTCCCGTCGCCAGTAGACTTGATTTTGCCACGAGGAAGATGCCGCGCTTTGATTTACGATCAACCGATGTCCGATATGCTTGAAATTTGACAGGGAGCCTATTGGAGTCATTTTGAGACGATCTGTTGGCTCCATTTTGGATGTCATGGTCCCGGGGTGCTCCGCCGCCGGTAGCCTTGATTTGTTGCGGAGCATCAAAGTGGGGTCAAACGTTGTCGGAATGACCTAAAATTTGACGTGTAGCCCTTTAGAAGCATGTTGAAGCCATCCATGTGCTCTGTTTGATGAGTGATAGTCCCGGTGGTTTTCGGCACCGAGAGGCTTGATTTTACGGCTCAAGGGTTGATGGAGGGTTAAACGTTGTCAGTTTGACTTGAAATTTGACATGGAGCCTTTTGGAGGTATTTTGAGACCATCCATAGGCTCTGATGGAAGTTTTGATGTCTTCGACGCTGTAGCCGCCAGGAGCGCCTGTTCAGCTGCCGGAGGAGTGAAGTAGGGTCAAATGATGTTGGAATGACCCGAAACTTTATATGAACCCCTCTTTTGGCTGTCTTGAAGGATCTTGCAGTTTTTGTTTGATTCTGACAAGATCTGATGCTTGAAGCAGCATTGCCTGTTTGTAGTAGGAAGCGACTCCATGTGGCTTCTTGATGTTGAAGCGGCAAAGTGAGATTTTTGGTGTCAACAAATGCCCCCTCGAGGTACAGTGACGAGTAGCTTTTGGAGTCGATGTGCCTCGAAGAGAAACTTGGAGGAGAGCTTTTGATTTGACCAAGAGTCTTTGAGCTTTTTCTTTTTATAGCCTTTTGATTTTCCAAGGAGATTTTATGGTAGTGAGAGGGATCACGTACCATCTCAAGGAGAAATTTTGAAAATGACGTGGAAGTTGGACTTTAGGTTTGGATTTTGGATTTTCTCTTTGACCTTGTGAACCTAACGGCTGTATGTGGTGCATTATGCGGTCAAGAGGATTTTTTTTTTTTTTTGGTTTTTGACCTTGTGACCTAACAAGCTGTATGTGGCAGGTTAGGGGGTCGGGATTTGATTTTTGATTTTGACCTTGTGACCCAACAAGCTGTATGTGGCAAATTGGGGGGTCAGATTTGGTTTTGACCTTATGACCTAACAAGTTGTATGTGGCGAGCCAGGGGGTCGGGATTTTTTTGTTTTGGCCTTGTGACCTAACAAGCTTTTTGTGGCAAGTTAGGGGACCACAGTTTGGTTTTTTGTGGGTTGTCAATTTCAAGATTTTGGCTCAATTTGGTTCATGAGGTTGGATGGTTTCGTTTTTGGAAACTCATGAGGCCTTTTTCTTTTGTTTTTTGAATGGTTCAATCGACTCAAGAGATGCATGAAACCATTTTGTATGCTCTTGGCAAAGGAGGTTTTTGATAGGAAGCCCCTTTTAGTGCCTAGGTGGTCAAACCTAACTCATGTAGGCTAACCCATGGGATCTTAAGCTTTGGAGATGGCTTAGATCTCATGTGATGTCATTTTGTAAATGATATCTAAACATATCTCTTGTAGGTAGAGAATATCTAAAAATATCCTTACTTGGAGAGAATCTCTCATGTTTCCTTGTTTTTGGGAGAGATTTTCTCAAAGTATCTTTCTTTGGAGAGAATATTTCCCATTCCCTTTCTTTTTGGAGAGAATTTCTCAAAGAATCTTCTTTTTAAGAGAGAATATCTCAAATCTTCTTTCTTTTGGGAAAGTTGCTAGTTTTTTTAGCACTTACCTCATTGGTTTTCTCCTTGTTTCCTCTTTTGGTTTGTTTTCTTCTTTAAAAGCAAAGGAGGTTGGATCTCCTGCCCTTATTGCTTTCTTTTTGCAAAAGTCTTCAAGAGTGCTCCAAGATCAATAACTCTTCTTCTTCTTCAAGAATCTTCAAGTTCTTTCTTCTTCTCCATCCATGGCTTCAAGTAAGTTTTCTTCCTTCACAAGAAACTCCATGTAGAAGTAGAAATTTCTTTCCTTTTCTTTTCTTTTCTTTTCTTTTTTCTTCTTTTTTTTCTTCTTTCTTTTTCTCCTTCTTTTTTTTCCACGTGTTTTTCTTTTTTTTTTCTTACACGTGCTGCTGTTTTTTTTTTTCTGACTTTTGTTTTTTTGCATGTTTTTTTTTTGTTTTTCTTTGGATGTATGGACAGGTCTGTACTGCCACATGGCAGTGGGCCGTCACGGCCTGCTGGCCAAATTTTTTTTTTTTTTTTTAAGAGATTTCTTTTTTTTTTCCCTCTTTTGCTCACCATGATAATGAAGTTTATGTAATCCAAGATGTTCATGCATTTTTCTTTCTTTTCTTTTTTTTTTGATGCATCAAGATAGAAGGCTAGAGTTTCTACATCAAGTCAACATGAATTTTGACTTTGACAAAATTTGATTGGTTTTGACCAAGTTGGGTTGGAATTGGTCAAACTTTGGTTAAAGTTTTTCGAGCATCTAATGCATGATGATTTTTTTTATGCATGATTTTCAGTAAATTGATTGGGAGCATGATGATGCATACCTGGAAATCTTTTGTAAGTTTTGAGATTTGAAGCTCGTAGGAATGTTGAGCGCTTTCTTAATCTTGCTGGATTTTGAGGAGCTTTGAAAGTTTATTGGAGTTCGGAGCTCGCAGCAATGTTGAGCCCTTCTTCAAGCTTGTGGAGATTTGATAAGATTGGTTTGATCTTGTAGCAATGTTTGAGTTCAAACCTTCTTTGAGGATGCTTTATGAGCTTGCAACGATGTTAAGCTCATCTTCAAGCTTCCTATCTTTTTCAAGATGTTTCCCTTTTCTTCGGAATTGTCCCGGAATCATGCCAAAATTTCGCTAAATTTTTTTTTTAGCAAAATTATGTCATTTTGATGATTGATTTTTTTATTTTCCATCCTTTGTAGGTAGTTCCTCCAGAATGAACAAGGGCAAAGAGCCTGTTACTGATGCACCTCGTCGGTCTCCCAAGTCTCCTAATGCGGTCGTACAACAGGCCTGGGAGAAGTCTAGTTTGTGGAGAGAAACTTGGAGGAGTGTGACTCCCTCAACCGCGATGAGATGAGACAGCGATTGATCTCTCTTAAGGACGAGGAATTTTACAAGATTATGGTAAGCAACCGTCCTTGGGTCATGGACGATCAGAGCATTGTGCCCAAGCCTACCTTTTTCTTTGGTGACGCAGTCCCTGACGACTTGACGTACCAAAGGGGATGTTTTCAGTTCTTTTACACGACAGATGTTGAGGAAAGAACCATTTCTACCCGGTCGACCTTTGATCGCACTATCTCGATCATGAGTCTTTCTCCCATGTGTCCCAAGAGGGAAGATCCTCCAAGCTAGGTGAAGAGGACTAATGTGATCAAGACCGGGGTTTTTGTTGGCGGCCCTTCCGGTTATGCAGAGAAGTCGCATGTTCTCATGGACATGTTGATGCCAGCCAGCGGTTACCAAGGTTTTGACTATCCATTGATCGATTTGAGACCGGTGGGCCTTGGCGTTTTTTCAGGTGACGACAGCAATTGGGTGAAGCCTTTACGACTTCGTGGCCGTTTTAGCGCTGACTCAAGCTAGGAGTCATGGACTGATCACATCCTGTAGGTTGACGGGGCCAATTTGAAGGAGGCCGAGATTGTTGATGCGTTCGCGCTTTTCGGCAAACCGTGGTTTTCTCCGATGAAGCCTTCATGGCCATGTTGGAGTCATTCCTTCCACAAACCAACACCTTCATTGTCACGAATGGTGAGATTGGTTTTTCTTTGAAGGAACTGAGTGCCATCACCGGGCTGCTTGTCCTCGGTAAACTTTATGAGGAGTTTATGCCTATTGACAGCATTCTTGAGGAGCAGCCTGAGGAGTTTAGGCTTTTATACTTCCAGCCCGTCTCCTTCTATAATTTTTTGAAGGAGAAAGAGGGCTCGAAAGTAAGGTCGAGCAGTTGGAGGAGTTTTGGCTCCTTGTTCCCCAACTTCTTTGACAGTTGAGAGTCTTCTGATAGCACGACCCGGGAGGCCAGTGCTAAGACTCCAAGTTTGAAGCAGACTTCCATCACGCGAGGAGTCTTGAAGGACTTCCTCATCAGCACAGATGCCATCTATTCAGACATTGCGCTACGGAGGGATCTCGCTGTTTACCTCACCTACTGGCTGAGTGAGGCTGTTTTTGCTGGAGGAGATGGTACGCACATTAGGCCGCATTGTATTTTTCCGGCTTGTCAGATGGCGTTTGGAGAGTGGCATGCTTTGGTGCCTGCTCTTTACAGTTTTCCGTCAAGAGTCGAAACTAGGTTAAACGATGTCAGAATGACCTGAAATTTGAGGAGGATATTAGTATTTCATCACTTTCACAGATGATTACTCAAGATATGGATACATATACCTTATGCACCGCAAGTCTGAGGCTTTTGAAAAGTTCAAAGAGTTTCGAGCGGAAGCGGAAAAGCAATTAGGTAAGAGTATCAAGACTCTTCGATCAGATCGAGGAGGGGAATATCTCTCTGCTGATTTTATGGGATACTTATCAGAAAATAGGATTTTATCCCAGTTGTCTGCTCCTGGTATGCCTCAACAGAATGGAGTAGTAGAAAGAAGGAACCGAACTTTTTTAGATATGATAAGGTCTATGCTGAGTTTCTCAGGATTACCTATATCCTTTTGGGGATACGCCTTGGATACTGCAATGTACATACTAAACCTCATACCATCTAAGTCTGTACCTAAGACTCCCTGGGAGTTATGGTTCGGGCGAAAGCCTAGTCTACAACATTTACACATTTAGGGTTGTCCGACACATGTGCTAAAGGTTAAGACGGATAAGTTGGAAACGAAGTCGGAAGTGTGCACATTTGTAGGATATCCTAAAGGGACTAAAGGTTGATTATTCTATAATCCCAGAGAGCAAAAAGTGTTGGTGAGCACTAATGCGGTTTTTCTGGAGGAAGATTAAATGATGGACAAGAAATCTTTAGAAAAGGTGATCTTGGAAGAAATTCAAAAGCAAACAATTCCAAATCCAAGTATGACCGTACTTGAGGAAGAACCGCCCTTACCGGACCCAATAGTTACACCAGTGCCTCGTCGTACTGGAAGAATTGTCAGAACCCCTGACAGGTTCTCGTTCTTGGGAGAGTCTTACGAGGCAATCCTGAAAGAACCGGAACTAGATCCCTGTAACTATGATGAAGCAATTATTGACATAGATTTGGGACGTTGGCAAGATGTTATGAAAGCTGAGATGGAGTCTACGTACTCCAATCAGGTCTGGATACTTGTGGACTTGCCTGCCAATATTAAACCTATTGGGTGCAAGTGGATCTACAAGAGAAAGAGAGGACCAAATGGTAGAGTGGAGACCTTTAAGGTCAGGCTTGTTGCGAAAGGGTATACTCAGAAAGAGGGTATTGATTATGAGAAAACCTTCTCGCCGGTAGCCATGATCAAGTCCATCCGGATACTCTTATCCATTGCGGCTCATCTCGATTACGAGATTTGGAAAATGGATATCAAGACGGCGTTTCTCAACGGCCATCTTGAGGAAGACATCTATATGGTGCAGCCAGACGATTTTGTAGCTAAAAACCAAAAGCAAAAGGTTTGCAAGATGCAGAAGTCTATTTATGGACTGAAGCAGGCATCCCGAAGCTTAAACATCCGTTTTGATCAGGCAATCAAGTCATTTGGTTTTTGTCAAAATCCGGATCAGTCATGTGTGTACATGAACAGTGAAGGTGACAGGGTAGTCTTTCTAGTTTTATATGTTGATGACATCCTACTCCTTGGGAAAGATGTGGGAATGTTGTCAACAGTGAAAGTTTGGTTGGCAAAGACTTTTGATATGAAGGACTTGGGAACAATTAGCTTCATCCTATGGATCAAACTCCATCGAGCTCGGAAAAATAGGATGATTGGCTTATCCCAAGCAGCATACATAGATAAGGTACTAGTATGGTTTGCTATGCAAGACTCCAAAAAGGGTATTACACCTTTCAGGCATGGAGTGCACCTTTCCAAGGATCAGTGTCCTAAGACACCTGAGGAAAAGGAGCAAATGTGGTTGATACCATACGCTTCGGCTGATGGTAGCCTCATGTATGCTATGATATATACTAGACCGGATATCTGTCATGCAGTGGGCCTAGTCAGCAGTTATCAGTCTAACCCAGGACCCAAACATTGGACTGCTGTAAAGTGTATTCTTGTCGCGACCCCGGACCGGGCCCGCAGGACTAATCCGGGATCGGGACACTAATGTGTCATGAACCAACAACATATACATTTTTATTTTAATTTCCCACAGGTGTCCGCGGTGAGGATATCACAACCTTGCATGAACATTTCTTTTTAGTGCGGAAGCGTGTAGCAAATCAAATAGTAGACTATCTCTAATCATGCAAACATTAATTATTAAATATCAAAACTGGATCAGAATGAGCAATGATCTATAGCAAGTTTCCCACAAATTGTTAAAGTTATACAAAATATCATTCAGTTACATTCCCCAAAATTAGAGGCCAACAAAGGCCAATACTACAAAAGAATAACCCAAAAGAATGGTTAATAAGTTCTCCCCAAAATGTTACGCCTCTTGGCAACCCGATGTCTACATGACATCGTCAGCACGCCACTCAACTAAAGGCTGCAACTCACCTACCGCCTCCTCCGGCTCCTCCTCAAGGAAACCGGCAACGGGACCTGAGTACCAAAGCAAAGGATCAGACACGACGGTCTGGCAAGAGAATGACAAGATACAACAACAATAATATAGAGGAAATCTCTTGAAAAGCATATAAATCTGTTTAAGCAAGAACTCTCATAAAGCAGGTAAATCATTTGCTATAAAACAAGTAAACAAGATAAAACATATGAGGTAACTAAGGAATCGGGAATAACAAGGTGGCAATCACATAAAGCTAAGTCATCTATCACTAAAGTGACAACAGTATCACGGGACGTTGATCTCAGTCACACAAGGTGAGGAGAAGCAACGTAAACATATATACAATATAAATATACGGGAACGGGACCACGGTAGCGAACCGGGTATCGGGACGGGACCACGGTAATGACCGGGTATCGGGATCCAAACTGCAGCTGGCGGGACGGGAGAGGGATCTCCAAGTCGGTGGATCAAACCGACAAGGTATCCAAGCTTAGTGATGCCGACACATAGGTTAAATAACACATCGATACATATGCAAGTAAAACAAGTACAAGTAAAACAATGAACGGGCAAGAATATTCAATGTATAACTTTCATTTCATATCGGGCAATACTCTTCGGGACAAGTCAATGCTACTATCATGCTTTCGGGAAAACAACTCATGACATGTAAATCTTGGAAACAGAGAAATATGATGAATTATACCAATTCGGGAAAGATAATGATTTTAAGATCTATTTGAGTGAATAGGGGTCCCGTATGTCGAACATAGATATGACTTGGTACTCCTTGAGTTTGAAGACATTCCGGGCTCCTTATGCACTTTTACTATTTTTAAAACTTAATATGAGCTTATGGTTATAACTAGATATTATGATAGGAAAACAAGACTATAAACGGTCCACCCTAAGTAGGATGTCAACCCGGAACCATCGAGCAACCCACTCAGTCACCGAAAGGAATAGAATTCGCGATACCCAAGGAAATAGACTTTGCATTTAGGTATGAAGAGGATATCGTGTCGTTCCATCCCGTTCAAGATTGAATCGATTGAACTTCGATGCATCCCGGACCAACCGTGAAGAGCATCGGCTCAAGACACTCTCACATATGGTCAAGTGAGTCCAAGGAGGGTAGCCAAAGTCCACAAAAAAATAATTTTCAAAACCCACTGCCCCCGATCGGCCGAAATTTCTGTACCAGAAATACACAGGGTCCGATCGATCGGCCCAAAAAGGCTTACAGCTAAAAGACAGACCGATCGATCGGCCTGTAGGTCCGATCGATCGGCACTGGGCGTGAAGCATGCCCGGGAACTTGATTTTTTTCTCCTTCTTGTTTCTTTTCCTTCCAACACCTCAACAACCACAATTAACTATGAACAAGGAGACTTAAACACATGATTCCAAGACATTAAATGAGGCTATCAAGATGTGTAAAGATCATTTATTTCAACCATGGAAAAATCAATGAAAACAATCAATGAAAGCATGAAAACCATAAATGCATCTCCAAACCATTTCAAACTTAAAAACATCCAAACATTCACTTGCCTCAAGTCTTCAATTAATGATATTAAGCTCTATCAAGTCCTCCAAGAAAATGGCCCAAGCTACAAGGCAAAATCCCCAAATAAAACCCTAAAATGGGTTACACCAAGAATGAAATTGAAAGAACTTCCAATAATGCAAATGTAGCTTCCCTAAGGCTAGAAGATTAAAAGTCTAGAAGATGAGAGGGATCACTTACTTGGATGACCTTCAAATGAGAAGAACTAGTTCAAGGAAGATCTCAAGATTGATGGGTTCCTCCAAAAATGGTATCAAGATGAAGCTTGTGAGATGGGGAAGAGATTGGCAATCTCCATTTTGAGTTTGGTGCGATATTGGTGAGGATTAGAGATGAAGAAGCAAGAAGAAGAAGAGAAACTTGCTAGCAAAACCCTAGACTCAAGTGTGCTGGAACATGAAAATGGAGGAAGAAGGGAAGGGTTCCTCTTGTTAACCATTGAGAGGTTTGGGTCCCACAACTTAAGAAGCTAAATGGACTGAAATCATCTCTCTCGGGTCCACGGATGAATTCGACGAAGAAGGAAGAAATGTTCGTCGAAATATCTAGTTTCCAAAAAGTGTATGTTTCGCGGTTTACGAGAATATCAAGTTTTGGGTACAAATTTGGTGTGCAATGACTGTTTTGCCCTCCGGGCTATGAAAATCGGGTTTCGGGGCCTCGAATGGACACGGGATCAACATGAAAGTTGTAAGAATCCACAAGATGAATGCAACGGGCCAAAAACACAATTCACAACCAATCGGGAAAATCTCGCAAGAAAACGCAAAGCCGAAAAGGGAAACCCCCAAAGGGCCCCACAAGCTACCAATCACTCTAAAAAGCCCAAAACTAGAAACAAGGTTATTCCAAACCCAACTAGATCAAAAACACTAATCAAGCTTAGCACTAACACGCAACTTAATTAGCACTAATCGGGTTCACTCGGGTCGGGGTCTTACAATTCTCAAATACTTGAGAAGGACTAGAGATTACATGTTAATTTATGGCAGTGATGAACTGATTCCAGTCGGATACACAGATTCAGATAAGGAATCCAGAAAATCCACTTCTGGTTATGTATTTATGGTTGGTGGCGGAGCTATCAGCTGGAGGAGTATAAAACAGGAATGTACCGCTGATTCCACCTCGGCGGCTGAATATGTAGCGGCTTGTGAAGCAGCTAAGGAAGCAGTATGGTTCGAGAGATTCCTTATGGAACTTGGGGTGGTACCTTTGGCACGACAACCGCTCACAGTTTACTGTGACAGCAGCGGGGCAGTCGCTCAGTCCAAAAAGCCCAGAATCCATAAAAGCCAAAAGCATGTACAAAGGAAATATCATTTAGTCAGAGAGATTATGCAGAGAGGTGATATTATTATTACCAAGATAGCCTCTGCGGATAATCTAGCAGATCCCTTTACTAAGCCTTTGACTACCAAAGTCTTTGAGCAACATGTAGATGGGATGGGCATGAGATGCAACCCTGACTAGAATTGAGCCAAAGTGGGAGATTGTTAGATTGTATGGACTCAATCCATAAGTTGATGTAAAAAATTGATTAATTTTCTTATTTATCAATTCAATCATGCTTTCCTTTCATGAGATGAATGGTATTTTATTACTTAACGCACATAACCAATACATATGACATAATGGTTCATGAGATGAACCAGGTCCCATTAGTATATTAGATGTGATATATGTATATGAATGAGATCCACATATGGGAGATATGTGTCACAAATCTTATACTTAAAAATATTTTCACAACCATTGATGAAACTAGGCATCTCACCTGATAAGGTTGCAACACTTTGATCACTATGAGATAGCGTGATTTGTCTCGATCATTAGAATATAAGATTCTGGATCACAGTGCTGGTACATTGGATGTATTGAAGGACCATGAGAAGCACCTTATGAATACTGTCTCGATTTTAAGGTCTGCTCTCATAATTCCCTAGCAATAGGCTCTCAATCCTGAGACTTTGATGAACTCAAGTTTCTGTCTATTCATTTGCTTTGAGTCACCAATGAGTGAGGCCAATTATAGGTCAACACCTCGTTGTCTTGGGTACGTGGTAGTAGGACTGTGGGAACGTCCAATGATCAAGATGGAATCTATCTATATTATCCCCTTGTGCCAATAAATGGATTTATCTTTAGTAAGTGCGCACCCATCTTGATTAAGAGTTAATTTGATGGTACTGATGATCACTGTGATTAATTAGGGCTCAAGGATAATAAGATGTGGATCTAAGATTGGATGAGACAGATTTATTCCAATTGATCCATGGATAATGATAGAGGGGCCTACTTGTGGTAATTGGGAAGTTTAGGGTCTTCATTGTAATTTATTCCTAAGATTGAAGTGCAATTGCAATTAATTGTGGGCCCGGATTGCACATGACATGTGGGGTCGCGAGTCCCAGTTGGAGCCAGCTTTCTAAGGAATCCCTAGTGGTCCCCACACTAGCCCAAGAATTAAAAAGTTACTAATTCTACTTGAACTCTAAAAGGAAGGAATTAGAAAGTTACTATTTCTATTTGAAGTGGGACTACTAATAGTGGTAATAGTAAGCTACTAATTTGTGTGGAAGTGTGACTTCTAATGCAATTAGTAAGAGAGTCTTAAGAGGAGTTTTGTAGGCTATAAATAAGGGAAGAAACCCCTTGGACATCCCACTCTAGTATTCACGCCCAAGACTCCTCAAGTGCAAGAGTTGCACATCTCCCCTCTTCCTCTCTCTCTCTCTTTTAGTTCTCTTCTAGTTTGCTTGGAGTTTCTAGTGGGGTTTTCTCCCGGAGATCCCACCCATCTTCTTAAGAAAAGAGATCTGATAGAGGGTCATAGCGTGGAAGACCTAGTTTCGACTCTTGACAAAAAATCGACCACAAAGTCTTCGGCTTTTCCAAAAAATAGGAAACTTTGTGCTCCGATTTGCACGGCTTCTCGTCAGGTTTTCTTCAGGAGAATCAAGCTAATAAATGAGGAGAGATGTTAAGAAAAATGCAAGAGGAAACGGTGGCGAAAAAGACCAAAAAACGGCCGAGAAACGACGACCGAAAGGGGGACAATCCCCATGGTCGCCGGTGACGACCATGGCCTATGGTTGCTGACGACCATGGCCTATGGTTGCTGGCGACCATGGGTGCATGGTCGCCTGGCGACCACGGCGACCACGGAAATCCGGGTCACCGGATTTGTCGCCGGGTGACTCGTTTTCCACCCTTTTTCACGTTTCGGGAGTTCCAGCCCCTTTGATTTCCTGAAAATCTGATTTTTGATGCTCGAAATCGAATGATCTCCATCGACATCTCGGATCCGCCATCAAGAGCATGAAATCATCATTGATCATCCCAAGATCGCCAACCAGTTGACTAAGAAAGTGCACTTTTTGTTCGACCGATCGAGAAACCGACAACACAGATGTCACCGATCCGCTAGTATCAACCAACGGCTGAAGTTGCAACGCCATCCAACATCAAACAACATGGGGATCCATCGGCGATCATTACGAGAAGAATTCCAAAAGAAGCGGCACGGCCTGCGACTCTTCCAATGCCCTGGCGACTACTTAATGTTGTTAATTGACCCGTTTTATGACAACTTAATGCGGTCATTAACCCATTATTTTGGACGGCCCAATCAAAATCAAGCAAATGGGAGTTACAAATCCAAGCAATCATGGCATTAAAACCATGAAACTCCCCTCATCATGGAGATTAAAGCCGATTAAATGCCCATCATCTTCCACCGGCCAATCACAAGCCAAGAAAAGGGAGTTACAAAATCAAGAATTAAAACTTGTAACTCCTCCCATCATTGCCATCAATGCTCATAAACCCACCTTATGGCCACCAAAAGCCTATAAAAGGAGGGTCATTCCAAAGAAAAAGGACCCTTGGACACATCTCCGATCTTCGAATCTCCGATCCGCCCTGAAAAAAGCCAAGAAAACTCTAAAGAATTCTCGAAGAAACTCTGCCACTCCCCTGCGGAAGAAACACCACAAGGTGATCGAAGTCCCTTGGGGGGCCACCCCCCCAAGGCCACCTCTTTCCTTCTATCCAACATGGCCTAAACGTGGCTCTTCAGCCCGTTTACTCGGATTTTCATTGGATATATGACCTCCCCTTCGTCTTTATCCTCTAAAAAGCTGAGGTCCAATTCAAGCCAAAGAATCAAAGCATCAAGCTTTCTCATCTGAAGGATGATGGCGAAGTCCATACATGACTTGTGACCGTCAATCTGAATGAGTCCCCACAATCTCCTGAGAAGTCAGATACCTTTTCTTACTTTTCTTTGTATTTTGTATTATTTGTAAAGAGACAAAAAAATTATCATCACATTTCTTATCTTTCTTCATGGATGAGATTTGTAAATCGCCTTCTATGGCACAAAACCGCCTTTCACGGCAAACAAAATGAAATCGCTCTCACGGCATTTAAAAACTGTCTCTTTCTTAAAATATATGTGCAATGGGAAGTTAGAAAAAAGAATTGATTTCCTTTCTACTTGCGAAGGTGAATCTCCGGATCACCACTTCAAATTCCAAGTAGAATAGAAAATCTGGCATACTCGTACAAAAAAAATGTTGATGACCTCGCTTTTCCTCCTCTCGGCAACTCCAGGGGTGGGAAGGAGAGGACAAAAGGTCGGAGCCCCCATCAAGTTGGCATACCCGGTGGGACTCGTTCATTTGAGAAGGCGATGCTTGAATTCTTAGCCTCCTTTCTAGTTGGTGGCCTATGTTGGATCTTGCATAAAAAAAAAAAAACATGAGATGGGATTTTTGGAAATTTTCTACCTTTGAATTTATTTCCATTCTTTCTCATTTCGAAAAAAAAATGATTTCTTTTTTTGGATTCAGATTTGAGAAACTTTGGTTTCTTCCTTTTCGGGTTTAGCGCTCGCAAAAATGTTTGAGCCTTTATTCGGATTGGAACACCATTCGTTCTCTTTGATGAGTCCGATAGGGATTTTCAAAAAAAAAAAAAAAAACTCTTTAACAAAAAACTCTTTCAAAAAGAAAACTCCTTTAAAAAAGTCTTTTTTTTTTTGGATTCAAATTTGAGAAAGTTTGGTTCTCTCCTTTTCGAATTTAGTGCTTGTAGAAATGTTTGAGCCTTTATTCGGATCGGAACACCACTCCTTCTCTTTGATGAATCTGTAAGAAATTTCAATTTTTTTTTCAAAACCCACGAAGGTTGCACCAATTGCGTTCTTTGACCAAAGTGGATCTAAGAAAAGCCTTGTCTAGAGTGTTGAGGCAGCTAGACTGTTCGAGGCAAGGGTCCTTCAAATGAGTTCATTAAGTAATCCTACCCTTACCCGGGGGCTAATCTATCTACTAAGGTTTCATAAGACCAAATTGGAGACCTATGTGTAATCTTAAAAAAAAATTCAAAAAATATCTCCAAAAAGAATCTTAAAAAAAAAAACTTTCGAGTTCAGATTTGAGAAATCTTGGTTCTTTCCTTTTCGGATCTAGTGCTCGCAGAAATGTTTGAGCCTTTGTTCGGATTAGAACACCATTTTCTCTCTTTGTTGAATTCAATTTTGATAAAAAAAACTCCGTCATTTTAAATTCAGATTTGAGAAATCTTGGCTCTTTCCTTTTCGGATTTTGCGCTTGCAGAAATGTTTGAGCCTATGATTGAATTGGAACATCACTTACTCTCTTTAATGAATTCAATCTTGACCTTTCAAAAAAAAAAAAAAACCTCCATCACTTTTGGGTTCAAATTCGAGAAATTCTGGTCCCTTCCTGTTCGGACTATGTGCTCGCAGAAATGTTTGAGCCTTGTTCGGATTGGAATACCATCTGCTCTCCCTTATGAATCCAATCTTGACCATTCAAAAATCCCATCTCGTGTCCCTTCCAAGGATGCGATTTACAACATTTGTGCCTAGCGGTGCTAGTACGCCCTTTCGGGTCTACAGTATTCGCGACCGACACATTTGTATCTCCAACCTTATATCATCTTACCTCGAGCGAGCCTTGCTTTTCTGTAATTTGAATTAAGGTTCACAATTGCTTCTAGCAGTCACTGGGACGCTCCTCCTGAGCCTACCATACTTGCATTTAGAACAATTGTACCCTCTATGGCTTTTTGCCTCTTTCATCTTGCTTGAGCTGGGCCATGTCCCCTCGAGCGATTTGAAAAGACAAAATCATAGTTACTTTCCATTTATGATCACTACATTCTTGTGATTACTAATGGATCCGGTCTTGTTTCAGAAGTTTTCCAAACTAACATTGGCAGCTTCATTGACCATCACTTTCGATGAGAACAAGTACCAACTCCTGCTTCGAGAAAAGCAAAACAAGCGCACCCACAAGCGCCCTAACAGCTGCCGAAGCAACATCTCCCTCGGCAACTCTCAAACCAGGTCGACCTCTACTCCCCGAACCATCGTCTTCGGGTCGTCGGGTCGTCTGGACCATTCCCACTCCCCGCAGAAGAAATTGCACCTACTAACAAGCAGAAAACCGCCCCTGAACATGTCGCCGCTCCGACATCAAGGGTAACAATCAAGAAACCTGAAGCCCGTGGCAATCCCACGAAGCCTTAACCTCCAAGAAACCAGGTCTGCCCCAAGACTTGGTCTCCGAGACCTTCCCCAAAACAAAGGAGATCTCAAATATCTGCAAAGCCAGCATACCTAGCCCCTCTCAAGGAGAATCGGTTCTACCCTCTCTCTCACATGAAAGAAGAGAAACCTACCCTCCACCAAACAAAATAATCAACTCAGCATGAGCCGGCTTGCTCCTACAAGCCCAGAATCAAGTCATGCATCACCAGGACACCGCAAGAACCTGCTAAGGCCTACACTCCTGTGAGTCGATCCTTCATCTCAACAGGGGCCGAACTTGCAAAATTCAAAGCCTCACCGAGATAGGCAAAGGACCACATCTAGATTCTATCCATGCCCAGCTTCAAAGAAGATAAGCTCAGCTGCTGCGCATGGGGGACTACATCCTTCATTGCCAGAGCACAGCCAGAGCTGACTGAAGATCAAATTACTCGCGCGGCATATCGACAAAAGAGACTACAGAAGCAAAGAACCCAGCATTCTACCCCTTCAAGTCTCTAAAAAATGGGTTTAAAAAGAAAGACCGGACCAAGCTGTTGTTCTCTATATCGTTGGTAAAACCAGAAAACGCCAGAAGTCAGCAACCAAAATTCATGTCAGACCACCGGTGACTCGCAGCGTCTCTCGGACACGAAGACATCAGGAGGATTCTCCCGCTCCTTCAAGCCAAGGACATCGGAGTAACCATTCCTCCAACTCTTCATCCAAAAGAATGAACTTCAGCTCAGTCACCAAGACGATATCCTCATTCAACTCTCAAAGAATGAACGTCCTGGTTACAAATGCTAAGCAGCCTCCACAGCATGATGACGTAACAGAATGCATCAGCAGTTGGAGCAAGGACAACAGAGAATTGAGGCCCTGATGGAAAATCTCCTCCTCACTTTCAACGTCCACTAAACAATGAGGCTCCTCCGAGTCATCAAGGCGACGAGGAAAACAATGAGTCAGGCGCCCTTACCAAGAAGGACGTCGACGATATCCTCGTCAAAGCAAAAGAAGAGGATACACCAAAGAACACGGGATCAAGCCATCATATCCCTTATGGATGGACCCGGTTTCGTTCCCTGTAAAATTCAAATAACCTACTCTCCAAACATATACGGGGAAAGGTTCAGCCAGACAGCATGTCATCCACTTCAAGATCCTGACAAGAGCTATTGTGGATCAAGATGCCCTCAAGATCAGTCTCTTTGCAAGTACACTAAAAGGTACGGCCTTCGATTGGTACTCCACTCTGCTGGAGGACTCCATTCAAAACTGAGTCATGCTAGAAACGCGCTTCCTCACCCACTTCAAAGGTGAAGACCACCCTGTTACTATGGCACAACTCTACAACCTAAAACAGGGAGAGAATGAGTCAACATATGACTTCATTCACAAGTGGATGGCTTTGGCGTACAAGTGCTCAGATGTACTACCACAAGCGTCGCTAGTCGACATCTACCGTAACAACATGAGAGCAAGGATCCACTCCATGATTATCGGCAATAAATCAAAAAACCCGGGAGAACTCCTAGAAGCAGCAATGGAGGCTGAAACGGTGATCAAAGACCTCAACAGTCAGAAATCATCAAAGAAAGAGCCGACCGCCATTACGACCTCGAAACCGAAGAAAAAGGAGGTCCTTAATGTGCAAACCAAGTCAGCTCCTCAGCAGCCGAAGAAAACTGAAAACAAAGTTGCAGGTAAGAAACCTAAACGCTCTGAAGCCTTCAAAGAACACGTAGAAAAGAAATACCCGTTTGATGAAGATGTTGAAGAAATTTTTGAGGCTCTCGTAGCAAATGGTAAACTTACCTTACCTGAGCCCAAAAGACCGGGAGATGTTGGCAAAACCAATGATCCCCGATATTTTCCGTACCACCAGATGGTCTCGCATCCTCTCAATCAATGCTTCGTTGTGAGAGAGAAGATCAACGAGATGTGGAAAAACGGAGTCATCAGCTTTGACCAAAACTATGGGTCTGCTTCCGTCAACATGGTGTCATATGGAAAAACTTCCAAGTCACCAAAGGAGAAGATCACTACTTCCTTCAAGGTGATAAAAATGACTCAAACGCCCCAAGAGTTGGTTCCTTATCCAACATATGACGGACAACCCATATGGGTACATCCCGATCTCCTAGAAGATGAAAATTGGGAGATCGTCAAAACAAAGCCTACCGCTCAACTGCAAAGGCAAGCCAAGAGACAACTCCACAAGCTCAAACAGCAGGAGAAGGCTCAATCAAAGAAAGAAGTCCCTGAAAAGGCAGAGACCTCTTCCACTGCCTTGCTAGGGCAACGGAAGAACCCAAAACTTCAAAGGTGGTAAGAAAATTCACCCTTGGCGATTTCATGCCATCTCATTACAGAAATGAAACTAC
This sequence comes from Cinnamomum chago, assembly GCA_038049695.1. Taxonomy (NCBI): domain Eukaryota; kingdom Viridiplantae; phylum Streptophyta; class Magnoliopsida; order Laurales; family Lauraceae; genus Cinnamomum; species Cinnamomum chago. The sequence goes on along the minus strand of CP142455.1, from coordinate 45,065,024 downwards.
GCACGGGGCATCATACTCTTGCAACTCAGTAATTGGATTCTCCTGGATGGATACGAGTCCAGTGATACCGATGAGTGGTAAGAATCCCTTGAAACAGGAGAATACCTGAGGAATGAATTCTCGAATCTCATCTTATGCCAGTAATCTGGTATAACCCATACCAGCCACAAGGATCCTGGTCTGATGATGAAGAAGACCAAGAGGCTGTTTAAGAAAGTGTTGTTGATCCAGCATAAGCAAACGCTCCAGTGGAACCCGGTATTGATGAACCACAAGGAGCAGATGATGAAGACGATTTGGCTCCTATGCCCGATCTCGAGGAATATGCAAGAATCTTGCAACGTCTTGCCATAGAGCGGAAGTAAGATCGCAATAATGAGCTTCGTCAAAATCAAAATCCAGAACTAGAAATCCCGAAAGATTCACAGACATCTCCTCCGGTAACCCTGAAAAATGAAGAAAACTGCTGGATAGATGATCCCCTCACAATTGAAGACGAGTCTGAATCTCAACAGTGCGTTGCTTGTAATGCGATAGTTCGAGATGATGATGCCTCTGAAGCTTCGTTTGCCGAGGCCTCAGATTCTCAGACTACGTCCGGTAGCATATCTTCTAGAGCTACATCTCCTCAGGTGACTTCCACAGAGATATCATCTTCTCAGCCTTCGTCTCCGGAAATTGTGATGTCGAAACTCAAACCTCTTCTGATGGATCATCTTGAAGAAGCTCCTGCCAATGAAGTCTTCTTCAATGAAAATCCAGTCAATTGGTCCTAGATACCCGACCTCATAGGCGATGTCTGGACCGATAAACTGCTCAATGAAGAAGAAAAGTTGCTTGATGTTGTTCAAGACTTGTTCCCGAAAAATGCTCCGTGCAACGTGATCACCGAAGACGGCAATACTGCTATAGAGACGCCTTCAGCAAATGACAAGGATCAACCCCTTGATCCCGAGAGTGATCTTCCAAAACACCTTTCTCCAGAAGCTCTTGAAGTTGGTAGAGGTACCCACTCTGGCCGGGATTACCACAAAAACTACAACCAACCTTCTTCCTCCTATGCAAATCCTTTGGGAAAACAAGTTGTAAACGCCTCAAGTGGCAACAATAATGAAAATGCAGGCCCGAAGGAGGCTTTCAAGTATGACTTGATTGAGCACTTCAAACACATACCTGTATGACTACACATCCTTGACTTATTACGAATGTCTCCACAAACTCGTGATAGTCTCATTTCAGCCTTCGATAAGGATGACCTCCTGTTAGGCGAGAGAAAGCACAACCGGCCCCTGTACTTCACAGGGTACATCAAAGAAATGTCAATACATAGAGTCCAGATCGACCTAGGTTCTGCACTCAATATCATCTCTACGTCGACACTCGAAGAGGTGGGTATCCCACCTAGCAAGCTGAGTCACACATCTGTATCCATCTTTGGGTACGATGGGAGCGCTCAAAGGCCTATCGGCAAAATCAGGTTCAAGTTGCAAATTGGTGATCTTATTTCTAAAGTCACTGTGTACGCAATAAGAACCCCTTCATGCTACAACATCCTTCTTGGACGCCCCTAGATACACGAGAATGGCATCGTCCCTTCAACTCTACATCAGTGCATCAACTTCGTTGGCAACGACGGCTTAATACATCGAGTGTTTGCAGACAAAAAACCATTCAAAGGCAAAGACGTCCATCTTGCAGATGCTCAAATGTACAAAGATGAAGAAGATAGAAAGGAGGAAGAAACAACGCCCTTTGCCAAAAATCTCTAGAAAGATAAAGGCAAGGCTCCTCAGCAATCATCGGAAGGAAACAAACCTTCCAATGAAACCGAAGAGAGCATTCATTCTCCCTTCGTTGTCTCCCTCAAACCTTCAAAGCCTTTGGTAATCACTACCAAGGCAAAGAAGACAAAACAAAAGTCTGGGGGCAAGTTCACTGTCTCCTTCGTGTCCATTATCCAAGACACGGACTCGGATTCAGAGCCAGAAGACGACACATCGTCAAGCCAAGCTGATACTCAGCAAGTTCAGACCGCTCTCACTCCATTGGAGACACCTGCCGACATAGAAGACCCTAAGTCTGTTTCCTTCGTTGTGCCTGCAACTTCGGCAGAAGGAAAGACGATCTTCTTCCACAAATCTGAAGCTTCTTCACCAAAATCTTCGCTTGAACCTTTCCAAAATGAAGGTATGCCATAACTATTCCTATATAGTCCAATGGCACAAGCTATCATGAAGATAATGGGCTATGATGCTCAAAACCCAATTGGTTTGGGAGGTGGCAGTGGTATTCTCACTCCATTGGAACCCACCCTGACCAAAAGTCAACTGGAGGATTGGAAACTCCGTCGTCACATAGATAAGTCTTCATACAGGTTAGGGTATGATCCTGACACTCCCATGAGACAGTTGACACAACGGCTACAAAGTCGTTTCGTCGACCAAGCCTTAACATCTTGTGTCCCTAAAGAAATTGATCTCCCTGGATATCTCTTTGAGGAGTCACCCATCAAGGATTCAGGAAGCTCTTCCAATTGGTATGATTTCTCTTACGATGAAGAGGAATTGTCCGATGACACGGACGCACGATTTTCTAGCCTAGAAGAACCATCGTCTCCAAAAGAAGTACTTTACTTTGACCCAATTTCAACAGGCGATTGGGATCATCTCATTGCCAGTCTTGAGAAGAATACCGATTAAAAGGACCCATGGACAAAAGTAAAGCCTTGGTCTGTAAATACCTTTGGAGCTCCAGAAGGTCTTGTTAAGGTTGGAAGCCTCCGAAAAACATTATGGAGGAACCACTTTCAAACCTTCCAACAGAAGATCTTGTTCAAAAGATAGGCTTGGGGACACCTGATAACCCACGTCCTGTATTCATAAGTAAGAATATAAAGGATGATGAGTTACCCGAGTATGTCATTTTTCTTCGTGATTTCGTTGATTATTTTGCATAGTATTACGCTGAAATGCCTGGCTTAGACCCCAAAATAGCAGTCCACAAATTCAATCTACAAAAAGACATCAAGCCCGTCAAATAGGGCCAAAGAAGATTCCGTCCTGATGTGATGGACAAGATTGAACAAGAAGTTCAGAAACTCAAAAGCGTTGGCTTCATCCGCGAGGAACAGCATCCTAACTGGTTAGCCAACATCGTCCCCGTGACAAAGAAAAATGGGCAGATCAGGGTCTGTATTGACTATAGAGACCTGAATAATGCTTGCCCTAAAGATGAATTTTCGCTTCCCATACCAGAGGTGATGATTGACAACACCTACGGATTCGAGCGAATGACATTCATGGATGGATTCTCTGGCTATAATCAAATAAAGATGCATCCTGAAGATGAAAGACACATCATTTCGGACTCTGTTTGGCGTGTATTGCTACAAAGTCATGCCATTTGGTCTGAAAAATGCTGGTGCAACATATCAGAAGGCTATGATGAAAATATTTCAAGATATGCAGCACAAGACAAGCAAATGTTATGTTGATGACCTCACAGTCAAAAGCAGAAGAAAACAAGACCATCTCAAAGATCTTCGAGAAGTCTTCCTCCGACTTCGCAAACACAAACTACGGATGAATACACTAAAATGCTTCTTCGGTGTCTCATCGGGTAAGTTTCTCGGATTCATAGTTCGGAAAGATGGAATAGAACTTGACCCCACCAAAGTAAGGCTATCCTAGAAATGCCATCTCCAAAAACCCTAAGACAACTAAAAGGGCTTCAAGGGAGGTTAGCATACATCCGACGGTTCATCTCCAATCTGTCAGGGAAGTACCATCCAATCTCTCGCCTAATGAAGCAAGGTGTGGACTTTGTTTAGGATGCTGAATGTGAAGCTGCATTTCAACAGATCAAAATATACCTGACCAAACCTCCAGTGTTGGCTGCCCCCACAACTGGAAAACCATTCATCTTGTATACAAGAGCTCTCGATTACTCTTTGGGCGCTCTACTAGCACAAGAAAACGATGAAGGAAAAGAAGCTACTCTATATTACCTCAGCCGCAGGTTGGTAGGTGCAGAGCATCGCTACTCTCCAGTCGAAAAAGAATGCCTTGCAGTGATGTTCGTCGTACAAAAGTTGCGTCACTATTCGCTGTCCAACATAGTATAGCTGATTTCGAGGATCAATCTCTTAAAGGTCCTTGTCACAAAAGCATGTTCTCTCAATGCCCGATTGGTACAATGGTCCATCCTTCTGTTGCAATTCAATATTAGGTATGTGCCACAAAAGGCAATCAAAGGCCAAGCTCTAGCAGACTTCCTCGCAGAGCACCCATTGCCTAAAGATTCTCCACTCAGGGACGATCTCCCAGACGAATCTGTCTACAATGTGGAAACTTCCTTATCAAATCCTTCCTAGGACATGTACTTTGACGGCGCAACCAGGACAAATGAAAACGGAAAGAAAATATCGGGAATTGGCATCCTCTTTGTCAGTCCCGACAAATACATGATTCCACATGCCTTCTCGCTACAGGAACCATGTTCAAACAACGCAGCTGAGTACCAAGCCCTGATTATAGGATTGGAACTCGCCCTCGAATATGGCATCACCATGTTGGAAGCTTTTGGGGACTCTCAACTGATCGTCAACCAGATGAATCAAAAATTTGAAGTCAGCCTGATCTGATGCCTTATTACAACAAGGCGCAATCGCTCCGACAAAAGTTTGACATCTGTCACATCACCCACATCCCCAGAGGTGAAAGCATCAGTGCAGAGGCCCTGGCCAGACTCGCGCATCTATGGCAATCCAAAAGAGGGAAAACATGCAAATCACAGTGTGTCAAAAAAGGATTCTCCCTCCTCTCAATACACACCAAGCAGTTGCTGAATGCCACTAAGTGGTTAGAAGTCGGATATTTATCGTCAAACCTCCGATCGGCGACTGGAGGGGTCCGTTCATTGATTACATTATGTTTAGAATCGTACCTAAAGATCCAAAAGAACGGGTAAGCCTTCAAAGATGAGCCCCAAACTTTCATTTGGATATTCCTTCGAAAATGCTTTACAAAAAATCCTTCAATGGAGTACTTCTACGTTGCTTGTCATAACAAGAAGTCGAGGAAACTCTCAAAGAAGTACATGCTGGTCTTTATGGAGCTCATTAGGCTGGTCCTAAGCTCTACGATCAAATAAAAAGGTTAGGTTATTATTGGCCTACCATGGTAGCTGACGCTATGCAATTTGCTAAACGCTGCCAACAATGCCAAGTTCATGGAGATTATGTCCACATGCCTCCAGAATGGCTACATCCCACAACGATCTCATGGCCTTTTGAAGCCTAGGGTATGGACATCATAGGTCCTATCTCTCCCTCATCAAGCAAAGGCCATCGCTTCATCTTCGCCGCTATGGATTATTTCTCCAAGTGGTCAGAAGCATTTGTGCTTAGCGAAATGAAGACCTCATCAGTCCTTCAATTCTTGCACACCATCATTATTTGTCGCTTCGGCATACCTAAAAGATTTGTCCATGATAAAGGACCACAATTCCGGGATCACAGATTCTACAGGTTTTGCGACAAGTACAAAATCCAAAGTTGTCCTTCGACTCCATACAATCCAGCGACGAACGAACTAGCAGAAGCCTTCAACAAGACACTCTGCAAAATTCTCAAGAAAATGGTCTCTAGTCACAAAAGAGATTGGGGAGACAAACTACCTGAAGCTTTGTGGGCTTATCGAACCACCGTTAAAGGACTAACCCATAGCACACCATTCTCTTTGGTCTATGGATGCGAAGCTGTTGTCCCTTTGGAAGTACAAATTCCTTCCTTAAGGGTATCTTTGCAAAATAACATGACGCAACAAAACAATGTCAAATTGAGACTCCAAGAGCTGGATAATCTTGATGAAAGATAGCTCGAAGCTCTACAAAGCATTAAGCTGTACCAAGCACGCATGGCAGGATCTTTCGACAAGAATACCAGGCAACGCCCCTATAAAAAGGGTGACTTGGTTCTCGCAGTAAAAAGGACAATGGTTTTCGCCCACAAATCCAAAGGCAAACTCGAACCAAAATGGCAGGGACCTTTTGTCATTGACAAACTCTTCTCCAATGGTGCATACGCTCTTCTAAACATGGAGGGTGACAGATGTATGTTGCCCATCAATGGCAAGTTCTTGAAGCAGTACTACCCTTGAAGACTTACGCCACTGGGTCAGAGCAATGCCTGCACGGTCAAAGCCTATTTCCAGGTACTTGCTCGTCAAACCCACTCCTTTTGGAATTTTCATCCTTATGTTGACATTTATAAAAAAAAAACTCTCAAAACAATGCTTACTTTCATAGTTTCATTGTTAAAAAAAATCCAAAAAACGGTTTTAACTCAAAATTTACGACCCTCATGTCTTTAAACAAAAAATGGTTTTAAAGAAACCGTGGGGAAGTGACGTTCAGTCGATACTCGCAAAACCCAAAAATGAGAAGGATGCGAACCCCATTCAATACTTCTAAAAAAATAGCAAGGAAGCGACATCCAGTCGATACTTGCACCCTAATTTGCAAGGAGGCGACATTCCATCGATACTCGCAAACCGAATGAGCAAGGAAGCGACATTCCATCGATACTTGCAATACCATTTAGCAGGGAGGCGAGTTTTAGTCGATACTTGCATTTTGAAAACCAAAACTTGGCTTCTATGCCAGAAACAAAATCGGCTTCTACGCCACAAAATAAAATCAGCTTCTACGCCAAAAACAAAATCTGGCTTCTACGCCAAAAACAAAATTTCGGCTTTTATGCCAAAAATCTAAAATTTGGCTTTCATGCCAACAAAACAAAACTTGGGTTTCAAAAAAAAATCTGGATTTTGCGCCCAAAACAAAAAAAAATCAGCTCTCATGCCACCCCAAAATTTCGACTTTCACGCCGGCAAACAAAATTGGCTCCTATGCCACAAAACCTGGCTCTCATGCCAACACAAAATCGGCTTTCATGCCACTTAAAAAAAAAACGGCTTTCATGCTACCTCAAAATTCGGCTTTCATGCCATCTCATAAAAAGAAAAAAACCTTGGCTCTCATGCCATAAACAAATTTTCGCTCTTACGCCACAAAATTTCGACTTCCATACCAAAAACAAACTTCGGCTCCCATGCCATCTTAAAATCTAGCTTTCCTGTTATAAAAAAAACCAAGCTTTCGCCGCAAAATCTAGCTTTCATGCCCAAAGCAACCATTTGAAAAAAGATTTTCACAAAATAATAACCTTTTGATCAAATTTCCAAACAAACATCCTACTTTTGCTTATTTTCCTTAGAAAGATTTGAGTAAAAAGTATATAGAGTACCAAAAATGTTTTTACATGGATGTACCAAAAAAAGGAAGAAGAAAAAAAAGTTTGTTACAAAAGTCCGGAGCTCAGTCTAACATGGTATTCAACCAAAGATTCAACTCCTCAAGTAGATTCTTGGCCTTAGCCTCTAAAGCTTCCAGGCCACGTTTCTTCAAAATCTTTCCATAAAAAGTGGCAGAACGCCGCGACCCATCTACAGCACGAGGAAGCTCTTCCCAAAGAATCTGCCATTGCTCGTACTCTTAAGTGTTCCTCCAAAGATTGCTATCAACCTCCTCGGCCTGGCGAATTAGAGTACCTTCTCAAGCACGAGCTTCCACAAAGCCGGTCCATTTTGCAGCAGCTTGTTCCTCCAATAGCTCGAGACGTTGCCTGGTCTCAACGACCTCTCTATCAACACGACGCAGATCTTCTGTTAGCTCAATGATGACCAACTCGGTGACATTCCTCTCCCGAACGAATTGCTTCCGAGTCCGCGAGATCTCGTTCAGCTCAGACTTGACCTCACCAAAAGGCTTTAAAAACATCTCATTGAAGAAGTCACCACTTGGGAAGTTCTTGGTCACATTCCACTTATTGCCTAGAGCTAAGACTTCATCAACGAAAGCCTTCGCAATTGCAATGTCCGGACCGACTTCTTCGCTATCAGCAAGGATGTCATGTACATGCTTAATCATGCCAAAGCTGGCTTGCAAATGGCCAGAAGAAAGAGTTTTGACCCATGTGCTCAAAATGCTCAACACTTTCTTCGCATACTCAAGAGATGGCCCGTATGAAGGCTCGCCCCTCTCCATTGGTCGACTGCCCGTGTCATGCCCTGCTAGAGGAGTGATCATCAGACTCTTTCTAATCGGAGGCACTGGCGAAGGAATCTGTTCAGAAGATTTCATCTTTGTCGCATTGAAACTGGAAGAAGAAGTCCCTACTTCCGGATCAACTGCAGGCATCCCCTGCTCTGGCACTGAGAAAGACGAAGGAACTTATCTTGTTACTTCACAACCTGCCAGCAAAACAAAACAAAAAAGGTATGAATATGATCCTGTTGAAAAATCATTATTATCAGGGTTATTGCTACAAATACCTTCTTCGACGATCGGCGGAATACTTTCTGCCTCCATGAGTTCACCTGAAGCGTCGTCAAAAGCTGCATCCATGGATGGCTCGAAATCGTCAGAATCCTATGGCAAGTTAGCTGAGAAGAAAACAAGCAACATGTTAGCAAATGACAACACAAACAAAAAAAAGAAAACACGAAGAAGTCGTACCAGGTGAAGATTCTAGAATCACTCCAGAGTCCCTCGGTTCTTCTTCAAAGGCCACAATCGGATCCGTCACTGCTTCATCAGTCGGAACCTCAGGCATCACCAAACCATCATCTCCCACTGAAAAGGGGAAAGAAAGAAAATAAAAAACAAAAGAAACTTCAATGAAAGAAACGAAAAGAGAAAGAGGAGGAGCCATACCTTCATTAACGGTCTCTTCCTCTCGACTCCTCTTTTTCGGAGGCTCATCAGTGTCCCCTAACATCTCTACAGCAGTGGCGGGAGGGACTTTTGAATCAGGAGAATCATCGTGTTGTCTTTTATTACGACGATGCCCTCTCTTCCTCTTGCTTCTATGGGCCGGTTTACTCGAAGTACCTGTCCCATCATCAAAGTCAGGACCTTCACTCGACCCCTCGCTAGATGGTCTGCTCCTCCCAGTGGACTCCAAGGAAGCCTTCATTCATTCCGCTTGCATCCAAGCGTCGATCTCGGCCTCCTCCTCTTCTAGCTATCTCAAGACCTCACCAAGTATCTCTTGTGCAGCTCATGATCTGATGATGTCCTATTCACCGAGAAAGCCTATCTTGTGCTTCTCACCAGCAAGGAAGGCCAGGACTTCCTCTCGACGGACTCCATCTTATCTACCAAGACCCTTCCCAGAAGATTACTTCACATCAAGCTCCTTCTTGGAAAGCCTCTGGTACACTAAAAAGCTCTCTACGAACCATTTCGTGAAGCCAACAGTCCGGAAAGTGGGCAACTCAGGATAGGAAATCATGGCGGTAGTGTCCTCCGAGCTGTAAAAAGCCCATGCATTCCTCCCATCCTGAAAACCTCCAAAATGCTTCACCATGCTCGAAGGTGCTCCAACAATACCTTGAGAGAAGCCCAACTACAGCACGAAACGCGAGGGAACATATGGCTGGATATCAACAAAAAGATGTCTCTGGTACATCATCGTACCAACAAGTATGTTAAAAAGACACCTCTTTTCCACGTTTGTTAAGGAATAGTGTCTTCCCGACCCTGCTCTGGTGGAATCACGGGAAACACCAAAATCAAAAGCCTTCTTCCGCAAACCTGGAGAAAGCTTCACTGAAGATTGTCCAATCTCGACGTCCCTGAACCGTCAGATCCTCAAACTGGCAGAGAAAAGAGATTCGGAAACGACTGTCCCTCTAGCCAATTGAATCATAAAAGGGTCATCATCCTGCGCAACTCTTAAGCTATGGAAGCCAGGACAGTGGTATACGTACCACGAATAGAAAATATGGGCTAAAAATACCCTGTTCATAGGGAGCCCAAGCCGAACCAGAAAAGCAGTAGCCTGCAGTTCGCTACACAAATAGGAGTAAAAAGCAGGCACCAAAGTCAGCTGCTCTCCGAACGCCATCTGACAAGCCGAAAAGATACAATGCGGCCTGATGTGCGTACCATCTCTTCCAGCAAAAATAGCCTCACTCAGCCAATAGGTGAGGTAAATAACAAGATCCCTCCGCAGCGCAATTTCCGAATAAATGGCATCTGTGCTCATGAAGAAGTCCTTCAAGTCTCCTCGTGTGACGAAAGTCTTCTTCAAACTTGGAGTCTTAGCTCTAGTCTCCCAGGTCGTGCTATCAGAAGACTCTCTGTTGTCAAAGAAGTTAGGGAACAAGGAGCCAAAACTCCTCCAACTGATGGACCTTACTTTTGAGCCCTCCTTCTCCTTCAAAAAACCATAGAAGGCGACGAGCTGAAAGTACAAAAGCCTAAACTCCTCAGACTGCTCCTCAAGGACGTTGTCAATAGGCATAAGCTCCTCATAAAGTTTGCCGAGGACAGGCAGCCCGGTGATGGCGCTCAATTCCTTCAAAGTAAAACCAATCTCGCCATTCGTGACAACGAAGGTGTTGCTTTATGGAAGGATTGACTCCAACATGGCCATGAAGGCTTCATCGGAGAAAACCACGGTTTGCCGAAAAGCGCAAACCACATCAAAAATCTCGGCTTCCTTCGGAATGACCCCGCCAACCTGTAGGATGTGATCAGTCCATGACTCCCAGCTTGAGTCAGCACTGAAACGGCCACAAAGTCGAAAAGGCTTCACCCAATTGCTGTCGTCACCCTAAAAAACGCCAAGGCCCACAGGTTTCAAATCGACCAATGGATGATCAGAACCTTGGTAACCACTGGCTGGCATCAACATGTCCATACGAACAGGCGACTTCTCTGAGTAACCGGAAGGGCCGCCAACAAAAACCTCAGTATTGATCACATTAGTCCTCTTCACCCAGGTCGGAGGATCTTCCGTCTTGGGACACGTGGGAGAAAGACTCATGGTCAAGATAGTGCGATCAAAGGTCGACCGGGTAGAAACGGTTCTCTCCTCACCATCTGCCGTGTAAGAGAACTGAAAACATCTCCTTTGGTACGTCAAGTCTTTAGGGACTGCGTCACCAAAGAAAAACGTAGGCTTGGGCACAATGCTCTAATCGTCCATGACCCAAGGACGATTGCTTACCATAATCCTATAAAACTCTTCATCCTTGAGAGCGACCAATCACTATCTTATCTCATCACGGTTGAGAGAGTCGCACTCTTCCAAGTTTCTCTCCACAAACTGGACCTTTTCCCAGGCCTGCTGTACGGCCACATTAGGAGACCTGGTAGACCGATGAGGTACATTATCAGTAACATGCTTTTTGCCCTTGTTCATTCTGAAGGAACTACCTGCAAAGGGTGAAAAAGAAAGAAAAAAGTCAATCATGCTCCCAACCAATTTACTAAAAATCATGCATAAAAAAAATCATCATGCATTAGATGCTAGGAAAACTTTAGCCAAAGTTTGACCAATTCCAACCCGACTTGGTCAAAACCAATCAAACTTTGTCCAAGTCAAAATTCATGTTGCCTTGACCTAGAAACTCTAGCCTTCTATCTTGATGCAAAAAAAAAAAAACAGAAAAAGAAAAATGCATGAACATCTTGGTGAGCAAAAAAAGGAAAAGAAGAAAAAAAAAGAGAGAAATCTTTTCAAAAAGAAAAAAGAAAAAAAATTTGACTGGCCAGTAGGCCGTGGCCCAAATGATGTTGGAATGGCCCGAAACTTCATGTGAACCCCTCTTTTGGCTGTCTTGAAGGATCTTGCAGTTTTTGTTTGATTCTGACAAGATCTGATGCTTGAAGCAGCATTGCCTGTTTTGTAGTAGGAAGCGGCTTCATGTGGCTTCTTGATGTTGAAGAGGCAAAGTGACATTTTTGGTGTCAACATGAACCTCTTTAAAATCCATTCCTTGTATTTCATATGATTTTGACACTTTGAAAATTGCATGCATCACCAAGCTATATCCTTTTATGCAATATTAACTTGTTCATCACCATGCTCACTAAATTAATATATCTTTAAAGTGATGAATATTCATTTATGATACTTGATGGAATTTTGTATTTGTCACATCCATGCTCTTAATCGTGTTGTCATATTAAATTGGTATCAATTAGTACAATTTTCAATTGATGTTATATCCAATTGATGTCATATCTTGAGAATGTGATAGATCTTGTGTACATTGGATTGAACTTGATTTTATTTAGGAAATATGTTTTTTTTCATTCCATGTCACATCCCATTAGCATCATAATCTTCATGTTTGCCACCTCTCATGAACACATGGGTAAATCTCATAACCACCATTTTTATGATCATAATCCTGGTTGGTTAATAGTTGAGATTGGCTTCATGATTGAATTTCATTTCATTCTCATTGCACATTATTCTTAAATTTAATGATGGATGAAATGAGTTCAATACATAGCATATGATTTTCATGAGCATATTAGTTGATATTATGCTATGTAACCCCTATCACATCCCCTTGACCTTGCTCTTAATTTTGATAATTTGATCATATTAAGCTTGATTAATTCTTCCCTTAAAGTTTACCCTCAATTGGTAAAACCACCTTTTCTTTGTACCCATCATTGTCAAAATGTTGACAGAAAGAGAGAATGAATTGAGGGGGAGTATCAACCTTCATAGGAAGCATTGGCTTTGATCAAATTTACCCTTGTGTTGGCTTTGCACCCTTAGAGATAACTAATCATACATGATGGCCTATTATGAATTTCATTTTCGATTTCTTTTGTTAACAGGTGCTACTCAAAGGTATTTTCTTTGTTTCATGTGTGTAGGATCCTTTGCAATTTAATGTCAAAGGGGGAGAGAGAATATCCAAGTTGTCTAAGGGGAAATATTGTATAATCTTCCAAAGGGGGAGAGAATGCATATCTTGCCAAAGGAAGAGCATGCATGGTCAAAGGGGGAGAGATGAAAGAAGAAAGAAAGCTTGGGAGCTAAAGAAGATGCTTGACTAAAGAGAGAAAGATGAAAAGGAATCTTGAAGGATGATCAAGCTCCAAGCATAAAAAAGAATGAAGAAAAAGAACTAGAGCCCAAGCTAAGAGAAGGAAGCATCCAAGAGATTTCAAGCCTTGTCCAGCTTAGAGGGAGCTGAAGACTTAGTGTGTAAATTCGGTGTTGAGTAAGTTGCCATCAAATTGCAAAGGGGGAGATTGTTAGGGATTTTATGTTTTGCAATTTGATGGATGCATTATCATTTTAGCATCATTCGAATTTTCACACATGCATTGTTTTTGAAATACTTGAAATCTTGATTTACACATGCATTGTTTTTAAGACTTGTAGAAATAATGATTTATGCATGTTTTGATTTTAAACTTGGATGCGTTTAGTTTTCAAAAAGAAGATTTTCGAATCAAGCTTGCCTATGGTTTTAAAAGTTTCAAATCATCTTAGGCAATTTAGGTTTCACTTTTTTAAAACTCTTAGAATGATTTAAAACTTGTTTCCATGCTTGATTCAATGGCCTAGACCTTCAAGACCAAGTTTCCCTTTCAAAAATAATTTTTACGAATCTTTATAATCAGGGAAAGTTCGGTCAACCGAACCATTGTCGGTCAGCTGTCAGTTCCGATTCCAGAATATGAAATATGTGTTTTCTGGGAACTTAAGTCAGTTGTCGGTCAGGTGTCGGTCGACCGAACTTCAGTTCGGTTAACTGACAAGTTTATTTCAGTCAGCAAACTTTCGAAATATATGACCGTTGAGTTCGGTCGACCGAACTCCAAATGTCGGTCGACCGACAAGCTAGCCATTGGACAACATTTTCTATAAATTGTAGTTCATTCCTTAGCCAAATTTGAGGATCCAAGGGATACTCCTTGAGGTGTTTTGAGTCCAAACAAAGGGGAATGAACTAAGGGAGGCTAGTTGGTCAAAAAGGGAAGCTAAAGTTTGGAATCATAAGTAAATCTTCTATGTAAGCTTAGTTTTCCTTTCAATATGTTTTCATGCTTTGCTTAAATTATTAGTAAATTTTTTTAGGCATGTTAACTATGATTTGTTGTGTCCTTAACATATATATATATATATTGTGTGTGTGTGTGTGTGTGTGTGTGTGTTGAACTGATTTATTGTTTTGGATACATCACCTTGATTCAAACCAAGTAGGACTCATATTAGTATATCTAAGTAAATCATGTTTTGTAATCATTTTTGAAATTATATGTAACATGATTCCTATACTTGGTTGAATCTTTGGTTGTTGTTTCTCATCATAAGAAAATCACTTTCAAATCTATTTTATGTTTTGGATTCAAAAACTTCACAAATCACATGTATTTTGTTTTAAAGTTTCTCACAACTTGTTTAACATTGATATACATCATTTTCAAGTTGGTTTTTAAATTACATGTGATTTGTTCCTTCACTTCACTCAAATCTATTTTTGTGTTTTACACTTTCAAAAAGCTTTAAGCTTGCATTCATTGAGCTATCATTTTTAACTTGATTAAAGTTTTCACACACTCACCATGAGCATTCATCTTTGCATTACATAGAGTGTTGTGTGAGTTTGATTTACACTTTCATATCCGCCTAATTTAGAGGCATTGTAATTGAGCTTAAATTGTATCTCTTAAAGTATTTTTATAGACACTTTCTTTGAGAAATCATCTCTTGTAAAGGTTATTGCTCAGCCTTAGAAAAGCATAGTGTAAAGGTTATTGCTCAGCCTTAGAAAAGCATAGTGTATATGTTATTGCTAAGCCTAAGAAAAGCATAGTGTTAGAGGTTATTGCTTAGCCTATTGAAAAAGCATAGATAGTGGAAATCCGGTGGGATGTTGGGTCACAAGCCGGTAGTGGATGTAGGCATTAAGGCCGAACTACTATAAATCCTTGTGTGATGGTGCATGCTTTGTGGTGATTGTTTTTGTTAGCTTCCGCATTTATTTACTTAATCACCACTTGTGACTAATTGAACTATATAAGTTAAAATTGGTCATTATTGGTCACTAATTTGAAGCTCACCCTATTCACCCCCCCTTCTAGGGTAAGGATCTTAGACTATCATTATGAAAATGCCCAACACAATTGCCCCCTAGCTTCTGACTTCTTAGAGTTCCCTAACTCGTTGAGATCGGAAGCTAAGCATTATAATGGGAGAACCTTTTGAACACTAGGTTTGAAGCTCATACTATATTTCATCTCGGTGTTGGTTGATGACATCTGATCCCTATCACGATGCCGCTTCATCTACCCGAGGTGATTAATAGCACGTCGATCGATGCAGGACGCGTACTGGTGGCACCACGTGTCACCGCCTGGTTGGTCATCCAACAGTTTCGAAGAAACGTGCTCGGGACTCAAAACGACGCGCGTCCTTGAAATTTGAAGCGGCGCCTCTTTTTCCATTATATATAGAGGTGCCTCTCTCTCATTTTTTCACTTTCACCTTTGTCAGAAGAGAGAGAATTTACTGAAGATATAAAAGAGAGAGTTTGCCAAGGTCGAGTTTCTGCGAATCCGAGCTCTGAGTTCCTGTGAATCCGAGCTCTGTGTTCTTTGAGCCCCATGTTGTAAGTCCTTCCTTCCCATCTTGTTTATTCCGGCTTTTTGGTTCTTTCTAGGGTTCCTTGTCCCCTTTTTCCCTTTTTGAATCTCATTCTCTGTTTCTTCAATTCCTTTGAACTCGAGGTTGATAATGGGTGTTTTTAGGCAAAGATTAGAAACCCTAGAGGCCGTAACCATATTTAAGGCCGATTACGGGATCCCTAATGATGTCCTCATCAGGTTGAATGACCCGGAAAACCCCTTCGATGGTCTTTCTTTTACTAATGGCTGGATGCCATTCTATTTAATTACCATAGTCGAAGGTGGGGTTCAATTCCCCCTTCGTCCTCTCCTTAGAAGTTGTCTTAGGAAATGGCGTCTCTGCCCTTGCCAGTTAATGCCGAATAGCTTTAAGATCATCATGGGCATAGCCGAGCTTAATAGAATCCCATTTGAGATCAATCTCGGCGTCCAAGATATTGAGGAGGTTTATGACCTCTACAAGTCTGGTGGTGGCAGTGAGAACACCTACTATCTCCGAGCCAAAGCAAATTGGGAGTGGTTCATCAATGAGCTAGAGGACTCCAACAAATATGCTGGAGATGACTGCCTGTTTGTTTCAGGCAACTGGAAATATGAAGGAACTGTGCCCTAGGTGACAAGGATCGACAAGATTCCCCATGGCTTCGGGAGCCCACCGAGTAACCACTGACCTCCCAGTCTTTACATTTTCATTGTGTTCTTTTATTCTTCTCTGCCGAGGTGTTTGACATATTTTCTGTTTGTTGTGCAGACATACAGCAAAGAAGAAAAGAAGCTCGCTGAGTCAGTTGGGTGAGGAACGACAGTTGGTTTTGGGCAGTGTATAGCTACCGCGGCCACAAAACCCGAGCTGAGTGGGCGCTTCTGAACTACGAACCGAGGTACCACTCCTTCATCAAGAGGAAGACCGGTCAACCTCGGGGAGGGCGCCAGGCTCACACCGAAGTGGAAGGGGCAGAGCTCGTACAAGCCCCAACCGACATCGAGCATTAGATTGCTTCTTGTGTCGAGGCTGCCACTTCCGGGTTTGATTCGGAGGCTACTTTGTCTGCCGAAGCCACCGCTGTAGGAGTTGAGACCTCCTAGAGGTCGAGAAGTTCAAGGCGAGTGGTGTTCTCCTCCAGGTCTTCTTCTAGTTCGGGGGAAAAAGAAGATATGTCGTGGCGACGACCTGCCGTGGTGGTTAAGGACTTGGGAGCTCTAGCATTGGGAGGCCGAGCTCCTTGTGCCCCCATGTCCCCTGTCGCTGCTGCTTCTTCTGCTCCTGCTCCAAGTCCTGGAGTTCGACAGCACCCTGCCGAAACCATAACAGAGGAGGCTCCCAAAGAAAAAAGTCCTAGGACCGATGTCGCGACCCCAGATAGAGGCCCGGGCCCGCGACGTGTTTCCCACAGGTTCCCGCTGTGAGGATTCCTGAGACACGTGGAATCTAGATCACATGATCAAGTTTGCGGAAGTGTGTAGCAAATCACATCAAAACAAGCACAAATAAAACTTCAAGTGCAACAATAAAATAACATCAAGTCCAAGATATCAGAAGGAGGAATTATAACATAACATTCCCATCATAATTCAAGTTATATAGTCAACAAAAGATAAGTTAAGTTTTGTTACGTCTCATAAGGGGCCAACAAAGGCCAATACAATTCTTAAAATAACCGATAACAAAATGAAGCGCAACTCAAGACTCCGCCCGACATCTAGTTGACATTGTCAGGTTGCCACTCTCTAACTGGGGGTGGCTCAATAGCCTCCTTCGAACGCTCCTCAAAGGCAACATCACCTGCACCTGGGCACCAAAATACAAGGGTCAAACACGACGGTTTGTCAGGTAATCAATTTAGGTACGAGCATGAAACAATAGATGTTTAAGAAAATCATAATAAACAATTAATTTACTTAAGTACATTTCCAAAATATGAACAAAACTAAAATGCAACAAACTAAGATACCAAAACAAACTAACATGAATACTTATAATATCATGAATAGTTAAATCCACATTGAGCACATCCTTTCTCCATCATACATGATGACAAGAGTAAGCACGCACGACAAACACAATATACATAATATAAACAAGACACAATTCCCACATATACGGGGGTTTCGGCCTCGGAACCGGACACGCACAATGTGTAATAAAATACACGACCAATCTGCAGACAGTCTACATGTTTAAGGACCCCCAGACAGTGGATCAGACTGATGGGGTAGTCCAAGCTCAGTGGTGTTCACTTGAATTCATGAATGCATAAAACACGTGAAAGTGCGATCTAAACACATCTAGATAAAAAGGGGGAAAATCACTTATCAGAACAAAACTAGGCACGACTAGCAAAAGGCATGATTATATGCACACGAACTTAAGAAGCGATCCCCTTTTTAAAATTTGAAATAAATCTTCAAACGAGCTTATACTTGAAATTCAAAACGAGTACACGATGATACTGATCGCACCAAAACTGAAGTCCAAACATGAAATCCAGTTAAGGCTATTATTGACCTTTGTATAATTGGGACCCCAAATGTCGGAAATATACATGAATTAGTGTCCCCAAAACTGGATTACATTTCGAAGTTCCATTTACAAAATGTCAAGCCAAAACCCTTAACATAGTCTAGTTTTCACTCCTCAAGAAAATACACAATGGAAACAAATTACTTCCTGAATCTGACAAGTTCGCTTGAGCGAGATAGACGCTTCGCTCGAGCGAGACAGTTCGCTCGAGCGGACCATAAGGTCGCTCGGGGCGGACAATGTTGGAATATAGGTGGGCCATTCAGATAGGTTTCAAAAACTTTTGACCCACTTGATGCAGGGATCAACTATCTAGAAGGCAACAAACCCAATCCAGGATGCAATCCCTCAAACTCATAAACCATGTACATCAATATAACCTATCTAGAAGATAGAAAATAGCATCTAAACATGCAACCAAGAAATCTACAACATACAAGGATGTAGATTATACCTTTGGAGCTTTGTAGTGCTCTAATGGAGAAGTTGAATTCTTTCTTTGATGATGAACACCTTCACTAATCAAACTAGGATCTCCAACACCTTTTGATCTTCCATGCTATGACCCGTATCAGATTCTCTTTTATCAAGAAGATGGTGGAATCTCCAAGAGAAAAACCCTAAAGGAAACTAGAAGAGAACTAGAAGAGGGAGAAGATGTGCAACAACTTGCACGAAGAGAGGAAGAGTAATAATGGGCGTGAATCCCTAGGTGGATTAACA
Source organism: Cinnamomum chago (assembly GCA_038049695.1). Taxonomy (NCBI): domain Eukaryota; kingdom Viridiplantae; phylum Streptophyta; class Magnoliopsida; order Laurales; family Lauraceae; genus Cinnamomum; species Cinnamomum chago. The sequence goes on along the minus strand of CP142455.1, from coordinate 45,046,270 downwards.
TTAGGGACGTCCAAGGGCTCTCCTCTTCTCCTTTTATAGCATTCAAGCCACCTCCTCTTACTAATTCAAATAGAAGTCTTACTTCCACTACAATTAGTTGCTTACTAAATCACAATTAGAAGTCTTACTTCAAATATGATTACTAACTTCCTCTTTTCTAATTAAAATAGAAGTCTCACTTCCATTAATAATTAGTAACTATTACCAATATTAGAAGTCTCACTTCAAATAGAAATAGTAACTTTCTATTTCCTTTTAGAGTTCTACTATAATTAGTATCTTTCTAATATCTTGGGCTAGCGTGGGGACCACTAGGGATTCCTTAGAAAGCTGGCTCCAACTAGGACACACAACCCCACATCTCATGTGTAATCCAGGCCCACAATTAATTGCAAATAACTCCACTATATAAATGCAATTGCACTCCAGTTTTAGGAATAAATTACAATGAAGACCCTAAACTTCCACATTACCACAAGTAGGCCCCTCCATCTATATCCATGGATCAATTGGTCCTGTCCACCAAACTAGATCCATATCTTATTATCCTTCAGCCCCAATTAATTATAATAATCATTTGGTACCGATCCAATTAACTCTTAATTGGAATGGGTGCGCACTTACCAATGATAAATCCATTAATTGGCACAAGGGGATATTAAAGATAGATTCCATCTTGACCATTGAATGTTCCCACAGCTCTACTACCACGTACCCAAATCACCGAGGTGTTGACCTACAATTGGCCTCACTCATTGGTGACTCAAAGCAAATGAATAGATAGAAACTTGAGTTTATTAATGTGTCAGGATTATGAGCCTATTGCTAGGGAATTATGAGAGCAGACCTTAATGTAAAGACAGTGTATATAAGGTGCTTCTCATGATCCTTCAATACATCCAATGTACCAGCACCATGATCCAGAATCTTACATTCAGATGATCGAGACAAATCACACTATCTCATAGTGATCAAAGTGTTGTAACCTTGTCAGATGAGATGCCCAATCTCATCACTAGTTGTGAAGATATTTAAGTATAAGATTTGCAATACATATCTCCTGTATGTGGATCTCATCCATACACATGTATTACATCTAGTATACTTGTGGACTCCGGTTCATCTCATGAACCATTATGTCATTCGTATTAGTCATGTGCAAATAAGTAATAGAACACCATTCATCTCATGAAAGGAAAGCAATAGTATATATTGATAAATAAAGAAATTAATCAATTTATTCATCATATACTGGTATTGAGACCATAAAACTAACAGAAAACTCTTTGTCTCACTCCAAGCGAGGCAGTGAACAATTCGCTCGAGCGGACCCAACGGTCGCTCGAGCGAACAGGCTTCTGCCTGTGCTCGCTAAGTGCAGAAATTGCTCTTCTCTTGCATATTTTCTAATACATTTCTTCCTTTCTTCTCATCCTTAGACCACATGAAGTCCCTTGAGCCTCCATGCTCTCCAAAGGGTCATTTTCACAATTCTAAACCATTCAATCATAATCTCAACATTCAATGTCCATTCTCTATTACAACAAATCCAAATTTCAATTGAAAAGCTTAAACATCAAATGCAAGTCTAAAAGTTTAGAAAGGTACTTGACATTAGTACATATGCTTGAATGGAAATTACATAAAAATAATCCATGGAAAACTTAACAATAAAGTTCACAAAATGCATGCAACATTTAACCTATAGAGATTACTTGCCTTTTTGCCCAAATGCCACACAAACACTCTTCAAGCACTCCCACTCAAGAGCTAAGCCAAGCACTACAAAAACCCCATGAAAATCCATTCAAAACTCAACAAAAATGAAAACAAAGAACCCATTTTTTCACAAAAAGGGTTTGTATATATGAAAAACAAGATTTTTAGGAACTAAAAAGACTCCATGGAAAAGATGGGTTGAAGCTCTTACCTAGAAATGCTCAAACAAGAGGAAAAGGATAAAATGTAGTGGTTTTCTAGCTAGAAACTTCAAGAGATTTGCATCCATGGAAAGCTTGGAAGAAGAGGAAGAAGATGATGGTCTTGGAATTCCATTTAGAGGCCGCTAGCTTGAGCATTCAAGAGGAAGAAACTAAAAAGGAAAAAAGGGTTTTCTCTTAGAGCTTGGTTCTTTACGGTTAGGGATTGAGAATGAAAGGAGGGGGTAAGGAAGGTGACTTAAGTACTTCACAAATGGGGCCTAATAAGTCTAATCCTTGCATTGGCAAAAACATGATCTTGCGGGCCTCGAACGAACTCAACAAAGAAAGATAAAATGATCCTAAAAAAATCTAGTTTCCAAAAAGTATAATTTTGACATGGTTTTGAGATTTCGAAGTTTGTGTCCAGATTTGGGTAAAAAGACAATTTTACCCCTTTTGGGTCAAAACTTGGGTTTTGGGCTTCAAACACGGACGGGCCAAAAATGAAAGTTGTAACGAATAATAAAACCATTCAAATGAAATCAAAATCACAATTAAAAACGGAAAACCAACACGATCCTTCCACGTTTGCATGTACACTCAGGCCTCCCTGAGCGTGTCTGACTAACACTAAACGTTCTCAAATTCCCAAAGCTATGTCAAGGACTAAAACTAATTATTTATAACCCAATGGTAACTAAACCCACTTAAGACTAAACACACACTAATCACACACTAATCGAGTTAGTCTAGGTAGGGGTCCAACAACCGAGGCCCTCGCTTAGGAGAGTCCTAGCGCAGTTTTAGCACCTCGTCCTTCCACTCCGGCTCTTTGGAAATGGAGCCTCCTGGTAGAGCCCGGAAGGCCAATGACGGTAGATGACTGGATCGCCGGCGATCCTGTCGTTATTGTCGTGCTTGGTCAAGCATGTGCCTTGCCACGATACATGGCAAGGCTCAGGGGGCTCGACGAGGTGACACTAACGATGTCAATGATGCAGTCGGCAATCTCAGTAAGCATTCTACAAACTTCAACAAGTGTTTCGTTTCAGTTATTACCTTCTCACGCCTATTTCTTCTACAGGTGGTGCAAAAGTGTCAGGTCGTCCTGGAGAGGCATCGATAGAACTACTCCATGGTTCCAAGGCTGGAGGCAGAGAAGAAGAACCTCCAAGCAGCCCTAGAAGCGAGCAACCAGAGGCTAAAGGAGCAAGTGGACAAGAACGACGGCCTAAAGACCAAGCTCGATAAGACAATGGGCGAGATCCGTTGGTTAAAGGTTGAGACAGAAGTTCAAAAGAAATAGGCAGTCGAGCTTGAAGCCTCCCTGGAGAAGTAAAAAGATGAGTTCGAAGCCAAACTCCAGGCCAAAACCGACATTGCCTTCAATGAGGGGGTGGCAGAGGCGACAACTCTCTACACGGCTCAGGTCCTCTCAGTGAGGGATCAAGTGTGGGAGCTCGGGTGGTTGGCCGCAGCGAAAGAAGTGGGAGTCCCTGAGGACCATCCTGCTTTCAAGAATCCCCCAAGTACCCGAGTTTGGAGCCAGAACCTGCCCCCACTCCGAACATTGAGGCCGATGTTCCTTTTGTAGCTGTCACGACTGATGCCACTCCAGCCGTGACCGAAGCCATTCAAGACGAGGTTGATGCTTCCACCAAGGCCGATGCTTGAACTTTTATCCTTGTTGTTTTTCTCTTTGGTTCGATTTGTAATGACGAACAATGTACAATGTATTTCTGCTTTATGAATGCAAATGCACTTTTCCTTTTACATGCTTGCAACCAAAATCTATCTTGAGAATTGCATGTGTTTGATCTCAGTTCCTTAACCAAGCTTCCGACACGTTTTGGAGATCAATTTGCTTAAGTGAGTTCCGTTCAATAACCGAGATCCCGCATCCTAAGTTCCGTAACTCAAGAAAATAAACTTGTATCCAAATACCAAATGTGTCCGTACTGTTGAGCTTGGTTCATTAACCGGGCTTAATAAGAACAATCTGGGTTAAGTTCTTTAACTTTAAGGAATACAAGGCATTGCAAATTTTACCTCGGTGATAGAATACTTTGAGCTCGGTTCTGTAACCGAACATATTTCTACTCTCAGCACCGAGGTAGCCACCGAGTTCTCTAACTTGGTGTTTCGTTTGTGCCTTAGCTATCTAAGGCTTTTCTCCATTTCCCTAATGCTCTATAGCAGTTAGGTAGGTAATTGCCAAGTTCCATAACTTGGCGAGATTTGAAAGCAACAAAGAGAGATTCCTCCGAAAGAATTACATTATTTGATTGACTTACAATTCAAAAAAAAAAAACATTCCTTAAGGTGCATCGCATTCCATGGTCGTGGTAACTCTTTACCATCCATGTCCTCAAGTCTGTATGTTGACTGTCCGGCAACCGAAATCACCTTAAATAGACCGTGCCAGCTTTGTACTCAGCTTCGTTATTGGACACCTTGAAGCCAAGTGTCAAGGCCTGCTCGATGACTAGGCCTTCTGGAGATAGGAGGACCATGCCAACACCGGCCCTTTTGAAGGTTGAGGATCCGTCGACGAAGACCTTCCATGATGAATCAAGGAGCTGCTTCCAAGATCGATCTTCTTCTGTCTCGGTGACTTCATCCTTATCCTCCTTGCCCCCCCCCCTCCCCCCCCCCCCCGTTCAGTACCGAGCTAGTTCGGTGCCAAACTAGGAGAAACAAATGCCATAATGAAGTCTGCTAAAACTTGGGCCTTTATTGTTATTCTGGGTCGATACTGAATATCGTACTGCCCCGGCTCGACAGCCCGTCTTGAGACTTTTCCAGAGAAATATGCCTTTCTGAAAAGGGACTTGAGTGGATGTTCTGTAACAACCACTATAGTGTAGGGTCATTGGGATTTAAGTGGATGTTCTTTAACAACCACTATAGTTGGCTTCGGTCCTGATCTCGGTGAGATGTTCGATGCCTTTTGCTGCTGGAGCTCAGCCGACGTCCTCAAGCTCGGCTTCCTTGTCCAGCTCGGCCATATTATACCTGCGTTGGTTATGCCACACTAGGTTCTACAGCCATCAAGCACTGTTCGGACCGTGATCACCTCAATTCTTCCGTTCTCGTTCTCTAACGGGAACTTGAGTTTTTGGTGATAAGTGGATGGCACTGCTTTCATACTGTGCAGCCAAGTTCTCCCCATTATTGCATTGTATGGGGATGGTGCATCCACCACAAGGAAGTCGGTTAATATGCTGGCTCCTTCAACTTGGACTTTGATGGAGAGTTTTCCCTTGGGATACACCGACTTCGAGCTGAAACCCATCAAGGGAGTGGGTGTTTTTCGCAAGTCGTCTTCTTTGAGACCCATCTTCTTGAAGCAGTCGAAGTATAGGATCTCTAATGAACTCCCAGGATCCACAAGAATCCTCTGTACCTTGAAGTTCTTTAACTTCAAGGTTACAACCAAAGGATCGTTGTGGGGGAGCTGGACCCCATCAAGGTCCTTATCTGAAAACCAGATCTTTGGCCACTCCTTTTGAGCTTTTTTCGCAGCTAGTTCTAGCTCGGCTGTCATCACCTGCTTGTTGTGCGCAGCCTTCCTGGCCTCAGCACGAGCCTGATTGCTCCCCTTCGATCCGAGAGCTAGGTGAGTGACATTAATAATGCCCTTCGGCTCATTGATGTCCTAATCATCATCATTTCGGTGCTGATGAGCTCGATTATTATTTCTTCCTTCCTCCTTGATGTGATCCTTCAAGTGTCCGTCCGTGACGACCTTTTCGAGATGGGACTTGCAGTCTTCGGTTCTGTGCCCATTTTGTTTGTGATAAGCACAGAACTTGCTCTGATCTCGAGTGGAAGGATCACCCTTCATCGGCTGCGGCCACTTGAAGAATGGTTGTGACTTGATCCTGCCAAGGAGCTTGTAGATTGGCTCCTTAAAGACCGTGTTCACAGCCTTATAGGAAGATGCAGCTGGGTTGGACTTCTTTCCACCCCCCGAGATGGAAGTCGAGTTCATTGCCGCCAAGATCGATGATGCCCTATTTCGGCCTTCCTCCACCCTTCAAGATGACTTCTTGTCTTTATTGGAGGGTTTATCTTCCTGCAAAAGGCCGAAGTTTCTCGAGCTCGGGCCTCGTCTTCCTCCTGCTCAATGAATTGGTCCACCCTGGCCATCAGTGTCTTCACCGTGACCACAGGGAACCGAACTAAGTCTTTTCGAAGCTCATTGCCTGGCAGTAGAACTTGTTTGAAGGACCTAATTGCCACCCTATCTGTGGCGTCTTCAACTTGGCTATAAATAGTCCAGAATCGTTTGGTGAACTAAGTAATGCTTTCAGTCCGCCTCATTCTAATGGCCATTAGGTCATCGTCTGTCTTGGGGATGACCCTATGAGCCTGGAATTTTTCCACGAAGGAATTCTGGAGCTGCCGCCAGCTCAAAATTGACCCTCTGGAAGTGCGCAGAACCACTTTAGGGGCAGGTCCCCTAAACTGGAAAAGAAAACTCTACAGTTTAGGTGACCTATATCACCCCATACCGACATCCGCTGAGTAAAGTGTCGGAGATGCATTGCTGGATCCAAGGTCCCATCGTAGAGAACAAACCTCAGAACAGTAAACCTCTTAGGGAGAGAGAAGTTTCTTGTCTCCTGAGAGAAGGGAGATGTGCCGAGATCTTCAATATCGTAGGCGTTTACCCGATCTCGGGTGAAACCGATCACTTCCTTGTTCTGCCGGATTGTTTGCTTGACTTGTCGGTCAAGCCATTCTCTCAGGTCATCATTGTCTTCCGGTCTTTGCTTCAGCCTCTTTAAGTCTTCATTCAAGTGGCTACTACTGGGGCCCTCATCGTAAGCTCGGTCGTGCCGCTTGTTATTCAGGATTTGCCTCCAATCCTGTTCAGCCGAAGAACCCCGGTCGTGTCTAGGGGGTGGAATCGGGGCCGTTGTCTTCTCCTTGAGCTGCTGCTGAAGTTAACAAATCAACTCATCTTGCTCTTGGATAACAAGGTTTTGGGCCCTGATATCCGCGATGAGTGGGTTGTTATCATCTTCGCCATCAATCCGGTGATGGGATTGATGTGGCTTGATCGACTCTAGAGATTTATCTCGTCGGGGATGCGCCAGTGGAAGATCATCTTGTCGAGGAGGTGTCGTCACCCCACTTGAAGATGAACCTGACTGAATATCAGGCCCTTCTACGCTCACTGCAACAAATCTTGCCCCGAATATGCTCTAGAGAGGGACTGGCGGCAATACTGGCGGTGGAGGTAGGGTGTCGCGACCCCGGAACGGATCCCGGGCCCGCGACGCAGTAGATGATACTTTCCCACAGGTTCCCGCGGTGAGGATTCCCAAAGGCACGAGGAATCTGACTCACACGTACAAGCTTTGCGGAAGCGTGTAGCAAAACACATCAACATGAGCACCAATAAAATCTTTAAGTGCTCTAACAATTAATACCACAAGGCATAGTATCAAAGAAAGAAGCTGACAAGCATTCCCATTAATATTCAAGTTATAGGACTAATACTAAAACAAGTTAAGTTTTGTTACAATTCCAAGAGAGGCCAATACACTCCTCAAACAACAAAAGAAACCCATGACAAAAGGTGACGAGACTCAAGGACCCGCCCGACGTCTAAATGACATCGTCGGGCTGCCACTCTCTCACAGGGGTTGGCTCACAAGCCTCCTCCTGACGCTCCTCCTCAAAGGTAACGTCTCCTACACCTGGGCACCAACAACAAGGGTCAAACATGACGGTTTGGCAGGAAATCAATTTACGAATGAACATGAATAATAACATTTAGAGAAAACATATAAACAAATCCTTGATATGAAATACTATCAGAACTAAAGTACATTTTCAAGAATGCGAACAAGCTGAGATACCAAAACAAACTAGCATGAATACATATAATATCATGAATAGTTACAATCCACAAAGAGCACATCCTTTCTCTATCATTTATATAATGAAAAGAGCAAGCACGCACGACAAGCACGATATACATAATATAAGCACGACACGATTTCCCACAAAGACGGGAATTCCGGCCGCGGAACTGGACACGCACGATGTGTAATAAATACACGACCAGTCTGCAGACAGTCCACATGTTTAAAGACCCCCAGGCAGTGGATCAGACTGAAAGGGCAGTCTAAGCTCAGTGGTGTTTACTTAATTCATGAATGCACAAAACACGCGAAACACGGTCTAAACACGTCGAGATAAGAAAAAGGGGGAAATCACTTATCGAAACACGATGAACACGACTAGCACGGGCATAATTAATATGCATAACACGCTTAGGAAGTGATCCCCTTCTTCTTGGAACACATTTTCAAAACTAGCTTGTACTAAACTTCAAAACGAGTACACGATGATATTCATTATATCAAACTAAGGTACGAACACAAAGCCTATCAAGCACATGTGAGGACCCTTGATTGATCTTTGTGTATTCGAAGCCCAAATGTTGGAATTTGGAATAGAGTTGGTGTCCTGGAAGTTCAAGACATCTCGAGTTTCGAGTAAACAATATCAAGCTAAAGGTCACTTAACATGTTCTAGTTTTCACTCTTGCAAAACTTCTTCAAAACTAGGAATTGGTCAATTTCGGTCAGCTTGCGGTCAGCTGGCGGCTAGCCGTAAGCTGACAGTAGGGCTGACCGCTGAAAACCCAGATCTGATGCCGCTCTCTGGAAAAGGAACCGTAATAATTTCGGTTGGCTTACGGTTAACCGCAAGGGAACTGGCGGCTAGCCGTGAGCTAACCGCAGGGCTGACCGCAGGACCCTGAAGCAAAAGTCAGCTACTGGAAAAGGAACCGCTGATTTCGGTTGGCTCGCGGTTAGCCGAAATGGGAATTACGGCTAGCCGCCAGCTGACCGAAACTGCACGGGAAGTACAGTTCAGTGCAGATTTTCCACATTTCCTTCTTCTCTTCTTCTTGTTTTTCGTTCCACCTGCACTCCCTGAGCCTCCATGCTCTCCAAGGGATATAATACACATTTCTCACAATCCCAAACATCCAATCCAAGGAAAACATGATCATGAAGCTTATAAACATTCTCATATGCAAAATTTCCAAAAAACCACAATGTAGCTTAAAATACACATGCACAATGGTCCTATAGAGATTACTTGCCTTGCCCAAATGCTAATAATCCTCTCCAAGCACTTCACTCAAAAGCTAAGCCAACACTACAAGAAAACCCAAGAGAAACCATACCAAACTTAACACGATGAAAGCAAGGAACCCATTTTTATAAAAAGGGTTTGAAAACATGAAAAACATGATCTTAAGGAACCAAAACAACTCCATGAAAGATATGAGTGAAAGCTCTTACCTAGAGAAGGTCAAACAAGAGAGATGGGAGAGAATGGAGAGCTCTCCCAACTTGAAACCTCAAGAAAATTGTACCAATGGAGAGCTTAGGATGAGAGGAAGAAAATGGTATTCTTGAAATCTTCTTTGGAGTCTTCTAGCTAGATCAAGTAAGAGGGGGAAGATGGAAAGAGAAAGGGTTTTCCTTGCCCTAGGTCAAGAAAGTTGCAGAGATTTGGTAAAGTGAATGAAAAGAGAGGGAGATGGGGCTTTAGTGAGGAAATGGGCCCCAACTAGCTGAACTTGAAGTGCTCAAAACACGATCTTGGGAGCCTCGGATGACTTCGACGAAGAAGGATAAAACGATCACCGAAGTATCTAGTTTCCAAAAAGTATATTTTTGACATGATTTTGAGATCTCGAAAATTGTGTCCAGATTTGTGCATAAAAGACAATTTTACCCTCTTTGGGCCAAAACATGGGTCTTTGGGCTTCAAACAAGAATGGCCTTAAAATGAAAGTTGTAACACGTCGACACATCATTCAATGAAATCAAAATCACACTCACACGGAAATCAATACGATCTTCCCAAACTTACACGTGCACTCAGGCCTTCCTGAGCGTGTCTAATTAATACTAAACGTTCTCAAAATTCCCAAAGTTATGTCCAGGACTAAACTAATCATTCTAACCCAACAACAACTAAACCCACTTAGAACTAAACACATACTAATCGTACACTAATCGAAATGGTCTGGGTCGGGGTCTAACATAGGGTCTTTGATGATCCTTCACCCTTTCTGGTTTTTGGAGGTATGGGTTTTTGTGAATTTGATTCAATTCTTTCCCACAGACAGCGCCACTTATGCGTGCCTAAATATTTACGGGCTTGCAGATCACTGTAAAGCGTCTTAGGAAAGGTTGAATGCCTGAAAACCTGAAAGAGGGAAGGAGAAAAGAGAGATCTAAGACCTTGGCTGCTCTCGGTGCAAGGCACTCCGATGCCTAAGTTAGTTCGGTAACTCAACAAAGGGTAAGAGAGATGATGTTTTTGTATTGGTCTGCGTATGCGTATGCGTATGCGTATGCGTATGCGTATGCGTATGCATATGCGTACCTTCTCTGAATTGGCTCCTTGTATTTATAGGTTGTGAACTCCATGATTCTTGCCCTGATTTCTCGGAGGTAAAATCTCAATCCCGATCTTTCACGGATTATGGATCCCAATCTTTCAGGGATACGGACGTAATCACCGAACAAGGATAACTCCTTATCTCTATCCAGCGCTTATCCTTATCTCTCAACACGTTCTGTAACGTGGTTGAGTCTTTGTAGGAGTACAGTCGTAACTAATTGCGCGTCAGTACTCATCTCGGTTAACCATCCTCGCACTATTGCCGAGGTGCACAAGGCCGAGATCAAGACACACCTAGTTGGTACTTTTACTGAAGCTAGAACAACATTCAGGCACTATTGCCGAGATGAATGAAACTGAGACCAAGACATGCCTAGCTAGTACTTTTACCGAAGCTAGAACAATCTCCTTATTATGAAAATGCCCCCACACACTTGTAATTTAAGTTTCAAAGACTTTGTTGATTTTTATGGACTTTGGATCTTTTAGGTTGGGGCTTTATTAGATAGTGTGAAATGGGATGAGAAAGGTTTGGCAGTGGTTATTGCTCAGAACATTGAAACTGGTGCAGTCCTAATACAAGGGTTTGCAAACAAAGAAGCTCTTGCAACTACCATTTCTTCTAGGAAGGCCACATTTTACAGTCGGTCGCGATCATCGTTATGGATAAAGGGAGAAACATTCACTAATTTTATTAATGTTCATGATATCTTTCTCGACTGCGACCGCAATTCTGTGAGCTTCTCTTTAACTTCATTCATGATTTGGTGTAGGTTTTTAGATTATTATTTATCTTTTGTTGAATGATTAAAATGATGGCCTCAATTTCAGATAATATATCTTGGGAAGCCTGATGGTCCAACTTGCCACACAAGTTCAGAAACTTGCTATTTTTTGTCAGTGTTTTATATCTTGAATGATCCCAAGGTTTGTATTGTTGGGCATTGCGTTTCCTACCCACTTCTTGCATCATCAGTATTCAGTACTTCAGTCCACCATGTGATTTGTTTGAAGTTTAATTTCACAGTGTGTTAGATGTTGTATTGTCATTTTCTCCCCTCTAATGGACTATATTTAAACCTGGCTACACAAAACAGGTCCTTGTTTACCAACTTGTACTTTTTAGAGTCAACAATAACCCAGCGTCAAGCTGAAGTAGAAGCAATGGAGAATGGGAAGCCATCATGGATGAAGCGGCTGTTGAGTGATTTGAAGTTGCTATGCTCCAAAATCTGGTATGGTAATTACCTTAATGTCTAATTTATTATGTATGCAATCTGCTCATTTTTTAAATTAGTTATAAACTTATTAGTGCACTTGGTATAGTAAATGCATACCTTTTTTCTGGTGGTGGCAATATATGCATGCATACTATTTAGATGAAATTCTTGTTGATGCATCTTTTTGCATAAGCCTGAGTTGGTTAGCTTTTTGTGTCCTATTCATGAGAGTGTTAAAGTACTCTATAATTGAGAACTTGATGCAACTAGATAGGAAAATGATGCAATAAGAGTCAGCCATAATATCTTTCTGCAGGCCCCGCCTGCAGTTAACCTAACCCCCAAGCATTTGCCTACAACCCTACACGAGTGTGTTGGCAGTGGCCTAATATGATCCTTATTGGAATGGTTCTATCTTCTGCATTTAATTATCCAAGTTCACATTTCTAATCTTTGGTGCCCTTAAATCAATAATTGATAGCGCTATTATCATCTAACAATAATGATTGTTTAGCCAATTATCATCCATGATGAGGCCCAGCTTTGTAATTGGTCGTGGTCTAAAGGCCCATGAAGAGGAAAGTGAGTCCCACAATGGAGCCTTACAAAGAGAACAACACTGTACCGTGTCTAATTATATCAGGGCTCCCATCTTGAATTTGAAAAGTTGTTCAATGGACATGATCACTGCCTTCTAAAGGCAACAATTTACATCCTAGGAAAATATAGTCATATAATTGAATCTTCTTTTGGTACCCATGGCTAGAGTAATTTAAATATCAATTTCGAGTAAGAGAATTTGATCATGTATGAAATGATTTCTTTTAGATGATGACATGAATGTTATTGCCAATCACAGTGCTATGATCCCCGATACTTAAAAATAGGCAACATATTGTGTTGTGTCATATCTATTAGATGCTTCCCCTTATGTGTAAAATCCATGTCCTTGTCATATCACTACAACAATATGCACTTTTAGCGACGTTTTTTAGCGACGCTTTTATAAATCGTCGGTAAAAGTATGACTTTTACCGACGTTTTTATTAAAAACGTCAGTAAAAGCCAACTTTTACCGACGTTTTTGTTAAAAACGTCGGCAAAGTTCAAACTGCAATATAAAATGAGAGATTATTACCGACGAATTAGAAAACGTCGGTAAAGTGACTTTTAGCGACGTTTTATTTGTTTTACCGACGATAAAAAAAGTCGGTAAAAGTCGTTTTATTTTTTATTTATTTTTCTATTTTATTTTACCGACGAAAAAAAACGTCGGTAAAAGTCTTTACATTTTTTATTTACTTTTCTATTTTGTTTTTGCCGACGAAAAAAAACGTCGGTAAAAGTCTTTTTAGTTTTATTTTTTATTTGTCGACGAAAGATAAAACGTCGGTAAAAGGGATTTATTTTTTATTTATGTTTTTATTTTACCGACGAAATTAATGTTTTACCGACGAAAATTAGCGTCGGTAAGTGTGTTACCGACATTTAGCATAAAACGTCGATAAAAGTTGTTAATTTTTAACTTATTTTTTATTAATAAAAATTTATTAATCTTTACCGACGAAATTTATGTTTTACCGACCAAATTTAGCGTCGGTAAATGTTGTTAATTTTTAACTTATTTTTTATTAATAAAAATTTATTAATTTTTACCGACGAAAAAATTAATTTGCCGACGAAAAGAAAACGTCGGTGAAGTTCCGTTTTTCCCTCTCCCGCCACCGAACCCTCTTTTCCCCTCTTTTCCCCTCTTTTTCCCTCACCCTATTTTCCCCTCTTTTCTCTGCGATCTGCTCGCTGTCTCTCACTCGTTCACTCTCGCTCCCTCACTCGATCTCTCTGCGTTGTCTCTCTCTCACTCGCCCACTCTCGCTCCCTCACTCGATCTCTCTGCTCTGTCTTTGTCTCACTCTCTCTCTCGCTCGCTCTCTGTCGGTGGAGCTCTCTGCTCTCTCTCTCTCTCTCTCTCTCTCTCTCTCTCTCTCGCTCTTTCTCTCTCTGCTCTGCTCTCTCTCTCTCTCTCTCTGCTCTGTCTCTGTCTCTCTCTCTCTCTATCGCTCTCGCGCTCTCTCTCTCTCGCTCTCGATCTGCTCTGTCTCTCTCTCTCTCTCGCTCGCTCTCTCTCGCTCTGCTCTGTCTCTCTCTCTCTCTCTCGCTCGCTCGCTCTCTCTCACTCTGCTCTGTCTCTCTCTCCCTCGCTCTCGCTCTCTCGACGCTTCAATTTGTCTTTCTCTCTCGCGGCTGCCACTGCTCGGAGATCTCTGCCATTTCTGTCTCTGCGGGGAGGAAAGCCCTAAGTCGATTGAAAGGAAAGAAGAAAACGAGGGGAAGAAAACGAAGAAGAAGAAGAAGAGAAGAAATCGGACGAGTCTATAGGACACCATCGCCATCGCCATACCACTCTCGACTGAGGTACCCCAAGTCAAATGGATTGTAAATTTTAATCCATCCAACTGCTGTGAATTCTGCTATGCATTTACACCAGGGTTCTGTTTCTGTTTTTATTTTTTTTAATGATTGGGTTAGTTTTGAGATTGGGTAAATAAAGCCCTTCATTCTATGCAACTATTCAAACTACTTTCACTGTTGCACAGAACACCCCTTAGTAAATTACTGTCTTTTTTTCTAAAATTCTGAAACATATATGAATGATTTGTAAGGATTATGGAATTATTATATGACTTAGAGACATCAACATGCAAAGAAAGGAAAAGACAAGAAAATCCATGTTAAGACAACAACTATAAAGCAGAAAAGAGTTGAAAGGCATCTTACATTGGTTGGTGGAAGATGAATATCCGTAGGTGAGAAGTTGATTGGTGTAATTGTTGATTGCACCAGCAACACAAAAACCTTTTTCTCCACTCTCATCCCTGCAGTCTCCTGCATTGACATCATAATCAAAATATTCAGAATGTATTTTTCGAACAGTGTTTTCAGAAGAACCTGGGGCTTACTCTTTGATGTTCCTCTGGTCCTTTATTCCCAAAAGGCCTTGTGGCTCAAGTTTAAGATGTGGTTTGGATTTAGGATGCATCCTTGTGTGGGGCATATTTGAGGCATACAACCTAAATGAAGTGTGCACTTTAGTCATGTGCTATATTAGCAGAGGGTATGCGCCCCACCAACACATCTTGTCTGTAAGAAAAAGGCGAGGGCAGTTTGTAGTTTTAAGAACTTGAAAATCTCCTCTTTATACTGTACTATCTAGATGTAAACTAATTCAACTCTAGTTAACTAGTTAAAATGCTTAAAAACAATGAAACTGTTACTGTTTTCTATTCTTATTAATATATTCTTTTTTAATGCAATCATTTATTTTTGAAAAATGTGTGCTTATGAGTCCAAGGCTTAGTGCTCTACTCTTTAGGAAATTGGAACACTTCGCCTCACGCCTCTGAACATTTTAAAACATTGTTTTCAACTAATCAAAGTATATATTCTTGTGGCTTCAGCATCTCTATAATAAGGACCCACGGCAATTGCTCAAGCTTTGGACAACAGTGGCCCATTTTGATAAATTATAGTGTTAGGGGAGTAACTTCACTGTTAGAACTCCAAGTATGTATCATTTTGTGATGGGCAGCAATCCTATACTTGAACCATTTCCTTGAACTTAAAGGCTCTCTTACTAATGTCACAAATCTTGATTGGAACAATTATCTCGGTTCATGTTGTTTCTTCTATTTAGTGGTTGCATGCACAAATAAAAAGCGTCTTGGTAGCCAAAAACCAGGATGAATAACCAAGTAGCAAATGCATATCCATGTGATTGTAAATTCGTAGTGAATGAGTTTGGTAGCTATCTAGATATACAAATACAATTCGTGCCTTGAGTGATGCAAATCTTCACTCACAATATCACTCAGTAGTTTGAAAAAAATTAATTAAAACTATAATCCCACTTTGATGGTACTGCCTCCTTATAGTGTGCTTTCATCCCTATTAATTTTGTCACTGTTGATAGTTACTCTCAAGATTAATTGAACATATTTTATATGAATTTAAAATAACAAACCTGGATATATTCTTGGTTTACATGATCTCGACTCGATGCAAATGTAAGTAAATATTCTATCACATTGTTTATACAGATTTAAAAGATACATATGAAGTAAATATAACACAAAATACCAATCTCAATACTACCCAACTGCAGATTCCTGGATCATAATATTATAAGCACTTAAAATCACTCTCTACTGTCCCCCTCTCCCCCTGCCACCTTCTTTATGCAGACGACATCATCATATTTATGAAAGGAGCTACCTCGGAGTGCTTGCCCTGCAGGACCTGCTGGATCTTTATCAATCAGCCTCTGGCCAGCAAATAAACCTCCTCAAAAGCCAACTTTTCTTGGGTAAATGTGGCTCTAGAAGGAAAGCTAGAATTAGCTCCATTCTTGGCCTGCAAGCCAGTCAAGCTCAGCTCAAGTACCTGGGTTTTCCTTTGGTTTCAGGGGCTCCAAAACGCTCCCATTTCCTCCCTCTTCTGGACTCCATCAACGGTAGACTTGCTGCTTGGAAAGCTAAATTCCTCTCTTTCGCTGGTCGGCTAATCCTAATCAAGCATGTCCTATCCAGCATTCCCATGCACCTAGCTTCCATCCTCCCTCTTCCAGCTACCGTCTGCAAAGCCATTGAGCGCCTGATGCGTCACTTCCTTTGGTCAGGCAATTCCCCATCCTCCAAAATAAACCATGTTAGCTGGTCTCAAGTATCTCTCCCTAAGCAAGAAGGTGGGCTAGGAATTAGAAAGATCTCCGAGGTTAATGCAGTTTCTCTCCTAAAGCTGGGCTGGCAAGCATCTTCAAAGAGCTCAATTTGGTCCTCCTGGTTCAGGAGTAGATACTTCAAGAATACCTCCATCTGGAACAGCAAACACCACTATGGGTCATGTATCTGGAAGCGTATCAGACGTCTCTCTCCCTTCCTTCAACAGGGTAGTGCTTGGTTGTTTGGCAATGGCGACAGTATTAATCCATGGCACGACACTTGGCATGGGGACAAACCTCTCTCGGCAGTCTTCCCCACTCAGATCTTCCCTACTGACCAGCAGCTTTCCTCCTTCTACCACTCAAACGCTTGGCACTTCCCTCTCAGCCTTCCTGCTCCAATTCGTGATCTGCTTGCTGCTGCAACTTCTCTCCTCTCTCCCATCCCCTCAGTAAGCGATCAGCTCCACTGGAAGGAGGCTACCGATGGAAACCTGACTCAACAAAAGGCTTGGGAGGCCCTCAGAGTGAAAGGCATTGTTCTTCTTTGGCCCCCGCTGATATGGAATGGCATCTCCCAGCCAAAAGTCTCCTGTTTTGGTTGGCGTTTGATGCTTAAACGCATCCCAACTGAAGATCGTCTTCAACACCTGGGCTTCTCTCTAGCTTCGAGATGCAATCTCTGCTTCAAGGAATCAGAAACAGTCAATCACCTTTTCTTCTCCTGCAACATAGCCCAATCTGTTTGGCATTGGCTGCTCCAATCCTTAAAGGCAGATCTCCCCCCCCCCCCTACACTGCACCTTCCATTTGGACCTCAATCACCAGAGACAATGACCATCAAGGCAAGAGAATCATGGCATCCATTTTTCTTTCAGCTCTGCATTCTCTCTGGAAGTCCAGGAACCTCGCAATTTTTGAAGGGAAAATTACTCCCCTGCATCTTCTCTTGGCCCAGCTGAATGACGCACTCTGCCTCTCTCTAAGGAAAAACTCCAAGCCTTATGTTAGTCCTCAACTCATCTCCCTCTTAAAATTTTTACATTTAGAGGCTCTCCCAGCCTCTTAGGTCTCTGCTGCAGCTCAGGTTTTTTTTGTTTGGAGCTCTTTCTTCCTTCCTTGTTCTTTCCTCCCTCTGGAGGCTTGTATTTTTGTATCTCCTTTTCCCTCTCTCAATACAATTACCATTATTCAAAAAAAAATGTAACTTGCCGGAGAATAAGAGCTGGTATGCATGAACTTACTCGCATACTGGTAGGTACATGAGTCTGGTGTATTGATGTAATGAAGGGGAGCTGACCAGTGATATCGGAATCTCATTCTGTCTGCCCATGAACAGAGACTGGGAAGATCATTCTCACCATTATCTGGAAGAAGTTGCTTCACAGCATCACTGGCGGCTTCACTCAATCGATGCTATACATAAAGAATAATACATATTAAGATTTTGGAAAAATGATATGTGAAAATTTAATATCCGAAGAGGGGAAAAAACAAGAAATTAATTAGAATATTTGAATACAGAAAAAAAGAGGAAATAATAGATTAGAGAACTGGTGATTTGAATATAACACATACACACTCACACAACAGGGTTATTTAGAACAACCACTGCTGCAATGAAAAATGTATATAGCACAGCCACAAATACCAGCTTTCCAAAGAGTTTTATTTTCCCAGTCATTTTGGTTTCTTCGGAGAATGGAAAATGAAGATTTCATTTTCTACGGTTTAAGTTTGTATGGTTTGGTTGGAAAAACACTTCTGTGGTGAAATGTGTATCTACTTTCTCCCTCTCACTCAAGATGTAAATGGCTTTCCAACCTTGTGGATCTGAATCTACTTTCCACTAAAATTGCAGGAAGTGCTTTCATATAAGAGGGGAAAATCTCCAGAAAATGCCAACTTCAAACTATGGAAATTCATTCTCTCTCAGAAAGATGGTTTTCTGCAGAGAATGCTTTGCCTAAAATACCAAAGCCCACCTAGACCTACCCAACTTATTACTCCTCCAACTGACCAACCCAAACCTAACCCGACCCGTGAATTTAAGTCCTGGGACTCACTTTCCTAATCTAGACTATGCTTTGAAGTCCCTGTATCTTACAATTTAGAATTTGGGATTTAAACCAATGACCTCCAAAAGGTATGTTGTGATTTTGCAATCTTATGTTAATTGCATTTAAGTCTGTATAAATAGAAAGCATGTATGTGCAAATTAATGATTCATGACTCTGATTTTTATTTTTTTTTAATTGACCATAAGCATGGCATTTTCTAAGTAGCAATCCCTGAATAAAAGTTTGTTACTAAGTTGTTCTGTTTTCCTTTTTAAGAAGAAGATATCTCAAATAAAGTGTTAGGTCGAATCTACTAATTCCTTAAGTAGCGTCCATTAAACCCACACAACACACACAAGGTAAATATGGAGCGGTTTCAAATACAAGACATCAAGAACAAATCCATCCCTTAAATTAAAAGACTGCATTAGCTTATATAAAATTTTATGTAATTGGTGAATGCAGATGGGATGAAATAATATCATCATATTTGAAGAATCTGTGATCCTTTTCTAAATTTCAATTAAAGAAATAACCAGTGGCATGGGATGGTTGATGTGATGTGATGTGATGTGATGTGATGTGATATGATATGATAACGTGGACTCTCGGTTAGAAATGTGGACAAGATAAGATCTTGTTAAATCGAAAATCGACAAGTAGAAGTTGCACATTTGCGCGAGTACGTTGTATCCTTTTTCATGTCTTCTAGTTATTCATCATCTTTATATTTAAAAGGATAGGGGTTGGAAATGCTGTCATTACTCCTTAGAAATAGGTCGGCCATTTTTTTTTTACAGGCCCTTTGATGGGTTACCCAGAAAAAACATAAAAAATTTAAGTCCACCCACAAGGTAAATTTTTATGGGTTTTATTATAAGAAGAAACCTCAAACATCCCCTATACTTGAAAATCGACTTCAAATATATGTGACTTCCATAGTGGGCCTCTATGGAATGAAATTGCCATTCGCTTGTTTTGGTTCAAGTTCGCTGGTAATATTTTAAGCTCGTGAGTATCGTGTCTCAAACTCGCAAGTACTGTGATAAAGAGACCTCATTGCAGTTATTGTTTTTGAAATGTTTTGAGTGTTGATTTTGGGCAAAAAATATGTAAATTGAATGACTGGGGAATGAGGGTTTTTGTTGAATTTTCATTCGGTTTGTGCCGCCCAATTTGGATGGGTTCTTTAAGCGCTTGTTCCTCATAAACACATTCAATTTATTCAATATAGGTGAGTGGATTCTATTTCTAATTGCTAATTACTTGTGATTTGGTCAGTTATGGACAGGAGTTGGATATTACATTATCGGAACCGATTTAGTGCAGAGTACATAGCTGGGGTAAACTCATTTATTGATTTTGCAAAGGCAAATTCGGGCGGGGCAGTGTTGATTAACTGCCCGTGTAACGATTGTTGTAACCATCGGAAGCATGACTATGTAACCGTGAGAAGTCATCTGCACATTAAAGGAATGATGGTCCATTACCTACGGTGGATATATCACGGGGAACCCATAGTTCAACCCGATGATTCGGATGAGAGCGATGATGAATCAGAAGATAATCAAGATGAGTACAATGAGTTGATAGATGATCATCGTAGGTGAACTTACTTGGAGGAAGATACTCAAGAGAGGGATGATTTTGAAAATTTGTTGAATGCTTCTCAGCGAGGCCTTTACCCAGGATGCAAAAGCTCAGATACTTTGTTATCGTTTGTCATCAAGATACTGCACGTGAAGGTAGAAAGTGGGTGTAGCAATAAGTCGTTCGACAAGGTCCTACATATTTTTAAGGACTTCTTACCCGAAGGTCATGTGGTGCCGGCATCAATTTACGAGGCGAAGAAATTATTACGTGACTTGGGCATGGGATACAAGAACATAGATGCCTGCAAACACAATTGTGTGTTGTATTGGAAGGAGAATGCTCAATTGGATAAATGTCCAGAATGTGAAGAGCCTAGGTACAAGATCAATGATGGCAAGCGAAAGAAGATCCCTCATAAGGTGCTCTGTTACTTCCCATTGACACCGAGGTTACGCAAATTGTATATGTCAAGGAAGACAGCCACAGAGATGAGATGGCATAGTGATAAGCGCGTTGACGATGGGATAGCGCGGCATCCGGCTGATTCAGTGGAATGGAAAGAATTTGATAAGAAATATCCAGAGTTTTCCCAAGAGACACGTAATGTGAGGTTGGGGTTAACCACTGATGGATTCAATCCTTTTGGTAACATGAGCACCTCTTATAGCATGTGGCATGTCATACTTATGCCCTATAATTTGCCACCATGGATGTGCATGAAGGAGCCATTCATGATGATGTCATTACTTATTCCAGGACCAAACTCACCGGGAAACGATATCGATGTATATCTGAGGCCCTTGGTTGATGAGTTGAAGGAGTTGTGGGATCATGGTGTATCTAGTTATGATGCCTCCACTAAACAAACCTTTCAAATGCATGCGCCTGTGATGTGGACGATAAATGACTTTCCTGCGTATGGTAACTTGTCTGGGTGGAGTACAAAAGGTTATAACGCATGCCCCTCGTGTAACGACTGTTAGGGATTTTGTATTTGCAACTTGATGGATGCATTTGCACTTTAGCATCATTTGATATTTCACACTTGCATTGATTTAAAATATCTTGAAATCTAGCTTTATACATGCATTGGTTTTTAGATTTGGAAAAGTTTGTGTTTTATGCATGGTTTGGTTCTAAACTTGGATGCATTAGTTTTAGAACCCAAAACTCTTTTGAAAACCTAATTCCTTGTGCATTATATTTGGAAAATCATGTTAGGTATTTAGGTTTGAGCTTTGCATACATTCATTACAAAAAGAATCATTTTTGTATGCTTGTTCACTTGAAAAGAGTTTTTACTAATCAAGCTTGCCTTTGGTTTTAAACCTTTGAATCATTTAGGCTTTGTGTGTTTCATGTTTTTAAATGTTTTAAAACATGTTTTTAAGCTTGGTTTAGTGACCCACAAAATTCCACAAAGAAAATCTTCAAAATGCAAAAGTTGGAATTTTTGGGGGTGTCCCGGCAGTGTCGCCGGTCGACCGAGACCTGGGTCTCGGTCGACCGAGAACACTGCAGGGCAAATGGACAGTTTTTGAACTGTAAGCCTCCAACGGTCATTTTTATGACCGTTGTGCCTTCCCGGTCGACCGAGACCTCTTTGCCGGTCGACCGAGAACTAGCCGTTGGCTACTTTTTGGCTATAAAGTCCATTCATTTCCAACCTTTTTCAAGGCTTGATACATGAACTTTTGAGACCATTTTGGAGCCAAAGAAAGGGGAAGAAGTTGGAAATGCTAGAGGGCTATTTGGAAATCAATCTCATGAGTTTTTAAAAGGTACATCTTCTAAGTTATTTTGATTTCCATTCAAATGAAATTCATGCATGTTCAAATCCTTTGTATTTTCATTTATGCATGATTTCAAGCCCTTAAAGAGTTGTTTTGCAAACTCAATATCTTTCTTGGTAAATTAGATTAGTTTGCACACACTCTTATCCTAATCACATATGTTCTTAGACTTTAACTTTCACTCAACTTGTTTATCTTAATTCTTCAAAGTTGTTTGAATCTTTTATGTGATTAGTTTTCTCTTCAATCATCATTTTATAAACCTTGATTTTAAAATGCATCATGCATTCATTTAAAAGCTTCATTGTTAAAATTGATTGAAGAAACTCATACATACACTTTGTGCACACACTTTAGTTTATTTTAGTGTATGTTTGTAATTGGAATTTCATTTTCCTATTAGCCTATTTAAGAGGCAAATTCCATTGTGCTTAAATTGTAATCTCTTAGAGTGATCTTTTGTGAAGACACTTTCTTTGAGAAATCTATATTTGTAAAGGTTATTGCTAAGCCTAAGAAAAGCAACTTGTAAGGTTATTGCTTAGCCTAATAAAAGCATAGTGTAGGGTTATTGCTTAGCCTAAGAAAAGCATCTTGATAGGTTATTGCTTAGCCTTGAAAAGCATCTTGTAAAGGTTGTTGTTGAGCCTTAGAAAAACAACTTTGTAAGGGTTATTGCTTAGCCTAGTAAAAAGCATAATTAGTGGAATCCGGTGGGGTGTTGGAGACACAAGCCGGTAGTGGATGTAGGCACGTTGGCCGAACCACTATAAATATTGGTGTTGTGGTGCATGCTATGTGGTGATTGATTTTGTATTAGCTTCCGCATCTTGTTTGTTTAATCATCACATGTGACTAGTTTAGTTTTAGAAATTAAAATTGGTCGAAATTGGTCATACTTGTAGCTCACCCTATTCACCCCCCCTCTAGGGTTAGGATCCTCGTGGACTTTCAACGACACCTCGTTAGGGGTGAGGTTGAAAGATAAGATTGGGTACATTGGCCATCGAAAATACTTGGAAGTAAACCACCAATGGCGTAGAAGCAAGGCCTTCAACGGTCAGCCTGAGCGTGAAAAGAGGTCTTTGGATCTACCGGGGCAAAAGGTACTAGACCAGCTCGAAGAACTACATCCGGTCAGGTTTGGCAAGAATAACAAAAGACCGCGTGACTCTGGAGAGTTGAATTGGACAAAGAAAAGCATCCTATTTGAATGGCCCTACTCGAAGTGCAAAAAACTCCGACACAACCTTGATCCTATGCACATTGAGAAGAACATCTGTGTAGCCTTGGTTGGAACAATGTTGGGCATAAAGGGCAAAAACAAGGACACCGAGAAAGCGCGTAAGGATTTGAAAAATATGGGCATCAGGCCAGAGTTGCATCTAGTGGAGAGGGGCGATGGATCCAGCTTGAAGCCGCATGCCTCTTACACTCTGGCACCAAAAGACAGAGATGGATTTTATGAATTCTTGAAGTCGATCAAATACCCAGATGGCTATGCCGCGAACCTCTCGAGGTGTGTAACCTCGAAAAATGATAAATTGGCTGGTTTAAAGAGCCATGATTGCCACATCCTTATCCAACGGATCCTTCCTATTGGCATGCGTGGCTTTGTGAATAAGGATATTTGTACAACATTGTTTGAGTTAGGCAGCTTTTTCCAAGACCTCTGCTCGAAAACACAGAGACACGATGATTTGAAAAAACCGGAGGAGCAGATAGTTTTAATATTGTGCAAGCTTGAGAGGATCTTTCCTCCTGCTTTCTTTGATGTGATGGTTCATCTATCGGTTCACTTGCCACGCGAGGCCATTCTTGGTGGACCGGTGCAATATCGGTGGATGTACCCGATTGAAAGGTAATAGTTGATGACCATCGAAAAATTATTTATATATTAGTGCAATTGCCTTGCATTGGAAATCGTAATAGTTATCATTTGTTGTTTAAAGGTTTCTGAAGACCCTAAAGGGGTACGTTCACAACAGAGCACGGCCTGAAGGTTCGATCGCCGAGGCTTATATTGTCAAAGAGTGTCTCACTTTTTGCTCAATGTATTTAAGGCAGACTGATCGAGTAGAGCGTTATGATGATGGTGGCGAACGGGGTGCGGGGATGTCGGTCTTCACACAAACTGTCCGTCCCATCGGGCTGATGCAAAGGGCACATGATCCTTCTCAAAGGGAGCGTGACATGGCTCATTGGTTTGTGCTGAATAATTGCCCCGAAGTGGAGCCGTATCTACAGTATGTGCTTCAATCTAGCCATATGTATGCATTGCTTGTTAACTCATTTATTCATTCTCGTCTCGGACTGATTCATTAAAAGCTATCTTGAGTAGGGAACACAAGAATTTAGTGCAAGACGAAAGAGGTGGAGACGTCGGGCAAATACAACGAAAAGAATTTGCAGAATGGTTCAAACAATGTGTAAGACATAAAATGAAGAACTTTTTAATTGCTTGATGTTATTTGAGTATAAGCTTCAAATAACATTAGTCTAACACATTTGTCTTAATCTGCTTATGTAGATGAATCAATTGCGAACTATAGGGTCACCAGAAGCTCTTGATGAGATGTGGTCATTAGCAAATGGCCCCAGATCCCTAGTGAATCTTTACCAGGGGTGTGATTGCAATTGCGTCCGATACCACACTGTAGACCGTGAGAAATGTCGTAGGAGCCAGAGTAGCGGCTTGGTCGTGGAAGGGGAATACGAAGGGGTGAAACATGACTACTATGGCTACATCTGCAAAGTCTGGGAATTGTCCTATCGGAACGGGGGTAAGGTGGTCTTATTTGAATGTGAATGGTACAACACTAGTACCAAGCACAAGATAAACATCGAAGACCATCTTACAAGCATTGATATCACGGGTCGTTGGTGTAAGGATGATCCATTTGTCCTACCAAGTCAGGTGAAACAAGTCTTCTATGTCAATGACACCGGTAGAGGAAAAAATTGGAGAGTTGTAGAACGGGTCAAGACTTGGGGAGTATGGGATGTGCCCGCTAAGCGGGATGACGACGGTGATGATGATGATGTGCCGGTTGATGCATTTCAGCAGGACGAAACGACAGTTGTTGTCCCAGTCCTCGTCGATGGTTCTAGTGACCAATACTCTAGGGATGATATAGATCCTGAGATCGTTCTCAGTGATGAGTCAGCATACGAGGATGGCCAAGACGAGGATGAAACGCTCGCGGAATACGAAGATGATGAAGGGAATGATGGCCATAGTCAGGAAGATGATGACATGGAATATGACATGTAGTGTTTGCTTCGATTTTACACATGTAACTATTAAGTAAATTAATGAAGAACTTTTCTTCCATAGAGTATGCTTAATTTCATTCGATTGTTGAAGGAATTTTCGTTCATGTTATTTTACCCTGCATATGAACAATTTTTGTTATGTTTATTTTAAAAGTATTATATGGTGTGTGCCATGTTATTACCTAGCTCGTTATATGACGTTCATGTTTGATTTATCCGTTGTTGCTTTCCTTTAAATTAAAATTGAAACGATTCAATTTTTCAACTCTAACACAGAACATGATGAATACACCTCTCAAATACTGTCGTGGTAAAGACTCTCAACGTGTTAGGGAATGGACAAATGAGTTTGAACATAAACCATTTGAAAACGAAACTCCAATAGTAAAGCATGGTTCCTGCAAAATACAACTGGCCCAGTGGCTGAGACTGTGTGGCAATTTCATCCCTGAAAGATATATAATGATAAAAATTGCTGAAACATTGCCACCGGCTTGGGATGCTGCAAAAATGAAGATATTTGAAGTCTTACGACCATGGCATGCAGTGGAGTTCGTCGACCTATTACAGTCATTTGAAAAATATATTCATCCCTTATGGATACAGTTCCGAAGAGAGAAAATGGTTGAAGGAATATCTGTTAGAGAACATTTGCTAAACAACGAACAGTTGTTTTACGATCTCAAAAGAAGAGGATTTGAACCAAATATTGCAGATCTGGTGCGTTCAATAGTAAGCACTCTACCACCTCCTTGGCCGGTACAAGAAATCCATGCTAAGCTCAAGATTAATTTCCTAGACTTGAGGGAATTAGGAGAAATGCTAGAAGAGATCGAGGTCGACATTAAATTTCAGGTTTTGCACATGTAACGATTAAGTAAATTAATAAAGATCTTTTCTTACATAATGACATGGTATTCAATCTCATTCTCTTATGATTTGTTCATTTATGGAGTACGACATTTCTACATTTCACACATTATTCTTATCTTTATATATCATAGTTGCAAAGGATGCCAAACGGAGTGAAAAAATGGGTCAAACCAGGAGAGTTGTCCCGTCATGTGCAAGCATCCAATTATCTATTAAAGAGAAAAAAGAACAATTAAGAAGAATGATGAAAAACTAGCGGCTCTAGGGCTCCCTCCGACTGCACGTACTATATCCGATTCGGCTAAAGGGACAAACGAGCAGGGAAAGAGGAATGTTAGTGGGAATGATAAGGATGAGAACTACATTCCCCCCCAAGATGATGATGTAGATGACGAGACATCATGGTCTCAATCGGATGAGGTAATCTTTCGTTTATAATGTCTATGACGTGTACTTGAAAATACTAGTAACTTGTATGTGACACTGAGGCTCGAAATGATTTTCATTTCCATTTAATGTAAATTGATGACATTCACTTTGCTGATATTATTTTTTTGTGTTAATAATTATTTAATTTCCTTGTCAATTTGCTTTAAGCCATATTGCAGATATGCCTCGGGAAAACAGGGCGAGACGTGCTCGGCAGGTTGCAGCTGCAGTCAGGTTAGATCCTGTGGAGAGCAAACCTGAGCCCTCGACGCAGCCTCCGCCAGCTGCTCTCGAGGTTACACGGGCCGGAGGATCAGGGAGCACCCCTGAATCGGCAGCCTCCCAGCCTCTGCTGATTGAGCCTTTGACCACACAGCCCCTGCCGACCCAGCCTCCCGCGAGTCATCATACGACCGGGAGCAGCGTAGGTGAGAAAATTGGAAAACCTTTTAAAGTGTAGAATGGTTCACCTCATATTTAGATTTGTGTTCTATAACTTTTTTTTCTTCTGATTTGTTCACCTCAAATATCATTTGTGTTCACTAACTCATTTAGCACTGTCGTCTTAACAGCATCAGCCCCAGCCTCGGCTGAGACTTTGGCCGTACCAGGGGTGCTATGCGAGGGAAGAATGCGGCAAAGCTGAGGAGACAGCTGGGTCATAACATCCCAGTCCCGATCCCTAGCTCCAGTCATAGGCCAGAGGGGGAACATGACCCATCATTGGCTAACCATCTTGGGTTAGCCATTAGAGAGGTTGCCCCAGTCAGGCCTCATGGCTGGAAGAAGCTTGACAGTGGGATCAAGCTTGCCGTCATCGCTGCAGTCAAGGTAAACTGAAACGAGAAACATCAACCAAAGTTATTATAGTTGTGCTCCTCATTACAATATCTGATTATATTTTGTTATTACTAATGACTACTATGGCTATCCCCTAATTGCAGCAACTCTTTGAGATCGGGGACTACGAGGGTGATATGCAGCTTAGGACGGACATTGACCGCCAGTGCGGGATCCTGTATAGGGGCTGGAAGTATGAGCTGCATACTCACTATCAGGTCCTCTTGGAGCAGGAGGTTCCCCGACCCCAGGACCACCCGGCAGAGGGTTGTACTCTAGCTGACTGGCAGCAGATGATCTCGCGGTGCTGGGAATCACCAGCCTGGAAGGTGACCTGGGGATGTTATCTAAATGTCTTAATTATAATCCAATGTAATTCTATTTGTAACGATTAAATACACTCATGCTATTGTATTATTGTTTTTCTATGTAGGCAAAGTCAAAGAAAGCTCAAGAGAGTCGAGCCCAGCTGCCATACAATCATACGAGTGGCTCCCGGTCATTTGCCTCGAGGATGTCTATGATGGTACTGATTATATTCATATGAAGAAACTTGATTAAGTTTATTAATTTATCAATATGTATCAGGGTTCATATCTAATATAAAGCTATTTCAAATCTTAGGCGGCACAGAATGCCGGTCAAGCGCCGCCCATTACTCAGTTCTTCCGCGACACCCACTACAAACGAAAGAGTAATGAGTGGGTAAATGAGGTGGCTCAACAGAGACATGTACGTTTCCTAATACATCAGTACTGATTGTATAATGTCATAGAAGTATTCTAAATCCTTTATTGATTTAAATGGTAGGAGGCCTTGGTGCAGCGGACCGAGGAGCAGTCGCAGCCCTCTATCACCACTCCGATGACTGAGGAGCAGATTGCTGCTGATGTGCTTGGGAAGAGGTCGGGCTACGTAAAGGGGTATGGGATATACTCGAGGACCTCTTCCTCTTCCACATAGTCTCGGGCACCGGACCCTGAGGTGGTCGCCCTGCGCGAGCAGCTAGCTGAGCAGGGTAGGAGGCAGGCTGAGCAGCTAGCTCAGCAGGACCGGAGGACACGCCAGCTTGAGGCACTCGTTCAAAGGCTGGCAGCTGTGGCAGGAATAGATCCGGCCACCTTTCTTGACACCACGGGAGAGAGCACTTCTGTTGGGGATGGCACAGCTCCTGGAGGATCATGATTTGACTCTTTGGTTAGTAGAATACTTTCTTGAACAAATAACATATCATTTGTGTTATTAATTTATAAACACTCAAAATGCAGGATTTGAACAAATTTTAACTGCACAGTATGATTGCATTATCATAATCTTTCTCATCAACAAATACTCGTTCATCTATGTCATCCTTGATTGCATTATCATAATCTTTCTCATCAACAAATACTCGTTCATCTATGTCATCCTTGATTGCATAATCATAATCTTTCTCATCAACAAATACTCGTTCATCTATGTCATCCTTGATTGCATTATCATACTCTCTCGCATCAACAATTACTTGTGCATCCCTGTCATCCTTGATTGCATTATCGTAATCTTTCTCATCAACAAATACTCGTTCATCTACGTAATCCTTGTTAGGAATTTTGTAGGTTGCAATTTGATGGATGCATCTTCATTCAAGCATCATTTGATTTACACACTTGCATTGAGTTAAAGAAAACTTGAAATCTTGTTTTAAACATGCATGGTTTTTAAGAGTTGTAAAAGTTTTGTTTTATGCATGTTTTGTTTTAATCTTGGATGCATTTGTTTTAAGAAAGAGTTTTCAAGAAATCAAGCAAGCCTTTGTTTTAAAAGTCTTTGGATCCTTTTAGGCTTTTTGTTTCATGTTTTTATACATCTTAGAATGATTTAAAACATGTGAAAATGCTTGATTTTAAGTGGCCAAAAGATCCCCAAAGAAAATCTTCAAGAAACCCAAAAAATGGGGAATTCTGGGCAGGCCCGGTCAACCGGCCAAGAGGCCCGGTTAACCGGCCATACTGGGCAGGTCAACCGGGCTCCTGAGCCAACGGCTCTTTTTCTGACCGTTGGCTTACCCGGTTAACCGGCCTGTCATGGGGTTAACCGGGTAAACTAGCCGTTGGGCTGTTTTGGCTATAAAAATGAGTTCTTTCCCTTTCCAAAAGTTGGGATTTTTAAGCCCCTCCTTGAGAGGTTTTGAGGCATATTCAAGGGAAAAGAACCAAGGGATGAAGGGGATGATTAGGAAAGCTAAAGCTTGGATTAATGAAGTTAAACCACCAAGTAGGCTCTTCCTTCCTTAATCATATGTTTTCATGCTTTTGTTTTATTTTTGGTAAATCATTTCTAGCATGTTAAACTATGTTTGTGTTGTGTCCTTAACATATTTTATGTTTTGAGTTGATTTATTGTTTTGGATACAACACCATATGATTCAATCCAAGTAGTACTTAACTTTGGTAAATCTAAGTAGATCATGTTAATGGAAAAATCTTTGAAATCATATGTAACATGATCCATATACTTGGTTGAATCTTTGGTTGTTGTTTTCCAACATGAGAAAATCACTTTCAAAACTATCTTATGTTTTGGATTCAACTTCTTTACAAATCATATGTTTTCATGTTTTGTTTTATCATTGGTAAATCTTTGTAACATGTTAATCTATGATGTGTTGTATCCTTAGCATGGTTTATATTTTGAATAGATTTATTGTTTTGGATACTTCACCATTGATTCAATCAAAGTAGTACTTTATCTTTGGTAAATCTAAGTAGATCATGTTAATGAAATATGTAACATGATTCATATACTTTGTTGAATCATTGGTTGTTGTTTTTCCATCATAAGAAAATCTCTCTCAAATGTATCTTATGTTTTGGATCCAACATAATTACAAATCATATGTGTATTATTGTTTTAAAGTTTCACAACTTGCCTTACTTTGATTGGTAAATCATTTTCAAGTTGTCCTTATAATTACATATGATTTGTCCCCTCTTTTCAATCAAATCTATTTTTTATGTGTTGAGCTACATTGATGATTTGATTGACATCCCTATGCATCACATGTTTAGAGCTAATCCATTTCATACAACTTGTGTAACTTTGATATCATTAACAAGTTGTTACTTTTAACATGTGATTGCATTACATCCTCAATCATAAATGTTTTATGAGCTAAAACTTTCAAAAGACTTAGGCATACATTTATGTACTTTCATTTTCAAAATGATTGAGGACCACACACACACACTTCATATGTTTTCATCTTTGCATTCATAGTGTGAGTGTGTATTAGAATTTCACTTCCATATCCGCCTAATTAAGAGGCATTGTAATGAGCTAAATAGAATCTCCATCAAGTGTATGATAGACACTAATTTAGAGAGATAACCAACCTTGTGGTTGAAGAGGTTATTGCTTAGCCTATAAAAGCATAGTGTATAGGTTGATGTTAAGCCTTGAAAAACATCATTGTAAAGGTTATTGCTTAGCCTTGGAAAGCATATTGTAAAGGTTATTGCTTAGCCTATTGAAAAGCATAAATAGTGGAAATCCGGTGGGGTGTTGAGTCACAAGCCGGTAGTGGATGTAGGCATTGAGGCCGAACCACTATAAATCCTTGTGTGATGGTGCTTGCTTTGTGGTGATTGTTTTCTTTAAGCTTCCGCATTTTGTTTGATAATCATCACTTGTGACTAGTTTGTTTTTAAAGAAGTTAAAATTGTTAAAATTGGTCATAAAAGAAGCTCACCCTATTCACCCCCCCTCTAGGGTTCGGATCCCCATGGACTTACAAGTGGTATCAGAGCGGGTTACTCCATTTTAGGGCTTAACAACCCGGAGTTGATCCTTGCTAGATTTGAACCCTAGTGTTGTGTTTATTGCATATCTTTTTTTAAAAGATTTCCACTATGTTTGAAAATGAATTTTTCCCTAGCCTCATTGCACCACTCTAAGTCTTTTCCAAGTTATATCTTCTAGAGTTGGTGAGTCCTCAAAGTGTTCTCTCATGGACAACCTTTTCAAGACCTTAGGTGAATTTTCAAAGGTAGACTATTTGAGTAACCTTAAGGCCTTGATCCCACTAGACCAACCTATTCTTTTTAGTTATATCTATTTGTTGGTCTTGATACATTTGCATTTTGTTTCTTTATAGTCACATCTTTTAAAATGCAATGTTTCTTTGTGATCATTTGATTTTGTCTTCATGAACTTTTAAAGTTATATCTCATGGTTTTCAAAATCCTTTGATTGCAACTTTGGAAAATGTTCTAAGCTTTATTAGTTATATTTATAGAAGCATTTTCCTTGAATTTATTTCCTTGTGCCTAACTATGATTATATCATTTGGAAGGAAATATTTTTTACAAACAATTTGCATCTTTGCTCTTTGAGTTACATTCTTTATGCAAATTGATTTTGTTGTCTTACATTGCATGGTTGGATATGGTTTCATTGATTTGCATGTTTGTGCCTATTTTGGTATATAGTTTCATTAATGCAAATTAATGAGTGTTTATGTGCTTTATAGTAAAATCTTGTAGTTGAACTTTTTTTTTGTACATATGTGATTTTATGTGCTAAGTTCATTTGGTATAAACCTCATATCTATTGTCCATTGCATTGTAAGCTTAGTACATTTGCTAAGAGTGGAGATGTTACATGATAGATTGATTCTTTTAACTTCATACCTTCTTGTGCTTAAATAGTTATATTCTTTTTAATGATTGGTATGAGTTAGATCTTGAGTGTTGATTAATCCTCTCTATGCAAATGTCAAATTGTTCTATGTATGGTTGTGTTATTTATTATATTTGTAGAAACCATACTAGAACTCAAATCCATCCTCTATGCTTTATAGTCTTTTCTTTTTGGATGGTTATGATGTTGATTCATGTATATTCTCTAAGTGATATCATCCTTAGACATGTTTCAACTTCATAGTAGTGATCTTGATCATATGAAACTCTTTGAAATCCATTCCTCATATTTCTATGTGTTTGATGGATAACTTAGATGTTGAATTCATATGATTTAGTCACTTTTTAAATTGCATGCATTTCAAAGTCATATCCTTGTGCATTGCAATTTATCTTGTTCATCACTATGCTCAATAGTTATATCTTTAAAAGTGATGAATATGCATTTATGATGCTTGATGGGATTTTGGGTTTGTCACATCCTTGCTTTTAATCATGTTGTCATATTCAATTGGTTTCATTTGGTATAACTTTCCATTGATTTCATATCCAATTGATATCTTATCTTGTGTATGTGATAGACCTTGTGTACATTGGATTGATCTTGATAGTTATATGTTTTCATTCCATGTCAAACACCATTAGCATCAAAATGTTCATGTTGCCACCTCTCTTGCTCATATAGGTATATCTCATGACCACCATGTTTATGTGTTCATAATATTGGTTGGTTATTAGTTGAGGTTGGCTTCATGTTTGAATTTCATTTCACTCAATTTGCACTTTAATAAGTCATATTTATTGATTGAATGAAATGATTTTCAAAATCTTACATAGCATATGATTTTCATAAGTTATATTGATTGATGCTATGTTTGAGTAAACCCCATATCATGGATAGCTCTAATTTGGATTTCTCTTAATAGTTATACTTTTAAATCCATTTTAGAGTGATTGATTTAATAGTCATATCCTAAATCTCAATTGGTATTCTTTGTTTGTCCAATTGATATCCATGATTGCTTTTCTCTTTAGAGTAACCTGTAGGAACTGATGGCTCACAGATTGGACTCATGGTTAGGGAATTAGAACCGAAAACGGACACTTTTCCAACACTTAGGATCGAAAGCGGCGTCCCGGGGGTCCGGAATGGGAATCCGCATCCGAAAAAATCAGGGACCAGTACGGACGGTTCGCTCGGGGGTAGAGTAACCTGTAGGAACTGACAGCTCGCAGATTGGACTCACGGTTAGGGAATTAGAGCCGAAAACCGACTCTTTTCCAACACTTAGGCTCGAAAACGGCCGTTGGGGGCCTGAAGCGGGAATCGGCAACCGGAAATTTTGGGGACCGGCACGGGTAGTTCGCTCGAGGGTAGAGTAACATGTAGGAACTGACGGCTCGCAGATTGGACTCATGGTTAGGGAATTAGCGCCGAAAACCGACTCTTTTCCAACACTTAGGCTCGAAAACAACCCGCCGGGGGTCCGGAACGGGAATCCGTGTCTGGAAAACTCAGGGACTGGCATGGACGGTTCGTACGGGGGTAAAGTAACCTGTAGGAACTGACGGATCGCAGATTGGACTCACGGTTAGGGAATTAGAGTCAAAAACGGACTCTTTTCCAACACTTAGACTCGAAAACGGCCCCCCGGGGGTCCGGAACGAGAATCGGCGACCGGAAAAGCTGGGGACCGGCACGGACGGTTCGCACGGGGGTAGAGTAACTTGTAGGAACTGATCGCTCGCAGATTGGACTCACGGTTAGGGAATTAGAGCCGAAAACCGACTCTTTTCCAACACTAAGGCTCGAAAACGGCCCGCCGGGGGTCCGGAACGCGAATCGGCGACCCGAAAAATTAGGGACCGGCACGGACGGTTCACACGGTGTAGAGTAACCTGTAGCAACTAACGGCTCGCAGATTCGACTCACGGTCAGGGAATTCGAGTCGAAAACGGACTCTTTTCCAACACTTAGGCTCGAAAACGGCCCCCTCGGGGTCCGGAACGCGAATCGGCGACTGGAAAACTCGGGGACCGGCACGGACGGTTCGCATGGGGGTAGAGTAACATGTAGGAACTGACGGCTTGCAGATTGGACTCACGGTTAGGGAATTAGAGCCGAAAACCGACTCTTTTCCAACACTTAGGCTCGAAAACGGCCCGCCGGGGATCCGGAATGTGAATCGGCGACCCGAAAAATCAGAGACCGGCACGGACGGTTCGTACGGGGGTAGAGTAACCTGTAGGAACTGACGATTCGCAGATTGGACTCATGGTTAGGGAATTAGAGCCGAAAACGGACTCTTTTCCAACACTTAGGATCGAAAACGGCGTCCCGGGGGTCCGGAACGGGAATCCGTTTCAGGAAAAATCAGGGACCGGCACGCACTGTTCCATCAGGGGTAGAGTAACCTGTAGGAACTGACGGCTCGTAGGTTGGACTCACGGTTAGGGAATTAGAGCCAAAAACCGACTCTTTTCCAACACTTAGGGTCGATAACGGCCCGCCGGGGGTCCGGAACGGGAATCCGCGTCCGGAAAACTTGGGGACTGGCACGGACAGTTCGCACGGTGGTAGAGTAACCTGTAGGAACTGACGGCTAGCAGATTGGACTCACGGTTAGGGAATTAGAGTCGAAAACGGACACTTTTCCAACACTTAGGCTTGAAAACGGCCCCCCGGGTGTCCGGAACGTGAATCGGCGACTGGAAAAATCGGGGACCGGCACGGACGGTTCGCACGGGAGTTGAGTAACCTATAGGAACTGACGGCTCGCAGATTGGACACACGGTTAGGGAATTAGAGCCGAAAACGGACTCTTTTCCAACACTTAGGCTCGAAAAGGGCCCGTCGGGGGTCCGGAACACGAATCGGCGACCCGAAAAATCAGGGACCGGCACGGACGGTTCGCACGGGGGTAGAGTAACCTGTAGGAACTGACGGCTCGCAGATTGAACTCACGGTTAGGGAATTAGAGCCGGAAACCGACTCTTTTCCAACACTTAGGGTCGAAAACGGCCCCCCGGAAGTCCGCAACGGGAATCGGAGACCGGAAAATTCGGGGACGAGCACGGACGGTTCGCACAGGGGTAGAGTAACCTGTAGGAACTGACGGCTCACAGATTGGACTCACGGCTCGGGAATTAGAGCCGGAAACCGACTCTTTTCCAACACTTAGGCTCGAAAACGGCCCCCCGGGGGTCCGGAATGGGAATCAGCGACCGGAAAATTTGGAGACCGGCACGGACGGTTCGCTCGGGGGTAGTGTAACATGTAGGAACTGACGGCTCGCAGATTGGACTCACGGTTAGGGAATTAGAGCCGAAAACCGACTCTTTTCGAACACTTAGGCTCGAAAACAGCCCGCCGGGGGTCCGGAACGCGAATCTCCGACCGGAAAATGCGGGGACCGGCACGGACGGTTCGTACGAGGGTAGAGTAACCTGTAGGAACTGACGGCTCACAGATTTGACTCACGGTTGGGGAATTAGAGTCGAAAACGGACTCTTTTCGAACACTTAGGCTCGAAAACGGCCCCCCGGGGTCCGGAACGCGAATCGGCGACCGGAAAATTTGGGGACCGGCACGGACGGTTCGCACGGGGGTAGAGGAACCTGTTGGAACTGACGGCTCGCAGATTGAACTCACGGTTAGGGAATTAGAGCCGAAAACGGACTCTTTTCCAACAATTAGGCTCGAAAAGGGCCTCCCGAGGGTCTGGAACGGGAATCCGCGTCCGGAAAAATCAGGGACCGGCACGAACGGTTCGCACAGGGGTAGAGTAACCTGTAGGAACGGACGGCTAGCAGATTGGACTCACGGTTAGGGAATTGGAGCAGAAAACGGACTCTTTTCCAACAATTAGGCTCGAAAACGGCCCGCCGGGGGTCCGGAACGCGAATGGGCGAACGGAAAAATCAGGGACCAGCACGGACGGTTCGCACGGGGGTTGAGTAACCTGTAGGAACTAACAGCTCGCAGATTGCACTCACGGTTAGGGAATTAGAGCCGGAAACCGACAAATTTTCTAAAACTTAGGCTAAAAAACGGCCCGTCGGGGGTCCGGAACGGGAATCGGCGACCCGAAAAATCAGGGACCGGCACGGACGGTTCGCACGGGGGTAGAGTAACCTGTAGGAACTGACAGCTCGCAGATTGGACTCACGGTTAGGGTATTAGAGCCGGAAACCGACTCTATTCCAACACTTAGGCTAGAAAACGGCCCCCCGGGGGTCCGGAACGGGAATCGGCGACCGTAAAGTTCGGGAACCGGCACGGGCGGTTCGCTCGGGGGTAGAGTAACATGTAGGGACTGACGGCTCGCAGATTGGACTCACGGTTAGATAATTAGAGCCGAAAACCGACTCTTTTCCAACACTTAGGCTCGAAAACGGCCCCACGGGGGTCCAGAACGGGAATCGGCGACCGGAAAATTCGGGGACGAGCACGGACGGTTCGCACAGGGGTAGAGTAACTTGTAAGAACTGACGGCTCACAGATTGGACTCAAGGTTAGGGAATTAGAGCCGGAAACCGACTAATTTCCAACACTTATGCTCGTAAAAGGCCCCCCGGGGGTCCGGAACGGGAATCGGCGACCGGAAAATTCGGAGACCGGCACAAACGGTTCGCTCGGCGGTAGAGTAACATGTAGGAACTGACGGCTCGCAGATTGGACTCACGGTAAGGGAATTAGAGCCGAAAACCGACTCTTTTTCAACACTTAGTCTCGAAAACGGCCCGCCGGGGGTCCGGAACGCGAATCGGCGACTGGAAAACTCGTGGACCGGCACGGACGGTTCGCACGGGGGTAGAGTAACCTGTAGGAACTGACGCCTCGCAGATTGGCCTCACGGTTAGGAAATTAGAGTCGAAAACGGACTCTTTTCCATCACTTAGGCTCGAAAACGGCTCCCCGGGGGTCCGGAATGCGAATCGGCGACTGGAAAATTTGGGGACCGGCACGGACGGTTCGCTCGGGGGTAGAGTAACATGTTGGAACTGACGGCTCGCAGATTGGACTCGCGGTTAGGGAATTAGAGCCGAAAACGGACTCTTTTCCAACACTTAGGCTCGAAAACGGCCCGCCGGGGGTCCGGAACTGGAATTCGCGTCCGGAAAACTTGTGGACCGGCACGGACGGTTCGCACGGGGGTAGAGTAACCTGTAGGAACTGACGGCTCGCAGATTGGACTCACGGTTAGGGAATTAGAGTCGAAAACGGACTCTTTTACAACACTTAGGCTCGAAAACGGCCCCACGGGGGTCCGGAACGGGAATCGGCGACCGGAAAAATCGGGGACCGGCACGGACAGTTCGCTCGGGGGTAGAGTAACCTGTAGGAAATGACGGCTCGCAGATTGGACTCACGGTTAGGGAATTAGAGCCGAAAACCGACTCTTTTCCAACACTCAGGCTCGAAAACAGCCCGCCGGGGGTCCGGAACGCGAATCGGCGACCCGAAAATTCAGAGACCGGCACGGACGGTTCGCACGGGAGTAGAGTAACCTGTAGGAACTGATGGCTCACAGATTGGACTCATGGTTAGGGAATTAGAACCGAAAACGGACACTTTTCCAACACTTAGGATCGAAAGCGGCGTCCCGGGGGTCCGGAATGGGAATCCGCATCCGAAAAAACTCAGGGACCAGTACGGACGGTTCGCTCGGGGGCAGAGTAACCTGTAGGAACTGACAGCTCGCAGATTGGACTCACGGTTAGGGAATTAGAGCCGAAAACCGACTCTTTTCCAACACTTAGGCTCGAAAACGGCCGTTGGGGGCCCGAACAGGAATCGGCGACCGGAAATTTTGGGGACCGGCACGGGTAGTTCGCTCGAGGGTAGAGTAACATGTAGGAACAGACGGCTCCCAGATTGGACTCATGGTTAGGGAATTAGCGCCGAAAACCGACTCTTTTCCAACACTTAGGCTCGAAAACAACCCGCCGGGGGTCCGGAACGGGAATCCGTGTCTGGAAAACTCAGGGACTGGCACGGACGGTTCGCACGGGGGTAGAGTAACTTGTAGGAACTGATGGATCGCAGATTGGACTCACGGTTAGGGAATTAAAGCCGAAAACCGACTCTTTTCCAACACTAAGGCTCGAAAACGGCCCGTCGGGGGTCCGGAACACGAATCGGCGACCCGAAAAATCAGGGACCGGCACGGACGGTTCACACGGTGTAGAGTAACCTGTAGGAACTGACGGCTCGCAGATTGGACTCACGGTGAGGGAATTCGAGTCGAAAACGGACTCTTTTCCAACACTTAGGCTCGAAAACGGCCCCCCGGTGATCCGGAACTGGTCTCGGGGACCGGAAAATTCGAGGACCGGCACGGGTGGTTCGCTCGGGGGTAGGGTAACCTGTAGGAACTGACGGCTCGCAGATTAGACTCATTGTTAGGGAATTAGAGCCGAAAACAGACTCTTTTCCAACACTTAGGCTCGAAAACGGCGTCCCGGGGGTCCGGAACAGGAATCCGCATCCGGAAAATTCAGGGACCAGCACGGACGGTTCGCTCGGGGGTAGAGTAACCTGTAGGAGCTGACGGCTAGCAGATTGGACTCATGGTTCGGGAATTAGAGCCGAAAACCGACTCTTCTCCAACACTTAGGCTCGAAAACGGCCCCCGGGGGTCCGGAACGGGAATCCGCATCCGAAAAACTCGGGGACTGGCACGGACGGTTCGCACGGGGGTACAGTAACCTGTAGGAACTGACGGCTCGCATATTCGACTCACAGTTAGGGAATTCGAGTCAGAAACGGACTATTTTCCAACACTTAGGCTCGAAAACGGCCCCCTGGGGTCCGAAACGTGAATCGGCGACCGGAAATATCGGGGACCGGCACTGACGGTTCGCACGGGAGTAGAGTAACCTGTAGGAAATGACGGCTCGCAGATTGGACTCACGGTTAGGGAATTAGAGCCGAAAACCGACTCTTTTCCAACACTTAGGCTCGAAAACAGCCCGCCGGGGGTCCGGAACGCGAATCGGCGACCCGAAAATTCAGAGACCGGCACGGACGGTTCGCACGGGAGTAGAGTAACCTGTAGGAACTGATGGCTCGCCGATTGGACTCATGGTTAGGGAATTAGAACCGAAAACGGACACTTTTCCAACACTTTGGATCGAAAGCGGCGTCCCGGGGGTCCGGAACGGGAATCCGCATCCGAAAAAATCAGGGACCAGTACGGACGGTTCGCTCGGGGGTAGAGTAACCTGTAGGAACTGACAGCTCGCAGATTGGACTCACGGTTAGGGAATTAGAGCCGGAAACTTACTATTTTCCAACACTTATGCACGAAAAAGGCCCCCCGGGGGTCCGGAATGGGAATCGGCGACCGGAAAATTCGGAGACCGGCACGGACGGTTCGCTCGGCGGTAGAGTAACATGTAGGAACTGACGGCTCGCAGATTGGAATCACGATTAGGGAATTAGAGCCGAAAACCGACTCTTTTTCAACACTTAGTCTCGAAAACGGCCCGCCGGGGGTCCGGAACGGGAATCTGCGACCGGAAAACTCGGGGACGGCACGGACGGTTCGCACGGGGGTAGAGTAACCTGTTGGTACTGACGGCTCGCAGATTGGACTCACGGTTAGGGAATTAGAGCCGAAAACGGACTCTTTTCCAACACTTAGGCTCGAAAACGGCCCGCCGGGCGTCCGGAACGGGAATTCGCGTCCGGAAAACTTGGGGACGGGCACAGACGGTTCGCACGGGGGTAGAGTAACCTGTAGGAACTGACGGCTCGCAGATTCGACTCACGGTTAGGGAATTAGAGTCGAAAACGGACTCTTTTCCAACACTTAGGATCGAAAACGGCCCCACGGGGGTCCGGAACGGGAATCGGCGACCGAAAAAATCGGGGACCGGCACGGACGGTTCAAACGGGGGTAGAGTAACCTGTAGGAACTGACAACTCTAAGATTGGACTCACGGTTAGGGAATTAGAGCCGAAAACCGACTCTTTTCCAACACTTAGGCTCGAAAACGGCCCGTCGGGGGTCTGGAATGCGAATCGGCGACCCGAAAAATTAGAGACCGGCACGGACGGTTCGCACGGGAGTCGAGTAACCTGTAGGAACTGACGGCTCGCAGATTGCACACATGGTTAGGGAATTAGAGCCGAGAACGGACCCTTTTCCAACACTTAGGAGCGAAAGCGACGTCCCGGGGGTCCGTAACGGGAATCCGCATCCGAAAAAATCAGGGACCAGTATGGACGATTCGCTCGGGGGTAGAGTAACCTGTAGGAACTGACTGCTCACAGATTGGACTCACGGTTAGGGGATTTGAGCCGAAAACCGACTCTTTTCCAACACTTAGGCTCGAAAACGGCCCCCGAGGGCCCGGAGCGAGAATCGGCGACCGGAAATTTTGGGGACCAGCACGGGTGGTTCGCTCGGGGGTAGAGTAACTTGTAAGAACTATCGGCTCGCAGATTGGACTCACGGTTAGGGAATTAGAGCCGAAAACCGATTCTTTTCCAACAATTAGGCTCGAAAACTGCCCGCCGGGGGTCCGGAACGGGAATCCGTGTCTGGAAAACTCGGGGACTGGCACGGACGATTCGTACGGGGGTAAAGTAACTTGTTGGAGCTGATGGCTCGCAGATTGGACTCACGGTTAGGGAATTAGAGCCGAAAACCGACTCTTTTTCAACACTAAGTCTCGAAAACGGCCCGCCGGGGGTCCGGAACGCGAATCTGCGACCGGAAAACTCGGGGACTGGCACGGACGGTTCGCACGGGGGTAGAGTAACCTGTAGGAACTGACGGCTCGCAGATTGGACTCACGGTTAGGGAATTAGAGTTGAAAACGGACTCTTTTCCAACACTTAGGCTCGAAAACGGCCCCCCGGGGTCCGGAACGCGAATCGGCGATCGGAAAATTTGGGGACCGGCACGGACGGTTCCCACGGGGGTAGAGGAACCTGTAGAAACTGACGGCTCGCAGATTGGACTCACGGTTAGGGAATTGGAGCCGAAAACCGACTCTTTTCCAACACTAAGGCTCGAAAACGGCCCGCCCGGGGTCCGGAACGCGAATCGGCGACCCGAAATATCAGAGACCGGCACGGACGGTTCGTACGGGGGTAGAGTAACCTGTAGAAACTGACGATTCGCAGATTGGACTCATGGTTAGGGAATTAGAGCCGAAAACGGACTCTTTTCCAACAGTTAGGATCGAAAACGGCGTCCCGGGGGTCCGGAACGGGAATCCATTTCCGGAAAAATCAGGGACCGGCACTGACTGTTCGCTCGGGGGTAGAGTAACCTGTAGGAACTGACGGCTTGCATATTGGACTCACGGTTAGGGAATTAGAGCCGAAAACCGACTCTTTTCCAACACTTAGGCTCGATAACGGCCCGCCGGGGTTCCGGAACAGGAATCCGCATCCGAAAAACTCGGGGACTGGCACGGACGGTTCGCACGGGGGTTGAGTAACCTGTAGGAACTGACGGCTCGCAGATTGGACTCACGGTTAGGGAATTAGAGCCGAAAACGGACTCTTTTCCAACACTTAGGCTCGAAAAGGGCCCGTCGGGGGTCCGGAACGCGAATCGGCGTCCCGAAAAACCAGGGACCGGTACAGACGGTTCGCACGGGGGTAGAGTAACCTGTACGAACTGACGGCTCGCAGATTGAACTCACGGTTAGGGAATTAGAGCCGGAAACCGACTCTTTTCCAACACCTAGGGTCGAAAACGGCCCCCCGGGAGTCCGGAACGGGAATCGGAGACCGGAAAATTCGGGGACGAGCACGGACGGTTCGCACAGGGGTAAAGTAACCTGTAGGAACTGACGGCTCGCAGATTGGACTCACGGCTAGGGAATTATAGCCGGAAACCGACTCTTTTCCAACACTTAGGCTCGAAAACGGCCCCCCGGGGGTCCGGAATGGGAATCAGCGACCGGAAAATTCGGAGACTGGCACGGACGGTTCTCTCGGGGGTAGAGTAACATGTAGGAACTGACGGCTCGCAGATTGGACTCGCGGTTAGGGAATTAGAGTCGAAAACGGACTCTTTTCCAACACTTAGGCTCGAAAACGGCCCCCCAGTGTCCGGAACGCAAATCGGCGATCGGAAAATTTGGGGACCGGCACGGACGGTTCGCACGGGGGTAGAGGAACCTGTAGGAACTGACGGCTGGCAGATTGGACTCACGGTTAGGGAATTAGAGCCGAAAACGGACTCTTTTCCAACAATTATGCTCGAAAACGGCCTCCCGAGGGTCCGGAACAGGAATCTGCATCCGGAAAAATCAGGGACCGGCACGAACGGTTCGCACAGGGGTAGAGTAACCTGTAGGAACTGACGGCTCGCAGATTGAAATCACGGTTAGGGAATTGGAGCAGAAAACGGACTCTTTCCCAACAATTAGGCTCGCCGGGGGTCCGGAACGCGAATGGGCGAACGGAAGTATCAGGGACCAGCACGGACGGTTCGCACGGGGGTTGAGTAACCTGTAGGAACTAACGCCTCGCAGATTGCACTCACGGTTAGGGAATTAGAGCCGGAAACCGACAAATTTTCCAACACTTAAGCTCAAAAACGGCCCCCCGGGGGTCCGGAACAGAAATCGGCGACCGGAAAAATCGGGGACCGGCACGGGCGGTTAGCTCGGAGGTAGAGTAACATGTAGGAACTGACGGCTGACAGATTGGACTCACGGTTAGGGAATTGGAGCAGAAAACGAACTCTTTCCCAACAATTAGGCTCGAAAACGGCCCGCCGGGGGTCCGGAACGCGAATGGGCGAACGGAAAAATCAGGGACCAGCACGGACGGTTCGCACGGGGGTTGAGTAACCTGTAGGAACTAACGCCTCACAGATTGCACTCACGGTTAGGGAATTAGAGCCGAAAACCGACAAATTTTCCAACACTTAGGCTTAAAAACGGCCCCCCGGGGGTCCGGAACGGAAATCGGCGACCGGAAAAATCGGTGACCGGCACGGGCGGTTCGCTCGGAGGTAGA
Organism: Cinnamomum chago; assembly: GCA_038049695.1. Classification (NCBI taxonomy): domain Eukaryota; kingdom Viridiplantae; phylum Streptophyta; class Magnoliopsida; order Laurales; family Lauraceae; genus Cinnamomum; species Cinnamomum chago. The sequence continues at coordinate 45,003,427 of CP142455.1, read as the reverse complement.
GTAACATGTAGGAACTGACGGCTGGCAGATTGGACTCACGGTTAGGGAATTAGAGCCGAAAACGGACTCTTTTCCAACACTTAGGCTCGAAAACGGCCCGCCGGGGGTCCGGAATGCGAATCGGAGACCGGAAAAATCAGGGACTAGCACGGACGGTTCGAACGGGGGTTAAGTAACCTGTAGGAACTGACGACTCGCAGATTGCACTCACGGTTAGGGAATTAGAGCCGGAAACCGACTCTTTTCCAACACTTAGGCTCAAAAACGGACCCCGGGGGTCCGAAACGGGAATCGGCGACCGGAATAATCACGGACCGGCACGGGCGGTTCGCTCGGAGGTAGTGTAACATGTAGGAACTGACGGCTCGCAGATTGGACTCACGGTTAGGGAATTAGAGCCGAAAACCGACTCTTTTCCAACACTTAGGCTCGAAAACGGCCCCCCGGTGGTCCGGAACTGGAATCGCTGACCGGAAAATTCGGGGACCGGCACGGGTGGTTCGCTCGGGGGTAGGGTAACCTGTAGGAACTGACGGCTCGCAGATTGGACTCATTGTTAGGGAATTAGAGCCGAAAACAGACTCTTTTCCAACACTTAGGCTCGAAAACGGCGTCCCGGGGGTCCGGAACAGGAATCCGCGTCCGGAAAAATCAGGGACCAACACGGACGGTTCGCTCGGGGGTAGAGTAACCTGTAGGAACCATGGGTGAAAAAACGACCGGTTCATCTCGGCCGAGATGAACCGGTCTCGGCCAAGACCGGTCCGATATCTCGCTGAGATATCGGACTCGGTCCAGATTCTCCAAAATCTCGGCCGAGATGGCCGAGATTTTCAATATCTCGGGATTTTTTTCATCTCCGCCGAGATATCGGCCGAGATGACCATTATCTCGGTTTTTTTTTTTTTTTTTTTTTTAGATGAAGCATAGAGTTTTGTCACTTATTCACTTGTGTAATTGTGTTGTTTTCTTCATTTATAAGTTAGATCTATATACTTTCATGCTAGATCTACTCATACACATGATTTTGAAAAAAAATTTCAATTTTTTTTATTTTCAGATTTTTTAATATTTAAATTATAATATATCATTTTTTGGGGATTTCATCATAAATATGTTGTTTTAATGATTCATGATCATTGTATGGTGTGTAAATGATAGATCTACATACTTTTATGTTAGATCTATATATTTAGGATTTTGAAAATGATATTATTAATTCTTGTTTTGCAAAAAATAATTGTTGTTACTTGTTAGGATATTTGTGATACCAAAGGCTTATTAATAGTATGTAGATGATATATCTACATCTACTCATAGACATAAATAATGTTTGCATTATATGAAATACTGGAAAAAAGACAGTGAACTGCGAGTCTGTAACACAGACAGGACTCATAACTTAAGGTGACCGAGATTTTGATTTATTGTTGTTACTAATGGAAACAAATATAGTTTTCCAGCATTTTCTAATATTCTGGATTTTTTGGATATTTTTGCGAATTTTTTTGGATTAAAAAAAAAATTCACACCGCGATGACCGCGACGGACCGATATCCGCGACCGATACCGATATCATATCGGTTTTTCAGCCCGACCGATACCGCGACCGAGACCGAGATTTTAAACCATGGTAGGAACTGACGGCTCGCAGATTGGACTCATGGTTAGGGAATTAGAGCCGAAAACCGACTCTTCTCCAACACTTAGGCTCGAAAACGGCCCCCGGGGGTCCGGAACGGGAATCGACGACCGGAAAATTCGGGGACCGGCACGGGTGGTTCGCTCGGGGGTAGAGTAACCTGTAGGAACTGACGGCTCGCATATTCGACTCACGGTTAGGGAATTCGAGTCAGAAACGGACTATTTTCCAACACTTAGGCTCGAAAACGGCCCCCCGGGGGTCCGAAACGTGAATCGGCGACCGGAAATATCGTGGACCGGCACTGACGGTTCGCACGAGAGTAGAGTAACCTGGAGGAACTGACAGCTCGCAGATTCGACTCACGGTTAGGGAATTCGAGTCGAAAACGGACTATTTTCCAACACTTAGGCTCTAAAACGGCCCCCCGGGAGTCCGGAACGTGAATCGGCGACCGGAAATATCGGGGACCGGCACGGACGGTTCGCACGGGAGTAGAGTAACCTGGAGGAACTAACGGCTCGCAGATTGGACTCACGGTTAGGGAATTAGAGCCGAAAACCGACTCTTTTCCAACACTTAGGCTCGAAAACGGCCCGTCGGGGGTCCGGAACGGGAATCGGCGACCCGAAAAATCAGGGACCGGCACGGACGGTTCGCACGGGGGTAGAGTAACCTGTAGGAACTGACGGCTCGCAGATTGGACTCACGGTTAGGGTATTAGAGCCGGAAACCGACTCTATTCCAACACTTAGGCTCGAAAACGGCCCCCCGGGGGTCCGGAACGGGAATCGGCGACCGTAAAATTCGGGGACCGGCACGGGCGGTTCGCTCGGGGGTAGAGTAACATGTAGGAACTGACGGCTCGCAGATTGGACTCACGGTTAGGGAATTAGAGCCGAAAACCGACTCTTTTCCAACACTTAGGCTCGAAAACGGCCCCCCGGGGGTCCGGAACGGGAATCGGCGACCGGAAAATTCGGGGACGAGCACGGACGGTTCGCACAGGGGTAGAGTAACCTGTAAGAACTGACGGCTCGCAGATTGGACTCACGGTTAGGGAATTAGAGCCGGAAACCGACTATTTTCCAACACTTATGCTCGAAAACGGCCCCCCGGGGGTCCGGAACGGGAATCGGCGACCGTAAAATTCGGGGACCGGCACGGGCGGTTCGCTCGGGGGTAGAGTAACATGTAGGAACTGACGGCTCGCAGATTGGACTCACGGTTAGGGAATTAGAGTTGAAAACGGACTCTTTTCCAACACTTAGGCTCGAAAACGGCCCCCCCGGGTCCGGAACGCGAATCGGCGATCGGAAAATTTGGGGACCGGCACAGACGGTTCGCACGGGGGTAGAGGAACCTGTAGGAACTGACGGCTCGCAGATTGGACTCACGGTTAGGGAATTAGAGCCGAAAACGGACTCTTTTCCAACACTTAGGCTCGAAAACGGCCCCCCGGGGTCCGGAACGCGAATCGGCGATCGGAAAATTTGGGGACCGGCACAGACGGTTCGCACGGGGGTAGAGGAACCTGTAGGAACTGACGGCTCGCAGATTGGACTCACGGTTAGGGAATTAGAGCCGAAAACGGACTCTTTTCCAACAATTAGGCTCGAAAACGGCCTCCCGAGGGTCCGGAACCGGAATCCCCGTCCGAAAAAATCAGGGACCGGCACGAACGGTTCGCACAGGGGTAGAGTAACCTGTAGGAACTGACGTCTCGCAGATTGGACTCACGGTTAGGGAATTGGAGCAGAAAACGGACTCTTTTCCAACAATTAGGCTCGAAAACGGCCCGCCGGGGGTCCGGAACGCGAATGGGCGAACGGAAAAATCAGGGACCAGCACGGACGGTTCGCACGGGGGTTGAGTAACCTGTAGGAACTAACGCCTCGCAGATTGCACTCACGGTTAGGGAATTAGAGCCGAAAACCGACAAATTTTCCAACACTTAGGCTTAAAAACGGCCCCCCGGGGGTCCGGAACGGAAATCGGCGACCGGAAAAATCGGTGACCGGCACGGGCGGTTCGCTCGGAGGTAGAGTAACATGTAGGAACTGACGGCTGGCAGATTGGACTCACGGTTAGGGAATTAGAGCCGAAAACGGACTCTTTTCCAACACTTAGGCTCGAAAACGGCCCGCCGGGGGTCCGGAACGCGAATCGGAGACCGGAAAAATCACGGAACAGCACGGACGGTTCGCACGGGGGTTGAGTAACCTGTAGGAACTGACGACTCGCAGATTGCACTCACGGTTTGGGAATTAGAGCCGATTTTGCTGACGATTTTTATAATTTATTTATATCTTTCGTTTATAATTTCATTAATTCAAGAGATACTAATTTTGTTTTTGTTTTTGTCATTGCAGATTGATGGACGCTTTCTGATCGGATGCACACTTTGGTGTTGTTTTGTTGTTTTTAGTTTATTTGTATATGTATATTGGACATTTTTATTCGACTGTATTTTTATTAATTTATACATTTTTATTCAACTGTACGTATGTTTATTAATTGTACTGTTTATTTAAGGAGATGAATGATTTGATGAAGAATGGGGATGATTTTGTTTGGATGTATTATTGATTGTAGTATGAGTAGTTTTATTTTTTATTACAGGTGTATAAGCAGGTTTACAGGAAAATTTAAACGAAAAACAAAAAAGTCGATTTTAAAAAAATAATTTACTTTCACCGACGAAAATGAAAATTTCGTCGGTGAAGGTATTTTTACCGATGAAAAAATAACGTCGGTAATGTTTTTATTTTTTTTACGTTTATTTTACCGACGAAAAACTAACGTCGGTAATTGTATTTTGATTTTTTTTTATTTTTCTTTTATTTTTACCGACGCACAATAAAACGTCTGTAAAATACTTTTATTTTTATTTTTTTAATATTACCGACGAAAAAAAAACGTCGGTAATTGTATTTTGATTTTTTTTTATTTTTCTTTTAATTTTACTGACGCACAAGAAAACGTCGGTAAAATATTTTTATTTTTATTTTTTTAATATTACCGACGAAAAAAAACGTCAGTAAAAAATAAAAAAGCGTCGGTGAAAATGATAATTTTACCGATGAAAAATTAATTCGTCGGTAAGGTATTTTCTTGACATTTTTTTGCCGACGACTGCGCGACAAAAAAAAAGCGTCGGTAAAGGTTTTACCGACGTTTTTTGGACTTTTAGCGACGAAAAAAAACGTCGTTGAAGGTGTAATCTGTCGTAGTGTATCCCCGGTGTGTTTGGGCATCATTGTCCCAATGTACAAAACGTAAGCCTATATGGTACAAAAGCATACTCTAAACATGTTGAAAGAGATGAGTAAACTTTTTTTTCCTGATTTGGTTCTCACGACACCATTGTGACATGATGGTCTCTGATTGGTCCCAACCAACAGATAAATTTTAAAGGATACTTTGGTGAGATATTGTTGTGCATTCTAGAATTTGGTAAGAATTTTAGTTGGCAATAAATGAAGAAACTAAATTTGCAATGTTTTATCCCAGGAAAAAAGCTGAAAAAAGAAAATCTACGGTGCCAGACATTTTTATCCCTCATACATTCTTGCTTCTTCTGCTTCTGAATATATTTTTGAGAACCACCGCTTCCCTACTCCCACTATCGAATCCAATCCTAAGTTTCTAACAATGAAGTCATATAGTGAACTTAAAAAAATTAAAAATAAGAGAGAGAGAGAGAGAGTGTGTGCGTGTGCTGGTTTGATTTTGATCTTAACACCTTGTGTAGGGAAGATGCGAATGATCAAAGCAGTCGTGCCTACAGAGTGTTGAACATAAAAACTAGAATCATACAAGAATATATAAAGGTTGTCATTGATGAAAAACTAAATTATTCTAGTAATCAAGAAAACCCTGATAATGATGAGATAGATGTCTCAACTGCAAAACTGGATGAGTCTCTAACCCCTAAGGATTTGGTGAATTTGAGACATCACCCTATGGATCAAATTCTGGGAGATCCTTTGGCTGGTGTTAAGACTAGAAGGTAGTTAGAAAACATTGTATGCTATCTTTGTTTTACTTCTACCCTTGAACCTAAAACTGTTGATAAAGCTTTTTCTGATGATAATTGAATAAATGCTATGCAAGAGGAGCTAAATCAGTTTGCTAGAAATGAAGTATGAGAATTAGTACCTAGGCCTGATGATAAAAATATTGTAGGTACCAAATGGATTTACAAAAATAAACTTGATGAAAATGGTACCATCGTAAGAAACAAGGCTAGGTTAGTTGCCCAAGGTTATTCGCAAATTGAAGGAATAGATTTTGAAGAAAGATTTGCTCCTGTTGCTACATTTGAATCTGTTAGGGATTTTGTATTTGCAATTTGGTGGATACAGTTGCACTTTAGCATCATTTGATTTACACAGACTTGCATCGTTTTAGAAAACCTTGAAATCTAGTTTTATACATGCATAGCTTTTAAGATTTGGAAAAGTATTTGTTTTATGCATGTTTTGGTTTTAAACTTGGATGCATTGGTTTTAGAACCCAAATCTCTTTTGAAAACCTTATTCCTTGTGCATTATATTTGGAAAATCATCTTGTGAATTTAGGTTTGAGCTTTGCATACATTCATCACAAAAAGAACCATTTGTGTATGCAAATTTCACTTGAAAAGAGTTTTTTACAAATCAAGCTAGCCTATGGTTTTAAAGTTTTCAAATCCTTTTAGGCTTTGTGTGTTTCATGTTTTTAGAATCTTTAAAACATGTTTTCCAAGCTTGATTTAGTGGCCAAAAGGTCCCCCAAAGAAAAATCTTCAAATTTGCAAAAGTTGCATTTTTTGCAATAAGGGGTTTCCCGGCAGTGTCGCCGGTCGACCGAGACACAGGTCTCGGTCGACCGAGAAAACTGGAAGTCAGTTTTTCAGGACCTGAACTGTAACATGCCAACGGTCAGAAATATGACCGTTGTGCTTTCTCGGTCGACCGAGACCCCTTTGCCGGTCGACCGAGGACTAGCCGTTGGCAACTTTTTGGCTATAAAGTCCATTCATTTCCAACCTTTTTCAAGGCTTGATACATGAACTTTTGAGAGCATTTTGGAGCCAAAGAAAGGGGAAGAAGTTGGAAAGGCTAGAGGGCCATTTGGAAATCAAATGCTTGAGATTTAAAAAGGTAGACCTTACTTATCATTTTGATTTCCATTAAAAGTAGAATCAATGCATGGTTAAATCTTTGTATTTTCATATTTGCATGATTTCTAGCTTTTAAAGAGTTGTGTTGCAAACTCTAAATCATCCTTGGTAAATTAGATTAGTTTGCAAACTCTCTTAACTAAATCACATGCTTTCTTAGACTTTAACATTCATACAACTTGTTTAATTCATTTCTTCAAAGTTGTTTGAATCTTTTATGTGATTAGTTTTCTCTTCAATCACCATTTTATAAGCTTTGATTTTAAAATGCATCATGCATTCATTTAAGAGCTTCTTTGTTGAAATTGATTGAAGAAACACACTCATACACTTGTGCACACACTTTAGCTTAATTGAGTGTATGTTTGTAATTTGTATTAAACTTTCATATTAGCCTATTCAAGAGGCAATTTCATTTGAGCTTAAATTGTAATCTCTTAGAGTGATCTTTTGGAAAGACACCTTCTTAGAGAAATCTATATTTGTAAAGGTTATTGCTTAGCCTAAGAAAAGCATCTTGTAAGGTTATTGCTTAGCCTAAGAAAAGCATTTTGTAAAGGTTATTGCTTAGCCTAGAAAAGCACATAGAGAGGTTGTTGTTTAGCCTTGAAAAGCAACATTGTATAGGTTATTGCTTAGCCTTTGAAAAAGCATAAATAGTGGAAATCCGGTGGGGTGTTGGATTCACAAGCCGGTAGTGGATGTAGGCACGTTGGCCGAACCACTATAAATATTGTGTTGTGGTGATTGCTATGTGGTGATTGTTTATTTGAGCTTCCGCATATTGATTGATTATTCATCACATGTGACTAGTTTTTATTAAGAAGTTAAATTTGGTTTAAATTGGTCATAGTTGTAGCACACCCTATTCACCCCCCCCCCCTCTAGGGTTAGGATCCTCAAGGACTTTCAAGTGGTATCAGAGCCAAGTGCTCTATCCCTTAGGATCAAGTGTTTGGAACTCTTGATTAGGTGTAAAAACCTAGAGTTAAAACCCTAGAGTTGTCCTTATATTGAAAATCATTATAATGGACTCCACTATGCTAGACTTTGTAGATTCTTCTAGACCCCTCATTCTTCCATCTTATGGAGATTCAAACATTGAAATTAAAGAATCTCAACTTGAATTAAAAGAAGAAGAATATGATGAACTTGAAGCCTATGAGGAATTGTACACATGGTCCTTAGAGGTTTCCAAGAAAAATAAAAGATTAAAAGAAGAATCTATAAGGCTAAACCAAGAATTAGACTCTTCTAAAAATGAACTTAGAGAAAAAGATGAATTTATAAATTGTGTAGAATCTAAGTTCATGATCTCTTTAAATAATCTATCTAACATTCAAGATGAACTAAAAGAATTAAAGATGGATTATGATAATGTCAATAAGGAAAATTTAATTCTAAGAGATCAAATAAAAAGGCAAGACAAAGACTTTAACAATTTAGAAGCCAAGTTGATTAAAAGTAAGTTAAAAACCCAAGAGCTTGGATCTAATGTTGTTAATGAACTAAAGCTTGAATTAAAACTTGCCAATGAAGAGCTAAGCAAATATAAGGAAATTGAAAATGAACTTTCAAAAGTCAAACATGAAAATTCAATCCTTATAACCAAAGTCACTCAACTTGAAGGATATAAACAAAAGTATGAGTGCAAGTTTACCCAAAGTGAAGAAAGACTTGAAAAATTATTTAAATTGGGTAAACCTCATGGAGATAGGACGGGTATTGGATTTAATAGAAATATATCTTATGACCCTAAATTCACCAACACTTTTGTGAAAGGTGAGTCCTCATTCTCTAGCACTCACACTTCTTTGCCCATGTCTAAATGTAATTATTGTGGCATTGAAGGACACTTTAGGTTTGAGTGCAAACTAAGAAGAAGCAATGTGTCTAATCCCATCTTTGAACCAAAGAAAGTAAAATCAAACTTGAAGGGTAAGACACTAAAAACCAAGGAAGACTCCATAAAGCTTAAACAAGTTAAACCAAGTAACAATGAGTCTCCCAAGATAGATTCTAAAAGGCTTAAACAAGTTAAACCAAAAATCAAAGAATCTATTAACAAAAAGCTTCTCAACCTACCTCCCTTAAGTCAAAACATGATAGAACTTTTGAAGAAAATTACAAAGTTAAATCTAAATTTCAAAAGTCAAAGAAAGGGAGAAAGTAAGAAGAAAAGAAAAGTGAAACAATCCCCAAAGAAACAAACTCACCAACATCAAAAGACTAATCACCATTCTAAGCCAAATTTAGTAAAATCTAAATATCATGGTGATAAGTTCAAATTGAAAATTTATCAAGTTAAATCTCCTTTAGTTGGTGAGAATTCCAAACAAGACCTCAAAGTTCAACCCTCTCAAGACCTTAGGTGGATTCCTAAAGTTATTTACCTAAACAAACCTTAGGGCCTTGAACCCTCATTGACCAACCTATTCTTTTTAAGTTAAATCACTTTGTTGGTCATGTTGCTTTGCATTTTGTTTCTTTTAAGTCACATCTTTTAAAATGCATTGTTTCTTTATGATCATTTGATTTTGTTTTCATGCACCATTCCAAGTTACATGTCATGGTTTTCAAAATCTTTAGATTATAATTTCATCATGTTTGATTTGCTTTTTGCACACATAAGTTTTGCATTGCATTTCTACATGATTAATTGATTGTGATTTTAAAAGCTTTCATAGCTAATTTATTCATGATCAATTGTTGTTGCAAAATCATTTGTGTAGATGTCATAGTAATATTATTTGAACAAATGATTTGAATCAACTTAAGTTTTCCATGGATTTCTAAGTTATACTTTTATATGGAGAACATTGTTTTGAAAAATCAACTTGTATGTGTTTCATTTAAGTTATATCTTTTAAAATACAATGTTGAAAATTGATCTTCAAATTCATTCTTTTTATGCTCATTGTTGGATTTTGTTTATCAAAATGATTTGAAGATTGGTTGATTGGAAATGCTCTACAACATCACTAGTTATATTCATCCAAGCATGTTCCATGATTATCATTTCCTTTTCTTTTGGTTTCATTATCTTAGAAATGGAAATGTATGTTGTTTGCATCTTTGCTTATTTAGTTATTCTTTTTATATGCAAATGACAATTGGTTCCATGTATGGTTGTGATCTTAGTTATATTTGTAGAAACCATACTAGAACCCAAAATCCATCCTCTTTGCCTTCTAGTCATTTCTATTTGGATGGTTATGATGTTGATTCATGTACTTTCTCTAAGTGATGTCATTCTTATACATGTTTCAACTTCATAGTAGTGTTCTTAATCCTATGAAACTCTTTGAAACTCATTTCTCATATTTCTATATGTTTGATGGATATCTTAGATGTTGAATTCATATGATTTTGACACTTTGGAAATTGCATGCATTTCTAAGTTATATCCTTTTGCATTGCAATTTACCTTGTTCATCACTATACTCAATAGTTATATCTTTAAAAGTGATGAATATGCATTTATGATGCTTGAACGAATTTTGTGTTTGCCACATTCTTGCTCTTTATTATGTTATCAAATTCAATTGATTTTAATTGGTATAATTTTCTATTGGTTTGATTTCTTGTGAATGTGATAAACCTTGTGTGCATTGGATTGAACTTGATAAGTAATATGATTGTTCCATGTCACACACCATTAGCATCATAATGTTCATGATTGCCACCTCTCTTGCTCTTATTGGTACATCTCATGACCACCATGTTTATGTGTTCATAATATTGGTTGGTTATTAGTTGAGGTTGGCTTCATGTTTGAATTTCATTTCACTCATTCTTGCACATTTATAAGTCATATTTATTGATTGAATGAAATGATTTTCAAAACCTTCATAGCACATGCTTTCCATAGTTAGATTATTTGATGCTATGATTAATAAACCCCATTTCATCATGGATAGCTCTAATTTGGATTTTTCCTAATAGTTATAATTTTAAATCCATTTTAGAGTGATTGATTTAATAGTCATATCCTTAAATCTCAATTGGTATTCTTTGTTTTTCCAATTGGTATCCATGATTGCTTTTCTCTTTAGACCTAGCTCTCTTTTGGTAATTTGATCATATTGAGCCTTATAGTTAAATGAATCTAATCCTTTCCTTAAAGTTGACCCTCACTTGGATAAACCATCTACTTCTTGAATCTAATAGTTATATCTTGTCAAAAGCTTGACAAAAGAAGAGAATGGATTGAGGGGGAGTGTAAACCTTCATAGGAAGTATTAGTTTGATCAAATTCACCCTTGGATTGCCTTTAGACCCTTAGAGATAACTTCCATACATGATAGCCTGTTATGAATTTCATTTTCGATTTCATTTGTTAACAGGTGCTACTAAAGGTATTCTTCTTGTTTCATGTGTGTAGGTACCTTTGCAATTTAATGTCAAAGGGGGAGAGAGTTCGAGAGTTCAAGTACTCGAAGATCTCCTATCCATCAAAGGGGGAGAAAGAATTCAAGTTCTCAAAGGGTGAAGAGAATGTCCAAGCTTCCTAAGGAGAGTTGTGTATGATCTTCTACAAAGGGAGAGAATGCATATCTTGCCAAAGGGAGAGAGAGGCATGGTCAAAGGGGGAGAGCAAATAGAAGAAAGAAAGCTTGGAGCTAAAGAAGATGCTTGGCCAAAGAGAGGAAGATGAAAAGAAAGCTTGAAGAATGATCAAGCACCAAGCATCAAGAAGATTGAAGAAAAGAGCCCAAGAGCCCAAGCTAAGAGAAGGAGCATCCAAGAAGATTTCAAGACTTGTCCAGCTTAAGGGGAGCTGAAGACTTGGTGTGAAATATCCATGATGAGTAAGTTGCCATCAAATTGCAAAGGGGGAGATTGTTAGGGATTTTGTATTTGCAATTTGGTGGATACAGTTGCACTTTAGCATCATTTGATTTACACACACTTGCATCGTTTTAGAAAACCTTGAAATCTAGTTTTATACATGCATAGCTTTTAAGATTTGGAAAAGTATTTGTTTTATGCATGTTTTGGTTTTAAACTTGGATGCATTGGTTTTAGAACCCAAATCTCTTTTGAAAACCTTATTCCTTGTGCATTATATTTGGAAAATCATCTTGTGAATTTAGGTTTGAGCTTTGCTTACATTCATCACAAAAAGAACCATTTGTGTATGCAAATTTCACTTGAAAAGAGTTTTTTACAAATCAAGCTAGCCTATGGTTTTAAAGTTTTCAAATCCTTTTAGGCTTTGTGTGTTTCATGTTTTTAGAATCTTTAAAACATGTTTTCCAAGCTTGATTTAGTGGCCAAAAGGTCCCCCAAAGAAAAATCTTCAAATTTGCAAAAGTTGCATTTTTTGCAATAAGGGGTTTCCCGGCAGTGTCGCCGGTCGACCGAGACACAGGTCTCGGTCGACCGAGAAAACTGGAAGTCAGTTTTTCAGGACCTGAACTGTAACATGCCAACGGTCAGAAATATGACCGTTGTGCTTTCTCGGTCGACCGAGACCCCTTTGCCGGTCGACCGAGGACTAGCCGTTGGCAACTTTTTGGCTATAAAGTCCATTCATTTCCAACCTTTTTCAAGGCTTGATACATGAACTTTTGAGAGCATTTTGGAGCCAAAGAAAGGGGAAGAAGTTGGAAAGGCTAGAGGGCCATTTGGAAATCAAATGCTTGAGATTTAAAAAGGTAGACCTTACTTATCATTTTGATTTCCATTAAAAGTAGAATCAATGCATGGTTAAATCTTTGTATTTTCATATTTGCATGATTTCTAGCTTTTAAAGAGTTGTGTTGCAAACTCTAAATCATCCTTGGTAAATTAGATTAGTTTGCAAACTCTCTTAACTAAATCACATGCTTTCTTAGACTTTAACATTCATACAACTTGTTTAATTCATTTCTTCAAAGTTGTTTGAATCTTTTATGTGATTAGTTTTCTCTTCAATCACCATTTTATAAGCTTTGATTTTAAAATGCATCATGCATTCATTTAAGAGCTTCTTTGTTGAAATTGATTGAAGAAACACACTCATACACTTGTGCACACACTTTAGCTTAATTGAGTGTATGTTTGTAATTTGTATTAAACTTTCATATTAGCCTATTCAAGAGGCAATTTCATTTGAGCTTAAATTGTAATCTCTTAGAGTGATCTTTTGGAAAGACACCTTCTTAGAGAAATCTATATTTGTAAAGGTTATTGCTTAGCCTAAGAAAAGCATCTTGTAAGGTTATTGCTTAGCCTAAGAAAAGCATTTTGTAAAGGTTATTGCTTAGCCTAGAAAAGCACATAGAGAGGTTGTTGTTTAGCCTTGAAAAGCAACATTGTATAGGTTATTGCTTAGCCTTTGAAAAAGCATAAATAGTGGAAATCCGGTGGGGTGTTGGATTCACAAGCCGGTAGTGGATGTAGGCACGTTGGCCGAACCACTATAAATATTGTGTTGTGGTGATTGCTATGTGGTGATTGTTTATTTGAGCTTCCGCATATTGATTGATTATTCATCACATGTGACTAGTTTTTATTAAGAAGTTAAATTTGGTTTAAATTGGTCATAGTTGTAGCACACCCTATTCACCCCCCCCCCCCCCTCTAGGGTTAGGATCCTCAAGGACTTTCAGAATCCATTAGAATTTTACTTGCCAGTGCTTGCTCTTTAAAGTTCAAATTATATCAAATGGATGTCAAAAGTGCTTTTCTAAATGGATTTCTAGAAGGAGAAGTATATGTTGAGCAACCTAAAGGGTTTGAAGACCCTAAGTAGCCTAATCATGTTTACTATATTAAAAAGGCTCTCTATGGTGTCAAACAGGCCCCTAGATCATGGTATGAAAGGCTTACACAGTTCTTAATTCAACATAATTTTGAAAGGGGCAGTGTGGATAAAACACTTTTTATTCAAAGAAATAGTTATACTTTATTAACTGCTCAAATTTATGTTGACGATATTGTGTTTGGATCTACTTGCAATGATTTGACAGAGAAGTTTGCTAACCTTATGAAATCTGAATTTGAAATGAGCATGGTTGGTGAACTTAATTTCTTTTTAGGATTACAAGTGAAGCAACTGCATGATGGAATGTTTGTTTTCCAAACTAAGTATGCTAAAGTGTTAGTCAAAAAGTTTGGATTAGATTCAACCAAGCACATGAACACACACCTATGAGCATAACACTCAAATTGTCTAAGGAACCTAGTGGTAAGAGTGTTAACCCTAGTATGTATAAAAGCATGATAGGTAGTTTGTTATATCTTATAACTAGTAGACCTGATATTGCATTTATTGTAGGAGCTTGTGCTAGATATCAATCCGATCCCAAAGAATCTCATTTGAAAGTTGTTAAGAGAATCATTAGATATGTACCAGGGACCTCATGATATGGTTTATGTTATCTATATGATTTATCTACTTGATTGCTGGATACTCAAATGCAGATTGTGCTGGAAATGTGGATGATAGAAAGTGTACTAGTGGTGGATGTTTTTACCTAAGAAACTGTCTAGTTGCCTAGAACAACAAGAAACAAACATCTATTTCCTTATCTACAGCTGAAGCAGAATATATAGTAGCTGGAAATGGTCGTACTCAACTGCTATGGATGAAACAAATGCTCAAAGACTAAGGTATTGAACAAGGTAGCATGAACATATATTGTGATAACACAAGTGCCAACAATATCTCCAAAAATCATGTCCAACACTCTAGAACTAAGCATATAGATATTAGACACCATTTTATTAGAGAATTGGTCGGAGAGGGAGTCATGGTATTAGAGCATATTCCTATTGAGAGACAGCTAGCAGACAATTTGACAAAACCTTTAGATGTTTCAAAATTTGAAAATATGAGAAAACTCATTATTGTATGTGCAATTAGATAATCTTTTTGTGTGTATACTATTCATATAAATTATTTTTTAGTATTTTCTATTAAAAAAGGGGTAAAGTGGCTAGCCGTGAATCTCCTAGTGGCCAACTGCCGTATCGGGCTAGCGACTTAAAATGTCGCAAAACCCTGTTCTATTTTCTCTCTTCTCACATCGTCTTCTTCACTCTCCCTTCCTCCTCGTCTGTTCCGCTGGGATTTCATCTTCTCACTCCTCAAAAGGTATTTTTACTCTATTTTCTATTTATTTTCTTCATTTAATCTCAATTTTTCCATTGTGTTGTTTGCTTTTATGTGTTTTTCAATACGTGGTTGTGTTGTCCTTCTTCTCTTTGTAGCGCATTCCAACCGTTTCATATCCTCTTTCTCTCTTCCACTTTTCTTAAGTTTTCCTTGTCTTATTGTCTTTCTCTCCTCATTGCATTTCTTGTATCTTGTTTTCCCCCATTTTCATTGTGTTTTCTACCGTCACTCACTGTGCACTCCAACTGTTTGTCAATATGCCTCCAAGAATGAAGTCAGTTGTCAATTGCCCCCCTAAGCGAGGAAGAACTAATCTTGCCTCCTCTTCTCATAGACAGAGGATGTCACCATCTCCTCCACCCTCACAATCCACTTCACCTACTCTTACACCTCCATCTTCTCCACCACCTCCACCATCTCAATTGGCCCAATCGGTTTTTAAACCTAAGGCTCAAGTGCTGACCGCCATGCAATCAAGGCTCATTATTATCAAATGTCGCACTCTTCATAATGTTGTGAATCCTCATGAGTTAGTAGCCATTCTTGCCCGTGTTGGATGGGAAATATTTTGGATTAGGGTGATAAATTATATTCATCTCATGTATATGGGATGTATGCATCTATTACAAGTGCAGTAGCCACGGTTGACTTCTGCTCCTTTAATATTGCTTTTAGAAATCGAGAAGTCACCATTGATCCCGATCGCATTTCCTCTATCCTCAACATTTTTGTGTCTCCAAATGGCTTATCTATGGTTTCTGACACTCTTATGGAGGAAGAAATGGCTGAAGCAACCCTTGCTCTTTGTGGTTTTCATGTTAAATGGGATCGCAAAAAGAACTTCCTTCCATCATCAGCTTTGATGCCAAAATACCGGCTCCTGCACAACATCTTCACTTTCAATGTTTATCCCCGCAAGGGAAATAAAATAAGACTGAATTGACTACTTACATGGTCAATGTCCTTCACAAAGTGACTTCCAGTGTTTCAATCTGCCTTCCCTCTCTTATTTGTCGTACCATTGTTCGTTTTCACTTGTCAAATGCCACAAAGGCTACAACTCCTTTTGGTTTCTTAATGTCTCAGTTAGCTCGCTCTTATGGGGTTGCTCGCCCTAATGAGAAACCTCTTTTCCTCGCACCCTTTGGTCAAGCAAATCTCATCCAAATGAATTTTCAACCAAATGTGGAAGCAGGGGAAGTACCCCTTCAAGCAGATGTTACAACCCCACAGCAGCAAGCTCCTTCAGCTCCACAAAGACAGGCTCCTCATCCTCCTCCAGTTGTCCCCAGAAACATTGGAGAATGCATGGATGCACTCAAGCAACGACAGTCCAAGGCTGAAAAGCTATTGAAAAAGGCTCTGAAGTATTTGAGCACATTGTCCAAGGGCTGCTGTCAGCGTGGTTTTAATGATATGCCTCCCTCTCCTCCTCCATCTGATTAGTCTTCTTGAGAACCTTAGCCACATCTATTTCTATTGGTTATCTTTGTTTTGGTGGTGTTTTAGCATGTGGCAGTCCTCACTGTTTTTGAAATATTTCTTTTAATGAAAGTGGTCTATGGCTTTTTAGATTTTGCTTTGGATGGTTGTTTTTAATCTTTGTTCAGTCCATGGATGGTTTTATTGTCTTAATGTTGAATATTTATGAATGAAAGGCTTGACTAGCTTAAAGCAGAATCTTTTCTGCATATCTTCTCTTTACTATGACTATTGTTGATGCATAAGATCTCATACTCATTGTTTGTCCCTTATAGTCATACTTTGTTGCAGAAATAATGTTTATGCAGGATCATCGATCAGCTCATGTGGATCTAAATGTGAAAGAGATCATAGATTGAATCTCTGATATGTGTTGCCTCTCCCAGTTTCATTTTCCTATCTTTATCCATTTGTGACAAAAAGGGGGTGAGAATGTATTAATTCGTGGGGGGGGGGGATAATTCTTCATGATCTATGCAACTAAGGGGGAGAGTCTTCCCAAATATTGAATATTTTGTTTATACTAACAAAGGAAGGAGATTCCCTTAATATGTATTCTGTTTGTTAAGTGTCGTGCTTTTACCGGAAAATCTTTTCATTCAAACACAATTGAAGAGGGAATATGCCACACAAGACTTGAGTCCTTTAGTTCTTGAAATCTATATATCATTTGTAAAGGTCATGTACTCGTTGTATGGTTTAATTTTGAGTTGTATTGAATATGTACATGTAAGGATGTATAGGCTAGATGGTTTTGTCACTAAATTGACAAAGGGGGAGATTTTTAGTGCCACATTTTCATGAGCACTATTTTTGTATTGTCAATTCCGTGCCAAAGAGTCCTGAAGTTATTGCCTTTCCATCTACTACAAGGAAGATCAAATTCAAGAGGAATGTCAAGCTTTTGGAAGGCCCGGATTTGTCAAAAGAGAGACTCCATGTGTGTGCCAACCTACTCAGGTAATATGGACCTAAACGAGATAATCTTTTTGAACCCTAGAACCATCGGAAATATGCTTTGTTTTAAACTGGTTTTCAGACATATATAGACAGCTCTATACAGTCTAGAAGAAGCTGGTTCGGTGACCTTGCGGTCACCTGGCAATTAGCCTCTTTGTTATAAGCGGCTAACTGCTGAGTAACCGAACTCCTCGGTTACTTTTCAAGAGAGCAACTCAAAATCAGAAATAGAAGTTCAGTCACCCAGCGGTCAGCTCACGGCTAACCGCTAGGTAACCGAAGTCGGGGGGTTACTTTTCCAGAATACTTCTTTGTTTCTAGAGAATAAGTTCTGCCATCTAGCAGCCACCTCACGGCTAGCCGCGAAGGCCACCAACGGCAAACCGCAAGCTAACCTAATTCTAAAAGTATGAACATTACTCCTGATCATTTGAAAAGAGGCTAGCCGAGGAGTTTCGAGGCTAGCCACCATACTAGCCGTTGGAGCTTTGTTTATAAGTATCTAGAGCACGTTTTTCACTGGAACGTCAACACTTTTGAAGAGCTCTCATTTCTACTTCTTCCCAATCAAAACTAAGCTCTCCAATCCTCTTTCAAACACACCAATACCTGATCTCGACTAATCTAAGAGCTTCTTTAACTCTAAGTAACTATGTTTTGAGGAAGACCTTCTAGAGTTCTGTGATCCCCAAGTTATTAATTATCTTAATCCTAGAACACAAACCTCTTAATCTTGGTTGTGCAACTCATTGGAGCTGTTGAAAACTAGGTGGGCCATTCAGATAGGCTTCCAAAACTTTTGACCCACTTGATGCAAGGATCAACTATTTAGAAGACAACAAAAACCCAATCCAGGATGCAATCCCTCAAACTCATAAACCATGTACAGCAATATATCCTATCTAGAAGAAAGAAAACAGCACCTAAACATGCAACCACGAAATCTACAACATACAAGGATGTAGATTATACCTTTGGAGCTTTGTAGTGCTCTAATGGAGAGGTTGATCTCTTTCTTTGATGATGAACACCTTCACTGATCAAATCAGAATCTCCAACACCTTTTGATCTTCCACGCTATGACCCGTATCAGATCTCTTTTCTTAAGAAGATGGTGGAATCTCCAAGAGAAAACCCTAAAAGAAACTAGAAGAGAACTAGAAGAGGGAAGATATGTGCAACAACTTGCACAAGAGAGGAAGAGAGATGATGGGCGTGAATCCCTAGGTGGAATTATTGCATTGGGGCGTCCAACCCTCCTCTCTCTCTCTCTTTTATAGAACTTAAGTAACCTCCTCTTACTAATTGAAATAGAAGTCTTACTTCTAAAACAATTAGTTGCTTATTAAATCACAATTAGAAGTCTTACTTCAAATATGATTAGTAACTTCCTCTTTTACTAATTAAAATAGAAGTCTCACTTCCATTAATAATTAGTAACTTACTATTACCACTATTAGAAGTCTCACTTCAAATAGAAATAGTAACTTTTTATTTCCTTTTAGAGTTCTACTATAATTAGTATCTTACTAATATCTTGGGCTAGCGTGAGGACCACTAGGGATTCCTTAAAAAGCTGGCTCCAATTGGGACACGCGACCCCACATCTCATGTGCAATCTGGGCCCACAGTTAATTGCAAATAACACCACTATATAAATGCAATTGCACTCCAATCTTATGAATAAATTACAATGAAGACCCTAAACTTCCTCAGTACCACAAGTAGGCCCCTCTATCAATATCCATGGATCTATTGGAATAAATCTGTCCCATCCAATCTTAGATCCACATCTTATTATCCTTGAGCCCCAATTAATTATAATGATCATTTGGTACCGATCCAATTAACTCTTATTTGGAATGGGTGCGCACTTACCAATGATAAATCCATTAATTGGCACAAGGGGATATAAAAGATAGATTCCATCTTGACCATTGAATGTTCTCATAGCTCTACTACCACGTACCCAAATCACCGAGGTGTTGACCTACAATTGGCCTCACTCATTGGTGATTGAAAGTAAATGAATAGATAGAAACTTGAGTTCATTAATGTCTCTAGATTATGAGCCTATTGCTAAGGAATTATGAGAGCAGACTTTAAAGTAAAGACAATGTATATAAGGTGCTTCTCATGGTCCTTTAATACATCCAATGTACCAGCACCATGATCCAGAATCTTACATTCTGATGATCGAGACAAACCACACTATCTCATAGTAATCATAGTGCTACAACCTTGTCAGATGAGATGCCCAATCTCATCACTGGTTGTGAAGATATTTAAGTATAAGATTTACAATACATGTCTCCTGTATATGGATCTCATCCACACACATGTATTACATCTAGTATACTTGTGGACTCCGGTTCATCTCATGAACCATTATGTCACTCGTATTGGTTATGTGCTAACAAGTAATAAAATACCATTCATCTCATGAAAGGAAAACATGATTGTATTGATAAATAAATTAATCAATTTATTACATCATATTCTTGGTATTGAGACCATCAAAACTAACAATCTCCCACTTGGGCTCAATGCCAATCAGGATTGCATCTCATGCCCATCCCGTCTATATGCTGCTCAAAGACTTTGGTGGTCAAAGGCTTAGTAAAGGGATCTACCAGATTGTCCGCAAATGCTATCTTGGTGATTGCAATATCACCTCTCTGCACAATCTCTCTGACCAAGTGATACTTCCTCTGTACGTGCTTTTGGCTTTTATGGCTCCTAGGTTCCTTGGACTGAGCGACTGCCTCGCTGTTGTCACAGTAAACTGTGAGCGGCTGTCGCGCCAAAGGTACCACTCCAAGTTCCAAAAGGAATCTTTTGAGCCATACTGCTTCCTTAACTGCTTCACAAGCCGCTACATATTCAGTCTCAGAAGTGGAATCAGCGGTACATTCTTGTTTAATACTCCTCCAGTTGATGGCTCCTCCGCCAAGCATAAACACATAACCAGAGGTGGATTTCCTGGAATCCTTATCTGACATAAAGTCAGAATCTGTGTACCCGACTGAAATCAGCTCATCACTGTCGTAAATCAGCATGTAATCTCTAGTTCTTCTCAAGTACTTGAGGATACATTTTACAACAGTCCAATGTTCAGAGCCTGGGTTAGACTGATATCTGCTGACTAAGCCCACTGCATGACAGATATCCGGTCTAGTACATAGCATAGCATACATGAGGCTACCAACAGCAGAAGCGTATGGAATTGCTCTCATTTGCTCCTTTTCCTCCGGGGTCTTGGGACCCTGATCCTTGGAAAGGTGCACTCCATGCCGAAAAGGTGTGATACCCTTCTTGGAGTCCTGCATAGCAAACCGTACCAGTACCTAATCTATGTAAGCAGCTTGAGATAAGCCAATCATCCTATTTTTTCTGTCTCGATGGAGTTTGATCCCTAGGATGTAACTAGCTTCTCCCAAGTCCTTCATATCAAAAGTCTTTGCTAACCAAACTTTTACTGTTGACAACATTCCTATATCCTTCCCAAGGAGAAGGATGTCATCGACATATAAAATTAGAAAAACTACCATGTCACCTTCATTTTTCATGTACACACATGACTTATCCGGATTTTGACTATAACCAAATGATGTGATTGCCCAGTCAAAATGGATGTTCCAGCTTCGGGATGCCTGCTTCAGTCCATAAATGGACTTTTGCAGCTTGCAAACTCTTTGCTTTTGGTTACTCGCTATAAAATCGTCTGGCTACATCATATAGATGTCTTCCTCAAGATGGCCGTTGAGAAACGCCGTCTTGACATCCATTTGCCAAATCTCGTAATCGAGATGAGCCGCTAAGGATAAGAGTATCCGGATGGACTTGAGCATGGCTACCGGCAAGAAGGTTTCCTCATAATCGATACCCTCTTTCTGAGTATACCCTTTCACAACAAGCCTGGCCTTAAAGGTCTCAACTTTTCCATCAGGTCCTCTCTTTCTCTTGTAGACCCACTTGCACCCAATAGGTTTGATATTGGCAAGCAAGTCCACAAGTGTCCAGACCTGATTAGAGTACATAGACTCCATCTCAGCTTTCATAGCATCTTGCCAATGTCCCGAATCTATGTCATTAATTGCTTCATCATAGTTACAGGGATCCTGTTCCAGTTCTTCCGGGATTGCCTCGTAAGACTCTCCCAAGAACGAGAACCTATCAGGGGGCCTGATTATTCTCCCACTACGACGAGGTACTGGTGTAATTACTGGGTCTGGTAAGGGCGGTTCTTCCTCAAGTTCGGTCATACTAGGATTTGGAATTGATTGTTCTTGAATCTCTTCCAAGATCACCTTTTCTAAATATTTCCAGTCCATCATATAATCTTCCTCCAGAAAAACCGCATTGGTGCTCACCAGCACTTTCTGCTCTCTAGGATTATAGAATAACCAACCTTTAGTTCCTTTAGGATATCCTACAAACGTGCATACTTCCGACTTCGTTTCCAACTTATCCGTCTTTACCTTTAGCACGTGTGCCGGACAACCCCAAATGTGTAAATGTTGTAGACTAGGCTTTCGCCCAGACCATAACTCCCGGGGTTTCTTAGGTACAAACTTAGATGGTACGAGGTTTAGTATGTACATCGCAGTATCCAAGGCATATCCCCAAAAAGATATAGGTAATCCTGATAAACTCAACATAGATCTAATCATATCTAAAAGAGTTCGGTTCCTTTTTTCCGCTACTCCATTCTGTTGAGGCATGCCAGGAGCAGACAACTGGGATAGAATCCCATTTTCTGACAAGTGTCCCACAAAATCACCAGAGAGATATTCCCCTCTTCGATCTGATCGAAGAGTCTTGATACTTTTACCTAATTGCTTTTCCGCTTCCACTCGAAACTCTTTGAACTTTTCAAAAGCCTCGGACTTGCGGTGCATAAGGTATATGTATCCATATCCTGAGTAGTCATCTGTGAAAGTGATGAAGTACTCATATCCTCCTCTGGCTCTGACATTAATGGGTCCACACACATCAGTATGCACTAATTCCAATAAATCTTTGGCCCTATTGCCCTTGGATGAAAAGGGTCTTTTGGTCATTTTGTCTTCCAGACAGGACTTACAGACATGCATTGGTTCTACAACCAATAAAGGCAAGATACCATCTTTCACTAGCTTGTCAATCCTATTTAGGTTTATATGACCTAGCCTCAAGTGCCAAAGTTTTTTTGGATTAGATGAAGGTGACCTTCTCTTTAATGATGGCCTATTAATTATTTCGATATCATGTATCTCATACATTGTGGGAGTTAACAGATAAATCCCATTGGTTACCTTGCCAGAAGAACATATAAAAATACCGTTCCTCTTTATGACAACTTCAGTACCAAAAGTAATAGAATAACTTTTATTCACCAAACTAGAAATTGAAATTAAATTTCATCTTAAAGACGGTACATATAGAATGTCTGACAAAACCAACTTATTTTCTTGAAAACATAAAGTAATAACTCCTACTGAGTCCGCATCCGCCTTAGCATAAGATCCTATGTTGACAATGATTTCGTCGTCACTGAGTCTCCTGGTTTCCCTGAACCCCTACAACGAATTACATATGTGATTAATTGCCCTGGAGTCCACACACCAAGATTCTGAAGTACCAGTCGCAAAACTAACTTCAGAAACAAGTGACTCAATCATACCTGAGGTCTTCTTCTTAGAAAGATAATCTGGACAATTCCTTTTCTAATGTCCTGTCATGCCACAATGCAAACACTTTCCTTTTGTCCCCGACCCCTTAGCTTTGCCAACACCACCATTAGGACCATTCTCCACCTTAGGACCCTTCGGAACTGATTTCTTCTTGCCTTTCCACCCTTTGCCTTTCGGTTTAGACTTGGCAAATGACTTTTCTGTTATCAGGGCAGTTGGCTTCTTCTTCATAATCCCTTCAGTCACCACCAGCTGGCTAGAAAGCTCAGCTAGAGCAAAATTCATTTTATTCATATTATAATTGACCTTGAAATTGTTGAATGACTCTGGTAGTGACTCAAGGATTATGTCAATCTGCGATTCTGCATCAATCGCAGCCCCCAGTACATCTAGCTCATTCAATGAGTCCATCATTTTCAACATGTGGTCTTGTACTAGTGTGCCTTCAGCCATCTTGGTGCTTATAAGCACCCTCATAACAGCCTGTCTAGCAGGCCTGCCCTGTTCCGCAATCATCTCCTTCAAGTTTGATATAATATCATATGCAGTCTTATAGGATTGATGTTGGTGTTGCAAAACACTAGACATGGATGCCTGTATATAACATCTGGCCATCTCATCGTCTTTGGCCCACTTGGTGTAAAGTTCTTTTTCTTCTTGTGATGCTTCCGACACTGGCTCATTAAGGGGGGGGGGGTTTAGTAAGGACATATTTATATCCTGAAGCTGTCAGGACTATATCCAAGTTCCATTTCCAGTCTACATAGTTGGATCCCACTAACTTATTTTGGTTGAGGATGGTCGCAAGTGGATTGAAACTATTTGAATTCATGCTTGAAATATTGTAGCACATAACCATACATTCAATTAATGAATTTAAATGACATTAGGGTTTAGTATTCTACCAAATTTATATGGAATCCTCATAACAACTAAATTCAGAATATATCGGAATCCCTATCCCCGGGGTACGCCTCCTTGGGGAGTGTAAATACCACCTAGATTGGTACGGATCAAAGTTGGTCAAAATCGGAATTAAGACTAACTATCCATGATCCCCATCATTCATTATTATCTAGGTATCTCATACCAAATAATGTATGACTCCCGATTTTCTTTGTTCTCTAAAGTGCATGAGGCAAATCATTGGGGATACTACATCATTATTTTAGTTAAGTGTGACCCACCAACTAGCATTGGATGACAACCGTTGCGGGCAGCTCCTCCTTGGGGAGTGGGCCCCCGCCCCGTCTCACCAACACTATCCATAGGAGATCCATATCTAGTAACCGGAGAAATAAAAGCCCTCCGTGGGGAACGACTATTCTCAAGATGACGCGAGGCTAATACTTTCTTTATAATGGACCTATGGTGGAAAACCATGGGGATTTCTAAATATAAATGCCCCGCTCCCACTTAATATTTTAGAATTGAGGATTTCCTTGTAAGGTATAGGGCCCACATATATATATATATGATCATCAAATCATCTTATGATATGATCAAAGATTGGTTCCAAGTCAAGTTATTTTAAGGAAAGTCCAGTTTCTTAAATTAGTGTTACCAATGTGTCCATCTCGTGGGTCATCAACACTAATTAGAACTCTTTCCAAAAATTAATTTGATTTGACCAAATTTAGTAACTTGCTATGTTTGGATCAGATTTGGAAATATTCTAAATTAAGCATTCATCCATAAATAGAAAGTGCTAAAATTAGAAACTAGTCATCTCCTCCACATGGTCCTAGCGGAATAGACTTCTTGAACTTCTAGACTTTCCAAAACTTTGGAATTCCTCAAACTCTTTGGGCAACTCCAAAACACTTTCGGTAATCTTCAAGCTCTTTGATTAGGAGTCCAACATCGCTTTCCTTCTTCGTCTCGGACATCGCCAGAATTTACAAATTTAGAAAAATTACAGGAATTCCTATGCCTCGATTATGAGACTTACATGGTAATCTAAACATGGAAATAAAAGGGCTATAGGGAAACTCATCATGCCTTGCCCTTTCACGGGAAACCAAGGAAACCATGATGCCCTTTACACTTAGCCTCAAATAAACCAATAACCATAAAAAGAAAGCAAAAGATTTGTGGGCCATATGGAGAGGACATGATCATCTGCAAGTTAGTATCTCATACAACCATACAAATCACAAAAATAGGCTGCCAAATAATGCTGGAAAAATAGGATGTAAGAGAAGACCCGAAACTAAAAAATTCAGTTTCTGCATGCTGTGCAGTATGCTCAGTCGACCGGCCAGAGGGCTCGGTCGACCGACCTGCAAGTCACCCGGTCGACCGAGCTAGGTGCTAGGTCGACCGTACTGACGAAAACCTGCAACTTGGGTTTTCTGTTTCATGTTCATTCTTCACCAAATCACTTCTAAAGTGTTCCAATGGCTTCCTACCATCCTTCCATCATTATTAAACCCTTTTGTAACTATCTAAACATGAATCTACTATTAAACCAAGCAAATTCATCAAAACTGATCCTTACATAGCCCTTGCTCTATCCTCTTCACATCTCATGCAAAGATTAGAACAAGCTTACTGATCTAACATGATTAGAGATGAGGTATGACTCTGATACCAATGGTTGGAAACTAGGCGGGCCATTCAGATAGGCTTCAAAAACTTTTGACCCACTTGATGCAGGGATCAACTTTTAGAAGGCAACAAAAACCCAATCCAGGATGCAATCCCTCAAACTCATAAACCATGTACAGCAATATATCCTATCTAGAAGATAGAAAACAGCACCTAAACATGCAACTACGAAATCTACAACATACAAGGATGTAGATTATACCTTTGGAGCTTTGTAGTGCTCTAATGGAGAGGTTGGTCTCTTTCTTTGATGATGAACACCTTCACTGATCAAATCAGAATCTCCAACACCTTTTGATCTTCCACGCTATGACCCGTATCAGATTCTCTTTTCTCAAGAAGATAGTGGAATCTCCAAGAGAAAACCCCAAAGGAAACTAGAAGAGAACTAGAAGAGGGAAGATATGTGCAACAACTTGCACAAGAGAGGAAGAGATATGATGGGCGTGAATCCCTAGGTGGAATTATTGCATTGGGGCGTCCAACCCTCCTCTCTCTCTCTCTCTCTCTCTCTCTTTTATAGCACTTAAGTAACCTCCAATTACTAATTGAAATAGAAATCTTACTTCTAAAACAATTAGTTTCTTACTAAATCACAATTAGAAGTCTTGCTTCAAATATGATTCGTAACTTCCTCTTTTACTAATTAAAATAGAAGTCGCACTTCCATTAATAATTAGTAACTTACTATTACCACTATTAGAAGTCCCACTTCAAATAGAAATATTAACTTTCTATTTCCTTTTAGAGTTCTATTATAATTAGTATCTTACTAATATTTTGGGCTAGCGTGGGGACCACTAGGGATTCCTTAGAAAGCTGGCTCCAATTGGGACACGCGACCCCACATCTCATGTGCAATCCAGGCCCACAGTTAATTGCAAATAACACCACTATATAAATGCAATTGCACTCCAGTCTTAGGAATAAATTACAATGAAGACCCTAAACTTCCTCAGTACCACAAGTAGGCCCCTCTATCAATATCCATGGATCTATTGGAATAAATCTGTCCCATCCAATCTTAGATCCACATCTTATTATCCTTGAGCCCCAATTAATTATAATGATCATTTGGTCCCGATCCAATTAACTCTTATTTGGAATGGGTGCGCACTTACCAATGATAAATCCATTAATTGGCACAAGGGGATATAAAAGATAGATTCCATCTTGACCATTGAATGTTTCCATAACTCTACTACCACGTACCCAAATCACCGAGGTGTTGACCTACAATTGGCCTCACTCATTGGTGACTGAAAGCAAATGAATAGATAGAAACTTGAGTTCATTAATATCTCTGGATTATGAGCCTATTGCTAAGGAATTATGAGAGCAGACTTTAAAGCAAAGACAATGTATATAAGGTGCTTCTCATGGTCCTTCAATACATCCAATGTACCAGCACCATGATCCAGAATCTTACATTCTGATGATCGAGACAAACCACACTATCTCATAGTAATCAAAGTGCTGCAACCTTGTCAGATGAGATGCCCAATCTCATCACTGGTTTTGAAGATATTTAAGTATAAGATTTACAATACATGTCTCCTGTATATGGATCTCATCCACACACATGTATTACATCTAGTATACTTGTGGACTCCGGTTCATCTCATGAACCATTATGTCACTCGTATTGATTATGTGCTAACAAGTAATAAAACACCATTCATCTCATGAAAGGAAAACATGGTTGTATTGATAAATAAATTAATCAATTTATTACATCATATTCTTGGTATTGAGACCACCAAAACTAACTGGAGCATCTTCATCAACACCAAGCAAGCATCAAGAGGTTAAAACTTCAACTGTGGTTAGATCTTCAACGAACACTTTCCGGACTTCATCAAAGGCAAGTGTTTGCCCTCCAATCAAATTCTATGATTTGTGTTGAGATAGTGGACTGAAACTTTGTGCTTCAACCACTCTAAAAATTATGTGTGGGGTTTAGATTTGTGTGATTGAACCTCATATCAAAATCGAGTTGTGTAAGTGATTGGAATCATTACTTGTGTGGTTTGATTCTTCTTAGTGAAACCAAGGGACTATGTGACCTTTGTGAGTGGAAGTAGGACGTGTGGTCCAAACCACTATAAATCTATATGCATCTCTTTATATTGTTTGTTTCAATATCTTGGTCTTGTTTCATAATCATTCTCTAAATTGAACATTCTTAAGTGCACACACCTTTGCCTACATCTCACTTGATCACTTTGTAATCTTGTTTAATTTGTTAAAATTGGCTAAGAAGTTCAATAGTCCCCCCCCCCCCTACACACACACACACACACCCTTCCCGGACTTGTACATTGGCCCTGACTGCACTTTCATGCAATGTATATGCCATTGATTTTCAATCCATTATCCTAGCCCAAACATAACTTAGCCCAACTAAATTCACTATCCACCACCAACCAAGCAGTGGTGTGACAAACCATAGAATGGATGTGACCCATTGATGATTACCCTTTTGTTTTGCTAACTTCAGGATCATATAAAGTCTCTTCTTCTGAATGATCTATTTCAACATTTGAGCACCGATTAATTGTTGCACGATTTTCCTCTATACCCCGTTCGTCCAAAGCATCAAATACTTGAATGGTTCTTTTCAATCCATTTAAAACCACAACACAAGATCTAGAGCATCTCTTGCGCTTCATAATAAAGGATATTTTGTTGAACCGTTTTAGTTTTTTGCCCCTCAGCCTCTATTGCAATCTATTTCTCATTAAAATAACATTAGTCTTTGCATTTCTTGTCCATCTTTTCAATAAGTGGCTCGATGGGAGCATTAAGATGTTCTCTTTCCTGAAGACACTTATCATGTGTCTACATGCAAGGGATGCCTGCCATTGGCTCTTATTGCAAAAGAGTTGTAAGTAACAATCTATGCCCTTGGTTCTATTTTTTCTTTTTCTTTCAATACGTCTTGTGACGAGCCTTTTCAACTCAAACTCTATGATAAAGCCCACTTTTTCAGTTTTATTGATAACAAACTCGCTGCATTGTACTTCATGTCGAAACTTTTCAAACTTTGAATATGTCTTTAAAACTGTTTAACTATGATTTGTTCTATAATCTTCTTCATTTTCAATTTAACGCCAACTAATAAGTGCCCTTTCATATAACTCATTTAGAGTTGTCCTCAAATTAACATAGCCATAAAAAATGAATTCATACTTTCACTATGTTATGTTGTTTGTATATTTGCAAAGAACATATCCATCAAGTACAACGGCACCAATTTTTTAATCTTATTATATATAGAATTGAGCCATACATTATCTTTTAAATCATATCTTTTGAGTAAAGACTCCTAGCTTCTTTCAAATTCAGCCACAATCCCTTTTAGAAAGATGCACTTAGAAAATTCTATTGCAAAATTACTTCTGTCCTTGTACACGTGTTAAATTCTTTGCTGCATTCTTATATATATGTGTCATAAACAAATATAATGACAAGTATTTGGAAATATTTTTGCAATTGATCTGGTAATAACCTCGTCTTGATCTATAATTATTGGTATTGGATGTCATCCACTGTAAGGTTTTGAGTGTGTTGGCAATTCATGGGAATCGACAAAACTTATGACTGCATAATGTATTTTTTCCTTTTTTTAGAATGGACCACAAGATCTTCTTCGGAATAAAGTCCAAGGAAGCTCAAGTGGGAAGTGCACGTTTGAACAAACTTGAGTCAAAGCTGCAAGCCAGAATTCCCGAGAGACTCAACATTCGAATAGCCCCCATTCTCATTCCAATAAACCTGGAGATCGTTCTCAAGTCAAGAAACCCGAGAGGCCTCACGTTCGAATGTACATCTTCGGATTTTCCCAGCTTAGCATTCGAGAGGGCCTAAGTTCGAACGGACAACATCCTCGTTCGAACGAAGTTTTTCAGTGTTCCTCAGCCAAAAATCTGATAGGCCCTGCGTTCGAGTGAGTCATTGGCATTCGAACGGAAGTTATTCATGAATTTCCTACAGAAGTCATGAACGTTCGAACGGACACTAAGTCACGTTCGAACAGATGAAGGAAAGATTTTTAGGCTAATAACCCTAGAGAAAAAAGTTGTTTATGTTGGCATGAGTTGTCAATTAAGAGAAAAATCAGGGATATTATAGAAATAGCCATAACTGTAAAATCCCTTCTGTCAAGGGTCAACCATGATTATAGCCCTAAAATCTGTATAGCCAAATATAGGGTTGCTTGTATCTCTATATATGTGTAAAATACCCATGTAAAGAACATAGAAGAAATAAAAATATAGAAAGTCTGACATGGTATCAGAGACATACGATCTCTGGTTCTTGGTTCACGTCGATCTCTAGTTCATAGTCTTCTTCCACCCGCTACCTTCACATATGGGAGACACCGAAAACCCGACGAAGTCCGGTGACTCTCCCATAGACCTCTTCTCTGAACTATTCACCACCAAGATAGCCGAAGCTATGTCCAAAGTTCCTGAACCAGCAGTTGTCCCAATCGGCATCAAGTTGGATGGTTCCAACTATGCAGTATGGTCCCAAGTTGTCGAGATGTACATCTCCGGCAAAGACAAATTGGGCTACATCAATGGCGAGTTACCTCCGCCATCTCCGACCGACTTGTCCTTCCGCAAATGGCGTACTGACAACGCCATTGTCAAAGGCTGGCTGATTAACTCCATGGATCCAGCGTTAATCGACAACTTTATTCGATTTCCCACGGCCAAAATGGTTTGGGATTCCGTTGCTACCACCTACTTTGATGGGGGCGATACCTCTCAAGTTTATGATCTCCGGCGTCGCGTCTCACGTCTCCGCCAAGCGAGTGGCTCCCTGGAAAAATACTACACCGATTTGCAAGGCCTCTGGCGTGAGATCGATTTTCGACGTCCAAACCCGATGGAGTGCCCTGCTGACATTCAACGATATAATAATCTTCTCCAAGAAGATCGAGTCTATGTATTCTTGGATGGTCTTGATGACAAGTTGGACAATATTCGTAGTGACGTGTTGCAGCTGCACCCGTTTCCCACAGTGGAGCAAGCATATGCCCATGTTCGTAGGGAGGCTCTTCGTCAGGTGGTGATGAATGCCGGCAACCACGAACCACCTATAGGGGCTGTACTTGCTTCAAAGGGCCTCAAACTTGGACTGTCTGGTTCCTCTGGATCAAGTTCCCATCATACTGGGAAATCTTCCTCTAAGGCCCGTACCTCATCTGATGGTCTCAAATGCTCTCATTGTGGCAATACAAAACACACACGTGAAAACTGCTTCCAGCTACATGGGTACCCCGATTGGTGGCATGAACTTCAAGCCCGAAAGAAACGAGATACTTCCAGTATGGCTGAATGCACGGGAAAAGCTGCTGTGGCGGCAGCCGAACCGTATCTCTCTCTCATTTCGCCCACTGCCTCATCTAAATCAGACTTCTCTTATGTGGATCCAGGTAATCTCTGTCATGCCTTGCTTAGTCATCGCCACGACGTGGACGGTAGTGATTGGCTCCTCGACTCTGGGGCCACGGATCATATGACGTTTGATCCCGCAGATTTCTCCCACCACTCATCTCCAAGACGCACCAGCATTACGAATGCTAATGGAGTGATCTCACCTGTCACAGGGGCTGGATCTGTGACCCTATCACCCTCTCTTCATTTACCCAACACTCTCCTTGTTCCCTCTTTATCTCACAAATTACTATCTGTTAGCCAAGTTACTACAGATCTAAACTGTGTGGTACTAATGTTTTCCGATTTCTGTCTTATTCATGATATTCTCACCAAGGAGATAATTGGGCGTGGTACTAAGAGGGGGGGATTGTACTACATGGAAGATTTCAGTTGTGGTCGTGCGCATCACGTGTCTTCTACTCTTGGTTCCAAGGCTCGATAGATTTGGCTGTGGCATCGTCGTTTGGGACATCCGTCATTTGGGTACTTACGACATTTATTTCCTGACTTATTCTCCAATGTGGGGACTTCTGAATTTCACTGTAATACTTGTATTTTAGCTAAAAGTCATCGTGCTATTTATCCTTTAAGTATGAATAAAAGTGATACACCTTTTGCTTTAATTCATTCTGATGTATGGGGACCCTCTCCTTTATCTACTATATCTGGTGTACGTTGGTTTGTGATATTTGTTGACGATTGCACCCGGATGACTTGGCTATATTTGATGAAACATAAGGATGAAGTGTTTAGTATCTTTCAGTCATTTCATGTTATGATTCAGACCCAGTTTTCTGCTCAGATTCGGATTCTCCGCTCTGACAATGGCGGTGAATATGTTAATCATCAATTTCATTCCTATTTTCAACAGCATGGTCTTATTCACGAGACCTCATGTCCCCAGACCCCTCAACAAAATGGGGTCGCTGAACGGAAGAATAGGCATATCCTTGAGACTGCCCGGGCTCTCCTTCTAGGCGCTCATGTTCCCACACGACATTGGCCTGATGCTATTACCACGGCGGTACATTTAATCAACCGCCTTCCTTCCAAAATATTACATTTTAAAACTCCATTACAGTCTCTGTCAGCCTCAGTCTCACTACCTACTACCCTCATGCTCCCTCCTCGTATTTTTGGGTGTGTAGCATATGTACACATCCCTAAGAACCAGCGCACCAAACTTGATCCTTGTGCCCTTCGGTGCCTTTTCTTGGGCTATGCTGCACATAAAAAAGGCTACCGTTGTTATAATCCTGCTACCAAGCATACCTATGTGACTATGGATGTCACCTTTCTGGAGTCAAAACCATTCTATCCTTCTTCGGCATCCACTTCTTCTCTTCAGGGGGAGACACTAGATGAAGAGTTGAATTGGTTGAGCTTTGACTGGCTTGAAGATCAGAATGACACACCAATAATTGGCGAGGAATCAACAAACACACCTTCAAGGCCGGACATATCCTCTGAACCTGGAGGGCCTTCGGCAATTGAGCTCACATCATCAGGAGAAGAACCCGAATCCCCCCATCTCTCAGTGCCTGCAGACCCATCTCCTGAGAATAATCCTGAGGTAAGCAATTTCACTTCACCCTCATTTTTTAATAACACAGATACATCTGCTGGGTATACCTTACCTGTAAGGCATGACCGTGGCAAACCACCAAACAGGTACTCTCCAGACATTGAGGAAAGAAGGTCGAGGTATCCAATTGCTAACTATGTTTCCACCGAAAAGCTACTCGAACCTCTCAAGTCATTCTCACACAATCTTTCAGCATGTCATATTCCCACTACAGTTCAGGAAGCATTAGCTGATCCCAAGTGGACGCAGGCAATAGAAGAAGAAATGGGAGCACTACTAAAGAATCAAACATGGACCTTGGTCCCATTGCCCAAGGGAAAGAAAGCAGTCGGATGCAAGTGGGTCTTCTC
Source organism: Cinnamomum chago (assembly GCA_038049695.1). Taxonomy (NCBI): domain Eukaryota; kingdom Viridiplantae; phylum Streptophyta; class Magnoliopsida; order Laurales; family Lauraceae; genus Cinnamomum; species Cinnamomum chago. Next base: position 44,970,402 of record CP142455.1, on the reverse strand, counting down.
TGTTAAACACAAGGCAGATGGATCTATAGAACGATACAAGGCAAGGCTAGTCGCGAAAGGATACTCTCAGACATATGGCGTAGATTATCAAGAAACGTTTTCACCAGTAGCCAAGTTAAATATAGTCAGAGTCCTGTTGTCTCTTGCAACCAACTTGGACTGGCCTTTGCACCAGTTTGATGTAAAGAATGCATTTCTCCATGGTGACCTTGAAGAAGAAGTCTACATGGATACCCCTCCAGGCTACACAGCATCTTCAAAAGCTGAAGTTGTGTGCAAATTACAGCGAGCACTGTATGGACTAAAACAATCACCTCGAGCATGGTTTGGAAGGTTCAGTCTGGCAATGAAGAAGTATGGCTTCCACCAAAGTGACTCAGATCATACATTATTTCTAAAGCACCAACGGAACAAGGTAACAACTTTAATTGTATATGTCGATGATATGATCATCACAGGGGATGATACGGAGGAAATCACTAAGCTTCAGAAACAATTGGCGACCGAGTTTGAAATGAAAAATCTAGGAGGAATTAAATATTTCTTGGGAATAGAAGTTGCTAGATCAAGGCGAGGAATATTTCTTTCCCAGCAAAAATATATATTGGACTTACTATGTGAGGTTGGAATGTTGGATTGTAAGCCAGCAGACACTCCAATCATTCAGAACCACAAGCTCGGAGAATATCCAAGCCAAATGCCAACGGACATAGGTAGGTACCAGAGATTAGTTGGTAAACTTATCTATCTCTCACATACCCGTCCAGATATTGCTTACGCAGTGAGCATAGTAAGCCAATTTATGCACCAACCTAGTAAGGATCATATGGAGGCAGTGATCGGATTTTACGATATTTAAAATCCTCTCCGGGAAAAGGGCTTCTGTTTTCAAAAAATAACAATCTCAGAGTTCATGGTTATACAGACGCAGATTGGGCAGGGAACATCACAGACAGAAGATCCACCTCAGGCTACTTCATGTTTGTTGGGGGGAATCTTGTTACATGGAAAAGTAAGAAGCAAAAGGTGGTGGCATTATCAAGTGCTGAAGCAGAATTCCGAGGAATGGCTAAAGGACTTTGTGAACTCCTGTGGCTCAAAAGGCTTCTAACTGAAATTGGGTTTGCTCCTACTTCCGAGATGGACCTCTTTTGCGATAACAAGGCAGCTATAGCTATTTTTCACAATCCTATCCAGCATGATCGTACCAAACACGTGGAAGTTGACAGACACTTTATCAAAGAAAATCTTGATGCTAAAATAATTCGGTTTCCATTCGTGAAGTCTAAAGATCAACTGGCGGATATTCTTACAAAGGCAGTATCAAGCAAGGATTTCTACAACTCACTAGACAAGTTGCGCATTGAAGATTTGGATGCGTCCACTTGAGGGGGAGTGTTGGCATGAGTTGTCAATTAAGAGAAAAATCAGGGAGATTATAGAAATAGCCATAACTGTAAAATCCCTTCTGTCAAGGGTCAACCATGATTATAGCCCTAAAATCTGTATAGCCAAATATAGGGTTGCTTGTATCTCTATATATGTGTAAAATACCCATGTTAAGAACATAGAAGAAATAAAAATATAGAAAGTCTGACAGTTTATAAGGGTTCTTCTCTTTCACTCGTGATCTCTCTGACACACCAACGAGGGTTGCATATATAAGAGAGAATATTTTCTTCTCTAGAGTCATTCATTCTTTGATGTGCTGAAGATTCATCATCTAGATCCAATTCTTCATTCTTTTTACCCATTCCCGTCTAGAAATAGCTTCGTGATTGCAATCGGAGATTTAAGCGCAGTTGAAGGTAAATAGCGAGTATCCGGCGAGAGGTTTTGTCAGTCCTTAGGTTGAGATTCAATTGGGGAAGGGTTGCAAATACTCTTGTAACCTTCTGGTTATAGTGTTTAATTATTTTCCTTTGACCGGGTTACAGGATCCGTGGTTTCTTCCCTAAATCGGGTTTTCCACGTACATCGTGCGTCTCTTTTGGTGGGTGATTATTAGCCTCTTATGTGATTGATTGTTTCTTTTTGAACTGCATATCATAAATCTGATCGGGTACCTTAACCCATATTAGGGTTCAAAACCATCATCCACCCATCGCATTCAACCATGTTTCAAATGGCCATACAAATGATTTTTCAATTTCATCTTCGGACAATGCACAACTTAATAAAATTGTTTGGCCGTGATGATTAACTCCCACAAAGTTGCAAATGGCAATGAATATTTATTTGTTTTATATGTAGTGTCAAAACCAATAACATCACCAAAACAAGTATACACTACACCAAAAATCGGAAATTGGAACGGAAAAGCGTTCCTAATCCTTCTGTTCCTAATCCGTTAAAGTGTTCCAATTTCCGTTCCAATTTGGTACCAACCGTTCCTAATCCAAATTGGAACGGAAATTGGAACACTTTAACGGATTAGGAACGGAAGGATTAGGAACGCTTTTCCGTTCCAATTTCCGATTTTTGGTGTAGTGATAATCCATCCTTGACTTATCATCGGCCCCAAAAGTATCTGTTAGTCGACTTTCACTATGAACTTGTATAAAATAAAAGAAACGGGAGTCTTTCATTGCATTTTTGTAAAATAATTGTACACACATTGAGCATCACCAATTTTAATTTCTACTTGTAGAATATGTGCCACATGATTTTGGACATCTTTTCTAGTGCAATAAACGTTAGATGAACCTCCACCTTCTTCACTTAATATGTTTCTAATGACCAATAGTTTTGCACCTGCTTTAGCCATATTGGCAATTTTTTTCCATATAGATCACCAACCCTTTTATGTAATTTCAAGGCTTACTAGTTCATGGTTATAATGATCTTCAAATTTAACTACAACCAAGTTTTCGTCATCTTGTTTCTTCAATTCAATCAATGCTTTATATCCAATTCAAGTTAATGCCCGTTCCTTCTTTTTTTCTATTCTCGATTGTACTGCATTTTTGTTAACGAAAGCTTGTTTCCAACATACATAAGTAACCCTTCGTACTATTCCATCTTGTTTGGATCTGCATACTTGTGCTTCTTTCGTGCACTAACTACTCTCACCATGGCAAAGGCATTATAGAATTCTAGTGCTTTAATAGTAGATTACCGGCATATGGTTTTTCTTCGGATGACTTAAGGCTCCCTAGAATTACGTCTTCCATTGTCCCCCCAATTTCATCACAATTCTCACCAACTACATTCATTGAGATCAAATTCCTATGGTATATTTTGAGAGGTTGTACTTCCATTTCTCTCATTGCTTTCCAAAATAAATGACAAACTATAAGATATACAAATTAAGTTCTAAAATAACAAGTTCAAAGAATATCAATACAAAAAAAAAAAAAAAGAATTTCCTAGAGAAAAAATAAGCTATTAAATAACATAAATGTCAAGTCTAGGGAGAAATGATCACGTACAACATTCCAATCGAATGAAGTTATGGTCTTCGAATCATTTAAATTTGGGCCACGCATGATTAATATTAATGGAACATTTTTATCCAGCCATTAACCATAAACATATAGTTCTAATTCTTTTCTTTTTTTATGTTTGCAATGTTAGATAGATTTCATTAACACAAAATGGAGGGAATTACAATGTGTCACGCCCCCGAACCCGGATCCTTGCAGTGGTCCAACCTCGGGGACGCGAATTGAGAAGTAAGTGATAAATAATATTTCTCCCCACGATCCGCGTGTGTGAGGAAGACATAATTTCTAACACATCAAAAACATTTCACGGAAGCTTACGTAGCGTTGCAACTCAGAGCCCGTGGCCATCGGATTCCGCATCACACTCAACCTATCAGCGTAAAGCTGTCATAGCAATGCTCAAACTCAGACTGGAACAAACCAAGATAATAACATATACAGAGCTGACAGTAACAAGCTGTTAGACCCCGACCCAGACCAATTCGATTAGTATACGATTAGTATGTGTTTAGTCCTAAGTGGGTTTTAGTTATCGTCGGGTTAGAAATAATGAATTTAGTCCTGGATATAGCTTTAGGAATTTTGAGAACGGTTAGTATTAGTCAGACACGCTTAGGAAGGCCTGAGTGCACGTGTAAGCTCGGGAGGATCGTATCGATTTCCGTGTATTAGTGATTTTGATTTCATTTGAATGATTTTACTATGGGTTACAACTTTTGTTTTCAGCCCACTCACGTTTGAAGCCCAAAAACCCAAATTCTGGCCCAAAGAGGGTAAAATTGTCTTTTATGCACAAATCTGGACACAATTTTCGAGATTTCAAAACCATGCCAAAAATATACTTTTTGGAAACTAGATATTTCGAGGATCATTTTATCCTTCTTCATCGAAGTCATTCGAGGCCCGCAAGATCATGTTTTTGTCAATACAAGGTTCAATTTCATTGGGTCCCATTTACTAGTGTTTAAGTCAACTCTCTTCTCTTTCACTCTTTTCATTCTCAAAACCCTAACCCTAGAGCAGCCAAAGGAGAGAAAGCCTTTTTCCTTCCACTTTGATCTCTTGAATGATCAAGCTAGAAGACTCCAAAGAAGATTCCAAGACCATCACCTTCTTCCTCTCATCCTAAGTTTTCCATTTATGCAAATTTCTTGAAGTTCCAAGTTGGGCAAGAGCTCCATTTTCTTCCTCCTCTCTTGTTTGACCTTGTCTAGGTAAGAGCTCCAACCCATCTCCTTAATGAAGTCTTTTTGGCTCCTTAAAATCTTGTTTTTCATGTTACAAACCCTTTTGTGAAAATGGGTTTCTTGTTTTCAAGATTGAGTGAGTTTTGTGTGGTTTTCATGGGTTTTGTAGTTCTTGGGATTAGCTTGAGTGGAAGTGCTTGAAGAGATTTGTGGCATCTTTGACTAAGGCAAGTAACCAATCTAGGATGGATTATAGCATGTGTGCATTTGATTTGTCTTATTTTCGTTCTTCTCACTTCATTGGAAAATTTGGGGAATTTGGTTTTGATTGGAGAATGGGAGTATAATGTTTCCATTTGTGTTTTGAAATGTGTGTTTTACCCTTGGAGAGCATGGAGGCTCAGGGAGTGCAGGTGGAATGAGAAATAAGAAGAAAATGTGAAAAAATCTGAACTCAGCTGCACTTCCCGTGCAGTTTCGGTCAGCCGCTGGTCAGCTGGCGGCTAGCCGAAAACCCCATTTCGGTTAATCGTAAGCTGACCGAGCTCGGCAGTTCCCTTTCCAGAAGCTGGCTTTTCCGACAGTGGGTTTCGGTCAGCTTGACGGTTAGCTAGCGGCTAGCCGCCATACCCCATTTCGGCTAACCGCTGGCCAACCGAACGTTTTCGGCTCCTTTTCTAGAGAGCTAAGTTTTAGACCTAGATTTGCAGCGGTCAGCCTGTCGGTCAGCTGGCGGCTAGCCGCCGGATCCTAGTTCGGCTAACCAACAGCTAACCGCGAGCTGACCGAAGCTGACACCACTGCCATTTTGAACAGTATTTGCAAGAATGAAAACTAGAACATGTTAAGTGACCTTTAGCCTGATATTGTGCACTCGAAACCCGTGATGTCTTTGAACTTCTGGGGCACCAATTCTTTTTTTAAATTCCAACATTTGGGCTTCGGTTACACAAAGACCATCCAAAGGTCCTTACATGTGCTTGATAGGCTTTGTGTTCGTACTTTGGTTTTGATATAATGAATATCATCGTGTACTCGTTTTGAAGTTTAAGTACAAGCTCGTTTTGAAGATTTTTTTCAAGAAAAAGGGGATCACTTTCTAAGTGTGTTATGCATATTAATTATGCCTTATTGTTAGTCGTGTTTGCCGTGTTTTGATAAGTGATTTCCCCCTTTTTATCTCGACATGTTTTGATAGTGTTTCACGTGTTTTGTGCATTCATGAATTAAGTGAACACCACTGAGATTGGACTGCCCTTTCGGTTTGATCCACTGTCTGGGGTCCTTAAACATGTGGACTGTCTGCAGGCTGGTCGTGTATTTTATTACACAACGTGCGTGTCCGGTTCCGCGGCCGGAAATCCCTGTATATGTGGGAATCGTGTCGTGATTATATTATGTATATCGTGCTTGTCGTGCGTGTTTGCTCTTTTCATTATAAATGATAGAGAAAGGATGGGCTCTTTGTGGATTGTAACTATTCATGATATTATATGTATCCATGCTACTTTGTTTTAGTATCTCAGCTTTGTTATGTATTCTCGAAAATGTATCTTAGTCTTGTAGCTGTTTACAATCCAGCAAAATGTCTTTGATTGTTTCTTTAAACGTTTACTATTTTATGCTCATGCCTAAATTGATTACCTGCCAAACCGTTGTGTTTGATCCTTGTTTGTTGGTGCCCAGGTGCAGGTGACGTTGCCTTTGAAGAGGAGCATCCGGAGGAGGCTCTTGAGCCACCCCCAGATAGAGAGTGGCAGCCCGACAATGTCAACTAGACGTCGGGCGGGGTTTTGAGTTTCGTCATTTTGTCATGGGGTTCTTTTATTATTTTGAGGATTGTATTGGCCTGTGTTGGCCTCTTATGGGATGTAACTAAACTTAACTTACTTTTGTGTAGTCTCATAACTTGGACTATGATGGGAATGCCATGTTAACTCCTTTCTTTTGATACTATGTCTTGATATTATTTGTCATAGTACTTAAAGATTTATTGGTGCTTCTCATGATGTGATTTGCTACACGCTTCCGCAAACTTGATCGTGTGAGACCGATTCGGCGTGTTTCGGGAATCCTCACCGCGGGAACCTGTGGGGAAAACACACCATCACACGTCGCGGGCCCGGGGATCCGTTCCGGGGTCGCGACACAGGCTGATCATTACCCAAGCATATTCAAGTTATAAATTAACAAGTGCATTAATTACAATCCCAAGAAAAAAAGGCTCACAAAAGCCGTACAAAATAACAAGCAAAGAACAAATGCTACCCAAGTGTGTAACGTAACTCCGGAGTCAAGAACGGCGTTTATGTGACATCCCTGACAGAACAACCTGCAAAACTCGTGGCTTTACAGCCATTTGCTCACGTACTAGCTCAGGACGAGAACCTACTACCTAGAGCACCAAAGTATAGTATATCAGATACAACGGTCTGGCAGGTAATCAATTTAGGCATGAGCATGAAACTAATAAAATTTGAAAGAATAATGTTATAACAATATACTGAGTTTAAAACAATAATATGATTAAGATACCTTTCAAAAATACGAATGTCCATGAACAAATATGGAACAAATCTAGCATGAATACTTATAATATCATGAATTGATAATCCCTCATTAAGTCCATCCTTTCTCTACCATATAAAATGAAAAGAGTAAGCAGAACAGAACAAAACAAGATCTCGTACCAGAAAGGTAGATGGGTACCGGCCGCGTTACCGGAACAGAACAGGGTGTATATATATAATATATGACTAATTTGCAGAAAGTCCAAGTGTTTAATGACCCCCAAACGGTGGATCAGACTAAAGGGGTAATCCAAGCTCAGTGATGTTCATCATAAGTCATGAATGCACAAAACAAGGTGAATATATACAAAACAGATCGAAAATAGGGGAAATCACTTATAAAAATAGGGTAAGGCAAAACTGATTAGGAGTAGCATAAGCTATAGCAAAACGGGACTTAAGAAGTGATCCCCTTATTAGTTCTTGAAACAATTCGAAACATGGCTGAAGCTTGTAAATTAAAACGTGTACAAAACAATATTCGTCTTGTCAGAACTGAGAAATTAAATAAGTTTATCAAGTATATATATTAAGGCCCTTCATTTGACCCTCATGTATTTGACGACCCAAATGTCATAATAAAATGGATTTGGTGCTCCCGAAGCTAAAAGACATTTTGAGTTCCAAATGCATAATATCAAGTTAAATGCCCTTAAAAATATTCTGGTTTTCATTCCCCAAGAAAATCCAACAAAATAGACCAAACTAGAATTTCGGTTGGCTCGCGGTCACCTATCGGCTAGCCGCGGAGGTGCATGTCGGCTAGCTGTCAGTTGACTGCATGGTCCCAGACAGAAAAATGTAGCATACTGGAAATGTAACCGAACGTGCTCGGTCACCTGTTAGCTAGCCACGGAGATATACGTCGGCTAGCCCTAGCTGAACGCTAGCTGACCGCCAAATCCCATCAGCTACAAAATTATGTGTTTCTAACCGCGAGTCTCGGTGACCTGACGGTTCCTTGGCGGTTAGCCGTAGTCAAATTTTCGACTAGCCGCCATGGCTACCCATAACTTCTAAGCATACTGTGTTTCTAACAAAAACTGGGTTGGTTAGCCGCCGATCACCATCTGGCTACCCGCCAGCTCAGGAAAGACCATATCAGTTGCAGATTTAGGCTTTTCGTTCTCCAAACCAATAAGAATCCAACCAAAATGAAACTTGAGCTAAATAAAGGCATTCAAACAAAGCTTACCCATACATATGTAGTTTGTGGATTTCCAAAACAATACACCACATGGCTATAAGTATAAAAAAAAAAAAAAAAAAAAAAACTAGAAATCACATTTGAGGCTAAAATGAAATCCATACTCAAACATACATTAAGAAAACTAAAAAGATCACTTGCCTTAGTAAATCCAACCTTCTTCAAAGGTCCCACTCAAGAATGGAGCCAAGATCTACAAAACCCCAAAAAGAACTTCAAAACCCATACATTTGAAAACAAATGAACCCATTTCGAAAAAGGGTTTGTAAACATGAAAAATAAGATCTTTTGGAGGTGAAAAGAACTCCATTGAAGAGATGGTTGAAGCTCTTACCTAGAGATGACCAAACAAGAAGGATGGAAGAAGAAGAAGAGTTTGTCTAGCTGAAAACGCCCAACAAATGGGTCTAAGGGAAAGCTTGGAAGGAGAGGAAGAAGATGGTGAAAACCAAACTTCAATCCAAGTTCAAATGGCTGAGTTGCAAGGAGGAGAAAATGGAGAGAGAAAGAGGAAGAAGAAGCTCTCCCAGCTCTGCACGTTGAAGACCCATGAATGAAAATGAATGAATGAATGTGAGGGACAAAAGGGTTTATTTGGCTTGAGTGAGTGTGGGCCTCATCAGGTCTGAAACTTCTAATGGCTAAAACATGTACTTGCGGGCCCCGGACAAGGTCGACAAAGAAGGATAAAATGATCCTTGAAAAATCTAGTCTCCAAAAAGTATATTTTTTACATGGTTTCGAGATTTCAAAAATTGTGTCCAGATTTGGGTGTGAAAAGACAAATCCTACCCTTTTGGTCAAAAACACAGATTTCTGGCCTTCGTAAACTGACAGGCTAAAAACAAAAGTTGTAGAAAATAATAAAACTATTCAAGATAAATCAAAATAACAATTAAAACAGAATTCTAGGATCATCCTCCCATGCTTACACATGCACTCACGGCCTCCCTGAGCGTGTCTGACTCAACCAACGCTCTCAAAATTTCCAAAACTAATACCAAGACTAAAACAACCATTCTAATCCGACGAACACTAAAACCACTTAAAACTAAACACTCACTTAATTAACACCAATCGAGCTAATCTGGGATGGGGTCTGACACAATGGGCTTTCAATAGTCACAAATTTACACTACTAACCATCCATAGACTAAGATAGCAAAAGCCCTTTTGAAATAGACATCAAATAACCATGTCCACAAACTAAAAGCAAATTGCTTCTTTTATGAAACTTCTTTGTTGAAAAAAAAAAGATTACATTATCCCAGCCATAGTACCATAGCAAAATAAGATGACCAGATTTAGACCATTTAAACCCAACCCCTATAGTAAAAATCAATGTGCATGTGAAGGGGCTTAGGCCAATCTAGACCACTCCACTCCTACAGTAACAATCAGTGTGCATGAGCAAACCATTTTACCATGTCTGTTGCAGTCTTTTGATGAGTCCATAAAACTGCATCTCAGTCGCATCATCTCACTCAATTGTATGGACTTAAAGTAGGATAATTTCATTGAATTACATTGAAAGTCATAAAATCATGTATTTGAGCATCTAAGCTTGAATTCAAGTCAAAATTAGTTAAATTTCACATGATTGCATGGTTTTATCGTAATTATTCTTTTTGGATTATCTTACTAATGCACTACACAACTTTTTATTCGTACGTAAACATGCACATTTTATTTGTATCACTACATAGTGTTGGAAGTAGGTGGGCCTTGTGGATAGATTTTCAAAACTTTTGACCCACTTGACTCAAGGATCAAGTATCCAGAAGGCCATAAACCACATCCAGGATGCAATCCCTCTTTCTCATCAATCATGTACAGCAATATAACCTATCTAGAAGATAGAAATCAGCAACTACATGCAACAAAATAATCTAACACAAGAGAAGAATCAAATTATACCTTTAGAGCCCAATAGTGCTCTAATCGAGGAGAAGACAACCAACTAGAACAAGAACTCTTCTTGAAGCAATTAGAGATCTCCAAGACCTTGTTGTCTTCCACGCTATGACCCTCTATCAGATCTCTTTTCTCAAGAGGATGTGTGGGATCTTCAAGAGAAAACCGTACTAGAAACTCTAAGGAACTAGAAGGTAACTAGAAGAGAAAAGAGGAGAAGAAAAGTTGTGCAACACTTGCACTAGAGGCTCTTGGGCGTGGGTATTATGTCATGGACGTCCAAGGGGTGTATTCCCCTTTAAATAGCCCTAAAGTCTCCTCTGCTATCTCTCTTACTAATTTGTATTAGAAGTCACACTTCCACACAAATTAGTAGCTTACTATTACCACTATTAGAAGTCCCACTTCAAATAGAAATAGTAACTTTCTAATTCCTTCCTTTTAGAGTTTAAGTAAGAATAGAATCTTTCTAATACTTAGGCTAGCGTGGGGACCACTAGGGATTCCTTAGAAAGCTGGCTCCAACTGGGACACGCGACCCCACATCAAATGTGTAATCCAGGCCCACAGTTAATTGCAAATAACACCACTATATAAATGCAATTGCACTCCAGCCTAAGGAATAAATTACAATGAAGACCATAAACTTCCCAATTACCACAAGTATGCCCCTCCATCATTATCCCTGGATCAATTGGAATAAATCTGTCTCATCCAATCTTAGATCCACATCTTATTATCCTTGAGCCCCAATTAATTACAGTGATCATCAGTACCATCCAATTAACTCTTAATCGAGATGGGTGCGCACTTACTAATGATAAATCCATTAATTGGCACAAGGCGATAATGTAGATAGATTCCATATTGACCATTGGATGTTCCCACAATCCTACTACCACGTACCCAAGACACCAAGGTGTTGACCTACAGTTGGCCTCACTCATTGGTGACTCAAAGCAAATGAATAGATAGAAACTTGAGTTCATCAATGTCTTAGGATTAAAAGCCTATTGTTAGGGAATTATGAGAGTAGTCCTTAAATCGAAACAATATTTCATAAGGTGTTTCTCATGGTCCTTCAATACATCCAATGTACCAGCACTATAATCTAGAATCTTACATTCTAATGATCGAGACAAATCACACCATAACATAGTGATCAAAGTGTTGCAACCTTATCAGACGAGATATCCAGTCTCATCACTGGTTGTGAAGATATTTTTAAGTATAAGATTTGTGACACATGTCTCCCGTATGTGGATCTCATCCGTATACATATATCACATCTAATATACTAATGAGACTTGATTCATCTCATGAACCATCATGTCATATGTATTGGTCATGTGCATTAAGTAATAAATCATCATCATCTCATGAAAGGAAAGCATGATTATATTGATAAATAAAGAAATCAATCTATTTATTACATCAACTGATGGATTGAGACCATACAATATAACAATCTCCCACCTGGGCTCAATGCCAGTCAGGGTTGCATCTCATGCCCATCCCGTCTACATGTTGCTTGAAGACTTTGGTAGTCAAAGGCTCAGTAAAGGGATTTGCCAGATTGTCCGCAGAGTTTATCTAGGTGATAGCAATATCACCTCTCTGCACAATCTCTCTGACTATGTGTTATTACCTCTTTACATGCTTTTAGCTCCTGGGCTCTTTGGACTTATCGATTGCCCTGCTGTTATCACAGTAAACTGTGAGCGACTATCCTGCCAAAAGTACCACTCCAAGTTCCACGAGGAACCTTTTGAGCTAATTTGCTTCTTTACCTGCTTCTCAAGCAGCTACAGCATAAACATATACCCAGAAGTTGATTTCTTGGAATCCTTATCTGACATGAAGTCAGAATCTGTGTAACCGACTGGAATCAGTTCATCACTACTATAAATTAACATGTAATCTCTAGTCCTTCTCAAGTATTTGAGAATACACTTTACAACATTCCAATGTTCGAGTCCTGGGTTAAACTGATATCTGCTGACTAAGCCCACTGCACAACAGATATCCGGTCTAGTATATAGCATAACATACATGAGGCTACCAACAGCTGAAGCGTATGGTATCGACCTCATCTGCTCCTTTTCCTCAGCTGTCTTAGGACACTGATCTTTGGAAAGGTGCACTCCATGCTTGAAAGGTGTAATACCCTCCTTGGAGTCTTGCATAGCAAATCATACCAGTACCTTATCTATGTATGCAGCTTGGGATAAGCCAATCATCCTATTTTTCCGGTCTCAATGTAGTTTGATCCCTAGGATGTGGCTGGCTTCTCCCAAGTCCTTCATATCAAAAGTCTTTGCCAACCAAACTTTTACTGTTGAGAACATCCCTATATCACTCTCTAGGAGAAGGATGTCGTCGACCCGAAAAATTACCCTACCTCCTTTACTTTTCATATACACTCATGACTCATCTATTTTTGACAAAAATCAAATGACTTGATTGCCTATTCAAAACGGATGTTCCAGCTTCGGGATGACTGCTTCAGTCCATAAATAGACTTATGCATCTTGCAAACTCTTTACTCTTGGTTTGTAGCTACAAAACCGTTTGGCTGTACCATATAGATGTCTTCCTCAAGATGGCCGTTGTGAAACGTCGTCTTGACATCCATTAGTCAAAACTCGTAATCGAGATGAGCCTAAATGGATAAGAGTATCCAGATGAACTTGAGCATGGCTACCGGCGAGAAGGTTTTCTCATAATCGAAATCTTCTTTCAAAGTATATCCTTTCGCAACAAGCCTGACCTTTAAAGGTCTCAACTCTTCCATTTGGTCCTTTTTTTCTCTTGTAGATCCACTTGCACCCAATAGGTTTAATATTGGCAGGCAAGTCCACAAGTGTCCAGACCTGATTGGAGTACATAGACTCCATCTCAGCTTTCATAGCATCTTGCCAACGTCCCGAATCTATGTCATTAATTGCTTCATCATAGTTACAAGGATCTCGTTCCAGTTCTTCCGGGATTACCTCGTAAGACTCTCCCAAGAACGAGAACCTGTCAGGGGGTCTGACAATCCTCCTACTACGACGAGGCACTGGTGTAACTACTGGGTCTAGTAAGGGCACATCTTCCTAAAGTTCGGTCATACTTGGATTTAGAATTATTTTCTCTTGAATTTCTTCCAAGATCACCTTTTCTAAATATTTCCGGTCCATCATGTAATCTTCCTCTAGAAAATTTGCATTAGTGCTCACCAGCACTTTCTGCTCTCAGGGATTATAGAATAACCAACCTTTAGTTCCTTTAGGATATCATACAAACGTGCACACTTCCGACTTCGTTTCCAACTTATCCGTCTTAACCTTTAGCACGTGTGCCGGACAACCCCAAATGTGTAAATGTTGTAGACTAGGCTTTCGCCCGGACCACAACTCCCGGGGAGTCTTAGGTACAGACTTAGATGGTACGAGGTTTGTATGTACATTACAGTATCCAAGGCGTATCCCCAAAAGGATATAGGTAATCCTGAGAAACTTAGCATAGACCTAATCATATCTAAAATAGTCATGTTCCTTCTTTCTGTTAATCTATTCTGTTGAGGCATACCAGAAGCATACAACTGGGATAGAATCCCATTTTCTGATAAGTATCCCATAAAATCAGCAGAGAGATATTCCCCTCCTCGATCTGATCGAAAAGTCTTGATACTCTTACCTAATTCTTTTCCGCTTCCGCTCGAAACTCTTTAAACTTTTCAAAAGCCTCGGACTTGCGGTGCATAAGGCATATGTATCCATATCTTGAGTAATCATCTATGAAAGTGATGAAATACTCATATCCTACTCTGGCCCTGACATTAATGGGTCCACACACATCAGTATGCCCTAATTCCAATAAACCTTTGGCCCTATTGCCTTTAGATGAAAATGGTATTTTGGTCATTTTGCCTTCTAGACAGGACTCGCAGACAAGCATTGGTTTTACAACCAATGAAGGCAAGATACCATCTTTCACTAGCCTGTCAATCCTGTTTAGGTTTATATGACCTAGCCTCAAGTGCCAAAGTTTTGTTGGATTAGATGAAGGTGACTTCCTCTTTAATGATGGTCTATTAATTGTTTCAGTATCATGTATCTCATACATTGTAGGAGTTAACAAATAAAGCCCATTGGTTACCTTGCCAGAACATATAAAAGTACCATTCCTCTTTATGACAACTTCAGTACCAAAAGTAATGGAAAAACTTTTATTGACCAAACTAGAAACTGAAATTAAATTCCGCCGTAAAGACGGTACATATAACGTGTCTGACAAAACCAACTTATTATTTGAAAAACATAAAGTAATAACTCCCACTGAAACTACCTCTGCCTGAGCATCAGATCCTAGGTTAACAATGATTTCTCCGTCACTGAGCCTCCTGGTTTCCCTGAACCCCTGAAACGAATTACATATGTGATTAGTTGCCCCGGAGTCCACACACCAAGATTCTGAAGTACCAGTTGCAAAACTAACTTCAGAAATAAGTGACTCAATCATACCTGAGGTCTTCTTCTTAGACAGATACTCTGGACAATTCATTTTCCAATGTCCTGTCTTACCACAATGGAAACACTTTCTTTGACCCTGAACCCCTAACCTTGGCGACTCCACCATTAGGACCATTCTCCACCTTAGGACCTTTCGGAACTGATTTCTTTTTGCCTTTCCGACCTTTGCCTTTCGGCTTGGACTTGGCATCTGACTTTTCTATCACTAGGCAGTTGGCTTCTTCTTCATAATCCCTTCAGTCACCACCAGCTGGCTAAACAACTCAGCCAGAGTCAGATTCATCTTATTCATATTGTAATTAATCTTGAAATTGTTGAATGACTCTGGTAGTGGCTCAAGGATTATGTCGATCTGTGATTCTGCATCAATCGCAGCTCCTAGTACATCTAACTCATTTAATGAGTCCATCATTTTCAACATGTGTTCCTGTACTGATGTACCTTCAGCCATCTTGGTGCTAATGAGCACCCTCATAGCTGCCTGCCTAGCATGCCTGCCCTGTTCCGCAAACATCTCCTTTAAGTTCGATATAATATCGTATGCAGTCTTATAGGATTGATGTTGGTGTTGCAAAACACTAGACATGGATACCAGAATGTAGCATCTGGCCATCTCATCGTCTTTGGCCCATTTGGTGTATACTTCCTTTTGTTCTTCCGGTGCATCCGGGCCAGGCTCATCAAGGGGGGTTTTGGTAAGGACATATTTATAACCTGAGGCGGTCAAGACAATATCCAGGTTCCGTTTCCAGTCTACATAGTTGGATCCCACCAACTTATTCTGGTTGAGGATGGTCGCAAGTGGATTGGAAGTATTTGAATTCATGCTTGAAAAACTGTAGCACATAACCATACATTCAATTAATGAATTTAAATGACATTAGGGTTTAATATTCTACCAAATTTATGTGGGAATCCTCATAACCACTAAATTTAGAATACATCGGAATCCCAATCCCTGTGGTATGCCTCCTTGGGGAGTGCGAAAACCACCTAAATTGGTGAGGATCAAAGTTGGTCAAAATTAGGATTAAGACTAACTATCCATGATCCCTTTCATTCATTATTATCTAGGTATTTCATACCAAATAATGAATGACTCCCGATTAGCTTTGGTTTCTAAAATATATGAGGCAAATCCTTGGGGATACTACATCATTATTTTAGTTAAGTGTGACCCACCAACTAGCATTATATGACAACTGTTGAGGGCAACTCCTCCTTGGGGAGTGGGCCCCCGCCCCGTCTCACCAACACTATCCATAGGAGATCCATATCTAGTAACCGGAGAAATAAAAGCCCTCCGTGGGGAACGGCCATTCTCAAGATGGCGCGAGGCTAATACTTTCTTTACAATGAACCTATGGTGGAAAACCATGGGGATTTCTCAATTTAAATGCCCCGCTCCCACTTAATATTTTATAATTGAGGATTTCCTTGTAAGGTATTAGGGCCCACATGTATATTTTTGAACATCAAATCATCTCATGATATGATCAAAGATTGGTTCCAAGTCAAGTTATTTTAAGGAAAGTTCAGTTTCTTAAATTAGTGTTACAAATGTGTCCATCTCATGGGTCATCAACACTAATTAGAACTCTTTCCAAAAATTAATTTGATTTGACCAATTTTAGTAACTTGTTATGTTTGGATTAGATTTGGAAATATTCTAAATTAAGCATCCATCCATAAATAGAAAGTGCTAAAATTAGAAACTAGCTAGTCCTCTCCTCCACAGGGCCCAAGTGGAATAAACTTTTTGGACTTCTAGACTTTCCAAAACTTTGGGATTCCTCAAACTCTTTGGGGCATCACCGAAGGCTTTTGGTAATCTTCAAGCTCTTTGATTAGGAGTCCAACTTTACTTTCCTTCCTCGTCTCAGACATCGCCAGAATTTACAAATTTAGAAAAATTACATAAATTCCTATGCCTCAATTATGAGACTTACATGGTAATCTAAACATGGAAATAAAAGGGCTATAGGGAAATTCACCATGCCTTGCCCTTTCACAGGAAACCAAGGAAACCATGATGCCCTTTACACTTAGCCACAAATAAACCAATAACCATAAAAAGAAAGTAAAAGACTTGTGGGCCATATGGAGAGGACATTATCACCTGCAAGTTAGTATCTCATACAACAAAGCATCTCACAAAACCAAGTTACCAAACCACAATGGAAAAACAAGATGCCAAAAGTAGCTACCCTTTTAATTCATGCACTTCGTAGAGGGGGTTCGGGGGTGTCCCTAGAGGGCTCGGTCGACCGACCCTACAGGTACCCGGTCGACCAAGCGCGGGGCCCGGTCGACCCGCCTGACGAAGGAAGAAAATTGGGTTTTTTTTTAATTCGAGTCCAAACACCTCCAAAACACTTTTGAAGGCTCTCAATGGCATCCTACCATCCTTCCATCATAATTAAACCCTTTTGTGACTATCCAAACATGGATTTACTACATAAAGTAAACAAACTCAATCATAACTGATCCTTACATAGCCCCAGGTCTATCCTCTTCGCATCTCATGCAAAGATTAGATCTAGATCGCTGATCTAACACGATTAGAGATGTGGTATGGCTCTGATACCAATTGTTGGAAGTAGGTGGGCCTCGTGGATAGATTTTCAAAACTTTTGACCCACTTGACTCAGGGGATCAAGTATATGTTAGGAATTTTGTAGATTGCAATTTGATGGATGCATAATCATTCAAGCATCATTTGATTTACACACATATGCATTGATTTAAGAAATCTTGAAATCTTGTTTTAAACATGCATTGTTTTTAAGAGTTGTAAAAGTATTGATTTTTTCATGATTTGTTTTTAAATCTTGGATGCATTTGGTTTAGAAAAGAGTTTTATCAAATCAAGCTAGCCATTGGTTTTAAAGTTTCGAATCTTTTTGGCTTTTTATGTTCCATGTTTTAAAACCCTTAGAATGATTTAAAACATGTTTTAAAGCTTGATTTTAT
This sequence comes from Cinnamomum chago, assembly GCA_038049695.1. NCBI lineage: Eukaryota > Viridiplantae > Streptophyta > Magnoliopsida > Laurales > Lauraceae > Cinnamomum > Cinnamomum chago. The sequence goes on along the minus strand of CP142455.1, from coordinate 44,952,588 downwards.
GGCCCAAAAAGTTCCCTTAAGAAAACCTTCAAATTTGCAAAAGTTGGGAATTTTTGGTCCCAGGGGGTCAACCTGCAGTGTGGCAGGTCGACCCCCCCAGGGACCCGGGTCGACCTGCCACACTGCAGGTCGACTGGGTCCTAAAGCACCAACAGTCATTTTTCTGACCGTTGTGTGTAGCAGGTCGACCCCCCCTTTTCCCAGGTCGACCCGGGACTAGCCGTTGGGCATTTTTTGCTATAAAAATGAGTTCTTTCCTTTGCCAAAAGTTGGGAATTTTAAGGCCCTCCTTGAGGGGTTTTGAGGCAAATAGAAGGGAAATGAACTAAGGGATGAAGGGGATCATTAGGAAAGCTAAAGCTTGGATTAATGAAGTTAAATCACCAAGTAGGCTCTACTTTCCTTAATCATATGTTTTCATGCTTTGTTTTACTTTTGGTAAATCTTGTGTAGCATGATAAACTATGTATGAAGTGTTGTGTCCTTAACATGTTTTATGTTTTGAGTTGATTTATTGTTTTGGATACAACACCATTTGATTCAATCCAAGTAGTCATTTATCTTTGGTAAATCTAAGTAGATCATGTTAATGAAAGAATCTTTGAAATTATATGTAACATGATTCATATACTTGGTTGAATCTTTGGTTGTTGTTTTCCATCATAAGAAAATCTCTTTCAAATGTATCTTATGTTTTGGATTCAACATCTTTACAAATCATATGTATCTTTGTTTTAAAGTTTCACAACTTGCCTTTCTTTGATAGGTATATCATATTCAAGTTGAATTTTTAAGTACAAATGATTTGTCCCCTTATTTCAATCAAATCTCATTTTATGTTTTATGAGCTACATTGTTGATTTGATTGACATCCCTATGCTTCACATGTTTTGGTCTTTGAATTTTCACAACTTGTTTAGGATTCAAATGTATATCTTTTACAAGTTAGTTTTAACATGTGATTAGCATTTCCTCAATCATAAATGTTTTATGAGCTAAAACTTTCAAAAGCCTTAGGCATACATTTATGAGCTTTCATTTTCTAAATGATTGAGGACATCATACACACATCATGAGCATACATCTTTGCATTCATTTAGTGTGTGTGTGTGAGTTAGTTTTTCACTTCCATATCCGCCTATTTAAGAGGCATTGTAATGAGCTTAATTGAATCTCCATCAAGTGTATTATAGACACTAATTAGAGAGATAACCAACCTTGTGGTTGAAGAGGTTATTGCTTAGCCTATAAAAGCATAATGTATAGGTTGATGTTAAGCCTTGAAAAACATCATTGTAAAGGTTATTGCTTAGCCTTGAAAAGCATATTGTAAAGGTTATTGCTTAGCCTATTGAAAAGCATAAATAGTGGAAATCCGGTGGGTTGTTGGATCACAACCCGGTAGTGGATGTAGGCATTGAGGCCGAACCACTATAAATCCTTGTGTGATGGTGCTTGCTTTGTGGTGATTGATTTTATTAAGCTTCCGCATTTTGTTTGATAATCATCACTTGTGACTAGTTGGTTTTAAAGAAGTTAAAATTGTTTAAAATTGGTCATAATTGGAGCTCACCCTATTCACCCCCCCTCTAGGGTTCGGATCCCCGGACTTTTCAGTATCCAGAAGGCCATAAACCACATCCAGGATGCAATCCCTCTTTCTCATCAATCATGTACAGCAATATAACCTAATTTAGAAGATAGAAATCAACAACTACATGCAACAAAATAATCTAACACAAGAGAAGGAGCAGATTATACCTTTGGAGCCCGGTAGTGCTCTAATCGAGGAGAAGACAACCAACTAGAACAAAAACTCTTCTTAAAGCAATTAGAGATCTCCAAGACCTTGTTGTCTTCCACGCTATGACCCTCTAGCAGATCTCTTTTCTCAAGAAGATGTGTGAGATCTTCAAGAGAAAATCGTACTAGAAACTCTAAGGAACTAGAAGGTAACTAGAAGAGAGAAGAGGAGAAAAAGAGTTCTGCAACACTTGCACCAGAGGCTCTTGGGCGTGGGTATTATGTCATGGCCGTCCAAGGGGTATATTCCCCTTTAAATAGCCCTCAAGTCTCCTCTGTTATCTCTCTTAGTAATTTGTATTAGAAGTCACACTTCCACACAAATTAGTAGCTTACTATTACCACTATTAGAAGTCCCACTTCAAATAGAAATAGTAACTTTCTAATTCCTTCCTTTTAGAGTTTAAGTAAGAATAGAATCTTTCTAATACTTGGGCTAGCGTAGGGACCACTATGGATTCCTTAGAAAGCTGGCTCCAACTAGGACATGCGACCCCGCATCAAATGTATAATCCGGACCCACAGTTAATTGCAAATAACACCGCTATATAAATGCAATTGCACTCCAGCCTTAGGAATAAATTACAATGAAGACCCTAAACTTCCCAATTACCACAAGTAGGCCCCTCTATCATTATCCATGGATCAATTAGAATAAATCTGTCTCATCCAATCTTAGATCCACATCTTATTATCCTTGAGCCCCAATTAATTACAGTGATCATCAGTACCATCCAATTAACTCTTAATCGAGATGGGTGCGCACTTACTAATGATAAATCCGTTAATTGGTACAAGGGGATAATGTAGATAGATTCCATATTGACCATTGGATGTTCTCACAGTCCTACTACCACGTACCCAAGACACCGAGGTGTTGACCTACAGTTGGCCTCACTCATTGGTGACTCAAAGCAAATGAGTAGATAGAAACTTGAGTTCATCAATGTCTCAGGATTAAGAGCCTATTGTTAGGGAATTATGAGAGCAGTTCTTAAATCGAGACAGTATTTCATAAGGTGCTTCTCATGGTCCTTCAAGACATCCAATGTACCAGCATTATGATCCAGAATCTTACATTCTAATGATCGAGACAAATCACACCATCACATAGTGATCAAAGTGCTGCAACCTTATCAGATGAGATGCCTAGTCTCATCACTAGTTGTGAAGATATTTTTAAGTATAAGATTTGTGACACATGTCTCCCGTATGTGGATCTCATCCATATACATATATCACATCTAATATACTAATGGGACTCGGTTCATCTCATGAACCATCATGTCATATGTATTGGTCATGTGCATTAAGTAATAAATCACCATTCATCTCATGAAAGGAAAGCATAATTATATTGAAAAATAAAGAAATCAATCAATTTATTACATCAATTGATGGATTAAGACCTTACAATCTAACACATAGTTCATGGAATTTCAGTCAACGTGATATATTCATGCACATGCATACGGTAGAATCAGGCACATACAAAGCATTATTGTTTATTATATTAAATTATTATTTTTGAATTTTATGCGAGAAGAATCAGATTTTGGGGTCTACATTGAGAGAAATTGAGAGAGAAAAGAGAAAAAAAAGCTTGATGAAGGAGCTACCTTTGGGATGAAAGTCCGGGATCCGAATCCTAGAGGGGGGATGGGAGGAGTGAATAGGGTGAGATTTGAATTAGTGACCAATTATGCCAAATTTTAACTTCTTTGAATCAATTAGTGGCAAATGATGCTATAGAGGTAACGTAAGGAAGCTAAAAAAATAATCACCACAACTCATCCACCATGACACAATAATTTATAGTAGTTCGGCCTCAATGCCTACATCTACTACCAGCTTGTGTTCCTACACCCCACCGGATTTCCACTATGTATGCTTTTCAATAGGCTAAGCAATAACTTTACAAAATGCTTTTCTAGGCTTAGCAATAACCTTTAAATTATGCTTTCCAAGGCTAAGCAATAGCCCCTTGGATTTTGTGGTTCACCATTAACCTTTACACTTATGCTTTTATAAGGCTAAGCAATAACCTATGCAACCAAAATGTTGGTTATCTCTCTAAATAGTGTCCAATATACACTTGATGGAGATAAAATTTTGGCTCAATACAATGCCTCTAAATAGGCGGATATTGAAAGTCCAGAACCGAACACTAGAGGGGGGGTGAATAGGGTGCACACAAACAACTAAGCCCAATTCTTTTCTAAACCAATATCAAGTAAGAAAATAATTGATACAATCAAAATTGACATTGATAAGGAAACATTAAACATAAGAGCATTATCCACACAATCACCATAACAAGCAATTTTATAGTGGTTCGGCCAAACATGCCTACATCCACTCCCGGTACTCCTACCGGTATTCCACTATCAATTTTAAGGTTTAGGCTAACCTCCAACCTTACAACTACAAATGCTTTTTACTCAAGGCTAAGCATTAACCTATACAACCACATATGCTTTTCAATAGGCTAAGCATAAACCTTTACAACAAGATTTTTAATCTAAAAAACTATGCCTAAACAAGCATACAATGAGATGTAAGTGAATACAATTAAATGCCTCTTAACATAGGCTGATATGAAAGTGATAATTTAACTAAGACATATGCATGATAAATGCAAAGATCAATAAATGATACATTTACCTTTAAATCTACACTACTAGAAAAAAGGGCTTTTATATCGGTTGCAAAAACTGCCCTATATCGGTTTTTCATATAACCGATATAATATATTCAGTCAAGGTATTTTATATCGGTTAATATCTTTTTATATCGGTCAATTTTTTTTTATATCGGTTACACTGGAACCGACATAATAATCTCTATATATAATATCGGTTAGGAAAATATGTGATATTAATTTCAATATTTTATATCGGTTATTATAAAACCGATATTATAGACAAATATTTTATATCGGTTGTATACATATATTTTATATCGGTTGTATACACATATTTTATATCGGTTATTATGGAACCGATATTATATATACATATTTTATATCGGTTCATTCCCTCCTTTTTATTTTTCCTTCTTCCCTCCCTTTTCAGGACGTCCTACGGCTAACCGCCTGTGCACATGCGGCTAACTGCCAATGCACCTGCGGCTAACCGCCAGTTATATAAAATATTTTATATCGGTTATTATGAAACCGATATTATATACCTCAAATCCCTTAATCCCCCGCGCGGGCTCACTCCTTCTTTCCCTCTTTTTTTTTTCCTTCCCTCCGTTCTCTTTCTTTCTCCATCATTCCTTATTTCCTCTCACTCTCTTCTCTCCTCACTCTCGCCTCTCTTCCCAGCGCTTCTCTCCCTCCAAAAACCCCTTTCCTCTCACTCTCGCTCTCTCTGCTCTTTTCTCACTCTCGCTTTCTCTACTCTCTCTCTGCTCTCCCTGTCTCTCTCGCTCACTCTCGTTCTCCGGAGAAGAAGAAGACGACGACGACGAAGAGGAAGAAGCTGCTCTTCCGGCGCTGTGCAGGTGCTAGGTACATCACGTTCTTTCCTTTCTTTTTGTTTCGTTTCTTTCTTTCCCTTTTCTTCTGCTGCTACTGTTTTCTGTTCTCTCTCTCTCTCTCTCTTTTTTTTTTGTTCTGTTTTCTCACAATCTCTGCTGCTGTTTTTCTTGCTGATGTTCTGTATTTTTTTTCCCTGTTGTTTTTCTTTCCCTGCATTGTTTCTGTTGTTTTTTTTACCTGCTGCGTTTCTTCACAATGCTGTTTTTTCCCTGCTGTTTCGGCTAGCCGCCTCCAAGTTGGAGGCTAGCCTCCAGAAGTTGAAGGTGATTTTACACTACTTTCCATTCAATTTGGGTTAAATCTCAAAACATGAAAGTTGTAGCCCTCTGATAAATATTTCATTTGGATCAAGAATCATGTTGTTTCGAGTTCAGAAGAGGAAGTTATGAATTTTCTACTGGAGACAACTCTGCTTCACTCAGGTTGCTGTTTTTCTGTGACCAGTCAGCTTCAAGGTGATTTTACACTACTTTCCATTCAATCTGGGTTAAATCTCAAAACATGAAAGTTGTAGCCCTCTGATAAATATTTCATTTGGATCAAGAATCATGTTGTTTCGAGTTCAGAAGAGGAAGTTATGAATTTTCTACTGGAGACAACTCTGCTTCACTCAGGTTGCTGTTTTTCTGTGACCAGTCAGCTTCAAGGTGATTTTACACTACTTCCCATTCAATCTAGGTTAAATCTCAAAACATGAAAGTTGTAGCCCTCTGATAAATGTTTCATTTGGATCACGAATCATGTTGTTTCGAGTTCAGAAGAGGAAGTTATGAATTTTCTACTGGAGACAACTCTGCTTCACTCAGGTTGCTGTTTTTCTGTGACCAGTCAGCTTCAAGGTGATTTTACACTACTTTCCATTCAATCTGGGTTAAATCTCAAAACATGAAAGTTGTAGCCCTCTGATAAATGTTTCATTTGGATCAAGAATCATGTTGTTTCGAGTTCAGAAGAGGAAGTTATGAATTTTCTACTGGAGACAAATTCTGCCATTCAAATCAGGATGGCTCACGGCTAGCCGCAGGAAAAGTTGGGGGCTAGCCGCAGGAAGCACAGAAAATCATCCTGAAAAAAAAATGCTTACTGGAAAGCTGACCGTGGGTCTGGCGGCTAGCCCCCTTGCAAAGGCCGCCAGGTGACCGTAAGGTCACCTGACCCTTTCTAGAAGGACTATTTATAAAAAAAAAATACATATATAATATTAAATCGGTTACAGAACAAACGATATAATACAATCCCAAAAAACCGATATTATAAATATTTTTTATATCGGTTTCACTTTTTTTATATCGGTTTTACAGTAATATGTGTTATAATTTCAGGTTTAAAAGACATCAGTTGTCCAAAAACCGATATGAAATAATACACATATTATATCGGTTATAGTTATCTATTATATCGGGGGTACTTATATCGGTTTGAAGTTTACTGAAAAACCGATATAATATGTCTTTTATATCGGTTTTTAGCCGATATAAAAACCCTTTTTTCTAGTAGTGCTACTTCTATCTCTTTTGAAAATCAAAGCTCATAAATTATACGAGATAGAATGACTACAAATGTTTTTTGAAAGAGAACAATAAATGTCTAACATGTGAGTTTTCTTAAACAAATGATAAAGTTAAAATGATAAACATATTTTAAAAACAAATCATGTTTAAACATTCAGCATTTGAACACTTTTAATCATGCATTTTAAGAAATCATAGATTTAAAGACAAGCATGAATAAAATAAGGATAAAAGAAGCAAACCCAATGAAGAATCAAAGTTTTGTCATGATGATTTGCCTCCTAGCATCCCTCTAGCCTAGCATGGATGTCCCACCTTCCTTGGCCCTCAAAAGTCTCAAAAGTGTTCGCACAAATCCCAAGGAAGAATTCATTTTATAGAGAAAACGAGCTCCAACGGAACTATTGTCGGTCGACCGACCCCCAACGGTCACATTACAACGGCTATATTTTTGAAAAATTCGGACCATTGAAAAAGGTGACTGACAGTTGACCGACACTCGACCGACAACCTGACCAACGTTCCCTGATGCATTGTTTTTACATTCTGGAATAGGAGCCGACAGGTGACCGACTAGAGCTCGGCTGACCGACCATTCCTGGATTTTTAAAGATTTAAAAATGATTTCAAAAAGGAATTTTTCTGGTCTTGGGGGTAAGGCTAGACTAAGGGCTGACATGTTTGATAAAAATAGATTTTAAAGATCAAATCAAAACATGTTTGAGCAAGATTTAACATAAGACCTTTTTGATGCATAAGTCAAGCTGATGAAAATGCATGTATCCAATCTAATTGCAAACTAATGAAAACCCTAACAGATATAACAGTGAAAATCTAACTCACACATACACTAGATGAGTGCAAAGATAAATGCTCAATGTATAAGCATGATGTCCTCGATCAATTTGAAAATGAAAGCTGTAAGACCCCGACCCGAGTGAACCCGATTAGTGCTAATTAAGTTACGTGTTAGTGCTAAGCTTGATTAGTGTTTTTGGCTAAGTTGAGTTTGGAATAGCTTTTGATATAGTTTTGGGGATTTTGATTTGCTTTGTGTTAATAGGGCCCTTTGGGGGGTTCCCTTTCATGACATTGCATATGTTTGAGGATTTATCAGAGGTTTTTACATTCATGATTTTAATCCCGTTTTACTCGTTTTGATGATCCCTACAACTTTCATGTTGATCCCGATTCCGTTTGAGGTCCCGAAACCCGATTTCATAGCCTTGAGGGTAAAACAGTCATTTCACACCAAATCTGTACCCAAAACTTGATATTCCCGAAACCCGCGAAACATATACTTTTTGGAAACTAGATATTTCGACGAACATTTCTTCCTTCTTCGTCAAATTCATCCAAGGTCCCGAAATAGATGATTTCAGCCAAACTAGTCCCTTAAGTTATGGGACCCAAACCTCACTTGTTAACAAAAGAGAACCCACCTCCTTCATTCATTTCACTCTCCATTGCTCCAGCACAAACCAGCTGAACCTAGGGTTCCTTGTGTTTCTCTTCTTCTTCTTGCTTCTTCATCTCAAATCCTCACCAATCTTGCACCAAACTCGAAATGGAGATCACCAACCTCTTCCTCATCTAGCAAGCTTCACTTTGATACCTTTTGTAGAAGAATCCATCAACTTTGAGACTCCCTTTGAGATAGCTCTCTTCATTTGAAGGTCATCCAAGTAAGTGTCTTCTTCATATTCTAGATTTGTGTTCCTATAGCCTTAGAGAAGCTCCACCTTTATTATTGAAAGGTTTCCTTGTCATTTCATTGTTTGACCCATTTTAGGGTTTGTTTTGGGGGTTTTTGATTGTAGCTTGGCTTTGAGCAATAGAAGTGAATAGAGGCTTGATTTCAGCTAGCTTGGACTTGAGGCAAGTGAATGATTGGATGTTTTTAAGTTTCAAATGGTTTGGTGAAGCATTTATGGATTTTCATGCTTTCATTGATTGCTTTTATTGATTTTTCATGGTTGGAATAAATGATCTTAATGCATCTTGATAGCCTCATTTAATGTCTTGGAAACATGTGTTTAAGTCATCTTGATTATAGTTCTTTGTGGTTGTTGATGTGTTGGAAGGAAAGGAAACAAAAAGGAAAAAAATCAAGTTCCCGGACCTGCTACACACCCAGGTCCGATCGATCGGACGTGCAGGCCGATCGATCGGTCTGTCTTTAACTGTAAGGCTTTTTGAGCCGATCGATCGGACGTGCAGGCCAGTGGGTTTTGAAATTTTTTTTTTGTGGACCTTGGCTACCCTCCTTGGACTCACTTGACCATATGTGAGAGCGTCTTGAGCCGATGCTCTTTACGGTTGGTTCGGATGCATCGAAGTCCAATCTATTTCAATCTTGAACGGGATGGAACGACACGATATCTTCTTCATACCTAAATGCAAAGTCTATTTTCCTTGGGTATCGCGAATTCTATTCCTTTCGGTGACTGAGTAGGTTGCTCGATGGTTCCGGGTTGACATCATACTTAGGATGGACCGTTTATAGTCTTGATTTTTCTATCATAACATCTAGTTATAACCATAAGCTCAATTTAAGTTTTGAAAATCGTAAAAGCGGATAAGGAGCCCGGAATGTCTTCAAACTGAAGGAGTACCAAGTCATCTCCATCATCGACATACGGGACCCCTATTCACTCAATTAGATCTTAAAAATCATTATCTTTCCCGAATTAGTATAGTTTATTATATTCTTCATTTCCAAGATTTACATTACATGAATTGTCTTCCCCGATAGCATTGTTGTACACTTGAAACGGTTACTTGACCCGATTTGCATTGCACCGCATGATATGTCAGTGTGCCCTTGAGCACCCCGTCTTGCCCGCTTGATTATGTATTTGTACTTGATTTACTTGCATTGTCTCGATTGTATTTGGCCTATGAGTCGGCACCACTAAGCTTGGATAACCTCGTTGGTTTGATCCACCGACTTGGAGATCCCCCTCTTGTCCCGCCAGCTGCAGTTTGGATCCCGCTACCCGGTCATTACCGTGGTCGTGTCCCGATACCGCAGATTGCTATTGTGGTCCCCGATGCCCGGCTCGCTACCGTGGTCATGTATAGTATATGTATATATATATTTATATGAGATCCCCTGTTTCTCCTCACCTCGAGTGACTGAGATCAGGGCCTAGTTATTGCTCTATCACCTTAGTGATAGAGGACTTAGCTTCGTGTGGTCGCCATCTTGCTTGTTCCTGATTCCTTGGATACCCTATGAGTTTTATCTTGTTTACATGTTTTCTAACAAATGATTTATCTATTTCATGAGAGTTCTTGCTTGAACAGATTTCCTTGTTTTTTGAGTATTTCATCTACATTATGTTGTTGTATGTTCTCACTCTCTTGCCAGACCGTCGTGTCTGATCCTTTGCTTTGGTACTCAGGTTCCGTTGCCAGTTTCCTTGAGGAGGAACCGGAGGAGGCGGTAGGTGAGCCGCAACCTCTAGTTGAGTGGCGTGCTGACGATGTCATGTAGACATCGGGTTGCTACAAGAGGCGTAACATTTTGAGGAGAACTTATTAACCATTCTTTTGGGTTATTATTTTGTCATATTGGCCTTTGTTGGCCTCTAATTTTGGGGAATGTAACTAAATGATATTTTGCCTAACTTTAACAACTTTTGGGAAACATGCTATAGATTATTGCTCATTCTGATACAGTTTTGATATTTGATGTTAATGTTTGCATGATTAGAGATAGTCTACTATTTGATTTGCTACACGCTTCCGCACTCAAAAGAAATATTCATGCAAGGTTGTGATATCCTCACCGTGGACACCTGTGGGAAATTAAATAAATTGTATCTTGTGGATGTAGATAATCCTCATTAATCATTATTCACTAATGTCCCGATCCCGGATTAGGATCTCCGGTCTGGGGTCGCGACAAAAGCCCATAAATGTATGCCAAAATCTTTTAAAATTTTTAGCTCATAAAAATATTTATGAATGAGGTAAGAATGCTAATCACATGTTAAAAACAACTTGTAAAAGATATACCTATCTAGTCCAAACAAGTTGTGAATTTTCAAAGCCAAAACATGTGATGCACGTGATCTTCAATCAAATTTAAAAGTGTAAGCTTAAGTAGGTATGCCTAAGGCATTTGAAAGTGTAAATCACAAAAAGATACTTGATTGAAGTGAAAATAAAAATCACATGTAATTTAAAACCCAAACTTGAAAATGATATGCCTATCAAAGCTAAGCAAGTTGTGTGAAACTTTAAAATCAAATACATGTGATTTGTGAGTGTTGTTGAACCCAAAACATAAGATAGATTTGAAAGTGATTCTCTAGTGATGGAAATCAACAACCAAAGATCCAACCAAGTATATGAATTCATGTTACATTTGATTTCAAAGGTGATTCCAAAACATGTTTCACTTAGATATACCAATTTGAGACCAACTTGGTGTGAATTAAGGTGATGCATCCAAAACAATAAACCATAGTTAACATGCCTAAATAGATTTTCCAATAATTTAAACAAAGCGTAAAAACTTATGATAAGAAAAGCTAAGCTTACTTAGATGATTTAACTCATGATTCCAATCTTTAGCTTTCCTTTTGACCAACTAGTCTTCCTTAGCTCATTCTCATTCGTTTGGCCTCAAAACACCTCAAGGAGAACCTCTTGCTTCCCCAATTTTGGCCTTGGAATGAGCGTGCTTTTATAGCAAAACGTGTCCAACGGCAAGTAGCCCGTCGACATCCTTCAACCCTGGTCGACCGGCATCTCAACGATCAAAATTCTGCCTGTTTGAGACCTAACGTCTACTTTCCCGGTCGACCAAACCTATGTACCCAGTCGACAGGACCAACAGGGATTCGACCGGCCACACTGGGTCTGGTCTACCCATTTTTCCCATTTTCTTATTTTTCCAAGTTTTTCTCTGTGGGAACTCTTGGGCCATGGAATCATGCTTAGACTCATGTTTAAATCAATCTAAAGGTGTTTTAAAAAACTTGAACCTAAAAAAGTCTAAAATGATTTACCAATCTATGTCCAAAGGCTAGCATGATTCAAAAATTAATGCATCTAAGTTTAAAAACAAAAACATGCATGAAACATAAGTTCTAAAAGTTTTAAAACAGTGTATGTGAAAATCAACGATTTCAAGTTTTTCAAAATCAATGTTCATGTGAAAATTTGAATGATGCTAACATGATAATACATCCATCAAATTGAAATACACAAAATCCCTAACAAGGGACCTCACATACCTTGGGTGTGACTTCCAAGGTACGGGGCGTCCAAGGTGGGTCCCACATGTGTTGCAGAAACTTAGAACTTCTTTCCTTTTTATGACAAGATTTTTGGAGATTCAAAAATTCAAATTTGAAGATAAGAATGGAAGGAGATCAAGGAGTCTTACAGATGTAAGAAAGTGAAGAAGGAAAGAAGAGCAAGAAAGAACCCATCCAAGCATGGACGTCCAAGTCTCATTCATGCCTTGGGTTGCATGCCTAAATGGGGTCCACCTTTATGCTAAGTTGTGCCGGAGTTTGCAAGCCATGAAGAGTTCTAAACTTGGAAGGAGGAGCTTACCAACCAAGCAAGTCAAGGAAATAAATTCAAAACTCCAAGATATTCTCACCAAAGTTTTCACAAATTGATGCAAACTTGGAGACCAAGAGAAGAGACCTACCATAACACAATTTCTTGCAAAGAAAGAAATTCAAAAATTGTAAAAAGGACCCAAGTAGTGCTGGACTTCCGGCCCCCTTCCTCTCCCATTGGGGGATGTCCCATCTCTCTCCTCTCTCTCTCTCATAATTCTACCCCTTCTCTTTTCTTTCTCTTTTTTTCTTCCTTGTGGCATAAAACAGATTCTTTTGGTGAAGAAGAATAAGATGGAGTAGTAATTTTTTTTCTTGTAATCTAAGGAAAAGGTTGTAAGTTGTTTAGTTCATCGATTGATCTATGCGTGAATAGATTTAATTCCAAATCTAATTTTCAGTTTATTAATTTATTTTCTTTGTTTAAGTCTTTTTGATACTTTATTTTCAACAGATATATTGCATGCGTAAAGACCTCTAAATGCTGAAAATCAATGGCAAGAGACTAGAGTCTTTTTGAAATCTCTCAATTAATTAATAAAGTCCATGATATTATGGGATTTATCAATTTCTATTACATACACTATTCCTCGAAATTCATTCAAGCCAGAAGAGAAATGGACCTAGCCACGTGCTCTGTGACTAACTTTCACAGGCCATGATCTTCCACTTAGGTCTGTAATGGTCATTTTCTGTATCTGTGACATGTCAACTGCCTTCCTGAACTCAATGGGAATGTCTTGCACCAAACATTCGCTGTGTTAAAAAAATTAATAGAATAGTCAAGATGTTGGCAAAGATTGTGATTGTGCGTGCCTAAATAGTTACGGACTTGTTTGGATGGGATAAGATCTCTATAGGATTTCTTGGGAAAGATTGAATGCCTGAAACCTGAAAGGGAAGAAGAGAACAGAGGTCAGAGGCCCTGGCCGCTTTCGGCGTAAGAAACTCTGATGCCTAAATTAGTTCGGTTACTTAACAAAGGGTAGGAGAAATAAATAGAGTTTTGGGTGTATGTGTGTGTACCTCTTCTGGATTAGCTCTTTGTATATATATAGGGCGGGAGTCCTATGACTCTTGTCCTGGTTCATTAATGGTAGAGTCCCATCGGACCTTACCCTGATTTCTTAATGGTAGAGTCCCATCGGGCCTTACTATGGTCTCTTAATGGTAGAGTCCAACCGGGCCTTACCCTGGTCTCTTAATGGTAGGGTCCCATCGGACCTTACCCTGATTTTTTAATGGTAAAGTCCCATTGGACCTTACCCTGACTTCACGGAAGTTATGGATCCAGCTCTTTCAAGGATTATGGACGTAGCCACCGGGTAAGGATAACTTCTTATCTCCATCTGATGCATGTCCTTATCTCTCAACACGTTCTATAATGTGGTTGAGTCTTTAAAGAGGTACGGTTGTAACTGATTTGGAGTCAATGCTCATCTCGGTTAGCCGAACCGAACTGAAGAAGGTACCGAGGTCAGGAATAAACTTAATATGGAAGCATCCTGGCACTATTGCCGAGATGCATAAAACCGAGACTAAGACATGCCTAGCCAGTACGCTTACCGAAGCTAAAACAATCTCGGTATCTTGAAAATATCCCACACAATTACCCCCTAGCTTCTAACTTCTTAGAGTTCCCTAACTCTTTGAGGTCGGAAGCTAAGTATTATGATGGGAGAACTTTTTGAACAATAAGCTTGAACCCATACTGTCTTTCATCTCGGTGTCAGTTGATGACACCCGATCCCTATCACGATTTCGCTTCATCTACTTGAGGTAATTAATGGCACGTCGATGTCGCCTCATATGCCCAAGATAATTAATGGCACGCCTCGATTGATGCAGAAGATGTATCGGTGGCCCCACGTGTCACCGCCTGGTTGGTCGTCCAATCGTTTCAAAGAGACGTGCATAGTACTCGAAGCAACGTTCCGCACGTGCGTCCTCGGAATTCGAAATGGCGTTGTGCCTCTCTCTTATTCTTTACTTTCACATTCGTCAGAGAAGAGAGAGGGTTTGCTGAAGAGAGAAGTTTTGCCGAGGTCGAGTTTTTGCAAATCCGAGCTCAGCATCCTTTGAGTCCAGTCTCGTATTTGTAATTCCTTTCTTCTTATCTTGCTCATTTCCGCTTTCTGGTTCTCTCTAGGGTTCCCTAACCTTTTCCCCCTTTTTTAGTCTCGTTCTTTGTTTCTTCAGTTCCTTTGAACTCGAGATTTGATAATGGGTATTTATAGGTAGAGATTAAAAACCTCAGAGGCCATAGACAGATTTAGGGCCGATTACGGGATTCCTGATGATGTCTGTTGGAAAATAGGTGGACCTTTCGGATAAGTTTCAAAAACTTTTGACCCACTTGAGATTAACTATCTAGAAGGCAACAAACCCAATCCAGGATGTAATCCCTCAATCTCATAAACCATGTACAGCAACATAACCTATCTAGAAGATAGAAAATAGCATCTAAACATGCAACCACGAAATCTACAATCATACAAGGATGTAGATTATACCTTTGGAGCTTTGTAGTGCTCTAATGAAGAAGTTGAATTCTTTCTTTGATGATGAACACCTTCACTAATCAAACTAGAATCTCCAACACCTTTTGATCTTCCACGCTATGACCCGTATCAGATTCTCTTTTCTCAAGAAGATGGTGGAATCTCCAAGAGAAAAAACCCTAGAGGAAACTAGAAGAGAACTAGAAGAGGGAGAAGATGTGCAATAACTTGCACAAAAAGAGGAAGAGTAATAATGGGCATGAATCCCTAGGTAGATTAACATTTGGGGCGTCCAAGGGCTCTCCTCTTCTCCTTTTATATCATTCAAGCCACCTCCTCTTACTAATTGAAATAGAAGTCTTACTTCCACTACAATTAGTTGCTTACTAAATCACAATTAGAAGTCTTACTTCAAATATGATTAGTAACTTCCTCTTTTCTAATTAAAATAGAAGTCTCACTTCCATTAATAATTAGTAACTTACTATTACCACTATTAGAAGTCTCACTTCAAATAGAAATAGTAACTTTTTATTTCCTTTTAGAGTTCTACTATAATTAGTATCTTTCTAATATCTTGGGCTAGCGTGGGGACCACTAGGGATTCCTTACAAAGCTGGCTCCAACTGGGACACGCGACCCCACATCTCATGTGTAATCCGGGCCCACAGTTAATTGCAAATAACTTCACTATATAAATGCAATTGCACTCCAGTCTAAGGAATAAATTACAATGAAGACCCTAAACTTCCTCAGTACCACAAGTAGGCCCCTCCATCTATATCCATGGATCAAATGGACCTGTCCACCAAATTAGAGCCATATCTTATTATCCTTGAACCCCAATTAATTATAATGATCATTTGGTACCGATCCAATTAACTCTTAATTGGAATGGGTGCGCACTTACCAATGATAAATCCATTAATTGGCACAAGGGGATATTAAAGATAGATTCCATCTTGACCATTGAATGTTCCCACAGCTTTACTACCACGTACCCAAATCACCGAGGTGTTGACCTACAATTGGCCTCACTCATTGGTGACTCAAAGCAAATGCATAGATAGAAACTTAAGTTCATTAATGTCTCAGGATTATGAGCCTATTGCTAGGGAATTGGAATTATGAGAGCAGACCTTAAAGTAAAGACAGTGTATATAAGGTGCTTCTCATGGTCCTTCAATACATCCAATGTACCAGCACCATGATCCAGAATCTTACATTCTGATGATCGAGACAAATCACACTATCTCATAGTGATCAAAGTGCTGCAACCTTGTCAGATAAGATGCCCAATCTCATCACTGGTTGTGAAGATATTTAAGTATAAGATTTGTAATACATAACTCCTGTATGTGGATCTCATCCATACACATGTATTACATCTAGTATACTTGTGGACTCCGGTTCATCTCATGAACCATTATGTCATTCGTATTAGTTATGTGCAAACAAGTAATAAAACACCATTCATCTCATGAAAGGAAAAGCAATAATATATATATATTGATAAATAAAGAAATTAATCAATTTATTCATCATATACTGGTATTGAGACCATAAAACTAACAATGTCATCATTAGGCCGAGTGACCCGGAAAATCCCTTCGACGTTCATTCCTTCACTAATGGTTGGATGACATTTTATTTGGTCACCGTAGTCGAAGGTGGGGTTCGATTCCCCCTTCATCCTCTCTTTAGAACCTGTCATAGGAAATGGTATCTATGCCCTTATCAGTTGATGCCGAACAGCTTTATGATCATCATGGGTACAGCCGAGGTCAATAGAATCTTAGGTATTAATCTCGGCATCCATGATATCGAGGAGGTTTATGACCTCTAGAAATTAGGCGGTGATAACACCTACTATCTCCGAGCCAAGGCAAATCGGGAGTGGATCATCAATGATCTAGAAGACTCCAACAAATATGCCGGGGATGACCGCCTGTTCATCTCGGGCAACTGGGAATCCGCTGGAACCGTGCCCGAAGTGGCAAGGAGTGACAAGATTCCCCGTAACTTCGGGAGCCCACCGAGTAACCACTGACCTCCCAGCCTTTACATTTTCCTTGTCTTTTTCCTCTCTTCTCTGCCGAGTTACTTGACACATTTTCTGTTTGTTGTGCAAACGTCCAGCAAAGAAAAAAAGAGGCCCGTCGAGTCGGTTGGGTAAGGGGTGACAGTTGGTTTCAGGTAGTGTACAGCTACCACGGCCAAGAAGACTGAGCAGCCTGGGCTCTCCTAAACTACGAACCGAGGTGCCATTTCTTCATCAAGAGGAAGACTGGTCAACCTCGAAGAGGGCACCAAGCTCACGCCGAAGCGGAAAAGGCAGAGCCCGTATAAGCCCCTGTCGGATGTGAATTTTGATCCCCCGGGGGAGGGAAATTGCCATTCATCTATATGTACTATTTAAATTTTACATCGAAAATGAGGATTCTGACTACCCTCAAAATCGACGGATCACGATCGCCAGCTACGGTAACGGCCGTAACACCACTCTTCGACGAAAGCCGAAGAAGAATGGGAGAAAATAAATGGATGGGTTCTTCCTCTCATCTAATGTGCTGCCGGCAACACACGACGATTTTCCTGTCACATTAATTTGGGTCTCTTTGGGTCTCTTTAATATAGGGTCAATTCAGGGTTATGAGTAAAAGTCCAAATAAGGGTTAATCCTCACATAGCAAAATCACAGTGCATCCAAGTAAAACAAAATAATTAAAATAAGAAAAATAAAAGGGGGGAGGTGCCAAATATTTAAGAAGAGGATCGGCCCCGTTCCTGGGTACCCCCTTCTAATCCCTTGGCAAAATAAGGTTTAAAGGCTGACTTTTCAAATCAAAACGATGATGCAAATGAAACTTTGACTTGTGATTTCAGTGTTTTTCGTGTGCGATACACGAGTGAAAAAAAGAGTGAAAAGCCGATGGGCTGTAATTGATTGGAGGTGGCCGATGGGCCGGTGTTTATTTTAAAGTGGCCGATGGGCCGAAATTGATTTGGAGGGTGGCCGATGGGCCGAAATAAAAATATGCAAAGTGTGTGAAATCACTCATCTCATCTTATTATTCTCATTTATTCAATTTTAGAAATCAGTTCTTCATTCCCTTTTTATCATTAAGTTCAATTAAATATCTGGCACCTGAGGTGGAGGAAGAAATAAAGGAAAAAACTTTTTGGGTTTATTTTGTTGGTTTTATAGTTTTTATGGATTTTTTGATAATGGGGCTAGAAGGGCCTACCTAGGGAATTTACTTGGATTTACGTGATTAATGTTTTATTATTGATCATTGGATTAACCCTAACCTAAGGTCCTAGGCCGCCCACATCAACTCTCCCGGACCATTAGCGTAAAAGGAAAAGTGATGGGACGGAGCCTAATGCTCCTATCTTTCTAATGTGGGAAACTCAATTTAATCCTAGGGTGCAAATAGCCTAAGCTTGATAATTGCTATGCCTAAACAATTTGGTTGAGTATGGTCTTAATTGATTTAGTTTGTTTCAAAATTGAAGGTTGATTAAGATTGATTTAGGGATGTTTTAAGGTTCTGATTATGTTGATTTTAAATATATTAAGGTTCTGTTTAGGTTGTTTAAGGTACTGGAGTTTCGGGTTTTACTCCAAATGATGGAAAGATGTCAAAATCAGCGAAACGGGGGTAATGGAGGACTTGGGCGCACCTGTTGTTGCGCCTAGGTCACTCTGGTGACTTGGGCGCACAGATAGTGGTGCCCAAGTGCCAGGTCTCGTGTGGCTTGGCTGGTGGTGATGAAATTGACTTGATTTCCGGAGTTCGTAGGGTTTCTATTTGATGCAAGTCTTTGTTTTGAAGTTATTTTAGGTTTTGTGTTGTTTTATTTCAATGATCTTAAGTCCGAAACTCGAAATGTAACTGAACTTCACAACTTGAATTTGACAGAGGACTTGGGCGCATTTATTTGTGCGCCTAAGTGGTTTTGTGGGCGCACCAGTAGTGGCGCCCAAGTGATGGCTTGATGTTCTTTGGTCGTCCGACTTCAATTCGAAGTCCCGGATGGGTTTAAGTTAATTAATTTTTTTTAATTTTAGGACAGTTATAGGTTCTGTGATGGTTCTAAGATGTTGATTGAGGTCAAGGTTCAAAGTGACTAAGGACTCGATGGTCCCAAGGGCTAGAATGAGACTTGGGCGCACCTGTAGGGGCGCCCGGGTGTGTGGGTGACTTGGGCGCACCTGTAGTGGCGCCCAAGTGTCTGCCTGTTTGGTGGTTCCGGGTTGGTCCGATTCTAGGGTATTTCTAAGTTGGTTTCGGATATTCTAACTTGTATCTTGGTTAAGAGATGTTTTTTTTTTTTTTTGTTTACTGGACGTGGTTTGGTCTTATTGTTTTAATTAGGTCTTGACTATGGCCTTAAAGTTTGAATTTAGGTAGGGTTATCGATTAGAATTGTGTTGGGAGTTTGGTTTAAGTGTGAGGTTCAGGTTATGGTTTTGTTAATTTGATTTTGTCAATTTCGGCTTGAATTAAAGGTTCGTTGTTCGAATTTATTAATTGAGATTTTAATTGGATCATTGAATGATTAAGGTTTATTAATAAAGTTTTTGATTATGGTCTCGTTAATTAGGGTTTGGTGACTAGGGTTTTGTTTGTTAGGGTTTGATTTAAAGGTTTGTTGATCAAGCTTATTAATTAGGGTTCGGATTAATTAGGGGTTTTGATTTATTTAGGTTTATTAATTAGGATTTTAATTAAGGTTTGTTAATTAGGGTTGATCAAGTTTATTAATTTACTTAGGCACAAATGGAATATTCTAAGATCAGCTACTTAATGTCTACTTTTATAATTCTACTACTTCTTTTAATTACTTATCTTTTTTGTGTTCTCTTTAATTACTGGAGAGCAAGATGAGAGGAGAAGTGTTTTATGATTTTGTGATTTTTTTGGTTTTTTTATGCAAAAGGAATGCAACCTAACCTAAAGAACAACTTATGATCCTCTACTTAATGTCTACTCTTTTTCTTCTTTATGAACTTTTCTATTTCTTTTAATTTCTTTGTTCTCTTCTCTAATTACTAAAGAGCAAGATGAGGAGGGAAGTGTTTTATGATTTTATATTTTTTTGTTTTGGTATTTTATGCAATATAACCTAACCCAAAGTGATGATAATTTAATAGTTTGCAATTTAGAGATTTAGCAATCAGTCAAAACTATCGCAAAGATGAAACAACAAGTTAAATTAAAAGCAAAATGTGGAAAATGCGGGCCGGAAGATGAACTAGGGACTTGGGCGCACACATAGTTGCGCCCAAGTGTTTCCCCAGTGGATTGTGATGTATCCCTGATCTTTGACGATGTTCGAATGCAATTTCCAACAATTTGCGACTAAATGCAGGGTCCTAATATGAACTATTAATATCGGAACTTTCGAATTTGAGAGCAATAGTGCGAGGATTAAGATTCGGGTGGATGGATCCTTTTGCAGGGACTTGGGCACACCCACAGTGGCGCCCAAGTACCCCTGTTTTTCTTTCTTTTTAATTCCTTCTTTTCTAGTAATAGTATTTAATCCTCTTTGATTCTTTCAATGCTCTCTGCAGATCCGATGGCTTTGATATTAACTTATACGAGTATGGACTCGGACCTAAGAGGCAAAATGCATATGAAATGGAAATTGGAGCCAAAAGTTCACTTCAAAGACTTGGGTGCGACTGTGCTTTCCTGCACTTTTCTTCCTTTTCAGCGATATATTTGGTCTTCTTCTAATTCTTTCAATGCTTTTCTCAAATCCGAAGACTTTAATATTAACTTTTATGGGGATAGACTCGGATCTAAGAACCAGAATACGCACGAAATAGGAAATCGGGGCCAAAACCCTATCCAAAGACTTGGGTGCACACACAGTTGAGCCCAAGTGTTTTTAAGCACTTTTCTTCCGCTTTTGTTTCTTTTCTCAATGCTTTTCGCATGATTTGGAATGCAAAATTACAGATCCGAAGGTCCCGATATCAATATGTATGAAAACGAGTTCGGATCTAGGAAACAAAATATACGCGATATGAAAATCGGGGTTAAAACCCTATGCAGACACTTGGGCGCACCCACAGTGGTGCCCAAGTGCTCTTCTCCTCTTTCTTTCTTTTTTTTATAATGAAGATAATATGGATGCAAGATCTATTCTAATCACGAGTTCAGAATGCTAAAAATGATGAAGATCTATTGACTAGGAATGATCCTAAGCATGTTACTAATGATAAATGACTACTAAATATTAGATCTACTGAAAAGTACTACTATTAATGCAGATCTACAATGCATGCATGATCCTAAGCACTAACGATGCTAAATATTAATTGAAGAGAACTAAATCTAGAAATACCGGTTTGAAGAGAACTAAATCGTTCAAATCCTAGATCGAAGCTCTCGTGCAAATCCATGTCTTTCACAAGTCTTCTCCATTGCTGATCTTGGAAACCGGAAGGCTTCTTCTTCTCCTTCCTTCTAGATCTAAAGTTCTCTCTATGGTTTTGGTGGCTACTCTCTTTTTTCTTTCTTTTCTTCTAGTTTTTCTCTCTTTTTAGTAGCCTCCTTTGCAAAGTAGTATAAGAGATACTTTTTATAGAGGTTTTGGCGTGGAGGAGGGGTTAGGGTTGCCATTTGCACGAATCTCTAGAAGCTTCACATAAACCAAGTTTTAGGGTTTTCCGGGACTTGGGTGCACACATAGGTGCACCCATGTTGCTCTCGGGACTTGGGCGCACACACAGGTGCGCCCAAGTCTCCTTTAGGGGTCAAGTGGGCTTATGGTTTGGTTTCGAGTCATTTTTCGAGTTGAGGTTGGGTCGGAACTAGGAATGGTAGAGCGGAACCCACCTAAATATGCACTAAAGTGCTTTCTAGGGCAACCAGGGACTTAGGCGCACCTGTGTGTGCGCCCAAGTGTGACCTTGGGACCTGGGTGGACCTGTGTGTGCGCCCAAGTGTGACCTTAGGACCTGGGCGCACCTATATTGGCGCCCAAGTGTGTCCCTGATGCGGGACCACTTATGTAGTCTTCCGTGGGCCATATCTTTTGATCCGTTGGTCGGAATTGGACGTTCCACACATCGTCGGAAAGCTCTCGGAATGTAGAATCTGTTGGTCCATACACCCTACTGGTCATAGGTTAGGAAAAGTAAGGGATACTTGGATCAATGATTCTAACCTCCTAATTCATGCTAATCATATCGTACTTGGGCAAACTAAGTGTAATCTCTTTAGGAACAACCTAAGTGTGTTCTATGTAGTCTGGAAGGGGCTTGGGTAGTGTTGTAGTCCATTCCATGTTTGAATAGTGGGTTGAACTCGAGATCTCAACGTGATTTGGCATTTTTCTCTCCCAATTTCTATGAATCGTCGAACTAAGTTGAAAATCACCAACGAACATCTTCATCGTCATTAATTAATTTGAATTATGCCATTAACCATTCAATTATGGGTGGAATAGGGGCACCATTATATACGATAAGTGTTTAAGGCTATCATAGGGGGCCAAATGAGATGTTTACATTATGCCCCTCTTTGGAGAACAACACGTGGAGAGTTGTGCTCCAAAGAAAGTAGACACACCACTCCTGACTCACGGGAGCTTTTGAACTCGCGGGAGTGGCCGCCTACGGATGTTTGTAATTGCAAACTTGTTCTAAAGGTGAGGTTCACTTTTCTAGGATCGATCCTGATTCAGGGGAAAAAATAAGAAAAAGAAGAAGTTACGTGCCTATTGATTTGATTGGAAACCCGAGATCTGTGCCTCGGTGCCCGTGGTATTGCCACGTGGTGGGTTGGGAACTGTGCCCCGGTTGCTTAATTTAAAGTGATGGTGGGAACTGTGCCCTGGTGGTCTGAATCAGAAGTCGATCTTTCGATTGGCTAAGTCACTATCAGAATTTCATTTGTTCTTGCAATAGAGTTCTATCCAATTTGTCATATATAATGTCTTTTGACTTTCATCCACAATTGAATGCTCAAGGTATAGTTAAAACTAACTAGCAATAATGGAGATCTTGAAGGCAATCACAAACATAGTTCAAGCAAAATGGTGTGAAATGCATGTGAGAATGAGATGCATTTATTTTTTTTGAAAAGCGATTTTATTTTGAAACTCAGGTATGCATCGAAAAAGCTAAATCATTGGAAAATGTCCACTGGAATAACCGTCACTCTCTAGGGATCTTGGTCTTCACCCAAGCCTAGATGAGAATCTGGGAAAGATTCGATCATCCTTTTGTGCTAATCATGGAGAGCTTCGAGTTACACGGATTCTATTCTCCAACGTCAAGATTTGAGTCGGCAAACACCACAATTTGTGATAACACGGTATTATGGTCGTCGTACCGATTATAAGTGCTTAAGGGAGGCCTACGGCGACTCAATTTCTAGACGTGAGGTAGAATCATGAAAATCATGGTTAGGGATACTTACCTCAAGAGCTGTTCGCAAATCCAATGTTGGGGATCGCTTTCACTTCTTTCGTTGTTAATTTGTTTGTTGAAGCTTGTGAACTTGTCATCAATCTCCATCAGTGTACTTGAAGGTCCTTCACCTTTGGTGTTTTTACTTTAGCTTTGGGAACCTGTATTGAACAAACACTAAAAGATTCTGCATTTTTTGTCATTAGTATTTTGTTTTATAATTTGCAGGGGGGATCGTTCTAATTTCTGTTGATGGAGATGACATGGGATGCAATGCACAATGCTAGATGTATGCGTGATGGGACTAATCTGCGCATGACGTGACTGGACCCCTTGTGATGGGACAATATTTGGTTTGACAATGTGTGTTGTGCTTTTGTGTGTGTGCCTCTTTAACTTCCCTTTTGTTTTTTTTTTGTTTTTTGTTTTTGTTTTGGTCTGGTCATCATTTTTGCCCATTTCTTAGGCTCTCAGGGCGGAAATGGGTGTAAGCGTGGTTGGCACCCAGCCTTTCAAAGCATTGCTTTTCCACATTTCGTGTGCAGAGAGCCCCTTTACTCTCCTTTGTATATTTTTCTTCAATTCCAAACTCCGAATGTGAGAGCTTTCAACTCATCTTTTATCTGAGTGAGTGGTGTTTCTTGTTTAAGTCGATTGTTTAAGTTTGATTAGTTTGTTTGTTTTTAGATTAATCATTTTAATTATGTTGTTTTATCATGTGTGTTGGTGGGTTTTATCATATTTATGTTCATGTTTAAGTTCCTTAGAATTTTTATTCATTTAATGTTGTTTTGAATCAACTTGTGATTTTTAGGCTCTTTGTGTTTTAGTTCTTGAATTGGACACGGTCCCCTTTCTTTCACTTTTCATTATTTTTATCCAAAAATCTTGAACCCAAGTGGTCCGGTCCTAATTTTGCAAAGAGGATAATTATTGATCAAAGATAGCTTTAGGAGTAGACCATGGATTAGGTTTGTTCAAATTCTATGGCATATACCTCCAAGTTTTCTATCTTCTTTCTGTTTCCTTAAATGAAGTTCGACAATGTGGAATGAGGCTCGACCATTAGCTGTGATGGCCATATAGGTGATGGGTCTTCATGGAAATGGTGGGGCATGTCCGCTTTAGTCCGAGGGTGAAGGTCCTACCCTCTGATTAAATTAAAAATGGACATGTTGATGGGGAGATCAATGCCTAACAGGATTTAGGCAAAATTTGGGGAAAAAGGGGATTTTGTGCAATTCGTGAAAATTAATGAATTAGTTGGTGTGATTGGGTTTGTTGAGTATTTTAGTTAATTTAGATTCAGTTTTTGGTGAATTTCTATATGTGTCTTATTTTATTTTTTTTGGATTTAAGGGGGCAGTTTTAATTCTTCTTCTTTTTGTGTGTGTGTATGTATGTTTATGTGTGATATGTGGTGCTTGATGAGTGATGTATTATAGATGTGGTTGTGGTGTAATGAGGTGAAGTGAAATGGAGTGAGGTATAGTGGTAAAGACGCGAAGGAGTATGGAATAAAGTGATGTGTGGAGGAGTGGTAAAGTTCTATTTCCTATCAATGATGTATGCATGCAAACTGTAGAAATGCGTGTTTTATTATCATTTCTTGTTGATTGTGGTTATGAGGTGTGTTTTAACTTTGTATTTTAGCTTAGTTGTGGATTAATTGAATTTTAAAACTGGTTTTGTTCAGTTTTAATTTGCTTTTGTTGGTTGGTTTGTTTTGTTTTGTTTATTCATTTCTTTTTTTTAATGATGAGTTGGTTTTATTATTATTATTATTATTTGTATCTATTAAGTTCGTTGTTATTAGTCGGTTGATGGATTTTATTGATGGTTAATCTGTTGTTTTTGCAGAGAAAACCAAAAAGAGGGTGGAGGGTGTTCTACAACAACCTCCATTGATTTCAACATGGAGAAGCAAGGAGGAGTGCAACGGAGCTACCATTTCATCTTGAATGAGCTGAGGAACCACATGGTATGCACCCTTTTTCTCTACTTTGTTGGGTTAAGTCTTTAATTTACGTTTAAGTTTAAGTTTAATTTTAATTTTAAGTATTTTAGTTTTCTTATTTTAAGTTCAAGTTTGGTTTTAATTTTAAATTTGAGTTTGGTCTTAGTTCTTCATTTAGTGAGTTGATTTCTTTTATGGGATTTAATATGGCAGGTCACTTGGCTTCCCGATTAAGATGGATCGAATGACGAGTTGATTGCGGTGTAGGAGAACATTATTTATTTGAAAGAATATATGATTCCATGTTCCAAAGATCGCAGATAGGCTTGTCGTTTGCGGCATTGTGTGACAACTAGATTGTCATTACACTATCCTAATCGATGTGGCTACCATGAGCTGGTTATATCTGGGATGGATCACTAAAGGATTTAGATGCGAATTCGGAGCATCAGGGAATTATGTGAGATGTTGGAGGGATTTTCCATATTGGTACCTACTCACCGAGTTATACTCTTGCGAGGCCTCCTATTCTATTGGGAGTTGTGTAGAGACAATCAAGGCCCTACGTTTGTTGTTGTTGTTATGATCAGTGTTTGTTATCTTTTGATGTTGATTATTAGTTGTTGATCATTAGTGTTGTATATATGATGGAGGGATGTTATTTCTAGGCTCATCTTTTCACTTCGATGTATGTATTATGATGTATAAGATGTGTACAAGTGCATGTAGCATTTAGAATGTGAGTGCATGCTTTGTAGTTTGACTTAGAAGTGCCTTGGTTGTGTGTATGATGATGGAATAGACTCCCTGAGGGGCACTAAGGGATCATGTGAAGTGTGTTTTTCTTTTCTTAAAGGCGACAAGTTTTATACCTGATGATTTTTTAGGGTCTAAAAAATAAGGGAGACTTTGGCAAAATCTCTTCATAGTTCCTCAGAATTCATGCCTAGGCATGGAGTCTCACAGAGGGAGCATTAGTAGTTTAGAGTTAATAAAGCGAGATTTCATATAATAAAAAGAGAATAAGCACAATCTCTCA
The DNA here is from genome assembly GCA_038049695.1 of Cinnamomum chago. NCBI lineage: Eukaryota > Viridiplantae > Streptophyta > Magnoliopsida > Laurales > Lauraceae > Cinnamomum > Cinnamomum chago. The sequence continues at coordinate 44,926,214 of CP142455.1, read as the reverse complement.
TCAATCTAAACTTAGTAAGCAACATAGAATTAGGTTCTCAAACAATGGGGAGTGCCTGAGTGTGTGACATTTGTGACCTATGCAACTCTATGTTTTGAGGCATTCACAACATCAGCTATAGATATGAAGGCGTATGCTAACGATCATCATATTTTATCATGAAATCCCATGGCAGACATCGTCCATGGTATATAATAGTAGTCAAATTCAATATACGCATCGAATAGACGTGATCCATAATTTCTATCAGTCATTATCTTATTTCAAGTCACTGGGAGTTGTGCACAAAACAATACCCATAAAAAAATGCCCCAGCTTGTGGGATGTTTTGGATGTGATCGGGGTTGGGTTCCCTGCAAGGTCTAAAAACAAACTTGTTAGTTTAATATTTCTAGACCTCTGCATAGTCTGGCTAAGGTAGCATTTTTCTTTCTCGGTAAAAATGTCAGGGGGTACTTTTTCTAGCATTCAAGCTTTGAGAAAAACAAGATCGGGAATGGTACCTTTGGGATATTCGTTTGTTTTTTTCTGCATTCAACCGAAGGTCATTAGTAATGAAAGCATGCATGAGGTGACTGTGTGTAGGCTATTGAGTGCTTGTGGCAACCGTGTATATATGAGATGAGGACCCAGATTGGGAAGCCGTGCGAGATAAACATATATTCATAAGTATATATATAAAACTAGTGTTCATTTTGGCTGTGGACGAGAATGTGAAGGTGGATTAGCCTCTCAATCCATGATTGTCACCTTGGTGGCAACGTAATCTTCCCTAACCATCCTTTGGAAGTCGAGCCCTCACGGGCCCCTTTTGTAGCTGCTTAGTCTTTTCGGTTGAACCCCAGAAAGTACTTGACCGTCCCTAGGGCTTATTCGTGAGTGGTGTTTGTGTGTGGGGTGGTGAATCACCGTGCGACCTTAGTGTTGTGGTTCTCGACCACCTTCTGCTTAGTTCGCCCGATGAGTACCCATGTCACTTCAGCGAGCCTAATTCTAAAAGAATTTTTTCTTCTCTTTTTTTTTTTTGACATGTGACTGTGCAATGCCTGGGTCCCTTAAGCTTTCTAATCATCTCATGTAACGAGCATTCGACCAATGACTCCCAAACCAGGTGGCTTTAGGGCACTAGGCATGTAAATACCCCTACGAGCTTACTGGCTCGAGTTGAAAATGCTACGAACCCAGACTAGTCAAAAAACTTTTATTCTTTTCAAGATTTCTAACTCAACATTTTTTCTTCTCTCCTTTTTTTTTTTTTTTTTCAGCAGACGGTCGAGAAGCTTTCATGGCATGGGCGAACTCACCTACAAACCTTCACATTGGATGACTTTAATCGTGCGGAATTTGTGTGGGGCAGACTCACCATTCAGTGTATTTTTAAGTGTTGGTGTGTTTGAGTTCCAGTCAGAGTGCATCTCTTCGGTCCTCCTACATGATTTCTACAACTACACTAAGGAGCAAGGAGGGTCATACTCCATAAGAAGTAGGGGAGGGTCATACTGTGCGCGTTCCATGAATTAGGGAGATCTCTTCCCCTTCTATATTTACTAGTCTATATGCATTACCAGAATATGCTTCTTTAATTACATAAGGGCTTTCCCAATTGGATTGTAATTTACCTTTGGGATGCGGAAGCTGGGATAAAGTGATGCGCTTTAGCACAAAATCACCAACTTTGAACTTTCTTTCTTTGACATGTTTGTCGAAGGCTCTAGCGATTCACTTCCGGTATACTTGTGCATGCTCTGTTGCTTTCATTCTTTTCTCGTCAAGTAGGTTTAGTTGAAGTAGAAATGCTTCTCTCCTCTGGTCTTCTGTCATATCTTCATTTAGTTGGACGCGCAGTGATGGATGAAGGACTTCGAGGGGAAGGATTGCTTCCATTCCGTAGGTCAAATAGTATGGGGTTTCTCCCGTAGGAGTTTTTATAGAAGTTTGGTACACCCACAATGCTTTAAACAAATGGTCTGGCCAATTACTATCTTTGGGGGTGATATGGGGTTGAACGATGCGGATTTATGTCATATTTTATGCACAACTCATTTATTTGTTGAGATATAAATTGGGGCCATTGTCTGTTATGAATACCTTGGGGATGCTAAGTCAAGCTATTATGTTCTTTTTAATGAATCTGACTACGGAGGTAGCTTTAATGTTGACATATGCCTTAGTTGTTGTTGTTAATATGAATGCATCGGGCAGTTCCTTAATCTCCTAATGTGGCCAACCAAGCTACCCTCTTTAGTACCCACTAATTTAGAGACATCCATTCATCATTAATAATCGTGGTTCATAGGGTAGTCCTGGTTTTGAAGCAATAGGTAAAATCTGTAACCGATCTCACTAATTCTACTCGTGACCTTTTCTAGTCGTGATTGTTCTATTAGAGGGATTTTGTACTATTCTGGCTCGCCTATGCCTTTTATGATGACTAGACAATTTTGTTTTTATATTGTTTCTACTTCTTTCTTTTTTTGGGTTTGTGATTTTTTATTATTTTTTGGGGGAATTTTAGGTTTTTTTAATGTTTTTTTTTTGTTTTTTGTTTTTTGTTTTTTTTTTTTTGCATAATCCTACGTAATAACTAATTCATTTGGGCCTGCTTGAATTTGCAACCCTTTATTGGCATGAAGCCCAGGGTCTGCCTAGCATGATTATGATTTCCATTGTGTGTGCTAGTGATGTGTTGCGCACTTTGAATATTTTGACTACTCGAAAACGCGCGCGTTTAAGACCTCTTGACCTACGTGTTTTTATAAGTGGATATTTGGTCTGGGTCTTACCATTTTGCTCTCTTCGGAAACGAGAGCATTGAAACATTTTCGACCTCCGCAATTTGGGCTTTGGTCTGATGACAACATATCTTACTTGTATTTTATTATGGTGTCTTCTTTGAAACCTGTGATTTGTTATTTGTAGTTCAGGTCCTAAAATGATGTATTTAATCCATAAGTTTTTATTTTAGTTCATCCGGAAGCGAGACTGTTGAAATATTTTAGACCTCCGCCATTTGGGCCTTGGTCTCATATTAAAGAGTTTCATATATGTCTCATTATGTTGATTTCTTTGAGAACATGGATATGACTTCGCTCGTTGATGCATTAAGATAAGGCTCTTATATTTAGGGCCTTTAGTTTGCTCTCGCCGAAAACGAGAGCATTGAAATGTTTTGGACCTCCGCCATTTGGGCCTTGGCCTTAAAGAGTTTGAACAATCAGGAGATTTGTGATCTTTGAATGATGATTCCCTATTTTTCCTTGATGGTCTCCGGTCTTTTGTTTTCCTAATCGTTTGACCCTCATCTTTTGTGTGAACCGTATGATTTTCCCTTTTTCTTCAGGCTTTAGGTTTTCTTGTAGTGCGTCTAGCTTCCTTAAATGTAGTTTGTCCATGTTTTTGGAGGTGTGCTCTAAATTTTCTTTGTAACCTAGCAGACTTACATCGTGAAAGTCTTTGAGCAAGGATGTAATCTTGAAGTTTTGGTTGTGTCACTACTGGATGGTCATGTGGGATAAGAAATTCTTCAGTCGTGTGGATTTTTACATTGTTCTTTGGGACTATCGGAATCTTAGGTGGCACGTTTGGGTTTACACCTGAAAGTTCTTCTACAGTCAAATCTTCAAAAGTCTTTCCTAGAGCTTTGGGAGTGGTCTCAATTCTTTCATGGAAACTAATCGGACCAAACTCTATTTGTCTTTCTAATTCGGGAATGATCTTTGTTGTTGTGTTTGGATTTTGCTCTTTACGGGTAGGGTACCATTCTAGGTGAAGGATTGGAGTTAGATCAACTCTTGGTAGTTGTCTCTTCTCAAAGTATTCTATGTAATCTTGGCTCATGATTATTGGATTGGTCAAGGGCGGGCATGGTAAACCTGTTAGAATACTCTGAAGTCTTAGTCTCGCATTTAGATGGGCCTTAATCATGGCAAATACATGACTAAGCTCTATCTCATTGTGGAAATTATGCTTGTCCTCTAAGGTTGATTTAATTATATCGTTATCCTTCGATCTTCCAAGGAGGTTTATCCCGTTTGGCTCACTAGTCAAGACATCGTTTGATTGTGGTTCCTCCTCTATGGTCTTTTCTACTGAGTGGTTAAGGTCTAGTTGAGGGCTTCCTTGTTGGATTTCAATGGTAGGCCTAACAGTCTCTTGGTGTTGATTCTTAGGGGTGCTTTGGTTTCTATGATAGATTCGGATGGCTTTATTCGTTCTAATGGCATGCTTGACCTAATCGGCATCTTTCTAACCTCGGATTTGAGTTTCTTTATGTCCTCTTGTAATTCGTTAAACATGTTTGTATCTAGAAATTCAAATCCAGACTCTTTGTCAACTTTTCTTGGTTCAGCTGGTGTTAGAATGGGGTTAAGATGCATTGGTTTGGGTTTAGGAAAGTCGTGTTTATCATTTGGTTGCATGTTTATTTGTCTTTGGATCATGATTTTGGATTTGCATGATGGCGTAGGATTCAAGTTCTTTCGTTTGTAACATGGTCTATGTCTTTTAGTGGTATTCGTCTTAGATTGAAATTCTGGATCTTGTATGATTTTGTTCGTATGGGTTTGGTATTTTACTTCAAATGAAGATGGTTTGACAAGTCTATGAGTTTCCACACTTGATTCTAAGTCATTTGATTCAAACCTTACTGGTTCGTGTGTTTCAGATCTTATGACATCAAAATCTTTAATTAATTCATCCACTCAGTCCATTTGATGGTCAAGTATCTTTATTGTCATCATGAATTCAGATTCTTCGTGTGGGTCATTAGGTTGTATGGTCTTGTGTGTCTTCGATTGAATCGTTATGTCTTTTATTTCTTTTGTCGAATGATCTTCGTTTGGTTGTGTTTTGGGGTAGTATTTGTAGTGTTGGTATTTTTGATGGGATGATTGTTCGTGATTGATTTGGTTCGTTCATTTGATGCATAGTGATCCTTGTTTTACCATCCCAAGGTGTTTCATGTTGTTCATAATCTTCATTAAGCATATCATAAAATTCCTCAGGAGGCATGTCTTTAAAGATGGGATTGTAGATCTCATCGGAAGATTCAGAAGTTTGGTCATTTGGTGGATAATAGGTTACTTTAGGGGCTAAAGTTGTCAAATATGGAGGATCATAGGTCCAATTCTTGAGAACATGATCTATTGGGTAATTAATTATGGGATATGGCGTGTCTATGATTTCTTCGTTTTCGAGTTGATGGAAGGGAGCAAAATATGTTCTAAGAATTCGTATCCCCTCTTCTACCTTGTAGTCTTTCCATAATGTTGGGATTTTGATCTTTTCAGTCATAAGTCTTCTTAGAGTTTCTGAGATGAGTCCAAGTTCCCATTCTAGGTATTCACCACCTATCAATTGTTCTTCTAGCGGCTTCCCTGTGTTTGCATATGGATTATTCTTTGGAGTGATACTCTTAAACCAGTCTAGGTCGGGCAACTCTAGTTCACTTATGTCCACCATCCTAGCAAACTCTTCCTGGATTTGTTTTCGAGATACTTTGGTTTTACGTGGTAAAAATGGATTTTGGGTTCTAGCATTTGTGGTTGATTTTTTGTCATGGTTCTGATTGGATGTTTGACTAAGTTGGTCGGTTGGAGTGTGAGTGGATTGTTGATTTATGATCGTTGGAGATTGGGTGGGTGGATGGGCTGTGTTTGATGGTATGGTTGGGCATGGCTGGAATTGGTCAACGATCATGGCAAATGATGTTGTTTGGTTGAATGGTGAGGGTTGGGTGGGATGATGGCTTTCATTGGATAGCATTGATTGGAATGGTTGATAGGTTGGATAAGGATGCACGGTTATGGAAGGTTGGATAGGTTGATTAAATTGATGAGGTTGGATGGTTTGGATTGATGAGGGAGTTTGATTGGATGAGATGGTTATGGGAGGTTGGATGGTTTGGATTGGTGAAGGAACTTGACTGGATGGGATGATTGGGACGGATTGGTAGGTTTGATTGGATCGAACATGTTGGAGTAAAGTTCAACTGCCAATATTTTTTTACCATAATGTCACATTATGTCAAAACAACTCCAACGCGGCAAATTCTTATTAGAAATTCATGTACAAAAAGAGGCCGTAAGAGAAGGAGAGAGCATAGGAGACGTTTTTTTCTTCTTTTTAAGCCTGCTCGAGATGGAAGATGTTAAGTGGAAGAGCGTTGTAGAAAAACCCTTGAAAAAGAAAAATAAAGTTGAGAGAGAGAGAGAGAGGAAGTCATTGAGAGATTGAAAGTCCACTGAAGAGTCGACTCTAACTTGGCCGAGTTTAAAAAAACAGGTGGCAGTCTCATTGTAAGACCCCGACCCGAGTGAACCCGATTAGTGTTAATTAAGTTGCGTGTTAGTGCTAAGCTTGATTAGTGTTTTTGGTTAAGTTGGGTTTAGAATAACTTTGATTCTAGTTTTGGGCTACTTTGAGTGTTTTGATGGCTAGTGGGGCCCTTTGGGGGTTCCCTTTTCGGCTTTGCGGTTTCTTGAGAAATTTTCCTGATTTGTTGTGAATTGTGTTTTTGACCCGTTGCATTCATCTTGAGGAATCCTACAACTTTCATGTTGATCCCGTCCTCGTTTGAGATCCCGAAACCCGATTTCATAGCCTTGAGGGTAAAACAGTCATTGCACACCAAATCTATACCCAAAACTTAATATTCTCGAAACCCGCGAAACATACACTTTTTGGAAACTAGATATTTCGACGAACATTTCTTCCTTCTTCGTCGAATCCATCCGGGGTCCCGAAAGAGATGATTTCAGCCAATGTAGCTCCTTTAGTTGTGGGACCCAACCTCCTTTGTTAACATAAGAGAACCCACCTCCTTCATTGCTCATTTCCTCTCCATTGCTCCAGCACACAACTGAGCCTAGGGTTTGCTCTTGTGTTTTCTCTCCTTCTTCTTGTTTCTTCATCTCCAAGCCACACCAAGAGTTCATCAATCAAGCAATGAAGGTCACCAATCTCTTCCTCTCCTTGCAAGCTTCCTCTTGATACTATTTTTAGAAGAATCCATCAACTTTGAGACTCCCTTTTGAGATAACTCTCTTCATTTGAAGGTCATCCAAGTAAGTGTTCTTCTTCATCTTCTAGATTTGTGCTCCTATAGCCTTAGAGAAGCTCCACCTTTATTATTGAAAGGTTTCCTTGTCATTTCATTGTTGACCCATTTTAGGGTTTGTTTTGGGGGTTTTTGATTGTAGCTTGGCTTTGAGCAATAGAAGTGAATAGAGGCTTGATTTCAGCTAGCTTGGACTTGAGGCAAGTGAATGTTTGGATGTTTTTAAGTTTGAAATGGTTTGGTGAAGTATTTATGGATTTTCCATGCTTTCATTAATGTGTTTTTAGTTGAAATAAATGCTCATAATGCATCTTGATAGCCTCATTTAATGTCTTGGAAAACATGTGTTTAAGTCATCTTGTTTATAGTTCTAAGTGGTTGTTGATGTGTTGGAAGGAAAGGAAAAAGGGAAGAAAAATCAGTGTCCCGGACCTGCTATTTCCTTGGGTATCGTGAATTCTATTCCTTTCGGTGACTGAGTAGGTTGCTCGATGGTTCCAGGTTGACATCATACTTAGGATGGACCGTTTATAGTCTTGATTTTTCTATCATAACATCTAGTTATAACCATAAGCTCAATTCAAGTTTTGAAAATCGTAGAAGTGGATAAGGAGCCCGGAATGTCTTCAAACTCAAGGAGTACCAAGTCATTTCCATCATAGACATACGGGACCCCTATTCACTCAAATAGATCTTAAAAATCATTATCTTTCCCGAATTGGTATAGTTCATTATATTCTTCATTTCCAAGATTTACATTACATGACTTGTTTTCCCCGAAAGCATTGTTGTATACTTGAAATGGTTACTTGACCCGAAGTGCATTGCACCACATGATATGTCAGTGTGCCCTTAAGCACCCCCGTCTCGCCCGTTTGATTATATATTTGCACTTGATTTACTTGCATTGTCTCGATTGTATTTGACCTATGAGTCGGCACCACTAAGCTTGGATAACCTCGTTGGTTTGATCCACCGACTTGGAGATCCCCCTCTTGTCCCGCCAGCTGCAGTTTGGATCCCGCTACCCGGTCATTACCGTGGTCTTGTCCCGATACCGCAGATTGCTACTGTGGTCCCCGATTGCCCGGCTCGCTACCGTGGTCATGTATAGTATATGTATTTATATGAGATCCCCTGTTTCTCCTCACCTTGAGTGACTGAGATCAGGGCCTAGTTATTGCTCTATCACCTTAGTGATAGAGGACTTAGCTTCGTGTGGTCGCCATCTTGCTTGTTCCTGATTCCTTGGATACCCGATGAGTTTTATCTTGTTTACATGTTTTCTAACAAATGATTTATCTATTTTATGAGAGTTCTTGCTTGAACAGATTTCCTTGCTTTTCGAGATATTTCATCTATTTTATGTTGTTGTATCTTCTCACTCTCTTGCCAAACCGTCGTGTCTGATCCTTTGCTTTGGTACTCAGGTCCCGTTGCCGGTTTCCTTGAGGAGGAGCCGGAGGAGGCGGTAGGTGAGCTACAACCTCTAGTTGAGTGGCGTGCTGACGATGTCATGTAGACATCGGGTTGCTGCAAGAGGCGTAACATTTTAGGGAGAACTTATTAACCATTCTTTTGGGTTATTATTTTGTAATATTGGCCTTTGTTTTCCTCTAATTTTGGGAATGTAACTAAATGATATTTTGTCTAACTTTAACAACTTTTGGGAAGCATGCTATAGATCATTGCTCCTTCTGATACAGTTTTGATATTTGATGTTAATGCTTGCATGACTAGAGATAGTCTACTATTTGATTTGCTACACGCTTCCGCACTCAAAAGAAATATTCATGCAAGGTTGTGATATCCTCACCGCGGACACCTGTGGGAAATTAAATAAGTTGTATACTGTGGATGTAGATAATCCTCATCAATCATCATTCACCATTAGTCCCGATCCCGGATTGGGATTTCCCGGTCCGGGGTCGTGACACTCATTATTCATCCTAAAAAGTAAGGGTTATCTGGTACCCAAGCCCTGTTTTAAAGTGCTACTAATGCCACACCCAAAACCCATTTTCCCACGACCCAAGCTTCTTTTTTAGAGTGGCTACCTACACATTTCAGAAAATTTTCCATATACTGCATTTAAAAAATATAAAATATAAAAAAATCCCTAAACTACCACTCTCCCTTTTCTTCCCTTTCTCTCCATGTTCCGGCCACCTCCGCCCTGCCGCCGTTGATCCCTCTCCCTATCTCTCTTGCCCGCCACGGGAAGCCTTGCCCACCCTCTACTTCTCCCTCTCCCCCTTTCTCTCCCTCTCTTTGCCTCTCTCCCCCTCTCCCTCTCGCTCGCTCCGACCCCCATCCGAAAGCCCTTCGCCCTTTACTTATCCCTTTCCCTCTCCCGCTCTCTACCTTTTTCCCGTTGCAACCCCCGTTCGCCCTCTCCCTCCTCCTCCCTCTCCTCGCTGGTTGGTGACGGATTGGAAATTTTGTAATCCGTTAGCAACAGATTGGTGGCGGATTTCACCCTAAATCCGCGGATTCAATCCGATCCGATCCATTGACATTAAATATAAATTAAAAATGGTCTAAATTAAATATAAATATAAATATAAAGGGTCTAAATATAAATTAAGATGTCTAAATTTAAAATAAGAAAAAAAAATTAAGGGGTCAAAATGTGATTTTTTTACAACATGTTTGATATTTTTCTTTTAACATTAGATTGCACGGATTGAACAGATTAATCAGATCCGATCCGGTCCTCCACTGATCGGATCAGATTAGATTTTAACAGTCACGGATTAGTGACGGATTTCAAATCCGTCAATCCGTAGGGAACGGATTGGTGTGGAATGAGATGGTTATGGGAGGTTGGATGGTTTGGATCGGTGAAGGAACTTGATTGGATGGGACGGTTGGGATGGATTGGTAGGTTTGATTGGATCGGATGGTTTGGATTGGTGAGTGAGTTTGATTGGGTGAGAAAGTTGGGATGGATTGGTTGGTTTGATCAGGATGGATTAGGATTTGGTTTGTCGTTATATACTGTGTATTTTGGATTTGGATTCGTTGATTATTAATGTTTACATTTTGATTTATGTCATGATAAATGTTTTGATTGTTTAAATTTGTGTGCATTGTGTTTTGATTTGATTGAGTGTAATATTGTCGAGTTGGTTGGGAAGTAGTTTGACATGATTGGGGATTATGGATTGGGCCATGGTTTAGTCTCGCGTGTTTGTAAATGGTGTGATTGTTTTAAGTCTTCATTTGTGTAAAAGTGTCGTGTAGATCTAAGGGAAGAAGCTTGAGTTGTTATAGTTTGGTTGGAAACATATCGATAATTTTTTGTTTCGCTGTGGTAGTCTTGGTTTATATTTGTGTATGAGTTGTTTAAGTCTTAAAAATCTTGAGTCGTGTGGTTTGTGTAAGATTGGTAATTTGAGTCGAGCATGAATGATGTTTGGGATGCAATTGTTCGATGTTGATTTTGATAGGCCATCTTATATTTAATTTCCAAAGTAATTATCAAAAAATGTCATGTAAAACCAAGAGAATTTTTTTGGTTCAAAATAGAAGAGAGGGGAGAGGAGAGAAAGTTTTTTTTTTTGGAGGTATTTTTTTTTTTGGAATTTTATTTTAGTGATGAAAGGGGAAAGTTTTCATGATAGTTTTTTATTTTGTTATAATTAGGGAAGGCTTCAGTAGGCAGTATATTCAAACCTCGGGTTTAAATTTTCGGACTACACTCATAACAACCCTAAACTGAATGGGACACGGACATCTGATCATTGACCAGATGTTCGTGTCCTAGAATAAAACTCCAGAAAGATCCAAATAAGTGACAGGGAAACAAAAGATGTCCCATCACGATCGCCAGGCTGTCGGATGTGAATTTTGATCCCCCCCCGGGGAGGGAAATCGCCATTCATCTATATGTGCTATTTAAATTTTACATCGAAAATGAGGATTTCGACTACCATCAAAATCGACGGATCACGATCACCAGCTACGGTAACGGCCATAACACCATTCTTCGACGAAAGCCGAAGAAGAATGGGAGAAAATAAATGGATGGGTTCTTCCTCTCGTCTAATGTGCTGCCGGCAACACACGACGGTTTTCTTGTCACATTAATTTGGGTCTCTTTGGGTCTTTTTAATATAGGGTCATTTCAGGGTTATGAGTAAAAGTCCAAATAAGGGTTAATCCTCACATAGTAAAATCACAGTGCATCCAAGTAAAACAAAATAAGAAAAATAAGAAAAATAAAAGGGGGGACGTGCCAAATATTTAAGAAGAGGATCGGCCCCGTTCCTGGGTACCCCCTTCTAATCTCTTGGCAAAATAAGGTTTAAAGGCTGACTTTTCAAATCAAAATGATGATGCAAATGAAACTTTGACTTGTGATTTCTGTGTTTTTCGTGTGCAATACACGAGTGAAAAGCCGATGGGCTGTAATTGATTGGAGGTCGCCGATGGGCCAGTGTTTGTTTTAGAGTGGTTAATGGGCCGAAATTGATTTGGAGGGTGGCCAATGGGCCGAAATAAGAAGTGTGTGAAATCACTCATCTCATCTTTTTATTCTCATTTATTCAATTTTAGAAATCAGTTCTTCATTCCCTTTTTATCATTAAGTTCAATTAAATATCTGGCACCTGAGGTGGAGGAAGAAGTAAAGGAAAAAACTTTTTGGGTTTATTTTGTTGGTTTTATAGGTTTTATGGATTTTTTATATTGGGGCTAGAAGGGCCTACCTAGAGTTTTACTTGGATTTACGTGATTAATGCTTTATTATTGATCATTGGATTAACCCTAACCTAAAGTCCAAGACCGCCCACATCAGCTCTCCCGGTCCCTTAACAGAACAGGAAAAGTGATGGGACGAAGCCTAATGCTCTTATCTTTCTAATGTGGGAAATTCAATTTAATCCTAGGGTGCAAATAGCCTAAGCTTGATAAATGCTCTGCCTAAACAATTTGGTTGAGTATGGTCTTAATTGATTTGGTTTGTTTTAAATTGAAGGTTGATTAAGATTGATTTAGGGATGTTTTAAGGTTCTGATTAGGTTGTTTTTAAATATATTAAGGTTCTGTTTAGGTTGTTTAAAGTACTGAAGTTTTGGGTTTTACTCCAAATGATGGAAAGATGTCAAAATCAGCGAAACGGGGGTAACGGAGGACTTGGGCACACCTGTGATTACGCCTAGGTCACTCTGGTGACTTGGGCGCACACATAGTGGTGCCCAAGTGCCAGGTCTCGTGTGGCTTGGCTGGTGGTGATGAATTGACTTGATTTTCGGAGTTCGTAGGGTTTCTATTTGATGCAAGTCTTTGTTTTGACGTTATTTTAGGTTTTGGGTTTTTTTATTTCAATGATCTTAAGTCCGGAACTCGAAATGTAACTGAACTTCACAACTTGAATTTGACAGAGGACTTGGGCGCATTTATTTGTGCGCCTAAGTGGTTCTGTGCACTTGGGCGCACCAGTAGTGGCGCCCAAGTGATGGCTTTATGTTCTTTGGTCGTCCGACTTTGATTCGAAGTCCCGGATGGGTTTAAGTTAATTAAATTTTTTTTTAAATTTTAGGACTGTTATAGGTTCCATGATGGTTCTAAGTTGTTGATTGAGGTCAAGGTTCAAAGTGAATAAGTACTCGATGGTCCCAGGGGCTAGAATGAGACTTGGGCGCACCTGTAGGGGCGCCTAGGTGTATGGGTGACTTGGGCGCAACTGTAGTGGCACCCAAGTGTCTGCCTGTTGGGTGGTTCCGGGTTGGTCCGATTCTAGGGTATTTCTAAGTTGGTTTCGGATATTCTAACTCGTATCTTGGTTAAGAGATGTTTTTTTTTTGTTTTCTGGACGTGATTTGGTCTTATTGTTTTAATTAGGTTTTGACTATGGCCTTAAAGTTTGAATTTAGGTAGGGTTATCGATTAGAATTGTGTTGGTTATGGTTTGATTTAAGTGGGAGGTTCAGGTTATGGTTTTGTTAATTTGAATTTGTCAATTTAGGCTTGAATTAAAGGTTCGTTGTTTGAATTTATTGATTGAGATTTTAATTGGATCTTTGAATGATTAAGGTTTATTAATTAGGGTTTTGATTATGGTCTCGTTAATTAGGGATTGGTGATTATGGTCTCGTTAATTAGGGATTGGTGACTAGGGTTTTTGATTTAAAGGTTTGTTGATCAAGCTTAATAATTAGAGTTCGGATTAATTAGGGGTTTTGATTTATTTAGGCTTATTAATTAGGATTTTAATTAAGGTTTGTTAATTAGGGTTTATTAGGAGTTGTTAATCAATTTCAGGGATTTAATTAATTAATTCTATGGATTTTAATTGGTTGTTTTAATCAGGTATTTTTAGTTAATTAAGTGTTTTAGATTGGGGTTGATCAAGTTTATTAATTTACTTAGGCACGAATGGAATATTCTAAGACCAGCTACTAAATTTCTACTTTTATCATTCTACTACTTCTTTTAATTACTTATCTTTTTTGTGTTCTCTTCTCTAATTACTGGAGAGCTAGATGAGAGGAGAAGTGTTTTATGATTTTGTGATTTTTTTGGTTTTTTTATGCAAAAGGTAACCTAAAGAACAACTTATGATCCTCTACTTAATGTCTACTCTTTTTCTTCTTTATGGACATTTCTATTTCTTTTAATTTTTTTGTTCACTTCTCTAATTACTAAAGAGCAAGATGAGGAAGGAAGTGTTTTATGATTTTATATATATATATATATATATATATATATATATTTTGGTATTTTATGCAATATAACCTAACCTAAAGTGACGATAATTTAATAGTTTGCAATTTAAAGATTTAGCAATCAGTCAAAACTATCACAAAGACGAAACGGCAAGTTAAATGAAATGCAAAATGTGGAAAATGCGGGCTGGAAGATGAACTGGGGACTTGGGCGCACACACAGTGGCGGGCGCACACATAGTTGCGCCCAAGTGTTTCCCCAGTGGATTGTGATGTATCCCTAATCTTTGATGATGTTCGAATGCGATTTCCAACAATTTGCGACTAAATGCAGGGTCCTAATATGAACTATTAATATCGGAACTTTCAAATTTGAGAGCAATAATGCGAGGATTAAGATTTGGGTGGATGGATCCCTTTGCAGGGACTTGGGCGCACCCACAGTGGCACCCAAGTACCCCTGTTTTTCTTTCTTTTTAATTTCTTCTTTTCTGGTAATAGTATTTAATCCTCTTTGATTCTTTCAATGCTCTCTGCAGATCCGAAGGCTTTGATATTAACTTATACGAGTATGGACTCGGACCTAAGAGGCAAAATGCATATGAAATGGAAATAGGAGCCAAAAGTTCACTTCAAAGACTTGGGCGCACCCACAGTGGTGCCCAAGTGCTTTCCTGCACTTTTCTTCCTTTTCAGCAATATATTTGTTCTTCTTCTAATTCTTTCAATGCTTTTCTCAAATCCGAAGACTTTTATATTAACTTTTATGAGGATAGACTCGGATCTAAGAACCAGAATACGCACGAAATAGGAAATCGAGGCCAAAGCCCTATCCAGAGACTTGGGCACACACATAGTTGAGCCCAAGTGTTTTCTTGCACTTTTCTTCCTCTTTTGTTTCTTTTTTCAATGCTTTTCGCACGATTTGGAATGCAAAATCACAGATCCGAAGGTCCCGATATCAATATGTATGAAAACGAATTCGGATCTAGGAGACAAAATATACACGATATGAAAATCGGGGTTAAAACCCTATGCAGACACTTGGGCGCACCCATAGTGGCGCCCAAGTGCTCTTCTTCTCTTTCTTTCTTTTTTATAATGAAGATAATATGGATGCAAGATCTATTCTAATCACGAGTTCAGAATGCTAAAAATGATGCAGATCTATGGACTAGGAATGATCCTAAACATGTTACTAATGATAAATGACTACTAAATATTAGATCTATTGAAAAGCACTACTATTAATGCAGATCTACAATGCATGCATGATCCTAAGCATGTTTCTAACCATTAATGATGTTGAATATTAATTGAAGAGAACTAAATCTAGAAATACCGGTTTGAGTTGTATCGTTCAAGTCCTAGATCGAAGCTCTCGCGCAAATCCATGGCTTTCACAAGTCTTCTCCATTGCTGATCTTGGAAACCGGAAGGCTTCTTCTTCTCCTTCCTTCTAGATCTAAAGCTCTCTCTATGGTTATGGTGGCTACTCTCTTTTTTCTCTCTTTTCTTCTAGTTCTTCTATCTTTTTAGTAGTCTCCTTTGCAAAGTAGCATAAGAGATACTTTTTATAGAGGTTTTGGCGTGGAGGAGGGGTTAGGGTTGCCATTTGCATGAATTTCTACAAGCTTCATGCAAACCAAGAAGATTTAGGGTTTTTCGGGACTTGGGAAAACACATAGGTACGCCCATGTTGGTATGGGGACTTGGGCGCAGACACAGATGCGCCCAGGTCTCCTTTAGGGGTCAAGTGGGCTTATGGTTTGGTTTCGAGTCATTTTCGAGTTGAGGTTGGGTTGGAACTACGAATGGTAGAGCGAAACCCACCTAAATATGCACTAAAGTGCTTTCTAGGGCAACCAGGGACTTGGGCGCACCACAAGTGTGACCTTGGGACCTGGGCGCACCTGTGTGTACGCCCAAGTGCAATTTGGGACTTGGGCGCTCCTATATTGGCGCCCAAGTGTGTCCCTGATGCGGGACCGCTTGTGTAGTCTTCCGAGAGCCATATCTTTTGATTCGTTGGTCGAAATTAGACGTTCCACACATCGTTGGAAAGCTCTCGGAATGTAGAATCTGTTGGCCCATACACCCTAATGGTCATAGGTTAGGAAAAGTAAGAGATACTTGGATCAATGATTCTAACCTCCTAATTCATGCTAATCATATCGTACTTAGGCAAACTAAGTGTAATCTCTTTATGAACAACCTGAGTGTGTTCTATGTAGTCTGGAAGGGGCTTGGGTAGTGTTGTAGTCCATTCCATGTTTGAATAGTGGGTCTAACTCGAGATCTCAACGTGATTTGGCCCAGTTTCTAAGAATCGTCAAACTAAGTTGAAAATCATCAACGAGTGTCTTCATCGTCATTAATTAATTTGAATTATGCCATTAACCATTCAATTATGGGTGGAATGAGGGCACCATTATATACGATAGGTGTTTAAGGCTATCAAAGGGGGCCAAATGAGGTGTCTACAGCCCCAACTGACGTTGAGCATCAGATCGTCTCTGGTGCCGAGGCCGCCACCTCTGGGTCTGACTCGGAGGCGACCGCCGAAACCACGACCGTTGCTATAGGAGCTGAGACCTCCTCGAGGTCAAGAAGTTCAAGGCAAGTCGTGTTCTCCTCTAGTTCTGCATCTAGTTCGGAGGAAGAAGAAGACATGTCGTGGTGTCGACCTGCCATGGTGGTTAAGGATTTAGGGGCTCTAGCACTGGAGGTCGAGCTCCTCGTGCCCCCACGACCACTGTTGCTGCTGCTGCTCCTGTTCTCGTGCCCTGCTCCTGCTCCTGGGCCAACTTCAAGAGTTTGGCAGCATTTAACAACCAACGTCTGCTGAAATCACATAGGGGGAAGTACATAAAGAGAAAAGGCTTAAGACCGAGGCCCCCACCGAGAAGGGTCCTAGCGCAGCCGAGGCATCCCGTCCCGCCGGGCCGACTCTCTGGAAACCAAGCCTCCAGGTCGAACCCGGGAGGCGAATGATAATAGAGGACTGTATTGCCGATGATCCTCTCGTTATTGTCACGCTCGGTCAAGCATGTGCCTTGCCACAAGAGATGGCAAGGCTCAAGGAGCTCAACGACATGACGCTAACAATGTCAACACTGCAGTCGGCAATCTCAGTAAGCTCACTACAAACTTTACCAAGTGTTTTCTTTCGGTTATTGCCTTCTCATGCCTGTTTCTTCTACAGATGGTGCAAAAGTGCCAGGTCGCCCTGGAGAGGCATCAGCGGAACCACTCTAAGGTTCCGAGGTTGGAGGCAGAGAAGAAAGACCTCTAAACAGCACTGGAAGCGAGCGACCAAAGGCTGAAGGAGCAAGTGGACAGGAACGGTGGCCTTAAGGCCGAACTTGATAAGGCGATGGCCGAAAACTGTAGATTGGAGGCTGAGGCAGAGGTCCAAAAGAAACGAGAATCCAAGCTTGAAGCTTCCCTGGAGAAGCAAAAAGACGAGATCAAAGCCAAACCCCAAGCTGGAACCGACGCTGCTTTCAACGAAGAGGTGGCAGAGGCGACAACTCTCTACATGGGTCAGGTCCTCTCAGTGACGGATCAAGTCTGGGAGCTCGGGTGGTTGGCCACGCTAAAAGAAGTGGGAGTCTCTGAGGACCACCCTGCTTACAAGAATCCACCCAAGTACCCGAGCTCGGAGCCAAGACCGAGCTCTGTTGCCCTTTCGTCCACTGAAGCCGAGGCTCTTGCGAAACTGCCACGACTGAAGCTCTGTTAGCCGCGACCGAGGCTGAAACTACCACCGAGGCCACTGCTTGAAGATTTCTCTCGTTGTCTCTCTTTCTTTTTGATGTAATAAGGAACAATGTATTTATGTGCTTTCGTTCTATAAATACAATTGCACTTTGTCTTTTACATGCTTGCAACCAAAACTTGCTTAAGTAAGTGAGTTCAGTTCAATAACCAAGATCCCGGATATTTTATCTTAAGTTCCATAACTCAAGAAAGCTTGTATCCAAATACCAAATGTGTCTGTAGTGTTAAGCTTGGTTCATTGACCAAACTTAACAAGAACAAACTGGATTAAGTTCTTCAACCTTAAGGAATACAAGCCATTGCAATTTTTACCTCGGTGGTAGAATGATTTAAGCTTGGTTCCGTAACCAAACATATTCCAATTCTTAACACCAAGGTACCCTCCTAGTTCTCTAACTTGGTGTTTTGTCTATGCCTTAACTTTTTAAAAGCTTTTCTCTATTCTCCTAATGCTCCGTAGCAGTTAGGTCGGTAATTGCCGAGTTCTACAACTTGGAGAGAATTGAAAGCAACAAAGAGCGATTCTTCCAAAAGAAATACTTTTATAGATTTCGAAAATCGGGTACAATTAAAAATAATACTCTTGAGGTTCATCGCATTTCATGGTCGTGGTAACTCTTTACCATCCATGTCCTCAAGCATGTATTCTGGTTGTCCAAAAACTGCGATCACCTTGAATGAGCCATGCCAGTTCGGTGCCAGTTTGCCTTCGTTGGGGTTTTTATCTCCGGGAAGTGTCTTATTTAAAACCAACTCTCCAACTGAGAACTTTCTCTCCCTGACTCTTTGGTTGTACCCCCTAGCTAATAGTTGCTAGGCGGACAACTGCTGCATCCCTTCGCTCCTCGGCTAGGTCTAGTTCTCAGGTTACATTCACTTCGTTTTAGCCCTGATCAAAGAGCTCTGAACTTAGGGTTGGGAGACCGATCTCAAGTGGTGGATCAAAGTGTTTCGAGCGGAAGCGGAAAAACAATTAGGTAAAAGTATCAAGACTCTTTGATCAGATCGAGGAGGGGAATATCTCTCTGGTGATTTTATGGCACACTTGTCAGAAAATGAGATTCTATCCCAGCTGTCTGCTCCTGGTATGCCTCAACAGAATGGAGTAGCGGAAAGAAGGAACCAGACTCTTTTAGATATGATTAGGTCTATGTTGAGTTTCTCAGGATCGCCTATATCCTTTTGGGGATATGCCTTGGATACTGCGATGTACATACTAAACCTCGTACCATCTAAGTCTGTACCTAAGACTCCCCGGGAGTTATGGTCTGGGCGAAATCCTAGTCTGCAACATTTACACTTTTGGGGTTGTCCGAAACACGTGCTAAAGGTAAAGACGAATAAGTTGGAAACGAAGTCGGAAGTATGCACGTTTGTAGGATATCCTACAGGTACTAAAGGTTGGTTGTTCTATAATCCCAAAAAGCAGAAAGTGCTGGTGAGCACCAATGCGGGTTTTTTGGAGGAAGATTATATGATGGACCGGAAATCTTTAGAAAAGGTGATCTTAGAAGAGATTCAAGAACCATCAATTCCAAATCCAAGTATGACCGAACTTAAGGAAAAATTACCCATACCTAACCTAGTAATTACACCAGTGCCTTGTCGTAGTGGGAGCATTGTCAACACCCCTAACAGGTTCTCGTTCTTGGGAGAGTCTTACAAGGCAGTCCCGGAAGAACCGGAACAAGATCCTTGTAACTATGATGAAGCAATTAATGACATAGATTCGGGACGTTGGAAAGATGCTATGAAAGCTGAGATGGAGTCTATGTACTCTAATCAGGTCTGGACACTTATGGACTTCCCTGCCAATATTAAACTTATTGAGTGCAAGTAAGTCTACAGTAGAAAGAGAGAACCAGATGGAAGAGTTGAGACCTTTAAAGGTCAAGCTTGTTGCGAAAGGATATACTCAGAAAAAAGATATCGATTATGAGGAAACCTTCTCGCCGGTAGCCATGCTCAAGTCCATCAGGATACTCTTATCCATTGCGGTTCATCTCGATTACGAGATTTGGCAAATGGATATCAAGACGACGTTTATCAACCGCCATCTTGAGGAAGACATCTATATGATGCAGCCAGGCGGTTTTATAGCTAAACAACCAAGAGCAAAGAGTTTGCAAGATGCAGATGTCCATTTATGGACTGAAGCAGGCATCCCGAACCTAGAACATTCGTTTTGACTAAGCAATCAAGTCAGTTGATTTTGTCAAAATCCGGATGAGTCATGAGTGTACATGAAAAGTAAAGGAGGCAGGGTAATTTTTCTGATCGACGACATCCTTCTCCTAGAGAGTGATATAGGAATGTTGTCAACAGTAAAAGTTTAGTTGGCTAAGACTTTTGATATGAAGGACTTGGGAGAAGCTAGCTACATCCTACGGATCAAACTCCATTGAGACCGGAAAAATAGGATGATAGGCTTATCCCAATATGCGTACATAGATGAGGTGCTAGTATGGTTAGCTATGCTTAGAACTAGACCGGATATCTATCATGCAGTGGGCCTAGTCAGCAAATATCAATTTAACCCAGGACCCGAACATTGGACTGCTGTAAAGTGTATTCTCAAATACTTGAGAATGACTAGAGATTACATGTTGATTTATGGCAATAATGAGTTGATTCCAGTCAGTTACACATATTCTGACTTCATCTCAGATAAGGATTCCAAGATATCAACTTCTGGGTATGTGTTTATGCTATAACTGCTTGAGAAACAACTAAAGAAGCAGATTGGCTCAAAAGATTCCTTATGGAAGTTGGAGTGGTATTTTTGGCAAGACAGCCGCTCACAGTTTACTGTGATGACAGCAGGGTAGTCGATAAGTCCAAGGAACCTAGGAGCCAAAAACATGTACAGAGGTAGTTACACATGGTCAGAGAGATTGTGCAGAGAGGATACTGCTATCACCTAGATAGACTCTGTAGACAATCTGGGAGATCCCTTTACTAAGCCTTTAACTACCAAAGTCTTTGAGCAACATGTAGATGGGATGGGCATGAGATGCAACCCTGACTGGCATTGAGCCCAAGTGGGAGACTGTTAGATTGTATGGTCTCAATCCATCAGTTGATGTAATAAATTGATTAATTTCTTTATTTATCAATATAATCATGCTTTCCTTTCATGAGATGAATGGTGATTTATTACTTAATGCACATGACCAATACATGTGACATAATGGTTCATGAGATGAACCGGGTCCCATTAGTATATTAGATGTGATATATCTATATGGATGAGATCCACATACGGGATATATGTGTCACAAATCTTATACTTAAAATATCTTCACAACCAGTGATGAGACTGGGCATCTCATCTGACAAGGTTGCAGCACTTTGTTCACTATGAGATAGT
This sequence comes from Cinnamomum chago, assembly GCA_038049695.1. Taxonomy (NCBI): domain Eukaryota; kingdom Viridiplantae; phylum Streptophyta; class Magnoliopsida; order Laurales; family Lauraceae; genus Cinnamomum; species Cinnamomum chago. The sequence goes on along the minus strand of CP142455.1, from coordinate 44,905,333 downwards.
GTGATTTGTCTCGATCATCAGAATGTAAGATTCTGGATCATAGTGCTGGTACATTGGATGTATTGAAGGACCATGAGAAACACCTTATGAAATACTGTCTCGATTTAAGGACTGCTCTCATAATTCCCTAGCAATAGGCCCTCAATCCTAAGACATTGAGGAACTCAAGTTTCTGTCTATTCATTTGCTTTGAGTCACCAATGACGGAGGCCAACTGTAGGTCAACACCTCGATGTCTTGGGTACGTGGTAGTAGGACTGTGGGAACATGCAATGATCAAGATGGAATCTATCTACATTATCCCCTTGTGCCAATTAATGGAATTATCATTGGTAAGTGCGCATCCATTCCAATTAAGAGTTAATTGGAGCGGTACCAACTGATCACTATAATTAATTGGTGCTCAAGGATAATAAGATGTGGATCTAAGATTGGATGGGACAAATTTATTCCAATTGATCCATGGATAATGATAGAGGGGCCTACTTGTGGTAATTGGAAAGTTTAGGATCTTCATTATAATATATTCCTAAGACTGGAGTGTAATTACATTTATATAGTGGAGTTATTTGCAATTAACTGTGGGCCCGGATTTGCACATGAGATGTGGAGTCGCGTGTCTCAATTGGAACCAGCTTTCTAAGGAATCCCTAGTGGTCCCCATGCTAGCCCAAGATATTAGAAAGATACTAATTTTAGTAGAACTCTAAAAGGAAATAGAAAGTTACTATTTCTATTTGAAGTGAGACTTCTAATAGTGGTAATAGTAAGTTACTAATTATTAATGGAAGTGAGACTTCTATTTTAATTAGTAAAAGAGGAAGTTACTAATCATATTTGAAGTAAGACTTCTAATTGTGATTTAGTAAGTTACTAATTATTAATGGAAGTAGGACTTCTATTTTAATTAGAAAGGAGAAAGCTACTAATTGTTGTGGAAGTGAGACTTCTATGGCAACTAGCAAGGGAGAAGGTTACTATTTTGTAATGGGAGTTAAACTTCTATTTAAAATAGGAAAAGAGGTGGAATGGAGGTCTATATAAAGAGGAATAAACCCCTCTTGGATGTCCATAACAAAGGAGGGCAATTCCAACCACTTTGTGCAAGTGTTGCACAAGTTCTCTTCCTCTCTAAGTTCTCTTCTCTTCCTCCTCTAGTTCCTTGGAGTTACTAGTTAGGTTTTCTCTTGGAGATCCCACCATCTTCTTGAGAAAAGAGAATCTTATTTGATTAGTGAAGGTGTTCATCATCAAAGAAAGAGATCAACTTCTCTATTAGAGCACTACAAAGCTCCAAAGGTATGAATCTACATTCTTGTATATTGTAGATTTCGTAGTTGCTTGTTTAGGTGTTGTTTTCTATCTTCTAGATAGTATATATTGTTGTACATGATTTATGAGTTTGAGGGAATTGCATCCTGGATTGGGTTTGTTGCCTTCTAGATAGTTGATCCCTGCATCAAGTGGGTCAAAAGTTTTTTGAAACCTATCTAAAAGGCCCACCTATTTTCTAACATGGCTGTGACTTGATCCTGCCAAGGAGCTTGTAGATTGGCTCCCTAAAGACCGTGTTCACAACCTTATAGGAGGCTGCAGCTGGTTTGGATTTCTTTCCACCCCCGAGGTGGAGGCCGATGCCACTGCTGAGCTCGCAGATGCCCTGTTTCGGTCTGGCTCCTCCTTCCGAGATAATTTCTTATCTTTTTTGGGGGCTTTATCTTCTTGCCAAAGGCCAAAGCTTTCTCGAGCTCGGGCCTCGTCTTCTTCCTGCTCAATGAATTGGTTTACCCTCGCCTTCAGTGCCTTCATCGTGACCACAAGGAACCGAACCAAGTCCTTCCGAAGCTCATTGCCTAGCAGTAGAGCTTGTTTGAAGGATCTGATGGCTACTCTATCAATGGCGTCTTCAATTTGGCTATAAACAGTCCAAAACCTTTTGGCGAACTGAGTGATGTTTTCGATCCACCTCATTCTGATCATCATTAGGTCATCGTCTGTTTTGGGGATGACCCTGTGAGCTTGGAATTTTTCCACGAAGGAATTTTGGAGCTACTACCAGCTCGAAATTGATCCCTCTGGGAGTGCACAAAACCACTTTAGGGGAAGGTCCCCTAGACTGGAAGAGAAAACTCTACAGTTTAGGTGATCTGTATCGCCCCAAACTGACATCCTCTGAGTAAAGTGTTGGAGATGTGCTGCTGGATCCGAGGTTCCATCGTAAAGAATGAACCTCGGGACACTGAACTTTTCAAGGAGAGAAAAGTTCCTTATCATCTGATAGAAATGAGATGTGCCGAGATCCTCAGTGTTGTAGGCGTTTAGTCGATCTCGGGTCAAACTGACCACCTCCATGTTCCGCTGGACTGTTTGCTTGACTTGTCGGTCCAACCATTCTCTCAAGTCATCATTGTCCTCCGGTCTCTGCTCCAGCCTCTTTGAGTCATCATTCAAGTGGCTGCTACTCGAGCCCTCGTCGTAAGCTTGGTCACGCCTCTTGTTATTCAGGATTTGCCTCAAATCCTGTTCAGCCGAAGGAGCTCGGTCGAGTCTAGGGGGCGAAACCAGGGCCTTCGTCTTCTCCTAGAGTTACTGCCGGAGTTGATGAATCAACTCACCTTGCTCTTGGATAACAAAGGTTTAGGCCTCAATATCCACAAGGAGTGCGTTGTTGTCGTCGTCGGCATCGATCCATTGATGGGATTTGTCTCATCAGGGATGTTGCAGTGGAGGATCATCTTGCCGGGAATGCTCCTGCAGAAGGTTATCTCGCTGAGAAGGTGCCGTCACCCGCTTTGAAGATGAATCTGACTGAGTCTCAGGCCCTTCCTCGCTCACCACACCAGATCTTGCCCCGGTTCTCCTTTGGCAAGGAATCGGCGACAATTGCTTTAGGAATTTTGGTGGTGGTGACAGGGTCCTTGATGATCCTGCGCCCTTTCTAGTTTTTGGAGGCATGGTGTTTTTTTAATCTGATTTGATATTTCCCCACAGACAGCGCCAATTGTGCATGCCTAAATAATTACGGACTTGTTTGGATGATATAAGATCTCTATAGGATTTCTTGGGAAATATTGAATGCCTGAAACCTGAAAGGGAAGAAGAGAACAGAGGCCAGAGGCCCTAGTCGCTTTCGGCACAAGTCACTCCAATGCCTAAATTAGTTCAGTAACTCAACAAAGGGTAGGAGAAAGAAACAGAGGTTTGGGTGTATGTGTGCGTACCTCTTCTGGATTAGCTCTTTGTATATATAGGGCGGGAGTCCTGTGACTCTTGTCCTGGTTCATTAATGGTAGAGACCCATCGAACCTTACCCTGATTTCCTAATGGTAGAGTCCAACCAGGCCTTACCCTGGTCTCTTAATGGTAGGGTCCCATCGGACCTTACCCTGGTTTCTTAATGGTAAATCCCATCGGACCTTACCCTGACTTCACGGAAGTTGTGGATCCCGCTCTTTCAGGGATTATGGACATAGCCATCGGGTAAGGATAACTTTTTATCTCTATCCCATGCATGTCCTTATCTCTCAACACGTTCTATAATATCGTTGAGTCTTTGTAGAGGTACAGTTGTAACTGATTAGGAGTCAGGGCTCGTCTCGATTAGCCGAACCGGACTGAAGATGGTATCGAGGTCAGGCATAACCTTAATATGGAAGCATTCTAGCACTATTGCCGAGATGCATAAAATCGAGACCAAGACAAGCCCAGCCAATACTCTGACCAAAGCTAGGATAATCTCGGTATCTTGAAAATATCCCGCACAGTAACCATCAAGTTTATGGGGTGAATTGACATATAAACACTAGTCGAGGTAGTGGATGCGAATGGGCAAACCAGTTGATCACCTAAATTAGATCATTGTAGAAAACTATATCAAAAGAATTCAGAATAAACAGTGATGGATGTTGGTGGAGGTTATGACCATTCGATCACAGTGAAAGCAGGGAAGAAGTTATGTTCTAGATGACATACCAATATTTCCCAAATATAACTGAGATAGTAAGAACCAAATTATGTTACTAATCATTTGTGAAATTAGGGGCCCATGGCCTCAGGTGTCCACAGAATGGCTAGCCACTCGGGATGGGTATCATCTGATCATATTAATTCTTGATTTCATTATGCCACATTAAGTGCTTCATTTTCTCCGGCATGGTCTAAAATAAAATAAAAACGTGTCAAAATGAGGCGGGTGCCAATTCATAGTAAATGATCATAAGGGGGGCCCTTTGGGCCAATCCGATGATTGCATAATTATGTTTGGGTCACTTTGGCATTATGGACAGTCCATTGAGAGTACAGTGTTTTGTGAGCTTGCCTAAGCCAGAGCAGAGTGAAGCATGTTGAAGCCAAGCCCCCTCCAATTCTTTTTTTTTCCTAATTGGTAACATGACTTGAACCCACAACTTCAGGGTTACAACATCGAGCACCTTCCGCTGTGCGAGTCTCCTGCCGGGCACATCTAATTTTCAATCCTAATATCCAGGCACAAATGCAACCCACAAGAATGACCACAATCTAAAACTAATCCATAAGTATAGAGAAGGCCATTCTTGATAGATGCATATAATAGGCCAGAGGCATCTAATTAGGCCTTTACAAAAAAATTAACCAAGACAAATCCACCAAAGCACATCTACTAATTGGAAAAATGTCACCAGAAAAGTCAAGAAAAGTACTAGGTTAGGCTCATATTCATCAATTAGTCACATAGAAGAAGCAAAAAAGAGAGAATAAAACACTCACCAAATAATCACGAAGAAGATTGGAAGGAACAATGGTAGTTGCAAAATGCGGATTCTCGGCTTTGCAAGAGAGAAATCTTTTGACTCCTACTGTGCCACAGTTCTTGCAAACATTTCCTACACTCAGAAGATATTATAGCGAGACAACATACCATAACCAATACTAGCTACAACTTATAAGCAATTACATTTACTAGTTGAGATTTATGCGATTAGGTTGGGACATGTAAGGCTCAGGTTCACACAGCCCAACCTATACAATAATGGGCTTAATGTTCTGCTCTATATCAAGAACTACGATACTAAAACTAACGTGGTGGTTCATACCATTTTTAAATTATATAGCTACAAAGAATATGCTCTCATAGTTTTAAAAAGAATTGTCTAACAAAACTATCTTGTCCTGGATACACACTGTGTGGGGCGTTTTCCTAAGAGTATGATTAAGCTAGTCTCGGTAGCAGTACCAGCTCAACTCATCCCGATCTCGGTATCCAAGTTCGGTAATAGTCCCAAGGTTCGTCTAGCTCGGTAACGGTACCAGTTAGACGTCTCATCTCATCTCGGCAAATAGTGTCAGCTAGCCCCAAGCTTGAGCGAGCCTTGGTAAGAGTACTGACTATGCTCATCTCGGTCTCGGTATAAGGCACCTCAGCAATAGTGCCAGGATGCATCCGAATCTGGTCTTAGTATCATCTTCAGCTCGGTACGTCCACAGAGATGAGTACTAAACCATGATTGTACTTCCACAAAGTTACAGCTACGTTGCAGAACGTGCTGACAGACAGGACAGGCGCTGGATTATGATCAGGTGTCGTCTTTATCAATCACATCCACATTAATACGAGAGGTCATCTCTTGATTCGACCAGACAATATCTCCACCTACCCCTACTAAGGGAGCGCCAGGTGAAAACCTCTACATATACAAGGGTAAGAATCCCTTCTGAGGTAACTTTTAACAATGTCATGCAATACTAGCATACCTGTCTTTCTTCTCCATCCTTTGTTCAGTGATAGCACTCACTCAGGCATCGGAGAGTCTTCGGCTGACGGCAGTTAGGGTCTCTGATCTCTATTTCTCCTTCCCTTTCAGGTTCTAAGGCGATCCATCTTCCCCAAAGAAGCTTAAACAACATTACTATGAGTTTCACACTCACAAAACCTGAGTCCGTAATTTTCAGGCACTCACAATTGGCATCGTCTGTGGGAAATGATAAAAAATTCCATGCCTCTAGAAGCAGCAAAGGATCTACAAAGCCCTGCCACCATCACCAACGACCCCCTGTCAAAGGAGATCCAGGGAAAGTCTGATGTGGCAGGCGTGGAAAGACCTGTAACTCAGACAGGTTCATCAACAAAGGGGGTGACAACACCTCCCATGAAAAACGCTCCTCCATCGGAGCGCCCCCAGCAGAGTGTTACCCTACTTCAGACTCCCCCGCGGAGCAAAAAGTTCCAGAAGCAACCAGGTCTCGTCATTCCCTCCACCAGGTGGATTGCGACGCGATGATGATGAAGATCTGACCCTTGCTGATACCAGGGCCCGAAGCTGCTGCCCTCGCACCCTTCAAACAAGCTCCGCTGCTAGGCAATGAGCTTCAAAGGGACCTCATTCGGTTCCCCATGGTCACGGTGAAAGCACCGATCGCCAGGGCAAACCAAGACGACGCTCGAGCTTGTGAGAAGCCTCAACCTTTGGCGGAATAAGTTCCCCCAGAGAAGAAACGGTAGTCTTGGAAGCAGTTCCGCGACTCGCCATGCAGTCTTAATCCTCAGGTCCCGGCCTCGGTGAAACCGCCATCCACAGCTCGGACAGTTCCAATCGCGACAGCTCCAGCAGTGGCCTCGGCGATATCACCAGCCACGACTCGAGTAGAAGCACAACCCAATAGGAGTCTTAACTGCGGCCTCGATGACAGCACCAGCTACAGCTCAGCTTCTTCAGTTGACAACTCTAGCAATGGCCTCAGTGATAGCACCAGCCACTGCTCGGACAATCCCAATCTTCATAGCTTTAGCTGCAGCCTCGGTGACAGCATCAGCCTCAGCCCAGCTTCTTCAAACATGAAACAAAGCTTCATCAGTGGCCTCGGTGACAACACCAGCCTCCGTTGCACAGTTTCAGCGTCGGGCCTCGTTGGCAACACCAGCCTCGACTTATAAAGCATCGGCAAGAGTCTCAATTCAGTGACAGCACCAGCATATAAGAGACGACAGCTCGGTTATAGAACCAGCTGCAAAATGCCACAGTTACGAAACTCGGCAGCGGTCTCAGCTCAGTGACGGCACCGTCATGAAAGAGACGACAACTCTGTTACAGAATCAGCTGCAGAATGCCGCAGTTACGGAACTCGATAGCAGTCTCAGCTCAGTGACAGCACCAGCATAGAAGAGACGACATCTTGATTACAGAACCAACTGCAAAGTATCGCAATTATGGAACTCGACAGAGGTCTCAGCTCGGTGATAGCACCACCATGAAAGAGACGACAGCTCGGTTACAGAACCAGCTGCAAAATGCCGCAGTTACGGAACTCGGCAACGATCTCAGCTCAGTGACAGCACCAGCATGAAAGAGACCACATCTCAGTTACAGAACCAGCTGCAAAATGCCGCAGTTACAAAACTCGGCAAGAGTCTTAGCTCTGTGACAATACCAGCATAGAAGAGACGACAGCTCAGTTACAAAACCAGCTGCAGAATGCCGCTGTTATGGAACTCGGCAGCAGTCTCAGCTCGTTGACAACACCAGCATAGAAGAGACGACAGTTCAGTTACAGAACCAGCTGTAAAGTGCCGTAGTTATGGAACTCGGCAGAGGTCTCAGCTTGGTGACAGCACCAGCATAAAAGAGACCACAGCTCGGTTACAGAACCAGCTGCACAAAATGCAGCAGTTACGGAACTCGACACCGGTCTCAGCTCAGTGACAGCGCCAGCATGGAAGAGACAACGACTCGGTTACAGAACCAGCTGCACAGAATGTCGAAGTTACGAAACTCGGCAGCAGTCTCAGCTAGGTGGCAACACCAGCATAGAAGAGACTGTAACTCGGTTACAGAACCAGCTATACAAAGCGCCCAATTATGGAACTCGGCCAAAATCTCGGCTCGGTTACAGAACCAGCCAACCTGGTCACAGGACCAAACGCGCAACACGCCAGGTTATGGAACTCGGCGGCTATCCTAGTTTGGTTATGGAACCAACTATGCAGCTGAAGGACCTCATGGCTTCCCATGGGAATCTAGTTCAGCTGCGAAACCCGCTAAAAGTTTTCTCTCTAAAAGGCACATGTACTTTTTAAAGTTATTTAAACTTGAGTGCAATTGGAGTTCCGGTTGTTGAACCAAATTCGATTAGCCTAAGTTACTTCTGGTTATGAAACCAAAGGCATTTGCCTAGTGGTCATTCAGTTCTGGTTATTGAATCGAACTTAACTACTTGGTTAAAAATTTGGCGTTTGTGCTAAGAACCCAGTTGAGGAACAAAAGTCAAGCACACATGTTATTTTCAAAAGAGAAGGCAAGTATGGAGAAAGAATTATTTTCATTAATTGAGAATAATTTCTTTACACTTTCATTACAAAGAAAGAAAAAGAAAAAATACATGAGAGATCAGGAAGCGGTAGCCTCGACATTGACATCGAAAGGCTCCTTCGTGGTAGCTTGAGGAGTAGTGTCAGGCGGAGTCAGAGCAACTTCGCAGCAGCCTCAGCAGTGGGAGCAGAACTCGACTCAGGCTCAAGGCGAGAAAACCTAGGCAGGTCTTGATATAACGGGTGATTCTCGGGAATCCCTGCCTTCTTCAGCACAGCCCGGCACCCGAGCTTGGAAAGAGTTGAGCTTATCGTCTCGACTTGGTTCTCATACTTTTTGGTTGCCGCCTCCACCCCACCCTGAAAAGATGTTTCGAGCTCAGCTTGGAGCGAGGCTTGAAGATCGGCTTTCTCCTTGAGCACCAGTTCGAGCTCGGCATCCTATTTTGCCAGCTCAGCCTCAAGTTCGAGAATTCCCTTAGCCTTGACAGCAGCCGCGCCTTTCAGTTGGTGGGTCTCGACTTCACATTGCAAAGCACATTAAGCGAGAACTCGATCTCTGCCCCCTGGCTACTTATCTTCTCCTCCGCCGCCTTCAACTCCTGACTACTCCCCTCCAAGGCTGCAACGAGTTTCTTCTTCTCTGCACACCCAGCTTTTCAACCTTGGAGCCGCTTTCACGGGCCCCTCCAGGACCACCTGAACCCTCTGCGTAGTCTAAAGAAGAAAAACAAGTGTAAGAGAAAGGCTAACAGGATCAAATGCTACTTGAAAATCTGCGTCGGACATGTACCGAGAAGATCGACTGCAAAGATGAGGATGGCAGCGTCACATCGTCCGCTTCCTTGTGCCTCTACATATCGAGTGGCAGGGCGCATGCATTGGCGAGAGCGGCAACGACTGAAGGATTGCTGGTCAGACGGTTTTCCACCATCATGGGCCTCCCAGGCCCGAGCTGGAGGCTTGGCCTCCACAAAGCCCCCCCCCCCCCCCCCCCGCGGGCTGAGGAGCCGAGGCCTGCCCAGGGCCCTTCTCCGATGAGCCCTCGCCCCTGGGCCTTTTCTCCCTTGGGGCCTTCTCTCTAGCCTCTTCGACAAGGTGTTGCTGACCTCTTCTCAGCCCGGCCTCCTTCTCTTGAGGTCTCAGCGGAGCGCTGCCAAGTTGGACCAGCACCAGCAACAGCAACAACAGTTCTAACAGCAGCACCAGAAGCAGTGCCAGGGGCAGTACCTGTTAGTTTTATGGTCTCAATACCAGTATAGGATGAATAAATTGATTAATTTCTTTATTTATCAATATATATTATTGCTTTCCTTTCATGAGATGAATGGTGTTTTATTACTTGTTTGCACATAACTAATACGAATGACATAATGGTTCATGAGATGAACCGGAGTCCACAAGTATACTAGATGTAATACATGTGTATGGATGAGATCCACATATAGGAGACATGTATCTTCACAACCAGTGATGACACTGGGCATCTCATCTGACAAGGTTGCAGCACTTTGATCACTATGAGATAGTGTGATCTGTCTCGATCATCGAAATGTAAGATTCTGGATCATAGTGCTGGTACATTGGATGTATTGAAGGACCATAAGAAACACCTTATGAAATACTGTCTCGATTTAAGGACTGCTCTCATAATTCCCTAGCAATAGGCTCTCAATCCTGAGACCTTGATGAACTCAAGTTTCTATCTATTCATTTGCTTTGAGTCATCAATGAGTGAGGCCAACTGTAGGTCAACACCTCGGTGTCTTGGGTATGTGGTAGTAGGATTGTGGGAACATGCAATGATCAAGATGGAATCTATCTACATTATCCCCTTGTGCCAATTAATGGATTTATCATTTGTAAGTGCACACCCATCTCGATTAAGAGTTAATTGGATGGTACTGATGATCACTGTAATTAATTGGGGCTCAAGGATAATAAGATGCGGATCTAAGACTGGATGGGACATATTTATTCCAATTGATCCATGGATAATGATAGAGGGGTCTACTTGTGGTAATTGGGAAGTTTAGGGTCTTCATTTTAATTTATTCCTAAGACTGGAGTGCAATTGCATTTATATAGCAGTGTTATTTGCAATTAACTGTGGGCCCGGATTACACATGAGATGTGGGGTCGCGTATCCCAGTTGGAACCAGCTTTCTAAGGAATCCCTAGTGGTCCCCACGCTAGCCCAAGTATTAGAAAGATTATACTCTTACTTAAACTCTAAAAGGAAGTTACTATTTCTATTTGAAGTGGGACTTCTAATAGTGGTAATAGTAAGCTACTAATTTGTGTGGAAGTGTGACTTCTAATACAAATTAGTAAGAGAGATAAGAGAGGAGACTTGAGGGCTATTTAAAAGGGGAATACACCCCTTGGACGTCGAGCCATAAGAGTGCACGCCCAACCCTCTTTATTTGTGCAAGTGTTGCACAATTTTCTTCTCTTCTCTCTCTTCTAGTTGCCTTCTAGTTCCTTAGAGTTTCTAGTAGGGTTTTCTATTGGAGATCCCACACATCTTCTTGAGAAAAGAGATCTGATAGAAGGTCATAGCGTGGAAGACAACAAGGTCTTGGAGATCTCTAATTGCTTCAAGAAGAGTTCTTGATCAAATTGATTGTTTTCTCCTCCATTAGAGCACTACCGGGCTCCAAAGGTATAATCTGCTTCTCTACTTGTTGTAGATTATTTTGTTGCATGTAGTTGCTGATTTCTATCTTCTAGATAGGTTATATTGCTGTACATGATTGATGAGAATGAGGGATTGCATCCTGGATTGGGTTATAGCCTTCTGGATAGTTGATCCCTAAGTCAAGTGGGTCAAAAAGTTTTGAAAACCTATCCACGAGGCCCACCTACTTCCAACAATAATTATATATCTAGGGCTGGTTTTAAGTTTATAAACCTTTAAGTGCGGCAGTGGTTTGTGTTCGGGAGTTGAAGTGCAACCGAACCGCGCTTCGGGATTGGAACAAGAAGTTGGGCACACTTAAGTGTGCGCCCAGGTACCTAGGGTGACTTGTCTGCTCGTTGAATGATTCCGGGTTCGTTCGATTTCATCCAATTCTAGAGTGTTTCTAAGTCAGATTCGGGTAGTCCAATTCATTCCTTGATTGAGGGATGTCTTTTATTCTTTAGATGTGAATTGTCTATTGTTTTAATTAGATCTTGACTAGGGTCTTAAAGTTTGAATTTAGGTGGGGGTTGTCAATTAGAATTGTGTTGGTTATGGTTTGAATTATGATTTGGTTTAAGTTTGAGGTTCAGGCTATGGTTTTGTTAATCCGACTTTGTAAATTAAGGCTTGAATTAAAAGTTTGTTGTTTGAATTTATTGGTTGAGATTTTAATTGGATCTTTGAGTGATTAAGGTTTATTAGTTAGGGTTTTGATTATGGTCTCGTTAATTAGGGATTGCTTAAAGGTTGTTGACTAAGGATTTTAGTTAAGGTGTTTTTTTAGGGTTGATTTATTAGGATTCAGTCAATGGTTATAATTAAAGTTGATTTAGGTGTTTTAGTTAGATGTTTTTAATTAAGGTTAAATTAGGTGTTTTGATTAAGTATTATTTTTAGTGTATTAATTTGCTTAGGCGCAAATGCAATAACCTAGGTTTATCTACTTACTATCTACTCTTTTTCGGATGTTTCTATTTCTTTTAATCTTTTTTGATCTCTTCTCTATTTACTAAAGAGTAAGATGAGAAGGGAAGAGTTTTATGGTTTTATGATTTTTTTGGTATTTTATGCAATAGCAATGTAGCCTAATCTGAGGAGCAAATTATGATCATCTACTTAATGTCTATTGTTCTAATTCTACTACTCCTTTTAATCCTCTTGTTCTCTTCTCTAATTACTAAAGAACAAGATGAGAAGGGAAGTGTTTTATGATTTTATGATATTTTTTGGTATTTTGTGCAATTTATCCTAACCTAAAATGACGATGATTCGAAGTCTAGTGGTTCAGTAGTCAATTGAAATCACCACAAAGATAAAATAGCAAGCTAAATGGAATCCAAACATATGGAAAATGCGGGCCGGAAAACGAATTGGGGACTTGGACGCACACACAGGGGCGCCCAAGTGCCTCTGCACAACTTGGGCGCCACTGTGTGTCTCCCCTGCGAGTTGTGAAGCACTTGCGATTTTCTACGATATTCCAATTCGATTTTCGACACTTCGTGACTAAATATAAGGTCCTAATATGAATTATTGATATAATAACCTCCGGATTCGAAAGTAATGACACGAGGACCAAAGTCCAAGAGGCGGGTCTCTTTGGCAGGAACTTGGGCGCCACTGTACACTGTCTTTTTTTCCTTTACCTTTTGGTAATATATTTCGGTATTCCTTCGATTCTTCCAATGCCTTTGTGTATCCAAAGGCTTTAATATCAATGTATATGAAGATAGACTCGGATCTAAGAATTAGAATGCGCACGAAATAGGAAATCGGGGCCAAAGCCCTATCCAGAAACTTGGGCGCACACACAGTTGCGCCCAAGTGTTTTCCTACACCTTTTTTCCTCTTTTGTTTCTTTTCTCAATACTTTTCGCACAATTTGGAATGCAAAACTACATATCTGAAAGTCCCAATATCAATATGAATGAAAACGAGTTCAGATCTAAGAAATAAAATATCCTTAATATGAAAATCGGGGTTGGAACCCAATGCAGACACTTGGGCGCACAGATAGTTGCGCCCAAGTGTTCTGTTGCACCCTTTTTTTTTATTTTCGGATTTTCCTTAATGAAGACGAGATGGATGCAAAGTCTACCCTAATCACGAGTTTAGAATGCTAGAAATAATGTAGATCTACAGAGTAGGGATGATCCTAAGCATGTTACTAATGATAGATGACTACTAAGTATTAAATCTACGGAAAAAGCACTACTATTAATGCAGATCTACAATGCATGCATGATCCTAAGCATGTTTCTAACTATTAATGACGTTGAATATCAATTGAAGAGAACCTAATCAAGAAATACCAGTTTGAGTTGTATCCTTCAAGTCCTAGATCGAAGCTCTCACGCAAATCCATGGCTTTTGGAAGCTTTCTCCATTGCTTATCTTGGAAACCAGAAAGCTCCTCTTCTTCTTCTTCCTTCTAGATCTAAAGCTTTCTCTTTGGTTACGGTGGTTACTCTCTTTTTCTCTCTTTTCTTCTAGTTTTTCTATTCTTTTTTTTTTTTTTGGTAGCCTCCTCTTTGTAAATGGTATAAGAGATCCTTATATAAGGGTTTTCTTGTGGAGAAGGGGTTAGTGTTGCTTTTTGCACGAACATCTAGAAGTTTCACCCAAACCAAGGTAGATTTAGGGTTTCGGGGACTTGGGCGCACACATAGGTGCGCCCATGTTGGTCTGGGACTTGGGCGCACACACAGGTGCGCCCATGTTTTGTTTGGGGACTTGGAAGCACAAACAGGTGCGCCCATGTGTTGTTTTGGGGCTAAGTGGGCTTAGGATTCAGGTCAGATTGTTTTTGAAAGTTCATGCTATAGAGATCTGAACTTGGACGTCCATGGCTGATATGGTTTTTCTTGTTTTTAAAACTAAACCAAATCTGATTATTCAGCCATGAAACATGCATAAAAACTCCATGAAATCATGATCAACATGTGTATAAAGCAAGGAGATGATAGAGGACTAATACCTTGATGATATGAATGCCTCAAATCTCTGAAAAGAAAGCTACAAAGGTCTGATCTCAGCCTGCAATCAGCAATGTAAGTTGCAGGAATTTCTGCAGCAGATTTTTCCTTTGATCTTCTATTCTATTCCACAACCCAATCTGATTGGCTCTGATTGTGGGATCAAAATATGGATTCCAAGAAGGGTTTTCTGAACTACACTTTGTGGAAAAAGTCCAGGACCTGACCAGGACCTGATCTCCTCTCTCCAATGAAGAAGAAGAGAGCAATAGGCTGGGCGTGAGTTTTTCTTCTTGACTTGGGCGGCCAATGGAGCTCCTATTAATCCACGCCTAGGGTTAATTCCTCTCTCCTTTTTTCATGTGTTGCACGCCCAGGGTAGTGTCTCATATATTTATAAAGTTCACATTCCTTTATGAGTCGTCTTAGTTGTGCAACACTTTCTAATTAAAGATACTAAAAAATTAGTAAACTTTAATTATAGGAATTTTTACCCAAAGAGGAGTTCTTCCTTCCAAGTAAAGATACCTAGTTAAACTTGGAAACCTCACACAAGGGGCTCCCCTTATGGCTGGCCCACAAGATAGATAAACACACCATGGCCCACAAGTTAATAATTTAGCTAGAGTTAAATTCATGTATGCCATCAAAAGCCTATTTGAATTTAAACTCAAAATTATTCTTCCACAAAATTAATTCAACCACATACCATTTAATTAAATTAGGAAACCATGTCAATATAGGAAGATGGCTAGAAGAGGGACCAAAAGACATATTTGCCCTTGGCTCCCAAAATGACCAAAATGTCCATGCTAACCCCATAGCAACATTAAGATCATTTTAACCCTAACTCATTCCACTAAAGAGTTATGGTTGCACTCCAGGGACAAATATTAAATTGCAAATTAAGCTCATCATAAACTGATGATTGTCTTTGACCTACCAAGTACAATGACCACAATGCCCCTCTATGTAACATCCATAATCAAGTAGGTTAACTGATGTACTATCTACCTTCTTGATTACATCTCATCCTTAGAACTTCATACCCTTGACTTAATCATCATCCGGATATCATTCTCTTGATCCAGGGAGCGACCCACAAGTTCAATATCCATATGGAACATCCATATACTAAGATCTTAGATTCTAATGATTAATCGGATAATTCTAAGGGGACGATCATTCCATCACACGATGGCATAGATTCCATATTGCATTTGCACGTCCCAACTAATCAAGCCCGAGTACCCAAAACACAGAGCTGTTGACCCATGAACAGGATCTCACCCATAGTGAATTAAAGTACAAGAACTCGACTTCGTCAGTTCATCCACAAATGCTCAAGATTAAGAGCACTGGTCACTCAGTAGCAAGAGGTGACTTGATCTCTCTCTGTGATAGTACTATTTTAGAGATCACACCTTTAATGGTCCTGTTCAATGCATGACACATGCACTAGTGAGATATATCCGGGAAAGACCTCCCGTGACTAAGGTAAGTCACCCTGAACACATGAGAGTTTCTCACTATAACTTATACCAAGATGAAGTGCCCAACTCCATCTCTCAGTTATGAACAAGTTTATTGTTTCAAGTGTCCATGACTCAGACCTTTCTGTGTGTAGCCACTACACACCCAAGTCATTTACTAGAAAACAATGGGCCTTACACAACCATACATATACACAAGTAATAAGAGAAAAATGTCATTATATTAAATAACCAATAAATATCCAGTAACAGAGATGTGAGTGCAGTCAGTGGGCTTTAGGGCATACACCAATCCCAACAGTTTTCGGATCAAATTCGGACCAAAACAGAGGAAACTGGACTTAGGCACACTTGTGGGGAGGCCCAAGTGGATTTTAGGACTTGGGCGTACACACAGGTGTGCCCATGTTGGTCTGGGGACTTGGGCGCACACACAGGTGCGCCCATGTTTTGTTTGGGGACTTGGGTGCACACACAGGTGCTCCCATGTCTTGTTTTGGGGCTAAGTGGGCTTAGGGTTCTGTTCGGATTGTTTTCGGATCAGATTCGGACCGAAACAGAGGAAACTAGACTTAGGCGCACTTGTGGGGGGGCCCAAGTGGATTTTAGGACGTGTGCGCCCATATCATCGTTTGGGTCGAATGGGCTTGGGGTTTGGTTTTGGATTGTTTTCGGATTGAGATTGGGTCGGAACTATGAAGAGTGGAGCAGAACCAACCTAAATATGCACTAAAGTCCTTTCTAGGGCAACCGGGGACTTGGGCGCACCTGTGTGTGCGCCCAAGTGCAAGATGGGACTTGGGCGCACCTATATTGGCGCCCAAGTGTGTCCCTGGTGCGGGACCGCTTGTGTAGTCTTCCAAGGGCCATATCTTTTGATCCGTCGGTCGGAATTGGACGTTCCACATATCGTCAGAAAGCTCTCGGAATGTAGAATCTGTTGGTCCATACATCCTTACAGTCATAGGTCAGGAAAAGTAAGGGATATCTGGACCAACGATCCTAACCTCGTAATTCATGCTAATCGTATTGTACTTAGGCAAACTAAGTGTAATTTCTTTAGGAACAACCTGAGTGTGTTCTATGTTGTCTGGAAGGGGGTTGGGTAGTGTTATAGTCCATTCCTTGTATGACTATTGGGTTGAACTCGAGATCCTGACGCGATTTGGCCTTTTCTCTCACGAATTCTATGAATTGTCGAACTAAGTCTAAAATTATCAACAAGCATCTTCATCGTGATTAATTAATTTGAATTATGCCATTAACCATTCAATTATGGGTGAAATGGGGGCATCATTATATATGACAAGTGTTTAAGGCTATCATAGGGGGCCAAATGAGGTGTCTACAGGTACGTCCACAGAGATGAGTACTAAACCATGATTGTACTTGCACAAAGTTACAGCTATGTTACAAAACATGCTGACAGACAAGACAGGCATCGGATTATGATCAGGTGTCATCTTTATCAATCACATCCACATTAATACAAGAGGTCATCTCTTGATTCGACCAGACAGTATCTCCACCTACCCCCACTAAGGGAGCGCCAAGTGAAAACCTCTATATATACAAGGGTAAGAATCTCTTCTGAGGTAACTTTTAACAATGTCATGCAATACTAGCATACTTGCCTTTCTTCTCCATCCTTTGTTCAGCGATAGCACTAACTCGGGCATCGGAGAGCCTTCGACTAACAGCAGTCAGGGTCTCTGATCTCTATTTCTCATTCCCTTTCAGGTTCTAAGGCAATCCATCTTCCCCAAAGAAGCTTAAACAACATTACTATGAGTTTCACACTCACCTAACCTAGGTCTGTAATTTTCAGGCACTCACAGACACCATGTGACCCCATGTTGATAGAAGAGAATGGGAACTCGACCAAGCTCACCCGAGCTACTAAATTGGGAGACCTCAAGTGAGCCCTGCAAGGGAGGTGTGCATGGAAGAACCATCTGATATGGCTCTTGTTTGAATATTTTAATGTTTTACTCTGTAGGAGACCACATCTGCTTGTGGGGAAGCTTTACCGTTTCCTGTTTTTGTCTAATTGAAATTTAAATTTTAAAATATTACAAAAAAGGGAAAATCTAAGGTAAGAATTCAAAGAGAGAGATTCGGTGTTCGATCCAAGGAATGCAAATAATATAGACAATGAAGCAAATTGAACAGAAGAGGGGTTAATTGAATAGGTTTGACTCACAAATAATGTCATCCACAAAGTAGATTACAGCCAAACAAATTCTTTTTTTCTGACCGCATGCGATCACATGTAATGGACACCACGAATCCACTCATCATGTGAAAGCAACCAAACAATTCACAAATAAATTAGTTGGCACACAATTAGTGTAAGACCTCGACCCGAGTGAACCCGATTAGTGTTAATTAAGTCGTGTGTTAGTTCTAACCTTGCTTAGGGATTTTGTCTAAGTTGGGTTTGGAATAGCTTTTGAAATAGTTTTGGGGAATTTTGATTGCTTTGTAATAGTGGGGCCCTTTGGGGGTTCCTTTTTATGACTTTGTATGTACTTGAGGATTTATCGAAGATTTTTACATTCATTGTTTTAATCTTGTTTTATTTGTATTGTTAACCTCTACAACTTTCATGTTGATCCCGTCCACGTTCGAGATCCCGAAACACGATTTCATAGCCTTGAGGGCAAAACAGTCATTGTACACTAAATCTGTACTCAAAACTTGATATTCCCGAAACCCGCGAAACATATACTTTTTGGAAACTAGATATTTCGGCGATTATTTCTCCCTTCTTCGTCGAATACATCCGAGATCCTGAAAGACATGATTTCAGCCCAAAGAGTGTCTTAAGTAGTGGGACCCATTCCCATTTGCTTATATAAGGAGAACTCATCTTCCTCATTTTCCTTTTCCAGCACAAAAGAGAACCTAGGGTTTCCTTTGGCAACTTTTCATCTTCTTCTTGCTCTCTCCATCTCAATCTCCCACCGAACTTGCACCAACATCAAAATGGACTTCACCATTCTCTTCCTCATCTTGAAGGCTACCTTTTGATACCATTTGTGAAGAAAACCTCCCATTCCAAGATCTTTTTTGAGCTAGCTCTTGCCATTTAAAGGTCATCCAAGTAAGCAATCTTCTCCATCTTCTAGATTTGTATTCTTCTAGTCCTAGAGAAGCTTCATCTCCATTATTGTAAGTACTATCTTCTTCATTCATTGTTTGACCCATTTTAGGGTTTGTTTTAGGGTTTTGTTTGTGCTTGTAGGATTCTTGAGAGAGCTTTGTTTAGTAGCTTGATTTCCTTGATTAGAAGACCCAAGGCAAGTGGATGAGTTAATATTATGAGCTTTCAATGGTTTTCATGACGAATATGGTTGATTTTTCATTTTCATTCATATTTATTCGCTTGCATTGATTTTGAAATAAATGCTTTGAATGAACCTTGCTAAGTCATTTAATGTTTTGGAAACATATTGGTTTGATACTTGTTGTCTTTTGGATATATCTTAAATGAATGTTTGTGATTTGGTTTCTCTTTCCTCTTGTGGTTGTTGTGGTTAATAAGGAGGTGAAGGAATGAACACATATTGGAGTTTTGGAGAAGGGTAGATGGATGTATTGGAGAAGCTCTTAGCTCAGTTTTATTGCAGGGATTAATGGAAGTGAGGAGAATGGTTTTGAGGAGGAAAAATGGCTCAAATCTGAACACAGTGGGTGTTTCCCGCACCTGCGGTCAGCCCGCGGTCACCTGTCGGATAGACGTCTGGTGACTAGCGGCTAACCGCCAGCTAGCCGAACAGTCGTGGTTACTTTTCCAGAGAGCAACATTTTCCTCCTGAAAGCACGGTCAGCCTCATGGTTAGCAAGCGGCTAACCGCCTAACCCATCGGCAGCTAACCGCCAGGCAACCGAACCATTTCGGTTACATTTCCAGTAACCTGTCTTTCGGTCAGTCCAACCGCGGTCAGCCGCGCGATTAGCCAGCGGCTAACCGCCATCTGACCGCTAAGTAACAGAAATCACCCAGACAACCATTTCAGAGAGCTCCTCGCTAGAGCGAACTCTCCGGTTCGCTCGAGCGATGAGCTTTGTCGGTCAGAGGCTATGTTTAGGACAATGATGAACTATTTAAACGTGTTGGGACTATTCATTGAGAACCCCTCTATGTCAGGGAGATTTACTAAGCAATGTATGAGGCCATTTGAGAAAGAAACCATATCACGAAGATGTCATTCGAAGTTTTGAAAATTCAAAGTGTATAAGGAGCCTGGAATGTCCCCAAACTCAAAGAGTACCAAATTATTATTAGATCGACATACGGGATCCGTATTCACTTCAAATAAATCTTGAACCCGATACTTTACCTGAAATTTCAATTGTTTACTGTACTTTATCGATCCCGAGATTTATACTACATGCCTTGTTTTTCCGAAAGCGTTGAAGTACACTTACAATGGTTACTTGTCTTGAAGTGCATTGCACCACATGAAATGACAGTGTGCCCTTGAGCACCCCCGTCCTGCCCGTTTATTTATTTGTACTTGATTTACTTGCACATGTCTCGATTTGTTATTTGACCTATTAGTTGGCACCACTAAGCTTGGATAACCCTGTTGGTCTGATCCACCGACTTGGAGATCCCCATCTTGTCCCGCCAGCTGCAGTTTGGATCCCACTACCCGGTTATTACCGTGGTCTTGTCCCAATGCCGCAGATTGCTACTGTGGTTCCCGATGCCCGGCTCGCTACCGTGGTCATGTATAGTATATGTATATGTATATTATAAGATTCACTGTTTCTCCTCACCTCGAGTGACTGAGATCAATGCCTAGTTATTGCTCTGTCACTTTAGTGATAGAGGACTTAGCTTCGTGTGCTTGTCATCTTGCTTGTTTCCCGTTTCCTTGGTTACCTGTACATGTTTTACAATGCCTACTTGTATTTGAATAAATGTTTTATCTCGTTTACAGAAATTGTTATTTAAACAGGTTTAAATGCTTTTGAAGGTAAATTCATTTATTATCACATTGTCATTGTATTTTACCCATTTTCCAAACCGTCGTGTTTGACCCACTTTTTGGTACTCAAGTCCCGTTGTTGGTTATCCCGAGGAGGAGCACGAGGAGGCGGTCGGAGAACCGTTGCAGTTAGTTGAGTGGCGTGCTGATGATGTCATTTAGACATTGGATTGCTAGAGAGAGATAACATTTTGGGAAAACTTTTAACCTTTCTTTTAGGGCACGTTTGGTAAACGGTGAAGAATCCTATATTTAGAGGATTCTCTCCATCTCCAAAGAAAGCCACAATCCTCAAGTAGAATTCCCAATGAAAGTTCCATGTTTGGATGGAGGGAGGATTCTTATATGTTGTAGAATTTATGATCCAATTGATGTTTATACAAATATCTCAAGATAAAGTAAGGATCAACGGTTGTAATTTGGTCACCTTCCCGTGTTTGACCGTCCAGAACTAATGACCGGTTTTGATCTTGATCGTGGACCCCACATAAACCCAAAAATGAGAAAAAAGGACTGTTTTCAATAATAGTTTGCACAGTAAGACATTTTGGCACATATCTGGAGATTTAAGATGAATTAACGGCTGATATTTGGTGAAGTGGCCGTTTTGGAGTTTTTAAAGATGACTAACGGTTTGGATCTTGATTAGGGAATCTAAAAGGTACATTCCCAAAGCAAAAACTTATTAGGGCCACATTACTACTTACCTTTACTGTCACTGTCCCTCACGGTTTTGAAAATATCTCAAGATCTGAGATGAATCAACGGCTGAAATTTTGGGACATAGCCGTTATGGACCTTCTTAACACAATTAACGGTTCAGATCTTGATTTTGGGGCCCACAGGAACCAGAAAATTGAAAACAAGGGACTGTATTTAATCCCGTTTTTTGCCCACTGCATCACAGAATATGGCATTTTAACGGTTTGGACGATTTTGTAAATATCTCACGATCTATGATGAATCAACGGCTGAAATTTTGGTACATAGCCGTTATGGACCTTTTTAACAATATTATCGGTTCAGATCTTGATTGTGGGGCCCATAAAAACCAAAAAAACGCAAAAACCGGTATGCCCTCTATTAACGTCCAAATGTACTGTAGCTCCGCAAATCCCCTCTTGCGCGGAATCCATGAATCAGATGGGGGGGCGTCCGACTCTACAAATATTCAAAAGAGTGGATTTCTGCAATCCATCCTCTTCAAATCCATGCCATTCCAAACAAGGAAATCCACGCGATTGTGGATTTTGGGCGAGGAATCCGTGGCGAAGACCGTTGCCAAACATGCCCTTAGGGATTGGTATTTTGTTCATATTGGCCTTGTTGGCCTCTGTTTTTGGGAAATGTAATTAAATGATCATTATAGAAACTTTAACTTACTTTTGGGTAACATGCTAATGATCATTGCTCATTCTGATACAGTACTATACTTGTGTTATTATCTTTATGATTAGAGATGGATTGAATATTTGATTTGCTACACGTTTCCGTTCTTAATAGAAATGTTCTTATATGGTTGTGATATCCTCACCGCGGACACCTGTGGGAAATTAAATAAATGTATGGCATTAAACCGATGTGGTACATCATTAACCATTCACTCACCACAGTATCTACATCATTAGTCCCGATCCCGGATTAGTCCTTCGGGCCCGGTCTGGGGTCGCGACAAACTGGTATTAAAGAGAGACGTGTTTCAAGCAATTAAAAGAAACTAGAAATCCTAAGGATGTGGCGAGGATTCGTTAGACTCTTCGTTAGCTAGTATCGTGTCGCGACCCCGTAACGGATCCCCGGTACCACGACGAGTTGTTGATGTACGATTGTTCAATGTTTATGTTTTCCCACAGGTTCCCGCGGTGAGGATCCCCAAGGACACGCGGAATCTGACTCACACGATCAAGTTGCGGAAGCGTGTAGTAAAACACGTCAAGATAAGCACCAATAAACCTTTAAGTGCTATGACAAATAATAACAAGACATAATTCAAGTTAACATGGCATTCCCAACATAATTCAAGTTATGAGACTACATAAAGAAAGTTAAGTTTTTGTTACATCCTATAAGAGGGCAACAGAGGCCAATACACTGCTCAAAATAATAAAGGAAACCCCAAAA
Source organism: Cinnamomum chago (assembly GCA_038049695.1). Taxonomy (NCBI): domain Eukaryota; kingdom Viridiplantae; phylum Streptophyta; class Magnoliopsida; order Laurales; family Lauraceae; genus Cinnamomum; species Cinnamomum chago. The sequence goes on along the minus strand of CP142455.1, from coordinate 44,882,777 downwards.
CAAAATGACGAAACTCAAGAAATCCGCCCGACGTCTAAATGACATCGTCGGGCTGCCACTCTCTCACTGGGGGTGGCTCATGAGCCTCCTCCTGACGCTCCTCCTCAAAGGCAACGTCTCCTGCACCTGGGCACCAACAAACAAGGGTCAAACACAATGGTTTGGCAGGTAATCAATTTAGGTGCAAGCATGAAACAATAAACGTTTTAGAAAACATATAGGCAAATCCCTGATTTAAAATACTACAATGATTGAGATACATTTTTTAGAATACAAACACAGATGAGATACTAAAACAAACTAGCATGAGTACATATAATATCATGAATAGTTACAATCCACAAAGAGCCCATCCTTTCTCTATCATATATATAATGAAAAGAGCAAGCACGCACGACAAGCACGATATACATAATATAATCACGACACGATTCCCACATATACGGGGATTTCCGGCCGCGGAACCGGAGACGCACGATGTGTAATAAATACACGACCAGTCTGCAGACAGTCCACATGTTTAAGGACCCCCAGACAGTGGATCAAACTGAAAGGGCAGTCCAAGCTCAATGGTGTTCACTTAATTCATGAATGCACAAAACACGCGAAACACGGTCAAACATGTTGAGATAAAAAAAAAGGGGAAATCACTTATCAAAACACGACGAACACGACTAGCAAAAGGCATAATTAATATGCAAAACACGCTTAGGAAGTGATCCCCATTTTCTTGAAACAAATCTTCAAAACGAGCTTATACTTGAAATCCAAAACGAGTGCACGATGGTACTTAGCGTACCAAAACGGAAATTCAAATACGAAATCTGACAAACATGTGTTAAGGCTACTAATTGACCTTTGTGTACTTGGGACCCCAAATGTCGGAATATACAAGAATTGGTGTCTCCGAAGTTGGGTTGCATTTCGAAGTTCCATTTACACAATGTCAAGTCAAAACCCTTAACATAGCCTAGTTTTTCAACCTTCCAGAAAATGCACGAACGAAATAATTCTTCTTCCTGAATCGGCAGGTTCGCTCGAGCGGATCTTGTAAGGTGTTGACACTTCGCTCGAGCGAGACAGTTCGCTCGAGCGGACAATAAGGTCGCTCGAACGGACAGCTCTCTGTCTGCGCTCGGAACAAACAGAGGCTTGGTCGCTCGAGCGGACAAGCTTCTGCCTGTGCTCGCTGAGTGCAGAAAATGCCTTTCTCTTGTACAACTTCCAACACATTTCACTTCTTCTTCTCCTCCTTAAGCCACATACAATCCCTTGAGGCTTCATGCTCACCAAGGGTTCATTTTCACACTTTCAAACATTCAATCCAATAAAAATCAAGATCATGGAGTTTATAACAAGTTTATATGCACAATTTCTAAAATCACAATGTAATCAAAATACACATGCATCATTTCCTATAGAGATTACTTGCCTTGCCCAAATGCTAAACACTTCTCCAAGCACTTCACTCACTAATCCAAGGAACTACAAAAAAACCCAAGAAAACCACACAAAACTCACTCAATCTTGAAAACAAGAAACCCATTTTACCAAAGGGGTTTGTAACATGAAAAACAAGATTTTTAAGAACTAAAAAGACTTCATGAAAAACATAGGTTGAAGCTCTTACCTAGAAATGGTCAAACAAGAGAGAAGGAAGGAAATGGAGCTCTTGCCCAACTTGAAACTTCAAGCAATTTGCATCAATGGAAAGCTTAGGATGAGAGGAAGAAGATGATAGCCTTAGAATTTTATTTGGAGATCTCTAGGTAGATCATGCAAGATGAGGAAGATGGAAAAGGAAAATGGGTTTTCAGCCCTAGGTCAAGGAAGTTGCAGAGATTTGGGGAAAATGAATGAAAAGAGAGGGAGAGGGGGTTTAAGTGATGGCAATGGGCCCCAATTAACTTGAACTTTGGAATGACAAAAACATGATCTTGTGGGCCTCGAATGACTTCGACGAAGAAGGATAAAACGATCCTCGAAATATCTAGTTTCCAAAAAGTATATTTTTGACATGGTCTTGAGATCTCGAAAATTGTGTCCAAATTTGTGCATAAAGGACAATTTTACCCTCTTTGGTCCAGAACTTGGGTTTTTGGGCTTCAAACATGAATGGGCTGAATACGAAAGTTGTAACACATAGTAAAATCATTCACATGAAATCAAAATCACGATTATACAGAAACCGATACGATCCTCCCAAGCTTACACGTGCACCCAGGCCTTCCTGAGTGTGTCTGACTAATACTAATCGTTCTCAAAATTCCCAAAGCTATGTCCAAGACTAAAACTAATTACTTCTAACACAACGACAACTAAACTCACTTAGAACTAAACACATACTAATCGCACACTAATCGGATTGGTCTGGGTCAGGGTCTAACATATCGTGTGAGCAATGTGACCATTTATTTGATTATTATGTGCTAACAATTTGTTTTGCAACATCATGACACCTCGTAAGCGATCGATAAACGACAACCCTTCTGCAAGCAATAGTGATCATACAGGGCCACTTGAAGAGGATAGGGTTGATAACAACACCCGAAATCAATTCCAACAAATGATGCAAGCAATGCTTGACCAACAGCCTCAGGCCAATGAGAACCAGGCTAGATTGCAAGATCAGATGCTCAAAAGAGAGGAGGATCATGCTAGAGAATTTGTAGAGATGCATAGACAATTGCTAAAAGTATTGCAGAGAAGGCCCGAACCGGTTCAACCCCAACCCGCTATTGTAAACAATCAGAGGCAACATGACCCAAATGCATTATTTGAGCGGTTTCGGAAGAGGGCTCCGAAAGAGTTTCTTGGAATAGAGGATCCATTAGCTGCAGATGATTGGCTAGAGCATACGGAGAACATATTCGAGATTTTCCAATGCACCGGGGGAGAAAGAGTAAAACTAGCATCATCTCTTTTAGCGGTACAGCGGACAGATGGTGGAAGACGGTTAGGGAGGAATACAGGACTATAGGTGATGCACAGATTTGAGCAAACTTCAAGAGGCAGTTCCATGATAAATATGCACCCGCCCACATCAAGAGACAGAAGGCAATAAAATTCCAGCAGCTTGTGCAAGGGAGTATGACGGTCCTCGAATACCTCACTAAGTTAAAGAGATTGTTTAGATATGCTCCGAAATTGGTGGATACGGTGGAGAAGAAAATTGCAAAGTTCCTAGAGGGACTTAACCCTTTCATTGAGAAAGATGCTACCGGAGTGGTACCACCTGCAACTTTCAATGAAGCGATCAAGAGGGCCTATAAGTTTGAGAACTTTCACAACAAGATCCTTAGAGTCCAAGGCAAGGGGTAAGCTCATCAATAGAACTACCAGCACAGGAATCATCAGAACAAGAAACAGAGGACAGAACCGAGTACTCAGAATCCCTTGGTTTGCACCCACTGTGGGAAGAACCATGAGAGTGCACAATGCCGCCCACTGACAGGAGCGTGTTTCAGATGTGGTTCCATGACCCATCAGATGAGAGATTGTCCAAGGCAGAATAGACAAAATCAGCAGCAGCAGCAAGGGGCACAACGTCCAGCACCACCACAGAATGCAATCATTGTCCAGAATCAGGCAAGGCCACTCCAGCAACAAGCACCACAACAGCAGCATCATAGACCACAGCAGCAGCAACAACAGGCTCGTGAGCATGGACAATACCAAAATCAGCGTGCACCGCAACAGCATAGGAATGCACAACAAGGCAGGCCACAACAAGCTCCAAATAGGCCACAACATCGAGGGCAAATCTATGCAGTCAATAGAGCTGATGCAGAGGCAGCGAGAAATATAGTGGAAGGTACACTTCTTGTTTGTGGGATAAAAGCTAGGATTTTATTTGACCCTAGCTCTACACATTCATTCTTATCCCATGAATTTTCTAAGTTGATTGATATGCATGCTAGAGAACTTGAGTTCATGTTGATTGTGGCAACCCCAGTAGGCAAACAAGTTATTTGTAGAACCTTTTACCCTAGTTACACAGTTCAGATAGGAGAAGTGGTTTTAACCGCAGATCTCATTCTATTAGAGATGTTTGATTTTGATGTCATCCTAGGGATGGATTGGCTGGCAGGATACCATGCCACAATGGATTGTTTCCATAAGACCTTGACTTTCAAGTTAGATGAGACACCAGTAGGGGTGTTGTTTCAGGGAGAGAGGAGGAATCCTCGTATAGGGTTGGTCTCAGCATTGTGAAGCATATTTGGCATTTATCACGGAGGATAAACGGTCCCAAGGGGTGGAGGAGATCCCAATTGTTTGGGAATTCCCGGATGTTTTTCCGGAGGAGATTCCAGGTTTACCACCCATCAGAGAGATTGATTTCACTATTAAGTTGTTACCAGGGACCGCTCCGACATCTATTGCACCATATAGGATGGCTCCGGTAGAGTTGGGAGAATTGAAGACTCCGTTACAAGAATTGTTAGACAAAGGATTTATGAGACCGAGCATTTCACCTTGGGGAGCTCTAGTCTTGTTTGTCAAGAAGAAGGATGGTTCGATGAGAATGTGTATAGATTACCGAAGATTGAATCAAGTGACCATCAAGAACAAGTACCCATTGCCAAGGATAGATGAATTGTTTGATCAATTGCAAGCTGCATCATACTTTTCGAAGATTGATTTGAGATCCGGTTACCATCAGCTAAGAGTCAGAGAATCAGATGTGTTGAAAACAACTTTCCGGACAAGATATGGCCACTATGAGTTCTTAGTGATGCCATTTGGGTTGACTAATGCACCGGCAGTGTTCATGGCGTTGATGAACAAGATATTTACAGAGTATCTGAATCAGTTTGTTGTAGTATTCATAGATGACATTTTGGTGTACTCCAAGACCAGTGAAGAGCATGAAGAGCATTTGAGGATAGCACTGCAACTCTTGAGAGAGAATAAGCTGTATGTGAAGCTCAACAAGTGTGAATTTTGGTTAGAGCAAGTAGCATTTTTGGGGCACATCATCTCCAAGGAAGGATTGTCAGTGGATCCGTCCAAGATTGAAGCAGTTATGAGTTGGGAAAGACCGAAGAATGCGTCAGAAATCAGAAGTTTTCTTGGTTTAGCTAGTTATTACAGGAGGTTTGTGTAGGGATTCTCGTCGATTGCGTCACCTTTGACGAAGTTGACAAGGAAGAATGTGCCTTATGTGTGGATAGATCAGTGTGAAGATAGTTTTCAAGAGTTGAAGAAGAGATTGACTACAGCACCGGTCCTTACTTTACCATCCGGGAGTGGCGGTTTTACCATTTTTACTGATGCTTCAAATGTTGGACTTGGTTGTGTGTTGATGCAAGAAGGAAAAGTGATTGCATATTGTACGACCCCGACCCGAGTGAACTCGATTAGTGTTAATTAAGTCATGTGTTAGTGCTAAGCTTGATTAGTGATTTTGGCTAAGTTGGGTTTGGAATAGCTTTTGATATAGTTTTGGGGAATTTTGATTTCTTGTGATTAGTGGGGCCCTTTGGGGGTTCCCTCTTTATGACCTTGCATGCACTTGAGGATTTATCGGAGGTTTTTGCATTCATTGTTTTAATCCCATTTTATTTGTATTGTTAACCTCTACAACTTTCATGTTGATCCCGTCCCCGTTCGAGATCCCGAAACTCGATTTCATAAACTTAAGGGAAAAACAGTCATTGTGCACTAAATCTGTACCCAAAACTTGATATTCCCGAAACCCGTGAAACATATACTTTTTGGAAACTAGATATTTCGACGATCACTTTTCTTTTCTTCGTCGAATTCATTAGAAGCCCCGAAAGCCATGATTTCAGCCCAATTAGATTATTAGTAGTGGAACCCACTCCCTATTTACTTATAAGAGAACTCTTCTTCCTCATTTCCCTTTTTCCAGTACAAGAGAGAGAACCTAAGGTTTCCATTGCCTTCCTTCTTGCTCTTGCCTTCCATCACCAAATCCACCACCAACCTTGCACAAATTGAGAAGTGGAGATCATCATCTTCTTCCTCATCACCATAGCTCTCTAGTGATACCATTGCTAGAGAAAACCCTCCATTCCAAGACTTTCTTTGAGCTCACCTTGCCTTTTGAAGAACCCTCATGTAAGTAATCCTTCCCTTCTTCTAGATTTGTGTTCTCCTAGCCTAAGGGAATCTCCATCCCTATTATTGAAGCTTCTTTCTTCCCATGCTATGTTTTGACTCTTTTAGGGTTTTATTTTGGGATTTTGCTTGGAACTTGGACCATTGATTTGGAGGGCTTGTTAGAGCTTGATTTGCTTATTAGAGACCAAGGCAAGTGGATGATTTGATTTTTATAAGCTTTCAATGATCTTGGTATTTTCCACTCATGCCAATTTATTGCTTTGTTTTGAAATAAATGTTCATGATAGAGTATTAATGGTGCATTTATATCATAGAGATGTGTTGATTCATAGCATTTAATTTTCTCTTGTTTTGTTCCAAATGCACTCTTATGTGAAATGGTTTCCTTCTTTCTTTCTTTGTATTGAATGTGAAGTTGATGGAGGAGAATGGGATGGATGTTGTGAGAGATTTGATGTTGTTTGAATGAAGTTTTAGACTCCTCGTTGGATGTATAAAAGTGGCTAGAAAGAGGTTGTAGAAGGAAGAGATAGAGAGGAGCTGAACTGCCCCGGAATCAGTTTCTGGACAGTTCGCTCGAGCGAAGTGTCAAGAAAAGGGTTCGGAGCATTCCAGTAGGTTGGTCGCTCGAGCGGACATCCCAGAACTTGTTCCAGAGAGTCATTAGGTCGAGCGCACCAATATTTTCGTTCGAGCTAATGAGTTCGCTCGAGCGACCTCAACTTCGCTCGAGCGAACCCACCCAAACAACCATTCCAGAGAGCTTCTTGCTCGAGCGAACTCTCCGGTTCGCTCGAGCGATGAGTTTTGTTGGTCAAGGCTATGTTTGGGGATAATGATGAACTATTTAAACGTTTTGGGACTATTCATTGGAAACCCCTCTATGTCAGGGAGATTTACTAAGCAATGTGTGAGGCCATTTGAGAAAGAAACCATATCACGAAGATTTCATTTGAAGTGTTGAAAATTCAAAGTGTATAAAGAGCCCGGAATGTCCCCAAACTCAAAGAGTACCAAATTGTTATTAGATTGACATACGGAGTCCCTATCCACTTTAAATAAATCTTGAACCCGACACTTTACACGAAATTTCAATTGTTTATTGTACTTTATAGATCCCGAAATTTATACTACATGCCTTGTTTTCCCGAAAGCATTGAATTACACTTGAAATAGTTACTTGTCTTCAAGTGCATTGCACCACATGAAAATGACAGTCTGCCCTTGAGCTGAAAGTTCATGCAATATAGATCTGAACTTGGACGTCCATGGCTGATGTGGTTTTTCTTGTTTTAAAAACAAAACCAAATCTGATTTGGCTGCCATGAAACATGCATAAAAACTCCATGAAAGCATGATCAACATGTGTATAATGCAAGGAGATGATAGAGGACTAATACCTTGATGATATGAATGCCTCAAATCTCTGAAAAGAAAGCCTTCAAAGGTCTGAACTCAGCCTGCAATCAGCAATGTATGTTGCAGGAATTTCTGCAATAGCTTCTCCTTTGATCTTCTCTTCTATTCCACAACCTAATCTGATTGGCTTTGATTGTGGGATCAGAATATGGATTCCAAGAAGGGTTTTCTGAATCTACAATTTGTGGAAAAAGCCCAGGACCTGATCTTCTCTCTCCAATGGAGAAGAAGAAGGCAGCAATGGGCTGGGCGTGTAAATCTCCTTTGTTGTCTTGGGCGGCCAATGGAACTCCTCTATGTTTCACGCCCTAGGGTTTTTATTCCAGCACTTGTTTCTTCTATGTCTCACGCCCAAGGTAGTCTCTCTTATATTTATAAAGATTAGATTCCTTTAAGAGTTCTCTTTCTAATAGGAATCATCATCCCATAAAATAAGCAACCAGCCACCTTCGTTGTGCAACACTTTCTAATTAAAGATACTAAAGATTAGTAAGCTTTAATTTTAGGAATTCTTACCCAAAGAGGAGTTCTTCCTTCCAAGTAAAGATACCTAGTCAAACTTGGAAACCTCACACAAGTGGCTCCCCTTATGGCTGGCCCACAAGAAAGATAAACACACCATGGCCCACTAGTTAATAATCTAGCTAGAGTTAAATTCATGTATGCCATCAAAAGCCTATTTGAATTTAAACTCAAAAATTATTCTTCCACAAAATTAATTCAACCACATATCATCTAATTAAATTAGGAAGCCATGCCAATATAGGAAAGTGGCTAGAAGAGGGACCAAAAGACATATTTGCCCTTGGCTCCCAAAATGACCAAAATGTCCATGCTAACCCCATAGCAACATTAAGATCATTTTAACCCTAACTCATTCCACTAAAGAGTTATGGTTGCACTCCAGGGACAAATATTAAATTGCAAATTAAGCTCATCATAAACTGACGATTGTCTTTGACCTACCAAGTACAATGACCACAATGCCCCTCTATGTAACATCCATACTCAAGTAGGTTAACCGATGTACTATCTACCTTCTTGATTACATCTCATCCTTAGAACTTCATACCCTTGACTTAATCATCATCCGGATATCATTCTCTTGATCCAGGGAGCGACCCACAAGTTCAATATCCATATGGAACATCCATATACTAAGATCTTAGATTCTGATGATTAATCGGATAATTCTAAGGGGACGATCATTCCATCACACGATGGCATAGATTCCATATTGCATTTGCACGTCCCAACTAATCAAGCCCGAGTACCCAAAACACAGAGCTATTGACCCATGAACAGGATCTCACCCATAGTGAATTAAATTACAAGAACTCGACTTCGTCAGTTCATCCACAAATGCTCAAGATTAAGAGCACTGATCACTCAGTAGCAAGAGGTGACTTGATCTCTCTCTGTGATAGTACTATTTTAGAGATCACACCTTTAATGGTCCTGTTCAATGCATGACACATGCACTAGTGAGATATATCCGGGAAACACCTCCCGTGACTAAGGTAAGTCACCCTGAACACAGGAGAGTTTCTCACTATAACTTATACCAAGATGAAGTGCCCAACTCCATCTCTCAGTTATGAACAAGTTTATTGGTTCAAGTGTCCATGACTCAGACCTTTCTGTGTGCAGTCACTACACACCCAAGCCATTTACTAGAAAACAATGGGCCTTACACAACCATACATATACACAAGTAATAAGAGAAAGATGTCATTCTATTAAATAACCAATAAATATCCAGTAACAGAGATGTGAGTGCAGTCAGTGGGCTTTAGGGCATACACCAATCCCAACATGAGCACCCCTGTCATGCCCGTTTATTTATTTGTACTTGATTTACTTGCACATGTCTTGATTTGTTATTTGACCTATGAGTCCGCACTGAAAGTCCACGAGGATCCTAACCCTAGAGGGGGGGGGGGGGGTGAATAGGGTGAGCTACAACTATGACCAATTTACACCAATTTTAACTTCTTTAAAATAAACTAGTCACATGTGATGATTAAACAATCAAAATGCGGAAGCTAATAAACAATCACCACACAAGCAATCACCACAACACAATATTTATAGTGGTTCGGCCTCAATGCCTACATCCACTACCGGCTTGTGAATCCAACACCCCACCGGATTTCCACTATTTATGCTTTTAACTAGGCTAAGCAATAACCCTTACAATGTTGTTTTTCTAGGCTAAACAACAACCTCTCAATGTGCTTTTATAGGCTAAGCAATAACCTTTACAAAATGCTTTTCTTAGGCTAAGCAATAACCCTACAAGATGCTTTTCTTAGGCTAAGCAATAACCTTACAAGATGCTTTTCTTAGGCTAAGCAATAACCTTTACAAATGAGAGATTTCTCAAAGAAGGTGTCTTCACAAAAGAACACTCCAAGAGATACAATTTAAGCTCAAATGAAATTGCCTCTTGAATAGGCTAATATGAAAGTTTAATACAAATTACAAACATACACTCAATTAAGCTAAAGTGTGTGCACAAGTGTATGAGTGTGTTTCTTCAATCAATTTCAACAAAGAAGCTCTTAAATGAATGCATGATGCATTTTAAAATCAAAGCTTATAAAATGATGATTGAAGAGAAAACTAATCACATGAGAAATTCAAACAACTTTAAGAAATGAACTTAAACAAGTTGTATGAATGTTAAAGTCTAAGAATGCATGTGATTTAGTTAGGAGAGTTTGCAAACCAATCTAATTTACCAAGGATGATTTTGAGTTTGCTAAACATCTCTAGAAATCATGCATAAGTGAAATTACAAAGAATTAGGCATGCATGGATTTCATTTTAATGGAAATCAAAATACTAGTAATGTGTACCTTATGAAAAGTCAAGCATTTGATTTCCAAATGGCCCTCTAGCCTTTCCAACTTCTTCCCCTTTCTTTGGCTCCAAAATGGTCTCAAAGGTTCATGGTTCAAGCCTTGAAAAAGGTTGGAAATGAATGGACTTTATAGCCAAAAAGTTGCCAACGGCTAGTCCTCGGTCGACCGGCAAAGAGGTCTCGGTCGACCGGGATCACACAACGGGCAAAAAAATGACCGTTTGAAAAACTGCTTTTAGCGGCGAACACAGAAACCGCCGCTAAAAGTGGTTTTTCCGCCGCTAAAGGTCCTGTTTTCCCAAAAATGTATTTTTCTAAAGTAATTTTGGTTGGGAATTTTTTGGGCCATTAAACCAAGTTAGAATACATGTTTTAAGACATTCTAAGATGTTTAAAAACATGAAACACCCAAAGCCTAAAATGATTCAAAAGATTAAAACCAAAGGCTAGCTTGATTTGACAAAACTCTTTTCAAATGAAAATGCATACAAAAATGATTCTTTTTGTGAAGAATGTATGCAAGGCTCAAACCTAAATTCTCAACATGATTTTCCAAACATAATGCACAAAGAATTAGGTTTTCAAAAGAGTTTGGGTTCTAAAACTAATGCATCCAAGTTTAGAACCAAAACATGCATCAAAACAAAAACTTTTCCAAATCTTAAAAGCTATGCATGTATAAAACAAGATTTCAAGATATTTTAAATCAATGCATGTGTGAAATACCAAATGATGCTAAAGTACAAATGCATCCATCAAATTGCAAATACAAAATCTCTAACACGCACCACTAAGCTTGGATAACCCTGTTGGTCTGATCCACCGACTTGGAGATCCCCCTCTTGTCCCGCCAGCTGCAGTTTGGATTCCGCTACCCGGTTATTACCGTGGTCTTGTCCCGATGCCGCAGATTGCTACTGTGGTTCCCGATGCCCGGCTCGCTACCGTGGTCATGTATAGTATATGTATATGTATTTATAAGATCCACTGTTTCTCCTCACCTCGAGTGACTGAGATCAGTGCCTAGTTATTGCTCTGTCACTTTAGTGATAAAGGACTTAGCTTCGTGTGGTTGCCATCTTGCTTGTTTCCCGTTTCCTTGGTTACATTACATGTTTTACAATGTCTACTTGCATTTGAATAAATGTTTTTATCTCGTTTATAGAAATTGTTATTTAAACAGGTTTACATGAATTTGAAGGTAAATTCATTTATTATCATATTGTCATTGTATTATACCCATTTGCCAAATCGTCGTGTTTGACCTACATTTTGGTACTCAGGTCTCGTTGTTGGTTATCCCGAGGAGGAGCACGAGGAGGCGGTCGGAGAACCACAGCAGTTAGTTGAGTGGCGTGCTGATGACGTCATTTAGACGTTTGGTTGCTATGAGAGACTTAATATTTTGGGAAACTGTTTAACCATTCTTTGGATTGGTATTTTGTTTATATTGGCCTCTGTTGGCCTCTATTTTTGGGTAATGTAACTAAATGATCTTTTGTTTAAACTTTAACCTTACTTTTGGGTAACATGCTAATGATCATTGCTCATTCTGATACAGTAATATACTCGTGTTATTATCTTTATGACTAGAGATGGATCGAATATTTGATTTACTACACGCTTCCGCACTTAATTGAAATGTTCATATATTGTTGTGATATCCTCACCGCGGACACCTGTGGGAAATTAAATAAGTGTGTGCACCTTGTTGACACACTATACATATTAACCATTCAATCACCACACACCATCACCGTTAGTGTCCCGATCCCGGATTAGGACCTCGGTAACCCGGTCCGGGGTAGCGACACATATGGATCCCGACAGTTGAAAGACCACGAGAAGAATTATGCCACCCATGATCTTGAGTTAGCAACGGTTGTTTTCACGTTGAAAATGTGGAGACATTACCTCTATGGAGAGAAGTTCGAAGTCCACTCCGACCACCGCAGCTTACAATATTTATTTTCTTAGAAGGAATTGAACATGAGGCAGAGAAGATGGATGGAATATATCAAGGACCAAGTGGAATTTATTTTCCAATCAAGTACCACCCGGGGAAGCTAATGTAGTTGCTGATGCCTTGAGCAGAAAATCAGTAGGCTTGGCAAACCTAAGTGGCACTTATATCTTTGAGCAATTTGAAGGGTTGAGTATAGATCTATAGCCACAAAGGAAGGGTGTTTTGTTAGCTAACATGACAGTGTCAGAGCCTTCTTTTATTCAAAAGATCAAGGGTAGTCAGTTGCAAGATCCAGAGTTGGCCAAGATTTCAGAGCATATAGCAGAACGTCCTGACTTCCATATTGTTGATGGAGTTTTATACTACCGTGACCGTCTATGCGTGCCTAACATTGAAGATTTGAGGACTGATATCATGACTGAAGCTCACAGTACGAAGCACTCTATGCATCTAGGCAGCACAAAGATGTATCAGAACTTGAAGGGCAGATTTTGGTGGAACAACATGAAGAGAGAAATTGCAGTGTTTGTCTCCCATTGTATGACTTGTCAGTTGATAAAGGCAGAACATCAGAGGCCTCCGGGATTGTTACAACCGTTAGAGATCCCAGAATGGAAATGGGAGCACATTACCATGGACTTTATTTCGGGACTACCGAGGAGTAGCAGAGGCAACGATGCGATATGGGTCATTATGGACCGTCTCACCAAGTCAGCTCATTTCATTCCTATGAGGACGGGGAAGAAGATGCACATGCTACCTTTGGCAGAGTTGTTTGTCAATGAGATTGTCAGTCGACATAGGCAGCCAGTTTCTATCACATCTGACAGAGACAACAGATTCGTCTCGAGATTCTGAAAGACATTACATGAGTCTATGGGTACGAGACTACGGTTTATCACAGCCTATCACCCGCAGACAGATGGTCAATCAGAGAGGACAATTCAGACCCTAGAGGATATGCTCCGTGCTTGTGTGTTAGATTTTAAGACTTAATGGGATGAGACTCTACCGTTGTGTGAGTTTGCTTACAACAACGGTTACCACTCGAGCATTGGGATGGCGCCTTTTGAGGCTTTGTATGGCAGAAGGTGTAGGACACATATGTGTTGGTAAGAGGTCGGAATTCACAATTTCCATGGACCGGCCATAGTGAGTGAAACCAATGACAAAGTGAAGTTGATCCAAGAACGTCTGAAAGTAGCCCGGAGTAGATAGAAAAGCTATGCAAATTCTCAAAGAAGGGATTTACAGTTCAAAGAAAGAGATAAGGTTTTCCTGAAAGTGTCACCTACGAGAGGAACATTGAGATTTGGACAGAAGGGCAAGCTATCACGGAGATACATTGGACCATATGACATTGTAAGCAAGATTGGTGACGTCGCTTATAGGTTAGCCTTACCACCTGAGCTATCTGGCGTACATAACGTCTTCCATGTGTCTATGTTGAAGAAGTATGTCCCCGATCCTTCACATGTACTCCGGCATGAGCCATTGGAGATTCGAGAGGATGCTACCTATGTTGAGAAGCCCGTTCAGATCATTGATACGAAGGAACAAGAGTTGAGGACTTGGACTATTCAGTGGGTGAAAGTACTTCGGGAGAATCATGGACCGGAAGAGGCAACATGGGAATAACGAGACCAAGTACAGAAGAAGTATCCACATCTACTACCTGATGTGAGTTTTATATTTCATTTGGAGGACCAAATGCCCTAAGGGGTGGAGGATGTAAGACCCCGACCCGAGTGAACCCGATTAGTGTTAATTAAGTCATGTGTTAGTTCTAAGCTTGATTAGTGATTTTGGCTAAGTTGGGTTTGGAATAGCTTTTGAAATAGTTTTGGGAAATTTTGATTGCTTTGCGATAGTGGGGCCCTTTGGGGGCTCCTTTTTATGACTTTGCATGTGCTTGAGGATTTATCGAAGATTTTTGCATTCATTCCTTTAATCTTGTTTTATTTGTATTGTTAACCCCTACAACTTTCATGTTGACCCCGTCCCAATTCGAGATCCCGAAACCCGATTTCATAGCCTTGAGGGCAAAACAGTCATTGTACACTAAATCTGTACCCAAAACTTGATATTCCCGAAACCCGCGAAACATATACTTTTTGGAAACTAGATATTTCGGCGATCATTTCTCCCTTCTTCGTCGAATTCATTCGAGATCCCGAAAGACATGATTTCAACCCAAAGAGTGTCTTAAGTAGTGGGACCCATTCACATTTGCTTATATAAGGAGAACCCTTCTTCCTCATTTTCATTTTCCAGCACAAAAGAGAACCTAGGGTTTACTTTGGCAACTTTTCTTCTTCTTCTTGCTCTCTCCATCTCAATCTCCCACCAAACTTACACCAACATCAAAATGGACTTCACCATTCTCTTCCTCATCTTGAAGGCTACCTTTTGATACCATTTGTGAAGAAAACCTCCCATTCCAAGATCTTCTTTGAGCTAGCTCTTGCCATTTAAAGGTCATCCAAGTAAGCAATCTTCTCCATCTTCTAGATTTGTATTCTTCTAGTCCTAGAGAAGCTTCATCTCCATTATTGTGAGTTCTATCTTCTTCATTCATTGTTTGACCCATTTTAGGGTTTGTTTTAGGGTTTTGTTTGTGCTTGTAGGATTCTTGAGAGAGCTTTGTTTAGTAGCTTGATTTCCTTGATTAGAAGACCCAAGGCAAGTGGATGAGTTAATATTATGAGCTTTCAATGGTTTTCATGAGGAATGTGGTTGAATTGTCATTTTCATTCATATTTATTAGCTTGCATTGATTTTGAAATAAATGCTTTGAATGAACCTTGCTAAGTCATTTAATGTTTTGGAAACATATTGGTTTGGTACTTGTTGTCTTTTGGATATATCCTAAATGAATGTTTGTGATTTGGTTTCTCTTTCCTCTTGTGGTTGTTGTGGTTAAGAAGGAGGTGATGGAATGAACACATATTGGAGTTTAGGAGAAGGGTAGATGGATGTATTGGAGGAGCTCTTAACTCAGCTTTATTGCAGGGATTAATGGAAGTGAGGAGAATGGTTTTGAGGAGGAAAAAGGGCTCAAATCTGAATACAGTGGGTGTTTCCCGCACCTGGAAGTCAGCCAGTGATCACCTATCGGCTAGCCGTCTGGTGACTGGCAGCTAACCGCCAGCTAGCCGAACAGTCACGATTACTTTTCCAGAGAGCAACATTTTCCTCCTGAAAGCACGGTCAGCCTCACGGTTAACAAGCGGCTAACTGCCTAACCCATCGGCGGCTAACTGCCAGCCTACCGAACCATTTCGGTAACATTTCCAGTAACCTGTCTTTCTGTCAGGCAAACCGCGGTCAGCCGCTGACCCAACGGCAGCTAACCGCCATCTGACCGCTAGGTAACCGAAATCACCAAGACAACCATTCCAGAGGGCTCCTCGCTCGCGAGTTCGCTCGAGCAATGAGCTTTGTCGATCAGAGGCTATGTTTGGGACAATGATGACCTATTTAAACGTGTTGGGACTATTCATTAAGAACCCTCTATGTCAGGGAGATTTACTAAGCAATGTATGAGGCCATTTGAGAAAGAAACCATATCACGAAGATGTCATTTGAAGTTTTGAAAATTCAAAGTGTATAAGGAGCCCGGAATGTCCCCAAACTCAAAGAGTACCAAATTATTATTAGATCGACATACGGGATCCCTATTCATTTCAAATAAATCTTGAACTTGATACTTTACCCGAAATTTCTATTGTTTATTGTACTTTATCGATCCCGAGATTTATACTACATGCCTTGTTTTCCCGAAAGCGTTGAAGTACACTTACAATGGTTACTTGTCTTGAAGTGCATTGCACCACATGAAATGACAGTGTGCCCTTGAGCACCCATGTCCTGCCCGTTTATTTATTTGTACTTGATTTACTTGCACATGTCTCGATTTGTTATTTGACCTATTAGTCGGCACCACTAAGCTTGGATAACCCTGTTGGTCTGATCCACCGACTTGGAGATCCCCATCTTGTCCCGCCAGCTGCAGTTTGGATCCTGCTACCCGGTTATTACCGTGGTCTTGTCCCAATGCCGCAGATTGCTACTGTGGTTCCCGATGCCCGGCTCGCTACCGTGGTCATGTATAGTATATGTATATGTATATTATAAGATTCACTGTTTCTCCTCACCTCGAGTGACTGAGATCAATGCCTAGTTATTGCTCTGTCACTTTAGTGATAGAGGACTTAGCTTCGTGTGCTTGCCATCTTGCTTGTTTCCCGTTTCCTTGGTTACCTGTACATGTTTTACAATGCCTACTTGTATTTGAATAAATATTTTATCTCGTTTACAAAAATTGTTATTTAAACAGGTTTAAATGCTTTTGAAGGTAAATTCATTTATTATCACATTGTCATTGTATTTTACCCATTTTCCAAACCGTCGTGTTTGACCCACTTTTTGGTACTCAAGTCCCGTTGTTGGTTATCCCGAGGAGGAGCACGAGGAGGCGGTCGGAGAACCGTTGCAGTTAGTTGAGTGGCGTGCTGATGATGTCATTTAGACATTGGATTGCTAGAGAGAGAGATAACAATTTGGGAAAACTTTTAACCTTTCTTTTGGGGATTGGTATTTTGTTCATATTGGCCTTGTTGGCCTCTGTTTTTGGGAAATGTAATTAAATGATCTTTGTATAAACTTTAACTTACTTTTGGGTAACATGCTAATGATCATTACTCATTCTGATATAGTACTATACTTGTGTTATTATCTTTATGATTAGAGATTGATTGAATATTTGATTTGCTACACGCTTCCGCACTTAATAGAAATGTTCTTATATGGTTGTGATATCCTCACCGCGGACACCTGTGGGAAATTAAATAAATGTAAGGCATTAAACCGATGTGGTACATCATTAACCATTCACTCACCACACTATCATCATCATTAGTGTCCCGATCCCGGATTCCCGGTCCGGGGTCGCGACAGTTAGTGTAATACTTTCCATTGGATTGGATACTTGCCATGGAAATTAATCTGTCTCTTTCATGAGCCTAATCGAACAGCAAATGCCACATTAATCTAGTGCTTAGCAATTCACTATAGTGCGTTTGAAATCAACAAGTGACATCATTTTTCATCACATCGATTTAAATAGAACCTCCACATGAAGCAGGAGGCACCAAATCCAAGTGATTATCACTTCTCAATTGAACAGAGAAAATCCGGTCATTGACTCAAATCCACATAAAAAACAAAGTATAAAATCATTGCCGAACTAGACACTCAAAATGGTTTTTCCCATTATAAATAATAAATAGAGATGATTAAAATCAAACTGTCTAACTATCTTAGCAACCAGATTTCATTAATGTATCTTTGTTTCCCTTCTTGACAGAAGTGACTTTACCTCACCAGAACTTGGGACTCATATATGATAACATCCACATGATTCTCCATACCATTTTGTCTCCATTGGTTTCGCCTTTCGTTGAGGCCAAAGAGAGCAGCTTCTCATCCTCCATAACTATGTTTCCCATGGTCTATATCTTCCTTCTTGACCACAGTTAGCTTTTTCTCGCATGTACTTTTGTCAAAAATAGTCACATAAAAGGCCATATGCCCATCATATCTAAACACCAAACACTCTCCAACTTGAAGATCATGCCCTTGAAAAGAATTAAACCAACCATCTCTAAACCACGTCTTCCTTCCCTGCACATACTTTCACATGCCATGATTTTCCTAGTGGGCTCTGGAGGATGACTTTGTCACATTTCTTTCCCATTAGGTGCTAAAGAAATGCACGGGGAAGAGAGTACAAAAGATAAAAGATTGGATATTAGAAAGACACAAGCATTGACATGTATGAAATATAAAGCAATAAAAGACAACCTCAGTAAATAGTCCTCATTAGTTGAAAATGAAAATGGAAGAGAACCCATTTGCACGGGAACTATATACACCCTCAATTCTCTTCTAACTTCTCAAAAGATAAGAGAAAATCCAGAAAAAAAACAAGAACCTACTTGAGCAAAAGAAAGAGAAAGGCAGCTTAAAAGCTTTTCAGAGGAACCAAGAGCACGAACCGGAAGAACATGGGAACACCTTTTTGGGACATTTTAGGACACTTTTGTCGCAACCCCGGACCCACAACATCCATGTACGTGATTTCCCATAGGTTTTCGCGGTGAGGATGTCACGCTCACAAGTAAATCACAATCGAGGTGCAGAAGCGTGTAGCAAACCAAATCTAGAGATTCATTCCATGATAGCAAGACTGATAACACAAATATAAATAACACGATGTCAGAGTGAGCAATGTTCATTGTAGCATTCCCAAGCATAAAGTTAAATATTTACACAAAAGATAAGTTTAATTCAACATTCCCTAAAAATAAAGGCCAGTACAACCAAAGTTCCAAAATATGCCTATCACCCTCCCAAAAGATGTTTCGCAACTCATAGCATGACCAAATGTCTAGACGTCATCGTCAGCTTGCCATTCACCTACATGTTGTAGCTCACCGGCCGTCTCCTCCGGCTCCTCCTCGGGGACAATGAAATCTAGACCTGAATACCAAAATAGTGGGTCTGGCAGGTGGGTGAAGAGATTAAACAATATAACAATTTATAAATCAACTAAGAAAGACATTTAAAACCTATTTAAACAGTAATTGTCCTAAAATACAATGCATAATTTACCCAAAACACATGATTGATATAAAACATGAATAGATACCAATAGAAAGGTAACTGCCAACATGGCAACCACACAAAGCTAAATCCTCCATCACTAATGTGATGTGAGCACACTGGAGAGTCGGTCTCGAACACATGAAGTGACGAGAACCGACTAAAAACATATACTAGAGCCAAGAAACTTGGACAATAGGCTAAACACCGGCCACGGAACCGGATTGTAAGACCCCGACCCGAGTGAACCCAATTAGTACTAATTAAGTTGCGTGTTAGTGCTAAGCTTGATTAGTGTTTTTGGTCTAGTTGGGTTTGGAATAGCCTTGATTCTAGCTTTGGGCTTTTTAGAGTGATTGGTAGCTTGTGGGGCCCTTTGGGGGTTTCCCTTTTCGGCTTTGCGTTTTCTTGCGAGTTTTCCCGATTGGTTGTGAATTGTGTTTTTGGCCCGTTGCATTCATCTTGTGGATTCTTACAACTTTCATGTTGATCCCGTGTCCATTCGAGGCCCCGAAACCCGAATTTCATAGCCTTGAGGGTAAAACAGTCATTTCACACCAAATCTGTACCCAAAACTTAATATTCTCGAAACCCGCGAAACATAGACTTTTTGGAAACTAGATATTTCAACGAACAATTCTTCCTTCTTCGTCGAATTCATCCGAGGACCCGAGAGAGATGATATCAGCCCATTTAGTTTCATTAGTTGTGGGACCCAATCCAACCCAACTCTTTAGCTAACAAGAGAAGCCATTAGCCATTCACTTCATTTATCATTTTCCAGGACAAGAGAAGAGTCTAGGGTTTCCCTTGGTTTTCTCTTCTTCTTCTTGCTTCTCCACCTCAAATCCCCACAAATCTTGCACCAAACTCAAACTGGAGATCATCTTCTTCTTCCTCATCTTGCAAGCATTCCATTGCTACCATTTGTGAAGAGAACCCTCCATCACAAGACTTCCATTAAGCTTACTCTTGCCATTAGAGGACTTTCCAAGTAAGTGATTCTTCCCATCTCCTAGATTAGTGTTCATCTAGCCTTAGGGAAGCTACATTTGCATTATTGAAAGCTCTTTCATTTTCATTCTTTGTGTAACCCATTTTAGGGTTGTTTTTGGGGATTTTGCATTGTAGCTTGGACCATTTCTTGGAGGACTTGATAGAGCTTAATATCATTAATTGAAGACTTGAGGCAAGTGAATGCTTGGATGTTTTTAAGTTTCAAATGATTTGTTGAAGCATTTATGGATTTTATGCTTTCATTGATTGCATTTATTGATTTTCCATGATTGCAATAAATGGTATTTATACCTCTTGATAGCCTCATTTAATGTCTTGGAAGCATGTAATTAAGTCATCTTGATCATAGTTCTATGTGGTGGTTGAGGTGTTGGAAAGAAAGGAACAAAGAGGAGAAAAATCAAAGTCCCGGACCTGCACTGCGCCCAGGTCCGATCGATCGGACGTGCAGACCGATCGATCGGACTGTCAGTAACTGTAAGGGTTTTTAGACCGATCAATCGGGCCCTGTGCGGAAATTTCGGCCGATCGATCGGATCCTGTTCAGAAAATTTTGGCCGATCGGTCCGATCGATCGGAGGACTCAATTTGAGTCCGGTGGATTTTGAGATTTTTATTTTTCCTTAGTGCTAGGTGGGACCTTGGCTACCCTTTTTGGGCTAATTGGACTATGGGTGAGATGTCTTGAGCCGACACTTCTCACGGTTAGTTTGGTGGCATCGAAGTTCAAACCGTTTCAATCTTGAACGGGATAGAATGACGTGATAACTTCTTTATATCCAAATATAAGTCTTTTGCCTTGGTTATCGCGAATTCTATTCCTTTCGATGACTGAATAGGTTGGTCGATGTTTCCGAATTAATGTCATGCCTAGGATGGACCGTTCCTAGTCTTGATTTTCCTAGTATAACACCTAGTTATAACCATAAGCTCATTTTAAGTTTGAAAATCGTAAAAGTGCATAAGGAGCCCGGAATGTCTTCAAACTCAAGGAGTACCAAGTCTTTTCCATAATCGACATACGGGACCCCTATTCACTCAATTAGATCTTAAAGTCATTGTCCTTCCTGATTTAGTATAGTTCATTATATTGCTTTATTTCCAAGACTTGCTTTACATGAATTGTTTTCCCGAAAGCATGATAATAGCATTGACTTGTCCAGATATGTATTGCCCGACATGAAATGACAGTGTGCCTTGAGCACCCCCGTTTTCCCCGTTTATTTACTGTACTTGATTTACTTGTATATGTCTTGATTGGTTTTATCCTATGAGTCGGCATCACTAAGCTTGGATACCTTGTCAGTCTGATCCACTGACTTGGATATCCCTCTCCCGTCCCGCCAGCTGCAGTTTGGATCCCGATGCCCGGTTTACCACCGTGGCCCCGTCCCGATACCCGGTTCGCTACCGTGGTCCCGTTCCCGTATAATTATATTGTATATATGTATACGTTGTTTCTCCTCACCTTGTGTGACTGAGATCAACGTCCCGTGATACTGTTGTCACATTAGTGACAGAGGACTTAGCTTTATGTGATTGCCACCTTGTTATTCCCGATTTCCTTGGTTACCTCATATGTTTTATCTTGTTTAATTGTTTTATAGCAAATGATTTACCTGCTTTATGAGAGTTCTTGCTTAAACAGATTTATATGCTTTTCAAGAGATTTCCTCTACATTATTGTTGTTGTATCTTGTCATTCTCTTGCCAGACCGTCGTGTCTGATCCTTTGCTTTGGTACTCAGGTCCCGTTGCCGGTTTCCTTGAGGAGGAGCCGGAGGAGGCGGTAGGTGAGCTGCAGCCTCTAGTTGAGTGGCGTGCTGACGATGTCATGTAGACATCGGGTTGCCAAGAGGCGTAACATTTTGGGAAGGACTTGTTAACTATTCTTTGGGTTATTATTTTGTAATATTGGCCTTTGTTGGCCTCTAATTTTGGGGAATGTAACTAAATGATATTTTGTCTAACTTTAACAACCTTTGGGAAACATGCTATAGATCATTGCTCTTTCTGATACAGTTTGATATTGATGTAAATGCTTGCATGACTAGAGATAGTCTAACTATTTGATTTGCTACACGCTTCCGCATTAAAAAGAAACATTCATGCAAGGTTGTGATATCCTCACCGCGGACACCTGTGGGAAATTAAATAAGTTGTATTTTGAGGATGTAGGTAATCCTCATCACCAATTATCATTACACACTAATGTCCCGATCCCGGATTGGGATTCCCGGTCCGGGGTCGCGACACGGATAATAGGACATGCTAAATAAACGTAGACGACAACTGGCAAGAGTTATTAAGGACCCCAAGTCGGTGGATCAAATCGACAAGGTTGCCCAAGCTTAGTGGTGCCGACACATGGGTCACATCATGAAACCAAAGCATAAGTAGGTGTATAACACCAAACAGGCTAAACTGGAAGCTCACACGCATATGTATCACGCCAACATCTTGTCTTGAGTACACAAGGCTAACAGAATACTCAAATTGCATATTACAATAGTTTCGAAGTGAAACTAGTAATGACACACAAGACTGAAGAGAGAATTATGTAATTCGAGTAGAATAGAAATACAGATGGATTTCCATATAATGCCGGACCACACATTGAGGCTTCAAGAGTTAACTCAATGTGTATAAGGGTCCCGTATGTCAGTTTTTATTTTTGGCTTGGTACTCCAGAAGATCGAGGACATCCCAAGCACCCTATGCACATTGGCAAATAAAGAGTCCTCAATGCATCTCCGTGATGGTTTCCTTTCCCAATCGAACTCCATACATCAATTCCTAGGTCCCACAATAGCATTAGGGCTCCAAAAAAACCTCTCCAAACATTAAAACACCCTTTTTCAAGTTCCCAAAATAGACCCAGGCCTGAAGGACAGTTGGCTCGAGCGAACTTTAGTTGGCTCGAGCCAATAACTCTCTGGGTGGGGTTTGCTCGAGCGAACCAAAGGTTGGCTTGAGCCAACTGGTCTCTGGACAGGGTTCGCTCGAGCAAACTATGTCAGGTACCCATTTTAAGTGCAATTTGGGCTCTTTCTTCCTCCCTTTCCAGCCTCCTTTGAGCCTCCACTCTTCTACATAAAAGAGGGACTCCTAACCTTCTCCAAATCACATTTCTCCTCCACTAAACACTTCACAAAATGCACAAAATCCATCCCATTCCAACCTCATTCATCACAAGAAACCCATCATACATGAAACCCATATGTAAACATACAACAAGATTTAACAAAAAAGAATACATAAATTCCAAGAGACTAAACTAAAGAGAAGGACTCATCAATATGCATTTATGAAAACAATAGAAATGATAGAAAGAAGCATAGATGAAAATAAGTACAAAATCACCGAGAATAAGTAATAAAAATTAAGGTTTTCTCAAAAAACTTGCTAGCATTAAAATTCATCCATTTATCCACTTGCCTTGGCCTCCAAGAGAAATAAACAAGCTTCCAATCTCACTCCCAAGCCCAAAATCTCCAAGCTACACAAAAACCGCCAAAATACACCCATTTAGAACCCTAAATGGCCAACACAATGAACAAGAAAGAGAGAGCTTACAATAATGGAGGTGAAGGCAAAGGCTCTCTAGGGATGGAAAAACACATATCTAGGAGATGGGAAAGATTGCTTACTTAGAAGAGCTTCAAATGTCAAAAGCTTGCTCAAAAGGAACCCTAGAATGGATGGATTTCTCTTCAAAAGGCATCCATGGAGAGCTCTCATGATGGGGAAGAAGAAGATGGGTCTCACTCTCCATTTGGCAAGAGTTGGTGTGGATTGGAAGGGAAGAAGCAAGAAGAAGAAGAAGGGAAAGGAACCCTAGCTTGGTTGGAGCCAATGTTCTTTAACAAACTTGAGAAGAAAGGGAAAGTGAAAAGGGTTCTCTATATATATAAAGTGGAGGTGGGTCCCACCACTAGCAAAGCTTCATGCTTAAAATATAGGTTTCCGGGCTTCGGATGAGTTCGACGAAGAAGGGAAAAACACTTGTCATAAAATCTAGTTTCTGAAAAGTACATATTTTGCGAGATTTGGAGACATCGAAAATTATGTCCAGATTTTATGTAAAAAGATTGTTTTGCCCTTGAAATTGGAAATGTTGGGTTTCGGGGTCTCGAACGGGGACGGAGTGAACACGAAAGTTGTAGGGGCTAACATGATAGATCAATTGGAGTTAGAACACGAATTTTTCGAAATCACGGATAACCCCCCATACCTATGAAAAGTCACTAAAAGGATCCTCGAAGAGTCTCATTAAATCACAAAGGCTCTCAAAGCTCCCCAAAGCTATATAAAAGCTATTATAATCTCAAACTTAAAATAGAGTCCACTAATCCCACTTAGAGCTAACACGACTTAATTAGTGTTAATCGCGGTAAATCGGGTTGGGGTCTTACATCCTCTCCCCCTTAGGGCATTTGGTTCTCTAAATGGAAAAACAACTAACCTCTGGCAATAGATGAGGATACTTCTTCTGGACTTGATCCCATAGTTCCCACGTTGCTTCCGCGGGTCCATGATTTTCCCAAAGCACTTTCACCCAATGTATTGTCCGTCTCCTTAGTTTTTGTTCCCTAGTATCAATTATTCGAACAGGATTCTCTGCATATGTGGCGTCTTCTTGGATTTCCAATGGTTGATGATGGAGTACATGCAACGGATCGGGGACGTACTGTTGGAAATAGGTGGGCCTTGGTGATAGGTTTTCAAAACTTTTTGACCCACTTGACTCAGGGATCAACTATCCAGAAGGCTATAAAACTCAATCCAGGATCCATGTCCTCAATCTCAGCCATCATGATCAGTAAATAAACCTATCTAGAAGATAGAACAACAACTAACAAGCATCCATAAAAATCTACAATATGCACGGAAGTAGATTATACCTTAGGAGCTCGGTTGTGCTCTAATGGAGAAGTTGCATCTTTCTTTGATTATGAAACTCTTTCACGTATCAAATAAGAATCTCCAAGACCTTTCGATCTTCCACGCTATGACCTTCTACAAGATCTCTTTTCTCAAAAAGATGAGTGGGATCTCCAAGAGAAAACCCTACTAGAAACTCTAAGGAACTAGAAGAGAACTAGAAGAGAAAGAGGAGAAGGAAATTTGTGCAACTCTTGCACTAGGGGTTTTTGGGCGTAGCATAAAGGTTATTGACGTCCAAGGGGTGTTTCCCCTTATATAGACCTCATGCAACCTCATTTTCTTACTTCTCTTACTAATTGCATAAGAAGCTTTACTTCCATACAAATTAGTGAGTTCTCATACTACTATTACCACTATTAGAAGTCTCACTTCAAATAGAAATAGTAAGTTTCTAATTCCTTTCCTTTTGGTAATCAAGTAGAATTAGTAATGATCCAATCTTGGACTAGCATGGGGACCACTAGGGATTCCAAAGAAAGCTGGCTCCAACTGGAACACGCGACCCCACATCTCATGTGCAACCCGGGCCCATAGTTAATTGTAAATAACACCACTATATAAATGAAATTGTACTCCAGTTTTAGGAATAAATTACAATGAAGACCCTAAACTTCCACATTACCACAAGTAGGCCCCTCCATCATTATCCATGGATCAATTGGAATAAATCTGTCTCATCCAATCTGAGATCCACATCTTATTATCCTTGAGCCCCAATTAATCACAGTGATCATCAGTACCATCCAATTAACTCTTAATTGAGATGGGTGCACACTTACTAATGATAAATCCATTAATTGGCACAAGGGGATAATATAGATAGATTTCATCTTGACCATTGGATGTTCCCACAGTCCTACTACCACGTACCCAAGACACCGAGATGTTGACCTACAGTTGGCCTCACTCATTGGTGACTCAAAGCAAATGAATAGACAGAAACTTGAGTTCATCAATGTCTCAGGATTGAAAGCCTATTGCTAGGGAATTATGAGAGCAAACCTTAAAATCGAGACAGTATTCATAAGGTGCTTCTCATGGTCCTTCAATACATCCAATGTACCAGCACCGTGATCCAGAATCTTCCGTTCTGATGATCGAGACAAATCACACTATCTCATAGTGATCAAAGTGCTGCAACTTTATCAGATGAGATGCCCAGTCTCATCACTGGTTGTGAAGATATTTCAAGTATAAGATTTATGACACATGTCTCCTATATGTGGATCTCATCCATATACATATATCACATCTAATATACTAATGGGACCCGGTTCATCTCATAAACCATTATGTCATATGTATTGGTCATGTGCATTAAGTAATAAAACACCATTCATCTCATGAAAGGAAAGCATGATATTATTGATAAATAAAGAAATTAATCATTTATTACATCAACTGATGGATTGAGACCACAAAATCTAACACGTACTTCTTCAATATTGACACATGGAAGACATTGTGCACACTGGAGAGTTCAGGCAGTAAGGCTAGTCTGTATGCTACATCACCAATCTTGCTCACAATATTATATGGTCCAATGTACCTCCTAGATAACTTGCCCTTTTGCCCAAATCTCAACGTTCCGCTAGTCGGTGACACCTTTAAGAAAACTTTATCTCCTTCTTTGAACTGCAAGTCCCTTCTATGAGCGTCGGCATAGCTTTTCTATCTACTCCGGGCCACTTTTAGACGTTCTTGAATCAAGTTGACTTTGTCACTAGTCTCACTTACTATAGTCGGGTCCAAAGAAATTGCGAACACCTACTTCCTCCCAACAAACTGGGGTTCTACATGTTCTGCTATGCAATGCCTCGAAAGGCACCATTCTAATGCTTGAGTGATAATTGTTATTGTAGGCGAACTCACAAAGTGGTAAGGTCTCATCCCATTCATTTTTGAAGTCCAACACACAAGCACGAAGCATATCTTCAAGAGTCTGAATTGTTCTCTCTGACTGGCCATCTGTTCGTGGGTGGTAAGCCGCGCTAAATTGTAACTTCGTACCCATGGATTCATGTAGTGTCTTCCAGAACCTCGAGACGAATTTACTGTCTCTGTGGGATGTGATAGAAACTCGTTGTCCATGACGACTTAACAATTTCGTTGATAAACAACTCCGTAAGAGGTAGCATGTGCATTTTCTTTCCTGTTCTCATGGGAATGAAATGGGCTGACTTGGTGAGGCGGTCCACAATGACCCAAATTGTGTTATTGCCTCTGCTTGTTCTCGGTAGCCTCGAAATGAAATTCATGGTAAGGTGCTCCCACTTCCATTCTAGGATCTCTAACAGTTACAACAACCCTGGAGGCTTCTGGTGTTCTGCTTTCACCAACTGGCAGGTCATACATTGGGAGACAAATGCTTCAATTTCTCGCTTCATGTTATTCCACCAAAATCTGCCCTTCAAGTTCTGATACATCTTTGTGCTACCCGGGTGCATGGAATATTTTGTACTTTGAGCTTCTGTCATAACGTCATTTCTAAAGTCCTCTATGTTAGGCACGCATAGACGATCACGATAAAACAAGACTCCTTCCACAATATGAAAATCTGGACACTCTGGTATATGCTCAGTAATCCTGGCTAACTACGTATCTTGCAATTGGCTATCCTTGATCTTTTATATAAAGAAGGGCTCAAACACTGACATATTAGCTAACATCACACCCTTCCTAAGTAGTTGTAGGTCTACTCCCAAGTCCTCAAACTGCTTAAAGATACAAGTACCCCATAGAGTTACCAAGCCTACTAATTTCTTCCTCAAAGCGTCGGCGACCCCATTCACTTTCCCCGAGTGATACTTGACCGAAAAATCATAACCCTTGATATATTCCATCCACCTTCTCTGTCTCATGTTTAGCTCCTTCTGAGAAAACAAATATTGTAAGCAGCGGTGATCGGAGTGGACTTCGAACTTCTCTCCATAAAGGTAGTGTCTCCACATTTTCAATACAAAAACAACCACTGCCAACTCAAGATCATGCGTTGCGCAGTTCTTCTCGTGATCTTTTCAACTGCTGAGATCCATAAGCAACAACCTTTCCATCTTGCTTTAACACACATCCAAGTACTACATTCGATGCATTTGTAGAAATGGTGAAAACGCCGCTTCCAGATGGTATAGTAAGGACCGGTGTTGTAGTCAATCTTGTTTTCAACTCTTGGAAACTAGCCTCACACTGGTCTGTCCATACGAATGGTACATTTTTCTTGGTCAACTTCGTCAATGGCGACGCAATCGATGAAAATCCCTGGACAAACCTCCGGTAATAGCCTGCCAATCCAAGAAAACTTCTTATTTCTGACGCATTCCTCGGTCTTTTCCAATTCACAACTGCCTCAATCTTAGCCTGATCCACTGACAACCCTTCTTTGAAGATTATGTGCCCCAAAAATGCTACTTGTTCGAGTTGAAATTCGCACTTACTGAGCTTTGCATACAACTGGTTGTCTCTTAGAAGTTGCAATGATATCCTCAAATGCTCTTCATGTTCTTCTCTAGACTTGGAGTACACCAAAATATCATCAATGAACACCACTGTAAACTAATCCAAGTATTTTGCAAATATTTTGTTCATCAAGGCCATGAATACCGCCAGTGCATTAGTCAGTCCAAATGGCATCACTAGAAACTCATAATGCCCATATCTTGTCCAGAAAGCTTCTGCGGTACATCTAACCCTCTAACTCTCAGCTGATGGTAATCAGATCTCAAGTCAATCTTCGAAAAATATGCACACCTTGTAACTGATCAAACAGTTCATCTATCCTGGGCAATGGATATTTGTTCTTGATGGTCACTGAAAGTCCTGGGATCCGAACCCTAGAGGGGGGGTGAGTAGGGTGAGCTTCAATTATGACCAATTTTAATCAATTTTAACTTCTTTAACTTAAACTAGTCACAAGTGGTGATTACAAATGAAATGCAGAAGCTTAATAAAAACAATCACCACAAAGCAAGCACCATCACACAAGGATTTATAGTGGTTCGGCCTCAATGCCTACATCCACTACCGGCTTGTGATCCAACACCCCACCGGATTTCCACTATAGGCTAAGCAATAACCTTTACAATGCTTTTCAAGGCTAAGCAATAACCTCTACATTATGCTTTTCTTAGGCTAAGCAATAACCTCTTCAACCACAAGGTTGGTTATCTCTCTAATTAGTGTCTAAAATACACTTGATGGAGATTCAATTAAGCTCATTACATTTGCCTCTAAAATAGGCGGATATGAAAATGAAAGTCTAACTCACACAAACACTAAATGAATGCAAAGATGTATGCTCATGATGTGTGTGTAAATCATTTTGAAAATGAAAACTCATAAATGTATGCCTAAGGCTTTTGAAAGTTTTAGCTCATAAAAACATTTATGATTGAGGAAAGAATGCAAGTCACATGTTAAAAGTAACAACTTGTTAATGATATCAAAGATTCACAAGTTGTATGAAATTAATTAGCTCTAAACATGTGATGCATAGGGATGTCAATCAAATCAACAATGTAGCTCATAAACCATAAAAATAGATTTGATTGAAATTAGGGGACAAATCATATGTAATAATAAATACAACTTGAAAATGATATACCTATCAAAGAAAGGAAAGTTGTGAAACTTTAAAACAAAATACATATGATTTGTGAAGTTGTTGAATCCAAAACATAAGATAGTTTTGAAAGTGATTTTCTTATGTTGAAAAACAACAACCATAGATTCAACCAAGTATAGGAATCATGTTACATATAATTTCAAAGATTCTTTCATTAACATGATCTACTTAGATTTACCAAATAAAGTACTACTTGAATTGAATCATGGTGATGCATCCAAAACAATAAATCACTTCAAAACATATTCATGTTAAGGACACAACAAATCATAGTTTATCATGCTACAAAAGATTTACCAAAAATAAAACAAAGCATGAAAACATATGATTAAGAAAAGTAAAGCTTACTTGTAATTTAACTTAATGAAACCAAGCTTTAGCTCTCCTAATGATCCCCTTCATCCCTTAGTTCATTCCCCTTTGATTTGCCTCAAAACCTCTCAAGGAAGGTCTAAAAATTCTCAACTTTTGGCAAAGGAATGAACTAGTATTTATAGCCAAAACAGCCCAACGGCTAGTCTCCCGGTCGACCTGGCCCTACCCCGGTCAAACTGGCCTTCACAACGGTGAAAAAACAGACCGTTTGAAAAGGGGCTAACGGCTCTATCCCAGTCGACCTGCAGTGTGGCCGGTCGGGGTCGACCCCTTGGGACCAAAAATCCCAAAAAAAATGCATATTTGAAGGTATTTTTTGTGGGAACTTTTTGGCCACTAAATCAAGCTTGAAAAACATGTTTTAGAACATTCTAAGGGTTTTTAAAACATGAAACATAAATAGCCTAAAACGATTTGAAAGATTGAAAACACATAGGCTAGCTTGATTTTCAAAACTTATTTCCAATATAAAATGCATCCAAGTTTAAAAACAAAACATGCATAAATCAATATCTTAAAAACAATGCATGTGTAAATCAAGATTTCAAGTTTTTATAAATCAATGCATATGTGTGTAAATCAAATGATGCTTGAATGATAATGCATCCATCAAATTGCAATCTACAAAATTCCTAACAGTCACTTGGTTCAATCTCCGGTAATTAATGCACATCCTCATCGAACCAACTTTCTTTTTGACAAACAAAACTAGAGCTCCCTACGTCGAAATGCTAGGTCTGATAAAACCTGTCTAGTAATTCTTGCAACTGTATTTTTAATTCTCCTAATTACACCGGAGCCATCCTGTATGGTGCAATAGAATTCAGAGCGGTCCCTGGCAATAACTCAACAGTGAAGTCGATTTCTCTGACGGGTTGCAAAGCTGGGATCTCTTCTGGAAAAACGTCTAAAAATTCACAAACGATGGGGATCTCCTCCACCCCTTGGGACCGTTTATCCTCCGTAATAAACGCTAAATAAGCCTAACATCCACTTTTTAAAAGTCTATCAACCTTCAAAGTTGAAATAAACCCTACACAATGATTCTTCCTCTCTCCATGAAACATAACTCCTGCTGGTGTCTCCTCTAGTTTAAACATGAGGGGTCTTGTTAAAACAATCCATCGTGGCATGGTACCCTGCTAACCAATCCATCCCTACGATAATCGAAGTCATGCATATCCAATAAAATGAGGTTTGTTGATAACACCACTTCTCCTATCTCAACTGAACAGCTAGGGTAAAAAGTCCTACACACAACTTGTTTACTTGCTGGAAAAATCACAGTCAAAATAAACTCAAGCTCTTTAACAGGCACATCGATCAACTTAAAAAAATTCGGAGATAGAAATGAATGTGTAGAGCCAGGGTCAAACAAAATCTTGGCTTCAATTCCACATACAAGGAGTTTACCTTCTACCATATTGCCTACAGCTTCTACATCAGCCCTATTGACTGCATAGACTTGCCCTTGTTGCTGTGGCCTATTGTGAGCTTGTTACTGTCGGCCTTGTGGTGCATTCCTACTCTGTTGCGGAGGATGGGGATTCTGATTCTGCCCTTGTTGACAAGCCTACTACTGTTGCTGGGGTCTAAAATGTTACTGTGGTGCTTATTGCTAAGGTAGCCTTGCTTGATTTTGGACAACCGGTGGGTTCTGAGGTGGTGTAAGACGTTGAGCTCCTCGTTGTTGATTCTGCCTATTACCTTGCCCATTGGGCTGTGGACAATCCTTGAGTTGATGGTTCTGCGAACCACACCTGAAGCATGCCCCAGTCATCATACGACACTGGGCACTTTCATGGTTCTTGCCACAGTGGTGCAAACCACTTGCCTCTGAGCATTCAGATCTTACCTCTGCCTTTTGTTCTGCTGGAATTTCTACTGCTGAGATTGATTCTTCCCCTGCGTTCGAAGAATCTTATTATTCAAATTCTCGAACTTGTATGCTCTTTTGACAGCCTCTTCGAATGTTGTAGGTGGCACAACCCCAATAGCATCCCTCTCTATAATTGGATTTAGTCCCTCAAGGAACTTGGCTATCTTCCTCTCCACCATATTGATCAATTCCGAAGCATATCAAGACAACCTCTCAAATTTAGTGAGGTACTCAAGGACTATCATATTTCCCTGCATGAGTTACTGGAACTCAATGGCCTTCTGTCTCTTGACATGTGCAGGTGCATACTTGTCACTAAATTGCTTCTTGAAGTTCTCCCATGCCTGAGCATCTGCCACAGTCCTATATTCTGCCTTGACTGTCTCCCACCAAATGTCAACTAAGCTCGTAAACATAGACACTGCAAGTGCCACTTGTCATCGTCCCGTGCATCAGAACACTTCATATATATTTTCCATATGCTCTAGCCAATCATCTGCAGCCAATGGGTCCACTTGCCCAGTAAATTCTTTTGGACCCCTCTTCCGGAAATTCTCAAACAATGTGTTAGGATCATTTTCCCTGTTGTTGATGACAATCTGAGTGCCTGGTGGTTGAGCCGATACCAGTACAGGCTTTCTTTCTAAGACTTCCAATAATTCCCACTGCAAGTGCCACTTGTTGTCGTCCTGTTAATCGGAACAGTTCATATAAATTTTCCGTATGCTCTAGCCAATCATTTGCAGCCAATGGGTCCACTTGCCCAGTAAATTCTTTTGGACCCCTCTTTCGAAAACGCTCAAACAATGTGTTAGGATCATTTTCCCTGTTGTTGATGACAATCTTAGTGCCTGGTGATTGAGCTGGTACCGGTACAGGCTTTCTTTCTAAGACTTCCAATAATTGCCTCTGCACTTGTACCATTTCCTGTGCATGGTCTACATCATTTTTAGCCATTTGCTCATGTAGTCTGGCTTGATTTTCATTTGCTTGACGCTATTGGTCAATTAAAGCCTGCATCATCTGCTGAAACTGATTCTGTAAGGTTTCATCAGGAGTGTTTTCCTCAAGTGGTCCAGTGTTTTCACTATAGCTGGCTGTGGGATTGCCGTTCACAGGTCACTTATGAGGTGGCATATCACTGCAAAACAAGGTGTTGGCACATAATAATCAAGTAGATGGTTATACATTGCCCACATGATTCTAACTAACGAAAAGTCTAACGAATCCACGCCACATCCCTATGATTTCTAGTTTCTTTAACTTGCCTGAAACATGTCT
The DNA here is from genome assembly GCA_038049695.1 of Cinnamomum chago. NCBI lineage: Eukaryota > Viridiplantae > Streptophyta > Magnoliopsida > Laurales > Lauraceae > Cinnamomum > Cinnamomum chago. The sequence goes on along the minus strand of CP142455.1, from coordinate 44,849,650 downwards.
CGCTCTGATACCACTCTGTCGCGACCCAAGGGCACTCCTAATACGGGATCGGCAAGCTAATGAGGTGTGCATTTTTCTTTTTCGTTATTGCTACGTACGGAGATGACGAAGAAACACAACATCCGTGTACGTGATTTCCCACAGGTTTCCGCGGTGAGGATGTCAAGCTCACAAGTAAATCACAATCGGGGTGTGGAAGCGTGTAGCAAACCAAATTGAGAGATTCATTCCATGATAGCAAGACTGATAACACAAATATAAATAACACGATGTCAGAGTAGCAATGTTCATTGTAGCATTCCCAAGCATAAAGTTAAATATTTACACAAAAGATAAGTTTAATTCAACATTCCCCAAAAATAAAGGCCAACAAAGGCCAGTACAACCAAAGTCCTAAAATGTGCCTATCACCCTCCCAAAAGATGTTTCGCAACTCATAGCATGACCAAATGTCTAGACGACATCGTCAGCTTGCCATTCACCTACACATTGCAGCTCACCGGCCGCCTCCTCTAGCTCCTCCTCGAGGACAACGAAATCTAGACCTGAATACCAAAATAGCGGGTCAGACACAACGGTTTGGCAGGTGGGTGAAGAGATTAAACAATATAACAATTTATAAATCAACTGAGAAAGACATTTAAAAACTATTTAAACAGTAATTGTCTTAAAATACAATGCATAATTTACCCAAAACACATGATTGATATAAAACATGAATAGGTACCAATAGAAAGGTAACTGCCAACATGGCAACCACACAAAGCTAAATCCTCCATCACTAATGTGATGTGAGCACACTGGAGAGTCGGTCTCGAACACATGAAGTGACGAGAACCGACTGAAAACATATACTAGAGCCAAGAAACTTGGACAACAGGCTAAACACCGGCCGTGGAACCGGATAATAGGACAGGCTAAATAAACCCAGACGACAGCTGGCAAGAGTTATTATGGACCCCAAGTCGGTGGATCAAGCCGACAAGGATGCCCAAGCTATATAAAAGCTATTATAATCCCAAACTTAAAATAGAGTCCACTAATCCCACTTAGAGCTAACACGACTTAAGTAATGCTAATCGCGGTAAATCGGGTCGGGGTCTTACAACTTTCTTGGTTCAGTAGCCTTGTATTTTAATATTGTGGAACGTTTGCTTTGGAGAGTTTTGAGTGCAAGCCTTTCTCGGCCACCCTCATGGGCATGGAAGCACACACATTGGAATTTTCATACTGCAGATAAGAGATCAATTATAGTAAAATAAGCGTATAAAACATTTTATAAATAATAGGATGTAATATTTAACAGAAAACTAATGAACTACAAAAGTTTACCTACATAAATTTGAATCAAACAAAATTTTCAACTAAACAAATTGTCCGTCCCACCAAATCGAGGATAAAATGCCCTCTTCAAACTTTTAAATTGTAACCAACTCTTCAAAAGACCAACTAAACACCATATGAAATTCATTAGAATACATGAACCACCTTTGTATTATTATTTTTAAATGAAAGGACCAAAACTACAGCCTCGGCGAGAGGAGAAAAAGTCAAGCATAATCATTTCATTGTACAACAATTGAGTAACATTAAGATCATGTTTGTAATACATAAGGTGGTTAAAAATGAAGAAGAAAGGTGAATTTTGAAAAATGAAAAACAACTAGCATCTTCTTTTGATTTTGTTTCTCTAAAAGACAACTGATGGTCCTAATTTCTTATAGGTGGCTAAATCATAAAGTCTTGCATCCAGCAATCGCAATGATTTCAATTACATGAAATATTCAATTTGATGATTTCAATTACAAAGGCTTGGCGTCTTTCCATAGTTCCAAACAATCAAATTTTAACTGGCATTATGTGGCGGGACCTTCACCACCCTTTAAAGGGTTGCATAGTGTCGTTACTGAATTACTATGAGGGGATTTTTCAAATTCTGCAACTTATTCCAACAATGGTTTCATCACTTACTATTGAGGCTGACTCTTCTTTACAGCACGTGCTACTTAATCCAGATGGATCTGAATGGCCCATGCGTTTTCAAGCTAGAAGGCTTCATGCATTGATTAAAAGTTATGCGCAAGTGCAATCCTCTTTTTTTCATCCTCACACCGTGCAGATCAGTAAAATCATTAGCAGAACTTCGGGCAATCCACCAATAAATATTGATAACATTGATATTTTGTATAACTCTATATGTGATAGAGTTTAGTTTCTTTCTTTTGTCATTTATTTCGTTTGACTTGTTTACTTGATAGGGTATGCCCCTTTTTGGAAGTGCACAATTATTCCGATGGTATACTTCCATTTCTGTAACTTTTCTTTGAGAAATTGAAGACCTAACTTAATCTTCAAAAAAATTTTACAAAGGCCCATGCTAAGCTCGGGCAAAAAATGGAAATATACTAAAATTCAGAATCTTCTGAAATATTATAAAGGAAAAAATATAAAATCTACAAACATATTTTTTTCGTTCTTAAAATTTATTCTATGTATCAAAATATAAAGAAGAAAAAAAATGAAGTATACTGACGACCCCTTGAATTTATAGGCTTAGATTATGATGACCATTACGTCCACGGCATAAAATTTCATTTGAGAACCTAATACTTTCAAAACCATAAAAAACCAAAAAAAATACCTAAATAATATACAATGATATTATAAAAATAAACTAAATCTTACATCTTCCCTTTTAAACAATCCGATATAATTAAGAAATATATAAAAGAAAAATCAGTAAGATACTGAAAAACACAAATTAAAAATAGATATAAATGGAAAGGAAGCAATGCGGGCTCATTCTAAACCCGGGACAAAAATAAAAGGTAAGCATAATATTAAATTACATAACAAATACATTAAGAGATCATAAAATTTTAAAAAACTAAATCTGTAGTATAAATGTATAAACTTATAAACATGTCAATGATAACTGATAAGTTTAATTCATAAGTTGTACATTGCTCAACGATTCAAATTCTTTACCACTTTTTTTCAAAGATTTGATGTGGTAAAATGATAGATTTATGTTTTCCTAATAGTAATAAAAAAAGACATATTAGTGTCTATAAAACTTTTGATGAATATTAGGATTTTGTATATTTGAAGTTTGAAACTAAAAGGATATACTTTTTATAATTAAATATACTTACTTTTTTCAATCTTGTACATAAATTTGTGACTTCACTATTTAGATGTAGTTCATGCAAAGTCTACTATGTTTTTCCCCTTTCCAATAAAAATTAATATTTAGTATTTTAAACACACTTTTCATGGTATATTTTATTTATTTTAATATTTATTTTTCAATATTATATAAAAAAAACCATAATTTTTTTATATTTCAATTATTTTAGTCATCTTAAAGATTTTGTAAAATTTATAAGCATATTAGTTTCATTTTGGGTCCGAGCCTAATGTAGGCCTTTTTGCTATATTTGTAACAATTTGTTATGTCAGAAAGATGAAAGAAGGTCTCAACCCCGAGGGGTAAGCTCAATTGGCCTAGGACCACGATTTGCTCCCGGAGGTTGAGGGTTCAAAACTGCGCTACCACACTGGGGCCACAGGGGATTTACCCAGCTCCCCCTAGCTCGTAGGGATTTGTCCGGCCCAAAGGGCTGGGACACCCTCCATTATAAAAAGAAAAAAAAATGTCTCAAACTCTCTTGATTGTATGTGTGATTAACTATCATTTGATCAAGGAAGATGGCACTATCGTTCTTTCATTTGTTTAAGGGAACCAAAATCTTACAAAACATATACTACTCATGTAATAAGATGTCATATGAGGGCCCATCTGATGATTTGCATAGAGATGTTATAGTCAGGCCCATCCTACCTTATTGATGGCATAAACAAAATGTGGGGCCCATAATGCATACTTCCTAAAAAATTTGAATAAAGATCTGGAATTATTTGGCTACCTTTCTAAAAATAAGGATTGTGATTTGATAGCCTTGATAACTAATTATTTCAATGAAAGTCCACTAATAGATTGATAAAAAGAAAAAGAAGAACGTGCTTAGAACAATATTTGTTTTACAATAGAGGACCCAATCGAATTGGAGAGTAAATCAAGACATTTGATTGAGACTCAAGTGGGCTTGTTTGACAATTTTGTAAGATTCTAAGAGATGAGAGAGGATATGAAAGTAAGAAAAACATAGGCAACTTGGTTTTCTTTTTACTGAATAAAGCAACATAGAGCCACACCTTTGATCTTTCTATGGCACAATATATCATATCATGATCTCAAACTCTAGCCTGAAGGCTATTGCTAGAACATCAGCTCATGACAACCTATTAGTGTGAATCCATGCTGCTTCTTTAAAAAATAAAAATAAAAAACACCAAATCCAAAGAACACGAATAAAACCCCAAAATTCATTGACTTTCTCATTACGATTCTCCAAATTCAAGATGATCAACTTAGGTGTTTAAATTTGGCATATATCAATAATGAAGGGTATAAAATAAAAAGAATTATAATATGCACAATTTTTTTTTTCCAAAAATATATAAAATAATAAAATAAAGTATAAAAACTTGGAACTTTTTATAATTAGTTCTTAATAAATGTAAAATAAAATAAAAGGAATCAATAAAAATGAGAGTCATCCATCCACTTTATGAAATAGTTTATTTATTCTTCACTTGAAAGAATTGAATAATTGAGAACACAGAGATCCATTGATTCCCTCTCTGGACAAACTCATGGCAGAGAAACCTGAGAACCATTAGGACCTTTGTAAACAATTGCAGGCAATGGTGGGAAATGTCTTAAGACGATTAACCTGCTAAGCCTAGAAAAATTATTTGGCTCTTCCTGCCCTGGTGATTATAAGCATGATTGCAAGCAATTAAATTCATTGCAAGCATTCAAGGCCGTTTCATTTCTGCAACCTTAAGCTATTGAGCAGTAGCTTATGCAACTTACATATCCTCTAAAATCCACTTGGGAGACTCATTCCGCCCCTATTTAGTTTCTACTTATGCATTTAACAAGAAAAGGAATTCTGAAACATAATTCCTAATAGCTTAAATTGAAGAAACAAAGGTGGAGATCTATAGATGGCTATGAAATAATCTGTACCTTAGGGCCGTTTGTTTGTGTTAAAATAGCTAGGAATCATGGTGAAATGAACTCTACCAAATAATTATTAAGGAGGTGTGGAGATAGATGGACCTTCATTCCTACGTCATGAATTTACTTGGGTGATAGTTGGATATTCATTTCTAAAATTTATGTTTGATGCTCATAAACCACTTATGGAAAATTAATTATTGGGATATGGAGGAACACCCATCAACACCCTATTAATTCGGAAAGTCAATGACTCCTATCTACCCTCTACCTTATATATTTACATTTAACCTCTTTAAAAAGCTTTTGTTGGAACTAATTTTAATATGAATTTATATGTATTCAATTACATGCAAGCACACATGATCTTCAATATCTCTATCAGTATAAAGGTATAAATAGTATAAACTTGTATCGAATCCCAACCCGACATACACATGTCATTGGGGCAAGTTTGATCACATATTCAAAATCCTATCTCTATTGCTATCCTTAGTTTAACTGGCACCACTATCAGAAATATCAAAAGGTATTTTGAAAATATCGTAAACATATTACAACACCAGAAAATCAGAATAAAAATGGAAAAAATAAAAAATTCCTATAAAATATTTTAACAATATGAAGAGTGGCCCTTATGAAAGAACAAGAGAGAGAAGAAAGGCGGAGACAATATATAATTGCAGAAGAATCAAGAAAAAAATAGAAAAAATAGAAGGACGGATAGACAGAGAGAGGAAGGAAGTACCTGGACATCGCACGTCGCTGGCCACACATCGCCCTCTCCTTCTCCTAAGCTTCTCCTCTCTTTCCCTCTTCCTCCACTTCTCTCATTCCCTCTCCTTTTTTTTCTTTTGCCCCTCTTCTGTTTTGACTCACTCCGCAAAAGAGTTGCTCTCCCCTGTCACTTCCCAACGAGCTGTCCCTTTTTTAAGTCTGTACTTATCTACTTATTCCTTCTATAATCTCCTTATCTATTTCTTCCTTCCATAATCCTCCATTGACTCTGGATTTCATATTAAGAGTCTCAGAGGATCTGGACAATTGTAGGAATGATTTGGACTTGGCCCAAGTTAGTCCAAGCTAAGCTTATTTAGCTATCAAGGGCAGTCCTTTATTGAGCCAATTAGTGTTGAACTGGTCTGCAAAGATGGGCTATGTAGTCCACTGAGTCTTAGACATTGGTTTAACATGGGCCAAGTACTAAATCAAACTCGTTGAAGTCTCCAACTTAAAAATTGGAAATTGCGTTATAAAGATGGGCTTCTCCTGCCGAACAGTCTGCTTTGGATTGGAGCAGGGTCAACTTCCTTTGCATGTGGCTAGAGCTGGGTCCTTATTTTATTTAGCCTTTGGGCATCATACATATGATCAGCCTCAGTTCATTCCACTATTGGGTCAACCCCAAATTAAAGAGCATAACAAAGCTCAATACCTTCTTATTCCTTAATTCACTATGATCTAAATGATATGCCTCTCTGACTTTCTTGTTTTAATGGAAACAAGCAACAAAGAGCTAAGCCCGGGCTAAAAATGAAAATATATTAAAATTTAAGATTTTTTAGAAATATTAATTTGAACATTTGTTTCTGTCACGCCCCCAAAAGTGAAACCGGGGTTATGCGTGAGATTAGGGCCAATTAAAACTTTTTCCAACATTAATCAAATGCAACTTGCCCTAATCATGTCCCATCTGGATCGAAGACCGCTTTGAGGTATAAACATTTCCTCAAATATATAAAACAATTAGCGGAAGCTTAATACAAGTGGTATCTTAAAGATGTATAGTTTAATAGCAAAATACTGAATAACATAATTAGAGTTCAAGTTTGAGACTGTTAACAAAATATTAATTACAAAGAAGAAGGCCACACTAAAACTAGGCCTAAACAAAAGTATAAAGAACCAAAAGATGAAGCTAGTAAGATGAATCGTGAGGGCTCTCATGTACGAGGTCGTCACGGCTATACAATGTCGTCCGTACTGTACTTAAGGAAGTCATCAGGTTGATTTGCCTGAACTTCTTCCGTCGCCTCCTCCTCCTCGGGGTAGAAGGGCTCGGTACCTATGCACCAAGAGTAGCATCATCAACACAACGGATGGCAAGGAGATGGATATATAAATCACCATAGATATGCAGTACTAAAGAGAGTAAACGATAAACATGATTATAAGAGATGCATAGCATTCTAATTGTAATAAATACATTGCATTCGAATCATAAACAAACTATCAAGGTAGGCGGTCCACATATGCTTCACCACGGGATAGTATCGATGCCCTCCCTTACTCACATTGAGTTGTGGTAGAGATACCAACAAATGGGATCAAAACCTAGTATTCAATAACAAAACAATCATCTCTTGGCTCATGTAGCTTGGGCTCCGTGAGCTCTGGCTCAGTCTTGCCTCGAGGGACAATCATCTCTTAGCTCAAGTAGCTCGGGCTCCGTGAGCTCTGGCTCTGTCTTGCCTCGAGGAAAAGTACCAGTCCTTTCACAGGTGGTGCCCCAGTTGTGTTGAACGTTAACAGCTGAGTGGTGCCTGACACAAAGAATCCTAAAGAACATCAGTGAAGGGTTAGGTTCTCTTGTGCGAACAAGATTCAATAATAATAAAGAAACTACTTTTATTCCAAATCAAATCAAACTCAAACAAACTTCAATAGTAGTTCTGTAAGACCCCGACCCGAGTGATCCCGATTAGTACTAATTAAGTTGCGTGTTAGTGCTAAGCTTGATTAGTGTTTGTGGTTAAGTTGGGTTTGGAATAGTTTTGATTCTAGTTTTGGGCTTTTGTTTGCTTTGGTAGCTTGTGGGGCCCTTTGGGGGTTCCTTTTTTGGCTTTGCTTTTGCTTGGTGGATTTTCCCGACGTGTTTTAAATTGTGTTTTTGGCCCGTTGCATTCATCTTGTGGATTCTTACAACTTTCATGTTGATCCCGTGTCCATTCGAGGCCCCGAAACCCGATTTCATAGCCTTGAGGGTAAAACAGTCATTTCACACCAAATCTGTACCCAAAACTTAATATTCTCGAAACCCGCGAAACATACACTTTTTAGAAACTAGATATTTCGACGAACCTTTCTTCCTTCTTCGTCGAATTCATCCGAGGACCCGAGAGAGATGATTTCAGCCCATTTAGTTCATTAAGTTGTGGGACCCAACCTTCCCTTTGTTAACAAAGAAGAACTCACCCTCCATTTGTAATTCATTCTCCATTTTCCAGCACAAGAGAAGAGTCTAGGGTTTTTCCTTGGTTTTCTCTCCTTCTTCTTGCTTCTCCATCTCAAAGCCTCACCAATCTTGCACCAAACTCAAAATGGAGATCATCTTCTTCTTCCTCATCTTGCAAGCATTCCATTGATACCATTTGTGAAGAGGACCCTCCATCACAAGACCTTCTTTGAGCTCATCAATGCCATTAGAGGACCTTAAAGGTAAGAGATCATCCCCATCTCCTAGATTAGTGTTCCTCTAGTTCTTGTTAAGCTACATTTCCATTTTTGAAAGGTTTCCTAGTCATTATATTGTTTGACCCATGTTAGGGCTTTATTTGGGGATTTTGCATTGTAGCTTGGACCATTTTCTTGGAAGACTTGATAGAGCTTAATATCATTAATTGAAGACTTGAGGCAAGTGAATGTTTGGAGGTTTTTAAGTTTCAAATGATTTGGTGAAACATTGATGGATTTTTATGCTTTCATTGGTTGCATTTATTGATTTTTCATGGTTGCAATAAATGATATTTATGCATCTTGATAGCCTCATTTAATGTCTTGGAATCTTGTGTTTTAGTCATCTTGATCATAGTTCTATGTGGTTGTTGAAGTGTTGGAAAGAAAGGAACAAAAAGGAGAAAAATCCAAGTCCCGGACCTGCACTGCGCCCAGGACCGATCGATCGGACGTGCAGACCGATCGATCGGTCTGTCAGTAACTGTAAGGGTTTTTGGGCCGATCGATCGGGCCCTGTGTAGAAATTTCGGCCGATCGATCGGATCCGCTTCAGAAAATTTTGGCCGATCGATCGGTGGACTCAGTTTGAGTCCGGTGGATTTTGAGATTTTTATTTTTTTTCCTTAGTGCTAGGTGGGACCTTGGCTACCCTTTTTGGACTAATTGGACTATGGGTGAGATGTCTTGAGCCGACGCTTCTCACGGTTAGTTTGGTGGCATCGAAGTTCAATCCGTTTCAATCTTGAACGGGATGGAATGACGCGATAACTTCTTTATATCCAAATATAAGTCTTTTGCCTTGGTTATCGCGAATTCCATTCCTTTCGATGACTGAATAGGTTGGTTGATGTTTCCGAATTAACGTCATGCCTAGGATGGACCGTCTATAACCTTGATTTTTCCTAGTATGAAATCTAGTTATAACCATAAGCTCATTTTAAGTTTTGAAAATCGTAAGAGTGCATAAGGAGCCCGGAATGTCTTCAAACTCAAGGAGTACCAAGTTATATCTATAATCGACATACGGGACCCCTATCCACTCAAATAGATCTTTAAATCATCATCTTTCCCGAATTGTAATAGTTCATTTTATTTCTTCGTTTCCAAGATTTCTTTACATGGCTTGTCTTTCTCGAAAGCATTGTTGTACACTTGAAATGGTTACTTGACCCGAAGTGCATTGCACCACATGATATGGCAGTGTGCCCTTGAGCACCCCCGTCTTGCCCGTTTGATTATATATATTTATACTTGATTTACTTGCATTGTCTCGATTGTATTTGACCTATGAGTCGGCACCACTAAGCTTGGATAACCTCGTTGGTCTGATCCACCGACTTGGAGATCCCCCTCTTGTCCCGCCAGCTGCAGTTTGGATCCCGCTACCCGGTCATTACCGTGGTCTTGTCCCGATACCGCAGATTGCTACTGTGGTCCCCGATGCCCGGCTCGCTACCGTGGTCATGTATAGTATTGTATATGCATATGTATTTATATGAGATCCCCTGTTTCTCCTCACCTCGAGTGACTGAGACCAGGGCCTAGTTATTACTCTATCACCTTAGTGATAGAGGACTTAGCTTCGTGTGGTCGCCATCTTGCTTGTTCCTGATTCCTTAGATACCCTATGAGTTTTATCTTGTTTACATGTTTTTCTAACAAATGATTTATCTATTTTATGAGAGTTCTTGCTTTAACAGATTTTCTTATTTTTCGAGATATTTCATCTATTACATGTTGTTGTATCTTCTCACTCTCTTGCCAGACCGTCGTGTCTGATCCTTTGCTTTGGTACTCAGGTCCCGTTGCCGGTTTCCTTGAGGAGGCGGTAGGTGAGCTGCAGCCTCTAGTTGAGTGGCGTGCTGACGATGTCATGTAGATATCGGGTTGCCAAGAGGCGTAACATTTTGGGAAGGACTTGTTAACTATTCTTTGGGTTGTTATTTTGTAATATTGGCCTTTGTTGGCCTCTAATTTTGGGGAATGTAACTAAATGATATTTTGTCTAACTTTAACAACCTTTGGGAAACATGCTATAGATCATTGCTCTTTCTGATACAGTTTGATATTGATGTTAATGCTTGCATGACTAGATATAGTCTAACTATTTGATTTGCTACACGCTTCCGCATTAAAAAGAAACATTCATGCAAGGTTTTGATATCCTCACCGCGGACACCTGTGGGAAATTAAATAAGTTGTATTTTGAGGATGTAGGTAATCCTCATCACCAATTATCATTACACACTAATGGTCCCGATCCCGGATTGGGATTCCCGGTCCGGGGTCGCGACAAGTTCTCTTCAAGCCTTATAATCAAAGCCCCATAGCCTCAACACTTCAAACGAACCTCAAAGCGAACGGAACAACAAAAGGGATCCTAAGTCCATCATCTAAGTTCTCAAAATGATCCTCAAATAAAGTAAAGCAAACAGAACTAAAGAACATGTTCGTTACATGTAGATAGTACCAAACGGTACAATTTAGAATCGAAGACGATAAACAATCCAATCCTAAGTACAATGTCAATCCTGAAGCATCATATAACCTATTCATTCAACGAAGGGGTTAGGGTTCACGATACTTGGACGAACAATCTTCGTGCATAGATTTAAAGAAGAGTATCATGTTGTCCCGTACCATTCAAGATTGAACTAGGTTAGATCCCGATACAATCGAATCAACCGTGAAGAATGTCTGCTCAAACATCCTTACCATAAGTCAAATGGGTCCACAAAAGGGTAACCAAGTTCCACCTAAGTCCATCCAAGAATAGGGTGAAAATCCCTTCCAAGAAGAAATTACAGTTTTCGCGGTCGACCCTGTACACAGTGAGCCCGGTCGACCTGAGAAGGCCAGGTCGACCCCTCCCATGCATGCCCAGTCGACCGAGGTTAAAGCCGGTCGACCTGCAGTTGTAAGTGAAAAGAGGTAACAGTGTTTTGATTAGGTTCCAGAGAACCTGACCCTGTGTGGCCGGTCGACCAAGGTCCCTGGCCGGTCGACCGCGTGCACTGCGGAAACAGAGCCCAGGTTCTATTACTGCAGTGAAATGGGTCCATTCCATTTCCAATCTTCTTGAACCTAATTAGCAGTCCATATAATGATAAAAACAATCTAACTACAATACCCACATCTAGCTAATCAAGTCATTAACCTCTAAATCCATTCCATTAAACCAATAAACCAAATTATCATGTTTTCAAACCTCTAAGGTATCAATTGAGCAAAGAATACCTAAATCATGATTTTTCCATACAAATCAAGGAAGACAAACATATCAAGCATAAATATAGCTATTTACCTGCCTTAGATGATGTGCTAAACCAAAACCAAGAAGAAATTTGAGAAGAAAAACTCTTTGAAGCTCCAAGAGGAAAAGGCAACTCTCAAAACCCAAATCACTCCTACAAATGCATGCCAAGGGTTGAGGTGAGTCTCCCTAATCCATTTCTAACTAAAAAGGAAAAGAAGAAATGGTTTACAAGCTTTAGGAGCTTACCTTGGAATGGGTTGTGGATGAAAAGCTTAGAAAAGTATATGGTTGGAGTCTTGGAAGCTTGAGGAAGGAGATAGGAAGCTTTGTCGTCGACGCCGGAGCTACAGTGATCGTCGGCAATGAGGAAGATGAGAGAAAGAGAGAGAGAGGGAGGCTACTGCTATTGTTGTTTTGAATGAATGAATAAGAGATGGGTTTCGACCTAATATAAGAGATGGGTTTTGTAAATGGGCATTGGGCTTTGGGTTGGGTTTGGGTCAAGTTCCAAGTCAGGTCCAAGTTTACAATTGATGATTTTCGGGCCTCTTCAACGCATCGAATCAAAATGCGACAAAAGACTAAAGTTCATGAAATAACGCGACCTACCAGATGCACCCAAACTCACAAAACTCATAATCTCATAATTCCCTGAAAACTTACCCAAATAACAAAACAACCCTCTATTCTACCCAAACGCACTCCGAATCATACGAGACTTCGCATACGACATTCGACGTTAAACCCGACTGCTTAGACTCTAAACGCACTTACTAACTAATCACACAATTAATTATAATTAATAGGAGATTAAGGGACGGGATGTTCAGTTTCTCTGGTTGATCTGATCAAAGGATCCAGAGTCAAAACATAAAACACCAACAATTAAAAAAATGCTTTACAAACTTGATCCAGAACACTTCTTCGAATGGAAAATTATCAAGACCGAAAAAGAAAAAAAAAGAAGAAGATAAAGGGAATTCAGTGTTGCATGTAACAGAAGAGAGGAAGCAAGAAACTCTCAAACGATCTCCACTGGACACACACACACCACCCTAAGTATATTTCCCCCACCCTAAGTATTATTTTTAGTAACTACAGCCGTTTAGTTAGTTGATTAGTTTAAAACACTTTCCACACAATTCCCTATGAATTAGGGAGATAGGGATAAACCCATCCAAACTCGAGTCCTGTTTAATATATACTAGCAATACAATCTTAAATCTTATCTTTCCTCTTTCCTTACACCTTAATATTCATTATCCTTGATCAATTCAAATTATGTTGTTTCCGAAAAAAGGGATAGAACTTTTCTTCAAAATTTCGATACCATAGTCTCTCTCAAATAAATGAGATAGAGAAAGATTTTCTCCGATTTTGAAATCTCTATTAAGGTTTCTTTGTGTGCCAACTGTAAGACCCCGACCCGAGTGAACTCGATTAGTACTAATTAAGTTGCGTGTTAGTGCTAAGCTTGTTTAATGATTTGGCTAAGTTGGGTTTGGAATAGCTTTGGACATAGTTTTGGGGGAGTTTTGATTGCTTGGTGTTGGTAGGACCCTTTGGGGGTTCATTTTCATGACTTTGCATGTGCTCGAGGATTTATCGGAGATTTTTGTATTCATGGTTTTAATCCCGTTTTATTGGTATTGTTATTCCCTACAACTTTCATGTTGATCCCGTATCCATTGGAGATCCCGAAACCCGATTTCATAGCCTTGAGGGCAAAACAGTCATTGCACATAAAATCTGTACCCAAAACTTGTATTCCCGAAACTCGCAAAACATATACTTTTCGGAAACTAGATATTTCAACGATCATTTCTTCCTTCTTCGTTGAATTCATCCGAGGTCCCAAAAGAGATGATTTCAGACCAATTAGAATTCTAGTGGTGGAGCCCACTCCCCACTAGTTTATAAGGAGACCCTTCTTCTTCATTTCCTTTTTCCAGCACAAGAGAGTGAGAACCTAGGGTTTCATTGCCTTCTTCTTCTTACTCTTGCTTGCAATCACTTAACTCACCACCAATCTTGTACAACTTGAGTAGTGGAGATCATCACCTTCTTCCTCATCACCCTAGCTCTCCATTGACACCATTGCTTGAGAAAACCATTCATCACAAGACTTTCTTTGAGCTTGCCATTGCTATTAGAGGACCTTGCAAGTAAGTAATCCCTTTCATCTTCTAGATTTGTTGTCTCCTAGCCCTTGATAAGCTCCATTTGTATTGTTGAAAGTTCTTTCATTTTCATTCTTTGTGTAACCCATTTTAGGGTTTGTTTTGGGGGGTTTGTGATTGTAGCTTGGAAGTGAGCTTAAGAATGATAGAGACTTGATTTTTGGCTAGCTTGGACATAAGGCAAGTGAATGATTTTGTGTTTTAAGTTTTAAATGGTTGGTGAAGCATTTATTGATTTTCATATTTTCATTAATGTGTTTATGGTTGAAATAAATGTTCTTGATGGAGAGCCTTATGAATGCATTTATGATCATATAGACATGTTAGCTCATAGCAATTAATGTTTTCTTGTTTTGCCTTGAATGTGTATAATGTGTGAAATGGTTTCCTTCTCCTCTTTGCTTGTATGGAATGTGATATGAATGGAGGAGAATGTGATGGATGTGGTTGGAGATTTGAGGTTATTTGAATGGAGATTTATACTCCTCATTTGAGGTATGAAAGTGGTTAAAAGGGGTTGTAAAAAGGAAGAGTTGTTGTGGGGCTGAACTGGTCCGAACTCAGGTTCTGGACAGTTCGCTCGAGCGACCTGTCCAGGAAAGGGTTCGGAGCATTCCAGTAGCTTGGTCGCTCGAGCGGACCCCTGGTCGCTCGAGCGGACATCCTAGAACTCATTCTAGAGAGTTGTTCGTTCGAACGCATTTAAATATTCGCTCGACCCAATGAGTTCGCTCGAGCGAACCCACCCAGACAACCATTCCAGCGAGCGACTCGCTCGAGCGAACCCTCCAGTCCGCTCGAGCGATGCGGTTCGTCTGGCATAGGCTATGTTTGGGACAATGTTCAACTGTTTCAATGGTTGGGTCTATTCTCTGGGAACCCCTCTTTGTCAAGGAGATTTATTAAGCATTGTATGAGGCCATTTGAGGAAGAAACCATATCACAATGATTTCATTCGAAGTTTTGAAACTTCAAGGTGCATAAGGAGCCCGGAATGTCTTCAAACTCGAAGAGTACCAAGTCCTTGTTAGGATTTTTGGAGATTGCAATTTGATGGATGCATTATCATTCAAGCATCATTTGATTTACACACATATGCATTGTTTTAAGAAATCTTGAAATCGTGTTTTATACATGCATTGGATTTTAAGTCTTGAAGATATATTGATTTATGCATGATTTGTTTTTAATCTTGGATGCATTTGTTTTTTAAAAGAGTTTTAGAAAATCAAGCTAGCCTATGAGTTTTAAATCCTTCAAAATGTTTTAGGCTTTTTATGGTTCATGTTTTAAAACCCTTAGAATGATTTAAAACATGTTTTTAAGCTTGATTAAATGGCCCAAAAAGTTCCCTCAAGAAATACTTTGAAAATATGCTTTTATGGGAATTTTGGTCCCAGGGGGTCAACCAGCAGTGTCGCCGGTCGACCGGCCACACTGCAGGCCGGCTGGGTACCTGAAGTCCAATGGTAAGAAATATGACCGTTGTGTGTACCAGGTCGACCGAGACCTGTTTCAAGGTCGACCGGGGACTAGCCGTTGGACTGTTTTTGCTATATCTATGAGTTCTTTCCTTTGCCAAAAGTTGGGAATTTTAAGGCCCTCCTTGAGGGGTTTTGAGGCAAATAAAAGGGAAATGAACTAAGGGATGAAGGGGATTGTCGCGACCCCGGACCGAGAATCCCGTAGGACCGATCCGGAGTCGGGACATTAGTGTCATAAAACCACAACCATATTCAACTTATTTAATTTCCCACAGGTGTCCGCGGTGATGATATCACAACCTTGCATGAATATTTCTTTTTCAGTGCGGAAGCATGTAGCAAATCAAATAGTCAGACTATCTCTAGTCATGAAAGCAATAACATCAAGTATAAAATATTGTATCAGATTGAGCAATGATCTATAGCATGTTACCCAAAGTAAGTTAGAGTTTATACAAATGTCATTTAGTTACATTCCCAAGAATAGAGGCCAACATAGGCCAATATGAACAAAACAATAACCCAAAAGAATGGTTAATTAGTGCTCCCAAAATGTTACGCTTCTCATAGCAGTCTGATGTCTACATGACATCGTCAGCGCGCCACTCAACTAGAGGTTGCGGCTCACCTACCGCCTCCTCTGGCTCCTCCTCAAGGAAACCGGCAACGGGACCTGAGTACCAAAGCAAATGTATCAGACACGACGGTCTGGCAAGAGAGTGAAAGGATACAACAACATATAATGAAGAAATATCTTGAAAAGCATAGAAATCTGTTTTAGCAAGAACTCTCATAAAGTAGAGGAATCATATGCTAGAAAACAAGTAAACAAGATAAAACATATAAGGTATCCAAGGGATCGGAAACTCACAAGATGGGAATCACATAAAGCTAAGTCCTCTGTCACTAAAGTGACAACAGTATAACGGGGCGTTAATCTCAGTCACACAAGGTGAGGAGAATCAATGTAAATCATATATACAATATAAATATACGGGACGGGACCACGGTAGCGAACCGGGTATCGGGACGGGACCACGGTAATGACCGGGTATCGGGATCCAAACTGCAGCTGGCGGGGCGGGAGAGGGATTTCCAAGTCGGTGGATCAAACCGACAAGGTATCCAAGCTTAGTGATGCCGACTCATAGGTTAAATAACACATCGATACACATGCAAGTAAATCAAGTACAAGTAAATCAATGAACGGGCAAGAATATTCAAATGTATAACTCTCATCTCATATCGGGCAATACTCTTCGGGGCAAGTCAATGTTACTAGTGTAACCATCAGGCTTTCGGGAAAACAGATCATGTAAAGTAAATCTTGGAAATGAAGAAATAAAATGAACTATTACAATTCCGGGAAAATATCGATTTCAAGATCTATTTAAGTGAATAGGGGTCCCGAATGTCGCTTATTGAAATGACTTGGTACTCCTTCAGTTTGAAGACATTCCGGTCTCCTTATCCACTTTTACGATTTTTAAAACTTCGAATGACATCCTTGTGATATGGTTTCTTTCTCGGATGGCCTCATACAATGCTTAGTGACTCTCCTTTGATCGACAAAGCTCAGCGCTCGAACGAACCGGAGAGTTCGTTCGAGCGAGGAGCTTTTCGAAACCTGGGGAATTTCGGTTACCTGGCGGTTAGCCAACGCTGGGACGGGCGGCTAGCCGCTGGCTGACCATGCAGCTGACCGCGGCTGGGCTGCAGAAATGCAGCTTACTGGAAAGCTGACGGCCAAGGGCAGTTAGCTGGCGGTTAGCCGCCGATGTGTTCGGCGGTTAGCCGCCGGCTAACCGTGGAGCTGACCGAGTTTTCAGGTGGAGAAGTGTGCTCTCTGGAAAAACAACCGTGACATTTCGGCTACCTGGCGGTTAGCCGCCAGTCACCAGGCGGCTAGCCGCCGGGTGACCGCAGGCTGACCGTTAGGTGAGGGAATCACCCACTGTGTTCATATTTGAGCCCTTCTCCTCCTCAAAACCATTTTCTCCACTTCCACTTAATCCCTGTGATAACATTGAGCTAAGAGCTCCTCCAATGCCTCTATCTACACTTCTCCAAAGTCCCATCATATGTTCACTCCATCACTTCTTCCATATCAAGTCTAATACAAAGTAAAGAGGAAGGAAACCATTTCACAAACATTCATTTAGGATATACCCAAAGGACAATAAATGCTAAACCAACATGTTTACAAAACATTAAATGAGGCTATCATGATGCAAAAAGGGCATTTATTTCAACCATAAACACATTAAGGAAAGCATGAGAATCCATAAATGCTTCACCAAACCATTTGAAACTTAAAACACTTCATCATTCACTTGCCTCAAGTCCAAGATAGCTATACCAAGCCTCAAGTCACCTCTATAGCTCAAATCCAAGCTACAATAAAAAAAACCCCCAAAACAACCCCAAAATGGGTCAAACAATGAAATGACAAGGAAACCTTTCAATAATAAACGTGGAGCTTCTCTAAGGCTATAGGAACACAAATCTAGAAGATGAAGAAGAACACTTACTTGGATGACCTTCAAATGAAGAGCTCTATCTCAAAGGGAGTCTCAAAGTTGATGGATTCTTCTACAAAAGGTATCAAAGTGAAGCTTGCTAGATGAGGAAGAGGTTGGTGATCTCCATTTCGAGTTTGGTGCAAGATTGGTGAGGATTGGAGAAGGAGAAGCAAGAAGAAGAAAGGAAAGTTGCTAGAAAACCCTAAGTCTCTCTCTTGTGCTGGAAAATGAAAATGGAAAAAGAAGGGGAAGGGTCTCCTTTGTTAACAATGAGAGGTTGGGTCCCACAACTTAAGGAACTAGTTTGGCTGAAATCATCTATTTCGGTACCTCGGATGAAGTCGACGAAGAAGGAAGAAATGATCGTTGAAATATCTAGTTTCCAAAAAGTATATGTTTCGCGGGTTTCGGGAATATCAAGTTTTGGGTACAGATTTGGTGTGCAATGACTGTTTTACCCTCAAGGCTATGAAATCGGGTTTCGGGATCTCAAACGGGGACTGGATCAACATGAAAGTTGTAGGGATCATCAAAATGAGTAAAACGGGATTAAAATCATGAATGTAAAAACCTCCGATAAATCCTCAAACATATGCAATGTCATGAAAAGGAACCCCCAAAGGGCCCTACTAACACAAGGCAAATCAAAATCCCCAAAACTATATCAAAAGCTATTCCAAACCCAACTTAGCCAAAAACACTAATCAAGCTTAGCACTAACACGTAACTTAATTAGCACTAATCGGGTTCACTCGGGTCGGGGTCTTACATCCTCCACCCCTTAGGGCATTTGGTCCCCCAAATGAAACATAAGACTCACCTTTGGTAGAAGATGTGGGTACTTCTTCTGCACTTGATCTCGTAATTCCCACGTTGCCTCTTCCGGTCCATGATTCTCCCATAGCACTTTTACCCATTGAATAGTCCGAGTCCTCAACTCTTGTTCCTTTGTGTCGATGATCTCAACGGGCTTTTCAACATAGGTAGCATCCTCTCTAATCTCTAATGGTTCATGCCGGAGTACATGCGAAGGATCAGGAACATACTTCTTCAACATAGACACATGGAAGACGTTGTGTACACCATATAGCTCAGGTGGTAAGGCCAATCTATAGGCCACGTCACCAATCTTGCTCACAATGTCATATGGTCCAATGTATCTCCGTGATAGCTTACCCTTCTGTCCAAATCTCAATGTTCCCCTTGTAGGTGACACTTTCAAGAAAACCTTATCTCCTTCTTTGAATTGTAGATCTCTGCGATGGGAGTCTGCATAGCTCTTCTGTCTACTCTGGGACACTTTCAGACGTTCTTGAATCAACTTGATCTTGTCGCTGGTCTCACTAACCATAGTCGGTCCATGGAAACAGCGAGTGCCGACTTCTTCCCGACAAACAGGTGTCCTACACCTTCTGCCATACGAAGCCTCAAAAGGAGCCATCCCGACGCTCGAGTGGTAGCTGTTGTTGTAAGCGAACTCACAAAACGGTAGAGTCTCATCCCACTGAGTCTTGAAGTCTAACACACAAGCACGGAGCATATCCTCTAGAGTCTGAATCGTCCTCTCTGACTGGCCATCTGTCTGAGGGTGATAAGCTGTGCTGAACTGTAATCTCGTGCCCATAGACTCATGCAATGTCTTCCAGAACCTCGAGACAAATCTGTTGTCTCTGTCAGATGTGATAGAAACTGGCTGCCCATGTCGACTGACGATCTCGCTGACAAACAACTCTTCTTCCCCGTCTTCATATATAGCAAGGAAATGCGCTGACTTGGTGAGACGGTCCACAGTGACCCAAATCGCATCGTTGCCTCTACTAGTCCTCGATAATCCCGAAATAAAGTCCATAATAATGTGCTCCCATTTCCATTCCGGGATCTCTAATGGCTGTAACAATCCTGGAGGCCTCTGATGCTTTGCTTTAATCAACTGACAGGTCATACAACGGGAGACAAATGCTGCAATCTCTCTCTTCATATTGTTCCACCAAAATCTGCCCTTCAAGTTCTGATACATCTTTGTGCTGCCTGGATGCATAGAGTACTTCGTGCTATGAGCCTCAATCATGATGTCATTTCTCAAATCTTCAATGTTAGGCACACACAGACGGTCACGGTAATACAAAACCCCATCAACAATACGAAAATCAGGACGTTCTGCTATATGCTCTGAAATCTTGGCCAACTCTGGATCTTGCAACTGACTATCCTTGATCTTCTGAATGAAAGAAGGTTCTGACACTGTCAAGTTAGCTAACAAAACACCCTTCCTTAGAGGCTGTAAGTCTAAACTCAACTATTCAAACTGCTCAAAAATACAAGTGCCACTTAGGTTTGCCAAGCCTACTGATTTTCTGCTCAAGGCATCTGCAACTACATTAGCCTTCCCCAGGTGGTACTTGATTGGAAAATCATAGTCCTTGATATATTCCATCCATCTCCTCTGCCTCATGTTCAAATCCTTCTGTGAAAATAGATACTGTAAGCTGCGGTGGTCGGAGTGGACTTCGAACTGCTCTCCATAGAGGTAATGTCTCCACATCTTCAACGCGAATACAACCGCTGCTAACTCCAGATCATGGGTGGCATAGTTCTTCTCGTGATCTTTCAACTGCCGGGATCCATAAGCAATCACTTTTCCTTCTTGCATCAACACACAACCTGAAAGTCCTTGGGATCCTAACCCTAGAGGGGGGGTGAATAGGGTGAGCTACAATTGTGACCAATTAAAATCAATTTTAACTTCTTAACAAAAACTAGTCACATGTGATGATTAATCAAACAATATGCGGAAGCTAATAAAAACAATCACCACAAAAGCAAGCACCACAACACCAAGGTTTATAGTGGTTCGGCCTCAATGCCTACGTCCACTACCGGCTTGTGATCTAATCACCCCACCGGGTTTCCACTAAGTATGCTTTTTACTAGGCTAAGCAATAACCCTTACAATGTTGTTTTTCTAGGCTAAACAACAACCTCTCAATGTGCTTTTCTAGGCTAAGCAATAACCTTTACAAAATGCTTTTCTTAGGCTAAGCAATAACCTTTACAAGATGCTTTTCAAGGCTAAGCAATAACCTTTACACAATGCTTTTCTTAGGCTAAGCAATAACCTTTACAAATAAAGATTTCTCTAAGAAGGTGTCTTCACAAAAGAACACTCCAAGAGATACAATTTAAGCACAATTGAATTGCCTCTACATAGGCTAATATGAAAGTGTAATTCAAATTACAAACATACACTAAATGAGCTAAAGTGTGTGCACAAGTGTATGAATGCTTTTCTTCAATCAAATTCAACAATGAAGCTCTTAAATGAATGCATGATGCATTTTAAAATCAAACCTTATAAAATGATGATTGAAGAGAAAACTAATCACATAAAAGATTCAAACAACTTTGAAGAAATGAAACAAACAAGTTGTATGAATGTTAAAGTCTAAGAACACATGTGATTAGGATAAGAGAGTTTGCAAACCAAACTAATTTACCAAAGATGATATTGAGCTTGCAACACAACTGTAGAAATCATGCATAAGTGAAAATACAAAGATTTAAGCATGCATGGATTTCATTTTAATGGAAATCAAAATACAAGTAAAGATCTACCTTTTTAAAACTGAAGCATTTGATTTCCAAATAGCCCTCTAGCCGTTCCAACTTCTTCCCCTTTCTTTGGCTCCAAAATGGTCTCAAAAGTTCATGGTTCAAGCCTTGAAAAAGGTTGGAAATGAATGGACTTTATACAAGAAAACAGTCCAACGGCTAGTCCTCGGTCGACCTGCAAACAGGTCTCGGTCGACCGGGATCACACAACGGTCAGAAAAATGACCGTTGGGGCTCTAGGGGCTCTTTCTGCCTGCAGTGTTCCCGGTCGACCGGGACCTCTGGGCCGGTCGACCGGCCACACTGGTGTAAATCCATGGGGATCCGAACCCTAGAGGGGGGGTGAATAGGGTGAGCTCCAATTATGACCAATTTTAACAAATTTAACTTCTTTAAAACAAACTAGTCACAAGTGATGATTAACAAATAATATGCGGAAGCTAATAAAAACAATCACCACAAGGCAAGCACCATCACACAAGGATTTATAGTGGTTCGGCCTCAATGCCTACATCCACTACCGGCTTGTGATCCAACACCCCACCGGATTTCCACTATTTATGCTTTTCAATAGGCTAAGCAATAACCTTTACAATATGCTTTCCAAGGCTAAGCAATAACCTTTACATTGATGTTTTTCAAGGCTTAACATCAACCTATACATTATGCTTTTATAGGCTAAGCAATAACCTCTTCAACCACAAGGTTGGTTATCTCACTAAATTAGTGTCTATAATACACTTGATGGAGATTCTATTAAGCTCATTACAATGCCTCTAAAATAGGCGGATATGGAAGTGAAAAACTAATACACACTCACACTATGAATGCAAAGATGAAAGTATATGAAGTGTGTGTGTGTGGTCATAAATCATTTTTAAAAAGAAAGCTCATAAATGTATGCCTAAGGCTTTTGAAAGTTTTAGCTCAAAAACATTTATGATTGAGGATGTAATGCAATCACATGTTAAAAGTAACAACTTGTTAACGATATCAAAGTTACACAAGTTGTATGAAATTAATTAGCTCTAAACATGTGATGCATATGGATGTCAATCAAATCAACATGAAGCTCAAAACATAAAAATAGATTTGATTGAAAAGAGGGGACAAATCATATGTAATTATAAATACAACTTGAAAGTGATATACCTATCAAAGTAAGGCAAGTTGTGAAACTTTAAAACAATAATACACATATGATTTGTAAAGATGTTGAATCCAAAACATAAGATACATTTGAAAGAGATTTTCTTATGATGGAAAAACAACAACCAAAGATTCAACAAAGTATATGAATCATGTTACATATTTCATTAACATGATCTACTTAGATTTACCAAAGATAAAGTACTACTTTGATTGAATCAATGGTGATGCATCCAAAACAATAGATCAATTCAAAATATAGAACATGCTAAGGATACAACACATCATAGTTTATCATGTTGCTAAAGATTTACCTAAGATAAAACAAAACATGAAAACATATGATTTGTAAAGAAGTTGAGTCCAAAACATAAGATAGTTTTGAAAGTGATCTTCTTATGATGGAAAACAACAACCAAAGATTCAACCAAGTATAGGAATCATGTTACATATAATTTCAAAGGTTCTTTCATTAACATGATCTACTTAGATTTACCAAAGATTAAGTACTACTTGGATTGAATCATATGGTGTTGTATCCAAAACAATAAATCAATTCAAAACATAAAACATGTTAAGGACACAACACAAACATAGTTTAACATGCTAGAAATGATTTACCAAAAATAAAACAAAGCATGAAAACATATGATTAAGGAAAGTAAAGCCTACTTGGAGATTTAACTTCATTAATCCAAGCTTTAGCTTTCCTAATGCTCCCCTTCATCCCTTGGTTCTTTTCCCTTGTATATGCCTCAAAACCTCTCAAGGAGGGGCTTAAAATTCTCAACTTTTGGCAAAGGAAAGAACTCATATATATAGCAAAAAGTGCCCAACGGCTAGTCCTCGGTCGACCTGCACACAGGCCTCGGTCGACCGGGAAGGCACAACGGTCAAATTTCTGACCGTTGGAGCACTTTTGGCCCTGACGGCCTGCAGTGTTCCCGGTCGACCGGGACCTCTGCGCCGGTCGACCGGCGACACTGCAGTGGCCCCAAAAATCCAACTTTTGCAAATTCAAAGTTTTTCTTTGTGGAAATATTTGGGCCATATAATCAAGCTTTAAAACATGTTTTAAATCATTCTAAGGGTTTTAAAACATGGAACATAAAAAGCCTAAAATATTTTGAAAGATTTAAAACTCATAGGCTAGCTTGATTTTCTAAAACAAATGCATCCAAGATTTAAAAACAAATCATGCATAAATCAAAACTTTTACAACTCTTAAAAACAATGCATGAATAAAACAAGATTTCAAGTCTTTATAAATCAATGCATATGTGTGTGAATCAAATGATGCTAGAATGAAATGCATCCATCAAATTGCAATCTATAAAATTCCTAACAATCTCCCCCTTTGCAATTTGATGGCAAACACACTCACCACTGAGATTACACACTTAGTCTTCTGCTCCCCCTCAGCTGGACAATGCTTGAAATCTTCTTGGATGCTTCTCTTAGCTTGGGCTCTTTTCTTCATTCTTCATGATGCTTGGAGCTTGATCATTCTTCAATCTTTCTTTCTTTAGCCAAGCATCTTCTTTAGCTTCCAAGCTTTCTTTCTTCTATTAGCTCTCCCCCTTTGACCATGCCTCTTTCTCCCTTTGGCAAGGTATGTATTCTCTCCTCTTGTAGAAGACCATACAAAACCTCCCCTTAGGTAGCTTGGACATTCTCTTCACCCTTTGAGATCTTGAATACTTTCTCCCCCTTTGCCATTAAATTACAAAGGTACCTACACACATGAAACAAGGAAAATACCTTTAGTAGCACCTGTTAACAAAAGAAATCGAAAGTGAATTACATAACAGACTATCATGTGTGGAAGTAATCTCTAAGGGTTCAAAGGCAATCCAAGGGTCAATTTGATCAAAACTAATACTTCCTATGAAGGTTTACACTCCCCCTCAATCCATTCTCTTCTTTTGTCAAACTTTTGACAAAGATTTAACTATTAGATGCAAGAAGAAGATGGTTTTACCAATGAGGGTCAACTTCAAGGAAAGGATTAGGTTCATTTAACTATTAAGCTCAATATGATCAAATTGCCAAAAGAGAGCTAGGTCAAAGAGAAAAGCAATCATGGATATCAATTGGAAACAACAAAGAATACCAATTGAGATTTAAGGATATGACTATTAAATCAATCACTCTAAAATGGATTTAAAAGTATGACTATTGGAAAAAAAATCCAAATTAGAGCTATCCATGATGAAATGGGGTTTATAAATCATAGCATCAAATAATCTAACTATGGAAAGCATATGCTATGAAGGTTTTGAAAATCATTTCATTCAATCAATAAATATGACTATTAAAGTGCAAGATGAGTGAAATGACATTCAAACATGAAGCCAACCTCAACTAATAACCAACCAATATTATGAACACATAAACATGGTGGTCATGAGATATACCTATATGAGCAAAAGAGGTGGCAACATGAACATTATGATGCTAATGGTGTGTGACATGGAACAAACATATAACTTATCAAGTTCAATCCAATGCACACAAGATTTATCACATTCACAAGAAATCAAATCAATCAAACATTATACCAATTGAAACCAATTGAATTTGATAACATGATAAAGAGCAAGAATGTGGCAAACACAAAAATCCATCAAGCATCATAAATGCATATTCATCACTTTTAAAGATATGACTATTGAGCATAGTGATGAAGAAGATAAATTGCAATGCAAAAGGATAAGACTTGGAATGCATGCAATTTACAAAGTGACTAAATCATATGAATTCAACATCTAAGATATCCATCAAACATATAGAAATATGAGAAATGGGTTTCAAAGAGTTTCATATGATTAAGAACACTACTATGAAGTTGAAACATGTATAAGAATGACATCACTTAGAGTAAATACATGAATCAACATCATAACCATCCAAAAAGAATATGACTAGAAAGCATAGAGGATGGATTTGAGTTCTAGTATGGTTTCTACAAATATAATAAATAACACAACCATATATAGAACGATTTGTCATTTGCATAGAGAGGATCAATCAACACTCAAGATCTAACTCATACCAATCATCAAAAAGGAATATAACTATTTGAGCACAAGAAGGTATGAAGTTAAAAGGATCAATCTATCATGCAACATCTCCACTCTTAGCAAATGTACTAAACTTACAATGCAATGGAAAATGGATATGTGGTTTAAACCAAATGAACTTAGCACATAAAATCGCATATGTACTTAAAAAGCTCAAAAATAAGATTTTACTATAAAGCACATAAACAATCATCAAAATGCATTAATGAGAATATATACCAAGATAATCACAAATATGCAAATCAATGAAACCATATCCAACCAAGCAAAGTAAGACATCAAAATCAATTTGCATAAGGAATGTAACTAAATGAGCAAAGATGCAAATTGTTTGTAAAAATTATTTCCTTTCAAAAGATATAATCATAATTAAGCACAAGGAAATAAATTCAAGGAAAATGCTTCTAGAAATACAACCAATAAAGCATAGAACATTTTCCAAAGTTTCTCAAATCACTTCAATATATGAAATTCCAATAAAGAATCATTTAGAATTAAGAGCAAGTGAATTTGAAAAACAAGAAGTGTACTATTGTAAATTTTCAAATTGTAAAACAATAGACACTCACAAAGTTTCCATACCAAGAGATATAACATTGAAAAACAATGGAAAACTTAAATAGATTCAAATCATTTGATTTACAAAAAGGATCTAACTATGACAAACATCAAATGATTTTCCAACATCAATTGATCATGAAAAAACTAGCTATGAAAGCATTTGTAATCACAATCAATTGATCATGAATAGATAAGCACCACAAGAGATATAACTATAAGAACACAATGCAAATCCATCATGAAAGTATTGCAATCAAAGGATTTTGAAAACCATGATATATAACTTTAAAATTTCATGAAGACAAAATCAAATGATCACAAAGAAACATTGCATTTTAAAAGATGTGACTTTAAAGAAACAAAATGCAAATGTAACATGACCAACAAATAGATTTAACTATTAAAGAATAGGTTGGTCTAGGGGGATCAAGGCCTTAAGATTAGTTTAAATGTGTACCAATGAAGATTCACCTAAGGTCTTGAAAAGGATGTCCTTGAGAGAACACTTTGAGGACTCACCAACTCTTAAAGATATAACTTGAAAAAGATTAAGAGTGGTGCAAAGAGGCTAGGGAAATTCATTTTCAATTATAGTGGAAATCTTTAAAAAGATATGCAATAAATCGCAACACTAGGGTTCTAATCTAGCAAGGATCAACTCCGGGTTGTTAAGCCCTAAAATGGAGTAACCCGCTCTGATACCACTTGTAAGTCCATGGGGATCCGAACCCTAGAGGGGGGGTGAATAGGGTGAGCTCCAATTATGACCAATTTTAACAAATTTAACTTCTTTAAAACAAACTAGTCACAAGTGATGATTAACAAATAATATGCGGAAGCTAATAAAAACAATCACCACAAAGCAAGCACCATCACACAAGGATTTATAGTGGTTCGGCCTCAATGCCTACATCCACTATCGGCTTGTGATCCAACACCCCACCGGATTTCCACTATTTATGCTTTTCAATAGGCTAAGCAATAACCTTTACAATATGCTTTCCAAGGCTAAGCAATAACCTTTACATTGATGTTTTTCAAGGCTTAACATCAACCTATACATTATGCTTTTATAGGCTAAGCAATAACCTCTTCAACCACAAGGTTGGTTATCTCACTAAATTAGTGTCTATAATACACTTGATGGAGATTCTATTAAGCTCATTACAATGCCTCTAAAATAGGCGGATATGGAAGTGAAAAACTAATACACACTCACACTATGAATGCAAAGATGAAAGTATATGAAGTGTGTGTGTGTGGTCCTCAATCATTTTTAAAAAGAAAGCTCATAAATGTATGCCTAAGGCTTTTGAAAGTTTTAGCTCAAAAACATTTATGATTGAGGATGTAATGCAATCACATGTTAAAAGTAACAACTTGTTAACGATATCAAAGTTACACAAGTTGTATGAAATTAATTAGCTCTAAACATGTGATGCATATGGATGTCAATCAAATCAACATGAAGCTCAAAACATAAAAATAGATTTGATTGAAAAGAGGGGACAAATCATATGTAATTATAAATACAACTTGAAAGTGATATACCTATCAAAGTAAGGCAAGTTGTGAAACTTTAAAACAATAATACACATATGATTTGTAAAGATGTTGAATCCAAAACATAAGATACATTTGAAAGAGATTTTCTTATGATGGAAAAACAACAACCAAAGATTCAACAAAGTATATGAATCATGTTACATATTTCATTAACATGATCTACTTAGATTTACCAAAGATAAAGTACTACTTTGATTGAATCAATGGTGATGCATCCAAAACAATAGATCAATTCAAAATATAGAACATGCTAAGGATACAACACATCATAGTTTATCATGTTGCTAAAGATTTACCTAAGATAAAACAAAACATGAAAACATATGATTTGTAAAGAAGTTGAGTCCAAAACATAAGATAGTTTTGAAAGTGATCTTCTTATGATGGAAAACAACAACCAAAGATTCAACCAAGTATAGGAATCATGTTACATATAATTTCAAAGGTTCTTTCATTAACATGATCTACTTAGATTTACCAAAGATTAAGTACTACTTGGATTGAATCATATGGTGTTGTATCCAAAACAATAAATCAATTCAAAACATAAAACATGTTAAGGACACAACACAAACATAGTTTAACATGCTAGAAATGATTTACCAAAAATAAAACAAAGCATGAAAACATATGATTAAGGAAAGTAAAGCCTACTTGGAGATTTAACTTCATTAATCCAAGCTTTAGCTTTCCTAATGCTCCCCTTCATCCCTTGGTTCTTTTCCCTTGTATATGCCTCAAAACCTCTCAAGGAGGGGCTTAAAATTCTCAACTTTTGGCAAAGGAAAGAACTCATATATATAGCAAAAAGTGCCCAACGGCTAGTCCTCGGTCGACCTGCACACAGGCCTCGGTCGACCGGGAAGGCACAACGGTCAAATTTCTGACCGTTGGAGCACTTTTGGCCCAACGGCCTGCAGTGTTCCCGGTCGACCGGGACCTCTGCGCCGGTCGACCGGCGACACTGCAGTGGCCCCAAAATCCAACTTTTGCAAATTCAAAGTTTTTCTTTGTGGAAATATTTGGGCCATATAATCAAGCTTTAAATCATGTTTTAAATCATTCTAAGGGTTTTAAAACATGGAACATAAAAAGCCTAAAATATTTTGAAATATTTAAAACTCATAGGCTAGCTTGATTTTCTAAAACAAATGCATCCAAGATTTAAAAACAAATCATGCATAAATCAAAACTTTTACAACTCTTAAAAACAATGCATGAATAAAACAATATTTCAAGTCTTTATAAATCAATGCATATGTGTGTGAATCAAATGATGGTAGAATGAAATGCATCCATCAAATTGCAATCTATAGAATTCCTAACAACTAGCAGCAGACCCCCTGGACCAAAAATCCCAAAAATGCATAATTTGAAGGTGTTTCTTTGTGTGGATTTTTGGGCCACTAAACCAAGCTTGGAAACATGTTTTAAATCAAATGAAGATGGTTTAAAAACATGAAACACAAAACGCCTAAAATAATTTGGAAGATTTAAAACATAGGCTAGCTTGATTTCTAAAAACTCTTTTCACATAAAAAAATGCATACAAAAATGATTCTGAAAGTGATGAATGTATGCAAGGCACAAACCTAAATTCTCAATATGATTTCTCAAAAGTAATGCACAAAGAATTAGGTTTTCAAAAGAGTTTGAATTCTAAAATCAATGCATCCAAGTATAGAAACAAAACATGCATAAAACAATACTTTTACAAATCTTAAAAGCAATGCATGTATAAAACCAGATTTCAAGGTTTTCTAAAACAATGCAAGTGTGAAAATTCAAATGATGCTAAAGTGAAAATGCATCCATCAAATTGCAAATACAAAATTCCTAACACAACCGAGTCCGACATTCGAAGTGTCGGTAAAAATGGTAAAACCGCCGCTCCCGGATGGCAAAGTAAGGACTGGTGCTGTAGTCAATCTCTTCTTTAGCTCTTGGAAACTCTCCTCACACTGATCTGTCCACACATATGGTGCATTTTTCCTTGTCAACTTCGTCAAAGGTGACGCAATCGACGAAAATCCCTGCACAAACCTCCTGTAATAGCCTGCCAATCCCAGAAAACGTCTAATCTCTGTCACATTTTTCGGTCTTTCCCAATTCACTACCGCTTCAATCTTGGACGGATCCACTGACAATCCTTCCTTAGAGATAATGTGCCCCAAGAATGTTACTTGGTCTAGCCAAAATTCACACTTATTAAGCTTAGCATACAGCTGATTCTCTCTCAAGAGTTGCAATGCAATCTTCAAATGCTCTTCATGCTCTTCCTTGGTCTTGGAGTACACCAAAATGTCATCAATAAATACTACCACAAATTGATCTAGATACTCTGCAAATATCTTGTTCATCAATGCCATGAACACTGCCGGTGCATTAGTCAACCCAAATGGCATCACTAGGAACTCATAGTGGCCATATCTTGTCCGGAAAGTTGTTTTCAACACGTCTAATTCTCTAACTCTCAACTGATGGTAGCCGGATCTCAAATCAATCTTTGAAAAGTATGATGCACCTTGCAACTGATCAAACAATTCATCTATTCTTGGTAATGGATACTTGTTCTTGATGGTCACTTGGTTCAATCTTCTGTAATCTATACACATCCTCATCGAACCATCCTTCTTCTTAACAAACAACACTGGAGCTCCCCATGGTGAAACACTTGGTCTCACAAAACCTTTGTCCAACAACTCTTGTAACTGGGTCTTCAATTCTCCCAACTCTGCTGGAGCCATCCTATATGGTGCAATAGATATCAGAGCGGTCCCTGGTAGCAACTCGATAGTGAAATCAATCTCTCTCATGGGTGGCAAACCTGGAATCTCCTCCGGAAAAACATCCGGGAATTCCCAAACAATTGGGATCTCCTCCACCCCTTGGGACCATTTATCCTCCGTGATAAACGCTAAATAAGCTTCACAACCACTTCTCAAAAGTCTGTCAGCCTTCAACGCTGAAACAAACCCTGCACTAGGATTCCTCCTCTCTCCCTGAAACGACACTCCTGCTGGTGTCTCAACCAACTTGAAAGTCAGGGTCTTATGGAAACAATCCATTGTGGCATGGTACCCTGCCAGCCAATCCATCCCTAGGATGACATCATAATCAAACATCTCCAAAGAAATGAGATCTGCGGTTAAAACCACTTCTCCTATCTGGACTGTGCAACTAGGATAAAAGGTTCTACAAACAACTTGTTTACCTACTGGGGTTGCCACAGTTAAAATGAACTCAAGTTCTCTAGCATGCATGTCAATCAACTTAGCAAATTTATGGGATACGAAAGAATGTGTGGAGCTAGGGTCAAACAAAATCATAGCTTTAATCCCACAAACAAGAAGTGTACCTTCCACTACATTACCCGCTGCCTCTGCATCAACTCTATTGACCCCGTAGATTTGCCCTCGAAGCTGTGGCCTGTTCTGAGCTTGTTGTGGCTTGCCATGTGGTGCATTCCTGTTCTGTTGCGGTGGTCGCTGTTGTCCCTGCTGATGACGGGCCTGCTGCTGTGGCTGCTGCTGCTGTCTGAACTATTGTTGCTGTGGTGCTTGTTGCTGAAGTGGCCTAGGCTGGTTTTGGACAACCAATGCATGCTGTGGTGGTGGACGGTGTGGCCCTTGCTGCTGCTGCTGATTCTGTTTGTTTGGCCTAGGGCAATCCCTGTGTGGACAGAGCAGTGTGAAGAGAGTTTCCAAGAGCTAAAGAAGAGATTGACTACAGCACCAGTCCTTACTTTACCATCCGGGAGCGGCGGTTTCACCATTTTTACCGATGCTTCGAATGTTGGACTTGGTTGTGTGTTGATGCAAGAAGGTAAAGTGATTGCTTATGGATCCCGGCAGTTGAAAGATCACGAGAAGAACTATGCCACCCATGATTTGGAGTTAGCAGCGGTTGTGTTCGCGTTGAAAATGTGGAGACATTACCTCTATGGAGAACAGTTCGAAGTCCACTCCGATCACCACAGCTTACAGTATCTGTTTTCACAGAAGGATTTGAACATGAGGCAGAGAAGATGAATGGAATATATCAAGGACTATGATTTTCCAATCAAGTACCACCCGGGGAAAGCTAATGTAGTTGCAGATGCCTTGAGTAGAAAAATCAGTAGGCTTGGCTAATCTTAGTGGCACTTGTATCTTTGAGCAATTTGAAGAGTTGAGTATA
Source organism: Cinnamomum chago (assembly GCA_038049695.1). Taxonomy (NCBI): domain Eukaryota; kingdom Viridiplantae; phylum Streptophyta; class Magnoliopsida; order Laurales; family Lauraceae; genus Cinnamomum; species Cinnamomum chago. The sequence continues at coordinate 44,817,516 of CP142455.1, read as the reverse complement.
GATCTACAGCCACTGAGGAATGGTGTTTTGTTGGCTAACATGACAGTGTCAGAACCTTCTTTCATTCAGAAGATCAAGGATAGTCAGTTGCAAGATCCAGAGTTGGCCAAGATTTCGGAGCATATCGCAGAACATCCTGATTTTCGTATTGTTGATGGAGTTTTGTATTACCGTAGCCGTCTATGTGTGCCTAACATTGAAGACTTGAGAAATGACATCATGACTGAGGCTCACAGCACGAAGTATTCTATGCATCCCGGCAGCACAAAGATGTATCAGAACTTGAAGGGCAGATTTTGGTGGAACAATATGAAGAGAGAGATTGCAGCATTTGTCTCTCGTTGCATGACCTGTCAGTTGATTAAAGCAGAGCATCAGAGGCCTCCAGGATTGTTACAACCGTTAGAGATCCCGGAATGGAAGTGGGAGCACATTACCATGGACTTTGTTTCGGGATTACCGAGGACTAATAGAGGCAACGATGCGATTTGGGTCATTGTAGACTGTCTCACCAAGTCAGTGCATTTCCTTGCTATGAAGACAGGGAAGAAGATGCACATGCTACCTTTGGCAGAGTTGTTTGTCAGCGAGATCGTCAGCCGACATGGGCAGTCAGTTTCTATCACTTCTGACAGAGACATCAAATTTTTCTCGAGGTTCTGGAAGACATTGCATGAGTCTATGGGTACGAGACTATAGTTCAGCACAGCATATCACCCTCAGACAGATGGCCAGTCAGAGAGAACTATCCAGACTCTTGAGGATATGCTCTGTGCTTATGTGTTAGACTTCAAGACTCAGTGGGATGAGACTCTACCGTTGTGTGAGTTCGCTTACAACAACAGCTACCATTTGAGCATTGGAATGGCTCCTTTTGAGGCTTTGTATGGCAGAACGTGTAGGACACCTGTATATTGGGAAGAAGTTGGCACTCGCAGTTTCCATGGACCGACTATCGTTAGTGAGACCAACGACAAGATCAAGTTGATTCAAGAGCGTCTGAAAGTGTCCCGGAGTAGACAGAAGAGCTATGCAGACTCCCACCGCAGAGATCTACAGTTCAAAGAAGGAGATAAGGTTTTCTTGAAAGTGTCACCTACAAGGGGAACATTGAGATTTGGACAGAAGGGCAAGTTATCATGGAGATACATTGGACCATATGACATTGTGAGTAAGATTGGTCACGTGGCTTATAGGTTGGCCTTACCACCTGAGCTATCTGGTGTACACAACGTCTTCCATGTGTCTATGTCGAAGAAGTATGTTCCCGACCCGTCGCATGTACTCCGGCATGAGCCATTAGAGATCAGAGAGGACGCTACCTATGTTGAGAAGCCCGTTGAGATCATCGATACAAAGGAACAAGAATTGAGGACTCGGACTATTCAGTGGGTAAAGGTATTGTGGGAGAACCATGGACCGGAAGAGGCAACATTGGAATTACGAGATCAAGTTCAGAAGAAGTATCCACATCTTTTACCCGAGGTGAGTCTTATATTTCATTTGGAGGACCAAATGACCTAAGGGGTGGAGGATGTAAGACCCCGACCCGAGTGAACCCGATTAGTACTAATTAAGTTGCGTGTTAGTGCTAAACTTGTTTAGTGATTTGGCTAAGTTGGGTTTGGAATAGCTTTGGACATAGTTTTGGGGGAGTTTTGATTGCTTGGTGTTGGTAGGACCCTTTGGGGGTTCCTTTTCATGACTTTGCATGTGCTCGAGGATTTATCGGAGATTTTTGTATTCATGGTTTTAATCCCGTTTTATTGTTATTGTTATTCCCTACAACTTTCATGTTGATCCCGTATCCATTGGAGATCCCGAAACCCGATTTCATAGCCTTGAGGGCAAAACAGTCATTGCACATAAAATCTGTACCCAAAACTTGTATTCCCGAAACCCGAGAAACATATACTTTTCGGAAACTAGATATTTCGACGATCATTTCTTCCTTCTTCGTCGAATTCATCCGAGGTCCCGAAAGAGATGATTTCAGCCCAATTAGAATTCTAGTGGTGGAGCCCACTCCCCACTTGTTTATAAGGAGACCCTTCTTATTCTTCATTTCCTATTTCCAGCACAAGAGAGTGAGAACCTAGGGTTTCATCGCCTTCTTCTTCTTACTCTTGCTTACAATCAATTAACTCACCACCAATCTTACACAACTTAAGTAGTGGAGATCATCACCTTCTTCCTCATCACCCTAGCTCTCCATTGACACCATTGCTTGAGAAAACCATTCATCACAAGACTTTCTTTGAGCTTGCCATTGCCATTAGAGGACCTTGCAAGTAAGTAATCCCTTTCATCTTCTAGATTTGTTGTCTCCTAGCCCTTGATAAGCTCCATTTGTATTGTTGAAAGTTCTTTCATTTTCATTCTTTGTGTAACCCATTTTAGGGTTTGTTTTGGGGGGTTTGTGATTGTAGCTTGGAAGTGAGCTTAAGAATGATAGAGACTTGATTTTTGGCTAGCTTGGACATAAGGCAAGTGAATGATTGTGTGTTTTAAGTTTTAAATGGTTGGTGAAGCATTTATTGATTTTCATGTTTTCATTAATGTGTTTATGGTTGAAATAAATGTTCTTGATGGAGAGCCTTATGAATGCATTTATGATCATATAGACATGTTAGCTCATAGCAATTAATGTTTTCTTGTTTTGCCTTGAATGTGTATAATGTGTGAAATGGTTTCCTTCTCCTCTTTGCTTGTATGGAATGTGATATGAATGGAGGAGAACGTGATGGATGTGGTTGGAGATTTGAGGTTATTTGAATGGAGATTTATACTTCTCATTTGAGGTATGAAAGTGGTTTAGAAGGGGTTGTAAAAAGGAAGAGTTGTTGTGGAGCTGAACTGGTCCGAACTCAGGTTCTGGACAGTTCGCTCAAGCGACCGTGACACTTTGCTCGAGCGACCTGTCCAGGAAAGGGTTCGGAGCATTCCAGTAGCTTGGTCGCTCGAGCGGACCCCTGGTCGCTCGAGCGGACATCCTAGAACTCATTCCAGAGAGTTGTTTGTTCGAACGCATTTAAATATTCGTTCGACCCAATGTGTTCGTTCGAGCGACCTCCACTTCGCTCGAGCGAACCCACCCAGACAACCATTCCAGCGAGCGACGCGGTTCGTCTGGAATAGGCTATGTTTGGGACAATGTTCAACTATTTCAATGGTTGGGTCTATTCTCTGGGAACCCCTCTATGTCAAGGAGATTTATTAAGCAGTGTATGAGGCCATTTGAGGAAGAAACCATATCACAATGATTTCATTCGAAGTTTTGAAACTTCAAGTTGCATAAGGAGCCCGGAATGTCTTCAAACTCGAAGAGTACCAAGTCCTTATTATAATTGACATACGGGACCCCTATTCACTTAAACAGATCTTGAAACCAATATTTTACCCGAGATTGTTATAGTTTAGTGTTTCACCTCTTTCCAAGATTATACTATATGATTTGTTTTCCCGAAAACATGATAGTTACACTAGTAACAATTATTTGTCCCGAGATGTTTTGCCCGACATGAAATGACAGTGTGTCCTTGAGCACCCCCGTCTTGCTCGTTTATTTATTTATTGTACTTGATTTACTTGCATATGTCTCGATTTGTTATTTGACCTATGAGTCGGCATCACTAAACTTGGATACCTTGTTGGTTTGATCCACCGACTTGAGATCCCTCTCCCATCCCGCCAGCTGCAGTTTGGATCCCGATACCCGGTCTATTACCGTGGTCCCGTCCCGATACCCGGTTCACTACCGTGGTCCCGTCCCGTATATTTACATTGTATATATGATTGCGTTGAATCTCCTCACCTTGTGTGACTGAGATCAACATCCCGTTATACTGTTGTCACTCTAGTGATAGAGGACTTAGCTTTATGTGATTGTCATCTTGTCAGTTCCCGATTCCTTGGTTACCTTATGTGTTTTATCTTGTTTACTTGTTTTCTAGCAAATGATTTATCTATTTTATGAGAGTTCTTGTTTAAACAGATTTCTATGCTTTCAAGGTTTTTCCTTCATTATTACATGTTGTTGTATCTTTTCTTCCCTTGCCAGACCGCCGTGTCTGACCCATTTGCTTTGGTACTCAGGTCCCGTTGCCGGTTTCCTTGAGGAGGAGCCGGAGGAGGCGGTAGGTGAGCCGCAACCTCTAGTCGAGTGGCGTGCCGACAATATCATGTAGACGTCGGGTTGCTAAGAGAGGCGTAACATTTTGAGGAGAACTATTTAGCCATCCATTGGGTTATTGTTTTGTTTATATTGGCCTTGTCGGCTTCTAATTTTGGGGAATGTAAATGAGTGATCTTTTGTTAAACTTTAACTACTCTTGGGAAACATGCTATAGTTCATTGCTCATTCTGATACAGTAATTTATACATGATGTTAATGCTTCCATGACTAGAGATAGTCTGACTATTTGATTTGCTACATGCTTCCGCACTTAAAAGAAATATTCGTTGATGATTGTGATAGCCTCACCGCGGACACCTGTGGGAAATTAAATAAGTGTAGGTTATCAATTAAATAGATGTGACGTGGATCACCTCATTTAGTCCCGATCCAAGATCGGTTCCTTCGGGGGGGCCCGGTCCGGTGTCGCGACACCAACCTAATCAATTTACTAAATTTAAATTCAATACACGAGACATTTTTTTACTTTTAAGTGCATTTTGGCACAACTAAATAAATTTGGTAGCAATCTCTGATTTCTACAATTAGAAACAATTCATGCTCACGAGATCCAAAAAAAGAACCCAAATGCTAGCTCAAACACAACCCTAGAATGGAGATGAGAATGGAATGGAATAAAATCAACATGCATGCAACGAAATCTACTCCCATTAACTAAATCCAGCCATAAGAAGGCAAGGGGATGGTATTATCTTACCAATAGAGAAGATGCAAGCTAGAAAAAGATGCAAATCTTGTTGAAGAAGGTGTAGTTGATGAGGGAGATGCCTCCTAGCTCAAGAGATCTAACATGCAAAGCTCCAAATGGTGATTTCTAGCAAGAAGAATGGAAGAGGAGGGAGTTTTAGCTTGAAGGAGACTCTCTTTAAGAAGATGAGAAAAAGGAAGTTGGTGACGAAGACGAAGATGGAATCACCCAAGCCCACATGCAAAGCCTCTTGCTCTTGTTTTGGTAGGGATTGGAAAGAAGAATGGATGGAGAGGAGAAGAGCTTCAGCTCATGCAAAATGAAGGAATAAGGATCGACTGGGTGATTGGTTTTTAGAAGGGAATATTTGTTGGAATTGGTGGGCCTTGTGGATAGATTTTCAAAACTTTTGACCCACTTGACTCAAGGATCAACTATCCATAAGGCTACAAAACCCAATCCAGGATGCAATCCCTCATTCTCATCAATTATGTACAACAATATAACCTATCTAGAAGATAGAAATCAACAACTACATGCAAGAAAATAATCTACAACAAGTAGAGAAGTAGATTATGCCTTTGGAGCCCGGTAGTGCTCTAATGGAGGAGAAGATAATTAACTTGATCAAGAACTCTTCTTGAAGAAATTAGAGATCTCCAAGACCTTGTTGTCTTCCACACTATGACCCTCTATCAGATCTCTTTTCTCAAGAAGATGGGTGGGATCTCCAAGAGAAAACCCTACTAGGAACTCCAAGCAAACTAGAAGAGACTAGAAGAGAGAGAGGAAGAGGAAAGATGTGCAACTCTTGCACTTGAGGAGTCTTGGGCATGAATACTAGAGTGGGACGTCCAAGGGGTTTCTTCCCTTATTTATAGCCTACAAAACTCCTCTTAAGACTCTCTTACTAATTACATTAGAAGTCATACTTCCACACAAATTAGTAGCTTACTATTACCACTATTAGAAGTCCCACTTCAAATAGAAATAGTAACTTTCTAATTCCTTCCTTTTATAGTTCAAGTAGAATTAGTAACTTTCTAATTCTTGGGCTAGTGTGGGGATCACTAGGGATTTCTTAGCAAGCTGGCTCCAACTGGGACTCGCGACCCCATATCTCATGTACAATCTGGGCCCACAGTTAATTGCAAATAACACCACTATATAAATCCAATTGCACTCCAGTCTTAGGAATAAATTACAATGAAGACCCTAAACTTCCCAATTACCACAAGTAGGCCCATCTATCATTATCCATGGATCAATTGGAATAAATCTGTCTCATCCAATCTTAGATCCACATCTTATTATCCTTGAGCCCCAATTAATCATAGTGATCATCAGTACGATCCAATTAACTCTTAATCGAGATGGGTGCGCACTTACTAATGATAAATCCATTAATTGGCACAAGGGGATAATATAGATAGATTCTATCTTGATCATTGGATGTTCCCATAGTCCTACTACCACGTACCCAAGACACCGAGGTGTTGACCTATAATTGACCTCACTCATTGGTGACTCAAAGCAAATGAATAGACAGAAACTTGAGTTCATCAAAGTCTCAGGATTGAGAGCCTATTGCTAGGGAATTATGAGAGTAGACCTTAAAATCGAGACAGTATTCATAAGGTGCTTCTCATGGTCCTTCAATACATCCAATGTACCAACACTGTGATCCAAAATCTTACATTCTGATGATTGAGACAAATCACACTATCTCATAGTGATCAAAGTACTGCAACCTTATCAGATGAGATGCCCAGTCTCATCAATGGTTGTGAAGATATTTTTAAGTATAAGATTTGTGACACATATCTCCCGTATGTGGATTTCATCCATATACATATATCACATCTAATATACTAATGGGACCCGGTTCATCTCATGAACCATTATGTCATATGTATTGGTTATGTGCGTTAAGTAATAAAATACCATTCATCTCATGAAAGGAAAGCATGATTTCATTGATAAATAAAGAAATTAATCAATTTATTACATCAACTTATGGATTGAGTCCATACAGTCTAACAATATTTTCCCTGATTGCATGCAAGTCCACGCTATTGATGAAAATTTTGAAAAAGGGTTTTTACCTGAAAATTTAGCCTGTATGGTTCCTGTCACGCCCCTAAACGAGAACCTCGGGGGCGCGAATGGGATTAAGGATAATTATATTTTTGTCCCAAGATCCGCGTGTGTGAAGACAGCACATTCCAACACGCTCTGAATATTTTGCGGAAGCTTTCGTGGCGTTGCGACCCAGAGTCCGTGGCCATTGGATTCCGTGTTGCACTAAACCATTAGCATATAGCTATTATATCAAGAATCATATCAGACTGAAATAAACCATTACAACCAAGTATAAAGCTGACAGTAACAGGATATTACATTCCCATACAAGTTCAAGTTACAATTATCAATGTGCATTAATTAAGAATCCCAAGAAAAGGCTAATAAAAACCATACAATAACAAGTTAATAACTACTACCCATATGAGACGCAACTCCGATGTCAAGCTCAATGTCTACATGACATAGTCGACAAAACAACCTATAACTCAGGGCTCCACAGCCAACAAAAGCACTCAGCTCTGGACGAAGAAATCTGGACCTGAGCACCAAGGTAGTGGGTTAGACACGATGGTCTAGTAGGTGGGTGAAAAGATAATAAATGTGCTGAAAATTAAAACATGTGATAATTCATATTATTTTATCAAAGGCTACATATAATTAAAACGACTGCAACATCATGGATCCCTGACAAAACCTGTATTCATTTAAAGCATGAGTAAAACATGGAGTCTAACAAGACATGTGTTCATTTACAACATTTGTAAAAGCATAGATATTAGACAAATCAGGTGTTCATTTAAAATATGTGTAAGAACATGGATATTTGACAAATCAGGTATTCATTTAAAGCATATGTAAACATAAAGATATGGCAAAACAAGTGTCATTCAAAACATATGTAAAAGCATGGATATTTGACAAATCGGGTATTCATTTAAAGCATATGTAAACATAAAGATCTGGCAAAACAAGTGTCAATTAAAACATATGTAAAAGCATTTAAACTTGTTCGATCAATAACTTTCATAAAGGAAACGAATCATTTACTGAAAACATAAATGCAATATAAAACATGTACGGGTATCCAAGGAAATCAGGAAACAAGAAAGATGGCAACCACACGAAACTAAGTCCTCTATCACCGAAGTGACAGAGCAATATCAGGGTGTTGATCTCAGTCACATGAGGTGAGGAGAAACAACGGAATATATACATATACATATAATATACTATACATGACCATGGTAGTGAACCGAGCATCGGGAACCACAGTAGCAATCTGCGGCATCGGGACAAGACCACGGTAAAAAACCGGGTAGCGGGATCCAACTGCAGCTGGTAAGACAAGAGGGGGATCTCCAAATCAGTGGATCAGACTGACAAGGTTATCTAAGCTTAGTGGTGCCGACTCATAGGTCAAATAACAAATCGAGACATGTGTACAATATATTAAATACAAGTAAATAAACGGGCTGGGCAGGGGTGCTCAAAGGCACAACTGTCATTTCAAGTCGGGCTATACACAAACGGGCTAGCAAAATGCTAAATTACAATTTCAATGCTTTCGGGAATGATAAATCATAATTCATGAATTTTCGGGAATACATGTGACAATTCGGAATAACCGAAAACACAGTTGATCTTTTGAAATTACGGGGCAAGTATCAGGATTCAAAACTAGTCCAAGGTGAATAGGGGTCCCGTATGTCGATTTCGATATAAACTTGGTACTCTTTGAGTTTGGGGACATTCCGAGCTCCTTACACACCTTGGTGATTATTAAGACTTCGATGAATCTTTGTGATGTGGTTTCTTTCTCAAATAGGCTTCATACATTGCCTAATAATTCTCCCCGATGTCAAGCGGTTCCCTTAAAAACCTTTTCCGAGCTCCAAAAGTTCTCCAAAAGGGGGTGCGCTCGAGCGGACCTGGGCTGCGCAGAAAGACGGGCAGACAGAACGTCTGCGCGCTAGAGCGACCAATCATCCACTCGAGCGGGCAGTCATTTCTTCTACCCGGGAATGGCCATTCTGGCATTTTTCTCCTCCATCTCCAAAACATTTTTCTTGCAACAAAAAGGCCTCCTTGCCTCCCAATAGCAACTATTAAATCTCTTCAAAGAACACTTAAAAACCTTCATCAAAACTCCAATAAACATTAAATCTAAACACCTTCTTCTTTACCTTCAACACCAAAGAAAGAAAAGAAACCCCAACATTCACAAAGGTTCATTTGAGCCATAATCAAGAGATAAAATAAAGGGCAATAAACCACATTTTCATGACAATAAATGAGCTAACAAAAAGCCTTTCATGAGCATTTGTTTCACAATGAATGCAAGCTAATGAATATGGATATGAATAGCAAAACCAACCACATTCTTCATAAAACCATTAAATGTTCAAACTATCATTTCATCCACTTGCCTTTGGTCTTTAATCAAGCAAATCTAAGTCTCTAATCAACTCTCAAGCTCAAAATCCAAGCTACAAGCAAAAACCCCCAAAACAAACCCTAAAATGGGTCAAACCACGAACGAAGAAGATAGAATTCACAATAATGAAAATGGAGCTTCTCAAGGACTAGAAGAATACAAATCTAGAAGATGGAGAAGGTTGCTTACTTGGATGACCTTCAAATGGGAAGACTTAGCTCAAAGGGAATCTCAAAGTTGGTGGATTGCTCAACAAATGGCATCAAAAGGAAGCTTGCAAGGTGGGGGAGAAGAAGGTGACCTCCATTTCTTGATTAGTGCAAGATTGGTGTGGATTGGAGATGGAGAGAGCAAGAAGAAGAATAGAAAAGTTGCAAGAAAACCCTAGGCTAAAGCTTGTGCTGGAAAAATGGAGAATGAGATGAAAGGGAGAGTGGGTTTCCCTCTTTATAGTAAATGGGGTTGGGTCCCACCACTTATGAAGCTTGTTAGGCTGGAATCATGTCTTTTGGGATCTCGGATGAATTCGACGAAGAAGGAAGAAATGATCGCCGAAATATCTAGTTTCCAAAAAGTATATGTTTCTTGGGTTTCGGTGATATCAAGTTTTGGGTACTGATTTAGTGTAAAAAGACTATTTTTCCCTAAAGGCTAGGAAATCGGGTTTCGGGGTCTCGAACGGAAACAGGATCAACATGAAAGTTGTCGGGATTAACAGGATTAGTAAAATGAGATAAAAACACAAATCAAAACAATTCCGAAAAATCCCCCAAGTAAACGCAAAGTCAAAAAGGGAACCCCAAAAGGGCCCCACTAGTCACCAAAGCACTCAAAATTCCCCAAAACAATATCAAAAGCTATTCCAAACCCAACTTAGTCAAAGACTACTAATCACGCTTAAGACTAACACAGGACTTAGTTCACACTAATCGGGTTCACTCGGGTCGGGGTCTTACATCCTCCACCCCTTAGGGCATTTGGTCCTCCAAATGAAATATAAAACTCACCTCTGGTAGTAGATGTGGATACTTCTTCTGCACTTGATCTCGTAATTCCCACGTTGCCTCTTCCGGTCCATGATTCTCCCATAGTACTTTTACCCACTGAATAGACCGTGCCCTCAACTCTTGTTCCTTTGTATCAATGATCTGAACGGGCTTCTCAACATAGGTAGCATCCTCTCGAATCTCCAATGGTTCATGTCGGAGTACATGTGACGGATCGGGGACATACTTCTTCAACATAGACACATGAAAGACGTTGTGTAAGCTGGATTGCTCATGTGGTAAGGCTAACCTATAAGCCACGTCACCGATCTTGCTCACAATGTCATACGGTCCAATGTATCTCCGTGATAGCTTGCCCTTCTGCCCAAATCTCAATGTTCCCCTTGTAGGTGACACTTTCAAGAAAACCTTATCTCCTTCTTTGAACTGTAAATCCCTACGGTGAAAGCCTGCATAGCTCTTTTGTCTACTCCGGGCTACTTTCAGACGTTCTTGAATCAACTTGATTTTGTCGCTGGTCTCACTTACAATAGTCGGTCCATGGAAACTGCGAATGCCGACTTCTTCCCAACATACAGGTGTCCTACACCTTCTGCCATACAATGCTTCGAAAGGCGCCATATCAATGCTCGAATGGTAGTTGTTGTTGTAAGCAAACTCACACAATGGTAATGTTTCATCCCATTGAGTCTTGAAGTCTAACACACAAGCACGGAGCATATCCTCTAGGGTCTGAATTATTTTCTCTGATTGGCCATCTGTCTGAGGGTGATAAACCGTGCAGAACTGTACTCTCGTACCCATAGACTCATGTAACGTCTTCCAGAACCCCGAGACGAATTTGTTGTCTCTGTCAGATGTGATAGATATTGGTTATCCATGTCGACTGACAATCTCGTTGACAAACAACTCTGCCAAAAGTAGCATGTGCATCTTCTTCCCTGTCCTCATAAGAATGAAATGAGCTGACTTGGTGAGACGGTCAACAATGACTCATATCGCATCGTTGCCTCTGCTGGTCTTTGGTAGTCCCAAAATAAAATCCATGGTAATATGCTCCCATTTCCATTCTGGGATCTCTAATGGCTATAACAACCCTGGAGGCTTCTGATGCTCTGCCTTTATCACCTGGCAAGTCATGCAACGGGAGACGAACGCTGCAATCTCTCTCTTCATGTTATTCCACCAAAATATTCCCTTCAAATTCTGATACATCTTTGTGTTGCCTGGGTGCATAGAGTACTTCGTGCTGTGAGCCTCGGTCATGATGTCATTCCTCAAATCTTCAATATTGGGTATACACAGACGGTCACGGTAGTACAAAACTCCATCAACAATACAGAAATCGGGACGGTCTGCTATATGTTCTGAAATCTTGGCCAACTCTGGATCTTGTAACTGACTATCCTTAATCTTCTGAATGAAAGAAGATTCTGACACTGACAAGTTAGCTAACAAAACACCCTTCCTTAGTGGCTGTAGGTCTATGCTCAACTCCTCAAATTGTTCAAAAATACAAGTGCCACTTAGATTTGCCAAGCCTACTGATTTTCTGCTCAAGGCATCAGCAACTACATTACCTTTCCCTGGGTGATACTTGATTGGAAAATCATAATCCTTGATATATTCCATCCATCTTCTCTGCCTCATGTTCAATTCCTTCTATGAAAACAAGTTCTGTAAGCTACAATGGTCAGAATGGACTTCGAACTTCTCTCCATAGAGGTAATGTCTCCACATTTTCAACACGAAAACAACCGCTGCGAGCTCAAGATCATGGGTGGCATAGTTCTTCTCGTGATCTTTCAACTGTCATGATCCATATGCAACAACTTTTCTTTCTTGCATCAATACACAACCAAGTCCAACATTCGAAGCATCGGTAAAAATGGTGAAACCGCCGCTTCCGGATGGCAAAGTAAGGACTGGGTTCTGTAGTCAATCTCTTCTTCAGCTCTTGGAAACTAGTTTCACACTAATCTGTCCAAACATATGGCACATTCTTCCTTGTCAACTTCGTCAATGGTGACGCAATCGACGAAAATCCTTGCACAAACCTCCGATAATAGCCTGCCAATCCCAGAAAACTCCTGATTTCTGTCACATTCTTCGGTCTTTCCCAATTCATTACTGCTTCAATCTTGGACGGATCTACTGACAATCCTCCCTTGGAGATGACGTGCCCCAAAAATGTTACTTGTTCTAGCCAAAATTCACACTTGTTGAACTTCGCATACAGTTGGTTCTCTCTCAAAAGTTGCAGTGCTATCCTCAAGTGCTTTTCATGCTCTTCTTTGGTCTTGGAGTACACTAAGATATCATCAATGAATACTACCACAAACTGATCTAGATACTCTGCAAATATCTTGTTCATCAACGCCATGAACACTGCTGTGCATTTGTCAACCCAAATGGCATCACTAGGAACTCATAGTGGCCATATCTTGTCCGGAAAGTTGTTTTCAACACATCTGATTCTCTGATTCTCAACTGATGATAGCTGGATCTCAAGTTAATCTTTGAAAAATATGAAGCACCTTGCAATTGATCAAACAATTCGTCTATCCTTGGCAATGGGTACTTGTTCTTGATGGTCACTTGATTCAATCTTCGGTAATTAATGCACATTCTCATGGAACCATCTTTCTTCTTGACAAATAAGACTGGAGGTCCCCATGGTGAAATGCTCGGTCTCACAAATCCTTTGACAAACAACTCTTGCAACTGGGTCTTCAATTCTCCCAATTCTGCCGGAGCCATTCTATATGGTGCAATAGATATCGGAGCTGTCCCTGGTAACAACTCAATAGTGAAATCAATCTCTCTGATGGGTGGTAAACCTGGAATCTCCTCCGGAAAAACATCCGGGAATTCCCAAACAATTGGAATCTCCTCCACCCCTTGGGACCGTTTATCCTTCGTGATAAACGCCAAATACGCTTCACATCCACTTTTCAAAAGTCTATCAGCCTTCAACGCTGAGACAAACCCTGTACGAGGATTTCTCCTATCTCCCTGAAACAACACCCCTGCTAGTGTTTCATCGAACTTGAAAATGGGGGTCTTATGGAAACAATCCATTGTGGCATGGTACCCTACCAGTCAATCCATCCCTAGGATGACATCAAAATCATGCACCTCCAATAAAATGAGATCTGCAGTTAGAACCACTTCTCCTATCTAGACTATGCAACTAGGATAAAATGTTCTATAAATAACTTGTTTACCTACTGGGGATGCCACAGTCAAAATGAACTCAAGTTCTCTAGCATGCATATCAATCAACTCAGAAAATATATGGGATACAAATGAATGTGTAGAGCCAGGGTCAAATAAAATCCTAGCTTTAATCCCACAAACAAGAAGTGTACCTTCCACCACATTACATACTGCCTCTGCATCAGCCCTATTGACCGCATAGATTTGCCCCCGATGTTGTGGCCTATTATGAGCTTGTTGTGTCATGCCTCGTTGTGCATTCCTATTTTGTTATAGGGGACGTTGATTCTAATTCTGTCCCTATTGACGGGCTTGTTGCTGCTGCTATAGTCTATACTGTTGTTGTGGTGCTTGTTGCTGGAGTGGCCTTGCCTGATTCTGGACAACTATTGCATTTTGTGGTGGTATTGGACGTTGTGCTCCCTACTGCTGGTTTTGCCTATTTTGTCTCGAATAGTCTCTCATCTGATGGGTCATGGAACCACATCTGAAGCATGCTCCTGTGAGTGTGCGGCACTGTGCACTCTCATGGTTCTTCCCACAGTGGGTACAAACCAATGGATTCTGTGCATTTTGTTATGTCCTCTGCTTCGTGTTCTGATGATTCTTCTGCTGGTAGTACTGTTGATGAGCTTGTCCTTTGCCTTGAACTCTAAGGATCTTGTTATGGAAGTTCTCAAATTTGTAGGCTCTCTTGACGGCTTCTTCGAAAGTGGCAGGTGGTACTACTCTGGTAGCATCTCTCTCAATGAAGGGATTGAGTCCCTCTAGGAACTTAGCAATCTTTTTCTCTACTGTGTCCACTAACTCTTGAGCATATCTTGATAGTCTCTCAAACTTCGTGAGGTATTCTAGTACTGTCATGTTGCCTTGGACAAGTTGTTGGAATTCTATTGCTTTCTATCTCTTGATGTGTGTGAGTACAAATTTATCGTGGAACTGTCTCTTGAAGCTAACCCAAGCCACTGCATCTGCCATGGTTCTATACTCATCCCTAACTGTTTTCCACCAAATGTCTGCTGCACCTATAAAGAAAGATGATGCTAACTTTACTCTTTCTCCCCCGGTGCATTGGAAAATCTCAAATATTAATCAAATAAAGGGTCACACATTGCTCACACGATTCTAGGTAACGAAAGATCTAACGAATCCTCGCCACGTCCTTAAGATTTCTAGATTCTTTTAATTGCTTGAAACACATCTCGCTCTGATACTAGTCTGTCGCGACCCCGGACCGGGTCACCGAGGTCCTAATCCGGGATCGGGACTAATGATGTGCCACATCGGTTTTGTTAGACCCCGACCCAGACTATTTCGATTAGTGTGCGATTAGTGTGTGTTTAGTCCTAAGTGGGTTTAGTTATTGTTGGGTTAGAAATAATTAGTTTTAGTCTTGGACATAGCTTTGGGAATTTTGATAACGTTTAGTATTAGTCAGACACACTCAGGAAGGCCTGAGTGCACGTGTAAGCTTGGGAGGATCGTATCGGTTTCCGTATATTTGTGATTTTGATTTCATTTGAATGATTTTTCTATGTGTTGCAACTTTTGTTTTCAGCCACTCATGTTTGAAGCCCAAAAACCCAAGTTCTGGCCCAAAAAGGGTAAAATGGTCTTTTATACACAAATCTGGACACAAATTTCAAGATCTCAAAACCATGCCAAAAATATACTTTTCGAAAACTAGATATTTCGATGATCATTTTATCCTTCTTCATCGAATTCATCCGAGGCCTGCATGAACATGTTCTCATTGATACAAGATTTGGCCATTTGGGCCCCACTTGCAAGTGCTTTAAGTCAACTCTCTTCTCTTTCCCTCCTTTTCATTCTCAAGCCCTAATCCTAGAGTACCAAGCTCTAAAGAGAAAACCCTCTTTTTTCCATCTTCCTCACCTTGCATGCCCAAGCTAGAAGCCTCCAAATGGAATTCTAAGACTATCATCTTCTTCCTCTCATCTCAAGCTTTCTATTGATGTCATTTTCTTGAAAGGTAGAAGTGAGAAAGCTCTCCATTGTCTTCATTCCTCTTTGTTTGAACTTTTCTAGGTAAGAGCTCCAACCCATCTTCTTAATGAAGTCTTTTTAGTTCCTTAAAATCTTGGCTTTTCATGTTACAAACCCTTTTGTTAAAATGGGTTTCTTGTTTTCAAGATTGAGTGAGTTTTGTTTGGTTTTCTTGGGTTTTGTAGTTCTTGGGATTAGCTTGAGTGAAGTGCTTGAAGAGGTTTGTGGCATCTTTGATCTAAGGCAAGTAACCAATCTAGGATGGATGTTAGCATGTGTGCATTGCATTTGTTTTCATTGCACTCTTCTCATTCATTGAAAAATTTAGGGATTTTGTTTTGATTTGGAGAATGGGATTTTAATGTCTCAATTTATGTTTTGAAATGTGTGTTTTACCCTTGGAGAGCATGGAGGCTCAGGGAGTGCAGGTGGAATGAGAAACAAGAAGAAAATGTGAAAAATCTGAACTCAGCTGCACTTCCCGTGCTGTTTCGGTCAACCGTCGGTCGGCTGGCGGCTAGCCGAAATCCCCATTTCGGCTAACCGCGAGCTGACCAAGTTCGACGGTTCCCTTTCCAGAAGCTGACTTTTCGACAGTGGGTTTCGGTCAGCTTGACGGTCAGCTAGCGGCTAGCCGCCATCTCATTTCAGCTAATCGCTGGCCAACCGAACGTTTCAGCTCCTTTTTCAGAGAGCTAAGTTTCAGACCTGGGTTCCAGCGGTCAGCCCTACGATCAGCTTAAAGCTAGCCGCCAGGTTGCTTTTCGGCTAACCGTAAGCCAACCGAAGTCAGTTCGGTTTTTTTTCCAGAGAGCTGTGTTGGACCTGGATTTCCAGCGGTCAGCCTGTCGGTCAGGTGGCGGCTAGCCGCCAGATCCTAGTTCGGCTAGCCGACACCTGACCGCGAGCTGACCGAAATTGACAAATTGTTTGTTTTGAAGAAGATTTGCAAGAATGAAAACTAGAACATGTTAAGTGACCTTTAGCCTGATATTGTGCACTCGAACCTGAGATGTCTTTGAACTTCCAGGGCACCAATTCTCTTTTAAATTCTAACATTTGGGTTCAATTACACAAAGATCAACCAAGGGTCCTTACATGTGCTTGATAGGCTTTGTGTTCGTGCTTTGATTTTTGACACGATGAATATCATTGTGTACCCGTTTTGAAGTTTAAGTACAAGCTCGTTTTGCAGATTGTTTCAAGAAAATGGGGGTCACTTCCTAAGTGTGTTATGCATATTAATTATGCCTTTTGCTAGTCGTGCTTGCCGTGTTTTGTTAAGTGATTTTCCACTTTTTATCTTTTCATGTTTTGTTAGTGTTTTGCGTGTTTTGTGCATTCATGAATTAAGTGAACACCACTGAGCTTGGACTGCCCTTTCAGTTTGATCCACTGTCTGGGGGTCCTTAAACATGTGGACTGTCTGCAGACTGGTCATGTATTTATTACACATCGTGCGTGTCCGGTTCCACAGCTGGAAATCCCCGTATATGTGGGAATCGTGTTGTGATTATATTATGTATATCGTGCTTGTCGTGCGTACTTGCTCTTTTCATTATAAATGATAGAGAAAGGATGGGCTCTTTGTGGAATGTAACTATTCATGATATATAAGTATGCATGTTAGTTTCGCTTGTATTTTGAAATGTACCTTAATCTTGTGGCTGGTTACAATCCAGCAAAATGTCTTTATATGTTTCTTTAAACGTTTACTACTCTATGCTCATGCCTAAATTGATTACCTGCCAAACCGTTGTGTTTGATCCTTGTTTGTTGGCGCCCAGGTGCAGGAGACGTTGCCTTTGAGGAGGAGCGTCCGGAGGAGGCTTTTGAGCCACCCCCAGTTAGAGAGTGGCAGCCCGACGATGTCAACTAGACGTCGGGCGGGTTCTTGAGTTTCGCCATTTTTGTCATGGGGTTCTTTTATTATCTTGAGAATTGTATTGGCCTGTGTTGGCCTCTTATGGGATGTAACTAAACTTAACTTACTTTGTGTAATCTAATAACTTGAATTCTGATGGGAATGCCATGTTAACTCCTTTCTTTTGATACTAAGTCTTGTTATTAATTGTCATAGCACTTAAAAATATATTGGTGCTTATCTTGATGTGATTTGTTACACGCTTCCGTAAATTTGATCGTGTGAGACAGATTCCGCGTGTTTCGGGAATCCTCACCGCGAGAACCTGTGGGAAAACATAACAATCGTCAATTCACCCCACGTCGCGGGCCCAGGGTCCGTTCCGGGGTCGCGATAGGTTTAATGCCACACATTAATTTAATTTCCCACAGATGTCCGCGGTGAGGATATCACAACCATATGTGAACATTTCTTTTAAGTGCGGAAGCGAGTAGCAAATCAAATATTTAAACCATCTCTAGTCATAAAGAAAATATCACAAGTATAAGCATTGTATCAAAATGAGCAATGATCATTAGCATGTTTCCCAAAAGTAAGTTAAAGTTTATACAAAAGATCATTTAATTACATTCCCTAAAAAAATAGAGGCCAACAAAGGCCAATACATCTCAAAACAATAACCCAAAAGAATGGTTAAACAGTTTCCCAAAATGTACATCTCTCATAGCAATCGATGTCTACACGACATCATCAGCATGCCACCCAACCTGGCACTGCGGTTCACCAACCGCCTCCTCCGGCTCCTCCTCAAGGTAACCGGCAACGGGACCTGAGTACCAAAGAGATGGGTCAGACACGACGGTCTAGCAGGTGGGTGAAAAGATAATAAATGTGCTGAAAATAAAACATGTGATAATTCATATTATTTGATCAAAGGTTACATATAATTAAAACGAGTGCAACATCATGGATCGCTGACAAAACTTGTATTCATTTAAAGCATGAGTAAAACATGGAGTCTAACAAGACATGTATTCATTTACAACATCTGTAAAAGCATAGATATTAGACAAATCGGGTGTTCATTTAAAACATGTGTAAAAACATGGATATTTGACAAATCGGGTATTCATTTAAAGCATATGTAAACATAAAGATCTGACAAAACAAGTGTCATTCAAAACATATGTAAAAGCATGGATATTTGATAAATCGGGTATTCATTAAAGCATATGTAAACATAAAGATCTGGCAAAACAAGTGTCATTTAAAACATATGTAAACATATGTAAACACATTTAAACTTGTTCGATCAATAACTTTCATAAAGGAAATAAATCATTTACTGAAAACATGAATGCAATATAAAACATGTATGGGTATCCAAGGAAATCGGGAAACAAACAAGATGGCAACCACACGAAGCTAAGCCCTCTATCGCCGAAGTGACAGAGCAATATCAAGGCGTTGATCTCAGTCACACGAGGTGAGGAGAAACAACGGAATATATACATATACATATAATATACTATACATGACAGCGGTAGCGAGCCGGGCATCGGGAACCACAGTAGCAATATGCGGCATCGGGACAAGACCACGGTAAAAACTAGGTAGCGGGATCCAACTGCAGCTAGTGGGACAAGAGGGGGATCTCCAAATCAGTGGATCAGACTGACAAGGTTATCCAAGCTTAGTGGTGCCGACTCATAGGTCAAATAACAAATCGAGACATGTGTACAATACATTAAATGCAAGTAAATAAACGGGCAGGACGGGGGTGCTCAAAGGCACAACTGTCATTTCATGTCGGGCAATACACAAACGGTCTAGCAAAATGCTAAATTACAATTTCAATGCTTTCGGGAATGATAAACCATAATTCATGAATTTTCGGGAATACATGTGACAATTCGGAATAACCGAAAACACAGTTGATCTTTTGAAATTTCGGGGCAAGTATCGGGATTCAAAACTTGTCCAAGGTGAATAGGGGTCCCGTATGTCGATTTCGATATAAACTTGGTCCTCTTTGATTTTGGGGACATTCCGAGCTCCTTACACACATTGGTGATTATTAAGACTTCGATGAATCTTTGTGATGTGGTTTCTTTCTCAAATAAGATTCATACATTGCCTAATAATTCTCCCCGATGTCAAGGGGTTCCCTTAAAAACCTTTTTCGAGCTCCAAAAGTGATCCATACCCGAGAGGGGGTGCGCTCGAGCGGACCAAGGTGCGCTCGAGCGAACCTGGGCTGCGCAGAAAGACGTGCAGACAGAACGCCTGCGCACTCAAGCGGTCAATCATCCGCTCGAGCGGGCAGTCAATCTGTTGCCTGAGCTGCAGTCAGAATGACTGCGCGCTCGAGCGGCCTGATACGCGCTCGAGCGGGCAGTCATTTCTGCTACCCGGGAATGGCCATTCTGGCCTTTTTCTCCTCCATCTCCAAAACATTTTTCTTGCAACAAAAAGGCCTCCTTGCCTCCCAATAGCAACTATTAAATCTCTTCAAAGAACACTTAAAAACCTTCATCAAAACTCCAATAAACATTAAATCTAAACACCTTCTTCTTCACCTTCAACACCAAAGAAAGAAAAGAAACCCCAACATTCACAAAGGTTCATTTGAGCCATAATCAAGAGATAAAATAAAGGGCAATAAACCACATTTTCATGACAATAAATGAGCTAACAAAAAGCCTTTCATGAGCATTTGTTTCACAATGAATGCAAGCTAATGAATATGGATATGAATAGCAAAACCAACCACATTCTTCATAAAACCATTAAATGTTCAAACTATCATTTCATCCACTTGCCTTTGGTCTCTAATCAAGCAAATCTAAGTCTCTAATCAACTCTCAAGCTCAAAATCCAAGCTACAAGCAAAAACCCCCAAAACAAACCCTAAAATGGGTCAAACCACGAACGAAGAAGATAGAATTCACAATAATGAAAATGGAGCTTCTCAAGGACTAGAAGAATACAAATCTAGAAGATGGAGAAGGTTGCTTACTTGGATGACCTTCAAATGGGAAGACTTAGCTCAAAGGGAATCTCAAAGTTGGTGGATTGCTCAACAAATGGCATCAAAAGGAAGCTTGCAAGGTGGGGGAGAAGAAGGTGACCTCCATTTCTTGATTAGTGCAAGATTGGTGTGGATTGGAGATGGAGAGAGCAAGAAGAAGAATAGAAAAGTTGCAAGAAAACCCTAGGCTAAAGCTTGTGCTGGAAAAATGGAGAATGAGATGAAAGGGAGAGTGGGTTTCCCTCTTTATAGCAAATGGGGTTGGGTCCCACCACTTATGAAGCTTGTTAGGCTGGAATCATGTCTTTTGGGATCTCGGATGAATTCGACGAAGAAGGAAGAAATGATCGCCGAAATATCTAGTTTCCAAAAAGTATATGTTTCTTGGGTTTCGGTGATATCAAGTTTTGGGTACTGATTTAGTGTAAAAAAACTATTTTGCCCTAAAGGCTAGGAAATCGGGTTTCGGGTTCTCGAACGGAAACGGATTCAACATGAAAGTTGTCTGGATTAACAGGATTAGTAAAACGAGATAAAACACAAATCAAAACAATTCCGGAAAATCCCCCAAGTAAACACAAAGTCAAAACGGGAACCTCCAAAGGGCCCCACTAGTCACCAAAGCACTCAAAATTCCCCAAAACTATATCAAAAGCTATTCCAAACCCAACTTAGTCAAAGACTACTAATCACCCTTAAGACTAACACACGACTTAATTAACACTAATCGGGTTCACTTGGGTAGGGGTCTTACTATGACGCCCCAGAGTCCCACATCGATTATAGAGAGGAAAGTGAATGGGGTTATATGTAAGAGCTTGCACCCTTACATTGCATGTGGCCTTTTGATGGGTTGAGGCCCATCAGAAGCAAAACCGTGAGGCCCGTGGGCCAAAGCGGACAATATCATGCATGCGTGAAGGGTGGGGCGTTACAGTATGGTATCAGAACCGACTCTCGACTAGTTCGAGTGTGGGTCTCCTGCCGTGGCCTGGTGCAAGTGGGCGGGTCTCCATGTGGGCGGGCCAAGAGGGCGGGCAGGCTTCTGCACAGGGATGTGCAACCCTAAGGGGGTGGAATGTGATGCCCCGGAGTCCCACATCGACTATAGAGAGGAAAGTGAATGGGGTTATATGTAAGAGCTTACACCCTTACCTTGCATGAGGCCTTTTGATGGGTTGAGGCCCATCAGAAGCAAAATCGTGAGGCCCGTGGGCGAAAGCGGATAATATCATGCATGCGTGAAGGGTGGAGCGTTACACTTACAGTTCCAAATTGGGCTCTACTGGTGTGGGTTAAAACAGGAAAATTGATGTACTCAATATGAAGAAGAGTAAGAACAACAACAACATATTAAAAGCAAGCAATTCATTGATTTTGGCTATTTGTTGTTACTGGTTTTGGCAACTACCATTAATATTATATAGTTAGATTATATGGTCTCAATCAAGTGGATGATGTAAATAAATTGATTTATTTTCTCAATTAATTAATATAATCATGCTTTTATTCATGTGATGAATAGGTTTTATCTCATAAGATGAATTGTATTTTATTTTATTTTTTGCACATGACCAATTTGATCGATATGACGTGATGGTTCATGAGATGAACCGGAGCCCACAAGTATATTAGACATGATCCATGTGTGTGGATGAGATCCACATACAGGAGACATAGATGACAAATCTTATACTTGAATTGATTCACAACCAGTGATGAGATTGGGCATCTCATCTGACAAGGTTGCAACATTATGATCACTAAGAGATACTGTGATTTGTCTCAAACGTCAGAGTGTTGATCATTGTGCTGGTACATCATATGTACCGAAGGACCATGAGTTGCATCTTATGAAAATCAGTCTTTGATTTAAGGACTAGTCTTATAATTCCCTAGTAATAGGCTCTTAATCCTGATAGATTAATGACTCAAATTTCTATTATACATTTACTACGAGTCACCAAAGAGTGAGGCCAATTATAGGTCAACACCTCGGTATCTTAGGTACATGGTAGTGGGACTTTGGGAACATATAATTGTCAAGATGGAATCTATCCTCTAATAGACATATCCCCTTGCTCCAATTAATAGAGTTATCATTGGTAAGTGCGCACCCATCTCAAGTAAGAGTTAATTGGATGGTAGTGATGATCATTGTGATTAATTAGGTCATAAGGATAATAAGATATGGATCTAACTTGGTAGGACAGATTTAATCTAATTGATCCATGGATATAATTGATGGAGGGCCCTATTTGTAGTAATAGGGAAGATTATGGTCTTCTTATAATTTATTCCTAAGACTAGAGTTCAATTGCATTTATTTAGTGGAGTTATTGGCCATTAACTGTGGGTCCGAATTGCACATCAGATGTGGGGTCCGGATATCCCAGTTAGAGCCAACTTCTAAGGAATCCCAAGTGGTCCCCACGCTAGCCCTAATAAAGGTTGTTCTAATCCTATTGGAACTCTTAAAGGAAGGAGGAGAATGAGACATACTTATAATAAAAGTGAGACTTCTAATTATATTAAAAGGAGGAGGTGCTCACATGCTATTTAAGGAGAGGAGGGGGTTGGACGTCCAACATACTTGCACATGCCCAAGCCCCTTTTCTCCTTTTCCTCTTTTCTCCTCTGGTTCCCTTCTAGAGATTCTAGGGTTTTCTTCTTTTGGAGATTCCATCATTCTCCTTGCGAAGTAATCTGATAAAGGGTCATTGTGTGGAAGACTACGAGGTATTGGAGATCCTTCTTGTTCTTGTGAAAGAGTTCCTCAACAAGCCAAGTGATCAACTTTTCCATTAGAGGACAATCGAGCTCCCAATGTTAGATCTACATCATCTCTTCTGTAGATTTTTGTGGTTACTTGTTGCTGCTGCTTTCTATCTTCTAAATAGTGTTTATTTTTATCTTGTTTCATGAGAAAGAGGTTTTGGATCTTGGATTGAATTTATTGCCTTATGTATACTTGATCCCTACATTAAGTGGGTCAAAAGTTTTGAAAACCTATGCACGAGGCCCACCTACTTCCAACACCAATAGCAAGAAATTTTGGGCTTTATCCAATAGTAGCTCCACCATGTGTTTATGGAATTTCAAATGGCCCAACTAAAGTATCCTTTTACAACGTGATCTACATCTCTCATCCTAACTTTAACCTGTCTTTCCTCAACATTTTTCCCACAGAAATATAAAAATGGCCCCACCTCTCTAATGCTTACAAACCCCCCCCCCCCTCCCTCTCCAATAGAAGCTTTCAAATTAAGGATTTCCTCATGTAACCATAGCATCTTGAATTGAAGTGGGGCCCACTTTCAAATTGGTCATTTATAAATTTGATTCGAGTTAAAAAAATAAAATAAAAAACAAAAAAAGAATTTGAATCACATCAAATAATGGGCAGAACTACCATGCATCGTCGTTGTGTTGCATAGTAGTATGGTGCAACGCCCATGTTAAATACATGGGTGGGGCCCACCTTTGGAAAATTCAAACCTCTCAACAGCCCTAGCACCCATTGTAGTGATCGGGTTATAAATTATTATTCAAATTAGTGAGATGGCCGCTGTTAGACCACCTAAAGATGGAACCTATGGCTAAATTTCTTAACCTTTTTGTTGTAAATTATTATTCAACTTATTGAGATGGCCATCGTTATTCATGTGTTTTATGTGACCAGTCTAATGGTGGGCCCAGTTCCTATTATAGTGAAATCTGGCTACATCCCTAAAAAAGGAGATTATTTGTAAAGCTTTGGGCTTTGGCCAACATGCAATCTAAAAAATGTTAAAGAACGATGGTCTAAGGATACCACATTTACTTTGTCATATGGGTTGCAATGTATATGCTATTGATCTCCAATCCGTTAACCTTGCCCAAACATAACTTAACCCTAATAAATTCACTATCCGCTACCAACCAAGCAGTGGTGTGATGAACCCTAGAATGGATGTTACCCATCAATGATTGGCCTTTTGTTTTACTAACTTCAAGATCATATAAAGTCTCTTCTTCTGAATGATCTATTTCAACATAAGAGTACCGATTAATTGTTGCACCATTTTCCTCTGTACCCTGTGTGTCCAAAGCATCCGTTTCTTTAATGATTCTTTCCAATCCATTTAAAGCCACAACACATGATCCAGAGCATCTCTTGGGCTTCAAAATAAAGAATATTTTGACGAGCCGTTTTAGTTTGTCGCCCCTCGGCCTCTATGGTAGTCCATTTCTCATTAAAAATAACATTAGTCTTCGCAATTCTTGTCTATCTTTCCAATAAGTAGTGATGGGCCAGGCCCAAATGACTCGATCCGCAGTGACGAGTTAGGCCAGAACGGCTCGGTCCACTATAGCAGGTCAAGACCAACTGACCCAAGTCCATGATAAGCCCGGGTCGTCATCGGCCGGATCCGGATCCACTAAAGGACAAAGTCAGCGCACGTCGTTCCGTCTACCTGCTCTTACCAGTTCCCGCGGAGGATATCTTATCTCCTCATCTGTTGAGGACAGTTCGGAAGACTCCACCAGACTGGAGCGTACATCATTGGAGATCCCTGGAGAATCTCCCCACCCGTTGGAGAAAGAGTATAAAAGGAGGAGTCCTATCAAAGGAAAGGGATCTCTCGAATTCTACACCTCATTATTGTATCTGACTACTTTGTAATCTCCTCCCCAGAGCAATAAAGCAATCATTTAAAGTGGACGTAGGTCATACTGACCGAACCACTATAAATCCCCTCTTTCTTTCTCTCTCTCTCTCCATCCATTTTTCCATTAATTATTTATCACTTGACCGGTGGTGCCCGAAACCATTTTTTGGCATCATCAGTTTGGCGCCGTCTGTGGGGACGAAAAGAATTCCCTTTTTTCAAAAAGCCATGCCGATCACCAGGTCAACAAGGCGACAAGATGGTAACCCCTCGCGCGAGGGCGAGGGTAATCCTCCACCGACCAATCCTGCACCGAATGCTCCCGCTCCCTCTCCCCAGCAGATGCTGGAGACCATGCAGCAGTTGGTAACTCAAAACCAACAAATACTGCAGCTCATGCTGGCGAGTCAGGGAGGAGCGCTGGGTGCAGGACCGCAAGAAGCACCACTCTCGGAGCAACTGGTAGCTCCACGCAGAGGGGCACCTCACCCGGGCGCCCGTCCACACGGTGCCCGGGGCCGAGGCGCCAACCGAGGCCGCCATCACCTGGGCGCCCAACCCCCGGGCGCCCAGGGTCGAGGACTGCAGCTGGGCGCCCAAGCCCTGGGCGCCCAGACCCAGGGCGCCCATCCTCATGGCGCCCTGGGCGCCCAAGCCCTGGGCGCCCGTCATCATGATGCCCACGCCCATGGGACATCTGCTGGAGCTCCGCTGGTCGTCCCACACGGAAGACTACTAGTTGATCCTGAAGGCCGCGCTCATCTCGACGTACCCCCTCCCCCGGGCGGGTCGAATCGCGGTGGACTTCCACCTCCTCCCTCTGCTTCCAATCATGAGGATCCTAATTTTCAGGAGATGGGAAGTGGAAATTACAGCTTGGAAGACGAGAGCCAGTTCCAAGGTCAATCCAGAGAAGCTCCCAACCTTTGGGATGAGAAGTTCAAAAAGATGCAAAATCAGATTGGCAAGGTCTTCAATGCCATAAAGGCACAGGTACCAGAATCCATTGACTACCTGGTGCAACGAACGGACACACCGTTCAAACCCTCCGTGGCGAACTACCCACTCCCCAAAAAATTCAAAATGCCGACCATGGAGACCTTTGATGGAACCAAGGACCCGCTGGATCACTTGGAAACTTATAAAACTCTAATGCAACTCCACAACATCTCTGATGAGATCATGTGTAGAGCATTTCCAACCACCCTAAAGGGCTCCGCACGGCAATGGTTCTCCAGTCTGACCCCAGCCTCCATCTCCACCTTTGCAGAGCTAAGCAAGTCCTTCGTGTCGCACTTCATTGGAGGACGCCGCCCCCAGAAGCCTGCCGCCCACCTGCTCAGCATAAAACAGGACCGAGATGAGAGTCTGAGGAGTTACCTCACTCGTTTTAACGAGGAGGTCCTCCAAGTCGAGGAGCCCAATGACAAAGTCGCCATGACCGCCTTTCTGGGAGGCCTCCGTTCATCCAGATTCCTCTTTTCAGTAATGAAGCGACCACCAAAGAGCATGCCAGAACTATTGGCAAAAGCTCAAAAATATATGAACGCTGAGGAAATCAACAGGTCTAGGCGAGGTGAATCATCTCGTGGGTCGCCCAAAAAAGCGTGACCTGCCTCTGCACTGTTTTCAAACAGGCAGCCTATCTCCAGCTTAGCGGCTCTCTCGCGGGTCGTCAAAAAAGCTTGGCCTACCTCTGCACTGTTCTCAAACAGGCAGCCTATCTCCAGCTTAGCGGCTCTCTCGCGGGTCATCAAAAAAGCTTGGCCTACCTCTGCACTGTTCTCAAACAGGCAGCCTATCTCCAGCTTAGCGGCTCTCTCGCGGGTCGTCAAAAAAGCTTGGCCTACCTCTGCACTGTTCTCAAACAGGCAGCCTATCTCCAGCTTAGCGGCTCTCTCGCGGGTCGCCAAAAAAGCTTAGCCTACCTCTACTCTGTTCTCAAACAAGTAGCCTTTCTCCAGCTTAGCAGCTCTTTCCTGGGGCGCCAAAAGCACGGTCTCAAGCTCTCTCACGAGCAATCCCCAGACTCTATTTTTGCTCTCACGCAAGCAGTCTACTTCATTCACCAGATCATCTGCAACTCGAGGACTACGTTGAATTAGCGTACCCAGTTGTCTGACCGCCCAGATGAGCCAAATGAGCCAAATGACCGCCTAGATCAGCATCCCTTGGTGCCTGATGGACTAGAGTAGCCTGCTCACCCATGTGCTCGAACACATTGGCACACAGCAGCTTGGCGCCCAGTCCCTCCTCTGCGTAGACCGCGGGCACCACCCGTCCAGGAGCATGAGCACCTCGGGCGCCCAGCACCTTGGCCGCCCAGCACCTCGGGAGTCGCGCCCAGCACCCGGGCGCCCAGCACCTCGGGCGCCCACCAGCAGCCCTTGGGCGCCCAGCACCCCTTGGGCGCCCACCAGCAGCTCGCCCAGGCTGCCTCGTCGTCCGTGCCAGGGGCGCCCCAGCCTCGCCAACCAGCACGCCGCCCGCCTAGCTCATCCCCACGCTCGCCACGGCCACGGGCGCCTGCTCTCCCTGCTCGCCCACATGGGTGCGTGCCTCGCCCGCAGTGGGGGCACCCCAGCCTTGCTCGCCCACCTGGGTACGTGCTCGCCCACACAAAAAAAAAAAAAAAAAAAAAAGGCAGCGCCCCGTCACTCGATTGTCGCAGCAGAGGCGCAGGGCGCCCCGCTTCATCCAAGTGTCGTGGTTCATCCAAGTGCTCGCCTGAAGAAAAAAAAAAAAAAAAGAAGCGTGCTCGCCACATGAAAAGTTAGGCGGCGCCCCGTCATTCCATCTCCCTACGCCTGCCTGTGGTGCTCGCCCATCAACATAAAAAGAAAAAAAAAATGCCACATGATGGGCGCCCCTTCCAAGTGCTGGGCGCCCATCACAGTGCTGGGCGTCCCTGCCTCTTGCTCCCATCATAAAGAACATAAAAAAAAAAAGGCGTCCCCATATTCATGGGCATGCTCGCCCAACATGTGTCATTAATAATCCTTGGTTGACTTTGTTGATGTTGTCCACCTGATCAGCACCCCAAAGTTAATGGAGAGAGTCTGCCATCTAGAAAGTAAAGGCAGTGGGGCCCACTTGCCTATTTGCTCATCAAATCTTGACATGATGATAAATCTGCACTTGTTTTGGCCCACAAAAGTTTCCCACATTAAAAAAAAAAAAAAAAAAAAAAAAAGAGGAGGCAGCTCGCCCACTCCAGCAATAGGGCTGGCTGGGCGCCCAGCAGCCACATGGGCGCCCGTTGCCGTGGTTCGTCCACGTGATGTTGTGTTGGGCGTCCCTGCCACCACCAATAAAAAAAAAAAAAGTGCATGGTGCTTATGTTGGATAGTTAAGGAAATGACACATGTCAATATGGTATTAAATAATGTGCAAAAGCTCTTACACTCCTGATCACATCAATCATGTGCATGTAAGCATTGTTTGGCACCATTTATACTTGATAGTTGAAAAAATAAGAAACAAATATGCTCGCCCAAACAGCTCCTCGCCCGCTCCCCGCGCGCGCTCCTCGCCAGTGCTCCGCGCCCGTGCCTCCCGAGTGCCAAGCAGCACCCTGGGCGCCCATTTCCTCCATGCTCCTCGCCCAGGCTAGGCGCCAAGCTCCTTCGGCTCCTCGCCAGCACCCCCAGTGCTCTCCGCGCCCGTGCCCTGGCTGGCGCCCCTGCCCGGGTTCAGTGTTCAGAAAATCTACAAATTGTTTGGCATGAAGAAGTTTGGATTTTACTAATGTCTCCCTTTCAAAGCCTTCTTTGACGCGAGACATTGAGGGGCAAATGATGGGCCAGGCCCAAATGACTCGATCCGCAGTGACGAGTTAGGCCAGAACGGCTCGGTCCACTATAGCAGGTCAAGACCAACTGACCCAAGTCCATGATAAGCCCGGGTCGTCATCGGCCGGATCCGGATCCACTAAAGGACAAAGTCAGCGCACGTCGTTCCGTCTACCTGCTCTTACCAGTTCCCGCGGAGGATATCTTATCTCCTCATCTGTTGAGGACAGTTCGGAAGACTCCACCAGACTGGAGCGTACATCATTGGAGATCCCTGGAGAATCTCCCCACCCGTTGGAGAAAGAGTATAAAAGGAGGAGTCCTATCAAAGGAAAGGGATCTCTCGAATTCTACACCTCATTATTGTATCTGACTACTTTGTAATCTCCTCCCCAGAGCAATAAAGCAATCATTTAAAGTGGACGTAGGTCATACTGACCGAACCACTATAAATCCCCTCTTTCTTTCTCTCTCTCTCTCCATCCATTTTTCCATTAATTATTTATCACTTGACCGGTGGTGCCCGAAACCATTTTTTGGCATCATCAAGTAGCTCGATGGGAGCATTAAGATGTTCTCTTCCCTAAAGACACTTATCATGTGTCTACATGCATGGGATGCCTTCATTGGCTCTTATTGCAGAAGAGTTGTAAGTAGTAATATATGCCCTTGGTTATATTTTCTTTTCTTTCGATGGGTCTTTTAACGAACCTTTTCAACTCAAACTATTTGATAAAGCTCATTTTCTCAGTTTTATTTATAATAAACTCGCTGCATTGTACTTCATGTTGAAACTTTTCAAACATTATTCTCGTAAATTCTTTGGATGTTTGTTTTTCGTGGGAAGAATATGTCTTTAAAACTCCTTCACTAGGATTTGTTCTATTATCTTCTTCATTTTCAATTTCACACCGACTAATGAGTACCCTTTCATATAACTCATTTAGAGTTTTCCTCGAATTAACATAGCCATAAAAAATAAATTTATACTATCACCACTTTATGTTGTTTGTATATTTGCAAAGAATGTATTTATCAAGTACACCGGCGCCCATTTTCTACGCTTATTATATAGAATTGATCCATATATTATATTTCAAATCATATCTTTCAAGTATAGACTTCTAGCTTCTTTCAAAGTCAGCCACAATCCCTTTTAGAAAGATGCACTTAGAAGATTCTATTGCAAAATTACTTTCGTCCTTGTATATATGCCATAAACAAAAACAATGACGAGTATTTGGAAATATCTTTGCAATTGCTCCTGTAATTGCATCATCTTGATCTATTTATATATATATATATATGATAAAGATTATTTTTAATTGAGATCAACTGAGAAACCAGCCTCTCGCTTTTGACTACAAAATGATTTTGACAGTTTCTTAATTGAGATCCAAAACTACTGGTCCATTCATACCTGACCCAAGATAATAGCTTCCAACCCATTTAGGATGTAAATGATTTTTGTCGTTTCGTAATTGATATACAAAATTACTGGTCCATTGATACCTAACAAAACATAATAGCTGCCAACCCATTTAAGATGTACTTGACCCAAGATAACCCATTAAATCAATGTCTTCTTTTCTCCCTTCCGTTACAGGAGTTTGTCTTCTCTTACGGAACATGAAGAAGATACCTTTACCTTCCGTTCTTTACTCTCTTCCGTTACCAGCGTTATCCTTCTCTTCCAGATAATGGAGAAGCTACCTTGACCTTCCGATTCAACTATGGAGATTAACTCCTCTCCTCAAAGTTTTTGTAACGTGCAAATGGAAATCTTTATTGGTAAATGCATTAGTCATTTCTTCTCTATTTTATGTTATATCTCTCATATCATTCACTTCTCCCATCTATCTTTTTCTCTCACTTGATTACATTTTATCTTTCAAAATTATTTTTGGTCATCATCCTTGCACGTTGCTCCTTGGTCTTCTGTTGGAAGTAAGTGAGCTTCGTGGATAGATTTTCAAAACTTTTGACCCACTTGATGCAGGGATCAAATACCCATAGGGCTAAAAACCCAACCCTGATCCAAAAACCCCATTCTCATGAATTAAGATTAGAAGATACACTATCTAGAAGATAGAAAACAGCAGCAGCAAGTAACCATAACAATCTACTAGAATAAACAAAGTACATCTAACCTTAGAGTCCCGTTTTGCTTTAATCGAGGAGTTGATCGCTTGGCTTGTTGATAAACTCTTTCGCCATAATAAGAATGATATCCTACACCTAGTGATCTTCCACGCTATGACCCTCTATCAGAGATCTTCTCAAAAAGAATGGTGGGATTTCCAAGAAGAAGAAAAACCCTAGACTCTCTAGAAGGGAACCAGAAGAGAAAAGAGAGGAAAGGACATCCAACCTTGGGCGTGGGATTGCTCTTGGACATCCCCTCTCTCTTTCTTTTATAGGTTTGGGTAAACCCTCCTCTTTGATCATAATTAGAAGTCCCACTTCTATTATGAGTAAGTGCCCTACTCTTCCTTCCTTTAAGAGTTCCAATTGGATTAGAAACAATCTCTTCTTAGGACTAGCATGGGGACCACTAGGGATTCCTTAGAAAATGACTTCAATTGAGAATCTGGACCACACATCTCATGTGAACTCCAGACCCACAATTAATTGCAAATAAATCCACTACATAAATCCAATTGATCTCCAGTCTTTGCAATAAATTATAAGAAGACCTTAAACTTCCATATTCCTACAAGTAGGCCCCTCCATCAATTATACATATGGATCAATTGGATTAAATCTATCCCACAAAATTAGTTCCATGTCTTATTATCCTTGTGACCTAATTAATCACAGTGATCATCAGTACCATCTAATTAACTCTTAATTGGCACTTGGCTCTTGGCTGCTTGATAATTCCCTCTAGTGCCACCTGCTGGCTAGAAAGCTCAGCTAAGGCCAAACTCATTTTATTCATATAATAGTTGAGCTTGAAATTCTTAAATGAGTCTAGCAACGACTCAAGGATCATATCTTCTTAAGATTCTACATCAATCTCAGTACCTAGAACCTCCTATTCATTCAATGAGTCCATCATTCTGAGAACGTGTTCGTGAACTAGGGTTCCTTTAGCTATTTTAGTGCTCATTATAACTGATGAGTCCTGAAAAGCGTACATTTTCATACACATTTTGGGCCAATTTAAGGGCTTATTGATATTAAAGAGCTTTATTTAGTGACAAATCATGTTTTTATGCATTTAGGGTCCATTGTAGTGCATTCATGCATAATTTCCTCAAACTCTTTGGGCAACTCCAAAAAACTTTTGGTAATCTTCAAGCTCCTTGATTAAGAGTCCAACCTCGCTTTCCTTCTTGGTCTCGAACATCGCCAGAATTTACAAATTTTGAAAAAATTACATAAATTCCTATGCCTCGATTATGAGACTTACATGGTAATCTAAACATGGAAATAAAAGGGCTATAAGGAAATTCATCATGCCTTGCCCTTTCACGGGAAACCAAGGAAACCATGATGCCCTTTTACATTTAGCCTTAAATAAACCAATAACCATAAATAGAAAGCAAAAGACTTGTGGGCCATATGGAGAGGACATGATCATCTTCAAGTTAGTATCTCATACAACCATACAAATCACAAAAATAGGCTGCCAAAAAATGTTGGAAAAATAGGATGTAAGAGAAGACCCGAAACTGAAAAATCCAATTTCTGCAACCTGCTGTGCAATGTCCTCGATCGACCGGCCAGAGGGCTCGGTCGACCGAGCACGGGTCTCAGTCAACCGAACTGACGGAAACCTGCAACTTGGGTTTCTGCAGTTCGTGTCCAGTCTTCACCAAATCACTTCTAAAGTGTTCCAATGGCTTCCTACCATCATTCCATCAATATTAAACCCTTTTGTGACTATCCAAACATGAATCTACTATTAAACCAAGTAAATTCATCAAAAACTGATCCTTACATAGCCCTTGCTCTATCCTCTTCACATCTCATGCAAAGATTAGAACAAGCTTACTGATCTAACATGATTAGAGATGAGGTATGGCTCTGATACCAATTGTTGGAAGTAGGTGGGCCTCTAGGATAGGTTTCAAAAACTTTTGACCCACTTAATGCAGGGATCAACTATCTAGAAGGCAACAAAACCCAATCCAGGATGCAATCCCTCAAACTCATAAATCATGTACAGCAATATAACCTATCTAGAAGATAGAAACAACACCTAAACATGCAACCACGAAATCTACAACATACAAGGAAGTAGATAATACCTTTGGAGCTTAGTAGTGCTCTAATAGAGAAGTTGATCTCTTTCTTTGATGATGAACACTTTCACTAATCAAATCAGAATCTCCAAGACCTTATGATCTTCCACGCTATGACCCATATCAAATTCTCTTATCTCAAGAAGATGGGTGGGATCTCCAAGAGAAAGCCCAACTAGTAACTCCAAGGAACTAGAGGAGAAAAAGAAAAGAACTAGAAGAGGAAGAGAAGTTGTGCAACACTTGCACAAAGGGGCTGGGCGTGCTTTACTTGTTATGGACGTCCATGAGGGGTTAATTCCCCTTTATATAGCCCTCCATTCCACCTCCTTTTCTATTTGAAATAGAAGTTTAACTCCTATTACAAAATAGTAACTTTCTCCCTTGCTAGTTGCCATAGAAGTCTCACTTCCACAACAGTTAGTAGTTTTTTCCTTTCTAATTAAAATAGAAGTCCTACTTCCATTAATAATTAGTAACTTACTATTACCACTATTAGAAGTCTCACTTCAAATAGAAATAGTAGCCTTCCAATTCCTTCCTATTAGAGTTCAAGTAGAATTAGTATATTTCTAATAACTAGGGCTAGCGTGAGGACCACTAGGGATTCCTTAGAAAGATGGCTCCAACTGGAACATGCGACCCCACATCTCATGTGCAATCAGGGCCCACAGTTAATTGCAAATAACTCCACCATATAAATGCAATTGCACTCCAGTCTTAGGAATATATTACAATGAAGACCCTAAACTTTCCAATTACCACAAGTAGGCCCCTCCATCTATATCCATGGATCAATTGGACCTGTCCACCAAATTAGATCCATATCTTACTATCCTTGAGCCCCAATTAATTATAGTGATCATTTGGTACCGATCCAATTAACTCTTAATTGAAATGGGTGCGCACTTACCAATGATAAATCCATTAATTGGCACAAGGAGATATTAAAGATAGATTCCATCTTGACCATTGAATGTTCCCACATATCTACTATCACGTACCCAAATCACCGAGGTATTGACCTACAATTGGCCTCACTCATTAATGACTCAAAGCAAATGAATAGATAGAAACTTGAGTTCATTAATGTCTCAGGATTATGAGTCTATTGCTAGGGAATTATGAAAGCAGATCTTAAAGTAAAGACAGTGTATATAAGGTGTTTCTCATGGTCCTTCAATACATCCAATTTACCAGCACCATGATCTAGAATCTTACATTCCGATGATCAAGACAAATCACACTATCTCATAATGGTCAAAGTGCTGCAACCTTGTCAGATGAGATGCCCAATCTTATCACTAGTTGTAAAGATATTTAAGCATAAGATTTGCAATACATGTCTCCTGTATGTGGATCTCATCCATACACATGTATTACATCTAGTATACTTGTGGACTCCGGTTCATCTCATGAACCATTATGTCATTCGTATTAGTTATGTGCAAACAAATAATAAAACACCATTCATCTCATGAAAGGAAAACAATAATATATATTGATAAATAAAGAAGTTAATCAATTTATTACATCATATACTAGTATTGAGACCATAAAACTAACAGTTGATCGCTTGGCTTGTTGATAAACTCTTTCGCCATTACAAGAAGGATATCCTACACCTCGTGATCTTCCACGCTATGACCCTCTATCAGAGATCTTCTCAAAAAGTGTAACGCCCCAATTCCGGATACCGATATAATCGTTCGGATACCCGAAGTTGGCGCGCTACTTCCCGGAAAATCCGAGAACTTCCAAGATCGTAGGCCGCAGTGAGGTCCAATTTAAAACTTTTTGAACCATATAATAATAACAGTTAAATTGCGGAAGCATAAGAAATAAGCGGAAGCAATAGGTATCGATATATAAGTAAAGTGTGAGCAGAACTACAGTCTAATTAAAATGTATCAGTTGTTAATCAAAGTTTAATACATATTTGAGTCTACCCAACTCACTACAAAATTTGCCTCACAAACCCAAAATAAAAGGGACTCTCAAAACCCTGGTATGAAATCTCCACCCTCCGGCTCGACATCCGTGTCGGCCGGGCCCCACGCGTACTCTCCAGCCATTGGCGCCTCTACCAATGCTAGTGCATCATCAGGGATCTTTGGGTCAAGGCCTAAGCACCAATGAAGGGTCAGATCTAAAAGATCTGGCAAGGCACCATATACAGATAACATAGAGTGCATGTATCGAAAGAGTAGAGACGAGTGTATGATCATATGAATATCAAAGGAAATATAAAGTAAGCAGTTGAGCATCAAAAACAACTAGAATCATGCGAATGAGAGGATATAATCTAACAGATACTAAATCAAGAGGCACACCTCACACAAGCATGTATCTACCGCGGGATATTATGCGCGGCCCTCCCGAACTGTAAACAGCCCATACTATAAACAGTTGCGGCGGGGAATATATAATATAATAGTGCAAGGGATAACAGCCCCGCTAATATCAATAATAATAGTATCACCGATCACACCCCTTTATCAGGTTCATCCGGGATCGGTATCACACCATCCATCAAACCACACAGCTCATCATGATAGCATCCATCCGACACAATATATAAATAGCTCCTACCAGTGATGATCAGTCAACAGGCTGAGCTTAAATCAACTGAGTGAGTGTTAATGCCGACTCGGGAATCTAAATATAGGTCTGTGTCTGTCTAGGCTCATCTTGCATAAGCAAGGCCCTAATCCAAGTCTCTATGAGGTCTACACCATCATTATGGATCTCAGTCCAATATTCGGTCCAAATCCAAGTCCAATCACCGTTGGATCAATCAGACTCACTTTCGTGGCCTTAATGTATGAAACAATGTGATAATCAGCCCTTACCCATCTAAAATGGATTAATAGTCCAAAACAGTCAACCTCTCCAACCTACAGTTCCAAACACCTCAACTTAGGCCGTATGAGGGCCCGCCTAGACACAGACACGGGTAAATTACCTCCGAACACAACACCGGGTCTCCTCTAGGTATCCCTAGGTTCAGGTCCTTTAATTTCATTTAATTAATAAGCTAAGAGTGTAAATAATGACATGAAGAGGAATAATAGAAAGTGTCCTCAAACATCGGAATCAAACGGGAAATGACAAGTCCCCCTAGGTTACAGTCCCCACTAGTGTTCAGGGCCTCATCGGTTAACTAAGTCCCTAGACGAAGTCAACAGTGCCAAATAATATAGGATTGGTGCTTCGGAAGTTAATAGGCACTGTTGATTTCATTTAAGGATTTGATTACCCATTATTCGAATCCCTAAACCATCCTAAGTGGGCCCCACGAGTCAAGGTTGAGCCATACCATTGACTCGGGCATGGCACAGTGATGGACAGCCTATTTGGATGGTGAATGGACCCCACATTTGATCACAAAGATGAAGATACCAAAATCTGGAAAAAGGTCCTTGATCTCAGTCTGTCGGGTTAACCCCCTGGCCTGGAAGTCAACCCCACACATTGGGACCAAGGATCGAACACCTGACATGCATTGCCTAAGTTCCGGAATTTTGGAGTGTCCGGATCAACCCCCTGGCCCAGAGGCGGACCCCACACTTAGAAATCCCGCAACAGGGTGATTTTTCCGGATTTCAGCATTTTCATGAAAAATCATGTGTCCCCGGTCGACCCCGCACACTAAACTCTAGGTTTGAGAGGAAATCCAGGTCAAACCCAAAAATTCCAATTGGGTTTGTTTAAAACTAAAGGGTTTATTCTAATTCTAAAATCTAATAAAATTCCCAAAAGTATAAATCTTAAGGGTCAAAACTCAATTAATTTCACTAAAGACTAAAGGGTCTTTATTCCCAATTTATAAAATTTAATGGGGCTGATTTATACATTAAAACTATAAGATTTATTTTAATTAATACAACTAGTGGGTTATTGGATCAATGGGCCCCACTGGGCCCAGTCCTAGATCAGTCCTCACCATCAAGGTCACTAAGCATCCCCTGATCTGATGTCCGGACCTGATCTGAAATCAGGGACCCACCTGGGCCCCACAACTTCAGCGGACCATACTTTCCCATACTCCTCTTTTCTCTCTAATTCCCATACACCCATGGACCACCAAACCACCTTCATCTCCTCTCTTTTCCAACTCGTCAGGTTCTGTGGAAAAACACACAGAACC
The DNA here is from genome assembly GCA_038049695.1 of Cinnamomum chago. Lineage (NCBI taxonomy): Eukaryota > Viridiplantae > Streptophyta > Magnoliopsida > Laurales > Lauraceae > Cinnamomum > Cinnamomum chago. Next base: position 44,780,143 of record CP142455.1, on the reverse strand, counting down.
CATGTTCTGTTACAGAACATGGCACCCCAGCTCCCATCAGCCCTCGGTTGGTGGCCCCCGCATGGATCAAACTCAGATCAAGCTGCATCATTAGTGTCGCCCAGGGTCTGTCACGCCCCCGAACCGAAACCTCGGGGGCGGGAGATGGGATGAAGGCATAAATATATTTTACTTCTCCCAGGATCCGCGTGTGTGAAGACAACACATTCTGAATATTTTGCGGAAGCATTTGTGGCGTTGCGACCCGAAGTCCGTGGCCATCGGATTCCACGTCGCACTCAACCTTTAGCGTATAGCTATTATATCAAGAATCATATCAGACTGGAGTAACCATCACAATAAATTACAGAGCTGACAGTAACAGGATATTACATTCCCAAATATATTCAAGTTACAATTCTCAATGTACATTAATTAAGAATCCCAAGAAAAGGCTAACAAAAGCCATACAACAAGAAGCTATAAACCACTACCCAAATGTGACGTAGCTCCGATGTCAAGCTCAATGTCTACATGACATAGCCGACAAACTAACCTGCAAAGCATGGCTCTACAGCCAACAAAAGCACTCAACTCGGGGCGAAGAAATCTGAACCTGAGTACCAAAAGTAGTGGGTCAGACACGACGGTCTGGCAGGTGGATGAAAAGATCACCAATATACTGAAGAATAAAACATATGATAAATCATGCTAATCGATCAAATGCTGCGTATAATTACACGGGTGCAAAAGTCGGGAATCTCGGGGAAAACCTGTATTCGTTTCAAGCATGGGTAAAACATGAAGATCTAATAAAACATGTATTCATTTACATCATCTATAATCATAGATATTTGACAATCGGGTATTCGTCTAAAACATGTATAAATATAGTGGTTTGACAAAACAAACGTTCATTTGAAACTTAAGTAAAACACAAGTATACAACAAATCAGGTATCCATAGCAGTCTGGCAAAACCAATGTCCATTTGAAACATATGTGAAAAATACGGATATTTAACAAACCGGGTGTTCATTTAAAACCGGTGTAACCAAAGAAATCTGACAAAACTAGTGTTCATTTAAACGTATTTCAAAGCATGGATATTTAAACAAGTCGGGTATCATTTAAAACAGGTATAAACGTAGGGATCTGGCAAACAAGTGTCATTTGAAACATATTTCAAATCATGGATTTTGACAAATCGGGTAATCATTTAAAACGGTATAAACATAGGAATCTCACAAGCCAAATGTCATTTAAAACAAAGCACGGATATTTAACAATTCGGGTATTCATTTAAAACATGTGTAATCACATAAATCTAGTAAAACCATCGATCGTTTGAAACATATGTAAAAGCACGGGTATTCACCCAACCGGCATTCATGTAAAACACGTACGTGTGCAAAGGACATAAAACAATATAATAGTGACTGAATTTACAATAGAGAGCATTAACACTTATCTAAATAAGAACTTTCATAAAAGCAATGAATCATTTATCTGAAAACAAGTAAGCAATATAAACCATGTCGGGTGTCCAAGGAATCGGGAACTGGCAAGATGGCAATCACAAGAAGCTAAGTCCTCTATCACCGAAGTGACAAGAGCGGGACGTTGGTCTCAGTCACACAAGGTGAGGAGACTCAACGTAAATCATATATACAATAATAAATATACGGGAACGGGAACGGGACCACGGTAGCGAACCGGGTATCGGGACGGGACCACGGCAATAACCGGGTATCGGGATCCAAACTGCAGCTGGCGGGACGGGAGAGGGATTTCCAAGTCGGTGGATCAAACCGACAAGGTATCCAAGCTTAGTGATGCCGACTCATAGGTCAAAACCAATCGAGACATATGTAAGTAAATCAAGTATAGTAAATAAACGGGTAAAACGGGGGTGCTCAAGGGCACACTGTCACTTCATATCGGGCAATACATTTCGGGACAAATAACTGTTACTAGTGTAACTTCAATGCTTTCGGGGAAACAAGTAAATCAAGTACAATAAATAAACGGGTAAAACGGGGTGCTCAAGGGCACACTTTCATATCATGTGATGCAAATCTCGGGAAATGAGGAAATATAATGCACTATACCATTTCGGGAAGAATATTGATTGCAAGATCTATTTAAGTGAATAGGGGTCCCGTATGTCGATTATAATAATTACTTGGTACTCCTTGAGTTTGAAGACATTCCGGGCTCCTTATGCCCTTTTACTATTTTCACAACTTAAAATGAGCTTATGGGTAATACTAGATGTTACAATAGCAAGAATCAAGATTATAAACGGTCCATCCTAGGCATGACATTAATCCGGAAACATCGAGCAACCTACTCAGTCATCGAAAGGAATAGAATTAGCGATAACCAAGGAAATAGACTTGTGTTTAGATATAAAGAAGATATCGCGTCGTTCCATCCCGTTCAAGATTGAAATGGATTAACTCCGATGCCACCGAGCCAACCGTGAGGCGTGTCGGCTCAAGACATTCTCACACATGATTCAAACAGTCCAAAGAGGGTAGCCAGGGTCCCACCTAAAACTGAGAATTAGTGCCTAGATCATCACCATTCTTTCTTTTAGTTCCCTAGTCTTAGAGACCTTAGATTAGGGTACAATTGGTCTTAACACTAAGGTATACACCTCTAGGACTCATAGAAAGCCCAAAGGTTTCCAAAAAAACACAATATCAAATTTCACTGGACTCAAACTGAGTCCTCCGATCGATCGGTCGAAATTTCTGTACCAGAAATGTACAGGGTCCGATCGATCGGCCCAAAAAGCCTTACTGTTAAAACACAGGCCGATCGATCGGCCTGTAGGTCCGATCGATCGGACCTGGGCGCAGTGCAGGTCCGGGAACTGATTTTTCCTTCCTTTTTGTTTCCTTTCCTTCCAACACATGATCAACCACAAAGAACCATAAACAAGATGGTTTAAATACATGTTTCCAAGACAATAACATGAGCTAAAGAGCTCCTCATTTCAAATTCCTCTCTTTCCATTCTTTCCATTCACAATTAATCACAAGGTGGAGAAAACTCATTCATGTGAAATCATTTGAAACCTTGACAATATGATGCATACATTTTCCAAGTATGAACAAGAGGGAAATAACTCATCAATAAGCACATTTCGAAATCAATATTAATCTAGTGAAGACAACTACAAAAATCACCAAAACCCTTAGTGAAACAAGATTTTTCTCACAAAACATGTTAATAATCAAAACGATCCAATCAACCACTTGCCTTGGGTTCCAATCTCACAAACCAAGCTCCTAATCCCTTCTTAAGCTCACTTCCAAGCTACAATCAAAAACCCCCAAAAACAACCCTAAAATGGGTTACACAAAGAATGAAAATGAAAGAGCTTTCAATTATACAAATGGAGCTTCTCAAGAGCTAGAGGAACACTAATCTAGGAGATGGGAAGAATCACTTACTTGGAAGGTCCTCTAATGGACAAGGTAAGCTCAAGGAAAGTCTTGTGATGGAGGGTTCTCTTCACAAATGGTATTAATGGGAAGCTTGCAAGATGAGGAAGAAGATGATGAGTTCCATTTCTTGGTTGATGCCAATCTTGGTGTGGATTAGAGGAGGAGAAGCAAGAAGAAGAAAAGGCAAGAAAACCCTAGACTCAAAAGGGTTGTGCTGGAACAAGAAGGATGAAATGAATGGCTAATGGCTTCCCCTTTATTAACAAGTGAGTTGGGTTGGGTTGGGTCCCACAACTAAAGGAGCTAAATGGGCTGAAATCATCTCTTTCGGTACCTCGGATGAATTCGACGAAGAAGGAAGAAATGATCGTCGAAATATCTAGTTTCCAAAAAGTATATGTTTCACGGATTTCGAGAATATCGAGTTTTGGGTACAGATTTGGTGTGCAATGACTGTTTTGCCCTCAAGGCCAAGAAATCGGGTTTCGGGTTCTCAAATGGATACGGGATCAACATGAAAGTTGTAGGATTCCTCAAGATGAATGCAACGGGCCAAAAACACAATACGAAACCAATCGGAAAAATCTCACAAGAAAATGCAAAGCCGAAAAGGGAACCCCCAAAGGGCCCCACAAGCTACCAAAGCACTCAAAAGCCCAAAACTAGAAGAAAAACCATTCTAGCTCACAAACTCAACCCAACAACTACTAATCCCACTAAAAGAACTAATCCACAAATAAAACAACACTAATCCAAGAGATTAGGGGTCGGGTTCTCACAGGGTCCCTCTACAAGATGTGTGGTCCGGATTTCCGAAGGTGGCCCACCTGGGCCCACTTATCTCAATGCCAAAAACCAACGAAAACTCACTGTTCTGTTTACTGTTTATCGAGAAATGCAACAGTCACCTTCTTCCATCCAATTCTCTTCCAATCATTTCCAAACGACATAAAATCATCAAAGAACACTTCTAATCACCATCCATCACCTCCTTGGGCCATTGATCATCCAAATGGGTAAAACCCATCCATCATGGCCATTAATTCCATGAACATAGCTCAAATAGATAGAAATACAGAATATACATCAACAATGGAATTGAATTAACAGAAACAAAGGGAAGAAGCATGCATTCCACGAAATCCAGTATAGGGTACTTGCCTGTGTATAAGAGAGAAGGTTTGTAGAGGGAGGGAAATATAAGAGAAGACCCAGCTGAAATGGGGAAGAAGAAGAAGGAGAAGAACACAGCAGTAACAGTAGCAGCAGCCCAATGGAGAAGAAGGAGAAATAGTAGGGGCAGCTACTGGAGAAATTCCAGCACAGAGATGGTGACTTCCAGCACAGCAGAGGAGGAGTAGAAGTAGTAGCAGAGCTCTTAGGGAAATCTCAGCACACAGTCACCACAGTAGCTTGAGAGGGAAGAAGAGAGTGTGAGAGAGGAAGAAGAGAGGAAATGAGATGGGAAGAAGAGAGAAATGAAGAAGCAATAGTTGCTGCAGCTCCAATGATTCTCAGTAACAGTCGTTTGGGAAGAAGAATTGAGGGAGAGGAGGAGAAGGGAATTGAAATGAACAGTGGAGGCTGGGTTTAGGGTTCTTGGGATAAGAGCCATTTTATAGTTTAGGGGGAGATGGTTGATGACAATAATACCCTTTAGGTTATCATGCAATTAGGGTTAGGGCTGGGGCTAATTAGGTCTTTTGGTAGGAATCTTCTAGAGGATGCACAATTAGTAAAAAACCCCTCCTAATTAATTAGAATCTATACTAAGGCCTATCTAGCACTAATAGCCTAGGATTAATCCAAAACCCCTTACTAATTAAAATACTAACCCCCACTAATCTAATCTAACTACAAGCTAGAAGAACCTAACTAATCACCCTAATAAACCCCTAATTGGCACAATTAAATAGTAATAGCCATAATTAACACAATTAACCAATAATTAGTATTAATTAGCCTATAAAATAGTAATTAGAGGGCCCACAAAGGGTGGGGCCTCACAAAAAGAGTGGTGGGATTTCCAAGAAGAAGAAAAACCCTAGACTCTCTAGAAGGGAACCAGAAGAGAAAAGAAGAGAAAAGAGAGGAAGGGACATCCAACCTTGGGCGTGGGAATGCTCCTGGACATCCCCTCTCTCTTTCTTTTATAGGTTTGGGTAAACCTTCCTCTTTGATCATAATTAGAAGTCCCACTTCTATTATGAGTAAGTGCCCTACTCTTCCTTCCTTTAAGAGTTCCAATTGGATTAGAAACAATCTCTTCTTAGGACTAGCGCGGGGACCACTAGGGATTCCTTAGAAAATGGCTCCAATTGAGAATTTGGACCACACATCTCATGTGAACTCCAGACCACAATTAACTGCAAATAAATCCACTATATAAATCCAATTGATCTCCAGTCTTTGCAATAAATTATAAGAAGACCTTAAACTTCCCTATTCCTACAAGTAGGCCCCTCCATCAATTATACCTATGGATCAATTGGATTAAATCTATCCCATAAAATTAGTTTCATATCTTATTATCCTTGTGACCTAATTAATCACAGTGATCATCAGTACCATCTAATTAACTCTTAATTGACACTTGGCTCTTGGCTGCTTGATAATTCCCTCTGGTGCCACCAGCTGGCTAGAAAGTTCAGCTAAGGCCAAACTCATTTTATTCATATAATAGTTGAGCTTGAAATTCTTAAATGAGTCTAGCAACGACTCAAGGATCGTATCTACCTAAGATTCTGCATCAATCTGAGTACCTAGAACCTCCTATTCATTCAATGAGTCCATCATTCTGAGAACGTGTTTGTGAACTAGGGTTCCTTTAGCTATTTTAGTGCTCATTATAACTGATGACTCCTGAAAAGCGTACATTTTCATACATATTTTGGGTCAATTTAAGGGCTTATTGATATTAAAGAGCTTTATTTAGTGACAAATCATGTTTTTATGCATTTAGGGTCCATTGTAGTGCATTCATGCATAATTTGCTCAAAAATCACACTTTTTGCATAAATTCATGAAACCTGCCATTTTTGGAGATTTACTTTTGGAAAGTCGGTTATTTTGGGTGCATCAAGAAGGGTCCCATGTATCATCCATTTAAATTCCTTACATAAAATTATTCTTGAATCCATTTATTTTAATTTATGTAGGAGAAATCAAGAATGGGACCCACATTGATGAAATTTGAGAGAGATCAAGGGTATGGCATCTTTCATGGTGGACCCACATATCTTGCTATTTTTGGAGGATTTGAAAAGTCAACAATAGAAAGCTAGATTTGTAATTTCAAGATCAAGAAAGGAAAGTGTGCTAAAAGAGTTGACTAAGTCAATCAAAGAAGCTTGGAAGCAAACCAAAGATGGAAAGAGAGTCAAGAAATAAGGAAAGAAAGATCTCAAGATCCCTTTGGACATCCATATGGGTCCTACACACCCCATTGCATAACTATCATTCCATATGTGCACAATTATTTTCGGATTTTTTAGAGGCATCAAGATTAAATTGGCCATAACTCATAATCCAGCCGTCGGATTGGTGCAATCCATACACCGTTGGAAAGCTCTTTTCGAGTAGATATCTTTAGAACCCAAGATTGTGTCAATCAGAGCTTAAACGAGGAAGATATGACCTCTTTAAGTTGGTGCTATAATTTCTCCTCGGAATTGCAATTTTGCACAGGAAAAGTACCAAAAATCTCTCACTCACCTTACTATTTCTTTGAAGACTTGTTGGCCAAGGAAGGGACTTGCTGTTAGTTTTATGGTCTCAATACCAGTGTATGATGAATAGATTGATTAATTTCTTTATTTATCAATATAATCATGCTTTCCTTTCTTGAGATTATTGGTGATTTATTACTTAATGCACATGACCAATATATATGACATAATGGTTCATGAGATGAACCGGGTCCCATTAGTATATTAGATGTGATATATGTATATGGATGAGATCCACATACGGGAGATATGTGTCACAAATCTTATACTTAAAATATCTTCACAACCAGTGATGAGATTGGGCATCTCATCTGACAAGGTTGCAGCACTTTGATCACTATGAGATAGTGTGATTTGTCTCGATCATCAGAATGTAAGATTCTGGATCACGGTGCTGGTACATTGGATGTATTGAAGGACCATGAGAAGCACCTTATGAAATACTGTCTCGATTTAAGGATTGCTCTCATAATTCCCTAGCAATAGGCTCTCAATCCTGAGACATTGATGAACTCAAGTTTCTGTCTATTCATTTGCTTTGAGTCACCAATGAGTGAGGCCAACTGTAGGTCAACACCTCGGTGTCTTGGGTACGTGGTAGTAGGATTGTGGGAACATGCGATGATCAAGATGGAATCTATCTACATTATCCCCTTATGCCAATTAATGGATTTATCATTGGTAAGTGCGCACCCATTCCAATTAAGAGTTAATTGGAATGGTACCAAATGATTACTATAATTAATTGGGGCTCAAGGATAATAAGATGTGGATCTAATATTGGATGAGACAGATTTATTCCAATTGATCCATGGATAATGATGGAGGGGCCTACTTGTGGTAATTGGGAAGTTTAGGGTCTTCATTGAAATATATTCCTAAGACTGGAGTGCAATTGCATTTATATAGTGGAGTTATTTGCAATTAACTGTGGCCCCGGATTGCACATGAGATGTGGGATCGCGTGTCCCAGTTGGAGCCAGCTTTCTAAGGAATCCCTAGTGGTCCCCACGCTAGCCCAATATATTAGAAAGATACTAATTATAGTAGAACTCTAAAAGGAAATAGAAAGTTGCTATTTCTATTTGAAGTGAGACTTCTAATAGTGGTAATAGTAAGTTACTAATTATTAATGGAAGTAGGACTTCTATTTTAATTAGTAAAAGAGGAAGTTACTAATCATATTTGAAGTAAGACTTCTAATTGTGTTTTAGTAAGCGACTAACTGTTATGGAAGTAAGACTTTTATTTCAATTAGTAAGAGGAGGTTGCTAATGTTAGGAATTTTGTATATTGCAATTTGATGGATGCATTTTCATATTAGCATCATTTGATTTACATACACTTGCATTGATTTAGAAAATCTTGAAATCTTGATTTTCACATGCATTGGTTTTAAGTCTTTTAGAAATCATGTTTTATGCATGTTTTGTTTTTATACTTGGATGCAATTGTATTTGAAAAGAGTTATATCAAATCAAGCAAGCCATTGGTTTTAAAGTTTCGAATCATTTTAGGCTTTTTGTGTTTCATGTTTTTAAACATCTTAGTTTGATTTAAAACATGTTTCCAAGCTTGATTTAATGGCCCAAAAATCCCTTCCAAGAAAAACCTTCAAATATGCAAAAGTTAGGGATTTTGGTCCCAGGGGGTCAATCTGCCATGTGGCCGGTCGACTGGCCCAGGGGACCCGGTCGACCGGCCACACTGTGCAGGTTGACTAGGACAAAGAGCCGTTGCTCTTCCAACGGTCATTTTTATGACCGTTTATAGCCAGGTCGACCGGGCACTCGCAGAACTCAACTTTTTGAGTATAAATTGAAGTTCATTCCTTTTCAAAAGTTGGAGATTTTGAAGACTCTTTTGAGGAGCTTTGAGACAAAGAAAAGGGGATGAACTAAGAGAGACCAAAGAGTCATTTGGAGAGCTAAAGCTTGAAAGTCCAAGATCGAATCCTAGAGGGGGGGGGGGGGGGTGAATAGGGTGAGCTCAAAGACCTAGACCAATTTTAATTCTTTTAACTTTTAAGTCACTTATGCATTGGAGAATAATAATGAAATCAACTAAGCAAGCATAATCCATAAAATGAAAGCATAGAGGCAATCACCATAACACAAGCACGTATAGTGGTTCGGCCAAAATTGCCTACATCCACTCCCGGTACACCTACCGGTATCCACTAAATCCACTTAAGGTTTAGGATCACCTCAAACCTTACAAACAACACTATGCTTTTCAAGGCTTAGCATAAACCTTTACAACATATGCTTTTCAAGGCTAAGCATGAACCTTTACAACATGGAACTTTTCTCTTAAACAATATGCCTAATAATGCATGGATAAAGAGAACAATGAAGTGCAAAGAAATGCCTCTTAAAAGGCTAGTTTGAAAATGAAGCTCAAGTTCTAGAACAATGCATGAAAATGACAAAGTCTATGTGAAATGCATTTTCTAAAAGATTACTCTTTCTCTTTTAAAAGATATGAACTTAAATGATGCAAAGTTGTTTAACATATATTTGAGAAAGAGTTGTATGTCTAACACAAGTGATTCATAATGAAAAACAACTTGTTTTCAAAAAGATGATCTAAAGGCTAACAAGTTGATTTTTGAATCAAGAAACTAAAATCATGTGTAACTTAGACATTATGTTGCATTCATAAGTCTCATGTGATTTTTAAAGAACTAAGCATGTTATGAAGGTCAACATCTTAATAGGAAAGCAACTTGTTTATCATGCATTGGAAAATAGATCAAAGATTCAAAACAAAACATGATTTTGAAAAGAGTAGGATTAAAGGAAGCACACCCATTTGAAGATCAAAGGTTGAATAAGAGGAATGGCTTCATAATCCTTGTGAAAATACTCCTAAGAAGTTGCTTAGCCTTGGCCTCAAAGGTCTCTCAAATATCAGCACCTTTCTCCAACCAAAAAGCCACTTTTTATAAAGATAAAGTTGCCAACGGCTAGTCCTCGGTCGACCGAGAAACAGGTCTCGGTCGACCTAGAAAGCACAACGGATATAAATCTGACCGTTGGAGCTTCAGTTCAAAATTCTGCAGAAATGACCTGCAGTTGTCTCGGTCGACCGAGAGGCAGGTCTCGGTCGACCGAGACCACTGCCTGAAACAGCCCAGAAATATGACAATTGAGAGAAACTTGAGGCTTATGAGGGCACCTTCCAAAGGACTTTCAAACACATCTACCAAGCATAAAATCATGACTAAAAGAAGATGAAAACCGAGATTTTAAAGCCATGAAAACTCCAAAACACAATAATGAATTTAAAGCTAGAAACTTTGGAAAGCTTGGAAGGAGTTTTGAAATCAAAAACTCTATGAACTGAAGAGGCAACCTGAACAAGTAAACCATGCATGATATTTGATAAAACAAAGATTCAAGAAGAAGAAATATGCATGATGCTCCTATGAATAAAGCCATGTATGAATGAGAGAACAAGCTATATGAAAGTGAATGCATCCAATCAAATTGCAACAAAACTAAAACTCTAACAATCTCCCCCTTTGCAATTTGATGGCTACTCTTGAAGCTTGAACTCTCTTTCAATTTTCTCTTCAGCTTGAACTCTTGAAGCTTGAACTTTGGATATTTAAGGAGCTTTGGATAATTAAGGAGCTTTGGACATTTGGGAGCATTTGGATCTTTTGGAGCTTTGGATTTTCCTTGTAGGAGCGACGACAAAAGACGACCAACCTAGAAGCTATACACAAAATGCACTCTAGGCAAAGCTACTCCCCCTCAAACAAAGCAACCCTTTTTAAATCTTCTCCCCCTCACTTGGTGAACTCTCTCCCCCTTTGACATCTAATTGCAAAGGAGCCTGCCCATCAAAGATAAAACACATAACCTTGTTAGTAGCACCTGCTTATAAGAGATATAAAAATAAGATTAGAAACAGGTGAGAGGCCAACAAGAAGTTAGAATTCAGGGCAAGGGCCAATGCCCAATTGATGTCTCAATTTAATGAAACGATCATTTCCAAGGGGTTTAGTGAACAGATCAGCCAATTGGGTATCTATAGGGACAAACAATAGTTCAATAGTGCCTTGGTCAGCATGATCACGCAAGAAATGATAGCGAATGTCAATGTGTTTAGTGCGTGAGTGCTGAACAGGATTTTTTGAGATACTGATGGCACTAGAGTTGTCACACATGATAGGCATGCATTGTTGTGGAACATTATAGTCTAATAAGGTTTGTTTCATCCACAACAGCTGGGCACAACAGCTACCTGCAGCAATATATTCAGCTTCTGCAGTAGACAAAGATACAGAATTTTGCTTTTTGCTATGCCAGGCTACTAAGCAATTTCCTAAGAAATAGCAGCAGCCACTAGTGCTCTTCCTATCATCTATGGATCCTGCCCAATCTGCATCACTATATCCAATTAATTGCAGAGTTGAGTCATGAGGATACCAGATACCATAATGAGAAGTCCCATTAATATATTTTATGATACGTTTAACAGCTTTAATGTGAGATTCTCGGGGGTCAGATTGATACCTCGCACAAATTCCTACGCTGAAAGAGATATCAGGGCGACTAGCAGTGAGGTAGAGAAGGCTTCCTATCATGCTCCTATAGAGTTTTTGGTCTGCTTTCTTACCCTGAAGGTCACTAGAGATTTTAGTAGAGGATCCCATAGGATTGCAACTAGTCTTAGATTCTCCTAATCCAAACTTTTTCACTATTTCTAGAGCAAACTTGGATTGACTAAGAAATATACCTTGATCAGTCTGACTAACTTGTAATCCTAAAAAGAACTGAAGGGGTCCTACCAAACTCATTTCAAACGTGGAGCTCATTAACTTAGAAAATCCTTGAGCAAGATGATCAGATGTTGATCCAAAAACAATGTCGTCCACATATATTTGAGCAATGAGAATATCTTTACCAACCTTTTTAATGAATAGAGTCTTGTCCACATTCCCACACTCATATCCATTTTCAAGTAAGTGACTTGTCAGCTTTTCATACCAGGCTCTTAGGGCTTGTTTCAATCCATAAAGAGCCTTTTTCAACTTAAAAACATATTCTGGGTGATGAGGATCCTCAAAGCCTTGAGGTTGAGTAACATACACATCTTCCTCAATTTCACCATTCAAAAAGGCACTCTTCACATCCATTTGAAACAGTTTCATCCTCATGCTGCTGGCATAAGCTAATAGAATTCGAATAGACTCCAATCGAGCTACTGGGGCAAAGGTTTCCTCAAAATCAACTCCTTCAACTTGAGCATACCCTTTGGCTACAAGTCTAGCTTTGTTCCTTATAACATTTCCTGATTCGTCCAGCTTATTCTTGAAAATTCATTTGGTGCCAATTTGACTTTTGCCTTCAGGAAGAGGTACAAGATCCCACACATCATTTTTTCTAAACTGGTTTAGCTCATCTTGCATGGCATCAATCCATTCAGACTTGGTTTCTGCTTCAGAGAAATTCTTGGGCTCAATTTGTGAAACAAATGAATAGTGAGCACACAGATTATGAACCTGTCTTCTTGTCATGACTCCTTTTGAGATATCTCCAATGACATTATCCAGATTATGATTTCTTAAAAGCTTTGTGGGCATAGTGGGGACTGAGGGAATTTCTTCTTCAATTTCAGATGAAATAGGCTGCTCAACTGAGATCTCTTCTTCATCATGAGGAGTATTCTTAATTTGATTAGCCTCATCAACTACAACATGAGCTGATTCCATGACAGCCATAGATCTAAGGTTGAAAACTCTATAAGCCTTGCTTTTATCAGAATATCCTAAGAAGATCCCTTCATCAAATTTTGAATCGAACTTTTCAAGCTGCTCTCTATCTCTTAAAATATAGCACTTGCTACCAAACACCTTAAGATACCCCAGATTAGGTTTTCTTCCAAAATACAGCTCATAAGGGGTTTTGTTAGTGTTCTTTGTCAGATAAACACGGTTAATAAGATAGCATGCGGTATTGACAGCTTCAGCCCACAAGTTTCGCGGGAGATTTTTCTCATTAAGAAGGGTTCTGGCCATTTCTTGAATAACTCTGTTTCTCCGTTCAGCTACTCCATTTTGCTGAGGAGTTTTTGGAGCAGAGAATTGATGACTGATCCCATGGCTTTCACAGAAGTCTGCAAATCTTTCATTTTCAAATTCACCTCCATGATCACTTCTTATCTTCTTAATTTTGCAGTCCTTCTCAACTTGAATTTTCTTACAAATCCTTATGATATTATCTACTGCATCTGATTTAGCATGAAGAAAGGCTACCCATCCAAATCTCGAATAATCATCAACCATCACTAGGATATACTTTCTCCCACCAATACTCTGAACTGGTCCAATGAGGTCCATATGAATGAGTTCAAGGGGACGAGCAGAGGATATATCTTTTATACCTTTAAAACTTTTCTTGATCTGTTTACCCATTTGACAAGCCTTGCACAATTCAGATTTGTAATCATCTAATTTGGGTATTCCTCTAACAATTTCTTTCTTTGATAAGATCTTCATCAGTTTGTAATTTATATGTCCCATTCTTTGATGCCACAACTGATTTTCTTGAACTTTAGACATTAAACACATGGATTCATTCTCACTACATTCTTCTATGGTATAGATGTTATCTTTAGTACGTAATCCAGTGAGTAGAACTTTGTGGGATTTCTCATCCAGAACTTTGCAAGATTTGCTGTCAAAGACAACTTTGTTTCCTTTGTCACACAACTGACTTATGCTCAAGAGATTATGCTTTAAACCATCCATAAGGAACACATCTTTTAATGTAGGCATTTGATCTCCTCCAACACAGCCTTTTCCTATAATTTGAGCTTTCCGATTATCTCCAAAAGACACATTACCTCCATCATAGTCCTCAAGAGTGATAAATCTAGAACGGTCTCCAGTCATATGCTTGGAGCAACCACTGTCTAAAAACCATCTAGAGTTTTCTTTAACTTTAAGAGCGGTTTGAGCAAAAAAATTCTTGACACTTTTCTCTTTTTCAATCCAAGTAGCCTTAATGAAGGTAGAGGTAGAAGTCTTGGGAACAAACTTGAAATGAGCTCTAGAACTAAGATTTTGAGACATCCTAAACTTAAAAGGACAGTTAGGAACTAGATGACCTATTTGATTGCAAAAATGACAAGTCCATCTAGAGGAAAAGAAGATTTTACCTATAGGTTTGAGATGAGTCCTAGTATTATGTTGAAAGCTATTCTTCTTGCTACTAGAGGAGCATTCATAACCTATACCATTCTTGTTACCAAAGACTTTATTCAAGCCTAACATTTGATAGAATTTGTCATTGCCTAAGGTAAATTTTTCAACAACATGTTTTCCCTTTTCAAGTTTCATTTGAAGAGATTCTGATTCTTGTTGACTAGATTCCAACAGACATTGTAATTTATGAATTTCTTTTTCAGCTTTAGCAAGATTGTCATTAGAGGTAGTCAACTTAGATTGAACATTTTTTATCTCATTGTCTTTCAACATTAATTGATCTTTTAAAACATCTAGATCATTCACAAGCCTTTTAGATTCACTTTTTAAGCTTTTATTTTTCTTGGTTATGACTTCACATAGTTCATATAGTTCCTCATAGGCTTGATGAATATCATTGTCACTATTCTCTTCATTTACTTCTTCTATTAATATGTTATGATCATTGTTTTCTTCAATGGGAGTGAAGAGAAGCCAAGAAGTGGAATTATCATTATCTTCATCATTTTGAGGTTCATTATTGTCACTACTTTCATCTTCATCATCATCCCAAGTTATGTTTAAGACTTTCTTTCCTTTCTTATCTTTCTTTTCAGATTCCTTAGGGGAGGGACAATTTTGAGCAATGTGACCAAAGCCTTTACAATTATAACATTGCACATCCCTTTTGGTAAAAGATCCCCTTGAGTTTCTTTGAAATTTTTCATTTTTAGAATCTTCAGAATATTTATAGTTCTTTTTGTTCTTAAGGAAATTCTTGAACTTCTTAGCAAGTAAAATAGTGTTTTCATCATCACTCTCACTCTCATTGTCATTTTCTTTATGTTGGGAGCTAAGAGCTACACCTTTCTTCTTGCTAGGGGCTTCAAAGTCTAATTCATAGGTGAGAAGATTTCCTCTAAGTTCTTCTATTTTGATCTTGTCCACATCTTTGCTTTCGGTTATAGCAACTATCTTAGGTTTGAACCTTTTGGGAAGAGATCTTAATATTTTCCTAACAGCTTTGGACTCATCCATCTTCTCTCCTAGACCTATGAGGGAATTGACAATCTCCATGAATTTAGTATAGAACTCATCAAATGTTTCTTCCTCTTGCATTTTGAGTTCCTCATACTTAGTAGACAACATTTGGATTTTAGCAACTTTGACTTGATTGGTCCCTTCATGAGTGGTCTCTAAGGTATCCCACACTTCCTTAGCAGTAATACAATTTACTACCCTATTGAACTCTTCTTGGGACAAGGCACAAAACAAGGAATTTTTTGCTTTAGCATTTAGATTTGCCCTATCTTTCTCTCCTTGAGTCTAATCTTTCTTGGGCTTAACTTTGATAGCAATGACATGTCCTTCAGAATCTTGTTTAGTGATAATGGGATCATGATACCCTTCTTCAATGATACTCCAAACATCTACATTTTGAGATTCAAGAAAGACTTGCATCCTAATCTTCCAATACCGGTAATGAGAACCATTGAACAAGGGAGGTCTATTGGTGGCATGGCCTTCTCCTAATTGGGATTGCATGGTGACCACAAAAGCTAAAACTCACTCTAAGGATTCTAACTCTAGGTTGTTAGACCTAAGCAAGAGCACCTAGGCTCTGATACCAATTGAAAGTCCAAGATCGAATCCTAGAGGGGGGGGGTGAATAGGGTGAGCTCAAAGACCTAGACCAATTTTAATTCTTTTAACTTTTAAGTCACTTATGCATTGGAGAATAATAATGAAATCAACTAAGCAAGCATAATCCATAAAATGAAAGCATAGAGGCAATCACCATAACACAAGCACGTATAGTGGTTCGGCCAAAATTGCCTACATCCACTCCCGGTACACCTACCGGTATCCACTAAATCCACTTAAGGTTTAGGATCACCTCAAACCTTACAAACAACACTATGCTTTTCAAGGCTTAGCATAAACCTTTACAACATATGCTTTTCAAGGCTAAGCATGAACCTTTACAACATGGAACTTTTCTCTTAAACAATATGCCTAATAATGCATGGATAAAGAGAACAATGAAGTGCAAAGAAATGCCTCTTAAAAGGCTAGTTTGAAAATGAAGCTCAAGTTCTAGAACAATGCATGAAAATGACAAAGTCTATGTGAAATGCATTTTCTAAAAGATTACTCTTTCTCTTTTAAAAGATATGAACTTAAATGATGCAAAGTTGTTTAACATATATTTGAGAAAGAGTTGTATGTCTAACACAAGTGATTCATAATGAAAAACAACTTGTTTTCAAAAAGATGATCTAAAGGCTAACAAGTTGATTTTTGAATCAAGAAACTAAAATCATGTGTAACTTAGACATTATGTTGCATTCATAAGTCTCATGTGATTTTTAAAGAACTAAGCATGTTATGAAGGTCAACATCTTAATAGGAAAGCAACTTGTTTATCATGCATTGGAAAATAGATCAAAGATTCAAAACAAAACATGATTTTGAAAAGAGTAGGATTAAAGGAAGCACACCCATTTGAAGATCAAAGGTTGAATAAGAGGAATGGCTTCATAATCCTTGTGAAAATGCTCCTAAGAAGTTGCTTAGCCTTGGCCTCAAAGGTCTCTCAAATATCAGCACCTTTCTCCAACCAAAAAGCCACTTTTTATAAAGATAAAGTTGCCAACGTCTAGTCCTCGGTCGACCGAGAAACAGGTCTCGGTCGACCTAGAAAGCACAACGGATATAAATCTGACCGTTGGAGCTTCAGTTCAAAATTCTGCAGAAATGACCTGCAGTTGTCTCGGTCGACCGAGAGGCAGGTCTCGGTCGACCGAGACCACTGCCTGAAACAGCCCAGAAATATGACAATTGAGAGAAACTTGAGGCTTATGAGGGCACCTTCCAAAGGACTTTCAAACACATCTACCAAGCATAAAATCATGACTAAAAGAAGATGAAAACTGAGATTTTAAAGCCATGAAAACTCCAAAACACAATAATGAATTTAAAGCTAGAAACTTTGGAAAGCTTGGAAGGAGTTTTGAAATCAAAAACTCTATGAACTGAAGAGGCAACCTGAACAAGTAAACCATGCATGATATTTGATAAAACAAAGATTCAAGAAGAAGAAATATGCATGATGCTCCTATGAATAAAGCCATGTATGAATGAGAGAACAAGCTATATGAAAGTGAATGCATCCAATCAAATTGCAACAAAACTAAAACTCTAACAAAGCTTGGATTAATGAAGTTAAATCTCTAAGTAAGCTCTACCTCTCTTAATCATAGTTTACATGCTTTGTTTAAGTTATTGGTAAATGATTTTGTGCTTGATAACTATGATGTGATGAATCCATTCTTCTCTTAATCTTTGATCTAATTAAAGATTGGATTCTTCACTTTGTTTTCATCCAAGTTGTTTTTAAATCTTCCTTAATCATGCTTAGCCTAAATCTTTGATTTCTTTTATATAACATGATTCATTTTCTTGGTTGAAACATTACTTGTTGTTTTCATTCATTTAAACTTTAGTAAAATTAATTTGGTTTTGAAAACAACATTGCACATGCAACACATGTTCTAAGTTAGTCATTTTCATACAACTTGTTAGTCTTTGATTTTCATATCATTAACAAGTTGATTTTCATACATGTGATTTGCATTAAACTTCAATCAAATCTTTTATGTGCATTAAACTTTGAAATGCTTTAAGCATATATTTGATTGAGCCTTCTTTTTAAACTTGATTGAAGTTATCACACACACACATCATGAGCATACACATTTGCATTCATTTAGTGTTTGTGTGAGTTTGTTATTCACTTTCATATCCGCCTACTTTAGAGGCAAATACATTGTGCTTAAATTGTATCTCTTAGAGTGTTCTTTTGTGAAGACACCTTCTTAGAGAAATCTTCATTTGTAAAGGTTATTGCTTAGCCTAAGAAAAGCATCTTGTAAAGGTTATTGCTTAGCCTAAGAAAAGCATCTTGTAAAGGTTATTGCTTAGCCTAGAAAAGCACATTGTGAGGTTGTTGTTTAGCCTAGAAAAACAACATTGTAAAGGTTATTGCTTAGCCTAGTAAAAAGCATAATTAGTGGAAATCCGGTGGGGTGATTGGATCACAAGCCGGTAGTGGACGTAGGCATTGAGGCCGAACCACTATAAACCTTTGTGTTGTGGTGCTTGCTTTTGTGGTGATTGTTTATATTAGCTTCCGCATATTGTTTGATTAATCATCACATGTGACTAGTTTATGTTAAGAAGTTAAAATTGGTCTAAATTAGTCATAATTCTAGCTCACCCTATTCACCCCCCCCCCCCCCTCTCTAGGGTTAGGATCCCAGGACTTTCATTTGGTATCAGAGCCTCGTGCTCTATCTTATAGGATCAAGTGTTTGGAACTCTTGATTAGGTGTAAAAACCTAGAGTCAAAACCCTAGTGTTGTGCTTTTATGAAAATCATTAGAATGGACTCCACTATGCTAGACTATGTAGATTCTTCTAGACCCCTCATTCTTCCTTCTATTGGAGATTCAAACCCTCAAATTAATGAATCTCAATTTGATTTAAAAGAAGAAGAAATTGAATATAATGAAGATGAACTTCAACAAGCCTTTGAAGAGTTATATGAATTATCCTTAAAGCTTGAGAAGAAAAACAACAGTTTAAGAGAAGAATCTAAAAATCTAAACAAAGAATTAGCTTCTTCAAAAGATGAACTTAGAGAGAAAGAAGAAGTAATAAATTGTGTAGAATCTAAGTTCATGATCTCTTTAAATAACCTATCTAACATTCAAGATGAACTAAAAGAATTAATGATGGGTTATGATAGTGTCAATAAGGAAATTTAAATCTAAGAGATCAAATAAAAAGGCAAGATGAAGACATTAACAATTTAGAATCCAAGTTAACCATTTCTACGGAAAATTTATCTAATTCTCAAAATAAGATAAAAACTCTAGAACTTGGATCTAATGTCATTAATGAACTTAAATTTGAATTAAAACTTGCCAATGAAGAGCTAAGCAACTATAAGGAAATTGAAAATGAACTTTCAAAAGTCAAAAATGAAAATTCAATCCTTATAACCAAAGTCACTCAACTTGAAAGCTATAAACAAAAGTATGAGTGCAAGTTTACCCAAAGTGAAGATAGACTTGAAAAATTATTTAAATTGGGTAAACCTCATGGAGATAGGACGGGTCTTGGTTTTAATAAATATACTTCACATGACCCTAAATTCACCAACACTTTTGTGAAATTTGAGTCCTCTTTCTCTAGCACTCTTTCTCCTTTGCCCAAAATCAAATGTAATTATTGTGGCATTGAAGGGCATTTTAGGTTTGAGTGCAAACTAAGAAGAAGAAGCCATGTGTCTAAACCAATCTTTGAACTCAAGAAGGTAGAATCTAAATCTATGAAGGGTAAGACACTAAAAAACAAAGAAGACTCCAAAAAGATTAAACAAGTTAAATCAATTAAAATGGAGTCTCCTAAAATAGATTCTAAAAAGTTTAAACAAGTTAAACCAAGTTTAAAAGAATCTATGAATAAAAAGCTTCTCAACCTATCTCCCTTATATCAACCCATGAAAGAACTTTTGAAGAAAGTTGCTAAGTTAAATTTAAAATTCAAAAGTCAAGTAAAGGGAGAAAATAAGAAGAAAAGAAAAGTGAAACAATCCCCTAAGAAACAAACCCACCAACCTCAAAAGACTAATCACCAATCTAAGCTAAATTTAGTCAAATCTAAATATCATGGTGATAAGTTCAAATTGAAAATTTATCAAGTTAAATCTCCTATAGTTGGCGGGACTCCAAAACAAGACCTCAAAGATCAACCATCTCAAGACCTTAGGTGGATTACTAAAGTTATTTACTTAGACAAACCTTAAGGCCTTGAACCTCCTTGACCAACCTTTCATTTCAAGTTAAATCATATTGTTGGTCATGTTGCATTTGCATTTTGTTTCTATTTAGTCACATCTTTTAAAATGCAATGTTTCTTTGTGATCATTTGATTTTGTCTTCATGAACTTTTAAGTTATATCTCTTGGATTTCAAAATCATTTGATTGCAATACTTTCATGATGGATTTGCATTTTGTTCATATAGTTATATCTCTTGTAGTGCTTATCTATTCATGATCAATTGATTGTGATTACAAATGCTCTCATAGCTAGATTTTTCATGATCAATTGATGTTGGAAAATCATTTGATGGATGTCATAGTTAGATCTTTTTTGTAAATCAAATGATTTGAAGCACGTTAAGTTTTCCATTGAGTTTTCATAGTTATATCTCTTGGTATGGAAAATTTGTGAGTGTCTATTGTTTTACAAATTGAATAATTTACAATAGTACACTTCTTGTTTTTCAAAATCACTTGCTCTTAATTCTATAAATGATTCTTTATTGGAATTTCAAATATTGAAGTGATTTGAGAAACTTTGGAAAATGTTCTAAGCTTTATTGGTTGTATTTATAGAAGCATTTTCCTTGAATTTATTTCCTTGTGCTTTATTATGATTTTATCATTTGAAAGGAAATAATTTTTACAAACAATTTGCATCTTTGCTCATTTAGTTACATTCCTTTTATGCAAATTGATTTTGATGTCTTACATTGCTTGGTTGGATATGGTTTCATTGATTTGCATGGTTGTGCCTAACTTGGTATATTTTTTCATTAATGCAAATTGATGATTGTTTATGTGCTTAATAGTAAAATCTTTTGTTTTATTATCATTTGAGCCTAATAAGTACATATGTGATTTAATGTGCTAAGTTCATTTGGAATAAACCCCATATCCTTTTCCATTGCATTGTAAGCTTAGTACATTTGCTAAGAGTGGAGATGTTACATGATAGATTGATCCCTTTAACTTCATACCTTCTTGTGGTTACATAGTTATATTTTTTATCGATGATATGGTATGAGTTAGATCTTGAGTGTTGATTGATCCTCTCTATGCAAATGTCAAATTGTTTCATGTATGCACTACAACAAATTGCACTTTTAGCCACGTTTTTTGGCGACGCTTTTATAATTTCGTCGGTAAAAGGTAAACTTTTACCTACGTTTTATATAAAACGTCGGTAAAAATTGATTTTTACCGACGTTTTATTAAAAAACGTCGGAAAATGTCACTGTTGCATTTTACTTTATTTAAAACCATAGACTATTACTGACGAATTAAAAACGTCGGTAAAATAAAATTTTAGCGACGATTTATTAGTTTTACCGACGTTTTTTTTCGTCGGTAAAATGCGTTTTTATTTTATTTTTTACTTTACCGACGAAAAAAAACGTCGGTAAAAATATTGTATTTTTTATTTATTTTTATTTTACCGACGAAAAAAAACGTCGGTAAAAGTATTTTATAATTTATTTATTTATTTTTTGCCGACGAAAAAAAATTGTCGGCAAATATAAATTTTATTATCAGCTATAAAATAAATATTGATTTTAACTTTTAGCGACGTTTATGTGAAACGTCGGTAAATATATTTTTATTTTTAAGAAAATTAAAAATGGGGGATATTTAGCGACGAAAATGTTTTGTTACAGACGAAAATTTGCTTCGGAAAAATTATTACCGACGTTCAGTGTAAAATGTCGGTAAATATGTGTTTAGTGTTTTTCCCTTTTTCCTTCTCCTTTGTCTCCCGCCAACGCACCCTCATCTACTCATCTCTCTCTCTCTCTGTCTCTCTCAATCTGCTCTCCTCTCTGCTCATCTCTCTCTCATCTGCTCATCTCTCTCTCTCGATCGGCGCTCGCTCTCTCTCTGTCTCTCTCGATCTGCTCTCCTCTCTCTCTCTCGATCTGGTTTTTCCCTCTTTTCTCTCTCTCATCTGCTCTTCTCTCTCTCTCTCTCTCGATCTACTCTCCTTTCTCTCTCTCGATCTGGCTTTTCTCTCTCTCATATGCTCATCTCTCTCTCGATCTGCTCATCTGCACCGTCTTGGACCAAAGCAACTGCTATCTCACCGCACTGCAACACCACTGAGGCCACCCACCGAGGCCCTGCAACCCAACTGATCTCTCTCACCAGCTGCCTTCCTCTTCCAGGTTCGGATTTCACATTTTCTCCTTTTGTATTTCTCTTTATTTGTATTTGATTTGGAATTCTCTCATGGATGCCTCTCTTTCTTAATGACAAAAGGGAAAACCAGAGCTCTGGTTTCTTCTTGTTTTACTTGTGTGCATAGAAAACGCCCACCATCTGTTTGTTTATTTTACTCTAATATTTATCTTTATTTGTAAAGAGTGCTTCCCATGTGTTCGTTTATATTCCTTTGTTAAAGAAGCTAGAAGAGGATTTGATGTTGGGATTAAGATTAATGATTGGAATAGCCCAAAAAGTGCCCTCTCCTATGTGGGCTCACCTATGGCTCATTTGTGATTCATAGTCAAATGAGCTCCATGGAAGAATTACTAAAGAGACCTGATTATTATTAAGAATGCAATTCAGGTTTGGAAGATACTTTATTCACCTCGTGATTAATTGTTGCAAGAATGAAAGAAATGTAAACTTATATAGATCTCTGGTTATCCAAATGCAAGATTGCAATTAATACCAAAAAGTTGAACTTCCCAAACAAAATGCTCCTCCTTAGTCATTTGACTTGCAAAAGAAAATAAAAAAAATTCACATTTAATCATTGCAATATACACTGCCTTAATCACCTTAAAATGGAACTAGGATATTAATGACACTGCTAAGCCACAAGTTTTTCAGAGTTTACACAACCTTGGAATATTGTTCTCCATTCATGGTTAGTTTTTATGTTGTAAAACTTCAACTAGGATGTATTGTACTTACAGTAGGGAGAAGCTTGCAGTTTTGGTTCTTGGCACAGTCATTCAAATGCCAGATAGCATCTCCTTGACCATCAAAAGTCTCACTTCCTATGATAGTCAACCCATCTATCCATCCAAAGAAAATCCAATCTCCTGTTGGATACTTGTTTAGGTCTGTCTCTGCTTTCAAATGACCCTATGCAACCACATTAACATGGTTCAGTATAAAGAATCACATAAAAATGTATTGTTCTATGATAGGTCATCTTATTCTGTCTGCACACTCTCCATACTACTCACATATTTTCATGGCCCTATGAACACCTGACTAGAAATGCGTCTTGGATGTTCCATACACTCATTTCTACTAAAATGTTCTCAGGTCAATACTACTCACATATTTTCATGGCCCTATGAACACCTGACTAGAAATGCGTCTTGGATGTTCCATACACTCATTTCTACTAAAATGTTCTCAGGTCATTTCAATCTATGCTTACACTTTAGTTGTATGTATGAAAGTTTTTGAACTCTTGCCTCCAATTTCATTTCTATACTTGGTCATTCCAATTTTTGAACTCATGCCATATGTTTGGTTTTTGTGATTCTAGAGACATGCATTCTTCTTTCTGCTAAAATCTGTGAGTTAAATTATATTTTGGCATCTTCATACCACTGTTTGGTGAAGGGTCATGTTGTTCTGAGGTTATGTGGGTTTTGAAGTTTATGCTATTTTCTTTAGTTTTTTTTTAGCAGGTTATTGGTAACAAATGGGATACTTATCTTGATCTTCTTCAAGCTGATTACACCGAAGGGTGAGCTCCATCTTCTTTCTGTTATCAGAGTACATGAATTTCTTTATATTCTTATTGAATTTTGCATATCCAACTTATTAAGCAAAATCAAAGTGGGTAGATGTGTAAGGTGGACTGTCTGAATCAAATGCTTTGTGATAGCATTAGTTGTCATAGAACCAATCTTATCAAATGCCACCTACAATAGTCATCAAATTTGGAATAAGAGCTCTTGCTTTTAGGATAATTATAGAAAATTAAGTCAGGAATGCAGGAACTCATTTTCCTTATAGGGTGGACCTCTACCATGGTATAATGAGTCAGTTATCTTCACTACAATACATGAAAGCACAAATGCAAGAGCGTTGATTATCTTAAACTATGAGCCCCCAACTGGATGGGCTATTAGCTCAAACTGTGCACGAGTAGTGATTCAGTGTCAAGAGTCATGGCACTAACACAGGGCATGTCAGCCAGTAGAAGCAGCACAACATGTCTCCTTGCCACCAATGTCTTAATGGCAGAATCCTAAAAAAAAGAAATCTCTCTCTCTCTCTCTCCAGTTTGAGAAATCATTAGTTGGGTCTTCTAAAATGTGGGCAAGTGCTTCTCTAACGTGTCCAAAAAACATCAAAGAAGGTGAAGAAAAAAAAATGAAAGCAACTGAAAGATAACAAGTAAATCTGAAACCAGCTAGAATAACTCAAACTAAAGTATCAAAGTGACGTCTTGTCCCTAACATAAGTAGAGTTACAATGATATTTTTAAATTAGAGTGGTTTGTTTTCAAGGTTAAACTTAACCAAAGGTAAATGTAGAAGCTGACAGTAGTGGAAAGGGTGTTTTCAACTTTTATGATTGGTTCTAGTGTAAATCAGCCGAAATTGATGAAAGACCTTTCTTCAGTTTAATGGCTGATCAATAATGTTAGGAGAGTATAGATGATTGTTTGTAGAAGCTGAAAACAGAGGTAGTTGTTTGTAAGGATACTAAAAACAGGTGGCTAGATGTAAATTTTCCTACAAGCTTTTATATAGGCGTGCATAGGACAAAGAGGTTGCTCAAAGCTTGGGATTGAAGTGTTCAACTTTTATTGAGCTATGCTGTTGAAAATCAATGTGTTTGACTGCCTGTATAGTGTGGACTGAGCAGTGAGCACCTTTGTCAGATTGAAGGGGTGAAAATGCAATTTAAAGTGTGGAATCCATTTGAGGAATCAATCTAAGAGTGTTTATTTCCCTTTTTCTCTCGAGATTTGAGTGGAAAAGTTTCAATCCCTAACAAGCTTTTGGATTGTATCCCAATGCACCCTAAGTTGATTCGTTGTTTTTGTTTATCCTCTGGACAATGATTCATTTCTAATAAGCTAGCTTTTCTTTTTCTTTCTTTTGGAAGATTTTGTTATTTCATTAGGAGATGTTTGACTTTTCGTCGCTAAGGGATATGGATCTTAAGTTGATTTGATTTTGATTGCACTGTAACTGCTCACCAGAGTCACAGATATGGTTGTGTTCACAGAGGTTCATCGGCAGTCATCTGTGAGCGCATTGTTTTATTGATTTTTTTAAATTTCTTTATCAAATGTGATTACTAATGATTAGAGTATGGGAAGAGAGAAACTTGCAGCTGTTTTCTATTCACTTGTTGCTTATATTAGAGTCAACATGTTGATTTAACCATGTTACTTAGTTAGGGCCTGTTCGTTTGCATTATAATACATAGGATTCCTACCATTATCATCAACATGATCAATGTAACTCTCATATTTATTTTAGTCGTCCATCAATGTTATATCTTGCAGAATTCCAAGTTGGCATCAGAGTGGATGCTTTTGAATTGAAACACAAGTCATGTGTGTTACATGACGAAACTGAATTGTAATGCTACTATCATCTTCAATCTGTTTTATTCTAAGATATCAACATATGAAGTGATTCAAGTCACTATATATCATTATCAAGATTTTAAAATCTATATACTTTATGAGAAATATTTAGTATCCACTTTAATGGTGACATTACTGCAGAGTCACTATTGACCAAACCAATATTCAGAACCACTAAAATATCTGTCTTGATATTGATCACAATTTTGCAATAAAACAGTAGAAAGGAATTGAATCTTATCTTCTTATTGAACAGGACCTATCCTCCTTGAGGATTATCATCTGATCGAGAAGCTTGCTCAATTCAATAGAGAGCGCACTCCAGAGCGTGTTGTCCATGCCAGGGGAGCCAGTGCAAAGGGTTTCTTTGAGGTCACCCATGATATTTCTCATCTCACCTGCGCCGACTTCCTTCGGGCTCTGGGAGTCCAGACTCCAGTTATTGTTCGGTTCTCAACAGTTATCCATGAGCGAGGCAGCCCCGAAACTCTGAGAGACCCTTGAGGTTTTGCTGTGAAGTTCTATACTAGAGAGGTAATGAGTGTCATTGCCATATTTTCATTTTTGTCATATCTCAGGTTCTCTTTAGTTACTTTTGAGATGTGAATTTCTTGCTATAGTCTCTGGATTTGTTAAACTGAGATAATCTGTTTTCTTTCCAATAGATTGAATTCTTCTTACCAATCAACATACCTTTATATTTCCACCCCTCCAGCTCAAAGTAGATAATATCTAGAGCTTCTACAACAGTTTTAATTTTTCCTTTTTTTCTTTTTATTATTTTAGTGTTCTTGTATTGAAAGTCTGCTAGAGCCAAAGCTATGTTATTCATAACTCTGTATGTTGTATAGTTTCCATCGTCCACTGAATTTTACGATACCATATTCAGAAAAGAGCTGAATATTTGAATGGTAATATTTAGCAGAATAATTTGGCTAGATTAATGTCTATGAGATTGGGCTTCCTCCAACATGACAATATCTAAATGTCACTATATCGAAATTTGCACCACACAGCTTGTTAAAATGCTCCCCAAGTTACCATTGGGCATGACGATGATGGAGAACAGGGCTCCTCTCACTGTCAGCTTCTGGCACCATCACCTCTGTGTAGTGAGACTTGTTGTTTGAAGTGATTTTAATGGCCTTCATCT
Source organism: Cinnamomum chago (assembly GCA_038049695.1). Lineage (NCBI taxonomy): Eukaryota > Viridiplantae > Streptophyta > Magnoliopsida > Laurales > Lauraceae > Cinnamomum > Cinnamomum chago. The sequence goes on along the minus strand of CP142455.1, from coordinate 44,753,167 downwards.
CCTCTAACAGTGTAGAGAACACTCTAGTCACCTTCAGGTCCTTTGTAATCCTCTCAAATCTCTGTTTCCTATGAGATCCAATGCATCCAAAGAGAAAGGTCCTTGAGTACCATTAGAAAGAATGATCCTGATCTTGATTTTAGGAGATCTTAGGAAATCCTACTGTATGTACTATACCAAATACTTTTTAGGAGTGGATTGAGTTTTAGATGGTTTTTCAAGTACATGAAAACCCGGAGTTAAATCTCATGAGTCACTGATGAACGATCACCTTGTTTGTGTTGCTTGTTAATTTTGTAGGTGTCATGGTTCACTTGTAACTGAAGAGGAAGCCGTTCTTTTGAGGGTTTTAAAATATGGGCTTTAACTAAGTCCTCATATAATCCACCAGCTTTTGAAGTTTGAACACAGTTACTTTGGTTGTTTGGAATAGACTTGCACTCTGAAAAGTGCTAGAATTTATTTGTTCACTAATGTCATTTATACAATGAAGTCCAATCAAAGATGAAAAGAGAGTTGTGCGTGCACACACACCTGGTAGCTGCCATGACTATGTTTTTGAGCTTTCTTGTTGGTTATGAATCAACACTAAAAACCTACAAGGATGATAACAAAAACAAAATATATAAATTTGAAAAACTTATATATAGAATCATACTTAGATGAAGGAAGGTAGTGTGATGATTATTTATTTGTGATGGCTTAATGGCCCTATTCTAATGGCTCACATGGCATGTTGGTGGACCAAATGGAGGGTTTGGATTGGACATCTATCAAAAAAAGAAAAAAAATCCCTTTCTGGGGTTGCTATTCATGCCTTTGATGTTAGCCCCTGGGTACTCATTATGGAAAGAGACCTAGGGGTATGAAAAGTATCACCTCCATCGACCAACCTCTGTTTCTCTCTGTTTAAATCATTGGAACTCAGTTGCCCTGTACCTAGGTTACTTGTAATTCTAATTACAAATAACACTTGCAGGTAGCTCAGTTTATCTAAATGGTTTTATTAACCTACTTAAAGTGCATATCCAGAGTATACCTAATACTCGAACAGAATGGTTCTTTGCCTGATGATGATGATCCTTTCCTTCACTCACACAATCAAAGCCAGTGAGCCCTTCTTCTCTGTGGTTCTCTCTGCCATGTTCCTTGGAGAAGTGGTGTTGATTTAAATCCTCTATGATATGATACTGTTGCATGTGTTTGTGACCCCTGACAGCTGGGAAAGAGTGGCCTAAAGTCAGAAGGGAGTTTGATAAACTGTGTCACCCAAGCAATCAGATCTTGGATTCAGATGGGAAGTCCTTGTCAAAAAGGGACCCGCCCACTTGCTCCAAGCCCCTTCCTGGCTGTTCTGACTTCAAGCAGGTTGGCATCTAATTCATTTTTTACTCTTGTAGTTGTTGTGCTCATGTGTGGATGACTTTAGAGCTGGGTCCCACCATCATGGGCAGCATATGGATGTCAATGGATTGGGTCTCTTCATGGAGGGTCCCATCCACATCCCTAGGCCAGGAGGCTCAATGTCTATTGTCTATCCATGGTGTACTTGCATGCTTGTTGACAACTCCTAACTGACCTTTTAGTGTCTGTAATAGCAATTGTTTTAGATTTTGTTTCTTTTCATGTGATGTCATAATGATGAATGTTTTTGCATGATGATTTCGCACTTCAAGATTTCATTTTTATTTCAACCAGTTATTTATACCCAATTCAGGAATTAGTAGCCCTTCATTTTGCATCTTTCATCAAAAGTTTTAATTATTTCAGGTCTAGTTAGGTTAACCCATCTCCCATTCTCTCAACAGCTGACACATCATCTAAAATCTTTTCTAGATTTTTGTTTTGTTTGAATTTTTTTAACGTATTGACGCCTTGAATGAATTTGGAAATATTATAATTCCCATGAGATAAAAAAACTCGCTCTCAGGGTTATTGGTTGAGGGCAGATAATGGTTGATGGTAACCATTCAAAAAAAGAAAAAGAGAAAAGGAATGAGTGAGTTAATGATTTTTCAAGCTTAGTTCTGTTGCAACTGATAAAAATAAAACAAAATTATAAAAATAAAAGCAAGAGCAATGAATTTGAATGTATACAGTGTATCAATGTGAGATTCAAGTGGTAGGTGTTTGGCGGACCTAGGATTTTTGTTTGACAGAAGGCCCTTCTCTTCTTTCTTTCTTCCTTTTTTACATCCATCATTCATTAAAATATACATGTATTGATAAGTTCATAGGTTCTCTGATTTACAATTAGAGGCCAATTGTGGTTTTTTCTTCAAAATGTCAACAATTAAATTGTTAGCTTTCTCCATTGTCTTCTTCAATTCATCTTCTGACGTTTGATACTTGTTGCAAAAAGATGCAATATGGATCAACCTGCAAATACCACCATCCAAAAGAGAGGCATGTGACACTGGCTGCTGGCACTCTCAGCTCACAAGGACTTCCTCTGGTAAAAATTTGATACTCATCCTTTTCTATTCTTTGTCCACTTGATGTGCTTATCTAAGTCTTCATAGACACTTTTAACACCAGCCATCTCTTTTATTCCATAAAAGAGTTGTCAGACTTGACAGCTTGGTTCAAGTAATCATGTTACAAAGAACAATATTCATGCTTAAGCATGTCTTATGCAATTAGGGATCTGTATTGGCAACCATGGTTTTAAAACAGTGTCACTACTCAGCAGTACAAGTGACTCGTGGACAAAAGAAGTCCATTAGACTCAGCTGAGCCCGAGCTACTTGTTAGATACTGAATCTGATACTATTTGGCCAAGAATTTTTCTTAGAATCTGATACTAAAAAGTCCATTCGGAATACATTCTATTTTAACCTTTCTTTGTTTGTCAGTCAATGGGTTAAAGGGACCTGGCTCGCAACTGCCGTTCATTCATTTTTCAAGAAGTCTTGGTGTGATGGATGCTTGTCTCAGAGTACTCAAGTTAGAGGTTTTATTTACATATCATGGAATAACATGCCCTATGATTGGACTTGTACCTGCTATTTCTTCCCCACCTCCCCCCTTCTTTCCCCTTTATTTTGCAGGAAAATCTATAGTATTTACATGAACAGGTGCCCACTCTTGTCATCATCGGATCAATGAATAGGAAGATGGGGAATCATTTTTTTTTCTTTCTGTTTGCAAGAATATTTTCTATTTACTAGCTAATGATTATTTTTCATACACCACCTCAAGAGTTGTATTACAGTGGAGTGAATAGTTTGGATTGGCTCTCTTGCAACTAATTCAGTTACCTATTTCTTGTTATAGAGTTTTCTTAAAGAGATTAATAGGCAATTCCTTTGTAACTTCATTCATATATGATGTCTATACTATGCAATTCAGACTAATATGTGTGCTCGGGTTTGTGTTTGGATTGACTAATGTAGTGGAAAAAGTTTGAACTAGAACACAATTCTTGCAATCTAATTTCTCTTGTAAGGTATGGAACCGTAGTTGTGCATTTCTGTGCGAAGAACAAGACAACTGCAACGTGTGGCTCACTTATCCAAATGCACGAACCTTCATTTTTTTTTCATTATTTGTATTCAGATACATCATGATCCCAGTAGGCGCTTGTCTTTTAACATCTATTTGGTGAAGGCTTCTTCTTTTTAGTATCTATATTGGACATTGATATGGGACTGTATCATTATTGATTGTAATATTTGTTTAATGAGATGAATGATTTGATGAAAAATGCCGATGGTTGTTTGCATGCATTTTTTATATTGACAGGTTTACAGGAAAATTATATTGAAAAACAAATATATATTTTTTTAAAAATAAAATACTTTTGCCGACGAAAAAAAACGTCGGCAAAAGTATTTTATTTATTTTTATATTTGAAAAATACTTTTACCGACGAAAAAAAACGTCGGTAAAGGTATTTTATTTATTTTTATATTTGAAAAATACTTTTACCGACGAAAAAAAACGTGGGTAAAGGTATTTTATTTATTTTTTTTTAAAAAAATACTTTTACCGACGATTTTTTTTTCGTCTGTAAAAGGACAAATTTATTTTTTTAAAAATAAAATACTTTTGCCGATGAAAAAAAACGTATGTAAAAGTATTTTATTTATTTTTTTTTTTAAAATACTTTTACCGACGTTTTTTTTTGTCGGTAAAAGTATTTTATTTATTTTTTCTATTTTTAAAATACTTTTACCGACGTTTTTTTTCGTCGGTCAAGGATATTGAAAAATAAAATTTTTTTTTTTTAAATAATAAAATAATTTTGCCGGCGAAAAAAAACGTCGGTAAAACTCAGATAAGCGTCGGTGAAAATGATAATTTTACCGACGAAAAATTAATTCGTCGGTAAGGTGTTTTCTTGACATTTTTTTGCCGACGACTGCCCGACGAAAAAAAAAACGTCGGTAAAACCTTTACCGACGTTTTTTGGACTTTTAGCGACGAAAAAAAACGTCACTGAAGGTGTAATCTGTTGTAGTGATGGTTGTTGTCTTAGTTATATTTGTAGAAACCATACTAGAACCCAAATCCATCCTCTATGCCTTCTAGTTATTTCTTTTTGGATGGTTATGATGTTGATTCATGTGTATTCTCTAAGTGATATGTTCCTTATACATGTTTCAACTTCATAGTAGTGTTCCTAATCATATGAAACTCTTTGAAATCCATTTCTCATATTTCTATATGTTTGATGGATATCTTAGATGTTGAATTCATATGATTTTGGCACTTTGGAAATTGCATGCTTTACCAAGTCATATCCTTTTGCATTGCAATTTGCCTTGTTCATCACTATGCTTATTAGTTATATCATTAAAAGTGATGAATATGCATTTATGATGCTTGATGGAATCTTGTGTTTGTCACATTCTTGCTCTTTATCATGTTGTCAAATTCAATTGGTTTCAATTGGTAAAATTTTCGATTGATTTGATTTCTTGTGAATGTGATAGACCTTGTGTACATTGGATTGAACTTGATAGTTATATGTTTTCATTCCATGTCACATTCCATTAGCATCATAAATTTCATGATTGCCTCCTCCCTTGCTCATATAGGTAAATCTCATGACCACCATGTTTATATATTCATAATCTTGGTTGGTTATTAGTTGAGGTTGGCTTCATGTTTGAATTTCATTTCACTCATCTTGCACATGATAAGTCATATTTATTGATTGAATGAAATGATTTCAAAACTTACATAGCATATGTTTTTCATAGTTAAATTGATTGATGCTATGTTTAGTAAACCCCATATATCATGGATAGCTCTAATTTGGATTTATCTTAATAGTTATATTCTTTATAACTCCATTTTAGAGTGATTGATTTAATAGTCTTATCCTTAAATCTCAATTGGTATTCTTTGTTTTTCCAATTGGTATCCATGATTGCTTTTATCATTAGGCCTTGCTCTTTTGGTAATTTGATCATTTTGTGCTTTATAGTTAAACATGTCTAATCCTTTCCTTGAAGTTTTTCCCTCAATTGGTTAAACCATCTTCTTCTTCCACCTAATAGTTATATCTATGTCAAATGTTTGACAAAAGGAGAGAATGGGTTGAGGGGGAGTGTAAATCTTCATAGGAAGTATTAGTTTTGATCAAATTGACCCTTGGATTGACTTTGAACCCTTTAGAGATAACTACCATGCATGATAACCTGTTATGTATTTCATTTTCGATTTCTTTTGTTAACAGGTGCTACTAAAATGTATTTTCCTTGTTTCATGTGTGTAGGTACCTTTGCAATTTAATGGCAAAGGGGGAGAGAGCATTCAAGTTCTCTAAAGGGGAAGAGAATGTCCAAGCTTCCTAAGGGGAGATTTTGTATGATCTTCTACAAGGGGAAAGAATGCATATCTTGCCAAAGGGAGAGAGAGAGAGGCATGGTCAAAGGGGGAGAGCAAATAGAAGAAAGAAAGCTTGGGAGCTAAAGAAGATGCTTGGCTAGAGAAGGAAAGAAGCAGAGAAAGCTTGAAGAATGATCAAGCTCCAAGCATCAAGAAGAATGAAGAAAAGAGCCCAAGAGCCCAAGAGCCCAAGAGCCTTACTATTTCTTTGAAGACTTGTTGGCCAAGGAAGGGACTTGCTGTTAGTTTTATGGTCTCAATACCAGTGTATGATGAATAGATTGATTAATTTCTTTATTTATCAATATAATCATGCTTTCCTTTCTTGAGATGAATGGTGATTTATTACTTAATGCACATGACCAATATATATGACATAATGGTTCATGAGATGAACCGGGTCCCATTAGTATATTAGATGTGATATATGTATATGGATGAGATCCACATACGGGAGATATGTGTCACAAATCTTATACTTAAAATATCTTCACAACCAGTGATGAGATTGGGCATCTCATCTGACAAGGTTGCAGCACTTTGATCACTATGAGATAGTGTGATTTGTCTCGATCATCAGAATGTAAGATTCTGGATCACGGTGCTGGTACATTAGATGTATTGAAGGACCATGAGAAGCACCTTATGAAATACTGTCTCGATTTAAGGATTGCTCTCATAATTCCCTAGCAATAGGCTCTCAATTCTGAGACATTGATGAACTCAAGTTTCTGTCTATTCATTTGCTTTGAGTCACCAATGAGTGAGGCCAACTGTAGGTCAACACCTCGGTGTCTTGGGTACATGGTAGTAGGATTGTGGGAACATGCGATGATCAAGATGGAATCTATCTACATTATCCCCTTGTGCCAATTAATGGATTTATCATTGGTAAGTGCGCACCCATTCCAATTAAGAGTTAATTGGAATGGTACCAAATGATTACTATAATTAATTGGGGCTCAAGGATAATAATATGTGGATCTAATATTGGATGAGACAGATTTATTCCAATTGATCCATGGATAATGATGGAGGGGCCTACTTGTGGTAATTGGGAAGTTTAGGGTCTTCATTGAAATATATTCCTAAGACTGGAGTGCAATTGCATTTATATAGTGGAGTTATTTGCAATTAACTGTGGCCCCGGATTGCACATGAGATGTGGGGTCGCGTGTCCCAGTTGGAGCCAACTTTCTAAGGAATCCCTAGTGGTCCCCACGCTAGCCCAATATATTAGAAAGATACTAATTATAGTAGAACTCTAAAAGGAAATAGAAAGTTGCTATTTCTATTTGAAGTGAGACTTCTAATAGTGGTAATAGTAAGTTACTAATTATTAATGGAAGTAGGACTTCTATTTTAATTAGTAAAAGAGGAAGTTACTAATCATATTTGAAGTAAGACTTCTAATTGTGTTTTAGTAAGCAACTAATTGTTATGGAAGTAAGACTTTTATTTCAATTAGTAAGAGGAGGTTGCTAATGTTAGGAATTTTGTATATTGCAATTTGATGGATGCATTTTCATATTAGCATCATTTGATTTACACACACTTGCATTGATTTAGAAAATCTTGAAATCTTGATTTTCACATGCATTGGTTTTAAGTCTTTTAGAAATCATGTTTTATGCATGTTTTGTTTTTATACTTGGATGCAATTGTATTTGAAAAGAGTTATATCAAATCAAGCAAGCCATTGGTTTTAAAGTTTCGAATCATTTTAGGCTTTTTGTGTTTCATGTTTTTAAACATCTTAGTTTGATTTAAAACATGTTTCCAAGCTTGATTTAATGGCCCAAAAATCCCCTCCAAGAAAAACCTTCAAATATGCAAAAGTTAGGGATTTTGGTCCCAGGGGGTCAATCTGCCATGTGGCCGGTCGACTGGCCCAGGGGACCCGGTCGACCGGCCACACTGTGCAAGTTGACTAGGACAAAGAGCCGTTGCTCTTCCAACGGTCATTTTTATGACCGTTTATAGCCAGGTCGACCGGGCCCTGTTACCAGGTCGACCGGGCACTCGTAGAACTCAACTTTTTGAGTATAAATTGAAGTTCATTCCTTTTCAAAAGTTGGAGATTTTGAAGACTCTTTTGAGGAGCTTTGAGACAAAGAAAAGGGGATGAACTAAGAGAGACCAAAGAGTCATTTGGAGAGCTAAAGCTTGGATTAATGAAGTTAAATCTCTAAGTAAGCTCTACCTCTCTTAATCATAGTTTACATGCTTTGTTTAAGTTATTGGTAAATGATTTTGTGCTTGATAACTATGATGTGATGAATCCATTCTTCTCTTAATCTTTGATCTAATTAAAGATTGGATTCTTCACTTTGTTTTCATCCAAGTTGTTTTTAAATCTTCCTTAATCATGCTTAGCCTAAATCTTTGATTTCTTTTATATAGCATGATTCATTTTCTTGGTTGAAACATTACTTGTTGTTTTCATTCATTTAAACTTTAGTAAAATTAATTTGGTTTTGAAAACAACATTGCACATGCAACACATGTTCTAAGTTAGTCATTTTCATACAACTTGTTAGTCTTTGATTTTCATATCATTAACAAGTTGATTTTCATACATGTGATTTGCATTAAACTTCAATCAAATCTTTTATGTGCATTAAACTTTGAAATGCTTTAAGCATATATTTGATTGAGCCTTCTTTTTAAACTTGATTGAAGTTATCACACACACGTATCATGAGCATACACATTTGCATTCATTTAGTGTTTGTGTGAGTTTGTTATTCACTTTCATATCCGCCTACTTTAGAGGCAAATACATTGTGCTTAAATTGTATCTCTTAGAGTGTTCTTTTGTGAAGACACCTTCTTAGAGAAATCTTCATTTGTAAAGGTTATTGCTTAGCCTAAGAAAAGCATCTTGTAAAGGTTATTGCTTAGCCTAAGAAAAGCATCTTGTAAAGGTTATTGCTTAGCCTAGAAAAGCACATTGTGAGGTTGTTGTTTAGCCTAGAAAAATAACATTGTAAAGGTTATTGCTTAGCCTAGTAAAAAGTATAATTAGTGGAAATCCGGTGGGGTGATTGGATCACAAGCCGGTAGTGGACGTAGGCATTGAGGCCGAACCACTATAAACCTTTGTGTTGTGGTTCTTGCTTTTGTGGTGATTGTTTATATTAGCTTCCGCATATTGTTTGATTAATCATCACATGTGACTAGTTTATGTTAAGAAGTTAAAATTGGTCTAAATTAGTCATAATTGTAGCTTACCCTATTCAAACCCCCCTCCCCCCCCCCCCCCCCCCCCTCTAGGGTTAGGATCCCAGGACTTTCAGCTAAGTACTATAAAAGGAGGAAAAGAGGAGGCTTGGACGTCCATTAAAAAGGTCCCATTATTGATATTCACGCCCAACCCATGTAATAGTGCAAGAGTTGCACTCCTCTCTTCCTCTCCCTCTTCTAGTTTCTCTTCTAGTTTCCTTTGGGGTTTTTCTCTTGGAGATCCCACCATCTTCTTGAGAAAAGAGAATCTGATATGGGACATAGCGTGGAAGATCAAAGGGTGTTGGAGATTCTGATTTGATTAGTGAAGGTGTTCATCATCAAGGAAAGAACTCAAAGCCTCCATTAGAGCACTACCAAGCTCCAAAGGTATATCTACATCCTTGTATGTTGTGAATTTCATGGTTGCATGATTATGTGTTGTTTTCTATCTTATAGATAGTATATGTTGTTGTGCATGGCTATGAGATTGAGGGAATTGCATCCTGGATTGGGTTTGTTGCATTCTTGACAATTGATCCCTGCATCAAGTGGGTCAAAAGTTTTGAAACCTGTCTGAAAGGCCCACCTATATTCCAACAATTGCCATACAAAGAAGATTGCATGCTACAAACTTAGAGCAAAGAAGGAAAGAAAGAGAACAAAAATCTATAAGCAAAGCATCCCTATCCTCTCATGGGAAGATAGACCAACTCTCTCTAGAATTACTACTACACTCCATCTTCTTTCTCTCTCTTTCTCTCCATTTGAGTCCTCAAGGAGATTTGGCCGGAAATCACACTACACCCTTGGGTTTTTCATCTAGAAGAGGCTTCTCATCCTAGTATGTAATTGTTATTGTTTATTTTTTTATATCTTATGTAAGACTTTGCATATTAGTAAAATTATTTCTTACTCTTTCAATTTTTCTTTCTTGTCCTTGGGTGATTGGTGCTTGTTTTATGTTTCTTTTCTTGTTGGTGTTTGAATTGACGACCCAAAGGCCCTAAGAGCATGATTCAAATTATGATCCCGCTTTAGAAAAGAATTTTGAAAGAGAAGAATACACTTCCACACATTTTAATTTATGTTCTTTCACACATTAAAATTTTTGTTTAAACCACACATTTACTTTTCTTGTTTTCACCACACATTTAAATTCTTAAACTTTTGTTTATTGTCTTTATTTTTATGATCAATTCAATTTTATGTTTATTATGTGCATAGTTTATGGTTGGAACTAATTAGCATTGCATGCATATTCATATTGGTGGAGTTTAGACATGTTTAAGTTGTTGGAATCAGAGTTTTAAATTGAATAAGGGAGAAAAATTAGAGATTTGAGCCAATAATCTCGGCCAAATAATTTTTTGAAATTTGGATCCCAATATAAAGTGCACAATTCAGCACAATTGTTGCAGAAATTTCAGGACAAATTTTGTGTAAAAAGTTTGCGATTACAAACCTGATCTAAACACATTATTTTTCGATGAAAATTGGGGAAATTAAAGTTTGATCGGTGTACTTTTCAAACCCCAGAATTTCAAGAAAATTTTTTTTTGGAAAGATGGTGAACCAATGGCTCAAACATGGCTTATCGGACCCACCTGTGTGCAGAATTTCTGTACAGTTTTTTTTTTTTAGGTCATGTTCATACACTCATATCTCATTCGTTTTAAATCGTTTTTCACTTCCATTTTTTTTATTTTATTCATGCATCATTGTAGTTCAAAACCCATCCATTAAACTCAGTTTTAGGTTGCAATAGATTAGGAAAAAATCATGCATAAAAACAGCCCTGTATACTAGTTTTCTAGACTTAGAATTTTCTAACATCTCATGGCATACATTGCATTACTAACTTTCTAACTTAGGTTTCTTTTGTTTCTAGTTTAGTTTCTTATTTTTATTTTTGGTACTTTTTGTTCTTGATGTTCTAACTTGTGTGTTCTTTTGTAGCAATTTTAGTTTTTATTTTAGGATTTTTTTATTTAGGAAGTTTTCTTTTCATTGGATTGTAATTAATTTAATTTTTGGAAAGTATGAATGATGGTTGTAATTTTCTAGTTTTTTTTAGGTTAGATCTAGATTTTTAATTTAGGATAGGTACAAGTTGAGAAGGAACCTTAATTTACATTGCTCCCTGTGGATCAACCTGGTCTCACCAGTTTATTACTACATCGCGGATCTACACTTAGAGCTCACGATCAATAACTCTCATGGCTGCCTATCTAACAAGCTTGCCCTTGTCCCTAAACATCTCCTTTAAGTTTAAGAAAATCTCAGTTGCAATCTTAAAGGATTCATGTTGGTGTTGTAAAACACTTGACATAGATGCTGGCATGTAGTACTTGGCCATCTCATCATCTTTGAGCCATTTGGTATAAAGGTTCTTTTGATCCTGGAGTGCATTTGGCCCAGGTTCCTAAGGGCATTTTGTGGTAAGGACATATCTATACCCTGAAGCAGTCAGGACAATAACTAGGTTTCTCTTCCAGTCTACGTAGTTGGATCCTACTAACTTATTTTGATTCAAGATGGTCGCTAAGGGATTGAAAGTAGATGAATTCATGCTTGACAACATTAGGGTTTAGCATTCCACCAAATCTCATGTGGAATCTTCTAACCACTAAAACTCAGAATGCATCGGTATTCCAATCCCTTAGGGCAAGCCTCCTTATGGAATGCATATGCCCTTTAGATTGGTGCAGATCAATGTCAGTCTTTAATAGATTTAAGGCTAACAATCCATGATCCCCTATCACTCATTATTATCTAGATATCTCATACCAAATAATATGTGACTCCCGATTAAACTTTGGTTTCTAAAATACTTGAGGCAAATCCTTGGGGATTCTATATCATTATTTTAGTTAAGTGTGACCCACGGATTAGCATTGCGTGATAACAGTTGTGAGCAGCGCCTCCTTGGGAAGTGGACCCCCACCCCATCTCACCAACGCTATCCTCAAGAGATCCATATCTAGTAACCAGCTAAATAAATACCCTCCGTGGGGAACGGCCACTCTCCTGATGGCACAAAGCACCTACTTGCATTACAATTGACCTACGGTAGAAAATCTTGGGGATTTCTCAATTTAAATATGCCGCTCCCACTTAATATTTTAGAATTGAGGATTTGCCTTTAGGTCTAAGAGTCCAGATAAAAAGAATATCAAATCATCTCATAATATGACCAATGATTGGTTCCAAGTCTAATTTAAAATTAAGGAAAGTTCAGTTACTAAGACTACTATTACTAGTGGGTCATCTCATGGGTCCACTAATACTAATTCTATAATTAGAACTCTTTCCAAAATATTAAATTGATTTGACCAATTTTGGATACTGCTATGCTTGAATCAAATTTGGAAAGAAATAGAAACATGCCATAAAAGCAATCACACATGCATAGAAAGCAAAAAAAGAAAAAAAAACTAGAAATTGGTTATCTCCTCCACATGGCCCAAGCATAATAGACTTCTTGGACTTCTTAGACTTCCAAACTTTTGAGATTCTTTAAACTCTTGGAGTATCTCCAAAACTCTTTTGGTAATCTCTAAACTCTTTGGTTAAGAGTCCAACTTCGCCTTCCCTTTCTTGTCTTAGATGCCGTCAAAATTTACAAATTTGAGAAAAAAAATTACATAAAATCCCATGTCTCGACGATGAGACTTGCATGGCAATCTAATAAAGGAAATAAAAGGGGCTTAAGGAAAACCACTATGCCTTCCATGATGCCCTTTACAAGTTGCCCTAAATAAATAATTTACCAAAATGGGAAGAAAAAGACTTGTGGGCCAAATGGAGAGGACAATAGACTTGCACGGTTAGTATCACATACAACCATACAAACCACAAAAAAAGGCTGTCAATCTGTAGTGTAAAAACAAGCTACCAAAAAGAATCCTGGATCCGAAAAGAAAAATAGACCTGAAGCTTACTGTCTGTGTGTATCCGGTTGACATCTATTAGACCCCGACCCAGACTAATTCGATTAGTGTACGATTAGTATATGTTTAGTCCTAAGTGGTTTTAGTTATCGTTGGGTTAGAAATAATTAGTTTTGTCCTGGATATAGCTTTGGGAATTTTGAGAACGTTTAGTGTTAGTCAGACATATTCAGGAAGGCCTGAGTGCACGTGTAAGCTTGGGAGAAACGTATCGGTTTCCATTTTTAATTGTGATTTTGATTTCATTTGAATGATTTTACTCTATGTTACGACTTTCGTTTTTAGCCCATTCATGTTTGAAGCCCAGAAACCCAAGTTTTGACCCAAAAGGGGTACAATTGTCTTTTATACACAAATCTAGACACAAATTTCGAGATCTCAAAACCATGTAAAAAATATACCTTTTGGAAACTAGATATTTCGATGATCATTTTATCCTTCTTCGTCGAGTTCATTCGAGGCCCGCAAGATCATGTTTTCATTGATGCAAGATTTGGCCATTGGGCCCCATTTGCTAAGGTTTTAAGTCAACTATTTCCCTCTTTTCATTCTTAAACCCTAACCCTAGAGCAGCCAAGAGGAGAAACCTTTTCTCTCCACTTTATTTCTCTTGAATGATCAAGCTAGAAGACTCCAAATGGAATTCCAAGACCATCATCTTCTTCCTCTCATCCCAAGCTTTCCATTGATACAAATTTCTTGAAGTTTCTAGTTGGGCAGGAGCTCAATTTTCTTCCTTCTCTCTTGTTTGGCCTTTTCTAGGTAAGAGCTCCAACCCATCTCTTTAATGGAGCCTTTTTGGTTCCTAAAGATATTGTTTTTCATATTGCAAACCCTTTTGTGAAAATGAGTTCCTTGTTTTCAAGATTGAGTGAGTTAAGTTTGGTTTTCATGGGTTTTGTAGTCTTTGGATTAGCTTGAGTGGAAGTGCTTGGAGAAAGTTTGTGACATCTTGGACTAAGGCAAGTAACCAATCTAGGATGGATGATAACATGTGTGCATTTGATTTGTTTCTTTTCATTCTTCTCATTTCATTGGAAATTTATGTCATGAATGGAAAATTTAGGGATTTTGTTTTAGATTGGAGAATGGGAATGTAATGTCTCAATTTGTTCTATGAAGTGTGTGTTTTACCCCTTGGAGAGCATGTAGGCTTAGGGAAGTGCAGGTTGAATGAGAAACAAAAAGAAGGGAAAAAGAAAATGTGAAAATCTGAATTGAAATGCACTTCCCGTGCAGTTTCGGTCAGCCGCTGGTCAGCTGGCGGCTAGCCGAAATCCCCATTGCGGCTAACCGCGAGCTGACCGAGCTCGGCGGTTCCTTTTCCAGAAGCTGGCATGTGCATCAGGGTTCAGCGGTCAGCCCTACGGTCAGCTTACCGCTAGCGGCCAGGTCCCATTTCGGCTAACCGCAAGCCAACCGAAGTCAGTTCGGTTTCTTTTCCAGAGAGCTGCATTTGGACATGGGTTTCCAGCGGTTAGCCTATCGGTCAATTGGCGGCTAGCCGCCAGATCCTAGCTCGGCTAGCCGACATCTAACCGCGAGCTAACCGAATTTGACACCATTGCCCATTTTGAAGAATATTTGTAAGAATGAAAACTAGAACATGTTAAGTGACCTTTAGCCTGATATTGTGCACTCGAAACCTAAGATGTCTTTGAACTTTCGGGGCACCGATTCTCTTTTAATTCCAACATTTAGGGTTTCGTTCACACAAAGGTCCTTACATGTGCTTGATAGACTTTGTGTTCGTACCTTAACTTTTGATACAATGAATATCATTGTGTATTCGTTTTGAATGTTATGTACAAGCTTGTTTGAAGATTTGTTCCAAAAGTGAAAAAAAAGGGTAACTTCCTAAGCGTGTTATGCATTTTAATTATGCCTTTTGCTAGTTGTGTTTGTCGTGTTTTGATAAGTGATTTTCCCCTTGTATCTCGACATGTTTAGACAGTGTTTCGCGTGTTTTGTGGATTCATAAATTTAAGTGAACACCACTGAGCTTGGACTGCCCTTTCAGTTTAATCTATTGTATGGGGGTCCTTAAACATGTGGACTGTCTGCAGACTGGTCGTGTATTTTATTACACATCGTGCGTGTCCGGTTTCGCGCCCAGAATCCCAGTATATGATGGAATCGTGACGTGATTATATTATGTATATCGTGCTTGTCGTGCGTGCTTGCTCTTTTCATTATAAATGTTAGTTTTATGGTCTCAATACCAGTATAAGATGAATAAATTGATTAATTTCTTTATTTATCAATATATATCATTGCTTTCTTTTCATGAGATGAATGGTGTTTTATTACTTGTTCGCACATAACTAATACGAATGACATAATGGTTTATGAGATGAACCGGAGTCCACAAGTAAACTAGATGTAATACATGTGTATGGATGAGATCCACATACAGGGGACATGTATTGCAAATCTTATACTTAAATATCTTCACAACCAGTGATGAGATCGGGCATCTCATCTGACAAGGTTGCAGCACTTTGATCACTATGAGATAGTGTGATTTGTCTCGATCATCAGAATGTAAGATTCTGGATCATGGTGCTGGTACATTGGATGTATTGAAGGACCATGAGATGCACATTATATACACTATCTTTACTTTAAGGTCTGCTCTCATAATTCCCTAACAATAGGCTCATAATCCTGAGACATTAATGAACTCAAGTTTCTATCTATTCATTTGCTTTGAGTCACCAATGAGTAGGGGCCAATTGTAGGTCAACACGTCGGTGATTTACGTGGTAGTAGAGCTGTGGGAACATTCAATGGTCAATATGGAATCTATCTTTAATATCCCCTTGTGCCAATTAATGGATTTATCATTGGTAAGTGCGCACCCATTCCAATTAAGAGTTAATTGGATCGGTACCAAATGATCACTATAATTAATTGGGGCTCAAGGATAATAAGATATGGATCTAAATTGGTGGACATGTCCAGTTGATCCATGGATATAGATGGAGGGGCCTATTTGTGGTACTGAGGAAGTTTAGGGTCTTCATTGTAATTTATTCCTAAGACAGAAGTGCAATTGCATTTATATAGTGGAGTTATTTTCAATTAACTGTGGGCCCGAATTGCACATGAGATGTGGGGTCGCGTGTCCCAGTTGGAGCCAGCTCTCTAAGGAATCCCTAGTGGTCCCCACGCTAACCCAAATTATTAGAAAGATACTAATTCTACTTGAACTCTAATAGAAAGGTTACTATTTCTATTTGAAGTGAGACTTCTAATAGTGGTGATAGTAAGTTACTAATTATTAATGGAAGTATGACTTCTATTTTAATTAACAAGGAGAAAGCTACTAATTGTTGTGGAAGTGAGACTTCTATGGCAACTAGCAAGGGAGAAGGTTATCATTTTGTAATGAAAGTTAAACTTATATTTCAAATAGGAAAAGAGGTGAAATGGAGGGCTATATAAAGAGGAAAAAACCCCTCTTGGACGTCCATAATAGAGAGAGCAATTCCAGCCCTTTTGTGCAAGTGTTGCACAAGTTCTCTTCCTCTCTAAGTTCTCTTCTCTTTTTTCTCTAGTTCCTTGGAGTTAATAGTTGGGTTTTCTCTTGAAGTTTCCACCAATCTTCTTGAGAAAAAAGAATCTGATACGGTCATAGCGTGGAAGATCAAAAGGTGTTGGAGATCTTAATTTGATTTGTGAAGGTGTTCATCATCAAAGAAAGAGATCAACTTCTCCATTAGAGCACTACAAATCTCCAAAGGTATAATCTACATCCTTGTATGTTGTAGATTTTGTGGTTGCATGTTTAGGTGTTGTTTTCTATCTTCTAGATAGGATATATTGTTGTACATGATTTATGAGTTTGAGGGATTGCATTCTGGATTGGGTTCGTTGCCTTCTAGATAGTTGATCCTTGCATCAAGTGGGTCAAAAGTTTTTGAAACCTATCTGAATGGCACGCCTATTTTCCAACAATTGGTATCCGAGCCACACCTCATCTCTAATCATATTAGATCAATAAGCCTGCTCTAATCTTTGCATGAGATGTGAAGAAGATGAAGCAAGGGCTATGTAAGGATCAGTTTTGATGAATTTACTTGGTTTGATAGTAGATTCATGTTTGGATAGTCACAAAAGGGTTTAATAATGATGGAAGGATGGTAGGAAGCCATTGGAACACTTTAGAAGTGATTTGGTGAAGAATGGACACGAAACAGAAAAACCAAAGTTGCAGGTTTTCCTCAGTCCGATCGACCTGGCCCGTGCTCGGTCGACCGGGTGACTTGCAGGTCGGTCGACCGAGGACCCTGCACAGAATGTTGCAGAAACTGGATTTTTCAGTTTCGGGTCTTCTCTTACATCCTATTTTTCCAGCATTATTTGGCAACCTGTTTTTTTGATTTGTATGGTTGTATGAGATACTAACTTGCAAATGATCATGTCCTCTCCATATGGCCCACAAGTTAAGTGGGAGCGGGGCATTTATATTTAGAAATCCCCATGGTTTTCCACCATAGGTCCATTGTAAAGAAAGTATTAGCCTCGCGCCATCTTGAGAATGGTTGTTCCCCACGGAGGGCTTTTACTTGTCTGGTTACTAGATATGGATCTCCTATGGATAGTGTTGGTGAGAAGGGGCGGGGGCCCACTCCCCAAGGAGGAGCTGCTCGCAACGGTTGTCATACAATGC
Organism: Cinnamomum chago; assembly: GCA_038049695.1. Taxonomy (NCBI): domain Eukaryota; kingdom Viridiplantae; phylum Streptophyta; class Magnoliopsida; order Laurales; family Lauraceae; genus Cinnamomum; species Cinnamomum chago. The sequence continues at coordinate 44,735,476 of CP142455.1, read as the reverse complement.
TAGTTGGTGGGTCACACTTAACTAAAATAATGATGTAGTATCCCCAAGGATTTGCCTCATTTATTTTAGAAACCGAAGTTAATCGGGAGTCATTCATTATTTGGTATAAGATACCTTGATAATAATGAATGAAGAGGATCATGGAAAGTTAGTCTTAATCCTAATTTTGACCAACTTTGATCCGCACCAATCTAGGTGGTATTCGCACTCCCCAAGGAGGCATACCCCGGGGATTGGGATTCCGATGTATTCTGAATTTAGTAGTTATGAGGATTCCATATAGATTTGGTAGAATACTAAACCCTAATGTCATTTAAATTCATTAATTGAATGTATGGTTATGTGCTACAGTATTTTAAGCATGAATATGAATACTTTCAATCCACTTGCGACCATCCTCAACCAGAATAAGTTGATGGAATCCAACTTTATAGACTGGAAAAGGACCCTGGATATTATCCTGACAGCTTCAGGATGTAGATATGTCCTTACCATACCCTCCCTTCCTGAGCTTGAGCTTCATGCACCTCAGTATGAAAAGGACCTTTACACCAAATGGACAAAAGACAATGAGGTAGCCAGATGTTTTATACAGGCATCCATGTCTAGTGTTTTACAACACCAACATCAATCCTATAAGTCAGCATACGATATTATATCGAACTTAAAGGAGATGTTTGCGGACCAGGTTAGACCTACTAGGCAAGCTGCTATGAAGGTGCTGATAAACACTAAGATGGCTGAGGGAACCCCAATACAAAAACATTTGTTGAAAATGAGTCTCGCACTAAATGAGTTAGATGAACTGGGTGTTACGATTGATAAAGAATCGCAGATCGACATGATCCTTCAGTCACTACCGGATTCTTTCAATCATTTCAAGATCAATTATAATAAATTGGAAATTACCATAGTTGAGTTGTCTCGCCAACTGGTAGTGACTGAGGAAATCATGAAGAAAGAGCAAAATTCCCTCATGACAGAAAAATCAATTGCTAGGACCAAGCCGAAAGGCAAAGACCGAGATAGCAAGAAGAAATCAGTCATCAAGGGTCCTAAGGTGGAGAATGGTTCTACTTGTAGTATGGCCAAGGCTAAGGGTACGGGAGTAAAAGGAAAGTGTTTCCATTGTGGTAACACAGGACATTGGAAAAGGAATTGTCCAGAATATCTGTCTAAGAAGAAGACCTCAGGTATGATTGAGTCACTTATTTCTGAAGTTAGTTTTGCAACTGGTACTTCAGAATCTTGGTGTATGGGCTCCAGGGCAACTGATCACATATGTAATTCGTTGCAGGGGTTCAGGGAAACCAGAAGGTTCAGTGACGTAGAAATCATTGTCAACCTAGGATCTGATGCTATGGCAGAGGTTGTTTCAGTGGGAGTTATTACATTATGTTTTTCAAATGATAAATTGGTTTTGTCAGACACGTTATATATACCGTCTTTACGGTGGAATTCAGTTTCAGTTTCTAGTATGGTGAATAAGAGTTATTCTATTACTTTTGATACTGAAATTTTCATAAAGAGGAATGGTGTTTTTATATGTTCTGGCAAGGTAACCAATGGGCTTTATTTGTTAAGTCCCACAATGTATGAGATACATGATACCGAAATAATTAATAGGCCATCATTAAAGAGAAGGTCACCTTCATCTAATCCAACAAAACTTTGACACTTGAGGCTAGGTCATATAAACCTAAATAGGATTGATAGGCTAGTGAAAGATGGTATATTGCCTTCATTGGTTATAGAACCAATGCCTGTCTATGAGTCCTGTCTGGAAGGTAAAATGACCAAAAGACCCTTTCATCCAAGGGCAATAAGGCTAAAGATTTATTGGAATTAGTGCATACTGATGTGTGTGGACCCATTAATGTCAGAGCCAGAGGAGGATATGAGTACTTCATCACTTTCACAGATGACTACTCAAGATATGGATACATATACCTTATGCACCGCAAGTCCGAGGCTTTTGGAAAGTTCAAAGAGTTTCGAGCGGAAGCGGAAAAGCAATTAGGTAAATGTATCAAGACTCTTCGATCAGATCGAGGAGGGGAATATCTCTCTGGTGAATTTAAGGGACACTTGTCAAAAAATGAGATTCTATCCCAGTTGTTTGCTCCTGGTATGCCTCAACAGAATGGAGTAGCGGAAAGAAGGAACCGGACTCTTTTAGATATGATTAGGTCTATGTTAAGTTTCTCAAGATTACCTATATCCTTTTGGGGATACGCCTTGGATACTGCGATGTACATACTAAACCTCGTACCATCTAAGTCTTTACTTAAGACTCCCGGGGAGTTATGGTCTGGGCGAAAGCCTAGTCTACAACATTTACACATTTGGGGTTGTCCGGCACACGTGCTAAAGGTAAAGACGGATAAGTTGGAAATGAAGTCAGAAGTATGCATGTTTGTACGATATCCTAAAGGAACTAAAGGTTGGTTATTCTATAATCCCAGAGAGCAGAAAGTGCTGGTGAGCACCAATGCGGTTCTTCTGGAGGAAGATTATATGATGGACCAAAAATCTTTGGAAAAGGTGATCTTGGAAGAGATTCAAGAACAATCAATTCCAAATCCAAGTATAACTGAACTTGAGGAAGAATCACCCATGCCTAACCTAGTAATTACACCAGTGCCTTGTCGTAGTGGGAGGATTGTCAAACCCCTGACAGGTTCTCGTTCTTGGGAGAGTCTTACAAGGCAGTCCCGGAAGAACCGGAACAAGATCCCTGTAACTATGATGAAGCAATTAATGATATAGATTCGGGACATTAGCAAGATGCTATGAAAGTTGAGATGGAGTCTATGTACTCCAATCAGGTCTAGACACTTGTGGACTTGCCTGCCAATATTAAACCTATTGGGTGCAAGTGGGTCTACAAGAGAAAGAGAGGACAAGATGGAAGAGTTGAGACCTTTAAAGGTCAAGCTTGTTGCAAAAGGGTATACTCAGAAAGAAGATATCGATTATGAGGAAACCTTCTCACCGGTAGCCATGCTCAAGTCCATCAGGATACTCTTATCCATTGCGGCTCATCTCGATCATGAGATTTGGCAAATGGATGTCAAGACGGCGTTTCTCAATGGCCATCTTGAGGAAGACATCTATAAGATGCAGCCAGACGGTTTTATAGCTAAACAACCAAGAGCAAAGAGTTTGCAAGATGCAGATGTCCATTTATGGACTGAAGCAGGTATCCCGAACCTAGAACATTCGTTTTGACTAAGCAATCAAGTTAGTTGATTTTTGTCAAAATCCGGATGAGTCATTGGTGTACATGAAAAGTAAAAGAGGCAGCGTAATTTTTCTAGTCGACGACATCCTTCTCCGAGAGAGTGGTATATGGATGTTGTCAACAGTAAAAGGTTTAGTTGGCTAAGACTTTTGATATGAAGGACTTGGGAGAAGACAGCCACATCTTAGGGATCAAACTCCATTGAGACCGAATAAATAGGATGATAGGCTTATCCCAATATGCGTACATAGATAAGGTGCTGGTATGGTTTGCTATGCAAGACTCCAAGAAGGGTATTACACCATTCAGGCATGGAGTGAACCTTTCCAAGGATCAGTGTCCCAAGACACCTGAGGAAAAGGAGCAAATAAGGTTGATACCATACGCTTCGGGTGTTGGTAGCCTCATGTATGATATGCTATATACTAGACCGGATATCTGTCATGCATTGGGCATAGTCAGCAGATATCAGTCTAACCCAGGTCCTAACCATTGGACTGCTGTAAGATGTGTTCTCAAATCCTTGAGAATGACTAAATATCACATGTTGATTTACGGCAGTAATGAGTCGGTTCATGGATACTGACTTCCAGTCAGATAAGGATTCTAAGAAATCAACTTCTGGGTATCTGTTTATACTGTAGCTGCTTGAGAAACAGCTAAAGAAGCAGATTGGCTCAATAGATTCCTTATGGAACTTGGAGTGGTGCTTTTGGCAGGACAGCCGCTCACAGTTTACTGTGATAACAGCAGGGCAGTCGATAAGCCCAAGGAACCCAAGAGTCAAAAGCATGTACAAAGGTTATAACAAATGGTCAGAGAGATTGGGCAGAGAGGTGATACTTCTATCACCTAGATAGACTCTGCAGACAATCTGGGAGATCCCTTTACTAAGCCTTTGAGTACCAAAGTCTTTAGGCAGTAAGTAGATGGGATCTGCATGAGATGCAACCCTGACGGGCAATGAGCCCAAGTGGGAGATTGTTAGTTTTATGGTCTCAATACCAGTATATGATGAATAAATTGATTAATTTCTTTATTTATCAATATATATTATTGCTTTCTTTTCATGAGATGAATGGTGTTTTATTACTTGTTTGCACATAACTAATACGAATGACATAATTGTTCATGAGATGAACCGGAGTCCACAAGTATACTAGATGCAATACATGTGTATGGATGAGATCCACATACAGGGGACATGTATTGCAAATCTTATACTTAAATATCTTCACAACCAGTGATGAGATCGGGCATCTCATCTGACAAGGTTGCAGCACTTTGATCACTATGAGATAGTGTGATTTGTCTCGATCATCAAAATGTAAGATTCTGGATAATGGTGCTGGTACATTGGATGTATTGAAGGACCATGAGAAGCACCTTATATACATTGTCTTTACTTTAAGGTCTGCTCTCATAATTCCCTAGCAATAGGCTCATAATCCTGAGACATTAATGAACTCAAGTTTTTATCTATTCATTTGCTTTGAGTCACCAATGAGTGAGGCCCATTGTAGGTCAACACCTCGGTGATTTGGGTACGTGGTAGTAGAGCTGTGGGAACATTCAATGGTCAATATGGAATCTATCTTTAATATCCCCTTATGCCAATTAATGGATTTATCATTGGTAAGTGCGCACCCATTCCAATTAAGAGTTAATTGGATCGGTACCAAATGATCACTATAATTAATTGGGGCTCAAGGATAATAAGATATGGATCTAATTTGGTGGACAGGTCCAGTTGATCCATGGATATAGATGGAGGGGCCTATTTGTGGTACTGAGGAAGTTTAGGGTCTTCATTGTAATTTATTCCTAAGACAGAAGTGCAATTGCATTTATATAGTGGAGTTATTTTCAATTAACTGTGGGCCCGAATTGCACATGAGATGTGGGGTCGCGTGTCCCAGTTGGAGCCAGCTCTCTAAGGAATCCCTAGTGGTCCCCACGCTAACCCAAATTATTAGAAAGATACTAATTCTACTTGAACTCTAATAGAAAGGTTACTATTTCTATTTGAAGTGAGACTTCTAATAGTGGTGATAGTAAGTTACTAATTATTAATGGAAGTATGACTTCTATTTTAATTAACAAGGAGAAAGCTACTAATTGTTGTGGAAGTGAGACTTCTATGGCAACTAGCAAGGGAGAAGGTTATCATTTTGTAATGAAAGTTAAACTTATATTTCAAATAGGAAAAGAGGTGGAATGGAGGGCTATATAAAGAGGAAAAAACCCCTCTTGGACGTCCATAATAGAGAGAGCAATTCCAGCCCTTTTGTGCAAGTGTTGCACAAGTTCTCTTCCTCTCTAAGTTCTCTTCTCTTTCTTCTCTAGTTCCTTGGAGTTAATAGTTGGGTTTTCTCTTGAAGTTTCCACCAATCTTCTTGAGAAAAGAGAATCTGATACGGGTCATAGCGTGGAAGATCAAAAGGTGTTGGAGATCTTAATTTGATTTGTGAAGGTGTTCATCATCAAAGAAAGAGATCAACTTCTCCATTAGAGCACTACAAATCTCCAAAGGTATAATCTAATCCTTGTATGTTGTAGATTTCGTGGTTGCATGTTTAGGTGATGTTTTCTATCTTCTAGATAGGATATATTGCTGTACATGATTTATGAGTTTGAGGGATTGCATCCTGGATTGGGTTCGTTGCCTTTTAGATAGTTGATCCATGCATCAAGTGCGTCAAAAGTTTTTGAAACCTATCTGAATGGCCCTCTTATTTTCCAACAGCCTCATGGATAGGTTTTCAAAACTTTTGACCCACTTGATGCAAGGATCAAATACCTAAAGGGCTAGAAACCCAACATAGGATCCAAAACCTCATTCTCATGAATTAAGATAAGAAGATATATTATCTAGAAAATAGAAAACAACAGCAAAAAGCAGCCATAATAATCTACTAGAATAGACAAAGTATACCTGACCTTGGAGCCCAGTTGTGCTCTAATCGAGGAGCTGATCGCTTAGCTTGTTAAGAAACTCTTTTGCAAGAACAAGAAGGATCTCCTACACCTCGTGATCCTCCACGCTATTGTAGACACCTCATTTGGCCCCCTAGGATAGCCTTAAGTGCTTGTCATATATAGCGGTGCCTCTATGTCACCCATAATTGAATGATTAATGGTATAATTTAGATTAATTAATGACGATAAAGATGCTTGTTGATAGTTTTAGACTTAGAGAAAAGCCAAATCGCGTCGAGATCCTGAGTCAAACCCACTACTTACACAAAAAGCGGACCACGACACTTACTAGACATATTTCCTATCACTTAGGATACACTTAGGCCAATTCCCGCAAAGATTACGCATAGCTTGCCTAAATGCCACCCAATTAGCCTAAGTTAGGAAGCTAGATCCATTGATCCAAACGTCTCCATCTTTTTCCAACCTCTAATCATTAGGGCCAGTGGTCCAATGGTTTATACGCATCGAGAGATTTTTGACGGTATCTAGAACTCCAAAATCCAATGAACGGATCAAAAGTTATGAACTTCCAAAGTTTGCCTAGAAAAATTGTTGAAAATCCATCTAGGTGGCACCCCCTGGGCGCCTAGCCTTCTGAATTCCACATAGGCGCCACCCCATTGGCACCCACCTTGTCCAGGCTCACCTAGGCGCCCTAGGCTAGGCGTCCACCCTTCAATTCCACCAATTTGACCTAAAAACAGTCTGGGACCACTCAAAATAAAGACCCAACTTAAAGAAAGGTGAAACCCCACCTAGGGTGACGCCCAGACTGTCGAATCCCACCTCGGCACCATCCCTATGACGCCCAGCCCATTACAAATCCATATAGGCCCCCCGCAGATAAACATCTATCCATCTTGTTTTGCTAATTCAATTCACGAATTATCCGGGACCACTCCAAATGGGACCTAGCTCTAAAGATGAGCCAAAACCCATCAAGGCTCCCCCCCCCCCCCCCCTTTGGGCACCTAGGCTGCGCAATTCAACATGGGAGCCACCCCTTGGGCACCCAACCTTTCTGCGAAAACTAATTCGTCCAAAACCTAATTCAACCGTCTTGGGATGTGTGAAACCTTCTAAAAGTTCGTGGAACTAAAGCCCTAACCCTCCTAGCATGCCCCCAAACCTCTATATAATTCCTCCTAACCTCATTTGCAAGGGGGCTACCAAAAAGAGAGAAAAAAAAGAGCAATAATAAGAGAAAGGAGGGTAGCCACCATATAGAGAACCCAAGATCTAGAGGAGAAAGAGAGGAAGGAGAGGAGACTCTGATTTTCGAGATCTAGAAGGAAAAGATCATCTAGAGCCATGGGTTTCCATGAAAGCTTAGGTCTAGGAACTTAAAGAACAAGATCTAAATCGGTATTCCGAGATCTGTTCCACTCCATTATTGTTCATGATCATTTTTTTATTAGAAACATGCTTAGGATCATACATATATCATAGATCTGCATTAGGTTTGCTATTTTCTTAATAAGTCTAGTATTAATTCATCATCATGTTAGAACATGCTTAGGCACATGCAAGTAGTGTAGATCTGCATTAATTTCATAATTCTGATTGCATAACTTGGGCAGATCTCACATCTGCATCATCATCCTCATCATTTAAACCAAGCAGATCACGAAGAGCCCCCAAAAAGTAGGCTAGGCGCCCACCCCTTCTGAAACTGGGATTCATGCATTGGATCTCAATTTTCCCATCTTTTTCTTCCTTGTCTGTTGATCCCATCATTAGTAGTTTGCATTAAGACTTCTGCATCAATTGCCGAACATCGGAAATCACGTTGAAAGTTTTAAGAATATCGTGTAATCGTCTTGTTGTGCTGAAAAGCCTAAATCATTAGGATAGGCTCCACAAGGGTGGCGCCTAGGTGGACTTTTCTACCTCCGCGCGCGAATTACAATTTTTTGCTTTTAGTTCAATTAGGAATTGTATTGCAATGATATGATTGGTTGTTTGTCATGTCTCTACATGTTGAATTGCCACATCAATCACACACGTTGCATCGTAGAATCATTAAAATCATAATTAAATAAAAACTAAAAAAAATCATAAAACATAAAATCATTTCTTCTCTTTCCTTGCTCTTTAGTAAATTAGAGAAGAGACTGTCGCGACCCCGGACCGGGCCCAAAGGACTAATTCGGGATCGGGACACTAATGATGATAATGTGGTGAGTGAATGGTTAATATGTAGAGTGTGTCAACAAGGTGCACACACTTATTTAATTTCCCACAGGTGTCCGCGGTGAGGATATCACAACCATATATGAACATTTCTATTAAGTACGGAAGCGTGTAGCAAATCAAATATTCAATCCATCTCTAATCATAAAGATAATAACACAAGTATAGTACTATATCTGAATGAGCAATGATCATTAGCATGTTACCCAAAAGTAAGTTAAAGTTTATACAAAGATCATTTAATTACATTTCCCAAAAATAGAGGCCAACAAGGCCAATATGAACAAAATACCAATCCCCAGAAGAATGGTTAAAAGTTTTCCCAAAATGTTATCTCTCTCTAGCAATCCAATGTCTAAATGACATCATCAGCACGCCACTCAACTAACTGCTGCAGTTCTCCGACTGCCTCCTCGTGCTCCTCCTCGGGGTAACCAACAACGGGACCTGAGTACCAAAGAGTGGGTCAAACACGACGGTTTGGCAAATGGGTAAAATACAATGAAAATATGATAATAAATGAATTTACCTTCAAAAGCGTTTAAACCTGTTGAAATAACAATTTCTATGAAAAGATGAAACATTTATTCAAATACAAGTGTGCATTATAAAACATTGTCGCGACCCCGGAACGGAACCTCGGGCCTGCGACGGTTGTTGTGTACATTGGAGATATACTTTCCCACAGGTTCCCGCGGTGAGGATTCCCAAAGACACACGGAATCTGACTCACACGATCAAGTTTGCGGAAGCGTGTAGCAAATCACATCAAGATAGGCACCAATAAATTTTTAGGTGTTATAACAAGACATAGTATCAAAGAAAGAAGCTAACATGGCATTCCCAACATAATTCAAGTCATGTGACTACACAAAGTAAGTTAAGTTTTTGTTACATCCCATAAGAGGCCAACAGAGGCCAATACACTGCTCAAAATAATAAAGGAAACCCCAAGACAAAATGACGAAACTCAAGAAACCCGCCCGACGTCTAATTGACATCGTCGAGCTGCCACTCTCTCACTAGGGGTGGCTCAAGAGCCTCCTCCTGACGCTCCTCCTCAAAGGCAACGTCTCCTGCACCTGGGCACCAACAAACAAGGATCAAACACAACGGTTTGGCAGGTAATCAATTTAGGTGCAAGCATGAAACAATAACGTTTTAGAAAACATTTAGGCAAATCCCTGATTTGAAATACGACAATGACTGAGATACATTTTCGAGATTACATATAAAGCTGGGATACTAAAACAAACTAGCATGAGTACATATAATATCATGAATAGTTACAATCCACAAAGAGCCCATCCTTTCTCTATCATTTATATAATGAAAAGAGTAAGCACGCACGACAAGCACGATATACATAATACAATCACGACACGATTCCCACATATACGGGGATTTCCGGCCGCGGAACCGGACACGCACGATGTGTAATAAACACACGACCAGTCTGCAGACAGTCCACATGTTTAAGGACCCCCAGACAGTGGATCAAACTGAAAGGGCAGTCCAAGCTCAGTGGTGTTTACTTAATTCATGAATGCACAAAACATGCGAAACACTATCAAAACATGCAGAGATAAAAAGGGGGAAGTCACTTATCAAAACACGATGAACACGACTAGCAAAAGGCATAATTAATATGCATAACACGCTTAGGAAGTGATCCCCTTTTTCTTGAAACAAATCTTCAAAACAAGCATATACTTGAAATCCAAAACGAGTACACGATGGTACTTATCGTACCAAAATGGAATTCAAACACGAAATCTGACAAGCATGTGTTAAGGCTACTAATTGACCTTTGTGTAATTGGGACCCCAAATGTCGGAATATACAAGAATTGGTGTCCCCGAAGTTGGGTTGCATTTCGAAGTTCCATTTACACAATGTCAAGTCAAAACCCTTAACATAGTCTAGTTTCTCAACCTTCAAGAAAATGCACGAACGAAATAATTCTTCTTCCTGAATCTGGCAGGTTCGCTCGAGCGGATTTCGTAAGGTGTTGACACTTCGCTCGAGTGAGACAGTTCGCTCGAGCAGACAATAAGGTCGCTCGAACGGACAGCTCTCTATCTGCGCTTGGAACAAACTGAGGCTTGGTCGCTCGAGCGGACCTAAGGGTCGCTCGAGCGGACAAGCTTCTGCCTGTGCTCGCTGAGTGCAGAAAATGCCTTTCTCTTGTACAACTTCCAACACATTTCACTCCTTCTCCTCCTCCTTAAGCCACATAAAATCCCTTGAGCCTTCATGCTCACCAAGGGTTCATTTTCACACTTTCAAACATTCAATCCAAATGAAAACAAGATAATGAAATTTATAACAAATTCATATGCACAATTTCTAAAATCACAATGTAATCAAAATACACATGCATCATTTCCTATAGAGATTACTTGCCTTGTCCAAATGCTAACTATCTTCTTCAAGCACTTCCCTCAAGCTATTCCAACACTACAAGAATCCCAAGGAAAAACCCACTTAAACTCCACACAAATGAAAACAAAGAACCCATTTATACAAAAGGGTTTGTAAACATGGAAAACATGATCTTTAAGAACTAAAAAGACTTCATGAAAAACAAGAGAGAGGGAAGGAAATGGAGCTCTTGCCCAACTTGGAACTTCAAGTAATTTGCATCAATGGAAAGCTTAGGATGAGAGGAAGAAGATGATAGCCTTAGAATTTTATTTGGAGAACTCTAGCTAGGTCATGCAAGATGAGGAAGATGGAAAGGGAATAGGGGTTTTCAGCACTAGGTCAAGAAGTTGCAGAGATTTAAGGGAAATGAATGAAAAGAGAGGGAGATGGGGATTAGGCTTAAGACCTTAGCAAATGGGGGCCCAATTAACTTGAACTTTGAAACGATGAAAACATGATCTTGTGGGTCTCGAATGACTTCGACGAAGAAGGATAAAACGATCCTCAAAATGTCTAGTTTCCAAAAAGTATATTTTTGACATGGTTTTGAGATCTCAAAAATTGTGTCCAGATTTGTGCATAAAAGACAATTTTACCCTCTTTGGGCCAAAACATGGGTTTTTGGGCTTTAAACACGAATGGGCTTAAGACGAAAGTTGTAACACATAGAAAAAATCATTCAAATGAAATCAAAATCACAATCACACGGAAACCGATACGATCTTCCCAAGCTTACACGTGCACTCAGGCCTTCCTGAGTGTGTCTGACTAATACTAAACGTTCTCAAAATTCCCAAAGCTATGTCCAAGACTAAAACTAATTATTTCTAATCCAACGACAACTAAACCCACTTAGGACTAAACACATACTAATCGCACACTAATCGAATTGGTTTGGGTCAGGGTCTAACAAACATGTACAGGTAACCAAGGAAACGGGAAACAAGCAAGATGGCAACCACACTAAGCTAAGTCCTCTATCACTAAAGTGACAGAGCAATAACTAGGCACTGATCTCAGTCACTCGAGGTGAGGAGAAACAATGGATCTTATAAATACATATACATATACTATACATGACCACGGTAGCGAGCCGGGCATCGGGAACCACAGTAGCAATCTGCGGCATCGGGACAAGACCACGGTAATAACCGGGTAGCGGGATCCAAACTGCAGCTGGAGGGACAAGAAGGGAATCTCCAAGTAGGTGGATCAGAACAATAGGGTTATCAAAGCTTAGTGGTGCCGACTAATAGGTCAAATAACAAATCGAGACACGTGCAAGTAAATCAAGTACAAATAAATAAACGGGCAGGACGGGGGTGCTCAAGGGCACACTGTCGTTTCATGTGGTGCAATGCACTTCAAGACAAGTAACTATTTCAAGTGTAATTCAATGCTTTCGGGAAAACAAGGCATGTAGTATAAATCTCGGGATCGATAAAGTACAATAAACAATGGAAATTTTGGGTAAAGTATCGGGTTCAAGATTTATTTGAAGTGAATAAAGACCCCGTATGTCGATCTAATAATAATTTTTGTACTCTTTGAGTTTGGGGACATTCCGGGCTCCTTATACACTTTGAATTTCCAAAACTTCGAATGACATCTTCTTGATATGGTTTCTTTCTCAAATGGCCTCATACATTGCTTAGTAAATACCGACAAAGCTCATCGCTCGAGCTCTCCGGAATGATTGTCTAGGTAATTTCGGTTACCTAGCGGTCAGATAGCGGTTAGCCGCCATTAGGTTAGGCAGTTAGTCGCTGGCTGGCCGGACAGAAAAACAGATTACTGGAAATGTAACCGAAATGGTTCGGTTGGCTGGCGGTTAGCCGCCGCTGGGATAGGCTGTTAGCCGCTTGCTAACCGTGAGGCTGACCGTGTCTGCAGGTGGAAAATGTAGCTCTCTAGAGAAGTAACCGAATGGGTCGGCTGGCTAGCGGTTAGCTGCCGATGGGTTAGGCGGTTAGCCGCTTGCTAACCGTGAGGCTGACCGTGCTTTCAGGAGGAAAATGTTGCTCTTTGGAAAAGTAACCACGACTGTTCGGCTAGCTGGCGGTTAGCCGCCAGTCACCAGACGGCTAGCCGACAGGTGACCGCTAGCTGACCGCCAGGTGCGGGAAACATAAACACCCACTGTGTTCAGATTTGAGCCCTTTTTCCTCCTCAAAACCATTCTTCTCACTTCCATTTAGTCCCTGCAATAAAACTGAGCTAAGAGCTCCTCCAATACCTCCATCTACACTTCTCCAAACTCCAATATGTGTTCATACCATCACCTCCTCCATCAACATCCCATTCAATACCAAGAAAGAAAGAAAGAAACCATTTCACAATAGAGTACATTTGGTACAAACAAGAAGAAATTAAATGTCATTCACCAATACACTTATAAGACATAAATGCACTACCAAAGCTCTATCATAGACATTTATTTCAAACCGATGCAATAAATAGGCATGAGTGGAAAATACCAAAATCATTGAAAGCTTATAAAAATCAAATCATCCACTTGCCTTGGGTCTTCTAATCAAGGAAATTAAGTCTAATACTCTTCCAAGCCAAAGATCCAAGGTATGAACAAAATCCCCAAAAACAAGCCCTAAAATGGTCAAACAATGAAATAGAAAGGGAAACCTTACAATAATGAGAATGGGACTTCTTCAAGATCAAAGAAGCACAAATCTAAGAGATGGGGAAGGTTGCTTACTTGTAGGTTCTCCAAATGGGCAAGGTGAGCTCAAAGAAGATCTTAGAATGGGAGGTTTTCTTCACAAATGGTATCAAAATAGAGCTATGGTGATGAGGAAGAGAATGATGACCTCCATTTTGATGTTGGTGCAAGATTAGTAGGAGATTGAGATGGAGAGAGCAAGAAGAAGAAGAAAAGTTGTCAAAGCAAACCCTAGGTTCTTTTTGTACTGGAAAAGGGAAAATGAGGAAGATGGGTTCTCCTTATATAAGCTAATGGGAATGGATCCCACTACTTAAGACACTTTTTAGGCTGAAATCATGTCTTTCGGGATCTCGGATGAATTCGATGAAGAAGGAAGAAATGATCGCCGAAATATCTAGTTTTCAAAAATTATATGTTTCGCGGGTTTCGGGAATATCAAGTTTTAGCTACAGATTTAGTGTACAATGACTGTTTTTCCCTCAAGGCTATGAAATCGGGTTTCAGGATCTCGAACGGGCACAGGATCAACATAAAAGTTGTAGGGGTTAACAATACAAATCAAACGGGATTAAAACAATGAATGCAAAAATCTCCGATAAATCCTCAAGCGCATGCAAGGTCGTAAAGAATGAACCTCCAAAGGGCCCCACTAATCACAAGCAATCAAAATTCCCCAAAACTATATCAAAAACTATTCCAAGCCCAACCTAACCAAAATCCACTAAACACGCTTAGAACTAAAGCACAACTTAATTAACACTAATCGGGTTCACTCGGGTCGGGGTCTTACATCCTCCACCCCTTAGGGCATTTGGTCCTCCAAATGAAATATAAAACTCTCCTAGGTAGTAGATGTGGATACTTCTTCTGTACTTGGTCTCGTAATTCCCATGTTACCTCTTCCGGTCCATGATTCTCCCATAGTACTTTTACCCACTGAATAGTCCGAGTCCTCAACTCTTGTTCCTTCATATCAATGATCTGAACGGGCTTCTCAACATAAGTAGCATCCTCTCGAATCTCCAATGGCTCATGCTGGAGTACATGTGAAGGATCGGGGACATACTTCTTCAACATAGACACATGGAAGACGTTGTGTACGCCGGATAGCTAGGGTGGTAAGGCTAATCTATAAGCCACGTCATCGATCTTTCTCACAATGTCATATCGTCCAATGTATCTTCGTGATAGCTTACCCTTCTGTCCAAATCTCAATGTTTCTCTCGTAGGTGACACTTTCAGGAAAACCTTATCTCCTTCTTTGAATTGTAAGTCTCTACGGTGGGAGTCTGCATAGCTCTTCTGTCTACTCCGGGCTACTTTCAGGCGCTCTTGGATCAACTTCACTTTGTCGTTGGTTTCACTCACTAGGGTCGGTCCATGGAAACTGCGAATTCCAACCTCTTCCCAACAAACGGGTGTCCTACACCTTCTGCCATACAAAGCCTCAAAAGGCGCCATCCCAATGCTCGAGTGGTAACTATTGTTGTAAGAAAACTCACACAACGGTAGAGTCTCATCCCATTGAGTCTTGAAATCTAACACACAAGCACGGAGCATATCCTTAAGAGTTTGAATCGTTCTCTCTGATTGACCATCTGTCTGCGGGTGAAAGGCTGTGCTAAACTGTAGTCTCGTACCCATAGACTCATGTAGCGTCTTCCAGAACCTCGAGACGAATCTGCTGTCTCTGTCAGATGTGATAGAAACTGGTTGCCCATGTCGACTGACGATCTCGTTGACAAACAACTCTGCCAAAGGTAGCATGTGTATCTTCTTCCCTGTCCTCATAGGAATAAAATGAGCCGACTTGGTGAGTCGGTCCACAATGACCCATATCGCATCGTTGCCTCTACTAGTCCTCGGTGGTCCCAAAATAAAATCCATAGTAATGTGCTCCCACTTCCATTCTGGGATCTCTAACAGTTGTAATAATCCTGGAGGCCTCTGATGTTCTGCCTTTATCAACTGACAAGTCATGCAACGGGAGACAAACGCTGCAATCTCTCTCTTCATGTTGTTCCACCAAAATCTGCCCTTCAAATTCTGATACATCTTCGTGCTGCCTGGATGCATAGAATACTTCGTACTGTGAGCTTCAGTCATGATATCATTCCTCAAATCTTCAATATTTGGTACACATAGACGGTCACGGAGTACGAAACTCCATCAACAATACGGAAATCGGGAAGTTCTGCTATGTGCTCTGAAATCTTGGCCAACTCTGGATCTTGCAACTGACTATCCTTGATCTTCTGAATAAAAGAAGGCTCTGACACTGTCATATTAGCTAACAAAACACCCTTCCTTAGTGGCTGCAGGTCTATACTCAACTCTTCAAATTGCTCAAAGATACAACTGCCACTTAGATTTGCCAAGCCTACTGATTTTCTGCTCATGGCATCAGCAACTACAATGGCTTTCCCCGAGTGATACTTGATTGGAAAATCGTAGTCCTTGATATATTTCATCCATCTTCTCTGCCTCATGTTCAATTCCTTCTGAGAAAATAAATATTGTAAGCTGCGGTGGTCGGAGTGGACTTCGAGCTTCTCTCCATAGAGGTAATGTCTCCACATTTTCAACGCAAAGACGACCGCTGCTAACTCAAGATCGTAGGTGGCATAGTTCTTCTCGTGATTTTTCAACTGTCAGGATCCATATGCAATCACTTTTCCTTCTTGCATCAACACACAACCAAGTCCAACATTCGAAGCATCGGTAAATGTCACGCCCCCGAACCGAAACCTCGAGGGCGGGAGATGGGATTAAAGCATAAATGTATTTTACTTCTCCCAAGATCCGCGTGTGTGAAGACAACACATTCTGAATATTTTGCGGAAGCATTTGTGGCGTTGCGACCCGAAGTCCGTGGCCATCGGATTCCGCGTCGCACTCAACCTTTAGCCCATAGCTATTATATCAAGAATCATATCAGACTGGAGTAACCATCACAATAATTTACAGAGCTGACAGTAACAGGATATTACATTCCCAAATATATTCAAGTTACAATTATCAATGTACATTAATTAAGAATCCCAAGAAAAAGGCTAACAAAAGCCATACAACAAGAAGCTATAAACCACTACCCAAATGTGACGTAGCTCCGATGTCAAGCTCAATGTCTACATGACATAGCCGACAAACTAACCTGCAAAGCATGGCTCTACAGCCAACAAAAGCACTCAACTCGGGGCGAAGAAATCTGAACCTGAGTACCAAAAGTAGTGGGTCAGACACGACGGTCTGGCAGGTGGATGAAAAGATCACAAATATAGCGAATAATAATACAAATGATAAATCATGCTATTTGCTCAAAATGCTGCGTATAATTAAACGGGTGAAAACTCAGGAATCTCGGACAAAACATGTATTCTTTTCAAACATGGTTAAAACAGGAAGATCTAATAAAGCATATGTTCATTTACATCATCTATAAAAGCATAGATATTTGACAATCGGGCGTTCGTGGAAAACATGTATGAATATGGAAGTTTGGCAAAACCACGTTCATTTAAACATATTTCAAAGCATGGATCTTCAACAGATCGGGCATTCCTTTAAAACAGGTATAACATAGGGATCTGGCAAAACGCGTGTCATTTAAAACATATTTCAAAACAGGGATATTTAACAAATCGGGTATTCATTTGAAACCGGTATAAACATAGTGATCTGGCAGAACAAGTGTCATTTAAAACAAAGCACGAATGTTTAGCAATTCGGGTATTCACTTAAAACATGTATAAACATCGGGATCTAACGAAACGAGTGTCATTTAAAACGCATTCCAAAGCATGGACATTTAATAACTCGGGTATTCATTTTAAAACATGTGTAATCATATAACTCTAGCAAAACCATCGATCGTTAGAACCATATGTAAAAGCACGGGTATTCACCCAACCGGCATTCATGTAAAACATGTACATGTGCAAAGGACGTAAAACAATATAATAGTGACTGAATTTACAATAGAGAGCATTAACACTTATCTAAATAAGAACTTTCATAAAAGCAATGAATCATTTATCTGAAAACAAGTAAGCAATATAAACCATGTCGGGTGTCCAAGGAATCGGGAACTGGCAAGATGGCAATCACAAGAAGCTAAGTCATCTATCACCGAAGTGACAAGAGCGGGACGTTGGTCTCAGTCACACAAGGTGAGGAGACTCAACGTAAATCATATATACAATAATAAATATACGGGAACGGGAACGGGACCACGGTAGCGAACCGGGTATCGGGACGGGACCACGGCAATAACCGGGTATCGGGATCCAAACTGCAGCTGGCGGGACGGGAGAGGGATTTCCAAGTCGGTGGATCAAACCGACAAGGTATCCAAGCTTAGTGATGCCGACTCATAGGTCAAAACCAATCGAGACATATGCAAGTAAATCAAGTACAGTAAATAAACGGGTAAAACGGGGGTGCTCAAGGGCACACTATCACTTCATATCGGGCAATACATTTCGGGACCAATAACTGTTACTAGTGTAACTTCAATGCTTTCGGGAAAACAAGTCATGTAATGCAAATCTCGGGAAAAGAGGTGAAACAATGAACTATAACAATTTCGGGAAAAGTATTAATTTCAAGATCTATTTAAGTGAATAGGGGTCCCGTATGTCGATCATAATCATTACTTGGTACTCCTTGAGTTTGAAGACATTTCGGGCTCCTTATGCACTTTTACTATTTTAAAATCTTAACATGAGCTTACGGGTAGTACTAGATGTTACAATAGCAAGAATCAAGATTATAAACGGTCCATCTTAGGCATGACATTAATCCGGAAACATCGAGCAACCGATTCAGTCATCGAAAGGAATAGAATTTGCGATAACCAAGGAAATAGACTTGTGTTTAGATATAGAGAAGATATCGCGTCGTTCCATCCCGTTCAAGATTGAAATGGATTGAACTTCGATGCCACCGAATCAACCTTGAGGAGTGTCGGCTCAAGACATCTCACACATAGTCCAATCAGTCCAAAAACGGTAGCCAAGGTCCCACCTAGAACCAAGAATTAGTGTCTAAATCAACACCATCCTTTTCTTTTAATTCCCTAGTCTTAGAGACCTTAGATTAGGGTATAATTGGTCTTAACACTAAGGTATATACCCCTAGGACTCATAGAAAGCCCAAAGGTTTCCAAAAAAAAACACAATATCAAATTTCACTGGACTCAAACTGAGTCCTCCGATCGATCGGCCGAAATTTCTGTACCAGAAATGTACAGGGTCCGATCGATCGGCCCAAAAAGCCTTACTGTTAAAAGACAGGCCGATCGATCGGCCTGTAGGTCCGATCGATCGGACGTGGGCGCAGTGCAGGTCCGGGACACTGATTTTTCCTCCTTTTTGTTTCCTTTCCTTCCAACATATAATCAATCACAAAGAACCATAAACAAGATGGTTTAAATACATGTTTCCAAGACAATAACATGAGCTAAAGAGCTCCTCATTTCAAATTCCTCTCTTTCCATTCTTTCCATTCTTTCCATTCACAATTAATCACAAGGTGGAGAAAACTCATTCATGTGAAATCATTTGAAACCTTGACAATATGATGCATACATTTCCAAGAGATTAACAAGGGAGAAATAACTCATCAATAAGCACATCTTGAAGTCAATATTAATCATATTAAAGACAACTATTAAAATCACCAAAACCATTAATGAATCAAGATTTTCTCACAAAACATGTTAATAATCAAAACGATCCAATCAACCACTTGCCTTGGGTTCCAATCTCACAAACCAAGCTCCTAATCCCTTCTTAAGCTCACTTCCAAGCTACAATAGAAAACCCCCAAAAACAACCCTAAAATGGGTTACACAAAGAATGAAAATGAAAGAGCTTTCAATAATACAAATGGAGCTTCTCAAGAGCTAGAGGAACACTAATCTAGGAGATGGGAAGAATCACTTACTTGGAAGGTCCTCTAATGGCAAGAGTAAGCTCAAAGGAAGCCTTGTGATGGAGGGTTCTCTTCACAAATGGTACCAATGGAAAGCTTGCAAGATGAGGAAGAAGATGACGGTCTCCATTTCTTGATTGAGGAACTATTGGTGTGGCTTGGAGATGAAGAAGCAAGAAGAAGAAGAAGTTGCACAAGGGAAAACCCTAGGTTCAGTTGGAACAATGGCGAAGAATGAGCAATGAAGGAGATGGGTTCCTCTTATAAACAAGTGGGGTTTGGGTCCCACAACTTAAGGGACTTGGGTGGCTGAAATCATCTAATTCGGGACCTCGGATGGATTCGACGAAGAAGGAAGAAATGATCGTCGAAATATCTAGTTTCCAAAAAGTATATGTTTCACGGATTTCGAGAATATCGAGTTTTAGGTACAGATTTGGTGTGAAAAGACTGTTTTGCCCTCAAGGCCAAGAAATCGGGTTTCGGGTTCTCAAATGGATATGGGATCAACATGAAAGTTGTAGGATTCCTCAAGATGAATGCAACGGGCCAAAACACAATATGAAACAAATCGGGAAAATCTCACAAGTAAAAGCAAAGCCGAAAAGGGAACCCCCAAAGGGCCCCACAAGCTGCCAAACCACTCAAAAGCCCAAAACTAGAAGAAAACTCAATCTAGCTCACAAACTCAACCCAACAAATACTAATCCCACTAGGAGAAACTAATCCACAAATAAAACGACAGTAATCCAAGAGATTAGGGGTCGGGTTCTCACAGTAAAAATGGTAAAACCACCGCTTCCGGATGGTAAAGTAAGGACTAGTGCTGTAGTCAATCTCTTCTTTAGCTCTTGAAAACTATCTTCACACTGATCTGTCCACACATATGGCACATTCTTCCTTGTCAACTTCGTCAAAGGTGACGCAATCGACGAGAATCCCTGCACAAACCTCCGGTAATAACCTACTAAACCCAGAAAACTTCTGATTTCTGATGCATTCTTCGGTCTTTCCCAACTCATAACCGCTTCAATCTTGGACGGATCCACTGATAATCCTTCTTTGGAGATGATGTGCCCCAAAAATGCTACTTGCTCCAACCAAAACTCACACTTGTTGAGCTTCGCATACAGCTGATTCTCTCTCAAGACTTGCAGTGCTATCCTCAAATGCTCTTCATGCTCTTCTCTGGTCTTGGAGTACACAAAAATGTTATCTATGAATACTACCACAAACTGATCCAAATACTCTGCAAATATCTTGTTCATTAACGCCATTAACACTGTCGGTGCATTAGTCAACCCAAATGGCATCACTAGGAACTCATAGTGGCCATATCTTGTCCGGAAAGCTGTTTTCAACACATCTGATTCTCTAACTCTCAGCTGATGGTAACCGGATCTCAAATCAATCTTCGAAAAGTATGATGCACCTTGTAATTGATCAAACAATTCATCTATCCTTGGCAATGGGTATTTGTTCTTGATGGTCACTTGATTCAATCTTCTGTAATCTATACACATTCTCATCGAACCATCCTTCTTCTTGACAAACAAGACTGGAGCTCCCCAAGGTGAAATGCTCGGTCTGACAAAACCTTTATCTAGCAACTCTTGCAATTGTATCTTCAACTCTCCCAATTCCGTCGGAGCCATTTTATATGGTGCAATAGATATTGGAGCGGTCTCTGGTAACAACTCGATAGTGAAATCAATCTCTCTGATGGGTAGTAAACTTGGTATCTCCTCCGGAAAAACATCCGGGAATTCCCAAACAATTGGGATCTCCTCCACCCCTTGGGACCGTGTATCCTCCGTGATAAACGTCAAATATGCCTCACAACCACTTCTCAACAGTCTATCAGCCTTCAATGCTGAGACAAACCCTGCATGAGGATTTCTCCTCTCTCCCTGAAACAACACCCCTGCTGGTGTCTCATCTAACTTGAAAGTCAGGGTCTTATGGAAACAATTCATTGTGGCATGGTATCCTGCCAACCAATCCATTCCTAGGATGACATCAAAATCAAACATCTCTAATAGAATGAGATCTGCGATTAAAACCACTTCTCCTATTTGAACTGCACAACTAGGGTAATATGTTCTACAGATAACTTGTTTGCCTACTGGGGTTGCCACAATCAAAATGAACTCAAGTTCTCTAACATGTATATCAATCAACTTAGAAAATTCATGGGATAAGAATGAATGTGTAGAGCCAAGGTCAAATAAAATCCTAGCTTTTATCCCACAAACAAGAAGTGTACCTTCCACTACATTTCCCACTGCCTTTGCATCAGCTCTATTGACCGCGTAGATTTTCCCTCGATGTTGTAGCCTATTTGGAGCTTGTTGTGGCCTGCCTTGTTGTGCATTCCTATACTGCTGCGGTGCATGCTGATTTTGGTTCTGTCCCTGTTGACGAGCCTGTTGTTGTTGCTATTGTGGTCTATGCTGCTGCTGTTGTGGTGCTTGTTGCTGAAGTGGCATTGCTTGATTCTGGACAATGATTGCATTCTGTGGTGGTGCCAAATGTTGTGCCCCTTGCTGCTGCTGCTGATTCTGTCTATTCTGCCTTGGACAATCTCTCATCTGATGGGTCATGGAACCACATCCGAAGCACGCTCCTGTCAGTGTACGGCACTGTGCACTCTCATGGTTCTTCCCACAGTGGGTACAAACCAATGGATTCTGAGTATTCGGTTCTGTCATCTGCTTCTTGTTCTGATGATTCCTATGCTGGTAGTTCTGTTGATGAGCTTGTCCCTTGCCTTGGGCTTTAAGGATCTTGTTGTGAAAGTTCTCGAATTTAAAAGCCCTCTTGACAGCTTCATCGAAAGTTGCAGGTAGTACTACTCCGGTAGCATCTCTCTCAATGAAAGGGTTAAGTCCCTCTAGGAACTTTGGAATCTTCTTCTCAACTGTATCCACTAACTCCGGAGCATATCTGAACAATCTCTCGAACTTAGTGAGGTATTCAAGGACTGTCATACTCCCTTGCACAAGCTGTTGGAATTCTATTGCCTTCTGTCTCTTAATGTGGGCGGGTACATACTAATCATGGAACTGCCTCTTGAAGTATGCCCAAATCTGTGCATCAGCCATAGTCTTGTATTCCTCCCTAACCGTCTTCCACCTTTTGTCCGTTGTACCGCTGAAGAGAGATGATGCTAGTTTTACTCTTTCTCCTCCGGCGCACTGGAAGATCTCGAATATGTTCTCCAAATGCTCTAGCCAATCATCTGTAGCTAATGGATCCTCTATTCCAAGAAACTCTTTCGGAAATCACGCTGAAAGTTTTGAGAATATCGAATAGTCATCTTGTTGTGCTGAAAACCCTAAATCATTAGGATAGGCTCCACAGGGGTGGCGCCTAGGTGGACTTTCCTACCTCCGCGCACGAATTACAATTTTTTGCATTTAGTTCAATTAGGAATTGTATTGCAATGATATGATTGGTTGTTTGTCATGTCTCTACATGTTGAATTGCCACATCAATCACACACGTTGCATCGTAGAATCATTAAAATCATAATTAAATAAAAACTAAAAAAATCATAAAACATAAAATCATTTCTTCTCTTTCCTTGCTCTTTAGTAAATTAGAGAAGAGACTGTCGCGACCCCCGGGCCCGAAGGACTAATCCGGGATCGGGACACTAATGATGATAGTGTGGTGAGTGAATGGTTAATATGTAGAGTGTGTCAACAAGGTGCACACACTTATTTAATTTCCCACAGGTGTCCGCGGTGAGGATATCACAACCATAAATGAACATTTCTATTAAGTACGGAAGCGTGTAGCAAATCAAATATTCAATCCATCTCTAATCATAAAGATAATAACACGAGTATAGTACTGTATCAGAATGAGCAATGATCATTAGCATGTTACCCAAAAGTAAGTTAAAGTTTATACAAAGATCATTTAATTACATTTCCCAAAAATAGAGGCCAACAAGGCCAATATGAACAAAATACCAATCCCCAAAAGAATGGTTAAAAGTTTTCCCAAAATGTTATCTCTCTCTAGCAATCCAATGTCTAAATGACATCATCAGCACGCCACTCAACTAACTGATGCGGTTCTCCGACCGCCTCCTCATGCTCCTCCTCGGGGTAACCAACAATGGGACCTGAGTACCAAAGAGTGGGTCAAACACGACGTTTTGGCAAATGGGTTAAATACAATGACAATATGATAATAAATGAATTTACCTTCAAAAGCGTTTAAACCTGTTGAAATAACAATTTCAATGAAAATATGAAACATTTATTCAAATACAAGTGTGCATTATAAAACATGTACAGGTAACCAAGGAAACTGGAAACAAGCAAGATGACAACCACACGAAGCTAAGTCCTCTATCACTAAAGTGACAGAGCAATAACTAGGCACTGATCTCAGTCACTCGAGGTAAGGAGAAACAGTGGATCTTATAAATACATATACATATACTATACATGACCACGGTCGCGAGCCGGGCATCGGGAAACACAGTAGCAATCTGCGGCATCGGGACAAGACCACGGTAATAACCGGGTAGCGGGATCCAAACTGCAGCTAGCGGGACAAGAGGGGGATCTCCAAGTCGGTGGATCAGACCAACAGGGTTATCCAAGCTTAGTGGTGCCGACTAATAGGTCAAATAACAAATCGAGACACGTGCAAGTAAATCAAGTACAAATAAATAAACGGGCAGGACGGGGGTGCTCAAGGGCACAATGTCGTTTCATGTGGTGCAATGCACTTCAAGACAAGTAACTATTTCAAGTGTAATTCAATGCTTTCGGGAAAACAAGGCATGTAGTATAAATCTCGGGATCGATAAAGTACAATAAACATTGGAAATTTCAGGTAAAGTATCGAGTTCAAGATTTATTTGAAGTGAATAAGGACCCCGTATGTCGATCTAATAATAATTTGGTACTCTTTGAGTTTGGGGACATTCTGGGCTCCTTATACACTTTGAATTTCCAAAACTTCGAATGACATCTTCGTGATATGGTTTCTTTCTCAAATGGCCTCTGTCGCGACCCCAGAACGGATCCCGAGCCCGCGACGAGTGTTGTTGTACTGCATTGTTTATTGCTTATTTGTTTTCCCCACAGGTTCCCGCGGTGAGGATTCCCAAAGACACGCGAAATCTGACTCACAAGATCAAGTATGCGGAAGCGTGTAGCAAAACACATCAAGATGAGCACCAACAAAGTATTTAGGTGCTATAACAAATTAATCACAAGCATAGTATCAAAGAAAGAAGCTAACAAGGCATTCCCACTAATATTCAAGTTATCGGACTAACACTAAAACAAGTTAAGTTTTGTTACAATTCCAAGAGAGGCCAACAAAGGCCAATACACTACTCCAGAATAACCAAAATGAACCCCCAACAAATTATGACGAGACTCAAGGACCCGCCCGACGTCTAGATGACATCGTCGGGCTGCCACTCTCTCACAGGGGTTGGCTCACAAGCCTCCTCCTGACGCTCCTCCTCAAAGGTAACGTCTCCTGCACCTGGGCACCAACAAACAAGGGTCAAACACGACGGTTTGGCAGGTAATCAATTTAAGAGCAAATACGAGACAATAACATTTGAAAAGAAAACATATAAGCAAAACCTTGATTTGAAATACTACTGTAACTGAGATACATTTCAAGAATGCGAACGAAGCTGAGATACCAAAACAAACTAGCATGAATACATAATATATCATGAATAGTCACCATCCACAAAGAGCTCATCCTTTCTCTATCATTTATATAATGAAAAGAGCAAGCACGCACGACAAGCACGATATACATAATATAAGCACGACACGATTTCCCACAAAGACGGGAATTCCGGCCGCGAAACCGGACACGCACGATGTATAATAAATACACGACCAGTCTGCAGACAGTCCACATGTTTAAAGACCCCCAAACAGTGGATCAAACTGAAATGGCAGTCTAAGCTCAGTGGTGTTTACTTAATTCATGAATGCACAAAACACGCGAAACACGATCTAAACACGTCGAGATAAAAAGGGGGAAACCACTTATCAAAACACGATGAACACGACTAGCAAGGGCATAATTAATATGCATAACACGCTTAGGAAGTGATCCCCTTTTTCTTGAAACACGTCTCCAAAACGAGCTTGTACTAACACTTCAAAACCAATACACGGTGATATTCATTATATCAAAACCAAAGTCCGAACGCAAAGCCTATCAAGCACATGTAAGGACCTTTGGTTGGTCATAGTGCAGCCGAAGCCCAGATGTTAGAATTAATAAAGAATCGGTGTCCCAGAAGTTCAAGGACATCTCGGGTTCGAGGTGCACAATTTCAGGCTAAAGGCCACTAACATGTTCTAGTTTTCATTCTTGCCAAAAACTCTTCAAAACAGGAAATCTGTCAAATTCGGTCACCTCGCGGTCAAGTGTCGGCTAGCCGAACTAAGGTCTGGCGGCTAGCCGACGAGCTGACCGCTGGAAATCCAGGTCCAACACAGCCCTCTGGAAAAGGAACCGAACTGACCGCGGTTAGCTTACGGTTAGCCGAACTGAGACTTGGCGGTTAGCCGTGAGCTGACCGTAGGGCTGGCCGTGGGAACCCAGTTAGAAATGTAGCTCTCGGGAAAAGGAACCGACAATGCACGGTTGGCCAGCGGTTAGCCGAGGTGGGGTATGGCGGCTAGCCGCTCGCTGACCGTAGGGCTGACCGCAACTCCCTGGCGAAATGTCAGCTTCTGGAAAGGGAACCGCCGAGCTCGGTCGGCTCGCGGTTAACCGAAATGGGGATTTCGGTTAGCCGCCAGCTGACCGAACTGCACGGGAAATGCAGTCCAGTGCAGATTTTTGCACATTTCTTCTTCCCTTCTTCTTGTTTCTCATTCCCCTTGCACTCCCTGAGCCTACTTGCTCTCCAAGGGACAAAACACATATTTTTCTAAATCTTAAACATTCAATCCTAAGAGAACATGATCATGAAGCTTGTAAACATATTCATATGCCAAATTCCCAAAACAACAATGTATCTTAAAATACACATGCACAATGGTCCTATAGAGATTACTTGCCTTGCCCAAGCTAAACACTCTTCTCCAAGCACTTCTCTCAAGCTAATCCAACACTACAAGAAAACCCAAGAGAAAACCATACAAAACTCACTCAAAATGGAACCAAAGAACCCATTTTAACAAAAGGGTTTGCAAACATGAAAAATATGATCTTGGGAAACCAAAATAACTCCATGAAAATATGAGTGAAAGCTCTTACCTAGAGAAGGTCAAACAAGAGAAATGAAGGCAAATGGAGGGTTTTCTCAACCTTAGCTTTCAAGAAGAAGATATCAATAGGAAGCTTGAGATGAGGGGAAGAAAATGGTAGCCTTGGAATCTTCTTTGGAGTCTTCTAGCTAGCTCATGCAAGGTGAGGAAGTGGGAAGGGAAAAGGGGTTTTTCAACCCTAGGTCAAGAGAGTTGCAGAGATTGGTAAAGTGAAATGAGAAGAGAGGGAGATGGGGCTTAAGTGATGAGAATGGGCCCCAACTAGCTGAACTTGAAGTGATCAAAACACGATCTTGGGAGCCTCGGATGACTTCGACGAAGAAGGATAAAACGATCGTCGAAAAATCTAGTTTCCAAAAAGTATATTTTTGACATGGTTTTGAGAACTCGAAAATTGTGTCCAGATTTGTGCATAAAAGACAATTTTACCCTTTTTGGGCCAAAACATGGGTTTTTGGGCTTCAAACATGAATATGCTTAAAACGAAAGTTGCAACACGTCGAAACATCATTCAAATGAAATCAAAATCACAATCACACGGGAACCGATACGATCTCCAAAGCTTACACGCGCACTCAGGCCTTCCTGAGTGTGTCTGACTAATATTAAACGTCCTCAAAATTCCCCAAAGCTATGTCCAAGACTAAAACTAATTACTTCTAACCCAACAACAACTAAACCCACTTAGAACTAAACACATACTAATCGCACACTAGTCGACTTGGTCTGGGTCGGGGTCTAACAGCCTCATACATTGCTTAGTAAATCTCCTTTGGCCGACAAAGCTCATCGCTCGAGCTCTCCGGAATGATTGTCGGGGTAATTTCGGTTACCTAGCGGTCAGATGGCGGTTAGCCGCCGTTAGGTTAGGTGGTTAGCCGCTGGCTGACCGCGGTTGGCCTGACAGAAAGACAGGTTACTGGAAATGTAACCGAAATGGTTCGGTTGGCTGGCGGTTAGCCGCCGCTGGGATAGGCGGTTAGCCGCTTGCTAACCGTTAGGCTGACTGTGTCTGCAGGTGGAAAATGTTGCTCTCTGGAGAAGTAACCGAATGGGTCGGTTGGCTGGCGGTTAGCCGCCGATGGGTTAGGCGGTTAGCCGCTTCCTAACCGTGAGGCTGACCGTGCTTTCAGGAGGAAAATGTTGCTCTCTGGAAAAGTAACCGCGACTGTTCGGCTAGCTGGCGGTTAGCCGCCAGTCACTAGACGGCTAGCCGACAGGTGACCGCCAGATGCGGGAAACACAAACACCCACTGTGTTAAGATTTTAGCCCTTTTTCCTCCTCAAAACCATTCTCCTCACTTCCATTTAGTCCCTGCAATAAAACTGAGCTAAGAGCTCCTCCAATACCTCCATCTACACTTCTCCAAACTCCAATATGTGTTCATACCATCACCTCCTCCATCAACACCCCATTCAATACCAAGAAAGAAACCATTTCACAATAGAGTACATTTGGTGCAAACAAGAAGAAATTAAATGCCATTCACCAATACACTTATATGACATAAATACACTACCAAAGCTCTATCATGGACATTTATTTCAAACCGATGCAATAAATAGGCATGAGAGGAAAATACCAAAATCATTGAAAGCTTATAAAAATCAAATCATCCACTTGCCTTGGGTCTTCTAATCAAGGAAACTAAGCTCTAATATTCTTCCAAGCCAAAGATCCAAGCTATGAACAAAATCCCCAAAAACAAGCCCTAAAATGGTCAAACAATGAAATAGAAAGGGAAACCTTACAATAATGAGAATAGGACTTCTTCAAGATCAAAGAAGCACAAATCTAAGAGATGGGGAAGGTTGCTTACTTGTAGGTTCTCCAAATGGGCAAGGTGAGCTCAAAGAAGATCTTGGAATGGGAGGTTTTCTTCACAAATGGGATCAAAATAGAACTATGGTGATGAGGAAGAGAATGATGACCTCCATTTTGATGTTGGTGCAAGATTAGTAGGAGATTGAGATGGAGAGAACAAGAAGAAGAAGAAAAGTTGTCAAAGCAAACCCTAGGTTCTTTTTGTGCTGGAAAAGGGAAAATGAGGAAGATGGGTTCTCCTTATATAAGCAAATGGGAATGGGTCCCACTACTTAAGACACTCTTTAGGCTGAAATCATGTCTTTCGGGATCTCGGATGAATTCGATGAAGAAGGAAGAAATGATAGCCGAAATATCTAGTTTTCAAAAATTATATGTTTCGCGGGTTTCGGGAATATCAAGTTTTAGCTACAGATTTAGTGTACAATTACTGTTTTGCCCTCAAGGCTATGAAATCGGGTTTCGGGATCTCGAACGGGCACGGGATCAACATAAAAGTTGTAGGGGTTAACAATACAAATCAAACGGGATTAAAACAATGAATGCAAAAATCTCTGATAAATCCTCAAGCGCATGCAAGGTCATAAAGAAGGAACCCCCAAAGGGCCCCACTAATCATAAGCAATCAAAATTCCCCAAAACTATATCAAAAGATATTCCAAGCCCAACCTAACCAAAATCCACTAAACACGCTTAGAACTAAAGCACAACTTAATTAACACTAATCGGGTTCACTCGGGTCGGGGTCTTATAAAAGCCAAAAAAAGATTAAAAGATATTCAGAAAACTAAAAAAACAATAGGTAGATGCCCTAGGTTTCCAAGTTTTGCGCCTAAGTGGACTAAACCCTAAAATTAATTAAAAATAATCCAAACCTAATAATTAATTCACCTAAAAATCATTAAATCATTAAAAAAACCCTAAAACAGAAAGTCTTAATTAATTTGAGCTAAAATTGGATTAAGAAGTGTCGCAACCCCGGAACGGATCCCCCGGGCCCGCGACGTGTCGATTGTTAAGATAGTTTATGGTTATAGTTTTCCCACAGGTTCCCGCGGTGAGGATTCCCAAAGACACGCGGAATTTGACTCATACGATCAAGTTTGCGGAAGCGTGTAGCAAAACACATTCACGATAAGCACCAATAAATCTTTAGGTGCCTTGACGAAATAATAACAAGACATAGTATCAAAGGAAGAAGCTAACATGGCATTCCCAACATAATTCAAGTTATAAAACTGACTCAAAAGGTAATTTAAGTTTAATTCAACCCATAAGAGGCCAACAGAGGCCAATACACTTCTCGAAATAATCCAAAGAAACCCCAAAACAAAATGATGACGAGACTCAACTACCCGCCCGACGTCTAGATGACATCGTCGGGCTGCCACTCTCTCACAGGGGTTGGCTCACAAGCCTCCTCCTGACGATCCTCCTCAAAGGTAACGTCTCCTACACCTGGGCACCAACGAACAAGGGTCAAACACAATGGTTGCCAGGTAATCAATTTAGGGGCAAGCATGAACAATAACGTTTTAGAAAACATATAAGCAATTCTTGACTTGAAATACCATAATGACTGAGGTACTAAAACATGTTAGGAATTTTGTATTTGCAAGTTGATGGATGCATTTTCACTTTAGCATCTTTTGAATTTTCACACTTGCATTGTTTTAGAAAACCTTGAAATTTGGTTTTATACATGCATTGCTTTTAAGATTTGTAAAAGTATTGTTTTATGCATGTTTTGTTTTTATACTTGGATGCATTGGTTTTAGAATCCAAACTCTTTTGAAAACCTAATTCTTTGTGCATTACTTTTGAGAAATCATATTGAGAATTTAGGTTTGTGCCTTGCATACATTCATCACTTTCAAAATCTTTTTTGTATGCTTTTTTTTATGTGAAAAGAGTTTTTTAGAAATCAAGCTAGCCTGTGTTTTAAATCTTCCAAATTATATTAGGCTTTTTGTGTTTCATGTTTTTAAACATCTTCGTTTGATTTAAAACATGTTTCCAAGCTTGGTTTAGTGGCCCAAAAATCCCCACAAAGAAACACCTTCAAATTTGCAATTTATGGGAATTTTTGTCCCAGGGGGTGGTCCGGCAGTGTCGCCGGTCGACCGGCCCAGAGGTCCCGGTCGACTGGGAACACTGCAGGCCAATTGGGCCCCTGGAGCCCCAACGGTCATATTTCTGACCGTTGTGTGATCCCGGTCGACCGAGACCTATTTCCAGGTCGACCGAGGACTAGCCGTTGGACTGTTTTTCATTATAAAGTCCATTCATTTCCAACCTTTTTAGAGGCTTGAAACATGAACTTTTGAGACTATTTTGGAGCCAAAGAAAGGGGAAGAAGTTGGAAAGGCTAGAGGGCTTTTTGGAAATCAAATGTTTGACTTTTTATAAGGTACATTTTACTAGTATTTTGATTTCCATTAAAATGAAATCCATGCATGCTTAAATCTTTGAATTTTCACTTATGCATGATTTCTAGAGATGTTTAGCAAACTCAAAATCATCTTTGGTAAATTAGATTGGTTTGCAAACTCTCTTAACTAAATCACATACATTCTTAGATCTTATTATTCATACAACTTGTTTAGTTCATTTCTTCAAAGTTGTTTGAATCTTTTATGTGATTAGTTTTATCTTCAATCATCATTTTCTAAGCTTTGTTTTTAAAATGCATCAAGCATTCATTTAGGAGCTTCATTGTAGAAATTGATTGAAGTAAAGCATTCATACACTTGTGCACACACTTTAGCTTGTTTTAGTGTATGTTTGTAATTTGAATTTAACTTTCATATTAGCCTATTTAGAGGCAATTCAATTGTGCTTAAATTGTATCTCTTAGAGTGTTCTTTTGTGAAGACACCTTCTTAGAGAAATCTTCATCTTGTAAAGGTTATTGCTTAGCCTAAGAAAAGCATCTTGTAAGGTTATTGCTTAGCCTAAGAAAAGCATCTTGTAAAGGTTATTGCTTAGCCTACAAAAGCACATTGAGAGGTTGTTGTTGAGCCTAGAAAAACAACATTGTAAGGGTTATTGCTTAGCCTTGTAAAAAGCATAAATAGTGAAAATCCGGTGGGGTGATTGGATCACAAGCCGGTAGTGGACGTAGGCATTGAGGCCGAACCACTATAAACCTTTGTATTGTGGTGCTTGCTTTTGTGGTGATTGTTTATATTAGCTTCCGCATATTGTTTGATTAATCATCACATGTGACTGGTTTATGTTAAGAAATTAAAATTGGTCTTAATTGGTCATATTTGTAGCACACCCTATTCACCCCCCCCCCCCCTCTAGGGTTAGGATCCCAGGACTTTCAATTGGTATCAGAGCCTCGTGCTCTATATTTTAGGATCAAGTGTTTGGAACTCTTGATTAGGTGTAAAAACCTAGAGTCAAAACCCTAGAGTTGTCCTTACATGAAAATCATTAGGATGGATTCCACTATGATAGATAGTTTAGATTCTTGTGTAGATTCTCCTAGACCCCTCATTCTTCCTTCTATTGGAGATTCAAACCCTCAATTAAATGAATCTCAATATGAGTTAAAAGAAGAAGAAATTGATTATGATGAAGATGATCTTCAACAAGCCTATAATGAATTATATGAAGTATCCTTAAAGCTTGAGAAGAAAAACAAAAGTTTAAGAGAAGAATCTATGAATCTAAACAAAGAATTAGTCTCTTCAAAAGATGAACTTAGAGAGAAAGAAGAAGTAATAAATTGTGTTGAATCTAAGTTCATGATCTCTTTAAATAACCTATCTAACATTCAAGATGAATTAAAAGAATTAAAGATGGGTTATGATAATGTCAATAAGGAAAATTTAAATCTAAGAGATCAAATAAAAAGGCAAGACAAAGACTTTATCAATTTAGAATCCAAGTTGATTAAAAGTAAGTTAAAAAACTCAGAACTTGGATCTAATGTTGTTAATGAACTAAAACTTAAATTAAAACTTGCCAATGAGGAGCTAAGTAATTATAAGGATATTGAAAATGATCTTTTAAAAGTTAAACATGAAAATTCAATCCTTATAACCAAAGTCACTCAACTTGAAGGATATAAAACAAAAGTATGAGTGCAAGTTTACCCAAAGTGAAGAAAGACTTGAAAAATTATTTAAATTGGGTAAATCTCATGGAGATAGGACGGGTCTTGGATTTAATAGGAATATGTCATATGACCTTAAATTCACCAACACTTTTGTGAAAGGTGAGTCCTCTTTCTCTAGCACTCTTTCTCCAATGTCCAAAACTAAATGTCATTATTGTGGCAAAGTAGGACATTTCAAATTTGAGTGCAAACTAAGAAGAAGCCATGTGTCTAAACCCCTCCTTGAACCCAAAAAGGTAGAATCTAAATCTATGAAGGGTAAGACACTAAAAATAAAGAAAGACTCCAAAAAGACTAAACAAGTTAAATCTATTAAAATGGAGTCTCCAAAGATAGATTCTAAAAAGGTTAAACAAGTCAAACCAAGTATAAAAGAATCTATGAACAAAAAGCTTCTCAACCTATCTCCCTTATATCAACCCATGAAAGAACTTTTGAATAAAGTAACAAAGTTAAATTTAAAATTCTAAAGTCAAATAAAGGGAGAATATAAGAAGAAAAGAAAAATGAACAAATCCCCAAAGAGACAAACTCACCAACATCAAAAGACTAATCACCAACCTAAGCTAAAATTAGTGAAATCTAAATATCATGGTGATAAGTTCAAATTGAAAATTTATCAAGTTAAATCTCCTTTAGTTGGTGAGAATTCCAAACTAGACCTCAAAGTTCAACCATCTCAAGACCTTAGGTGGATTCCAAAAGTTATTTACTTAGACAAACCTTAAGGCCTTGAACCTCCTTGACCAACCTACCCTTTTTAGTTAAATCCTTTTGTTGGTCATGTTGCATTTGCATTTTGTTCTTTCTTAGTTACATTTCTTAAAATGCAATGTTTATTTGTGAT
Organism: Cinnamomum chago; assembly: GCA_038049695.1. NCBI lineage: Eukaryota > Viridiplantae > Streptophyta > Magnoliopsida > Laurales > Lauraceae > Cinnamomum > Cinnamomum chago. The sequence goes on along the minus strand of CP142455.1, from coordinate 44,701,935 downwards.
CAATTGATTTTGTCTTCATATACATCTCTAGTTACATATCATGGTTTTCAAAATCTTTTTATTATAATCTCATCATGTTTGATTTGCTTTTTGCACACATTTAGTTATATGTCTTGCATTGCATTTCTTTACATGATTAATTGATTGTGATTTTAAAAGCTTTCATAGCTAATTTATTCATGATCAATTGTTGTTGAATCATTTGTGTAGATGTCTTGGTAAGATTTTTTGAACAAATGATTTGAATCAATTCAAGTTTTTCCATAGACTTCTAAGTTATACTTTAAAATGGAAAATCATTGTTTTGAAAAATCAACTTGTATGTGTTTCAATTAAGTTATATCTTTTCAAATACAATGTTGAAAATTGATCTTCAAACTCATTCTTTTTATGCTCATTGTTGGATTTTGTTTATCAAAATGATTTGAAGATTGTTTGAATGGAAATGCTCTATAACATCATTAGCTATAATCATCAAAGCATGTTCCATGTTCTCATTTCCTTTTCTTTTGGTTTCATTATCTTAGAAATGGAAATGTATGTTGTTTGCATCTTTGCTTATTTAGTTATTCTTTTTATATGCAAATGACAATTGGTTCCATGTATGGTTGTGATCTTAGTTATATTTGTAGAAACCATACTAGAACCCAAATCCATCCTCTATGCCTTCTAGTCATTTCTTTTTGGATGGTTATGATGTTGATTCATGTAGATTCACTTGGTGTCATCTTTTTCCATGTTTCAACTTCATAAGTAGTGATCTTAATCATATGAAACACTTTGAAATTCATTCCTTGTATTTCTATATGTTTGATGGATATCTTAGATGTTGAATTCATATGATTTTGACACTTTGAAAAATTGCATGCTTTCCCAAGTCATAACCTTTAGCATTGCAATTTACCTTGTTCATCTCTATGCTCATTAGTCATATCATTATAAGTGATGAATATCCATTTATGATACTTGATGGGATTTTGTGTTTGTCACATCTTTGCTCTTTATCATGTTGTCAAATTCAATTGGTTTCAATTGGTAAAATTTTCGATTGATTTGATTTCTTGTGAATGTGATAGACCTTGTGTACATTGGTTTGAACTTGATAGTTATATGTTCTCATTCCATGTCACACACCATTAGCATCATAATGTTCATGATTGCCACCTCTCTTGCTCTTAGAGGTATATCTCATGACCACCATGTTTATGTGTTCATAATAGTGGTTGGTTATTAGTTGAGGTTGGCTTCATGCTTGAATTTCATTTCACTCACTCTTGCACATAATAGTCATATTTATTGTTTGAATGAAATGATTTCAAAACTTACATAGCATATGATTTTCATAGTTAAATTATTTAATGCTATGTTTAGTAAACCCCATTTCATCATGGATAGCTCTAATTTGGATTTTTCCTAATAGTTATATTTTTAAATCCATTTTAGAGTGATTGTGTTTAATAGACTTATCTTTAAATCTCAATTGGTATTCTTTATTTTTCCAATTGGTATCCATGATTGCTTTTCTCATTAGACCTTGCTTTCTTTTTGGTAATTTGATCATATTGAGCCTTATAGTTAAATGAATCTAATCCTTTCTTTGAAGTTGACCCTCATTTGGTTAAACCATCTACTTCTTGAACCAAATAGTTATACCTTGTCAAAAGTTTGACAAAATAAGAGAATGGATTGAGGGGGAGTGTAAACCTTCATAGGAAGTATTAGTTTTGATCAAATTGACCCTTGGATTGCCTTTGAGCCGTTAGAGATAACTTCCATACATGATAGCCTGTTATGTATTTCATTTTCGATTTCATTTGTTAACAGGTGCTACTAAAGGTATTTTCCTTATTTCATGTGTGTAGGTACCTTTACAATTTAATGTCAAAGGGGGAGAGAGCATTCAAGTACTCAAAGATCTCCTATTCTTCAAAGGGGGAGAGAGCATTCAAGTTCTCAAGAAGGGTGAAGAGAATGTCCAAGCTTCCTAAGGGGAGAGTTGTGTATGATCTTGTCGCGACCCCGGACCGGGAATCCCAATCCGGGATCGGGACTAATGTGGTGAATGATGATTAGTGAGGATTGATCTACATCCACAATATACAACTTATTTAATTTCCCACAGGTGTCCGCGGTGAGGATATCACAACCTTGCATGAATATTTCTTTTGAGTGCGGAAGCATGTAGCAAATCAAATAGTTAGACTATCTCTAGTCATGCAAGCATTAACATCAAATATCAAAACTGTATCAGAATGAGCAATGATCTATAGCATGTTTCCCAAAAGTTGTTAAAGTTAGACAAAATATCATTTAGTTACATTCCCCAAAATTAGAGGCCAACAAAGGCCAATATTACAAAATAATAACCCAAAAGAATGGTTAAAAGTTCTCCCCAAAATGTTACGCCTCGTGTAGCAACCCGATGTCTACATGACATCGTCAGCACGCCACTCAACTAGAGGTTGCGGCTCACCTACCGCCTCCTCCGGCTCCTCCTCAAGGAAACCGGCAACGGGACCTGAGTACCAAAGCAAAGGATCAGACACGACGGTCTGGCAAGAGAGTGAGAAGATACAACAACATATAATAGATGAAATATCTCGAAAAGCAAGGAAATCTGTTTAAGCAAGAACTCTCACAAAATAGATAAATCATTTGCTAGAAAACATGTAAACAAGATAAAACATATGAGGTAACCAAGGGATCGGGAACTCACAAGGTGGCAACCACATAAAGCTAAGTCCTCTGTCACTAAAGTGACAACAGTATCACGGGATGTTGATCTCAGTCACACAAGATGAGGAGATTCAACGCAAATCATATATACAATATAAATATACGGGACGGGACCACGGTAGCGAACCGGGTATCGAGACGGGACCACGGTAATGACCGGGTATCGGGATCCAAACTGCAGTTGGCGGGACGGGAGAGGGATCTCCAAGTCGGTGGATCAAACCGACAAGGTATCCAAGCTTAGTGATGCCGACACATAGGTTAAATAACACATCGATACATATGCAAGTAAATCAAGTACAAGTAAATCAATGCACGGGCAAGAATATTCAAATGTATAACGTTCATTTCATATCGGGCAATACTCTTCGGGACAAGTCAATATTACTAGTGTAACCATCAAGCTTTCGGAAAAACAGATCATGTAGAGTAAATCTTGGAAATGAAGAAATAAAATGAACTATAACAATTCCGGGAAAAATATTAATTTCAGGATCTATTTAAGTGAATAGGGGTCCCGTATGTCAATTATAGTCATTACTTGGTACTCCTTGAGTTTGAAGACATTCCGAGCTCCTTATGCACTTTTACGATTTTTAAGACTTAACATGAGCTTATGGTTAGGACTAGGTATTACCATAGAAGATCAAGACTATAAACGGTCCATCCTAAGTATGATGTCAACCCGGAACCATCGAGCAACCTACTCAGTCACCGAAAGAAATAGAATTCGCGATACCCAAGGAAATAGACTTTGCATTTAGGTATGAAGAAGATATCGTGTCGTTCCATCCCGTTCAAGATTGAAATAGATTGAACTTCGATGCATCCGAACCAACCGTGAAGAGCATCGGCTCAAGACGCTCTCACATATGGTCAAGTGAGTCCAAGGAGGGTAGCCAAGGTCCACAAAAAAAATAAATATCAAAACCCACTGGACTCAAACTGAGTCCTCCGATCGATCGGCCTGGGCGTGTAGCAGGTCCGGGACACTTGATTTTTCCTCCCTTTTTCCTTTCCTTCCAACACATCAACAACCACATAGAACTATAATCAAGATGACTTAAACACATGTTTCCAAGACATTAAATGAGGCTATCAAGATGCATTAAGATCATTTATTCCAACCATGAAAAATCAATAAAAGCAATCAATGAAAGCATGAAATCCATAAATGCTTCACCAAACCATTTGAAAACTTAAAAACACTTCATCAATCACTTGCCTCAAGTCCAAGCTAGCTGAAATCAAGCCTCTATTCACTTCTATTGCTCAAAGCCAAGCTACAATCAAAAACCCCCAAAACAAACCCTAAAATGGGTCAAACAATGAAATGACAATGAAACCTTTCAATAATAAAGGTGGAGCTTCTCTAAGGCTATAGGAACACAAATCTAGAAGATGAAGAAGAACACTTACTTGGATGACCTTCAAATGAAGGGAGATATCTCAAAGGGAGTCTCAAAGTTGATGGATTCTTCTAAAAAAAGTATCAAAGTGAAGCTTGCTAGGTGAGGAAGAGATTGGTGATCTCCATTTCAAGTTTGGTGCAAGATTGGTGAGGATTGGAGAAGGAGAAGCAAGAAGAAGAAGAAGTTGCAAGAAAAGCCCTAGGCTCAATAGTTGTGCTGGAACAATGGAGAGTGAGTGGAAATGGGGATGGGTTCTCCCATTGTTAACAAAGGAGAGGTTGGGTCCCACAACTTAAGGAACTAATTTGGCTGAAATCATCTCTCTCAGGTCCTCGGATGAATTTGACGAAGAAGGAAGAAATGATCGTCGAAATATCTAGTTTCCAAAAAGTATATGTTTCGCGGGTTTCGGGAATATCAAGTTTTGGGTACAGATTTTGTGTGAAATGATTGTTTTGCCCTCAAGGCTATGAAATCGGGTTTCGGGGCCTCGAATGGACACGAGATCAACATGAAAATTGTAGGGATCATCAAAACGAGTAAAACGGGATTAAAATCATGAATGTAACAACCTCCGATAAAATCCTCAAACATATGCAATGTCATGAAAGGGAACCCCCAAAGGGCCCTACTAACACAAAGCAAATCAAAATCCCCAAAACAATAACAAAGGCTAATTCAAACCCAACTTAGCCAAGAACACTAATCAAGCTTAGCACTAACGCGCAACTTAATTAGCACCCCCCCCCCCCCTCTAGGGTTAGGATCCCAGGACTTTCAAAACAAACTAGCATGAGTACGTATTATATCATGAATAGTTATCATCCACAAAGAGCCCATCCTTTCTCTATCATTTATATAATGAAAAGAGCAAGCACGCACGACAAGCACAATATACATAATATAAGCACGACACGATTTCCCACAAAGACGGGAATTCCGGCCTCGGAACCGGACACGCACGATGTGTAATAAATACACGACCAGTCTGCAGACAATCCACATGTTTAAGGACCCCCAGACAGTGGATCAAACTGAAAGGGCAATCCAAGCTCAGTGGTGTTACTTAATTCATGAATGCACAAAACACGCGAAACACTATCAAAACATGTCGAGATAAAAAAAGGGGGAAATCACTTATCAAACACGATGAACACGACTACCAAGGGCATAATTAATATACATAACACGCTTAGGAAGTGATCCCCTTTTTCTTGAAACACATCTTCGAAACAAGCTTGTACTTAAACTTTAAAATGAGTACACGATGATATTCATTATATCGAAACCAAAGTACGAATACAAAGCCTATCAAGCTCATGCAAGGACCTTTGGTTGATCGTTGTGCAGCCGAAGCCCAGATGTTGGAATTAACACAGAATTGGTGCCCCAGAAGTTCAAGGACATCTCGGGTTTCGAGTGCATAACATCAGGCTAAAGGCCACTTAACATGTTCTAGTTTTCATTCTTGCAAACTTCTTCAAAACGAGGAATTTAGTCAATTTCGGTCACCTCGCGGTCAGGTGTCGACTAGCCGAACTAGGGTCCGGCGGCTAGCCGCCAGCTAACCGACAGGCTGACCGCTGGAAATCCAGGTCCAACCCAGCCCTCTGGAAAAGGAACTGAACTGACTGCGGTTAGCTTACGGTTAGCCGAACTGAGACTTGGCGGTTAACCGTAAGATGACCGTCGGGCTGACCGCAGGAAATCCAGTTTGAAATATAGCTTTCGGGAAAAGGGACCGCCAACGCGCGGTTGGCCAGCGGTTAGCCGACATGGGGTATGGCGGCTAGCCGCTTGCTAACCGACCAGCTGACCGATACACACTGCCGAAATGTCAGCTTCTGGAAAGGGAACCGCCGAGCTCGGTCAGCTCGCGGTTAACCGAAATGAGGATTTCGGCTAGCCGCCAGCAGACCGACGGCTGACCAAAACTGCACGGGAAATGCAGTTCAGTTCAGATTTTCACATTTCCTTCTTCCCTTCTTCTTGGTTCTCATTCCACTTGCACTCCCTGAGCCTACATGCTCTCCAAGGAACAAAACACATATTTTTCCCAATTTCAAACATTCAATCAAAGGAAAACATGATCATGAAACTTATAACATATTTATATGCAAAATTTCTAAAACAACAATGAAGCTTAAAATACACATGCACAATGGTCCTATAGAGATTACTTGCCTTGACCAATGCTAAAATACTCCTTCTCAAGCACTTCCCTCAAGCTATCCCACACTACAAGGAAATCCAAGAAAACCACACAAACTCACTCAAAATGGAAACAAAGAACCATTTGAACAAAAAGGGTTTTCCAAATGAAAAACAAGATCTTTAAGAGCTAAAAAGGTTTCATGGAAAGTATGGATTGAAGCTCTTACCTAGAAATGGCCACACAAGAAGGAATGAAGACAATGTAGAGTTGGATCCACAAGAAGCTCCAAGAAACTTGTATTGATAGAGAGCTTGCAAGGAGATGAAGAAGATGATGATTTTGGAATCCTTTTTGGAGCTCTCTAGCTAAAGCATGCAAGAGGAATGAAGAGGAAGAGAAAGAGAAGGGTTTCACACTCTAGGTCAAGAGAGTTGCAGGATTTTGGTAAAGTGAATGAAAAGAGTAGAGAGGGGAGAGATGAGTTAACTTGAGGCACTTGCAAGTGGGGCCCATATGACTTGAACTTGAAATGACCAAAACACGATCTTGTGGGCCTCGGATGACTTCGGCGAAGAAGGATAAATCGATCGTCAAAATATCTAGTTTTCAAAAAGTATATTTTTGACATGATTTTGAGATCTCGAAAATTGTGTCCAGATTTGTGCAAGAAAGACAATTTTTTTACCCTCTTTGGGCCAAAACATGGGTTTTTGGGCTTCAAACATGAATGAGCTTAAACCGAAAGTTGTAACACAAAGAAAAATCATTCAAATGAAATCAAAATCACAATCACACGGAAATCGATACGATCTTCCCAAGCTCACACGGGCACTCAGGCCTTCCTGAGTGTGTCAGACTAATACTAAACGTTCTCAAAATTCCCAAAGTTATGTCCAAGACTAAACTAATTACTTATAACCCAACGATCACTAAACCCACTTATAACTAAACACATATTAATCACACACTAATCGACTTGGTCTGGGTCGGGGTCTAACATCCTCCACCCGTAGGATATTTGGTCCACCAAATAAATCAAACAATTACCTCAGGTAAACGCTGTTGATACTTCCTCTGGCTCGTGATTTTCCCAAAGTACCTTGACCCAATGAATAGTCCGGTTTCTCAATTCTTGCTCCTTGGTGTCAATGATCTTGATCGGTCTTTCCACATATGAGGCATCTTCCCGAATCTCTAAAGGCTCATGCTGTAGAATGTGCGTAGGACTAGAAACATACTTCTTGAGCATAGAGACATGAAAAACATTGTGTACCCCGGAGAATTCCGGCGGTAACGCAAGTCTATAAGCAACATCTCCAATCTTGCTCAAAATCTCATACGGACCAATAAACCTCCTAGACAATTTGCCCTTCTGTCCAAACCTCAAAGTCCTTCTAGCTGGTGAGATCTTCAAGAACACCTTGTCACCCACCTGAAACTGCAATTCTCTTCGACGAGTGTCTGCATAACTCTTCTTCCTACTCCGGGCGATCTTCAAACGTTCCTGAGTCAGCTTGACTTTGTCACTCGTCTCTCCAATTATCGTCAGTCCATGAAAACTACGTTCACCGACTTCTTCCCAGCAAACCGGAGTTCTGCATCTACTACCATAAAGTGCCTCGAAAGGTGCCATACCAATGCTCGAGTGGTAACTATTGTTATAAGCAAATTCACAAAGAGGTAAGCACTCATCCCACTGAACCTTGAAATCCAATACACAAGCATGCAACATGTCTTCGAGAGTCTGTATCGTCCTTTCTGACTGACCATCGGTCTGAGGATGATAAGCTGTGCTGAACTGAAGTTTGGTACCCATCGACTCATGAAGAGTTTTCCAAAACTTTGAAACAAACCTGCTGTCTCTGTCTGAAGTAATGGAGACGGGCTGACCATGTTTACTAACAATCTCATCAACAAATAACTTTGCAAGTGGTGCCATATGCATCATATTCCCAGTCTTCATCGGAATGAAATGAGCAGACTTTGTCAGACGATCCACAATGATCCAAATTGCATTATTTCCCTTTTTGGTATTAGGCAAACCGGAAACGAAATCCATGGTGATGTGCTCCAATTCCACTCCGGAATCTCCAAAGGCTGTAACAAACCTGGAGGCTTCTGATGCTCTGCCTTAATCAACTGACAAGTTAGACAACGAGACACAAAAGCTGTTATCTCTCTCTTCATGTTGTTCCACCAAAATCTATTATTCAAGTTGTGGTACATCTTCGTGCTACCCGGATGCATAGAATATCTCGTGCTGTGAGCTTCATTCATTATTTCACTCTTCAAATCATCCGCATTTGGCACACACAACCGGTCACGGAAATACAATATCCCATTCACCATCTTGAAATCTGGACGCTCTGCAATATGTTCCACTATCTTAGCCAAGTCTGGGTCTTGCAACTGATTTTCCTTGATCTTCTGAATGAAGGTAGGTTCTGATACTGTCATGTTTGCTAACATCGCACCCAATCTCAGGGTTTGCACCTCTACACCCAACTCTTCAAACTGCTGTAAGACACTCATTCCTCTCAAATTGGCCATAACCACTGATTTCCTGCTCAAAGCATCTGCTACCACATTCACTTTGCCTGGATGGTACTTGATTGGAAAGTCATAATATTTGATATACTCCATCCACCTTCCCTGCCTCATATTCAAATCCTTCTGCGAGAACAAATACTGTAAACTTCTGTGGTCTGAATGGACTTCAAACTTCTCTCCGTAGAGGTAGTGTCTCCACATCTTCAATGCGAAAACAACCGCTGCCAACTCCAAGTCGTGAGTCGCATGATTCTTCTCATGGTCCTTCAACTGTCTCGAGCCATAAGCAATCACCTTGCCCTCTTGCATCAATACACAACCCAGTCCCACATTCGAAGCATCTGTATAAACAATAAATCCGCCGTTGCTCGAGGGTAACGTAAGGATTGGGGTTGTGGTTAACCTTCCTTTCAATTCTTGAAAACTTGTTTCACACTGTTCAGTCCACACAAATGGGACATTCTTCCTAGTCAATTTTGTCAAAGGGGCTGCAATGGACGAAAAGCCTTGGACAAATCTTCTGTAGTAGCCTGCTAACCCCAAAAAGCTTCTAATCTCTATCACACTGTCGGGCCTCACCCAACTAACAACTGCTTCTATCTTGGCCGGGTCAACTGCTAAACCTTCTCTGGAGATGATGTGACCTAGAAAAGCGACTTGCTCTAACCAGAATTCGCACTTACTGAGTTTTGCATATAACTGGTTGTCCCTCAAAAGCTGCAACGCTATCCTCAAATGTTCTTCATGCTCCTTCTTACTCTTGGAATACACAAGGACATCATCCATAAACACTATTGTGGAGTGATCCAAATAGGGCGCAAAGACCTTGTTCATCAGAGCCATAAAGACTGCGGGTGCATTTGTCAAATCAAAGGGCATCACTAAGAACTCATAGTGCCCATATCTTGTTCTAAAGGCTGTCTTCTGAACATCTGAGTCTCTAACTCTCAACTGATGGTACCCTGACCTCAAGTCTATCTTGGAAAAATAGGCCGCTCCTTGCAATTGGTTAAACAATTCATCTATCCTTGGCAATGGATACTTGTTCTTCACCGTCACATGGTTCAACTTCCTGTAGTCAATGCACATTCTCAAACTTCCATCCTTCTTTTTCACAAACAACACTGGTGCTCCCCACGGTGAAACACTTGGCCTAATGAAGCATTTGCTCAACAATTCCTGCAATTGGAGCTTTAGCTCACCCATCTCTGCTGGAGCCATCCTATATGGTGCAATCGAGATCGGAGCTGTCCCTGGAAGGAGCTCAATTGTGAACTCAACTTCTCTAATTGGTGGTAAACCCAGGATTTCTTCTGGAAAAACATCCGGAAATTCACACACAATGGGGATATCCTCCACCCCTTGGGGCTGTTTATCCTCCGTGATAAACGCAATAAACGCCTGACACCCACTCTGAACTAATCTGCTTGCCTTCAAAACTGAAATAAACCCTGCCTGAGTTTTCCTCCTGTTCCCCTGAAATATCAATTTTGCCTGTGGTCCTTGGAATCTGAATGTGATGGTCTTGCTAAAACAATCCATGGTGGCATGATATGCTTCTAACCAATCCATGCCTAATATGACATCAAAATCATGCATGTCCAAAACTATGAGGTTGGCCGGTAAATTAACATCTCCTAACAAAACTGTACAACCAGTGTAATGGGTACTACACACAACTTGTTTCCCTACTGGAGTGGTCACTACAAAAATATAATCCAACTCACTACATGGTGCATCAATCAACTTAGCAAAACTAGGAGATACAAAGGAATGTGTGGATCCAGGATCAAATAAAATCTGGGCTTCTATCCCACAAACAAGAAGTTTACCTTCTACCACATCTCCTGCAGCTTCAGCATCTGCACGGTTGAGATAATACAAACGTCCATGCATCTGTAGTCTATTTGGTACTTGGTTCTGCCTTCCTTGGCCATGTCTGTTCTGCTGTGGAGGACGAGCATTCTGGTTCTGTGCTGGTTGCCTAGCCTGTTGCTCCTGCTGAGGTGGTCTAATCTGATTCTGCACTGGTGCTTGGTTCTGAGGAGCTACTTGTCTCTGCTGCTGGTTTCTGTTCCCTTGGTTCTGAAGTAGTGGGCAATCCTTGATTGCATGGTTCATGGCCCCACACTTGAAACAGGCACCCATAGCCTTACGACATTCGTGTGTTTCATGATTCTTGCCACAATGTCCACACCCTTGCCTCACTTGGCCTTGTTCTTGCCTTGGCTTCTTGCTGTGCTATTGCCTCTGATTCTGCTGTTGATAGTGCTGCTTCCTGTCCTGAACAATCATATTGTTAATATCTTCAAACTGTGAGAACCCGACCCCTAATCTCTTGGATTAGTGTTGTTTTATTTGTGGATTAGTTCTTTTAGTGGGATTAGTATTTGTTGGGTTGAGTTTGTGAGCTAGAATGGTTTTTCTTCTTGTTTTGGGCTTTTGAGTGCTTTGGTGGCTTGTGGGGCCCTTTGGGGGTTCCCTTTTCGGCTTTGCATTTTCTTGTGAGATTTTCCCGATTGGTTTCGTATTGTGTTTTTGGCCCGTTGCATTCATCTTGAGGAATCCTACAACTTTCATGTTGATTCGGTATCCATTTGAGAACCCGAAACCCGATTTCTTGGCCTCGAGGGCAAAACAGTCTTTTCACACCAAATCTGTACCCAAAACTCGATATTCTCGAAATCCGTGAAACATACACTTTTTGGAAACTAGATATTTCGACGATCATTTCTTCCTTCTTCGTCGAATCCATCCGAGGTCCCGAATTAGATGATTTCAGCCACCCAAGTCCTTTAAGTTGTGGGACCCAAACCTCACTTGCTTATAAGAGGAACCCATCCCCTTCATTGCTCATTCCTCTCCATTGCTCCAGCACACAACTGAGCCTAGGGTTTGCTCTTGTGTTTTCTCTTCTTCTTCTTGCTTCTCCATCTCAAATCCTCACCAATCTTGCACCAAACTCGAAATGGAGACCGTCTTCTTCTTCCTCATCTTGCAAGCTTTCCATTGATACCATTTGTGAAGAGAACCCTCCATCACAAGACTTCTTTTGAGCTTACCTTGTCCATTAGAGGACCTTGCAAGTAAGTGTTCTTCTTCATCTTCTAGATTTGTAATCTTCTAGCCTTAGAGAAGCTCCACCTTGATTATTGGAAGGTTTCCTTGTCATTTCATTGTTTAACCCATTTTAGGGTTTGTTTTGGGGGTTTTTGTAGAAATTGTTGATCTTGAGCTTGAGAGGTGATTAGGAGCTTGGTTTGCTTGGTTAGAGTCAAAGGCAAGTGGATGAATGGATGGTTTGAATGTTATTAAGTTTTATGAGAAAATCTTAAGTTTTATTACTTGTTCTTGATCATTGGATACATGTTTGCACATATGCTTCTTGTCACATTTCTATTGATTTCGAAATGCATATGAATTGGTTTTTCTCTCTTGTTAAATCTCTTGGAACTCTTGGGAATGTATGCATTTTATTTAGTCAAGTTTGTTCATATGGTTTTATAAGGAATGAGGTTGGATTGGCTATTCATGGTTATGTTATAAGTCACATTGACTTGAATTGATACTCATTTAAAGAGGTGTTTGAATTTAATTGTTCATTGGAGTTTAATGAGGATTTGAAGTGATTTTGGAAGAGAAATGCAAGTGGATGTTTTGATCTTTATAAGCTTTCCATGGTTTTTGGTGCTTTTCACTCATGTCTATTTATTACATTGGTTTGAAATAAATGCCCATGATAGAGCTTTGGTAGTGCATTCATGGTAGTGCATTTATGTCTTATAAGGGTATTGGTGAATGTCATTTAATTTCTTCTTGCTTATATCAAATGTACCCTATTGTGAAATGGTTTCCTTCTTTCTTTAATTGCATTGGATTTGATATTGATGGATGAGGTGATGGAATAAACCCATATTGGAGTTGTGGAGAAGTGTAGATAGTTGCATTGGAGGAGTTTTTAGCTCAGTTATGTGGCAAGGATTAAGTGGAAGTGAGGAGGATGGTTTTGAGGAGGAAAATGACTCAAATCTGAACACAGTGGGTGATTCCCGCACTGGCGGTCAGCATGCGGTCACCCGGCGGCTAGCCGCCTGGTGACTGACGGCTAACCGCCAGGTAGCCGAGATGTCACGGTTCCTTTTCCAGAGAGCATCATTTTCCACCTGAAAACACGGTCAGCCTCACGGTTAGCTAGCGGCTAACCGCCATGTAACCGCACTTGGCGGTCAGCTTTCCAGTAAGCTGCCTTTTCTGCAGCCCAGCCGCGGTCAGCCAGCGGCGGCTAACCGCCAACTAACCGCCAGGTAACCGAAATTCCCCAGATTTTGAAAAGCTCCTCGCTCGAACGAACTCTCCGGTTCGTTCGAGCGCTGAGCTTTGACGATCAAAGGAGATTCATTAGGCATTGTATGAGGCCATCCGAGAAAGAAACCATATCACAAGGATGTCATTCGAAGTTTTGAAAATCCAAAGTGTATAAGGAGCCCGGGATGTCTTCAAACTCAAGGAGTACCAAGTCATTTCAATAATCGACATTCGGGACCCCTATCCACTTAAATAGATCCCGAAGTCAACAGTTTTCCCGAAATGGTATAGTTCATTATATTTCTTCATTTCCAAGATTTACTTTACATGACTTGTTTTCCCGAAAGCATTGAAGTTACTCTAAGTAACAGTTATTTATCCCGAGATGTATTGCCCGATATGAAGTGACAGTGTGCCCTTGAGCACCCCCGTTTTACCCGTTTATTTATTGTACTTGATTTACTTGCATATGTCCCGATTTGTTATATGACCTATGAGTCGGCATCACTAAGCTTGGATACCTTGTCGGTTTGATCCACCGACTTGGAAATCCCTCTCCCGTCCCGCCAGCTGCAGTTTGGATCCCGATACCCGGTTATTACCGTGGTCCCGTCCCGATACCCGGTTCGCTACCGTGGTCCCGTTCCCGTATATTTATATTGTATATATGATTTACGTTGAGTCTCCTCACCTTGTGTGACTGAGACCAACGTCCCGTTATACTCTTGTCACTTCGGTGATAGAGGACTTAGCTTATTGTGATTGCCATCTTGCCAGTTCCCGATTCCTTGGATACCCGACATGTTTTATATTGCTTACTTGTCTTCTGATAAATGCTTCATTTCCTTTATGAAAGTTATTATTTAAACAAGTGTTTATAGTCTCCAAAGTGAATTCAGTTATTATTATATTGTTTTCTGTTCTTTGTACACGCACATGTTTTAAATGAATGCCGGTTGGGTGAATACCCATGCTTTTACATATGTTTCAAACGATCAATGGTTTTGCTAGATTTACATGATTACACACGTTTTAAATGAATACCCGAATTGTTAAATATCCGTGCTTTGTTTTAAATGACATTTGGTTCGTCAGATCCCTAGGTTTAACTGTGTTTTAAATGAATACCCGAATTGTTAAGTATCCGTGCTTTGTTTTAAATGACACTTGTTTTGCTAGATTCCTATGGTTATACCTGTTTCAAATGATTACCCGAGTTATTTAATATCCATGCTTAGAAACATGTTTTAAATGACACGCGTTTTACCAGATTCCTATGTCTACACCTGTTTTAAATGAATATCCGATTTGTTAAATACCCATGCTTTGAAATGTGTTTCAAATGACACTTGTTTTGCCAGATCACTATGTTTATACCGGTTTCACATGAATACCCGATTTGTTTAATATCCCTGCTTTGAAATATGTTTTAAATGAACCTTAGCTTCGCCAGATTTCTTGGTTACACATTGTTTTAAATGGACGTTTGTTTGTCAAACTTCTATATTTACACATGTTTTAGACGAAAACCCGATTGTCAAATATCTATGCCTTTACAGATTATGTAAATGAACACATGTTTTATTAGACATTCATGTTTTACCCATGCTTGAAAGGAATACAGGTTTTCCCCGAGATTCCCGACTTTTGCACCCGTTTAATTATATGCAGCATTTGATCGAATAGCATGATTTATCATATGTTTTATTCTGCAGTATATTTGTTATCTTTTCATCCACCTGCCAGACCGTCGTGTCTGACCCACTACTTTTGGTACTCAGGTTCAGATTTCTTCGTCCCGAGTTGAGTGCTTGAGTTGGCTGTGGAGCCATGTTTTGCAGGTTGTTTTGTCGGCTATGTCATGTAGACATTGAGCTTGACATCGGAGCTACGTCACATTTGGGCAGTAGTTTATAGCCTTTTGTTGTATGGCTTTTATTAGCCTTTTTCTTGGGATTCTTAATTAATATACATTGATAATTGTAACTTGAACATATTTGGGAATGTAATATCCTGTTACTGTCAGCTCTGTAACTTATTATGATGGTTACTCCAGTCTGATATGATTCTTGATATATTAGCTATGTGCTAAAGGTTGAGTGCGACGCGGAATCCGATGGCCACGGACTTCGGGTCGCAACGCCACAAATGCTTCCGCAAAATATTCAGAACGTGTTAGAATGTGTTGTCTTCACACACGCGGATCCTGGGAGAAGAAAAATATATTTTATGCTTAATCCCATTCCCGCCCCCGAGGTTTCGGTTCGGGGGCGTGACACAAACGTATAAGCCCGCTTGACTGCCTCATCATATGTAGCTGGAGGAACTACTCCTATGACATCTCTCATGATGATCGGGTCCAACCCTTCCAAAAACTTAGTTATCTTCTTTCTCTCAGTGTCAATAAGCTCGGTAGCGTATCTAGCCAATCTTTCAAACTTGGTGACGTAATCTAGCACCGTCATGCTACCTTGCTTGAGCTGCTGAAATTCGATGGCCTTCTGCCTCTTGACATGAGAGGGAATGTATTTATCTTGAAACTATGTCTTGAATGCTGCCCATGCCTCATCGTCAGCCATCACTGCATAAGGGTCCTTGACTGTTTGCCACCACCTATCTGCAAGCCCATAAAATAATGAAGCTGTGAGGTTGACCTTCTGTATACCCGTGCACATGAAGAATCAAAGATCTTCTCGGTATTGACTAGCCAGTCATCTGCCACTAACGGGTCCTCATTGCCTGAAAATTCCTTCGGTGCTCTCTTCCTAAACTTCTCAAATAGAGCATTAGGGTCAGGATCCCTATTCTGAATAACAATCTGTGGACCCATGGGCAGTGCTACATCTCTGTTCTGAAGTACTTCCAAAAGTTGCCTCTGAACTTGTGCCATCTCATCATCCTTCTTAGCTAACTGTTCTTGAAATCTGGCTTGGTTCTCATTAGCTTGCCTTTGCTGTGCTATCATGGCTTGCATCAGTTCCTGAAACTGTGTGGTTGTAGGTGTCTCAGATGCATCTGATTCATTCTGGTTACTGCCTGAAGCATGATGATTTGGAGCTTTTCTTGGAGGCATATTGCTGTAAAACAATGAGTTAGTGCACAATAATCATGGTACAAGGGTTTCTAAGGTTTTATACCAACGAATCTATCGAACTCACGAATCCTCGCCACGTTCCTAAGACCTTTCTAGTTTCTTTTAAGTGCCCAAAACATGTCCCGCTCTGATACCAGTCCTGTCGCGACCCCGGAACGGATCCCCCGGGCCCGCGACGTGTCGATTGTTAAAATAGTTTATGGTTATAGTTTTCCCATAGGTTCCCGCAGTGAGGATTCCCAAAGACACGCGGAATCTGACTCATACGATCAAGTTTGCGGAAGCGTGTAGCAAAACACATTCACGATAAGCACCAATAAATCTTTAGGTGCCTTGACGAAATAATAACAAGACATAGTATCAAAGGAAGAAGCTAACAAGGCATTCCCAACATAATTCAAGTTATAAAACTGACTCAAAAAGTAATTTAAGTTTAATTACAACCCATAAGAGGCCAACAGAGGCCAATACACTTCTCGAAATAATCCAAAGAAACCCCAAAACAAAATGATGACGAGACTCAAGTACCCGCCCGACGTCTAGATGACATCGTCGGGCTGCCACTCTCTCACAGGGGTTGGCTCACAAGCCTCCTCCTGACGCTCCTCCTCAAAGGTAACGTCTCCTGCACCTGGGCACCAACGAACAAGGGTCAAACACAACGGTTTGGCAGGTAATCAATTTAGGGGCAAGCATGAACAATAACGTTTTAGAAAACATATAAGCAATTCTTGACTTGAAATACCATAATGACTGAGGTACTAAAACAAACTAGCATGAGTACGTAATATATCATGAATAGTTATCATCCACAAAGAGCCCATCCTTTCTCTATCATTTATATAATGAAAAGAGCAAGCACGCACGACAAGCACGATATACATAATATAAGCATGACACGATTTCCCACAAAGACGGGAATTCCGGCCTCGGAACCGGACACGCACGATGTGTAATAAATACACGACCAATCTGCAGACAGTCCACATGTTTAAAGACCCCCAGACAGTGGATCAAACCGAAAGGGCAGTCTAAGCTTAGTGGTGTTTACTTAATTCATGAATGCACAAAACACGTGAAATACGATCAAAGCATGTCGAGATAAAGAGGGGGAAATCACTTATCAAACACGACGAGCACAACTAGCAAAGAGGCATAATTAATATGCATAACACGCTTAGGAAGAAATCCCCTTTTTCTTGAAACAAACCTTCAAAACAATCTTATACTTGAAATTCCAAAACTAGTACACGAGGGTACTCATCGTACCAAAACAGAATTCAAATATGAAATCTGACAAGCATGTGTTAAGGCCACAAATTGACCTTTGTGTAATTGGAATTCAAAATGTCAGAATATACAAGAATTGGCGTCCCCGAAGTTGGGTTGCATTTCAAAATCCCATTTACACAATGTCAAGTCAAAACCCTTAACATAGTCTAGTTTTCCAACCTTCACGAAAATACACACGAAATAAATCTTCCCCTGAATCTGGCAGGTTCGCTCGAGCGAACTTTATAAGGCGATGACACTTCACTCGAGCGAGACAGTTCGTTCGAGCGGACAATAAGTGCGTTCGAACGGACGACTCTCTGCCTCGTTGCAAATTATACAGAGGGCAGTTCGCTCGAGCGGACCCAAGGATCGCTCGAGCGGACAGCTCTCTGTCTGCGCTCGGACCAAACAGAGGCTTGGTCGCTCGAGCGGACCCAAGGGTCGCTCGAGCGAATCGGCTTCTGCCTGAACTCGGGGCATGACAGAATGAGCTTCCTGGACGCCTACCGAGGATACCACCAGATCCCACTGTACAGACCCGATGAGGAGAAAACTGCTTTCATAACGCCTCAAGGCATCTATTGTTATAAGGTGATGCCCTTTGGGTTGAAGAATGCCAGAGCGACATATCAGAGGCTGGTCACGAAGATGTTTCAGAGCCAGCTCGGGAAGACGATGGAAGTCTACATTGATGACATGGTGGTCAAACCTAAAAAGTCTCAGGACCATCTGACAGACCTGCGCCAGACATTCGCCGTCCTCAGAAAGTTCCAGCTCAAACTGAATGCTTCCAAGTGCGCATTTGGTGTCGGGTCTGGCAAGTTCCTGGGAAGCCTGGTGACCAGAAGAGGGATTGAGGCCAATCCGGACCAGATCACAGCTATACAGGCTGTCCAGAGCCCCACCTCGGCCAAACAAGTCCAGCGACTCACGGGGATGGCAGTTGCGCTCAACCGCTTCATCAGTCGAGCATCGGACAAATGTCGTCCCTTCTTTCAGCTCCTGAAGAAGAGTTCCAAGTTCCAATGGACCCCTGAATGCGACTTGGCACTGGAAAAACTCAAGGAATACCTCTCTTCACCACCGTTATTATCCACCCCGGCGCAAGGGGATCTCCTCTATCTCTACCTCGCAGTCTTGGACCATGCAGTGAGCTCGGTGTTAGTCCGAGAGGACGACAAGCAACAACGCCCCATCTATTACACCAGCAAAACACTGCTCGACGCCGAGACCAGGTATCTCCCACTCGAAAAGCTGGCATTAGCGCTCATCAGCGCCTCTCGCAAGCTCTCCCATTACTTCCAGACATATACAGTGGTGGTCGTCACGGAGTTCCCACTCAAATCCCTTTTCAGAAAGGCAAACTTTTCTGGCCGAATCTCCAAATGGGTCGTTGAACTGGGTCAATTCGATATCCAATATCAACCCAGGACGGCGATCAAAGCACAAGTCATGGCGGATTTTATCGTCAAGTTCACTTCTCCAAGTTCGGCACCAACCTCGCTCGATACCGAACTGGGGGGCGATAGGTGTCAGAATGCGGCGGAGCCCGAGACCGAAGAAAACCGATCTTGGGATCAGTTCCTAAAGTCGGCCTGGAAGGTCTTTGTTGACGGATCCTCTACATCCAGAAGGGCCGGCGCCGGCATCGTCCTTCAGTCTCCTGAAGGCCTCGTCATTGAGTAAGGCCTGACCCTAGACTTCAAAGCCTCTAATAATGAAGCGGAGTACGAAGCACTAATTGCGGGCCTCGGCAGTGCAAAGATACTGGGGGCACGTCGGCTAGTTGTCTTCAGTGATTCCCAGTTGGTGACGAACCAGCTGAATGGGGAATACCAAGCCCGAGATGAAAGGATGGCAGCCTATTTAGCCCACGCGAAGCAGCTCCTCTCCCAGTTCGAGAGAGCGGAAGTAAAGCAAATTGGTAGGGAGTCTAACTGCCATGCAGATGCTCTGGCCAGCTTGGCCTCGGCCGTAGAAGCAGGAAAGAAAAGGACAGTCGAGGTGGAGGCATTGAGAAAGGCAAGCATAGATCTTCTCCCACCTCGGCAGGTATTGTGCGCCAACCTCGGTCCGAGTTGGATGGACCCGATCATAGCATTCCTGAAAGAAGATAAACTCCCCGAAGACAGGAACGAAGCCCACAAGGTCAGAGTGAAAGCAGCTCATTTTTTGCTATCCCCAGATAAGAAGCTCTACAGAAAATCCTTCACGGGACCGTATCTCCAATGCATTCACCCAAGTAAAGTGGAGGACTTCCTGTTTGAGATTCACGAAGGAATCTGTGGAAGCCACATCGGAGGAAGATCACTAGCGTACAGAGCCATTAGCCAGGGCTATTGGTGGCCCTACATGCAAAAAGATGCCCAGCTCTACGCCAGAAAGTGTGAAAAATGCCAGAAGTTCTCCCATTCCCTGCATCAGCTAGCTCGGGACCTGAGTCCCCTCTCCAGTCCGTGGCCCTTCGCTCAGTGGGGGCTGGACATCGTGGGTTCTCTTCACCGCACTCCAGGGAACAAAAGGTGGTTGATGGTGGGCACTGATTACTTCACAAAATGGATAGAGGCAGAGGCCTTGTCCTCCATCACCGAGCACGACACGAAGAATTTTGTGTGGAAAAACATCGTCACAAGGTTCGGGATTCCCAGAGCTCTGGTCTCGGATAACGGGACCCAGTTCGATTCAAAACTCTTCAGAAACTTCTGTCAGGAGCACGATATCAGGAACCTTTATGCAACTCCTGCCTACCCACAAAGCAACAGGCAAGCAGAGATCTCAAACAAGGTGGTGCTGGACGGACTCAAAAAGAGGCTTGATAAAGCCAAAGGCAGATGGGTGGAAGAATTGTCGAGTGTCCTTTGGGCATACAGGACCACCCTGAGGCGATCCACTTCAGCAACCCCTTTTTCCTTGGCCTATGGGATGGAAGTTGTAATCCCTCTCGAGGTCGGTCTCCCGACCTTGAGGACAAACCTCTTCGATCAAGGGCAGAACGAGATAAACCTCTCAAGAGAGCTCGACCTGGCCGAGGAACGAAGGGAAGCGACATCCGTGCGCTTGGCCGCTTATCAACAGCAGCTGTCCCAAGGGTACAATCAAAGGGTCAAAGAAAGAAGATTCTCAGTTGGAGAATTGGTCTTAAAAAGAGCGCTTCCAGCAGATAGAGATCCAAACGAAGGCAAACTCACATCGAACTGGCTCGGCCCTTTCAAGGTAGTCTCGGTCTCAGGAAGGTCGGCCTATAGGCTTGAGGGGATGGATGGCAAAGAGTTGCCACGGCCATGGAATGCTACACACCTCAAAAAGTTTTACTTCTAGTTGTACTCAAAATGACAAATCAATAAAGAAGGATCTTTTCGAGGAAATCTGCCTTATGTCGTTTGAGTTATGAACAAGGCTCCGGCCCTCGCGCCAGCCTCTTTGAGTTCGGTCACAGGGCCAACTCCCTAAGGCTCCGGCCCTCGGGCCAGCCTCTTTGAGTTCTGTCACAAGGCCAACTCCCTAAGGCTCCGGCCCTCGCGCCAGCCTCTTTGAGTTAGGTCACAGGACCAACTCCCTAAGGCTCCGGCCCTCGCACCAGCCTCTTTGAGTTCGGTCACAGGGCCAGCTCCCGAAGGCTCCGGCCCTCGAGCCAGCCTCTTTGAGTTCGGTCACAGGGCCAACTCCCCAAGGCTCCGGCCCTCGCGCCAGCCTCTTTGAGTTCGGTCACAGGGCCAACTCCCGAAGGCTCCGGCCCTCGCGCCAGCCTCTTTGAGTTCGGTCACAAAACCAACTCCCCAAGGCTTCGGCCCTCGCACTAGCCTCCCTAAAACCGGTCACAGGGCCGAGAATCCTGCTCCTTGCAGCAATTTCTGACGACCGGCCATCACTCCCGGATGCGGACAGGGCCAACTACCTAAGAGGCATGGAGCTCGGCCTAACCTCGAGTCACCAAAAGTGGTCACCAGGAACAAAGATACGACCCCAGCTCTCCAGCAAATGGGTCGCATCTCGGGGTATGAGCCCAAATTAATTACAAATTCCTTCCTAAGGTATTTCTCCCGAAAACATGTCATTAAAGCCTAGCCATTGGTCTAGGGGCAGCCTAGTGGACTCACCAAAGGGGGCTCATCATCCTATGGCAGAAAAGTGGGTTAAAATCTGAATGCTTTACCGACCTCATGGACTTGCTAGTTTTGGCACCAGAACATCCACATCACGTAGCAGAAAGAAATGAGAAAACAGCTGGAGAATTGGAAAAGAAGATTCGTTTTTCATTAATAGAAGAATGGATACAGAGCTTTTGAACATAAAAAAAGAGGAAAATACACTAAGGATTCTGTTTAGGCTCTGGAGGGGCAGAAGAGGCTGGGGCATCAGGAGCCTCTGATGGAGGAGCAGTTGGCGGAGCCTGGGCTGCTCCAGCTTCGACGAGGATCGGAGCAGGAGAAGGCGTGCCTAGGACTTCGGAGGGGGCCTCAGGGGGGTTGGAGCCAGGCTCTGACTCCGAACTCGGTACCGCAGGCTGGAACTGGGGAAGGTCCACGAATATGGGGTCGTCTTCCAAAATCCCATACTTACGGAGGGCCGCCTTGCATCCCATCTCGAACAGCACCGAGCTCAGATCCATAATTTGAGCCGTGTACTCCTCCGACGCCCAGTCCACCCCATCTTGGTAAGCTTTGGCTACTTGATCTCGCAGGGTGGACTCGGCGTCGGCCCTCTCTTTCCTGGAGGCATCGAGCTCGACCTCTTTCCTGGCCAGCTCATTCTGCTTCTGGGCAAGCTCAGCCTCCCTCTTGACGAGCTCGTTCCCCTTCTCGGCGAGCTAGGCCTCTAGTCGGCTCGCCCTCTTGGCTTTGTCATCAACAGCGCCCCTCAGATTTTTATTCTCGCCCCGCAACTTAATTATCTCGGTCTTCGCTGCCTGTTGTTTCGTTGCGTAATGGGCGAGTCTCTCCTCCGATTTCTTTATCTCAGCCGAGCTGGCCTCCAGCGCACCCCCCATCTTTTTCTTCTCCTTCTCCAGCTCGGCAATATAGGCAGTTCTTTCCGCCAGCCTCTCAATTAGCACTTGAGTCCTCTGTACATTCTGCAAACAGGATAAAAATAGTAAGGGAATCGATTCGGGCAGCCAAGAGGCAGAAATTCAAAAGCAGGGGAAGGAAAGCTACCTCAAGCGACGCCCTCATCGACTGATGGAGCAGGGCCGGCGACCCAGCCTTCCTGTGCTTCTCCATGTCCAGGGGGAGGGCACATCCCCGAGCAAGGGCCACGACTGACTCCCAGCTGGACCCCAACCGCTCCCCCATGGTCATAGGCTCGTTAGGGTTGAGGTCGAAGTTGGGCCTCCAGGGTGCCGGCACGGAAGGTTGGGCCTGCAGCTCCGCTCCCTGGGGCCTCCCCTCCACGCTCGCCAGGCGGGGCCTCTTCTCGGGAGGGGAGGCCCCACCCTCCTTTCCGGCCTCCGTGGCTCGAGGCCGGGTCTCCCTTTGCGGCGGAGGAGGCAGAGCCTCCTTCTCGGCCTCGACAACCCGCGGCCTGCTGTCCTTAAGCGGACGAGGTTCCTTGGGCTGCCGGACGTCCTTGGAGGGTTCCACCGACCTCCCCTTAGCTTTGACGGAGGTGGCCCCAGCCGCTCCCGACGCTGCTCCCGATGAGCCGGAGGAGGCGCTAGCTGCGGAGCCCGAAGCGGCGCCTGACCCACTGGGGGCACGCTTGGAGGCGGGGGGAGCTCGGTCCCCGAAGATCGCGGCCCCCAGACTCTTCAAGGGAGGGCGTTGTCCGTCCATCTCCTCTTCTTCTTGACCTCGGGAGTGAGGGGGGCTGTCGGTGATGACGATCGGGTCTTGAGGCTCCGTGGCTTGGCCGCTGGTCTCGGCAAGCGCGAGTACGATCTCCCCTACCGGCTCAAGGGGGACCTCGACAGTCTTGCTAGTATAAGACCGGTACCGCGGCTTGTACCCAAGAAGAGAGAAGGCAGCTCGGTCATGGTGACCGTGGTAACTGCAGATCTTCTCCAACCACGCGTCTTTCCTCTTCCACTTGTCGAAGTTGGCCTCCCTCCTCCTTTTCTGAATACCTGCGTAAGAAAACAGCAAGGGCGTCAGCTCGGCATAAATAACGAGTAAAAATAGCACGAAGGACAGGTATTTACTGGGAGGGGTCCCAGGTTTCGGTGGGACCTGGATTCTCCTCTCCACTTCGGTCTCGGTACCCTTGAACTCCCAGTTCCCCGAGACCAAGATCCGTTCATACCCGGCGTATTTGTTCAAATCCTCTAGGGCATTCACCAAGGGCCGACGCCTGGCCTTCACCCGGAGATAGTAAAGATCCTCCCCCCCTGCAGCTTTACAGATGTCATAGACATCTTCTATGTCATGTACCCCGAGATCGATGTCGAGGATCCAGTTTAGCTCCGCCACTCCCATTATAATCTTAAAACCATTTGGCATCAACTGGAAGGGGCAGATGTGCCAACCATTGAGGCAGGACTGGAGGAGCTGATGGATAGGAAACCTGACCCCGCCTTCACACACCGACAGCAGGGGGAAAGGCATCCAGTCCTTGTACCGGGAAAGGCCACCAGGAAGGTCCCCGAGATCGTCAGGTTTAACCAAAACGTCGGCCGGGATCTTAAACGACGACCTAAAGGCCTCCAAGGCTGCAGGACCCTCTAACCAGTGGCTATAAATCCCCATTTCTTGGAAGGATAAGAGGCAGGTGACTAGGAATGAAAACTGGAAAAACCCTAAAGGACCTAAACCTTCTGAAAGCGAAGAGAAGAAAGGAGGCACAAAGAAATAGCAGAGAGAAAAGATGAAACTCACAGAAAGGATGCTGAAGATTACTGAGGACGAAGAAGCAGAAGGCTAGAAAGAAGAATTCCCGAGATTGGTTGGTTCGATTTTCAGCAAAGTCTGTGGCAGAACTTCGTCTTCAACAGAGCTCTCCTTCTCAGACAAACAACCAGGGTAAAAGAGAAAGGGAGGGGGGCGCTTCCATTTTATAGAGGGACGCCCCTCTTCATTATCCTGCCATGCGTCGTTTCGATCCCGGCGACTGGCCAGACAGGAGACTCCACGTGGCGGCAACGGTTCGCCTCCCACCACGCCTCTGGTATGACATTTATCGCCTCGGGCATACGGAACGGCGTCCCACGTGCTTGACAGGGCGAAGCAATTATGGTGCCCTATTTACTGCCTAGGGCAGACGAAGGGGCGTCATGATGAGAATTTCATAAAAGCTAGATACGAAAAGACGGCCCCATCACTTCCGAATCTTATCTCCCGACCTCGAACTAGGCCCAAGAGGTCGAGAGCTAGGGGCAATTGTGTGGGGTCGTTCTGTGTTCACGAATTTAGGTGGGGTCATCCTCCAGTCTCGGTTACCATTGGCATCGGCACCACCCAAGGTCGGCCGCAACGCCGTCTCGGAAGAATCATATGGCGAGACTCGGTGGCTACGTCACGAGTCCGGACCTCGGTCTCAGCCTCTGCCCGACCTCGGCCCCTGTCACTCAGCCATTAATGCAACCATAAATGCGCTGCCGTGACGGAAACGGCGAACTGACAGGCGGAGTGGGCGCCGGACCTAGATAAGGGGCACGCCTTATCTCAGGGTCATGTCTATAAGCGTGGAATGATGGTCCGATGGGACATTCCCTTTTCACCTACCCCCACTCAGGAGATAAGAGTACACTCTGATAGGACTCCCGTCCCCTTAAGGGGTCAATCCAATGATGACTATCACATCTATATATAGCATGGAGGAAAACCATATAAGGTACGCAACCCGCCTCTTCTTCTTCTCCATTCTCTTTCAGTTCCTACACTGACTTGAGCGTCGGAGGTCCTTCGGCTGCCTATAGCCAGGGGCTCTGACTTGCTGTTCTCTCTTTCAGGTCATCGGAGGCTCGATCATTTCCCCTCATCTTCCCTAAATCTCCAAACCAAGAGCTTAATCCTCTGGTAATTAAGTCCGTAATTTTTAAGCACTTACAGGTATTATTGGAGTATGGTTGGTCCACACCAAAGAACAAAACATAACATATAGTAAGTAATCATAATGTATATAATTAACCGTAACTAAGTGGATCACAGTTACTTAATCACCATTAATTTAATCATCTCTCTTTAATTTATCTGTATATAAACTTATATGGTCATCACCTACTAATCCTGGGCCAAACCCAATTAAAACTGTCACAGATCCATGTCCCAGATCCATGAACAGAGCCCAGTTTAGTTGTCCACGCATAAAAGCACACCCATATAGCATCCAGTGGGTCCCACTTACAAAATCCATGATCGGCCATCTAGGTGATGGTCGACCATTGCTAATCTTTCACCCTATTGGATCTGATCCCTCATCAGATCATGTCTTGGGGTCCACAAATCAAAAACGGAAGTTGTTGTTTTTTGTACACAGTCACGCCTATCCGTGATTGATTTCCTTGATCAATGGGTCCCACTGATCCTAATGCAAGATGTCCCACTCCACCATGGTCGCCCATCAGTCCTCCACCAGATGTGGGGTTCTGATTTTTTATCAGGTCCACTGATGGGTCCCACTGCCCCTAACGACATTCAAATTCTGTTGCCTCCAACTCACGCCTGTAATATGTAATTCCAGTGGATGACTGCCCAAACAAAATCCACTCCACATGGGTCCAGGTCCTCAAGGGTCGACCATGGTTCCCCTTGTGGATCTGTGGTCCTGATTCTCCATCTAGTGGGCCACGGGGTCCCACAACTCTCAACATTCAAATTCTACCATTGACGACAACACTCTGTTTTTATAGATTTGTGCATGTTTGACATATATTCAATGATTTACACTACCTGTCAAACTGTAACATTCAAATCACCATTCAAACATGATTCCTTGCCTCAAAACATATCTTTTATGCCTAAGATGATGGTTTTAAAAATCATTGCATACCTAACAATACAGAATATTTGAATCCCATTCCATTATCAATCATCTTGATTAATCACCCAAACAATTAGGAAGATCCACTCACCTTTGATATGCGATCGTTGCTTTTGCAATGTGGGGACGTGAATAGGACATCAATCAACCTTCCTCTCCTTCTCCTAGATTGCAACCACAAGACTCTCTCTCTCATAATCTTCTCCAAAGGAATAGAATAGAACAACTGTTGGTTTACTTGTATATATAAAGAGAAGGCAAGTCCTAATCCTAATATATCTCTTATTTCCTCTACTATACTTGTTATACAACTCCAGTCCCAAAACAAAACGTGGGACACCTTCCAATTTCTAATTCCTCAGTAAGTAGTATTACTAATTTCACACTAAGAGAACCACTAAAGTACTACCTGGGCCAGACTAATCATGGCCCATAATACAGGATATTACATACTCCCCTCCTTGGGAAATTTGGTCCTCCAAATTTAAAACATACCTATGGTGAAAAGATGCGGATACTTCTTTTGGACTTCGTCCTCGATCTCCCACGTAGCTTCATTTGAATCCTGATGTGTCCAGAGCACCTTGACTAGTCGGACTGTTCGTCTCCGCAACACCCTCTCCTTGGTGTCTACGATTGCAACAGGGCTCTCCTCATAGGATAAATCTGGTTGTAAGTTCATTGGTTCGAGATCTAACACATGAGACGGGTCTGGTTCATACTTTTTCAACATGGATACATGAAACACCTTATGAACTCCAGCTAACTGCGGTGGTAGTTCCAATTCGTAAGCGTTCCCATCACTCACGCGCCCTGTAATTTTGAATGGTCCAATGTATCTCGAGCTTAGCTTTCCTTTCTTGCCGAATCGCATCACTCCCTTCATCGGAGAAACTTTGAGGAATACTGAGTCACCTACCAAAAATTCTAATTCTCGTCGGCATTTATCTGCATAACTCTTTTGGCGACTCTGAGCAGTCTTCAATCTGTCCCGGATTTTCTTAATATTCTCAGTAGAGGTTTGCACCCATTCAGGGCCTAAAATCCGCCTATCGCCCACCTCTTCCCAACAAATTGGAGAGCGGCAACTCCTGCCGTACAGGGCCTCGAAAGGCTGAATACTCGAATGATAGCTATTGTTATAAGCAAACTCTGCCAGCGGTAATTACTCGTCCCAACTGTCATTGAAATCTATAGCACAAGCGCGAAGCATGTCTTCTAGAGTTTGATTCGTCCTTTTCGTTTGTCCATCAGTCTGAGGGTGATATGCCGTGCTAAAATTTAGTTTCGTACCCATAGCCTTCTGTAAGCTCTTCCAAAACTGTGAAACAAATTTGGTATCCCTGTCTGATACAATCGATGCTGGAACGCCATGCAACCTCACAATCTCCTGAACATATGTTTTGGCCAGGTGCTCCATGGTAGTTCTTCCTTTCAACGGTATGAAGTGCGCTGACTTGGTCAATCGATCCACAATTACCCAAATAATTTCATTTTGCCTTGAGGTCCTGGGAAATCCTGAAATGAAATCCATAGTGATATATTCTCATTTCCATTCTGGGATAGGTAAAGGCTGCAGCAGTCCCCCCGGCTTCCTATGATCAGCCTTCACTTGTTGACAAGTAAAACATCGTCCAACAAACTCAGTAACATCATTTTTCATACCAATCCACCAAAATCTGATTTTTAAGTTCTGATACATCTTGGTGCTCCCCGGATGGATGGTATATCTGGTGTGATGTGCTTCCTTCAAAATTTCATCTTTGATTTCCCGAATATTTGGGACACAAAATCTGCCTCGAAAGTATAACACGCCATTAACAACGGAGAAGTCCGGTTTATTATCTGGTTTGTCGAAGATTTCCACCAATGCCTTGTCATCTCGTTGATGATCTTTAATTCTCTGAATTAGTTCAGGTTGAACCTTGAAACTTTCCAATAGTACTTTTTCACCAATAGGCCATAAATCTGCATCCAAGTCCTTGATCTCTTCAAGTAGTCGCCACTCAGCAGTAAGACAAGCCATCTGTGCTGATTTCCTACTTAAGGCGTCGGCTACAACATTCGCTTTTCCTGGATGATAAATTATAGAGAAATTATAATCTTTCAAGAATTCCATCCATCTTCGTTGGCGCAAGTTCAATTCTTTTTGAGAAAATACATATTTGAGGTGATGCTCTTATATCATGATTAATGTGTGTTAGATGACAAACATGGATGGATATCTATTGTTGAGCTATACAGGTGAATATACATGTTTATGAAATTTAACATCACGTGATGTCCCATGGGAAAACCCGTTCGTGGGGACTAAAAGTTAGAGAGTTTGACTCGAATCCCCATGCGAGAGTACATCGCGCTTCGAGATAGGTGTAATCTCGGGCTCGGGGTGTGATAACCATCAAGCCATTGCACATTGATCCTATGGTTCCTAGGAGTCCCTACTGTGAGTTGTAAGGACCATCCTAACAGGACCATTACTCTAATTTTTATATGTTTGATCATATGCAGTGAAAACAATTATGCCATCGTAAGGTTTTTTGCCTCCTATAACCTGTCTCGCATAATAAGATAAAGAAACGTGTACCTAGTTGCCCTCTTCTCTCTTTTAGTTGTTTCCATCCTTATTTTCTCTCACCCCTATTTTCTCTACCCCTATTTTTCTCTCCCTTGTTTCATTGCTTTCTTTGAAAGTGCAAGAGAGGTACTCTCTCTTTGTTTGTCTACTTGTTCATTCCTAGCACAAGTAATCAGATTTTGTAAGTTTTAAGCTTGTTTAACTACTTAGATCTTGCCGACATTCTTTATTCTAAGAGAGCTGCTAATGCCAGATACCAAGCTTCTCCTTTGACATCCTTTCTCTTTCCACATCCCTTTTCTTTCCAAAATTTCTCTCTACATACCTCATTGTTCCCAAAATACCTTTCTCTGTCCCTCCCAAGCTTCTCTTTCCACATCCCTTTTCTCTCCCTCTCCCTTTTTATCTCTCCCTCTCCCTCTCCCTCTCCCACCCTCCCTGCCGCCACTTGCTGCCCTCTCTCCCTTTCCCTATTTCCCTCTCTTTCTCCCTGTCTCTCTCCCCCTCCCTCCCTCTCTCCCTTTCTCCCCTTCTCCCTACCGCCGCCCAACACTATCTGTCCCTATCCCTCTCCCTCTCCTCCCTGTCTCTCTCCCTCTCCCTCTTTCTCTCTCTATCCCTTCCCCCTCTCCCTTTTTCTCCCTCCCTCTCACTGCCGCCACCCTCTCCCTCTCCTTCTCCCTGTCTATCTCCCGCTTCCTCTTTCTCTCTCCCCCTCCCTCCCTCTCTTTCCCTATCCTTTTTCCCTCTCCCACGATCTCTCCCTTTCACCCTCTATCCCTCTGGTGATGCTACCGAAGGGGACGGTGGTGGCTGGGCTGGGGGGTTGGGTTAGGTGGGGGTGAGTGAGTGTAGAAAGAAGTTAGAGAGTGATAGACTTTTGATAGATGTCCTTTTAGGTAATTTCACACAGGGATATATTGGTAAACAAAAAAGGGATGTGGAAGGAGAAGATTGGTATGTGGCATTAGCACCTCTCTTATTCTAATTCTTTGTTGTTTCCAACACTTTCGCCATAGGAATTGAGTCTACAATGTGAAGTGTTAGACCCCGACCCAGACCAAGTCG
The DNA here is from genome assembly GCA_038049695.1 of Cinnamomum chago. Lineage (NCBI taxonomy): Eukaryota > Viridiplantae > Streptophyta > Magnoliopsida > Laurales > Lauraceae > Cinnamomum > Cinnamomum chago. The sequence goes on along the minus strand of CP142455.1, from coordinate 44,671,849 downwards.
ATTAGTGTGCGATTAGTATGTGTTTAGTTATAAGTGGGTTTAGTTATCGTTGGGTTAGAAGTAATTAGTTTAGTCTTGGACATAGCTTTGGGAATTTTGAAAATGTTTAATATTAGTCAGACACACTCAGGAAGGCCTGAGTGCACGTGTAAGCTTGGGAAGATCGTATCGGTTTCCGTGTGATTGTGATTTTGATTTCAATTAAATGATTTTTCTATGTGTTACAACTTTCGTTTTAAGCTCATTCATGTTTGAAGCCCCAAAAACCCATGTTTTGGCCCAAAGAGGGTAAAATTGTCTTTCTTACACAAATCTGGACACAATTTTTTAGATCTCAAAACCATGTCAAAAATATACTTTTTGGAAACTAGATATTTCGACGATCGTTTTATCCTTCTTCGTCGAAGTCATCCAAGGCCCACAAGATCGTGTTTTGGTCACTTCAAGGTCCAGCTAGTTGGGGCCCATTGTCTTCACTTAGTCTCCCCATCTCCATTTCTTTTCATTCATTTCCCCCAATTTCTGCAACTCTCTTGACCTAGGGCTAGAAAATCCTTCTTTCCCTTCCATCTTCTCCATCTTGCATGACATAGCTAGAGAGCTCCAAACGAAATTCTACGAATACCATCTTCTTCCTCTCCTTGCAAGCTTTCCATTGGTACAAATTTCTTGGAGTTTCTTGTGGAGCAAGCTCTTCATATTCATCATCTCTCCTTGTTTAGCCATTGTTAGGTAAGAGCTTCAACCCATGTTTTCATGTAGTCCTTTTAGTCCTTAAAGATCATGTTTTTCTTATTTACAAATCCTTTTGTTAAAATGGGTTCTTTGTTTCCATTTTTGAGTGAGTTTGTGTGGTTTTCTCTTGGGTTTTCTTGTAGTGTTGGAATAGCTTGAGTGAAGTGCTTGAGAGGATTGTAGCATTGGGCAAGGCAAGTAATCTTTATAGGTTCAATGTGCATGTGTATTTTGATTCCATTGTTATTTTAGAAATTGTGCATTTGATTTGTTTACAAGCTTCATGATTATGTTTTCATTGGATTTGGATGCTTGAAATTGTGATAAATGAACCCTTGGTGAGCATGAAGGCTCAAGGGAATGTATGTGATTGATGGATGGGAAGAAGGAGAAGAATGTAGTGGAAGGTGTGTAAGAGAAAGGCAATTTCTGCACTCTGCGAGCACAGGCAGCAGCTTGTCCGCTCGAGCGACCAAGCCTCTGTTTGGTCCGAGCGCAGACAGAGAGTTGTCCGCTCGAGCGACCCTATGGTCCGCTCGAGCGAACTGCCCTCTGTATAATCTGGAGAGAGGCAGAGAGCCGTCCGTTCGAGCGCACCTTATATCCGCTCGAACGAACTGTCTCGCTCGAGCGAAGTGTCATCGCCTTATAAAGTTAGCTCGAGTGAACCGGCCCGATTCAGGAAGAAGATTTATTTCGTGTGTATTTTCGTGAAGGTTGAAAAACTAGACTATGTTAAGGGTTTTGACTTGACATTGTGTAAATGGAACTTCGAAATGCCACCCAACTTCGGGGACACCAATTCTTGAATATTCCGACATTTGGGGTCCCAATTACACAAAGGTCAAGTAGCAGCCTTAACACATGCTTGCTAGAATTCGTGTTCGAATTCCATTTTTGGTGCGATAAGTACCATCGTGTACTAGTTTTGGCTTTCAACTATAAGCTTGTTTTGAAGAATTGTGTGAGAACCCGACCCCTAATTTCCTGGATTAGTGTTGTTTTGTGGTGGATTAGTTTCTTTTAGTGGGTTTAGTATTTGTTGGGTTGAGTTTGAGAGCTAGAATGGTTTTCTCTAGTTTTGGGGAATTTTGAGGGCCGTTGTGATTAGTGGGACCCTTTGGGGGTTCTTTCAGTGACTTTGCGCGAGATTGGGAGATTATTCGAAATTCCTGATAATTCTTGTTTTAGCCTCATTTGACTTATTTTGTTATTCGCTACAACTTTCGTGTTCACTCCGTGCCCATTCGAAGTTCCGAAAATCAGTTTTTCCAGCCCGGAGGGCAAAACAGTCTTTTCACACCAAATCTGGACCCAAATTTCGAGATCCCAGAACCATGCCAAAGTTATACTTTTTGAAAACTAGATTTTATGAGAAACATTTTTCTCTTCTTCGTCGATCGCATCCGAGGCCCACAAATAGATGTTTTACCCTTGGCAAGCTTTGAGTGTAGTGGGGCCCACACCCACCCATTATATAAGTGACTCCACTCTCTCTTTCTCCCTCATTTTCTCCATTCCATCGACTGAAACCTCCCAGCTACAGTGTCAGCAGCCCTTCTTCTCTATTTCTTCCATTCCTCTTACTCTTATGGAGCCTCCAAGCCACCAATCCGACGAGGAAACTCCGGCAACTTCCTCTCCTTCATCTCCTCTCTTGTTTGACGCCATTTTTGTGGGAAACCAAGGTGGGCAGCCCCTATTGCAAGCTTCTTCTTGTTGATTCATGACTCTAGAGGTAAAGACTCTTTCCCATTTTCCCTTTTTGTGCAATGGCTTCCCCTTAAGTTCTATTTCCTAACTTGGTATGAGCCCATTCATTGTCTTCCTTTGTTTAACCCATTTTAGGATTTATTTTGGGGGTTTTTGTAGAGATTGTTGATCTTGAACTTGAGAGGTGATTAGAGGCTTGATTTGCTAGCTTGGGACCCAAGGCAAGTGGATGAATGGATGGTTTGAATGTTATCAAAGTTTTATGAGAAAATCCTAAATTTTATTACTTGTCCTTGATCATTGGATACATGTTTTCACATGTGCTTCTTGACATATATATATTGATTTCGAAATTGCATATCAATGGTTGTTTCTCTCTTGTTAATTTCTTGGAAAGATATGCTTTCAAATTGTCAAAGTTGCTCACATGGTCTTGAAATGAATGGGGTTGGTTTCCCCACCCATGTTTATGTTTACTAGCTTGTATGGATTTGAAATAGAAGCTCATTTAAAGAGTTTGGCCAACTAATCTATTGTCTTGGAAATGGGATCAATGGTTTTTAATTACCCCTTGATTATGGCAAATGGACCCTTGTATACAATGGGGATTCTTCCCTTTGGTTTGGTTTTAAGTGAGAAGAAAGGAGATGTTTAGTTTTACTTTTTCATTGGAGTTTTCATGAGGAATGTGGTTGGCTAAGTCATTTAATGTTTTGTAAACATGTTGGTTTAGCATGTATTGTCCTTTGGTTATATCCTAAATGAATGCTTGTGAAATGGTTTCCTTCCTTCTTGGTATGGATGGGATGTGGAGGAATGAAGTGATGAATGATCACAAGTTGGGTTTTTGGAGAAGTGTAAATAGTTGCATTGAAGGAGCTTTCAGCTCAGTTATGTGGCAAGGATTAAGTGGAAGTGAGGAGGATGGTTTTGAGGAGGAAAATGACTCAAATATGAACACAGTGGGTGATTCCCGCACTGGCGGTCAGCCTGCGGTCACCCGGCGGCTAGCCTCCTGGTGACTGGCGGCTAACCGCCAGGTAGCCGAAAGGTCACGGTTCCTTTTCCAGAGAGCATCATTTTCCACCTGAAAACACGGTCAGCCTCACGGTTAGCCAGCGGCTAACCGCGGACCCCATCGGCGGCTAACCGCCATCTAACCGCATTTGGCGGTCAGCTTTCCAGTAAGCTGCATTTCTGCAGCCCAGCCGCGGTCAGCTGTGCGGTCAGCCAGCGGCTAGCCGCATGCCCCAGCGGCGGCTAACCGCCAGCTGACCGCCAGGTAACCGAAGTTCCCCAGATTTCGAAAAGCTCCCCGCTCGAACGAACTCTCCGGTTCGTTCGAGCGTTGAGCTCTGTCGATCAAAGGAGATTCACTAAGCATTGCATGAGGCCATCCGAGAAAGAAACCATATCACGAGAATGTCATTCGAAGTGTTGAAAATCCAAAGTGCATAAGGAGCCCGGAATGTCTTCAAACTCAAGGAGTACCAAGTAAATTATTATAATCGACATACGGGACCCCTATTCACTTAAATAGATCTTGAAATTATTATTTTTCCCGAAATTGTTATAGTTCATTGTCTCACCTCTTTTCCCGAGATTTGCATTACATGACTTGTTTTCCCGAAAGCATTGAAGTTACATTAGTAACAGTTATTGATCCCGAGATGTGTTGCCCGATATGAAATGACAGTGTGCCCTTGAGCACCCCCGTTTTGCCCGTTTATTTACTGTACTTGATTTACTTGCATATGTCTCGATTGGTTTTGACCTATGAGTCGGCATCACTAAGCTTGGATACCCTGTCGGTTTGATCCACCGACTTGGAAATCCCTCTCCCATCCCGCCAGCTGCAGTTTGGATCCCGATACCCGGTTATTACCGTGGTCCCGTCCCGATACCCGGTTCGCTACCGTGGTCCCGTTCCCGTTTATTTATATTGTATATATGATTTACGTTGAGTCTCCTCACCTTGTGTGACTGAGACCAACGTCCCGTTAGACTCTTGTCACTTCGGTGATAGAGGACTTAGCTTCTTGTGATTGCCATCTTGCCAGTTCCCGATTCCTTGGATACCCGACATGTTTTATATTGCTTACTTGCTTTCCGATAAATGATTCGTTTCCTTTATGAAAGTTGTTATTTAAACAAGTGTTAATATTCTCCAATGTAAATTCAGTTATTATTATGTGGTCTTCTGTTCTTTGTACCCGCACATGTTTTAAATGAATGCCGGTTGGGTGAATACCCATGCTTTTACATATTTTTCAAACGATCAATGATTTTGCTAGATTTATATGATTACACATGTTTTAAAGGAATACCCGAATTGTTAAATTATCCGAGCTTGCTTTAAAGGACATTTGGTTTGTCAGATATCTATGTTTATACCTGTTTTTAAATGATTACCCGATTTGTTAAATATCCATGCTTTGAAATATGTTTCAAATGATACTTGTTTGCCAGATCCCTACGTTTATACCTGTTTTAAACGATATCCGGTTTGTTAAATATCCATGCTTTGAAATATGTTTCAAATGATACTTGTTTGCCAGATCCCTACGTTTATACCTGTTTTAAACGATATCCGGTTTGTTAAATATCCATGCGTGGAAATATGTTTAAATGAACACTAGTTTTGTCAGATTTCTTTGGTTACACCTGTTTAAATGAACACCCGATTTGTTAAATATCCGTATTTCTACACAGGTTTCAAATGGACATTGGTTTTGCTAGACTGCTATGAATACCTGGTTTGTTGTATACTTAAGTTTCAAATGAACGTTGTTTTGCCATACCGCTATATTTATACATGTTTTAGACGAACACCCGATTGTCAAATATCTATGATTATAGATGATGTAAATGAACACATGCTTTATTAAACATTCATGTTTTATCCATGCTTGAAACGAATACAGGTTTTTCCCCGAGATTCCCGACTTTGCACCCGTTTAATTATATGCAGCATTTGATCGAATAGCATGATTTATCTTATGCTTTATTCTTCAGTATATTTGTTATCTTTTCATCCACCTGCCAGACCGTCGTGTCTGACCCACTACTTTTGGTACTCAGGTTCAGATTTCTTCGCCCCGAGTTGAGTGCTTGAGTTGGCTGTGGAGCCATGTTTTGCAGGTTGTTTTGTCGGCTATGTCATGTAGACACTGAGCTTGACATCGGAGCTACGTCATATTTTGGGTAGTAGTTGATAGCTTTTGTTGTATGGCTTTTATTAGCCTTTTCTTGGGATTCTTAATTAATGTACATTGATAATTGTAACTTGAACATATTTGGGAATGTAATATCCTGTTACTGTCAGCTCTGTAATTTATTGTGATGGATACTCCAGTCTGATATGATTCTTGATATAATAGCTATGTGCTAAAGGTTGAGTGCGACGCGGAATCCGATGGCCACGGACTTCGGGTCGCAACGCAACAAATGCTTCCGCAATATTTTCAGAATTTGTTGTCTTCACACACGCGGATCTTGGGAGAAGTAAAATACATTTATGCTTAATCCCCATTCCCGCCCCCGAGGTTTCGATTCGGGGGCGTGACAAATTGTTTCAAGAAAAAGGGGATCACTTCCTAAGCGTGTTATGCATATTAATTATGCATTTGCTAGTCGTGTTCATCGTGTTTTGACAAGTGACCTCCCCCTTTTTATCTCGGCATGTTTTGATAGTATTTTGCATGTTTTGTGCATTCATGAATTAAGTAAACACCACTGAGCTTGGACTGCCCTTTCAGTTTGATCCACTGTCTGGGGGTCCTTAAACATGTGGACTATCTGCAGACTGGTCGTGTATTTATTACACATCGTGCGTGTCCGGTTCCGCGGCCGGAATTTCCGTCTTTGTGGGAAATCGTGTCGTGCTTATATTATGTATATCGTGCTTGTCGTGCGTGCTTGCTCTTTTCATTATATAAATGATAGAGAAAGGATGGGCTCTTTGTGGATGATGACTATTCATGATATATTATGTACTCATGCTAGTTTGTTTTAATATCTCAGCTCGATTAAATATTTCTGCAAAAGTATCTCAGTCGGTATAGTATTTCAAATCAAGGATTTGCTTATATGTTTTCTTAAACGTTATTGTTTCATGCTTGCACCTAAATTGATTACCTGTCAAACCTTTGTGTTTGACCCTTGTTTGTTGATGCCCAGGTGCAGGAGACGTTACCTTTGAGGAGGAGCGTCAGGAGGAGGCTTGTGAGCCAACCCCTGTGAGAGAATGGCAGCCCGACGATGTCATTTAGACGTCGGGCGGGTCCTTGAGTCTCGTCATCTTTTGTTGGGGTTTCTTTGATTATTTCGGAGAATTGTATTGGCCTCTGTTGGCCTCTTATGGATTGTACCTAAAACTTAACTTACTTTTGTGTTAGTCTCATAACTTGAATTCTAATGGGAATGCCATGTTAGCTTCTTTCTTTGATACTATGCCTTGTGATTATTTGATATGGCACTTAAATATTTTATTGGTGCTCATCTTGATGTGTTTTGCTACACGCTTCCACATACTTGATCGTGTGAGTCAGATTCCGCGTGTCTTTGAGAATCCTCACCGCGGAAACCTGTGGGAAAATAATAAACATAAACTATCTTTAATTTCGACACACGTCGCGGGCCCGTGAATCCGTTCCGGGGTCGCGACATGAAGGCTTAGAGTTTAGATAAAGGGTAGCAATTAAAAGAAAAAAGAAAAACATTTCACCAAAAAATTGTAACAAATAAGATGGTCTACAAGACCACTTGAAGTGCGCCAGTTATAATCGAAGGGCAGATGAAAAGGTTTGTGCATTATCTAAACATGTCCATTGTAAATAGGTTCTAATGGAGAATCTGTATAGGTCTAGATTTGGATTCTTTAAGGCTTTAACATAGAGAAATCATGAGTTATAGAGTTGAACTACACCATGGGGCCCACTTATTAAAATCTAAGCCATTCAAAATAACCTCCTTCCTTGGATTGTCTATGATTAGCACAATGTTATGACAGGGGAGGACCCATGTGTTAGGCACCTGGGGTGTCCGCATCAGTGTGATCTAAAAAAAAGGCTCATAAGAACTATATTTAAATGCCCCATTTGTTAGATTATATGGTCTCAATCAAGTGGATGATGTAATAAATTGATTTGTTTATCAATATAATCATGATTTCTGTTCATGAGATGAATGGTGTTTTATTACTTAATGCACATAACCAATACATATGATATAATGGTTCATGAGATGAACCGGAGCCCACGAGTATATTAGATGTAATACATGTGTGTGGATGAGATCCACGTGCGGGAGACATATGTCACAAATCTTATACTTAAAATTGATTCACAACCGGTGATGAGATTGAGTATCTCATCTGACAATATTGCAACACTTTGATCACTATGAGATACTGTGATTTGTCTCAATCATCAGAATGTAAGATTCTGGATCATTGTGCTAGTACATTAGATGTATTGAAGGACCATGAGAAGCACCTTATGGAACAATGTCTATACTTTAAGGTTTACTCTCATAATTCCCTAGCAATAGGCTCTCAATCCTGAGACATTAATGAACTCAAGTTTCTATCTATTTATTTGCTTTGGGTCACCAATGAGTGAGGCCAACTATAAGTCAGCACCTCGGTGTCTTGGGTATGTGGTAGTTGGACTGTGGAACATTCAATGGTCAAGATGGAATATATCTTTATTATCCCCTTGTGCCAATTAATGGATTTATCATTAGTAAGTGCACACCCATCTCAATTAAGAGTTAATTGGATGGTACTGATGATTACTGTGATTAATTGAGTCTCAAGGATAATAAGATGTGGATCTAAATTGGTGGGATATGTTTTATCTAATTGATCCATGGATATTGATAGAGGAGTCTACTTGTGGTCATAGGAAAGTTTATGGTCTTCTTTGTAATTTATTCCTAAGACTACAATGCAATTGCATTTGTACAGTGGAGTTATTTGTAATTAACTGTGAGCCCAGATTGCACATGAGATGTGGGGTCGTGGTAGTTGGAGCCAGCTTTTTTTTAAATTTATAGTGGTCCCTACACTAGCCCAAGATTTGATCATTACTAATTCTACTTGAACTCAAAAGGAAAGGAAATAGAAAGTTACTATTTCTATTGGAAGTGGGACTTCTAATAATGGTAATAGTAAATAATAGTAAAAGAAGAAAGTTACTAATTATTATGGAAGCGAGACTTCTAATAATTATTAGTAAGAGGAGGCTGCTTGAGGGTATAAATATAGGAGAGAGGGCCACGGACCCTTGGAATCCATGCCCAGTGCAAGTGTTGCAAGCCCCTCTCTCTTCCTCTTTCTCTTCTAGTTATCTTCTGATTTTCCTTAGAGCTTTTAGTTGGTTCTCTCTTGGAGATCTAACCATTCTTCTTGAGAAAAGAGATCTGAAGCGGGTCATAGCATGGAAGACAATAAGGTCTTGGAGATCCTAATTCACTATAAGAAGAGTTATTGTTCAAGCTAATTGTCTTCTTCTCCATTAGAGCAATACCGAGCTCCAAATGTATAATCTACTCCCTTATTTGTTGTGGTTTTATTTTGGTTGCATGGTAATGCTATTTGCTATCTTAGAGATAGTGTTTACTGATCTTGATCATGACTTTGAAGATTTCGATCCTAGATTGGGTTTTGTAGCCTTCTGGATACTTGATCCCTGCATCAAGTGGGTCAACAGTTTTCGAAACATATCCACAAGACCCACCTATTTCCAACACCATGCCCACCCATTGCCCCACCCCCACAGTACCACCTCAAGAAAGACTCCCACAATGAAAACCCTAAGTCCGTCTCACTATAAAAAAACCCCCAAATCCCCTGACCTCAAAAATCAACCCCACAAAAGAAGTGTGAGATTCTAATTTAAGTGCTAACCCAAACCCCACATAGAAATGTGAGATTCTAATAAAAATGATAACATCTAACCAAGAGTGAACTGGGGCTAGGACTGTGCATTCAATTCTCTATGTATTATATTCTCTTCTCTTATTCCATTGCATTTTAGCTTGCAAATAAGAAGTAAAAGATCAAAACCGTGGTCCAAACAACACAAGAGATTTCTTTTTTCATCACTATATACTAGCAAAAGATGCCCGTGTTGAACACGGGGAGGCATCAAACAACAATTACATTCAAATTATAAAAGATTTGAGATGTATTTTGATATGATCCAATTGATAAGTAAAATCAATGATATTTTACATTGAAAGAGTTTTACATTAAGACATTAATATAAAAAGTGTTGTACAAGTTAGAATAGGGCAGCGGGCAGGAACCCTAGATATTACGTACAGATCACTGCAGAAATAACTATGGACGAATATGATTAAAAACCATACCTTCGAGATCTCTCTGATTTGATCTCGGTCTTACAGCAACCAGAAAATCTCAAGATTTTCTGCTGTATTCCTCTATGCTTGAACTTGCACCAAGGTGTGGGCCTCTTTACGAATTCTCTCTGCTCTCCAAAACAAGATTTCTGTTATTATTTTTAACCTAGAGAGCATTAACGCATAATTATAGGCTACAATAGGGACCTTAAGAAGGAAATAAGGATAGGCTTCTTATGGAATTAGGAAACCTTGATTCGATCAAAATTAGAATCCTAGTTCCATAAATTACAATTCAGTCCACTAAAGAATTATAATTGCACTCCTGCCCTTATTCTCAAAATAATATTTCGAGCTTCTTGTTATTAAATGCTTATTAATCTCCTCATGTTAAGATTTCAGATATCCATCGATTAAATAATTACTGACATCTATATTTAATCGATATCTTTATAATTCCTTGAGACCTTAATTTAACTTATTTGATATGTCGGACGCAAAATCCACTTGCAGGGTTTTACATAATTAAAACTTAAAAGCTTCATCAAGGGGATATCATCAATCCCTATTACGGGACGTGAATTCTATCAATAAACTAATATGCACCATACACGTAGTGTAGTCATCCAATTTACTGAGATTATTGATCCATAAAAGATCTCACTCCTTCGTAAATCAAAATGTCAAACACTAAATGTATGTGTCTATTATTTATGTTGGGATTAAGAGTACAAACACCCATAATAACCATTTGGATATTAATATAGTTAGTATAAAGACAATAAACCAAAAAATGGTCATGTTCAGTATACACAAAGCGTACTAGCATAATGAGTCGAAACTATAACGTTTCCCGCAGCCAAGACAAGCCTGCTGAAACATCATTCTACAATCGTACCGATGGTGTGTCCAAATCCATCTATATTGTGAACAACAACTTATATTCTATAAGAATAGACAAATAAGTCTTCAGTGTATAAGTAGAACTCTGCACACCAACTTGTCTACTTTATAGAATAAAAGGCACACACATGCATAATAATTAATAATGCAACCATTTGCCCATACAAAATCTCAGTAAGATGAGAAGAAAAAAATATACTAATAAGTGAATCAATCAAAGATAAATACATAAAAGTATGTTTTTAGTATAAATTCTCAACAATACACACTATATTGTAGCCTATCTTCAATGTAGGGTTGTGTTCACTATAATTTCATAATCTTACATTTCTTATTTGGTCTCCCCGTCTTAAGGATTAAAATGAACCTAGATATCAACATTTCTAATAGATGGTCGAAAATCAGGTAGGGTATGTAACCTGGACCCGTTTTTAAATTCAAGCAAGGTTGTTCATTTATATACTCCACACAAGTACATCTTGGGTAAATAAGTATTTTAACAAAAAAAAACTATTGTTTTACTCTTAATTATATATTTGAAGTATGTAATACATATTATAGTCTCATCCATCTTGAATAATAAATAAAATTAATCATCTTTAAGAACACATTGATTTAGTGAATGATAAACTAAATGCATATCCATCAAAGATATTAATACATATTGTGGACTAATTAATAAATAAAAAGCTTTTCTTTATTTCTTTCAAAAGCTTGTACATTATTTTATGTAACAATTATATTAGTTTAAAAAGTTCAGCAAACTTGTCAAAAGGCCATTTTTGTTATTAATAAGAATAACTTGAAGACATGTACCAAACCGAGGAAAAAAAAAGCTATTGCCCAAGTATAGAAATATGATGGATGCAATTATAATTCCAGTTAATATTAGAGAAATTCCTAGTATCAAAACCCATTTATCCTCATTTGTTCAGTCAAAAGAAAATTCTTGGAAAGCTCTGCATTATAATCTTCCAAATTTCATGTTATGTTTCTTCATTTCCCATTTGTCTTATCCTATGACTACATATCTAAATACCCATGCATTTACCAACAACTATTATCATGTCACTGACCATATGGATCTCCACAGTAGCATATTGTCATTTACCAATTACAATATGCTGCTGTTAATAATAATTTACCTAGTGTATGAGACTGTTGCATCTTTATGTTAACAATGACAATAGCAAAATTCTTTTCCCCAGAAAAAAAAATGAAAGATTTGGTGTAGGGAAAAGCCTAAAGAAATCCATATTCAAATCACTACATCAAACGAAAAACATCCAACACCACTGGCCAAAAAAGAAAAAAAGAAAAAAAAGGAAACAAGAATGACAATGGCAATGGCAAGGTTGTTTTAAACAATGACAATGACATGGTTCTTTTACCAAAAAAAAGGAAGGAAAGATCTAGTTTAGGAAAAACACTTACAAAAAACCAAATTCAAATCAATTTAGCAAACGAAAAACATCCAACATCTCAGGAAAGATGCTACTATTAACAATGACAATGGCAGGGTTATTTTACAAAAAAAGAAAATGAAAGACAGAAAGAAAGGTTGGCGTTGTGGCAATGATGATGATGACAAAGCAATGGAAGGCGAAGGGCAATGAACCCGTGGGATTTGAAAGGGGCAGTGGCTTGAGGGGACGGGGTCCGGTTAGAGAGAGTGGAGAGATGTTTTACCTGCAAAGTGACATCTTGTCTCCGGAGGTTGAGAGAGAAAACAAACATACAGATGATTAGAGAGAAGGTAGACGTGAGAGTTGTTGATGAAGAGGAGAGGTCCAAAACTATGCATCTTATCAATGGAATTGTGTTCCATGATTTTAGGAGATATGAAATTGGAAGAAAATTGGAAGAAGACAGAACACCTAGGGTTTGCAGGAAATAAAATAAAAAAAGAGGGAGGAATTACGATTCGAGAGAAGATGAAACTTGCAATTGCAATTGAAAGGGAGGAGTTACAATTTGAAATGGTGATATGATAAGTTAAAAGAACGATCAATGAGGAGTTACGGTTTGCAATGGTTGTTGAGATGGTATATTATGAGAAGCTAAAAGGATAGTCAAAATGAATCGGTTTGAGGGTCAAAATCAATTGGCCCAAAATGTTTGATTTCATCTATTGAAACCAGTTCGCTTCATATTATATATATATATATATATATATAAATAATATAATAGCTAATAAGAGAACCTTTAAAAAGACAAGGCCAAAAACACCCAAATGAGACTCCAATCCAAAAACAGAGTCCCCAATGGCTACCCTATTATCCATGTATCCCTATTTCTTCTTTTAAGAAGACCCACTTCTTCCTCTCTTTTTCAAAATTCTTGATTATTATTGTTGTTTTTACTAATTTTCAAAATCTGGTATTTGAATTAGAGTTGCTAGTGATTTTTCAATCATCTACGTTGGTTTTTTTAGCTTTATCTATTGAGAATCAATACAATATTTAGTTCAATGACAGGGAGATGATGAAAGGTCCTGTTCAATGTTAGTTTTGGGCTTTTTCTCTCAAATTTATGGTTCGTACTAGCAACACCCCGTGCTATGCACGAACCACAGAACCACTAAATGCATAGACACCTTTCATATTATCTTTATTAAATAATTTATTTTGTAAACTGTATACTTATCTTTATTTTTGTTGTTAATTTAATTTTTATGTTTTTATTCCAGATGTTTTATTATTTATGTGAGGTATAAATGGAGCTTGCTGAAGCGCGGGCAATAGACACTAAACGTAAGCATGGAATGAATGGAGCTAAATCCTTTGTCACAGGCAGTAGACATTAAACATAAGCATGTTTTTATTATATCACAAGCTTGTAGCTAGACCCAGTACCCAATCCCTTAAGTTGTTTTATTTGGGAAGACACTAAATCCTTTGTCATTTTTGGTTTATCAACAATAAACATTTAGCAACCTAAACTTCAAATCGGGATGAGATCAAGAGCTATTTTTTTGGCTTCCATAAAACTAAATTTTATATTTCATAAACATAAGCATGGAATGAAGTTTTTAAAAATACACACTAAGAAAGATACAAAAATTTAAACATAAGCCTTAGATCATTTTTAGTGGGCCTAATATCATGGTTGGGTCTCTAATTAATCACAGGCTTGCAGTTAGACCCAGTACCCAATTCAATAATTTTTAAAAAATTTTAATTACACTAAAACCAAGAAATTCAAAATATAAATTAGTATGCCTAATATCATGGTTAAGTTTGTAATTAATCATAGGCTTGCAGTTAGACCAGGTTCCAAATTATTTGTAAATGCACTAAATCCAAGAGTTTCAAAATATAAATTAGCAGATTATGAGATAGAATCGGGATCAATGAAACAAATAAGAAGTTGAGAGAGAGAGATACTAACATGTTAGAATTCATGCAAAACAAAAATAGAGAAAGATACTTACTTGATTTTCTTTTTCCATCGGCAATAATATTTTTGTTAGAAATTGGAGTTCTCAAAATAAAATTTTATACTTATTAAACATAAGCATGGAATGATATTTTAAAGAAAATAAAGATCAAGCAAGTTGTCAAAAGTACCCCAAGATAGTGAAAATAATAATCGTGCCCTCTTGTCGTTCGATGGAACTTTGGAGCTTGTTGACAGTTATAGTTTATGCGGCAGGGCCGGACTTCAGTGTTCTGCAAGAGCATTCAAGAGGTATACTGATGGTCAGCTTAAGGGACAAATATGTGGCCAACTCATTTCTAAAATTAATTAAGAAGCTTGCGAATTTCAGAACGCTTGTTTATAAATTTTAATACAAACTGTGTCCCGCGGTGACGCGACAGTTTAGATCACCACGCATAAGGCCACTCAAAGGATTCCGATTTGGCCTAGGTCCTTTACTCGTGGGAGAAATTAAATTGAAATTCTGCTATAATATAGCATATCACAATAACTTTTAGAGAAAAATATAGCATGAGGTTTTAGTTATTGATATTGATATTTTCCTATAATATCATGGTGTTTTAAATTTAATTATGTTATGCTATAATATAACATATGGTTATTGTGTCACAATGATTTGGGGCAAAAAGGCAAAAAAGTATTCTACTTAGCATAGGCGTTTGTTGCTAGTTTTTTCCTAAAAGGGGAAAAAAAGAAGATTTCCTTGGATCTAGCCTACTTCGGATTAGGGCTATAAACTGTATAATGAAAAGACTACTAAATTTCAAGTCAATTTAATCCTGACAAGAAACATGTTATATCCACGGAAATCATCATCTTCCGATACTAAAATATGTAAGGTTTCATCAATTTCTCAAAGACTGTCAATTGACTGCATGTTAAAATTAGGCCTTAGAAACACAGTCTGGCCCGACCTTTGTGGTAAATCAGGTTCCCAATTATAGTATAACTTACAGTAATCAGTACCTATTATTAGTTAGGTCCATAATTTACCCATAATCTTTCATTGATAATATTGATAATCTTGGTATCCACATGTGTAACCGAGCAAGCTAATGATCAAGTGGTGATGGATATTAGGATAGGATCATTTTTTAGCTATATGGGTTGGCCCCTCCATGTGAGGAATTGTAGGGCTTTGAGTACATGAGCCATCCATTCCTTTGATGTGTGGCCCACTGCTGGTTATCTAAACCAATGATTAAATTGAACTCCATGTGTGTAAGATTAAAAGAAAAGGGCCATCACTAATTAGGCAAGGGTTGGGCCAGGTCGATCAGATATGTCCAATCCAAGCCCATATTAAAATTGGGCCTTAGAAACAGGTCCCCAATTATTGTATAACTTATAGTAATCAGTACTTATTATTAGTTAGGTCCATAATTGACTCATAATCCGTCATTGATAATATTGATAATCTTGTATCCACATGTGTAACAGTGCAAGCTAATGATCAACTGGTCACGGATATACAGATAGGATCATTTTTTTAGCTATATGGGTTGGCCCCTCCATGTGAGGAATTGTAGGGTTTTGATTACATGAGCCATCAATTCCATTGATGTGTAGATTGATGTGTGGCCACTGCTGGCCCCTCACGCATCCCACCCTTATCTCTCCGTTTCTCAATCCTCTCGATCCGAAGGGCGCAGATCCCATCTCCACACCCTCTCCTCTCTCGATTATCTCCCTCACGGTATCCACCATCATCTCCACATCCACCATCATCTCCACCCCCACACCATCTTCCCCATCGCTCCCCTGCGCAGAACATCCCCTACTCTCCCAACTCCCTCATCTCCATCATCTGCTACTTCACCTTCAACCCAGTTCTCCACTTCCATTTTCCAACCCACCCATCTCTGCGCCCATCTCTCCCGACTTCCGCCCCTCCACCCTCTGCTCCATCTCCATCCTCAGCACACCCTCGGCGCCTCCCTTCGCTGATCTCCACCGGACGCCTCCCTCACCAGACGTTCGCCACCCTCTGCTACATCTTCCTCCGCCAGAGGCACGCCAACACGCCTGACACACGCAGGAGCAGCCCCCGCCCCCGCCCCCGCCCACACGCAGCACCTTCTTCCGCCTCTTTGCGCCCCCAGACGCCTCCCCCTGCGCAGGTACACTCCCCTCACCTCTTCTGTCACCTGCACCCACGCGCACCAGCACCCTCTCCCTCATCTTTCTTTTTCTTTTCTTTCCTTCTGCCTCCTCTCTCCATCTCACAGCCTCCACCTGCGCACCCACAGCTTTTTTCCTCCTCTTATTTCTTTCTTTCTTTCTTTCCCATTTATCTCCTTTCTTTCTTTTCCTCTCTCTCTCCCTTACCTTTCTTCTCTCCCACTTCACAAAACTCCACCGTCTGCACGTCCACACCTTTTTCCTTTTCTTCCTCTCTTTTCTTCCTCTGCCCTCACCAGCACCTACACACACCCTACACTCACCGAAACACCTTCTCACCACAGCACACACCGGGCAACCATCTTCTTTCTTTCTTCCTTCTCTTCTTTCTCTCCCTCCTTCTATCTCCCTCCTTCAATGCTGCATTCCACCCTCACAGCCCCCCCGAACCCATCTCTCTCTTTCTTTCTTTCTTCTCTCCCTCTCTTCTTCCCCTTTCCCTGCACTGCGCATCCTTCTTTCTTTTTCTTCTTTCTCTCCCTCCTTATTCTTCTTCACTGCACACAACCCACTTGCTGCCACACACAGGCACCTGCACTCCACCCCTGCACCCCTTCATCTTCTCTCTTCCCCCTCTCTTCCCCCCTTCTCTCCCTGTCAATGCACCCTCTCCATTTCCCTGCCTCCATGCATCATTCCCTCTCTCTTTCTCCACTGCTGCTCTTCCCCTCACTCCGCCCCACTCCCTCTCTGCCCACTCTCTCTCTCCCTCTCCCTGCCACTCTCTCTCTGCCTCTTTCTCTCTCACTCCCTCTCCTCACTCCGCCCCACTCTCTCTCTCTCATTGCCCGACTCCCTCCTCTCTCTCTCTCTGCCTCTTCTCTCTCAGCCCGCATTCCCTCTCCTCTCTCTCTCTCTCTCTCTCTCTCTCTCTCTCTCTCTCTCTCTCTCTCTCTCCCTGCGCACCCATCTCCTCTACCCGAGCCCAGTCCACCAGTCTAACGAGAGCCCAAAACAGACAGATCCCAGTAATGAAATCGAACTCTGTATTCATCTCTCTATTTCAATCAGTCAAACAAAGATCAATATGAAACATCCAGAAACACCCAATACGTTTGGATAGCTAAGGATCACAGAGAAAAGATTTGAACACAAATGATTCATTAAAACGCAGAAAGAATCCAACAATCTACTATCATATATAGAAAAGCTTACCTATGAGAGAAAATCCGATGAAAGCTTGTTGTTTCTATTGATTGAAATATCTATCATGAGAGAGAGCGGTTTTGGTTCGATCTCAATCGCAATTGCAAGCCGTTCCAAGTCATAGAGGCGTGCATAAGGAAACCGACATTGACGTTGGCTAATTTTAATCCGGTTTGTGCATCAGTTAGGATCAGTTACGAAGAGTGGGGAGTGGAGATGACGTACAGATGAGTGGAGATTGGGGGTGACGTGTCTCTGCATGTATGCAGACCAGTGTCGGCATTCTAAGGGAGTCTACATTCCCTTAGTATAATAGATGAGATTCTACTAAAGGGGAGACTACTTGATTGATATGGTCTTCAAGACTTCAACTATGCTTCTTTGGTTTTACCCCCTTTGGATGGAAGGTGCTATGTAGAATCCCCATAAATTCAATAATAAGCAAGTGAGGCCTTGTTTCAGAATAAGGATTTTGCTATACCCTTATTATAGAATTAGGATTTCATAATAATGATTGACCTTTTCTATTGAACATTGTCCGCCCCACTCAAACAAAAATCATGATCCGCCACAACTTATGCATATCATTAGAAAACCCATATAGGTCAGGATCTGAACGTCACAGGCTTTTACTGAGAAAACACGGGTTAAAGAGTGGAACTCCACCGTGGGGCCCACCTATTAAAATCTAAATCAGTCAAAGTAACATCCTACCTTCAATTGTTTGATGAAAAACTTAATTAATACAATCTTATGCATGTTCATTATCACCTTCAAGCAGTCAATCCAATGGTGAACCAAACGATAAACCCCACTGTGGATTTCCATTCCTCATTATCTCCAAATTTCTCTAGGTTGAACCCTTGATCCGGACTCGTAAGGTAAAGACTCTAGTCAGAGGGTTCTAGTCATTTTCTTTACTTTCCTTATAACCAGTCCAAAAGGCTACAAGCAGTCAAGGTAAGAGTTACTCCTCATTCAGACGTGCCCTCCAGACAAACAGAAACCGCTGTGGCAGCGGCAGCACCACCTCCACCTCCACCACTTGGATATGGACATAGACGACCTCCTCGGTCCGGGGCGCCTGAGCCAAGCAAAAGCAACTTCAAGGACGACGGGCAGATTCCAACCCAATGCTGGGAAGCTCAAGGCTAAACCCAAAACAGAACCCTTGCCCGAACCACTAATAAAAAAGCAGGAAGATTCCCGTCTCCCTCCAAATACCTCCACTCTCCACACCACCACCCAGAAAGTTGAAGAGAAACCCTCTATGGAAGCTGAAATGGCCATTGTGCCCAATCTCAATGCGGACGGCGCCGCAAACGAACAAGAGAACCAAGAAGAAGAAGAAGAGGATACTGTAGTGGATGAAATCGATGTGTTCTTCAATCCTTCTCCATTCGATGGCAATGCTCAGGTGAATGATTCCTTCTCTCTCTCTCTATCATCTTTGGTTTCTTCTTGGGAAGTTGGACAATTCATGCATTTGCTTCTCACATTTCTTTCTGCATCTGTTTCTTGAGAAGATTTGAGGAATTCTGATTAGGTCAAAACTCGACTGGAACTGATATTTGCTGCCGTGTAATACTCTACAGTTTTGAACCTGGATGGTGCCCTGTTTATGGTATTATAAACCATGAATTCTGTTTATTTCGTCCTTTCGATTGTAATTTAGATTCAATCGTGTTACACCCCTTCCCGAGTTAATCTTAATCAAGATTAACTCTAATTGATTGAGGTTAATGCTAATTAACTATGTTTAATTGAGCTAATTGTAGTTAATGACCAAATTGAATTGAATTAGTCTCAAATGATTGATTTGAGCTGAATGAAATGAATTTGAATGAGATTAAGGTAATTGAGTTGATTTTAGACTCAAACAAGGAAAGACAAGGACTTTTCCGTAAATACGGATTTTCACGTATTTTGTCTAATACGGTCACTCTTGATACCAACAAGCGTATCTCAAAGAGTACGTTAACTTTCATAATAGGCTTGATTGTGTTTGACTTGAAGTGGATCAAATGAGCTTTCATTTGACTTGAATTGTAAATAGAGAAAGGGAAGAGGGCTTAAGAGCAATGGCTCACTTATATAAGCTTAAGAGATGAACTCAAATGAGTTCATACACTCATTCTCCAGCACAAGAACAGTGAAGAGCAAACCCTAGCCCCCTTTTCTTACTTTCTTCCATCTTCTTCATCTATTGGTGAGGTTTCAAGTGATTTTGGAGAAAGTTGGGTACTAGCTTCGTCTTCTTCATCATCTCCTTCAATTTGCTTGAAGTGGAAGTTGGAGAAAACATCAAACTCCTCCTTTTCTTTAAGCTACAAGTAAGTGGTTTGGACTCTTTGCAGGATTTCCAAGCTTTATTAGGTGTTAAGGTTGTTGTTTGTTCAACAACTTATAGAAAATCTCTTGGAATGTTTTCATGGAATTAGGGCTTGGATTGAACGGATTTTCATCTCAAAATCAAGCTAACAAAGATGGCTTTTGTCAATTGATCTCAAACTAAGGCAAGTATATGCATTTCTTTTGATTTAGGATGCTAAAATTGTTGTATGAACTTGTAGAGTTCAAAAATCAAAAAATTCAGATCAGACTTTTCATGAGGAACTAGGCTCTGTTCAGCCAGCCGAGCCGAAGGTGGCCGAACAGGTGGCTGAATGTGACATAGTCACATTCTAAGAGAAAAATGAGCTGTTTTTAAGGTGGCCGAAAGGTGGCCAAAGAGTGTTCGGCTAGCCGAATGAAGCAATTCAGCTAGCTGAACAGGTGACCGAGTGCACTGACGGAATTTTTCAGAAAATGCAAGGTTTTGGAAAGCTGATCGAGAGGTAGCCGAATTTTTTCGGCTAGCACAAAATTTCTGTGTTGGAAAATCTGAATTTTCAGAATTTGAGCCTATTGAATCAGAGATTCTTTATGGCTATTAATTAGATAGTTTTGAGACTAATTGTGTGAACGTAATTGTCATAATTGGCTTTGATTTGTGACAAATTCAAGTCCCGAATTGACTAAAAATAAATGATGAATTGATTGAGAATTGTACCTACACCTTCATAGGTGTTAACTAAGGAAATCATAATGTACAAATTACAAATAAAGTGATGTTTATCGAGAATAACACGTTCATTAGATAACTGAACGTTTCACCTAAATGTTTGGTTTAAAAAGGGTTTGAAATGATAGAATTGGATGCTTGAAATGAAAGTTGAATAGATAGAAATACTAGAAATGAATTGAAGTGTTAACGGTCTAATTCCACGAAATGGAATTGTGATCATATCGTTGAGCTCGAGTCTAATTTCTTTCAATTATGTGAATGGAAATTATGAAGTTGAATTGAACCCAAATGGGTTGAACATTGACTTGAGATAAATACTTAATTGAATTGATTCCTGAGTCTGGCACTACATAGTAGTTTTATTAAAGCTCGTTATAAAGCTGAAATGAATTGATGAATGAAATAATGACTATTCCTACTGCAGTAGATGGATTTGGGGGCGTTCTGGAGCTCCGTGGTAATGCCAGTTGTCCCTGGCCAGGGCACTGGTAGATCCCACATCAATAATGAAAGAATGAATGATTCCTTCCTTTTTGGAAGATGGCAAAGTGAATGATTCCTTCCTTTTTGGAAGATGTGAAATGAAATGAAACGAAATGCTATGGTAGTTGCCATATTAGTAATTGTTCATTATTTGACTCTAAATGCATATGTTATTGTCATTGTACAGATTGACTAGAATTGTCTAGAAATGGATATTGAATTGTAGATTCCTTCCTTTTGGAAGATGTGAAATGAACAGAAGTGAAATAAATTGATAATGGATATATTGAACAGATTTAGTATATGTGTTGGTATGTACTATCATAGATCTGTGTATACATTGCTAAACCGTCGTGTTCACTAGTGTTATTGATGACATTACAGGCCCAGTTGCCTGTGCTGGTCTTGCAAAGGCCGCACCGCTAGTAGAGGAGGCCGCTTAGGTTCCTACAGGAGGACTGATAGAGTGGAATTGACGGGATATCATTTGTTTGATATCCGAGTGCGAAATGGATTGGGAATATTTTGAAAATGAATTGAATTACTTTTTGGATAATTCATTTTGGAACTTAATGTTTGTCACCTTGCATTGTATTTGAATATGCAGTGGTTTGACATAAATAGTGATATGAAATGTTAATTGTATGTATATGAACTTTACTTTTGGTGAAGGACTTGTACAATTGTAATTGATATCGTTGAATATATTTTCCGCAAAAATGTATATTTCACAGACGAGAAAGAATGTTTATCCCTTGTGGATTTCGTTTTAACTTCGGTTAATTCGGAGTTTACGGGAGTAAGCATGGGTTGCGACTCGGGGTTTGTTCGGGGTAATTAAATCTCAGGCTCCGGTCTTGACAAATCGAAGGCACCAAGAATACACTAGGAGTGATGGTTTTCAGTTTTCTTGATTTTGTAGAAATTTTTAATCTTATTCTTCTTCTATGTTGGGGAAGAAACGGGAATGAATGGACTGCTATTGTGGGTTGAATAATCGATGTATCAGCAGATATTTCTTGGTTCATGTTTCCGATCGGTTATGAATGTGCGTTCTATAGGATGGAGATGCTACTTAGGCTAATTGATTATGGACTGTGATAGTCTGAGATGTTGCTATTTTGTCTTTTCCATTTCTTTCTTGTTTGCCAATATGTTAATTCTTTTGCTTGCGACGAGGAGAGAATGCTTGATGACCTCTTAAGGGATAATGTACTCTTGAATGGTTTCTAATTTGAGCAAGTTAGGAGAAGAGTTGGAAGAAGGCCAGTTTGCTTTGATGGTCGATGCCTATATCAATGAGTTGCTATGATTTTTATTATTTTATTATTTTTTTTTCTTTTCTAAATAATTTTTTTGATGCAAAAGTGTGGTCAACAAACCCTAGTTTGTTTGTTTAGATCCACATTTTAAAACTTGCAGTTTCAAATAGCATCTGTTTGATTCATTCCCTTGAAGAATTTGTGATATGATTTTGATTTTCAGAACAATGCCAAGCACGTTGAGATTGTTTCAGTCTATACGGATTACGGAGCATTCTTCAGTCGGCAGACTTTTGCAGTAAATCCTATTGCTGGATCCATATATGCTTCTTGTAAATCGACT
Source organism: Cinnamomum chago (assembly GCA_038049695.1). NCBI lineage: Eukaryota > Viridiplantae > Streptophyta > Magnoliopsida > Laurales > Lauraceae > Cinnamomum > Cinnamomum chago. The sequence goes on along the minus strand of CP142455.1, from coordinate 44,649,210 downwards.
TGTAGAAAAGTATTTTTGCAATCTGGTAGATACAAAAGCAACAAGAAATAGGCCGTTGAAGCCAATAGCACTCCGACTTAGTTCAACTGGGTAATTGGAGAATTTTTTTTTGATATATATATATTTTAATTCCGTTGCTGTATGCACAAGAAGTAAAAGGGCAATTGGAGAAAATGTCTTGAGATAATCCAGCCTCATAGGCTTGTATGAAATTCCTAGTGACAAGTCTTGGTTTATACCTCTGATTTATCCATTTGGATTATGCTCAAGTGTGAACTCCCACTTGTAAGTTGCAAGATGCTCAAAATTCTGGAAAGGAATATACAGTTCCAAGGCTTCTTTTACCCAATCCATCCGCGACCGCATTGGAAATGGAGAGAAAATCTACTTCTGGCATGATGTTTGGGCTGGTGAGACCCCTTTAGCGCTTCAGTTCCCTGATCTCTACAGATGTGCTAGAAACCAAAATGCCAAGATTAGAGACTACCTTGACACAAGTACTAATAATCAATTGTGGTGGCCTATCTTCAGAAGGAATCTTTCCGAGGCAGAAGAAGCTAATCTCTTAAATCTTCTCGAGATACTCAATGGCATAGATGACTCTAGAGAAAGGCAAGATAGCAGGTTCTGGATCCATTCTCATGATGGTTCTTTTTCGGTCTCCTCTTTCTTCTCCGCCTTATCGAACACATCAATGGCTCCCCGAAGTTGGTCATCATTATGGAAGATCAAGGCCCCTCCAAGAGTCATCGCTTTTACTTGGCTTGCTCTCCAAAAAAAAATCTTAACTATGGATAATCTTCTCTGCAGACATATTCTCCTTGTCAACGCTTGCCCCCTCTGCCTAGCGGACGAGGAATCAGTTGATCACCTTTTGCTCCATTGCAAGCAGACGAAAGGCCTTTGGTCAGCAATCCTGGAGGAGTTTAATTGTAGTTGGGTCATGCCGCAGTCCTTACCCGACCTGTTCCTTCAGTGGGCTAACCCGATTACTACCTCCAAAGGGAAGATTATGTGGCGCATCTCTTTTTTGGATTGCATTTGGACGATTTGGAAAGAGTGAAATAGAAGGTGTTTTGAAGGGTTAGCTTCCTCCCAAGATGACTTAATCCTTAGAATGAAATTCTGCGTTGCCTCGTGGGTCTCCAATCTTCCTAAGTTTCGGGGCTTATCTATTGACGCTATTATGTTCAATTGGAGGGAAGTCACTTTGGTTTGATCTGGATCTCTCTTTCCTTTTCCTTGTTTTTGTTTCCCCTCCTCTTGGGAGGTGGCTGTTTTTTGGGGTTTTTACCCGGCCGCTTCTCAGTATAACTCTTTTATACTGTAAAGCTCTTTTGTATTTTTCCTTTCTTCTTTCAATACAAGTTACCATTTCCAAAAAAAAAAAAAAAGTTGCAACCTATTGTTCTTCCATTGAGGATGAGATAATGCCTCTGAAACACGTGTAGGAATATGTTCAAATGACAATTGGGTAACAAAATTATGAAAAGGAGTTTACTAAGAATGATAAGTGTAGGATGTCGGGTAACAAGTGACCATTTACATAATGCAGTAGGAGCATCAAGATTAGAAACAAAAGGAGGGGTTATTTGACAATAATTGTCAATCTAGGGCTTGTGCTGATGATGGGTTGGATGAAAATAATGGTCTAGTTTTTTTTTTTTTTCCCTTCTGCGGCAGTGCACCTGAAGCTGTTTCTTTGGAGTTTTTGATGACCTTCTTATTTTTAGAGTTTGATCTATCTATTCACTACCTTCGATATCCTGCGTTCTAACATTGACGAACCAATCTCCCCCTGACTTTATTCCTCATGAATCTCCTTGGCTTGCAGAGAATGATGGGGAACTTTTTCTTAAAAAGTTACTTCCATGGTAACAAACACTTTTCCATTCTTTTTTTATTTGCTTCTTTTTATTTTGAATGGAAACACTTTTCCATTCTTGCCAAGAAGGTAACACTTGTTTCCTTTCTGAGTACAGGAGTATCCAACAAACATGCATTTTACTGTTTTACTATCCAATATATCCTGATATTTCTTTGAAATGTGAAAGAAAAAAAAGGGTTACCTTGACACCTAAAGTGGAATGGGAACAAAGGGGCCCTTGGATGAAGAACTTGCAATGGGCTTTTCCTCCCAAAGTTCTTGTAGGCATTCAATTAATAAGAGAAGCAGCTTTCAATACACCATTTGACGAGTATGACTTTGAAACATCATTTTCAATTAATAAGGCTCTGGTTACTTCTAATAGATGTCTATTGTTGCGCCCTGCAACCCTATCTTGTTCTAATGTATATGCATAGGATGTTTGAGAATTAATTCTATTATCTGATAAATATGATTGAATTTTTTTAGAGATATGTTCACAAGTCACAACCATTATCTGAGGAATAGATATCTAGTAGCTGTTTATCCAAAGTCCGTTGCCTTGATGAACTTTGGGCATTGCTATTATGAAGTTTTGTCGTCTTGTATAAAAAAAAGTTCGTCGTGCTTTGGGCCTCTATAAGATCTAAATGTTGAAGATGTTTTGCGCCTAGCACAAGGTGCATTTTGTGTGGTGGGGTAGATCTTGGTAGGATTCATCTTTAATCTGAAGATATGGAAATGGTCATTGGCTGTAGATAACTTGTGGCTGTGCATCTAGGTTCATAGTTGCAGCCTGCAGGGTGATTCCTTGCTATTGAGTAGGTATACTAGGGATTGGATTGTTTGCAGTGGGGTTGCTGGGTTGGGGGAGTATACATTCTAACTGGAGTTTGGGCCTTTTCTTTCAGTGATATCTGCTGGGGTGAATATTATGGGTGACCGCTCATCAAAAGAGGGAATGGATTGTCGTGCTTTTCTGTTTGATTTTTCTGATTTATGGTTTCCTTGCCTTATTCTTGCTGTTTTAGTTGTGCCTTTTTTTTGGAAATAAAAGGAGACATGAAACTTAATTTTCTCTATGCATTGATTGCAAATACTTTTTCCCCTCTTAGTTGAGGTGTGTGATCTTAAATATTGGTCTCTGTCCTTGTTTGTACCCACGTGTTTCTTTTATAGTTATCCTTGTACCATGTTATGATGTGCAGGATCTATGTTAATTTGTAGTTGTGACGATGAGGCCTAGTTATATTACTCTTTTGTCTTTGACAAATGACATTAACTCACATAGAGTCGCTTTGTGTTTTTTGTTCCTCTTTGCAGTTATATATTATGCAATATCCTCTCAGAGCTTGCTGGCGTCCATATGAACTAAATGAAAGATGTCAAGAGGTGCTGACTGTTAAACTTTTTCTTGAAAACCCTTTTCATTATTTAACTTGTTAATAACTTTTCTTACTTTCAAAATCTAGTGACCATCATAAACTTGAAATCCTGTTGAGCCAACCTGTGGACCTGTAAAACTTTCACGACTTGATTTCTAATGATTAATTGATTCGTTTATTTATTTATTGGCTTTTTAAAGAAAGAATGCCTATTTTTTGGATCTATCTTAAATTTAAAAGAAAGATCGGCAATTTTGGTTTATCCAAAGATTTGATGAGTAGAAATGGAAAAAAAAAGGTTTTACTTAATTTCCCCCCTGTTAATGTGTTTCTTGTTGTGATCACAGTTTTTATACTCCTTTGCTTATAGGTTAGGATAAAGCCTCAACAATCAAAACTAGAAGTTGATTTGGAGATAAATGTTGGTAAGGGAAATTTCGATGAAGCAGTTGCAGGGCCTTTGGGGTTTGAAAAACAGGTTGATTATAATTCTATCATTATCTCTCTTTATGCTACTAATTGCATGCCAATTATATTTTATGTTGTATGTTGTGGATGGACCATTGTGGAGTTGATACGAGGACTGCTCATATGCATTTGATTTAGTTTGTTACTATTTCACTAATAGAATGTTTGCAAGCCTAAAATCTTGTTGCATCTTAGTTTACATTTGGTTCCATACCATCTTGGAATTCACTAGAAAAACTTATCCTGGTATGGGGAAAAAGATAGCAGAGGAAACCTTGATAATTGGGAGAAAGTTTTCTCTTCATCCTAAAGGGCCATGTGCCAAACACAGTAGCATTGCCAAAACATTGCTTTAGTTCCAAAGTCAGACTGTTGCTGGTGTGTTCAGTTGCTTAAAAATTTGACTTATTAAATGATTAACTCTATACTGTACACTGCGTTTTACAATGCCACAAGGATTCTTGCTGATTAAGATATGCTTATAAGGTAACTCTATACTGTATACTATTATTTACAATACTGCATACTATTTGGAGTTAACCAAGGTCGACATGTGCATATAGCTGTGGATAGGTGAAGGCACCACGTAACTTCAATGAAGGAGCTCTGAAGAGTACTATCAGTTTACAGTTTTATGTGATACTGCACTTTCTAGCTCCAAATGTCAACGTATTCATAAGTTCTGCATGATGTTGCGGATGCTTATCATGCGTCATAAAAGGCCTCCTATGTATAAAGAAAATATCCAAAAGTTAGTTTCATATTATCCATCTAAAAAAGGGGTTAATATCTTATTATTGTGGTGTCTTTATTTATGTACGAGATCAAATAAACCACACTAGAAGAAATAAAGAAAAATAACAAATTGTAGAATAATACATTTTGAGAAATCTTAGTTCATGATTTAAGTAGGAAGCAAATTATAATAATATGGAAAATGAAATAATATGCATTCATTAGAATATGATTTATGTATGATAGTGGGGAACATTATCTTTTTATAGGGCCCACTACTCATATCCACTCGTCAAGTACATGCTTTTGAGTTATGCGTGCATCCAAATTTCACTATTATAGAAGTAATATTCATTATTTTGATTGCATATAATCTAGGGTTTTCTCATTAGAGATATGAGAAATCCTAGTTAGTTAGAAAGTAAGAAATAGAGAAGAGAAGGAATTGAAGGGAAAGAGGTATTTAGTTGTGGTGGCTAGGGCTGTGATTGTCAATAGAGGCCCAATGAATCAGGCCAGGCCCACTAGAGTTGTTCTATACTCACGTGGGGAACATGGTCAAACCACTTACCCGTACAATAATTTCTGTTTTAGTAGGTTGACTACGATTATAAATCTTATTTCATTCTCTTGTACGATTAAGGGCTTGATTGTATCAACTGAGGATTTGATTGTATCGTTGATTGGGCTTTTAGCCCCTATACAATGATTGCCCAGTCAATCCCAACTCCCAAGGATCAGACAATTCAGTCCAACAGTCCCTCTTAATTTATTCAGTTTATCTTCTCAGCCTTTGTTTCCAATGGCTGTCATGGTATCAGAGCATTAGTTAGTTATGGATCTTCAACTCTCGACTTCTCAGTGTCTCATAGAAGAAGAAATTGTATCAGATCATCTGTTTCTTGTTTAGTGATCCGAATCAGTGAAGGATAGACTGCTGTGATCAACTGTTTGGATCATCCAGACCTGTTTTTTCTAAGCATTCTGGCAAAATTTTCAGAATTTTCCGCAAATCAACAGTAGGTCTTCTGATCATTTGTGTGATTCTTCACTTATCTTGGGCGGTTTTCATGAAAACCATACAAAATTGTGGATTCAAACTGCCTTTTAGAAATTCTTGTCACATAGTTTAGATAATTTGAGTCTGTATATCATAGAGAAGTCTGATCTCGAATCTGATTAGGAAGTGGGGTCCACGTGCCTATTTTAGCACAAGATTCAAGGTCGTCTGGGCCTTTTTATTTGCAATTTCTGCAATCAAGTTGCATTTTGACAACTGATCCGATCTGTTCTTCATTCATTCAGTCTCCACAATTGCTCTACAGCAGGGTTAGTGTTATTCAGATGCCCTATAGCGTCTGAATACTTTCTGTGTGATTCGACTCACGGCAGTGACTGTAAGCAGTGTTTTTTTAGACTCAAGTAGTGACTTTTCATTTCCTATGCTATTTACATTGTTGCAATGGAGAAATATGAGATAAATCTTGTTCGTTTTACTAGAAAAAACTACACCACATGGGCTTTTCAGTTCCAACTGTATCTTGAGGCAAAGGAGTTGTGGGGACATGTCTCTGGATCTGATCCATAACCAACAGATGATGATAAGAAGATTGCCACATGGAACACCAAGGATGCTAAGATAAAAACGTGGATAGTTGGATCCGTTGAACCTCACCTAATTTTGAACCTCAAGCCATAGAAGACCTCTAAAGGGATGTGGGACTATCTGAAGAAGTTTTATCATCAAGATAATTCTGCTCGCCAATTTCATCTTGAATGTGAAATTGGTAGTTATACTCAAGGGAACTTGTCCATCCAAGACTATATTCAGGATTTCAGAATCTATGGGCTGAATATGATGGTATTGAACATGACAATGTTACCGATGCTGATCTTCTTGAAATTCAAGAACTACAAGCCTCCGGTCAGCGCGAACAAATTCTTATGAAATTACAGCCTGAGTATGAAAATGTTTGATCGGCTCAGATGAGTCGAAAGCCATTACCCTCGTTGGATGATTCTTTACCCTCGTTAGATGATTGTCTGAATGAGCTTCTTCGTGAAGAACGCCTATTGACAAAAGCTCATCTGGAGGAAAACAGAATCGAGGACTACACTGTTGCTTTTAATGCCAAAGGCAAATCTCCGACTTAGCCATTACCTTGTGATATGAGCAAGGTGCAACGTTATTGTTGCAAGAAGTTTGGACACATTGCCCTACAATGCAAGAAAAAAGTCTGTACTTACTACAAGAGGGGCGGTCATATTATTACTGAATGTAGCACATGACCTCCGAGGCCTCATGCGTATGTCGCTGCTTCTATGCCATCCAACTCCACTGCTGATGTTGCATCCGCTTCCATGCCCACCTCTCAAATTTGAGGGAATATAATGGCGGTCTTCGAATTTAAACTGCCGATGGAGGCAAAATTCCTATAACTGCCATTGGTGATATCCCTAGTTCCATACCTTTGACCATACCTTTGAACAATGTTTATCTGTGCCCAAGTGTAACCTCAAATCTATTGTCTATTGGACAACTTGTTGAGAATGGCTGTAAAATTGCCTTTTCTTCTTCTGACCGTGTTATGCAGGACCAAATGACATGGAAGGAGATCCTGAGGGGGCCTAAATGGGGCCGCTTATTTCCACTGGATCTATCTGCATTTATTAGGACTAAAATAACAAATGATTCGCTTTGTTTTTCTGCTAAGGACATTTGTCACTTATGGCACAATAAACTTGCTCATCCAAATTTGAGAACTATGTCCACCTTGTATAATTCTGGTTTGCCGAATAAGAGTGTTGGTTCATCTAAGTGTGTTTCATTTGATTTTGATACGTGTAAGATGGGGAAAAGCAAGACACTTCCTTTTCCCACATCCACTTCTAATAGCTCTATTTGTTTTGAATTAGTGCACAGTGATGTCAGGGGAATTGCCCCTTATTAGTTATCTCTCTCATATGAATTATAAATATTTTGTGACATTTATTGATGACTATAGTAAATTTACATGGCCACAATTTTTGCACTCAAAATATGGTCTTAAATGTTTTCAAAATATTCTTAGCCTAGGTTGAGAAACACTTCTCTATGTGTATCAAGACTTTACGTTCTGACTTAGCGGGGGAATATATTTCAAGTGAATTTCAATAATTTTTACAACAAAAAGGGATAGTATCACAAAAATCATGTCCATACAACCCTCAACAAAACGGAGTAACCGAACGGAAGAATAGACATCTGCTTGATGTAACTCGCTCCCTTCTCCTATAATCTTCTGTCTTGACCCGTTTTTGGATAGAAGCCCTCTCAACTGCAATTCATCTCATTAATCGCTTGCCTTCTTCTTTTCTAGCATCCCACACCCGATATTTTCATTTATTCCAAACTCATCCTTCATATGATAATCTTCATGTTTTTGGCTCAGTCTGTTTTGTCCACTTGCCGCCTTCTGAGCGAAACAAATTCACTGCCCAATCAACAAAATGCACCTTCCTGGGCTATGCGACACCGCAATTTCTGTGTTATGATCCTTAAGTTCAAAGAATTCGTGTTTCTCGGAATGTTGTCTTCTTTGACAACCCATATTTTTTTCAACGAAACCTTGACCCTCCCGTTTCCACTTATACTGTGTTTCTCCCCGGTTTGTCCGATTGTGAAACATATGTTAAGTTTAATCTTAATTTTGTCTATCACATGCGAAGTAATGAGACGACAACAGGTGATCCCCCTCCCGATCTACCTACTGCATTTCGTTCACCTAGAAGTCCCTGTCCCTTAGTTGGATGCTTTAGAACAGAATCATACTTGGGACATTGTCTCGTGTCCTGCTTCTATTAAACTTATTGGTTGCAAGTGGATCTATTCCCTTAAACTTAAGCTAGATGGTTCACTGATGCAGATAGACTTCAGGCCACATGTGTAGGGTCCAAGTAGATTTAGGATATTTTATTAACTAATTATATGTCATTAGTTTCTAATTTTATTTAAATAATTGTATTTAGTATTAGGTTTCCAATTTATTTGGTTTCCTAGTTTAGTTAGATTTCTTAGGGCTAAAGTTTTCTTTTCCTATTTATATGTTATTGTAGATGATTATTTTCAGAGAGTTGATTAATGAAAATTGGATTTTCCCATTGAGGTGAGTCCTCGTTATCGTCTCTGCAGAGACTTATTGTGTCTTTGGACATGTGCTTCGGCACCCATTGTGTCGGCACTTCCCGTGCAACCCTAACCCCTAGGGCTTGCATCAATTGGTATTAGAGACAAACGATCCTCGCGATCAATTTGCATGATTACCCCTATCCGTCCATCCCATCATCACCATCCGCTGCTTCCGTTCATCATCTTGCAACCGAGCCCTTCACTACCCATCCCAAATTGAGCCATTCCCATTTCCCCATCTCCAATCAATCCGCTGCCAGAGTCCCACCCCTCCAATCCCGTTAGCCTCAGTCCCCATCTTTGAACTCATTCCCAAATTCCTTGCGACAAAACCACACCCCTTTCGACCCATCGCTTTCCCCAACCAACAACCCGCCACCGCCGAAACTGAACTCAACCAAACGCCCTTTTCCAAAATCCCAAACCCGACCCCAGACCCACTCGTCCGGAAGCATCCCCATCCCTAGCCCTTGCACAACCCACTCCACTAGCCGAAATCCCCTTTCGGCCGTTACCGGAGCCCTTCCAGCAAAAAACCCAGCCCCAGTCCCAGTCCCAGTCCCGTACTCTTCCAAAGCCCCCCACCCAAAAAGAAAAAAAAAAGAAGGAAGAAGGAGAAGAAGAGAAGTAGCATAAAGGAAGGAGAATAGAGAAGAAAGTGTGTACCTGGCACCAAGCAACTTTGACCAACACTTCCGGTGTCTTCATCGGCACCGTCAGTGGCCACACCAGAATAGCAGTGCTAGGATTGCCATCGCTGTGATTGGAGAAGAAGGGTTGAGGGTGGTACATGATTTCACCTCTAGCACCATCATCATTGTTGCACCACCGCAGGCCATCCGTCTTCGCCGCAAGCTCTGTGACGAGGCCTCCTCTTCGGCGAACAACATCAAGAGGACGGAGATCCTCTCTTCCTCTATTTAAAAAAAAGGGTTTTCTTTAACCCTTCGTTTTGCCTTTCAGCCATAGAGTTAATGTGCTAATAGCACAAGTGGCTGAGCCCTAAATGCTTTTGGGCCTGAACTCAGGTTGGGCCTGGTTTCCAAATCTGGGTTAGTGTTGGTCAGTTCCGGTCTCTTTAAAGAGGTAACCCAGTCCAGGAATCGCTAGTGGTATCCATTCCTATATAACTTGACTTCATCAGTGACATCTACAGCCACAGTCAAATTGCAGGTTTGACCAGAACGAGGCTAAGATATTTTTTTGCAATTGCAAATTGCAGGTTTGACCGGAACGAGGGCTAAGATAATTTTTTCAATTGCAAAGCAATCTGAAGTCAAATTTTAGATCAGTTTTCGCCATCGTGTTCGTGGATAACAGACCTAATCATCAGATGAGTCAAGATTTTTAAATCTGCATTAAAAAAAATGCCTCCCAAGAAGCATGTAGAAGTGGAGTCTTCATCTTCACCCATGGAGAAATTTATTGAAGCCGTTTCTCAATTATCCACATCTGTCAATCAAATTTGAATTGCAGTCAGTCACATCCAAGCAACTATTGCATGGATGGAAATCAGACTTAGTAACTTAGAAAATGATCACTATGGGAATAATTATCGGGGTGAAGGGCAACAAATAGTGGAATGCAAGGCATATTTCGATGCAACTGCCTTTAAACATGAGAACGACATCGATTGAATTGAACATGTAGAAGAAGATCAACCTGCTGAAGATGTAAAGGAAGAGAAGGCAAAGCGGACATTGAAGACATGGTTCTAACAACTGGCTTAGTTCTTTCACAAGATCTATCCGTTGACAACCTCATATTGACTTGATCTTTGGCAATCAACAAGGGTAATTTGGAGTTGAACAATGGCTAGTCAGATATTATGATTTCATAGTGTATATTTATCAATTGAAGCATCCGGTATGACCATCGGAAGAAGTTATACTTGAAGCAGTGCCCGGAAACTACAGTTCAACGAATGGAGCAAAAGTTCATCCGATTGATCTTCGACCCGGCAGACATTTACCAAACTCAAGGTTGTGTTCTTTCTAAGCCGGGGAGAATGATGCAAATAGACCTTAGGCCACATGTGTAGGGCCCAAATAGATTTAGGATGTTTTTTTAACTAATTATATGTCATTAGTTTCTAGTTTTATTTAAAGAATTGTATTTTGGATTAGGTTTCCAATTTATTTAGTTTCCTAGTTTAGTTAGGTTTCTTAGGGCTTAAGTTTTCTTTTTCTATTTATATGGCATTGTAGATGATTATTTTCAGATAGTTGATTAATGAGTCCATTGAGGTGCTTCTCTACAGAGACTTAATTGTGTCTTCGGACACGTTCTTCGGCACCCATTGTGCGTCGACACATCCCACACAAGCCCTAACCCCTAGGGCCTGCATCATTCACTGGATCAATATAAGGCCCGCCTTATTGCTCTTGGCAATCGCCAAGAAGATGGAATTGATTACGACGAAACATTTGCTCTAGTTGCCAAGATGACCAAGGGTCAAATATTCTTGCAATTGCAACCTCAAAGTCTTGGCCTAATGCAGATAGACCTCAGGCCACACGTGTAGGGCCCAAGTAGATTTAGAACTTTTTTTTTAATTCACTAATTATGGTCATTAGTTTCTAATTTTATTTAAAGAATTGTAATTAGGTTGAGGGTTCTAATTTCACTAGGATTATTATTTTATTTCCTAAGTTAGATTATTAGGTTTTTTTAGCCACTAGGTTTTTTCTTTTTTTATATTTATATGCATTGTAAGAGATTTATTTTCCACTTTTTGATCCCACTTTATACTGTAAATTAGTTGGCAACTTGATCTACTTAACGATCACTCGTCCGGATATATCCTATGCGGTTAATTTGATGAGTTGGTTCATGATTGATCCTAAACATCTTCGCTTAGCTACGGTCATACGAATTATTCACTATCTTCTTCGACCACCAACTCTAGGTTTATTTTTTCCAGCAGGCACTTCTCTTACTGTACAAGCTTATTTCGATGCCGATTGGGCTGGCTGCAGGATACAAGAAGATATACCACATGATGGTGCATGTTTCTGGTGTAGAAACCAGCCCATCAAGAAAGGGCCCAAATCAAGAAATAACTCACGTGGATTCATGTGAAGATTTAGTCAAATCATTGTATATAGCATATCTTTGTGTATATACCATTTATGTATTGATTAGGTCTTATACATAGGCTGTAATCAGATTATATAGGCTGTAATCAGATTATAATTGATTGTAATTACAGCCCTTAATTGGGCCATCAAATGTATATAAAGGGGTGTTGATCCTATCTTGGGATATCACCAATTTCCCACAAATCTCTAGTTCATTCTGTTCTCTTCACCTTTACATGGTATCAGAGCTAGGGTATCTTCATCAAAGGTCTCAACACGTAAAGAGACTGCTGTGACGATTGATCTGCTCAACAGCAAGGCCCATCTCCGGATTGCAATCTCTCTTTGCATCAACAGAGATTTCTGCATCCTCTTTTCTTCTGTTCAAGCATTAGAATCAATTTTTCTGCATGAGGATCTCCTTTTACACAGAGTCACATGACTGTTCTGTCAACCTGATCAACAGTGGGCCCCATCTCAGATAAGGGATCACACCAGCAAGCTGCACCACCAGGGCCGCCCATTTATCCTTGGTTTTTTAAGCATTTTTTCTAGATTTATCAGCTTCATCAGGTCAGTGATTTACCCATTTTTCTGGATTTACAGTTTTTCAAGACAGTTTTCCTTTTTTCTTATCAGAATCACATCCAACCATTGGATTAGACTGGTTCTTCTTCCACTAGGGTCGAAAATCCATCTGGATGTTAACCTGGAAGACTGATTAGTGCATAAGTCACTCTGTGAGAAGATCTGGTCATTCTAGCACAGAGATTTTGGGTGCCCAGGCACTGCTGTTTTTTTTTTTTCCTTCTGAATTGAAAACTGTCATTCTAGTTGAAGCATTTCTTATCTCAAATTAAGTTTTGTGCTAATCATGGAAAAGGTGGACATTATCCCTGTTAAATTGGATGGAACAAACTACATGAGTTGGTTCTTCCATCTCAAAAACTTTGTGATAGGACAGGGATTGCTAGTATATTTAGATGGAACTACCCCAGCACCAAAAGTAGTGATTGCAACCGATGATTCTGGTGCCAAAACACTTGCAACTTGGAACCAGAACAACGCGAAAGTCATCACTTGGATCCTCAATTCTGTAGATCCATCTATCTCTTTGGCACTTCAAGCCTATACAATGGCTTTTGACATGTGGGTGCATCTCAAGAATCTATACCAACAGGCTAACAAAGCAAGACACTTTCATTTGGACACTGAATTGGCCAAATATTGTCAAAATGATAAAACTGTTCATCAATATTACATTGGGTTCCTTGCCTTGTGGACTGAGAGAGACCAAATGCTCCTATAGTCAGTTTCTGCATAATTTCTTCCCCAGGTTCTCAAACTACAAGAAGAATTACATGTAAGCCAATTCCTTATGAACTTACGTCCGGAATTTGAGCCTGTCCGCACTGCTCTAATGTATCGCGAAAAATCTCCAGACTTGAACACTTGTGTCTAGGAAGTTCTTAGAGAAGAAACCAGGCTTAGGTTTGCACAGTCTATTACTAGTGAACCAAAGAGTTTTTTCACTAGTCAAGAGCTTGCACCAGTTGATGACATTGTTCTTCTCACTGCTAGAGGTCAGAAACCCCAAAGTTATGAATGCAAGAAATACGGGCATGTAGCCCATAATTGCTGCCAAAAACTAGTTTGCAACTATTGCAAAAGAAATGGTCATGTTATCTCTGAATGTACAAGGCGACCTCAAAAGAAACCAGAACAGCTTCCGAAGCGTGGACCCACTACTCTTCAAGCTCAATCCAACATTCAGCAAACTGTTCAAGTAGCTGATAATGAACAAGTGACCATGACGAATGCTCAGATTCGGGATCTGATAAACTCTTCAGTCAATTCAGCTTTTGCATCAATGGGCATCCAACCATATGACGTCAGTAGAACAAAATCTGCAGGATTCTCAAACTTATGTTGGCAATGACACTATAACCACAGCAAATGGTCAACAACTGTCTATTTCTGGCATAGGGTTCCTTGGAATTTTTAACCTCATCTAAGAAGTCATTTGCCCTTCAAAATGTTTATTTTGTTCCACACCTTTCTGCAAATCTAATTTCCGTTGGACAACTTGTTGACTGTGGATATCTTGTTAACTTTTCTCCTAACAGTTGTGTGATTCCAGAGCGGCAAACTGGGAAAGTGATCGGGACGGGGAGTAAGCATGGCAGGTCGTTTCTTCTGGACACGGGACATCGTTCTCTCTTTACTTCCTCTATCAATGCTTTTAATAATGTGTGGATTACTGGGCACAGACGCCTTGGTCATCTTAATAATGATTGGTTGATTTCTTTATTCAAACTGGGATGTCTAGACAGAACCTTTAACAACAAAATTATCTCTACTTTTGCTAAATCCAAATGTGAATCATGTTGTTTAAGCAAGAGTCATGTGTTGCCCTTTCCAATTCATTATTCACGTGCTACTAAGCCTTTTGATGTTATTCACACACCGATGTGTGGGGAATTGCTCCTCAATTGAGTAGGAATGGGTATAAATATTATGTTAGCTTTATCGATGATCATTGTAGATATACATGGATTTATTTTTTAAAATCTAAATCTGATGTGTTTCAAACCTTTACAAAGTTTTTTCACATGATAAATACCCAATTCCAAACACAAATCAAAGTGATTCGTTCCGACTATGGTGGGGAATACACTTCTTCTGCCTTCTCTTTTCTATCTAAAAAAGGCATTATTCACCAAAAATCATGTCCACACACACCACAACAGAATGGTATAACTGAAAGGAAAAATAGGCATATCCTTGAAACAGTTCGCACCCTACTTATAGAGGTGCTTGTACCTCCACAGTTTTGGTGCGAAGCAGCCCACACAGCAATACACATCATAAATCGTCTACCTTCTTCTGTTCTTCACAAGACATCTCCGTATCAGTGTCTTTTTGGTAAACCACCATCCTATGATCACTTACGGGTTTTTGGATGTCTTTGCTTTGTCCATCTTCCATCCATTGAGAGGAACAAGCTTTCCCCTCAAGCAGCAAAATTCATGTTTTTGGGATATAGTGATGATCATAAGGGATTCTTGAAAGACCCCGACCCGAGTGAACCCGATTAGTGCTAATTAAGTTGCGAGTTAGTACTAAGCTTGATTAGTGATTTTGGCTAAGTTGGATTTGGAATAGCTTTGATTCTAGTTTTGGGCTTCTGTGAATGCTTTGATAACTAGTGGGGCCCTTTGGGGGTTCCTTTTCATGACATTGCACATGTTTGGGGATTTATCGGAGATTTTTGCATTCATGGTTTTAATCCCATTTTATTGCTATTGTTATTTCATTTAACTTTCATGTTGATCCCGTGTTCATTTGAGATCCCGAAACCCGATTTCATAGCCTTGAGGGTAAAACAGTCATTTCACACCAAATCTGTACCCAAAACTTGATATTCCCGAAACTCGCGAAACATATACTTTTTGGAAACTAGATATTTCGACGATCATTTCTTCCTTCGTCGACTTCGTCCGAGGTACCGAAATAGATGATTTCAGCCAAACTAGTTCCTTAAGTTGTGGGACCCAACCTCTCATTGTTAACAAAGGAGACCCTTCCCCTTCTTTTTCCATTTTCATTTTCCAGCACAAGAGAGAGACCTAGGGTTTTCTAGCAACTTTCCTTTCTTCTTCTTGCTTCTCCTTCTCCAATCCTCACCAATCTTGCACCAAACTCGAAATGGAGATCATCAACATCTTCCCCACCTTGCAAGCTTCATCTTGATACCATTTTTGGAGAAATCTCCCAACCTTGAGATCTTCCTTGAACTAGTTCTCTTCTTTTGAAGGTCATCCAAGTAAGTAATCTTCCCCATCTCCTAGATTAGTGTTCCTCTAACCCTTGAGAAGCTACATTTGCATTATTGAAAGTTCTATCATTTTCATTCTTTGTGTAACCCATTTTAGGGTTGTTTTGGGGGTTTTTGATTGTAGCTTGGATTTGAGCTATAGAGGTGACTTGAGGCTTGGTATAGCTAGCTTGGACTTGAGGCAAGTGAATGATGAAGTGCTTTAAGTTTTAAATGGTTTGGTGAAGCATTTATGGATTTTCATGCTTTCATTAATGTGTTTATGGTTGAAATAAATGCCCTTTTTGCATCTTGATAGTCTCATTTAATGTTTTGTAAACATGTTGGTTTAGCATTTATTGTCTTTTGGATATATCCTATATGAATGTTTGTGAAATGGTTTCCTTCCTCCTTCCTTTGTATTGGACTTGATATGGAAGAAGTGATGGAGTGAACACATGATGGGGTTTTGAAGAAGTGTAGATAGAGGCATTGGAGGAGCTCTTAGCTCAGTTATATTGCAGGGACCAAGTGGAAGTGGGGAGAATGGTTTTGAGGAGGAGAAAGGGCTCAAATCTGAACACAGTGGGTGTTTCCCGCACCTCGCGGTCAGCCTGCGGTCACCCGGCGGCTAGCCGCCTGTAGCTAGCCGAAATGTCACGGTTGCTTTTCCAGAGAGCACACTTCTCCACCTGAAAACTCGGTCAGCTCCACGGTTAGCTAGCGGCTAACCGCCGAACCCATCGGCGGCTAACCGCCAGCTAACCGCACTTGGCGGTTAGTTTTCCAGTAAGCTGCATTTCTGCAGCCCAACCGCGGTCAGCCAGCGGCGGCTAACCGCCAGCTGTCAGCCCGGTTCGTTCGAGCGCTGAGCTTTGTCGATCAAAGGAGATTCACTAGGTATTGTATGAGGCCATTCGAGAAAGAAACCATATCACGAGGATGTCATTCGAAGTTTTAAAAATTCAAAGTGGATAAGGAGCCCGGAATGTCTTCAAACTCAAGGAGTACCAAGTTATTATTACAATCGACATACGGGACCCTTATTCACCTTAAACAAAACTTGAAACCAGTACTTTTACAGAAATTGTTATAGCTCGTTGTTTCACTTCATTCCAAGATTTGTATTATATGATTTGTTTTCCCGAAAGCATGATAGTTACACTAGTAACAGTTAATTGTCCCGAAATGTATTGCCCGACATGAAATGACAGTGTGCCTTGAGCACCCCCGTTTTACTCGTTTATATATTGTACTCGATTTACTTGCATAAGTCTCGATTTGATATTTAACCTATGTGTCGGCATCACTAAGCTTGGATACCTTGTCGGTTTGATCCACCGACTTGGAAATCCCTCTCCCGTCCCGCCAGCTGCAGTTTGGATCCCGATACCCGGTCATTACCGTGGTCCCGTCCCGATACCCGGTTCGCTACCGTGGTCCCGTCCCGTATATTTATATTGTATATATGATTTACGTTGATTCTCCTCACCTTGTGTGACTGAGATTAACGGCCCGTTATACTGTTGTCACTTTAGTGACAGAGGACTTAGCTTTATGTGATTGCCATCTTGTGAGTTCCCGATCCCTTGGTTACCTCATATGTTTTATCTTGTTTACATGTTTTCTAGCAAATGATTTATCTATTTTGTGAGAGTTCTTGCTTAAACAGATTTCCTTGCTTTTCGAGATATTTCATCTATTATATGTTGTGTCTTTTCACTCTCTTGCCAGACCGTCGTGTCTGATCCTTTGCTTTGGTACTCAGGTCCCGTTGCCGGTTTCCTTGAGGAGGAGCCGGAGGAGGCGGTAGGTGAGCCGCAACCTCTAGTCGAGTGGCGTGCCGACGATGTCATGTAGACATCGGGTTGCTAAGAGAGGCGTAACATTCTGAGGAGAACTAATTAACCATTCTTTTGGGTTATTATTTTGTTATATTGGCCTTTGTTGGCCTCTAATTTTGGGGATTGTAATTAAATGTCAATTGTATAAACTCTAACTTACTTTGGGTAACATGCTATAGATCATTGCTCATTCTGATACAGTATTTTATACTTGATGTTATTGCTTTCATGACTAGAGATAGTCTGACTATTTGATTTGCTACATGCTTCCGCACTTAAAAAGAAATATTCATGCAAGGTCGTGATATTCTCACCGCGGACACCTGTGGGAAATTAAATAAGTTGAATATGGTTGTGGTTTTATGACACTAATGACCCGACTCCGGATCGGTCCTACGGGATTCTCGGTCCGGGGTCGCGACAGACTGTATCAGAGCGAGACGTGTTTCAAGCAATTAAAAGAAACTAGAAATCCTAAGGACGTGGCGAGGATCCGTTAGATCTTTCGTTAGCTAGTATCGCGTGAGCAATATGTGACCCTTTATATTATCATGTGCTAACAATTTGTTTTGCAGCATCATGCCTCCCCGTAAGAGACCATTGAATGGCATTCCTTCTGGCAGTAACAGTGATTACACTGGGCCGATAGAAGAGGATATGGTTGAGAATAACCCACCAAACCAGTTTCAGGAAATGATGCAAGCCATGCTTGACCAGCAACGTCAAGCTAATGAGAACCAGGCCAGATTGCAAGAGCAGATGCTCAAGAGAGAAGAAGACCATGCTAGAGAGATGACAGAAATGCAGAGGCAATTGCTTGAGGTCTTGCAGAGAAGACCAGATTGCAAGAGCAGATGCTTGTCGTCCAAAAATTACACTGCCAGCTGCTCCTTCACTTGATCCACCCCCATTGCCGGCTCCTACATCCACAGGTACAACTCTTTCTTTTCCTCCTAAATTACGACGCTCTAGTCGTTCATTTATGCCACCTGGCAAAAATGGTTTTCCTGCTCTCCTTAACTCTTTAGATCCTATTCCAGTTCCTACTTCTTATTCACAGGCCTCAAAATTACCCTGTTGGTGTGATGCAATGAATGAAGAGTTATTAGCTCTTGATTCTAATTTGACTTGGGATCTGGTTCCAACTCCTTCAGATGCTTCTATTATTGGAAGTAAATGGGTCTACTCTATCAAGGTTCATTCTGATGGGAGTTTGGATAGGTACAAAGCACGGCTTGTTGCCCAAGGCTACAAACAAGAGTATGGGATTGACTATGAAGAGACTTTTGCACCAGTTGCTAAAATGACAACAGTTCGTTGTTTACTTAGCATTGCTGCCATCCGCCATTGGCCACTCTGGCAAATGGATGTAAAGAATGCATTCTTACATGGGGATCTTCATGAAACAGTCTACATGAGACCACCACCATGGTATGCCTGTCCTACAAAACATGTTTGCAAACTGAAGAAATTGCTATATGGTCTTAAACAGGCCCCTCGTGCATGGTTTGACAAATTTCGATCCGCCATTCTTCAAGCTCAATTTTACCAAAGTCCAAATGATAGCTCTCTATTCTTCAGACGTACCTCTCGTGGTTGTACTATTTTGTTGATATATGTAGATGACATGATTATAAGTGGAAATGATGCGGTTGGAATCTCTGAACTCAAGTCCTACCTCATGAAGACCTTCAAAATGAAGGACCTTGGGTCCTTAACTTACTTTCTTGGTTTAGAAATCTCTCGAACAAAAGAGGGTATTCGTGTGGGTCAAATGAAATATGCTGAGGATTTAGTTAAATCCGCCCGTCTAGAAAATGCTAAGTCCTTTGACACACCCCTAGAGCTCAATGTCAAAATCGGAAGAGATGATGGCAATCCTCTTGAAGATCAAGGTCCTTAACTTACTTTCTTGTTTTAGAAATCTCTCGAACAAAAGAGGGTATTCGTGTGGGTCAAACGAAATATGTTGAGGATTTAGTTAAATCCGCCTGTCTAGAATATGCTAAGTCCTTTGATGCACCCCTAGAGCTCAATGTCAAAATCGGAAGAGATGATGGCAATCCTCTTGAAGATCCAACAATCTTCTGTCGTCTAGTGGGCAGCTTGCTATATCTGACAATGACTTGGCCGGACATATCCCACACAGTTCAGACGGTTAGTCAGTTCATCAGCAACCCTCATACACCACATCTTCATGTGGTCCACCACATTTTACGGTACATTAAAGGCACTCTCAATCGTGGACTGTTTTATCCTTCAACAAATTCATTGCAATTACAAGCTTATGCTGATGAAAACTGGGCTGGTTGTTCGGGTACCCGCCGATCTACTACAGGGTGGTGCATGTTTCTTGGTAACTCTTTGATCTCATGGAAACGTAAGAAGCAATCCACTGTTTCCAAATCATCAGCGGAAACAGAATATTGTTCTATGTCTTCAGCAAGTGGTGAGATTGTATGGCTTCGTCGATTACTTAGGGAGTTTAATGTATTTACTGTAACTCCAACTCCACTCTATGTCAACAACATAAGTGCCATCCGCATTGCAAAGAATACCATTTATCACAAACGGACTAAGCACATCGAGATAGATTGTCATCACTTTATTTGGCAGCAAGTTGTCACTGATGTCGTATATTTGCCTTATGTTTCATCTCACGAGCAGTTGGCAGATGTCTTCACAAAAGCACTCCCTCGTGATCATCACAACTATCTATGCTCCAAATTGCTGCTCTATTCCACCCTGCACCAATTTGAGGGGGAGTGTAGAAACCAGGCCCATCAAGCCCATCATGAAAGGGCCCAAATCAAGAAATAACTCATGTGGATTCATGTGAAGATTTAGTCAAATCATTGTATTTAGCATAACTTTGTGTATATACCATTTATGTATTGATTAGATCTTATACATAGGCTGTAATCAGATTATATAGGCTGTAATCAGATTATAATTGATTGTAATTACAGCCCTTAATTGGGCCATCAAATGTATATAAATGGGTGTTGATCCTATCTTGGGATATCACCAATTTCCCACAAATCCCTAGTTCATTCTGTTCTCTTCACCTTTACATCTGGGTGACAACTTGATCTCCTGGAAATTTAAGAAACATGATAAAGTCTCGAAGTCTTCCACCGATGCTGAATACCAGGCTGTCTATTGTTCTGAGATTCTTTGGCTTTGAGGTTTACTCTTCGATCTTGGTTTTCCAATGGATGTTACTACTCCTCTCTATGCTATAATATGAGTGCCATCTGGATTACGGAAAATCCAGTCTTCCATGAGAGGACCAAACACATTGAGGTTGACTGCCATTTCATTTGTGATGAATACAAACGGAAAGTCATCGAGCTTCCTCGTGTCATCCAAACTTCTACTTTCTGATATCTTCACCAAAGGTTTCCCATGACCTTGTCATCAGTTCTTAGTCAACAAATTGATGCTCATCGACTCTCCAACATAAATTTGAGAGAGAGGAGAGGTGGGTAGGTAGAGGCCCCAATGAATCAGGCCCAGCCCACTAGAGTTGTTCTATACTCACTTGACTAGGATTATAAATCTAAATTCATTTTCTTGCCTGATTAAGGGCTTGATTGTATCAACTGAGGTTTTTATTGTATCTTGATTGTATCGTTGATTGGGCTTTTAGACCCTATACAATGGATACCCAGTCACCCTATACAATGAATACCCAGTCAATCCCAAGGATCAGATGATTTAGTCCGATGGTCACTCATAGTTTATTCAGTTTATCTTCTCAGCCTTTGTTTCCAATGGCTGTCAGCGACCGCAACCTATGATGCATGGATACTTCAAAATGGGCAACGTATCGTGTTGTATCGTATCTGATACTTCTCTTTTTATGTGTAAAATCCGTGTCCCTGCCGTGTCTATGACGTGTCCTTGGCATATCCATGCCATATCTGTGCATCATAGACCGCAACCATATATAATTATTAAATTTCTCAAAATTAAAAGTAACTTCTAAGACTTTCAAATTATATGCAGGCGCTTGACATTTGTTTATTTATAAATAACTCCTACTCTATCTCAAACACTCCCCTCAAACTGGTGCACATGTATTCACTGTGCACAGCTTCGAAAAAACGTCATTCAACCATGTTGTAATTTCTAGTCATTGTTTTTGTTAGGAAGTCTATAATCTGATCATCTGCGCTTCTATTGACCAGATTCACATCCTTTGATTCGATTGTCTTTGATGAAGTGGCAGTCAACTCCCATATAATTTGTTGCGTATGATACATTGGGTTCTAAGCAAGGTTTTATCATTGAATCACTGTCACAATGTAGAGTCATAGTTCCACCTTGCTTGAAACCCAATTCTTCTAACAATATCATCAACCACAACAACTCACAACACCCATGAGTCGTGACCTGATATTTAACTTTAGAGCTTGATTTTGCAAATTCCCAGTGCTAGTCCTTTTGCATGTTGCTACTGGAACGAGTTGGGCAGCTTGTGCCATCCATGCCAAACAGGTGCAGTGATGTAGGTCTTAGAAGATCACAAATCATTCAAAAATTGATTTTTATCTCATCTCAATCATAGAGATGTTATTTTGTTTGAAAATTGATTCAGTGCTTTTGAGTTTTGAAATTATTTTGTATGGACAGGGGCACATGGCACAGTAAAGGGTATTCAAGTCATGTTAATAATAAAAAAATATGTTTAGAATAAAATTTAAATGTGTAAATATGATGATTTTGTTAATTCTTATCTCAATCATAGTGATGTTTAGTTGTTTTTCTTAATCTAATGCAAATGTTACCCTTAAAATGTATCTTATCCCCATGATGGAGATGTTTAATATGAAATTTAACATAGTTTTTTTTTTTTTTTTTTTTTTACTTTTGTTTTGAAGACTTTGTCATCTTCTAGGGCCCCCATTGTAACTGGCTATGCTGTGGGATTTCTGGCAGAAAATAAGGTATGCTTTTTGACCCATTGGACTCTTTCACCTGGCTTGTGGAACCATGTAATTAGAATATTTCATTTCATTTTCTTTTTCCATGTTTTAACGTCTCTTGCAACCATGATATAAAAAATTGTCCAAGTCCAAGTCGACTCGGCCTTGGCCTTACCTGATTTGATTCACGATTCGCTTTTGACTTGGCTGGCTGTGGTTGCTTGGAAGAAGACGTAAAGGGTGAATGGATGCTCACCTCATTTGGAAGCAAAAGTATTTGGAATTTCCAATTGAATTAAAAACAACTGTTGCTACCAGCCTATTTTACAGATTTACACAGAAAATTAGTAAAAAAAGAGCTACTACTAGTTTTAGGACATATGAAGTACTTGATAGCTTTAAGAAAATGGATAAAAAAGAAAATAAAAGAAAAAGACAACTGCTACTCTACTTCCAAGGCATAGAAAGTACTAGCTTTTGTCTATAAAATGCTGTTTTCTGTACAATTTTTGGTGAAGTCTTTGGCATATTTCATCTTCTTGGTAAGAGAATTTGGTTTCTCACATAATTATTAGGTAGAACAACAGGGAAGTATCCTGATGGAGAGTGGAGGGCGGAGTATGCAACAGGGCAAGAAGGGGAATAGAAGGATTGCTAAGTGGAGGATGCTGCCATGGTGTTTGTGGAAACCTGACAGAGTTCACTCTAGTATACTAGTTGTTGAAAATGTGCTCCAGGTATGGAAAGGTAGTTGATGCATTCACACCAGAATCTAGCAGGACAGGAAAGGGAAACGCTTTGGATTTGTTAGTTTCAGAGTGGAAAGAATAGTGCAGACATGTAGTGATGATTTGAATGGAAGCATTGTGACTGTAAGAAAGATTGTTGTTAAGATAGCTGCGTATTGCTGGTCCCAAAGAAGAAAAAGCCCAGGCATGGTGCATCTCAAGAATCAATAGATTGGAAGAGGTCAGAACTCAGAAGGTGACTTCTTCTAATTGCAAGAGAGGGGGACACATGGTGAATACAGGGCAGGAATGTTGAAAGCAATACAAGGAAATTGTTTTATGTGGATGTTGTAAAAGGGGACCTTGTCAAGCAGGTAGGAAGAATGTCAGTTGAGAAAAGGGTGTATGGGAAATCCTAAATGGCTTTCTAATAGTCTGATTGAGTAGGTGAGAGGGGAAGGGACCATTGCTCAATGATGCATGCCCTAGGGTTAGGGCTTGTGTGGAGTGCCAAAGCACCGTGTTCGCAAACACTTCAAATTATCTCCACAGAGACTTCAACATGAGGACACACCTTTTCGAGGGAAAACCCACGATTTCGTTCAATAATCAAGTCTGAAATTTCTATCCCTACAATGCCATATATATATATATATATATATATATATATATATATAGGATAAACAAAACTTAGAGCCTAAGAAATCAATCAAAACAAGGAAAGTAATTAAACTGGAGTCCTAATCCTAAAATTAGGATAAAATTAAGAAACTACTAGTAATAAAAATAAACATAACAATTCCAAAACTTCTTGGGCGGGACCACTTATGGCCTGTTCTGCACCATTTCCCCCCAGGTTGAAAGAAGAGTTCGACCTTGAACTGGGAGCTGCTTCTTGTTGCCTCTGCAGACATGGTGTAAGTGAAGCACTTCCTTTGTGGCAGGAGCCCTTGGTCTCTTCTTCGGCGATTCTGGTTTCTTTGGATAGAGTGTAACTTCCTTTTCACTGTGCATGGATGTGTACGTGTTGTCGTGCATCCCATGAATGCCATTCTTGTCATACATCCATGGGCGACCCAATAGGATATCTCCACTATCCATTGGTTGTACATCGCACCAAATTGTATCTTTATAATCATCACCAACTGCAAAAGTAGCCTAACATGTATGTCGCACTTGCGCTTTATCACTTGTCATTAGCCATTTGACAAAGTATGGACGATCATGCTTGTAAACCTTCAGCTTCAAGCGATCAACAAGAGTTTACGAGGTGATAATTTCACAACTTCCACCATGAATCACAACTGTACTTTTTTGCCCATGAATTGTATCTGTGGAACAAAAAATAGTTTTCCGCAACCATCTCTTCTCAACAGTGGGTGTAGACTCTTGGAGGACCAAGAGAGCTTCACATTTCGGCTTCTATTTCTTCCACTTCCTCCGAATCTTAATCTTTAGGATCATTTTGCGTTTTTGGTTCATCGTGCGCACCTTCCATTAAGTTAATTCGCTTTGGACATTCAAACGAACGGTGACCCTTTTGCTTACAATGAAAATATGTGAACCCACTCTGATCTTCGTGCTTGGAGGAAAACTTTTGTGAGGAACTAGCGCTTGATTAGAATCTGGATGGGGCTTTTTGTGTAGGCCATTTGGACACTAAATTTGCGGGCCGGGTAGTTTACAATGTCTTCGGCCTTGATGGCATGCTGGATGATCTCATCAACATTATCAATTTTTTTGAATGTGAGGATATGTTGTATATCAATTCTCAACCCATGAAAATATCGATCAACCAACACATCATCATCCTCATTTAAGCCACAACGAGCTTGCACAGTCAGGAACTCAGAATATTCAACAATAGTTTTGGACCCTTGTTTTAAGTCTTCAAAGCTTGAATGTAGATCTCTAGAATAGTTGACAAGAAGAAACTTTTACTTTAACAGATTTTTCATCTCGATCCATGTTTCAACGGGGTCAATGTTTTGATTCCTTCTCTTCTTTTGCAACTTGGCCCACCAAATTGCAGTATAATTGCGAAATCGAGTTGCCACTAGGGTGACTTTATGACCATCCGTCATTGGCTTGCATGCAAAAATATTTTCCACACACACTAACCAATCCATGAATTCATCTAGCTTTAATTTTCCACCATATTCGGGAATCACGAGTTTAATTCTCAAATCTCGATCAACATTGACTGCTTGTGAATCTTGTTGATTCTAATTATGCCCTCCATCATCTCGGTTAATAGCCTCACGCCAATTATTTTCCAAATTGCCTAATCGGGTTTCCATTCTTGCAAGAGTCTCTTGGATTTGAACCATCATTGCGGATAGTTGATTAACATTTTTCATTAACTCCACAACGGTTCCCGACAAATCCTCCATGTTTGTGGAGGAAGACTCAACTTCTACCTTCCTCTTATGAACCACCTTGTCTTTTTAATACAATAAAAAAAATGTGATTGAACTGATGGGTAGATCTGCTCTTCACGATTGTGTAGGTGAAAACGGATTTGAGATCTGACGGTGAATGGCCCCACAATCACGAAAAGAATATTCAACCGTTGATTTGGTCAGAGCTCATTTGGATCTGGTCAGCAGGGAATGTACTGCTACGGCTACTGGATCTGCTATGGCGTTGGTTGGGTCGAACTGTGACCCGAAACAAACCTGGAACAAAACTCTGCACTAAGTCACTTATTCCAAGCACTTGATTGGCACGTTTCACAGGAGGGACGTGTGTTGCATATTTTTCCTTTTCCGATGTGCCAACGAAGAAAGGGGATGAAACCCTTTCTACCTTTCCTGCTTGTGTTTCAATGATGGTAGAAAAAAGGGGAAGAAGCTCGGCGACCTACAACGATGGTGGAGGAAGTGTGGGTGGGTCAACGATGCTACTAACGACTGTGGCGACGAAGACGCAACAATTGATAACTGCTGTTGGCGCTGTGTTCTTGGCGTAAGCAGACGACGATGACGATGTGGATCTATACCATGCTGCGTGGTGAATGTTGGGGGCAGACGTTTTTAGTGCCAGGTATGCCCTCTCTGCCATTGCTTTCTGCTTCCTTTTATTCTCTTTAATTCTATGCTTTTTTTTTTTTTGCACGAGTTGGGTTTTGATGAATGGAAAGTGGGGGCGACTCGGTTGGGAGCATAGGCTATGGGGTGGGGTGGCTTGGGGTGGGGTGGGGTGGTGGTTAGATGTGGATTTTAGGTTTCGATGACTTACAATTTCTGCTAATTGAGGTGGGGTTTCAAGATATTTTTTGCCAGAGGTGGAAGATGGGGATTTAAGGATGGTGACGGTTTGGGACTTGAGGGGACGGTGAAGGAACAAATGAACGTGGGATAGGGGTATGGATGGATAGGCTTCGCTTCGATCGGTGGCTGGAGAGTGATCGGAGCGTGGATTTTTGCTTTGATACAATTGATGCAGACACTTCAAATTATCTCCGCTGAGACTTCAACACGAGGACGCACCTCTCTGAGGGAAGACCCATGATTTTATTCAATAATCAAGTCTGAGATTTCCATCTCTACAATGCCATACTAGGATGAAAATATCGGCCACTAAGTAGCATAGCGGTCGATATATCGGGCGTAGTAGTAGTGGCCGCTACGATAAATGCATTTTACTGGCGCTCTCAATTGTGGCGGCCCGTAGCGGCCGATACGAATCGCTACATATATGTATCGGCCGCTATAAACCGCTGCATTGGGAAAAAAAATTCATTCGTTGGCTGGGTGGAAGTAGAACGCTAATGGAAAAAAAATAAAAGAAACAGAGGAAGTCCAAATAGAAAGAAAGAAAAAACAGAAAACGAAAAAAAAAAAAACCAGCAAAACGAAAAGGGCATACCTAGAGCAGCTGATCCACCACGGCCATCTAGCGACAGCAGCAGTAGCATCACAACCATCCGGCAATAGCTGCAGTAACACCGCCTGACAGGAGTAGCACCACCGTCCGGCAACAGTAGCCTTCTTCTCTCCTTGTTTTTTTTTTTTTTTTAATTCTTTTCTTCTCCTCCTCCCTTCCTTTCCTTCTCTTTGCCTTTCTCAATGCCGACCCTTGCAGCAAAATTTGAAATGGGGTTTGGAAAGGCCTCTTTGGTTTTCTTGGTCTATTACATGCTTTTATGGGCCTACCTAGGACGAATCTCGGTCTTTTACATGCTTCTATGGACCTACCCACTTATGATCACGCTCAACATTAACGAGATTAGTAAAATATCTTGCATTACTAATCCTATTCATTAATCACTTTAATAAAAAAAAGGGGCTTAATTAAATTTCATTTTAGTTGAAAGTAGGACTAAATTAAATTTCACACTAATTAAAAATAGGTCTTAGTTAAATTTCACTCTAATTGAAAATAGGCCTTAATTAAGTTTCACTCTAACCGAAATCAACCCTTAATTAAATTTCAATCTAATTGAAAATAGACCTGGGCAAATAACACTCTAATTGAAAATTGGCATAGCCAAATTTGACTCTTAATAGATATGGGCCATGACCAAATCTCACTCTAATAAATATGGGCCTGATGAAATCTTATGTAATAGGAAATAGGGCGCTGGCCTAATTTTACTATAACACGAAATGAGCCATAGCCAATTTTCACTCTAATAGTAAAAATAACCCTTACCAAATATGTTGTGCAATTTTGCTAAAATTGCTTATTTATGCAGTGTTTCATTGTAGGCATTTTGTCACTTGTGAATATATGTAGATAGATAGATCAGTATTATAGGCGATACAGGACCTCATACAATGAGAGGACCACTACGCCCCCTTATCTTAGTTATTTTTGCAAAAAAAAAAAGAAAAAAAAGAAAAAAAAACATTTTCTATCATTTTCCAAGATTCTGGATTTTCTGGAACTTTTTCAAGGTTTTTCGACAGTTTTTTTCAAAACGCACCGATACGCTACGTAGCATGCCACAGTAGTTTCTCGGCCAATTGGGTTGTGGGCTGAACCCAAAGGACTTGGTTGGATGGTTGGGTCCATCATGTGGGCCTAGGAGCTCTTTTGGGCTTCCGTATTGCATCAACTCTCCTTGGCTTGAAAAACTTGACTCCGACGAGTTAATAGCTTGATAACATTGATAGAGATCTAGATTCAGGCGTCGGAAGTCGGTAGTAGAAATCCATGCATCAAAGATTGGGCGGTTCTGCCAACGGACAAGGAACTTCTGGAATCTTCCTTCACGAGTAGAAAGAATCTGATCATCGAGAACATCAATGATTTTATCTGTCGGTGGAGGAGCAGCTGGTAATGTAATGGCTTGTTCTTGAGAATCTTCCTTATTGTCATGCCCATGATAGAAAGTGATATTTGCAACATTGAATATGGGATTGATACCAACGTTTGATGGTAACTCTAGAGTATAGGCATTGGAAATGAGCTTCTTCAACACTTCGAATGGATTTGTATTTCTCAGATGGAACTTTTTGTTAGCTCCTGGTGGTAATCTTTCGGGATGGATACCGGGATACGAACCATATCCATGTCTGCTTTAGAAAACTCTAGGAAAGAACGACATTTGTCTGCATGAGCCTTGTAACTTTCATTGCTAGTGGCAATATGTCGTCGAACTTCATCATGTATTTGCTGCAAATTTTTTTTTTTTTGATGAAGTTATCTGCTTCAGCACTAGGGCACGCTTCAAGAGGCAATGAGACAAGATCAATAGGCAACCGCGGTTAACACTTGTGACTGCTTCAAAGGGTGAGATGCCTGTGGAGCGATTGATTGAATTGTTTGTAAGCAAATTCAGCCATAGGTAGAGCTTGATCCCATGTAGTGATATGATCACGTACAAGGCATCATTACAGCTGTCCAAGGCTTCGATTAACAACCTTGGTTTGTCCATTAGTCTGTGGATGGTGAGCAGTAGAGAAGTGAAGCTTTGTCTTTGCTGTCATCCACAAATTCTTCTAGAAGTGACTCATAAACTTGGTGTCACGATATGAGACGATTATCTTGGGAAGGCCATGAAGATGGACACTTCCTTGAAAAATAATGGAGCTACCTTGTAAGCATCCACTGTGTTGTTGCATGGAATAAAATGTGCCAGTTTAGAAAAACCGATCAACAACAACGAAGATGGAATTAACTTTTCGTGCCGTCTTTGGAAGTCCTAACACAAATATCTTCCCATGGTGCATTAGGAATAGGTTGTACTGGGGGAGAGCTTGACTTCCCAACATAGGTTGTTGATCATAGATGTGCAGCTACAAAGGTGGACTAGAAAAAAAGTTGTATAGATGCTCAAGGACTAAATGGTGGAACTTGAAAGGTGATAAGTGTCGCGACCCCGGAACGGATCCCGGGCCCGCGACGTGTTGTTGCATTGCATTTGGTGTTGTTAATTGCTTTCCCACAGGTTCCCGCGGTGAGGATTCCCAAAGACACGCGGAATCTGGCTCACACGTACAAGTATGCGGAAGCGTGTAGCAAAACACATCAAGATGAGCCCAACAAAACATTTGGGTGCCATAACAAATGATCACAAGGCATGGTATCATAGAAAGAAGCTAACAAGCATTCCCATTAATATTCAAGTTATAGAACTAATACAAAAACAAGTTAAGTTTAGTACAACCCATAAGAGACCAATAAAGGTCAATACAATCTCAAAATAGTCAAAAGGAACCCCAAGACTAAGGGTGACGAAACTCGAGAACCAGACCGACATCTAAATGACATCGTCGGGCTGCCACTCTCTCACGGGAGTTGGCTCACAAGCCTCCTCCTGACGCTCCTCCTCAAAGGCAACGTCTCCTGCACCTGGGCACCAATAAACAAGGGTCAAACACGACGGTTTGGCAGGTAACCAATTTAGGCATGAACATGAACAATAACATTTAGAGAAAACATGTGAGCAAATCTTTGGTATGAAGTACTATCAAAGTTGAGATACATTTTCAAGAGTACGAACAAAGTTGAGATACAAAATAATCTAGCATGAGTACATAATATATCATGAATAGTTATCAACCACAAAGAGCCCATCCTTTCTCTATCATTTATATAATGAAAAGAGCAAGCACGCACGACAAGCACGATATACATAATATAAGCACGACACGATTTCCCACAAAGACGGGAATTCCGGCCGCGGAACCGGACACGCACGATGTGTAATAAATACACGACTAGTCTGCAGACAGTCCACATGTTTAAAGACACCCAGACAGTGGATCAAACCGAAAGGGCAGTCTAAGCTCAGTGGTGTTCACTTAGTTCATGAATGCATAAAACACGATCTAAACATGTCGAGACAACAAGGGGGAAATCACTTATCAAAACACGGCGAGCACGACTAGCAAAAGGCATAATTATTATGCATAACACGCTTAGGAAGTGATCCCCTTTTTCTTGAACAAAACTTCAAAACAAACTTATACTTGAAATACAAAACAAGTGCACGTTTGTACTTATAGTACCAAGACGGAAATTCAAATACGAAATCTGACAAGCATGTGCTAAGGCTACAAATTGACCTTTGTGTAATTGAAACTCCAAATGTCAGAATATACAAGAATTGGTGTCCTTAGAGGTTGGGTGGCATTTCGAGGTTTCATTTACACAATGTCAAGTCAAAACCCTTAACATAGTCTAGTTTTCGGACCTCAAGAAAAATACACAAAATGGAAGAAACTCATCTTCCTGCAACTGAGCGGACCTGCCACGTTGATGACACTTCGCTCGAGCGAGACACTTCGCTCGAGCGGACCTTACAAAGCGTAGACAGTTCGCTCGAGCGAATGTTGGCTCGAGCGAATAATAAAATGCGTTCGAACGAACGACTCACTGCCTCGCTCCGTAGGAGACAGTGGCATGTTCGCTCGAGCGGACCCAGGGGTCGCTCGAGCGAACAGGCTGCTGCCTGAGCTCGCTGAGTGCAGAAATCTCCCTTTCTTTGCACATCTTTCACTACATTCTTCCCCTTCTTCTCATCCACCAACCACATATCATCCCTTGAGCCTTCATGCTCACCAAGGGTTTATTTATCATCATCCACACATCCAAATCAAGTAAGATAAAATCATAAACTTGTAGACAAATCACATGCACAATTCCTAAAACGAAATAGAATCAAAATACAATGCACATGAAGCCTATAAAGATCACTTGCCTTGACCAATGCTAAAAATCTTCTCAAGCACTTCTCCCAAGCTAATCAAGAACTACAAAACCCAAAGAAAACACACAAAACTCACTCAAAATGGAGCAAAGAACCCATTTTAACAAAAAGGGTTTGAACACTTGAAAAACACAATCTTAAGGAGTTAAAAAGACTTTATGGAAACCATGGCTTGAAGCTCTTACCTAGAGAAGGTCAAACAAGAGAGATGGAAGAGAATGGAGAGCTTTCCAAACTTGAAACCTTAAGAAAATTGTATCAATGGAGAGCTTGCAAGGATATGAAGAAGATGATGACTTTGAAGTTCTTTTTGGAGCTCACTAGCTAGCTCATGCAAGAGGAAATGAAGAGAAAGGGAAAAAGGGGTTTTCCTTGCCCTAGCTTCAGAAATTGCAGAGATTTGGGGGAATGAATGGAAGAGAGGAAGAAAGGGTTTAAGTGAAGGAAAATGGGTCCCAACTAACTTGAACTTGAAATGGCTAAAACATGATCTTGTGGGCCTCGGATGACTTCGACGAAGAAGGATAAAACGATCGTCGAAATATCTAGTTTCCAAAAAGTATATTTTTGACATAGTTTTGAAGTCTCGAAAATTGTGTCCAGATTTGTGCAAGAAAGACAATTTTACCCTCTTTGGGCCAGAACTTGGGTTTTTGGGCTTCAAACATGAATGGGCTTAATACGAAAGTTGTAACACGTCGAAATATCAATCAAATGAAATCAAAATCACAATCACACGGAAATCGATACGATCTTCCCAAGCTCACACGTGCACTCAGGCCATCCTGAGTGTGTCTAACTAATATTAAACGTTCTCAAAATTACCAAAGCTATATCCAAGACTAAAACTAATCACTTCTAACCCAACAATAACTAAACCCACTTAGGACTAAACACATACTAATCACACACTAATCGGATTGGTCTGGGTCGGGGTCTAACAATAAGCAACTAGCATTAAGGGAAAAAGTACTAGAGAAAGACGTTTGGGCGGTAAATGAGAGTGCAAATAATGTGGGATAAGGTAGTGGAGTGCATTAGGAGGGTAGGGAAAGAAGTCTTAGGAGAATCCAAAGGGGGTGCTCCGGCACAGAAAGAGACATGGTGGTGGAGCGAGGCCGTCCAAAACAAGATAAGAGTTAAAAGAGAGTGCTTTAAAACTTGGCAAAAGGATCGAAATGAAGCAAAGTTGGAGAGGTATAAAGAAGCAAAAAGAGAAACCAAAAAGGCAGTTAGTGAAGTAAAGGCAAAGGCTTTTGAGGAGCTATATAGGCGACTCGACACTAAGGAAGGCGAAAGAGAGATATTCAAGTTTGCCAAAGCCAGAGATAGGCGGACCAAGGCCTTAAACCAAGTTAAATGTATTAAGGATGAGGATGAAAAGGTATTAGTAAAGGATGAGGAGATAAAGGAGCGGTGGAAGAGCTACTTCTACAAGTTATTTAACGATAGCAGTAGTAGTGACATACAATTGGGGCAACTTACCATTTCTAGGGAAGAATCGAATCATATGTTCTATAGGAGAATCAGTAGGGAAGAAGTTAAAGAAGTATTGAAAATGATGAAGAATGGGAAAGCGGTTGGGCCAGATGGTATCCCTATTGAGGTTTGGAGGTGCTTGGGGGAGGAGGGCATAAGTTGGTTGACAAAGCTTTTTAATGTAGTGCTAAAGAGTAAGAAGATGCCTGATGTATGGAGGAAAAGTTTTCTTATACCCATATACAAGAACAAAGGAGAGATTCAGAACTGTGCGAACTACCGCGGGATTAAATTGATGAGCCATACAATGAAATTATGGGAGAGAGTTATTGAGAGAAGACTAAGAAGAACAACAAACATTTCAGATAATCAATTTGGTTTCATGCCTGGGAGATCAACCATGGAGGCTATTTTTCTCCTGAGAAGGTTAATGGAACAGTATAGAGAAGGTCAGAGAGACTTACATATGGTGTTCATTGACTTGGAGAAGGCCTATGACCGAGTTCTTAGGGAGATTCTATGGAGAGTACTAGAAAAGAAAAGAGTGTGTGTTGCATATATTGAGGCGATAAAGGATATGTATAATAGAGCCGTGACATCTATAAGAACGACTGGCGGAGAGAGTAAAGAGTTTCCTATCACGATTGGTCTACACCAAGGCTCAGCGTTAAGCCCGTCCTTGTTTGCCCTAGTTATGGATGAGATTACAAGACATATTCGGGATGAGGTGCCGTGGTGTATGCTATTTGCAGATGACATTGTTTTAGTGGATGAAACGAGAGGAGTGAATGCTAAGCTAGAATTGTGGCGGAAAACGTTAGAGACAAAAGGGTTTAGGCTAAGCCGATGCAAGACGGAATATATGGAATGCAAGTTTAGTCAAAGTAGGACACATGGTAACTTAGAAGTAAGTTTGGGCACACAAAAGATTGTAGAGAAAGAAAATTTTAGGTACATTGGAACTATGGTGCAACAGGATGGAGAGATTGATACTGATGTAAGTCACAGGATTCAGGCCGGGTGGACCAAATGGAGGAGTGCTTTGGGGGTCTTGTGTGATCGCAAAGTCCCCCTCAAGGTTAAAGGAAAATATTATAAAGTGGTGGTACATCCAGCGTTGTTATATGGATCAGAGTGTTGGGCAGTAAAGCATAATCATGTTAAGAAGATGGAAGTTGCGGAGATGAGAATGCTAAGATGGATGTGCGGGATCACAAGGAGAGATAGGATTAGGAATGTGGAGATTATGGGCAAAGTAGGAATAGCACCGATTAAAGATAAAATGAGAGAAAATCGACTGAGATGGTTCGGCCATGTTAGAAGGCGCCCAACGGAGGCACCTGTTAAAAGGTGTGAAAGCATGAAGATTGCCCGGAGTAGGAGAGGGAGAGGGAGACCCAAGAGAAGTTGGAAAGAAACTATTAAACATGACCTTGCCTACATGGATCTAACGGAGGACATGACCCTAAACAGATTTGATTGGCTTCGTCAAATCCATATAGCCGACCCCACTTAGTGGGAAAAGACTTGGTTTGGTTTGGTGCATTAGGAATAGGCAATGGCTGATATAACCCGATATTCTTTTTATTACATTTAGCCAAATGACAGGCACAACATCTGTCACAAATGCTGATAACATTAACTCATGCGCGGCCAATACAAGCGATCATCCACAAGAGCAATTGAAGAATAATTGAGCTACCTTTTAAGCATCCACCGTGTTGTTGAATGGAATAAAATGTGCCGTTTTAAAAAAAACGATCAACAATAACAAAGACGGAATCAACTTTTCGTGTAGTCTTTGGAAGTCCTTATACAAATATCTTCCCATGGTGCATTAGGAATATGCAGTGGCTGATATAACCCAGTATCCTTTTTGTTACATTTAGCCAACTGACAGGTGCGACATCTTTCGCAAATGCTGATAACATTAACTCTCATGCGCGGCCAATAAAAACGATTATCCACAAGAGAAAGTGTCTTATCACGTCCCAAGTGACCACTACAACCTCCTGAATGTAATTTGTGAACAACATGTTCTCGAATAGAGGTAGCAGGATGGCAAAGTTTGTTACCTCTGAATAAGAATCCATCATGTATGCTGTAATGTGGCTGCTTGTCCTGGTCACCATTAAGAAGATCTGAATAGATTGTGCCAAAATCCTTGTCATCTGTATACTCCTGCTTTATTTGATCAAAACCTGGTACTATGATTGCCATAGTAGGGAGGAGATGTTTCTGATGACTTAGTATGCACCAAGCAACTTAGAAATAAGCCTGCTAGTATGCACACAATTAAAACTCGCAAGCACAAGATCACTATGTATTGTAGTGAATTGTAAGTACGAGGTCGATCCCACGAAGACTTGTGATAAAACAATGTCAAAAGCAACTAAAAATCAGAATATTAAAAGAAACAATTGAATAATGAAAGGTTGAATTAAACTACTAAAAACAGTAAATTAAACTATCAAAAGCTAAATGGAAAATAATCTAAAGCACACAACTAGTGTTAGAATTGAAAAAACAGTAATAATGAATGAACTAGGGTTTCATCTACTCCCCTAACCAATCCTATGCATGTCCCTCATTATCTTTTAATAAAAAATTAGAATTTATTAGTGACATCTATCAACGTAGACCATGGCATATGCATCTAGATTACTATTCCCCTAAACCTAATTCATGAGTGGCATACTACATGAATTGTTCATTATGATGCAAAAACTAAGCATGGCATATGTCCTAGTCAGAACAAACATAATGCATAAAACAATGGGAAAGATAAATGCATGAGTCTAAGCATGGCATATACTTAGATTATTCATGGTTCTAAACCCTGGATACTTAACATCAAGATCAATCAAAAGTAAGTTAGCTACTCTTAAAATTAATTGAACACAGCACGGTTGGTATGGCATATACACAACTCATCAATTAATAACATGGTTTAAAATCTCAACTAATAAAATTAAAATTTGAATTAAAAGATGCCAAAAGAGACTACATAGACTAGGCTAGGGTTTCAATTACACCCTAGCCCTAAAAAGTTTAGCTACTCATGTCTTTAATGAAAAATAAACTAGAAAAATAGAGTTATAAGAAGAAAACTAGAAGATTGAAGAAGATGAAGTGGATGGCCAGCAGCTTGTTCCTCTTTTCCTCGCTCCAAAAAGCTCTCCAAAAGTTCTCCAAAGTATGCTCCAAAGGTGCTGTACGGCTGCTGTCTTTATGGAATGATTGTGGCTGGTTTTTGGCTGCTGGTGTGTTGGACGTCCACCCCCTAATATGCCTTTTATAAGTCTTGCAACAGCCCTCTTAATACTTGGTTTCCTTGTAGAAATAGATCTCCAACTTTCTTTATAATTATGTTTCCTAATTAGATTGAATAAGGAGTCTTCTCTCTTATTTAGGAAAAACTTTCTAAATCTGGTCCCACTTGTATCTTTTAAAAACTTCTTCATATGGACCAACAAATCTGAGATTTAATTGCAAGAGATTAAATCTGAATTTTTAACATAAAAGTGGGCCCTATTTGGTGCGTGCAACATGATTGTGGGACCCCTCTTTTTGGACTTCTATCTTGGCTTGAACTCTTCCTTTAACTCTCCTTCTTTTTCTCCTTGTTTTTCTCCATTCTTGAACTCCACTTTTAACTTGAATAAGACTTTCTAATTTCTGAAATTCTACTTTTTTCAATGGATGTGGGCCCCCTTGGGCGTGTAACCCAAGATTGGGTTTCTTCCTTTTTCTTCTTTCTTTCGCTTTTCTTCTTTGATTATGCTTTCTTTCTCCAATTCTTTCCTTCTTTGATTTGAATTGTAAGTTGTCCAAAGAATTAGAAAGTAATCTTGAAATCTGAAACAGCTTGGATGGAACCCACCTTGGTCCTTCTTGATGATTCACGCCCATCATGTCTTCATAAATTCTTCTCTGTTTGCTCCTTTCTAACTTTGCATAAAAATTAACAAAGACTATGTAAAATCAAATAGAACATCTATAACTAGCATAAGATAAACTAAATATTAGGGCTCAAATTGTAAACAATTAAGCACCTATCATGACTTAATGCAACAACCCATATTTTCTTTGCTGGCTTTATGACGGAGACTGAATGTGATTCCTGAAGGTAAGAGCTCCATTTAATTCGACAATCACTCACATGCTGTTGAGATTGAAGATGTTTCAATGCCTTGTGATCAAAAGATATGACGAAATCTTTTCCAATCAAGTAATGACACCACCATTTGCGTTTGGCATCGGGGAGCTTCTCACTAAAAAATGCAATTGGGTGACCTTCTTGGCTAAGAAATCCTCTAATGCCGACATGAGAAGCATAACAAGCAACTTCAAAGATTGTGTCAAAATCTGGAAGTCGCAATATAGGGGCTTCTGTGATCTTGCGCTTGATTTCTTCAAAGCTCTATTTACTTCACTTGTCCATTTAAATTCTCCTTTTTTCATACAGTCAGTGATGAGAGCCATAATACTGCTGAAATCTCGAATGAACCTCTTGTAAAAAGTAGCAAGCCCGTGAAAACTACAAACTTCAGTGAGAGTTGTTGGAATAGGCCAATCGAGAATAGCTTGAACCTTGGATGGATCCATTTCAATACCACCCTTCGAAGAGACCAAAGCCAATAAAGACCACAAAATTGCCTATAAAAGTACACTTCTTTATTTTAACATAAAAGCGTTCCTGGCGAAGCAGTTGAAATATGCTTTTCAAGTAATCAAGATGCTCCTTTCTTGATTTGCTCTAAATCAATATATCATCGAGATAAACAACAACAAACTTTCCAATAAAAGGTTTCAACAATTGATTCATAACACGCATGAATGTGCCAGGAGCATTAGTAAGACCAAAAGGCATAACCGCCATTCATAAAGCCCATCTTTAGTTTTAAAGGCTGTCTTCCATTCATCACTTGGTCTAATTCTTATTTGATGATATCCATTATGAAGATCAATATTAGAAAAAATAGGAGCACTAGTCATAAGATTAAAGCATGTCATCAAGTTTAGGGATAGGGAAGCGATACTTTGCAGTGATTTTATTGATGGCACGACTATCCACGCTCATACGCCAACTTCCATCCTTCTTTGGTGTAAGGAGAGCGGGTACTGCACAAGGACTAAGGCTTTCCCGAATATATCCC
Organism: Cinnamomum chago; assembly: GCA_038049695.1. Taxonomy (NCBI): domain Eukaryota; kingdom Viridiplantae; phylum Streptophyta; class Magnoliopsida; order Laurales; family Lauraceae; genus Cinnamomum; species Cinnamomum chago. The sequence continues at coordinate 44,611,388 of CP142455.1, read as the reverse complement.
TGGGGCAAAAGATCATAAACTTGTTTCTTGAGTTCAACATGTTCGGATGGGCTCTCGAGTGCTTCATAGTTGCCAACTGAACTTTATCAATTGCTTCTTTAGATATGACATTCATAGCGCTTCCGCCATCAAAGATGACATTGCAAGCTCTTCGTTTACAAGTGATTCTTGTTTTGAAAATCGGAGCTTGATTTTCATCAACTTCATCGGTACCATCTGCCACTAAAAGATGCCGGTGAAGGATAAGTAACAGGCTTTCCTCATCGATTGTGAATACCTCAAGTGGTAATTATGGCTCTGGTGGAGGTTTTACATTAGGTTGCTCTATCTCGATTTTCTCATCATACTGTTCATCATCATAAGGTTCACCTTCAAAATGCTGATTTCTGTGTGGACATTCTTTAGCAACTGACCTCGCTGCTTGTAAGAGTGACATACAATATCTTGCTTAGCTGCTATCCCAGGTCCTCTAGCATTGTTCTGATTTGTTTTCCATTTCTGATTGTGCTGAGTATTATGTTGACCTTGTGGTGGAGCTTGTTGCTACCTTTGAAACTGGTTTTGTGGTTGGCCTGAAGGTGGTCGGAACCTTTGCTGTGGGGCCCGATTGAAGTAGAATTTGGACCCTTTTTTATAGAAAGACTACCTGGCATGGGTATCAAAGCGTCATCTAGTTTGCTGACCCGACACGTGCTTGCTAGAGATTTCATTAATATTGGTAAAGTCAAATATTGCCAACTTTCTCTGTATATCTGGCGCAATCTTTCCCGATAGCATGCGATCATCATGCGATCGTCTTCATTAGTTTTGCATCGAATACAAATCTCATGGAACTTTTGAGTTTATTCATCTATGGTCATGGAGCCTTACTGAATATTGATAAGCTCTCGTTAAGGATTTTCGATGTGGTACCAAGTGAAATAATCCTGAATTGAAGTACATCGGTCAAGAAAGGCTCGAGCATCACCTTGCCTAGAAAAATCAGCAACCTCTAATTTCATTTTCTGAGAGAGCATTTTGGCCTAGAAAAATCAGCAACCTTTAATTTCATTTTCTGAGAGAGATGATCTTGGCCTGGGCCTTGTGGTATGCCTTAAGCGTCCCTTGCACCAAAGAGACATTGAATGAATTCTTGGACTGATTCACGGGGAATATTATCCAACTGTCGTTGCCGAGGTTGTGGGACAAAAGTGCTGGAAGATTCACAATTAGGGTTTAGAGGTGGCCTTACTGAGTTCACGTACTGTGTTTTGTAAGGCTTCGATTCTCTCATATAGATCTTTTATGTAGTTGCGCTGAATATCGATGAATCTTCCACGAAAAATTTGTCCAGTGCGTGTAGCCAACGATGAGGTGTTTTTTTTTTTTTTTTTTAACTACTAGTGGGCCCGATTTGAGCCAGCTACAAGTCAGACCTGCACAGGCTTTGATTAGATTGTGCAGAAGAATGGCACTTGGGAGGTCCCTTTGTTTCTTCCTATGTTCTCATACGGAAAGAAGATAAAAGAGGAGCTGGGCCCTTTATTTTCTTTTTTGACTTGGAGAAAATGAAAGAGAGTGGCTGGGCTGGGCGATGGAAGCAGAGGTTGTTCATTGTTGCTGCTAGTTGCTGCTGGATGCTGGACGCCGACGGAGGGGTGGTGGAGACGAGCAGTGGTGCCAGGTACTCTCTCAACTTTGATCTCTTCTTTTCTTGGTCTCTTTCGTCTATTTTTTTTTCTCTTTTACTGGGTTGGGCTACTGGATAGAGGGTTTGGAGTTCTACTGGGTTCGGGTGAGGAGTTGGGGTAGGCTTTGGTCCTCGGAATTGGTTCGGCTGGGGGCTGTTGAGGTTTTTACGGTGATGAGATGGGATGGGTGAGGGTTTCGGTGAGATGGGGATGGAGAGAGGGTCGAACGACAGGTGTGTTTGGTGCGGTAGTGTTCGGCTTAGGGTGATGGGGTCTCGGTTTGATGACGTGTGTTTGGAACCGTGGATGGGATTTTGGACAATGACAGGTGAGTTTGGTGCGTCGGTGTTCGGCTTAGGGTGATGGGGTCTTGATTTGATGATGATGGCTGTTTGGAACAGTGGCTGGGATTTTGGACTTGAGAAAGGGATGGGAAAATTGGGTTTAGGGTGTTCGGTTTGGTGGTTGGCGTCGGTGGTGGCTTTGGGTTATGGTGGGATGGTTCAGATTTTGATTTTAGGGTTTGGGTGAAAGACTGGTTTGGGTTTCCAGTTGGGTCGGCGGGTGGAATAGGTCTCGGTGAAGAGGTTTCGGAAGTTGGATTGAGAGATGAGAGCAGGGTGACGAGAGTGGGAATTTGGGAGAGACGACTGTCTTCCTGGCGATCGGAATTGGACTCTGATACCAAATTTGGCACAGCCTGGATCCACAATCGATGTGTTAGATCAATCTCCCGAGGGATTGATCGAATCCAAGATGGATTCTAGCCACTAGGGTACGAGCAAAACAGTAGAACACTCCATTAACCGAAGAAACTCAGAAATCTTTTATTAACTTGGAATAAGCATGCCCAATTACAATGAAGGACTCTTTTATATATAGAGCATTATTCTTAGCCATTAAGAATCCTAAATAGAAAGCTACTAATCCTAATTAACAATAAAATTAGAAACAATTCCCTAATTAAATAAGGAAATAAACTTAAGATAAAAATAGCATGCCACAATAGTTTCTCGGCCAATTGGGCTGTGGGTTGAACCCAAAGGACTGGGTTGGATGGTTGGGTCCATCATGTGGGCCCAGGAGCTCTTTTGGGCTTCTGTACTGCATCACTGTATAATTTCTGCTTTAACCCATTTCTCTTGATCAGGCCTGATGAATTAAGTCCACTTGTAAGCTATCAAATTGATCTAAATATTTTGAGGCCTGATCTAACACATAATCAACGATTTGGCTATCTGAGTCTGCATCAAAACATCATCAGCCTATGGTGCTGACAAGTAGATTCTTTTGAAACTTTCAATCAACAAGAGGATTACGTTTTAAAGGAAAAAGAAAACAATTTGGAGAGAACCATGAGGATGAGTCATCCAACCCTAATTATGACGCCCTAACACTTTATTTATACTAAATCATTATTTGCAGAACTTACATAAAACCCCTTTGCATCAAAGTTCTCTATATTCACAAAGGAGTCCGTTTTTATGAGAAAATCACATATAAGTCCCTAGCTATTTCCTAACACTTGCTCTCAAGGTGATGCATATATCTACTATGCTCTACTTGGAATAAACATAATATGGCTGCTGCTTTTTGTATTTCATTTGTGAGGGAATTTTTCAGCTTGATCTTTAGTATTAGTAACCTATGAGGGATCTTCGCCAACTCACTCATGGCTGAGTAGTGTTGGCACCTTAGTTTCACACAAATGCCCATGGATCGATCCTTGGTCCTCAAGTGAAAGTATCACTCCTAGACCAGTAACCCAACATAGCAACGAAAAGAAAAAGAAAAAACAGAAAGAAAAAAAAAAAAAACCCAATGATGGATCCTCGATCTATTTTGCACCCTGGTGGCCAAGAAGATGTGGAAAAGCTTATAACACTCAACCACCAGCAACTTTTGCCTGCATTCTTTTTATTGTTATTATTATTATTTGGATTGGTAACATGACTTGAACCCAAAACCTCAAGGTTGCGATAATGAGCAACTTGGACTATGGCTCTTGGCGCTTTTACTATTACGTTCAACAAGTAACTTAACTTTATATGCTGCAAAGTATAATTGTTACAGGTAGCAACACTGAACCAACATCCAACTTAACCTTATATGCTCTACAACATAACTTTTACAATTAGCAACATCGCTAAGCCAACAAGCAACTTTACTTCATATGCATAGCATAAAATTTTCAAACCGCTTAGCTAATGAGCAACTTAACTTCAGAAGCACTGCAACATAAATTTTACAATCATCAACACCGCTGAATGAACAAGCAACTTTACTTCATATGCTCCATAGCATAAATTTCACAAGCAAGTACTCTGCTGAACCAACAAGCAACTTGACTTGATATTCTCCACATTACAAATTTCACTATCGACATCAGTACTGCTTAATGCTGCACTTATATTTGCTCCACAGTACAATGCAATGCAACATTACCAACGACTTGAACATTGTCCATCTCAGTGGTCGGCTAGGTTTTCCACAAACCCTTCAACTTGTCATACGAAACAAAGGATGAATATTCACCCAGTAATTACACTTATGGATTAACACTCATCCACAATTCAAAGATTACTTGGATTTATAATGCTAAACAGTTGTGTAGTACTACTCACTGAACTTTCTCCCCCTGATAGTGACAGCTCATAAACCTTTTTATTTTTTTTGCCATAACATAAACCTTAGATTTAATTAACTTGACTTGTGTGATGAAAACAACCCCTTTTGGTAGCAAGATCGTCCCTTTAACTACACTTAGAACACCTTTCAAGTCCCTTACATAGGAAAACTGTCTTCCAATTAACAAGATAAAAATGTTAGATGATTATACAAATATCAACTTAGGTTGTATTTGGCAAGTCTATTACCAGCCTCTATTTGTCTTAAAACTGTTTGAAACGGCTTTTAGACTGTTTGGTAGCACCTTTTTGGATGTCTGTTTCAAGAGTCCGGATCACCTATTGCATTTGTTCTACCTTCACCGTGGGTGGACCAATAATACTCCGCCATGTCATCCAAAAATTTAGATGATTCTCTTTCATTTGATTTAGACTTTTTAAACTTCAGAGTCACCTAAATTTTTGGATGATGCGGCGGAGTATTATTGGTCCACTCTCGGTGAATGTATAACAAATGCGATAGGTGATCCGGACTCCTGTTTCAAATGGAGTGAAAGACATAAAGCTTATGTTTCACAGTCACAAAAATGGGGAGATTTGAATCAGACGGTCATATCTGAATCGGAAAGACTTCCTTGCTAGTGGGCCCCACGATTGAGACCCAAACCATTATCCTCTTTGGAAGGCTGAAAATGACTATAGTTTCATATTTTAAGTCTCATCATAGATGTTGAGGAAATCATGAAAAACCGTGAACTGTTTGATGTACCCAAGTTAAAACATGTCTCTTTCTCTTGATTTGTTTCCAGTCTGCTATTTTTTTTTCCTTTTTAATTTTGTATTATTATGGGCCTCTAAATCATGATCCAAACCGGCCGTAAAATTTGAAAAACTGCTATGGCATCAAATTTCAGCCATTGGATGATCACGGATTTTGAGATATTTGTGAAGAAGTCCATACTCTTAGAGCTACTTTTTGGGACTTTGTGGACCCCGGCCTCAAGGTCTGAACCGTTTGTCTTCTTTGGAAGGCTGACTATGGCTAAGGGGTCAAATTTCAGGATTTAACTCATCATGGATCTTGAGAAATTTGTGAAAAATTGTGCACCATTGAATGTGCTCAAGTTAAATTATGTCTTTTTCAATTTTTTGGTAGTCCAGTCTTTTTTATTTATTTATATTATTCTGGGCCTCTAATCGACGATCCAAACCGTCCATCCTCTTTTAAATTCCAAACATGGCTATGGAGGCAAATTTCAACTGTTTGATGATGATCACAGATTTTGAGATAATCTGCGAAAAAGTCTTGACCCATAGAGTGGATTTTTTGGACTTTTGTTGGCCCCAAAATAAAGGTCCAAACCGCCATTCCGCTTTGAAAGGCTGAAAATGGCCTTGGGGCCAAGTTTCAGGTCTTATGTCACCATAGATTTTGAGAAATTTGTGAAAAATCGTGAGCCCTTAGGCATACTCAGACAATGGAATGCTTTTCACATGTCAAACATTGTATTTGTAGAGCGACTATTTCTAACTGCTCCATTTGATACAGATCTGTTCCGAATAGATTTATTTATAACAGATCAGATTTGCCAAACAGGCCCTCAGACTTTAGTCTGCACTTAAATAATAAGTGAATACTAACTTGATTTACTCCATCACACGCAGGAGAGTAATTTGTTTTTGATAACACGTTGGAGAGTAATTAGCACCAAACCATGCAAATCAACACCACACTTTTGTCTAATGCTTCTCAAAGAGATGTTCTCCTAAGAGTGTTTGTACCAAATGGTCGAAGCACACTTGTTTGTCCAGTGGACTAAAAAGCTGCTTCATGTCTGACAGTGCACTGCTTTATCTGGTGGTCAAAATATGCTTCAGATTTGACAGTGCATTGCTTTACCGTGTGGACAAATAGTGCTTTAGGTTCGGTTCTTTTGCCCATTGGACCAAGTGGTGCTTCAGGTTCAAAGATGCACTGATACCATGTTGAGACTTTTAATCAAAACAGAGATTGTGGTTTTAGAGTAGAAAAAAATAATTTCGAGAAACCATGAGGAATGAACATCCAACCCTAATTATGACCGGCACTGACAATCAAGGATGACCGCCAAAACGCTACGAAGCGGGCACTATGTAGCGACATAGCGGTGCGTTTTGAAAAAACGTGCAAAAATTCTGAAAAAATTACAGAAAACCCAGAATATTGGAAAAGGATAGAAAATGTAGTTTTTTTTTTTTTTTGAAATGTAGCTAAGATAAGGGGGCGTAGCGGTCCGCTCATTGTACGAGGTCCTGTATCGCTGTATGAATAGAAATTAGTAGGAATAATAATTTTTTTCACATGTATTCATGTTGTAATCAAACAGTGTCATCAAAATATTATCACCATCATTGCTTAGAATGTCACATTTCTGAGTTGTATCTTGAAATGTATATATATATATAGTTTAAAAACTTATTTAAAAGAAAAACTTGATCAAGGCCCTACTTCCTATCAGAGTAAAATTAGGTTGGGCCACTATTTCCTATTAGAGTGTAATTTGGTTAGATTCCTATTTCCTATTAAAATGAAATTTGGATGAGCCCTGATGTGATCATAGGATTAGGATTTAGGATGCAAGTGCCGGAGCACAATTAGGGTTCCCACGGGAACAATCACACGAAGAAGACAACTCTCCAACGATAAACCCACAAAAGGAAAATTCTATTAACTCAAATCTCTGAGATCATTGATCTCTACAATGCTATATTTATAATAAAAGAAACTTAGGGGCTAAGAAATCAATCCTAATCAAACTAGGAAACCAAATAATAATCTTATCCAAATTAAAAACTAATCCTAAATACAACTTCTTAATTAAAAATTAGAAACTAATAACAATTAATAAAGAATTCCTAAACTTCCTTGGGTCCCACAATCGGACCATAAGTCTTGCCCCAACGATGTAGTATTGTTGCTGCATCATTCCCCCCAGGTTGGAAAAGAGCCACAAAGTCGGCTCTTCTTCTTGATGTTGCTTTTGTATATAGTGTGGACTTGAAGTGCTTCCTTGGTGAAACAAGATCTTGACCCTTTCTTTGGTAGTGTCGGCTTCATAGGATGGAGTGTGACTTGCTTGTTACCATGCATGAATGTGTATGTATTGTCGCGCATGCCATTATTTCCATTTTTTTCATACATCCATGGACGATCCAATAAGATATCACAACTATCCATGGGTACCACATTGCACCAGACTGTATTTTATAATCTTCCCTAATAGAAAAAGTAATTGAACATGCATACCTCACTTGCACTTCATCACCCGTCCTTGACCATCGAGCAAAATAGGGATGATGATGTTTTCAAACTTTCAGCTGTAATCGTTCCACAAGACCTTGAGATATAATGTTCTAACAACTTCCTCCATCAATGACTATCGTGTATTCTTGACCATTGACTGTTCCTTTTGAGCGGAAAATATTTTCTCGCAACCACTTCTTCTCAGTAGTTGATGTAGTGTCGGTGATGACCATGAGAGACTCAAGACCCTCCTCGGGCATAATGTCCTCCACCTCGTCTGTTTCATTCTCTTTAGGATCATCTGGAGTATCTTTCACATCACTTTCATTCTCAATGAGGTGTATGCATTTGGGACATTCCATTGCACGATGCCCGTCTTGTTTACAATTATAGCATGTGATCCTATTTTGATCTTCGGGCATGGTGAAAACTTTCGCCGATGAATCACTCGGTTTAGAACCTGTAATTGAGGAATTCTTTTGCATAACCCATTTAGATGCATTAAATTTTTTGGCTTGATGATTTGCAATCCCCTCAGCTTTGATAGCATGCTGAACAATCTCATCAACATTATCAAAATGCTTGAATGTGAGGATACATTATATGTCAAGTGTAAGCTCATTAAAGCATCTGTCAATTAATACATCATCTTCATTCAAACCACAACGAGCTTGCATGGTTATAAACTCCTCAGAATACTCAACAACTGTCTTAGATCCTTGTTTCAAATCTTGAAAACTTGAACGCAGATCTCTGGAGTAATTGACAGGAAGAAATTTTTGCTTCAACAGATTTTTCATCTCGGCTAATTAGGTTTTAATCCTTGCAAGAGTCTCTTGCATTTGAACCATCGTTGCGGATAGTTGATTAACAATTACTGATAATTCCGCAACGGTTCCCCTCAAATCATCATTATTGGAGGAAGACTACACTTCTACATGCTTCTTGGAGTTTTTTTTTTTTTAAATGCAAATTTAAAATTTTTGACTGACTTGATGTGTAGATTTGCTCTCCACGATCACGCTGGTACAAACGAATATAAAATCTGATGGTGGATGAGCCCGATATTGTAAAAAGAAATCTCAACCATTGATCGGGTCAAGAATTTGTTGATTGAAATCTGCTAATGAGAATGGGCTTCTTGTATGAATGGGTCAGGTCAACCTAAATTGGAGATAGGCCCACAAGACTGGGCGTACACTTGTGGCCCTTTTCAATGAGGTTCTGCCTCGTTCAATGTGAGTAGAAAAATAAGAAGGTGAAAAAAAAGGGTTTTCTCCCTTGCTCTTGTGCTTATGTGTGACGAAAAGAGGAGAGCGGAGGTTGGGAAAAGAGATGGCAACGACAGAACTGATGGTTGCTGCTCCTTTCGTCTTCTTTGATGAAGGTTGCCATACTGGCAATGGCGCAGCCAGAGTCGTGGTGAGGTGCAGTCGTCTTTGGTGACAGGTACTCCTCTATCCCTTTCTCTCTTCTTTTCTTCTTCCTCTGTTATTATTTTTTTTTTTTTTTGTTCCTGGGTTTAAGGACTAGTGGTATTGAGTTATCGTGGACGGCTCTGGACGAGTGGGGTTTGGGTCTTGTTGGAGGGTGTGCGACGGGTTTGGGGAGGGATTTTCGGATTTAGGGTGGATCTGGATAGGGTTCGGCTGATTGGGATATTGGCGGAAGGGTTTTGCTAGGAGGTTGTCAATTAGGGTTCGCAGGTTCTGGAGTAGTCGAGGCGATGGAGTGATTGGACTGATTTTTTTTTTTGGCTGGTTATGAGTTGTGGACAGGGAAGGCATAGGGTTTTGTTGGATAGGGGTTTTGGGTTCGGACGAGTGGGGTCTGGGTCCTGTTGGAGGGTGTGCGATGGGTCTGGAGAGGGATTTTTGGAGTTAGGGTGGATTCGGATAGGGTTCGGCTGTTTGAAGTATTGGCGGATGGGCTTTGTTTGGAGGTTGTCGATTAGGGTCGTAGGTTCTGGAGGAGCCGGGATGATGGAGCGATTGGACAGATTTTTTTTTTTTTTGGTTGTTTTGAGGTGTGGAATGGGGATTTTGGAAGGCCGACAAGGAAGGCGTGGGGTTTTGCTAGAGGGGTTCTGTGTTTGGACGAGTGGGGTCTGGGTCCTGCTGGAGGGTGTACGACGGGTCTGGGGAGGGACTTTCGGAGTTGGGGTGGATCCGGATAGGGTTTGGCTATTTGAGGTATTGGTGGAAGGGTTGTTGGGAGGTTGTCGATTAGGGTTCGCAAGTTCTGGAGGAGCCGGGGCGATGGAGCGATTGGACTGATGGTTTTGTCTTTCTTTTTTTTTTTTGGCTAGTTCGGAGGTGTGGAATGGGGATTTCGGAAGGCCGATAGGGAAGGCGTGTGGTTTTGCTGGAGAGGGGTTCTGGGCAGCGAACGGGTTTTACAAGGAGTGGTGATGACGGTTAAGGGAATTGGCAGGGGGTTTCGATGGTAGTGGGTTAAGGGGTTATGGAATAATGAACGGAAGGATCGATGGATGGATGGATGACAATAGTAACATGCCGACGATCGGGGAATCGTTCGGCTTTGATACCAATTGAAGTGCAAGTTTTGGTTGGGAAACGGGTCGTGGGAAGGTGGTGGGGTTGTTGGGGATGGGAGCAACGAATGGATAGAGTAGATGATGAGGATGGGACGGACGGATAGGGGTAATCACGCCAATGATCTTGAGGATCGTGCAGCTCTGATACCAATTGATGCATTCCTAGGATTTGGATGCAGGTGCCAGAGCACAATTAGGGTTCCCACGGGAACAAATGACACGAACAAGACAACTCTCCAACGATAAACCCACGAAGGGAAAATTCTATTAACTCAAATCTCTGAGCTCATTGATCTCTACAATGCTATATTTATAATAAAAGAAACTTAGGGGCTAAGAAATCAATCCTAACAAATAATAATCCTATCCAAATTAGAAACTAATCCTAAATACAATTTCTTAAATAAAAATTAGAAACTAATAGCAATTAATAAAGAATTTCTCAACTTCCTTGGGTCCCATCGATGTGGTATTGCTGTTGCATCAGGCCCTATTTTCTATTAGAGAAAATTTTGCTAAAGCGTATCTTCAATTAGTGTGAAATTTGATTAGACTTTAATTTCAATTAGTGTGAAAGTTGGCCATGACTCTATTTCTAGTTTAGAGTGAAATTTGATGGGTCTCTATTTCTAATTAGAGTAAAGTTTGGCTAAGCCCTTAATTTTTATTTATTTGGCTAAGCCATGATTATTTTTATTTTAATATTTGGGAGCCATTGTGGAGCCCACCAATGGTAATAACATTGGGTGCATCGTTTTTATTTTTTCTAAGGGGCCAAATGATTTTTATTTATATAACTTTCATAAGGTGAGCAACTGTGGCCCAATGTGGGCCCATTTTTATTTACCCTACTAGCTAAATAAAGGAGGGGACCGAAAGAGGGCTTTTGTTGCCTTATTTTTTCTCCCAAAACAAGAGGATTGAGAAAAGAGGAGGAAAGAAAAGAAGAAAAGGGGAAGGAAAAGACAAGAAAGAAAAGGAGAAGAAGAAAAAAGAAAAGAAGAAGAAAAAGAAAAGAGGAGGAGATGGTGGCATGGTGCTGCTGCTCTGCTGGAGCCTGCTTCTGCTGCGTTGCAGCTTCTTGTTGCTACTGGTTCCAGTTCTAGGTACCTTTCTCCATCTGCTGTCTTGTTTTTTTGTTTTTCCATTTCTTCATCTACGAGTCAAATAGTTTTTTTTTTTTTTTTACATCTCTCTCTGGCTGAAACTGAAGCCAAGTCGTAGTGCCCGCTACGCTAAAATAGCGGCTGTACTCAAGGATGAAAATAGCGGTCGCCCGCCGCCCAAACGCTACATAGCATAGCGGTGCGATTTGAAAAAAAATGTAAAAAAAATATGAAAATTTTGTAGAAAATCTAGAATATTGGAAAATGTATTTTTTTTTCTTTTGCAAAAGTAACTAAGATATGGGGGCGTAGTTGTCCCCTCATTGTATGAGATCCTGTATCGCTGTATAAATAGAAATAATAGTAATGTTCATTTTTTTTTTCATATTTATTCATGTTGCTTAGTTATGCTAACTTAGAAACTATTGAAAGGCTCATAAAAAAAACTATCATGAAGTCAAGAATTAAGATTTAAGAGTACCTAGAGAAAATAATACCTCTACCAAAGGGGTGTCTAATACGATGTACCTATAAACGAACTCTCTGTATTGACTGTAACTTGGTGAGATAATGTGCTTTTTGGTGTTCTTTTAAACATAAGAGGGTAGAAGAGTTGAGTAGAAATGTTATTTGGAGAGAACAAGAAAAGAAACAAGTCCTATTATACGTTTTAAATTTTTTTGGAAAATACAAATCTGTCTCACTCCGTAGTGGACGTAGCGGACCATAGCGGCCGCTACAGATGTGAATGTTGCTAAATGCGTTGTTTTCACTGCTGCGCCCGATGTAGCATAGCGGCCGCTATTTTCATCCATGGCTGTAGTGGCCATTACGGGAATGTATTGGCTGCTACTTTCCGATACAGTTGTGAACAGCTATAAATTCAAAGAAGTGTAGCGGCTTATCGGCCGATACACTATGTATGGGACGCTTTTTTCATCCATGCTGACAATTCTATTTATATCATTTACTATTTTCAAAAATTATAAAAAACCCCTTCTCACCTAAGTTTTCCATAATTGGCTAATTGCAAATAGCCAACCCCATTAGTGGGGACATGGCTTTGATAATAATGATGAAGTGGAAAATTACAAATAATTCCATAGTTGCTTGCAACAACTTGGTTGTTTCTCAAGTCTGAACAAACTTAATGCCCTTTTCTGGTTCTTTTCAGTTATTCTAGATGTTGTTTCATTGGTTAAGTCTTCTAAATGTGAAAAAAGTATAATTTGCATAAAGGGTGAGATATATATATATATATATATATATATATGGGAGGTGCTCCTGTGAGAGTATCTCTCACCTTATTATGAGAGATAGGAGTGGGGGCCCTCATATTTAAGTCCCTTATCTCTCATAGTAAGGTGAGAGATGCTCTCACAGGAGCAACTCCATATATATATATATATATATATAAAGGAAATTTGTGTTAAGTCTCCTTTTCTTCTTTTCAGCTTACAACTACCTTCACTTCTAGAAGTGAAATACTCAAATCTTCACAAAGCAGGTATTACTGCCGTAGTTTGTATGGATCTTCATAATTTAGTGTGTTGATATTATAAAGCCCATTTTGTCCTGCATAGAGTTCCCCAAAATTTAATAGTTGCTTAATCATAGGATCTTCACATTAGCATTATAAAATGTGTTACAATTAAGATATTCACCTAACCTGTTTTGTGTTTTTGATTGATAAGATATGTGAAAAATTTTGTTTCTTATTTGCAGTTACACTTAAATCCTGTTCATGCAGTTATGAAGCTTCGACCATCACTTGGATACCTGAATGTTTTGCAGAAGAAGAATAATGTTGCTGGAAGTGAAGTTGTTGCATGCTCAGATACGGTAACTAAAAATGAATATGGAAGATGTCAATGATGTGTTAATTATACTTTGTTATGGAAATTTTCAAGTTGTAAAACTTTTGGATCATTTTCAAAAATGTACACGACGATTTGAATATTTCAAAGAAGTATAATTTCTTTTCATAATTCTTTCAATCAAGTCCTCTCCATATTTTTTTTTTTCTGAGAAATGACAAAAACATGCTTATGTTATTTTTCAAAATTTTCGTTTAAAAAATCATTTAGGAGAAATGATCAAGTCCAACCCAAATGACAGTGGGGCCCACTTCAACTACCTTTATGCATGGATGGTTGAAAAAGGGGATTCCAAATGACTAGAAAAACTACCTTCATTAAATGGTTATGATCATCAAAGCAAAAAGATGGCGACTTTTAGGGAGGAAAGAGTTTAAGAATAGACAAAAACCTATCACAAGGGAATGGTATTTTTATCATTTCTTAAAAAAAATATTATGGAGAGGACTTGATTGAAAAACTGTGGAAAACTTTTGTACTTTTTTTTTTGAAATACTCAAATCTTCATGTACTTATATGAAAATGAGCTAAAACTTTTATACTTTTTTGAAAATTTCCCTACTTTGTTATTTAATTAATTGTTTATATCGGCTCTGTAATGTTTCAAATTTAACTTGTTTGATTTATCTTTCTTTGTTTCTGATGTTTTCTCAAAAAATGTTATATATGCCTTAACATTTCTTTGATTGACTAATTTACAGGTCTCTCTTCCCCTTAAATTATAGTTTAGTTTGACTTTACCTCATTGTTCTATCTAGTTAGGGAAGTATTTGTTGTAATAGACAAGTTCTTTTGAGCTATAAATAAATCTCTAGTTTTTGGTTTTGGTAGTAATGTATTTTATCCACATCCTTTGGGATTGTTGCTAATGGAACAGACTTTATCATCTCCTTACTTTCGTCCTTTTTTTTTTTTTTTTTTTTTTTTTTTTTTTGAGATGGCACCTTTCAACATCTTTGTGAGGAGAGTTTGTACCTGACAAGGAGAACTTTCGTCTGTATTCTTGTTACATTGAGTAATCAATGTGAACAAGAATACATACCTAATTTAAGCCTTTGTGGTGGAAAACTTAGAAACTGTGGATGACCTACTGGATTTTTGTAGGCGATGCCTCAGCATCAAACCTAGTGAACCTTTGAGACAATATTGGTTCATAGAATTGGGAAGGATGAGAGATTTTTTTTCTTGTGCCAGGACTCTCTCTCTCTCTCTCTATACATGCACACACATATATACATACATACCTGTCACGACCCGAAGTCCGGGGCCCTCGGACAATGCATCGGGAATACATAGTATCAGTGTATCACTCTTGCACACATATCATTTATTATTATATTGCTACCTTAACCTTATTTAACTATTTACACATCATTTATTATTATATTGCTATGAATGGGGAAATGGATGGATTGTGAACATGGTTTTAAATTCCAGTGCAGGTATTCGTGTCGGCCGGGCTGGTCTATTCCGGATTGGTATGGTCACCGCTGGTTGTAAAAAGTGTCAATTTTTTTAAAAAACCCAGAAGAATAGAAAAAATAATATAGAACAAGTAAAAATAATGTGAAAGTTAAGATATTTAAATAGTATCCTATCTCATATATATATATATTGATTTTTAGTACTGTTAAGCGCTGAGTCGCTGATGGTGTAACATATGACTTCTAGTTTCTATGGGTAAATGATAAAATACCCATTATTGAGTCTTACCGAGTTTCACTAATATCCTTTATCTAGCAATTTTCACTAACTTGAATTATCTAGCCTTAGGTTTTGGTCCTCATATAATGTCAAGCCCTTCAAATAGTCCTGGCTATTAGTCCGCATTTAGTTTCAAGCTATTTCTATAATTGTAGCCTTTGGTTTTTGGTCTCAAAGTTTAAGGGGCAAAATCGCCTTTTCTATCTTTTAACTCAACGGATAATTAAATTGATTTTTTTTTCTTAAGGGTCTATTGTTAAATATAAAATAAAAGAAATATTACTGGGTTTAGTTTCCTTTGTCAGTTTAAATGTTAGTTAAAGGAGAGTTTAAAATGTTAGTCGAAGGAGGTTTTAGTATAGAAAAAACTAAATATAGAGGCCTTTCTGAGGTTGTATCAAAATTGAAGGGCTTATTTGTAATAATGCCTCCAAATAGTCTTCGCTACCTGGGTTGTGAGATATGAAGCCCTGCTCTGCCATTCACTGCCCCACGTGCCTACCGACTGAGCAGCTGCCATGTCATTGTGAAATGTGCACTAATTAACAAAAAAATAAGTGTTATGTTTCTGGGACAGCTCCATTACGGTGCCAGCCCCCGACCCGACTCGGCCCTGACTGTCACTGAGTTGACTCGGACAAGTCAACCCGGTGCCGACCGGGATTTAAAACCAAGATTATGAATAACCAATTTTTTCTTTTTTTAATTTTTAATGTTTTTTCATTCTTATTAGAAAAATAAAAAAATCCTACGATTCGCGATATGATTCACGATTCGGTTCGATTCTTGGCTATAAACGATTTGCGATATGATTCCGATTTTTAGAACTATGCTCGAAACTACAATAGGTTTCAGCCATATCTAAAACTTCTAGAATGGAGATCATACAAGCCCATGCACATATTTACCATGTATGCAATTTCATAACTAGTGTACACACCCATAATTAACACATTTTGTCATAGTTCAGATCTGAAACTATATGACAGCTCCTACAGTTGATCAACATTAGAACTCTAAAATTATCAATTGTGAAGAGATACCATGTGGATTATCCAGAACTATCAAAATATCAAACATCAGACCATGAATCCTATTCCTACCAGAATGCAGTGGCAAATAGTGTCAACCAGCTCCCAACAACCAGATCTGGTTCAACTCATCAAAATCCTCAAAAATGGGAGTTTGGCCAACAAGACCTGAACCAACCTGATTGTGATCGGCCAACACAGCATCCATATAGGGTTTGGATTTCACCCAAACCCCCACTACCCAGTTCGGCCAAGCTTAGTCTCCACTTGGTGGAGGTTTGATATTGCATTTGGTCTCCTAACGATGTTTTCCAAGTAAAAAAAATCCCCACTCATCAGAGATTCAGGTCTGGTGGCTTCGATTTACACACAATAGGGTCCCAAAGTTGAAGAAAATCCAAGAAATACAAGTAGATGGGGATTGACACTCACCTTGAATAGAACCTTGCTGCCCTAATGACTTGAGGAAGGTTGTAAGACATCCAAAACAAAACTTTCTTTCTCTTCTCTCGTTTTCCTTTGGCCTCCTTCAAGTTCTCCTTCTAGCTTCCAAGGCGAGGATAGGGTTAGGGGTTTTTACTTTTGGAGAAGAGAAAAAGAGTAAAAAGGAGGTAAGGAGGAATGAGGGTTTGGGCATGTTGACAAAGGGGAATGGGGATATGGGATATATGGTCCCCATGCCCCCCCTCTAAGTTACGAGATTCGTTTTGGTTCGGATGAAATCTCCGAAAAAAATTCCTTTTTGGTCATGAAAACGAACCGAATTGCCCTTTGAGAAATACTTGGTCCAGATTTTGGACCAATTCGGACGAAATCTGGAATTTCGAATAGAGGTTCGGCCAGGAAAAAAAAAAGAAGATAGTAAGGGGCTGGCCATTGGTTGCTGGGAAAAAGAAAAAAAAAAAGAAGAAGAGAGAGAGTGCCTAGTTTGAAGCCCTAGCCATCATTGTCGCTGCTCAGCATCGCCTCACCATCGCATCGCCATCACTGTCGCTACTCGCCATCGCCTTCTCCCTCTCTCCCCTTCCTCTTTTTTCATTTTCCTTACTTGCATTTCGTTCGCTCTAGAGAGCATTTCGAGGGAAGCTTATTAAAACTTCCATTGCCTCTTATATTTATTGAGATTGTCCTTCGAATCCTTGAAGCCCACATGCAAAAAAGTTTAATTGAGTTGATAAATGGGCCACCTAAGGCACCAACAGTAGTTGTTGAGCCATTGAATACAAAGTCAGGGTCCCCAGTTTTAATAATGGGTTTTTACCAAAAGCATCCTCAAATATCACTATACGTCCAAAAGCATCCTTAAATACGCGGAATGCCCTAAAGCATCTTATACAGTATACTCTGATTTTCCCCAGACCAAATTACCCCTCCAACCCCCTTCTCGCGACATCGAGCCTTGATTTCGCACATATTTATATTTCGAGGTTAGTTCAACCCCTTTCCCTCGACATTGAGACTTGATTTCGCGACATTGAGACTTGATTTGGCAGGGCACATTGAAGTATTTCGAGGCTAGTTTAACTTCTTTCTCGTGACATCGAGACTTGATTTGGCAGGGCACATTGAAGTGTTTCGAGGTTAGTTCAACCCTTTTCTTGCAACATTGGGACTTGATTTCGCGACGTTGAGACTTGATTTGGCACATTGAAGTATTTCGAAGCTAGTTCAACCCCTTTCTTGAGACATCAAGACTTAATTTTGCGACATCGAGACTTTATTTGGAGCATTGAAGTATTTATTACCTAGTTTTTATTTATTTATTTATTTTTTTCAATTCTCAAACTCGCTATTTGATTTTTCCCTTTTCTCATTAGCCCTTAGATATGCTCTTTAAAAGTCTGTAATTCGAAGATCGGGAGATCTAAGGGCTAATGGGAAAAAGGAAAAATCAAATATGAAATTCGAGAATTGGAAAAGAAAAAAAAAATAGCCTAGAGATATTGCAATGCGCAAAATAAAGTTTCGATGTCGCGAAATTAAGTCTCGATGTTGCGAGAAAGGGGTTGAGCTAGTCTCGAAATACTTCAATATGCCTGCCAAATAAAGTCTCGATGGAAGAGAGGGGAAGAGAGAAACAAAGAAGAAAGAGGAGAAAAGGAAAGGGGGGCGGGAACTTGTTCTCCACCACTGTCATTGCTATCACATCCTCCTCTCCTTTTCAACTTCCATCTCTCTCTCTTCTTCTTCTTCTTCTTCTACTAGTAGTAGTAGTAGTTTGTTTCTCTGATTGGGGCGAAGGATAACTATTCCTAGGAAGACTTTTATGAGGGGCATGTGCGACTTATATGAAAGGGTTGGGGCGACTTCCACATGAGCTCATTTGCTTAAAAAAATAGTAGTTTTTTGGGCTCTTCAATGGAGCCCATCTATTTAAAATTTGACCACTTATCATTATATATTCCACTTTAATAGAATATAGGCCTTAGCCAAATTTGACTGTAATAGAATATGAGCTTAGCCAAATTTCACTCCAATAAGAAATCAGGCCCTTTGAAAATTCTACTTGAATAGAAATTAAGGGCCCAGCAATCTTTCTCTTTAATAGGAAGTAAGGCCCACCCAAATTTCATTGTAATAGAGGATGGGCCCTACCAAATTTCTCTCAAATAGGAAAAAGGGCCCTATCCCAATTTCACTCTAATGGAAAATAGGGCCCTAGCTAAATTTTACTCTGATAGGACATAGGGGCCTAGCTAAATTCTCACTTTATATTTATATGTAATTTTTAAATTGATAAGTTTTAAAATTTTCCTATATATATTTTATATTTTTTTCAGAACATAAATCTGAAATGTGTTGCCGAAATTCTGAATTGTCTGCAACATTTTGGTTGGAAAACGAAGTCCAAAATGAAATTCTCAACTATGCTTGGGACAGAGTTGTGAATAAATTCAAATTCTAATGCACACTTTTGCCCATGTTTAGTGTAAGGACTTGGTCTGGGCGGTACCCTTAACCACGGAGCGTAGCGTGTCAACCACGGGCTTCAAACGGCGAGTCTCCGCTAGCCCTTATTGGAAATATCCAAGTCCTAGACCCTGGGCTTCTAAGTCAAACCCCTTTTTAACTCAACATGAGGCCTTTTAAAACCATGCGGCCCCAGAAACCGTAAGAACTCTAGAGTTAAGCGTGCTCAGGCAGGAGCAGTACTAGGATGGGTGACCTACTGGGAAGTCCTTGCGCATGCACGTAGGCCAAAGCGGACAATTTCATTCTGAGTTGGACGGGGTTGTGAGTCTTGTGACGGTTGGTATCTGAGCCAAGGACGGTTCTATTTCCGGTGGGGGATAGTTAAGGACTTGGTTTGGGCGGCACCCTTAAACACTGGGCGTAGCGTGTCAACCACGGGCTTCAAACGGTGAGTCTCCACTAGCCCGCATCGGAAATATCCAAGTCCTAATCCTGGGCTTGTAAGTCAAACCCCGTCTTAACTCAACATGAGGCCTTTCAAAACCGTGCGGCCCTAAAAACCGTAAGAACTATGGAGTCAAGCGTGCTCGGGCAGGACCAGTACTAGGAAGGGTGATCTCTAGGGAAGTCCTCACGCCCGCACATGGGCTAAAGCGGAGAATTTCATGCTGAGTTGGGCGGGGTTGTGACATTTAATGTGTGAACTCATCCATTCATGATAGATGTACCTACCTCTTTAGTTTTCATGCAAGCATCTCTTTTCATGGGAATGTTCTTATCTGATTCCTTTTCAACCATGAGATGTTTCCCATGCACATGCACTATTTTATCGCTTGTTCATGAGAAGTGCTTCAAGATGTTATTGCAGCACACACATCATACCCTTGCTATTAAGATGCCATCTAAAAACCTACAGGATTTTAAACGATCAGGCCTATGCATGTTCCCGCACATCACATCTCTCTTTTGATCTATAGGACGTGGTTTATAGCTCTCGTAATCAACCCTTACCATTAATCAATTAACTGAATCAAACAAAGTCTCATCCTACTACAAATCTTGGCCATTGTTTTGTATTGCGGACAAACCCCCAGAATGATCCCAAGTGTGTAATAGGGGCCTCATCCCATGATGCTGAGGCCTGGTTTCACTGGCTTGTTACTCTTTCTTCATAATTGTCGATCTATGTGTTTCAATGATGCCCCGATACACATACAGGTACGGACACAGACACGGGGATCATGGATACGACTCTGCATTTCTGAAAATCTAGGACATGGATACGGATACGGGTGTCCTTGTATTTTCTTTAGATCACTTTTGAATTAATGAAATGTCATTGTTTACATTCCTTTCTAACATTTTTTATGTCGAGAAGAAAAAAGGTTAGAAGAACTATATGAAATAATGGACATGGTAAGTAGGATGTGCTAAACTTGTACCCTAGAAGTATCATTGCACTATCGGCTACAATACAAGTGTCGTATCAGTCCAATATGGATATGTGGGGCTTGTAAAAGTATCCTGGTATCATAGGTGTTTATTACATTTTATACCATGTTACATTATCATATCCTTCCTAATTACTACAATGCATTAACCATGTATGCAGGGCAAGTTGGTCGAGGCCACAAATGAAACGGTAGATGATGCACAGGTGTGTTTATCATGCAGCAGGAATTATGCTTTTTTTTTATTATCGTAAATACAAAAATTATAAAAAATAAATGATGTCTCCTATTTGTACTTTATGTTGTTGAAATGCTTTTTCTTATGTTTAAAATGTTCAATCAGTGATACAAAATGGCATTATGTGTGGTAGAAGCTATTGAGTATGACTGGATGTTTTTTCTTTGCTACGGTTGGGTTTTTCTACATATAATTTTGCAAAATGGAAGAGTACAACTTTTTATTTATTTCTTCAGGCCCTTTCTTTCACAAAATAAGTGAACATGGAGAAAGCGTTTCGTGTTTTAGGTTTCTCCTACAAGTAATGCTTATCTGGAATCAGTAGCTTCCGTTGGTATTAATGTAATCATTGTACCTTGGTGTATACTGATGATTGTCTTTGGTGTAAACGTGATGACGATAATTGCTGAAGTTGTCGTTATAAATGGATGCATGTTTAGACTAATCCGCTATTAGGTTTTCGTAAGCCTATTTAAACACATAAAATATAATCTGTTTTCTATATTGATTCATCTACAAGTAATGAGTCTTCCCTAGTTATTTATAACTTTCTGCAATAAGAGAATGTTGGTAATTTTAGTGAACTTGGTTTGATTCTGAATATGTTTCAGCCGTGGTCAACCATAAACATTCATCTACAAATAATAATGTACTAGCTGTGGAACTAAAATTTTATTCAAGTGATTTATAACTTTTTGGGAGGCTTCCCTAATTATTTTCCACGGTTCAGAATAATTTTCTAAGTAGTTTAATTAATTAATTATTATTATTATTTTTTTTTTTTGTGGTTCAACCAGTTGAAAAATTGGATTGAAAGAATTTGAGGGTTTGCTCAAAGAAGGTATAAAAACTCTAAACTAGTAGAGAGAAAATTATAGAAAGAGAGTGAATTTGGATGAAAGAAAGTTATGGTTGACACAACCATGTATATATATACACACTTTATTATATCTTTTTATGTCTACAATAACCCCCTATAAGTTTGCATATTTACGAAGTAGTCCATAGGTATAAATTACATAAGGGCACATTTGTGTAGAGGAGGTCGAAAACTGCTTCTGCAGGCTTTCCTTTTTTCTACAAAAAAAGAAATTTTTTGACTCCCTTGGGTAACACTTTTGTTTGCGGAATTATGGAAAATTGAGTTCATCTCTGTGCTTTTCCTCGTGGAAAATTGGTCATACCAGCCAATCAATAGAAAATTTCCATTGTAGAAAAAGTCTCACTTTTCGTCATGGTTTTTTTTTTTTTTTTTTTTTTTTTTTTGCAGAAATGTGGCTGCACAAACATGCCCTAAAAGTCTTCTCTATTTCATATTGATCTCCTCAAGCTGCTGCATATTTACCATACCCTTTTTGGACAAAACATCACTTAGTTATCTCTTACCCGCTGCCTTTCTGAGTGAAGCTATAGTTTGATCACTTTGTCCACAACCTTCTCTTTTAAACTGATATTTAACGCTTAGGAAGTGGAAAACCAATCTACTTAACAACACCAACCCCCCACTGAGGTCACTGTTCGAATTCACAACCTACACGTGCCTACCCACTCGATACGTGCTTTCCCACGTGACCTTAGGGAACGATGCCTCCTTGGGGTTCGAACTTGCGACCTAGTGTTGGTAGTGGCGGACCTACATGTCTCATGTTGCCCCTCCAAAATTGGAAAAGCCCATTAGAGCCCTAAGGGAAGTCTGGCCCAGCCCCCACTTAAAATAACCCATAGCCCGTGCCTCCCTCTTCTCAACTCAAAAAATCCACTTTCCGGTTCTCTCTTATCCCCCCTCAAAAACCCCCAAATCGGCTAACGCTCCGTTCCCGGCATTGGCGCACCCCCATTATTCCTCCCTTCGGCAGGTATCCATCTCTGTATTTAATATAAAAAAAAGCATAGGATGCATACAGTTATTATATATTTTGGACTTAGTTGTGAGAGTTTTCTTTAGGTCTTGCGAATTGACATGAATGAGTTTACAATCATAAAAAAAAAAAAATTTTGTATTTAATATATAAAAAGCATAGTATGCATACAGTTATTATATATTTTGGACTTAGTTGTGAGAGTTTTCTTTAGGTCTTGGGAATTGACATGAATGAGATTACAATCATGTATGCGGTCCACTCATTGTACAATCATAGAATTAACTCATAATCCTAATTTGGAATTAGGGATCATTGAACACTTTATTATACTTCTCAAATTATGATTTTCACTTTTCATGGTGTAAATAAATACATTCAGTGGTTTAAATGTATTTGGATGCATTTCACAAATTGTCAAAATCCAATAAAATTTAAAAGATATGAAACTGAGCGTGTTGGTGATAATCATTAATCTTAGAATATTAATGATTTAGATAAAGCAATTGTGACCCACAGATGATTCGCAAATTGCTCTAATCTTTCTGCAGTTGGAATATGGGTTTTGAAAAACAAACCTTAAAACACTAGCACAAATGTTGAGGAATTTACCCGAAAAATCATGGGTGAGGTTTTGTGCACCAAAAAAGCCCCCATAGTTTTATGAAACAAAACCTGTCTTCCCGCCGATTTTTTTTTTGCCCCTTTTAAACTAGTGATGATATCATCGCTTAATATTGAGATTGAGCAACGATATCGTCGCTCTTTTCAAGCGCCAAACCAACCCCCCCAAACAAAAATCCTGGGTCCACCACTGAGTGTTGGCCTTGATACCATGTCAAGTTTGACTACCCAATACTTCTCGAAAGCTTAAGTTGATGGGAAGCGGAACACATTGGGGTGGGAAAGGGGAAGAAAGGAGTTTTTGAAGGGGTAGATTAGTCTGTGGAAGAAGAAAAACCCCAAGATTCCTTCAGAAAAAAGGGGCAACAATCAACTCCCTTACCGAGACTAGATCTGTAGAATCAGGAAGAAGGTAAGGAAGCCTTATTCCTCAACCAGGTCTCTGACATCAAACACCAGACAAATCAGATTTTCTGTCTGATTTAATTTAATTTAGTAGAATTTTTCTTCTAGGATCAACCGAAGGATATTAACTACCCTTCCAAAACTAATATGTTGAAGGAGGAAGAAGAGTGGATCCAACCTAGTAAGTATCCAAAGCAGAAACAATGTCTCCCTCTTTGACCAGGGCTTCTGATCTTGTTAAATATTTCAGGAGTCTCTACAGAGATCTGAATCCGTCGACTTGATGATATCCCACAGAAAGTCGACGATGCAACACCAGAGAAGTCAATGTGTTGCGATCCTTCTCTGAGTACTGACGGTTCAGTAGCCTATTGAGAAGTTAATAACTTAATACTTCTATCAATACCATACAGAAGGCAAAACAAATACCCCACGATGTGTCAGAGGCTCTGATACCATGTCAAGTCCAACTAGCCAATACATCCCTAAAGCTTAACTTGATAGGTAGCAGCCGCCGCACCACCCCCACCCCCACCCCCACCCCCACCCACGCCCCACCACCCACCGCCGTCACCACCAAACACACAATTAACATCCGTTTGAATTCGTGACCCATATGTACCTACGCATGAGATGCGTGCCTGCCTACAACCTAGGGGATCAATTCCTTCCGTGGTTCAAACTTGCGACCTTGTGTGGCTCTGATACCATGTCAATTTCGACTAGCCAATACATCCGAAAAGCTTAAGCTGATAGGAAATTGAAGACTAATATACTCAACATTAACCTCAATATGCTTTGTTCATTCATAATTGACATGTTTCGTCGCAATGTATAATGCTCAAGTACCATAATGTAAAACCATCGAATCTTCTTAAAGCCCAATCCTTGTAATAAAAATTTCAGCAATAGTAACTCACAACAACCATATGCCACACTGGTATTAAAAAAAAAAAAAAAAACCATATGCCATTGCTAGATATTCAGCTCAGAGTTTGATCTTGCAATAACTCGCTGCTTGTTACTCTAACATGAGACGAAATGTCCATAGAGCATACAATATCCCACCGTAGACCTCTTCTGTCTGTCTTAGAACCTGCCCAACCAGCATCTATATTCGCTTCCATATTCAATTGTCCATGATATGGTTATACAAGATCTTGTCTTTTTGCTCCTTTTAAATATTGTAGAATTGTATGTACTGAATCCATACATACAGAACTAGCATTTCAACTTTGTCACCGCTTCTTTTTACCAAAAAAAAGAAAAACTTTGTCACCACTTATTTTTACGTAAAATACGATCCGCATTACACCTTTTATATCCTTATTCCATACTGTATCACTGTATAACTAAACCTGTCAAACCAAGCATGGGGTGAATGCTTTAACCCATAAAATGTCTTCTTTAATTATCAAAGCTTTTCCGCTTGCCGTTTTTTGTAAATTGTGGTGGTGTATCCATGTACTTTTAAATCAAAATGAAGAAATACATTTGACATCCAAGTGATATTGGGGCCAAGAGGAATTGGCTGCAAAATGGAAACTATGATTATTTTCAATTGGCGTATCCACTAGTTTTACATGTAAATTTCCTATTTCTTCAAGTAGGTCAAGTATAAACTTCCACTGTGAAATCACAATACCCTTCTTCGATCTTGCAACTTCAATCCTTAAAAGTGTTTTATCTCTCCCAAATCTTTTATCTCAAACTCTTCTCCAAGATGTCTTTAATTTCTTGATTTTTACTTTTATCATTGGCAATAACTACAATGTCATTCACATTGACTGAGTCACAAATACTGTGTGATCCGTTTGACCCCTCTTATACCCATATCATACCATTGCTTTTTTGTACTTATCAATTGAAGCACGAGTGATTATTTTAAATTATAGATCGCTTTCTTCAAACAACAAACCTTTCCTTCTTGTTCCTTTGTTGTAAAACTGGGTGCTATATCTAGATGCTAGATACATCTTTTCTTGTAACTTGTAAGTCACCATGAAGAAAAGCATTTAAAAAAAAGGTCATCACCTAAGACGGTCCCGCCGAACCAGGGTCCTGGGTGGGTCCAGACTGGAGACAAACCTAACCTTTGGCAATTTTGCACAATGTGGCTACTCATAGGTCTCGAACATCCGTTATCATGCATGGCACCTGGGACTTTTACCATTGCACCATAAAGAAAAGATTTCTTACATCTAATTAATGCAAAAAGCCAGGAAAAATAAGCCGTTATGGAAAGAATTACTCTTACTGGAATCTACTTTGCAATGGGAAAAATGGGTCTTGAAGTAATCCATGCCAATGGATCGAGTAAACCCCTTCACCACCAACCTAGCCTTGTATAGTTGCATGGTACTTTTTGGATTGTAATTCTTTAGATATACACCCACTAACAACCTATTGTATGTTCGTTAGCTGGAAGAAGTTAGCTTCCATGTTCTATTCTTTTTGAGCGCTTTTATATTTCTTAGCTAGAAGAAATCAATTTGGTTTCATGCTGTGGAGGTCAACTTTGGAAGCTATCTTCTCACTTAGTTATTCAATGGAAACATATCGAGCGAGGAAGAAAATTTTTCATATGCTCTTCATTGATTTAGAAAACGCTTATTACAAGGTACTTAGGGATTTGGTGGGTTATAAATAGAAAGAAAGTTCCAAAAGGTTATGTTGAAATTATTGAAGGAATGTATGCAAGAGCAATATCGAGTGTGAGAACTACTTGTGGAGAGACATGTGAGTTCCCAGTGACCATAGGTTTGCATTAGGGGTCAGCACTACACCCTTATCTCTTTGCACCCATTATGGATGAGTTACCTGCTTATATTAAAGAGGAGGTACCTTGGTGTATGTCGTTTGCAGATGCTGCTATAGTGTTATGGATGAATCAAGAGATGGCGTGAATGCAAAATGAGAGATGTCGGGAGGTTTTAGAATCCAACGGCTTTAAAATAAGCCTTACAAGACAGAATATATAGATTGCAGTTTTAATGGGCGTAAACAAAGAGCTGAAACTACTTTGAGAATTGAAGCCCAGGAGATACGAAAGAGATTCATTCATTACCTTGGCTTGATAATTAGTAAGGATGTAGAGATTTATGAAGATGTTGAGCATAAGATAAAAGTGGGATAGTTGAAGTGGAGACTTGCTTCTAGAGTGCTTTGTGATCGTGCAGTGCCCGCAAGACTGAAGGGAAAATTTTATGGGACAACGATTAGACCAGCTATGACCTATAGAGTGGAATGTTGGCAAATCAAGAAGCAAGATATTTACAAAATGTTGGGTAACTTAGCTTGTCTTAACCTAGCTTGTCTCTCCCAGTTGTACCTTCTATTTGTATAAAACTGTGGATACATGCTCTGACTTATATCCTGGAAATTTTTATTTTTATGTGGTTGCAATATTCTTCAAGATTCCACGAATCATTTACAATGTGATACTGTTTAAGCTCTAAATATTTAATTCCACTGAGGTGATTTGATTATCTCTGAAAATTAAGATGTGTTATATTGATTTGAATGTCATGAGTGAGTTTTTTATAGTTTCTGCTTAGGTTATGGATGCTGGCCTATATGCCTTACTCATGTTAACTGAAATATCATGAATGCAATACCTTCTTCGTTTTTTTTTGGAAAAAGTGACTGTATTTATAAAAGAAAACTATATAGTATAGGAGAGGTATACTGTAACAAAAGGGGCAAGAAACTAAGCCCCAGAAAGCAAAAAAACCCCAACCCCATCCCCCAAACGAAAGAGAACTACAAAGCGAACATGTTAACAGAAAGACTAGGAAGAGATACGTCCTCCTTAGCAAGGAAATCAGCTTTTGAATTGGCACTTCGAAGAATGTGGGAGAAGTACACTTCGAAGAATGTGGGAGAAGTTCACTTAGACACTTTTTGCAAGATCCACAATCTCATCCACCACACATTCCAGCTTCCAAGGGGCATTTACAGAAGTTTTGGCCCATTGGATTGCACAAAAAGAGTCGCCTTCCACGATAAGGTAAGGGAGATTCAGACGGAAAGCTTCTCTATAGCCACTTCTGATAGCCAATAATTCTGCCTGATTGGCAGAGCATACCCCGGCAGGCCTTGAGAAAGAAAGAACAGGCGACCCCAAACTGTTACGGATGATTGTACCCACCTCAGCCAGACCCGGATTACCCATGGCACTACCGTCGAAGTTTAACTTAGAACTGTGATGGGGAGGGGGACTCCATCTTTGAACTCTAGGAAGAGAGGCTGGGGAGGAGACGACCACTTCTTTCCAATTTCTCATAACTACCTATACAGAGATCCCTTTGAATGAGGGAAGTGAAGAGACCCAAGAAGCAGTACGGTGTTTGATCTTGTCCCTAAGACACTCCTTGGCTAACGTTTTATCATTAAAGCATCTATTGTTCCTCTCTTGCCAAATTACCCAAATAGTTGCCATGAAAGAACTCCGCATGATGCAATCTCGACTGGAACCCGCTCCCAACTTCCAAGCCTCACAGAGATGAGAGAAATGGGCTGGAAGGACTCCACTCATATCAAACCAACTATAGATAGAATTCCATAGGCCTTGGGCCACCCTACAGTTCAGAAAAAAGATGGTCAACTGTTTCTGCATCCTTCAAGCACATGGGACAGGCGTTGACAATTACCATATTCAGACGCCTCAGGTTATCCATGGTCAAGGTCCCACTATGCAAAGCTATCCAAGCAAAGGCAAGGACTCTAGGAGGAGCCTTAAACTTCCACCGAGAAAGTATCATAGAAAGAAGCAATCGAGAAAGACCCATCGGTAGAGTAAGTCCAAATCCTGGAATCCCTACCATTCATCGGTAAATAAACCCCTTCAATAAGGGTCAACAACAAGAAAAACTGCCTTTATTTCTCCACTGAAAGATTCCTTCTACAAGTAGGGTCCCGTGTAGTTTTTCCTCCAATTCGCTCTATATAATTGCTGACTAGAGCTCTCCCATTTTGGGCACAGCGAAAAAAATTCGGAAATTGAGATGCTAGTGGAGAGTCCCCAATCCAACTATCCAACTAGAACCGGACCCTATCACCCTTACCGACATGGAAGCGGATGGATTGGCTGAATGGCTCCAAAACTGACAAAATTCCTTTAAAAATTCCAGAGGGACGACTAGAACTACCATGCACCTCCTAACCCCCTCTAGAAACATTGTATTTTGAACTAATAATCTCCTTCCAAAGACCAGCAGAATCATCTCCGAGGCGCCATAACCATTTAGCCAGGAGGTCTTTATTCATAGCTTTAATTGGTCTAATGCCCAGACCGCCCTGATTTTTGGGTTAGCAAACAAGAGACCACCTCACCAAGTGGAATTTTTTCTTAAGCTCAGACCCTTGCCATAAGAAGTTCTGCTGCAGTCTCTAAATCCGTCTAATAATCTCCCTAGGGCACTTGAATAGAGATAAGAAGTAGATAGCAGACTCGATAGGACTGATTTAATGAGAGTAATCCTTCCTCCAAAAGAGAGATAATTAGCCTTCCAAGAAGCTAGTCTCTTCTCTAACCTTTCCATCACTGGAGACCATAATGATTTAGATGGGGTACCAATACAAAGTGGTAAACCCAGATAGGAAGATGGAAGCGTGCCGACCTTACATCCCAAGATCCCAGCAAATTGACGAAGGCGATCTTCATGCACTCTAACACCAATGACTTCGCTTTTAAAGAAGTTGATCTTGAGACTTTACACCGCTTCAAAACATAACATAATGGTTTCACATTATGGACTTCTTCCTCCTCTGCATCATAAAAGAGAAGCGTATCGTCAACAAACTGAAGACGAGTGACAGTGGGAGCCGTAGTGCTTGGCTTAAATCCCTTAATAAGATTCACATTAGCAGCCGCTTCGATCATACGACTCAAAGCCTCACCTACAATGACAAACAGGAAAGGTGACAGAGGGTCCCCCTGCCCGAGGCCTCTTGAAATAGGAAGAAGCCTTTGGGAGAACCATTTACCAAAAATAGAGAAATGGGCTGAGGAAACACATTCCATAATCCACCTCCTCCACCTTTTCCCAAAACCCATTCTGCCCATTACATAGTCTAGGAAATCCCAATCCACCCTATCATAAGCTTTTATCTAGGTCCAACTTACAAATCAATTCTGGCCTTTTATGATAATTCCTAGAGCGGATGCACTCATCGGCAATAAGAACCCCATCTAGCGATTGTCTCCCATTTACAAAAGCCCCTTGAGTGAGCGAAATTAGATCAGGCGGCATCTTCTGGAATCTACTAGCTAACACCCTGGCAAGGATT
Source organism: Cinnamomum chago (assembly GCA_038049695.1). NCBI lineage: Eukaryota > Viridiplantae > Streptophyta > Magnoliopsida > Laurales > Lauraceae > Cinnamomum > Cinnamomum chago. The sequence continues at coordinate 44,581,752 of CP142455.1, read as the reverse complement.
TTATACACAGAGCCGATTAGGCTGATTAGACGGAAATCCTTTATAGAAACAGCACATGACTTCTTTGGAATAAGCGTGATGAAAGAAGCCCCTAGGTGTTCGGATAGCTTGCCCTATCATGAAATCCCTGCATGAATGCAACCAAGTCTTCTTTAATATCTTTCTAGAACCTCTGGAAGAACACCATAGGGAAACCATCCGGGCCTGGGGCCTTCTCTCCTCCTGTATCAAACACTGTAGCTTTGATCTCTTATTCTGAAAAATTCTATTTCAAGCCAAGAAGCCTTTTGAAGGTCCAACACATTGAAAGGTAAGTGGTCCAACGAAGGATGGTTCCAAGCTTCTTTCTGATACAAAGATTTAAAGAACTGAATAATGTGGTTAGAGATGTTGTCTTTATCTTCAAGGCATTGATCTCCATCCTTCAAGACCACTATCTTATTTGTTAATGTTTCTGAAAGAAGTGTATCTATGGAAGAACTTGGAATTCCTATCACCCTCCAACAACCATTTGAGCCTTGATCATTGTCTCCATCTGATCTCCTCTTCCTTGACCTTTTTCTGAAAAGAGAGTTTTAAGGAGAAGTCTTCTAGAATAATCCTCGGGATATAATGCCTGACTCCTCTTTAATGTCAATCTGCTGGATATCATGAAGAAGGCCTGTCAAAGACTGTTCCACAGTCCTGAACTGTCGAGCGGCCCGGTCCTTGATAAGGGCCTTGAGCCTCTTAAGTTTAGTTACAATTCTGTAGCCTTCCCGTCCTGAGACATTTAAATCCTTCCACCAACCCCTAACCAGATCAGGAAACTTAGACTCCTCCAGCCACATTAGTTCAAAACGGAACGGAGCAGGACCCACCAATCTTTCCTAGAGTCTAGAAGTACGGGGCAATGATCCGAGCGAGGTTTCAGCAGAGCTTTCTGCAAGACATCTGGGTACAAGGCTAACCAGTCCATAGAGATAAGAAATCTATCCAATCTTGACATAATAGGATTCTCCTGATGGTTCGACCTGTTGAATTTAGCCCAGTGATGTTTCAAATCGTGGAGAGCATGAGAGTTAATCTAGTCAGAGAATGTGTTCATGTCTGATGAAACACGACATCCTCCCACCCTGGCTTCCGAGCACCCGATGACATTAGTCTCCACCTAGACACCAAGGACCACTCCATTTACTTCTAGTAAGATCCAATATCCTCCACAAATTTCCTTTAACAGCACTCATTGTCGGTCCATGAATAGAAGAGATGATCCACTCCTTGTTAATCTCCACATCCCTGACTAGAGCAGAGACAGAGAGCGAACCTATCTAGTGATCCAGCATCATCAGTTTCTTGGAATCCCGCATGAGAAGAATGCCCCTAGAAGCCCCATTGGCATTGAGACCCTCGCACTTGAAAAAACCAACCCCTCTGATTTGCTTCACCAAACTGTCATTCAAAGATCTTATTTATGTTTATTAAATTAACACCACAGAGGCCTTGTACTGACGAATCACCTTCTTCACAATCACCCATCCCTAAACCCTGAACGTTCCAAGAGAGAATAATCATTTCAAACCTTTAGAAGCCACCTTAGAGCATTGCGCAACCTTAGCCATGGTTATACCATTTTCTTGCTTACCCCCACCTTTTTCGTAGTTTATGCCACTCACAAGACCTTGCAGCTCTCTGAATCCTTTCCTCTTTCCCTTCTCGATAGCACCTGACTCTCTAATCTGTTTCTCTCGAAGCTCGGCGAACTGGACCAAACTTTCCGACCCTTCATCGCAATTACCGACCGATAGCCCCACCACCACTTGACCACAGAGTTTCATCTTCTGCGGTAGCCACCATGTAGAAACAGGAACGGGAAGAAGCACACCATTAATATACCTGGATCTCACTACCAGGTGTAGATATGAACACTCTGTCAACACTACAAGGATGGGAAGATGACACATTGCAGCACATCTTTTGTGGGGAGACAGACGACATAGGTCTTGATGACTTCTTTGTTGACTGATACCGAGCCTCTATCAAAATCTTCCCTTGATCAATGAGGATTTCTCCCCACAGTAGAAGAAGATAACAGATCTAGATTCCCAACTATCAGATTCGAAGGGGTTGCTGTCAATTGATTGGCTGCTTTTAGACAGTATTTGTTGTTGGGGGGCACCGTCGAAGGGGGGGGGGGGGGGGGGGGCGCGGAGGCGCTACAAACTCACCCGACACAAATGCTGAAGGAGACCCAAACTCAGGACTTGAGAATGAGGGGTTCACCGCCTCATCTCTGCACGCATCATCCCTACTCTCCTTGAAGGGTATCGGCGGCCAGAAGTGACGACGATGGGAAGAGATTCGTCCGATGACGTCTTCTCGATCGGATTTAACCACCGGCATGGAAGCCCTAGATTTTCTCCTCACTCTAACTCCTTCGCCCCTCTGCCTGCTATCTTTTCCTAGTAGAGTCGAGAAAGGATTGTTGGGCTCGCCTCACTTATTAGATAAATCGTCCCAACATGGGCCAATCACAGGAGTATTCTAGGCCTTCACGTCTGAGTCCATGGATCTAGTAAGACTGACTCGCTCTGAACCGGAAATATCAAACTCAAAAGTAGCAGAATTGAATTTGAAAATTGAAATTGGGGAGCTTACGTCATGGTCTTCAACCTCCCTCTCTGAACCTTCCTGATTCGATTCGTAACAACCACATCTCCCAGACTCATCTGTGTGACGGAATCGCCTAAAATAAGGAGGATTAGGACTACCTTCTTGCTGACAGTCCCCAGTATCTTGCTCAACCTGCATCGGCACCTTGAGAGCATCCATCCAGAGGATAATTTCTTTTGGCAGATTCCAAAGATCGTCGCGCGGAACCTACACTCTTCCAACGAGAAGGAACTCCTGCTGGATGGTTTTGATGTCTTCCTCCGGAGTTCTTCCCCCACAGTCCCCCAGAAGTTTGAAAATACCCTCTCCACACATGCAGGGGAACTCCTCTTAGCCACAACCAGACTGCCTGGGGTAGTCTACCGATGACCTCCATCCATCTCTCTAAAGCAAAGAAGGGAGAATCTTTTCCAACATTTGCACACACGAGGAACTCACTGGCCTCTTCTCCAGAAGAGACCTGCATCCAAACGACAGATTAGTCCAACATCTTGTTCTTTGTCGGCAACTTTCCCCACCTAGCTTCCAACCAGGGGAATATTTGAGACAATCCTTTTTTTGGGGACACCAAAATGGCCAACGAGACTATTGGTAAGAGATTTTCTCCCCGCAGAGATAACCGATGGAGCAACTTTCACAACCGGCGCCACACCCTTTTGGAGGATCCATACCTCTAGCTTTGGTCTGCCTTTAGCGTGTGTGTCGATCACCTGGTTAGAAGGCTTGAACCAGGGATTAAGGATGGCAGCATTACCAAGATCCCTGGGAGGGATAACCGTTGAAATCGACTGGTGAGAACCCACTGCATTGATACCAGGGTTAGATATATGCACATTTAACTTTCCTGCCTTCCCACAATCTACCTCTAGCCATCTCAATTGCTAACTCTGCTTCTCTCATCCACCCAAATCTGACGAAGGCAAAACCTCTTCCTCTACTAGTGGATCTGTCTCTAGGAATGAAGGAATCCACAATCTTCCCAGCCCTGTAAAACATAGCTTCAAGTTCTTTGGAGAAGATAGCTTCATGAAGGTTTGAAACGAATAGGGACACATACTTCTCCCTCAACGAAATGATTCTCCTAGGAAGGGGCTTCACCTCAGCAGCCATCTCTTTCTCCAAACCAGGGACACTGTTTGCTTTGTCACTTGTCCCACTAGCAATCCATACATATCATGACTGCAATTCATGATGTAGCACTAAGGTCTACTCTGTTTTTCAAATGTGATGTTGCTATGATTGTGTTTTGGTCATTTTCTAATGCTTCCATTTTGATATGACAATGCCTTTCGCCATCCAGAAATTATCAATGACGTGACTGTTCTCCCTATGTATGAATTTTTTTTTTCTTCTGGTTTTTAATCTCATTGGTTGCTTGATATGATTTTCAGGCCTGGATTTCACTTGAGTATCATGGCACGGACAGCCCTTTCTCAAACAAACATCGACAAAACTTGGTGGCGAAAGAAAGTTCTCATATACAATTTGCATTAAGCTCGTATGGTTTATACCTCACTAGTTAATTCATATAAATTGAGGGAACATCTGCTTATATATAAACACATTGTACATTTTCGCTTGTCCCTTTATCTGTACAAATTATTTGTTTCCCTGAATGTTGATTAATATGCAAAAATGATTAGTCTTAAACATCCTTTTGTTCTTTGAAGGTCGGATTATGTTAACTCTTTGTGTCCGGGGACACCAAGTAACATCAATGGAGCTGAAGGTCCTTCAAGAAGGTATAAAATGGTTTTCTTCTTGCTTCATTTGAATCCCATGTATGTGTGTGTGCATGATTTTCACTCAGTTTTCAACCAGCTAAGAATTCATGGAATCTTTTGATTTTATACTCACTTTCTGGGATATCTGTTGAATGATAGAGCTAAGGCCTTGAAAGAAGGTAGTACGTTATTTGGTGGTTAGGATCTAGTATCAATGGGATCTCATATGCGTGCACATTTTTCTTGTATTAACAATCTCGTTAAAGCTGGCCTAGAATCACTTCTCAAACTACTGGCAACATTTTCTACCAAAAAGAAGAAAAAAAAAAAAAAAGAAAAAAACCGTACAAGCAGCAATGTAAACAAAAGCATTAAAAGTTATGGTGCCTAGATACAATGGGGACACGCCATGGACATGGAAGGGACAATGATTATAGACATAAAAAGTGAATTATTGTATATGATACGACATGATGTTTTCCCCATTTTGAAGAATCCATGCATCATAGATTAAAAGAGATGAAACAGCTTTCAGATATGAAAATCTTAATATTGCGAGTCATTCAGACAAAGAGAAAGGGTTTGCACATCCTAATATCTTTGAACCATTAAGCTCCTAGTAAGAACATCAAAACCATGGAATGCCCTGTTGTAGTTAGAATTATTTATGAATTGTCTTCTGAAAGTGACCTTCAGATTGGTGCATCAAATCGACATCATATGTTATATTCCTGACCCCTTTGAGTGTAATTGATGATGACAGAGTTAGATTTCCTTGAGATTTAACCACCCATAGTAAAAGGAACTTCAAGGCCAAAATAGTTCATTAAAATGGGAAGAGCAGGGAATGCTTCGGTTCTTTTTTATGGGGTTGGGGGTATGGTTGCTGATGCAGACTACATGGAGCTTGTTTATGTTGAAGCCACAGATGAAGCTTTTCTGTAGATGGAACGATAAACTGGCTTTTTGGTATAGGCCATATTTCACATGTCAAAACACTGTTTGAATGACACGTTGCGTTTGATGGTCTCTTCAGTTCCAACAAGTTCTACTTTTGTGCAACTGAAACATGTACTGACAAAGTGACGCAGTCTGATTTGACTCAATCCGACTTGTGAAGGCCCAATAGGTGAAACACTCACTAAACAGAAAATTCCAGCCACAATAGATGTGCAGAAACCAATTGTAAATAAATTCAGAATTAACAATGCAAGGAACAATTCAGGGAAAAAAGCCAAAATCTGACCTTAAGAGCCTTCCCAATCTCTATACATCATAAGACCAAGAGAGATGGTAGAAAACAAAGCAAACTGCTGCTTTTTGAAAATTACTATTTTGAGGGTACTGTAGCATGCTACAGTAATATCGACCCTGTAGTGTTTAAATAGCACTCAAAAACCTACTTAAGACCCTAAAATCTGCTATCAATAGAATTCTTAACAAGAGTTTCCTACGCAAACATGCATGGAAATAGAAAGAAATAAAGAGAAATTTGTAGGATTTCTAGAATCTGAACGTCTTTGATATCTTGCAGTAGAATTGCTGTGGGGCCCACATGGCCCGTCCTCATGGGTGAACCTGCTGGTGGCTTCCTTTCTTGGATTGTGTCCGGTTTGACCCACCAAATTGAACGTGACGTGTCTTTTAATTCTGGATTTTCTTAAAAATTGCAAAACGGCTTCTATGATTCTGTCTGTTCCCAAAACAGTCCCTGATATTCAAATTTAAACAGAAACTGAACTGTTTGGGTCCAAATTTTCCTTTAAAACTTGTCGGGACCCTTGCGGGCCATCTTGGGATGCTTGAATTTCCCCATGAAGGATTAAACCAAGTCGAACTTATGATTAAAAACCTCCTTTGGATGGAAAATTTATGGCCCATTTTCTCAGATGCAATGGAGTTAAGAGCTTCAAGAATAGTAGCATCACATGTGCCATAGCAAATATTTCATTAGTATTTTGTTGATTTGTACAAAGCTCTTGTATAGGAAATACGTGTAAAATCACCCCAATGAAGGGGATTGTTTCTTGTCATTTAAGGAAAGATAATACTATAACGAGGAGACCCTGCCACAAGGAGGGCTCATGCAAAGTAAATCAATCTTCCTCAATTTCGTTTCTTTAGTTGGGTTGATATGGTATCAGATACTTTGTTTTGAGTTGATCCACACTGATGTGTGGCACATTGCACCAACAATTCCTCATTCTCATCATAAATATTGTCACATTCATTGATGACTATAGTTGATTCACACAGTCTATTTCTCACATACCAAATCAGAATTTTTTGATGCCTTTAAAAAGTTTCTTAAACTCATTGACAACCAGTTTTCTAAATCCATTAAAATTTTGCATTCTGATACCGAGAGAAAGGGTGGGGGGCATATATACTGCTCATCTTTTCCATAGTTTCTTACAAAATAAAGGTATCATCTCTCAAAGGTCTTTTCCCTATATACTCCTGAACAAAATGGCGTTGCTGAACGGAAAAATGTCTTCTTCTTGACGTTGTTCGCACACTTTTGTTGGAATCATCAATACCACCATAATTCTTAGTTGAAGCCTTATCACCAACTGTGCATCTAATCAACCGTCTCTCTTCACAGAGACTTCAGCATCAAACTCCTTACTTTAATCTTTATGGCAAACATCCATCATTTACCCATCTTAATATGTTTTGTTGTATTTTCTTTGTTCATCTTACACCACATGAACGGAATAAACTTTTTGCTCTGTCCATCAAATGTGCTTTCCTAGGCTATGCTTTACACCAAAAAGTATTTTATTTTTCATTTGTTCATCGCATGTGCATTTCTCGGAATGTTGTGTTCTTTGAAAATAAAATTTTCTTTAAACTCATCTAGTTACATCTCCATCTCCAAGCATTTCTTTTCTTCCTAGTTTTTCTGATCCTTCTTCAATAACAAGGTATAAACTTGGGCTTGTGTATGTAAGATGGAATCTCTTCATGAACCTCTGGCACATGGCGCACTTGGTCCGACGCCTGACTTGGCACCTGATCCAGATCCCTGGAATCCTCATTGATCAACCCACATCTCGCGTCCACTTGATTGCTATGGTTTTTCACCCAATCGATATGGTTCTTCACACTCACTTCTCAAAACTCTTTCTTCCATCTTTACACCTAACCATTATTCCCAGGTTGTGAAGCAATTGGAGGCAGTGCTATGCAAAAAGAAATGGATACATTTGAGAAAAATCAGACTTGGGATATTGTTTTATGTCCCTCTCACTTCAAGCCAATTGGTTGTAAGTGGATTTACTCCATGAAGCTCAAATATGATGTCTCTTTAGATCGTTGTTAGGCATAATAGGTTGCTTTAGGCAATCAAGAAGAATTTGGTATTGACTATGATGAAACTTTTATTTGGCATCCGCAGAGTTGAACGAATTCAAGGACCAATTGCAAGAATAATTGGACAAAGGATTTATCCGCCCTAGTGTGTCTCCTTGTGGAGCACCTGTTTTATTTGTTAAGAGAAAGGATGGAACCCCGAGGATGTGTATTGATTATCGACAGTTAAATCATGTGACTGTTAAAAACAAGTACCCTTTGCCTCGTATTGATCAATTGTTCGATCAACTCCAAGGTGCGAAATACTTTTCCAAGATTGACCTAAGGTCTAGTTACCATCAATTAAGGGTGACGGAACAGGACATTCCCAAGACGGCCTTTCAGACTTGGTATGGTCATTACAAGTTCATAGCTGTGCCATTTGGTTCGACTAATGCCCCGGTAGCTTTCATGAGGCTTATGAAACAGATTTTTCAACCCTTTTTGGACCAATTTATGAGTGTTTATTGATGATTTCCTTATCTATTCTAAGGGGAGAGGAGCATGGTAGACATCTACGCACTTCCTTATAGTTATTGTGGGACAACTAACTTTATGTCAAATTAAGCAAGTGTGATTTCTGGCTGGAGCAAGTTACTTTCGTGGGCCACATTATTTCGGGTGAAGGATTATCCGTGAACCCTGCAAAGATAGAAGCCATTACAAATTGGATGAGGTCCACAATTGTCTCTAAAATCCGAACTTCTCGGGCTTAGCTGTTTATTATTGGAGGTTGGTTCAAAGGTTTTCTACAATTGCCGTGTCGTTAACCAGACTTATAAGGAAAGATGTTCCTTTTACTTGGGACGAGAAGTGTGAGGATAGCTTCCAGACGATAAAGGATAAATTGACGTCAATGCCAATACTTACCCTTCCTTTCGGGAGTGGAGGATTTGTGATTTATTGTGATGCATCGTTGCAAGGGTTGGGGTGTGTTCTTATGCAACAAGGTAAAGCGATTGCGTAAGGCCCATGAACAAAACTATGGCATGCATGACATTGAGTTAGCAGTGGTAGGATTTGCACTAAAAATTTGGAGACACTACGTATATGTTGAAGAATTCGAGGTATATACCGATCATAAGAGTCTCAAGTACGTGTTTTCACAAAAGGACTTGAACTTAAGACTGCGTAGATGGATGGAATTTTTGAAAGAATGTGATTTTTTTATATTCTACCATCCGGGAAGGGCAAATGTTGTAGCTGATGCCTTAAGCAGGAAATCAACGCAGATGGCTTGGTTGATTGCCAGGAGACTGCTCGAAGAAATCAACGATCTTGATGTTAATTTGTGGCCTATTGGTGAAAAGGTGTTACTGGAAGTTTCTAGGTTGAGCCTGAACTAATCCAGAGAATAAAGGATCATCGGCGGGATGATGAAGCACTGTTATAAATCTTCGAGGGAATGTATAATATGCTGGACTTCTCAATTCTCAATGCCACATTGTATTTTAGGGGAAACTATGCTTGCCAAATATTCGTGAAATCAAACATGAAATTTTGAGGGAAGCACATCATACACGATACACTATCCATCCGGGGAGCACCAAAATGTACCAGAATTTGAAAAATAAGATTTTGGTGGATTGGCATGAAGAAAGATGTTACGGAGTTCGTCGGGCGATGTTTTCCGTGTCATCAAGTGAAGGCTACTCATAGGAAGCCGGGAGGACTACTACCGCTGTTACTAGTACCAAAATGGAAGTGGGAACATATCACCATGGATTTTATTTCAGGATTTCTAAGAACCCCAAGACATCACGAGGGGATTTGGGTAATTATGGATCGGCTAACCAAATCTGTGCACTTCATAGCTTTGAGAGGAATAACTACGATGGAACAGTTGGCCCGGATATATTTTCGAGTATTTGAAGAAACAAAAGCCCATTCAGGCCCACAATTAGAAAATCCTGCCCTTAGACTTCCAAGGGAAATCAGGTACAATGCTTTTTGAATGCAAGGGCTATGGTCATGTAGCTCGAAATTGCAAAAAGAAACAATTTTGCAATTATTGTCACATCAATGGCCACCTCCTCTCCAAGTGCAAACGCCGACCTCAGAACTGTACAGACACAACAACGTAACATGCCTGAACAGAGACATCAGCAAAAGAATCAAACAGCTGTCTTCCAAGCTCAAGCAGATACTGATGTGGGCTCCTCTTCTGATGGAAACACTATGCCTATGATTTCTAAACAGATTCAGAACATGATTCAGGCTTCAGTGAAGGAATCTATTACCTCTGCCTTTTCCTCCATGGGTATTTCTGGTCGGTTCCTTTTTACCGCATTTTCTTCATTGTCAATGTCTCTTTCTTCATCGTGGATCATTGATTCTGGGACGTCAAACCATATGATATCAATTGACCATCAATTTACTTATGTCCAACCTTGTGTTGGACATGAACACATAACTGCTGCCAATGCACAACATCTTTCCATCTCCCGTATTGGGTCAATTGATCTGACTACCCTAAGGAATCAATCTTTTTCCATTACCTATGTCTTCTTTGTGCCCAACTTATCAACAAATTTACTTCTGTCGGACATTGGTTGATAATGGGTGTCTTGTAACATTTTCTCGCACTGGCTGTATCATATAGGATCGGCAGACTGGGAAGGTGATAGGGACCAGGTGTAAACATGGCAGGTTATTTGTTTTTGACATTGGACAGAGTTCTTTCTTTTCTGTTTATTTTCATAATAATGTTTGGACCTTATGGCATGAATGTTTGGGTCATTTGAATAACGATAGATTTTCTCTTATGTTTCGTACTGGCTCTTTAGAAAATTCCATGATGAATAAAAAGTTACCTATTTTTTCAAATTTGAAATGTACCTCATATTGTCCAAGTAGGAGTCACATTTTACCTTTTTTTTATTACATAATTCAAGGGCAGAAGCACCTTTTTATATTGTCTACCCTGATGTCTAAGTTATTGCACCAACATTAAGTAGATTTGGGTACAAGTACTATGTTACCTTCATCGATGATCATAGTCGTTATACTTGGATCTATTTTTTACGCCAAAAATCTGAGGTGTTCTCTACTTTTTAAAACTTCTCCAACTTGATAAAAACTCAAATTGATAAATCCATTAAGTCCATTCGATCAGATTCAGAAGGAGAATACATTTCCAGAGAATTCTCTTCCTTTAGATCTGAGAAAGGGATTCACCATCAGTAATCCTGCCCTCAAACACCTCAACAAAATGGTGTGGCTGAAAGGAAAAACAAACACATAGTTGAGTGTTCTCGTGCTTTACTTATTGAGTCTCAAGTTCCAAGGACTTTTTGGTGTGAAGCTGTTCATACAGCAATATATTTGATTAATCGACTTCCCGTAAAGTTACTAGATCAAATTTCCCCATATCAAATTCTCTTTGGTTCCACCCCTCATACCCCCACTTGAGGGTCTTTGGATATCTTTGCTTTGTCCATCCATCTTCCCATACATGAGAGAACAAAACTCTCAAAAGCAGCCAGATGTGTGTTTCTTGGTTATAGTGATGTCCTTAAAGGCGTCATATGTAATGATCCGGATGCAAGAAGAACAAGGGTCTCTCGGAATGTTGTTTTTCTCGGGCATGTTCCTTTCTTCTCCATTCCTTCATTTATAAAAATCTCCACAATCTCTTTTCTTTCTCAATTCAAAGATTTGGAATCATTTTCACCACCATTGCAGGTTTATAGTAGGAGACAGAACTTACATCTAATACGACAAGCCCTTTAACCCTCCCAACTGCCAGATCCAGGACCAGCAACATCAGGTAATCCTCCTCTACAACGGTCCTTTCGACCGACCAAACCACCTAATAGATATGGATTTTCAGCATTGTTCACAACTTTGGATTCTGTCTCCATTCCTACCTCCTATGCACAAGCAGCCAAAGAGTCCTGTTGGAAAAAGGCAATGGATGAAGAGTTATCCATTTTGGAAGCTAATCAGACCTGGGAAATGATTGTTTTGCCTCCCTGTGCATCCATTATTGGCAGCAAATGGATCTATTCCGTCAAAGTCAAGTTGGATGGCACACTTGACAGATATAAAGCTCGGCTAGTCGCACAAGGATATAAGCAGGAATATGATGTCGATTATAAAGAAACTTTTGCTCTACTTGCCACAATGACAACGACACTATTGAGCATTGCTACAGTACGCCACTGGCCTTATGGCAAATGAATGTAAAAAATGCATTCCTTAATGGTGATCTTCATGAGACTGTATACATGCGACCACCATCGGGATATCCATCTCCCTCGAACATGGTTTGCCAACTAAAGAAGTCTCTCTATGGTCTCAAACAAGCTCCTCGAGCTTGGTTCGAAAATTTTTGGCAAGCTATCGTGAAAACGGGGTTCCATCATTGTGATAATGATCATTCTCTTTTTATTAAGAGTTCATCAAAGGGATGCAAATTCTGTTACTCTATGTTGATGATACATTCATCAGTGGGAACAATGACATCTGTGCTCTTAAAGACTAGCTCAAGAGAACTTTTCACATGAAAGATATAGGTGCTCGAACATATTTCCTTGGTCTTGAAATCAAACGCACTCCTCAAGGCATGTACGTTCATTAACGCAAGTATGCAGAAGATCTCTTATCAATGGCAAGATTAGCTGATGGCATAACCGCAAAAAAACTTATGGAGCTAAATCTTCATTTAAGGGAGGATGGTAATCCCCTTCCTGATGCAACACTGTATCGTCGATTAGTTGGCAATCTTATCTATTTAACAATGACATGACCAGATATAGCTTTTGTTCAATTCGTAAGTCAGTTTGCGAGCAGTCCTCACAAAAATCATCTATCAGTTGTGCATCGTATTCTACAGTACATACACGGTACATCAAATAAAGAATTATTTTATTCCACCACCTCTCCATTGATACTAATCCTATGTTTGGGAAGGGGGGAGGGGAGGGGAGGGGAGGGAAAATTAATTTTACCTCCTCTTGTTTGGATAGTCAAAAAGTAGGGGGAAGAAAAGTAAAAAAGTATAATTTTGTTTGTTTGTGAGGTAGAGACAATTACCATTTTATCCTTTTGCAAAAGCTTCAATTTGACAAAAGGGTAGTTCAAGAATTTTCTAAAAAATCCCCTCTTTGCATCATATTTTCCCCCCAGTTTTGAAGGGAAAATTTTGGAATGGGCCCCACACTAATTTTATCCCCAAATTCCCCTCCCCCACTTTCCCTCCCCCCTTCCCAAACACCCTCAATTTCAACATTCCCTCCATTTTCCCCTCTTGTTTTTCCTTCCCAAACGATGCTTAAAAGCACATGCAGATGTCGATTGGGCTAGATGTTAGGATACAAGGCGATCTACCATTGGATGGTGCATGCTCTTGGCCATCTCTGATATATCATGGAAATGCAAGAAATAGCCTACGGTCTCCAAATCTTCCACTGAAGCTCCAAGAGCATGGTTTGACAAATTTTGAAGGATCAACTTTCAACAGAGTCAATATGATCCTGCACCTTTTCTTTGCCACACATGTCGATGTATTTCCATCTTGTTGGTATATGCTGATGACATCATCTCAGGAAATGATCCCAACAACATATTACAGTTGCAGAAGTCACTCTAGGCTTCTTTTTTCATGAAAGATTTGGGACCCCTCACATACTTCCTAGGCCTTGAAGTTCACAAAATTCATTAATCAACACAAGTATACACTGGACCTCATTTCTCAAGCCTTACTCCAACATACAACACCATTGGATACACCTTTAGAGCTCAATGTGAAATACAAGAAAGATGATAGCACTCCTCTCTTTGATCCAACTATTTACAGAAAACATGTAGTCTCTTGTATACTTGACAATTAACAGACTTAATATATCTCATGCCATCAATATTGTTAGCCATTTCATGGTCCAACCAACACAAATTCATTTATCTGCAGTTAAATGGATCATCAGATATCACACTAGCCGAGGCATTTTTTCCCCTCATACTTCTAATCTAAAACTTCAAGCTTATAGTGATGCCGATTGGGCTGGTTGCCCAGATAAAGAAGATATACAACATGATGGTGCGTTTATCTAGGTCATGCATTGATTTCTTGGAAATGCAAGAAAGAGGAACGTGTTATTAAGTCATCCGTAGAGGCTGCGTACCGATTCATGTCATCAGCGTGCTCTAAAATTGTTTGGCTTCGCCGATTGCTTTCTGAGCTTGGCTTTTCTCAATCCACTGTTACACCTCTTGATGCTGATAATACAAGTGTAATACAAATTGTTGCCAATCTCGTATTTCATGAATGCACAAAGAACATAGAGGTTGATTGTCATTACATCCGCGAAGCATTTGATGATAAGATCATTACTCTTCCTCATGACACTACAGATCTTGAGGTTGTGGATATGTTTACAAACGCCCTTCCTCGTGTGAAACATCCGTTCTTTGTTAACGAATTGATGTTGGTAGATTCACCGACATCAATTTGAGGGGAGGTGTTTGCATCATACTTGCCATAGCAAATCTTTCATTCGTATTTTGGTGATTTGTACGAAGCTCTTGTTTAGTAAATACTTGTAATATCACCCCAATAAAGGGGATTGTATCTTGTCATTTTAGGAAAGATAATACTATAAGAGGAAGCCCTGCCATAAGGAGGGCTCACACAAATTCAATCAATTCAATATTCCTCGATTTCTTTTGTTTACTTGGGTTGATAAAGAATACTTCAGGGACTTATTTTTTGAGCTATGATACCCAAATACTTGTACAAGCCCGTATATCCAGGCCGATACGACACTTGTATTGGTACCTGATACTGCACCAATAATTCTATCCTACTTCTAAAGTCCTTTATTTCATGTTGTTATTTTAATATTTTTACTTCTCACAAAAAAAAAAAAAAAAATGCTAGAAAGGAACGAAAACAATGATAATTTCATTGATTCAAAAGTGATCTAAAGAAAGAATTGGGACGCCTGTATCCATATCCGCGTCCTAAATTTTCAAAAGCGAGGAGTTGTATCCCAGATCCCCATATCGGTGTCTATATCCATATCCATATCTGGGCAACTAGGTTTTGAGGCATTGACAATTTTTGGACTGTCAGCAGGAAGGGTAGCCAATTGACTTTGGTTATGCTGATATGATTCCCTTGAGATATTATTTGTTCATTTCTCTTCAACCCTACATTTCCAACATTTTTTTTTTGAAAGTTTTTTACCTAATTGAAAATTGATGCAACTGGACTTGTATGACCTAGTATGGACAAATGACAAAGGAGAGAACTATTTTCACAACCCAACTTTGTGCATCGAACCACTGAACACCATGACAGGGTGTCACGACCCCAAAATCAGGGTAGGGTTAAGGGGCCGTGATACGAGGATTACCGTAGCATAATCTTTCTTTTCTCCAGGATCCACACGGGTGAGAATTACAAGATCCGTCACTGTCATGGAACGTTTAGCGGAAGCTTGCATTACATGAATTCCGGAGCTTATCGGATTCCGTGTTACATCACTAATGTCTTACTAGCTAAATACCATTGTACAATACATCACCAGATTGGTACAATACAAACAGGAGATAACAGAGCTAGACAAGTAAACAGGATACTACATTCCCATAATTCGAGATAAAAGTTACAAAGATGTATTAATTACATTTCCCAAAATAAAAGGCCAACGGAGGTGAGTACAACAAAATACAAAACCCAAAATAATACTTCTAGGTATTTCACGTCTCATGTGCAAGGAATGGAGTCTACTTGACAACCTCTGCATCAAAACATTCGCCACTTGCGGCTCAGCAACCGTTTCCTTAGAAACCGTACTAGGGTATCAGGAAGTCATAACTACGACATCAAGCGTAGATAAGACAAAATGCCTGGCAAGTATCCAAAATGAAAAGTATAGTTTGCAGCAAGGATGAAAATAGCGCCCGCCGCCAAAACGCTACGAAGCGGGCAATACGTAGCGGTGTAGCGGTGCGATTTGAAAAAATTGCCAAAAAAATCTGAAAAAATTCTAGAAAATTCAGAAATTTGTAAAATGAAAGAAAATGTATTTTTTTTTTTTTGCAAAAGTAACTAAGGTAAGGGGGCGTAGCGGTCCCCTCACTATATGAGGTCTTGTATCGCTGTATAAATAGAAAATAATAGTAATGATTATTTTTTTCACATGTGTTCATGTTTCTTAGTTATACTAACTTAGAAACTAATGAAAGGCTTATAAAAGAAAAAACTATGTCATGAAGTCAAGACTTAAGAGTACCTAGAGAAAAAAAAGTACATCTACCAAAGGGGGTGTCTAATAGGATGTACTTAGAGGAGAATCATTGAGAAGAACTCTCTATATCGACTGTAATTCGGCGAGATTATATGCTTTTTGGTGTTCTTTTAAACATAAAAGGGTAGAAGAATTGTGTAGAAATGTTATTTGGAGAGAAAAAGAAAAGAAATAAGTCTTATTATACATTTAAAAAAAAAAAATGGAAAGTAGGAATTTTTCTCACCCCGTAGCAGTCCCGTAGCGGACGTAGCGGCCACTACGGGTGCGACGGCCGATTTATTGGCCGTAGCGTAGCGGTGGCGGCCGCTACAACCGATATAGTGTAGCGGCGGCTATTTTCATCCATGGTTTGCAGGTACAAAGCAGTATATATATGACAGTTTAATTAATTAGAGGTTAGGTAACAGTATGTCTAGGCAAAGTTAGTGCATCATGAGTAAAATAACATAATCAATAATAACTGGAAAAGTAACTACATTCTAAATGGCAACCACGTCACGTAATCCTTGGAAGGGGGAGCATTCGCTTGCCCCAATCGAACTAACCCGGGAGTTTACGGCCGTCTGAAATCTTTAACCCTGCCACGGGGGTACTTGGTCTGGCCCGGTCAGGGTAGGTACTTTAGTGAGCTGGTCACATACAGGACTACAAACTGTAGCGAGCAATATATATATATATATCCATTTATAAATAAATACTACAATAAACAGCTTGGTGGTGCCGACTTGAGAATCAATACAGAATGCAGGGTTTGGTACTTAATCAAGGATTAATGAGTAATTCGGTTACCCAAAAGATGTATGTGCAAGTACTGGATTTGACAGACAATTAGAATGCTTAAAAATGGAAAACGATGTTGATTCGGCTTTTAAAAAAGTAACTCAAGTTAAGTCGGGCTTAAAACAGTAAGCCGAGTTAAAGTGGGTTTTAAAACAATATTTTCTAAGTTCGGGAAACTCTATAGAAAAACGGGCAGCATTTCAGGTAGAAATAGGGGACCCATACGGGTGGTAGAAAGTCAAGGTGATCTGGGTAACTCGACGGGACAGGGCAACTGAATGCTCGCACGCCAACCAAGAAACCATCTAAGGATCCAGGTACATCCAATGGTCAAGCAAGGCGAGAATCGCGCACTAAGAGCCAAGGATGTCCTATAGAGCATGATACTAGGGTCGGGTTGACAGGGTGCATAAAATATGATAAAAGAAAGAAGGCTTGATTAAAATGATCTTAGACATGCAAATACGGTGATTGCCAAAATTATACGCTCAAAGGGATGGATATTGTGTGTATTTTTGTACACTTGATGCATTCGGAAGGTGGGAATATCCAATCCCTAAGTTCGGATAAAAAGACGAGTCACAGTGCTCCACTTGCATTCACAATTGTTTGGGTTAAGTGTTAGACAAAATCCGAATACTAGGTTCACCTTAGTCTAGGCCTTGGTCCCCTTTTTAAGAAAAGAAAGTCTCATCAATATGTTTACAACATTTAGGGGCCTCTTCACATTGCTTGGGTTTTTAAGTCAAGAGCCTCTATTTTGTGGTTGGGGGCAACTTTTGATTCCGCCTAAACCTTGGCTAAATATTTAAATTTTGGTCTCAAGAAAACTCAGAAATTCGCCGGGGGTTAATCGGGTTAAAATAGGTTAAAAGAAGGCCAAGAATCCAATTTAAAACTGTTTTCGCAGGTCCTGGGGGTGGGGCCCACCGGCCGTTGCTTCACCAGCGCTGCGTGGGCGCTGGCCACTGCACACAGCGGCTGGCTGCTGAACTCAGGAACAGTGGCTGGCTGCACACAGTAGCTGCCTGCTAGGGCCCAGTTGCTGGCCGGCACAATCTCCAAGGTGGCAGGGGGAAGGGCAGCTTGGTGGCTGGCGAAGAGGGGTGCTGGCCACCCAGGGCCACCATCACAGTGGCTACTGCATCATTAGGCAGCTGGCAGCAGCTGCTGCTGCACTCTCTCCAAGGGGTAACAGGTGGGGTTGGGGGGGTATGTTATAGGAACTGGCTCCAGTTTCAACAAGAAAAAGGGGTCAGTGTGGGGCCCATGGTTGGTGCATCTAGGCACTGTTCACGGCAGAATTCTGGTGGGTTCCATGGCTGATTATTTAAAAGGGTTTAAAGCCCAAAAATCAATTCATCAAGGGATGATTAACAAGATTAATAAAAACCCCATAATAAGCAATGCTAAAGAGCTTAATCATTTACACTAATAAATATGATTAGCATGAGTCCATTTCCAGCTTAACAAGATCAATACTTCTAAGATCAACTAGGATTAAAAACACCAGCAAGTTATGCAGTTTTATTAGATACTTGCCATTCAAGAATCAAACCACGCTTAATCCCACCGTCAATCGAAGCTTCAAAAATCAAGGCTTTCTCTTCCAACAACCCACCAAAAATCTCCCTAAACAAATAAACTAGCCACTGTCAAACCCAAAACAAGTGATGTACATGGGGTTTCAAGGAGTAAAGAGGACCTACCTCTTAGATAATCAAAGAAAGGAGAAGGGTGATGGAAGAAGGGGATGCCACCGGCGGATTTGCACCCAAACGGACTATGTCGCGTAGTTGCGTAGAGCTTCTTTGTGGGTTCGGATCTTGCAATGGGAGTCTCCAAGGAGATGTTCTTCACGATGCCTTGGGAGGAGAAGAGAGGAGAAGGAGAAGGAGAAGAAGAAAGAAAGACTAGTTTATGAGTTTGCCATATTCTAGCTGAACTTGGAATGCGAAAACAGCGATCTTCTTGGGCCCAAACAGACTTGGTCAAAGAAGAAGAATTGTGGGTAGTGAGGAGCTTTCCAACAAGCCCAAAATCAGAAATTTCAAAGATCAGTGGCAAAAGTTACGATTTTCCAAACTCCGGTATACACCTCAAAAAATGTGCTGGGAGTTTGGACCTCGGATGAGTTTGGACTGAACATGAAAGTTTTTGGGCACGTCAATATCTAAATTTTGAGCTCAAGAGTCACGCATTTCGGGGTTCCGAGGAAAAAGTCAACTGTCTGGTCAAAGTCTATCAATTTCTGATGGAATTGGTCAATTGAATGGTTTCAAGGCCTCAAATTGATTCGAGTTGAATACAAAAGTTGGCTGGAATGATAATCTCAATATAATGAGCTTAGAATGGCAGATTTACAGAATTTATGGATAACCCCCCGGTCTCACTCGAAATTACAGACAAGCTCCAAAAAGGATCAAACTAGACTCAAAGGTACTCAAAACTGCCCAAAGCTATTAAAAAACTATTCTAACACACAACACCACGATTGGCCTCTAATCCCACTTAGTGATCCTAACCACATAATTAATTAGTCCTAATCCTAGGGTTAAGAGGTCGGGTTCTTACACAGGGGCTTGGAGAGGAGATAGCCATTAAAAGTAAAATTAGATAGCCCGGGAATCTGAGCCTCATCACATGATTTTCATAATAAAAGATAAAAGTTAACCAGGACTTGATAGATTTGGATCCCATTGCCCTCTTACTAAAATGTTGTTATATATTGGATCAGATGTTGGCTTCATCACATCAAAATATTGGTCAATATGCATTGTGTCATCTGATAAATAGGCCGTATTGGTCGAGTTCTTGCCGCTATTTGCAATTTTTCGGTGCACATGCATATTAGAGCATCAGAGCATATTGACTGATAAGACGATATGCTCGGTACAATGCGTCGGCTAATAAAATGGGTGTGTCGGTCAATTTATCATACGTATCAGCTGATATGCCACAATATGTATCGAATGACCCCTTTTAAAGCTAAAAGTTTCTCTTTTCTACGTTCTTTTGTATGGGAAATATTGAGGAGAGTTGTGTGCCTCACCACCCGTAGCTTGAGGGTGTTCCTTTTAGGTGAGAATAAGCCACATTTCAGCGAAACTTTTTTGGTCATTTTTGTTTATTTTAACTATTTTCACTTATCATTATCATTTGTGATATATTAGTACATATCAATGATGTTCTTCATATAATTGTATTGTAGTCTTATTTGTCATTGTATTTATGTTGCTATTGATGGATTATGAATAACTGCTTTTTTAATTTTCAATTACTTTTTCATTTTTATAAGAAAAATAAAAAAAAACCCTACAATTTACACTACGATTCACGGTACGATTCTATTATCACCTTGAATGATTTGCGATGCAATTCAGATTCTCAGAACAATGTGTGTAGGAATGATCTCAAAATTATTCACGATGTGTGATTGGAGCATAGATTTTTGTCGTACATGCACTATTTGGGATGTTTGCAAGTTTTTGGATAGATGAGAATTTTTTCTTTCAATACTTTGGCCATAGAGACCATTTTATTAGTATTTTTTTCCTAAATATATTGGTTCCACAGATCAGTCCCTTAGGTCTAAATTGGTTCGGCTAGAAAAAAGGGCCTTTGCTTTTGAAAAACTTAAAAGCTATGCAAAGTTTGTTTGGTTAGTACCATTTTAAAAGTTTTTTTCAAAAGAAAAGGCTAAAATTCACTTTTGAAAGAAGTGAACATTGACGCATTTCACTGTCTAAATGGGCTTCCTCACTTTTGCGTGACGCAAGTGGAACCATAGCTGCAAGTATTGAGGAAACAAGCCTCTTTTTTTTAAAAAATTTGATCGTTTTTTAACCTCTTTCCTTATCCCTCTTTTTTACCCTTTCTGTGAGACCAGCCATCTCTATCCCCTTTATGCGAGACCCGCCATCTCTCTTCCCTTTCTGCAGTAAAGGAGAAGAGGTCTTCCTTTTCTCCTCATGCAGTAGACATCCCTCACTTCCATTCAACTTCCTTGATATATTTGGCTCTTTTGATCTCTCTCTACCTCTTCCTCTTTTTCTGTTTTCTCTTTTAGATATCTTTCTCCTTCCCAAGGTACCTTGGATCTTCAACTAATGAGATCTCAATCTAGGGCCAAAATTCTAAATTTCCAGCATTGATGTGTTGGGTGTATTTAGAGATGTCAAATGGGCCGGGCCGGCCTGTTTCGGCTTGGCCCGGTCTGCCAGTCAACGCCCCACGGAATGTGCTGGGCCGAGGGAACTGGCACGGCCGGCCCGTTTCGGCACGGCACGCCAGGCCTATCACAAAAAAAATAAGTACTAAAAAAAAAAACATGACAGATTGCAAAAAAAAAAAAAAAAAAAAGAGGCACGGAGGCCCGGCCCGCTTTAGGCACTGCCTGTCGTGGCGCGTTCCGTGGCAGGAAAAACTCTTAGCAGGCCGTGCCGGGCGCCTAGGTGTATTGGGTTTGCAGAAAACGGTTTCGAATCTTCTTATTAATTGAGAGGAAAAGTTAGAAAAAAAAAAAGTTTCTTAGTAATTTCTCATTTCAGCACTTTCCTCATGCCCATTGATTTGCATGGTTGTTGGTCAGTTCTTCACACATGGCATTTAAGGAAGATGTGGCCTGATAATTACAATCCCCAACAGTTATAAGTGAGTTTGTTGGATCGGTAACTTCAACTCTAGGTAGAAATGATTCCCTTGGAGTTATATTGAGATTGACGCTCTTAACAAGTTTAAAATCAATGAAAAGAGAAGCAGGAGCTAACCCATATAGGTCCAAGTTTCAAACAGGAAGAGAGACTCAGCTAATTGATGTCCTGCACGGTACTGTATGCTACTGGGTCAACGATGGTGATAGACCTTGGTATTGGATGGCTGCTAATATGATATATTCCTATCCGGTGTCGTCCTTCGCTGCTAGTGCCAGCTGAATTGCTTTTAGGTGTAGGTGCCCTCTCTTTTTTTCTTTTGTTTTTTTTGCTCGCCCTGCACTACAGAGCATGGCCAATTCTTTTGTATGGGTACTTACTTTGTATCTTATTAGTTGGTTGCCTACCTGGGGATTTGAAAGTTGGTTGCTGATTTTCAGCCAAAGGCGATCAAAGAAACTATTGTATGAGGTGAGTGGAGAGTCTTGAATGGCTAGTGTGAGCCATGAGGTTGCACAAAATAGGTCTAGGATATCAATTTAGATATGCCTTAAAAGACAAACAGGTTAAATGACAATCGTTCATGAGGTGTTCAACAAGAGTACTAAAATCATGAGACAATAGAATTGGACACCAAAAGTTGACTCTGTTTCATCTTCCTTTGTCAAGCCATCAGGGTGATTGGGATGGATTATCTCCAAGTCCAATTTTCGCAGAGCTTATCCTATTATATAAATTATTTGATTATTATAAGTTAAAAGTTAATTTAATATGTATGTCTAACCAAACAACATTGGATGCTTTTGCTATCAAAAAGTAAATGCAAAGGGTGAGCTAATCAAACGACATTTTCTCTTGATAAGCTAATTTGGAGAAGTTGATTTTCGAAGCTACTTTTAAAAAAAAATCATGTTTGGATTTTAAGAAGCTGAACCAAACACACCCTAAGTGTAGTTATTAAGTAGTGATATGCAAGCACTAACTACTAAGGGTGTGTTTGGTTGGACTTCTTAAAAGAGCTTTTTGGGCTTTTGACTTTTAAAAAAGTAAAAAATCACTAGAAGGCATGTTTGGTTATTAAGTATGATATCGAGATACTTGTACAAGCCTAGTGTATCCCTGTGGGACTGATACAACACTTGTATTGGTGCCCGACATTACATCAATACTTCTAGGGTATAAGTGTAGTGTAGCATATCCTACATACTAAGTGACAAAACTATGATCACAGAACTTGAAAGATTGAAAATACTCAAAGTGTATTATTGCTTCTCCCTCCTTTGGAGATAGTATGTCAATATATAGGTATTACAATGCCTTAATCAAGGCTCCAAGTTAAGAAACTAACTAACCAAACCAAACCAAGCCTTTTCCCACTAGGTGGGGTCAGCTATATGGATTTGACGACGCCAATCAAATTTGTTTAGGATGGCCCTCCATTAGATCCATATAGGCAAGGTCATGTAAATTTCTATTCTAAGTTAGGAAACCAAAACCTTAATAGAATATGTACAGCTGAATGATATATTGACTAAATCCACCCACGTGTGATATGTGTTGGACTGGATTCTGTTATGGCCTTGGGCTTGTTTAACACAACTCCCCCCCCCCCCCCCCCCCCCCCCCCCCCTCTCAAATTGATGCGGGAGGAACTGATGGCGTGGTCGTGGAAGACCTTTGGTGAGAATATCAACAATTTGAAGTTTAGTGGAGACATGCGGAAGGTTGATGACATTACGTTTAAGCTCATCACGTATGAAGTGACAATCAACCTCAATGTGTTTAGTGCGTTCATGAAAAATTGGATTTTTCAGTAATCTGAATTGCATTTGTATTATCTGCATAGAGTGGGGTAGCTCCTTCTGCTGGAAAACCAATGTCAGAGAGTAGACCTCGGAGCCAAAGAATTTCGGAGCATGCAACAAACATGGCTCTGTACTCAGCTTCGATAGAGGATTTGGAAACTTTTTCATGTTTCTTGCATTTCTAGGAAATTAGACTATCACCCAAAAACATGCACCATCCTATCGTCGATCTGCGAGTATCCGGACAACTAGCCCAATCAACATCTGAATTAGTTTTGAGAGATAGATTATTGTTGGATGGAAAAAACAACTGGCGAGTCGGTGTGCGAATAAGGTACCGAATGATGCGGCGAACAGTAGCCATATGAAGGTGACGAGGAGCAGTCATGAACTGACTCATTAGGTTGACCACATAGGAAATATCAGGACGAGTGATCATGAGGTAGATCAGGATACCAACTAACTAGCGATATGGGTAGGATCTGGAAGAAGGTCACCCTCCTCTTTATTGAGTTTGACATTCAGTTCGACCGGCGTATCTACTGGAGCTGAAGCAGTAAGGCCAACCAAGTTAATGAGGTCAACCGTGTATTTGTGCCAATTAATGAACTTCAAGACCAAGGAAATAGTTTAAGAGGCCGAGATCCTTCGTGTGAAATGTCTTAGTAAGAGAAGCTTGGAGTTCCTAAATCATATGTGCATTGGGACCAATAATTACAATGTCATCAACGTAGACCAGTAGTACAGTAATCCCGGACGGAGCATGATGTAAGAACATAGAAGGATCATACTGGCTCAGATAAATCCAAGTGGAGAAGAGCATCTTGAAATTTCTCAAACCATGAGCGAGGAGCTTGCTTCAGACCATAGAGGGAGCAACAGAGCTTGGCAACCATACCCTTCCTGGATGAATACCCATGAGGCAGACGCATATAAACGTCTTCTTTGAGATCACCATGAAGAAACGCATTTTTGACATCCATTTGATATAGAGGCCAGGATTGAGATACAGCAACAGCAACAATTATGCGTACGGTGGTCATCTTAGCGACAGGAGCAAAAGTTTCATCATAATCAATGCCATATTCTTGCCGATTTCCATGAGCAACAAGGCGCGCCTTATATCGATCTATAGTGCCATTTGATTTTAACTTGAGGGAAAAAATCCACTTACAGCCAATAGGTTTGACACCCACAGGAGACGGGACAATATCCCACATATGATTTTGCTCTAAAGCATCCAATTCATCTTGTATAGCCTTGTTCTAACATTGGTCATGCACAACCTGAGAATAGGATTGGGGGATGGAAGAGGAAGACAAAGTGGCCATTATGGAAGTATGTGAGAACCCATAGTGATCTGGTGGTACCGAAATGCGAGTGGAGCGACACAGTGAAGGATGTCCAGATGGACCAAGTGCCGGAGGTGGACCGGATACTGGAGGAAGATCAGGAAGGGGATACCTGCTAGGTGCTTCTCTGTTCCGTCTGTGATACACAAAGTGAGGATTAAATCGAACAACTGACATGTTGTCAGAAAAACTAGGTAAAGACACAAAGGAGGAGTCATTAGGAGGATCAATGTGTTTTTGAAAAAAATATTGTTGTTCAAAGAAAATGACATTCCTAGAGGTACGTAAGCGACGAATGTGAGGATCATAACAAAGGAACCCTTTCTGGAAGGGCGCATAACCTAAAAACACACACTGAGCTAATTGTGCGGTTAGTTTGGTTCTCTCAGAAGGAGGCAAGTGCACAAAGCAAACTGAGCCAAAAACATGAAGATCATCATAGGATGGAGATGTCTTATACAATCGGTAATATGTGCTCTGATTCTCAATAGAGGTTGATGGCATTTGATTTATAAGATGAGCTGCCGTAGCCAGTGCCTCAACCCAAAAATAGGTAGGAACCCATGATTCAAGAAGAATGGAACGAGTGACATCGAGGAGATGTCTATTTTTCCTTTTAGCGATTCCATTCTGCTGTGGAGTATAAGGACAAGTTCTTTGAGAAATAATGCCTTTTTTTTGCAAAAACCGTTGAAAATCCGAGGACACATTCCCCCTCCCGAATTAGATCGCAAGATTTTAATGCAGGTGGAAAATTGATTCTCAACATAAGCTAAAAAGATTTTAAAAACATTAAAAACATAAGATTTGGAATGCAGAAAGTAGACCCATGTGAATCGACTGAAATCATCATCAATAAAAGTCACAAAATATTTATAGTGAGCGTGAGAAATAGCTGGAGCAATTCCCCATACATCACTATGAACTAAATCAAAACACTGAGCGGTGTGTGAAGTGGAATTAGGAAACGAAAGAGTTTTGCTCTTTCCCATTTTTCAAGTAGCACAATCAAAAGGCACACAAGAAGATAAACCAATAGATTTATTTAATAAACCAGAATTTAACATAAGGGACAAAGCCTTGGAGTTAGGGTGTCTGAGTTTATTATGCCACAAACGGCAGTTATCTCTAATAGAAAAAACAAAACACATTATTGTCAAATTGATTCCTAGAAATTTTAGAAAAATCCAGCGAAAACAAGCGTCCACACTTTGGCCCCCTTGCGATCTCCTTCCCGGACATCTGGTCCTGCACAACACAGCCAGAAGAAGAAAAAGAGATGCTACAATTATTTTCAACAAGTTGCCCGACTGACAATAGGTTTGAAGTTAAATTAGGACAAAGGTAAACATTTTTCAATGGGATGAGACTAGGGATATCTCCAAGAGCAATAATGGGAATATGGCCGCCGTCGGCAATTTGTATTTGAAGATTGCCATTGTATCTTGTCACATTGGAGAGAGGGGTGTGGGAATACGTCATATGATTAGACGCCCCGGAATCAAGGAACCAAGTAAAAGATGAAGGTGAGTTACCTGAGAGACCAAAGGCAGAGAGGGCATAGACATTCATTTGTTGAACCAATTCAGGAGTGAGAGATGATGAGGACCCAGGCTGTGAGGGTGCAGATTTAGGAGCAGGCATAATCGAATAATCCACATAAGCATGCGGAGTCTGAGACTGTGGAGTCTAATACCGTGGAGCCGGATACTGTGGAGTTTGATACTGTGTCGATAGACGTGGTGGGTGGCGGCGACATTCAGAGATGATACGTCCCGATTTTTTACAGTAACTGCAGACCTTTTGTTTGCATTGAGATGCAAGATGCCCAAATTTTTGACAACTGTAGCATTGGGTTCTGCTTTAGTCTCGAGGTGGAGGCTGAGAAGCCTTATTTGCCGAGAATGCGATTGAATAGGTCTCAGTCTTTTGTTGAGCAATATGAGCCGAGGTCGTAAGGCACTGTTCTTCGCGTAAGAGTTCATTCAAGCAGACATCCAATGAAGGTAAGGGCGTCCGATTCATCAGGGCAGATCGAACACTTTCATATTCATTTTTGCAGTTTCATAAAAAACTGATCTCGCTGACTAGAGGCTTGAAGGTCTTGGATCACTGTCAAAACATTATCAGCCACATCCGCATACTTAATAATATCGTATTCAGACTGAATAGTAGTCTTGTTGTGACACCCCGGAGTCCCACATCGACTATAGAGCTTACACCCTTATCTTGCCCCTTTGAGTTTCCGTCAATTAGGAAAAAAGACCCTTAGCCTTTAATGAACCCAAGTTAGACAGTTTGGCCTATTTTATAAAGAATTGAATTGGAAAATGTTATAGATGGAATCCTCAGGTTTTCTAAAATTATAAACTAAGATTGTTATTTATCATTATTATTTTGCAAATTAATTTTGAATGGTATCAGAGCCGACTGTCGGCTAGTTCGAGTGTGGGTCCCTGCTGTGGCCTGGAGCAAGTGGGCGGGTCTCCGTGTGGGCGGGCCAAGAGAGCTGGCAGGCTACTGCATCGAGACGTGCAACCCTAAGGGGGGTGGAATGTGATGCCCCGGAGTCCCACATCGATTATAGAGAGGAAAATGAATGAGATTATATGTAGAGCTTACACCGTTACCTTGCATGAGGCCTTTTGATGGATTGAGGCTCATCAGAAACAAAACAATGAGGCCCATTGGCCAAAGCAAACAATATCTTGCATGTGTGTAGGGTGGGGCGTTACACTTGTACCGACAAGGTCCCTTGTGCATATTCAGCAATCGCACATTCAAGATGAAATTGACGCGCAAAGTTATCTTGATGGTATACTTTCTTCAAATACCCCCACATGGCTTTAGAGATTGAGTAAGGCTTGAGATTCATTATCAGATGAGGCTCGACGGATCCCAGAATCCAAAATTTGATTTTGGCATCTTTAGCATGCCAAGAGGAGATCTTCTCATCCTTAGTGGGTTTAGGGTCCGTGCCAGAAACAAATCCCCATAATTCCTTAGCTTCTAGGTATATTTGAAATTGGAAAGACCGGACAGGGTAATTCTTTCCCGTAAATTTGATCAAAGTGACCTTAGATTTTTCCATCTCAATTGTATATTGGCAAACGGAGTGAAACAATGAAAGAAAGTGATCAAAATCCAGCAACAGTTTGTATGAAAAACCGTTCTTGAGTGCAAGAGGCAAGATCCAACCAATCAGAGAAGAGATGGTGCTGGACAGAACAATAAAAAGTGGAAAAACCCCCTCTGATGTCCTTGAATGGAGCCCTAGATCCCCTACGTGGGCCCCACAGATGGTGCTGGACACTGACCAGGTTCCTGATCTATGAAATCACACAATTTTCGCACTTACTGGAACAAGTTTGAACCTATTCCACTGAAAATCCAAACGTCTGTACGATCTTGATCAAAACTTGTGTAAGTTTTTGAAAAATCATGAGAATGATCAAAAAGCTTACTAGAAAGTGTTGAAAAATCCTGAAAAAATCACCAAAATACTCAGAAGACCTAGACGACCATGGCTGGAATGATCCTTGATGGTGCTGTGATGATCGCAGGTGGGCCACAGTAAATCTGACCCTATGCAGATCCTGAATGGATGAAGATCCCTTGAATCTGTTTTCTTCATGAGAGAGAGAGAGAGAGAGAGAGAGAGAGAGAGAGAGAGATTTCTCTCTGATTAACTCCTTGAATGATTTCTTAGACTGAAGACTAGAACTCTGCTCGGATACCATGACAAAACTATGATCACAGAACTTGAAAGATTGAAAATACTCAAAGTGTATTATTGCTTCTCCCTCCTTTGGAGATCATATGTCAATATATAGGTATTACAATGCCTTAATCAAGGCTCCAAGTTAAGAAACTAACTAATTTCAATCAATTTCTATTCTAAGTTAGGAAACCAAAACCGTAATAAAATATGTACAGCTGAATGATATATTGACTAAATCCACCCACGTGTGATATGTGTTGGACTGGATCCTGTTATGGGCCTTGGGCCTGTTTAACACTAAGTTTATTTTTTCATATTGTTCTTATATATATAAATATATATGTATGCATGTATGTATGTATCTATTTAAGTAGGTGATAGTGATATTAATAAGAAGGTTTTGAACAACAAAGTTTGCTTGTAGCTACTACATTTGGGTGCCTATATAAGAGATATATACCAAGCAACCCCTACCGAAGGTTACACTATATTAGCACTTAAATTACATAACCGATCAACCACATTTTCACTTGTGCTAACATGTTGAAATAGATCAAAACCTGCCCCAAAAAAAGAAGAATAAGAAGATCACAATACATGATTGTTTTGTCTTCAATTTGGTCATTTAAACTTCCTTTGTTTCTGGAACAGGTTTTTTCTTACATTGCCCTTGGAAGAGCGAATAAAGAAGTGGTTTTCTGAGGTATAACTTTCTGCTTAAACTGCCATTGGAAAATTAATAAAAATGTTGGCATTTCATGTGAGTTGAGGTTGACCTACTTAAATCGTTCTTCTTTCATAGGGACCTCCAGTGCATCGCTTTTATGCCCTAATGCATCGTGCTCCTGATCACACTGAAGGAGAAGTTCTGAAAGTACTTCAGCAGTATGCAGTCCTAGTGCGAGGACTGTGGGTAGCGAAGAGTTTACTTAGATGTGCGAATGTTCAAGCTCTAGCAAGAGACTACATTCTACTCTTATTTAGTGCCAGTAAATACATCCAGTTTGGCCAACTAAGGAAGGTAAAGATTTCCAACGAAATTCTGGTGCATG
The DNA here is from genome assembly GCA_038049695.1 of Cinnamomum chago. NCBI lineage: Eukaryota > Viridiplantae > Streptophyta > Magnoliopsida > Laurales > Lauraceae > Cinnamomum > Cinnamomum chago. Next base: position 44,552,402 of record CP142455.1, on the reverse strand, counting down.
CTTTAACTCCACTGGCTGTTGAAATATCTACCCTTGGGCATTGGAAATTCGAAGAGCCCGAGGATAATGCATTTATAAAAGCTTATCCAGAAATCGTAAAGGAGCAAAGACTAGCTTGGTCGAGTCGGGGAAAGGGTATCATGGATCTTGTTCATGGATATGGTAAAAGGAACACATCTACAGTGGCAAGGAATTCTGTTAGGATCGGTGATCAAGATGATCAAGGTAGGATTTCTTCAGATAGTGCTGATCTTGGTGCTAGAGGAGGTCAAGATGTTGTGCAAAGCGTTGGAACAACAACTATGTCTGCCGAAACTCGGGACGCTCTCCCTAAGGCACTAGTGGAACTTTTCAATAATCATAAAGTTTGCAGGTAATGCATAGTTGCCTATGCTACAAATGTCAAAATGGTTGCTGCATATGCACAAACACACACTTTTGATGTTTATGATCGGTTAGATGTGCTCCTTTTGATTTTATGTATCTGTCATTTCTTTCCGTTAAAGCTATGCGAATGTATATGTTTAAATTATATATTCTGACAATTTATTTCATGCAAAAAAATAATTCTTTAAAAAATTCTCAGGGTACTTGGCTGTTAGATTATTTTCTTTGTTGACAATAGAGAGGCCCGCATGGTTGGTAAGCATAGTATATATTTGTATTTGGTTCATGTCCAGATGTGACTATTATTTTATGGTTAAAACCTTTCGTAACCTGTTAAATGCTGGGTTTCAGTGATACTGGTTACTTAAGGTTGAATTTTAGTGACTCGGGTAATACAAGGCTGACAAGATTTTTGCCAGTCTCCACCTTCTTTTCACAGAATGGTAACATGACTCAACATTGTGGCAGTGAGCACCTTACAAGTATTGTGCTATAGGCTCTTTTCTGGTGCTAATGTCCAACTTATACAACTAAAATTTGAGGTATTTGAAGATTTTATGATGAGCGCCTGAAGAGGGAAGGAACACGAGTTGTCGGAAGAAAAACATGCTAAATCCAGAGCATCATCGTCATCCAAGCCTTGTCCCAACCATAATGGGGCTGTCTACATGAATTATGTTTCTATCTCAGAATTCATGTTTGGGTTGTGACAGTTTTACGCCGGCTGTCAACCTACCTAATGCAATCCACCTTTATTTGGGCTTGGGACCGGCAATATAACTAAAAAAATTAGTTTTAAAATATTATTGTAGAAAATTTTCCATTTCAAGAGTTATGACTAATCACAGTTCTTAATAACTAAGTATAAAAAAACGTTGTCTATGTTAAACATAATTAACTATAAAAAAGTGGAAAAAAGAAGGAACAGAGATTATTATTTATTAGTGAAAAGGATACCTTTCTTAAAAGTCAAAATTAGTAAAAAGGAAGAAAATTATTTGGATGTTGCATTCTTAGGGCTTGTTTGTGTAAAGATGTAGGTTTCCTCTTTTGCTGGTCGGGGTCCAAGTTCCTGTCTTGTGAGGAAAAGTTGCCCCAAAAAATAAGTTTTCCATGGAGAGTCCGGCTGTAGGATGCAGAATACCGACTGCTTACCTGCTTCTTTTCTACAAATTTCCCTCTTCACAAACATGCCGTTAATTCATTGAAGAGGAGACAAGCTTTCCAAACTTCCTAGAGGAAAAATGTGGGAGTAATTCCCATCAGGAATTTATACAGTTTAACTGAGATTTTACGAAGGAAAATTACAAGATTTTTCTCGTGAAGGAAAGTACAAAATTGCCACCACTAGAGTACAATATATCCTCATCTGGGAATGGTGTTGTTGGTCCTTAGTAACCTTTCTAGAGTTGTTCTATGGAGATAACTTATCCTCTTCATTGTCTTTAGGGGTAACAAATATGCAATAATTACTCAGGTAGAGGTGGATAATTTCTAGATTCTTACTTGACACGGACCTATCAATCAGCTGTATGAAAAAAGCTTAGGGGAATCTTTTCTTGTGGATCTACTCAAGGTTTCTTTTCATCAAAACGGCTTTTAAGTGCTGGTGTAGCCTAATCATGTATTTTGAGCCTTTTAGCCTCATCTGTTGGAGAATTCGGCCTTATATTGTTGTGCTTAGGAGAATGTTGGGAGCTTTTAACTTGAATGAAGCTTGTTATGGATTCATAGCACTGGTGAATACAAATATTCTGTGATAAAAAAGAAACTAGATAGTTATAAAAAAAAATGTACATAAATGGTTTGAAAATGTAATTTCTGAACATGATGATAATTTTCTTAACAATATCTAAAACTAAATAAAAAAAATTCTGGTAAAATTTTTGAGGACTCCCGGGTTTTTGGAATCTTAGGGAGTTTACTGATCTTTAAAACTTTTGGTTGCTGGTGAGTCATTTTTTGTTTTACAAAAGCAATTTCATCCTCGTGTTGCAAGGCGAGGACCATAGAATGAAACATGATTTGTTTGATGGATGATGCTTTGGTGTATTTATAATGGCGGGGAATTCTGGTTAGACCTCTTTCCTTAGGTCTGTTGCTTTCCTCCGACTGGAGCTTTCCATTTGTGGCCAGATTTTCAAAGATTGCCTCTATTTTGTTGACGCAAATTTGTTTTCTATGTTGAGTTTTTTGCAACTATGGGCCACCCTTAGACCTTCCTTCTTGCACCTGTCAGAGGCTTTAAGAAGCGTGACCATAAGCATTTCATTCTTTTTGCCTGATTGCTGGGAACTCAATCCACTTTGCATTTGTTGCCTCTTGAAATAGTTTGCCGAGCACTTTAGCTTTGTGACCAATTTCTGTGAACTAAGGTAGCTTTCGTTTTTTACTGTGGGTGGGGGGGAGGGATTGTTTGGGGGGTTGTGATACTTACTGTCCACATTTTGGAAGTAAATCAAGTACTAATTGCGAGTCAGTGCCTTGGAATTGCATGGTAATGCATTTTCAATTGTCAGCATATTCTTTCATGGATTCTTTTAGGTTTTGTTTGCAGACAATTAGGATAGTGTTTAGAACCATCCACTGGCAGTGCCTTGGAATGTGCTGGAGAAAAACCTCCTTCCTTTTCTTTTGTTTTGGTCTTTCTCTTGTACTCCTTGTGATGTGGGCTCTTTCTCTTTGAAAATGGTTTACATGTTGATAGGCGGCCACTTTCTCGTTGCTTGTTCAGATAACAGGTTGCTTGAGTTTTTGCAGATAAGGATGTCATCCATCCACATATGATTGCGATGTGAATGGTGCTTTCAGTTATGTATGTACAACTTCTTTGGAGATCATGCTTTGGATTTCCTCCCTTCCAATAACAAAAGAAAGCGAGAGTTTTTTTTTTCTTTTTTTTTGTTGCTTTAGTCCTAAGAATGATATAAAAAACCGGTCTCCCCCCCCCCCCCCCCCCCCCCCCCCCCCCCCCACCCTGAAGCTTGGAACAAACAATTGGTAACTGAAACTGATTCTTGTGACTGGCATTGTTAGAAAATCTGCCAATTGATCAACTTTAATATGTTTTGTCCTCTCTCATGATAGACAGGAATGGTGGAAATATATCAAGCATAGTTAGCATTGGCTTCTTGCACACAAATCCTAACTCCCGCATTAATGTTTTTAACCACAAAAGTTCACAGGTTCCATGGGCCATTGCAGTGTAATCTGCTTCAAAACTTGATAGTGCCACTACACTTTGTTTTTTACTTTTCCATGATACCAAATTTCCACCAACTAACACACAGTACCCAGTTGTGGATCTTCGATTGGTCTTAGATCCTGCCCAATTTGCATCAGTAATAATCTCAATATCAGACATTTCCATGCTTAGAATGCATTATTCCTTGACCAGGACCTTTTTTTAGATATTTCAATATTCTATAGACTGCTTTCAAATGCCCTGTATGAGTGGCATGCATAAACTGGCTCATAACACTGACGACAAACCCAATATCTGGTCGGGTACTTAAATATATCAATTGTCCAACCAGTCTCTGATACATCCCTGGATCATCCGAAAGTCTCCACTATCAGAACAAAGCCCATGATTTTACTCCATTGGTGTTTCAACTGGTTTAGTGGATGAGACGAGAGGAGTGAATGCTAAGCTAGAGTTGTGGCGGAAAACATTAGAGACAAAAGGGTTTAGGCTAAGTCGATGCAAGATGGAATATATGGAATGCGAGTTTAGTCAAAGTAGGACACCTGGTATGGTCACACAAAAGATTGTAGAGAAAGAAAACTTTAGGTACCTTGGATCTATGGTGCAACAGGATGGAGAGATTGATACTGATGTAAGTCACAGGATTCAGGCCGGGTGGACCAAATGGAGGAGTGCTTCGGGGTCTTGTGTGATCGGAAAGTCCCTCTCAAGGTTAAAGGAAAGTATTATAAGGTGGCGGTACGTCCAGCGTTATATGGATCAGAGTGTTGGGCAATAAAGCATAATCATGTTAAGAAGATGGAAGTTGCGGAGATGAGAATGCTAAGATGGATGTGCGGGATCACAAGGAGAGATAGGATTTGGAATGAGGAGATTAGGGGCAAAGTAGGAATAGCACCGATTAAAGATAAAATGAGAGAAAATCGATTGAGATGGTTCGGCCATGTTAGAAGGCGCCCAACGGAGGCACATGTTAAAAGGTGTGAAAGCATAGAGATTGCCCGGAGAAGGAGACCCAAGAGAAGTTGGAAAGAAACTATTAAACATGACCTTGCCTACATGGATCTAACGGAGGACATGGCCCTAGATAAATTTGATTGGCTTCATCAAATCCATATAGCCGACCTCACCTAGTGGGAAAAGGCTTGGGTTGGGTTGGGTTTGGTTTGGTTTGGTGTTTCAACTGGTTTAATACCTAGCATTCCGGTTTCATCCAATAGATCCAAAGTGTATTTTCTTTGACAAATAAAAATACCCGTCTTGGATCTTGCCACCTCAATGCGAAGAAAATATTTTAACTCTCCAAGGTCCTTAATTTCAAACCTTGTGCTCAAATAGTTTTTAAGAACTTGTATTTTTTTTTTTTCACTGTTACCTGTCAGCACGATATCATCGACATAGACTATGAGAATAGTCACATTTTCACTACTCTTGATAAACAAGGTATGATCTGACTGTCACCTTTTGTATCCAATCCTCAGCATAGCTTGGCTAAATCTATCAAACCAAGCTTGTGGAGATTGCTTGATGGAAGTAACCAATTGACACTTTGGTACCAAACTTGCACTAGTCCTGATGGCCATAATTTAAACTCCTGTGAGGAGTCTTGAGTGCTGGTGTATTCTTTTCTTGTCTTCCTTCCCCCCACGAGGGTTGACAGCCCCGTGGGGTAAATTTGCTTATGTGGACTGCTAAGTTTGTCTACAAAGCTTGTTTATTATGTATTAGATTTCTCTTACTGATTCTTCTTAAATATGTCATTACTCTCACAAAATTCTACTTTGCTAGACTTATCATTGATCTCTTATAATTTATCACCGTCATGTACTCTAAAATTGGGAATGTATGGAATGTAAATCTGGAATGCTTGCTGGATTTTCATGAACCTAATATACTACAATTTGCACTTGGAGGTGAGGAAGTGGTCACCGATGGTCAGAACTATAATGTAGTCAAAGGGGAACTGCAGGGCTATCAAGAGTGGAGCGAGTTTATGCGCAAGAAACTTCATTTTGTTTAGATTTCCTTTTATTTGGCATTGAAATAGGGCCCTTGAATTTTGCCAGGATTCCATTGGTTGAACTTTAAATACTTAGCTTTAACATTAATATTATTATTTGAAGTTAGAATTTTATACTCGTGATTTGTTATGGTGTCTTATATTTTGATTTGATGCTTGAAAAGTTTCTGCTGCAAAGTTTGATCTGACCTAATCTTATAAATGAGGAAAAACTTAGCTCGCAGCTTGAAATGCGGACTTCTTTAGAAATCCGGGTTTCGGGTCATGAAAAATCTGCTGTCTAAAGAGCCCATGATATTCCACCACATGCCATAATGATCGTAGGTGGGGACCATCGATCCCACTGTGGGACACATCAGTTTAGGCTCACTGCAGGTAGGAATGTAATCTCCTTCATTTGTCACTGGCACATTTAAACCTTTCCATATAGGATTTGACTATGGATGCTCCAAATAAACACATAAAAGTGACAATGTGGCAAGGCCTATTTGAACTTTGAACTTTGAACTTAGTGTTTCAGGTGCAACTGTATCCTCATCTAATGGGATTTTCACCCTTTACATACATATATATAGACAGACACACACATAATATTTGGCTGTTTGGGAGTTTTTGGCTGTTTGATAGTTTTGCCATTTTTGTACAAGTACAAGAGTCATTTGGGTGTGAACATTTCTGCAATGGATTCCTCTACTCCAAAATTTCCTGAATCCATCTTAGAAATCTGATGTTTGGATAGGTATGGATTTTGCATTTTTGCAAATCATTGGCTTCATGAATCTCTAGAAAGTACTGATCTGGGGCCAGAATAAAATCCCACTGAAGTGGGAGTTATTTTCGAATACAACTTCTGGTACCCAACAGGTAGGGTTCTCCCATGAGAAACTCCTATAAAAAGAACCCCTGATATTCTTATTATTTCTCTGACACTAAGAAGTTTAAGTGGGCCCACACATTGAATGTTTGTTACAGTTCTAACAAGAATCAACAATAACAACATTTCATAGTGAAATATGTTACAGTGTTTTTAGTTTTTCCTTTTTCTTTAAGCAAACTGTTTTAGAAGCAAAACTGAAATGCTGTCTTATTTGCCGGCAGCTTGCAATTAATCTGTCAGGGTTTACGTGATATGGCTGTTTCCAAGTCTACTCTTCCAAAAGCAGATGCAAGAGCGAGAATAGCAAGAGCTGCAGCACTTGGTGTTGCTTCTCAACCTGAGCTCCAGGCTATTATAAGTCAAATTGCAATAAATATTCATGGTGTCTATGTCTTGAAGCCACTGGGCAATTCAAACATTGATCCTTTGAGGTTACATAAGACCCATCACAGTCTTTGAATACAGTGTACTTTGTCCTTTCTATTTAACCTGGACATTTCTTTTGAGCAGGTCTGTTGTCATTGATCTTTTCCGTGGCAAGGAGCGCAATGCAAAGTTGAAGAAGGCAGACTTTATTGAAGCAACCAAGATTAAACTTGACAGGGAATTTTCGAATTCAGAATATATGCAGGTTACAGTTCAAACTTCTTTAATGATTTTTTATGCTTTTGATAGAAACACTGATACACCTCAAGGAACATCCTAATGTTTACTTAAAGTATTGCATGGTGTCTTTAGCTATTTCCCATTGATCAGATTGCTTGAGTGAGACTTAGGATCTTTGCAGTTATGGTCAACATAAATTGCCATGTGAAAACATGGTCAATGTAAATTAAAGAGGCCACAGTTAGCAATTACATTCCATCTAACTTTGAGGACCAGAATGTTCTGCTCTGGAGTACATATAGGACCAGAACAATCCCTGTTAAAATTTCAGCCAGAACTGCTGCTTGTTTCTCCATTCTGTCTGCTTCGGATGAATAAATGATTTATGCAATATTTTTTCTTTTATTTTTCAGAATTTAGCCTTAAGGCTGAATCAGGGGCCTACGAGTCTTTGATCCCTCTTACTGGAGAAATTATATGCACAAATGTGCTTTTTTTTGGCTAGGTTGGGCTACTGGTCAGGAGTGATACTTAAAACTTGGAGAGCCAGGGATCAATCCCTGGGCATGTGAGTGATACTAAGGTGCCAATACCGCTCAACCATGTGTGTATTAGCACAAAAATATGCTTTAGTTGTTCATATATGTTTTGAGTAGTTTATTTAAAATAGATAATATCACCATATCATCATTTATGATATACCATAGTTGAGAAGATCACATTAATTGGCTTGGCAAATTTTTTGAACAGTATGAGAGCTGCAAATGGTCCCTAAGGGCGTGTTTGGCAATTAACTAGTTAAGTTAAAGTAAAGTGAATCTAGACAAGAAATTACAAGGGGTCATATCAAAAGTACACAATTTCAAAATTCCCTTCGAATTTTTCAAAAAAAGTCAAAAAAGCAACCTCCTTTCTTCACTAAAAGACTAAAAACTCCACTTTTCTATATAAAAAGTCAAAAAATTCCATACCAAACAACTAAAAACAAAACACCATCATAGCTCCTTAAATTTTATTCTCTCTTGATTTGATGCTTCACCTCACAATACTTGAATTCATCATACATCCAAACACGCCCTAAGTGTCATCAGAGATTAAATGGTTTTGAGAGGAGTGCGGTTCCGAGGGCCAGCCCGTACTTAAAAAGAAGAGTTCATAAAATTAAGTCAATTTTGTGTTGTTCATTCAACAGGGCCTTAATGGGCCAAACCCACAAGGCAACCCAACCAAAGTGTCTACTTGAAGACATGGGTCCCTTCGGCCCAGCTGATGGGTATTATAATGTAAAATAGCATGAGAGAGAGGAAGAGAAGAGTTTGGAGGAAAATGTCGTGTCTCCATAGACGATCGACCAACCATCTTTATAATAAGTTTACCCTAATCACATGCTATAAACCAGCAGTAATTACAATTAGAAAAATAAAGAATAAAGAATCCTAATCTCTATACATAGAAGTAAATCCATAATATAGCTTGTATGTTGCTTAACAGAGTCCCACACGTGGGATAGTCTACTTGGGCCTAGATTAGTGTACATGGGCCTATGTTATCTTCTACACTCCCCCTCAAATTGATGTGGGAAAGCACAAAACATCAATTTGCTAGTAAGATCATCATACCGAGGTCTGGGAAGAGCTTTTGTGAATATATATGCCAATTGGTGATGGGTAGAAACATGAGGCAAGGAGATCTTCTCAGTAACATGTTGACGAATGAAATGACAATCAATCTCAATGTGCTTCGTCCTTTCATGAAAGACCGGATTGGTTGCGATTCGGGTGGCACTGGTATTGTCCCCATACAGAGGTGTAGAATTTCGAACGAGGACACTCAATTCACAAAGAAGACGTCGTAGCTAAATGATTTTAGCACTAGCAGACGACATGGCGCGATATTCTGCCTCAGCAGAAGATCTCGAAACTGTGGTTTGCTTCTTGCACTTCCAGGAAATTAGGGAGTCCCCAAGAAACATGCACTAGCTAGTGGTAGATCTCCGAGTTTCCGGACAGCAAGCCCAGTCAGTGTTAGCATAAGCAGTTAAGTGTAGAGAAGCACCAAAAGGGTAGAAAAGACCATGATTTGGAGTGCATTTAACATAGCGGAGTATGCGTAAAGTAGCAGTGCGGTGAGGGGTGTGAGGATTGCTAACAAATTGATAAACAGTATGAACAGCATGAGAAATATCTGGCCCGGTCATAGTCAAGTATGACAGTATGAGAGATGGAAAACAGAATATGAATGTGATGAATTGTCGTGTCCTTTGAGGATCGACTAAGCTTCATATAAATAGGGGATGAAGGCCCTAATTACAATCAATTTACATAATCATATCAAATCTAGATCCTAATAGTTAGCTGCTCTAATTACAATCATATCAAATCTAGATCCTAACAATTAGCTGCCAAACTTAGTATGTACACGAGGCTTTGACTAATGATACATATAAAGAATGGGCCTAAATGGGCCTGTGAGTTTGGGCTTGGAATACCCTCATTAACACCCCCCCTCAAATTGATGCCGATGAGTCAACAAGCATCAATTTGTCAGTCAAGAATTGATGACGTGGTCGAGGAAGTGCTTTAGTAAAAATATCAGCAGTTTGGAGGCTTGAGGAGATGAACGGGAGGGAAATAACATTGCGTAGATATTCATCTCTGATAAAATGGCAAGCCACCTCGATGTGTTTAGTTCTCTCATGAAATACTGGATTTTCAGTAATCCGAATGGCACTGGTGTTGTCCGCATGTAATGGTGTGGAAGATTTTTGTGAGAAGCCCAGTTCCTCAAGAAGACCACGAAGCCATATAATTTCGGAACATGCGGCAGACATGGCCCGGTATTCTGCCTCGGTTGATGATTTTGAAACTTTGTCCTGTTTCTTCACTTTCCATGAAATAAGAGCATCACCTAAGAACATGCACCAGCCTGTGGTGGACCTACGAGTATCAGGACAACCTGCCCAATCAGCATCAGAATAGGCAGACAAAGTCATCTGAGAACCAACAGGAAAAAACAAGCCTCTGTGAGAAGTGCCAAGAAGATAACGAATAATACGTCGAACAGCTGCTAAATGAAGATGGTGGGGCTTGGTCATATACTGACTCATCAAGTTGACTGCATAACTGATGTCAGGCCGAGTAGTAGTCAAATATATAAGACTACCGACAAGCTGGCGATAATATGTCGGATCAGGAAGAGGATCACCACTGTCACTATGGAGTTTAAGATTCAGTTCCAGAGGAGTATCCACTGGGGTGGATTTTGACAAACCAGCGGATTCAATTAAATCCATAGTATACTTATGTTGATGCAAAATCAACCCCTTCTCAGAGTGATGAACTTCCAATCCCAAAAAATATTGCAGAGGGCCCAGATCTTTCATATGAAAAGATTGATGCAGAGAAAATTGGAGATTTTGAATCGTGGCTGTATCTGTGCCGGTGATGATGATATCGTCTACATAGACGAGAAGAATGGTAATTCCAGTTGATGTGTGATGCAAAAACAATGATGGATCATAAGGACTCTGCTGAAACTGTAGCTTGAGTAAAGCATCTTTGAATTTGTCAAACCATGCTCGTGGTGCTTGTTTTAGCCCATACAATGATCTTTTCAGAAGAGCAACTTGATCTTCTGATGATTTTGTGACACCTTGAGGCAATCGCATGTAAACTTCCTCTTTAAGATCACCATGAAGAAATGCGTTTTTCACATCAAATTGAAAAAGAGGCCAGGATTGAGATGCAGCTATGGCAAGAATGGTGCGAACAGTGGTCATTTTTGCAACAGGCGCAAAAGTTTCTTCATAGTCAATGCCATATTCCTGTCTGTTGCCAAGGGCCACAAGCCTAGCCTTGTATCTATCCAAGGTACCATCTGCCTTTAATTTGATTGAGTAAACCCATTTACTCCCAATAGGTTTAACCGAAGCTGGGCAGGGAACAGTAACCCAGGTTTGGTTCTGCTGTAGAGCACTAAGTTCTTCTTCCATAGCCTGTCTCCAGCACTCCTGTTTTGCTGCTTGTGAATAAGAAGTAGGAATGGATATAGATGGTAAAGTAGCAAAATATGAAGAATGAGAGAAGCCGTATCGATCCGGTGGACGAGATATACGAGCAGAACGACGAATAGCAAGTTGAGGTGAAGTTGATGCTGGAGCAGGATTCGGGACCGGTTCTTGCAAAAGGGGCAAAGTAGTGGGATCTGGTCCTTGTCGACGAGTATACACCTTGTCCGGATGAAATCGCAAAGGCGAAGGGAGACATTCATCATCAAAGGATGGTACTTTAGAAAAAGAGATTTCTGGAGATGAATCAGGATAAGACTGAAAAAAATACTGATGTTCAAAAAAAACAACATTTCTAGAAATGCGAATACGCTTGGAGGTGGGGTCATAACAAACAAAACCTTTTTGGTGGGAAGCATAACCAAGGAAGACACATTTTACAGATTGTGCGGATAACTTGGAACGTTCATGTGTGGGAAGATGAAGAAAACAAACACAACCAAAAGTGTGGAAATTTGTGTATTGTGGTTCTGTTTTGAAAAGACGAAAATGTGGTGATGTGTTTTGAAGTTTTGGAGAAGGAAGGCGGTTGATGATGTGAGTAGCAGTGGTTAAAGCTTCTGGCCAAAATCTAGGTGGAACGGAAGATTCTAATAATAAACATCTAACCATGTCTAGAAGATGACGATTTTTCCGTTCTGCAACACCATTCTGTTGGGGAGTATAGGGACAAGTCCGTTGGGATATAATCCCTTTGTCTTGTAAAAATTCCTGAAATTGTTTGGACACATATTCCCCTCCTGAGTCGGTCCGAAGAGCCTTAATACATGTTGAAAATTGATTTTGAACATAAATCAAGAATTTTTTAAACACATCAAAGACTTCAGATTTGGCATGTAGAAGATAAATCCATGTAAACCGGCTATAATCATCAATAAAAGTTACGAAATACTTATACTGTGAATGAGAAATAATTGGTGCAACACCCCAAACATCACTATGTATTAAATCAAAACTTTTGGTAGCAGAGGAAAAATGTAATGGAAAAGGCAAAGTTTTACTTTTTCCTAGCTTACAAGTGGTGCAATCAAGAGTAACATCTGATGATAAAAACTTCATTTTATTGATATGACCGGATTTTAACAAAGATAACAAAATGGTTGAATTGGGATGGCCTAATCTATTGTGCCACAACTGCACATTATTCCTAGAGACAACTGATAAAGCGAACACAGACATATCTGGATTTGGTGTTACTATGTGAAGAGGAAACAACCGCCCACACTTAGGCCCCTTCACTATCACCTTCCCCGTCTCCTGGTCCTGCACCACACAACCAGAGGAGGAAAAAGAAACATGACATTTATTATCAACCAATTGACCAACAGAGATTAAATTGGTAGAAAGATTTTTGGAACAAAAAACATCATGTAAAGGTAGAGAATGAGAAATATCACCAACAGAAGTAATTGGTATTGTGGTACCATTAGCAGCCTGGACCTGAATCTGTCCATCATATGGTTTAATTTTGGAGAAGTTTTTGGAGGATGATGTCATATGATTGGAGGCACCAGAATCAAAATACCAGTGAGAGGAAGATGGAATTTTACCAGATATACCAAGAGTGGAAAAAGCCTGGAGAATCATCTGTTGGATCATTTCAGGGGAAACTGGAGCAGCAGAAGCAGGTGCCGAAGAAGATGTGGAAGATGAATCAATAGTGCCAGTAGCAGTAATCGCCTGGTAAACTTTCGGATTTCTGTTTTGAGGACGCTTGCGGCATTCATTGATGGAATGTCCAGATGCTTTGCAATAATTGCATATCCGCTGCTTGCACTGATTTGCAAAATGGCCGAAAGTTTGACACTTGAAACATTGCACTTTACTCATATCTCTGTTTGGTTGCTTCCCCTTGGAAGAATAAGGAACATTGACTGAGGAGTGTGGTGATTGGAAGGCAGTGGGTACACTATAGGCAACATCAATAGTACCCGGACTACCTTGGTGGAGCACACCAGATTGTGTCAATTGTCTCTGTTCCTCTCGCAGTAATTCATTGAGACAGTCATCCAGTGAAGGAGAAGGGACCCTACTCATGAGATTAGATCTGATTGATTCATATTGAGGTCTTAATTTCATAAGAAATTGATCCCGATGACTAGTTGCTAGTATTACTTGCAATTCGGGAAGAGCTTGTGCAGAAACACTGGCATATTTGATTTCATTTAATTCTGTCCACAAATTTTGAAAACCAGAATAATATTCTTGAATGGAAGAAGTCCCTTGCATATAATTTGCTATTTCAAATTCCAACTGATACTGTCTGGCAGAATTTCCTTGATGATACACCTTTTGAAGATAGGTCCACATATCTTTGGCAGTTTTGTAGGGTTTTAGATTCATGAAAAATTGTGGTTCCATGGATCCAAGAATCCAAGATTTGATCTTAGCATCTTTTGTGTTCCATGACACAATTTTCTTCTCATCTTCTGTTGGTTGTGGATCAGTTCCAGAGATATGGCCCCATAATTCCTTACCCTCTAGGTAAAGTTCCAATTGAAAGAACCAAGATGGGTAATTTTTGCCATTAAACTTGATTAAGTTGATTTCAGATTTCTCCATATGTAACAACCAGCAGCAAAAGATCAAGCCAAGATCTGAGATTTTAGAAATCTGGATGACCACGTGGGACCCACAGAGATTGACAACCAGTCACAATAATGGCAGAAAAAAAACACAGCCAGCCAAACAGCAAGCCAAACAGCCAGCCAACAGTCAAACAGCAGCACAACAGTCCAACCAGTCAAACAGCCACCCAGTGACAAAGAAAAACTACACACGTCCAAAGTCGTGAGTGGAAAAAACTCCACGTGGGCCCCAGATGATGATCAGAGATCTGATCATATAGTGAGGATAAAAGGACAACCAAAATTCGCCACTAGTGGAAGAAGACCCACTCCAATTGGATCAAAATCCACAATATTGGACGGCCGTGATGAAATCTTCTTGATAAAACAGAAATATCACAAAAAATTATAGATGGCTTACCTCTGATGAGCCATAAATCTTGAAAAAATGATCATAAAACAGAAGAGGACCAGACGACCAAGATGGGTGATTCTGCTGATATGGTGATTATGATCACAGGTGGGCCACGTCTGAGTCTGAGTTGATCAGGGCCACGTCTGGATGATCAGAGTGAAATAAGAAGCTCTGAAAGGCTTCCAGATCCTGGAAGATGACCAGCAGCAGCAGCTGATGATGATCACTTGTGGGCCACTCCTGATCTGATATGATCAGGGATGATCAAAGAAGATCAATGGCTTCCAACGCTTGGAAGATGACTAGGAGATGATCACAGATGATTAACCTCGCTCTGATACCATGACAGTATGAGAGATGGAAAACAGAATATGAATGTGATGAATTGTCGTGTCCTTTGAGGATCGACTAAGCTTCATATAAATAGGGGATGAAGGCCCTAATTACAATCAATTTACATAATCATATCAAATCTAGATCCTAATAGTTAGCTGCTCTAATTACAATCATATCAAATCTAGATCCTAACAATTAGCTGCCAAACTTAGTATGTACACGAGGCTTTGACTAATGATACATATAAAGAATGGGCCTAAATGGGCCTGTGAGTTTGGGCTTGGAATACCCTCATTAACAAAGTAGAGCAGACTACCAACAATTCGTCGGAAAACGGAAGGATCAGCAAGGGGAGAGCCATCATTCGTACTGATTTTGCTATTCAATTCCATAAGCATAGCAAAGATGTGAGCATCATCAAGTCTAGCCGAAGTGACCAAATCGGTAGCATACTTACGTTGATGAACCCGAATGCTAGATTTGTTACGAACAAATTCAAGCCCTAGGAAGTAGGTTAGAGGACCAAGATCCTTCATTCAGAAATGGCGAGTGAGATGATGTTTGAGGGAAGTAATGCCAGCAACATCATTGCCATTGATAATCATATACCAACCCAAAAGCTTAAGCTCGTAGGTGGAAGGCCCAAACAGGTATATATGAAGCCTTGCCAAGGGCATTACTTAGGCGATGTGGGATGTGGGGCTTTACTTTACCAACACTCCCCCTCATGTGCAGGCCCAATAGATTTCATGGACGGACCTGTCACGTGGGCTACACAAGAACTACGGGATTGGAACCCGCTCTGATACCATGTTATAATGTAAAATAGCATAAGAGAGAAAGAGGAAGAGAAGAGTTTGGAGGAAAATGTCATGTCTCCATAGAGGATCGACCAACCATCTTTATAATAATTTTACCCTAATCACATGCTATAAACCAGCAATAATTACAATTAGAAAAATAAAGAATAAAGAATCCTAATCTCTATACATAGAAGTAAATCCATAATACAGCCTGTATGTTGCTTAACACAGTCCCACATGTCGGATAGTCTACATGGGCCTAGATTAGTGGACATGGGCCTATGTTATCTTCTACAATGGGACACATGGGCTACACATCTACTTCCATGGCAAACAATTATGCAAGAACAACAAGCTTTCTTTTTTCTATTTTATTTATTCCTCATGTTATTTAATCAATCAATGTTGGAAATGTAAGATGTTAAACCTATATGAGCACATTATGTAGGACGTCAAGGGCTGTTACATTCAGAAACTTCAATGGGATTTATTTTTTATCCATTCTTCTTGGATTGACTTGTTTATTATCTTGTGGATTGAAGTATTTCGGCAGATTATTCAATAATATTGGGGAGTAATCATCACAATCTACTTGAATTTTTTAACTTCTGGTTCCTGTTGCATTCGGATTTTGGAGATCTGGAATTCTCTAAGTCTGGATTTCATCGAGGTCTATGTCATTTTCAGATTCCTAAGAAACTTATAAAAAAATTGTTTCTTTGGATACTCTTTATCTCCTTGCATCCAAACCTATCTTTCGGCCATATTCTCTTTTCTTATTATTTCAGTTCTAAAAGCTATGACCAATGCAAAATGGTAAAATTTATGATTTCAGAGAGGAGTGCCTTGGAGAAACAAATTCCTAGGATCTAGTTGAACTTGTCAGCTCTCATGGATGTTACAAGAAGAAAGAATTTTTTTATGAAATTGCCTTCCTAGGGGTTGGAAGCCCAATCACAGGCTACAATCAGGCCCTTAATAAGGCAAAATAAATATTACAATGAATTAAATTCACAATCCTAGATAATCTACCAATAATAGGAAAGATTTAACATACAAATAAATCTCCAATGAAAGTAATGTACTGGTAGCTGCTTAACCAACTCCCACATGTGAGTATATTTCACTAGTGGGCCTAGATGTGGATTATTGGCCTCTATTGACACCCCCACCTCAAATTGATGTCAGAGAGTCACACAGCATCAATTTGGAAACTAGAGATTGATGGTGAGGCCAAGGGAGTCCTATAATGAAGGTATCTGCGACCTGAAGCTCGGTAGAGATGTGAGGGAGGCTGATGACATATTGACATCACGCTCGTGTTCGTCACGAATAAAATGACAATCACTTCGATGTGTTTGGTGCGTTCATGAAATATCGGGATTTTGGTGATTTTGATAGCATTAGTATTATAAACATACAAAGGAGTAGGAGTAGTTCATGCACAACCAAGAGCAGAGAGAAATCCCTGAAGCCAGAGAATTTCAAAACAAGTAGAGGACATTGCACGATATTCAGGCTCAGTCAAAGATCGCGGGACTTGTTCTTGTTTCTTGCATTTTACCAGATAATTAAGGAAATAAAATAACTCCTAAACTATGTTGGCCCCATGTGTGGTCCACAGGTCCATCTTGCATCAATTTGATCGCAAATTCGTCCCAAAATAGTCTGGGCAAACCACTTTTTTGCTAGCAAGTGATCATGAGTGGCCCAGTGGATTATCAGAGGAGCAATCTGAGCGAACAGTCATCAAGGCAGTATATTTATGCCACTACTGATCAAGTTCCACACGATTTGATCACCAATCCAAAGAGTTGGATGGATGAGATAAAAACAATGCAAAAAAAGGGATTCCAGATGATCGATCAGAAGACCCACTTTAGATCAGCAAAAAGAAATCTGAAAAATTCAGAAAAACTACAGGCAATGGGCGAACCACGGCTGAAAAAATCTCACTCATTGGATGACTCAGGGAGGGCCCCACTTCAGATCGGACCTCCTCCTTGAAGGTCTGAATGTCGACAGTTGAAAAAGTAAAAACTAAAGTGCAGCCCTTGGCAAACCCTCTTATGCAGACATAGGAACTCTGGATTTTCTTTGAAGAGATTGACAGGAAGCGGGATGAGAACGAAGCCTTTCAACAGCCTATTGTCTCTGATGCCACATCATCTCGCACGGATGTTATGAGAAAGAAATTTTGGTTGAAATTGCCTTCCCTTAACTTCTTCACCTAAGAAAGTGCCCGTGGATTAGATTAAGTTATGGAAACATAGCAAGCAAGCCTTCAACATATCGCATACAATCATGCAAATAAAAGGTTTAGACAAGTAATGATTATATGAGGGCAATGCGAGGATGCAATGCGAGATTAGTGCTAGAGTAGGGTTATCTAATCACAAAAATCAATATAACAAGATAGAACAAATTACAAACTACTATGCAAAATGACAGATCCACATGAGCTAAAAACATGCGTTCTAGCCCCACTACAAGGTGGTCTTCCTGACAGGATATTATAACCCTCATATGGCAGACGTTCAAAGGTGGTATCTAAGAATTTCTTGTGTGAATATAAGGCCATCAAATTTATGAAATCAAGATAGTACCAACTGATAGTAATCCCTTAGCAAGGCTAGACTGTAGTTGGTAAATAATAATTGCAAGGCTCCTAAACAGATGTCGTCCCCTGTTCTAAGTTATAACTGCTTAGTGGTGCCGACTCGCCAAGAGTCGAGGTATTAGGCAAGACACAGATGATATAAAAATCCTCAAAACAAATATAGAACTACTCCAAAGCAGATGACAATTATCCTCAAACATCATGTTTAATTGAGTAGACCCAAAAATACCAATTACAAATAATCTGATGCAGAAATTGATGAAGATCTAATTTTTGTTATTGTTGAATCCTATATGGCGCAATTGGAGCATCCCAAGATGGCCCACAAGGGTCCCGACAAGTTTTGATGGAAAGCTTGGACCCAAGCAGTCTAGTTTTTGTTTAAATTTGAATATCAGGTGCTGTTTTGGGAATTAACAAAAACGCAGGGGCTTGTTTGCAAATTTCAGAAAAAAAAACTCAGGACCAAAAAGACTCACGTCCAGCAGTTTTGGACCACCTGTTTGATGGGTCAAAACTGACCCAATTTCAATGAAACTTGCACCACAAGGAGCGCCCATGAGTGCACTAACAGATCCTGGAGTTTGTTTCCACAGAAATTCCACTGCAAGATATCAAAATGTCCAGATTATAGAAATCCTGCAGATTTCTCTTTATTTCTTTCTATTTTCATGCATGTTTGAGTAGGAAACTCTTTTTAAGAATTCTATTGGTAGTAGGAAATTAATTTAGGAGCTGATTTTAGGGTTTTATGTAGGTTTTGGAGTGCTATTTAAACACTACAGTATCGTCATTACTGTAGATGCTATAGTACCTGAAAATGAAATTTTTCAAAAAGCACAGTTTTGCTTCTTTTTTTTTCCTCTCTTGTATCATGTGGATGCTAAGAGATTCAGAAGGCTCTTTAAGGTCAGATTTGGGGTTTTTTTAGCATTATTCCTTCACCATTAAATTTTTGGATTTCTGTTTTCTTTACTGCATATTGGTGTGGTGTCTTGATATTTTATGGATTTCATTTATTTGGGCCCTAGACAGGACTGTCATAATCTCACCAAAATCCCTAAACAAGCTACTTGGGTATCTAGATTCAGTCCATTTTGATTTGGTTAGTGATACGAACTTTCTAGCATTCCTCGAGCCATAGTGAAAAGATATAAATCACTGCTCAAAGAGGAGGCTAAGAAGATAGAATCTCATATGGGAGATTGCACCAAACAGAGAACTATTAATGGAAAATCAGTCATGATCATTTTTATTACGAGGAGTTCTTTAAATACAGAGACTATCAAGGATGTAAATAGCGGCCAATGCGTAGCGTATCGACCACAAAATCAGGCGTAGCGGTGCTTTTTGGTACCTATCGGCGCTCACAACTATAGCGGCCCGTGGCGGCCGCTACGGCTGCTACATTGACGTAGCGGCGCTAAGTAACGGCGCTGTAGTAAAAGAAAAAAACAAACAAACAGAAGAAGAAAAGTCCCAACCCCTATATATTCGTCCAACCAGGTATATTGAAGAAGAAAGAAAGAAAGAACAAAAGAAAGAAACTGCTAGTGCAAGAAGAACCAAAGAAAGAGACAGCAGTGCAAGAAGGAGACATACCTGGAGAGAAGGAGAACCAGCAGTGCTAGCAGCAGCCACCAACAGCTACCACAGTAGCAGCAGCATTGAATCGCAGCATCCCTCCCTCCTTTTCCCGATTTTCCTTTTCTATTCGTGTCTCTCGATGCCTTTTGTTCTGGCAAAACCAAAAGTGGCCCCCCACCCCAACCCATCTTTTTTAAAAGGTAACATTTGGACTTCAATTTGGCCCACAGCCCTCCTAATGGTAGATTCAAATAAAAAATTAAGTGGGCCCCAGCAAAAAGTAAAAGGCACAACCTTAATTGGTGCGCTCCACATTAGGCCCAAGTATTAAAATGAAAGGTCACTCCCCAACCATATATTAGTTAATTGAAATTAAGGACTTAGCCGAACTTCATTCTAATTAAAAATAGCACCTAATCAAAATTTCACTCTAATTGGAAATAGGCTCCAACCAAATTTCACACCAATTGAAAATAGAGCCCCAGCGAAATCTCATATTAACAAGAAATAGAACCCAGGCAAATGTCACTTTACTTAAAAATAGAGCCCAACCAAGTTTCACTCTAATAGGACATAGGACCTAGGAAAAATTAACTCTAATAGGAAATAAGGCCTAATCAAATTTCACTTTAACTGAAAACTTCTCTCTCTCTATATATATATATATATTTATATCAAAATGTAACTCTAAAATGTTATAATCTAAGCATAATGGTGATGATATTTTGTTTGATTATAAATATTTTTTTAGTTTTTAACTTAGCGTAGGTACCCAACATGAATATATATGAAAAAAAAAATATCAATTTATCATTTTATAGTCATACAGTGATACAAGATTTTATGCAATGAGGGATTAGTTACTTTTGCAAAAGAACCACATTTTCTTTCATTTTACAATTTTCAGGATTTTCTGGTATTTTTTCATATTTTTTGGGCGATTTTTTCAAATCACATTGCTACGCCGCTACGTAGCGCCCGCTTCGTAGCAGTTTGGCGGCAGGCCGCTACGCCAACCGCTACCGCTAGTTTCATCCTTGGAGACTACAACTATTTCAGACTCTTAAGACTCCCATGTTTACATTCCAACATCCACATTCTTCTCCAAAAGCTCCACTAATGCTAACAACCTACCAACGTGACTCTTACTCATTCAAAGAGAAACTTGGTCAAATAACTCCTATTATTTAGGACTCTTTAAATAGGTTCAGGTCCCATAATCACAAAGCATATGGCCCACTTTAAGATGATGCATGAATTGTGGTGCACAGAACTTGTCGTGTATCAGTTAGTATATGGAAAAGATTAGAAATATTAGTTTATAATACAAACCCAATTTACATAAATTCTGCCAGTTTGGTTCTCTTAAATACACTATTAGGGACCAATAAAAAAATTTACTACACTAGGTTGTTTTTATTGGTAACCTTGTGCAGATTGTGACTTTTTCATCCAATGTCCAAATTTCATGATCTATATATTGATTTCATACTACTCAGCAAGAGGAAGCCAATGAGTTAAAGACCATCAATTTCTGACATCGTATGACCCTCAAAAAGTGGGCCACACATGTGCTGCCTCATGCAGGAAATTCCCATTTTTAACTATTCAAGAACCCGATTATTCCAATTATCCCCAAATTATGTATAGATTCACAGTCCAACCAAAAATAGGGTCAATTCTAGGGTTACACAAATCACTTCACATAAGGTTGGAATTAAATTTCAAATTATTGGATTAAGACTCAATTTCAAAGTAGTAAGACAAGGGTTCCTAAACAAATACTCTAGGGCAGTAGGTAAACTTGATTAAAATAGATTGGGACAAGCGCACTGTATCATGAATTTTCGAGTAGAACTTCATCACAAACACAAAAGTCACATGCTCTCCCAAAACCATGTTGGACGACCACATGTGTCCTCCAATTAGGTCTTGGCTAGCCCAAATTTGCAGTTTCTTAAGGTATTTTGTGCTTTGATGCATGTTAACATCATCTACTTTGGTTGTACAATATCCCATGCATGTAAATTGATAAATCAATGGCAGAATCAAACTCAATTTGATTCCTACTATTATGAATCACTTTACCTAATTAATGGAACCCCAATTCCAATATGTGTAATCGAGTACATCAAAATCTAAGAAACCCAATCACATGTGAAAACCCTAAAACCACACAATATGATGGAGGGTCCAAACCACTATGGAATCCAATTCCATAGTGGTCATTGGGAAATCCCAATGGGGCCCCACTACCAGTCTACATTGGTCAAATTAAGGTTCCGTTAGCCCTTCCTAATCATCGTTCTTTGTCCTTTAGGTTGAATTGCCAATAAACCTAACAGTAAAGCATGTATTCCAAAAAAAGATCCCTAATTTAGAATATGAATCCACGATGAGATCTACCCAAAAGCAATACTAATAGCTGTATTCAAACTAAAACCCTAGTTGATTGACGTCAAAGATCACGGAATACTAACATAAACATCAAAACATGAGAAACCCTAATTGCCCATATGTGAACAGCCTGAAAATCATCAAACCCTATAGAATATGGTCCAAAGACCATGGGTTATGGCCCCCATTAGATTGGCCATTGGGTTTTGTCCTATATAAGGCTCACAGCAAATCGGGAATTCCAAATTCATCATAGTTCATGTAATTCGATGTCCATATCTCTTGAGATCTAGGGATTTCAAAGCCATGTTAGCTAAGATTAGGGTATTCTAGAATTGAATCAGATGAAAACAAGGAAGAATCATGCATGGTCACTCTATCCGGTTTGTATAATTGCCTTTGATTGCCTTCTAGTTCATGTTTGTAGTTGAGAAACTAAGCTAGATTCACAAATTCACCTTGCCTCTTCTCTTTTAATTTTGTGAGAGTGTAGTTGGACATGTGGAGGTGTGCGGCTTTATATAGGCTTATAGGCTTAGTTTGGATTCTTTGAGTTTAATCACAACTATGAGTTGTAATTCTAATGAAGAGTACTTCTTTCCCAAGATATAGTAAGTTTTCAGAAATAGTAACTTTCCCCGAAATAACTTACCTAAAATAGTAATATTTTCTTCTAGTTGCGTAAGAGATGATGAGAGAATGGACCTTCTATGTGAATGCAATGCTTATATGGACTCTTAAGGCAAGTTTCCTATTGTAATTGGCATTCCTAAATGCATTGAGAGAATGACCTGTCGACCCACTATGGGGTGTCAAGGTATGCGGTGTGCATATATATATATATATATATATATATATATATATATATATATATGGGAGATGCTCCTATGAGAGATATCTCTCACCTTATATGAGAGATAGGGGTGGGCGCCCTCACATTTAAGTTGGCATTGGATATGGATGTGAGGGCCCCCATGCAATCTCTAATTTAAGGTGAGAGATATCTCTCATAGGAGAATCTCCCTATAAATATATAAAAGAAAAGCTCTACTGAGCACCATTGCTCATGATAAGGTGAGCACTGCATGCGTAAATCCTGCCCTCCCCTCTCCGATAGTCACTGATCCTGGGTTTGGCATCCATTTGAATGGAATGGCCGTTGGATCGACTGTGTACTCATTTTCGACGGTGAAAAGTTGTCAGTCATTGATCAAGTGATTAGGATGATAATCCAAGCATTCGTCACAATACACAATTAGGCGTGGGGGAGATCTTTTGCAAGGATAAAAATAGCGGCTGTGGTGGCCAAAACGATACATAGCGGGCTATACGTATTGGCGTAGCGGTGTGAATTTTTTAAGGGTTAAGAAAAATTTGAATCTTGTGTAGGAACCAATCTTGTGTTTTTTTAGTGATTTGGAACCGTATAAGGGTAAAGACAACCATAGGAAAGGCTATTTAAGAGCAATAGAAAAAACGGTATTATAAGTTAAAACTGCTTGGCTCTATTAGGTTTTAGATTGTACCGCCGCTATTTTCAAAATAGTGTAGCGGCTACTATTTTGAGCCGTGATCTTTTGATCCCATCAACCACCCCCTCAAAACCACAATACAGGTCCCATCCCCAAGTGAACCACACAAGAAAGTGTGCTCACCTTATTTGTGGGGTCGTAATAGGGTGTCTCAAGTGGTAATAAAAAGTTACCTCTCATGTGAGCCTCCTCTGTGAACTTGATCTCATTCGAACTCTTATGGTGGGCAAGTTGGATATGACTTCATCAATGGTGATATATAGTCCGACCCATTACCATGGGTCAACCCCGCCCATTGGGCCCAGTCTACAGGCCAAACTAGACCATTAATTTAATTAGTAGTTTTTGATATACAAGTCTTTAATTAAAAACTCTAGTTTGATTTGGATTAATATCCAGCAAAGTTTTTGGAGATTTCCTTTTCTTCTTTAGAAAAGATCCAAGGAATAAGAGATTATAAAGTAAACAATGTCTCATCCATTTCTATAAATATGTAATCCATTAAAAAGAAGCAACCTTTGATTATTGAATAAAAGATTTCTCAGTTTCATTGTGTGAGTTTTTCCTCTGGTTTGAGAATACTCGTGTGTTAAATCCCTTGGTATTCGGCCAAGTCTCTTTGGAGCTTGCTTCCTCTCATTGAATCCTTCTTGGATTCGGCCAAAATCCTTTGTGGAATTTTGGTCCATTCTCACTTCCAGATCTAGGGCTGGCTCTTTTCCAATTTTCCACCTGCCTCATGCTCTTCCTCTTTAACATCTTCATGCAAGGGTTCTGATTCACCAACAGATTGATTGATGCCATAGAAGTGACCACGTCCCTTGATCTATCCCAAACCCATAGAATCCTAGAAACCTCGTGCCCACCATCCTGTGTTTAACCAACCATCAATATCCCAACAAGCCGAACCCCAAAACCCACCTTCGGTCCACTATCCAAACCCGTAAGTTCAATCCCCCTCCCAAGATCCGAAACCCTAAAATGCTAGGCCCAATTCTGCCCCTTGGAAACCCTAGTCGTAGGGGAGACAAATAAAATAGGACGACAAAAGAAAAAGAAATTACAAAAAGAGAAGATGCCTACCTGCACTACCGTCGAGCCTCATCTTCAGTCAATCTTCTCATCTCTGCCCCCATCCCATCTCAATTTCACTCATCCTCTGCATTTCTAGACTCGTTGTTGCGTAACCTCTTGAAGCGCCATGTTTGTTTATTTATGGATGATTTAGTTTTATGGGGAACCAGTATGGATGGGATTTGTTAGGTAAAAGAAGATACATTTGATATTAAAGATTGTGGTTCACTCAAATGTTTTCTGGGATTTGCTAGAATTTCTTCTCCTAAAGAAAATATGTTTTCAACCTCTTAAAAGAACGAGGTACGCTCAATGAGATCGACTGGCTTTTATTCATTATTGGAACATTATCCCAACTGTGTTGGGGTCAGCTAGATGAATTTTTTTTCTCCACTCCGATCTAACTTGGGCGAAATCCTTGGATAGTTGCACTTTTTTAGAACCAACTTTATTACTTTCATCCATGTCCTCCTCGACTTACCCATTTTCCTTGGCAAACCAACAACTTGCGTAGAAAGACTTTTTCTCATCGTCACTGTTGCTAGTTTACGATGCACATGCCCAAACCATCTCAAACTGTTAATGCAAGCCCATTATAATATAAGCTTGGCCCATACATGACCCATCTGCAAAGCCCATTATGTTATAGACTTGTACAGAAATACATACTAAAATAAGAGATTTGATTGATTGATACTAGTCAGACTTGTACAGCAATACATACTAAAATAGGAGATTTGATTGATTGTAATTGTAGCCCAAATTGGGCATCTCTGATCTATAAATTACAATGGTGAATCCTCAAGGAGATCATCGAATACAATTCCATTCAGTCTTGTCTGTGAGTAATAATTCTTCTGGCTTATTCGTGACATGGTATCAGAGCCATCTTGGTACAATAGAGAGATTAAGAGCCATCTGAATCTTGTTTAAGTTCTCAAGAGGACTTTCTCTGTCGACTGGTTTGAACAAGAGGTACACGACGGCAGTGTGTGGAGATCAACAGAGGGCCACCATCTACAGATCAGACCTGATCAGAAGGATACTAGAGTCCTGGTCGCCTGATATTCTAGGAGTTTTTGGTTATTTTTTCAGCATTTTTTGAAGATCAGAGGTAGGCCTTTTGATCATTGTTTAGGTTTACCAGTTTCTGCAATATATTTTCATCAAAGTCGTCCATCTTTAAGCACGAGTATCCGATTGCTGCAATATTTGCTGTGTGTGTTTGATATTTTTGTGAAGCATCTATCTGGTCACCCTGATCTGGTAGATTGAATCATGAGTGGGACCCACCTACTGTTTTTTTGATGAATTTCTTGGTCGCCTGAACCAGTTTTATGCATCTATTTATACAGATCTGAGATCTGTTGTGATTGGTTGATTCAGAATAGCTTTTGGGCTGTTATTTATCTCTCTATTGTTGCTGTCACCTTCGATTTGTGCTTTCTGCAATTAATCTGGGTTGTTTCTTGTTGATGTCTGGTTGCTATTCAATTTATTTATGCATTTTACAGTCAACTGTCTATTACTGTTGTCATTTGTGGGTTGAAAATGGACAAGAATGAAATGCAGTTGATCAAATTCAATGGAAAGAACTATTCTGTTTAGGCCTATCAATTTGAGCTATATCTGAAAGGCAAAAAATTATGGGGTCACATTTCTGGTTCTATGAAAAAACCATCGGAAAAAGATAAATCGGAAGATTTGGAAGATTAGGAAACCAAAGAAGCACAAATTATGAGCTGGATGTTGGGCGCAGTGGAACCCCAATTTTTCCTACATCTTAAGCCCTATAAAACTGCTCAAGATATGTGGGGATATCTGAAACGCATATATCACCAAGAGAATTCAGCCCGTCGGTTCCAATTAGAACATGACATTGCTCAATATTCTCAAGGATAGATGGCTGTCCAGGAGTATTACTCCGGTTTCTTTGTTCTTTGGGCTGAATACACGGATATTGCCTATGCCACTATCACCGGAGAAACTCTCTGGTATTCAGGAAGTTAATAAAATTACTCAGAGAGATCAATTCTTAATGAAACTTCGGCCTGAATTTGAAAATGTTCGCTCTAATCTTATGAGTCGGCATCCATCTCCCTCTTTGGAAACATGTCTCAATGAAGTGCTCCGCGAAGAACAACGGATATTCACTCAGCACCAACTATCCCAACAATCATCCACTGGTCCCACTGAAGTTGCTTATGTAGCAAAAGGGAAACCCCCCAGACGCGACACTTTAACCCAGGATTTGAGCAAGATTCAATGCTTCACTTGTAAGGAGTATGGACATTATTCTTCTCAGTGCAGTAGAAAAGTTTGTAATTACTGCAAAGCTAGCGGACATATCATTTCTGAATGCAGGAAACGATCAGAAAATCGAAATTCCCGTGCTTATTCTGCCATTGCTTCTTCAGATTCTCACTCTGTGGCATCTGTTTCTCCGTCTTCATCCCTGTCTTCACAGCCATTTGCACCCAGCCCTTCTATCAACCCTGAAATAATTCAACAAATGATCCTCCAAGCATTCTCTACCTTAGGCATCTCAGGTAAATCATATCATATGACTTCTCCTTCCATGTGGTATTGTGATTCTGGAGCATCAAATCATATGACTTCTACTTCCAGACTCATGTCTAATATTAAATCATATGATGGGAAACTCCAAGTTCAGATTGCCAATGGAGGACACTTACCTATCACTGCCATAGGAAATATTCCACACAAATTGCCTTTGGATCATGTTTTTCTTTCACCTGGCCTATTTACAAATTTGTTATCTGTTGGACAACTTGTAGATAATCATTGTAATGTGTCATTTTCTTCTTCTGGTTGTGTTGTACAGGATCAGGGGACGGGACAGGTGATCGCGAAGGGGCCTAAGTGCGGCCGGTTGTTTCCGCTTAGTCTGCCTATACAACCTAGGGATGAATCTACTTCAGCTTTTTCATGTGTTCTTCAAAATAATGTGCATCTGTGGCACAAAAAATTAGGACATCCTAATTCAAACATATTGTTAACTTTGAAAAATTCTAGTTTGATTAATAAAATGCAGTTTTCTAATTCTGATGTCAATATTGATTGTTCTGTTTGCAAATTAGGAAAAAGTAAAGGTCTACCATTTTCTATGCATACCTCTATATCAGAAAAATGTTTTGATTTGATTCATAGTGACGTTTGGGGTATAACACCAATTATTTCTCATTCTCACTATAAATACTGTCACATTCATCGATGATCATAGCAGATTCACTTGGGTTTATTTTTTAAGGGCTAAATCAGAGGTGTTTGAGGTTTTTGGGACATTCCTTGCCTATGTTGAAACACAATTCTCCACCTGCATAAAGACTCCGATTTGATTCAGGTGGTGAATGTGTCAAATAGATTTCAAGAATTTCTCCAACAAAAGGGGATTATCTCACAATGAACCTGTCCTCATACTCCACAACAAAATGGCATTGTTGAACGGAATAATCGCCATTTACTTGACATGGTTTGTTGCCTGCTACTTGAATCCTCTGTTCCCCCTAGATTTTGGCAGGAAGCTCTCTCCACTTCCGCTCATCTTATTAATCGGCTTCCGTCTTCCAAACTTCAAAATCAGTCCCCATATTTCCGTCTTTTTAAATCTCATCCTACATATACACATCTTCGTCCTTTCAGATGTGTTTGTTTTGTTCATCTTTCTCCTTCTGAAAGGACAAAATTGTCTGCGCAAGCTACCAGATGTGTTTTTCTTGGTTACGCAACTCATCAAAAAGGATTTGTTTGTTATGATCCATCTGCCAAAAGAATTCGTGTTTCTCGACATGTGTTTTTTGAAAATTTATATTTTTTTTCTCAAACCCCTGATTCCTCCACTCCTATCACCATGACTAGATTACCACCTTTTTCATCCAACATTTCTTCATCTTCTGTTGAAAGGTTCAAACCTGGAATTGTCTATCGGCGACGGACGGAACCACTCACTGCTACAATACAACCCCTTCAAGAGACACCTGATCCGACTCCCCTAGCCACTCCACCCGCCCTAACTATGATGCCCACTCTTCGACGCTCCACACGTGTATCTTGGCCTCCTGATAGATATGGGTATTCTCATTCATCTTTTCTTGCCACTCTAGCGTCTGTTAACATTCCCACTTCCTATTCTCAAGCTGTGAAGCATGAATGTTGGCGGAAAGCTATGTCCGAGAAATTAGAAGCTCTACAGAATATTCATACATGGGATGTGGTTACCTACCCGCCTACAGTTCGACCTATTGGGTGTAAATGGGTTTATTCGGTCAAACTGAAATCTGATGGCTCACTAGACCGATACAAAGCTCATCTGGTCGCTCTTGGTAATCGCCAAGAATATGGCATCGACTATGATGAAACATTTACTCTAGTTGCAAAGATGACTACTGTCCGGATGATTATTGCCATTGCAGCATCTCAAGCTTGGCCCATTCTTCAGTTAGATGTAAAGAATGACTTTCTTTATGGTGATCTTAAAGAAGAGGTTTATATGCGCCTTCCTAACGGGTGTTCCTCTTTCAGTAGTTCAGATGTGGCTAAACTCAGGTGTTCCCTCTATGGCCTTAAACAAGCTTCTCGCGCTTGGTTTGAAAATTTTCGGGATGCCTTGCTTATGTTAGACTTCCAGCAAAGTCTGTATGATCCATCACTGTTTTTACATAAGTCTCCAAGTGGTATCACTATTCTTCTTGTTTATGTTGATGACATCATTATTATTGGAACGGATTCCACAATGATATCGAAGCTTCAATCCTCATTGCATCAATCATTCCATATGAAAGACTTGGGTCCCTTAACCTACTTCTTAGGTCTTGAAGTGCATCAAACAAAAAAAGGAATTATCTTGCACCAACACAAATATGCTCTAGACGTACATGAACTAGCAGGACTCCAGCAATCAACTCCAGTTGATACTCCTCTTGTAGTGAATTTGAAGCTCTCAAAGGATTGTGTGGATCTCCTTCCCGATGCCACGCTCTATAGGCAATTGGTTGGTAGCTTGATCTACTTAACTCATACCCGCCCCGACATTTCCTTTGTTGTTAACATGGTCAGCCAGTATATGACTCAACCAAGGCATCTTCATTTGGAGGTTGTCCGACGAATTATTCGTTACCTTCTTGGTATGACTACTCGTGGTCTATTTTTCCCTGCCAGCTCCCCGCTAAATCTCATTGCTTTCTCCGATGCTGATTGGGCGGGTTGTATTGACACCCGTCGGTCCACAACTGGGTGGTGTATGTATCTTGGCGATGCGTTGATATCCTGAAAATGTAAGAAACTAGATAAGGTTTCAAGATTTTCCACAGGAGCCGAATATCGCGCCATGTTTGCTGCCTGTGCTGAAATACTTTGGCTTCGTGGGCTACTCTCAGATCTCGGTTTTCCACAAAGCTCACTTACACCTCTCCATGCTGACAACACTAGTGTTATTCGTATTACAGAAAATCCAGTTTTTCATGAACGGACCAAGCACATCGAAGTTGATTGTCATTTCATTCGTGCTGAATATCTACGGGACGTCATTTCCCTACTGTTCATTTCCTCTGGCTTCCAGATTGCGGACATCTTCACGAAGGGACTTCCTTGCCCACGTCATCAATTCTTTTCCGACAAATTGATGCTTACTGATTCCCCCGCATTAATTTGAGGGGGGGTGTTAACGCAAGCCCATTATAATATAAGTTTTGCCCATCCATGACCCATCTGCAGAGCCCATTATGTTATAGACTTGTACAACAATACATACTAAAATAGGAGATTTGATTGATTGATACTAGTCAGACTTGTACAACAATACATACTAAAATAGGAGATTTGATAGATTGTAATTGTAGCCCAAATTGGGCATCTCTGATCTATAAATTACAATGGTGAATCCTCAAGGAGATCATTGAATACAATTCCATTCAGTCTTGTCTATGAGTAATAATTCTTTTGGCTTATTCGTGACACAAACGAGCATCTTAATTTATCAACTATTGATGCTACACCTATTTATGCTCTCAAATGCACTCATTCCTCATTATTATTGCGCAATTCATCACATTTTCTTGGGATGACTTTACAATCCTTGCAAATTCTCATTTATTACTTTTTAATAAAGTAGTATATTCATATCCTATTAGATCCACCTCTAAATGCCATAAGGTGATTATCCTCAAAATACCCATTAGACATTGCACGATCGAAAGCACCTGGAAGTCAAGAATAGCTTCACGTCTTTCTTTTGGCCAAATCGTCTCTCCTGTTGTAGTGTTATGTTATAACCATCTCCTTCCTTTCCTTCATGAACAAAGATGTCTTATGATACCTAATAGGTATATAGCTTGTACTGACCACTCACAAGTCCCAAAATTTTCATCACTTTCACTTTTGCTTGGGTGTACATAAAAACTTAAAATATTTAGGATTTTTGTATCCAATTACCATTATAACCTTGTCATGTGATTACCTTTACCTTTACAATCTTCCATTTTAGATGTCTACCAACTACAATGCCTACTCCATTTCTTGTATTACTCTCCTGAATAAAACCCTAAAACCTTCAATAATGTCTCTAGCCTATTTCCCCTCCTAGTCTCCTCTAAGCTATCCTCTTTTTTTGTAGTATCTACTAACACAACATTTTTCTTTGTTAAGAGTACACCAAGGTCATGAGAGGTCAATTATAATTTTTGAGCTAGCTTCTTCACGGACTATCACTTCGTAGGAATACCCTATTTGAACCGTTGCTCACTTGACACTGTAACTGGATTATGTTGCAGCACATCACCTTCAGAGAGCAACGTAGCCTTGGGATTAATTCTCAAAATAAAATCCATATGTAAATGCTAACTGTTCTTTATCTGAGCTTGAGACTGTTGCATGCTGACGTCCCAATGCGAACATCAAAAAGGGCAGGTGGGGGAGGTTAAAAAGACTGGGACCCCCCTTGAATAAAAGGTGCCTACGGGGACATCCGTAGGATAAAATTTCCCTTTGTGTGGCATATGAAGTTGAATTTAGTTTGTTTCTAGCACATCCTCAGGTTAGCTGTAATTAGTATTCTTTCTAACCTAATCTGTTTCATTTTTCTAAATACTGTGTCAATGATCACTTACTTCATATGTTGTCCATTAGACTGTTGAGTGTCTTCTCCATGATTAAGTTTTTCTGTTGATTCAGGTTCTTAACGAACTGTGTGTTTCAAGCAAAGGTGGTGGATGGATGCTGAAAAGTGGTGATGGAAAGCCAAGATGATGTTCATGACATACCTAGCATATGTAGCTGACCAGCGGTTATTCTTCTTTACTGTAATATTTGAAAGCTGGAGAGTAGTAATGTAGATGTTTTTGCAGTGTTTCTTACATTTTGTAGGCACATGATGAGGTTTCAAGTTTGGTTGAGATCAGCTGATGTTGTGAATGAAGGATTCCTTCAATATCTTACAGTTATTTAGTATGCTGATATATTTTTGGGACATCCATTTTTAGGTCAATGAGGAACTTGCAGTTAAGATTTTGGGGCATTCCATCTGTGCGGGGTTCATCTCAACCATATGATCTTATTGTGACACATATATGGTATTGCTAACGGCAGTGGGGAAGCTTCATTCAAAATTATGACTGCTTATTTCGAATTTTGTATAGAAAAGTTCTTGCTGAGATTGATCTCAATGAATGTCATGAAAACGAAACTAAAGGTCAAAACCACTTCATTGCATCTTCTCTTCTCATCCAACTGAATTTGACAGCTGCTTCCATTTGGTTTTGATGTCGGAATAATTATACTATATTAAAGTTGAGGGTTTTGAAGTTAATTTTGACCTAAAGTTATACCATGTTCTATAACTAATTCACTCTCTTCCCACTTTCAATATGTAATAATATTGTAACCACTCTAAGTCGTCTTCCTACTTTTCACTCTATGGAACAACTTCATTACCATCCCAAATCTCATTCTCCTCTTTTCTTTCTACTCCACTTCTCCTAGCTCATTTCTACTCTATCGGCTCTTGAATTGAGGAAAGAGATATTCTTATAATCTTCTCTTCTTATATTCTCTATTTAAAATTTTATACTATATTTAAACCTAATAGCTGTTAGAAAGTGCTTGAGGATGATTATGATCTAAATTTTTGTTTAATGGATCATAGAATATATTTTGCAATTGTTGGTGAACAGCTCGTGCTTAGCGCGGGTTATTGTGCTAGACTACTAGTAGTTGATTAAAGTAATAAAAATAAGAACATCAAAACTAGTGGAAATCACCCGTTTGACTACTATGAAGTTTTTTTTCTGTACCGGTCTTAAATAGCTTTTACTTTTCCACATGGGTTTGTTCTACTGGACCATCCAAATGGACTTGTTCGGTTCGCACCAAGTCCAACCTTCTTGATCAATTTGGTTTGTCAGACATTGCCTATTGTCCACTCCAAAAGAGGGAAACGAAGAGGAAAGAAACCTTCATCCACGCTTAATGTCATCTACCAGAATTATGGGAAATTGAAGCAGCTCATGCAATGTTCTCCGATGCATAAACAAAAGAGTGCAGTGCTGTTAATACTGTTGGGTTTTAATGAAATAAAATTCTTCCCATATCCTGATGGTTGAAACCTAACCATTCTAGTTCAACAGGTCATGGCAACAATTGTCCCATCCATGTTATTTGGTTACTAATGGTTCTCGGGGAAGATTCAGCAGTGTATTTTTTTTTCTTTCTTTTTCCATTTCCACTTTTTGTCTTGTCAGTAGCAAATCCTTTGGGCTGTTCTCTTCTGATGAGATTTTCTCGTGTTGTGGATTTCTGACATTGCTATGACTGTAATCTTAGCATTTCAATGCTATGTTTCATAGCTAGAATTCTGAGTTCCAACCAATTTTAAAAAAGTCACAAATAGCCTTTGGAATTATCAGAATTCCAACATTTCAAAGGTTGGATAGATCAATCGGGACTTGGAATTCCATGTGAGGGATAGCATTTGGAAAATTCCAAATTCTCCTCACCAGAATTCTTGCTAAATAACATGTGTTTATCTGCTAAATGTGACTCATCACCATCTCTGAGAGCAATTCGTACAGGATTAAATGAGAACCATGCCTTCTGTTATCTGCAATTGCTGTCCCTATAAATTCATACGATTAAGAGCTATGAACCTCCATTTGTCTTATATGATAAGTGGTCTTTGCAGATTTTGGAAAAATATGAAACATGGACTGTACTATGCTGCAGTCGGGATGGAAAGATCTTCCAAGCTCATTCTCTCATTGAATATAGCTCCTCTTCAGAGAAAGTTCAAGGTTTTGTCGTTCCACCCATCATCTCCATCAGGCCCTCTAACTGGAAGTTCTAAAACCTATAGCATTTTGTTCATAGATCTCCTTCCTTTACTGTTTTACCTATTATGATTTTTTATTACCTGAAAGTGTAAAGCCAACTTTACCATTAAGACTGTGTGGTCAGTTTATATTCCCAAGCTTTACCTTTTTCTTTGAGGAAGGTCAAAGTAAAGAATCTACACCCTTTTATCTAATCATATCACAAAATCTGTCGCTGACTCAATGCTATCAACCTAGGTGCCAAAGCAGCCTAAATCAAGGCTTTAAATCTTGGTGCTGGTATTTGTATTGATCAGGACCGGGATGAGTCAATGCCGCTTATATCGGTCCATGTTGTCCGTGCTGCACTCGTACGACGGCTTCCATCCTAAAAAAACGTATTAAATTTTTTTCATAACATTCAGAAAAATAAGTAAATAACAGGAACCTAGAAAAAATATTCAAATTAAGCTATGTAAATAAATACTTAACATCAGTTACAGATGTTTAGTGTTGGGGAACATATGAGTCATTGACTCGATTGATGCTCATGACTTCATGTAAATCTTTAATCACGGAAAGAGCACAAAATTAACAACATTTTACAAAGATTCATGGGCTTAACAATTTGGAAAGGGAAGATTTCAAAAAGGTCCTTAAGTTTCTATCTTATTTCAAAAAAGGACAAAAGTTTTACAGGAAGTTTCCAATTAAGGATATCTGTCAATTTAAAACTATTTTCCGGCAACTTTTTTTCCGAATCTTTTTAAAATACCTAAATTGCTCTATATTGAAATAAAATTTTCCTTCAATTCCTCTATATTTTCCTCATTTCCTTCATCAATGTTATCAAGGTGATCAAGGACAACCCGTGTTCCCACAACATTCGGGGCTACTAAAACCATGTCATAGCTTTAAATGAAAGGTAATTTGTGTATTTTCAAAATATTAAGGAAAAAATGCTAGAAAATGCCTTTAAATGGCCGATGTCCTTAATTGAAAACTTACAAGAAAACTTAAGGATTAAATCGAAAAGTTTTGAAACTTTTATCCTTTTTTGAAATAGGATAAAAACTTAAGGCCTTATTTGAAGTTTTCCCATTTGGAAATGACAATACTCTGAAACATAATTTAATATTATAGTTCATATTCCAAGTTGGAAGCCTGAGATCTGAGCATCAGAAATGGGAAGTGGGGAAGAAGTCTACTATCTTCAATCAAAATCTCAGTAACAAATGGAGCATTGGGCTGGTCGGAACCTTTGGTCGTCCTCGTCGTCACCACCATCACCCTCACATCAATCTCCTCTATGGGTGGATAATATCGTGCACCAAAACCGTGACCAAAAGGATAGAATATCTCAATGAATCTGATGATGCCAAAAAGTGTTTCGGGCACCACCGGTCAAGTGATAAGCAATTAATGTGAATATTAATGGAGAGAGAAAGAAAGAGTTTATAGTGGTTCGGTCAGTGTGACCTACGTCCACTTCAACTGGTGAATTTACTGCTCTGGGGAAGAGATTACAAAGCAAAAGATTACAATGATAGTGAAAAAGTGGATAAGAGTTGTCCTCCTTCCCAGTGTTGACGGGACTCTCTTCTTATACTCTTCCCCTAACGGATGGGGACGATTCCTCAGCGACGTACGCTCCATTCTAGTGGAGTCTTCCGAACCGCCCTCAACAGACGAGCAGATAAGATCTCATCCGCAGGACTTGGCAAAGCTGGTAGATGGAACGATGCGCGCGCGGACTTGTCATTCGATGGATCTGGACCCGGCCCTTAATGGGTGGATTTAGATCTGGGCTCATCACGGACTTGGGTCAGTTAGACCTGGGCCCATCATGGACTTGGGTCAGTTAGACCTAACCCGCTATCGTGGACCGAGCCACTTGGGCCTAACTCGTCATTGCGGACTGAGTCATTTGGGCCTGGCCTATCATTTGCCCCTCAGTGTCTCGCGTCAAAGAAGACTTTGAAAGGGAGACATTTGGAATATCCAGGCTTCTTCATGCCAAGCAATTTGTAGTTTTTCTAGAAACTGTCCGTATCCGTCGTTCGGGTTTCACAGCAGAGTCCTTCCGGCGGTTTATTCCTTCTTTGAATTTTACGGAAGAATTCTTGTGGTTCAAGACTCTTCTCCTTTGATCTCTTGGCCTTGGGTTCCTTCTCCTTGAAAACCCTAGAGTACAGGTTATAAATAGAGAGGGCTTTTGCCCATTTTGCTTTTCACATAGGGTTCTTTCTTTTCATCTTCTTCTTGTCAAAAAGAGAGGAGGCAGCCACTTGAATTTCTTTGTTGTTCAAAATAAGAAGAAGAGAGTATAAACCCATGAGACAGCAAGAGATAGGGGAGGTACAAGACAACCACCCGCCGCGAGGTGCCGGCGACGGACGGGCAGCAGCGTCTGAGGTGCTGGGCGAGCTGTTGCAGGCGGCGGACAGGGCAGGGTCGGGCTGCGGGCGCCCCCCTGGTGCAGACGATGAGGCAGCGGTCGGGGCTCCCCAGGCGTGGGCGCCCCTGCTGCGGGCGCGGTGCTGGTCGACGACGGGGGCCTGGGCGCCCCAGCTGCTGTGTTTGCTGATGTGGGCCCGAGCGCCCCTGCGCTTATGCTTGTTGACGAGGGGGGACAGGTCTCCCCGGGCGTGGGCGCCCCTGCTGCCGGGCGTCGTGCAGCCCCTGCTGCTAGAGCTGGTGGGCGTGCAGCCCCTGTTGTTACTGGAGAGTGTGCAGCCACTGCTGCTGCTAGGCGCGGTGGACAGGGCGCCCCTTGGGTGCTCCCACTGCAGCAACGAGGAATCCGGCCCAGCCTGTTATTGGTGGAGAGGTGAATTCGGGCGCCGCGGCGGTGGGCACTGCACGTCTTGGTCGCAAAAAGTATCGAGGAAAAGTGGTTGTCGATGACGACAGGTCCAAGGTGAGCACCATTACTAGCGTGTTCAACACTGATGATGATATTTTGAAGATAGCTTCCTCTTA
This sequence comes from Cinnamomum chago, assembly GCA_038049695.1. Classification (NCBI taxonomy): domain Eukaryota; kingdom Viridiplantae; phylum Streptophyta; class Magnoliopsida; order Laurales; family Lauraceae; genus Cinnamomum; species Cinnamomum chago. The sequence continues at coordinate 44,515,605 of CP142455.1, read as the reverse complement.
TCGCATTCCTCCCACTGTGCTATGTCGTCGGGCTGAAACAGACGAGCCCGCTTGCGACGACTCCTCGGGTGAGATCGCCATTTACGAAGAGATGCTCGAAGCTGGGCTTAGGTTCCCCATGCCCTCCTCCATTTGTCGCGTTCTTCATTACTTCTCACTGACCCCGAGGCGGTTAGCACCCAATGGTTGGAGGGTTCTGCTTGGCTTTCTTGCACTATGGAGGAGGGTTCATCACGAGGATGCTTCTCCTGTGGAGTTCCATGCAGCTTATAGCCTGACTGAGTCTCCGGCCCCAAATAGGGGATGGTACTACCTTACCCCTAGGGGTGGCAAGCTGCTTACGGGTCTACGTTCCAACTGCCACAGTTGGAAATCCCGTTTCTTCTTTGTTGGCGGAGAGTGGGCCTCTGAGACAGACCGGGTATTGGTGCCAACTCGATGGGGAGACGCCAGGAGACCTGGTAAGCCACCCTACTTTTTCCCTTCATTAATATTTCTTATGTGCTTACTTGTTGCCCTTTTGTAGACGCGCCAGTACTCTCCACGAGTCAGGAACGGAAGCTGCATGCTGTGAAGGATTGTCCTGAAAAAGACCTGGGGGTTCTCTTACCCAAAGAGAGTAGCGGAGCTAGTGGACCTAGTGGACCCTCTCAGACACCTCCCGTGAAGAGAAAAAGTACTTCACTTCTGCTTTTTTTTTTTATCTTCCATGCTTAAATGACATTTTTGCTTCTGCAGCAGTAGATAGAGAGATGATCGGGGCTCTCCTTTCAAGTAAGAGTGCCCCTCCTTCCAAGGCGGTGAGGGTAGACAGCACCACAAGGGGAGACTCCCCGCCAGTGTCTTTCAGGGCTAGCTCTCTCGCATCTACCCCTTCAGCGGGGGCACGACTGTGTTCCCATAGGGCGACCTCTCCCACAGTGTTGCCCCAGCTAGCGACCTCTTTTGCCCCGATTGCTATTCGAGAGTCTTCCTCTCCAGCTGCACCTTCTGCCCCTCATTCGTGTCCCCCGCGCCCGGGGGCTCCTGCAGGGGCGTCCATTTGTGCTGGGCCGATGCTAGGCAATGCTCAGGTGATTCGGGAGAAGCTTGGGAGATTTGTGTTTCCCCCTGAGGTCACGCAGATCAATTCTTTGGGTACCGAGAGGGTCATTGATACATTCTTAGAGGGTCTGGCTCAGGTAAAGGCTTTCTGTTTCCTTTTCTCCCAGACTTTCTCCTTCTTTTTTTTTATGTGTGTGCTCTCATTTTCTTTGTTTCTTATGGCTCCAGACTTCCACTGCATCCGTCTGCTTATTGTTAAGGGCCCGACACAACACTCAGCTGAAGCAGGAGAATGAGAGCATGCAAAAGGAGCTCTCCATTGCTCAGAGGAAGATTGCTGCTCATGAAGCTGCTAGGGGAGCTTCTGAGGCTGATCTTGCGATGGCCCGTGAGAGGGCGACCAGGGCAGAGGCTGATCTCTCGTCAGCCCACGAGAAGGCGACCAGGGCAGAGGCTGATCTCTTGTCATCCTGCGAGAGGGCGACAAGGGCAGAGACTGAGCTCTTGTCATCCCTCGAGAGGGCGACCAGAGCAGAGACTGAGCTGGTGAAGGCCCTCGAGAGGGCTTCACTCATGGAGGCTGAGCTTGCACAGACCCGCGAGAGGGCGTCGCTCAGAGAGACTGTCGTGGCGACAGAGATGAAGGCCGTGCGTGATAAAGCTTCTCAAGCTGAGAGGGAGCTAACGGAGGGCATTGCCTATGCCTTCATTGATGGGTATGAGGAGCTTCGAGGGAAGATTTCTGTTGCTTTCCCTGACCTCGACCTTTCATGCTTTTTGCCAACCGAGGAGCCTGATGGAGGTTCTGATGACACAGAGGATGGCGAGGAGGATGGCGATGAGGAGGGGAGCCATGAGAGTGACTAGGGTATAGGAGACTTTGATACGTTTCATTACATGTAGTTTTTTATTCTTTTTTTTTAAGAAGGCAATTTTGTGGCCTAACTATTGGAATGAATAAAATATAGAACTTTATATTATCCACTGCTCATGATAAAAGAACATTTTACAAAGTGCTAAAAAAATTGAACTCCCCCTTTTTACCGCTTTTTTCCCCTTCATATGTCACTGGTAGTATTTCTTCAGGTGTTCTGCATTCCACGGATGAGGTAAGACTTTCCCTTCCAAATTTTGAATCCTGTAAGTGCCTGGTCTTACCACCTCTGTTATGAGGTAAGGACCTTCCCAACTTGGGCCCAGTTTGCCTTCACGAGAATCCTTAGTGGCGAGGATTACCTTCTTAAGGACCAGATCTCCGGGTTGGAGAGGGCGAGGCTTTACCCTTGAGTTATAGTATTTTGCCATGCGCCGCTTATATTCTGTATTGCAGACGTTGGCCATCTCCCTTGCTTCATCCACCAAATTGAGGTTGATGTGAAGTCCCTCCTCATTGGTGTCGGGGTCATGGTGCTGGACCCTAAGAGAGTGGACTCCAATCTCAACAGGGATGACTGCCTCAGTCCCAAAGGCGAGAGAGAAAGGTGTTTCCCCGGTTGGAGCTCTTAGCGTGGTCCGATAGGCCCACAATACTCCCAGAAGTTCGTCGACCCAAAGGCCCTTCGCTCTTTCAAGCCTTGCCTTCAGGTTACGGAGGACCGTTCTCACCATGACCTCCGCCTGCCCGTTTGCCTGTGGATGTGCCGGGCTGGAATGGGGCTGCTTTATCTGAAGGTCGGAGCAAAACGAATTGAAAAGTCTATTATCGAATTGTTTTGCATTGTCACTGAGGATGGCATGTGGGATCCCAAAGCGGCAGACTACGTTTTTCCAGACAAAGTCTTTCACTTTGGAGTCTGTGATCCTCGCCAAGGGTTCCGCCTCCGCCCGCTTCGTAAAGTAGTCGATGGCGACCACTACAAATTTACATTGTCCTTTACCCAATGGAAGGGGGCCTAAGATGTCGATCCCCCACTTGGAGAAAGGCCATGGGCTCATGATGGTAGTGAGTTCCTCTAGGGGCTGCCTTGGCACAGTGGCAAAGCGCTGGCATTTGTCACATTTTCTGGCAAACTCTTTGGCGTCCCCTAGCATGCTGGGCCAAAAGAAGCCTTGCCTAAGTACTTTGTGAGCAAGGGAGCGCCCGCCCGAGTGGTTCCCACAAATTCCTTCTTGGATTTCCCTCAGGGCATAATCAACCTCTTCGGGAGAGAGGCACCTCAACAGGGGTAAAGAGTAGCCCTTCTTGTAGAGGACATCTTGCAAGAGTGTGAACTTGGAAGCTCTCATCCTCACCTTCCTCGCCTCAAGGGGGTCCTCTGGCAGTGTACCCTCTTGGAGGTACGCCCTTATCGGGGCCATCCAGCTTTTTTCAGCTGTAGCACAGTTGATGTTTGCAGTGCTTTCATTCAACTGGCTGGGTTCGAGCTGGTGCCCAAGGAATGCTAGTTCGCCTGGTGAGGTCTCTATGGATGAGGCGAGCCTGGCAAGTGCATCGGCGACAATGTTACTCTCCCGAGGGATGTGACTGATTTGGAAGTGCTGGAATTGCGGGATCAATTTTTTCACTATGCTGAGATAATCCTGCATTCTTACTTCCTTTGCTTCGAACTCGCCCTTTACTTGATTGACTATCAGCTGAGAGTCGTTGTAAGCAGTAAGGCATCGGGCGTTTATTTCGAGCGCCAACTTCAAACCAGAGAGGAGAGCCTCGTACTCGGCTTCGTTGTTGGAAGCTGTAAAGTGGAACTTCACTGCATATTTGAGGGATGTGCCATCGGGGCTGATCAAAATGAGACCCGCTCCACCTCCGTTACTGGTCGCGGAGCCGTCAACATAAAGTTTCCATAGTGGTACTGAGGGACTCTGGGCGCCAGGCTGAGAAATAGGGAGCAACGGGGCGCCCAAGGTAGAAATTTCTTGGGCGCCCTTGGCTGAGAGTGTCTAGGCGCCCAGGGGTGCTGGGAGTGCCTGGGCGCCCAGGGGTGCTTGCATTGCCTGGATGCCCAGGTCTTGGGCGCCCAGGGGTGTCTGGTCCTCTGCGGAGGCCTGGAGATCTGGAGTTGTAGGCGAGGCGAGCTCATCTGTTTCCTCATCTACTTGTGTGAACTCCGCTACAAAGTCTGCCAAGACTTGTGCTTTGACGGCGACCCTCGGCTTGTATTGGACATCGAATTCGTCCAATTCGACTGCCCACTTGAGGAGTCTCCCGGACACATCCGGCCTTCCTAAAACTCCCTTCAAAGGTTGATCAGTAACCAGCACAACTGTATGACTCTGGAAATAATGCCTTAGGCGCCTTGCCGTCGAAATGAGGGCAAGCGCCAGTTTTTCCAGCCTCGAGTACCGAGCTTCTGCCCCCCTGTATGCCCTGCTCACATAATAAATGGGCTTTTGTATCCCACCATGTTCTCTGATGAGGACGGAGCTAACTGTTGTCGAGGAAACAGAGAGGTACAAGTACAGGGCTTCACTTGGCGGAGCATGAGAGAGGAGGGGAGGTGTGGTCAAGTAGGCTTTGAGTCCTTGGAAGGCCTCCTCTGCCTCTGGTCCCCATTCAAAGGCTTTCCGAAGGGCTTTGAAGAAAGGTAGGCATCTGTCTGCAGACTTGGAGATGAATCTGTTCAGTGCTGCAATTCTTCCATTTAGTTGCTGGAGCTCTTTGGTAGAGGAGGGCGACTTCATGTCGAGGATGGCCTTGATTTTATCGGGGTTTGCTTCAGTTCCCCTCTGGTTGACCATAAAACCCAGGAATTTTCTTGATCCCATGCCAAAGGCGCACTTCTCCGGGTTCAACTTCATGCTGTATGATCTGAGAACATTGAAAGTTTCTCGAAGGTGTTTGATGTGATCTGCCGCATCAAGGCTCTTCACCAGCATGTCGTCGACATAAACCTCCATCGTTCGCCCTATCTGGGACTGAAACATCTTGTTAACCAACCGCTGATAGGTTGCACCTGCATTTTTTAGCCCGAAGGGCATGACTCTGTAGCAGTAAGTGCCCCCTGGGTTGATGAATGATGTTTGTTCTTGGTCTGGAGGGTGCATGCTGATCTGGTTGTACCCAGAATATGCGTCCAAGAAAGTGAGCAGTTCGTGTCCTGCTGTGGCATCAATAAGCAGGTCAATCCTTGGTAGCGGGTAGCTGTCTTTCGGGCACGCCTTGTTGAGCTCAGTGAAGTCAGCACAAAAGAGCCATCTTCCATTTGCTTTAGCTACCATCACGACATTGGAGAGCCATTCAGGATACGCCACTTCCCTGATCGCCCCATTCTCAACCAGCTTTCTCACCTCATCGCCCATTGCTTGAGCCCTTTCAGTGGAAGCGCTCCTCAGCTTTTGACGAACGGGCTTGTAGCTAGTATCGATATTGAGGCGGTGGGTGGCGATACTAGGGTCAATTCCTTCTAAGTTCGCGTGAGACCACGCGAAGACGTCCATGCTGCGCTTCAGCAACTCTACTAGCTGGCAACCAAGATCTTCTGGGAGAGTAGAGCCAAGGTACACTTTTCTGTCTGGATGCTCCTCGTCCAAGACCACAGGGGTGAGCTTCTCCACTAGCTCTCCTCTCTCAATGGTGGCGTCATCCCTTGGATCAAGGGTCTCAATCTGCAATGCTTCCTGTGGTTTTTTATCTTTTATTGAGGAGATATAGCACTCCCTGGCGGCCACCTGGTTCCCCCTGACCTCTCCGATTCCATTTGAGGTTGGAAAGCGGAGGATGAGGTGATAGGTGGAGGGGATAGCTTTTAATGTATTGAGGGCAGGTCGCCCTAATATGATATTATAAGCTGACGGGCAGTCTATCACCAGGAAATTGACCATGATCGTGGAGCTTCTAGGTGCTACTCCGGCGGTGACTGGCAGTGTAATTGCTCCCAGGGGGTACATTTTCTCCCCTGAGAATCCGATGAGAGGTGACTTGACAGGTCGCAGCCTTTCCCTGCCTAGGCTCAACTTGTCATAAGCGTCTGCGTACAGAATATCAGCGGAACTGCCACTATCCACTAGGATCCTTCGCACCTGGAAATTGGCGACGATCAGGGTGATTACCAGTCGGTCATCGTGGGGGAGCTGTATTCCTTCCAAGTCCCTATCCGAGAAGGATATGACCTCGCCATCACCATGCCTAGGCGCTTTGGATGGGCGTGCTTCATCAGTGTGTCTGGCCTTTCTGGCATGGGCCTTCATTGCTGAGAACGACTCCGCCGATCCCCCAGAGATAGTTTGAATTTCTCTAAAGGGGTGTTGATTCTCTTGGCGACGAGGTGGTGACGGTGCTTGGGCCCTTCCAGCGACATACTGGCGCAGGTGTCCCCGCTGGATGAGGTCCTCAATCTGCTTCTTGAGTCATAGCAGTCGTCGGTGTCATTGCCATGGTCGCGATGAAAGCGACAATACTTGTTAGGATTTCTGCGATTTGGGGGAGACTTCATCTTCCCCGGCCATTTGACAGCGAGATCATCTTGGATCTGTAACAAGATGTGTCTGACTGCTGCATTGAGAGGGGTGAAGGCTTGTCTATCTCTCTGAGGAGCTGGACCGAGTCTCTCTTTGACAGGTATCCGCTCCGTCCTGCTTCGCTTGTTGCTGTTCTCCTTCCTGTCCTCTCTGTCTCGCACCTTCCCCTTGCCTTCTGGTCTGGAGGACTCCCCTCACCTAGCCCTGGTGATGCCCTCAGCGTTCATGTACTTCTGGGGTTTTGCCAGCAGTTCAGGAAAGCTCTTTGGCGGGCGCTTCATCACCGAGAAGAGGAAGCTTGAAGGACGAAGGCCTCCCAGGAAGGCTGTCATGGAGACCTTGTCGTCGGGCTCTTCGACTTGAAGTACCTCCTCGTTAAAACGAGTGAGATAGCTCCTGAGGCTTTCATTTTTATCCTGCTTTATGCTGAGCAGGTGTGTGGCGGGCTTCTGGTGGCGGCGTCCTCCAATGAAATGTGACACGAAGGACTTACTCAACTCTGCAAAGGTGGAAATGGAGGCTGGGGCGAGACTGGAGAACCATTGCCTTGCGGAACCCTTCAACGTGGTAGGGAATGCTCTACACATGATCTCGTCGGAGATGTTGTGTAGTTGCATTAGAGTTTTGTAAGTCTCTAGGTGGTCCAGTGGATCCTTTGTCCCGTCAAAGGTTTCCATGGTTGGCATCTTGAACTTTTTTGGAAGTGGGTAGTTCGCCACGCTGGTTTTGAACGGTGTGTCCGTTCGCTGTACCAGGTAGTCTATTGATTCTGGTACCTGTGCCTTCATGGCGTTGAAGACATTGCCAATCTGATTTTACATTTCCTTGATCTTTTCATCCCAACGATTGGGGGCCTCTCTGGACTGACCTTGGAGATAACTCTCATCTTCCAGGCTATGGTTTTCACTTCCCCCCTCCTGAAAAGAAGGATCCTCATCATTGGAAGTAGAGGGAGGAGGTGGAAGTCCACCGCGATTTGACCCTCCTGGGGCTCCACCCGGAGGTGGAGGCACGTCGAGATGAGCACGACCTTCAAGGTCGACCAGGAGTCTTCCGTGTGGGACGACAGGGGGAGCTCCAGCAGATGTGCCCTGGGCGTGGGCGCCATGAGGATGGGCGCCCAGGGTGCCATGAGGATGGGCGCCCAAGTGTGTTCCTCGACCCTGGGCGCCCAAGTGTGTTCCTCGACCCTGGGCGCCCTGGGAATGGGCGCCCAGGTGAGGGTGGTGTCGGACGGCGCCTCGACCCCGGGCCCCATGTGGACGGGCGCCAAGGTGAGGTGCCCCTCTACGTGGAGCAACAGGTTGCTCTGGGCACGTTACTTCCTGCGGTCCTGCACCAGCTAGTGCTCCTCCCTGCCCTGCCAGCATGAGCTGTAATATTTGCTGGTTCTGAGTCACCAGCTGCTACATGGTCTCCAGCATCTGTTGAGGAGAGGGAGCGGGAGCATTCGGTGCAGGGTTGGTCGGTGGAGGATTACCCTCGCCCTCCCGAGAGGGATTACCATCTTGTCGCCTTGTTGACCTTGTGGTGATCGACATAGTTTTGAAAAAAGGAAATTTTTTTTCGTTAGGGTTGGTCGGTGGAGGATTACCCTCGCCCTCCCGAGAGGGATTACCATCTTGTCGCCTTGTTGACCTTGTGGTGATCGGCATAGTTTTGAAAAAAGGGAATTTTTTTTCGTTCCCACAGACGGTGCCAAACTGATGATGCCAAAAAGTGTTTCGGGCACCACCGGTCAAGTGATAAGCAATTAATGTGAAAATTAATGGAGAGAGAAAGAAAGAGTTTATAGTGGTTCGGTCAGTGTGACCTACGTCCACTTCAACTGGTGAATTTACTGCTCTGAGGAAGAGATTACAAAGCAAAAGATTACAATGATAGTGAAAAAGTGGATAAGAGTTGTCCTCCTTCCCAGTGTTGACGGGACTCTCTTTTTATACTCTTCCCCTAACGGATGGGGACGATTCCTCAGCGACGTACGCTCCATTCTGGTGGAGTCTTCCGAACCGCCCTCAACAGACGAGCAGATAAGATCTCATCCGCAGGACTTGGCAAAGCTGGTAGATGGAACGATGCGCGCGCTGACTTTGTCATTCGATGGATCTGGACTCCACCCTTAATAGGTGGATTTAGACCTGGGCTTATCACGGACTTGGGTCAGTTAGACCTGGGCCCATCATGGACTTGGGTCAGTTAGACCTGACCCGCTATCGTGGACCGAGCCACTTGGGCCTAACCCGTCATTGCGGACCGAGTCATTTGGGCCTGGCCCATCAGAATCTACCATGTCCTTTTGCTCCATCTTTGGCCCAATCTATGCTTCTACTTGCTTCATCTCTGTCATTGTGCATTAGAGAAGAAAGGCAACTAAGGCCAGGGCCATTGCTGAAGGGATGATAAATAGGTGTTGGAATCAAGTGCCCTTTTAATGGAGGTGAGAGCTGGGATTCGGTTACATCAGCTGATGGTGATCCATGCAAGGAAATTTGAAGCGGGCCATCTGATGGTGGCCAACAAAAAATCGAAGACAACAGATCTCAAAGTAGACCTTTTTACCACAAAATTGAAAAGCGTGCCATTTGAGGGTGGGTTTAATCCTTGATATTGCAATTGCTATCTCACAGTAGCCACCAAAAGTTTTGCATTATTTAGTGACCATATATAATGACAGCTAGTCAAGAGTAAGAATTCTGCCCAAGTTCGAAAGTTTTCTGCTCCAGATAAGTGACATTATTTTCCATCTAGGTGCCGTTCTCCCAGATGGAACGTTCACTTCTCTGTCGAAGTTTCTTCTTCCTCCGGAACGTGTACTATTCCTCTCTCTCTTGCTCCATTATCTGTTTCCTTGTCTAGGTTTGGATTTCTGCTAAGACTACGCTAACTCCAGTTTTTGGTGCTGATGAGCGCATGTGCCACTACTAATGGAACCCAGACCCAACCTAGTAATTTCAAGTGAGATTTTGCCCCATAGATATCTAGCTGATAATTGGGGAACTTTCTTATCATTCTTGGCATGATTTATAAGCAGAGGATCTGCCTTTGACGAAGACAATTGTGATTGAAATGGATGAACCCTGAACTCTGTAGTTATGCGTTCCATTCTCACAACCAAGTACATTTATTTAAGAGTATGAGTCACTGTATTTACCATACTTTATCATACTAATGAGGCATTTTACAAGTACAATCTTGAAAATTGTTAAAGTCATCAGTTGGCGTGTCTGGCACATGACATGGAATATTCATAATAAAAAAAGCTATTCTAGGAAGAACTACGGAGGCTCTTCCACTAGTTCTAGAATCATCACATCTGAAGTGCTAAACGATAATAGAGTCATCTATGGATCTTGCTCAATGTGGGTTTGTCAAGATTGGGATCATCATAAAGTGACAATGTGGTTCCTATGATCTTCCTCGTAGATGTCACCTAACAGATTTTCCACAAAAATCACTGACATCAGCATTGCTTGGAGACTCTGAGTCCATAATCCCTTTAATCTGTTGAAATGTCATCCAGAAGTTTGATCAGGTAATCATGTTGTCCAAGGCCAAGCGATCTTATCTAAGTTTCCAGTCTTTTATTGAAACATTCTATTGTGTTTGTTTTTCTTCTGCTGTTTCCCTGGGATGCCTGCTCATGGGGTGTAAATGTTACACTCTATCTCCTAATCTTTCAGGCTACACAGGATCCACACAAGATAAAGCAGAGAGATTGTCCTAAAAATGGAGGTGACGAACTAAAATATTGGAAGTCACTGTCCACAAGTGAAGGCACATGTACAATCATGATTCAAAATAGCAGCCGCTATATATTGGTTGTAACAATTGAGGCCACTACACTGTTTTGAAAATAACGGCACTACGGACTAAAACCTAGTAGAGCCAAGCAGTTTTAATTTAAAACATTATTTTTCCCATTTCTTCTCTTCAATAGCCCTCCCTAAAGTTGTATCTATCCTTATATGGTTTCAAATCACTAAAAAAATACAAGATTGATTGTTGCACAAGATTTGAGTTCTTTTGACTACTAGAAAATTCACATCGCTACGCCGTTATCTTGTGTTTTAGCCACTGGCCACTACCCGCCACAACATCTATTTTGTTCTTTGTGTCCAACTAAACATGGCATCTCCTGGGCAAATATGAAAGTCCACGTGTATAATCTCATATTTGGAGAGGTTTGAACCCCAGCTCATGATTAACACTGGTACCCTCTACCTAGGCATCATAAACGAACAATGGTACATAGCAATCAAACAAAACATCACTTCTAAGAACACTAAGAACTAATGAAAGTGAGAAGTAAGAGACCTCTTCTAAATTCTGACAGTTACGAGGCATGAAAGTGGCCTCATGAGGAGCAGGAGCCATGGTCCTCACTACATCATTGGCTGTGGGCTGGATAGAATGGTACGAGTATCAAGTCGGGAACTGCACCAGCCAACAGGTATGGAAAATCACAGTCCTCTATATGCAAAGAATGTCTCGGTTAGTTAGTGGATATATCACAAGCATATGAAACATATGCAGAGATAAAACCCAAGGAAAATTAAAAAAAAAAAAAACACACCGGCAAGTCATTGGACCTCTAAAGCTCTACCCTCTCCACTTCTGTCACATTCTTGATCATGCTTTCTTAAATCCATCAGCAATTTGATTTCCTCCATGTATTCTACGAACAAGTCTTGCATCATCATTGATCATGCCTTCCTGACTTCTCACCCAATAGATTACAGTATTCCTTGTTTTCTTTGAACATGCATTCCTGCAACACAATTAAAAGTGATGTACCACCATACAATACATGCCGAACCAATCATGACTCAGCTAGCAAAAGCAATGACGATCACTGCCTAGGTGGCACAAGGATGGTTTGCTATTGCTTCACCATGCTCTCCAGAATTTGGACTCTCTCTTAATCTCTGATGGTGGCACCATCAAACTGGTAGGGCATATATCTTCGACTTTGCCTCCTGCCCTTGCATTGACTCTTCTCTTCCACCACCCAGTAAGTTCTTGGATGTTTTACTGTTAGAACTGCACTTGTACCTGAGACTCTACATGTACAGCCACTACCATCTCCCTGGCCACCAGCCCTGTTTGCATCTCTGGAGCCTTTTAAGTCTCCCAATCATTCTCTACTGTATCCACATGAGGCGGCTATATTCCTTATGAAAAGCTGAGAAATCGCACTTTAATGACTTATTGGGTGTACTGTGGCTCAGAGCAACTCAACGTAAGTAGTTTGCAGAATAATCTTGAGATCTTTCCTTTGCAGGGATATTACCAGCCTACCAGTCCTCCAGCGCAATCATGTGTCCTCAAACTGATTAGGCCAACTACAACTGTTGTCTGAAGGAGAAGGGGCAATTCCATCACCTCTTGATTATCTTGTAAAGCATGAAACCAGTACATCTCTCCACCTTCTCAAAACAATGAGAAGCTAATCATGATAAAATTCCTCAATAGCCTCTCTCACAACCTCATTTCCATCCCCCGTAAAATCACAATATGGAGCAAAGCTGACTAACAGATTTGGGTACCAGACACATTAAAAGGACAGATGAGCATCTAAACACGATGTCAAAAGCATTTCAGAACGAAATAATTACCTGGTCACACCCAAGAAGAGTGCAAGAATCGGACGCAATACCTAATTGCAGGGCCCTTAACTCTATGTTTGGGAGGGGAGGGGAGGGGACGGGAGGGAAAATTAATTTTGCCTCATCTTGTTTGGATAACAAAAACGTAGGGGAAAGAAAAATGAAAAAGTATTACTTTGTTTGTTTGTGAGGTAGAAAGAATAAGAAATGAAAGGACAATTTAGTAATTTCCCTCCCCCACTCATATTTTCCCCCATTTTTTAAGGAAAAATTTTAGAGTGGGCCCAACACTAATTTTACCCCAAAATTCTCATCCCCCTTCCCATACACCCTCAATTTCAACATTCCCTCCATTTTCCCCTTCTTTTTTTTCCTTTCCCTCATTTTACCTCATTCCCAAACGATACCTAAGACATTTAGTTGAGCGAAGTAGAAATGAAACATTAAAGGAATCATCGAAATGGAGAAATTATGAATGGAACGCATTTCATCATGTCATATTGTCATCATATCGTTTCAGAAAATAAGGCCCCCCTTAACTAAGACTCGAGTTCTCGGCAACCACAGAAGCACTACACTACACGTAGTCCATAACCTGCTAATAAGAAACCCAGCGTGAAATCCAAAAGTTTTTTTTTTGTGAGTTGCAACACGGCAACAAGAAACACTGAATCATGAGATTGAAAACTTTTACGGCTACAAACATCCTCACTTTCTTGCCATGTATAATTCTTGAACCAAAACAACCCTACAGAGAAAATCTATTCTCCTTATAGTTTTTTTTTTTTCAAACAGAGGATCCATTTCATTGTGCCCCTTAAGGCACAAAATTGACAGTCATGTGTCACACTAACAGCTACTATCCAATGTAAATTTTTTATGCATAGGTAGAAAGAAGACATAACTAACGCAACAAACAGAAAGAAGACATATCTTCTAGAAACAAGTTCTGGGGTTCTTTCCCAGAATCCCAAATACATACAAACACATTTCGCGAGCCATTTTCTGTGATTTACTTGGAAGAAGAAGATGATCTTGTTGTTGTTGTATGATTGCCACAGAACTCAAACACCTCTGGTTTCATCCTCTCCACAACGAAATGCGCCATTGAAGCGCACGACTCTACCATATTCTCCCTACACAAGAACCTCTCGCTGCAAACCCTCTCCACCTCCCGGTCGAAATCATGCACGAAAATGTGCGTAGCGCCGCCCCCTCTCTTGCTTCTCGCCAGCACCGCCGCGGTGAAGATCGCCGACATCCTGCCCGGCGCAGTCGGGCTATACCCTCGCGGCCCGTCGACGAGAATCACATCCCAGTCGATGTCGTAGAGCTGGTTGGGGAGGTCGTTAATTGCGAGAGCGCAGTCGGAGAAGAGGAGGTTCTGGACTGGGCGGCACTCGTTCCGTATCTGTTTCTCAGCGGCGGCGATCAGCTGGGGCATCTGGGCGACGGTGGTGGTGTAGCGGACGTCGTAGGTCTCGAGGTGGGGGTGCTTGGCCTCGAACCAGGCGGCGAAGTACTCGTTCTCGTCGAGGAAGACGGTGCGTCCATTGTAATTGACGGCCTTCCAGAGGAGGGTTTCATGGCCGAGGCCGAAGATGAGAAAGTTGCAGGGGGAGGAGCAGCGGCGGAGGGCGGCGGAGATGGAGCGGAGGTCGGAGGAGGACATGTGGGCGGTGGCGTTGGAGGCGGAGGAGTAGTGGAGGAGGGCGTCGACGACGAAAGAAGGGAGGGGAGGTGGGTGGGAGGAGGAGGAGGAAGAGGCAGAGGAAGGGGTGGAGGAGGTGATGTGTTTGGTGGTGAGGATTGCAAGGAAGAGGAGGAAGAGTGTGAAGAGTGAAATGAAGAAGAGGAGATGGAGGCGATGTGGGGGGCTGAAAGGGCCCGGTTTTTGGAGGGGATTGGGATGGAAGAGGATGAGTTTTGGGTTGCTGCCGGCCTTCATTTCTGACACAGAGAAGTTAGAGATAGTGCTTTTGATTTTGGGATGCCCAAAACGCCTTGGATCTCTCTCTGGCTGCGTCTATATTTGTGGAGAGTTTTGAAATGGGGGTCGAGGGAATCGGAGATTTGGGTGTTGGAATGAGGGCTTTGTTAGAGGAGGTGGGGTCCCTTTGTAGTGAATTCCTCGTCGGTGGAGCAGTAGGGAGAGGGCTTCTGACCTTGGGGGACGGGTGGACGTGTGCAACTGTTTTTAATTTTCCAAAGAAATTGAGTACGGAGTTTTTTAGGCCGGAATAAAGGAAATCCCTCGTATTATTCTTCGCGTGAGACCTTATTAAAATTCAAAATTGTTTAATGATATTTCTTAACGAGCCCAATTGTTAAAGGGGTTTTTTACTAAAAGCATCTTTAAATATCCAAGCCAAATTTTTAAAGGGGTTTTTACCAGAAAGCATCTTTAAATATCTCTATACCTAAATACATGTAATGCCCAAAAGTATCTTAAACAACATACTCAGATTTTTTTTTCCAGGCCAAATTGCCCATCCAGCCCCTTTCTCGAGACAATTAGACTTGATTTGATACATTGAAGTATTTCGAGGCTAATTCAACACCTTTCCTGCGACATCGAGATTGATTTCGCGATTTGAGACTTGATTTGGCAGGGCACATTGAAAGTATTTCAAAGCTAACTCAACCCTTTTCTTGCAACATCGAGACTTGATTTGGCACAATGAAGTATTTCGAGGCTAGTTCAACCTCTTTCTCGCGATGCCAATTAATGGATTTATCATTAGTAAGTGCGCATTTATCTCGATTAAGAGTTAATTGGATGGTACTGATGATCACTGTGAATAATTGGGGCTCAAGGATAATAAGATGTGGATCTAAGATTGGATGAGACAGATTTATTCCAATTGATCCATGGATAATGATAGAGGGGTCTACTTGTGGTAATTGGAAAGTTTAGGGTCTTCATTGTACTTTATTCCTAAGACTGGAGTGCAATTGCATTTATATAGTGGTGTTATTTGCAATTAACTGTGGGCCCGGATTGCACATGAGATGTAGGGTCGCGAGTCCCAGTTGGAGCCAGCTTTCTAAGGAATCCCTAGTGGTCCCCACACTAGCCCAAGAATTAGAGAGTTACTAATTCTACTTGAACTTTAAAAGGAATGAATTAGAAAGTTACTATTTATATTTGAAGTGAGACTTCTAATAGTGGTAATAGTAAGCTACTAATTTGTGTGGAAGTGTGACTTCTAATGCAATTAGTAAGAGAGTCTTAAGAGGAGTTTTGTAGGCTATAAATAAGGGAAGAAACCCCTTGGACGTCCCACTCTAGTATTCACGCCCAAGACTCCTCAAGTGCAAGAGTTGCACATCTCTCCTCTTCCTCTCTCTCTTTTAGTTCTCTTCTAGTTTACTTGGAGTTTCTAGTAGGGTTTTCTCTTGGAGATCCCACCCATCTTCTTGAGAAAAGAGATCTGATAGAGGGTCATAGCATGGAAGACAACAAGGTCTTGGAGATCTCTAATTACTTCAAGAAGAGTTTTTGATCAAGTTAATTATCTTCTCCTCCATTAGAGCACTACTGGGCTCCAAAGGTATAATCTACTTCTCTACTTGTTATAGATTATTTTGTTGCATGTAGTTGCTGATTTCTATCTTCTAGATAGGTTATATTGCTGTACATGATTGATGAGAATGAAGGATTGCATCCTGGATTGGGTTTTGTAGCCTTATGGATAGTTGATCCCTGAGTCAAGTGGGTCAAAAGTTTTGAAAATCTATCCACGAGACCCACTTACTTCCAATAATCGAGACATAATTTCACAATATCGAGACTTGATTTGGAGCATTGAAGTATCTCTAGGCTAGTGTTTTTTTTTTTTTTCAATTTTCAAACTCGCTAGTTGATTTGTCCCTCTTCTCATTAGCCCTTAGATATCTCGATCTTCGAATTACAGACTTTTGAAGAGCAGATCTTAGGGCTAATGAGAAAAAGGGGAAAATCAACCAACGAGTTCGAGAATTGAAATAGAAAAAAAAATATCCTAGAAATACTTCAATGCGCCAAATCAAGTCCCAATGTCGTGAGAAAGAGGATGAACTAACCTCGAAATACTTCAATATGCCAAATCAAGTCTCGAGGTCACGAGAAAGAGGTTGAACTAACCTCGAAATACTTCAATGTGTCCAGCCAAATCAAGTTTCAATGTCGCATAATCAAGTCTCGATGTTCAGAGAAATAGTTGAACTAGTTTCGAAATACTTCAATGTGCCCTGCAAAATCAAGTCTCGATGTCGTGAGAAAGGGGTTGAAGGGGCAATTTGGTCTAGAAAAATTCAGTGTATATTATATAAGATGCTTTTGGGCATTGCACGTATTTAACGATGCATTTCGAGGTATAGGGATATTTGAGGGTGTTTTTGGTAAAAAAACCCATTGTTAAATATCTAACCATCCTTCTCCTTTAGATTGACGACGCTTGTTGTTGGAAGTAGGTGGGCCTCGTGGATAGGTTTTCAAAACTTTTTGACCCACTTGACTCAAGGATTAAGTATCCATAAGGCTACAAACTCAATCCATGATCCAAAACCTCAAACTCATCAACCATGAACAGTAAGAAACTCTATCTAGAAGATAGAAACAGCACCTAACAAGCAACCACGAAATCTACAACATGCAAGGAAGTAGATTATACCTATGTAGCTCAGTTGTGCTCTAATGGAAAAGTTGATCTCTTTCTTTGTTGAAGCATTCTTTCACAAAGCCAATCAGAATCTCCAAAACCCAATTGTCTTCCGCACTATATCCTGTATCAAATCTTTTTTCTCAAGGAGATGAGTGGGATCTCAAAAAAAAAAAAAAAAAAAAAAAAAAAAAACTAGAAGCTCTTAGGGAATTCGGAAGAGAAACTAAAAGAGAAAGAAGAGGAGGTGTGGGGCGTGCAACTCTTGCACTTGACCTAGGCGTGAATTCCAAGTGTGGAATAAGAGGGTAGGACTGTTGGAAATAGGTGGGCCTCGTGGATAGGTTTCAAAAACTTTTGACCCATTTGAATTAGGGATCAAGTACCCATAAGGCCATAAAACTCAATCCAGGATCCCAAAACCTCAAACTCATGATCATGATCAGTAAACACTATCTCTAGGATAGTAAATAGCAACAACATGCAACCAAAATAAATCCACAACATACAAGTAGATTATACTTTTGGAGCTCGGTAGCGCTCTAATTGAGAAGAAGACAATTATCTTGAACAAGAACTCTTCTTGTAGCGAATTAAGGATCTCTAAGACCTTGTTGTCTTCCACGCTATGACCCGTTTTAGATATCTTTTCTCAGGAAGAATGGTGGATTCTCTAAGAGAAAATCAACTAGAAGCTCCAAGGAAACTACAAGAAGAAAAGAAAGGAGGGTGTGCAACTCTTGCACTATTGGGCGTGAATACCAATGAGGTCATCCAAGGGGTTTGGTTCCCTTATTTATAGCCCTATGCAACCTCCTCTTTCTAATTAAAATAGAAGTCTTACTTCCAAAAGAATTAGTAACTATCTTCTTTATAATTATTATTAGAAGTCTCACTTCCATAACAATTAGTGATGGACCCGTTTCTTCCTTTTCACCTCTCCTCTGTCCCCAGGGCTACCGAAAGGCCCGTGGAAGGAAAAAGAGAAAGGCGAGCATCAACAATCTTGTACGGGTATGCAAGATTTTCTATTCTACTTAGAATTTAGAAATGGTGATCCGGAAATCCACCTTCACAAGTAGGAAGGAAATCAATCTTTTCTCCTAATTTTCCATTGCATATATATTTAAGAAAAGAAACAAAGTTTTTTTTTCATTGCCGTAAGAGGCGATTTTTTTGTGCTTGCCGTGAAAGGCGGTGTTTTGCCATGAAAGGTGGTGTTTGCCGTGAAAGGCGACTTTGCCGTAGAAGGCGATGTACAAATCTTATCAATCATGAAAGACAAGAATTGTGATTTTTTTTCTCTTTAAAAAAAATACAAAATACAATAGAAAAGTAAGAAAAGGAACTCTAACTTCTCAGGGGATTGCGGGGACTCGTTTAGATCTACGGTCGCAAATCATGCGTGGACTTCGTCATCGTCCTTCAGATGAGAACGCATGATGCTTTGATTCCTTTGGATTGGCTTGGAATTCAGATTTTTAGAGGATAAGGACCAAGGGGAGGTCCTATATCTAATAAAAAAACTGAATAGAAGGGCTGAAAAGCCGCGTTTAGGCCATGTCGGAAGGAAAAAGAGGGGCCTTGGGGGGGGGGGGGGGTGGCCCCCTAAGGGACTTCAATCACCTTGTGGTGTTTGTTGCAGCAGAGTTTCTTCAAGGTAGTAGAGTTTTTTTCTTGGACTTCTCTCTCCCTTCTCTGTGTGTATATGTCGATGTTTCTGGATCTGGCCTTCGTTCTTCTTGGAATGACCCCCTTTTATAGGCTCTTGGTAGCCATGGGGCGGGTTTATGAGCATTGATGTCATTGATGCTCCATGATGGGAGGATTGATGGCATTGACGCTCCATGATGGAAGGAGTTACAAGTTTTAATTCATTTATTTTGTAACTCCTTTTTCTTGGCTTTTGACTGGCTGATGGAGAATGATGGGCATTTAATCGTCTTTAATTTCCATGATGAGAGGAGTTTCATAATTTATTTTCATGATTCCCTTGATTTATAACTCCTCTTTCCTTGCTTCTGATTGGGCCGTCCAAAATAATAGGTTAATGACCCCATTTAGTTGTCATAAAACGGGTCAATTAACAACATTAAGTGGTTGTCAGGGCTCTCGAAGAGTCGCGGGCCGTACCGCGTCTTTTGGAATTCTTCTTGCGATGGTCGCCAAGGGATCAACATGTTGCTTGATGTCGGATGGCGATGCAACTTCAGACACTGATTGATATCAGTGGGCCGGTGACATCTGTCCTGTCGATTTCTCGATTGGTCGGACAGAAAGTGTATTTTCTTAGATGGCCAGTTGGCGATGCTGAAGCGTGCGATGATGATCATATGCTTTTGATGGTAGATTCGAGATGTTGATGAAGCTCTGTTCATTTCAAGCATCAAGAATCAGATTTTCGGGAAACCACATGAGCTGAAATTCTCGAAACGCGAAAAAGGGTCAGAAAAATGGCCCTTTCGGCAGAAATCCGGCGACCCGGATTTCCAGGGTTGCCGGCCTTGGGCTAGGGAGATTATACCTCCATGGGCTGTTGGAAGTAGGTGGGCCTCGTTGACAAATTTTCAAAACTTTTTGACCCACTTGACTCGAATCAAGTGCCCATAAGGCCATAAATCATATCCAGGACGCAATCCCTCCATCTCATCAATCATGTACAGCAATAAAACCTATCTAAAAGATAGAAATCAGCAACACCATGCAGCCAAAATAATCCACAACAAATAGAGAAACAGATTATACCTTTGGAGCTCGGTAGTGCTCCAATAGAGAAGAAGACAATCAACTAGAACAAGAACTCTTCTTGAAGCAAATTAGTATCTCCAAGACCTTGTTGTCTTCCACGCTATGACCCGCTATCAGATCTCTTTTCTCAAGAAGATTTGTGAAAACTCCAAGAGAAAACCCAACTAGAAACTCCAAGGAACTAGAAGAGAGAGAGGAGTTGTGCAACACTTGCACAAAGGGGCTAGACTTGTTCTCCATGTTATGGACGTCCAAGGGGGGTGTATTTCCTCCTTTTTATAGCACAAAGCAACCCCTATTACTAATTAAAATAGAAGTCCAACTCCCATTAAGAATTAGTAATTCTCCCATTTCTAATTTTTATAGAAGTCTCACTTTTACAACAACTAGTGACTTACTATTACTACTATTAGAAGTCCTACTTCAAATAGAAATAGTAACTTTATAATTCCTTCCTTTTAGAGTTCAAGTAGGATTAGTATGTTTCTAATAACTTGGGCTAGCATGGGACCACTAAGGATTCCATAGAAAGCTAGCTCCAACTGCGACACCACGACCCTACATCTAATGTGCAATCCGGGCCCAAAGTTAATTGCAAATAACACCACTATATAAATGCAATGCACTCCAGTCTTAGGAATAAATTACAAAGAAGACTCTAAACTTCCCAATTACCACAAGTAAGCCCCTCTATCAATATCCATGGATCAATTGAAATAAATCCGTCTCATCCAATCTTAGATCCACATCTTATTATCCTTGAGCCCCAATTAATCACAGTGATCATCAGTACCATCTAATTAACTCTTAATCGAGATGGGTGCGCATTTACTAATGACAAATCCATTAATTGACACAATGGGATAATATAGATAGATTCCATCATGACCATTGGATGTTCCCACAATCCTACTACCATATACCCAAGACATTGCGGTGTTGACCTACAATTGGCCTTACTCATTGGTGACTCAAAGCAAATGAATAGATAGAAACTTGAGTTCATCAATATCTCAGGATTGAGAGCCTATTGTTAGGGAATTATGAGAGCAAACCTTAAAATCGAGATAGTATTCCACAAGGTGTTTCTCATGGTCCTTCAATACATCCAATGTACCAGCACCGTGATCCAGAAACTTACATTCTGAAGATCGAGACAAATCACACTATCTCATAGTGAGCAAAGTGCTGCAACCTTATCAGATGAGATGCCCAGTCTCATCACTGGTTGTGAACATATTTAAGCAAAAGATTTGAGACACATGTTGTCACGACCCCGGAACGGATCCTGGGCCCGCGACGTTGTTTTGTTGTTTTCCCACAGGTTCCCGCAGTGAGGATTCCCGAAACACGCGGAATCTAACTCACACGATCAAGTTTGTGGAAGAGTGTAGTGTCGCGACCCCGGACCGGGAATCCGAATCCGGGATCGGGACATTAGTGGTATAATGATTGATGATGATTATCTACATCCACAATATACAATTTATTTAATTTCCCACAGGTGTCCGCGGTGAGGATATCATAACCTTGCATGAATATTTCTTATTAATGCGGAAGCGTGTAGCAAATCAAATAGTAGACTATCTCTAGTCATGCAAGCATTAACATCAAATATCAAAACTGTATCAGAAGGAGCAATGATCTATAGCATGTTTCCCAAAAGTTGTTAAAGTTAGACAAAATATCATTTAATTACATTCCCCAAAATTAGAGGCCAACAAAGACCAATATTACAAAATAATAACCCAAAAGAATGGTTAATAACTTCTCCCCAAAATGTTACACCTCTTGTAGCAACCTGATGTCTACATGACATCGTCAGCACGCCACTCAACTAGAGGTTGCGGCTCACCTACCGCTTCCTCCGGCTCCTCCTCAAGGAAACCGGCAACGGGACCTGAGTACCAAAGCAAAGGATCAGACACGACGGTCTGGCAAGAGAGTGAGAAGATACAACAACATATAATAGATGAAATATCTCGAAAAGCAAGGAAATCTGTTTAAGCAAGAACTCTCATAAAATAGATAAATCATTTGCTAGAAAACATGTAAATAAGATAAAACATATGAGGTAACCAAGGGATCGGGAACTCACAAGGTGGCAATCACATGAAGCTAATTCCTCTGTCACTAAAGTGACAACAGTATCACGGGACGTTGATCTCAGTCACACAAGGTGAGGAGACTCAATGCAAATCATATATACAATATAAATATACGGGAACAGGACCACGGTAGCGAACCGGGTATCGGGACGGGACCACGGTAATGACCGGGTATCGGGATCCAAACTGCAGCTGGCGGGACGGGAGAGGGATTTCCAAGTCGGTGGATCAAACCGACAAGGTATCCAAGCTTAGTGATGCCGACACATAGGTTAAATAACACATCGATACATATGCAAGTAATTCAAGTACAAGTAAATCAATAAACGGGCAAGAATATCCAAATGTATAACTTTCATTTCATGTCGGGCAATACTCTTCGGGACAAGTCAATGTTACTAGTATAACCATCAAGCTTTCGGGAAAACAGATCATGTAAAGTAAATCTTGGAAATGAAGAAATAACATGAACTACAACAATTCCGGGAAAAATATTGATTTCAAGATCTATTTAAGTGAATAGGGGTCCCGTATGTCGATTATGGAAATGATTTGGTACTCTTTGAGTTTGAAGACATTCCGGGCTCCTTATGCACTTTTACTATTTTTAAAACTTAAATTGAGCTTATGGATAGAACTAGGTATTACCATAGAAAATCAAGACTATAAACGGTCCATCCTAAGTATGATGTCAACCCGGAACCATCGAGCAACCTACTCAGTCACCGAAAGGAATAGAATTCGCGATACCCAAGGAAATAGACTTTGCATTTAGGTATGAAGAAGATATCGTGTCGTTCCATCCCGTTCAAGATTGAAATAGATTGAACTTCGATGCATCCGAACCAACCGTGAAGAACATCGGCTCAAGACGCTCTCACATATGGTCAAGTGAGTCCAAGGAGGGTAGCCAAGGTCCACAAAGAAGAATAAATATAAAAAAGAACCGAAATTCTGTCCCAGTGCATTAAAACAGTTCAACGTTATCCCAACGTGGCCTATGCCAGGCAGGCCGCATCGCTCGAGCGAGTCGAAGAGTTCGCTCGAGCGAACTCATCGGTCGAACGGTTATTTAAATGCGTTCGAGCGACCAAGCTACTGGAAATGCCCGAATCCTTTCCTGGACAGGTCGCTCGAGCGAAGTGTCATGGTCGTTCGAGCGAACTGTCCAGAAATGGATTCCGGACCAGTTCAACTGTCCTCTTTCTCTTCTTTTTGTCAACCTTCCTCCAGCCCTTCATATGCATCAAATGAGGAGTCTATTTCTCCACTCAAACTACATCAAATCCCTCCTCTAATCCATCATATTCTCCTCCATCAACCATGCATTCAACACAAGGAAAGAGGGAGGAGGAAACCATTTCACAATATTTATATACATTTGCAATAAAACAAGGAGACATTCAATGCCATAAACTACTACTTCTCAAAGATCATAAATGTTTCATTAATACTCTATCATGGGCATCCATTTAAAATAAAGCATTAAATGTACATTAATGAAGAATATCCCAAAGTCAAAGGAAGCTTAGAAAAAAAATCATTTATCCACTTGCCTTATGTCTTCTAGCAATGTAATCAAGCTCTATCAAGTCTTTTAAGCAAGTAATCCAAGCTATGACAAAAATCCCCAAAACAAACAAACCCTCAAAGAGTCAAAACAATGCAATAGCAAGGAAACCTTCCAATAATGAAGGTGGAGTTTCTCAAGGGCTAGGAGATAACAAATCTAGAAGATGAAGGGAAATACTTACTTGTAAGGTCCTCTAATGGCAATGGTAAGCTCTAAGGAAATCTTGTAATGGTTGGTGAGCTCCACAAAAGCTATGGAAAGAAAGTTCTCAAGGAGATGAAGAAGATGGTGGCCTCCAATCTCCTCTTGGTGCAAGTTTGGGAGTGGATTTGAGATGGAGAAGCAAGAAGAAGAAGAGTTGCTCACAAAGCCCTAGTTTTCTCTCTCGTGCTGGAAAAATGAAAATGGAAGGGAAGGGTCTCCTATTGTAGCAAGTGAGGAGTGGGCTCCACCACTAACAATCCTAATTAGGCTGAAATCATCTCTATCGGGACCTCGGATGAATTCGACGAAGAAGAAAGAAATGATCGTCGAAATATCTAGTTTCCAAAAAGTATATGTTTCGCGGGTTTCGGGAATATCAAGTTTTGGGTACAGATTTGGTGTGCAATGACTGTTTTGCCCTCAAGGCCAAGAATTCGGGTTTCGGGATCTCAAACGAAAACGGGATCAACATGAAAGTTGTAGGGATCATCAAAGCGAGTAAAACAGGATTAAAATCATGAATGTAAAAACCTCCGATAAATCCTCAAACATATGCAATGTCATGAAAAGGAACCCCCAAAGGGCCCTACTAACACCAAGCAAATCAAAACATTCGAATTAGCTCAAAGCTAGAATCACAGCTAATCCAAACCCAACTTAACCAAAACACTAATCAAGCTTAGCACTAACACGCAACTTAATTAGCACTAATTGGGTTCACTCGGGTCGGGGTCTTACATGTAGCAAATCACATCAAGATAAGCACCAATAAAATTTCAAGTGCCATAACAAAATAATATCAAGACAGAGTATCACGAGTAAGGAGTTAACATGGCATTCCCATCATAATTCAAGTTATGAGACTAACACAAAAAGGTAGTTAAGTTTAGTTACATCGGATAAGAGGCCAATAAAGGCCAATACAATTCTCAAAATGACAAAAAGAACCAATGACAAAATGAAGCGCAACTCAAGAACCCGCCCGACGTCTAGTTGACATCGTTGGGTTGCCACTCTCTGACTGGGGGTGGCTCACGAGCCTCCTCCGGACGCTCCTCCTCAAAGGCAACGTGGTTAGATTGTATGGTCTCAATCCATCAGTTGATGTAATAAATTGATTAATTTCTTTATTCATCAATATATAATCTTGCTTTCCTTTCATGAGATGAATGGTGATTTATTACTTAATGCACATGACCAATACATATGACATAATGGTTCATGAGATGAACCGGGTCCCATTAGATGTGATATATGTATATGGATAAGATCCACATACGGGAGATATGTGTCACAAATCTTATACTTAAATATCTTCACAACTAGTGATGAGATTGGGCATCTCATCTGATAAGGCTGCAACACTTTGATCACTATGAGATAGTGTGATTTGTCTCGATCATCAGAATGTAAAATTTTGGATCACGGTGCTGGTACGTTGGATGTATTGAAGGACCATGAGAAGCACCTTATGAAATACTGTCTCAATCCTGAGACATTGATGAACTCAAGTTTCTGTTTATTCATTTGCTTTGAGTCACCAATGAGTGAGGCCAACTGTAGGTCAACACCTCGGTGTCTTGGGTACGTGGTAGTTTGACTGTGGGAACATGCAATGATCAAGATGGAATCTATCTACATTATCCCCTTGTGCCAATTAATGGATTTATCATTGGTAAGTGCGCATCCATTCCAATTAAGAGTTATTTGGAGCGGTACCAAATGATCAGTATAATTAATTGGGGCTCAAGGATAATAAGATGTGGATCTAAGATTGGATGGGATAGATTTATTCCAATTGATCCATGGATAATGATAGAGGGGCCTACTTGTGGTACTGAGGAAGTTTAGGGTCTTCATTGTAATATATTCCTAAGACTGGAGTGCAATTGCATTTATATAATGGAGTTATTTGCAATTAATTATGGGCCCGGATTGCACATGAGATGTGGGGTCGCGTGTCCCAGTTTGAGCCAGCTTTCTAAGGAATCCCTAGTGGTCCCCACGCTAGCCCAGATTATTAGAAAGATACTAATTCTACTTGAACTCTAATAGGAATGTTACTATTTCTATTTGAAGTGAGACTTCTAATAGTGGTAATAGTAAGTTACTAATTATTAATGGAAGTGAGACTTCTATTTTAATTAGTAAAAGAGGAAGTTACTAATCATATTTGAAGTAGGACTTCTAATTGTAATTTAGTAAGTTACTAATTATTAATGGAAGTAAGACTTCTATTTTAATTAGAAAGGAGAAAGCTACTAATGGTTGTGGAAATAAGACTTCTATGGCAACTAGCGAGGGAGAAGGTTACTACTTTGTAATAGGAGTTTATCTTCTATTTCAAATAGGAAAAGAGGTGGAATGGAGGGCTATATATTGGGGAATAAACTCCTCTTGGACGTCAATAATAAAGGGAGGACAACCAGCCCCTTTGTGCAAGTGTTGCACAACTTCTCTTCCTCTCTAAGTTCTCATCTCTTCTTCCTCTAGTTCCTTGGAGTTACTAGTTAGGTTTTTTTCTTGGAGATCCCACCATCTTCTTGGGAAAAGAGAATCTAATACGGGTCATAGCGTGGAAGATCAAAAGGTGTTGGAGGTCTTAATTTGATTAGGTGTTCATCATCAAAGAAAGAGATCAACTTCTCCATTACAGCACTACAAAGCTCCAAAGGTATAATCTACATCCTTGTATGTTGTGGATTTCGTGGTTGCATGTTTAGGTGTTGTTTTCTATCTTCTAGATAGTATATATTGTTGTACATGATTTATGAATTTGAGGGATTGCATTCTGGATTAAGTTTGTTGCTTTCTAGATAGATGATCCCTACATCAAGTGGGTCAAAAGTTTTTGAAATATGTCTGGAAGGCCCACCTATTTTCCAACAATTGGTATCAGAACCAT
The DNA here is from genome assembly GCA_038049695.1 of Cinnamomum chago. Lineage (NCBI taxonomy): Eukaryota > Viridiplantae > Streptophyta > Magnoliopsida > Laurales > Lauraceae > Cinnamomum > Cinnamomum chago. The sequence continues at coordinate 44,489,377 of CP142455.1, read as the reverse complement.
ACCTTATCTCTAATCATGTTAGATCAGTAAGCTTGCTCTAATCTTTGCATGAGATGCGAAGAAGATGAAGCAAGGGCTATGTAAGGATCAATTTTGATGAATTTACTTGGTTTGATAGTAGATTCATGTTTGGATAGTCATAAAAGGGTTTAATAATGATGGAAGGATGCTAGGAAGCCATTGGAACACTTTGGAAGTGATTTGGTGAAGAATGGATACGAAACAGAAAAACCCAGTTGCAGGTTTTCGTCCGTCCGGTCGACCTGGCCCGTGCTCGGTCGACTGGGTGACTTACAGGTCGGTCGACTGAGCCCTTTGGCCGGTCGACCGAGCCTTCTGCACAGCATGTTGCAGAAACTGTTTTTTCAGTTTCGGGTCTTCTCTTACATCTTATTTTTCCAGCATTATTTGGCAGCCTATTTTTGTGATTTGTATGATTGTATGAGATACTAACTTGCAGATGATAATGTCCTCTCCATATGGCCCACAAGTTTTTTGCTTTCTATTTATTGTTATTGGTTTATCTAAGGCTAATTGTAAAGGGCGTCATGGTTTCCTTGGTTTCCCGTGAAAGGGCAAGGCATGATGAATTTCCCTATAGCCCTTTTATTTCCATGTTTAGATTACCATGTAAATCTCATAATCGAGGCATAGGAATTTATGTAATTTTTCTAAATTTTTAAATTCTGGCGATGTCCGAGACGAAGAAGGAAAGCGATGTTGGACTCCTAATAAAAGAGTTTGAAGATTACCAAAAGAGTTTTGGAGTTGCCTAAAGGGTTTGAGGAATTCCAAAGTTTTGGAAAGTCTAGAAGTCCAAGAAATCTATTCCGCTAGGGCCATGTGGAGGAGAGGACTAGTTTTTAATTTTAGCACTTTCTATTTATTGGATGAATGCTTAATTTAGAATATTTCCAAATCTGATCCAAACATAGCAAGTTAGTAAAATTGGTCAAATCAAATTAATTTTTGGAAAGAGTTCTAATTAGTGTTAATGACCCATGAGATGAACACATTGGTAACACTAATTTAAGAAACTGGGCTTTCCTAAAAATAACTTGACTTGGAACCAATCTTTGATCATATCATGAGATGATTTGATGTTCATATATATATGTGGGCCCTAATACCTTACAAGGAAATCCTCAATTCTAAAATATTAAGTGGGAGCGGGGCATTTATATTTAGAAATCCTTATGGTTTTCCACCATAGGTCCATTGTAAGGAAAGTATTAGCCTCGCGCCATCTTGAGAATGGCCGTTCCCCACGGAGGGCTTTTACTTGTCTGGTTACTAGATATGGATCTCCTATGGACAGTGCTGGTGAGACGGGGCGGGAGCCCACTCCCCAAGGAGGAGTTGCTCGCAACGGTTGTCATGCAATGCTAGTTGGTGGGTCACACTTAACTAAAATAATGATGTGGTATCTGTAAGTCCATGGGGATCCGAACCCTAGAGGGGGGGTGAATAGGGTGTGCTACAACTATGACCAATTTTAACAATTTTAACTTCTTTAAAACAAACTAGTCACATGTGATGATTTATCATACAAGATGCGGAAGCTAACAAAAGAATCACCACAAAGCAATCACCATCACACAAGGATTTATAGTGGTTCGGCCTCAATGCCTACATCCACTACCGGCTTGTGAACCAACACCCCACCGGATTTCCACTATTTATGCTTTTCAATAGGCTAAGCAATAACCTTTACAATATGCTTTCCAAGGCTAAGCAATAACCTTTACAATGATGTTTTTCAAGGCTTAACATCAACCTATACACTATGCTTTTAAAGGCTAAGCAATAACCTCTTCAACCATAGGTTGGTTATCTCACTAAATTAGTGTCTAACATACACTTGATGGAGATTCAATTAAGCTCATTACAATGCCTCTTAATTAGGCGGATATGGAAGTGAAAAACTAATACACACTCACACTATGAATGCAAAGATGAAAACACATGAAGTGTGTGTGTGTGGTCCTCAATCATTTAGAAAATGAAAGCTCATAAATGTATGCCTAAGGCTTTTGAAAGTTTTAGCTCAAAAACATTTATGATTGAGGATCTAATGCAATCACATGTTAAAAGTAACAACTTGTTAATGATATCAAAGTTACACAAGTTGTATGAAATGGATTAGCTCTAAACATGTGATGCATAGGGATGTCAATCAAATCATCAATGAAGCTCAAAACATAAAAATAGATTTGATTGAAAAGAGGGGACAAATCATATGTAATTATAAGGACAACTTGAAAATGATTTACCAATCAAAGTAAGGCAAGTTGTGAAGCATTAAAAAAATAATACACATATGATTTGTAAAGATGTTGAATCCAAAACATAAGATACATTTGAAAGAGATTTTCTTATGATGGAAAAACAACAACCAAAGATTCAACAAAGTATATGAATCATGTTACATATTTCATTAACATGATCTACTTAGATTTACCAAAGATAAAGTACTACTTTGATGAATCAATGGTGATGTATCCAAAACAATAGATCTATTCAAAATATAGAACATGCTAAGGATACAACAAATCATAGATTAACATGTTACAAAGATTTACCAATGATAAAACAAAACATGAAAACATATGATTTGTAAAGAAGTTGAATCCAAAACATAAGTTAGTTTTGAAAGAGATGTTCTTATGATGGAAAACAACAACCAAAGATTCAACCAAGTATATGGATCATGTTACATATGATTTCAAAGATTTTTCCATTAACATGATCTACTTAGATTTACCAAAGTTAAGTACTACTTGGATTGAATCATATGGTGTTGTATCCAAAACAATAAATCAACTCAAAACATAACACATGTTAAGGACACAACACAAACATAGTTTAACATGCTAGAAATGATTTACCAAAAATAAAACAAAAGCATGAAAACATATGATTAACAAAGGAAGAGCCTACTTGGTGGTTTAACTTCATTAATCCAAGCTTTAGCTTTCCTAATCATCCCCTTCATCCCTTGGTTCTCTTCCCTTTTGATATGCCTCAAATCCTCTCAAGGAGGGGTTAAAAATTCCCAACTTTTGGCAAGGGAAAGAACTCATATTTATAGCAAAAAGTTGCCAACGGCTAGTCCTCGGTCGACCGGCAAAGAGGTCTCGGTCGACCGGGAAGGCACAACGGTCAGATTTCTGACCGTTGGAGGTTTCAGTTCAAAAACTGCAGGTTTTACCTCCAGTTGTCTCGGTCGACCGAGACCTGCCTCTCGGTCGATCGGCGACACTGCCGGGACAGCCTCCCTTTGACAAAAAAATGCAACTTTTGCAAATTTGAAGGTTTAGCTTTGGGGGACCTTTTGGCCACTAAATCAAGCTTGGAAAACATGTTTTAAAGATTCTAATGGTTTTTAAAACATGACATAAAAAGCCTAAAAAGATTCAAAACTTTTAAAACAAAGGCTTGCTTGATTTCTTGAAAACTCTTTTCTAAAACAAATGCATCCAAGATTTAAAAACAAATCATGCATAAATCAAAACTTTTACAACTCTTAAAAGTAATGCATGAATAAATCAAGATTTCAAGTTTATCTAAAACAATGCATGTGTGTAAATCAAATGATGCTTGAATGATAATGCATCCATCAAATTGCAATCTAGAAAATTCCTAACAGTATCCTCAAGGATTTGCCTCATTTATTTTAGAAACCGAAGCTAATCGGGAGTCATTTATTATTTGGTATGAGATACCTAGATAATAATGAATGAAGGGGATCATGGAAAGTTAGTCTTAATCCTAATTTTGACCAACTTTGATCCGTACCAATCTAGGTGGTATTCGCACTCCCCAAGGAGGCATACCCCGGTGATTGGGATTCCGATATATTCTGAATTTAGTGGTTATGAGGATTCCATATAAATTTGGTAGAATACTAAACTCTAATGTCATTTAAATTCATTAATTGAATGTATGGTTATGTGCTACAGTATTTCAAGCATGAATTCAAATACTTTCAATCCACTTGCGACCATCCTCAACCTGAATAAATTAGTGGGATCCAACTATGTAGATTGGAAACGGAACATGGATATAGTCCTGACAGCTTCAGGATATAAATATGTCCTTACCCCCCCCCCCCTTGATGAGCCATTGCCGGAAGCATCACAGGATGAAAAGGAACTTTACACCAAGTGGGCCAAAGACGATGAGATGGCCAGATGTTACATACAGGCATCCATGTCTAGTGTTTTGGAACACCAACATCAATCCTTTAAGACTGCATATGATATTATATCAAACTTAAAGGAGATGTTTGCGGAACAGGGCAGGCCTGTTAGACAGGCTGCTATTGTAAGACCCCGACCCGAGAGAACCCGATTAGTACTAATTAAGTCGTGTGTTAGTTCTAAGCTTGATTAGTAGTCTTTGACTAAGTTGGGTTTGGAATAGCTTTTGAAATAGTTTTGGGGAATTTTGATTGCTTTGTGATTAGTGGGGCCCTTTGGGGGTTCCTCTTTATGACCTTGCATGTACTTGAGGATTTATCGGAGATTTTGCATTCATTGTTTTAATCCCGTTTTATTTGTATTGTTAATCCCTACAACTTTTATGTTGATCCCGTCCCCGTTCGAGACCCCGAAACCCGATTTCATAGCCTTGAGGGCAAAACAGTCATTGCACACAAAATCTGTACCCAAAACTTGATATTCCCAAAAACCGCGAAACATATACTTTTTGGAAACTAGATATTTCGACGATCACTTTTCTCTTCTTCGTCGAATTCATTAGAAACCCCGAAAGCCATGATTTCAGCCCAATTAGATTATTAGTAGTGGAGCCCACTCCCCATTTACTTATAAGAGAACTCTTCTTCCTCATTTCCCTTTTTCCAACACAAGAGAGAGAACCTAGGGTTTCCATTGCCTTCCTTCTTGCTCTTGCCTTCCATCACCAAATCCACCACCAACCTTGCACAAATTGAGAAGTGGAGATCATCATCTTCTTCCTCATCACCATAGCTCTCTAGTGATACCATTGCTAGAGAAAACCCTCCATTCCAAGACTCCCTTTTGAGCTCACCTTGCCTTTTTGAAGAACCCTCATGTAAGTAATCCTTCCCTTCTTCTAGATATATGTTCTCCTAGCCTAAGTGAATCTCCATCCCTATTATTGAAGCTTCTTTCTCCCCATGCTATGTTTTGACTCTTTTAGGGTTCTATTTTGGGGTTTTTCCTTGTAGCTTGGACCTTTGACTTGGAGGACTTGTTAGAGCTTGATTTGCTTGACTAGAGACCTAAGGCAAGTGGATGATGTGAATTTTATAAGTTTTCAATGGTTTTGGGATTTTCCCACTCATGCCTATTTATTGTTTTGTTTTGAAATAAATGTTCATGATAGAGTATTAATGGTGCATTTATATCATAGAGATGTGTTGGTTCATAGCATTTAATTTCCTCTTGTTTTGTTCCAAATACACTCTTATGTGAAATGGTTTCCTTCTTCCTTTATTTGTATTGAATGTTAAGTTGATGGAGGAGAATGGGATGGATGTTGTGAGAAATTTGATGTTGTGTAAATGAAGTTTTAGACTCCTCATTGGATGTATAAAAGTGGCTAGGAAGAGGTTGTAGAAGGAAGAGATAGAGAGGAGCTGAACTGCCCCGGAATCAGTTTCTGGACAGTTCGCTCGAGCGAACATAACAGTTCGCTCGAGCGAAGTGTCCAAAAAAGGGTTCGGAGCATTCCAGTAGGTTGGTCGCTCGAGCGGACATCCCAGAACTTGTTCCAGAGAGTCATTAGGTCGAGCGCACCGGGGAAAGCTAATGAGTTCGCTCGAGTGACCTTAACTGCACTCGAGCGAACCCACCCCAAGCAGCCATTCCAGAGAGTTCCTCGCTCGAGCGAACTCTCAGGTTCGCTCGAGCGATGAGCTTTGTTGGTCAAGGCTATGTTTGGGGACAATGATGAACTATTTAAACGTTTTGGGACTATTGATTGGGAACCCCTCTATGTCAGGGAGAATTACTAAGCAATGTGTGAGGCCATTTGAGAAAGAAACCATATCACGAAGATTTCATTTGAAGTGTTGAAAATTCAAAGTGTATAAGGAGCCCGGAATGTCCCCAAACTCAAAGAGTGCCAAATTGTTATTAGATTGACATATGGAGTCCCTATCCACTTTAAATAAATCTTGAACTCAATACTTTACCCGAAATTTCAATTGCTTATTGTACTTTATCGATCCCGAGATTTATACTACGTGCCTTGTTTTCCCGAGAGCATTGAATTACACTTGAAATAGTTACTTGTCTTGAAGTGCATTGCACCACATGAAATGACAGTGTGCCTTAAGCGCCCCCGTCTTGCTCGTTTATTTATTTGTACTTGATTTAATTGCACATGTCTCGATTTGTTACATGACCTATGAGTCGGCACCACTAAGCTTGGATAACCTTGTTGGTCTGATCCATCGACTTGGAGATCCCCCTCTTGTCCCGCCAGCTGCAGTTTGGATCCCGCTACCCGGTTATTACCGTGGTCTTGTCCCGATGCTGCAGATTGCTACTGTGGTTCCCGATGCCCTGCTCGCTACCGCGGTCATGTATAGTATATGTATATGTATTTATAAGATCCATTGTTTCTCCTCACCTCGAGTGACTGAGATCAGTGCCTAGTTATTGCTCTATTGCTTTAGCGATAGAGGACTTAGCTTCGTGTGGTTGCCATCTTGCTTGTTTCCCGTTTCCTTGGTTACCTGTACATGTTTTATAATGCATACTTGTATTTGAATAAATGTTTTATCTCGTTTATAGAAATTGTTATTTAAACAGGTTTAAATGCTTTTGAAGGTAAATTCATGCATTATCCTATTGTCATTGTATTTTACCCATTTCTCAAACCGTCGTGTTTGACCTACTCTTTGGTACTCAGGTCTCGTTGTTGGTTATCCCGAGGAGGAGCATGAGGAGGCGGTCGGAGAACCGCGACAGTTAGTTGAGTGGCATGCTGATGACGTCATTTAGACGTTTGGTTGCTATGAGAGACTTAATATTTTGGGAAACTGTTTAACCATTCTTTGGATGGGTATTTTGTTTATATTGGCCTCTATTTTTGGGAAATGTAATTAAATGATCTTTGTATAAACTTTAACTTACTTTTGGGTAACATGCTTATGATCATTGCTCATTCTGATACGGTATTATACTTGTGTTATTGTCTTTATGACTAGAGATGGTTTGAATGTTTGATTTGCTACACGCTTCCGCACTTAATAGAAATGTTCATATATGGTTGTGATATCCTCACCGTGGACACCTGTGGGAAATTAAATGAGTGTGTGCACCTTGTTGACACACTCTACATATCTACACATTCACTCACCACACCACCATCATTAGTGTCCCGATCCCGGATTAGGACCTCGGTAACCCGGTCCGGGGTCGCGACAGCTATGAGGGTGCTTATAAGCACCAAGATGGCTGAAGGCACACCAGTACATGACCACATGTTGAAGATGATGGACTCATTGAATGAGTTAGATGTACCAGGGGCTGCGATAGATGTAGAATCGCAGATTGATATAATCCTTGAGTCACTACCAGAGTCATCAAGGTCAATTATAATATGAATAAGATGAACCTGACTCTAGCTGAGCTGTCTAGCTAGCTGGTGGTGACTTAAGGGATTATGAAGAAAAAACCAACTGCCTTGATGTCAAAAAAGTCATTTGCCAAGTCCAAACCAAAAGGCAAAGGGCGGAAAGGCAAGAAGAAATCAGTTCCGAAGGGTCCTAAGGTGGAGAATGGTCCTAATGGTGGTGTTGGCAAAGCTAAGGGGCCGGGGACAAAAGGAAAGTGTTTCCATTGTGGTATGACAGGACATTGGAAAAGGAATTGCCCAGATTATCTGTCTAAGAATAAGACCTCAGGTATGATTGAGTCACTTGTTTCTGAAGTTAGTTTTGCAACTGGTACTTCAGAATCCTGGTGTGTGGACTCCGGGGCAACTAATCACATATGTTATTCGTTGCAGGGGTTCCGGGAAACCAGGAGACTCAGTGACAACGAAATCATTGTCAACCTAGGATCTGATGCTAAGGCGGATACGGTCTCAGTAGGAGTTATTACTTTATGTTTTCAAGATAATAAGTTGGTTTTGTCAGACACTCTATATGTATCGTCTTTAAGACGAAATTTAGTTTCAGTTTCTAGTTTGGTGAATAAAAGTTATTATATTACTTTTGGTACTAAAGTTGTCATAAAGAGAAACGGTACTTTTATATGTTCTGGCAAGGTAACCAATGAGCTTTATCTGTTAACTCCCACAATGTATGAGATACATGATACCGAAATAATTAATAGGCCATCATTAAAGAGAAAGTCACCTTCATCTAATCCAACAAAACTTTGGCACTTGAGGCTAGGTGATATAAACCTAAATAGGATTGACAGGCTAGTGAAAGATGGTATCTTGCCTTCATTGGTTGTAGAACCAATGCCTGTCTATGAGTCTTGTCTGGAATGCAAAATGACCAAAAGACCATTTTCATCCAAGGGCAATAGGGCCAAAGATTTATTAGAATTAGTGCATACTGATGTGTGTGGTCCCATTAATGTCAGGGCCAGAGGAGGATATGAATACTTCATCACTTTCACAGATGATTATTCAAGATATGGATACATATACCTTATGCACCGCAGGTCCGAGGCTTTTGAAAAGTTCAAAGAGTTTCGAGCGGAAGCGGAAAAGCAATTAGGTAAAAGTATCAAGACTCTTCGATCAGATCAAGGAGGGGAATATCTCTCTAGTGATTTTATGGGATACTTATCAGAAAATGGGATTCTATCCCAGTTGTCTACTCCTGGTATGCCTCAACAGAATGGAGTAGCGGAAAGAAGGAACCAGACTCTTTTAGATATGATTAGGTCTATGTTGAGTTTCTCAGGATTACCTATATCCTTTTGGGGATATGCCTTGGATACTGCGATGTACATACTAAACCTTGTACCATCCAAGTCTGTACCTAAGACTCCCCGAGAGTTATGGTCTGGACGAAAGCCTAGTCTGCAACATTTACACATTTGGGGTTGTCCGGCACACGTGCTAAAGGTAAAGACGGATAAGTTGGAAACGAAGTCAGAAGTATGCACATTTGTAGGATATCCTATAGGAACTAAAGGTTGGTTATTCTATAATCCCAGAGAGCAGAAAGTGCTGATAAGCACCAATGCTATTTTTCTGGATGAAGATTATATGATGGACCAGAAATCTTTAGAAAAGGTGATCTTGGAAGAAATTCAAGAGCAAACAATTCCAAATCCAAGAATGACTGAACTTAAGGAAGGATCACCCATACCTAACCTAGTAATTACACCAGTGTAGTGGGAGCATTGTCAGGACCCCTGACAGGTTCTCGTTCTTAGGAGAGTCTTACAAGGCAGTCCCGAAAGAACAGGAACAAGATCCCTGTAACTATGATGAAGCAATTAATGACATAGATTCAGGACGTTGGAAAGATGCTATGAAAGCTGAGATGGAGTCTATGTACTCTAATCAGGTCTGGACACTTGTGGACTTACATGCCAATATCAAACTTATTGGGTGCAAGTAAGTCTACAAGAGAAAGAGAGGACCAGATGGAAGAGTTGAGACCTGATGGTCCCGGCTTTTCTCTTTTTCCAAAGCTACCTCCGCCCCGGGGCTGACGGGGTACGGTGGAGGGAAAGAAAGGAAAATCGGGCATCAATTTTTTTTTTGTACGGGTATGCCAGATTTTCTATTCTACTTGGAATTTAGAGTGGTGATCCGGAGATTCACCTTCACAAGTAGAAAAGGAAATCAACTTTTTTCCATCTTTCCATTGCACACATATTTTTAAAGAAAAGAGACAAGGTTTGTGTTTTGAATGCCGTGAGAGGCGGTTTTCTTTGTTTGCCGTGAAAGGCGATTTTGCCGTGAAAGGCGATTTACAAATCTTATCAATAATGAAAGACAAGAGATGTGATTTTTTTGTCTCTTTATAAAAAAATACAATGCAACAGAAAAGAAAGAAAAGGAATCTAACTTCTCATGCGATTGTGGGGGACCCGTTCAGATCGACGGTTGCGAGTTATGTATGGACTCCGTCATCGTCCTTCAGATGAGAACTTTAATGCTTGATTTCTTGGCTTGGCTCCAACCTCAGATTTTTAGAGGATAAGGACCAAGGTAAGGTCCTATATCCGGTAAAAAGCCGAGTAGACGGGCTGAAAAGCCGCATCTAGCCATGTTGGATAGAAGGAGAGGTGGCCTTTGGGGGGGGTGGCCCCCCCAAGGAGCTTTGATCACCTTGTAGTGCTTGTTGCAGCAGAGTTTTCTTCAATAGAGGAGAGTTTGTTGCAGAGGTTCTGGATTTTTCTTGAATTTTTCGGAGAGTTTTTCGGATCTGTCCTCCTTCTTCAATGATTTTCCAGCGATTTTTTCTGGATTTTCCCTTAGAATGGCCTCCTATTTATAGACATTTGGTAGCCATTTAGGAGAGTTTATGAGCATTTATGGTATTAATGTTCATGCTGGGAGGAGTTACAAGTTTTTAATTACTTGTTTTGTAACTCCTTTTCCTTGAATTTGATTGGCCGATGGAGAGTAGTGGGCATTTAATCGCCTTTAATCTCCATGATGACGGGAGTTTCATGATTTTAATGTCATGATTACTTGGACTTGTAACTCCCATTTGCTTGATTCTGATTGGGCCGTTCAAAATAATGAGTTAATGACCGCATTAACTTGCCATAAACGGGTCATTTAACTTCATTAATTGATTGCCTGGGCGCTTGAAGAGTCGCGAGCCGTGCCGCGTCCTTTGGGATTCTTCTTGCGATGATCACCAACGGACCCACATACCATTTGATGTCGGATGGTGATCCAATTTCAAATATTGGTTGATGTCAGCAGGCCAGCAACATCTGTCCAGTCGATTTCGCGATCGGGCAGGCAGAAAGGGTGCTTTCTTGGTTAGCCGTTTGACGATCTTGAGGCGTCCGATGATGACCTAATGATTCCAGTGATGGATCCGTGATGTTGATGAAGATCGACGGATATCATGCACAATAAATCAGATTTTGGAAAAATCACAGGGGCCAATCAACTCGAAACGAGAAAAATACCCGAAAAACGAGGTTTTTGGGTGAGGTCCGGCGGCCCGGACCTCCATGGTCACTGGCGATCATGGGCCTTGGCCCATTTTTTTGGCCGCCTTTCGGTCGCTTTTTCTTTGCCGTTTTTCGTCCGTTTTTGCTTCTGTTTTCTCCTGAATTTTTCTTGGAATTTCCTCTCATTTATTGGCTGGATTTCCCTCAAGAAAACCTGACGAGAAGCCATGCAAATCGGATCGCAAAGTTTCCCATTTTCTGAAAAGCCGAAGACTTTGCTGTGGAGAACTGCCGATTTTTTGTCAAGCGTCGAAACTAGGTCAAACGATGTCGGAATGACCTGAAATTTGACGTGTAGCTTCTTGAGCAGTAGACGAGACCAACCATAGGCTTTTGTTCAGGTTTTGAAGCCGTTTGGGGGCCCACAAATGCTTGACTTGATTTCACTGCGAGGGAAATGCCGAGATTTGACTTTCGGTCAAACGATGTCCGATTGACCTGAAATTTGATGGGTAGCTTCCTCATCAGTAGATAGGACCAACCATAGGCTTTCGTTTGAGTTTTGAAGCCATTTGGAGTCATGCAAACACTTGCCTTTATTTCACCGCGGGGGAAATGCCGAGCTTTGACTTTTGGTCAAACGATGTCCGATTGACCTGAAATTCGACGTGTGACTCCCTCATCAGTAGATAAGACCAACCATAGGCTTTCGTTTGAGCTTTGAAGCCATTTGGGGTCATGCAAACGCTTGCCTTGATTTCACCGCGAGGGAAATCCCGAGTTTTGACTTTCGGTCAAACGATGTCGGTTTGACTTGAAACTTGACATGGAGCCTTTTGGAGGTATTTTGTAACCATCCGTAGGCTCTGATCGAAGATTTGAAGTTTTCGACACTGTCGCCGCCGGGAGCTGCTGCTCAGCTGTTGGAGAAGTGAAGTTAGGCCGAATGATGTCGGAATGGCCCGAAACTTTATGTGTACCTCTCTTTTGGTTGTTTTGAATGACCTTGCAGTTTTTGTTTGATTCTGACAAGATCTGATGCTTGAAGTAGCGCCTGCTTATTTTTGGTAGGATGTGGCTCCGTGTAGCTTTTGGTGTGAGGAGGCAAAGTGACATTTTTTGTGTCAACAAATGCCCCCTCGAGGTACAACGACGATATGGTTTTTGCAGTCGATGTGCTTCGAAGAGAATTTTGAAGAAGAGCTTCTGACTTGACCAAGAGTCTTTGAGCTTTTTTTTTTTTTTTTTTTTTTTTTTTTTTTTGAGTAACCTTTTGAGCTTCCAGGGGATTTTATGGTAGTGAGAGGGATCACGTACCATCTCAAGGCAAGATTTTGAGAATGACATTTGGATTTGGATTTGGTTTTGATTTTGACCTTGTGACCTAACAAGCTGTATGTGGCAGGTTAGGGGGTCAGGTTTTTGGTTTTGGTTTTGACCTTGTGACCTAACAGGCTGTATGTGGCAAATTAGGGGGTGGGGTTTGGTTTTTTGGTTCACTCTTTGGGACAATTTTGGGTCCATTGGAGTGGTTTGGGCTTTTGTGGAATGTCAATTTCAAGATTTTGGCTTAATTTGGTTCATGAGGTGGGATGGTTTGGATCTTTGGAAACTCATGAAGCTTGGATTTTTGTATGGTATGGTCCAATCAACTCAAAAGAGGCATGGGACCATTTTTTGTATGCTCTTGGTAAGAGAAATTTTGACTAAAAGCCACTTTTAGTGCCTAGGTGGTCAAACCTGGCTCATATGGGCTAACCCATGGGACCTTAAGCTTTGAAGATGGCTTAGATCTCATATGGTGTCATTTTCATAAAGAATATCTAAAGATATCTCTTTTGGGTGGAGAATATCTAAAAATATCTTTACTTTGAGAGATTTTTTTCAAGTTTCCTTGATTTTGGGAGAGATTCTCTCAAAATATATTTCTTTGGGAGAGAATATCTATCATTCCCTTTCCTTTTAGAGAGAATTTCTCAAGGAATCTTTGTTTTGGAAGAGAATATCCCAAGTTTCCTTTTCTTTTGGGAAGGTTGCTAATTTTTAGCACTTACCTCCTTAGTTTTCTTCTCTTTCCTCTTTTGGTTTGCTTTCTTCTATAAAAGCAAGGGAGGTGGGATCTCTTGCTCCTATTGCTTTCTTTTTGCAAAAGTCTTCAAGAGTTGCTCTAAGATCAAGAATCCTCCTTCTTCAAGAGTCTTCAAGTTCTTCTTTCTTCTCCATCCATGGCTTCAAGTAAGTTTTTTTTTTCTTTTTTTTACAAGAAATTCCATGTAAAGAAAGTTTCATCATCATTTTTTTTTCTCTCTTTTTTTTTTTTTTTTTTTTTTTTTTTTTTGCACGTGTTGTTTTCCTTTTTTTTTTTTTTTTTACACGCCCTTTTTTTTTTCTTCTCTCTTTTTTTGGTACCTCTATGTAAAACATTTTTGGTATTCTGTGTACCTTTTACTTAAATTCTTTTTGATGAAAATAAGCAAAGGTTGGATGAGAATGTTTGTTTGAAAATTTTGATCAAAAGGTTATCATTTTGTGAAAATCTTTTGTCGAAAGGGTTATTTTGGCATGAAAGCCAGATTTTGCGGCAAAAGCCAGGGGTTTTTTTTTTTTGATAGCTTGAAAAGCCGAGTTTTGAAATGGCATGAGAGCCGAAATTTGGGTTTATGGCATGAGAGCCAAAATTTTTGATGGCGTGGAAGCCGAAATTTTGAGGTGGCATGAAAGCCGATTTTTTGAGGTGGCATGAAAGCCGATTTTGGTGGCGTGAAAGCCAAATTTCGGGATGGCATAAGAGCCAATTTTTCTGAGATGGCATGAAAGCCGAATTTTGAGGTGGCATGAAAGCCGATTTTTTGGAGTGGCATGAAAGCCGTTTTTTTTGTGTGGCGTAAAAGCCGATTTAAAAAAAAAAAAAAAAAATGGCATGAAAGCCGAGTTTGAGATGGCATGGGAGCCAAAGATTTTTTGTGGCATGAGAGCCAAGATTTGGTTTGTGGCATGAGAGCCGGTTTTGTTTTTGGTGTAAGAACCAGATTTTGTTTTTGGCATGAAAGCCGAAATTTCTTTTTGGCATGGAAGCCATACTTTTTGTTTTTGGCATGAAAGCCAGATTTTTTTTTTGAAAACCGAGTTTTGTTTTGTTGGCATGGAAGCCGAATTTGGATTTTTGGCATGCAAGCCGGATTTTTGATTTTTTGGCGTGAAAGCCGGATTTTTGGCATGGAAGCCGGGTTTTTTGGCGTGAAAGCCAGGTTTTTGGTTTTCAAAAATGCAAGTATCGACTAAAAGTCGCCTCCCTGCTGAATGGTTTTGCAAGTATCGATGGAATGTCGCTTCCTTGCTCATTCGGTTACGAGTATCGATGGAATGTCGCCTCCCCGCGGATTTGGGTGCAAGTATCGACTAAGCGTCGCTTCCCTGCTTTTTTTTTTCTTCAAAAATTTTGTTTTGTGGGTATCGATGGAATGTCGCTTCCCCACGATTTTTGAATTTTGAGGTTTTTTCGAACCTTTGTTTTGTTTTTTGTTTGTTTTGAAATTTTGGAGTTTTGGAAGTATCGAATGGGGTTCGCATCCTTCCGGTTTTGGGTTTTGCAAGTATCGACTGAACGTCGCTTCCCTGCGGTTTTTGAAAAACCATTTTTTTTTAAAGACACGAGGGTCGTAAATTTTGACTCAAAACCATTTTGGTGGTAAAAGTTGGGGTGGACTAGGGCTGAAATCCCTAGGTCCTGATTTTGTTTCAAACCATGAATTTTGGTTTCAAGGATCGAAAATTTTGGTCAAGTTTGGGAAGAGGCTCCTAAACTTGGATTTTTGGATTTGCTTTTTTTTTTTTTTTTTTTTAACAATGAAACGATGAAAGAAACATTGTTTTGAGGGGTTTTTTTTTAGAAATTTCAACAAGAGGATGAAAATTCCAAAAGGAGTGGGTTTGACGAGCAGATACCTAGGAATAGGCTTTGGCCGTGTAGACATTGCTCTGACCCGATGGAAGAAGCCTTCAAGGGTAGTACCGCTTCAAGAACTTTCCATTGATGGGCAGCATACATCTGTCACCCTCCATGTTTAGAAGAACGTATGCGCCGTTGGAGAAGACTTTGTCGATGACGAAAGGTCCCTCCCATTTTGGTTCAAATTTGCCTTTGAATTTGTTGGCAAAAACCATTGGTCTTTTTACTGTAAGAACCAAGTCTCCCTTTTTGTAGACGCGTTGCCTGACCTTCTTGTCAAAAGATCCTGCCATGCGTGCTTGGTAGAGTTCAATGCTTTGTAGAGCTTCGAGCCGTCTCTCATCGAGGTTATCCAGCTCTTGGAGTCTCAATTTGACATTACTTTCTTGCGTCATGTCATTTTGCAGAGATACCCTTAAGGAAGGAATTTGAACTTCCAAAGGGACAACAGCTTCGCATCCATAGACCAAGGAGAATGGTGTGCTATGGGTTGGTCCTCGAACGGTGGTTCGATAGGCCCACAAAGCTTCAGGCAGTTTGTCGCCCCAATCTCTTTTGTGACTAGAGACCATTTTCTTGAGGGTTTTGTAGAGCGTTTTGTTGAAAGCCTCTGCTAGTCCATTCGCTGCCGGATTGTACGGAGTTGAATGACAACTTTGGATTTTGTATTTGTCGCAGAACCTGTAGAATCGGTGATCGCGGAACTGTGGTCCGTTATCATGGACGAATCTTTTAGGTATGCCGAAGCGACAAATGATGTTGGTGCGCAAGAACTGAAGGACTGATGAGGTCTTCATTTCACTAAGCGCGAATGCTTCTGACCACTTGGAGAAATAATCCGTAGCGGCGAAGATGAAGCGATGACCTTTGCTCGATGGAGGGGAGATAGGACCTATGATGTCCATACCCCAGGCTTCAAAAGGCCACGAGATTGCTGTAGGATGTAGCCATTCCGGAGGCATGTGGACATAATCTCCATGAACTTGGCATTGTTGGCAGCGCTTAGCAAATTGCATTGCATCAGCCACCATGGTAGGCCAATAATAACCTAACCTTTTTATCTGATCGTAGAGCTTAGGCCCAGCCTGATGGGCTCCACAAAGACCAGCATGTACTTCTTTGAGTGTTTCCTCCGCCTCTTGTTTTGACAAGCAGCGTAGAAGTACTCCATTGTAGGATTTTCTATACAGCATTTTTGCAGGAATATCCAAATGAAAGTTTGGGGCTCGCCTTTGGATGCTTACCCGTTCTTTTGGATCTTCAGGTAGGATTCCGAACATTATGTAATCAATGAACGGATCCCTCCAGTCACCGATCAGAGGTTTAAGGACGGAGATCCGACTTCCAACCACTTGGTGGCATTCAGCAACTGCTTGATGTGTGTTGAGAGGAGGGAGAATCCTTTTTTGACACACTGTAACTTGCATGTTTTCCCCTTCTTGGATTGCCATAGACGCAGCAAGTCCAGCCAGGGCATCTGCACGAATGTTTTCACCTCTGAGGATGTGGGTGATGTGACAGATGTCAAACTTTGTCGAAGCGATTGTGCCTTGTTGTAGTAAGGCAACAGATCGGGCTTCCTGATTTCAAATTTCTGATTCATCTGGTTGACGATCAGTTGAGAGTCTCCAAAAGCTTCCAGCGTAGTGATGCCGGATTCGAGGGCGAGTTCCAATCCTATGATCAGGGCTTGGTACTCAGCTGCATTGTTTGAACATGGTTCCAGTAGCGAGAATGCATGCGGAATCATGTATTTATCGGGACTAACAAAGAGAATGCCAATTCCCGATATTTGATTTCCCTTTTCATTTGTCCTGGTTGCGCGATCGAAGTACATGTGCCAGGAAGCATTTGATAAGGAAGTCTCCACACTGTAGACCGGTTCGTCTGGGAGGTCATCCCTGAGTGGAGAATCTTTAGGCAATGGATGCTCCGCGAGGAAGTCTGCTGGAGCTTGGCCTTTGATTGCTTTTTGTGGTACATACCTAATGTCAAATTGTGACAGGAGGATGGACCATTTTGCTAGTCGGGCATTGAGAGAACCTGCTTTTGTGACAAGGACCTTTAGGAGGTTGATCCTCGAAATCAGGTACACTGTGTTGGATAGCAGGTAGTGACGCAGTTTTTGTACGGCGAACATCACTGCCAAGCATTCTTTTTCGACTGGAGAGTAGCGATGCTCTGCACCTATCAACATGCGACTAAGGTAATATAGAGCAGCTTCTTTTCCCTCGTCATTCTTTTGTGCGAGTAGAGCGCCTAAAGAACAGTCAAGGGCTCTTGTGTACAAGAGGAATGGTTTTCCAGTTGTGGGGGCAGCCAACACTGGAGGTTTAGTCAGGTATGACTTGATGTCCTGGAACGCGGCTTCACATTCAGCATCCCAGACAAAATCGACACCTTTCTTCATTAACCGAGAGAATGGACGGCACTTCCCTGATAGATTGGAGATGAACCGTCGAATGTATGCCAATCTTCCTTGGAGCCCTTTTAATTGTCTTAGGGTTCTTGGAGATGGCATTTCTAGGATAGCCTTGACTTTGATGGGGTCAAGCTCTATGCCAGCTTTCCGTACTACGAATCCGAGAAACTTACCCGATGAAACACCGAAGAAGCATTTGAGGGGATTCATTCGCAGTTTGTGTTTGCGAAGTCGGAAGAAGACTTCTCGAAGATCTTTGAGATGATCTTCTTTTCTTTTGCTTTTGACGGCGAGGTCGTCGACATACCATTCGACCGTCTTGTGCTGCATATCTTGGAATATCTTCATCATAGCCCTCTGATATGTAGCGCCGGCATTCTTCAGACCGAATGGCATGACAGTGTAGCAATACACGCCAAACGGGGTCCGAAATGCTGTGTGTTTTTCATCTCCAGGATGCATCTTTATCTGATTGTATCTAGAAAAGCCATCCATGAATGTCATTTGCTCGAACCCACAGGTGTTGTCGATCATCACCTCCGGTATAGGGAGCGGGAATTCATCTTTTGGGCATGCATTGTTCAGGTCTCTGTAATCAATGCAGATCCTGATTTGCCCATTTTTCTTTGTCACGGGGACGATGTTGGCCAACCATTCAGGATGTTGTTCCTCACGGATGAAGCCAACGCTTTTAAGTTTTTGAACTTCTTGTTCAATTTTGTCCATCACATCAGGACGGAACCTTCTTTGGCCTTGTTTGACAGGCTTGATATCTTTTTGAAGATTGAGTTTGTGGACTGCTATTTTGGGGTCTAAGCCAGGCATCTCAGCGTAAGACCATGCAAAACAATCAACGAACTCATGAAGAAACGCGATATACTCGGGTAACTCATCATCCTTTATATTCTTGCTTATGAATACAGGACGTGGGTTATCAGGTGTTCCCAAGTCTATCTTTTGAACAGAATCTTCAGTTGGAAGGTTTGAAGGTGGTTCCTCCACAATATTTTCGAAGGCTTCCAACCCAACAAAGCCTTCTGGAGTTCCAAAGGTATCTACAGACCAGGGCTCTGCTTTTGTCCATGGGTCTTCTTGATTGGTACTTTTCTCAAGATTTACTATGAGGTGGTTCCAATCACCTATTGAAACTAGGTCGAAGTAGGGCACTTCCTTTGGAGACAGTGGTTCTTCTGGGTCAGAGAACCGTGTGTCTGTATTATCGGACAATTCTTCTTCATCATCAGAGGAATCGTACCAATTGGATAGACTTCCTGGATCCTTGACGATCAACTCTTCAAAGAGATATCCAGGGAGATCAATGTCTTCATTAATATGAGATGTTGAGGCTTGGTCGACAAGATGACTTTGCGGCCTTTGTGTCAACTGTCTCAAGGAGGCGTCAGGATCATACCCCAGCCCATGTGAAGACTTTTCTATGTGGCGGTGGGGTTTCCAACCTTCCAGTTGACTTTTGGTCAGGGTTGGTTCCAATGGCGTGATAATACCACGGCCATCTCCCAAACCAATTGGGTTCTGAGCGTCGTAGCCCATTTTCTTCATGATAGCTTGCGCCATTGGACTATACAGGGATAGTTGAGGCATACCTTCATTTTGGAAAGGTTCAAGCGAAGAATTTGATGAAGAAACTCCCGATTTATGGAAGAAGATTTGCTTTTCTTCTCCTGATGTGGCTGGAACAACGAAGGAAGCAGATGCTGGATCTTCTATGTCAACGGTTGTCTCCATCGGAGTGAGAGCTGGCTGAACTTGTTGATCATCAGCTTGGCTTGACGATGTATCGTCTTCTGGCTCTGAGTCCGAATTCGTGTCTTGCAAGACAGACACGAAGGAGACAGCAAACTTGCCCCCAGCCTTTTGTTTTGTCTTCTTTGCTTTGGTGGTGATCACCAGAGGCTTTGAAGACTTGAGGGAGACCATGAAGGGAGATTGATTATTCTCTTCGATTTTGATAGAGGGTTTATTTTCTTCCGGTGATTGCTGAGGAGCCTTGCCTTTGTCTTTCTGGAGATTTTCGGCAAAGGGTGTTGTTTCTTCCTCCCTTTCTTCTTTTTCATCTGAGCATCTGCGAAATAGACTTCTTTGCCTTTGAAGGGCTTTTTGTCTGCAAACACTCGATGTATCAAGCCGTCATTGCCAACGAACTTGATGCACTGATGTAAAGTCGAGGGGACAACACCATTCTCGTGTATCCAGGGGCGTCCGAGAAGGATGTTGTAGCACGAAGGGGTCTTTATTGCATAGACAGTGACCTCGGAGATAAGATCACCGATTTGCAACTTGAACCTGATTTTGCCGATCGGCCTTTGAGCGCTGCCATCATATCCAAAGATGGACACAGATGTGTGGCTCAGCTTGCTAGGCGGAATGCCCAGTTCTTCGAGTGCTGAAGTGGAGATGAGGTTGAGTGCAGAACCTGGATCGATCTGGATTCTGCGTAGTGGTACCTCTTTGATGTACCCGGTGAAGTACAGGGGTCGGTTGTGCTTTGTCTCGCCTAGCAGGAGGTCTTCCTTGGTGAAGGCGATGGTTGCACTTGCTGCTTTTTGAACCGAGAGGCATTCGATGCAGGATCCCTCAGTTTTCTTCTTTTGTCCTTTTGAGGGAGTTTTTGATTTTTTGACCCTATAGTCCATTTCAATTTGTAGGACTTGTGGGGCATGTTTGTCGACATCCGCATCCAGCATTTGTAGTTCTGAAATGAGACTATCACGAGTCTGTGGTGACATTCGTAATAAGTCTAGGATGTGCAGACGTGCAGGTATGTGTTTGAAGTGTTGAATCAAGTCGTACTTGAAAGCCTCCTTGGGGCCTGCATTTTCATTATTCTTGCCACTAGGGGTGTTTACAGCTTGTTTTCCTGAAGGATTTACATAAGAAGCAGAAGGTTGGTTGTAGTTTTTGTGGTAATCCTGGCTAGAACGGGTACCTCTACCAACTTCAAGAGCTTCTGGAGAAGGGTCTTTGTTTAGAAGATCACCCTCGAGATCGAGGGGTTGTTCCTTCTCATTTGCTGAAGATGTCTCTGTGTCAGCATTGCCATATTCAGTAATTGTGTTGCATGGAGCATTTTCCGGGAGCAAGTCCTGAACATCATCCAGCAACTTTCCTTCTTTAGCGAATATTTTGTCGGTCCAGACATCACCGATGAGATCGGGCATTTGTGACCAATTGACCGGATTTTCTCTGAAGAAGATTTCACCGGCTGGAATTTCTTCATGGTGATCAGTCGGAAAAGGTTTGAGTTCCGATGTCACTGTTCCAGGAGACGAAGCCTGAGAAAGTGAGGAATTATCATCCTGAGCTATTGCATTGCAAGTAACTTTGACGGAAGATGCCTCCAAGATGAACTGTTGGGAATCAGATTCGTCCTCAGATGTAAGAGGATCATCGATCCAACAGCTTTCTTCGTTTTCCGGGGTTACCGGAGGAGATTCCTGTAGATTTTCAGGAACTTCCGGTGCTGGGTTGTGGCGAAGCTGATTGATGCGACCTTGTTCTTGCTCTATAGCAAGGTGCTGCAAGATCCTTGCGTATTCATCGAGATCAGGCACGGGAGCCAAATCTTCTTCTTCGTCTGCTCCTTGTGGTTCAACATGGTTGGGTTCCACTGGAGTATTTTCTTGGACAACCTCTTGGTCTTCTTCATCATCAGACCAGGATCCTTGCGGCTGTAATGGGTTATACCAGATTACTGGCATAAGATGAGATTCAGGGATCCATTCCTCGTCGGAGAGATATTCTCCTGTTTTGAGGGATTCCTCCCACTCATCGATGTCACTGGCGGTGTCACTGGACTCGTATCCATCCATGGGGAATCCGACCACCGAGTTGCAAGAGTATGATGCCCCTTGCATAGTTTCATCTTTGAGGTGTGGTGGCATGAAATCACCAAGAGTGAATTTTCTTGCTGCCTTTGAAGCCTTAGGAGAGGACTCTTCTGTTGCCCCCAGTGAAGCGGTAGAGGAGGTTTCTGCCTTTTCAGCGACTTCTTGCTTTTTCGGAGCTTTCTCCTGCTGTTTGAGCTTGCGGAGTTGTCTCTTGGTTTGCCTTCGCTGTCGAGCGGTTGGCTTTGTTTTGACGACCTCCCAATTTTCATCTTCTAGGATATCGGGGTGTACCCATATGGGCTGTCCGTCTGATGTTGGATATGGAACCAACTCTTGAGACGTTTGGGTCATCTTTATTACCTTGAAGGAAGTAGTGATCTTCTCTTTTGGTGATTTTTGTTTTTGTCCACACGACACCATGTTGACGGAGGCAGACCCATAGTTCTTGTTGAAGGTAATGACTCCGTTTTTCCACATCTCATTTATCTTCTCTCTCACAACAAAGCATTGACTGAGAGGATGCGAGACCATTTGATGGTATGGACAGTACCGAGGATCGTTGGTTTTGCCAACATCTCCTGGTCTTTTGGGGTCAGGCAAGGTGAGTTTACCGTTTGCGAGAAGTGCCCCAAAGATTTCTTCAACATCTTCATCGAACGGGTATTTCTTCTCTACTCGTTCTTTGAAGGCATCAGAGAGTTCAGGCTTTTTACCTGCAGCTTTGTTTTCAGCTTTCCTTGGCTGCTGAGGAGCTGACTTGGTTTGCACATTGAGAACCTCTTTTTTCTTTGGTTTTGAGGTTGCAATGGCAGTCGGCTCTTTCTTTGATGACTTCTGACTGTTGAGGTCTTTGATCACCGTTTCAGCTTCCATAGCTGCTTCCAGGAGTTCTCCCAGGTTCTTTGATTTGTTGCCGATGATCATGGAGCGGATTCTTGCTCTCATGTTGTTTCGGCAGATGTCGACCAGTGACGCTTATGGCAGTACATCGGAGCATTTGTATGCCATTGCCTTCCACTTGTGAATGAAGTCATATGTTGACTCATTCTCTCCCTGTTTTAGGCTGCAGAGCTGAGCCATAGTAACAGGATGATCCTCACCTTTGAAGTGGGTTAGGAAGCGTGTCTCCAGCATGGCCCAATTTTGAATGGAGTCCTCCGGCAGAGTGGAGTACCAATCAAAGGCCGTACCTTTTAGGGTACTTGCAAAGAGGCGGATCTTGAGGGCATCTTGGTCCGCAATAGCTCCCGTCAGGATCTTGAAATGGATCACGTGCTGTCTGGCCGAACCCTTCCCCGTATATGTTTGGAGAGTAGGTTGCTTGAATTTTGTAGGGAACGGGACCGAGTCCATCCACAAGGGATATGGTGGCTTGATCCCATGCTCCTTTAGTGTATCCTCTTCTTTTGCTTTGGCGAGGATATCGTCAACGCCCTTTTTGGTAAGGGCGCGTGACTCACTGTTTTCCGCATTTTCCTCGTCGCCTTAATGGCTCGGAGGAGCTTCATTGTTTTGTAGACGCTGAAGATTGAGAATTAGGTTCTCTATTAGAGTCTCTATCTTCTGCTGCCCTTGCTCCAGCTGCTGGATACGTGCGGTTACGTCATCATGCGACAGAGGTTGCTCAGCATTTGTGACCAAGACGTTCATTCTTCGAGAGTTGAAAGAGGACACAGTCATGGTGACTGAGCTGGAGCTCATCCTTTTAGATGAAGAGCTCGAAGAGTGGTCACTCCGATGTCCTTGGCTTGATGGAGCGGGAGAGTTTTCTTTATGTCTTCGTGTCCGGGAGACGCTGCGAGTCACCGGACACCTGACATGGATTTTTGTTGCTGACTTCTGGCGTTTTCTGGTTTTGCCAACCATATGAACATCAACAACTTGGTCGGGTCTTTCTTTTTCAACCCATTTTTGGGAGACCTGAAGTGTAGAATCCTGCGTTCTTTGCTTTTCTAGTCTCTTTTGTCGATATGCCGTGCGGCGGCACATAGGACGAGCGATTTGAGCTTCGGTTAGCTCTGGCTGTGCTCTGGCAATGAAGGACGTAGTCCCTGGTGTGCAGCAGCCGAGCTTGTCTTCTTTGAAGATGGGCAGGGACAGGATCTGGACGCGGTCCTTTGCCTGTCGCAGCGAAGCTTTGAATTTGGCAAGTTCGGCTCCTGTTGAGAGGAAAGGTCGACTCGCAGGTGTGCAGGCCTTGGCAGGTTCTTACGGAGGCCTTACGATGCACGATTTGATTTTGGGCTTGTATGAGCAAGCCGGCTCGTGCTGAGTTGGTTTTGTTTGGCGGAGGGTAGGCTTCTCCTCTTTTATGTAAGCAAGAGGGTAGAACCGGTTCTCCTTGAGAGGGGCCAGGTAGGCTGGCTTTGCAGATTTTTGTGACCTTCGCTGTTTGGGTGAAGGCCTTGGAGACCAAGTCTTTGAGCAGACCTGGTTTCTTGCTGGTTGAGGCTTCGCAGGAGCGCTACGAGCCTCAGGCTTCTTGATGATCGCCCTTGGTATCACTGTAGTGATACGTTGAGGGGCGGTTCTCTGCTTCTTGGCAGGTGCGGTTTCTTCTGCGGGTAGTGGGAATGGTCCCAATGACCCGAAGACAATGGTCCGGGGAGTAGAGTTTGACCCGGTGTCTTCTGAGTTGCCGAGGGAAATGACGCTTCGGCGGCTGGCAGGGCGCTTGTAAGTGCGCTTGGTTTGTTTGTCTTGGAGCATGAGCTGGTACTTGTTCTCATCAAAGGTGATGGTTAATGAAGCTGCCATTGTTAGTTTTTGGAAAGCTTCTGAAACAAGACCATATCCATTAGTAATCACAAGAATATAGTGATCATAAATGGAAAATACTATGGTTTCGCCTCTTCAAGTCGCCCAAGGGGACATGGCCCAGCCCAAGCAACATGAGGAAGGCAGAAAAGCCATAGAGGGCACAATTGTTCTAAACGCAGGTAGGGTCAGCTCAGAATGAGCGTCCCAGTGACTGCTAGAAGCAATTGTGAACCTTAATTCAAATTACCGAGAAGCAAAGCTCACTCAAGGTAAAATGATATAAGGTTGAGATACAAATGCGTCGGTTGCGAATACAGTAGACCCGAAAGGGCGTACTAGCACCGCTAGGCACAAATGTTGCAAATCGCATCCTCGAAAAGGACACGAGATGGGATTTTTGAAAGGTCAAGATTGGATTCATAGGAGAGAGCAAATGGTATTCCAATCCGAAAATGAGCTCAACATTTCTGCGAGCTCGAAAGTCCGAAAAGGAAGGAACCGGGATTTCTCAAATGTGAATCCAAAAGTGACGAAAGTTTTTTTTTTTAAAGTCTCAAGATTGGACTTTATAGAAGAGAGCAAATGGTATTCCAATCCGAAAATGAGTTCAACATTTCTGCGATCTCGAAGTCCGAAAAGGAAGGAACCATGATTTCTCAAATATGAATCCAAAAATGACAGAAGTTTTTTTTTTTTGAAAGTGTCAAGATTGGACTTCATAGAAGAGAGCAAATGGTATTCCAATCCGAAAATGAGTTCAACATTTCTGCGATCTCGAAGTCCGAAAAGGAAGGAACCAGGATTTCTCAAATATGAATCCAAAAATGACAGAAGTTTTTTTTTCTTTTTTTTTTAGAGATTTTTTTTGAAGAATTCACATAGATTTCCAATTCGATCTTATGAAACCTCAGTGGATAGATCAGCCCCCAGGTAAGGGTAGGATTACTTAATGAACCCGTTTGGAGGACCCTTGCCTAGAACAGTCTAGTTGTCTCCACACTCTGGACAAGGCTTTTCTTAGATCCACTTTGGTCAAAGAATGCAATTGGTGCAACCTTAGTGGTTTTTTTTTTTTTTTTTTGAAAATTTTTTTTTCTATGGATTCATAGAAGAGAGCGAATGGTGTTCCATTTCGAAAATGAGTTCAACATTTCTGCGATCTCGAAGTCCGAAAAGGAAGAAGCCAAAGTTTCTCAACTTAAACCCAAAAGAGGAAAATCTGAATTTTTTTTAAAATCAGATTTTTTTTTGATTTTTTTTTATGGATTCATAGAAGAGAGCGGATGGTGTTCCATTCCGAAAATGAGTTCAACATTTCTGCGATCTCGAAGTCCGAAAAGGAAGAAGCCAAAGTTTCTCAACTTAAACCCAAAAGAGGAAAATCTGAATTTTTTTTTTAAAATCAGATTTTTTTTTTGATTTTTTTTATGGATTCATAGAAGAGAGCGAATGGTGTTCCATTCCGAAAATGAGTTCAACATTTCTGCGATCTCGAAGTCCGAAAAGGAAGAAGCCAAAGTTTCTCAACTTAAACCCAAAAGAGGAAAATCTGAATTTTTTTTTCTAATCAGATTTTTTTTTTATTTTTTTTATGGATTCATAGAAGAGAGCGAATGGTGTTCCATTCCGAAAATGAGTTCAACATTTCTGCGATCTCGAAGTCCGAAAAGGAAGAAGCCAAAGTTTCTCAACTTAAACCCAAAAGAGGAAAATCTGAATTTTTTTTCTAAATCAGATTTTGTTTCTTTTTGAGAATTTTTTTTTTAGAAACAAGAAAGACTGGAAATAAACTCAAAAGAAGAAATTTCCAAGAATCCCATCTCATGTGGTTTTTTTTTAGATGCAAGATCCAACATAGGCCACCAACTAAAAAGGAGCCAAAGAATCCAAGCATTGTGTTCTCAAATGAACAGGGTCCCACCGGGTGTGCCAGCTTGATGGTCCCGGCTTTTCTCTTTTTCCAAAGCTGCCTCCGCCCCGGGGCTGACGGGGTACGGTGGAGGGAAAGAAAGGAAAAGCGGGCATCAGTTTTTTTTTTGTATGGGTATGCCAGATTTTCTATTCTACTTGGAATTTAGAGTGGTGATCCGGAGATTCACCTTCACAAGTAGAAAAGGAAATCAACTTTTTTCCATCTTTCCATTGCACACATATTTTTAAAGAAAAGAGACAAGGTTTGTTTTTTGAATGCCGTGAGAGGCGGTTTTCTTTGTTTGCCGTGAAAGGCGATTTTGCCGTGAAAGGCGATTTACAAATCTTATCAATAATGAAAGACAAGAGATGTGATTTTTTTTGTCTCTTTATAAAAAAATACAATGCAACAGAAAAGAAAGAAAAGGAATCTAACTTCTCATGCGATTGTGGGGGACCCGTTCAGATCGACGGTCGCGAGTTATGTATGGACTCCTCCATCGTCCTTCAGATGAGAACTTTAATGCTTGATTTCTTGGCTTGGCCCCAACCTCAGATTTTTAGAGGATAAGGACCAAGGTAAGGTCCTATATCCGGTAAAAAGCCGAGTAGACGGGCTGAAAAACCGCATCTAGCCATGTTGGATAGCAGGAGAGGTGGCCTTTGGGGGGGGGGGGGGTGGCCCCCCCAAGGAGCTTTGATCACCTTGTAGTGCTTGTTGCAGCAGAGTTTTCTTCAATAGAGGAGAGTTTGTTGCAGAGGTTCTGGATTTTTCTTGAATTTTTCGGAGAGTTTTTCGGATCTGTCCTCCTTCTTCAATGATTTTCCAGCGATTTTTTCTGGATTTTCCCTTGGAATGGCCTCCTATTTATAGACATTTGGTAGCCATTTAGGAGAGTTTATGAGCATTTATGGTATTAATGCTCATGATGGGAGGAGTTACAAGTTTTTGATTACTTGTTTTGTAACTCCTTTTTCCTTGAATTTGATTGGCCGATGGAGAGTAGTGGGCATTTAATCGCCTTTAATCTCCATGATGACGGGAGTTTCATGATTTTAATGTCATGATTACTTGGACTTGTAACTCCCATTTGCTTGCTTCTGATTGGCCCGTTCAAAATAATGAGTTAATGACCGCATTAACTTGCCATAAACGGGTCATTTAACTTCATTAATTGATTGCCTGAGCGCTTGAAGAGTCGCGGGCCGTGCCGCGTCCTTTGGGATTCTTCTTGCGATGATCACCAACGGACCCACATACCATTTGATGTCGGATGGTGATCCAATTTCAAATATTGGTTGATGTCAGCGGGCCAGCTGTCACGCCCCCGAACTGAAACCTCGGGGGCGGGAAATGGGATTAAGCATAAATGTATTTTGCTTCTCCCAGGATCCGCGTGTGTGAAGACAACACATTCTAAATATTTTGCGGAAGCATTTGTGGCGTTGCGACCCGGAGTCCGTGGCCATTGGATTCCGCGTCGCACTCAACCTTAAGCATATAACTATCATATCAAGAACCATATCAGACTGGAGTAAACCATCACAATAAATTACAGAGCTGACAGTAACAGGATATTACATTCCCAAATATGTTTAGGTTACAATTATCAATGTACATTAATTAAGAATCTCAAGAAAAAGGCTAATAAAAGCCATACAACAATAAGCTATAAACTACTACCCAAATGTGACGTAGCTCCGATGTCAAGCTCAATGTCTACATGACATAGCCGACAAACCAACCTGCAAGGCATGGCTCCACAGCCAACAAAAACACTCAACTCGGGGCGAAGAAATCTGAACCTGAGTACCAACAGTAATGGGTCAGAAACGACGGTCTGGCAGGTGGATGAAAAGATAATAATATACTGAAGAATAAAACATATGATAAATCATGCTATTCGATCAAATGCTGCATATAATTAAACGGGTGCAAAATCGTGGATCTCGGGCAAAACATGTATTCGTTTCAAGCATGGGTAAAACATGAATATCTAATAAAACATGTGTTCATTTACATCATCTATAATCATAGATATTTGACAATCGGGTGTTCGTCTAAAACATGTATAAATATAGTGGTTTGACAAAACAAACGTTCATTTGAGAGTTAGGTAAAAACATAAGTATACAACAAACGAGGTATTCATAGCAGCCTGGCAAAACCAAAGTCCATTTGAAAGATATGTGAAAATACAGATATTTAATAAAACCGGGTGTTCATTTAAAACATATCTCAAAGCAGGGATATTTAACAAATCGGATATTCATTTGAAACCGGTATAAACACAGTGATCTGGCAAAACAAGTGTCATTTGAAACATATTTCAAAGCATGGGTATTTGACAATTCGGGTATTCATTTAAAAACAGGTATAAACATAGGAATCTCACAAGCCAAATGTCATTTAAAACAAAGCACGGATATTTAACAATTCGGGTATTCATTTAAAACATGTGTAATCACATAAATCTAGTAAAACAATCGATCGTTTGAAACATATGTAAAAGCATGGGTATTCGCCCAACCGACATTCATTTAAAACATGTGCGGGTACAAGGAACAGAAGACAATATAATAATAACTGAATTTACATTGGAGAATATTAACACTTGTTTAAATAACAACTTTCATAAAGGAAACGAATTATTTATCGGAAAGCAAGTAAGCAATATAAAACATGTCGGGTATCCAAGGAATCGGGAACTGGCAAGATGGCAATCACAAGAAGCTAAGTCCTCTATCACCGAAGTGACAAGAGTATAATGGGACGTTGGTCTCAGTCACACAAGGTGAGGAGACTCAATGCAAATCATATATACAATATAAATATACGGGAACGGGACCACGGTAGCGAACCGGGTATCGGGATCCAAACTGCAGCTGGCGGGACGGGAGGGGGATTTCCAAGTCGGTGGATCAAACCGACGAGGTATCCAAGCTTAGTGATGCCGACTAATAGGTCAAAACCAATCGAGACATATGCAAGTAAATCAAGTGCAGTAAATAAGCGGGTAAAACGGGGGTGCTCAAGGGCACACTGTCACTTCATATCGGGCAATGCATTTCGGGACAAATAACTGTTACTAATGTAACCTCAATGCTTTCGGGGAAACAAGTAAATCAAGTACAATAAATAAACGGGTAAAACGGGGTGCTCAAGGGCACACTGTCATATCATGTGATGCAATGCACTTCGGGACAAATGACTGTTACTAGAGTAACCCCAATGCTTTCGGGAAAACAAGTCATGTAATGCAAATCTCGGGAAATGAGGTGAAACAATGAACTATGACAATTCCGGGAAAAATATAAATTTTAGGATCTATTTAAGTGGATAGGGGTCCCGTATGTCGATTATAATAATTACCTGGTACTCCTTGAGTTAGAAGACATTCCGGGCTCCTTATGCACTTTTACTGTTTTCAAAACTTAACATGAGCTTATGGGTAGCACTAGATGTTACAATAGCAAAAATCAAGATTATCAACGGTCCATCCTAGGCATGACATTAATCCGGAAACATCGAGCAACCGATTCAGTCATCGAAAGGAATAGAATTAGCGATAACAAGGAAATAGACTTGTGTTTAGATATAAAGAAGATATCGCGTCGTTCCATCCCGTTCAAGATTGAAATGGATTGAACTTCGATGCCACCGAACCAACCGTGAGGCGTGTCGGCTCAAGACATTCTCACACATGGTCCAAACAGTCCAAAAAGGGTAGTCAGGGTCCCACCTAAAACCAAGAATTAGTGTCTAATCAACACCATTCTTTTCTTTTAGTTCCCTAGTCTTAGAGACCTTAGATTAGGGTATAATTGGTCTTAACACTAAGGTATATATCCCTAGGACTCATAGAAAGCCCAAAGGTTTCCAAAAAAACACAATATCAAATTTCACTGTACCAGAAATGTACAGGGGCCGATCGATCGGCCCAAAAAGCCTTACTGTTAAAAGACAGGTCGATCGATCGGCCTGTAGGTCCGATCGATCGGACCTGGGCGTGCAACAGGTCCGGGACACTGATTTTTCCTCCTCTTTTTCCTTTCCTTCTGTCACGCCCCCGAACCGAAACCTCGGGGGCGGGAAATGGGATTAAGCATAAATTATATTTTACTTCTCCCAGGATCCGCGTGTGTGAAGACAACACGTTCTGAATATTTTGCGGAAGCATTTGTGGCATTGCGACCCGAAGTCCGTGGCCATCGGATTCCGCGTCGCACTCAACCTTTAGCACATAGCTATTATATCAAGAATCATATCAGACTGGAGTAACCATCACAATAAATTACAGAGCTGACAGTAACAGGATATTACATTCCCAAATATGTTCAAGTTACAATTATCAATGTACATTAATTAAGAATCCCAAGAAAAAGGCTAATAAAAGCCATACAACAAAAGCTATCAACTACTACCCAAAATATGACGTAGCTCCGATGTCAAGCTCAGTGTCTACATGACATAGCCGACAAAACAACCTGCAAGGCATGGCTCCACAGCCAACAAAAACACTCAACTCGGGGCGAAGAAATCTGAACCTGAGTACCAAAAGTAGTGGGTCAGACACGACGGTCTGGCAGGTGGATGAAAAGATCACAAATATACTAAAGAATAAAACATATAATAAATCATGCTAATCGATCAAATGCTGCATATAATTAAACAGGTGCAAAAGTCGGAAATCTCGGGAAAACCTGTATTCATTTCAAGCATGGGTAAAACATGAATATCTAATGAAACATGTATTCATTTACATCATCTATAATCATAGATATTTGACAATCGGGTATTCGTCTAAAACATGTATAAATATAGTGGTTTGACAAAACAAACGTTCATTTGAAACTTAAGTAAAACACAAGTATACAACGAATCAGGTATCCATAACAGTCTAGCAAAAACCAATGTCCATTTGAAAGATATGTGAAAGTACAGATATTTAACAAAACCGGTATAAACACAGTGATCTGGCAAAACAAGTGTCATTTGAAACATATTTCAAAGCATGGGCATTTAACAATTCGGGTATTCATTTAAAAACAAGTATAAACATAGGAATCTCACAAGTCAAATGTCATTTAAAACAAAGCACGGATATTTAACAATTCGGGTATTCTTTTAAAACATGTGTAATCATATAAATCTAGCAAAATCATTGATCGTTTGAAACATATGTAAAAGCATGGTTATTCACCCAACCGGCATTCATTTAAAACATGTGCGGGTACAAAGAATAGAAGACAATATAACAATAACTGAATTTACATTGGAGAATATTAACACTTGTTTAAATAACAACTTTCATGAAGGAAATGAATCATTTATCGGAAAGCAAGTAAGCAATATAAAACATGTTGAGTATCCAAGGAATCGGGAACTGGCAAGATGGCAATCACAAGAAGCTAAGTCCTCTATCACCGAAGTGACAAGAGTATAACGGGATGTTGGTCTCAGTCACACAAGGTGAGGAGACTCAACGTAAATCATATATACAATATAAATATACGGGAACGGGACCACGGTAGCGAACCGGGTATCGGGACGGGACCACGGTAATAACCGGGTATCGGGATCCAAACTGCAGCTAGCGGGACGGGAGAGGGATTTCCAAGTCGGTGGATCAAACCGACGAGGTATCCAAGCTTAGTGATGCCGACTCATAGGTCAAAACCAATCGAGACATATGCAAGTAAATCAAGTACAGTAAATAAACGGGTAAAACGGGGTGCTCAAGGGCACACTATCGTATCATGTGATGCAATGCACTTCGGGACAAATGACGGTTACTAGAGTAACTCCAATGCTTTCGGGAAAACAAGCCATATAATGCAAATCTCGGGAAAAGAGGTGAAACAATGAACTATAACAATTTCGGGAAAAGTATTAATTTCAAGATCTATTTAAGTGAATAGGGGTCCCGTATGTCGATTATAATCATTACTTGGTACTCCTTGAGTTTGAAGACATTCCGGGCTCCTTATGCACTTTTACTATTTTAAAATCTTAACATGAGCTTACGGGTAGTACTAGATGTTACAATAGCAAGAATCAAGATTATAAACGGTCCATCCTAGGCATGACATTAATCCGGAAACATCGAGCAACCGATTCAGTCATCGAAAGGAATAGAATTAGCGATAACCAAGGAAATAGACTTGTGTTTAGATATAAAGAAGATATCGCGTCGTTCCATCCCGTTCAAGATTGAAATGGATTGAACTTCGATGCCACCGAACCAACCGTGAGGCGTGTCGGCTCAAGACATTCTCACACTTGGTCCAAACAGTCCAAAAAGGGTAGCCAGGGTCCCACCTAGAACCAAGAATTAGTATCTAAATCCACACTATTCTTTTCTTTTAGTTCCCTAGTCTTAGAGACCTTAGATTAGGGTACAATTGGTCTTAACACTAAGGTATATACCTCTAGGACTCATAGAAAGCCCAAAGGTTTCCAAAAAAAAAAACACAATATCAAATTTCACTGGACTCAAAATGTACAGGGTCCGATCGATCGGCCGATCGATCGGCCCAAAAAACCTTACTGTTAAAAGACAGGCCGATCGATCGGCCTGTAGGTCCGATCGATCGGACCTGGGCGCAGTGCAGGTCCGGGAACTTGATTTTTTTCCTTTTTGTTTCCTTTCCTTCCAACATATAATCAATCACATAGAATTATACATAAGGAGACTTAAACACATGTTTCCAAGACATTAAAATGAGCCAAAGAGCTCCTCATTTCAAGTTCCTCCATTTCCATCCTTTCCATCCACAATAAATCTCAAAAGTGGAGAAAACTCATTCATGTGAAACCATTTGAAATCTTGACACTATGATACATACATTTCCAAGAGATTAACAAGGGAGAAATAACTCATCAATAAGCACATCTTGAAATCAATATTAATCATATTAAAGACAACTATTAAAATCACCAAAACCATTAATGAATCAAGATTTTCTCACAAAACATGTTAATAATCAAAAAAATCCATTCATCCACTTGCCTTTGACTCTAATCAAGCAAATCAAGCTCCTAATCCCTTCTCAAGCTCAAGATCCACAATCACTACAAAAACCCCCAAAACAACCCTAAAATGGGTTAAACAATGAAATGACCATGAAACCTTTCAATAATCAAGGTGGAGCTTCTCTAAGGCTAGAAGATTACAAATCTAGAAGATGGGAAGAATCACTTACTTGGATGACCTTCAAATGAGAAGAACAAGCTCAAGGGAGGTCTCTAGGTTGGGAGATTTCTCCAAAAATGGTATCAATGGGGAGCCATGGTGAAGAGGAAGAAGAAGATGGTCTCCATTTCTTGATTGAGGAACTATTGGTGTGGCTTGGAGATGAAGACGCAAGAAGAAGAAGAAGAAGTTGCAAGAAAAGCCCTAGGCTCAGCTGGAACAATGGAGAATGGAGTGAATGAAGGAGATGGGTTCCCCTTATAAGCAAGTGGGGTTTGGGTCCCACAACTTAAGGGACTTGGGTGGCTGAAATCATCTAATTCGGGACCTCGGATGGGTTCGACGAAGAAGGAAGAAATGATCGTCGAAATATCTAGTTTCCAAAAAGTGTATGTTTCATGGATTTCGAGAATATCGAGTTTTGGGTACAGATTTGGTGAGAAAAGACTGTTTTGCCCTCAAGGCCAAGAAATCAGTTTTCGGGTTCTCAAATGGATATGGGATCAACATGAAAGTTGTAGGGTTCCTCAAGATGAATGCAACGGGCCAAAAACACAATACGAAACAAATCGGGAAAATCTCACAAGAAAATGCAAAGCCGAAAAGGGAACCCCCAAAGGGCCCCACTAGTTACTAAAGCACTCAAAAGCCCAAAACTAGAAGAAAAACCATTCTAGCTCACAAACTCAACCCAACAAATACTAATCCCACTAGGAGAAACTAATCCACAAATAAAACGACACTAATCCAAGAGATCAGGGGTCGGGTTCTCACACCTTCCCAACACTTACACAATCACATAGAACTATAAACAAGATGGTTTAAATACATGTTTCCAAGACATTAAAATGAGCTAAAGAGCTCCTCATTTCAAGTTTCTCCTTTTTCCATTATTTCCATTCTTTCCATTCTTTCCATTCACAATAAATCTCAAGGTGGAGAAAACTCATTCATGTGAAACCATTTGAAACCTTGACAATATGATGCATGCATTTTCCAAGCATGAACAAGAGGGAAATAACTCATCAATAAGCACATTTCGAAATCAATATTAATCATAGTAAAGACAACTACTAAAATCACCAAAACCCTTAATGAAACAAGATTTTTCTCCCAAAACATGTTAATAATCAAAACAATCCATTCATCCACTTGCCTTTGACTCTAATCAAGCAAATCAAGCTCCTAATCACCTCTCAAGCTCAAGATCCACAATCTCTACAAAAACCCCCAAAACAAACCCTAAAATGGGTTAAACAATGAAATGACAAGGAAACCATTCAATAATCAAGGTGGAGCTTCTCTAAGGCTAGAAGATTACAAATCTAGAAGATGAAGAAGAACACTTACTTGGAAGGTCCTCTAATGGACAAGGTAAGCTCAAAGGAAGTCTTGTGATGGAGGGTTCTCTTCACAAATGGTATCAATGGAAAGCTTGCAAGATGAGGAAGAAGAAGGTGGTCTCCATTTCTTGATTGATGAAATATTGGTGTGGCTTGGAGATGAAGAAGCAAGAAGAAGAAGAGAAAACACAAGAGCAAACCCTAGGCTCAGCTGGAACAATGGTGAAGAAATGAGCAATGAAGGAGATGGGTTCCTCTTATAAACAAGTGAGGTTTGGGCCCCACAACTTAAGGGACTTGGGTGGCTGAAATCATCTAATTCGGGACCTCGGATGGATTCGACGAAGAAGGAAGAAATGATCGTCGAAATATCTAGTTTCCAAAAAGTGTATGTTTCGCGGGTTTCGAGAATATCGAGTTTTGGGTACAGATTTGGTGTGAAAAGACTGTTTTGCCCTCAAGGCCAAGAAATCGGTTTTCGGGTTCTCAAATGGATACGGGATCAACATGAAAGTTGTAGGATTCCTCAAGATGAATGCAATGGGCCAAAAACACAATACGAAACAAATCGGGGAAATCTCACAAGTAAAAGCAAAGCCGAAAAGGGAACCCCCAAAGGGCCCCACAAGCTACCAAAGCACTCAAAAGCCCAAAACTAGAAGAAAACCCATTCTAGCTCACAAACTCAGCCCAACAACTACTAATCCCACTAAAAGAACTAATCCACAAACAAAACAACACTAATCCAAGAGATTAGGGGTCGGGTTCTCACACCAGCAACATCTGTCCAGTCGATTTCGCGATCGGGCGGGCAGAAAGGGTGCTTTCTTGGTTAGCCGTTTGACGATCTTGATGCGTCCGATGATGACCTAATGATTCCAGTGATGGATCCGTGATGTTGATGAAGATCGATGGATATCATGCACAAAAAATCAGATTTTGGAAAGATCACAGGGGCCAATCAACTCGAAACGCGAAAAATACCCGAAAAACGGGGTTTTTGGGCGAGGTCCGGCGGCCCGGACCTCCATGGTCGCCGGCGACCATGGGCCTTGGCCCATTTTTTTGGCCGCCTTTCGGTCGCTTTTTCTTCGCCGTTTTTCGTCCGTTTTTGCTTCTGTTTTCTCCTGCATTTTTCTTGGAATTTCCTCTCATTTATTGGCTGGATTTCCCTCAAGAAAACCTGACGAGAAGCCGTGCAAATCGGATCGCAAAGTTTCCCATTTTCTGAAAAGCCGAAGACTTTGCTGTGGAGAACTGCCGATGTTTTGTCAAGCGTCGAAACTAGGTCAAACGATGTCGGAAAGACCTGAAATTCGACGTGTAGCTTCTTGAGCAGTAGACGAAACCAACCATAGGCTTTTGTTCAGGTTTTGAAGCCGTTTGGGGGCCCGCAAATGCTTGACTTGATTTCACTGCGAGGGAAATGCCGAGCTTTGACTTTCGGTCAAACGATGTCCGATTGACCTGAAATTTGATGGGTAGCTTCCTCATCAGTAGATAGGACCAACCATAGGCTTTCGTTTGAGTTTTGAAGCCATTTGGAGTCATGCAAACACTTGCCTTTATTTCACCGCGAGGGAAATGCCGAGCTTTGACTTTTGGTCAAACGATGTCCGATTGACCTGAAATTCGACGTGTGACTCTCTCATCAGTAGATAAGACCAACCATAGGCTTTCGTTTGAGTTTTGAAGCCGTTTGGGGTCATACAAACGCTTGCCTTGATTTCACCGCGAGGGAAATCCCGAGTTTTGACTTCCGGTCAAACGATGTCGGTTTGACTTGAAACTTGACATGGAGCCTTTTGGAGGTATTTTGTAACCATCCGTAGGCTCTGATCGAAGATTTGAAGTTTTCAACACTGTCGCCGCCGGGAGCTGCTGCTCAGCTGTTGGAGAAGTGAAGTTAGGTCGAATGATGTCGGAATGGCCCGAAACTTTATGTGTACCTCTCTTTTTGTTGTTTTGAATGACCTTGCAGTTTTTGTTTGATTCTGACAAGATCTGATGCTTGAAGTAGCGTCTGCCTATTTTTGGTAGGATGCGGCTCCGTGTAGCTTTTGGTGTGAGGAGGCAAAGTGACATTTTTGGTGTCAACAAGACCTTTAAAAGTCAGGCTTGTTGCGAAAGGATATACTCGGAAAGAAGATATCGATTATGAGGAAACCTTTTCGTTGGTAGCCATGCTCAAGTCCATCAGGATACTCTTATCCATTGCGGCTCATCTCAATTATGAGATTTGGCAAATGGATGTCAAGACGACGTTTATCAACGACCATCTTGAGGAAGACATCTATATGGTGCAACCAGACGTTTTTGTAGCTACAAACCAAGAGCAAACAGTTTGGAAGATGCAGAAGTTTATTTATGGATTGAAGCAGGCATCCCGAACCTAGAACATTCGTTTTGACTAAGCAATCAAATCAGTTGATTTTTGTCAAAATCCGGATGAGTCATGAGTGTATATGAAAAGTGAAGGAGGTAGGGTAATTTTTCTGATCGACGACATCCTTCTCCTAGAGAGTGATATAGGAATGTTGTCAACAGTAAAAGTTTAGTTGGCTAAGACTTTTGATATGAAGGACTTGGGAGAAGTCAGCTACATCCTAGGGATCAAACTCCATTGAGACCGGAAAAATAGGATGATAGGCTTATCCCAATATGCGTACATAGATGAGGTGCTGGTATGGTTAGCTATGCTTAGTACTAGACCGGATATCTATCACGCAGTGGGCCTAGTCAGCAGATATCAGTCAAACCCAGGACCCGAACTTTGGACTGCTGTAAAGTGTATTCTCAAATACTTGAGAAGGACTAGAGATTCCATGTTGATTTTTGGCAATAATGAGTTGATTCCAGTCGGTTACACATATTCTGACTTCATGTCAGATAAGGATTCCAAGATATTAACTTTTGGGTATGTGTTTATGCTATAGCTGCTTGAGAAGCAACTAAAGAAGTAGATTGGCTCAAAAGATTCCCTATGGG
Organism: Cinnamomum chago; assembly: GCA_038049695.1. NCBI lineage: Eukaryota > Viridiplantae > Streptophyta > Magnoliopsida > Laurales > Lauraceae > Cinnamomum > Cinnamomum chago. The sequence continues at coordinate 44,451,855 of CP142455.1, read as the reverse complement.
ACTTGGAGTGGTATTTTTGGCAAGACAACTGCTCACAATTAACTGTGATAACAGCAGGGCAGTTGATAAGTCCAAGGAACCCAGGAGCCAAAAACATGTACAGAGGTAGTTACACATGGTCAGAGAGATTGTGCAGAGAGGTGATACTGCTATCACCTAGATAGACTCAGTAGACAATCTAGGAGATCCCTTTACTAAGCCTTTGACTACCAAAGTTTTTGAGCAACATGTAGATGGGATGGGCATGAGATGCAACCTTGACTGACATTGAGCCCAAGTGGGAGATTGTTATATTGTATGGTCTCAATCCATCAGTTGATGTAATAAATTGATTAATTTCTTTATTTATCAATATATAATCATGCTTTCCTTTCATGAGATGAATGGTGATTTATTACTTAATGCACATGGCCAATACATATGACATAATGGTTCACGAGATGAACCGGGTCCCATTATTATATTAGATGTGATATATGTACATGGATAAGATTTACATACGGGAGATATGTGTCACAAATCTTATACTTAAATATCTTCACAACCAGTGATGAGATTGGGCATCTCATCTGATAAGGTTGCAGCACTTTGATCACTATGAGATAGTGTGATTTGTCTTGATCATCAGAATGTAAGATTCTGGATCATGGTGCTGGTACATTGGATATATTGAAGGACCATGGGAAACACCTTATGAAATACTGTCTCGATTTAAGGACTGCTCTCATAATTCCCTAGCAATAGGCTCTCAATCCTAAGACATTGATGAACTCAAGTTTCTGTCTATTCATTTACTTTGAGTCACCAATGAGTGAGGCCAACTGTAGGTCAACACCTCGGTGTCTTGGGTACGTGGTAGTAGGATTGTGGGAACATGCAATGATCAAGATGGAATTTATCTACATTATCCCCTTGTGCCAATTAATGGATTTATCATTGGCAAGTGCGCATCCATTCCAATTAAGAGTTAATTGGAGCGGTACCAAATGATCACTATAATTAATTGGGGCTTAAGGATAATAAGATGTGGATCTAAGATTGGATGAGACAGATTTATTCCAATTGATCCATGGATAATGATAGAGGGGCCTACTTGTGGCACTGAGGAAGTTTAGGGTCTTCATTGTAATATATTCCTAAGACTGGAGTGCAATTGCATTTATATAGTGGAGTTATTTGCAATTAATTGTGGGTCCGGATTGCACATGAGATGTGGGGTCACGTGTCCCAGTTGGAGCCAACTTTCTAAGGAATCCCTAGTGGTCCCCACGCTAGCCCAAATTATTTGAAAGATACTAATTCTACTTGAACTCTAATAGGAAGGTTACTATTTCTATTTGAAGTGAGACTTCTAATAGTGGTAGTAGTAAGTTACTAATTATTAATGGAAGTGAGACTTCTAATAGTGGTAGTAGTAAGTTACTAATTATTAATGGAAGTGAGACTTCTATTTTAATTAGTTAAAGAGGAAGTTACTAATCATATTTGAAGTAAGACTTCTAATTGTGATTTAGTAAGTTACTAATTATTAATGGAAGTAAGACTTCTATTTTAATTAGAAAGGAGAAAGCTACTAATGGTTGTGGAAGTAAGACTTCTATGGCAACTAGCAAGGGAGTAGGTTACTACTTTGTAATAGGAGTTTATCTTCTATTTCAAATAGGAAAAGAGGTGGAATGGAGGGCTATATATAGGGGAATAAACTCCTCTTGGACGTCAATAATAAAGGGAGGACAGCCAACCCCTTTGTGCAAGTGTTGCACAACTTCTCTTCCTCTCTAAGTTCTCTTCTCTTCTTCCTCTAGTTCCTTGGAGTTACTAGTTAGGTTTTCTCTTGGAGATCCCACCATCTTCTTGAGAAAAGAGAATCTAATACGGGTCATAGCGTGGAAGATCAAAAGGTGTTGGAGATCTTAATTTGATTAGTGAAGGTGTTCATCATCAAAGAAAGAGATCAACTTCTCCATTAGAGCACTACGAAGCTCCAAAGGTATAATCTACATCCTTGTATGTTGTGGATTTCATGGTTGCATGTTTAGGTGCTGTTTTCTATCTTCTAGATAGTATATATTGCTGTACATGATTTATGAGTTTGAGGGATTGCATCCTAGATTGGGTTTGTTGCTTTCTAGATAGATGATCCCTGCATCAAGTGAGTCAAAAGTTTTTGAAACCTGTCTGGAAGGCCCACCTATTTCCAACAAACGTCACCTGTACCTGGGTACCAACATATAAGGGTCAAACATGACGGTTTGGCAGGTAATCAATTTAGGCATGAACATGTAAAAAGTAAATATTTAAAGAAACATATTAAGACATTTTGCTGAATTGGAAACAGTTACATGACTAAGCTACATTTCAAAATACGAGCAAAGCTAGCATGAATACTTATAATATAATGAATAGTTACAATCCACAAAGAGTCCATCCTTTCTCTATCATTTATGCAATGAAAAGAGCAAGCACGCACGACAAAAACGATATACATAATATAATCACGACACGATTCCCACATATATGGGGATTCTGGCCGCGGAACCGGACACGCACGATGTGTAATAAAATACATGACCAATCTGTAGATAGTCCACATGTTTAAGGACCCCCAGACAGTGGATCAAACTGAAAAGGGCAGTCCAAGCTCAGTGGTGTTCACTTAAATTCATGAATGCACAAAACACGGCGAAACACGTCTTAAACCAAATCAAGCTTGAAGGGGAAAATCACTTATCAGAACTAAACAAGACACGGCTAGCAAGGGGCATAAGTATATATATATATATGCATAACACGCTTAAGAAGTGATCCCCTTTTATCCTTGAATTTTTTTTCAAACGAGCTTATACTTAACTTCAAAACGAGTACACGATAATACTTGTTGCATCAAAACTAAAGTTCGAAAGCAAAGTCTATCAAGCATATGTAAGGACCTTTGGTTGACCCTTGTGTAATTGAAACCCAAAATTTGAAATTGCAAAGAGAATTGGTGCCTCCGAAGTTAAAAGACATTTCAGGTTTCAATCGCACAATGTTAGGCTAAAAGCCCCATAACATATTCCAGTTTTTATTCATGTAGAAATCCTTCTAAAACAGCTCATATTGAAATTTCGGTTACCTCTTGGTTACCTGTTGGTCGACCGAGACTGGGTATGTCGGCTAGCCGACAGCTGACCGACGAGCTGACCGATAGATTTACCTAGAAAAATCTCAGCTCTTGGGAAATGGAACTGAACTGACTTTGGTTGGCTGTCGGTCGACCGAAGTGAAAATGTCGGTTAGCCGACAGCTGAAAAAAATCTTCCTGACGAAATGCAGGTCTCAGAAAATGGAGCCGAACTGAGTTCGGTTGGCGGTCGATCGACTGAAGTGGAATTTTCGGTTAGCCGACAGCTGATCGACGATTGACCGACGCTGCACGGACAGTGCATTTCAAGTCAGATTTTTACATTTCTTCTTCTCTTCTTCTTATTTCTCCTTCAACCTGCACTTCCCTAAGCCTACCTACAAGCTCTCCAAGGGATTAAACATACATTTCCAAGCACAATTTAACACATCTCATTCCCATTCTCCAATCTAAAACAAATTCCCCAAAATTTCCATTCAAGACATAGATTTCCAATGAAATGAAGAGAATGAAAAGAAAACAAACCACATGCACATATGCTAACATCCATCCTAGATTGTCTACTTGCCTTAGTCCAAGATGCCACAAACCTTCTTCAAGCACTTCCACTCAAACTAAGCCAAAGACTACAAAAATCCCCAAGAAAACCATTCAAAACACACTCAAACTTTAAAGCAAGAAACCCATTTTCACAAAAGGGTTTGCAAACATGAAAAACAAGATCTTTTGGAGCCAAAAAGGCTCCATTAAAAAGATGGGTTGGAGCTCTTACCAAGAGATGCACAAACAAGAGGGAAGGAAGAAAATGGAGAGCTTGCCCAACTAGAAACTTCTATCAATGGAAAGCTTGGGATGAGAAGAAGAAGATGATGGTCTTGGAATTTCATCGGGAGTCTTCTAGCTTGTGCATTCAAGAGAAATAAAGTGGAAAGAAAAATGTTTTTCTCTTCTTGGTTCTCTAGGGTTAGCGTTTAAGAGTGAAAAGAGGGAAGGAGAAAGAGTTGACTTTAGACACTTGCAAATGGGGCCCAAGAGCTAAAGAAGAGATTGACTACCGCACCAGTCCTTACTTTACCAACCGGAAGCGGCGGTTTCACTATTTTTACCGATGGTTCGAATGTGGGACTTGGTTGCGTGTTGATGCAAGAAGGAAAAGTGATAGCATATGGATCCCGACAGTTGAAAGATCACGAGAAGAACTATGCCACCCATCATCTTGAGTTAGCAGCGGTTGTTTTCGCGTTGAAGATGTGGAGACATTACCTCTATGGAGAGAAGTTCGAAGTCCACTCCGATCACCGCAGCTTACAGTACTTATTTTCGCAGAAAGAATTGAACATGAGGTAGAGAAGATGGATGGAATATATCAAGGACTATGATTTTCCAATCAAGTACCACCCGGGGAAGGCCAATGTAGTTGCAGATGCCTTGAGTAGGAAATCAGTAGGCTTGGCAAATCTAAGTGGCACTTGTATTTTTGAACAGTTTGAAGAGTTGAGTTTAGATCTTCAGCCACTGAGGAAGGGTGTTTTGTTGGCTAACATGACGGTGTCAGAACCATCTTTCATTCAGGAGATCAAGGATAGTCAGTTGCAAGATCCAGAGTTGGCCAAGATTTCAGAGCATATAGCAGAACGTCCTAACTTCCGTATTGTTGACGGAGTTTTGTACTACCGTGACCGTCTATGCGTGCCGAATATTGAAGACTTGAGAAATGACATCATGGCCGAGGCTCACAGTACGAAGTACTCTATGCATCCAGGCAACACAAAGATGTATCAGAATTTGAAGGGCAGATTTTGGTGGAACAATATGAAGAGGGAGATTACAGTGTTTGTCTCCCGTTGTATGACCTGTCAGTTGATTAAAGCAGAGCATCAGAAGCCTCCAGGTTTGTTACAGCCATTAGAGATCCCGGAATGGAAGTGGGAGCACATTACCATGGACTTTATTTCGGGATTACCGAGGACTAGCAGAGGCAACGATGCGATTTGGGTCATTGTAGACCGTCTCACCAAGTCAGCGCATTTCCTTGCTATGAAGACTGGGAAGAAGATGCACATGCTACCTTTGGTAGAGTTGTTTGTCAGCGAGATCGTCAGTCGACATGGACAGCCAGTTTCTATCACTTCTGACTGAGACAGCAGGTTTGTCTCGAGGTTCTGGAAGACATTGCACGAGTCTATGGGTACGAGACTACAGTTTAGCACGGCTTATCACCCTCAGACCGATGGTCAGTCAGAGAGGACGATTCAGACTCTTGAGGATATGCTACGTGCTTGTGTGTTAGATTTCAAGACTCAATGGGATGAAAGTTTACCGTTGTGTGAATTCGCTTACAATAACAGTTACCATTCGAGTATTGGAATGGCTCCTTTTGAGGCATTGTATGGCAGAAGGTGTAGGACACCTGTTTGTTGGGAAGAAGTCGGCACCCGCAGTTTCCATGGACCGACTATTGTCAGCGAGACCAGCGACAAGATCAAGTTGATTCAAGAGCGTCTGAAAGTGTCCCGAAATAGGCAGAAGAGCTATGCAGACTCCCACCGCAGAGATCTACAGTTCAAGGGAGGAGATAAGGTTTTTCTGAAAGTGTCACCTACCAGGGGAACATTGAGATTTGGACAGAAGGGCAAGCTATCACGGAGATACATTGGACCATATGACATTGTGAGCAAGATTGGTGACGTGGCTTATAGACTAGCCTTACCACCCGAGCTTTCCGGCGTACACAACGTCTTCCACGTGTCTATGTTGAAGAAGTATGTTCCCGACCCTTCACATGTACTCCGGCACGAGCCATTGGAGATCAGAGAGGATGCTACCTATGTTGAGAAGGCAGTTCAGATCATTGATACGAAGGAACAAGAGTTGAGGACTCGTACTATTCAGTGGGTAAAGGTTCTATGGGAGAATCATGGACCGGAAGAGGCAACGTGGGAATTACGAGATCAAGTGCAGAAGAAGTACCCACATCTTCTACCAGAGGTGAGTCTTATGTTTCATTTGGAGGACCAAATGCCCTAAGGGGTTGTTGATGTAAGACCCCGACCCGAGTGAACCCGATTAGTGCTAATTAAGTTGCGTGTTAGTACTAAGCTTGATTAGTGATCCTGACTAAGTTGGGTTTGGAATAGCTTTCGAATTAGTTTTGGGGGATTTTTGATTGCTTGGTGCTTAGTGGGACCCTTTGGGGGTTTCCTTTTCATGACATTGCATATGATTGAGGTTTATCGGAGATTTTGCATTCATTGTTTTAATCTCGTTTTATCGGTAATGTTAAGCTCTACAACTTTCATGTTGATCCCGATTCCGTTTGAGATCCCGAAACCCGAATTTTTGACCTTGGGGGCAAAACAATCATTGTGCACCAAATCTGTACCCAAAACTTGATATTCCTGAAACCCGCGAAACCTACGCTTTTTGGAAACTAGATATTTCGAAGAACATTTCTTCCTTCTTCGTCGAATTCATCCGAGGTCCCGAGAGAGATGATTTCAGCCTAAGTAGATTGGTAGTGGTGGAGCCCACTCCTCACTTGCTACAATAGGAGACCCTTCCCTTCCATTTTCATTTTCCAGCACAAGAGAGAGAACTAGGGCTTTGTGAGCAACCCCTTCTTCTTGCTTTCCATCACTCAATCCACTCCCAAACTTGCACCAAGAGGAGATTGGAGGCCATCATCTTCTTCATCTCCTTGAGAGCTTTCTTTCCATAGCTTTTGTAGAGCACACCAACCATTACAAGATTTCCTTTGAGCTTACCATTGCCATTAGAAGACCTTGCAACTTGGACCATTGTCTTTGGAGATTGTTAGAGCTTGATTCCATTGTTAGAAGACTTAAGGCAAGTGGATGAATGATTTTACCAAGCTTTCATGGATTTTGGTTACTTTCCATTAATGCACATTTATTGTTTTGTTTTGAAATGAATGCTCATGTTAGAGTATTAATGGAAAAATTATGATCATAGAGAGGAGGTAGCTCATAGCATTGAATGCCTTCTTGTTTTGTTTCAAAAGTATATATTGTGAAATGGTTTCCTTCTCCCTTCTTCCTTGTATTGAATGTATTGTGATGGAGAAGAATGGGATGGAAGTTATTTGAGATTTGAGGTTGTTGGAGTGGGGTTTTTAGACTCCTCACTTGATGTGTAAGAAGGGCTAAAAGGAGGTTGTAAAGAGGAAGAATAGAGAGGAGCTGAACTGGTCCGGAATCTGTTCCTGGACAGTTCGCTCGAGCGACCATGACACTTCGCTCGAGCGACCTGCCCAGAAATGGTTCGGAGCATTCCAGTAGCTGGGTCGTCGAGCGGACCCTTGGTCGTTCGAGCGGTCATCCCAGAACTAATTCCAGTGAGTTGTTCGCTCGAACGCATTTAAATAACCGCTCGACCCAATGAGTTCGCTCGAGCGAACTCACCCAGACAACCTTCCCAGCGAGCGACTTGCTCGAGCGAACCCTACAGTCCGCTAGAGCGATGCGGGTCGTCTGGCCGAGGTTATGTTTGGGACAACGTTCGATTGTTTCAACGCATTGGGGCTATTCTTTGGGAACCCCTCCATATCAAGGAGATTTATTAGGCATTGTGTGAGGCTATTTGAGAAAGAAACCATATCACAAGGATTTCATTCATAGTTTTGAAAAGATCTAAGTGTATAAGGAGCCCGGAATGTCCCCAAACTCAAAGAGTACCAAATTGTTATGCGATCGACATACGGGGTCCCTATCCATTTCAAATAGATATTTTCCCGAAATGTCAATTGCTTACAGTACTTTACTGATCCCGAGATTTGCACTACTCTTCTTGTTTTCCCGAAAGCATTGTTATACACTTGGGATGGTTACTTGACCCGAAGTGCATTGCACCATTTGATATGATAGTGTGCCCTTGAGCACCCCCGTCTTGCCCGCTTGACTATTTATTGTACTTGATTTAATTGCATATGTCTCGATTGTATTTGACCTATGAGTCGGCACCACTAAGCTTGGATAACCCTGTTGGTCTGACCCACCGACTTGGAGATCCCCCTCTTGTCCCGCCAGCTGCAGTTTGGATCCCGCTACCCGGTCATTACCGTGGTCTTGTCCCGATGCCGCAAATTGCTACTGTGGTCCCCGATGCCCGGCTCGCTACCGTGGTCATGTATAGTATTGTATATGTATATGTATTTATACGAGATCCCCTGTTTCTCCTCACCTCGATTGACTGAGATCAGGGCCTAGTTATTGCTCTATCACCGTAGTGACAGAGGACTTAGCTTCGTGTGGTCGCCATCTTGCTTGTTCCCCGTTTCCTTGGTCACCTTACATGTTTTACATTGCATACGTATATTTGGAATAAATGTTTTATCTTGTTTAGAGACATTGTTATTTAAACAGATTTTCATGTTTTGAAGGTAAATTCATGTATACCCTTATTGTCATTATATTTCCCCCATTTGCCAAACCGTCGTGTTTGACTACTCTTTGGTACTCAGGTCCCGCCGTTGGTTATCCCGAGGAGGAGCTTGAGGAGGCGGTCGTAGAACCGCAGCAGTTGGTTGAGTGGCGTGCCGATGACGTCATGTAGACGTTAGTTGGTTGTGAGAGACTTATCATTTTGGGGAAATGTTCAACCATTCTTTTGAATTGGTATTTTGTATATTGGCCTTTGTTGGCCTCTATTTTTGGGGAAATGTAATTAAACGTTATTTGTATAAACTTTAACTTACTTGGGTAACATGCTTTAGATCATTGCTCATTCTGATACAGTATTTAGACTTGTGTTATTGTCTTGGTGACCAAGGATGGATTGACTATTTGATTTGCTACACGCTTCCGCACTTAAAGGAAATACTCATTGATGGTTGTGATATCCTCACCGCGGACACCTGTGGGAAATTAAATGAGTGGTTTATTATTGAAGTATACCCCTTTCAATCACTAATTTCAATCATTCTCCATTACCGTCCCGATCCCGGATTAGGACTCCCGGTCCGGGGTCGCGACAGACTGGTATCAGAGCGAGACGTGTTTCAAGCAATTAAAAGAAACAACAAATCCTAAGGACGTGGCGAGGATTCGTTAGATCTTTCGTTAGCTAGTATCGTGTGAGCAATGTGCGACCCTTTATATTATCATGTGCTAACAATTTATTTTGCAGCATCATGCCTCCCCGTGAGAGAACAGTGAAGGCATCCCTTCTGGCAGTAACAGTGACCACATTGGACCGGTAGAAGAGGATATTGTGGAGAACAACCCACGTAATCAGTTCCAAGAAATGATGCAAGCCATGCTTGACCAGCAACGGCAAGCTAATGAGAACCAGGCCAGATTGCAAGAGCAAATGCTCAAGAGGGAAGAAGACCATGCTAGGGAGATGGCCGAAATGCAAAGGCAGTTGCTTGAGGTCTTACAGAGGAGACCAGAACCAGTGCAACCTCAGCCATCAATCGTCATAAACCAAAGGCAACACGATCCCAATGCCTTGTTTGAATGGTTCCGGAAAAGAGCTCCGAAGGAATTTCTTGGGGAGGAAGATCCATTGGCTGCAGCAGATGATTGGTTGGAACATACCGAGAACATCTTTGAGATCTTTCAGTGTACAGGGGAAGATAGAGTGAAGCTGGCGTCATCGCTTTTTGTTGGTACAACAGACAGATGGTGGAAGTCGGTAAGAGAAGAATATAGAACCACGGCTGATGCAGAAGTGTGGGCAAACTTCAAGAGGCAGTTCCATGACAAATATGTACCCGCTCACGTCAAGAAGCAAAAGGCTATAGAGTTTCAGCAGTTGGTGCAAGGGAGCATGACAGTCTTAGAATATCTCACCAAATTTGAGAGGTTGTCCAGGTATGCCCCGGAGTTGGTGGATACCGTGGAGAAAAAGATTGCTAAATTCTTTGAGGGACGTAACCCCTTCATTGAGAGAGATGCCACCGGAGTGGTACCACCTACTACTTTTGATGAGGCAGTCAAGAGAGCCTACAAGGTCGAGAACTTCCACAACAAGATTCTCAGAGTTCAAGGCAAGGGACAAGCTCAGCAGCAGAACCACCAGCAAAGGAACCACCAGAACAAGAGATAGAGGACAGAACCGAATGCCCAAGGTCCATTGGTTTGTACCCATTGTGGGAAGAACCATGAGAGTGCACAATGTCGTACACTCACAGGAGCATGTTTCAGATGTGGCTCCATGGCCCATCAGATGAGAGATTGCCCAAGGCAGAATAGACAGAATCAGCAGCAACAGCAAGGGGCACAGCGTCCACCAGCACCACAAAATGCAATAGTTGTTCAGAATCAGGCAAGGCCACTACAGCAACATAGACCACAACAACAAGCTCGTCTGCAGGGACAGAACCCAAATCAGCGTGCACCTCAGCAGCATAGGAATGCACCACCAGGCAGGCCACAACAGGCACAGAATAGGCCACAACAGCGAGGACAAATCTACGGAGTCAACAGAGTGGATGCAGAGGCAGCGGGAAATGTAGTGGAAGGTACACTTCTTGTTTGTGGGATAAAAGCTAAAATTTTATTTGACCCTGGTTCTACCCATTCATTCTTATCCCATGAATTTGCTAAGTTGATTGATATGCATGCTAGAGAACTTGAGTTTATTTTGACTGTGGCAACCCCAGTAGGCAAACAAATTATTTGTAGTACATTTTATCCTAGTTGCACAGTCTAGATAGGAGAGGTGGTTTTAACCGCAGATCTCATTCTATTAGATATGTTCGATTTTGATGTCATCCTAGGGATGGATTGGCTGGCTGGATACCATGCCACAATGGATTGTTTCCATAAGACCCTCACTTTCAAGTTAGATGAGACACCAGCAGGGGTGTTGTTTCAGGGAGAGAGGAGGAGTCCTCATGCAGGGTTTGTCTCAACACTGAAGGCTGATAGACTTTTGAGAAGTGGTTGTGAAGCATATTTGGCGTTTATCACGGAGGATAAACGGTCCCAAGGGGTGGAGGAGATCCCAATTGTTTGGGAGATCCCGGATGTTTTTCCGGAGGAGATTCCAGGTTTACCACCCATCAGAGAGATTGATTTCACCATTGAGTTGTTACCAGGGACCGCCCCGATATCCATTGCACCATATAGAATGACTCCAGCAGAGTTGGGAGAGTTGAAGACTCAGTTGCAAGAGTTGCTAGACAAAGGTTTTGTGAGACCGAGTGTTTCACCATGGGGAGCTCCAGTTTTGTTTGTCAAGAAGAAGGATGGTTCGATGAGAATGTGTATAGATTACAGAAGATTAAATCAGGTGACCATCAAGAACAAATACCCGTTACCAAGAATAGATGAATTGTTTGATCAGTTGCAAGGTGCATCATACTTTTTGAAGATTGATTTGAGATCCGGTTACCATCAGCTGAGAGTTAGAGAATCAGACGTGTTGAAAACTGCTTTCCGGACAAGGTATGGCCACTATGAGTTTCTAGTGATGCCATTTGGATTGACTAATGCACCGGCAGTGTTCATGGCATTGATGAATAAGATATTTGTAGAGTATCTGGATCAGTTTGTTGTAGTGTTCATAGATGACATTTTGGTGTACTCCTAGACTAGAGAAGAGCATGAAGAGCATTTGAGGATTGCACTGCAACTCTTGAGAGAGAATCAGCTGTATGCGAAGCTCAACAAGTGCGAATTTTGGTTGGAGCAAGTAGCATTTTTGGGACATATCATCTCCAAAGAAGGACTATCAGTGGATCCATCTAAGGTTGAAGCAGTTATGAGTTGGGAAAGACCGAAGAATGCAACAGAGATCAGAAGTTTTCTGGGATTGGCAGGCTATTACAGGAGGTTCGTGCAGGGATTTTCGTCGATTGCGTCACCTTTGGCGAAGTTGACAAGGAAAAATGCACCATATGTGTGGACAGAGCAGTGTAAAGAGAGTTTCCAAGAGCTAAAGAAGAGATTGACTACCGCACCAGTCCTTACTTTGCCATCCGGAAGCGGCGGTTTCACTATTTTTACCGATGCTTCGAATGTGGGACTTGGTTGCGTGTTGATGCAAGAAGGAAAAGTGATAGCATATGGATCCCGGCAGTTGAAAGATCACGAGAAGAACTATGCCACCCATCATCTTGAGTTAGCAGCGGTTGTTTTCGCGTTGAAGATGTGGAGACATTACCTCTATGGAGAGAAGTTCGAAGTCCACTCCGATCACCGCAACTTACAGTACTTATTTTCGCAGAAAGAATTGAACATGAGGTAGAGAAGATGGATGGAATATATCAAGGACTATGATTTTCCAATCAAGTACCACCCGGGGAAGGCCAATGTAGTTGCAGATGCCTTGAGTAGGAAATCAGTAGGCTTGGCAAATCTAAGTGGCACTTGTATTTTTGAACAGTTTGAAGAGTTGAGTTTAGATCTTCAGCCATTGAGGAAGGGTGTTTTGTTGGCTAACATGACGGTGTCAGAACCATCTTTCATTCAGGAGATCAAGGATAGTCAGTTGCCAGATCCAGAGTTGGGCAAGATTTCAGAGCATATAGCAGAACGTCCTGACTTCCATATTGTTGACGGAGTTTTGTACTACCGTGACCGTCTATGCGTGCCGAATATTGAAGACTTGAGAAATGACATCATGGCCGAGGCTCACAGTACGAAGTACTCTATGCATCCAGGCAACACAAAGATGTATCAGAATTTGAAGGGCAGATTTTGGTGGAACAATATGAAGAGGGAGATTGCAGCGTTTGTCTCCCGTTGTATGACCTGTCAGTTGATTAAAGCAGAGCATCAGAGGCCTCCAGGTTTGTTACAGCCATTAGAGATCCCGAAATGGAAGTGGGAGCATATTACCATGGACTTTATTTCGGGATTACCGAGGACTAGCAGAGGCAACGATGCGATTTGGGTCATTGTAGGCCGTCTCACCAAGTCAGCGCATTTCCTTGCTATGAAGACTGGGAAGAAGATGCACATGCTACCTTTGGCAGAGTTGTTTGTCAGCGAGATCGTCAGTCGACATGGACAGCCAGTTTCTATCACTTTTGACTGAGACAGCAGGTTTGTCTCGAGGTTCTGGAAGACATTACACGAGTCTATGGGTACGAGACTACAGTTTAGCACGGCTTATCACCTTCAGACCGATGGTCAGTCAGAGAGGACGATTCAGACTCTTGAGGATATGCTACGTGCTTGTGTGTTAGATTTCAAGACTCAATGGGATGAAAGTTTACCGTTGTGTGAATTCGCTTACAATAACAGTTACCATTCGAGTATTGGAATGGCTCCTTTTGAGGCATTGTATGGCAGAAGGTGTAGGACACCTGTTTGTTGGGAAGAAGTCAGCACCCGCAGTTTCCATGGACCGACTATTGTCAGCGAGACCAGCGACAAGATCAAGTTGATTCAAGAGCGTCTGAAAGTGTCCCAAAGTAGGCAGAAGAGCTATGCAGACTCCCACCGCAGAGATCTACAGTTCAAGGGAGGAGATAAGGGTTTTCTGAAAGTGTCACCTACCAGGGGAACATTGAGATTTGGACAGAAGGGCAAGCTATCACGGAGATACATTGGACCATATGACATTGTGAGCAAGATTGGTGACGTGGCTTATAGACTAGCCTTACCACCCGAGCTTTCCGGCGTACACAACGTCTTCCACGTGTCTATGTTGAAGAAGTATGTTCCCGACCCTTCACATGTACTCCGGCACGAGCCATTGGAGATCAGAGAGGATGCTACCTATGTTGAGAAGCCATTTCAGATCATTGATACAAATGAACAAGAGTTGAGGAATCGTACTATTCAGTGGGTAAAGGTTCTATGGGAGAATCATGGACCGGAAGAGGCAACGTGGGAATTACGAGATCAAGTGCAGAAGAAGTACCCACATCTTCTACCAGAGGTGAGTCTTATGTTTCATTTGGAGGACCAAATGCCCTAAGGGGTTGTTGATGTAAGACCCCGACCCGAGTGAACCCGATTAGTGCTAATTAAGTTGCGTGTTAGTACTAAGCTTGATTAGTGATCCTGACTAAGTTGGGTTTGGAATAGCTTTCGAATTAGTTTTGGGGGATTTTTTATTGCTTGGTGCTTAGTGGGACCCTTTGGGGGTTTCCTTTTCATGACATTGCATATGATTGAGGTTTATCGGAGATTTTGCATTCATTGTTTTAATCTCGTTTTATCGGTATTGTTAAGCTCTACAACTTTCATGTTGATCCCGATTCCGTTTGAGATCCCGAAACCCGAATTTTTGACCTTGGGGGCAAAACAATCATTGTGCACCAAATCTGTACCCAAAACTTGATATTCCTGAAACCCGCGAAACCTACGCTTTTTGGAAACTAGATATTTCGACGAACATTTCTTCCTTCTTCGTCGAATTCATCCGAGGTCCCGAGAGAGATGATTTCAGCCTAAGTAGATTGGTAGTGGTGGAGCCCACTCCTCACTTGCTACAATAGGAGACCCTTCCCTTCCATTTTCATTTTCCAGCACAAGAGAGAGAACTAGGGCTTTGTGAGCAACCCCTTCTTCTTGCTTTCCATCACTCAATCCACTCCCAAACTTGCACCAAGAGGAGATTGGAGGCCATCATCTTCTTCATCTCCTTGAGAGCTTTCTTTCCATAGCTTTTGTAGAGCACACCAACCATTACAAGATTTCCTTTGAGCTTACCATTGCCATTAGAAGACCTTGCAACTTGGACCATTGTCTTTAGAGATTGTTAGAGCTTGATTCCATTGTTAGAAGACTTAAGGCAAGTGGATGAATGATTTTACCAAGCTTTCATGGATTTTGGTTACTTTCCATTAATGCACATTTATTGTTTTGTTTTGAAATGAATGCTCATGTTAGAGTATTAATGGAAAAATTATGATCATAGAGAGGAGGTAGCTCATAGCATTGAATGCCTTCTTGTTTTGTTTCAAAAGTATATATTGTGAAATGGTTTCCTTCTCCCTTCTTCCTTGTATTGAATGTATTGTGATGGAGAAGAATGGGATGGAAGTTATTTGAGATTTGAGGTTGTTGGAGTGGGGTTTTTAGACTCCTCACTTGATGTGTAAGAAGGGCTAAAAGGAGGTTGTAAAGAGGAAGAATAGAGAGGAGCTGAACTGGTCCGGAATCTGTTCCTGGACAGTTCGCTCGAGCGACCATGACACTTCGCTCGAGCGACCTGCCCAGAAATGGTTCGGAGCATTCCAGTAGCTGGGTCGTCGAGCGGACCCTTGGTCGTTCGAGCGGTCATCCCAGAACTAATTCCAGTGAGTTGTTCGCTCGAACGCATTTAAATAACCGCTCGACCCAATGAGTTCGCTCGAGCGAACTCACCCAGACAACCTTCCCAGCGAGCGACTTGCTCGAGCGAACCCTACAGTCCGCTCGAGCGATGTGGGTCGTCTGGCCGAGGTTATGTTTGGGACAACGTTCGACTGTTTCAACGCATTGGGGCTATTCTTTGGGAACCCCTCCATATCAAGGAGATTTATTAAGCATTGTGTGAGGCTATTTGAGAAAGAAACCATATCACAAGGATTTCATTCATAGTTTTGAAAAGATCTAAGTGTATAAGTGTCGCGACCCCGGACCGGGAAATCCCAATCCGGGATCGGGACTAATGGTGAATGATGATTGATGATAATTACCTACATCCACAATATACAATTTATTTAATTTCCCACAGGTGTCCGCGGTGAGGATATCACAACCTTGCATGAATATTTCTTTTTGGTGCGAAAGCGTGTAGCAAATCAAATAGTAGACTATCTCTAATCATGCAAACATTAATATCAAATATCAAAACTGGATCAGAATGAGCAATGATCTATAGCAAGTTTCCCAAAAGTTGTTAAAGTTAGAAAAAATATCGTTTAGTTACATTCCCCAAAATTAGAGGCCAACAAAGGCTAATATTACAAAAATAATAACCTAAAAGAATGGTTAATAAGTTCTCCCCAAAATGTTACGCCTCTTGCAGCAACCCGATGTCTACATGACATCGTCAGCACGCCACTCAACTAGAGGTTGTAGCTCACCTACCGCCTCCTCCGGCTCCTCCTCAAGGAAACCGGCAACGGGACCTGAGTACCAAAGCAAAGGATCAGACACGACGGTCTGGCAAGAGAGTGAGAAGATACAACAACATAAAATAGATGAAATATCTCGAAAAGCAAGGAAATCTGTTCAAGCAAGAACTCTCATAAAATAGATAAATCATTTGTTAGAAAACATGTAAACAAGATAAAACTCATCGGGTATCCAAGGAATCAGGAACAAGCAAGATGGCGACCACACGAAGCTAAGTCCTCTATCACTAAGGTGATAGAGCAATAACTAGGCCCTGATCTCAGTCACTCAAGGTGAGGAGAAACAGGGGATCTCATATAATTACATATACTATACATGACCACGGTAGCAAGCCGGGCATCGGGGACCACTGTTAGACCCCGACCCAGACCAATTCGATTAGTGTGCGATTAGTGTGTGTTTAGTCCTAAGTGAGTTTAGTGGTTGTTGGGTTAGAAATGATTAGTTTAGTCTTGGACATAGCTTTGGGAAATTTGAGAACGTTTAGTATTAATTAGACACACTCAGGAAGGCCTGAGTACACGTGTGAACTTGGGAAGATTGTATCGTTCCGTGTGATTGTGATTTTGATTTCATTTGAATGATGTTTCGACGTGTTGCAACTTTCGTTTTAAGCATATTCATATTTGAAGCCCAAAAACCCATGTTTTGGCCCAAAGAGGGTAAAATTGTCTTTCTTGCACAAATCTGGACACAATTTTTGAGATCTCAAAACCATGTCAAAAATATACTTTTTGGAAACTAGATATTTCGACGATCATTTTATCCTTCTTCGTCGAAGTCATCCGAGGCCCACAAGACCATGTTTTAGTCATTTCAAGTTCAAGCCAAATGGGGCCCTTTGGGTCATCACTTAATGCCTTTTCCCTCTTCTTCCACTCACTTTACCAAATCTCTGCAATTTTTGAATCTAGGGCAAGGAAAACCTCTTTTCTTCTCCATCTTCCCCATCTTGTTGATCTAGCTAGAGAGCTCCAAAGAAGATTCTAAGACTATCATTTTCTTCATCTCCTTGCAAGCTTCCTATTGATACAATCTTCTTGAAGTTTCAAGTTGGGAAAGCTCTCCATTCTCTCCCATCTCTCTTGTTTGACTTTCTCTAGGTAAGAGTTTCAAACCATGTTTTCCATGAAGTCTTTTTAGTCCTCAAAGATCATGTTTTTCATATTTACAAACCCTATTTGTAAAATGGGTTTCTTGTCTTAAGCTTGAGTGAGTTTGGTGTGTTTTTCTTGGTTTTTCTTATAGTGCTTGATAGCTTGAGTGAAGTGCTTGAGGAGGAGTGTTTAGCATTTGGGCAAGGCAAGTAATCTCTATAGGATCATTGTGCATGTTATTCTAAGCTACATTGTTGTTTTGGGAACTTTGCATATGAATGTGTTACAAGTTTCATGATTGTGTTTTGTTGGTTTTGGATGTGTGTTTTACCCTTGAAGAGCCTATATGCTCAGGGAACACAAGAGGAATGAGAATGAATGGAAAGGAGGAAGGAAAAATGTGAAAATCTGCACTGAACCGCACACCCGTGCATTGGCGGTCAGCTCGCGGCTAGCCGCCTGTGTCCACTGCGGCTAACCGCAGGCTGACCGAACTCAGCGGTTACTTTTCCAGAAGCTAGCATTTTCATCTGGGATCAGCGGTCAGCACCACGGTCAGCTCACGGCTAACCGCTAGTCTCACTCGCGGTTAACCGTAAGCCAACCGAAATTATTACGGTTCCTTTTCCCGAGAGCTAAGTTCGATTTGCTTTCCAGCGGTCAGCCTGGCGGTCACCTTGCGGCTAGCCGCCATGTCCCAGTTCGGCTAGCCGACACCTGACCGCGAGGTGACCGAAATTCACTGTTTGTGTATTCTGAAGAGTTTTGCAAGAATGAAAAACTAGAACATGTTAAGTGACCTTTAGCTTGATATTGTGCACTCGAAACCCAAGATGTCTTTAAACTTCTGGGGCACCAATTTTATTTAATTTCCAACATCGGAGCTTCGATTTCACAACGACCATCCAAAGGTCATTACGTGTGCTTGATAAGCCTTGTGTTCGTGCTTTAGTTTTGATAAAATGAATATCATCGTGAACTTGTTTTGAAGTGTTAGTACAAGCTTGTTTTGGGAGTTTTGTTTCAAGAGAAAAGGGGATCTCTTCCTAAGCGTGTTATGCATAATTATTATGCCCGTGCTAGTCGTGCTCGTCGTGTTTTGATAAGTGATTTCCCCCTTTCTATCTCGACGTGCTTTGATCGTGCTTCGCGTGTTTTGTGCATTCATGAATTAAGTGAACACCACTGAGCTTAGACTGCCCTTTCGGTTTGATCCGCTGTCTGGGGGTCTTTAGACATGTGGACTGTCTGCAGACTGGTCGTGTATTTATTACACATCGTGCGTGTCCGGTTCCGCGGCCGGAATTCCCGTCTTTGTGGGAAATCGTGTCGTGCTTATATTATGTATATCGTGCTTGTCGTGCGTGCTTGCTCTTTTCATTATATAAATGATAGAGAAAGGATGGGCTCTTTGTGGATTGTAACTATTCATGATATATTACGTACTCATGCTAGTTTGTTTTGGTATCTCAGCTTTGTTCGTATTCTTGAAAATGTATCTCAGCTTTGATAGCACTTCATACCAAAGATTTGCTTACATGTTTTCTCTAAATGTTATTGTTCATGTTCATGCCTACATTGATTACTTGCCAAACCGTCGTGTTTGACCCTTGTTTATTGGTGCCCAGGTGCAGGAGACGTTGCCTTTGAGGAGGAGCGTCAGGAGGAGGCTTGTGAGCCAACTCCCGTGAGAGAGTGGCAGCCCGACGATGTCATTTAGATGTCGGTCTGGTTCTCGAGTTTCGTCACCTTTAGTCTTGGGGTTTCTTTTGGTTATTTTGAGATTGTATTGACCTTTATTGGTCTCTTATGGGTTGTACTAAACTTAACTTACTTTCGTGTTAAACTTATAACTTGAACTATGTTTGGGAATGCCATGATAACTCTTTTCTTTGATCCTATGTCTTGTTATTAAATGTTATAGCACTTAAAGATTTGATTGTGCTTATCGTGATGTGTTTTGCTACACGCTTCCGCAATCGTGTACGTGTGAGTCAGATTCCGCGTGTCTTAGGGAATCCTCACCGCGGGAACCTGTGGGAAAATAATGAACCATTGAGCATAAACATCATCACCAACGTCGCGGGCCCGGGGATCCGTTCTGGGGTCGCGACAACCACAGTAGCAATTGCGGTATCGGGACAAGACCACGGTAATGACCGGGTAGCAGGATCCAAACTGCAGCTGGCGGAACAAGAGGGGGATCTCCAAGTCGATGGATCAAACCAACGAGGTTATCCAAGCTTAGTGGTGCCGACTCATAGGTTAAATACAATCGAGACAATGCAAGTAAATCAAGTACAAATATATAATCAAACGGGCAGGACGGGGGTGCTCAAGAGCACACTGACATATCATGTGGTGCAATGCACTTCGGGTCAAGTAACCATTTCAAGTGTACAACAATGCTTTCGGGGAAAACAAGTCATGTAATGTAAATCTTGGAAATGAAGGATATAATGAACTATACCAATTCGGGAAAGATAATGATTTTTAAGATCTATTTGAGTGAATAGGGGTCCCGTATGTCTATGATGGAAATGACTTGGTACTCCTTGAGTTTGAAGACATTCCGGGCTCCTTATCCACTTTTACGATTTTCAAAACTTAAATTGAGCTTATGGATAGTACTAGATGCTATGATAGAAAAATCAAGACTATAAACGGTCCATCCTAAGTATGATGTCAACCCGGAACCATCGAGCAACCTACTCGTCACCGAAAGGAATAGAATTCGCGATACCCAAGGAAATAGACTTTGCATTTAGGTATGAAGAAGATATCGTGTCGTTCCATCCCGTTCAAGATTGAAATAGATTGAACTTCGATGCCTCTGAACCAACCGTGAAGAGCATCGGCTCAAGACGTCCTCACATATGGTCAAGTGAGTCCAAGGAGGGTAGCCAAGGTCCACAAAAAAAAAAATCTCAAAACCCACTGGACTCAAACTGAGTCCTCCGGTCCGATTGATCGGCCGAAATTTCTGTACCAGAAATGCACAGGGTCCGATCGATCGGCCGATCGATCGGCCCAAAAAGCCTTACAGTTAAAAGACAGACCAATCGATCAGCCTGTAGGTCCGATCGATCGGACCTGGGCGTGAAGCATGCCCGGGAACTTGATTTTTCTCCTTTTTGTTTCCTTTCCTTCCAACACCTCAACAACCACATAGAACTATAATCAAGATGACTTAAACACAAGTTTTCCAAGACATTAAATGAGGCTATCAAGATGTGTAAAGATCATTTATTTCAACCATGGAAAAATCAATGAAAGCATGAAAACCATAAATGCTTCACCAAACCATTTCAAACTTAAAAACATCCAAACATTCACTTGCCTCAAGTCCAAGCTAGCCAAAATCAAGCCTCTACTCACTTCTTAAGCTCACTTCCAAGCTACAATCAAAAACCCCCAAAACAAACCCTAAAATGGGTCAACAATGAAATGACAAGGAAACCTTTCAATAATAAAGGTGGAGCTTCTCTAAGGCTATAGGAGCACAAATCTAGAAGATGAAGAAGAACACTTACTTGGATGACCTTCAAATGAAGAAAGTTATCTCAAAGGGAGTCTCAAAGTTGATGGATTCTTCTAAAAATAGTATCAAGAGGAAGCTTGCAAGGAGAGGAAGAGATTGGTGATCTTCATTGCTTGATTGATGAACTCTTGGTGTGGCTTGGAGATGAAGAAACAAGAAGAAGGAGAGAAAACACAAGAGCAAACCCTAGGCTCAGTTGTGTGCTGGAGCAATGGAGAGGAAATGAGCAATGAAGGAGGTGGGTTCTCTTATGTTAACAAAGGAGGTTGGGTCCCACAACTAAAGGAGCTACATTGGCTGAAATCATCTCTTTCTGGACCCCGGATGGATTCGACGAAGAAGGAAGAAATGGTCGTCGAAATATCTACTTTCCAAAAAGTGTATGTTTCGCGGGTTTCGAGAATATTAAGTTTTGGGTACAGATTTGGTGTGCAATGACTGTTTTACCCTCAAGGCTATGAAATCGGGTTTCGGGATCTCAAACGAGGACGGGATCAACATGAAAGTTGTAGGATTCCTCAAGATGAATGCAACGGGTCAAAAACACAATTCACAACAAATCGGGAAAATTTCACAAGAAAACGCAAAGCCGAAAAGGGAACCCCCAAAGGGCCCCACTAGCCATCAAAACACTCAAAGTAGCCCAAAACTAGAATCAAGGTTATTCTAAACCCAACTTAACCAAAAACACTAATCAAGCTTAGCACTAACACGCAACTTAATTAGCACTAAACGGATTCACTCGGGTCGGGGTCTTACAATAAGGAGCCCGGAATGTCCCCAAACTCAAAGAGTACCAAATTGTTATGCGATCGACATACGGGGTCCCTATCCATTTCAAATAGATATTTTCCCGAAATGTCAATTGCTTACAGTACTTTACTGATCCCGAGATTTGCACTACTTGTCTTATTTTCCCGAAAGCATTGTTATACACTTGGGATGGTTACTTGACCCGAAGTGCATTGCACCATTTGATATGATAGTGTGCCCTTGAGCACCCCCGTCTTGCCCGCTTGACTATTTATTGTACTTGATTTAATTGCATATGTCTCTATTGTATTTGACCTATGAGTCGGCACCACTAAGCTTGGATAACCCTGTTGGTCTGACCCACCGACTTGGAGATCCCCCTCTTGTCCCGCCAGCTGCAGTTTGGATCCCGCTACCCGGTCATTACCGTGGTCTTGTCTCGATGCCGCAAATTGCTACTGTGGTCCCCGATGCTCGGCTCGCTACCGTGGTCATGTATAGTATTGTATATGTATATGTATATGTATTTATACGAGATCCCCTGTTTCTCCTCACCTCGAGTGACTGAGATCAGGGCCTAGTTATTGCTCTATCACCGTAGTGACAGAGGACTTAGCTTCGTGTGGTCGCCATTTTGCTTGTTCCTCGTTTCCTTGGTCACCTTACATGTTTTACATTGCATACGTATATTTGGAATAAATGTTTTATCTAGAGACATTGTTATTTAAACAGGTTTTCATGTTTTGAAGGTAAATTCATGTATACCCTTATTGTCATTATATTTCCCCCATTTGCCAAACCGTCGTGTTTGACCTACTCTTTGGTACTCAGGTCCCGCCGTTGGTTATCCCGAGGAGGAGCTTGAGGAGGCGGTCGTAGAACCGCAGCAGTTGGTTGAGTGGCGTGCCGATGATGTCATGTAGACGTTGGTTGGTTGTGAGCGACTTATCATTTTGGGGAAATGTTCAACCATTCTTTTGAATTGGTATTTTGTATATTGGCCTTTGTTGGCCTCTATTTTTGGGGAAATGTAATTAAACGTTATTTGTATAAACTTTAACTTACTTGGGTAACATGCTTTAGATCATTGCTCATTCTGATACAGTATTTAGACTTGTGTTATTGTCTTGGTGACCAAGGATGGATTGACTATTTGATTTGCTACACGCTTCCGCACTTAAAGGAAATACTCATTGATGGTTGTGATATCCTCACCGCGGACACCTGTGGGAAATTAAATGAGTGGTTTATTATTGAAGTATACCCCTTTCAATCACTAATTTCAATCATTCTCCATTACCGTCCCGATCCCGGATTAGGACTCCCGGTCCGGGGTCGCGACAGACTGGTATCAGAGCGAGACGTGTTTCAAGCAATTAAAAGAAACTAGAAATCCTAAGGACGTGGCGAGGATTCGTTAGATCTTTCGTTAGCTAGTATCGTGTGAGCAATGTGTGACGCTTTATATTATCATGTGCTAACAATTTATTTTGCAGCATCATGCCTCCCCGTAAGAGAACAGTGAATGGCATCCCTTCTGGCAGTAACAGTGACCACACTGGACCGATAGAAGAGGATATTGTGGAGAACAACCCACCTAATCAGTTCCAAGAAATGATGCAAGCCATGCTTGACCAGCAACGTCAAGCTAATGAGAACCAGGCCAGATTGCAAGAGCAAATGCTCAAGAGGGAAGAAGACCATGCTAGGGAGATGGCCGAAATGCAAAGGCAGTTGCTTGAGGTCTTACAGAGGAGACCAGAACCAGTGCAACCTCAGCCAGCAATCGTCATAAACCAAAGGCAACACGATCCCAATGCCTTGTTTGAATGGTTCCGGAAAAGAGCTCCGAAGGAATTTCTTGGGAGGAAGATCCATTGGCTGCAGATGATTGGTTGGAACATACCGAGAACATCTTTGAGATTTTTCAGTGTACAGGGGCAGATAGAGTGAAGCTGGCATCATCGCTTTTTGTTGGTACAGCAGATAGATGGTGGAAGACGGTAAGAGAAGAATATAGAACCACGGCTGATGCAGAAGTGTGGGCAAACTTCAAGAGGCAGTTCCATGACAAATATGTACCCACTCACGTCAAGAAGCAAAAGGCTATAGAGTTTCAGCAGTTGGTGCAAGGGAGCATGACAGTCTTAGAATATCTCACCAAATTTGAGAGGTTGTCCAGGTATGCCCCGGAGTTGGTGGATACCGTGGAGAAAAAGATTGCTAAATTCTTTGAGGGACGTAACCCCTTCATTGAGAGAGATGCCACCGGAGTGGTACCACCTACTACTTTTGATGAGGCAGTCAAGAGAGCCTACAAGTTCGAGAACTTCCACAACAAGATTCTCAGAGTTCAAGGCAAGGGACAAGCTCAGCAGCAGAACCACCAGCAAAGGAACCACCAGAACAAGAGACAGAGGACAGAACCGAATGCCCAAGGTCCATTGGTTTGTACCCATTGTGGGAAGAACCATGAGAGTGCACAATGTCGTACACTCACAGGAGCATGTTTCAGATGTGGCTCCATGGCCCATCAGATGAGAGATTGCCCAAGGCAGAATAGACAGAATCAGCAGCAACAGCAAGGGGCACAGCGTCCACCAGCACCACAAAATGCAATAGTTGTTCAGAATCAGGCAAGGCCACTACAGCAACATAGACCACAACAACAAGCTCGTCTGCAGGGACAGAACCCAAATCAGCGTGCACCTCAGCAGCATAGGAATGCACCACCAGGCAGGCCACAACAGGCACAGAATAGGCCACAACAGCGAGGACAAATCTACGGAGTCAACAGAGTGGATGCAGAGGCAGCGGGAAATATAGTGGAAGGTACACTTCTTGTTTGTGGGATAAAAGCTAAAATTTTATTTGACCCTGGTTCTACCCATTCATTCTTATCCCATGAATTTGCTAAGTTGATTGATATGCATGCTAGAGAACTTGAGTTTATTTTGACTGTGGCAACCCCAGTAGGCAAACAAATTATTTGTAGTACATTTTATCCTAGTTGCACAGTCCAGATAGGAGAAGTGGTTTTAACCGCAGATCTCATTCTATTAGATATGTTCGATTTTGATGTCATCCTAGGGATGGATTGGCTGGCTGGATACCATGCCACAATGGATTGTTTCCATAAGACCCTCACTTTCAAGTTAGATGAGACACCAGCAGGGGTGTTGTTTCAGGGAGAGAGGAGGAGTCCTCATGCAAGGTTTGTCTCAACACTGAAGGCTGATAGACTTTTGAGAAGTGGTTGTGAAGCATATTTGGCGTTTATCACGGAGGATAAACGGTCCCAAGGGGTGGAGGAGATCCCAATTGTTTGGGAGATCCCGGATGTTTTTTCGGAGGAGATTCCAGGTTTACCACCCATCAGAGAGATTGGTTTCACCATTGAGTTGTTACCAGGGACCGCCCCGATATCCATTGCACCATATAGAATGACTCCAGCAGAGTTGGGAGAGTTGAAGACTCAGTTGCAAGAGTTGCTAGACAAAGGTTTTGTGAGACCGAGTGTTTCACCATGGGGAGCTCCAGTTTTGTTTGTCAAGAAGAATGATGGTTCGATGAGAATGTGTATAGATTACAGAAGATTAAATCAGGTGACCATCAAGAACAAATACCCGTTGAAAGTCCACGAGGATCCTAACCCTAGAGGGGGGGGGGTGAATAGGGTGAGCTACAACTATGACCAATTCACACCAATTTTAACTTCTTTAAAATAAACTAGTCACATGTGATGATTAAACAATCAATATGCAGAAGCTAATAAACAATCACCACACAAGCAATCACCATAACACAATATTTATAGTGGTTCGGCCTCAATGCCTACATCCACTACCGGCTTGTGAATCCAACACCCCACCGGATTTCCACTAATTATGCTTTTAACTAGGCTAAGCAATAACCCTTACAATGTTATTTTTCTAGGCTAAACAACAACCTCTCAATGTGCTTTTATAGGCTAAGCAATAACCTTTACAAAATGCTTTTCTTAGGCTAAGCAATAACCTTACAAGATGCTTTTCTTAGGCTAAGCAATAACCTTACACAAAGCTTTTCTCTAAGAAGGTGTCTTTACAAAAGATCACTCTAAGAGATACAATTTAAGCTCAAATGAATTTGCCTCTTGAATAGGCTAATATGAAAGTTTAAAACAAATAACAAACATACACTGAAATAAGTTAAAGTGTGTGCACAAGTGTATGAATGTGTTTCTTCAATCAATCTCAACAAAGAAGCTCTTAAATGAATGCATGATGCATTTTAAAATCAAAGCTTATAAAATGATGATTGAAGAGAAAACTAATCACATGAGAAATTCAAACAACTTTAAGAAATGAACTAAACAAGTTGTATGAATGTAAAAGTCTTAGAAAGCATGTGATTTAGTTAAGAGAGTTTGCAAACTAATCTAATTTACCAAGGATGATTTAGAGTTTGCAACACAACTCTTTAAAAGCTAGAAATCATGCAAATATGAAAATACAAAGATTTAACCATGCATTGATTCTACTTTTAATGGAAATCAAAATGATAAGTAAGGTCTACCTTTTTAAATCTCAAGCATTTGATTTCCAAATGGCCCTCTAGCCTTTCCAACTTCTTCCCCTTTCTTTGGCTCCAAAATGCTCTCAAAAGTTCATGTGTCAAGCCTTGAAAAAGGTTGGAAATGAATGGACTTTATAGCCAAAAAGTTGCCAACGGCTAGTCCTCGGTCGACCTAGAAACAGGCCTCGGTCGACCGAGAAAGCACAACGGTAAAAAAAGTGACCGTTGGAGCTTCAGGTCATAGGGACCCTGCAGTGTCCTCGGTCGACCGAGACACAGGTCTCGGTCGACCGGCGACACTGCCGGGTGAGTGACCTGTTGGTCCAAAAATCCAACTTTTGCTCTTTTGAAGGTATTTCTTTGGGAGGATTTTTGGGCCACTAAACCAAGCTAGAATACATGTTTTAAGACATTCTAAGATGTTTAAAAACATGAAAAACACAAAGCCTAAAATGATTCAAAGGTTTAAAACCAAAGGCTAGCTTGATTTGATAAAACTCTTTTCAAATGAAAATGCATACAAAAATGATTCTTTTTGTGAAGAATGTATGCAAAGCTCAAACCTAAATTCACAAGATGATTTTTCAAATATAATGCACAAGGAATTAGGTTTTCAAAAGAGTTTTGGGTTCTAAAACCAATGCATCCAAGTTTAGAACCAAAACATGCATAAAACAAATACTTTTCCAAATCTTAAAAGCTATGCATGTATAAAACTAGATTTCAATGTTTCTAAAAACAATGCATGTGTGAAATATCAAATGATGCTAAAGTGCAAATGCATCCATCAAATTGCAAATACAAAATCCCTAACACCCGTTACCAAGAATAGATGAATTGTTTGATCAGTTGCAAGGTGCATCATACTTTTTGAAGATTGATTTGAGATCCGGTTACCATCAGCTGAGAGTTAGAGAATCAGACGTGTTGAAAACTGCTTTCCGGACAAGGTATGGCCACTATGAGTTTCTAGTGATGCCATTTGGATTGACTAATGCACCGGCAGTGTTCATGGCATTGATGAATAAGATATTTGCAGAGTATCTGGATCAGTTTGTTGTAGTGTTCATAGATGACATTTTGGTGTACTCCTAGACTAGAGAAGAGCATGAAGAGCATTTGAGGATTGCACTGCAACTCTTGAGAGAGAATCAGCTGTATGCGAAGCTCAACAAGTGCGAATTTTGGTTGGAGCAAGTAGCTTTTTTGGGACATATCATCTCCAAAGAAGGACTATCAGTGCATCCATCTAAGGTTGAAGCAGTTATGAGTTGGGAAAGACCGAAGAATGCAATAGAGATCAGAAGTTTTCTGGGATTGACAGGCTATTACAGGAGGTTCGTGCAGGGATTTTCGTCGATTGCGTCACCTTTGGCGAAGTTGACAAGGAAAAATGCACCATATGTGTGGACAGAGCAGTGTGAAGAGAGTTTCCAAGAGCTAAAGAAGAGATTGACTACCGCACCAGTCCTTACTTTGCCATCCGGAAGCGGCGGTTTCACTATTTTTACCGATGCTTCGAATGTGGGACTTGGTTGCGTGTTGATGCAAGAAGGAAAAGTGATAGCATATGGATCCCGGCAGTTGAAAGATCACGAGAAGAACTATGCCACCCATCATCTTGAGTTAGCAGCGGTTGTTTTCGCGTTGAAGATGTGGAGACATTACCTCTATGGAGAGAAGTTCGAAGTCCACTCCGATCACCGCAGCTTACAGTACTTATTTTCGCAGAAAGAATTGAACATGAGGTAGAGAAGATGGATGAAATATATCAAGGACTATGATTTTCCAATCAAGTACCACCCGGGGAAGGCCAATGTAGTTGCAGATGCCTTGAGTAGGAAATCAGTAGGCTTGGAAAATCTAAGTGGCACTTGTATTTTTGAACAGTTTAAAGAGTTGAGTTTAGATCTTCAGCCACTGAGGAAGGGTGTTTTGTTGGCTAACATGACGGTGTCAGAACCATCTTTCATTCAGGAGATCAAGGATAGTCAGTTGCCAGATCCAGAGTTGGGCAAGATTTCAGAGCATATAGCAGAACGTCCTGACTTCCGTATTGTTGACGGAGTTTTGTACTACCGTGACCGTCTATGCGTACCGACTATTGAAGACTTGAGAAATGACATCATGGCCGAGGCTCACAGTACGAAGTACTCTATGCATCCAGGCAACACAAAGATGTATCAGAATTTGAAGGGCAGATTTTGGTGGAACAATATGAAGAGGGAGATTGCAGCGTTTGTCTCCCGTTGTATGACCTGTCAGTTGATTAAAGCAGAGCATCAGAGGCCTCCAGGTTTGTTACAGCCATTAGAGATCCCGGAATGGAAGTGGGAGCATATTACCATGGACTTTATTTTGGGATTACCGAGGACTAGCAGAGGCAACGATGCGATTTGGGTCATTGTAGGCCGTCTCACCAAGTCAGCGCATTTCCTTGCTATGAAGACTGGGAAGAAGATGCACATGCTACCTTTGGCAGAGTTGTTTGTCAGCGAGATCGTCAGTCGACATGGACAGCCAGTTTCTATCACTTTTGACTGAGACAGCAGGTTTGTCTCGAGGTTCTGGAAGACATTGCACGAGTCTATGGGTACGAGACTACAGTTTAGCACGGCTTATCACCTTCAGACCGATGGTCAGTCAGAGAGGACGATTCAGACTCTTGAGGATATGCTACGTGCTTGTGTGTTAGATTTCAAGACTCAATGGGATGAAAGTTTACCGTTGTGTGAATTCGCTTACAATAACAGTTACCATTCGAGTATTGGAATGGCTCCTTTTGAGGCATTGTATGGCAGAAGGTGTAGGACACCTGTTTGTTGGGAAGAAGTCAGCACCCGCAGTTTCCATGGACCGACTATTGTCAGCGAGACCAGCGACAAGATCAAGTTGATTCAAGAGCGTTTGAAAGTGTCCCGAAGTAGGCAGAAGAGCTATGCAGACTCCCATCGCAGAGATCTACAGTTCAAGGGAGGAGATAAGGTTTTTCTGAAAGTGTCACCTACCAGGGGAACATTGAGATTTGGACAGAAGGGCAAGCTATCACGGAGATACATTGGACCATATGACATTGTGAGCAAGATTGGTGACGTGGCTTATAGACTAGCCTTACCACCCGAGCTTTCCGGCGTACACAACGTCTTCCACGTGTCTATGTTGAAGAAGTATGTTCCTGACCCTTCACATGTACTCCGGCACGAGCCATTGGAGATCAAAGAGGATGCTACCTATGTTGAGAAGCCAGTTCAGATCATTGATACAAAGGAACAAGAGTTGAGGACTCGTACTATTCAGTGGGTAAAGGTTCTTGGGATCCTAACCCTAGAGGGGGGGGGGGTGAATAGGGTGTGCTACAATATGTGACCAATTATGATTAATTTTAATTTCTTAACAAAAACTAGTCACATGTGATGATATTAACCAAACAAGATGCGGAAGCTGATAAATGAATCACCACAAGCATACACCACAACACAAAGGTTTATAGTGGTTCGGCCTCAATGCCTACGTCCACTACCGGCTTGTGATCCACTCACCCCACCGGATTTCCACTATTTATGCTTTTTACTAGGCTAAGCAATAACCCTTACAATGTTGTTTTTCTAGGCTAAGCAACAACCTCTCAATGTGGTTTTCTAGGCTAAGCAATAACCTTTACAAAATGCTTTTCTTAGGCTAAGCAATAACCTTTACAAGATGCTTTTCTTAGGCTAAGCAATAACCTTTACAAATGAAGATTTCTCTAAGAAAGTGTCTTCACAAAAGATCACTCTAAGAAATACAATTTAAGCTCAATGAAATTGCCTCTTAAATAGGCTAATATGAAAGTTTAATTCAAATTACAAACATACACTAAAACAAGCTAAAGTGTGTGCACAAGTGTATGAATGCTTTACTTCAATCAATGTCTACAAAGAAGCTCCTAAATGAATGCTTGATGCATTTTAAAATCAAAGCTTAGAAAATGATGATTGAAGATAAAACTAATCACATAAAAGATTCAAACAACTTTGAAGAAATGAAACAAACAAGTTGTATGAATGTTAAAATCTAAGAACACATTGATTAGGATAAGAGAGTTTGCAAACCAAACTAATTTACCAAAGATGATATTGAGTTTGCAACACAACTCTAGAAATCATGCATAAGTGAAAATACAAAGATTTAAGCATGCATGGATTTCATTTTAATGGAAATCAAAATACAAGTAAAGATCTACCTTTTTAAAACTCAAGCATTTGATTTCCAAATAGCCCTCTAGCCTTTCCAACTTCTTCCCCTTTCTTTGGCTCCAAAGTGGTCTCAAAAGTTCATGTATCAAGCCTTGAAAAAGGTTGGAAATGAATGGACTTTATAATGAAAAACAGTCCAACGGCTAGTCCTCGGTCGACCTGCAAATAGGTCTCGGTCGACCGGGATCACACAACGGTCAGAAAAATGACCGTTGGGGCTCCAGGGGCTCTTTCTGCCTGCAGTGTTCCCGGTCGACCGGCGACACTGCTGGACCACCCCCTGGGACAAAAATTCCTAACTTTTGCATATTTGAAGGTTTCTCTTTGTGGGGATTTTTGGGCCACTAAACCAAGCTTAGAAACAAGTTTTAAATCAAACGAAGATGTTTAAAAACATGAAACACAAAAAGCCTAAAATGATTTGAAACTTTAAAACCAAAGGCTAGCTTGATTTGATAAAACTCTTTTCTCATAAAAATGCATACAAAAACGATTCTGAAAATGATGAATGTATGCAAGACACAAACCTAAATCCTCAATAAGATTTCTCAAAAGTAAAGCACAAAGAATTTGGTTTTCAAAAGAGTTTGAATTCTAAAATCAATGCATCCAAGTATAAAAACAAAACATGCATAAAACAATACTTTTACAAATCTTAAAAGCAATGCATGTATAAAACCAGATTTGAAGGTTTTCTAAAACAATGCAAGTGTGATAATTCAAATGATGCTAAAGTGAAAATGCATCCATCAAATTGCAAATACCAAATACCTAACAATCTCCCCCTTTGCAATTTGATGGAAACTTACTCAACATTGAAATTACACACTTAGTCTTCAGCTCCCCCTAAGCTGGACAAGTCTTGAAATCTTCTTGGATGCTCCTCCTCTTAGCTTGGGCTCTTGGGCTCTTTTCTTCAATCTTCTTGATGCTTGGAGCTTGATCATTCTTCAAGCTTTCTTTTCATCTATTAGCTCTCCCCCTTTGACCATGCCTCTCTCTCCCTTTGGCAAGGTATGCATTCTCTCCCCTAGTAGAAGATCATACACAACTCTCCCCTTAGGAAGCTTGGACATTCTCTTCACCCTTCTTGAGAACTTGAATGCTCTCTCCCCCTTTGAAGAGTAGGAGATCTTTGAGTACTAGAATACTCTCTCCCCCTTTGCCATTAAATTGCAAAAAATACCTACACACATGAAATAAGGAAAATACCTTTAGTAGCACCTGTTAACAAATGAAATCGAAAATGAAATACATAACAGGCTATCATGTATGGAAGTTATCTCTAAGGGCTCAAAGGCAATCCAAGGGTCAATTTGGTCAAAACTAATACTTCCTATGAAGGTTTACACTCCCCCTCAATCCATTCTCTTCTTTTGTCAAACTTTTGACAAGGTATAACTATTTGGTTCAAGAAGTAGATGGTTTAACCAAATGAGGGTCAACTTCAAGGAAAGGATTAGATTCATTTAACTATAAAGAACAATATGATCAAATTACCAAAAGAAGGCTAGGTCAAGGAGAAAAGCAATCATGGATACCAATTGGAAAAACAAAGGATACCAATTGAGATTTAAGGATAAGACTTTTAAAACAATCACTCTAAAATGGATTTAAAAATATACCTAATAGGAAAAATCCAAATTAGAGCTATCCATGATGAAATGGGGTTTACTAAACATAGCATTAAATAATTTAACTATGAAAATCATATGCTATGTAAGTTTTGAAATCATTTCATTCAATCAAAAAATATGACTATCATGTGCAAGATGAGTGAAATGAAATTCAAGCATGAAGCCAACCTCAACTAATAACCAACCGATATTATGAACACATAAACATGGTGGTCATGAGATATACCTATGTGAGCAAGAGAGGTGGCAAACATGAACATTATGATGATAATGGAGTGTGACATGGAACAAATATATAACTATCAAGTTCAAACCAATGTACACATGGTCTATCACATTCACAAGAAATCAAATCAATCGAAAATTTTACCAATTGAAACCAATTGAATTTGACAACATGAAAAAGAGCAAGGATGTGACAAACACAAAATTCCATCAAGCATCATAAATGGATATTCATCACTATTAAAGATATGACTATAGAGCATAGTGATGAACAAGGCAAATTGCAATGCAAAAGGATATGACTTGGTAAAGCATGCAATTTCCAAAGTGTCAAAATCATATGAATTCAACATCTAAGATATCCATCAACCATATAGAAATACAATGAATGGATTTCAAAGAGTTTCATATGATCAAGAACACTACTATGAAGTTGAAACATGTATAAGGATGACATCACTTAGAGAATTCACATGAATCAACATCATAACCATCCAAAAAGAAATGACTATAAGGCATAGAGGATGGATTTGGGTTCTAGTATGGTTTCTAGTATGGTTTCTACATATATAACTAAGATCACAACCATACATGGAACCAATAGTCATTTGCATATAAAAAGAATGTAAACAAAAAAACAAGGATGCAAACAACATACATTTCCATTTCTAAGATAATGAAACCAAAAGAAAAGGAAATGAGAACATGGAACATGCTTTTAGATGATTATACTAATGATGTTATAGAGCATTTCCATTCAAACAATCTTCAAATCATTTTGATAAACAAAATCCAACAAAGAGCATATAAAGAATGATTTTGAAGATCAATTTTCAACATTGTATTTTAAAAGATATAACTTAAATGAAACACATACAAGTTGATTTTTCAAAACAATGATTTTCCATATAAAAGGATAACTTAGAAATCCATGGAAAAACTTGAATTGATTCAAATCATTTGTTCAAATAATCTTACTATGACATCTACACAAATGATTCAACAACAATTGATCATGAAAAATCTAGCTATGAAAGCTTTTAAAATCACAATCAATTAATCATGTAAATAGATGCAATGCAAGACATATGTGTGCAAAAAGCAAATCAAACATGATGAAATTATAATCAAAAGATTTTGAAAACCATGATATGTAACAAGAATGGTGCATGAAAACAAAATCAATTGATCATAAAGAAACAATGCATTTTAATAGATGTAACTAAATAGAAACAAAATGCAAATGCAACATGACCAACAAAGTGATTTAACTTAAAAAGAATAGGTTGGTCAATGAGGTTCAAGGCCTTAAGGTTTGTCTAAGTAAACAACTTTTGGAATCCACCTAAGGTCTTGAGAGGGTTGAACTTTGAGGTCTAGTTTGGACTTCTCACAAACTAAAGGAGATTTGACTTGATAAATTTTCAATTTAAACTTATCACCATGATATTTAGATTTTACTAAATTTAGCTTAGATTGGTGATTAGTCTTTTGATGTTGGTGAGTTTGTTTCTTTGGGGATTGATTCACTTTTCTTTTCTTCTTATTTTCTCCCTTCATTTGACTTTTGAATTTTAAATTTAACTTTGTTACTTTATTCAAAAGTTCTTTCATGGGTTTATATAAGGGAGATAGGTTGAGAAGCTTTTTGTTCATAGATTCTTTTAAGCTTGGTTTAACTTGTTTAAACTTCTTAGAATCTATCTTAGGAGACTCCATTTTAAATGATTTACCTTGTTTAGTCTTTTTGGAGTCTTCTTTGATTTTTAGTGTCTTACCCTTCATAGATTTAGATTCTACATTTTTGAGTTCAAAGATGAGTTTAGACACATGGCTTCTTTTTCTTAGTTTGCACTCAAACGTAAAATGCCCTTCAATGCCACAATAATTACATTTTGATTTGGGCAAGGGAGAAAGAGTGCTAGAGAAAGAGGACTCACCTTTCACAAAAGTGTTGGTGAATTTAGGGTCATGTGAAGAGTACTTATTAAAACCAATACCCGTCCTATCTCCATGAGGTTTACCCAATTTAAATAACTTTTCAAGTCTTTCTTCACTTTGGGTAAACTTGCACTCATACTTTTGTTTATACCCTTCAAGTTGAGTGACTTTGTTTATAAGGATTGAATTTTCATTTTTAACTTTTGAAAGTTCATTTTCAATTTCCTTATATTTGCTTAGCTCTTCATTGGCAAGTTTTAATTCAAGTTTTAGTTCATTAACAACATTAGATCTAAGTTCTTTGGTTTTTAACTTACTTTTAATCAACTTGGCTTCTAAATTGATAAAGTCTTTGTCTTGCCTTTTTATTTGATCTCTTAGATTTAAATTTTCCTTATTGACATTATCATAACCCATCTTTAATTCTTTTAGTTC
Source organism: Cinnamomum chago (assembly GCA_038049695.1). Taxonomy (NCBI): domain Eukaryota; kingdom Viridiplantae; phylum Streptophyta; class Magnoliopsida; order Laurales; family Lauraceae; genus Cinnamomum; species Cinnamomum chago. Next base: position 44,417,267 of record CP142455.1, on the reverse strand, counting down.
ATCTTGAATGTTAGATAGGTTATTTAAAGAGATCATGAACTTAGATTCTAAACAATTTATGACTTCTTCTTTCTCTCTAAGCTCATCTTTTGAAGAGACTAGCTCTATGTTTAGTCTATTTGATTCTTCTTTTAAACTTTTGTTTTTCTTCTCAAGCTTTAAGGATACTTCATATAATTCATTATAGGCTTGTTAAAGATCATCTTCATCATAATCATTTTCTTCTTCTTTCGAATCAAATTGAGATTCATTTAAATGAGGGTTTGAATCTCCAATAGAAGGAAGAATGAGGGGTCTAGAAGAATCTACAAAGTCTAGCATAGTGGAGTCCATTCTAATGATTTTCATATAAACAAAACTCTAGGGATTTTTACTCTAGGTTTTTACACTTAATCAAGAGTTCTAAACACTTGATCCTAAAAGATAGAGCACTTGGCTCTGATACCAATTGAAAGTCCTTGGGATCCTAACCCTAGAGGGCGAGGGGGGGGGGTGAATAGGGTGTGCTACAATATGTGACCAATTATGATTAATTTTAATTTCTTAACAAAAACTAGTCACATGTGATGATATTAACCAAACAAGATGCGGAAGCTAATAAATGAATCACCACAAGCATACACCACAACACAAAGGTTTATAGTGGTTCGGCCTCAATGCCTACGTCCATTACCGGCTTGTGATCCACTCATCCCACCGGATTTCCACTATTTATGCTTTTTACTAGGCTAAGCAATAACCCTTACAATGTTGTTTTTCTAGGCTAAACAACAACCTCTCAATGTGTTTTTCTTGGCTAAGCAATAACCTTTACAAAATGCTTTTCTTAGGCTAAGCAATAACCTTTACAAGATGCTTTTCTTAGGCTAAGCAATAACCTTTACAAATGAAGATTTCTCTAAGAAAGTGTCTTCACAAAAGATCACTCTAAGAAATACAATTTAAGCTCAATGAAATTGCCTCTTAAATAGGCTAATATGAAAGTTTAATTCAAATTACAAACATACACTAAAACAAGCTAAAGTGTGTGCACAAGTGTATGAATGCTTTACTTCAATCAATGTCTACAATGAAGCTCCTAAATGAATGCTTGATGCATTTTAAAATCAAAGCTTAGAAAATGATGATTGAAGATAAAACTAATCACATAAAAGATTCAAACAACTTTGAAGAAATGAAACAAACAAGTTGTATGAATGTTAAAATCTAAGAACACATGTGATTAGGATAAGAGAGTTTGCAAACCAAACTAATTTACCAAAGATGATATTGAGTTTGCAACACAACTCTAGAAATCATGCATAAGTGAAAATACAAAGATTTAAGCATGCATGGATTTCATTTTAATGGAAATCAAAATACAAGTAAAGATCTACCTTTTTAAAACTCAAGCATTTGATTTCCAAATAGCCCTCTAGCCTTTCCAACTTCTTCCCCTTTCTTTGGCTCCAAAGTGGTCTCAAAAGTTCATGTATCAAGCCTTGAAAAAGGTTGGAAATGAATGGACTTTATAATGAAAAACAGTCCAACGGCTAGTCCTCGGTCGACCTACAAACATGTCTCGGTCGACCGGGATCACACAACGGTCAGAAAAATGACCGTTGGGGCTCCAGGGGCTCTTTCTGCCTGCAGTGTTCCCGGTCGACCGGGACCTCTGGGCCGGTCGACCGGCGACACTGCCGGACCACCCCCTGGGACAAAAATTCCTAACTTTTACGTATTTGAAGGTTTCTCTTTGTGGGGATTTTTGGGCCACTAAACCAAGCTTGGAAACAAGTTTTAAATCAAACGAAGATGTTTAAAAACATGAAACACAAAAAGCCTAAAATGATTTGAAACTTTAAAACCCAAGGCTAGCTTGATTTGATAAAACTCTTTTCTCATAAAAATGCATACAAAAACGATTATGAAAATGATGAATGTATGCAAGGCACAAACCTAAATCCTCAATAAGATTTCTCAAAAGTAAAGCACAAAGAATTTGGTTTTCAAAAGAGTTTGAATTCTAAAATCAATGCATCCAAGTATAAAAACAAAACATGCATAAAACAATACTTTTACAAATCTTAAAAGCAATGCATGTCTAAAACCAGATTTCAAGGTTTTCTAAAACAATGCAAGTGTGATAATTCAAATGATGCTAAAGTGAAAATGCATCCATCAAATTGCAAATACCAAATACCTAACAACATTTGCTTTTCGTTGTTGTTCTATCATATCTTGCATGAGCTCTTGGAACTGTGTAGCGGTTGGTGTGTTAGTCGTGTCTGACTCATTCTGATTACTGCCCGAAGCATTATTGTTTGGAACTTTTCTTGGAGGCATGATGCTGTAAAACAAGGTGTTAGTACACAATAAACATGGTTCAAGGGTTTCTAAGGCCCTATACCAAATGAATCTATCGAACTCATGAATCCTCGCCACGTTCCTAGGATTTTCTAGTTTCTTTTAAGTGCCTGAAACAAGTCCCGCTCTGATACCAGTCTTGTCGCGACCCCAGAACGGATCTCAGGCCCTCGACGTTGTTTTGTTGTTTTCCCACAGGTTCCCGCGGTGTGGATTCCCGAAACACGCGGAATCTAACTCACACGATCAAGTTTGCGGAAGCGTGTAACAAATCACATCAAGATAAGCACCAATAAAATTTCAAGTGCCATAACAAAATAATATCAAGACAGAGTGATACGAGTAAGGAGTTAACATGGCATTCCCATCATAATTCAAGTTATGAGACTAACACAAAAAGGTAGTTAAATTTAGTTACATTGGATAAGAGGCCAATAAAGGCCAATACAATTCTCAAAATGACAAAAAGAACCCATGACAAAATGAAGCGCAACTCAAGAACCCGCCTGACGTCTAGTTGACATCGTCGGGTTGCCACTCTCTGACTGGGGGTGGCTCAAGAGCCTCCTTCGGACACTCCTCCTCAAAGCCAACATCACCTGCACCTGGGCACCAACATATAAGGGTCAAACATGACGGTTTGGCAGGTAATCAATTTAGGCATGAGCATGTAAGAAGTAAATGTTTAAAGAAACATATTAAGACATTTTGCTGAATTGGAAACAGTTACATGACTAAGGTACATTTCAAAATACGAGCAAAGCTAGCATGAATACTTATAATACCATGAATAGTTACAATCCACAAAGAGCCCATCCTTTCTCTATCATTTATGCAATGAAAAGAGCAAGCACGCACGACAAACACGATATACATTGTTGGAATTTGAGATTCTTCGAGACAATTAATGAAGAGTTAAAAATGATTATGCGTTGGAATTATTGTCAACACATTGTCACAAGCATTGCAAACAAGTCAGAGGCCATGGAGACAGAGGTTTCACGAGCTAGAGCGCGACTATGCAATTTCCAAACAGCAGCAGACAGCAGCCTCGCGCGCTCGAGCGCGTGAAGGTGCGCTCGAGCGCGCACAGTCGGATTCAGCCAAAGTCGAGACAGCAGTCTCGCGCGCTCGAGCGCGTGTAGGTGCGCTCGAGCGCGTGAGCGGAGAATTTTTAGGATCTTCACGATTTCGTATTTCTTTGATGGAAATCTATGTTTAAGATGACCTAATCTTATTTAAGAGGAGATTAGACTCGTGGAAGGGTGTGGGGGAAGTATCTCTTCTATCAAACAAAGGTGAGGAGAGTTTTTCAAGAGAGATTTAGAGAGAAGAGTGATTGTGAGAAGAAGGTGCTGCTGGGATTGCTGTGTTGCAGGTTTCTACAGCAAGTGTGGACGAGAATGTGCTCATGAAGATGATGATTCGTTCATAGATAAGTGTCTCTCTGTTTATAACTTAAAATTCAATTTGTAAGGGATTGAGAGAGAGAGATTGTAGAGGGGAAGGGCTGTAGAAAGAACTAAACTCTTATTCTGTAAAACATCAAGTGGGTGCTTGGTGTTGGGGATTTGGTGATCCTGTCTGTTGGTGCAGACATATTGGAAAGGGAGTAGGTGCTTCCTAGATAGTGGGTGCTATCTGAAACTCAAGGGTGGGTGCTCTTTGTCGTTGGTGCGACTAAATAGATTCAGACCTATTCCGGATCGGTGTTCGGAAAGTCTTTGAACCGTGGACGTAGCCTTTTTGGTGAACCACGTTAAATCTGTTGTCCGTGTGTGTGATTTGATCTTTTGTTGTTGAAATTGGACCTGATTTTAGAGATCACTGATTCACCCCCCCTCTCAGTGATCGCGATATCCAACAATTGGTATCAGAGCCCGGCTCCCTTGATAAGCTTAACACGCTGAGGGTGATCTATTGTCAAATCACATGGCATCTAATACAGGGAATATGAAAGCACCTTTGTTTGATGGCTCTAATTACTCCTTCTGGAAGATCAGAATGCAGGCCTTCATTAAATCACTTGGCTATGATGTCTGGGAGGCTGTCAGAGTCGGTTACAATGCTGCCATCGTACCCACTGATGCTGCAACGAAGAAGTTAGCAGACAACGACTCCAAGGCGCAGAATGCACTCTTTAGTGGTCTTGTGGACAGCGAGCTGGTCAAAGTTATTGCATGCAAAACAGCCAAGGAAATATGGGACAAGTTGCAAAGCATTCATGAAGGTGATGAGAAGATTAAAGAAGCAAAGTTGCAAACCCATCGCTCTCAATTCGAGTCTCTTCGCATGGAGGAAAGCGAGAATATTGATTCTTAGTTGCAACGAGTGAATGAAGTCACGAATGACATTCGTGGACTAGGGGAGGAAATTAAGGAACCAGTCATCGTCAAAAAGGTTCTAAGATCTCTTCTTTCCCGGTTTGATTCCAAAGTCTCTGCCATTGAAGAAGCTAAGGATCTGAATGCCTTCACCATGGATGAATTGCATGGTACACTCACTGCCTACGAGATGCGCATAGGCAAGACATCATCATCTGATAGAGAAGCGGCCTTCAAAGCTCAGAAGAAAGGGAAAGAAATTACTGGTCATGAGGCTGATACTGAAGATGATGAGCTTGAGGCTCAATTTGTTAGAAAGCTGAAGAAAGGAAGCAATGGAAAGTACAAAGGGAAGCTACCCTTTAAATGCTTCAATTGTGGAGGTGTTGGCCATTTTGCTGCCAAGTGTCCGCTGAAAGAAGACAATGATAATGACTCTTATACTGATAAGAGTAAAAGGAAGAAAAATTTCAGAAAAGGGGGCAAAGCACAAACCTTTATAAGCCAACAAGATGACAGCACATCTGAAACTACAAACGATGATGAATCAACTGAAGCTCTCTTCATGGTTACTGTTGAAGAAGAAGAGGAGCAAGAGCTGGAAGAAGAAGAGGAGGCCGAGGTCAATCTTGAAGAAGAACTCATTGCTGCACTTGAGGAGCTTAGCATGGAGCGTAAAACAAGTAAGAAAAATCTGAAACTTCTCCATGAATCTGAAAGTTCAGTTATTGCTTTGAAAACTCAAGTTGAAGAATATAAAAGAATGGTGGAAGTCCTTGAAAATCAAATAAGTATCAAAAAGGAAGAGGCTATGAAACTTGAAACTGAAATCGCTAGAGCAAAGGCTGAAAACTTGGAAAGTAGACAAAAACTCAAAGCGCTCCAAGCGATTGAAGGGACAATGAAACTCAATGAAATTCTGAAAGTTCAAAAGCCCTTCCACAATAAATTTGGTATTGGATTTGAGATCGGAGAATCCTCTAAGGCTACACCTTCTTTGTCTATGAAACAAAGTGCTATACCTCTCAAGGCCACAAAGCTTCAAATTCAGCCTAGTATTGAGATGGTAAATAAGAAAAGGTTTGTGGAGTTTAATCAGCCACCTAAGAAAGGAAGGATGTTCAGATTCTACGGTTATTGCTTTCATTGTAATAGATATGGTCATAAAAGAACTGATTGTAGATTCTATGTGAGAAACAGTCCTTTAGTGACTAGGAACCCTTTTTCAATCCTAAACGGCCACAAAATTGAGTGCCATAAGTGTTATAATTATGGACACTTGGCTAGGGATTGTAGATTGCCTATTACCAACCAATTTCAGGTTGAAAAGAAACCCAAGTTAGTCAAGGCTTGGAGGGCAAAGAAAAGTGCAGAAAATACCAAGGAATCGCTCATTGTGCAAATGGCATTCAATGCACAAAAGAAGGCAGCACCATGGGTCCTTGATAGTGGCTGTTCAAGCCATATGACAGGTGATAAAGATAAATTCATCAAATTACAGCACTATGAAGGCGGATCAGTGAAGTTTGGTAACAATGATGGTGCCAAGATCTGCGGAAAAGGTGTTGTTCAGCTAATGGCAAACAAGATCAAATCAGAAGAAGTCTTATATGTGTCTGGACTGAGACACAACTTGCTAAGTGTGAGCCAGATCTGTGACAAGGGCCACGAAGTTGCCTTCACAAAGAATGGGTTTGTTATCAAGAAGTGTAGCAACGGCAAAACAGTGGCTACTGGATCTAGGACTGCTGGGAATCTCTATACATTGTCAGATGGAGCTGAAAAGACTTGCTTAATAAGTCGGACAGAGGAAAGTTGGTTGTGGCACAAACGCCTAGGACATCTAAGTTTTGATAACATGTCAAAAATTTGCAAATCAAAGGCTGTAAGAGGTATGTCTACAGTTGAAAAGCCTTCCAACCCCATTTGTGATTCCTGTCAAAAGGGAAAGCAAACGAGGGTAATGTTCAAGTCAAAGGAGCATCATTCAAAGAAACCTCTTGAGCTAGTGCACACTGATCTCTGTGGTCCTATGCGAACTCGAAGCACCAATGGAGATAAGTATTTCATGTTATGCATTGATGATTATACTCGTATGACATGGGTATTGTTTCTTAAGCATAAACATCAAGCACTTGATCGGTTCAAGGTGTTTAAAGCACAGGTTGAGAACATGCTAGGGAAGCGAATCAAGACGCTAAGGTCTGATCGTGGAGGCGAATTCACATCTGAAGAATTTACCAAGTTCTGTGAGCATCATGGCATTCAACGGCAATACTCAGCCCCTAGAACTCCACAGCAGAATGGAGTTGTTGAACGCAAGAACCGCACCGTGCAGGAGATGGCACGCACTATGCTGGTTGAGAGCAAATTGGCTAATAAATACTGGAAGGAAGCAATTCATACGGCTGTATACATTCAGAATCGATGCTTGATCAGGCCACATGAAGACAAAACTCCCTATGAGCTATGGTTTGGAAGAAAAGCAACAGTCAAGCACTTCAGAGTCTTCGGTAGCAAGTGTTATATCAAGCGGCTCGAACAAAATCCAGGAAAATTCGAGGAAAGAGCTGATGAAGGTATATTTCTGGGTTACTCCTCCTCTAGTAAGGCTTACCGGTGTCTTAACAAAAGGACCAGAAAGATCATAGAAAGTGCTGATGTTAGAATTAATGAACATCATGAATCCATGCCTATGTCTAGTGAAGGAAGCACAATTTATGAAAATCTCTCTGAATCAGAGAATGAAAGGTCTGAATCCAATACATCAAGGGATAGTTCAGAAGTCACCTCTCCTACTAAACATAGGACTTGGGTAGAGCACCACCCTAAGGATCAAATCATTGGAGATCCTCAGGCCGGTGTTCAAACTAGACAAAGTGTAGTTAGCAATTACTCACTTGTGTCCACCATTGAACCCAAGACTGTGGCTGAAGCCAGTCTCGATGAAAGTTGGTTGAAAGCTATGCATGAGGAGTTGGAGCAAATAGAGAAGAACTCCACATGGGAACTAGTTCCTAGACCTACTGATAAGAATGTTATTGGTACTAAATGGGTCTTTCGGAATAAGTTGAATGAAGATGGTCAGGTCATAAGAAACAAAGCAAGGTTGGTTTGTAAAGGCTATGCTCAAGTTGAAGGCATAGATTTTGAAGAGACCTTTGCACCGGTGGCTCGTCTGGAAGCCATTCGTATGTTTCTTGCATTGGCTGCATACAAAACCTTCAAGGTTTTTCAGATGGATGTAAAGTCAGCTTTCTTGAATGGATTACTGGAAGAAGAGGTATACATTGAGCAACCTGATGGTTTTCTCATTAGCAAAAATTCAGACCTAGTGTGCAAGCTGAACAAAGCTCTTTATGGACTGAAGCAAGCGCCAAGGGCGTGTTATGCAAGACTAGACCTCTATCTCCGCAAGATCGGTTTTGGAAAAGGACTGGTTGATAGCAATCTTTATGTCAAAACAGAGTTAAGCAAACAGCTGGTTGTTATCGTTTATGTCGATGACATAATCTTTGGCGGAAATGATGAAGAATTGTGCAGGAATTTTGCTGAAGAGATGAAGAAAGAATTTGAGATGTCAATGCTTGGAGAACTGAAGTTCTTTCTTGGTTTGCAAGTTCAGCAGCTGAATCACGGTATCTTCATATCACAGATGAAGTACATCAAGGAAATACTGAAGCGTTTTAACATGGAAGACAGCAAGCCAGTGAGCACACCAATGTCAACAAACACAAAGCTAAGCAAAGATGATAAGGGTTCGTCTGTTGATCACACCACCTATCGATCTATGATAGGAAGCTTGCTCTACTTGACTGCTACGAGACCGGATCTTCTACAAGCAGTATGTATGGTGGCTCGATTTCAAGCATCCCCAACTGAAACGCAACTTACAGCAGTAAAAAGGATCTTTCGATATCTGAAAGGTACTATGGAGCTTGGTATCTGGTATCCCAAAGGCAAATCCTTCACTCTTGTTGCATACTCTGACGCCGATTGGGCTGGATGTATAGATGATCGCAAGAGTACAAGCGGTGGCGCATTCTATCTTGGTGAAAGGTTGGTGGCATGGCACAGTAAGAAGCAAGATTCAGTATCCCTTTCGACAGCGGAAGCGGAATATATTGCAGCGGCAACTTGTTGTACGCAAGTGCTGTGGATGCGGCAAATGCTCTCTGATCTAGGAGTTCAAACAACTGATCCTACGCCGATCCTATGTGATAACACGAGTGCAATTCACATCTCTAAGAATCCTGTTCAGCACTCTCGAACGAAGCATGTTGCAATCCGCTATCACTTTCTCAAAGAAAAGGTTGCTGCTGGAGAGGTAAAGTTGGATTATGTTCCAACCACTGAACAAGTAGCTGATATCTTCACAAAGCCTCTACCAAAGGAAGTCTTCGAGTATCTTCGTAAGAAATTGGGAGTTACTCACTCTCCCAAGACTTAGAAGACCTTCGCGCAAGGGGGAGCAAATTTTCAATTTGTTTTTGCTCCTTCCACAGTCCCTTTGGATTTGTTGTCAAAGGGGGAGACAGTGTGGTCATTGAAAGCATGAAGACAGGGGGAGACCTTGGTATGGATTATTGAAGGTCTGTAATGAAGACACTTCAGAAGTTCAGCATGCTCCAAGTAGAAGCTCAGCATGCATGTTCCATGCATGTTCCAAGTGTTGCCAACAATTCCAAAGGGGGAGATTGTTGGAATTTGAGATTCTTCGAGACAATTAATGAAGAGTTAAAAATGATTATGCGTTGGAATTATTGTCAACACATTGTCACAAGCATTGCAAACAAGTCAGAGGCCATGGAGACAGAGGTTTCACGAGCTAGAGCGCGACTATGCAATTTCCAAACAGCAGCAGACAGCAGCCTCGCGCGCTCGAGCGCGTGAAGGTGCGCTCGAGCGCGCACAGTCGGATTCAGCCAAAGTCGAGACAGCAGTCTCGCGCGCTCGAGCGCGTGTAGGTGCGCTCGAGCGCGTGAGCGGAGAATTTTTAGGATCTTCACGATTTCGTATTTCTTTGATGGAAATCTATGTTTAAGATGACCTAATCTTATTTAAGAGGAGATTAGACTCGTGGAAGGGTGTGGGGGAAGTATCTCTTCTATCAAACAAAGGTGAGGAGAGTTTTTCAAGAGAGATTTAGAGAGAAGAGTGATTGTGAGAAGAAGGTGCTGCTGGGATTGCTGTGTTGCAGGTTTCTACAGCAAGTGTGGACGAGAATGTGCTCATGAAGATGATGATTCGTTCATAGATAATTGTCTCTCTGTTTATAACTTAAAATTCAATTTGTAAGGGATTGAGAGAGAGAGATTGTAGAGGGGAAGGGCTGTAGAAAGAACTAAACTCTTATTCTGTAAAACATCAAGTGGGTGCTTGGTGTTGGGGATTTGGTGATCCTGTCTGTTGGTGCAGACATATTGGAAAGGGAGTAGGTGCTTCCTAGATAGTGGGTGCTATCTGAAACTCAAGGGTGGGTGCTCTTTGTCGTTGGTGCGACTAAATAGATTCAGACCTATTCCGGATCGGTGTTCGGAAAGTCTTTGAACCGTGGACGTAGCCTTTTTGGTGAACCACGTTAAATCTGTTGTCCGTGTGTGTGATTTGATCTTTTGTTGTTGAAATTGGACCTGATTTTAGAGATCACTGATTCACCCCCCCTCTCAGTGATCGCGATATCCAACATACATAATATAATCAAGACACGATTCCCACATATATAGGGATTCCGGCCGCGGAACCGGACACGCACGATGTGTAATAAAATACATGACCAATCTGTAGGTAGTCCACATGTTTAATGACCCCCAGATAGTGGATCAAACTGAAAAGGGCAGTCCAAGCTCAGTGGTGTTCACTTAAATTCATGAATGCACAAAACACGGTGAAACACGTCTTAAACCAAATCAAGCTTGAAGGGGGAAATCACTTATCATAACTAAACAAGACATGGCTAGCAAGAGGCATAAGTATATATATATATATATGCATAACACGCTTAAGAAGTGATCCCCTTTTATCCTTGAAATAATTTTCAAACGAGCTTATACTTAACTTCAAAACGAGTACACGATAATACTTGTTGCATCAAAACTAAAGTTCGAAAGCAAAGTCTATCAAGCATATGTAAGGACCTTTGGTTGACCCTTGTGTAATTGAAACCCAAATGTTGAAATTGCAAAGAGAATTGGTGCCTCTGAAGTTAAAAGACGTTTCAGGTTTCAATCGCACAATGTCAGGCGAAAAGCCCGATAACATATTCCAGTTTTTATTCTTGTAGAAATCCTTCTAAAATAGCTCATATTGAAATTTCGGTTACCTGTCGGTCGACCGAGACGGGGTATGTCGGCTAGCCGACAGCTGACCGACGAGCTAACCGACAGATTTACAGATTTACCCAGAAAAATCTCAGCTCTCGGGAAATGGAACCGAACTGACTTAGGTTGGCTGTCGGTCGACCGAAGTGAAAATGTCGGTTAGCCGACAGCTGACCGAAATCTTCCTGACGAAATCCAGGTCTCGGGAAATGGAGCCGAACTGAGTTCGGTTGGCTTTCGGTCGACCAAAGTGGAATTTTCGGTTTGCCAACAACTAACCGACGATTGACCGACGCTGCACGGACAGTGCATTTCAAGTCAGATTTTTACATATTTTCTTCCCTTCTTCTTATTTCTCCTTCAACCTGCACTTCCCTTAGCCTACAATCTCTCCAGGGGATTAAACATACATTTCCAAGCACAATTTAACACATCTCATTCCCATTCTCCAATCTAAAACAAATTCCCCAAAATTTCCATTCAAGACATAGATTTCCAATGAAATGAAAAGAATGAAAAGAAAACAAACCAAATGCACATATGCTAACATCCATCCTAGATTATCTACTTGCCTTAGTCCAAGATGCCACAAACCTTCTTCAAGCACTTCCACTCAAACTAAGCCAAAGACTACAAAAATCCCCAAGAAAACCATTCAAAACTCACTCAAACTTTAAAGCAAGAAACCCATTTTCACAAAAGGGTTTGCAAACATGAAAAACAAGATCTTTTGGAACCAAAAAGGCTCCATTAAAAAGATGGGTTGGAGCTCTTACCTAGAGATGCACAAACAAGAGGGAAGGAAGAAAATGGAGAGCTTGCCCAACTAGAAACTTCAAGAAACTTATATCAATGGAAAGCTTGGGATGAGAAGAAGAAGATGATGGTCTTGGAATTTCATCTGGAGTCTTCTAGCTTGTGCATTCAAGAGAAATAAAGTGGAAAGAAAAAGGTTTTTCTCTTCTTGGTTCTCTAGGGTTAGGGTTTGAGAGTGAAAAGAGGGAAGGAGAAAGAGTTGACTTTAGACACTTGCAAATGGGGCCCAATGAGCCTAAACCTTGCATTGACGAAAACATGATCTTGTGGGCCTCGAATGAACTCGACGAAGAAGGATAAAATGATCTTCGAAATATCTAGTTTCCAAAAATTATATTTTTGACATGGTTTTGAGATTTCAAAATTTGTACCCAGATTTGTGTATAAAAGACAATTTTACCCTTTTGGGGCCAAAACTTGGGTTTTGGGCTTCAAACATGAACGGGCTGAAAATGAAAGTTAGAACAAATAATAAAACCATTCAAATGAAATCAAAATCACAATTAAAAATGGAAAACCAATACGATCCTCCCAAGCTTACACTTGCACTCAGGCCTTCCTGAGCGTGTCTGATTTGTTAGGGATTTTGTAGATTGCAATTTGATGGATGCATTATCATTCTAGCATCATTTTAGTTACACACATATGCATTGATTTAAGAAATCTTGAAATCTTGTTTTAAACATGCATTGTTTTTAAGAGTTGTAAAAGTATTGATTTATGCATGTTTTGTTTTTAATCTTGGATGCATTTGATTTTTTAAAAAGAGTTTTAGAAATCAAGCAAGCCTATGTTTTTAAATCTTTCAAATCATTTTAGGCTTTTTGTGTTTCATGTTTTTAAACATCTTAGGTTGATTTAAAAAATGTTTCCAAGCTTGGTTTAATAGCCCAAAAAGTTCCCCCAAGAAAAACCTTCAAATATGCTCTTTTGGGGAATTTTTGGTCCCAAGGGGTCGACCAGCAGACCGGCCACACTGCAGGCCGACTGGGTTCCTGAAGCTCCAACGGTAAGAAATATAACCGTTGTGAAGGCCAGGTCGACCGGGGACTAGCCGTTGGGCTGTTTTTGCTATAAATATGAGTTCTTTCCTTTGCCAAAAGTTGGAAATTTTAAGGCCCTCCTTGAGGGGTTTTGAGGCAAATCAAAGGGAAATGAACTAAGGGATGAAGGGGATCATTAGGAAAGCTAAAGCTTGGATTAATGAAGTTAAATCACCAAGTAGGCTCTACTTTCCTTAATCATATGTTTTCATGCTTTGTTTTACTTTTGGTAAATCTTTTGTAGCATGATAAACTATGTATGAAGTGTTGTGTCCTTAACATGTTTTATGTTTTGAGTTGATTTATTGTTTTGGATACAACACCATTTGATTCAATCCAAGTAGTACTTTATTTTTGGTAAATCTAAGTAGATCATGTTAATGAAAGAATCTTTGAAATTATATGTAACATGATTCCTATACTTGGTTGAATCTATGGTTGTTGTTTTTCAACATAAGAAAATCACTTTGAAAACTATCTTATGTTTTGGATTCAACATCTTTACAAATCATATGTTTTCATGTTTTTATTTTATCTTTGGTAAATCTTTAGTAGCATGTTAAACTATGATGTGTTGTGTCCTTAGCATGTTTTATGTTTTGAATTGATCTATTGCTTTGGATGCATCACCATTGATTCAATCCAAGTAGTACTTCATTTGGTAAATCTAATTAAATCATGTTGATGAAAGAATCTTTGAAATTATATGTAACATGATTCATATACTTGGTTGAATCTTTGGTTGTTGTTTTCCATCATAAGAAAATCTCTTTCAAATGTATCTTATGTTTTGGATTCAACAAACTTTACAAATCATATGTATTTTCTTTTAAAAACTTGCCTTTCTTTGATAGGTATATCTTTTTCAAGTTGTATTTATAATTACATATGATTTGTCCCCTAATTTCAATCAAATCTATTTTTATGTTTTATGAGCTACATTGTTGATTTGATTGACATCCCTATGCATCATATGATTTGTGCTTAGAATTTCACAACTGGTTTAGGATACAAATGTATATCTTTTACAAGTTATTTTTAACATGTAATTAGCATTCTTTCCTCGATCATAAATGTTTTTATGAGCTAAAACTTTCAAAAGCCTTAGGCATACATTTATGAGCTTTCATTTTCAAAATGATTGAGGACATCACACACACATCATGAGCATACATCTTTGCATTCATTTTGTGTTTGTGTGAGTTAGATTTTCATTTTCATATCCGCCTATTTTAGAGGCAAATGTAATGAGCTTAATTGAATCTCCATCAAGTGTATTTTAGACACTAATTAGAGAGATAACCAACCTTGTGGTTGAAGAGGTTATTGCTTAGCCTAAGAAAAGCATAATGTAGAGGTTATTGCTTAGCCTTGAAAAGCATATTGTAAAGGTTATTGCTTAGCCTATTGAAAAGCATAAATAGTGGAAATCCAGTGGGGTGTTGGATCACAAGCCGGTAGTGGATGTAGGCATTGAGGCCGAACCACTATAAATCCTTGTGTGATGGTGTTTGCTTTGTGGTGATTGTTTTTATTAAGCTTCCGCATTTTATTTGTAATCATCACTTGTGACTAGTTTAATTTAAAGAAGTTAAAATTGATTAAAATTGGTCATAATTGAAGCTCACCCTATTCACCCCCCCCCCCCTCTAGGGTTCGGATCCCCGGACTTTCAATTGGTATCAGAGTGGGTTACTCCATTTGAGGGCTTAACAACCCGGAGTTGATCCTTGCTAGATTAGAACCCTAGTGTTGTGATTTATTGCATATCTTTGTGAAGATTTCCACTATGTTTGAAATTGGAATTTCCCCTAGTATCTTTGCACCACTCTAAAGACCTTTTCAAGTTATATCTTCAAGAGTTGGTGAGTCCTCTATATGAACCCTCAAGGACAACCTTTTCAAGACCTTAGGTGAATCTTCATTGGTACACATTTAGACTAACCTTAAGGCCTTGATCCTCCCTAGACCAACCTATTCTTTTTAGTTAAATCTTTTTGTTGGTCTTGTTACATTTGCATTTTGTTTCTTTATAGTCACATCTTTTAAAATGCAATGTTTCTTTGTGATCATTTGATTTTGTCTTCATGAACTTTTAAAGTTATATCTCATGGTTTTCAAAATCCTTTGATTGCAATATTTTCATGATGGATTTGCATTTTGTTCATATAGTTATATCTCTTGTAGTGCATATCTATTCATGTTCAATTGATTGTGATTACAAATGCTTTCATAGCTAGATTTTTCATGATCAATTGATGTTGGAAAATCATTTGATGTATGTCATAGTTAGATCCTTTTTGTAAATCAAATGGTTTGAAGAAATTTAAGTTTTCCATTGATTTTCAAGTTATATCTCTTGGTATGGAAAATTTGTGAGTGTCTATTGTTTTACAATTTGAAAATTTACAATAGTACACTTCTTGTTTTTCAAAATCACTTGATCATAATTCTCTAAATGATTCTTTGTTGGAATTTTAAATTTTGTAGTGATTTGAAAAACTTTGGAAAATGTTCTAAGCTTTATTGGTTGTATTTATAGAAGCATTTTCCTTGAATTGATTTCCTTGTGCTTAACTATGATTATATCATTTGGAAGGAAATAATGTTTACAAACAATTTGCATCTTTGCTCATTTAGTTACATTCTTTTTATGCAAATTGATTTTAATGTCTTACATTGCTTGGTTGGATATGGTTTCATTGATTTGCATGGTTGTGCCTAACTTGGTATATTTTTTCATTAACGCAAATTGATGATTGTTTATGTGCTTTATAGTAAAATCTTTTGTTTTATTATCATTTGAGCCTAATAAGTACATATGTGATTTAATGTGCTAAGTTCATTTGGTATAAACTGTTAGGAATTTTGTAGATTGCAATTTGATGGATGCATTTTCATTCTAGCATCATTTGATTTACACACTTGCATTGGTTTTAAATAAACTTGAAATCTTGTTTTATTCATGCATTGCTTTTAAGATTTGTAAAAGTTTTGATTTATGCATGATTTGTCTTTTTATCTTGGATGCATTTGATTTAGAAAAGAGTTTTCAAGAAATCAAGCAAGCCTTTGTTTTAAAAGTTTTGAATCTTTTTAGGCTTTTTATGTCATGTTTTAAAAACCATTATAATCTTTAAAACATGTTTTCCAAGCTTGATTTAGTGGCCAAAAGGTCCCCCAAAGAAATAACTTTGAAATGGCAAAAGTTGGAAATTTTGTCAAAAAGGGGGAGTCCCGGCAGTGTCGCCGGTCGACCGAGAGGCAGGTCTCGGTCGACCGAGACAACTGCAGGCAAAAATGCCTGAGAGCACCAACGGTCAGAAATATGACCGTTGTGTGTTCTCGGTCGACCGAGGCCTGTTTGCCGGTCGACCGAGAACTAGCCGTTGGCCACTTTTTCCTATAAATATGAGTTCTTTCCCTTGCCAAAAGTTGGGAATTTTTAACCCCTCCTTGAGAGGATTTGAGGCATATCAAAAGGGAAAAGAACCAAGGGATGAAGGGGAAGATTAGGAAAGCTAAAGCTTGGATTAATGAAGTTAAACCACCAAGTAGGCTCTTCCTTTCTTAATCATATGTTTTCATGCTTTGTTTTATTTTTGGTAAATCATTTCTAGCATGATAAACTATGTTTGTGTTGTGTCCTTAACATGTGTTATGTTTTGAGTTGATTTATTGTTTTGGATACAACACCATATGATTCAATTCAAGTAGTACTTAACTTTGGTAAATCTAAGTAGATCATGTTAATGTAAAAACCTTTGAAATCATATGTAACATGATCCATATACTTGGTTGAATCTTTGGTTGTTGTTTTCCATCATAAGAAAATCACTTTCAAAACTATCTTATGTTTTGGACTCAACCTCTTTACAAATCATATGTTTTCATGTTTTGTTTTATCATTGGTAAATCTTTGTAACATGTTAATATATGATATGTTGTATCCTTAGCATATTCTATATTTTGAATAGATCTATTGTTTTGGATACATCACCATTGATTCATCAAAGTAGTACTTTATTGGTAAATCTAAGTAGATCATGTTAATGAAAGATGTAACATGATTCATATACTTTGTTGAATCTTTGGGTGTTGTTTTTCCATCATAAGAAAATCTCCTTCAAATGTATCTTATGTTTTGGATTCAACATCATTACAAATCATATGTGTATTATTGTTTTAATGCTTCACAACTTGCCTTACTTTGATTGGTAAATCTTTTTCAAGTTGTCCTTATAATTACATATGATTTGTCCCCTCTTTTCAATCAAATCTATTTTTATGTTTTGAGCTTCATTGATGATTTGATTGACATCCCTATGCATCACATGTTTAGAGCTAATCCATTTCATACAACTTGTGTAACTTTGATATCATTAACAAGTTGTTACTTTTAACATGTGATTGCATTACATCCTCAATCATAAATGTTTTTGAGCTAAAACTTTCAAAAGCCTTAGGCATACATTTATGAGCTTTCATTTTCTAAATGATTGAGGACCACACACACACACTTCATATACTTTCATCTTTGCATTCATAGTGTGAGTGTGTATTTGTATTTCACTTCCATATCCGCCTATTTAAGAGGCAATGTAATGAGCTTAATAGAATCTCCATCAAGTGTATTAAAGACACTAAATTAGAGAGATAACCAACCTTGTGGTTGAAGAGGTTATTGCTTAGCCTATAAAAGCATAATATATAGGTTGATGTTAAGCCTTGAAAAACATCAATGTATAGGTTGATGTTTAGCCTTGGAAAAACATCATTGTAGAGGTTATTGCTTAGCCTATAAAAGCATAGTGTATAGGTTGATGTTAAGCCTTGAAAAACATCAATGTAAAGGTTATTGCTAAGCCTTGGAAAGCATATTGTAAAGGTTATTGCTTAGCCTATTGAAAAGCATAAATAGTGGAAATCCGGTGGGGTGTTGGAGTCACAAGCCGGTAGTGGATGTAGGCATTGAGGCCGAACCACTATAAATACTTGTGTGATGGTGATTGCTTTGTGGTGATTGTTTATTTGAGCTTCCGCATATTGTATGGTTAATCATCACATGTGACTAGTTTGTCTTAAAGAAGTTAAAATTGTTAAAATTGGTCATAGTTGAAGCTCACCCTATTCACCCCCCCTCTAGGGTTCGGATCCCCATGGACTTACATAAACCTCATATCCTTTTCCATTGCATTGTAGGCTTAGTACATTTGCTAAGAGTGGAGATGTTACATGATAGATTGATCCCTTTAACTTCATACCTTCTTGTGATTACATAGTTATATTTTTTATTGATGATATGGTATGAGTTAGATCTTGAGTGTTGATTGATCATCTCTATGCAAATGTCAAATCGTTCTATGTATGGTTGTGATATTTATTATATTTGTAGAAACCATACTAGAACTCAAATCCATCCTCTATGCCTTATAGTCAATTTTTTTTGGATGGTTATAATATTGATTCATGTATATTCTCTTAGTGTTGTCATCCTTGTACATGTGTCAACATCGTAGTAGTGATCTTGATCATATGAAACTCTTTGAAATTCATTCCTCGTATTTATATATGTTTGATGGATATCTTAGATGTTGAATTCATATGATTTAGTCACTTTCAAAATTGCATGAATTTCAAAGTAATATCCTTTTGCATTGCAATTTACCTTGTTCATCACTATGCTCAATAGTCATATCTTTAAAAGTGATGAATATGCATTTATGATGCTTGATGGAATTTTGTGTTTGTCACATTCTTGCTCTTTATCATGTTGTCAAATTCAATTGGTAAAATTTTCGATTGATTTGATTTCTTGTGAATGTGATAGACTATGTGTACATTGGTTTGAACTTGATAGTTATATGTTTTCATTCCATGTCACATTCCATTAGCATCATAATTTTCATGATTGCCTCCTCCTTTGCTCTTATAGGTAAATCTCATGACCACCATGTTTATGTGTTCATAATATTGGTTGGTTATTTGTTGAGGTAGGCTTCATGTTTGAATTTCATTTCACTCAACTTGCACTTTAATAAGTCATATTTATTGATTGAATGAAATGATTTCAAATCTTTCATAGCATATGTTTTCCTTAATTAGATTATTTGATGCTATGATTAATAAACCCCTTTTCATCATGGATAGCTCTAATTTGGATTTTTCCTAATAGGTATGTTTTTAAATCCATTTTAGAGTGATTGCTTTAATAGACTTATCTTTGAATCTTAATTGGTATTCTTTGTTTTTCCAATTGGTATCCATGATTGCTTTTCTCATTAGACCTTGCTCTCTTTTGGTAATTTGATCATATTGAGCTTTATAGTTAAACGAATCTAACCCTTTTCTTGAAGTTGACCCTCAATTGGTAAAACCATCTTCTTCTTGCATCTAATAGTTAAATCTTTGTCAAAAGTTTGACAAAAGGAGAGAATGGATTGAGGGGGAGTGTAAACCTTCATAGGAAGTATTAGTTTTGATCAAATTTACCCTTGGATTGACTTTGAACCCTTAGAGATTACTTCCATACATGATAACCTGTTATGAATTTCATTTTCGATTTCTTTTGTTAACAGGTGCTACTAAAGGTATTTTCCTTGTTTCATGTGTGTAGGTACCTTTGCAATTTAATGTCAAAGGGGAAGAGAGCATTCAAGTTCTCTAAAGGGGAAGAGAATGTCCAAGCTTCCTAAGGGGAGATATTGTATGATCTTCTACAGGGGGAGAGAATGCATATCTTTCCAAAGGGAGAGAGAGGCATGGTCAAAGGGGGAGAGCTAATAGAAGAAAGAAAGCTTGGGAGCTAAAGAAGATGGTTGGCTAAAGAAAGAAAGCTTAAAGAATGATCAAGCACCAAGCATCATGAAGAATGAAGAAAAGAGCCCAAGAGCCCAAGCTAAGAGAAGCATCCAAGAAGATTTCAAGTCGTGTCCAGCTTAGGGGGAGCTGAAGACTTGGTGTGTTAATTCAGTGGTGAGTGAGTTGCCATCAAATTGCAAAGGGGGAGATTGTTAGGGATTTTGTAGATTGCAATTTGATGGATGCATTATCATTCTAGCATCATTTGATTTACACACATATGCATTGATTTAAGAAATCTTGAAATCTTGTTTTAAACATGCATTGTTTTTAAGAGTTGTAAAAGTATTGATTTATGCATGTTTTGTTTTTAATCTTGGATGCATTTGATTTTTTAAAAAGAGTTTTAGAAATCAAGCAAGCCTATGTTTTTAAATCTTTCAAATCATTTTAGGCCTTTTGTGTTTCATGTTTTTAAACATCTTAGGTTGATTTAAAACATGTTTCCAAGCTTGGTTAAATAGCCCAAAAAGTTCCCCCAAGAAAAACCTTCAAATATGCTCTTTTGGGGAATTTTTGGTCCCAGGAGGTCGACCAGCAGTGTGGCCGGTCGACCGGCCCAGGGGACCCGGTCGACCGGCCACACTGCAGGCCGACTGGATTCCTGAAGCTCCAACGGTCAGAAATATAACTGTTGTGAAGGCCAGGTCGACCGGGCCCTGTTACCAGGTCGACCGGGGACTAGCCGTTGGGCTGTTTTGGCTATAAATATGAGTTCTTTCCTTTGCCAAAAGTTGGGAATTTTAAGGCCCTCCTTGAGGGGTTTTGAGGCAAATCAAAGGGAAATGAACTAAGGGATGAATGGGATCATTAGGAAAGCTAAAGCTTAGATTAATGAAGTTAAATCACCAAGTAGGCTCTACTTTCCTTAATCATATGTTTTCATGCTTTGTTTTACTTTTGGTAAATCTTTTGTAGCATGATAAACTATGTGTCACGTCCCCCGAACCCGATTAGAGAATAAACCGGATCCGGGGAGTGAAATTTAGGGCTAATTAAAAATTTTGCCCTTTAGGCCCAAGGATCGTAAGTCCGCTGTGAGGAGATAATATTTCAAGCCTCAAATATAATAAGAATATGTGGAACTCATACAATTCTAGGCATATTTGGATATCAACAATGAATAATGAATCTCAATATATATTAAAGTTGAACAAGGAATAAAATAAAATTTAAACAATGAAGTTAATTTATTACAATGGCCTTCCCACTAATCAAGGCCATTTAAAACAATAGTGATGTCAATGATATAAAAGTTTCAACGAGAGATAAATAAAGAATAAAGAATCTAATGAGGTCCCATTGAATCTCTCTCGTGCCAGGTATGATGACGCTACTCTACGTCATCTGCACGCCACTCTCGCTCCTCCTCAGCCGGTTGGAGATCCTCTGGGATCTCCTCACCTGCTTGCTCCTCGTAGTAATACTCACCTGAGTAGTCTGCACACCAATGAATAGAGTCAATGACATGTTGAGCAATAGATAAGCAATATATAGGTAATCATGACATGCATCAAGTATAAGAGTAATGACAGGTATAATAATCAAGAGAATACAAGGAATCGAATCTAGGGATAAAGCATGAATAAATAACCATCCGAATCATAAATAGAAATCCTAGCAATACTAACAATCACCACTACCAATGTAATGCAATGCACAAGAGGGAGACTCCGTGGATGTCCTAGCCACCTCACGGGGTACCAGTAACAATCCTATCCAGACTACTGATACCAAAGTCCGGCTCCAGGGGGATCCCAGCTCCCAGTCCTGGGAATGGTAGCACGGTCCTAGCCCGCTCCCAACTATTCAACGCCATGGACGCCGTCCAAAGCCGACTACCCACCCCGATGTCCGAGTAACCGGCCCATCAATAAACCCCAAACTGCAGCTGGCCATGCTATGCAAATAATAATAATAATAATAATGTGGTGTTGACACAAGAATAGACCAAGACAAGCAAGTCTGGCTAGCTCAATTTACAAGACATGTTCGTCGGGATTATCTCATTCAAATCAATACAAGACAAAACCAATCACATGGTAATCCCTTCAGTCTAGCCAGTCATGTTCATCAATTACATAACACGGGGTACTAAGGTACACTCTAAGTCTTGTCCAAGTCCTAATTCTACAATGGATTATGTTTCATAATTAGTTAGGTGTTTTATGCCAAGAGAGTGTACAAGGATACAAAATCAACGGATACGATTAACAAATCAAGGAGAGATTACAATTCCAATCCTAGACAAGTGTTGTCATCCATGTACCATATGTGTTTTAACGGAGTGCGTGGGGAATTTGAATAATCAATGCTTATAAAGAATTTCCTTGGTGTACAATCATGTTGAGCATCGATTGATTCAATTCCATACGCATTCGGTTAACCATACCACAATACACGAATACCTAGACAACCCATCGAAGCACACCAAGCCACGTGCTATGATTTCAAAACCCCATTAATGGTCACGTGGGAGTGGTTTCATGGTTTCCAATGTCTAAGGCCCAAACCTAGGCTAACACTCTCGTTACTAACAAGAAAGTGGTCTAATAATTAATCTCCTTAACTACTTCCCTACCTGATCCCCAATCATCGCGAGACATGTATCATTGGATTCTACGCTCAAAGAGCTTTCCAACGGTATATGGCTCGCGAAATTCCGACGTATGGTTCAGAAGTTATGGCCCATAGAAGTTTGCCCCTTTATATATATATATATTTATATATAAATATATATATATAAAGCGCAACGCACCATCCATCTGTCCGATTCATCGGTTGGGACAATCCAACACTAGCATTCATGTCAGAATCAGACCTTCAACGTTTCTGTACGTGTTTATTTATTTATTATTATTATTTTTTATATATATATGCACAGGTGGCTCATCAACATTCTGACCGTCTTTTTTTTTAAATTGTCAGAATTCACAAAATGCCCTCCGATCGATCGGACAAGAGGTCCAATCGATCGGTCTGAGATTTGTCTCAGTTAACTGAGAGCAATTTCAGTCCGATCGATCGGTCTGAAGGCCCGATCGATCGGCGCTGTAACCTGAGCCCGAAAATGGGTTTTTTATTCCTTTTTCCTGCATAAAACGAGCCTCCTTGCTCCCCAATCATTTCAATCATTCTTTCCATCCATTCTATCAAATTAAAAATCTCCAAAGCTATCATTTTAACAATTAATCCAATCCAAACCACAAATCTACCTAACATGTCAATCCCAATGCAATACCAACAATAAGCTTGGAATTTGGGTAATCTAACAAGGATATCATTGCAATCAAAAGAAAACAATACACACATGATTAAATATAAAATGCATATCTACTTGCCTCAACCAAGAAGATTAGAAATTGGAAAAGCTTGAGGAGAAGCTCTCTTTCACAAAACCCACAATCTAATCCGACCAGACGCAATCTAGAACGCAACGGAGAAGAAAAGAAAGAAAAAGATCATGATCCAACCTATTCTAAACAAAAGAGAAAACGAATGGAAAAGTTGATGATGGGAAAAGGCTTACCCACTAGTATCAATGGAGAGAGGAGATCGAGAGGAAGAAGATGTGAGGTCCGGATCGCGGAGATGATCTCTTCCGGAGGGAGATCTGGGCTTGAGAAGAGAAGGGGAAGAAGATGGGCTGCTGTAACTCTCGTTGCAGAAGTCGGAATGAGATTAGGGCTAATCCCTGCTTAAGAAGAAGAGAGGGAGGAAAAGACCAATTTCCCTTAAGTGGGTCCGGTAAAAGAATGGACTTTTTGAAGGGTTTTTGATCGTCGGATCGCGACGAGCCAAGAGACAAAAATTATCAGCGTGACGAGACCTTTCCAACGAACCCAAAATCATGGTGATAGAAATTTCTTCAGAAAAAACACTCAATTTTCCCTAATTTGCAAACTACCCCCCTTCTAGGATCAAACGAACTCGAAATCGAATGAAACTTCGCAGACAC
Source organism: Cinnamomum chago (assembly GCA_038049695.1). NCBI lineage: Eukaryota > Viridiplantae > Streptophyta > Magnoliopsida > Laurales > Lauraceae > Cinnamomum > Cinnamomum chago. Next base: position 44,393,599 of record CP142455.1, on the reverse strand, counting down.
TATTCTAACACTAAAAGAAACTAACTCAAAGCCTAAACCCACTTAAATATCTAAAATAAAAATAATTATAATAATAATAAAAATAAATGGGTCAACGGGCCTACTATTGCGCCCAACTGACCCAGTAAGGTCGCGGACCTTACAGTATGTATGAAGTGTTGTGTCCTTATCATGTTTTATGTTTTGAGTTGATTTATTGTTTTGGATACAACACCATTTGATTCAATCCAAGTAGTACTTTATTTTTGGTAAATCTAAGTAGATCATGTTAATGAAAGAATCTTTGAAATTATATGTAACATGATTCCTATACTTGGTTGAATCTATGGTTGTTGTTTTTCAACATAAGAAAATCACTTTCAAAACTATCTTATGTTTTGGATTCAACATCTTTACAAATCATATGTTTTCATGTTTTTATTTTATCTTTGGTAAATCTTTAGTAGCATGTTAAACTATGATGTGTTGTGTCCTTAGCATGTTTTATGTTTTGAATTGATCTATTGTTTTGGATGCATCACCATTGATTCAATCCAAGTAGTACTTCATTTGGTAAATCTAAGTAAATCATGTTAATGAAAGAATCTTTGAAATTTTATGTAACATGATTCATATACTTGGTTGAATCTTTGGTTGTTGTTTTCCATCATAAGAAAATCTCTTTCAAATGTATCTTATGTTTTGGATTCAACAAACTTTACAAATCATATGTATTTTGTTTTAAAGTTTCACAACTTGTCTTTCTTTGATAGGTATATCTTTTTCAAGTTGTATTTATAATTACATATGATTTGTCCCCTAATTTCAATCAAATCTATTTTTATGTTTTATGAGCTACATTGTTGATTTGATTGACATCCCTATGCATCACATGTTTTGTGCTTAGAATTTCACAACTTGTTTAGGATACAAATGTATATCTTTTACAAGTTATTTTTAACATGTAATTAACATTCTTTCCTCGATCATAAATGTTTTTATGAGCTAAAACTTTCAAAAGCCTTAGGCATACATTTATGAGCTTTCATTTTCAAAATGATTGAGGACATCACACACACACATCATGAGCATACATCTTTGCATTCATTTTGTGTTTGTGTGAGTTAGATTTTCATTTTCATATCCGCCTATTTTAGAGGCAAATGTAATGAGCTTAATTGAATCTCCATCAAGTGTATTTTAGACACTAATTAGAGAGATAACCAACCTTGTGGTTGAAGAGGTTATTGCTTAGCCTAAGAAAAGCATAATGTAGAGGTTATTGCTTAGCCTTGAAAAGCATATTGTAAAGGTTATTGCTTAGCCTATTGAAAAGCATAAATAGTGGAAATCCAGTGGGGTGTTGGATCACAAGCCGGTAGTGGATGTAGGCATTGAGGCCGAACCACTATAAATCCTTGTGTGATGGTGCTTGCTTTGTGGTGATTGTTTTTATTAAGCTTCCACATTTTATTTGTAATCATCACTTGTGACTAGTTTAATTTAAAGAAGTTAAAATTGATTAAAATTGGTCATAATTGAAGCTCACCCTATTCACCCCCCCTCTAGGGTTCGGATCCCCGGACTTTCATGATTAACACTAAACTGTTAGTTTTATGGTCTCAATACCAGTATATGATGAATAAATTGATTAATTTCTTTATTTATCAATATATATTATTGCTTTCCTTTCATGAGATGAATGGTGTTTTACTACTTGTTTGCACATAACTAATACGAATGACATAATGGTTCATGGGATGAACCGGAGTCCACAAGTCTACTAGATGTAATACATGGGTATGGATGAGATCCACATACAGGAGACATGTATTGCAAATCTTATACTTAAATTTCTTCACAACCAGTGATGAGATTGGGTTTCTTATCTGACAAGGTTGCAGCACTTTGGTCACTATGAGATCGTGTGATTTGTCTCGATCATCGAACTGTAAGATTCTGGATCATGGTGCCGGTACATTGGATGTATTGAAGGACCATGAGAAGCACCTTATATACACTGTCTTTATTTTAAGGCCTGCTCTCATAATTCCTTAGCAATAGGCTCATAATCCTGAGACATTTATGAACTCAGGTTTCTATCTATTCATTTGCTTTGAGTCACCAATGAGTGAGGCCAATTGTAGGTCAACACCTCGGTGATTTGGGTACGTGGTAGTAGAGCTGTGGGAACATTCAATGGTCAAGATGGAATCTATCTTTAATATCCCCTTGTGCCAATTAATGGATTTATCATTGGTAAGTGCGCACCCATTCCAATTAAGAGTTAATTGGATCGGTACCAAATGATCATTATAATTAATTGGGGCTCAAGAATAATAAGATATGGATCTATTTTTGTGGACAAGTCCAATTGATCCATGGATATAGATGGAGGGGCCTACTTGTGGTACTGAGGAAGCTTAGGGTCTTCATTGTAATATATTCCTAAGATTGGAGTGCAATTGCATTTATATAGTGGCGTTATTTACAATTAACTGTGGGCCCGGATTGCACATGAGATGTGGGGTCGGGTGTCCCAATTGGAGCCAGCTTTCTAAGGAATCCCTAGTGGTCCCCACGCTAGCCCAAGATATTAGAAAGATACTAATTATAGTAGAACTCTAAAAGGAAATAGAAAGTTACTATTTCTATTTGAAGTGAGACTTCTATTTTAATTAGTAAAAGAGAAAGTTACTAATCATATTTGAAGTAACACTTCTAATTGTGATTTAGTAGGCAACTAATTATTTTGGAAGTAAGACTTCTATTTCAATTAATAAGAGGAGGTTGCTTAAGTGTTATAAAAGGAGAGAGAGGAGGCTTGGACGTCCCATGCATTGATTCCACCTAGGGATTCACGCCCATCAACATCTTCCTCTCTTGTGCAAGTTGTTGCACATCACTTCCCTCTTCTAGTTTCCTCTAGGGTTTTTCTCTTGGAGATTCCACCATCTTCTTGAGAAAAGAGAATCTGATACGGGTCATAGCGTGGAAGATCAAAAGGTGTCGGAGATTCTAATTGTATTAGTGAAGGTGTTCATCATCAAAGAAAGAATTCAAATTCTCCAATAGAGCACAACTAAGCTCCAAAGGTATAATCTACATCCTTGTATGTTGTGGATTTCGTGGTTGCATGTTTAGGTGTTGTTTTCTATCTTCTAGATAGGTTATATTGTTGTACATGATTTATGAGTTTGAGGGATTGCATCCTGGAATGGTTTGTTGCATTCTAGATAATTGATCCCTGCATCAAGTGGGTCAAAAGTTTTTGAAACCTTTATGAAAGGCCCACCTATTTTCCAACATAAACGTCCTCAAAATTTCCAAAGCTTTATCCAGGACTAAAGCTAATTATTTCTAACCCAACGATAACTAAACCCACTTTAGGCTAAGCACATACTTAATCACACACTAATCGAGTTGGTCTGGGTCGGGGTCTAACACATGTCTCTCGTATGTGGATCTCATCCATATACATATATCACATCTAATATACTAATGAGACCCGGTTCATCTCACGAACCATCATGTCATATGTATTGGTCATGTGCATTAAGTAATAAAACACCATTCATCTCATTAAAGGAAAACATGATTTTATTGATAAATAAAGAAATTAATCAATTTATTACATCATTTGACGGATTGAGACCACACAATCTAACAATTTCCTACTTGGGCTCAATTCCAGTCAAGGTTGCATCTCATGCACATCCCATCTACATGCTGCTCAAAGACTTCGGTGGTCAAAAGCTTAGTAAATGGATCTGCTAGATTGTCCACAGAGGCTGAAGGGATCTGCTAGATTGTCCGTAGAGGTTATCTTGGTAATAGCAATATCACATCTCTTACTAAATGATATTTCCTCTGTACATGCTTTTGGCTTTTATGGCTTCTGGGCTCCTTGGACTGAGCAACTACCCCGTTGTTGTCACAGTAAACTGTGAGCGGCTGTCGTGCCAAAGGTACCACCCTAAGTTTCACAAGGAATCTCTTGAGCCATACTGCTTCCTTAGCTGCTTCATAAGCCGCTACATATTCAGCCTCCGAGGAGGAATCAACGGTACGTTCCTGTTTTATACTCCTCCAGCTGATAGCTCCGCCACGAAACTTAAACACATAATCAGAGGGGGATTTTTTGGAATCCTTATCTGACATGAAGTCAGAATCTGTGTAACCGACTGGAATCAGTTCATCACAGCCATAAATCAACATGTAATCTCTAGTCCTTCTCAAGTATTTGAGAATACATTCTACAACAGTCCAATGTTCAAGTCCTGGATTAGACTGATATCTGCTAACTAGGCCCACTGCATGACAAATATCCAGTCTAGTACATAGCATAGCATACATGAGGCTACCTATCATGGCCCCGAACCCGATTAGAGATTAAACCGGATCTGGGGTGTGAAATTTAGGGCTAATTGATTTTTTTTGCCCTTAATGCCCAAGGATCAAAGTCCGCTGTGAGGATTGTGTGGTTGAGCCTCATTAACAAATTAGTCAACGGGACTTGTCGAGTAAACACATTCATTGAACCTGTAGAGATATCAAAGCAAGTACGGTATTCATCCCATTATATATTCAAGTTTCAAAGTATAAAACATATAAAGTTTATAAACATCAAGACCGTCCCAAAAACTTAGGTCCTGGTACAAAAGATATACAAAAGTATAGAAATCTCCAAAAGATGAGAAGGAGTGGCGTGGTAAGATATCCCTATGTGACGCGCACTAGTGCCGGGAGTGATGACGCTAAGCCACTTCATCGGCACCCCACTCTCGTAGCTTGTCCTCCTCCCTCGGTTGAGGATCCTCTGGGATTGCCTTGGCATCCAGGTCAGCGTAATAGTAGTAGGTGTCCTCTGTACACCATGGAATAAAGGATCAACAACATGTTGGCAAGAAGATAAGCAATATACATTATTCATAACATGTTCCAAATGAGAATAAAGACAAGTACATGATTATAAGATAACAAGGTACAAGCTATGCATAAGGCATGAGTAATACGAGAGTCAAGTAACATTGTAAGTCCTACCAAGATAACCAAGAATAACCATCCATGAAATGCAATGTCAAGCAAGAGGAGACTCTGTCGCGACCCCAAACCGAGAGATCCGGGATCGGGACTAATAATGATGTTAGGATGATCCACAACTGCTTAATCATACCATACAATTTATTTCATTTCCCACAGGTGTCCGCGGTGAGGATATCACAACCATCAAGGAATATTTCTTTTGAGTGCGGAAGCATGTAGCAAATCAAATAGTAGACTATCTCTAGTCATGCAAGCATTAACATCAAATATCAAAACTATGTCAGAATGAGCAATGATCTATAGCATGTTTCCCAAAAGTTGTTAAAGTTAGACAAACTAACATTTAATTACATTCCCCAAAATTAGAGGCCAACAAAGGCCAATATTACAAAATAATAACCCAAAAGAATGGTTAATAAGCTCTCCCCAAAATGTTACGCCTCTTGTAGAAACCCGATGTCTACATGACATCGTCAGCACGCCACTCTACTAGAGGTTGCGGCTCACCTATCGCATCCTCCGGCTCCTCCTCAAGGAAACCGGCAACGGGACCTGAGTACCAAAGCAAAGGATCAGACACGACGGTCTGGCAAGAGAGTGAGAAGATACAACAACATATAATCGATGAAATATCTCGAAAAGCAAGGAAATCTGTTTAAGCAAGAACTCTCTCAAAATAGATAAATCATTTGCTAGAAATCATGTAAACAAGATAAAACTCATAGGGTATCCAAGGAATCAGGAACAAGCAAGATGGCGACCACACGAAGCTAATGAAAGTCCTTCGATCCTAACCCTAGAAGGGGGGGTGAATAGGGTGAGCTACAACTATGACCAATTTACACCAATTTTAACTTCTTAATATAAACTAGTCAAATGTGATGATTAAACAATCAATATGCGGAAGCTAATAAACAATCACCACACAAGCAATCACCACAACACAATATTTATAGTGGTTCGGCCTCAATGCCTACATCCACTACCGGCTTGTGAATCCAATCACCCCACCCGATTTCCACTATTTATGCTTTTAACTAGGCTAAGCAATAACCCTTACAATGTTGCTTTTCAAGGCTAAACAACAACCTCTCTATGTGCTTTTCTAAGGCTAAGCAATAACCTTTACAAAATGCTTTTCTTAGGCTAAGCAATAACCTTTACAAACAAAGATTTCTCTAAGAAGGTGTCTTTCCAAAAGATCACTCTAAGAGATTACAATTTAAGCTCAAATGAAATTGCCTCTTGAATAGGCTAATATGAAAGTTTAAAACAAACTCACACAAACACTCTATGCATGCAAAAGTATATGTTCATGATGTGTGTGTGTGATGACTCCAATCAAGTTTAAAACGAAGGCTCACTCAATATATTGCTTAAAGCAATTCAAAGTTTAAAGCTCATAAAAGATTTGATTGAAGTCTTATGCAAATCACATGTATGAAATTCAACTTGTTTATGACATGAAAATCAAGGACTAACAAGTTGTATGAAAATGACTAATTTAGAACATGTGATGCATGTGCATGTTGTTTTCAAAACCAAATTAATTTTACTAATGCTTAAATGAATGAAAACAACAAACAATGTTTCAACCAAGTAAAAGACTCATGCTATGAAAGAAAAACAAAGATTTTGTCTAAGCATGATTAATAAAGTTAACAACTTGGATTGAAAACAAAGGTGAAGAATCCAATCTTAATTAGACCAAAGATAGGAACAAGAATGGATTCAACACATCATAGTTATTATGCTAAATATCATATACCAATAGTTTAAACAAAGCACATAACTATGATTAATAAAGGTAAAGCTTACTTGGAGGTTTAACTCATTAATCCCAAGCTTTAGCTCTCCTAAAGACCTCCTAGCCTTTCTAACTTCATCCCCTTTCAATGGCTCCAAAATGGTCTCAAAGGTTCAAGATTCAAGCCTTGAAAAAGGTTGGAAATGAATGGACTTTATAGCCAAAAAGTTGCCAACAGCTAGTTCTCGGTCGACCGGCAAAGGGGTCTCGGTCGACCGAGAAAGCACAACGGATATAAATCTGACCGTTGGAGCTTCAGTTCAAAATTCTACAGAAATGACCTGCAGTTGTCTCGGTCGACCGAGACCTGTGTCTAGGTCGACCGGCGACACTGCCGGGAAACCCCCAAAATTTCCAACTTTTGCATTTTGAAGATTTTCTTTGTGGAATTTTGTGGGTCACTAAACCAAGCTAGAAAACATGTTTTAAGATATTCTAAGATGATTAAAAACATGAAACACCCAAAGCCTAAAAAGATTCAAAAGATTAAAACCAAAGGCTAGCTTGATTTGATAAAACTCTTTTCAAATGAAAATGCATACAAAAATGAATCTTTTTGTGAAGAACGTATGCAAGGCTCAAACCTAAATTCTCAACAAGATTTACCAAACATAATGCACAAAGAATTAGGTTTTCAAAAGAGTTTGGGTTTCAAAACTAATGCATCCAAGTTTAAAACCAAAACATGCATATAACAAATACTTTTCCAAATCTTAAAAGCTATGCATGTATAAAACTAGATTTCAATGTTTCTAAAAACAATGCATGTGTGAAATATCAAATGATGCTAAAGTGCAAATGCATCCATCAAATTGCAAATACAAAATCCCTAACAATCTCCCCCTTTGCAATTTGATGGCAACTTACTCATCATTGAAATTACACACTCTGTCTTCAGCTCCCCCTCGGCTGGACAAGTCTTGAAATCTTCTTCTTGGATGCTCCTTCTCTTAGCTTGGGCTCTTGGGCTCTTTTCTTCAGTCTTCTTGATGCTTGGTGCTTGATCATTCTTCAAGCTTTCTTATCATCTTCCTCTCTATGGCCAAGCATCTTCTTTAGCTCCAAGCTTTCTTTCTTCTATTTGCTCTCCCCCTTTGACCATGCTTCTTTCTCCTCTTGAGAACTTGAAAGCTTTCTCCCCCTTTGATGGATAGGAGATCTTCGAGTACTTGAACTCTCGAACTCTCTCCCCCTTTGATGAGTAGGAGATCTTGAACTCTCTCCCCCTTTGATGAGTAGGAGATCTTTGAGTACTTAAACTCTCTCCCCCTTTGACATTAAATTGCAAAGGAACCTACACACATGAAATAAGGAAAATACCTTTAGTAGCACCTGTTAACAAATGAAATTGAAAATGAAATACATAACAGGCTATCATGTATGGAAGTTATCTCTAAGGGCTCAAAGGCAATCCAAGGGTGAATTTGATCAAACTAATACTTCCTATGAAGGTTTACACTCCCCCTCAATCCATTCTCTTCTTTTGTCAAGCTTTTGACAAGATATAACTATTAGATTCAAGAAGTATATGGTTTATCCAAGTGAGGGTCAACTTCAAGGAAATGATTAGATTCATTTAACTATAAGGCTCAAATGATCAAATTACCAAAAGAGAGCTAGGTCAAATGAGAGAAACGATCATGGATACCAATTGAAATAAACATATCAATTGAGATTAAAGGATGTGACTATAAACTCAATCACTCTAAAATGGATTTAAAAGTATAACTATTAGGAAAAAATCCAAATTGGAGCTATCCATGATGCAATGGGGTTTACTAAACATAGCATTAAATAATTTAACTATGGAAAGCATATGCTATGTAAAGTTTTGAAAATCATTTCATTCAAACAATAAATATGACTATTAATGTGCAAGAATGAGTGAAATGAAATTCAAACATGAAGCCAACCTCAACTATAACCAACCAATATTATGAACACATAAACATGGTGGTCATGAGATATACCTATATGAGCAAAAGAGATGGCAACATGAACATTATGATGCTAATGGTGTGTGACATGGAACAATCATATTACTTATCAAGTTCAATCCAATGCACACAAGGTTTATCACATTCATAAGAAATCAAATCAATCAAATATTATACCAATTGAAACCAATTGAATTTGATAACATGAATAAGAGCAAAAATGTGACAAAATTCCATCAAGCATCACAAATGCATATTCATCACTAATAAAGATATAACTATTGAGCATAGTGATGAACAAGGTAAATTGCAATGTAAAAGGATATTACTTTGTAAAACATGCAATTTCCAAAGTGTCCAAATCATATGAATTCAACTACTAAGATATCCATCAACCAACATAAATGCAAGGAATGGATTTCAAAGAGATTCATATGATTAAGAACACTACTTATGAAGTTGAAACATGTATAAGGATGACATCAAGAAAATCTACATGAATCAACATCATAACCATCCAAAAAGATATGACTATAAGGCATAGAGGATGGATTTGGGTTCTAGTATGGTTTCTACAAATATTACTAAGATCACAACCATACATGGAACCAATTGACATTTGCATATAAAAAGAATGACTAAATAAGCAAAGATGCAAATGACTTGAAACAACAATTGATCATGACTAAATTAGCTATGAAAGCTTTTAAAGTCACAAACAATTTAATCATGTATAGAAATGCAATGCAAGACATAAAACTAAATGTGTGCAAAAAGCAAATCAAACATGATGAGATTATAATCAAAAGATTTTGAAAACCATGAAGTGTAACTTAGAATGGTGCATGAAGACAAAATCAAAAGATCATAAAGAAACATTGCATTTTAAAAGATGTAACTATGAAAGGACAAAATGCAAATGCACTCATGACCAACAAAAGGTTTAACTTATAAAGCATAGGTTGGTCAATGAGGTCCAAGGCCTTAAGGTTTGTCTAAGTATAAAACTTTGGGAATCCACCTAAGGTCTTGTGAGGGTTGAACTTTGAGGTCTAGTTTGGACTTCTCACCAACTATAGGAGATTTAACTTGATAAATTTTCAATTTGAACTTATCACCATGATATTTAGATTTCACTAAATTTAGCTTAGATTGGTGATTAGTCTTTTGATGTTGGTGAGTTTTCTTCTTAGGGGATTGCTTCACTTTTCTTTTCTTGTTATTTTCTCCCTTTACTTGACTTTTTAAATTTAGATTTAACTTAGTAACTTTCTTCAAAAGTTCTTTCATGGGTTGATAAAAGGGAGATAGGTTGAGAAGCTTTTTATTCATAGATTCTTTTAAGCTTGGTTTAACTTGTTTAAACTTCTTAGAATCTATCTTAGGAGACTCCATTTTAATAGATTTAACTTGTTTAGTCTTTTTGGAGTCTTTCTTCATTTTTAGTGTCTTACCCTTCATAGGTTTTGATTCTCCATTCTTTAGTTCAAAGATGGGCTTAGACACATAGCTTCTTTTTCTTAGTTTGCACTCAAATTTTAGATGTCCTTCTTTACCACAATAATGACATTTAATTTTGGACATTTGAGAGAGAGTGCTAGAGAATGAGGACTCACCTTTCACAAAGGTGTTGGTGAATTTAGGGTCATATGACATATTCCTATCAAATCCAAGACCCGTCCTATCTCCATGAGATTTACCCAATTTGAATAATTTTTCAAGTTTCTCTTCACTTTGGGTAAACTTGCACTCATACTTTTGTTTATAGCTTTCAAGTTGAGTGACTTTGGTTTTAAGGGTTGAATTTTCATATTTAACTTTTGTTAGTTCATTTTCAATTCCCTTAAAATTGTTTAGCTCTTCATAGGCAAGTTTTAACTTAGAATTAAGCTCATTAACAACATTTGATCCAAGTTCTAAAGTTTTTAAATTACTTTCAGCATTAGACAAATTTTCATTGGAAATTGTCAACTTGGATTTTAAATAGTTAATGTTTTCATCTTGTCTTTTAATTGTATCTCTTAGGTTCAAATTTTCATTTTTAAGTTCATCACAATTTATCTTAATCTCATTTAATTCATCTTGAGCATTAGATAAATTTTCCTTAGAGATAGTCAATTTAGATTCAAGATTGTTAAGGTCTTTATCTTGCCTTTGTAATTGATCTCTTTGTTTTAGATTTTCCTTATTGACATTATCATAATCCATCTTTAATTCTTTTAGTTCATCTTGAATGTTAGATAGATTATTTAAAGAGATCATGAACTTAGAGTCTAGACATTTTATTACTTCTTCTTTCTCTCTAAGTTCATCTTTTGAAGAGGCTAATTCTTTGGTTAGATTTTTAGATTCTTCTCTTAAACTTTTGTTTTTCTTCTCAAGCTTTAAGGATATTTCATATAATTCTTCAAAGGCTTGTTGAAGATCATCTTCATCATACTCAATTTCTTCCTCTTTTGAGTCAAATTGATATTCATTTAATTGATGGTTTGAATCTCTAATAGAAGGAAGAGTGAGAGGTCTAGAAGAATCTACAAAGTCTAGCCTAGTGGAGTCCATTCTAATGAATTTCAAATAAGCACAACTCTAGGGTTTTAACTCTAGGTTTTTACACCTAATCAAGAGTTCCAACTACTTGATCCTAAGGGATTAGAGCACTTGGCTCTGATACCAATTGAAAGTCCTTGGATCCTAACCCTAGAGGGGGGGGGGGGGGGGGGGTGAATAGGGTGAGCTACAACTATGACCAATTTACACCAATTTTAACTTCTTAATATAAACTAGTCAAATGTGATGATTAAACAATCAATATGCGGAAGCTAATAAACAATCACCACACAAGCAATCACCACAACACAATATTTATAGTGGTTCGGCCTCAATGCCTACATCCACTACCGGCTTGTGAATCCAATCACCCCACCGGATTTCCACTATTTATGCTTTTAACTAGGCTAAGCAATAACCCTTACAATGTTGCTTTTCAAGGCTAAACAACAACCTCTCTATGTGCTTTTCTAAGGCTAAGCAATAACCTTTACAAAATGCTTTTCTTAGGCTAAGCAATAACCTTTACAAACAAAGATTTCTCTAAGAAGGTGTCTTTCCAAAAGATCACTCTAAGAGATTACAATTTAAGCTCAAATGAAATTGCCTCTTGAATAGGCTAATATGAAAGTTTAAAACAAACTCACACAAACACTCTATGCATGCAAAAGTATATGTTCATGATGTGTGTGTGTGATGACTCCAATCAAGTTTAAAACGAAGGCTCACTCAATATATTGCTTAAAGCAATTCAAAGTTTAAAGCTCATAAAAGATTTGATTGAAGTCTTATGCAAATCACATGTATGAAATTCAACTTGTTTATGACATGAAAATCAAGGACTAACAAGTTGTATGAAAATGACTAATTTAGAACATGTGATGCATGTGCATGTTGTTTTCAAAACCAAATTAATTTTACTAATGCTTAAATGAATGAAAACAACAAACAATGTTTCAACCAAGTAAAAGACTCATGCTATGAAAGAAAAACAAAGATTTTGTCTAAGCATGATTAATAAAGTTAACAACTTGGATTGAAAACAAAGGTGAAGAATCCAATCTTAATTAGACCAAAGATAGGAACAAGAATGGATTCAACACATCATAGTTATTATGCTAAATATCATATACCAATAGTTTAAACAAAGCACATAACTATGATTAATAAAGGTAAAGCTTACTTGGAGGTTTAACTCATTAATCCCAAGCTTTAGCTCTCCTAAAGACCTCCTAGCCTTTCCAACTTCATCCCCTTTCAATGGCTCCAAAATGGTCTCAAAGGTTCAAGATTCAAGCCTTGAAAAAGGTTGGAAATGAATGGACTTTATAGCCAAAAAGTTGCCAACGGCTAGTTCTCGGTCGACCGGCAAAGGGGTCTCGGTCGACCGAGAAAGCACAACGGATATAAATCTGACCGTTGGAGCTTCAGTTCAAAATTCTACAGAAATGACCTGCAGTTGTCTCGGTCGACCGAGACCTGTGTCTAGGTCGACCGGCGACACTGCCGGGAAACCCCCAAAATTTCCAACTTTTGCATTTTGAAGATTTTCTTTGTGGAATTTTGTGGGTCACTAAACCAAGCTAGAAAACATGTTTTAAGATATTCTAAGATGATTAAAAACATGAAACACCCAAAGCCTAAAAAGATTCAAAAGATTAAAACCAAAGGCTAGCTTGATTTGATAAAACTCTTTTCAAATGAAAATGCATACAAAAATGAATCTTTTTGTGAAGAACGTATGCAAGGCTCAAACCTAAATTCTCAACAAGATTTACCAAACATAATGCACAAAGAATTAGGTTTTCAAAAGAGTTTGGGTTTCAAAACTAATGCATCCAAGTTTAAAACCAAAACATGCATATAACAAATACTTTTCCAAATCTTAAAAGCTATGCATGTATAAAACTAGATTTCAATGTTTCTAAAAACAATGCATGTGTGAAATATCAAATGATGCTAAAGTGCAAATGCATCCATCAAATTGCAAATACAAAATCCCTAACAGCTAAGTCCTCTACCACTAAAGTGATAGAGTAATAACTAGGCCCTAGTCTCAGTCACTCAAGGTGAGGAGAAACAGGGGATCTCATATAATACATATGCATATACAATACTATACATGACCACGGTAGCGAGCCGGGCATCGGGGACCACAGTAGCAATCTGCGGTATCGGGACAAGACCACGGTAATGACCGGGTAGCGGGATCCGAACTGCAGCTGGCGGGACAAGAGGGGGATCTCCAAGTCGGTGGATCAAACCAACGAGGTTATCCAAGCTTAGTGGTGCCGACTCATAGGTCAAATACAACCGAGACAATGCAAGTAAATCAAGTACAAATATATAATCAAACGGGCAAGACGGGGGTGCTCAAGGGCACACTGACATATCATGTGGTGCAATGCACTTCGGGTCAAGTAACCATTTCAAGTGTACAACAATGCTTTCGGGGAAAACAAGTCATGTAATGTAAAATCTTGGAAATGAAGAATATAATGAACTATACCAGTCCGGGAAAGATAATGATTTTAAGATCTATTTGAGTGAATAGGGGTCCCGTATGTCGATTATTGAAATGACTTGGTACTCCTTGAGTTTGAAGACATTCCGGGCTCCTTATGCACTTTTACACTTTTCAAAACTTCGAATGACATCCTTGTGATATGGTTTCTTTCTCAAATGGCCTCATACAATGCCTAGTGAATCTCCTTTGATCGACAAAGCTCAACGCTCGAACGAACCGGAGAGTTCGTTCGAGCGGGGAGCTTTTCGAAATCTGGAGAATTTCGGTTACCTTGCGGTCAGCGGCGGCTGACCGCTGGCTGACCGCGCAGCTGACCGCGGTTGGGCTGCAGAAATGCAGCTCACTGGAAAGCTGACCGCCAATGCGCGGTTACATGGCGGTTAGCCGCCGATGGGTTCCGCGGTTAGCCGCTGGCTAACCGTGAGACTGACCGCGTTTTCAGGGGGAAAATGATGCTCTCTGGAAAAGGAACTGTGACATTTCGGTTACCTGGCGGTTAGCCGCCAGTCACCAGACGGCTAGCCACCGGGTGGCCGCAGGCTGACCGCCAGTGCGGGAATCACCCACTGTGTGCAGATTTGAGTCACTTTCCTCCTCAAAACCATCCTCCTCACTTTCACTTAATCCTTGACACAAAACTGAGCTAAAAGCTCCTCCAATGCATCTATTTTCACTTCTCCCAATACTCCAATATTTGTTCATTCATCCCTTCCTCCATCCACATCAAATCCAATACAAGAAAGAAGGAAACCATATCACCATAGAGTACATTGGGTATAAACAAGAAAAGGATTAAATGACATTCACTACTACACTTATAAGTCATAATTGCAATACCATAAATGCACTACTAAAGCTCCATTATGAACATTTATGTCAAACTAATGTAATAAATAGACATGAGTGAAAAACACCAAAAATCATGGAAAGCTTATAAAGATCAAAACATCCACTTGCCTTGTGTCTCCTAACAATGCAATAAAGCTCTAATACTCTTCCAAGCAAGGAATCCAAGCTATGAACAAAAATCCCCAAAAACAAACCCTAAAAGAGTCAAACCAATGAAATAGAAAGGGGAACTTTACAATAATGGAAATGAAGCTTCTCAAGGGCTAGAGGAACACTAATCTAGGAGATGGGAAGAATCACTTACTTGGGTGGCCTTCAAATGAAGAGAACTAGTTCAAAGAAGATCTCTAGATTGATGGATTTCTCCAAAAATGGTGTCAAGATGAAGCTTGTGAGATGAGGAAGAAGAAGATGATCTCCATTTCTAGCTTGGTGCAAGTTTGGGTGTGGATTGGAGATGAAGAACCAAGACGATGAAGAAAAGTTGCCAAAAGTAAACCCTAGACTCCTTTGTGCTGGAAAAAGGGAATTAAAGGAAAGGGTTCCCCTTATATAGCAAATGGGAATGGGTCCCACTACAAAAGACACTAGCTTGGCTGAAATCATCTAATTCGGAACCTCGGATGGATTCGACGAAGAAGGAAGAATTGATCGTCGAAATATCTAGTTTCCAAAAAGTACATGTTTCGTGGGTTCCGGGGATATCGAGTTTTGGGTACAGGTTTGGTGTGCAATGACTGTTTTGCCCTCTAGGCTATGAAAATCGGGTTTCGGGATCTCGAATGAATACGGGATCAACATGAAAGTTGTTGAGATCTACAAGATGCATGCAATGGGCCAAAAATATAATTCACAATAAATCGGGAAAATCTCGCAAGAAAATGCAAAACCGAAAAGGGAACCCCCAAAGGGCCCCACTAGCCAACAAAACACTCAAAGTAGCCCAAAGCTAAAAATCAAGGTTATTCCAAACCCAACTTAACCAAAAACACTAATCAAGCTTAGCACTAACACGTAACTTAATTAGCACTAATCGGGTTCACTCGGGTCGGGGTCTTACAGACTCCGAGGATGTCCAAGCCACCTCCCGGGGGTATAAGTGACGTCCAACCCGACTACGAATACCCAAAGTCCGGCTCTTGGGGGATCCTAGCTCCCCGTCCTAGGAATAACAGCACGGTCCAAGCCCGCTCCCAGCTATTCATGCCATGGACGCCGTCCAAAGCCGACTGTCCACCCTAGTGTTCGGTATCCGGCCCACTTTATAATCCTTAGTCTGCAGCTGGTCATGAATGCAAGATGATGATGGTTTGTATATGACACAAGTCCCAAGACAATTACATGTGGATAGGTTTCTAAGTACAAGATAACAAGCCGAGGGCTACTCCAAGTCAAGCCAAGATACAAGTCAAGTTTCAAGTCCCACGAGTAGTCCTTTTTCAAGTCTATCCACACGTGTTTATCAATACAGGACAAGGTACCTAAGGATACACTCTAAGTCCGGTCACATCCTAATTCTACAAGTTAAGTTACAAGTTATACAAGTATAAAGATAAAGTGTACAAGGTACGACAAGCTACGGATACAAGATTCGTGAGTCAAGAGTGAAGAACAAGCCAGTCCTAGGTCAAGAGTTGTCCACCTTGTACCGAATGTATCCCCAACGGAGTACGTATGGAGGATGAGTCAATGGTGTCCTAGTTTGGCGGGCCCATGGTGTACGGAAGTTGTTGGGCACCAATTAACTCATTTCCATACGCATTCGGCCAAGTTAAGTTGATATACGGAAAATCCCGGACAACCAATGAAGCATGCCAAGCCAACCGTGCTCCATTTTCATTTCCCCCAATTGGTCATGCAAGGGTAGGGTCAATGGGTTCCAACCTAGGGTCCAAACTAGGTTTAGAATCCCATTCCACAAGAGATAAAGGGCTGGTTCATTGATCCAATACCAACTTCCTTTCCCAATCTATGATGATCAAGATTAGTATACCATTGGATTCTATGTCTCAGGAACTTTCAAACGGTATATAGAACTTCATATTCCGACGAACGGGTCAAAAGTTATGGCCATTCAAAATCTTCCAAAATTAATGAAATTTGCCCCAATGCGGCTAGCCGAATTGGCATGTTCGGCTAGACGAAAAAGAGACCGAAGGTGGCCGAAAATACCCTGTAAAGACATGGTTACTGGAAAAGTAACCGAATGGTGATCGAATTGCCTATGGCTAGCCGAATTCTTAGCAGAACCACGAGTCTTTTGAACCACAAATTTAATCATTTTGAGTGGCTCCTTCTCCAACCTCTTCCCAAACCTTTCCAAAGGCCATAACCTGTACAAAGAGCCACCATGCTCTTCTCCAAACCACATTCCATCCATTCATCAAGTCATCCACCCATAATAAAATCCATTCAACCCATTAATCCAATTTTAACATGTGTAATCCAATTAACTATGACAAACTTGGAATTTAGGGAGAATCTAAACAATGAGTTAACAAGAACAATAATAATACATGCATGCCCAATTTATAAAGCAAATTTACTTGCCTTCACCAAAGAGAGTGAAATAAAGGAATTTGAGAAGATTGAGGAGGAAGAAAGCTCCCACACACATTCTAGCCAAAAGAACTCTCCCAAGCCTCTCTTTTACACTCGAGGAACACAAAGGAAAAGAAAGAAAGGAAATCCATTAACATGCAATCCATTCACAGCAATGAGAAACGAAATAGGAAGGGAAGGAGAAGGGGAAACTTACCAAATTTGAGGTCTAAGGAAAGAAGAAGAGGAGGGGAAGACAATGGTGTAGTTGGATGTCCTTGGAAGGGCCTCTATGCTCCACTTGCAAGATGAGAGAGTGAAGGATGAAGAAGAAGTGAGAGTTGCAGCACTGTTGACTGAAGGGAGGAATAAATGAATGATAGGGCTGGGTTGGGATTAAAATGAGAGGTGGAGAAGGAAATGTCTGAAATGCCCACCTGAGTGAAATGAGAGAAATACAATTATTTGAGGGACTTCGGGGCGTCGAATCCTGATGAGTCAAGAACAAAAAGTGACGAGTGCGACGAGATCTTTCCAACGCACCCAAATTCGTGAAAAACAGATTTTTTTCGTGAAAATACCCAATTTTCCTATTAATCACAACCTATTTCCCTATTAAGACTAATCGCACTCGGAATCAAACGAAACTTCGGGAACATCTTACTATTGATAAAAGAAATTCGCTTAGCCACTAAACCCGCCTAATTAGCTAGAATCACAATTAAT
Source organism: Cinnamomum chago (assembly GCA_038049695.1). Lineage (NCBI taxonomy): Eukaryota > Viridiplantae > Streptophyta > Magnoliopsida > Laurales > Lauraceae > Cinnamomum > Cinnamomum chago. The sequence goes on along the minus strand of CP142455.1, from coordinate 44,375,640 downwards.
TAGGCTAATCGTCAATATTAGGAAGTTAAATACCCTATTAAGGTTGGGGACCTTACATCCCTTCCCTCTAAAAAGAACATTTGGTCCTCCAAATGCCTAGACATACCTCCTCAGGAAGAAGATGAGGATAGGCTTTCTTAATCTGGTCCCTGTGTTCCCACGTAGCTTCCTCTGGACGGTGGTGCTCCCATTGAACCTTGACCCATGGAATGGTCCTCGTTCGAAAAATGGTCTCCTTGGTGTCTATAATCCGCATTGGCTGCTCCACATAAGATGTGTCGGGCTGCATCTGCAATGGCTCGTGTGGCAACACGTGGGTGGGATCTCGAATGTACTTGCGCAACATCGACACGTGAAACACGTTGTGTACACCTGACAACTCTGGCGGCAAGGCAAGACGATACGCAATGTCACCAATCCGGGTACGAATCTCAAACGATCCCACATATCTCTTGGAAAGCTTACCTTTTTTACCGAATCTGACTACACACATCAGAGACACCTTGAGGAACACTTTAGCACCAACCTGAAACTCTAGTGGTCTCCGTCTCTTATCTGCATAGCTCTTCTGACGGTCACAAGATTACTTCAAACTCATCTGTACGACCTTGACTTTCTCGCTGGAATCACCAACCACTGATAGTCCATGGAAACTTCGTACTCCTACCTTTTCCCAACACACCGGAGTCTTGCATCTACGTCCATACAATGCCTTGAACGGTGCCATGCCAATGCTAGAATGATAATTGTTGTTATAGGAGAACTCACAAAGAGGCAAACTCTCATCCCAATCCTTCTTGAAATCCAACACACATGCCTGGAGCATATCCTCTAGAGTCTGAATAGTACGCTCTGACTGTCTGTCCGTCTGAGGGTGGTAAGCTGTGATGAATCTCAACTGTGTGCCCATGGACGATTGAAGTGTAGTCAAAACCGAGAGACACACTTGGTGTCTCGATCGGATACTATAGATTTAGGCACTCCATGCAACCTGACAATCTCATCATCGTACAACTTAGCCATCTTATCCACAAACTGACCGGTCTTGAATGGTATGAAATGAGCTGACTTGGTCAATCGGTCCACGATCACCCATATAGCATCATTCCCTTTCCTGGTATTTGGCAATCCTGATACAAAATCCATAGTGATGTGCTCCCATTTCCACTTGGGAATATCTAGCCAGTGAAGTAAACCAAGAGGCTTCTTGTGTTCAGTCTTGATCACTTGACATGTGTAACACTTGAAAATGAACTCTGCAATCTCTTTCTTCAGACTCATCCACCAATAGTGGTTCTTCAACTTTTGGTACATCTTAGTGCTGCCCGGATGAATAGAATATCTCGTATGGTGTGCATTTGGCATCAGCTCTGTTTTTATGTCCTGTACATCTGGCACGCACAACCGGTCTTTGCAATACAAAATTCCCTCAATTAGTTTGAACTCGGGCCTGTCATCTATGTGCTCAATGATGCACTGTAACCCTGGATCATCCTTCTGACATTCTTTGATTCTATTCATTATCTCTGGTTCCCATGCTGCCATGCTAGCGATCATCACCTTCTCACTGATAGGCCAAACTTCAACATCTAAATCTCTAAATTGTTCCATCCATCTCCATTCTTGCAATATACACTCACTGAATGCTGACTTTCTGCTTAAAGCATCTGCTACCATGTTGACTCTTCTAGGGTGGTATTTGATAGGAAAATCATAATCTTTAATGTACTCCATCCACCTTCGCTGTCTGTTGTTCAACTCACTCTGTGTAAACAGATATTTTAAACTCTTGTGATCTTAGTGCGCCTCGAACTTCTCACCGTATAAGTAATGTCTCCACATCTTGAGTGCAAGTACAACGACTGCTAGCTCTAAATCATAGGTGGCGTACTTCTTCTCATGTTCTTTCAACTGCCTCGAACCATACACTATCACCTTGTCGTTTTGCATAAGAACACAACCCAAACCAACCCCTGATGCGTCTGTGTAAACAACAAATCCTCCACCGCCAGATGGTAAAGCAAGAATGGGTGCTGTGGTCAATCTGGTCTTCAATTCTTGGAAGTTTTTCTCACACTCCTCGGTCCAAACAAAAGGAATGTTCTTCCTAGTCAACTTAGTGAGAGGATCTGCAATAGTAGAGAATCCTTTCACAAATCTTCTGTAATAGCCTACAAGTTCTAGGAAACTGCGAATCTCTGCTGCATTTTGTGGACTACCCCAATTGACAACTACTTTTATCTTCTTAGAATCCACTGGCAATCCTTCCTTGGAAATCACATGGCCTCGAAATGACACATGTTCTAACTAGAACTCACATTTACTCAGCTTGGCATACAACTGGCTGTCTCTCAGAAGCTGCAATGAAGTCCTCAACTGATGTTCATGTTCCTCCTTGGACTTGGAATAAACCAACACATCATTAATGAATACCACTACGAACTGGTCAAGGTAAGGAATAAATATCTTGTTCATTAAAGCCATGAACACTGCCGGTGCATTCGTCAAACCGAAAGGCATAACTAGAAACTCAAAGTGGCCATATCTAGTCTGGAACATTGTCTTAGGAATATCTTCCCCTCTAACACGTAGCTGATGATATCCCGAACGTAGATCAATCTTCGAAAAGAACTGGGCTCCCTGTAGCTGATCAAACAACTCATCTATTCTTAGAAGTGGGTACTTGTTCTTGACTGTCACTTGATTTATTTGCCGATAATCAATGCACATCCTCATAGTCCCATCCTTCTTCTTAACAAATAGAACCGGAGCTCCCCATGGTGATACACTTGGCCTGATGAAGCCCTTATCTAACAGATCTCCAAATTGAGTCTTCAATTCTTTCAACTCTGCAGGGGCCATTCTGTATGGAGCCTTCGAAATCGGTGCAGTACCTGGTAGTAGATCTATCGTGAAGTCTAACTCACACACGGGTGGCAAACCCGAAATCTCCTCTGGAAAAACATCCAAGAACTCGCATACTACCAGAATCTCATCTATGGTTTGGACTGCTTGTCCTCTGCGATAAACGCGATGTAACCCTCACATCCGTTCTTCATCAAGCGGTTTGCCTTTAATGCAGAAATCAACCGAGTGGAGGTGGGTTTCTTCGCACCAACAAACTCAACACTACGGTCTACACCCTGTAACGTCACGGTCTTGTTGAAACAATCCAACACCGCGCGGTTCGCCGTGAACCAGTCCATACCAAGAATAACATCAAAGTCGGACATCGCCAACACAATCAAACTGGCGGTCAACTGAGTACCTCCAATCTGAACTGTGCACCTAGGATAAACAAAATCACACGCTACTGATTGGCCTACCGGGGTAGCAACCACTAGAACAAACGGTAACATCTCTCTATCATTTCCAAAATGCAATGCAAATGCTGGTGCAACAAAAGAATGTGTGGAGCCTGGATCAAACAAAACTTTGGCATCAATACACAAACTGAGAGAATACCTTCAATGACGTTCTCTGTTGCCTCTGTCTGCTCATGTGTGATCGCATATGCCTTACCAAGCCGCCTCGGACGCTGATACTGATGATGTGGCCTCTGCGCAAGATACTATGGTCGCTGCAATGCTGGAGGTCGCTGCGGAGCTCTACACTGAGGAGCCGGAGCACGTGGCTGTGGCGGCCTGGGAGGTCGGACAATAACTTGCTGCTGCTGCTGCGGTGGTCTAATCTATACTAGAGGTGCCTGCTTCAACGGCTGTGCAGGATAAGGAGGCCTGGGTGCTGGAGCTGGAAGTGCTTGGGGTGCAAACCCTGTCTTCGTCAGGCAATTACGAACCTTATGCCTGGGATCTCCACAATGATAGCAAGCACCAGACTGCTTCCGACAGTCTCGGGAATAATGACCTCCACCACAATGCATGCATTCTAATCTCTACTGTGGTTGCTTGAACCTGGGTTCCATTCTCGGTCTCTTGGGCTGCTGGAGAGGAGGAAGAGGAGCAAGAGCAGGTATATTGTCGCGACCCCGGACCGGGAATCCCAATCCGGGATCGGGACATTAGTGTGTAATGATAATTGGTGATGAGGATTACCTACATCCTCAAAATACAACTTATTTAATTTCCCACAGGTGTCCGCGGTGAGGATATCAAAACCTTGCATGAATGCTTCTTTTTAATGCGGAAGCGTGTAGCAAATCAAATAGTTAGACTATATCTAGTCATGCAAGCATTAACATCAATATCAAACTGTATCAGAAAGAGCAATGATCTATAGCATGTTTCCCAAAGGTTGTTAAAGTTAGACAAAATATCATTTAGTTACATTCCCCAAAATTAGAGGCCAACAAAGGCCAATATTACAAAATAATAACCCAAAGAATAGTTAACAAGTCCTTCCCAAAATGTTACGCCTCTTGGCAACCCGATGTCTACATGACATCGTCAGCACGCCACTCAACTAGAGGCTGCAGCTCACCTACCGCCTCCTCCGGCTCCTCCTCAAGGAAACCGGCAACGGGACCTGAGTACCAAAGCAAAGGATCAGACACGACGGTCTGGCAAGAGAATGACAAGATACAACGACAATAATATAGAGGAAATCTCTTGAAAAGCATATAAATCTGTTTAAGCAAGAACTCTCATAAAGCAGGTAAATCATTTGCTATAAAACAAGTAAACAAGATAAAACATATGAGGTAACCAAGGAAATCGGGAATAACAAGGTGGCAATCACATAAAGCTAAGTCCTCTGTCACTAATGTGACAACAGTATCACGGGACGTTGATCTCAGTCACACAAGGTGAGGAGAAACAACGTATACATATATACAATATAATTATACGGGAACGGGACCACGGTAGCGAACCGGGTATCGGGACGGGGCCACGGTGGTAAACCGGGCATCGGGATCCAAACTGCAGCTGGCGGGACGGGAGAGGGATATCCAAGTCAGTGGATCAGACTGACAAGGTATCCAAGCTTAGTGATGCCGACTCATAGGATAAAACCAATCAAGACATATACAAGTAAATCAAGTACAGTAAATAAACGGGGAAAACGGGGGTGCTCAAGGCACACTGTCATTTCATGTCGGGCAATACATATCTGGACAAGTCAATGCTATTATCATGCTTTCGGGAAAACAATTCATGTAAAGCAAGTCTTGGAAATAGAGCAATATAATGAACTATACTAAATCAGGAAGGACAATGACTTTAAGATCTAATTGAGTGAATAGGGGTCCCGTATGTCGATTATGGAAAAGACTTGGTACTCCTTGAGTTTGAAGACATTCCGGGCTCCTTATGCACTTTTACGATTTTCAAACTTAAAATGAGCTTATGGTTATAATTAGGTGTTATACTAGGAAAAATCAAGACTAGGAACGGTCCATCCTAGGCATGACATTAATTCGGAAACATCGACCAACCTATTCAGTCATCGAAAGGAATAGAATTCGCGATAACCAAGGCAAAAGACTTATATTTGGATATAAAGAAGTTATCGCGTCATTCTATCCCGTTCAAGATTGAAACGGTTTGAACTTCGATGCCACCAAACTAACCGTGAGAAGTGTCGGCTCAAGACATCTCACCCATAGTCCAATTAGTCCAAAAAGGGTAGCCAAGGTCCCACCTAGCACTAAGGAAAAAATAAAAATCTCAAAATCCACCGGACTCAAATTGAGTCCTCCGATCGATCGGCCAAAATTTTCTGAAGCGGATCCGATCGATCGGCCGAAATTTCTACACAGGGCCCGATCGATCGGCCCAAAAACCCTTACAGTTACTGCACGTCCGATCGATCAGACCTGGGCGCAGTGCAGGTCCGGGACTTGGATTTTTCTCCTTTTTGTTTCCTTTCCTTCCAACACCTTAACAACCACAATTAACTATGAACAAGGAGACTTAAACACATGATTCCAAGACATTAAATGAGGCTATCAAGATGTGTAAAGATCATTTATTTCAACCATGGAAAAATCAATGAAAACAATCAATGAAAGCACGAAAACCATAAATGCATCTCCAAGCCATTTCAAACTTAAAAACATCCAAACATTCACTTGCCTCAAGTCTTCAATTAATGATATTAAGCTCTATCAAGTCCTCCAAGAAATGGTCCAAGCTACAATGCAAAATCCCCAAATAAAACCCTAAAATGGGTTACATAAAGAATGAAAATGAAAGAGCTTTCAATAATGCAAATGTAGCTTCCCTAAGGCTAGATGAACACTAATCTAGGAGATGGGAAGAATCACTTACTTGGAAAGTCCTCTAATGGCAAGAGTAAGCTTAATGGAAGTCTTGTGATGGAGGGTTCTCTTCACAAATGGTAGCAATGGAATGCTTGCAAGATGAGGAAGAAGAAGATGATCTCCACTTTGAGTTTGGTGCAAGATTTGTGGGGATTTGAGATGGAGAAGCAAGAAGAAGAAGAGAAAACCAAGGGAAACCCTAGACTCTTCTCTTGTGCTGGAAAATGATAAATGAAGTGAATGGCTAATGGCTTCTCTTGTTAGCTAAAGAGTTGGGTTGGATTGGGTCCCACAACTAATGAAACTAAATGGCTGATATCATCTCTCTCGGGTCCTCGGATGAATTCGACGAAGAAGGAAGAATTGTTCGTTGAAATATCTAGTTTCCAAAAAGTCTATGTTTCGCGGGTCTCGAGAATATTAAGTTTTGGGTACAGATTTGGTGTGAAATGACTGTTTTACCCTCAAGACTATGAAATCGGGTTTCGGGGCCTCGAATGGACACGGGATCAACATGAAAGTTGTAAGAATCCACAAGATGAATGCAACGGGCCAAAAACACAATTTAAAACACGTCGGAAAAATTTCACGAGAAAAGCAAAGCCGAAAAGGGAACCCCCAAAGGGCCCCACAAGCTATCAATCACTCCAAAAGGCCCAAAACTAGAATCAAGGCTATTCCAAACCCAACTAGACCAAAAACACTAATCAAGCTTAGCACTAAAACACAACTTAATTAGCACTAATCGGGTTCACTCGGGTCGGGGTCTTACATATATACTGTCCAATAAGTTGTGGCAACATAGCCATGATCCTCTGCTGCTCCAACACTATGACATTCTTGAGTGACTCCTCCGCTCAATATGCCTTCTTGACCACTGCATCGTACTCTGTCTGTTAGATTGTGTGGTCTCAATCCATCGGTTGATATAATAAATTGATTAATTTCTTTATTTATCAATAAAATCATGCTTTCCTTTCATGAGATGAATGGTGTTTATTACTTAATGCACATGACCAATACATATGACATAATGGTTCATGAGATGAACCGGGTCCCATTAGTATATTAGATGTGATATATGTATATGGATAAGATCCACATCGGGAGACGTGTTGTAAGACCCCGTCCCGAGTGAACTCGATTAGTACTAATTAAGTTGTGTTTAGTTCTAAGCTTGATTAGTGATTTTGGTTAGGTTGGGCTTGGATTAGCTTTTGAAATAGTTTTGGGGAATTTTGATTGCTTTGTGATTAGTGGGGCCCTTTGGGGGTTCCTTCTTATGACCTTGCATGTGCTTGAGGATTTATCGGAGAATTTTACATTCATTGTTTTAATCCCGTTTTATTTGTATTGTTAATCCCTACAACTTTCATGTTGATTCTGTCCCCGTTCGAGATCCCGAAACCCAATTTCTTAGCCTTGAGGGCAAAACAGTCATTGTGCACTAAATCTGTACCCAAAACTTGATATTCCCGAAACCCGCGAAACATATAATTTTTGGAAACTAGATATTTCGACGATCATTTTTCTCTTCTTCGTCGAATTCAATAGAAGCCCCGAAAGCCAAGACTTCATCCCTTGAATGTCTTAAGTAGTGGGACCCATTTCCATTTGCTTATATAAGGAGACCCATCTTCCTCATTTCACTTTTTCCAGCACAAAAGGCAGCCTAGGGTTTGTTTGGCAACTTTTCTTCTTCTTCTTGCTCTCTCCACCTCCAATCCACACCAAACTTGCATCAATCAAGAAATGGAGGTTATCATTCTCTTCCCCACCTTGCAAGCTTTCTTTTGATACCATTTGTTGAGGAATCCACCAACTTTGAGATCTTCATTTAACTAACTCTTGCCATTTGGAGACCTTACAAGTAAGCAACCTTCCCCATCTCTTAGATTTGTGTTTCTTTGACCTTGAAGAAGTCCCATTTTCATTATTGTAAGGTTTCCCTTCCTATTTCATTGTTTGACCCATTTTAGGGTTTGTTTTGGGGATTTTATTTGTGCTTGTAGGATTCTTGAGAGAGTCTTGTTTAGTAGCTTGATTTGCTTGATTAGAAGACCCAAGGCAAGTGAATGATTTGATTTTTATAATCTTTCAATGATTTTGGTATTTTCCACTCATGCCTATTTATTGCATTGGTTTGAAATAAATGTCCATGATAGAGCTTTGGTAGTGCATTTATGTCTTATAAGTGTATTGGTGAATGTCATTTAATTTCTTCTTGCTTGTACCAAATGTACTCTATTGTGAAATGGTTTCTTTCTTTCTTGGCATTGAATGGGATGTGGATCGAGGAAGTGATGGTATGAACACACATTGGTGTTTTGGAGAAGTGTAGATAGATGTATTGGAGGAGCTTTTAGCTCATTTTATTGTAGGAAATGAATGGGAAGTGTGGAGAGTGGTTTTGAGGAGGAAAGGAGCTCAAATCAGAACACAGTGGGTATTTCCTGCACCTGGCGGTCAGCCAGCGGTCACCTGTCGGCTAGCCATCTGGTGACTGGCGGCTAACCGCCAGCTAGCCAAACAGTCGCGGTTACCTTTCCAGAGAGCAGCATTTTCCTCCTGAAAGCACGGTCAGCCTCACGGTTAGCCAGCGGCTAACCGCCGAACCCATCGGGGGCTAACCGCCAGCCAACCGAACCATTTCGGTTACAATTTCAGTAACTTGTCTTTCTGTCAGGCCAACCGCGGTCAGCCAGCGGCTAACCGCCGAATCCAACGGCGGCTAACCGCCATCTGACCGCAAGGTAACTGAAATTACCCAGACAACCATTCCGGGGAGCTCCTCGCTCGAGCGAACTCTCCGGTTCGCTCGAGCGCTGAGCTTTGTCGGTCAAAGGAGATTCACTAAGCAATGTATGAGGCCATTTGAGAAAGAAACCATATCACGAAGATTTCATTTGAAGTTTTGAAAATTTAAAGTGTATAAAGAGCCCGGAATGTTCCCAAACTCAAAGAGTACCAAATCATTATTAAATCGACATACGGGATCCCTATTCACTTCAAATAAATCTTGAACCCGATACTTTACCCGAGATTTCAATTATTTATTGTACTTTATCGATCCCGAGATTTATACTACATGCCTTGTTTTCTCGAAAGCGTTGAAGTACACTTACTATGGTTACTTATCTTGAAGTGCATTGCACCACATGAAATGACAGTGTGCCCTTGAGCACCCCGTCCTGCCCGTTTGTTTATTTATACTTGATTTACTTGCATATGTCTCGATTTGTTATTTGACCTATTAGTCAGCACCACTAAGCTTGGATAAACCTATTGGTCTGATCCACCGACTTGGAGACCCCCCTCTTATCCCGCCAGCTGCAGTTTGGATCCCGCTACCCGGTTATTACCGTGGTCATGTCCCGATGCTGCAAATTGCTACTGTGGTTCCCGATGCCCGGCTCGCTACCGTGGTCATGTATAGTACATGTATATGTATTTATAAGATCTGTTAGGTCTTTTGTTTTTGCAATTTGATGGATGCATTGCATATTGGCATCATTTGTATTCACACACTAGCATTGGTTTAGAAAACCCTTGAAATCTAGTTCTATATATGCATAGCTTTTAAGATTTGGAAAAGCTTTGGTTTTATGCATGTTTTGGTTTTATACTTGGATGCATTGGTTTTGAATCCCAAACTATTTTTGAAAACCTATTTACTTGTGCACTACATTTGGAAAATCATCTTGTGTATTTAGGTTTGAACTTTGCATAATTTCATCTCTTCAAAATCATATTTGTATGCATTGTTTTTGAAAAAGGAGTTTTTAGACATCAAGCTAGCCTATGGTTTAAAGTTTCAAATCATTTTAGGCTTTGGATGTTTCATGTTTTTATACATCTTTGAATGTTTTAAAACATGTGAAAAAGCTTGATTTTAATGGCCCAAAAGATCCCCAAAGAAAATCTTCAAAAACCCAAAATATGGGAAATTCTGGGCAGGCCCGGTCAACCGGCCATGTGTGGCCGGTCAACCGGCCAAGAGGCCCGGTTAACCGGCCACACAGGGCAGGTCAACCGGGCTGGCACAACGGCTCTTTTTATGACCGTTGTGCTTGGCCGGTCAACCGGCCTGACATGGCCGGTCAACCGGCCAAACTAGCCGTTGGGCAGTTTTGGGTATTTATATGAGCTTTTTCCTTTGTCAATTGTTGGAGAATTTTAAGCCCTCTTTAAGGAGCTTTGAGAAGAGACAAAGGGGATGATCTAAGAGACATAAAAGGGGTCATTAAGTAAAGCTTAAGCTTGGATCAACTAAGTTAAATCTCCAAGTAAGTTTTACTTTTAATCATTTGTTATGTGCTTTTTTTGAATCTTTGGAAAATGATTTCAAGCATGATAACAATGATGTGTTGAATCCTTTCTTCCCTCCATCTTTGATATTCAAGATTGGATTCATCACTTTAATTTCAACCTAAGCTTTGTTTTTAATCTTCTCAATCATGCTTAGCCTAAATCTTTGATTTCCTTTACATAGCATGAGTCTTTGTCTTGGTTGAAACATTGCTTGTTGTTTTCATTCATTTAAACATTAGTAAAATCTATTTGGTTTTGAAAACAACATGCACATGCATCACATGTTCTAAATTAGCCATTTTCATACAACTTGTTAGTCCTTGATTTTCATGTCATAAACAAGTTAAATTTCATACATGTGATTTGCATAAGACTTCAATCAAACCTTTTATGAGCCTCAAACTTTGAATTGCTTTAAGCAATATATTGAGTGAGCTTACTTTTGAACTTGATTGGAGTCATCACACACACACCTCATAAGCATACATATTTGCATTCTTAGAGTGTTTGTGTGAGTTTGTTTTACACTTTTATATCCGCCTACTTAGAGGCAATTTACTTGAGCTTAAATTGTAATCTCTTAGAGTGTTGAGTAAACACTTCCTTAGAGAATTATTGATTTGTAAAGGTTATTGCTTAGCCTAAGAAAAGCATATTGTAAGGTTATTGCTTAGCCTTTGAAAAGCATCTTGTAAGGTTATTGCTTAGCCTAAGAAAAGCATTTTGTAAAGGTTATTGCTTAGCCTAGAAAAGCACATTGAGAGGTTATTGCTTAGCCTAGAAAAGCACATTGTAAGGGTTATTGCTTAGCCTTTGAAAAAGCATACTTAGTGGAATCCGGTGGGGTGTTGGATACGCAAGCCGGTAGTGGATGTAGGCATTGAGGCCGAACCACTATAAACATTGTGTTGTGGTGATTGCTTGTGTGGTGATTGTTTATTAGCTTCCGCATATTGTTTGTTTAATCATCACCATTGACTAGTTTAGTTTAAGAAATTAAATTTGGTCATAATTAGTCATAGTTGTAGCTCACCCTATTCACCCCCCCCCTCTAGGGTTAGGATCCTCGTGGACTTTCAAGATCCACTGTTTTCCTCACCTCGAGTGACTGAGATCAGTGCCTAGTTATTACTCTGTCACGTTAGTGACAGAGGACTTAGCTTCGTGTGGTTGCCATCTTGCTTGTTTCCCCGTTTCCTTGGTTACCTGTACATGTTTTACAATGCCTATTTGTATTGGAATAAATGTTTTATCTTTTTATAGAAATTGTTATTTAAACAAGTTTAAATGCTTTTGAAGGTAAATTCATTTATTATCATATTGACATTGTATTTTACCCATTTGCCAAACCGTCGTGTTTGACCCACTCTTTGGTACTCAGGTCCCGTTGTTGGTTATCCCGAGGAGGAGCATGAGGAGTCGGTCAGAGAACCGCAACAGTTAGTTGAGTTGCGTGCTGATGATGTCATGTAGACATTGGATAGCCAGAGGGAGATAACATTTTGGGAGAACTTTTAACCATTCTTTTAGGGATTGGTGTTTTGTTCATATTGGCCTTGTTGGCCTCTATTTTGGGAAATGTAATTAAATGATCTTTGTATAAACTTTAACTTACTTTTAGGTAACATGCTAATGATCATTGCTCATTCTGATACAGTACTATGCTTGTGTTATTATCTTTATGATTTGAGATAGATTGAATATTTGATTTGCAACACGCTTCCGCACTTAATAGAAATGTTCATATATGGTTGTGATATCCTCACCGCGGACACCTGTGCGAAATTAAATAAGTGTGTGCACCTTGTTGACACACTCTACATATTAACCATTCATTCACCACGCTATTATCATCTCAATTAGCGTCCCAGTCTCGGATTAGGACCTCGTTAACCCGGTCCGGGGTCGTGACACGTGTGTAACAAATCTTATACTTAAAATATCTTCACAACCAGTGATGAGACTGGGCATCTCATCTGATAAGGTTGCAGCACTTTGATCACTATGAGATAGTGTGATTTGTCTCGATCATTAGAATGGAAGACTCTGGATCACGGTGCTGGTACATTGGATGTATTGAAGGACCATGAGAAGCACCTTATGAAATACTGTCTCGATTGAAGGACTGCTCTCATAATTCCCTAGCAATAGGCTCTCAATCCTGAGACATTAATGAACTCAAGTTTCTGTCTATTCATTTGCTTTGAGTCACCAATGAGTGAGGCCAACTGTAGGTCAACACCTCGGTGTCTTGGGTACGTGGTAGTAGGACTGTGGGAACATATAATGATCAAGATAGAATCTATCTATATTATCCCCTTGTGCCAATTAATGGATTTATCATTAGTAAGTGCGCACCCATCTCGATTAAGAGTTAATTGGATGGTACTGATAATCATTGTGATTATTGGGGCTCAAGGATAATAAGATGTGGATCTAACATGGAATGGGACAGATTTATTCCAATTGATCCATGGATATTGATAGAGGGGCCTACTTGTGGTAATTGGGAAGTTTATGGTATTTATTTTAATTTATACCTAAGACTGTAGTGCAATTGCATTTATATAGTGGTGTTATTTGCAATTAACTGTGGGCTCGGATTGCACATGAGATGTGGGGTCGCGTGTCCCAGTTAGAGCTAGCTTTCTAAGGAATCCCTAGTGGTCCCCACGCTAGCCCAAGATATTAGAAAGTTACTAATCTTACTTGAGCTCTAAAAGGAAGGAATTAGAAAGTTATTATTTCTATTTGAAGTGGGACTTCTAATAGTGGTAATAGTAAGCTACTAATTTGTGTGGAACTGTGACTTCTAATACAAATTATTAAGAGAGTTAAAAGAGGAGTCATGAGGGCAATAAATAAGGGAATAAACACCCTTGGGCGTCCATGCAATATTCCATTATTGTGATTCACGCCCAACCCATATTGTGCAAGAGTTGCACACTACTCTCTCTCTCTCTCTCCCTCTTTTAGTTCTCTTCTAGTTTCCTTTAGGGTTTTCAATTGGAGATCCCACCCATCTTCTTGAGAAAAGAGATCTGATAGAGGGTCATAGCGTGGAAGACAACAAGTTCTTGGAGATCTCTAATTGTTTCAAGAAGAGTTCTTGATCAAGTTAATTATCTTCTCCTCCATTAGAGCACTACCGGGCTCCAAAGGTATAATCTACTTCTCTACTTGTTGTAGATTATTTTGTTGCATGTAGTTGCTGATTTCTATCTTCTAGATAGGTTATATTGCTGTACATGATTGATGAGAAGGAGGGATTGCATCCTGGATTGGGTTTTGTAGCCTTATGGAAAGTTAATCCCTGGGTTAAGTGGGTCAAAAGTTTTGAAAATCTATCCACGAGGCCCACCTACTTCCAACACTGTCAACTTGCTTTGTTGAACTTGCAACTTAATATTAGATCTCAACCCCCTAATGAACGTGCGTATCTTCTCAGAATTCGGCTTGATCAAAGCCACTACAAATCTGGATAAATGGGTAAACTGGATCTCATACTCTTGGACTGTGAGAGTATCCTATATAAACGTCTCAAATTCTGCTATCTTCTGCTCTGTGTAGTGCCCGGAGATGAATTTGTCCTGAAACTGCTTGACAAAAGTCTCCCATGCCTTGTCGTCCTTAACGGTGTCATAAGCACTCTTGATGGTTTCCCACCATCCTTCTGCTGTCCCATGAAACATGTGAGCTGCCAACTACACTTGCTGCTTACTGGTGCACTGGAACACTTCGAAGATCTTCTCAACTTGCACAGTCCACTCATCTGCCTCTGCAGGATCCTCTACCCCATAAAACTCTGGAGAAAATCTCTTCATAAACTTCTCAACTAAGTCATTGAGATTTTGCTCTTTGGCCCGGGGCTCAGACACTTTTTGCATTACCTCCACCATCTGAGCGTGGAAGGCGACTTGGTCCTCTCTCTGTTTCTTATCTTGTTCTGTCTGCGTTGTCTGCGATTGCAGATAAGCATTGAGGAATTGCTAGAATTGGCAGTCCGGTATGGGAGGTATGGATCCTAACCCTAATGCTCCGCTACCAGCCATGTCACTGCAAGAAGATGTCAGTTAGACCCTATGCAACCCAAAACTAGCAACACAAGGCTATAAGAACATAGAATATAATATGAACACTAGACTAACGGTAATCCTCACACGTGTCCTATGGTTTCTAAAATTTTTACCCTGAGAAACCCCGAACCTGATACCACTCTGTAACGGCCCCGAACCTGATTAGAGACCGGATCCGAGGTGTGAAATTTAGGGCTAATTAAAAATTTTTGCCCTTAATGCCGAAGGATCGAAGTCCACTGTGAGGATTGTGTGGTTGAGCCTCATTAACAAATTAGTCAACTAGACTTGTTCAATAAACACATTCATTGAACCTGTAGAGATATCAAAGCAAGTACAGTATTCATCCCATTATATATTCAAGTTTCAAAGTATAAAACATATAAAGTTTATAAACATCAGGACCGTCCCAAAAACATAGGTCCTGGTATAAAAGATATACAAAAGCATAGACATCTCCAAAAGATAAGAAGGAGTGGCATGGTAAGATATCCCTGTGTGACGCGCACTAGTGCCGGGAGTGATGACGCTAAGCCACGTCATCGGCACCCCACTCTCGTAGCTCATCCTCCTCCACCGGTTGAGGATCCTCTGGGATTGCCTCGGCATCCGGGTCTGCGTAATAGTAGTAGGTGTCCTCTGTACACCATGGAATAAAGGATCAACATGTTGGCAAGAAGATAAGCAATATACATTATTCATAACATGTTCCAAATGAGAATAAAGATAAGTACATGATTATAAGATAACAAGGTACAAGCTATGCATAAGGCATGAGTAATACGAGAGCCAAGTAACAATGTAAGTCCTAACAAGATAACCAAGAATAACCCTCCATGAAATGCAATGTCAAGCAAGAGGAGACTCTGAGGATGTCCAAGCCACCTCCCGGGGGTATAAGTGACGTCCAACCCAACTACGAATACCCAAAGTCCGGCTCTATGGGGATCCTAGCTCTCGGTCCTAGGAATAGCAGCACGGTCCAAACCTGCTCCCAGCTATTCACGCCATGGACACTGTCCAAAGCCGACTGTCCACCTTAGTGTTCGGTATCCGGCCAACTTTATAATCCTCAGTCTGCAGCTGGTCATGAATGCAAGATGATGATGATGATGGTTTGTATATGACACAAGTTCCAAGACAAATACAAGTGGATAGGTTTCTAAGTACAAGATAACAAGCCGAGGGCTACTCCAAGTCAAGCCAAGATACAAGTCAAGTTTCAAGTCCTAGGAGTAGTCCTCTTTCAAGTCTATCCACACGTGTTTATGAATACAGGACAAGGTAGTTAAGGATACACTCTAAGTCCGGTCACATCCTAATTCTACAAGTTAGGTTACAAGTTATACAAGTATAAAGATAGAGTGTACAAGGTACGAAAAGCTATGGATACAAGATTCGTGAGTCAAGAGTGAAGAACAAGCCAGTCCTAGGTCAAGAGTTGTCCACCTTGTACCGAATGTATCCCCAACGGAGTACGTATGGAGGATGAGTCAATGGTGTCCTAGTTTGGCGGGCCCATGGTGTACGGAAGTTGTTGGGCACCAATTAACTCATTTCCATACGCATTCGGCCAAGTTACGTTGATATACGGAAAATCCCGGACAACCAACGAAGCACGCCAAGCCAACCGTGCTCCATTTTCTTTTCCCCCAATCGGTCATGCAAGGGTAGGGTCAATGGGTTTCAACCTAGGGTCCAAACTAGGTTTAGAAGCCCTTTCCACAAGAGATAAAGGGTTGGTTCATTGATCCAATACCAACTTCCTTTCCCAATATCTAATGATCAAGGTTAGTATACCATTGGATTCTACATCTCAAGAGCTTTCCAACGGTATATAAAACTCCAAAGTTTGATGAACGGGTCAAAAGTTATGGCCATTCAAAATTTGCCAAAATTAATGAAATCTGCCCCCAATGCGGCTAGCCGAATTGGCATGTTCGGCTAGCCGAAAAAGTGACCGAAGGTGGCCGAAAATGTTTGAATATAGGTGGGCCTTCCAGACAGGTTTCAAAAACTTTTGACCCACTTGATGCAGGGATCAATAATCTAGAAAGCATTAAACCCAATTCAGGATGTAATCCCTCAATCTCATAAACCATGTACAACAACATAACCTATCTAGAAGATAGAAAATAGCACATAAACATGCAACCACGAAATCTACAACATACAAGGATGTAGATATACCTTTGGAGTTTTGTTGTGCTCTAATGGAGAATTTGAGTTCTTTACTTTGATGATGAACACCTTCACTATCCAATTTAGAATCTCCAACTCCTTTTGATCTTCCACGCTATGACCCGTATTAGATCTCTTTTCTCAAGAAGATGGTGGAATCTTCAAGAGAAACCAAACTAGTAACTCTAAGGAACTAAAGGTGAAAGAGAGGGGAACTGAGAGAGGAAGAGAACTTGTGCAACTCTTGCACAAAGGGGCTGGACTTGCACTATGTATTATGCACGACCAAGAGGAGTTTATTCCTCTTTATATAGCCCTCCAACCCACCTCTTTTCCTATTTGAAATAGAAGTTTAACTCCCATTACAAAATAGTAAACTTCTCCCTTGCTAGTTGCCATAGAAGTCTCACTTCCACAACAATTACTAGCTTTCTCCTTTCTAATTAAAATAGAAGTCCTACTTCCATTAATAATTAGTAGCTTACCATTACCGCTATTAGAAGTCTCACTTCAAATAGAAATAGTAACCTTCCTTTTAGAGTTCAAGTAGAATTAGTATCTTTCTAATAATTTGGGCTAGCGTGGGGACCACTAGGGATTCCTTAGAAAGCTGGCTCCTGTCGCGACCCCGGACCGGGAATTCCGAAGGGACGGATCCGGAGTCGGGATATTAGTGTCATAAAACCACAACATCTATAAAAATGATTAACATACATTTATCTAATTTCCCACAGGTGTACGCAGTGAGGATATCACATCAATGAATATTTCTTTTAAGTGCGGAAGCGTGTAGCAAATCAAATAGTCCATCCATCCTTAGTCATGAAGACAATATCATAAGTATGAAAAATTGTATCAGAATGAGCAATGATCAATAATATGTTTCCCAAAAGTAGTTAAAATTTAGCAAAAGATCATTTAATTACATTCCCAAAAAGAGAGGCCAACAAAGGCCAATATAGACAAAACAATAATCCAAAAGAATGGTTAAATAGTTCTCCTCAAAATGTATGCCTCTCGTAGCAACCCGATGTCTACATGACATCGTCAGCACGCCACTCGACCAGAGGTTGCGGCTCACCTACTGTTCCTCTGGCTCCTCCTCGAGGAAACCGGCAACAGGACCTGAGTACCAAAGCAAATGGGTCAGACACGACGGTCTGGCAAGAGAGTGAAAAGATGCAACAACATGTAATAGATGAAATATCTTGAAAAGCATAGAAATCTGATTAAACAAGAACTCTCATAAAATAGATAAATCATTTGCTAGAAAATAGGTAAATAAGGTAAAACATATCAGGTAACCAAGGAGTCGGGAACTAACAAGATGGCAATCACATAAAGCTAAGTCCTCTGTCACTAGAGTGACAAAAGTATAACGGGATGTTGATCTCAGTTACACAAGGTGAGGAGATTCAACGCAATCATTTATACAATATAAATATACGGGACGGGACCACGGTAGCGAACTGGGTATCGGGACGGGACCACGGTAGTAGACCAGGTATCGGGATCTAAACTGCAGCTGGCGGGACGGGAAGGGGATCTCCAAGTCGGTGGATCAAACCGACAAGGTATCCAAGCTTAGTGATGCCGACTCATAGGTCAAATAGCAAATCGAGACATATGCAAGTAAATCAAGTACAATAAATAAACGAGCAAGACGGGGGTGCTCAAGGCACACTGTCATTTCATGTCGGGCAATACATTTCGGGACAAATAACTGTTACTAGTGTAACTATCATGTTTTCGGGAAAACAAATCATATAGTATAATCTTGGAATGAAGCGAAACACTAAACTATAACAATCTCGGGTAAAATACTGGTTTCAAGATCTGTTTAAGTGAATAGGGGTCCCGTATGTCAATTATAATAAAGACTTGGTACTCTTCGAGTTTGAAGACATTCTGGGCTCCTTATGCACCTTGAAGTTTCAAAAATTAGAATGAAATCTTTGTGACATGGTTTCTTCCTCAAATGGCCTCTTACTATGCTTAATAAATCTCCTTGGCATAGAGGGGTTCCCAGAGAATAGACCCAACCATTGAAACAGTTGAACATTGTCCCAAACATAGTTTATGCCAGACGAACCGCATCGCTCGAGCGGACTGGAGGGTTCGCTCGAGCGAGTCGCTCGCTGGAGTGGTGGTCTGGGTGGGTTCGCTCGAGCGAAGTGGAGGTCGCTCGAACGAACTCATTGGGTCGAGCGAATATTTAAATGCGTTCGAACGAACAACTCTCTGGAATGAGTTCTGAGATGTCCGCTCGAACGACCAGGGGTCCGTTCGAGCAAACAAGCTACTGGAATGCTCCGAAGCCTTTCCTGGACAGGTCGCTCGAACGAAGTGTCACGGTCGCTCGAGCGAACTGTCCAGAACCTGGGTTCGGACCAGTTCAGTTCCACAACAACTCTTCCTTTTTACAACCCCTTCTTAACCACTTTCATACATCAAATGAGGAGTATAAATCTCCATTCAAATAACCTCAAATCTCCAACCACATCCATCACATTTTCCTCCATCCATATCACATTCCATATAAGCAAAGAGGAGAAGGAAACCATTTCACACAATATACATATTCAAGGCAAAGCAAGAAGCATTAATTGCTATGAGCTAACACATCCATATGATCATAAATGCATTCATAAGGCTCTCCATCAAGAACATTTATTCCAACCAAAGCACATTAATGAAACATGAAAATCTATAAATACTTCACCAACCATTTAAAACTTAAAACACCCAATCATTCACTTGCCTTAGGTCTTCAAATCAAGTAGATCAAGCTCTAACAAGTCTCTCAAAGTAAAGGTCCAAGCTACAAGGAAGATCCCAAAATAAAACCCTAAAATGATCAAACAATGAAATAACAAGGAAACCTTCCAATAATGAAGGTAGAGCTTCTCTATGGCCAAAGGAATGCAAATTTAGAAGATGAAGGGGATAACTTACTTGCAAAGTCCTCTAATGACAATGATAAGCTCAAAGAAGGTCTTGGAAATGGAGGCTTCCCGACAAAAGCTATTGAAAGAAAGCTCCCAATGAGGTGAAGAAGATGATGGCCTCTAATCTCCTCCTGGTGCAGGATTGGGGTGGATTGAGGATGAAGAAGTAAGGAGAAGAAGAAAACAATGGAAGCTCTAGTTCTCACACTCTTGTGCTGAAACAAATGAAGAATGAAATGAAGATGTAGAGTGGCTTCCCTTTGCTAACAAATGGGATTGGGTCCCACAACTAAAGAAGCTAATTTGGCTGAAATCCTCTCTTTCGGGGCCTCGGATGGATTCGACGAAGAAGGAAGAATTGATCGTCGAAATATCTAGTTTCTAAAAAGTATATGTTTCGCCGGTTTTGGGAATATCAAGTTTTGGGTACAGATTTTGTGTACAATGACTGTTTTGCCCCTCAAGGCTATGAAATCGGGTTTCGGGATCTCAGATGGACACGGGATCAACATGAAAGTTGTAGGGAATAACAATACCAATAAGACGAGATTAAAACCATGAATGTAAAAATCTCCGATAAATCCTCAAGCAAATGTAATGTCATGAAAAGGAACCCCCAAAGGGCCCTACTAGTTACCAAAGCATTCAAAGTAGCCCAAACTAGAATCAAAGCTATTCCGAACCCAACTTAGCCAAAATCACTAATCAAGCTTAGCACTAACACGCAACTTAATTAGCACTAATCTGAAAGTCCTTAGGATCCTAACCCTAGAGGGGGGGGGGTGAATAGGGTGAGCTACAATTGTGACCAATTTAAATCAATTTTAACTTCTTAACAAAAACTAGTCACATGTGATGATATTAATCAAATAAGATGCGGAAGCTACTAAATGAATCACCACAAGCATACACCACAACACCAAGGTTTATAGTGGTTCGGCCTCAATGCCTACGTCCACTACCGGCTTGTGATCCAATCACCCCACCGGATTTCCACTATTTATGCTTTTTACTAGGCTAAGCAATAACCCTTACAATGTTGTTTTTCTAGGCTAAACAACAACCTCTCAATGTGCTTTTCTAGGCTAAGCAATAACCTTTACAAAATGCTTTTCTTAGGCTAAGCAATAACCTTTACAAAATGCTTTTCTTAGGCTAAGCAATAACCTTTACACAATGCTTTTCTTAGGCTAAGCAATAACCTTTACAATGAATGATTTCTCTAAGAAGGTGTCTTCACAAAAGAACACTTCAAGAGATACAATTTAAGCTCAATGAAATTGCCTCTTAAATAGGCTAATATGAAAGTTTAATTCAAATTACAAACATACACTAAAACAAGCTAAAGTGTGTGCACAAGTGTATGAATGCTTTACTTCAATCAATGTCTACAATGAAGCTCCTAAAAGAATGCTTGATGCATTTTAAAATCAAAGCTTAGAAAATGATGATTGAAGATAAAACTAATCACATAAAAGATTCAAACAACTTTGAAGAAATGAAACAAACAAGTTGTATGAATGTTAAAATCTAAGAACACATGTGATTAGGATAAGAGAGTTTGCAAACCAAACTAATTTACCAAAGATGATATTGAGTTTGCAACACAACTCTAGAAATCATGCATAAGTGAAACTACAAAGATTTAAGCATGCATGGATTTCATTTTAATGGAAATCAAAATAAAAGTAAAGATCTACCTTTTTAAAACTCAAGCATTTGATTTCCAAATAGCCCTCTAGCCTTTCCATCTTCTTCCCCTTTCTTTGGCTCCAATATGGTCTCAAAAGTTCATGTTTTAAGCCTTGAAAAAGGTTGGAAATGAATGGACTTTATAATGAAAAACAGTCCAACGGCTAGTCCTCGGTCGACCTGCAAACAGGTCTCGGTCGACCGGGATCACACAACGGTCAGAAAAATGACCGTTGGGGCTCCAGGGGCCCAGTTGGCCTGTAGTGTTCCCGGTTGACCGGGACCTCTGGGCCGGTCGACCGGCGACACTGCCGGACCACCCCTTGGATCAAAAAATCCCAACTTTTGCATATTTGAAGGTTTCTCTTGGAGGGGATTTTTGGGCCACTAAACCAAGCTTGGTAACATGTTTTAAATCAACTTAAGATGTTTAAAAAACATGAAACACACAAAGCTTAAATAGATTCGAAACTTTAAATCCAAAGGCTAGCTTGATTTCTAAAAACTCTTTTCACAAATAAATGCATACAAAAGTGATTCTGAAAATGATGAATGTATGCAAGGCACAAACCTAAATTCTCAATATGATTTCTCAAAAGTAATGCACAAAGAATTAGGTTTTCAAAAGAGTTTGAATTTTAAAATCAATGCATCCAAGTTTAGAAACAAAACATGCATAAAACAAAACTTTTACAAATCTTAAAAGCAATGCATGTATAAAACCAGATTTCAAGGTTTTCTAAAACAATGCAAGTGTGAAAATTCAAGAGATGCTAATGTGAAAATGCATCCATCAAATTGCAAATACAAAATTCCTAACAATCTCCCCCTTTGCAATTTGATGGCAACTTACTCATCATTGAAATTACACACTTAGTCTTCAGCTCCCCCTAAGCTGGACAAGTCTTGAAATCTTCTTGGATGCTCCTCCTCTTAACTTGGACTTCTGGGCTCTTTTCTTCAATCTTCTTGATGCTTGGAGCTTGATCATTCTTCAAGCTTTCTTTTCATCTTCCTCTCTATGGCCAAGTAACTTCTTTAGCTCTAAGCTTTCTTTCTTCTATTTGCTCTCCCCCTTTGACCATGCCTCTCTCTCCCTTTGGCAAGATATGCATTCTCTCCCATTGTAGAAGATCATACACAACTCTCCTTAGGAAGCTTGGACATTCTCTTCACCCTTTTGAGAACTTGAATGCTCTCTCCCCTTTGAGTACTTGAACTCTCTCTCCCCCTTTGCCATTAAATTGCGAAGGTACCTACACACATGAGACAAGGAGAATACCTTTAGTAGCACCTGTTAACAAATGAAATCGAAAATGAAATACATAACAGGCTATCATGTATGAAAGTTATCTCTAAGGGCTCAAAGGCAATCCAAGGGTCAATTTGATCAAAACTAATACTTCCTATGAAGGTTTACACTCCCCCTCAATCCATTCTCTTCTTTTGTCAAACTTTTGACAAGATATAACTATTTGGTTCAAGAAGTAGATGGTTTAACCAATTGAGGGTCAACTTCAAGGAAAGGATTAGATTCATTTAACTATAAGGCTCAATATGGTCAAATTACCAAAAGAAAGCAAGGTCTAATGGGAAAAACAATCATGGATACCAATTGGAAAAATAAAGAATACCAATTGAGATTTAAGGATAAGTCTATTAAAATCAACCACTCTAAAATGGAGTTATAAAGAATATAACTATTTAAGATAAATCCAAATTAGAGCTATCCATGATGCAATGGGGTTTACTAAACATAGCATTAAATAATTTAACTATGAAAATCATATGCTATGTAAGTTTTGAAATCATTTCATTCAAACAATAAATATGACTATTAATGTGCAAGAATGAGTGAAATGAAATTCAAGCATGAAGCCAACCTCAACTAATAACCAACCAATATTATGAACACATAAACATGGTGGTCATGAGATATACCTATAAGAGCAAGAGAGGTGGCAAACATGAACATTATGATGCTAATGGAGTGTGACATGGAACAAATATATAACTATCAAGTTCAATCCAATGTACACAAGGTCTATCACAATCACAAGAAATCAAATCAATCTTAAATTTACCAATTGAAACCAATTGAATTTGACAACATGATAAAGAGCAAGAATGTGACAAACACAAAATCCCATCAAGCATCATAAATGGATATTCATCACTTTTAAAGATATGACTAATGAGCATAGTGATGAACAAGACAAATTGCAATGCAAAAGGATATGACTTGGTAATGCATGCAATTTCCAAAGTGACTAAATCATATGAATTCAACTACTAAGATATCCATCAACCATCACAAATGCAAGGAATGGATTTCAAAGAATTTCATATGATTAAGATCACTACTTATGAAGTTGAAACATGTATAAGGATGATACCAAGAGAATCTACATGAATCAACATCATAACCATCCAAAAAGAAATGACTAGAAAGCATAGAGGATGGATTTGGGTTCTAGTATGGTTTCTACAAATATAACTAAGATCACAACCATACATGGAACCAATAGTCATTTGCATATAAAAAGAATAACTAAATAACCAAAGATGCAAACAACATTCATTTCCAATTCTAAGATAATGAAACCAAAAGAAAAGGAAATGAGAACATGGAACATGCTTAGATGATTATACTAATGATGTTATAGAGCATTTCCATTCAAACAATCTTCAAATCATTTTGATAAACAAAAACCAACAATGAGCATAAAAAGAATGATTTTGAAGATCAATTTTCAACATTGTATTTTAAAAGATATAACTTAAAAGAAACACATACAAGTTGATTTTTTAAAACAATGATTTTCCATATAAAAGTATAACTTAGAAATCTATGGAAAAACTTGAATTGATTCAAATCATTTGTTCAAATAATCTTACTATGACATCTACACAAATGATTCAACAACAATTGATCATGAATAAATTAGCTATGAAAGCTTTTAAAATCACAATCAATTAATCATGTAAAGAAATGCAATGCAAGACATATGTGTGCAAAAAGCAAATCAAACATGATGAAATTATAATCAAAAGATTTTGAAAACCATGATATGTAACAAGAATGGTGCATGAAAACAAAATCAATTGATCATAAAGAAACAATGCATTTTAATAAATGTAACTAAGAAAGAACAAAATGGAAAGCAACATGACCAACAAAGAGATTTAACTTAAAAAGAATAGGTTGGTCAATGAGGTTCAAGGCCTTAAGGTTTGTCTAAGTAAACAACTTTTGGAATCCACCTAAGGTCTTGAGAGGGTTGAACTTTGAGGTCTAGTTTGGACTTCTCACCAACTAAAGGAGATTTAACTTGATAAATTTTCAATTTAAACTTATCACCATGATATTTAGATTTTACTAAATTTAGCTTAGATTGGTGATTAGTCTTTTGATGTTGGTGATTTTGTTTCTTTGGGGATTGATTCACTTTTCTTTTCTTCTTATTTTCTCCCTTCATTTGACTTTTGAATTTTAAATTTAACTTTGTTACTTTATTCAAAAGTTCTTTCATGGGTTTATATAAGGGAGATAGGTTGAGAAGCTTTTTGTTCATAGATTCTTTTAAGCTTGGTTTAACTTGTTTAAACTTCTTAGAATCTATCTTAGGAGACTCCATTTTAAATGATTTACCTTGTTTAGTCTTTTTGGAGTCTTCTTTGATTTTTAGTGTCTTACCCTTCATAGATTTAGATTCTACATTTTTGAGTTCAAAGATGGGTTTAGACACATGGCTTCTTTTTCTTAGTTTGCACTCAAACCTAAAATTCCCTACAATGCCACAATAATTACATTTAGTTTTGGACATTTGAGAGAGAGTGCTAGAGAAAGAGGACTCACCTTTCACAAAAGTGTTGGTGAATTTAGGGTCATATGACATATTCCTATTAAATCCAAGACCCATCCTATCTCCATGAGGTTTACCCAATTTAAATAATTTTTCAAGTCTTTCTTCACTTTGAGTAAACTTGCACTCATGCTTTTGTTTGTAAACTTCAAGTTGAGTGACTTTGGTTATAAGGATTGAATTTTCATTTTTGACTTTTGAAAGTTCATTTTCAATTTCCTTATATTTGATTATCTCTTCATTGGCAAGTTTTAATTTGAAATTAAGTTCATTATCAACATTAGATCCAAGTTCTAAGGTTTTTAACTTACTTTTAATCAACTTGGATTCTAAGTTATCAATGTCTACATCTTGCCTTTTTATTTGATCTCTTAGATTTAAATTTTCCTTATTGACATTATCATAACCCATCTTTAATTCTTTTAGTTCATCTTGAATGTTAGATAGATTATTTAAAGAGATCATGAACTTAGATTCAACACAATTTATTACTTCTTCTTTCTCTCTAAGTTCATCTTTTGAAGAGACTAATTCTTTGTTTAGATTCATAGATTCTTCTCTTAAACTTTTGTTTTTCTTCTCAAGCTTTAAGGATACTACATATAATTCATTATAGGCTTGTTGAAGATCATCTTCATCATAATCATTTTCTTCTTCTTTTGAATCAAATTGAGATTCATTTAATTGAGGGTTTGAATCTCCAATAGAAGGAAGAATGAGGGGTTTAGAAGAATCTACAAAGTCTAGCATAGTGGAGTCCATTCTAATGATTTTCATATAAGGACAACTCTAGGGTTTTTTACTCTAGGTTTTTACACCTAATCAAGAGTTCCAAACACTTGATCCTATAAGATAGAGCACGAGGCTCTGATACCACTTGAAAGTCCTTAGGATCCTAACCCTAGAGGGGGGGGTGAATAGGGTGAGTTACAATTGTGACCAATTTAAATCAATTTTAACTTCTTAACAAAAACTAGTCACATGTGATGATATTAATCAAATAAGATGCGGAAGCTACTAAATGAATCACCACAAGCATACACCACAACACCAAGGTTTATAGTGGTTCGGCCTCAATGCCTACGTCCACTACCGGCTTGTGATCCAATCACCCCACCGGATTTCCACTATTTATGCTTTTTACTAGGCTAAGCAATAACCCTTACAATGTTGTTTTTCTAGGCTAAACAACAACCTCTCAATGTGCTTTTCTAGGCTAAGCAATAACCTTTACAAAATGCTTTTCTTAGGCTAAGCAATAACCTTTACAAAATGCTTTTCTTAGGCTAAGCAATAACCTTTACACAATGCTTTTCTTAGGCTAAGCAATAACCTTTACAATGAATGATTTCTCTAAGAAGGTGTCTTCACAAAAGCACACTTCAAGAGATACAATTTAAGCACATATAAATTGCCTCTAAATAGGCTAATGTGAAAGTGTAATACAAATTACAAACATACACCAAAACAACCTAAAGTGTGTGCACAAGTGTATGAATGCTTTACTTCAATCAAATTCTACAATGAAGCTCCTAAATGAATGCATGATGTATTTTAAAATCAAAGCTTAGAAAATGATGATTGAAGATAAAACTAATCACATAAAAGATTCAAACAACTTTGAAGAAATGAAACAAACAAGTTGTATGAATGTTAAAGTCTAAGAACACATGTGATTAGGATAAGAGAGTTTGCAAACCAAACTAATTTACCAAAGATGATATTGAGTTTGCAACACAACTCTAGAAATCATGCATAAGTGAAAATACAAAGATTTAAGCATGCATGGATTTCATTTTAATGGAAATCAAAATACAAGTAAAGATCTACCTCTTTAAAACTCAAGCATTTGATTTCCAAATAGCCCTCTAGCCTTTCCAACTTCTTCCCCTTTCTTTGGCTCCAATATGGTCTCAAAAGTTCATGTTTTAAG
This sequence comes from Cinnamomum chago, assembly GCA_038049695.1. NCBI lineage: Eukaryota > Viridiplantae > Streptophyta > Magnoliopsida > Laurales > Lauraceae > Cinnamomum > Cinnamomum chago. Next base: position 44,348,410 of record CP142455.1, on the reverse strand, counting down.
CCTTGAAAAAGGTTGGAAATGAATGGACTTTATAATGAAAAACAGTCCAACGGCTAGTCCTCGGTCGACCTGCAAACAGGTCTCGGTCGACCGGGATCACACAACGGTCAGAAAAATGACCGTTGGGGCTCCAGGGGCCCAGTTGGCCTGTAGTGTTCCCGGTTGACCGGGACCTCTGGGCCGGTCGACCGGCGACACTGCCGGACCACCCCCTGGATCAAAAAATCCCAACTTTTGCATATTTGAAGGTTTCTCTTGGAGGGGATTTTTGGGCCACTAAACCAAGCTTGGTAACATGTTTTAAATCAACTTAAGATGTTTAAAAAACATGAAACACACAAAGCCTAAATAGATTCGAAACTTTAAATCCAAAGGCTAGCTTGATTTCTAAAAACTCTTTTCACAAATAAATGCATACAAAAGTGATTCTGAAAATGATGAATGTATGCAAGGCACAAACCTAAATTCTCAATATGATTTCTCAAAAGTAATGCACAAAGAATTAGGTTTTCAAAAGAGTTTGAATTTTAAAATCAATGCATCCAAGTTTAGAAACAAAACATGCATAAAACAAAACTTTTACAAATCTTAAAAGCAATGCATGTATAAAACCAGATTTCAAGGTTTTCTAAAACAATGCAAGTGTGAAAATTCAAGAGATACTAATGTGAAAATGCATCCATCAAATTGCAAATACAAAATTCCTAACATAATCGGGTTCACTCGGGTTGGGGTCTTACATCCTCCACCCCTTAGGGCATTTGGTCCTCCAAATGGAATATAAAACTCACCTCAGGTAGAAGATGCGGATACTTCTTCTGAACTTGGTCTCGTAATTCCCACGTTGCCTCTTCCGGTCCATGATTCTCCCATAGCACATTTACCCACTGAATAGTCCGTGTCCTCAACTCTTGTTCCTTCGTATCGATGATCTCAATGGGCTTCTCAACATAGGTAGCATCCTCTCGAATCTCCATTGGTTCATACCGGAGCACATGGGACGGATCGGGAACATACTTCTTCAACATAGACACATGGAAGACGTTGTGTATGTAATTCCATCGGGATCCGAACCCTAGAGGGGGGGTGAATAGGGTGAGCTCCAATTATGACCAATTAAGACAAATTTTAACTTCTTTAAAACCAACTAGTCATAAGTGATGATTATCAAATAAAATGCGGAAGCTTAATAAAAACAATCACCACAAAGCAAGCACCATCACACAAGGATTTATAGTGGTTCGGCCTCAATGCCTACATCCACTACCGGCTTGTGATCCAACACCCCACCGGATTTTCACTATTTATGCTTTTCAATAGGCTAAGCAATAACCTTTACAAATTGCTTTTCTTAGGCTAAGCAATAACCTTTACAATGATGTTTTTCAAGGCTTAACATCAACCTATACAATATGCTTTTATAGGCTAAGCAATAACCTCTTCAACCATAGGTTGGTTATCTCACTAAATTAGTGTCTAACATACACTTGATGGAGATTCTATTAAGCTCATTACAATGCCTCTTAATTAGGCGGATATGGAAGTGAAAAACTAATACACACACACACACACTATGAATGCAAAGATGAAAGTATATGATGTGTGTGTGTGATGTCCTCAATCATTTTGAAAATGAAAGCTCATAAATGTATGCCTAAGGCTTTTGAAAGTTTTAGCTCAAAAACATTTATGATTGAGGAAATGCTAATCACATGTTAAAAGTAACAACTTGTTAATGATGTCAAAGATACACAAGTTGTATGAAATGAATTAGCTCTAAACATGTGATGCATAGGGATGTCAATCAAATCAACATGTAGCTCAAAACACAAAAATAGATTTGATTGAAAATAGGGGACAAATCATATGTAATTATAAATACAACTTGAAAGTGATATACCTATCAAAGTAAGGCAAGTTGTGAAACTTTAAAACAATAATACACATATGATTTGTAAAGATGTTGAATCCAAAACATAAGATACATTTGAAAGAGATTTTCTTATGATGGAAAAACAACAACCAAAGATTCAACAAAGTATATGAATCATGTTACATATTTCATTAACATGATCTACTTAGATTTACCAAAGATAAAGTACTACTTTGATTGAATCAATGGTGATGCATCCAAAACAATAGATCAATTCAAAATATAGAACATGCTAAGGATACAACACATCATAGTTTATCATGTTGCTAAAGATTTACCTAAGATAAAACAAAACATGAAAACATATGATTTGTAAAGAAGTTGAGTCCAAAACATAAGATAGTTTTGAAAGTGATTTTCTTATGATGGAAAACAACAACCAAAGATTCAACCAAGTATAGGAATCATGTTACATATAATTTCAAAGGTTCTTTCATTAACATGATCTACTTAGATTTACCAAGATTAAGTACTACTTGGATTGAATCATATGGTGTTGTATCCAAAACAATAAAACAACTCAAAACATAAAACATGTTAAGGACACAACACAAACATAGTTTAACATGCTAGAAATGATTTACCAAAAATAAAACAAAGCATGAAAACATATGATTAAGGAAAGTAAAGCCTACTTGGAGATTTAACTTCATTAATCCAAGCTTTAGCTTTCCTAATGCTCCCCTTCATCCCTTGGTTCTTTTCCCTTCTATTTGCCTCAAAACCCCTCAAGGAGGGCCTTAAAATTCCCAACTTTTGGCAAAGGAAAGAACTCATATTTATAGCAAAAAGTGCCCAACGGCTAGTCCTCGGTCGACCGGGATCACACAACGGTCGGATTTCTGACCGTTGGTGCGCCAGGCCATTTCTGCCTTGCAGTGTTCCCGGTCGACCGGGACCTCTGCGCCGGTCGACCGGCGACACTGCAGTGGCCAAAAATTCCAACTTTGCAATATTTGAAGGTTTTCTTTGTGGAACTTTTTGGGCCATATAATCAAGCTTTAAAACATGTTTTAAATCATTCTAAGGGTTTTAAAACATGGAACATAAAAAGCCTAAAACATTTTGAAAGATTTAAAACTCATAGGCTAGCTTGATTTTCTAAAACTCTTTTCTAAAACAAATGCATCCAAGATTTAAAAACAAATCATGCATAAATCAAAACTTTTACAACTCTTAAAAATAATGCATGAATAAAACAAGATTTCAAGTTTATTTAAAACAATGCAAGAGTGTGTAAATCAAATGATGCTAGAATGATAATGCATCCATCAAATTGCAATCTACAAAATTCCTAACAATCTCCCCCTTTGCAATTTGATGGCAACACACTCACCACTGAAATAACACACAAGTCTTCAGCTCCCCCTCAGCTGGACAAGTCTTGAAATCTTCTTGGATGCTCCTCTTAGCTTGGGCTCTTGGGCTCTTTTCTTCAATCTTCTTGATGCTTGGTGCTTGATCAACCTTCAAGCTTTCTATTCATCTTCCTCTCTTTGGCCAAGCATCTTCTTTAGCTCCAAGCTTTCTTTCTTCTATTAGCTCTCCCCCTTTGACCATGCCTCTCTCTCCCTTTGGCAAGGTATGTATTCTCTCCCCTTGTAGAAGATCATACAACAACCTCCCCTTAGGACGCTTTGGACATTCTCTTCACCCTTTTGAGAACTTGCATTCTTTCTCCCCCTTTGCCATTAAATTGCAAAGGTACCTACACACATGAAACAAGGAAAATACCTTTAGTAGCACCTGTTAACAAAAGAAATCGAAAGTGAAATACATAACAGGCTATCATGTATGGAAAAAGTCTCTAAGGGTTCAAAGGCAATCCTAGGGTCAATTTGATCAAAACTAATACTTCCTATGAAGGTTAACACTCCCCCTCAATCCATTCTCTCCTTTTGTCAAACTTTTGACAAAGATTTAACTATTAGGTGCAAGAAGAAGATGGTTTAACCAATTGAGGGTCAACTTCAAGGAAAGGATTAGATTCATTTAACTATTAAGCTCAATATGATCAAATTGCCAAAAGAGAGCTAGGTCAAAGAGAAAAGCAATCATGGATATCAATTGGAAAAACAAAGAATACCAATTGAGATTTAAGGATATGACTATTAAATCAATCACTCTAAAATGGATTTAAAAGTTTACCTATTAGGAAAAAATCCAAATTAGAGCTATCCATGAAGCAATGGGGTTTGTTAATCATAGCATCAAATAATTTAACTAAGAAAAGTATATGCTATGAAAGTTTTGAAAATCATTTCATTCAATCATTAAATATGACTATTAAAGTGCAAGATGAGTGAAATGAAATTCAAACATGAAACCAACCTCAACTAATAACCAACCAATATTATGAACACATAAACATGGTGGTCATGAGATATACCTATATGAGCAAAAGAGGTGGCAACATGAAAATTATGATGCTAATGGTGTGTAACATGAAACAATCATATTACTTATCAAGTTCAATCCAATGCACACAAGGTTTCTCACATTCACAAGAAATCAAATCAATCAAAAATATACCAATTGAAACCAATTGAATTTGATAACATGATAAAGAGCAAGAATGTGACAAACACAACATTCCATCAAGCATCATAAATGCATATTCCTCACTTTTAAAGATATGACTAATGAGCATAGTGATGAACAAGGTAAATTGCAATGCAAAATGATATGACTTTGAAATGCATGCAATTTAAAAAGTGACTAAATCATATGAATTCAACATCTAAGATATCCATCAAACATATAGAAATATGAGGAATGGATTTCAAAGAGTTTCATATGATCAAGACCACTACTATGAAGTTGAAACATGTATAAGGATGATATCACTTAGAGAAAATACATGAATCAACATCATAACCATCCAAAAAGAAAAGACTATAAAGCATGGAGGATGGATTTGAGTTCTAGTATGGTTTCTACAAATATAATAAATACCACAACCATACATAGAATGATTTGACATTTGCATAGAGAGGATCAATCAACACTCAAGATCTAACTCATACCAATCATCAACAAGAATATAACTATATAAGCACAAGAAGGTATGAAGTTAAAAGTATCAATCTATCATGTAACATCTCCACTCTTAGCAAATGTACTAAGCTTACAATGCAATGGACAATGGATATGAGGTTTACACCACATGAACTTAGCACATAAAATCACATATGTACTTAAAAAGCTCAAATACAAGATTTTACTATAAAGCACATAAACAATCATCAAAATGCATTAAAGAGAATATACCAAGTTAGGCACAAACATGCAAATTAATGAAACCATATCCAACCAAGCAATGTAAGACAACAAAATCAATTTGCATAAAGAATGTAACTAAAAGAGCAAGGATGCAAATTGTTTGTAAAAAATATTTCCTTTCAAATGATAAAATCATAATTAAGCACAAGGAAATAGATTCAAGGAAAATGCTTCTAGAAATGCAACCAATAAAGCTTAGAACATTTTCCAAAGTTTCTCAAATTACTTCAATATTTGAAATTCTAATAAAGAATCATCTAGAATTAAGAGCAAGTGAATTTGAAAAACAAGAAGTGTACTATTGTAAATTTTCAAATTGTAAAACAATAGACACTCACAAATTTTCCATACCAAGAGATATAACTTGAAAATCAATGGAAAACTAAAAATGCTTCAAATCATTTGATTTACAAAAAGGATCTAACTATGACAAACATCAATTGATCATGAAAAATCTAGCTATGAAAGCTTTTGTAATCACAATCAATTGATCATAAATAGATATGCATTACAATAGATATAACTACATGAACAAAATGCAAATCCATCATGAAAAAATTGCAATCAAAGGATTTTGAAAACCATGAAATATAACTTTAAAGTTCATGAAGACAAAATCAAATGATCACAAAGAAACATTGCATTTTAAAAGATGTGACTAAAAAGAAACAAAATGCAAATGTAACATGACCAACAAATAGATTTAACTATTAAAGAATAGGTTGGTCTAGGGGGATCAAGGCCTTAAGATTAGTTTAAATGTGTACCAATGAAGATTCACCTAAGGTCTTGAAAAGGATGTCCTTGAGAGATCACTTTGAGGACTCACCAACTCTAGAAAATATAACTTGGAAAAGTCTTAGAGTGGTGCAATGAGGCTAGGGGAAAATTCATTTTCAATCATAGTGGAAATCTTTAAAAAGATATGCTATAAAACACAACACAAGGGTTCTAATCTAGCAAGGATCAACTCCGGGTTGTTAAGCCCTAAAATGGAGTAACCCGCTCTGATACCACTTGTAATTCCATCGGGATCCGAACCCTAGAGGGGGGTGAATAGGGTGAGCTCCAATTATGACCAATTAAGACAAATTTTAACTTCTTTAAAACCAACTAGTCATAAGTGATGATTATCAAATAAAATGCGGAAGCTTAATAAAAACAATCACCACAAAGCAAGCACCATCACACAAGGATTTATAGTGGTTCGGCCTCAATGCCTACATCCACTACCGGCTTGTGATCCAACACCCCACCGGATTTCCACTATTTATGCTTTTCAATAGGCTAAGCAATAACCTTTACAAAATGCTTTTCTTAGGCTAAGCAATAACCTTTACAATGATGTTTTTCAAGGCTTAACATCAACCTATACATTATGCTTTTATAGGCTAAGCAATAACCTCTTCAACCATAGGTTGGTTATCTCACTAAATTAGTGTCTAACATACACTTGATGGAGATTCTATTAAGCTCATTACAATGCCTCTTAATTAGGCGGATATGGAAGTGAAAAACTAATACACACACACACTATGAATGCAAAGATGAAAGTATATGATGTGTGTGTGTGATGTCCTCAATCATTTTGAAAATGAAAGCTCATAAATGTATGCCTAAGGCTTTTGAAAGTTTTAGCTCAAAAACATTTATGATTGAGGAAATGCTAATCACATGTTAAAAGTAACAACTTGTTAATGATGTCAAAGATACACAAGTTGTATGAAATGAATTAGCTCTAAACATGTGATGCATAGGGATGTCAATCAAATCAACATGTAGCTCAAAACACAAAAATAGATTTGATTGAAAATAGGGGACAAATCATATGTAATTATAAATACAACTTGAAAGTGATATACCTATCAAAGTAAGGCAAGTTGTGAAACTTTAAAACAATAATACACATATGATTTGTAAAGATGTTGAATCCAAAACATAAGATACATTTGAAAGAGATTTTCTTATGATGGAAAAACAACAACCAAAGATTCAACAAAGTATATGAATCATGTTACATATTTCATTAACATGATCTACTTAGATTTACCAAAGATAAAGTACTACTTTGATTGAATCAATGGTGATGCATCCAAAACAATAGATCAATTCAAAATATAGAACATGCTAAGGATACAACACATCATAGTTTATATAAAACAAGATTTCAAGTTTATTTAAAACAATACAAGAGTGTGTAAATCAAATGATGCTAGAATGATAATGCATCCATCAAATTGCAATCTACAAAATTCCTAACAATGTACACCAGATAGCTCGGGTGGTAAGGCTAATCTATAAGCCACGTCACCGATCTTGCCCACAATGTATCTCCGTGATAGCTTGCCCTTCTGTCCGAACCTCAATGTTCCCCTTGTAGGTGACACTTTCAAGAAAACCTTATCTCCTTCTTTGAACTGTAGATCTCTGCGGTGGGAGTCTGCATAGCTCTTCTGTCTACTCCGGGACACTTTCAGACGCTCTTGAATCAACTTGATCTTGTCGCTGGTCTCACTAACAATAGTCGGTCCATGGAAACTGCGAGTGCCAACTTCTTCCCAACAAATAGGTGTCCTACACCTTCTGCCATACAAGGCCTCAAAAGGAGCCATTGCAATGCTCGAATGGTAGCTGTTGTTGTAAGCGAACTCACACAACGGTAGAGTCTCATCCCACTGAGTCTTGAAATCTAACACACAAGCACGAAGCATATCCTCTAGGGTCTGAATCGTCCTCTCTGACTGGCCATCTGTCTGAGGGTGATAAGCTGTGCTAAATTGTAGTTTTGTACCCATAGACTCGTGCAATGTCTTCCAGAACCTCGAGACGAATCTGCTGTCTTTGTCGGATGTGATAGAAACTGGCTGCCCATGTCGACTGACGATCTCGCTGACAAACAACTCTGCCAAAGGTAGCATGTGCATCTTCTTCCCTGTCTTCATAGCAAGGAAATGTGCTGACTTGGTGAGTCGGTCCACAATGACCCAAATCGCATAGTTGCCCCTGCTAGTCCTTGGTAATCCCGAAATAAAGTCCATGGTAATGTGCTCCCATTTCCATTCCGGGATCTCCAACGGTTGCAACAACCTTGGAGGCCTCTGATGTTTTGCTTTAATCAACTGACAAGTCATGCAACGGGAGACAAACGCTGCAATCTCTCTCTTCATATTATTCCACCAAAATCTACCCTTCAAGTTCTGATACATCTTTGTGCTGCCTGGATGCATAGAGTACTTTGTGCTATGAGCCTCAGTCATGATATCATTTCTCAAATCTTCAATGTTAGGCACGCATAGCCGGTCACGGTAGTACAAAACTCCATTAACGATACGAAAATCAGGACGTTCTGCTATATGCTCTGAAATCTTGGCCAACTCTGGATCTTGCAACTGACTATCCTTGATCTTCTGAATGAAAGAAGGTTCTGACACTGTCATGTTAGCCAACAAAACACCCTTCCTCAGTGGCTGAAGATCCAAACTCAACTCTTCAAATTGCTCAAAAGCACAAGTGCCACTAAGATTAGCCAAGCCTACTGACTTTCTGCTCAAGGCATCTGCAACTACATTTGCTTTCCCCGGGTGGTACTTGATTGGAAAATCATAATCCTTGATATATTCCATCCATCTTCTCTGCCTCATGTTCAAATCCTTCTGTGAAAACAAATACTGTAAGCTGCGGTGGTCGGAGTGGACTTCGAACTGCTCTCCATAGAGGTAATGTCTCCACATTTTCAATGCGAACACCACCGCTGCTAACTCCAAATCATGGGTGGCATAGTTCTTCTCGTGATCTTTCAACTGTCGAGATCTATATGCTATCACTTTTCCTTCTTGCATCAACACACAACCAAGTCCAACATTCGAAGCGTCGGTAAAAATGGTAAAACCGCCGCTCCCGGATGGCAAAGTAAGGACTGGTGCTGTAGTCAATCTCTTCTTTAGCTCTTGAAAACTCTCTTCACACTGCTCTGTCCATACATATGGTGCATTTTTCCTTGTCAACTTCGTCAACGGTGATGCAATCGATGAAAATCCCTGCACAAACCTCCTGTAATAGCCTGCCAATCCCAGAAAACTTCTAATTTCTGTCACATTCTTCGGTCTTTCCCAATTCACTACCGCTTCAATCTTGGACGGATCCACTGATAATCCTTCTCTTGAGATAATGTGCCCCAAAAATGCTACTTGTTCCAACCAAAATTCACACTTGTTGAGCTTCGCATACAGCTGATTCTCTCTCAAGAGTTGCAATGCAATCCTCAAATGCTCTTCATGCTCTTCCTGGGTCTTGGAGTACACCAAAATGTCATCTATGAACACTACAACAAACTGATCCAAATATTATGCAAATATCTTGTTCATCAATGCCATGAACATTGTCGGTGCATTTGTTAATCCAAATGGCATCACTAGGAACTCATAGTGGCCATATCTTGTCTGGAACGCTGTTTTCAAAACATCTGACTCTCTGACTCTCAGCTGATGGTAACCGGATCTCAAGTCAATCTTCGAAAAGTATGATGCCCCTTGCAACTAATCAAACAATTCATCTATTCTTGGTAATGGGCACTTGTTCTTGATGGTCACTTGATTCAATCTTCTGTAATCTATACACATTCTCATCGAACCATCCTTCTTCTTGACGAACAAAACTGGAGCTCCCCATGGTGAAACACTTGGTCTCACAAAACCTTTGTCCAATAACTCTGGCAACTGAGTCTTCAACTCTCCCAACTCTGCTGGTGCCATTCTATAAGGTGCAATAGATATCGGAGCGGTCCCCGGTAGCAACTCAATAGTGAAATCAATCTCTCTCATGGGTGGCAAACCTGGAATCTCCTCCGGAAAAACATCCGGGAATTCCCAAACAATTGGGATCTCCTCCACCCCTTGGGACCGTTTATCCTCCGTGATAAACGCTAAATAAGCTTCACAACCACTTCTCAAAAGTCTATCAGCCTTCAACGCTGAGACAAACCCTGCACGAGGATTCCTCCTCTCACCTTGAAACAACACTCCTGCTGGTGTCTCAACCAACTTGAAAGTGAGGCTCTTATGGAAACAATCCATTGTGGCATGGTACCCTGCCAGCCAATCCATCCCTAGGATGACATCATAATCAAACATCTCCAAAGAAATGAGATATGCGGTTAAAACCACTTCTCCTATCTAAACTGTGCAACTAGGGTAAAAGGTTCTACAAATAACTTGTTTACCCACTAGGGTTACCACAGTCAAAATGAACTCAAGTTCTCTAGCATGCATATCAATCAACTTAGAAAATTTATGGGACACGAAAGAATGTGTAGAGCCAGGGTCAAACAAAATCATAGCTTTAATCCCACAAACAAGAAGTGTACCTTCCACTACATTACCCGCTGCTTCTGCATCCACTCTATTGACCCCGTAAATTTACCCTCGAAGCTATGGCCTGTTCTGAGCTTGTTGTGGTCTGGCATGTGGTGCATTCCTGTTCTGCTGCGGTGCACGCTGATGTCACTGCTGCTGACGGGCCTGCTGATGTGGCTGCTGCTGTCTAAACTGCTGTTGCTGTGGTGCTTGTTGCTGAAGTGGCCTTGCCTGGTTTTGGACAACCAATGCATTCTGTGGTGGTGGTGGACGTTGTGGCCCTTGTTGCTGCTGATTCTGTTTGTTTGGCCTAGGGCAATCCCTCATCCTATGGTCTATCGAACCACACCTGAAACATGCTCCCGTGATGGTACGACATTCAGCACTAGCATGGTTCTTCCCACAGTGGATGCAAACCACTGGATTCTGCACATTTGGCCCTGTCCTCTGCCTCTTATTCTGATAGTTCCTCTGATGCTGAAAATTCTGCTGCTGAGCTGGGCTCTTGCCTTGCACTCTGAGGATCTTGTTGTGGAAGTTCTCGAACTTGTAAGCTCTCTTCACTGCTTCATCAAAAGTAGCAGGTGGTATTACTCCGGTGGCATCTCTCTCAATGAAGGGATTGAGTCCCTCAAAGAACTTAGCAATTTTCTTCTCCACCTTATCTACCAATTCCGGAGCGTATCTAGACAATCTCTCGAACTTGGTGAGATATTCTAAGACTGTCATACTCCCCTGTACCAGTTGTTGAAACTCTATGGCCTTTGCTTCTTGATATGGGCAGGTACATATTTATCATGGAATTGTCTCTTGAAGTTTGCCCACACCTCTGCATCAGCCATGTTCCTGTATTCTTCCTTGACCGTTTTCCACCATCTGTCTGCTGTACCAACGAAAAGGGATGATGCTAGCTTTACCCTATCTGCTCCTGTACACTGAAAAATCTTGAAGATGTTCTCTGTGTGTTCTAACCAGCCATCTGCAGCCAATGGGTCTTCTTCCCCAAGAAATTCCTTCGAAGCTCTCTTCCGAAATCGTTCAAACAAGGCATTGGGATCATGTTGCCTTTGGTTTATGACTATAGCTGGTTGAGGTTGAACCGGATCTGGTCTTCTTTGTAGGACCTCGAGCAACTGCCTTTGCATTTCTGCCATCTCCCTAGCATGATCTTCTTCCCTCTTGAGCATCTGTTCTTGTAGTCTAGCTTGGTTCTCGTTAGCTTGACGTTGCTGGTCAAGCATCGCTTGCATCATTTCCTGAAACTGGTTTGGTGGGTTGTTCTCAACTATATCCTCTTCTACTGGCCCGGTGTGATCACTGTTACTGCCAGAAGGAATACCATTCACTGTTCTCTTACGGGGAGGCATGATGCCGCAAAACAAATTGTTAGCACATAATAATATAAAGGGTCACACATTGCTCACACGATACTAGCTAACGAAACATCTAACGAATCCTCGCCACGTCCTTAGGATTTCTAGTTTCTTTTAATTGCTTGAAACACGTCTCGCTCTGATACCAGTCTATCGTGACCCCGGACCAGGAATTCCAAAGGGACGGATCCGGAGTCGGGACATTAGTGTCATAAAACCACAACGTCTATAAAAATGATTAACATACATTTATCTAATTTCCCACAGGTGTCCGCGATGAGGATATCACAACCATCAATGAATATTTCTTTTAAGTGCGGAAGCGTGTAGCAAATCAAATAGTTCATCCATCCTTAGTCATGAAGACAATATCATAAGTATGAAAAACTGTATCAGAATGAGCAATGATCAATAATATGTTTCCCAAAAGTAGTTAAAATTTAGCAAAAGATCATTTAATTACATTCCCAAAAAGAGAGGCCAACAAAGGCCAATATAGACAAAACAATAACCCAAAAGAATGGTTAAATAGTTCTCCTCAAAATGTACGCCTCTCGTAGCAACCCGATGTCTACATGACATCGTCAGCACGCCACTCGACCAGAGGTTGCGGCTCACCTACCGCTTCCTCCGGCTCCTCCTCAAGGAAACCGGCAACAGGACATGAGCACCAAAGCAAATGGGTCAGACACGACGGTCTGGCAAGAGAGTGAAAAGATGCAACAACATGTAATAGATGAAATATCTTGAAAAGCATAGAAATCTGATTAAACAAGAACTCTCATAAAATAGATAAATCATTTGCTAGAAAACATGCAAATAAGGTAAAACATATCAGGTAACCAAGGAGTCGGGAACTAACAAGATGGCAATCACATAAAGCTAAGTCCTCTGTCACTAAAGTGACAACAGTATAACGGGATGTTGATCTCAGTCACACAAGGTGAGGAGATTCAACGCAATCATATATACAATATAAATATACGGGACGGGACCACAGTAGCGAACCGGGTATCGGGACGGGACCACGGTAGTAGACCAGGTATCGGGATCTAAACTGCAGCTGGCGGGACGGGAAGGGGATCTCCAAGTCGGTGGATCAAACCGACAAGGTATCCAAGCTTAGTGATGCCGACTCATAGGTCAAATAGCAAATCGAGACATATGCAAGTAAATCAAGTACAATAAATAAACGAGCAAGACGGGGGTGCTCAAGGCACACTGTCATTTCATGTCGGGCAATACATTTCGGGACAAATAACTGTTACTAGTGTAACTATCATGTTTTCGGGAAAACAAATCATATAGTATAATCTTGGAATGAAGCGAAACACTAAACTATAACAATCTCGGGTAAAATACTGGTTTCAAGATCTGTTTAAGTGAATAGGGGTCCCGTATGTCAATTATAATAAAGACTTGGTACTCTTCGAGTTTGAAGACATTCCGGGCTCCTTATGCACCTTGAAGTTTCAAAAATTAGAATGAAATCTTTGTGACATGGTTTCTTCCTCAAATGGCCTCTTACTATGCTTAATAAATCTCCTTGGCATAGAGGGGTTCCCAGAGAATAGACCCAAACATTGAAACAGTTGAACATTGTCCCAAATATAGTTTATGCCAGACGAACCGCATCGCTCGAGCGGACTGGAGGGTTCGCTCGAGCGAGTTGCTCGCTGGAGTGGTGGTCTGGGTGGGTTCGCTCGAGCGAAGTGGAGGTCGCTCGAACGAACTCACTGGGTCGAGCGAATATTTAAATGCGTTCGAACGAACAACTCTCTGGAATGAGTTCTGGGATGTCCGCTCGAGCGACCAGGGGTCCGTTCGAGCAAACAAGCTACTGGAATGCTCCGAAGCCTTTCCTGGACAGGTCGCTCGAGCGAAGTGTCACGGTCGCTCGAGCGAACTGTCCAGAACCTGGGTTCGGACCAGTTCAGCTCCACAACAACACTTCCTTTTTACAACCCCTTCTTAACCACTTTCATACATCAAATGAGGAGTATAAATCTCCATTCAAATAACCTCAAATCTCCAACCACATCCATCACATTTTCCTCCATCCATATCACATTCCATATAAGCAAAGAGGAGAAGGAAACCATTTCACACAATATACATATTCAAGGCAAAGCAAGAAGCATTAATTGCTATGAGCTAACACATCCATATGATCATAAATGCATTCATAAGGCTCTCCATCAAGAACATTTATTCCAACCAAAGCACATTAATGGAACATGAAAATCTATAAATGCTTCACCAACCATTTAAAACTTAAAACACCCAATCATTCACTTGCCTTAGGTCTTCAAATCAAGTAAATCAAGCTCTAACAAGTCTCTCAAAGTAAAGGTCCAAGCTACAAGGAAGATCCCAAAATAAAACCCTAAAATGATCAAACAATGAAATAACAAGGAAACCTTCCAATGATGAAGGTAGAGCTTCTTTATGGCCAAAGGAATACAAATCTAGAAGATGAAGGGGATAACTTACTTGCAAAGTCCTCTAATGACAATGATAAGCTCAAAGAAGGTCTTGGAAATGGAGGCTTCCCCACAAAAGCTATTGAAAGAAAGCTCCCAATGAGGTGAAGAAGATGATGGCCTCTAATCTCCTCTTGGTGCAGGATTGGGGTGGATTGAGGATGAAGAATTAAGGAGAAGAAGAAAACAATGGAAGCCCTAGTTCTCACACTCTTGTGCTGGAACAAATGAAGAATGAAATGAAGATGAAGAGTGGCTTCCCTTTGCTAACAAATGGGATTGGGTCCCACAACTAAAGAAGCTAATTTGGCTGAAATCCTCTCTTTCGGGGCCTCGGATGGATTCGACGAAGAAGGAAGAATTGATCGTCGAAATATTTAGTTTCTAAAAAGGATATGTTTCGCGGGTTTCGGGAATATCAAGTTTTGGGTACATATTTTGTGTACAATGACTGTTTTGCCCCTCAAGGCTATGAAATCGGGTTTCGGGATCTCAGATGGACACGGGATCAAAATAAAAGTTGTAGGGAATAACAATACCAATAAGACGAGATTAAAACCATGAATGTAAAAATCTCCGATAAATCCCCAAGCAAATGTAATGTCATGAAAAGGAACCCCCAAAGGGCCCTACTAGTTACCAAAGCATTCAAAGTAGCCCAAACTAGAATCAAAGCTATTCCGAACCCAACTTAGCCAAAATCACTAATCAAGCTTAGCACTAACACGCAACTTAATTAGCACTAATCGGGTTCACTCGGGTCGGGGTCTTACAGCTCCAACTGGGACACGCGACCCCACATCTCATGTGTAATCCGGGCCCACAGTTAATTGTAAATAACTCCACTATATGCAAATAACTCTACTATATAAATGCAATTGCACTCCAGTCTTAAGAATAAATTACAATGAAGACCCTAAACTTTCACATTACCACAAGTAAGCCCCTCCATCTATATCCATGGATCAAATGGACCTGTCCACCAAATTAGATCCATATCTTATTATCCTTGAGCCCCAATTAATTATAATGATCATTTGGTACCGATCCAATTAACTCTTAGCTGGAATGGGTGCGCACTTACCAATGATAAATCCATTAACTGGCACAAGGGGATATTAAAGATAGATTCCATCTTGACCATTGAATGTTCTCACAGCTCTACTACCACGTACCCAAATCACCGAGGTGTTGACCTACAATTGGCCTCACTCATTGGTGACTCAAAGCAAATGCATAAATAGAAACTTGAGTTCATTATTGTCTCAGGATTGTTGACACAAAAAATGTCACTTTGCCTCTTCACACCAAAAGCTACATGGAGCCGCATCCTACCCCAAATAGGCAGGCGCCACTTCAAGCATCAGATCTTGTCAGAATCAAACAAAAACTGCAAGGTCATTCAAAACAGCCAAAAGAGAGGTACATATGAAGTTTCGGGCCATTCCGACATCATTTGGCCTAGCTTCACTTCTCCAACAACTAAGCAGCAGCTCCCGGCGGTGACAGTGTCGAAGACCCCAAATCTTCGATCAAAGCCTACGGATGGTCTCAAAATACCTCTGAAAGGCTACATGTCAAGTTTCAAGTCAAACCGACACCGTTTGACCCTCATCAACTCTCGAGCAGCAAAATCAAGCCCTTAGGTAGCGAGAATTACCGAGGTCGTCACTCATCAAACAGAGCACATGGGCGGCTTCTACACACCTCCAAAGGGCTGCACATCAAATTTCAGGACATTCCGATGACGTTTGACCCAGTTTCGATGCTCGGAAACAAAATCATGCCTACCAGCGGCGGAGCACCCCGGGACCATGGCACCCAATTCGGAGCTTGTGGATCATCTCAAAATGACTCCAATAGGCTCCCCGTCGAATTTCAGGTCAATCGGACATCGTTTGACCAGAAGTCAAAGCTCGGCATTTCCCTCGTGGTGAAATCAAAGTCAAGCGTTTGCAGGACCCCAAGCGGCTTCAAAACCTGAACAAAAGCCTATGGTTGGTCTCGTCTACTGCTCAAGAAGCTACACGTCAAATTTCAGGTCATTCCGACATCGTTTGACCTAGTTTCGACCCTTGACAAAAAATCGGGAGTTCTCCACAGCAAAGTCTTCGGCTTTTCAGAAAATGGGAAACTTTGCAATCCGATTTGCACGGCTTCCCATCAGGTTTTCTTGAGGGAAATTCATCCAATAAATGAGAGGAAATTCCAAGAAAAATGCAGGAGAAAACAGAAGCGAAAAACGACGAAAAACGAAGAAGAAAAGGCGACCGGAAGGCGGCCGACCATGGGGCACAAACCCCATGGTCGCCGGACCTCGCCCAAAAACCCCATTTTTCGGGTATCTTTCGCGTCCCGAGTTGATTGGCCCCTGTGGTTTTTCCAAATTCTGATTTTTTGAGCATGAAATCTGTCGATCTTCGTCGACATCGTGGATCCGCCGCCGGAATCATGGAATCATCATCCGACACCTCAAAATTGTCAACCGACCGATCAAGAAAATGCACTTTCTGCCCGACCGATCGAGAAATCGACTGGATAGATGTCGCCGGCTTGTTGATATTAATCGAAGTCTGAAATTGCATGATCATCCGATGTCGATCAACATGAAGATCCATCGATGATCATCGCCAAAAGAATTCCAAAGGACGCGGCGCGGCCCGTGACTCTTCAAGCGATCGGGAGACCATTTAATGCTGTTAATTGACTTGTTTATGGCAACTTATTACAGTCATTAACTCATTATCTTGGACGGCCCAATCAAAAGCAAGCGAATGGGAGTTACAAATCCAAGTATTCATGGCATTAAAACCATGAAACTCCCCTCATTATGGAGATTAAAGGCAACTAAATGCCCATTATCCTCCACCGGCCAATCAAATTCAAGGAAAAAGGAGTTACCAAATCAAGAAATTAAAAACTTGTAACTCCTCCCATCATGAGCATTAATACCATAAATGCTCATAAACTCTCCTAAATGGCTACCAAATGCCTA
The DNA here is from genome assembly GCA_038049695.1 of Cinnamomum chago. Lineage (NCBI taxonomy): Eukaryota > Viridiplantae > Streptophyta > Magnoliopsida > Laurales > Lauraceae > Cinnamomum > Cinnamomum chago. The sequence goes on along the minus strand of CP142455.1, from coordinate 44,330,993 downwards.
TAAATAGGAGGCCATTCCAAGGAAAAGGGGGGCCAGGGAAAAATTATCCAAAAACTCTCCGAAAAATCCAAGAAAAATCCAGAACCTCTGCAACAAACTCTCCTCTATTGAAGAAAACTCTGCTGCAACAAGCACTACAAGGTGATCCAAGCCCCTTGGGGGGCCACCCCCCCCCCAAGGCCACCTCTCCTTCTATCCAACATGGCTAGATGCGGCTTTTCAGCCCGTCTACTCAGCTTTTTACCGGATATAGGACCTTACCTTGGTCCTTATCCTCTAAAAATCTGAGGTTGGAACCAAGCCAAGAAATCAAGCATCAAAGTTCTCATCTGAAGGACGATGGCGGAGTCCATACATGACTTGCGACCGTCGATCTGAACGGGTCCCCCCACAATCGCATGAAAAGTTAGATTCCATTTCTTTCTTTTCTATTGTATTGTATTTTTTCTTAAAGAGACACAAAATTCACATTTCTTGTCTTTTCATTATTGATGAGATTTGTAAACCGCCTTTCACGGCAAAATCGCCTTTCACGGCACCAAAATCGCCTTTCACGGCAAATAAAGAAAATCGCCTCTCACGGCATTCAAAACAAACTTGTCTCTTTTCTTTAAAATATGTGTGCAATGGAAAGTTAGGAAAAAGTTGATTTCCTTTCTACTTGTGAAGGTGAATCTCCGGATCACTACTCTAAATTCCAAGTAGAAAAGAAAATCTGGCATACCCACAAAATGTTGATACCCGCCTTTCTTTCCTCCCTCTCCCTCCTTCCGGACCCCGACAGACCCGGGGCGGATGGCAGCGGAGGAGGAACGGAGGGGCGCGGTCCATCAAGGATTATGAGCCTATTGCTAGGGAATTATTAGAGCATACCTTAAAGTAAAGACAATGTATATAAGGTGCTTCTCATGGTCCTTCAATACATCTAATGTACCAGCACCATGATCCAGAATCTTACATTCCGATGATCGAGACAAATCACACTATCTCATAGTGATCAAAGTGTTGCAACCTTGTCAGATGAGATGCCCAATCTCATCACTGGTTGTGAAGATATTTAAGTATATGATTTGCAATACATGTCTCCTGTATGTGGATCTCATCGATACACATGTATTACATCTAGTATACTTGTGGACTCCGGTTCATCTCATGAACCATTATGTCATACGTATTGGTTATGTGCAAGTATATAGTTAAACACCATTCATCTCAAGAAAGGAAAGCATGATTGTATTGATAAATAAAGAAATGAATCAATTTATTACATCATATACCCTTGGCATTGAGACCATAAAACTAACAATCTCCCACTTGGGCTCAATGCCAATCAGGATTGCATCTCATGCCCATCCCATCTACATGCTACTCAAAAACCTTGGTGGTCAAAGGCTTAGTAAAGGGATCTGCCAGATTGTCCGCAGAGGCTATCTTGGTGATAGCAATATCACCTCTCTGCACAATCTCTCTGACCAAGTGATATTTCCTCTGTGCGTGCTTTTGGATTTTATGGCTCCTGGGTTCCTTGGACTGAGCGACTGCCCCGCTGCTGTCACAGTAAACTGTGAGCAGTTGTCGCGCCAAAGGTACCACTCCAAGTTCCAAAAGGAATCTTTTGAGTCATACTGCTTCCTTAGCTGCTTCACAAGCCGCTACATATTCAGCCTCAGAAGTGGAATCAACGGTACATTCCTGTTTAATACTCTTCCAGCTGATAGCTCATCCGCCAAGCCTAAACACATAACCAGAGGTGGATTACCTGGAATCCTTATCTGACATGAAGTCAGAATCTGTGTATCCGACTGGAATCAGCTCATCACTACCGTAAATCAACATGTAATCTCTAGTTCTTCTCAAGTACTTGAGGATACATTTTACAGCACTCCAATGGTCAGGACCTGGGTTAGACTGATATCTGCTGACTAAGCCCACTGCATGACAGATATCCGGTCTAGTACATAGCATAGCATACATGAGGCTACCAACAGCCGAAGCGTATGAAATTGCTCTCATTTGCTCCTTTTCCTCTGGGGTCTTGGGACCTTGATCCTTGGAAAGGTGCACTCCATGCCTAAAAGGTGTGATACCCTTCTTGGAGTCTTGCATAGTAAACTGTACCAGTACCTTATCTATGTAAGCAGCTTGAGATAAGCCAATCATCCTATTTTTCCGGTCTCGATGGAATTTGATCCCTAGGATGTAACTAGCTTCTCCCAAGTCCTTCATATCAAAAGTCTTTGCTAACCAAACTTTTACTGTTGACAACATTCCTATATCTTTCCCAAGGAGAAGGATGTCGTCGACGTATAAAATCAGAAAAACTACCCTCTCACCTTCATTTTTCATGTACACACATGACTCATCCGGATTTTGACTAAAACCAAATGATTTGATTGCCCGGTCAAAATGGATGTTCAAGATTCGGGATGCCTGCTTCAGTCCATAAATGGACTTCTACAGCTTACAAACTCTTTGCTTTTGGTTACTTGCTATAAAACCGTCTGGCTGCATCATATAGATGTCTTCCTCAAGATGGCCGTTGAGAAACGCCGTCTTGACATCCATTTGCCAAATCTCGTAATCGAGATGAGCCGCAATGGATAAGAGTATCCGGATGGACTTGAGCATGGCTACCGGCGAGAAGGTTTCCTCATAATCGATACCCTCTTTCTGAGTATACCCTTTCGCAACAAGCCTGGCCTTAAAGGTCTCAACTCTTCCATCTGGTCCTCTTTTTCTTCTGTAGACCCCACTTGCACCCAATAGGTTTGATATTGGCAGGCAAGTCCATAAGTGTCTAGACCTTATTAGAGTACATAGACTCCATCTCATCTTCCATAACCTCTTCCCACTGTCCCGAATCTATGTCATTAATTGCTTCATCATAGTTACAGGGATCTTGTTCCAATTCTTTCGGGATTGCCTCGTAAGACTCTCCCAAGAACGAGAACCTATCAGGGGGCCTGATTATTCTCCCACTACGACGAGGCACTGGTGTAACTACTGGGTCTGGTAAGGGCGGTTCTTCCTCAAGTTCGGTCATACTTGGATTTGGAATTGATTGTTCTTGAATCTCTTCCAAGATCACCTTTTCTAAAGATTTCCGGTCCATCATATAATCTTCCTCCAGAAAAATCGCATTGGTGCTTACTAGCACTTTCTGCTCTCTGGGATTATAGAAGAACCAACCTTTAGTTCCTTTAGGATATCTTACAAACGTGCATACTTCCGACTTCGTTTCCAACTTATCCGTCTTTACCTTCAGCATGTGTTCTGGACAACCCCAAATGTGTAAATGTTTTAGACTAGGCTTTCGCCAAGACCACAACTCTCGGGGAGTCTTAGGTACAGACTTAGATGGTACGAGGTTTAGTATGTACATCGCAGTATCCAAGGCATATCCCCAAAAGGATATCGGTAATCCTGAGAAACTCAACATAGACCTAATCATATCTAAAAGAGTCTGGTTCCTTCTTTCCGCTACTCCATTCTGTTGAGGCATACCTGGAGCAGACAACTGGGATAGAATCCCATTTTCTGATAAGTGTCCCATAAAATCACCAGAGAGATATTCCCCTCCTCGATCTGATCGAAGAGTGTTGATACTGTTACCTAATTGCTTTTCCGCTTTTGCTCGAAACTCTTTGAACTTTTCAAAAGCCTCGGACTTGCGGTGCATAAGGTATATGTATCCATATCTTGAGTAGTCATCTGTGAAAGTGATGAAGTACTCATATCCTCCTCTGGCTTTGACATTAATGGGTCCACACACATCAGTGTGTACTAATTCCAATAAATCTTTGGCCCTATTGCCCTTGGATGAAAATGGTCTTTTGGTCATTTTGCCTTCCAGATAGGACTCACAGACAGGCATTGGTTCTACCACCAATGAAGGCAAGATACCATCTTTCACTAGCTTGTCAATCCTATTTCGGTTTATATGACCTAACCTCAAGTGTCAAAGTTTTGTTGGATTAGATGAAGGTGACCTTCTCTTTAATGATGGCCTATTAATTATTTCGGTATCATGTATCTCATACATTATGGGAGTTAACAGATAAAGTCCATTGGTTTCCTTGCCAGAACATATAAAAGTACCATTCCTCTTTATGACAACTTCAGTACCAAAAGTAATTGAATAACTTTTATTCACCAAACTAGAAACTGAAATTAAATTCCGCCTTAAAGACGGTACATATAGAGTATCTGACAAACCAACTTATTATCTTGAAAACATAAAGTAATAACTCCTGTTGAGACCGCATCCGCCTTAGCATCAAATCCTAGGTTGACAATGATTTCTCCGTCACTGAGTTTCCTGATTTCCTTGAACCCCTGCAACGAATTACATATGTGATTAGTTGCCCCGGAGTCCACACACCAAGATTCTGAAGTACCAGTTGCAAAACTAACTTCAGAAATAAGTGACTCAATCATACCTGAGGTCTTCTTCTTAGACAGATATTCTGGACAATTCCTCTTCCAATGTCCTGTCATACCACAATGGAAACACTTTCCTTTTGTCCCTGACCCCTTAGCCTTGCCAACACCACCATTTGGATCACTCTCCACCATAGGACCCTTCGGAACTGATTTTTTCTTTCCTTTCCGCCCTTTTCCTTTCGGCTTGGACTTGGCAAATGACTTTTCTGTCATCATGGCAGTTGGCTTCTTCTTCATAATCCCTTCAATCACCACCAACTGGCTAGAAAGCTCAGCTAGAGTCAAATTCATCTTATTCATATTATAGTTGACCTTGAAATTATTGAATGACTCTGGTAGTGACTCAAGGATTATGTCAATCTGCGATTCTGCATCAATCGCAACCCCCAGTACATCTAACTCATTCAATGAGTCCATCATTTTCAACATGTGGTCCTGACTGGTGTGCCTTCAGCCATCTTGGTGCTCATAAGCACCCTCATAGTAGCCTGTCTAGCAGACCTGCCCTGTTCCGCAAACAACTCCTTTAAGTTTGATATATTATCATATGCAGTCTTAAAGGATTGATGTTGGTGTTGCAAAACACTAGACATGGATGCCTGTATATAACATTTGGCCATCTCATCGTCTTTGGCCCACTTGGTGTAAAGTTCCTTTTCTTCCTGTGATGCTTCCGGCAATGGCTCATCTAGGGGGGGTTTGGTAAGGACATATTTATATCCTGAAGCTGTCAGGACTATATCCAGGTTCTGTTTCCAGTATACATAATTGGATCCCACCAACTTATTCTGGTTGAGGATGGTCGCAAGTGGATTGAAAGTATTTGAATTCATACTTGAAATACTGTAGCACATAACCATACATTCAATTAATGAATTTAAATGACATTAGGGTTTAGTATTCTACCAAATTTATATGGAATCCTCATAACCACTAAATTCAGAATACATCGGAATCCCAATCCCCGGGGTATGCCTCCTTGGGGAGTGCGAATACCACCTGGATTGGTGCGGATCAAAGTTTGTCAAAATTAGGATTAAGACTAACTTTCCATGATCCCCTTCATTCATTATTATCTACGTATCTCATATCAAATAATGAATGACTCCCGATTAACTTCGGTTTCTAAAATAAATGAGGCAAATCCTTAGGGATACTACATCATTATTTTAGTTAAGTGTGACCCCCCAACTAGCATTGCATGACAACCGTTGCGAGCAGCTCCTCCTTGGGGAGTGGGCCCCCGCCCCGTCTCACCAACACTATCCATAGGAGATCCATATCCAGTAACCAGACAAGTAAAAGCCCTCCGTGAGGAACGACCATTCTCAAGATGGCACGAGGCTAATACTTTCCTTACAATGGAACTATGGTGGAAAACCATGGGGATTTCTAAATATAAATGCCCCGCTCCCACTTAATATTTTAGAATTGAGGATTTCTTTGTAAGGTATTAGGGCCCACATGTATACATATGAACATCAAGTCATCTCATGATATAATCTAAGATTGGTTCCAAGTTAAGTTATTTTAAGGAAAGTCCAGTTTCTAAATCATTGTTACCAATGTGTCCATCTCATGGGTCATCAACACTAATTAGAACTCTTTCTAAAAATTAATTTGATTTGACCAATATTACTAACTTGCTATGTTTGGATCAGATCTGGAAATATTCTAAATTAAGCATGCATCCATAAATAGAAATTGCAAAAACAATAGAAACTAGTCATCTCCTCCACATGGCCCAAGCGGAATAAACTTCTTGGACTTCTAGACTTTCCAAAACTTCTGGAGTTCATCAAACTCTTTGGGCAACTCCAAAACACTTTTGGTAATCTTCAAACTCTTTGATTAGAGAGTCCAACATCGCTTTCCTTCTTCGTCTCGGACATCGCCAGAATTTACAAATTTGGAAAAATTACATAAATTCCTATGCCTCAATTCTGAGACTTACATGATAATCAAAACATGGAAATAAAAGGGCTATAGGGAAATTCATCATGCCTTACCCTTTCACGGGAAACCAAGGAAACCATGATGCCCTTTACATTTAGCCTTAAATAAACCAATAACGATAAATATAAAGCTAAAGACTTGTGGGCCATATGGAGAGGACATGATCATCTGCAACGTAGTATCTCATACAACCATACAAATCACAAAAATAGGCTGTCAAATAATGCTGGAAAAACAAGATGTAAGAGAAGACCCGAAACTGAAAAACCAGTTTCTGCAGCCTGCTGTGCAGAAGGCTCGGTCGACCGGCCAGGGGGCTCGGTTGACCGACCTGTAAGTCAGCCCGTCGACCGAGCACGGGGCCAGGTCGACCAGACTGACGAAATCCTGCAAAATGGGTTTTCTGTTTCGTATCCATTCTTCCCCAAATCACTTCCAAAGTGTTCCAATGGCTTTCTATTATCCTTCCATCATTATTAAACCCTTTTGTGACTATCCAAACATGAATCTACTATCAAACCAAGCAAATTCATCAAAAATGATCCTTACATAGCCCTTGCTTCATCTTCTTCGCATCTCATGCAAAGATTTGAGCAAGCTTGCTGATCTAACATGATTAGAGATGAGATATGGCTCGGATACCAATTGTTGGAATATAGGTGGGCCTTCCAGACAGGTTTCAAAAACTTTTGACCCACTTGATGCAGGGATCAATAATCTAGAAAGCATTAAACCCAATCCAGGATGCAATCCCTCAATCTCATAAACCATGTACAGCAACATAACCTATCTAGAAGATAGAAAATAGCACATAAACATGCAACCACGAAATCTACAACATACAAGGATGTAGATATACCTTTGGAGTTTTGTTGTGCTCTAATGGAGAATTTGAGTTCTTTACTTTGATGATGAACACCTTCACTATCCAATTTAGAATCTCCAACTCCTTTTGATCTTCCACGCCATGACCCGTATTAGATCTCTTTTCTCAAGAAGATGGTGGAATCTTCAAGAGAAACCAAACTAGTAACTCTAAGGAACTAAAGGTGAAAGAGAGGGGAACTGAGAGAGGAAGAGAACTTGTGCAACTCTTGCACAAAGGGGCTGGACTTGCACTATGTATTATGCATGACCAAGAGGAGTTTATTCCTCTTTATATAGCCCTCCAATCCACCTCTTTTCCTATTTGAAATAGAAGTTTAACTCCCATTACAAAATAGTAAACTTCTCCCTTGCTAGTTGCCATAGAAGTCTCACTTCCACAACAATTAGTAGCTTTCTCCTTTCTAATTAAAATAGAAGTCCTACTTCCATTAATAATTAGTAGCTTACCATTACCACTATTAGAAGTCTTACTTCAAATAGAAATAGTAACCTTCCTTTTAGAGTTCAAGTAGAATTAGTATCTTTCTAATAGTTTGGGCTAGCGTGGGGACCACTAGGGATTCCTTAGAAAGCTGGCTCCAACTGGGACACGCGACCCCACATCTCATGTGTAATCCGGGCCCACAGTTAATTGCAAATAACTCCACTATATAAATGCAATTGCACTCCAGTCTTAGGAATAAATTACAATGAAGACCCTAAACTTTCACATTACCACAAGTAGAACCCTCCATCTATATTCATGGATCAAATGGACCTGTCCACCAAATTAGATCCATATCTTATTATCCTTGAGCCCCAATTAATTATAATGATCATTTGGTACCGATCCAATTAACTCTTAGCTGGAATGGGTGCGCACTTACCAATGATAAATCCATTAACTGGCACATGGGGATATTAAAGATAGATTCCATCTTGACCATTGAATGTTCCCACAGCTCTACTACCATGTACCCAAATCACCGAGGTGTTGACCTACAATTGGCCTCACTCATTGGTGACTCAAAGCAAATGCATAGATAGAAACTTGAGTTCATTAATGTCTCAGGATTATGAGCCTATTGCTAGGGAATTATGAGAGCAGACCTTAAAGTAAAGACAATGTATATAAGGTGCTTCTCATGGTCCTTCAATACATCTAATGTACCAGCACCATGATCCAGAATCTTACATTCCGATGATCGAGACAAATCACACTATCTCATAGTGATCAAAGTGCTGCAACCTTGTCAGATGAGATGCCCAATCTCATCACTGGTTGCGAAGATATTTAAGTATAAGATTTGCAATACATGTCTCCTGTATGTGGATCTGATCCATACACATGTATTACAACTAGTATACTTGTGGACTTCGATTCATCTCATGAACCATTATGTCATACGTATTGGTTATGTGCAAGTATATAGTTAAACACCATTCATCTCATGAAAGGAAAGCATGATTGTATTGATAAATAAAGAAATGAATCAATTTATTACATCATATACCCTTGGTATTGAGACCATAAAACTAACAGAAAATACCCTGTAAAAACATGGTTACTGGAAAAATAATCGAATGGTGACCGAATTGCCTGCGGCTAGCCGAATTCTGGGCAGAACCACGAGTCTTTTGAGCAAAAAATTCAATCATTTTGAGTGGCTCCTTCTTCAAACCTCTTCCCAAACCTTTCCATAGGCCATAACTTGCACAAAGAGCCACCATGCTCTCCTCCAAACCACATTTCATCCATTCATCAAGTCATCCACCCATAATAAAATCCATTCAACCCATTAATCCAATTTTAACATGTGTAATCCAATTAACCATGACAAGCTTGGAATTTAGGGAAAATCTAAACAATGAGTTAACAAGAAAAATAATAATGCATACATGCCCAATATATAAAGCAAATTTACTTGCCTTCACCAAAGAGAGTGAAATAATGGAATTTGAAAAGATTGAGGAGGAAGAAAGCTCCCACACACACTCTAGCCAAAACAACTCTCCCAAGCCTCTCTTCTACACTCGAGGAAAACAAAGGAAAAGAAAGAAAGGAAATCCATCAACATGCAATCCGTTCATAGCAATGAGAAACAAAATGGGAAGGGAATGAGAAGGGGAAACTTACCAAATTTGAGGTCTAAGGAAAGAAGAAGAGGAGAGGAAGACAATGGTGTAGTTGGATGTCCTTGGAAGGGCCTCTAAGTTCCACTTGCATGATGAGAGAGTGAAGGATGAAGAAGAAGAGAGCGTTTCAGCACTATTGAGTGAAGGGAGGAAGAAATGAATGATAAGGTTGGGTTGGGGTTAAAATGCGAGGTGGAGAAGGAAATGTCTGAAATGCCCACCTGAAATGAGAGAAATGCAATTATTTGAGGGACTTCGGGGCAACGAATCGTGATGAGTCAAGAACGAAAAGTGACGAACGCGACGAGATCTTTCCAACGCACCCAAATTCTGGAAAAACGGGATTTTTTGAAAAATACCCAATTTTCCTATTAATCATATCCTAACCCCCTATTAAGACTATTCGCACTCGGAATCAAACGAAATTTCGGCAACATCTTACTAATGATAAAAGAAACTCACTTAGCCACTAAACCAGCCTAATTAGCTAAAATCACAATTAATTAGGCTAATCGCTAATATTAGGAAGTTAAACACTCTATTAAGGTCGGGGACCTTATACTACCAACAGCCGGAAGCGTATAGTATTGACCTCATTTGCTCCTTTTCCTCAAGTGTCTTAGGACATTGATCCTTGGAAAGGTGCACTCCATGCCTGAAAGGTGTAATACCCTTCTTGGAGTTTTGCATAGCAAACCGTACTAGTACCTTACATATTTATGTAGTTTAGGATAAGCCACTCATCCTATTTTTCCGGTCTCGATGGATTTTGATCCCTAGGATTTAGCTAGCTTCTCATGAGTCTTTCATATCAAAAGTCTTGGCCAACCAAACTTTCACTGTTGACAACATTCCTATGTCTTTCCCGAGGAGTAGGATGTCGTCGACATATAAAACCAAAAAAACTACCATGTCACCTTCACTTTTCATGTACACACATGACTCATCTGGATTTTGACAAAAACCAAATGACTTGATTGCCTGGTCAAAACGGATGCTCCAGCTTCGGGATGCCTGTTTCAGTCCATAAATAGACTTCTGCAGCTTGCAAACTTTTTACTTATGGTTTTTAGCTACAAAACCGTCTGGCTGCACCATATAGATGTCTTCTTCAAGATGGACATTGAGAAACACTATCTTGACATCCATTTGCCAAATCTCGTAATCGAAATGAGCCGTAATGGATAAGAGTATTAGGATGGACTTGAGCATGGTTATCGGCGAGAAGGTTTCCTCATAATCGATACCCTCTTTCTGAGTATACCCTTTCGCAACAAGCTTGGCCTACAAGGTCTCCACTCTACCTTCTGGTCCACTTTTTCTCTTGTAGACCCACTTGCACCCAATAGGTTTAATATTGGCAGGCAAGTCCACAAGTGTCCAGACCTGATTGGAGTACATAGACTTCATCTTAGCTTTCATAGCATCTTCCGAAAGTCCCGAACCTATGTCATTGATTGCTTCATCATAGTTACAGGGATCTTGTTCTGGTTCTTCCGGGACCGCCTCGTAAGAGTCTCCCAAGAACGAGAACCCTATCAGGGGGTCTGACAATCCTCCCACTACGACGAGGAACTGGTGTAACTATTGGGTCTGGTAAGGGTGGTTCTTCCCCAGGTTCGGTCATACTTGGATTTGGAATTGATTGCTCTTGAATTTCCTCCAAGATCACATTTTCTAAAGATTTCCAGTCCATCATATAATCTTCCTCCAGAAAAACCGCATTAGTGCTCACCAGCATTTTATGCTCTCTGGGATTATAGAATAACCAACCTTTAGTTCCTTTAGGATATCCTACAAACTTGCATACTTCCGACTTCAATTCCAACTTATCCATCTTAACCTTTAGCATTTGTGCCGGACAACCCCAAATGTGTAAATGTTGTAGACTAGGCTTTCGCCTGGAACACAACTCCCGGGGAGTCTTAGGTACAGACTTAGATGGTATGAGGTTTAGTATGTACATCGCAGTATCCAAGGCATATCCCCAAAAGGACAAAGGTAATCCTGAGAAACTTAGCATGGACCTGATCATATCTATAAAAGTCCGGTTCCTTCTTTCTGCTATTCCATTCTGTTGAGGTATACCAAGAGCAGACAACTGGGATAGAATCCCATTTTCTGATAAGTATCCCATAAATTCAGCAGAGAGATATTCCCCTCCTCGATCTGATCGAAGAGTCTTGATACTCTTACCTAATTGCTTTTCCACTTCCGCTCGAAACTCTTTGAACTTTTCAAAAGCCTCGGACTTGCGGCGCATAAGGTATATGTATCCATATCTTGAGAAATCATCTATGAAAGTGATGAAATACTCATATCCTCCTCTTGTTAGTTTAATGGTCTCAATACCAGTATATGATGAATAAATTGATTAATTTCTTTATTTATCAATATATATTATTGCTTTCCTTTCATGAGATGAATGGTGTTTTATTACTTGTTTGCACATAACTAATACACATGACATAATGGTTCATGAGATGAACCGGAGTCCACAAGTTTACTAGATGTAATACATGTGTATGGATGAGATCCACATACAGGAGACATGTATTGCAAATCTTATACTTAAATATCTTCACAACCAGTGATGAGACTGAGCATCTCATCTAATAAGGTTGCAACACTTTGATCACTATGAGATAGTGTGATTTGTCTGGATCTTCGGAATGTAAGATTCTGAATCATGGTGCTGGTACATTGGATGTATTGAAGGACCATGAGAAGCACCTTATATACACTGTCTTTACTTTAAGGTCGGCTCTCATAATTCCCTAGCAATAGGCTCATAATCCTGAGACATTAATGAACTCAAGTTTCTATTTATTCATTTGCTTTGAGTCACCAATGAGTGAGGCCAATTGTAGGTCAACACCTCGGTGATTTGGGTATGTGGTAGTAGAGCTGTGGGAACATTCAATGGTCAAGATGGAATCTATCTTTAATATCCCCTTGTGCCAATTAATGGATTTATCATTGGTAAGTGCGCACCCATTCCAATTAAGAGTTAATTGGATCGGTACCAAATGATCATTATAATTAATTGGGGCTCAAGGATAATAAGATATGGATCTAATTTGGTGGACAGGTCCAATTGATCCATGGATATAGATGGAGGGGTCTACTTGTGGTAATTGGGAAGTTTAGGGTCTTCATTGTAATATATTCCTAAGACTGGAGTGCAATTTCATTTATATAGTGGAATTATTTGCAATTAACTGTGGGCCCGGATTGCACATGAGATGTGGGGTCGGGTGTCCCAGTTGGAGCCAGCTTTCTAAGGAATCCCTAGTAGTCCCCACGCTAGCCCAAGATATTAGAAAGATACTAATTATAGTAGAACTCTAAAAGGAAATAGAAAGTTACTATTTCTATTTGAAGTGAGACTTCTAATAGTGGTAATAGTAAGTTACTAATTATTAATGGAAGCGAGACTTCTATTTTAATTAGTAAAAGAGGAAGTTACTAATCATATTTGAAGTAAGACTTCTAATTGTGATTTAGTAAGCAACTAATTTTTTTGGAAGTAAGACTTCTATTTCAATTAGTAAGAGGAGGTTGCTTAAGTGTTATAAAAGGAGAGAGAGGAGGCTTGGACGTCCCATGCATTGATTCCACCTAGGGATTCACGCCCATCATCATCTTCCTCTCTTGTGCAAGTTGTTGCACATCACTTCCCTTCTCTAGTTTCTCTTCTAGTTTCCTCTAGGGTTTTTCTCTTGGAGATTCCACCATCTTCTTGAGAAAAGAGAATCTGATACGGGTCATAGCGTGGAAGATCAAAAGGTATTGGAGATTCTAATTTGATTAGTGAAGGTGTTCATCATCAAAGAAATAATTCAAATTCTCCATTAGAGCACAACTAAGCTCCAAAGGTATAATCTACATCCTTGTATGTTGTGGATTTTGTGGTTTCATGTTTAGGTGTTGTTGTCTATCTTCTAGATAGGTTATATTGTTGTACATGATTTATGAGTTTGAGGGATTGCATCCTAGATTGGGTTTATTGCCTTCTAGATAGTTGATCCCTGCGTCAGGTGGGTCAAAAGTTTTTGAAACCTATCTGAATGGCCCGCCTATTTTCCAACAATTGGTATCAGAGCCATACCTCATCTCCAATCATGTTAGATCAGCGATCTAGATCTAATCTTTGCATGAGATGCGAAGAGGATAGACCTAGGGCTATGTGAGGATCAGTTATGATTGAGTTTGTTAACTTTATGTAGTAAATCCATGTTTAGATAGTCACAAAAGGAGTTAATTATGATGGAAGGATGGTAGGATGCCATTCAAAGCCTTTAAAAGTGTTTTGAAGGTGTTTGGACTCGAATTGAGAAAACCCAATTTTCTACCTTCGTCAGGCGGGTCGACCTGGCCTCGTGCTCGGTCGACTGGGTGCCTGTAGGGTCGGTCGACGGAGCCCTCTAGGTGGTCGACTGGGAACACAGGATCACTTCATTCTTTGATCAAAAAATTTTGGACCATGAGAAGCACCTTATGAAATGCAGTCTCGATTTAAGGACTGCTCTCCTAATTCCCTAACAATAGGCTCTCAATCCTGAGACATTGATGAACTCAAGTTTCTGTCTATTCATTTGCTTTGAGTCACCAATGAGTGAGGCCAACTGTAGGTCAACACCTCGGTGTCTTGGGCACATGGTAATAGGACGTGGGAACATGCAATGATCAAGATGGAATCTATGTACATTATCCCCTTGTGCCAATTAATGGATTTATCATTAGTAAGTGCGCACCCATCTCGATTAAGAGTTAACTGGATGGTACTGATGATCATTGTGATTAATTGGGGCTCAAGGATAATAAGATGTGGATCTAAGATTTGATGAGACAGATTTATTTCAATTGATCCATGGATAATGATGGAGGGGTCTACTTGTGGTAATTGGGAAGTTTAGGGTCTCCATTGTAATTTATTCCTAAGACTGGAGTGCAATTGCATTTATATAGTGGTGTTATTTACAATTAACTGTAGGCCCGGATTACACATGAGATGTGGGATCGCGTGTCCTAGTTGGAGCCAGCTTTCTATGGAATCCCTAGTGGACCCCACGCTGGCCCAAGTATTAAAAAGATTCTATTCTTACTTAAACTCTAAAAGGAAGGAATTAGAAAGTTAATATTTCTATTTGAAGTGGGACTTCTAATAGTGGTAATAGTAAGCTATTGATTTGTGTGGAAGTGTGACTTCTAATACAAATTTGTAAGAGAGATAAGAGAGGAGGCTTGAGGGCTATTTAAAGGGGCATACACCCCTTGGACGTCCAACCATAAGAGTGCATGCCCAACCCTCTTTATTTGTGCAAGTGTTGCACAATTTTCTTCTCTTCTCTCTCTTCTAGTTGCCTTCTAGTTCCTTAGAGTTTCTAGTATGGTTTTCTCTTGAAGATCCCACACATCTTCTTGAGAAAAGAGATCTGATAGAGGGTCATAGCGTGGATGACAACAAGGTCTTGGAGATCTCTAATTGCTTCAAGAAGAGTTCTTGTTCTGGTTGGTTGTCTTCTCCTCGATTAGAGCACTACCGGGCTCCAAAGGTATAATCTGCTTCTCTACTTGTTGTAGATTATTTTGTTGCATGTAGTTGTTGATTTCTATCTTCTAGATAGGTTATATTGCTGTACATGATTGATGAGAATGAGGGATTTCATCCTGGATTGGGTTACAGCCTTCTGGATAGTTGATCCCTGAGTCAAGTGGGTCAAAAAGTTTTGAAAACCTATCCACGAGGCCCACCTACTTCGAACAATTGGTATCAGAGATGAGCCTCATCTCTAATCATGTTAGATCAGCGATCTAGATCTAATCTTTGCATGAAATTTGAAGAGGATAGACCTAGGGCTATGTAAGGATCAATTATGATTGGGTTTGTTTACTTTATGTTGTAAATCCATGTTTGGATAGTCACAAAAGGGTTTAATTATGATGGTAGGATGCCATTGAGATCCTTCAAAAGTGTTTTGAAGGGGTTTGGACTCGAATTGAAAAAACCCAATTTTTTGCCTTCGTCAGACGGGTCGACCTGGCCCCGCGCTCGGTCGACCGGGTACCTGTAGGGTCGGTCGACCGGGAAAACAGGATCACTTTATTCTTTGATCCGAATTTTTCGGTCCGGGGGCGCTGCCCCTGAGCCCTTGCTGTGGGACCAGCCATCGAACCCCCGCCAGGGGCGCTGCCCCTTGGGCCCCAGCGAGCTGACCGGTCAGCTCGATTCCCGCCGGGGGACACCCCCGAACCCCCTCTGCGAAGTGCATGTATTAAAAGGGTGGCTACCTTTGGCATCTTGTTTTTCCATTGTGGTTTGGTAACCTGGTTTTGTGAGATGCTTTGTTGTATGAGATACTAACTTGCAGGTGATAATGTCCTCTCCATATGGCCCACAAGTCTTTTACTTTCTTTTTATGGTTATTGGTTTATTTGAGGCTAAGTGTAAAGGGCATCATGGTTTCCTTGGTTTCCCGTGAAAGGGCAAGGCATGGTGAATTTCCCCATAGCCCTTTTATTTCCATGTTTAGATTACCATGTAAGTACCATAATTGAGGCATAGGAATTTATGTAATTTTTCTAAATTTGTAAATTCTGGCGATATCCAAGACTAAGAAGGAAAGTAAAGTTGGACTCCTAATCAAAGAGTTTGAAGATTAGCAAAAGCCTTTTGGAGATGCTTTAAGAGTTTGAGGAATCCCAAAGTTTTGGAAAGTCTAAAAGTCCAAGAAGTTTATTCCGCTTGGGCCATGTGGAGGAGAGGACTAGTTTCTAATTTTAGCTTTTTCTATTTATGAATGAATGCTTAATTTAGAATATTTCCAAATCTGATCCAAACATAGCAAGTTACTAAAATTGGTCAAATCAAATTAATTTTTGGAAAGAATTCTAATTAGTGTTGATGACCCATGAGATGGACACATTGGTAACACTAATTTAAGAAACTGAACTTTCCTTAAAATAACTTGACTTGGAATCAATCTTTGATCATATCATGAGATGATTTGATGTTCATAAATATACATGTGGGCCCTAATACCTTACATGGAAATCCTCAATTATAAAATATTAAGTGGGAGCGGGGCATTTAAATTGAGAAATCCCCATAGCTTTCCACCATAGGTGCATTGTAAAGAAAGTATTAGTCTCGCGCCATCTTGAGAATGGCCATTCCCCACGGAGGGCTTTTATTTCTCCGGTTGCTAGATATGGATCTCCTATGGATAGTGTTGGTGAGATGGGGCGGGGGCCCACTCCCCAAGGAGGAGCTGCCCGCAACGGTTGTCATACAATGCTAGTTGGTGGGTCACACTTAACTAAAATAATGATGTAGTATCCCCAAGGATTTGCCTCATATATTTTAGAAACCAAAGCTAATCGGGAGTCATTCATTATTTGGTATGAGATACCAAGATAATATTGAATGAAGGGGATCATGGATAGTTAGTCTTAATCCTAATTTTGACCAACTTTGATCCGCACCAATCTAGGTGGTATTCGTACTCCCCAAGGAGGCATACCCCGAGGATTGGGATTCCGATGTATTCTAAATTGAGTGGTTATGAGGATTCCCACATAAATTTGGTAGAATACTAAACCCTAATGTCATTTAAATTCATTAATTGAATGTATAGTTAGGTGCTACAGTTTTTCAAGCGTGAATTCAAATACTTTCAATCCACTTGCGACCATCCTCAACCAGAATAAGTTAGTGGGATCCAACTATGTAGACTGGAAACAGAATCTGGATATTGTCTTGACCGCCTCAGGTTATAAATATGTCCTTACAAAACCCCCCTTGATGAGCCTGGCCCGGATGCACCGGAAGAAGAAAAGGAACTTTACACCCAATGGGCCAAAGATGATGAGATGGCCAGATGTTACATTCTAGCATCCATGTCTAGTGTTTTGCAACACCAACATCAATCTTATAAGACTGCATACGATATTATATCGAACTTAAAGGAGATGTTTGCAGAACAGGGCAGGCCTGCTAGACAGGCTGCTATGAGGGTGCTTATAAGCACCAAGATGGTTGAAGGCACACCAGTACAGGACCACATGTTGAAAATGATGGACTCATTGAATGAGTTAGATGTACTTGGGGCTGCGATTGATGTAGAATCGCAGATCGACATATTCCTTGAGTCACTACCAGAGTCATTTAACAATTTCAAGGTTAATTACAATATGAATAAGATGAATCTGACTCTGGCTGAGCTATCTAGCCAACTGGTGGTGACTGAAGGGATTATGAAGAAGAAGCCAACCGCCCTAGTGACAGAAAAGTCAGATGTCAAGTCCAAGCCGAAAAACAAAGGGTGGAAAGGCAAAAAGAAATCAGTTCCGAAAGGTCCTAAGGTGGAGAATGGTCCTAATGGTGGCGTGGCCAAGGCTAAGGGTTCAGGGTCAAAAGGAAAGTGTTTCCATTGTGGTAAGACAGGACATTGGAAAAGGAATTGTCCAGAATATCTGTCTAAGAAGAAGACCTCAGGTATGATTGAGTCACTTATTTCTGAAGTTAGTTTTGCAACTGGTACTTCAGAATCTTGGTGTATGGACTCCAGGGCAACTGATCACATATGTAATTCGTTGCAGGGGTTCAGGGAAACCAAGAGGCTGAGTGACGGAGAAATCATTGTTAACCTAGGATTTGATGCTCAGGCAGTGGGAGTTATTAGTTTATGTTTTTCAAATATTAAGTTGGTTTTGTCAGACACGTTATACGTACCGTCTTTACGGCGGAATTTAATTTCAGTTTCTAGTTTGGTCAATAAAAGTTATTCCATTACTTTTGGTACTGAAGTTGTCATAAAGAGGAATGGTACTTTTATATGTTCTGGCAAGGTAACCAATGAGCTTTATTTGTTAACTCCTACAATGTATGAGATACATGATACTGAAAAAATTAATAGACCATCATTAAATAGGAAGTCACTTTCATCTGATCCAACAAAAC
Organism: Cinnamomum chago; assembly: GCA_038049695.1. Classification (NCBI taxonomy): domain Eukaryota; kingdom Viridiplantae; phylum Streptophyta; class Magnoliopsida; order Laurales; family Lauraceae; genus Cinnamomum; species Cinnamomum chago. The sequence continues at coordinate 44,312,626 of CP142455.1, read as the reverse complement.
TTTGGCACTTGAGGCTAGGTCATATAAACTTAAACAGGATTGACAGGCTAGTGAAAGATGATATCTTGCCTTCATTGGTGGTAGAACCAATGCCTGTCTGCGAATCCTGTGTGGAAGGCAAAATGACCAAAAGACCCTTTTCATCTAAGGGCAATAGGGCCAAAGATTTATTGGAATTAGTGCATACTGATGTGTGTGGACCCATTAATGTCAAGGCCAGAAGAGGATATGGGTATTTCATCACTTTCACAGATGATTACTCAAGATATGGATGCATATACCTTATGCACCTCAAGTCCAAGGCTTTTGAAAAGTTCAAAGTGTTTCGAGCAGAAGCGGAAAAGCAATTAGGTAAGAGTATCAAGACTCTTCGATCAGATCGAGGAGGGGAATATCTCTCTGCTGATTTTATGGGATACTTATCAGAAAATGGGATTCTGTCCCAGTTGTCTGCTCCTGGTATGCCTCAACAAAATGGAGTAGCGGAAAGAAGGAACCAGACTCTTTTAGATATGATTAGGTCTATGCTGAGTTTCTCAGGATTACCTATATCCTTTTGGGATACGCCTTGGATACTGCAATGTACATACTAAACCTCGTACCATCTAAGTCTGTACCTAAAACTCTCCGAGAGTTGTGGTTCGGGCGAAAGCCTAGTCTACAACATTTATACATTTGGGGCTATCCAGCACATGTGCTAAAGGTTAAGACGGATAAGTTGGAATCGAAGTCGGAAGTATGCACGTTTGTAGGATATCCTAAAGGAACTAAAGGTTGGTTATTCTATAATCCCAGAGAGCAGAAAGTGCTGGTGGGCACTAATGCGGTTTTTCTGGAGGAAGATTATATGATAGACCGGAAATCTTTAGAAAAGGTGATCTTGGAAGAAATTCAAGAGCAAACAATTCCAAATCCAAGTATGACCAAACTTGAGGAAGAACCGCCCTTACCAGACCCAGTAGTTACACCAGTGCCTCATCGTAGTGGGAGGATTGTTAGAGCCCCTGACAGGTTCTCGTTCTTGGGAGAGTCTTACGAGGCAATCCTGGAAGAACCGGAACAAGATCCCTATAACTATGATGAAGCAATTAATGACATAGATTCGGGGCGTTGGGAAGATGCTATGAAAGCTGAGATGGAGTCTATGTACTCTAATCAGGTATGGACACTTGTGGACTTGCCTGCCAATATTAAACTTATTGGGTGCAAGTAGGTCTACAAGAGAAAAAGAGGACCAGATGGTAGAGTGTAGACCTTTAAGGTCAGGCTTGTTACGAAAGGATATACTCAAAAAGAAGATATTGATTATGAGGAAACCTTCTCATCGGTAGCCATGCTCAAGTCCATCAGGATACTCTTATCCATTGTGGCTCATCTCGATTACGAGATTTGGCAAATGGATATCAAGACGGCGTTTCTCAACGGCCATCTTGAGGAAGACATCTATATGGTGCAGGCAAACAGTTTTGTAGCTAAAAACCAAGAGCAAAGAGTTTGCAAGATGCAGAAGTCTATTTATGGACTGAAGCAGTCATTCCGAAGCTGGAACATCTGTTTTGAACAGGTATCAAGTCATTTGATTTTTGTCAAAAACAAATGAGTCATGAGTGTATATGAAAAGTAAAGGAGGCAGGGTAATTTTTCGGGTCGACGACATCCTTCTCCTAGAGAGTGATATAGGGATGTTGTCAACAGTGAAAGTTTGGTTGGCAAAGACTTTTGATATGAAGGACTTGGGAGAAGCTAGCCACATCCTAGGGATCAAACTACATTGAGACCGGAAAAATAGGATGATTGGCTTATCCCAAGCTACATACATAGATAAGGTACTGGTACAATTTGCTATGCAAGACTCCAAGGAGGGTATTACACCTTTCAAGTATGGAGTGCACCTTTCCAAAGATCAGTGTCCTAAGACACTTGAGGAAAAGGAGCAGATCAGGTCGATACCATACGCTTCAACTGTTGGTAGCCTCATGTATGCTATGCTATGTATCATGCAGTGGGCTTAGTCAGTAGATATCAGTTTAACCCAGGACCCGAACATTGGACTGCTGTAAAGTCTATTCTCAAATACTTGAGAAGGACTACAGATTACATGTTAATTTATAGCAATGATGAATTGATTCCAGTCAATTACACAGATTCTGACTTCATGTCAGATAAGGATTCCAAGAAATCAACTTCTGGGTTTATGTTTATACTATAGCTGCTTGAGAAGCAGGTAAAGAAGCAGATTAGCTCAAAAAGGTTCCTTGTGGAACTTGGAGTGGTGCTTTTGGCAGGACAGCCGCTCACAGTTTACTGTGATAACAGCAGGGCAGTCAATAAGTCCAAAGAACCTAGGAGCCAAAAGCATGTACAGAGGTAGTAACACATAGTCAGAGAGATTGTGCAGAGAGGTGATATTGCTATCACCTAGATAAACTCTGCGGACAATCTGGCAGATCCCTTTACTAAGCCTTTGACTACCAAAGTCTTTGAGCAACATGTAGACAGGATGGGCATGAGATGCAACCCTGACTGGCATTGAGCCCAAGTGGGAGATTGTTAGATTGTATGGTCTCAATCCATCAGTTGATGTAATAAATTGATTAATTTCTTTATTTATCAATATAATCATGCTTTCCTTTGATGAGATGAATGGTGATTTATTACTTAATGCACATGACCAATACATTTGACATAATGGTGCATGAGATGAACCGGGTCCCATTAGTATATTAGATGTGATATATGTATGTGGATGAGATCCACATACGGGAGACATGTGTCACAAATCTTGTACTTAAAAATATCTTCACAACCAGTGATGAGACTGGGCATATCATCTAACAAGGTTCCAACACTTTGATCACTATGAGATAGTGAGATCTGTCTCGATCATCAGAATGTAAGATTCTGGATCATAGTGCTGGTACATTGGATGTATTGAAGGACCATGAGAAGCACCTTATGAAATACTGTCTCGATTTAAGGACTGCTCTCATAATTCCCTAGCAATAGGCTCTCAATCCTAAGACATTGATGAACTCAAGTTTCTGTCTATTCATATGCTTTGAGTCACCAATGAGTGAGGTCAACTATAGGTCAACACCTCGGTGTCTTGGGCATGTGGTAGTAGGACTGTGGGAACATACAATGTTCAAGATGGAATCTATCTACATTATCCCTTTGTGCCAATTAATAGATTTATCATTAGTAAGTGCGCACCCATCTCGATTAAGAGTTAATTGAATGGTACTGATGATCACAGTGATTAATTGGGGCACAAGGATAATAAGATGTGGATCTAAGATTTGATGAGACAGATTTATTCCAATTAATCCATGGATAATGATGGAGGGGTTTACTTGTGGTAATTGGGAAGTTTAGGGTCTTCACTGTAATTTATTCCTAAGACTGGAGTGCAATTGCATTTATATAGTGGTGTTATTTCCAAATAACTGTGGGCCTGGATTACACATGAGATGTGGGTCGCGTGTCCCAGTTGGGGCCAACTTTCTAACGAATCCCTAGTTGTCCCCACGCTAGCCAAAGTATTAGAAAGATTCTATTCTTACTTAAACTCTAAAAGGAAGGAATTAGAAAGTTACTATTTCTATTTGAAGTGGGACTTCTAATAGTGGTAATAGTAAGCTACTGATTTGTGTGGAAGTGTGACTTCTAATACAAATTAGTAAGAGAGATAAGAGAGGAGACTTGAGGGCTATTTAAAGGGGAATACACCCCTTGGACGTCCACCCATAAGAGTGCACGCCCAACCCTCTTTATTTGTGCAAGTGTTGCACAATTTTCGTCTCTTCTCTCTCCTCTAGTTGCCTTCTAGTTCCTTAGAGTTTCTAGTACGGTTTTCTCTTGAAGATCCCACACATCTTCTTGAGAAAAGAGATCTGATAGAGGGTCATAGCGTGGAAGACAACAAGTTCTTGGAGATCTCTAATTGCTTCAAGCAGAGTTCTTGTTGTAGTTGGTTGTCTTCTCCTCGATTAGAGCACTACCGGGCTCCAAAGGTATAATCTGCTTCTCTACTTGTTGTAGATTATTTTGTTGCATGTAGTGCTGATTTCTATCTTCTAGATAGGTTATATTGCTGTACATGATTGATGAGAATGAGGGATTGCATCCTGGATTGGGTTATAGCCTTCTGGATAGTTGATCCATGAGTCAAGTGGGTCAAAAAGTTTTGAAAACATATCCACAAGGCCCACCTACTTCCAACATATGGGCCCACATATATAGACATCAAATCATCTCATGATATGACAAATAATTGGTTCCAAGTCAAGTTATTTTAAGGAAAGTCTAGTTTCTAAGACTAGTGTTACCAATGGATCCATCTCATGGGTTCACCAACACTAATTAGAACTCTTTCCAAGAATTAATTTGATTTGACCAATTTTGGAAATTGCTATGTTCGGATAAGATTTGAAAACTTTCTAAAACAAGCATTCATCTATAACTAGAAAGTGCTAAAATTAGAAACTAGTCATCTCCTCCACATGGCCCAAGCGGAATAGACTTCTTGGACTTCTAGACTTTTCAAAACTTTGAGATTCCTCAAACTCTTTGGGCATCTCCAAAACACTTTTGGTAATCTTAAAACTCTTTGATTAGGAGTCCAACTTCACTTTCCTTCTTCGTCTCGGACATCACCAGAATTTACAAATTTAGAAAAATTACATAAATTCCTACGCCTCAATTATGAGACTTCCATGGTAATCTAAACATGGAAATAAAAGGGCTATAGGGAAATTCACCATGCCTTGCCCTTTTATGGGAAACCAAGGAAACCATGATGCCCTTTACAAGTTTCCTAAAATAACCATCAACCATATAAAGAAAGTAAAAGACTTGTGGGCCACATAGAGAGGACATGAACCTGCATGGTTAGTATCAAGAACATAGTAGGAACTAGGTCTAAAAGGATACCATTCATCATCTCATGACGAAAATCCCAGACTATCAAAAGAAAATTTCTGCACACTGTTTGCTCGAGCGGATTGGGATTCGCTCGAGTGGATGAAGGTCCACTCGAGCGACCTGCTCGAAAACCTGCAGAAAAATCATTTTTCTTGTCTGAACCAACCCCTTCTATTGCATTCATACCAGATACAAAAAGCACACAATCATCAAATCTGATCCTTACAAAGCCCTAGGTCTATCCTCTTCGCATCTCATGCAAAGATTAGATCTAGATTGCTGATCTAACATGATTAGAGATGAGGTATGGCTTTGATACCAATTGTTGGAAGTAAGTGGGCCTCGTGGACAGATTTTCAAAACTTTTTAACCCACTTGACTCAAGGATCAAGTGCCCAAAAGGCCATAAATCATATCCAGGACGCAATCCCTCCATCTCATCAATCATGTATAGCAATAAAACCTATCTAAAAGATAGAAATCGACAACACCATGCAACCAAAATAATTTACAACAAATAGAGAAGAAGATTATATCTTTGGAGCCCGGTACTGCTCTAATGGAGAAGAAGACAATCAGCTAGATCAAGAGCTCTTCTTAAAGGAAATTAGGATCTCCAAGACCTTGTTGTCTTCCACGCTATGACCCGCTATCAGATCTCTTTTCTCAAGAAGATTGGTGGGAACTCCAAAAAAAAACCTAACTAGAAACTCTAAGGAACTAGAAGAGAACTAGAAGAGAGAGAGAGGAGTTGTGCAACACTTGCACAAAGGGGCTGGACTTGTTCTCCTTGTTATGGACGTCCAAGGGGGTGTATTTCCTCCTTTTTATAGCACAAAGCAACCCCTATTACTAATTAAAATAGAAGTCCAGCTCCAATTAAGAATTAGTAACTCTCCCCTTTCTAATTTTTATAGAAGTTTCACTTCTACAACAACTAGTAACTTACTATTACTACTATTAGAAGTCCTACTTCAAATAGAAATAGTAGCTTTTTAATTCCTTCATTTTAGAATTCAAGTAGGATTAGTATCTTTCTAATAACTTGGGCTAGCGTGTGGACCACTAGGGATTCCATAGAAAGCTAACTCCAACTGCAACACCACGACCCTACATCTTATGTGCAATCCGGGCCGACATTCAATTGCAAATAACACCACTATATAAATGCAATTGCACTCCAGTTTTAGGAATAAATTACAAAGAAGACCCTAAACTTCCCAATTACCACAAGTAGGCCCCTCTATCAATATCCATGGATCAATTGGAATAAAGCTGTCTCATCCAATCTTAGATCCACATCTTATTATCCTTGAGCCCCAATTAATCACATTGATCATCAGTAATATCCAATTAACTCTTAATCGAGATGGGTACGCACTTACTAATGACAAATCCATTAATTGTCACAAGGGGATAATATAGATAGATTCCATCTTGACCATTGGATGCTCCCACAGTCCTACTATCACATACCCAAGACACCGAGGTGTTGACCTATAGTTGGCCTCACTCATTGGTGACTCAAAGAAAATGAATAGATAGAAAATTGAGTTCATCAATGTCTCAGGATTGAGAGCCTATTGCTAGGGAATTATGAGAGCAAACATTAAAATCGAGACAGTATTCCATAAGGTGCTTCTCATGGTCCTTCAGTACATCTAATGTACCAGCACCGTGATCCAGAAACTTACATTCTGATGATCGAGACAAATTACACAATCTCAAAGTGACCAAAGTGTTGCAACCTTATCAGATGAGATGCCCAGTCTCATCACTGGTTGTGAACATATTTAAGTATAAGATTTTAGACACATGTCTCCCGTATGTGGATCTCATCCATATACATATATCACATCTAATATACTAATGGGACTCGGTTCATCTCATGAACCATCATGTCATATGTATTGGTCATGTGAATTAAGTAATAACACACCATTCATCTCATGAAAGGAAAGCATGATTTTATTGATAAATAAAGAAATTAATCAATTTATTACATCATCTGACGAATTGAGACCACACAATCTAACAGTCGCCGCCGGCGACCAATAGCCAAGGTCGCCGACGACCATGGGTTTTTTCCCCTTTTTTGGTCATCGTTTTTTTACCGTTTTTCGATCTTTTTCGATCCTTTTATTTTTCTCCTGTATCTTTCTTGACATTTTTCCTCATTTATTGGCTTGATTCTCCTAAAGAAAACCTGATGAGAAGCCGTGCAAATCGGAGCACAAATTTTCCGATTTTCCAGGAAAGCTGAAGACTTTGTTGCCGATTTTCTGTCAGAAGTCAAAACTAGGTCAAACGATGTCGGAATCACTTGAAATTTGAGGTGAAGCCTCCTGAGCAGTAGATAGGACCAACTATGGGCTTTTTCTTGAGTTTTGGAGCCGTGTGGGGTCCTGTCGCTAGTAGACTTGATTTTGTTGTGAGGGAGATGTCGTACTTTGATTTGAGGTCAACCGATGTCCGATTGACCTAAAATTTGAGAGGGAGCCTATTGGAGTCATTTTGAGACGATCCATTAGCTTCGATTTCGAAGTCATGGTCCCGGGAAGCTCCACCGCCGGGAGGCTTGATTTTGTTCCCAAGCGTCAAAGTCGGGTCAAATGTCGTCGGAATCACCTGAAATTTGACGTGCAACCCTTTGGAAGCATGTTGAAGCCACCCATGTGCTCTGTTTGATGAGTGATAGCCTCAGTGGTTCTCGCCGCAGAGAGATTTGATTTCATTGCTCGAGGGTTGATGGAAGGTCACACGTTGTCAGTTTGACTTGAAATTTGGCACGGAGCCTTTTGGAGGTATTTTGAGACCATCCGTACGCTTTGATCGAAGTTTTGATGTCTTCGACACTGTCGCTGCCAGGAGCGCCCATTCAGCTATCGGAGGAGTAAAGTTAGGCCAAATGATGCTGGAATGGCGTGAAACTTCATATGGAGCCTTCTAGTGGCATTTTGAGGCCAACTGTGTGCTTTGTTTTGTGTGTCAGGGTCTCTGGCTTCACCGCCGCTGGGAGCTCCTACTCAGCTGCTGGAGGAGTGAAGTTAGGCCAAACGTTAGGAATTTTGTATTTGCAATTTGATGGATGCATTTTCACTTTAGCATCATTTGAATTTTCACACTTGCATTCTTTTAGAAAACTTTGAAATCTGGTTTTATACATGCATTGCTTTTAAGATTTGTAAAGGTATTGTTTTATGCATGTTTTGTTTCTAAACTTGGATGCATTGGATTTAGAATCCAAACTCTTTTGAAAACCTATTTCTTTGTGCCTTATTCTTGTTAAATCTTATTGAGGTTTTAGGTTTGTTCCTTGCATACATTCATCTCTTTCAGAATCATTTTTGTATGCATTTTTATGAGAAAAGAGTTTTATCAAATCATGCTAGCCTTTGGTTTTAAAGTTTCAAATCATTTTAGGCTTTTTGTGTTTCATGTTTTTAAACATCTTCGTTTGATTTAAAACATGTTTCCTAACTTGGTTTAGTGGTCCAAAAATCCCCACAAAGAGAAACCTTCAAATATGAAAAAGTTGGGATTTTTTGATCCAGGGGGTGGTCCGGCAGTGTCGCCGGTCGACCGGCCCAGAGGTCCCGGTCGACCGGGAACACTGCAGGCCAACTGGGCCCCTGGAGCCCGAACGATCATTTTTCTGACCGTTGTGTGATCCCGGTCGACCGAGACCTGTTTGCAGGTCGACCGAGGACTAGCCGTTGGACTGTTTTCTTGTATAAAGTCCATTCATTTCCAACCTTTTTTTCAAGGCTTGATACATGAACTTTTGAGACCATTTTGGAGCCAAAGAAAGGGGAAGAAGTTGGAAAGGCTAGAGGGCTATTTGGAAATCAAATGCTTAAGTTTTACAAAGGTAGATCTTTACTTGTATTTTGATTTCCATTAAAATGAAATCCATGCATGCTTAAATCTTTGTATTTTCACTTATGCATGATTTCTAGAGTTGTTTAGCAAACTCAATATCATCTTTGGTAAATTAGTTTGGTTTGCAAACTCTCTTATCCTAATCACATGTGTTCTTAGACTTTAACATTCATACAACTTGTTTGTTTCATTTCTTCAAAGTTGTTTGAATCTTTTCTGTGATTAGTTTTCTATTCAATCATCATTTTATAAGCTTTGATTTTAAAATGCATCATGCATTCATTTAAGAGCTTCATTGTTGAATTTGATTGAAGAAAAGCATTCATACACTTGTGCACACACTTTAGCTCATTTAGTGTATGTTTGTAATTTGAATTACACTTTCATACTAGCCTATGTAGAGGCAATTCAATTGTGCTTAAATTGTATCTCTTAGAGTGATCTTTTGTGAAGACACCTTCTTAGAGAAATCCTTTATTTGTAAAGGTTATTGCTTAGCCTAAGAAAAGCATTGTGTAAAGGTTATTGCTTAGCCTAAGAAAAGCATCTTGTAAAGGTTATTGCTTAGCCTATAAAAGCACATGAGAGGTTGTTGTTTAGCCTAGAAAAACAACATTGTAAGGGTTATTGCTTAGCCTAGTAAAAAGCATAAATAGTGGAAATCCGGTGGGGTGATTGGATCACAAGCCGGTAGTGGACGTAGGCATTGAGGCCGAACCACTATAAACCTTGGTGTTGTGGTGCTTGCTTTTGTGGTGATTGTTTTTATTAGCTTCCGCATATTGTTTGATTAATCATCACATGTGACTAGTTTTTGTTAAGAAGTTAAAATTGTTTTAAATTGGTCACAATTGTAGCTCACCCTATTCACCCCCCCTCTAGGGTTAGGATCCCAAGGACTTTCAATTGGTATCGGAGCCAAGTGCTCTATCTTTTAGGATCAAGTGTTTGGAACTCTTGATTAGGTGTAAAAACCTAGAGTCAAAACCCTAGAGTTGTCCTTGCTTGAAAATCATTAGAATGGACTCCACTATGCTAGACTTTGTTGATTCTTCTAGACCCCTCCTTCTTCCTTCTATTGGAGATTCAAACCCTCAATCTAATTAATCTCAATGTGACATAAAAGAAGAAGATTTTAATGAATATGAAGGAAATCTTCAACAAGCCTTTGAGGAATTATATGAATTATCCTTAAAGACTGAAAAGAAAAACAAAAAGTTAAGAGAAGAATCTAAAAGACTAAACAAAGAACTAGTCTCTTCAAAAGATGAACTTAGAGAGAAAGAAGAAGTAATAAATTGTTTAGAATCTAAGTTCATGATCTCTTTAAATAATCTATCTAACATTCAAGATGAACTAAAAGAATTAAAGATGGATTATGATAATGTCAATAAGGAAAATTTAAATCTAAGAGATCAAATAAAAAGGCAAGACAAAGACTTTAGCAATTTAGAAGCCAAGTTGATTAAAAGTAAGTTAAAAACTAAAGAACTTGGATCTAATGTTGTTAATGAACTAAAACTTGAATTAAAACTTGCCAATGAAGAGCTAAGCAAATATAAGGAAATTGAAAATGATCTTTTAAAAGTTAAACATGAAAATTCAATCCTTATAACCAAAGTCACTCAACTTGAAGGATATAAACAAAAGTATGAGTGCAAGTTTACCCAAAGTGAAGAAAGACTTGAAAAATTATTTAAATTGGGTAAACCTCATGGAGATAGAACGGGTCTTGGTTTTAATAAGTATACTTCACATGACCCTAAATTCACCAACACTTTTGTGAAAGGTGAGTCCTCTTTCTCTAGCACTCTTTCTCCAATGTCCAAAACTAAATGTCATTATTGTGGTAAAGTAGGACATTTCAAATTTGAGTGCAAACTAAGAAGAAGCCATGTGTCTAAACCCCTCCTTGAACCCAAAAAGGTAGAATCTAAATCTATGAAGGGTAAGACACTAAAAGTCAAAGAAGACTCCAAAAAGACTAAACAAGTTAAATCATTTAAAATGGAGTCTCCTAAGATAGATTCTAAAAAGTTTAAACAAGGTAAACCAAGTTTAAAAGAATCTATGAACAAAAAGCTTCTCAACCTATCTCCCTTATATCAACCCATGAAAGAACTTTTGGATAAAGTAACAAAGTTAAATTTAAAATTCAAAAGTCAAGTAAAGGGAGAAAATAAGAAGAAGAGAAAAGTGAAACAATCCCCAAAGAAACAAACTCACCAACATCAAAAGACTAATCACCAATCTAAGCTAAATTTAGTAAAATCTAAATATCATGGTGATAAGTTCAAATTGAAAATTTATCAAGTCAAATCTCCTATAGTTGGTGAGAAGTCCAAACTAGACCTCAAAGTTCAACCCTCTCAAGACCTTAGGTGGATTCCTAAAGTTATTTACCTAGCCAAACCTTAGGGCCTTGAACCTTTGTGACCAACCTATTCTTTTTAAGTTAAATCATATTGTTGGTCATGTTACATTTGCATTTTGTTTCTATTTAGTTACATCTATTTAAATGCAATGTTTATTTATGATCATTTGATTTTGTTTTCATGCACCATTCTTGTTACATATCATGGTTTTCAAAATCTTTTGATTATAATTTCATCATGTTTGATTTGCTTTTTGCACTCATTTAGTTTTATGTCTTGCATTGCATTTCTTTACATGATTAATTGATTGTGATTTTAAAAGCTTTCATAGCTAATTTATTCATGATCAATTGTTGTTGAATCATTTGTGTGGATGTCTTAGTAAGATTTTTTGATGAAATGATTTGAATCAATTCAAATTTTTCCATGGATTTCTAAGTTATACGTTTATATGGAAAATCATTGTTTTGTAAAATCAACTTGTATGTGTTTCATTTAAGTTATATCTTTTAACATACAATGTTGAAAATTGATCTTCAAAATCATTCTTTTTATGCTCATTGTTGGATTTTGTTTATCAAAATGATTTGAAGATTGTTTGAATGAAAATGCTCTATAACATCATTAGTTATAATCATCTAAGCATGTTCCATGTTTTCATTTCCTTTTCTTTTGGTTTCATTATCTTAGAATTGGAAATGTATGTTGTTTGCATCATTGCTTATTTGTTTACATTCTTTTTATATGCAAATGACTATTGGTTCCATGTATGGTTGTGATCTTAGTTATATTTGTAGAAACCATATTAGAACCCAAATCCATCCTCTATGCCTTATAGTCATTTCTTTTTGGATGGTTATGATGTTGATTCATGTATATTCTCTAAGTGATATCATCTTTATACATGTTTCAACTTCATAGTAGTGTTCTTGATCATATGAAACTCTTTGAAATCTATTCCTCATATTTCTATATGTTTGATGGATATCTTAGATGTTGAATTCATATGATTTTGACACTTTGGAAATTGCATGCATTTCAAAGTTATATCCTTTTGCATTGCAATTTGCCTTGTTCATCACTATGCTCATTAGTTATATCTTACAAAGTGATGAATATCCATTTATAATGCTTGATGGTTGTTTGTGTTTGTCACATTCTTGCTCTTAATCATGTTGTCAAATTCAATTGATTTTAATTGGTATAATTTTCTATTGGTTTGATTTCTTGTGTATGTGATAGACCTTGTGTACATTGGATTGATCTTGATAGTTATATGTTTACATTCCATGTCACATTACATTAGCATCATAATGTTCATGTTGCCACCTCTCTTGCTCATATAGGTATATCTCATGACCACCATGTTTATGTGTTCATAATAGTGGTTGGTTATTAGTTGAGGTTGGCTTCATGCTTGAATTTCATTTCACTCACTCTTGCACATAATAGTCATATTTATTGTTTGAATGAAATGATTTCAAAACTTACATAGCATATGATTTTCATAGTTACATTGATTAATGCTATGTTTAGTTAACCCCATTTCATCATGGATAGCTCTAATTTGGATTTTTCCTAATAGTTATATTTTTAAATCCATTTTAGAGTGATTGTGCTTAATAGACTTATCTTTAAATCTCAATTGGTATTCTTTGTTTTTCCAATTGGTATCCATGATTGCATTTCTCTTTAGACCTTGCTCTCTTTTGGTAATTTGATCATATTGTGCTTTATAGTTAAATGAATCTAATCCTTTCCTTGAAGTTGACCCTCATTTGGTTGAACCATCTACTTCTTGAACCAAATAGTTATATCTTGTCAAAAGTTTGACAAAAGAAGAGAATGGATTGAGGGGGAGTGTAAATCTTCATAAGAAGTATTAGTTTTGATCAAATTCACCCTTGGATTGCCTTTGAGCCCTTAGAGATAACTTCCATACATGATAGCCTGTTATGTATTTCATTTTTGATTTCATTTGTTAACAGGTGCTACTAGAGGTATTTTCCTTATTTCATGTGTGTAGGTACCTTTGCAATTTAATGTCAAAGGGGGAGAGAGAGTTCAAGTACTCAAAGATCTCATACTCTTCAAAGGGGGAGAGAGCATTCAAGTTCTCATTACAAGGGGAGAGAATGCATATCTTGCCAAAGGGAGAGAGAGGCATGGTCAAAGGGGGAGAGCAAATAGAAGAAAGAAAGCTTGGAGCTAAAGAATATGCTTGGCCATAGAGAGGAAGATGAAAAGAAAGCTTGAAGAATGATCAAGCTCCATGCATCAAGAAGATTGAAGAAAGAGCCCAAGAGCCCAAGCTAAGAGGAGGAGCATCCAAGAAGATTTCAAGACTTGTCCAGCTTAGGGGGAGCTGAAGACTAAGTGTGTAATTTCAATGATGAGTAAGTTGCCATCAAATTGCAAAGGGGGAGATTGTTAGGAATTTTGTATTTGCAATTTGATGGATGCATTTTCACTTTAGCATCATTTGAATTTTCACACTTGCATTCTTTTAGAAAACCTTGAAATCTGGTTTTATACATGCATTGCTTTTAAGATTTGTAAAAGTATTGTTTTATGCATGTTTTGTTTCTAAACTTGGATGCATTGGATTTAGAATCCAAACTCTTTTGAAAACCTATTTCTTTGTGCCTTATTCTTGTTAAATCTTATTGTGGTTTTAGGTTTGTTCCTTGCATACATTCATCTCTTTCAGAATCATTTTTGTATGCATTTTTATGAGAAAAGAGTTTTATCAAATCAAGCTAGCCTTTGGTTTTAAAGTTTCAAATCATTTTAGGCTTTTTGTGTTTCATGTTTTTAAACATCTTCGTTTGATTTAAAACATGTTTCCTAGCTTGGTTTAGTAGCCCAAAAATCCCCACAAAGTGAAACCTTCAAATATGAAAAAGTTGGGATTTTTTTATCCAGGGGGTGGTCCGGCAGTGTCGCCGGTCGACCGGCCCAGAGGTCCGGCAGTGTCGCCGGTCAACCGGGAACACTGCAGGCCAACTGGGCCCCTGGAGCCCCAACGGTCATTTTTCTGACCGTTGTGTGATCCCAGTCGACCGAGACCTGTTTGCAGGTCGACCGAGGACTAGCCGTTGGACTGTTTTCTTATATAAAGTCCATTCATTTCCAACCTTTTCAAGGCTTGATACATGAACTTTTGAGACCATTTTGGAGCCAAAGAAAGGGGAAGAAGTTGGAAAGGCTAGAGGGCTATTTGGAAATCAAATGCTTAAGTTTTAAAAAGGTAGATCTTTACTTGTATTTTGATTTCCATTAAAATGAAATCCATGCATGCTTAAATCTTTGTATTTTCACTTATGCATGATTTCTAGAGTTGTTTAGCAAACTCAATATCATCTTTGGTAAATTAGTTTGGTTTGCAAACTCTCTTATCCTAATCACATGTGTTCTTAGACTTTAACATTCATACAACTTGTTTGTTTCATTTCTTCAAAGTTGTTTGAATCTTTTCTGTGATTAGTTTTCTCTTCAATCATCATTTTATAAGCTTTGATTTTAAAATGCATCATGCATTCATTTAAGAGCTTCATTGTTGAATTTGATTGAAGAAAAGCATTCATACACTTGTGCACACACTTTAGCTCATTTAGTGTATGTTTGTAATTTGAATTACACTTTCATACTAGCCTATGTAGAGGCAATTCAATTGTGCTTAAATTGTATCTCTTAGAGTGATCTTTTGTGAAGACACCTTCTTAGAGAAATCCTTTATTTGTAAAGGTTATTGCTTAGCCTAAGAAAAGCATTGTGTAAAGGTTATTGCTTAGCCTAAGAAAAGCATCTTGTAAAGGTTATTGCTTAGCCTATAAAAGCACATGAGAGGTTGTTGTTTAGCCTAGAAAAACAACATTGTAAGGGTTATTGCTTAGCCTAGTAAAAAGCATAAATAGTGGAAATCCGGTGGGGTGATTGGATCACAAGCCGGTAGTGGACGTAGGCATTGAGGCCGAACCACTATAAACCTTGGTGTTGTGGTGCTTGCTTTTGTGGTGATTGTTTTTATTAGCTTCCGCATATTGTTTGATTAATCATCACATGCGACTAGTTTTTGTTAAGAAGTTAAAATTGTTTTAAATTGGTCACAATTGTAGCTCACCCTATTCACCCCCGCCCCTCTAGGGTTAGGATCCCAAGGACTTTCAATCCAAATGATGTTGAAATGACCCGAAACTTCAGGTACACCCCTCTTTTGGCTGTCTTGAAGTATCTCGTAGTTTTTGTTTGATTCTGACAAGATTTGACGCTTGAAGTGGCATTGCCGTTTGTGGTAGGATGCGGCTTCATGTAGCTTCTCGATGTTGAAGAGGCAAAGTGACATTTTTTGGTGTCAACAAATGCCCCCTCGAGGTACAGCGACAAGTTGCATTACTGTCGAAGTCGATGTGCCTTGAAGATAACTTTGAAGAGAGCTTTTGACTTGACCAAGAGTCTTTGAGCATTTTTCTTTTTGGTAAAGTAGCCTTTTGAGTTTCCAAGGGTATTTTATGGTAGTGAGAGGGATCACGTACCATCTCAAGGCAAAGTTTTGAAAATGACATGAGGGATTTGAATTTGGGTTTTGGATTTTGGATATTGGGTTTTCCTTTTGACCTTGTGAACCTAAAGGCTTTACGTGGCGTATTAGGCGCTTAAGAGGGTTTTTTGGTTTTTTGACCTTATGACCTAACAAGCTGTATGTAGCAGTTTAGGGGGTCGGGGTTTGATTTTTGATTTCGACCTTGTGACCCAACGAGCTATATGTGGCAAGTTGGGGGGGTCAGATTTGGTTTTGGTTTTGACCTTGTGACCTAACAAGCTGTATGTGGCGAGTTAGGGGGTCGGGTTTGGTTTGGACTTTTGTGGAATGTCAATTTCAAGATTTTGGCTCGATTTGGTATATGAGGTGTGATGGTTTGAATTTTGGAAGCTCATGAGGCTTGGATTTTCTTTTGTGTGGTCCAATATACTCAAAAGAGGCATGGAACCATTTTTGTGTGCTCTTGGTAAGAGGGATTTTTCTTTGACTAAAAGCCTCTTGTAGTGCCTAGGTGGTCAAACCTGGCTCATGTGGGCTAACCCATGGGATCTTAGGCTTTAGAGATGGCATAGATCTCATTTGTTGTCATTTTGTAGAGAATATCTAAAAATATCTCCTTTGGATAGAGAATATCTTAAAATATCCTTAATTGGAGAGAATCTCTCATGTTTCCTTTCTTTTGGGAGAGAATTTCTCAAGATATCTTTCTTTGTGAAAGAATCTCTCAAGTTCCCTCTCTTTTGGGAGATAATTTCTTAAAGAATCTTCTCTTTAGGAGAGAATATCTCAAATCTCCTTTCTTTTGGAAGAGTTGCTAATTTTTACCAGTTACCTCTTAGCTTTTCTCCTTGTTTCCTCTTTTGGTTTGCTCACTTTTATAAAAGCAAGATGAGGTTGGATCTCTTGCTCTTATTGCTTTCTTTTTGCAAAAGTCTTCAAGAGTGCTCCAAGATCAAGAACTCTTCTTCTTCAAGGATCTTTAAGTTTTTCTTCTTCTCCATCATTGGCTTCAAGTAAGTCTTCTCTTTCAAGAAAACTCCATTGTAGTAGTAGGACGGTAAAAAAAGCACTTTTCTTTTCTCTTTTTTTTTCTCTCTTTTTTTGTTCAGCACGTATTTTTTTTCACCTGTTTCGTTTTTTTTTTTTTGCACACATTTATTTTTCTTTTTTTTTTGGGCCGTACGGATCTGGTCGTACGGCCACGTGGCAGTGGGCCACGGCCTGCGGGGCAGTCCTTTTTTTTTTTTTTTTTAGGAGCTTTCTTTCTCTTTTTGTTTTTGTCGCTCACCATGATAATGCGGTTCATGCAAATCAAGATGTTCATGCATTTTTTTTAAGCATCAAGCAAAAGGCTGGGATTTCTAGGTCAAGTCTGCATGAATTTTGACTTGGACAAAGTTTGATTAGTTTTAAGCAAGTTGGGTTGGAATTGGTCAAATTTGGTCAAGGGTTTCCTAACATCTAATGTATGACGACTTTCTTTCTATGCATGGTTTTTGGTAAGTTGGATTGGAAACATGATAATGCATACCTGAAAGTCTTTTGCAAGTTTTGAGATTTGGAGCTCGCAGCAATGTTGAGCCCTTTCTTAGTCTTGCGGGGCCTTTGAGGAGCTTTGTAAGTTTTTGGAGTCTGGAGCTCGTAGCAAAGTATAGCCCTTTTCCATTCTTGCAGAGATTTGAGATGACTGGCTTGATCCCGCAATAATGTTTGAGCTCGAGTCTTCTTTGAGAATCCTCCATTGACTATGAGCTCGCAATGATGTTAAGCTCTTCTTTAAGCTTCCTATCTCTTTCAGGGTGCTTTCCTGTCATTTCGATGATTGATTTTTTTTTCTTTTCCATCCTTTGCAGGTAGTTCCTCCAGAACGAACAAGGGTAAGGGTCTGTTACAGACGCATCTCGCCGGTCTGCCAGATATCCTAATGCGGCCGTACAACAGGCTTGGGAGAGGGTCCAGTATGTTGAGAGGAACTCGGAAGAGTGCGACTCCCTCAACCGTGATGAGATGAGACATCAATTGATCTCTCTCAAGGATGAGGAGTTTTACAAGATTATGGTAAGCAACCGTCCTTGGGTCATGGACGATCAGAGCATTGTGCCCAAGCCTACCTTTTTCTTTGGTGATGCAGTCCCTGACGACCTGACGTACCAAAGAAGGTGCTTTCAATTCTCTTATGTAAGACCCCTGTTGGAAGTAGGTGGGCCTCGTGGATAGATTTTCAAAACTTTTTGACCCACTTGACTCAGGGATCAAGTATCCAGAATCCCATAAACCTTATCCAGGATGCAATCCCTCTTTCTCATCAATCATGTACAACAATATAACCTTTCTAGAAGATAGAAATCAATAACTATATGCAACAAAATAATCTACCACAAGAGGAGAAGCAGATTATACCTTTGGAGCCCGGTAGTGCTCTAATCGAGGAGAAGATAATCAACTAGAACAAGAACTCTTCGTGAAGCAGTTAGAGATCTCCAAGACCTTGTTGTCTTACACACTATGACCCTCTATCAGTTCTCTTTTCTCAAGAAGATGGGTGGGATCTCCAAGAGAAAACCCTACTAAAAACTCTAAGGAACTAGAAGAGAACTAGAAGAGAGAGAAGATGAGAAAATTGTGCAACACTTGCACAAATAAAGAGAGCTGGGCCTGAATCAATGTGTAGAACGTCCAAGGGAGTTTATTCCCTTATTTATAGCCCTCATCACTCCTCTTTTAACTCTCTTACTAATTTGTATTAGAAGTCACACTCCACACAAATTAGTAGCTTACTATTACCAATATTAGAAGTCCCACTTCAAATGGAAATAGTAAATTTCTAATTCCTTCCTTTTAGAGCTCGAGTAAGATTAGTAACTTTCTAATAACTTGGGTTAGCGTGGGGAACACTAGGGATTCCTTAGAAAGCCGACTCCAACTGGGACTCGTGACCCCACTTCTCATGTGCAATCCGGGTCCACAGTTTATTGCAAATAACACCACTGTATAAATGCAATTGTACTCCAGCCTTAGGAATAAATTACAATGAAGACCCTAAACTTCCAAATTACCACAAGTAGGCCCCTCTATCACTATACATGGGTTAATTGGAATAAATCTGTCACATCCAATCTTAGATCAACATCTTATTATCCTTGAGCCCCAATTAATCACAGGGATCATCAGTACCATGTAAGTAACTCTTAATCGAGATGGGTGCGCACTTACTAATGATAAATCCATTAATAGGCACAAGGGGATAATATAGATAGATTTCATCTTGATCATTGTATGTTCCCACAATCCTACTATCACGTACCCAAGACACCGAGGTGTTGACCTACAGTTGGCCTCACTCATTGGTGACTCAAAGCAAATGAATAGATAGAAACTTGAGTTCTTCAATGTCTCAGGATTAAGAGCCTATTGCTAGGGAATTATGAGAGCAGTCCTTAAATCGAGACAATATTTCAAAAGGTGCTTCTCATGGTCCTTCAATACATCCATTGCACCAGCACCGTGATGCAGAATCTTTCATTCTAATGATCGAGACAGATCACAATATCTCATAGTGATCAAATTGTTGCAACCTTGTCAGATGAGATGCTCAATCTCATTACTGGTTGTGAAGATATTTTTAAGTATAAGATTTGTGGTACACGTCTCCCATATGTGGATCTCATCCATATACATATATCACATCTAATATACTAATGGGACCCGTTTCTTCTCATGAACCATTATGTCATATGTATTGGTCATGTGCATTAAGTAATAAACAGCATTCATCTCATGAAAGGAAAGCATGATTTTATTGATAAATAAAGAAATTAATCAATTTATTAAATCAACTAATCAATTAAGACCACACAATCTCCCACTTAGGCTCAATGCCAGTCAGGGTTGCATCTCATGCCCATCCCGTCTACATGTTGCTCAAAGACTTTGGTAGTTAAAGGCTTTGTAAAGGGATATGCCAGATTGTCTGCAGAGGCTATCTTGTTAATAGCAATATCACCTCTCTGCACAATCTCTCTGACTAAATCATATTTCCTCTGTACATGCCTTTGGCTTTTATGGCTTATGGGCTCCTTGGACTGAGCGACTGCCCCACTGCTGTCACAGTAAACTGTGAGCGGCTGTCGTGCCAAAGGTACTACCCCAAGTTCCATAAGGAATCTCTTGAGCCGTACTGCTTCCTTAGCTGCTTCACAAGCCGCTACATGTTCAACCTCTGAGGTGGAATCAGCGATACATTCCTGTTTTATACTCCTCCAGCTGATAGCTCCACCACCAAGCATAAATACATAACCAGAGGTGGATTTTCTGGAATCCTTATCTGACATGAACTCAGAATCTGTGTATCCAACTGGAATCAGCTCATTACTGTCATAAATTAACATGTAATCTCTAGTCCTTCTCAAGTATTTGAGAATACACTTTACAGCAGTCCAATGTTCTGGTCCTGGGTTAGACTGATATCTGCTGACTAGGCCCACTGCATGACAGATATCTGGTCTAGTACATAGCATAGCATACATGAGGCTACCAACAGCCGAAGCGTATGGTATCGACCTCATCTGTTCCTTTTCCTCAGGCGTCTTAGGACACTGATCCTTGGAAAGGTGCACTCCATGCCTGAAAGGTGTAATACCCTTCTTGGAGTCCTGCATAGCAAACCGTACCAATACCTTATCTATGTATGCAGCTTGGGATAATCCAATCATCCTATTTTTCCGGTCTCGATGAAGTTTGATCCCTAGGATGTAGCTAGCTTCTCCCAAGTCCTTCATATCAAAAGTCTTGGCCAACCAAACTTTTACCGTTGATAACATTCCCACGTCTTTCCCAAGGAGTAGGATGTCATCGACATATAAAATCAGAAAGACTACCCTATCACCTTCACTTTTCGTGTACACACATGACTCATCCGGATTTTGACAAAAACCAAATGACTTGATTGCCTGGTCAAAACGGATGTTCCAGCTTCGGGATGCCTGCTTCAGTCCCTAAATAGACTTTTACAGCTTTTAAACCTTTTGCTCTTGGTTTTTAGCTACAAAACCGTCTGGCTGCACCATATAGATGTCTTCCTCAAGATGGCCATTGAGAAATGCCATTTTGACATCCATTTGCCAAATCTCATAATCGAGATGAGCCTCAATGGATAAGAGTATCCAGATGGACTTGAGCATAGCTACCGGCGAGAAGGTTTCCTCATAATCGATACCCTTTTTTTTAGTATACCCTTTCGCAACAAGCCTGGCCTTAAATGTCTCCACTCTACCATCTGGTCCTTTCTTTCTCTTGTAGACCCACTTGCACCCAATAGGTTTAATATTGGCAGGCAAGTCCACAAGTGTCCAGACTTGATTGGAGTACATAGACTCCATCTCAGCTTTGATAACATTTTCCCAACGCCCCGAATCTATGTCATTAATTGCTTCATCATAGTTACAGGGATCTTGTTCCGGTTCTTTCGGAACTGCCTCGTAAGACTCTCCCAAGAATGAGAACCTGTAAGGGGTTTTGACAATCATCCCACTACGACGAGGCACTGGTGTAACTACTAGGTCTGGTAAGGGCGGTTCTTCCTCAAGTTCGGTCATACTTGGATTTGGAATTGTTTGCTCTTGAATTTCTTCCAGGATCACCTTTTCTAAAGATTTCCGGTCCATCATATAATCTTCCTCCAAAAAAATTGTATTAGTGCTCACAAGCACTTTCTGCTCTCTGGGATTATAGAATAATCAACCTTTAGTTCCTTTAGGGGACGTTTGTTTTTTTCATTTACATATGTAATTGAATCACATGGGTAATGGATACACAAAAATCATGTTTGTTTGGTGTGATTTTGATTCACATGTGTAAAATAATTGTGTAAATGGTGTGAAAGATGGCCCTTTTTGTGCATTGCATTTTCACACTGCACTGTTACCAGGCGGAGTGCTATAGTGCCTCACTGAGCAGTCCGCCTTTTTCTTTTTTTGGGCCCCACTTGTAACATCCGGACCATTCATTCTCTTAAGAAGCTCAAACATGGCCATGTGTCCAATTCTCAACCGTTGATGATGCATGGAGGTTGAGATATGATCAACATAATCACAGCCGTTGGATTAATCTATTGTTACTAACATATAGCAGTCCGCCTTTTATGATTTTTTTTATTTTTCTGGGACCCATCTGTAAAATCAGGACCGTTCATATTCTTCAGAAGCTCAACCACGACCATGTGTCCAATTTTCAACCGTTGATGATGCATGGAGGTTGAGATATCATCAAACAATATACAACCTATTGTTACTAACATACCCAGTCCGCCTTTTATGATTTTTTTAATGTTCTGGGCCCCACCTGTAAAATCAGGACCGTTCATATTCTTCAGAAGCTTAAACACGGTCATGTGTCCAATTTTCAACTATTGATGTTGCTTGGATGTTGAGATATCATCAAACAATCTACAACTTATTCATAGATTCACATGTGACATGTTATGCTAGTAACAAACAGTGGAATTTGATCCACATGTGAGTCATTTACATATGCAAATGACACACAAGTGGGTCATTTACACATGTGAATCACTTTCACATGAAACAAACGACCCCTTAGGATATCCTACAAGCGTGCATACTTCCGACTTCGCTTCCAACTTATCCGTCTTAACCTTTAGCACATGTGCCGGACAACCCCAAATGTGTAAATGTTGTAGACTAGGGTTTCGCTTGGACCATAACTCCTGGGGAATCTTAGGTACAGACTTAGATGGTACGATGTTTAGTATGTACATTGCAGTATCCAAGGCGAATCCCCAAAAGGATATAGGTAATCCTGAGAAACTTAGCATAGACCTAATCATATCTAAAAGAGTCTTATTCCTTCTTTTTGCTACTCCATTCTGTTGAGGCATACCAGGAGCAGACAACTGGGATAGAATCCCATTTTCTTATAAGTATCCCATAAAATCAACAGAGAGATATTCCCCTCCTCGATCTGATCGAAGAGTCTTGATACTCTTACCTAATTGATTTTCCGCTTCCTCTCGAAACTCTTTGAACTTTTCAAAAGCCTCGGACTTGCGGTGCATAAGGTATATGTATCCATATCTTGAGTAATCATCTGTGAAAGTGATGAAATACTCATATCCTCCTCTTGCCCTGACATTAATGGGTCTACACTGAAAGTCCTTGGGATCCTAACCCTAGAGGGGGGGGGGGTGAACAGGGTGAGCTACAATTGTGACCAATATAAATCAATTTTAACTTCTTAACAAAAACTAGTCACATGTGATGATTAATCAAACAATATGCGGAGGCTAATATAAACAATCACCACAAAAGCAAGCACCACAACACCAAGGTTTATAGTGGTTCGGCCTCAATGCCTACATCCACTACCGGCTTGTGATCCAATCACCCCACCGGATTTCCACTATTTATGCTTTTCAATAGGCTAAGCAATAACCTTTACAATATGCTTTTCAAGGCTTAG
Organism: Cinnamomum chago; assembly: GCA_038049695.1. Taxonomy (NCBI): domain Eukaryota; kingdom Viridiplantae; phylum Streptophyta; class Magnoliopsida; order Laurales; family Lauraceae; genus Cinnamomum; species Cinnamomum chago. The sequence goes on along the minus strand of CP142455.1, from coordinate 44,289,427 downwards.
CAATAACCTTTACAATGATGTTTTTCAAGGCTTAACATCAACCTATACACTATGCTTTTATAGGCTAAGCAATAACCTCTTGAACCATAGGTTGGTTATCTCACTAAGTTAGTGTCTATAATACACTTGATGGAGATTCAATTAAGCTCATTACAATGCCTCTTAATTAGGCAGATATGGAAGTGAAAAACTAATACACACTCACACTATGAATGCAAAGATGAAAGTACATGAAGTGTGTGTGTGTGGTCCTCAATCATTTTGAAAATGAAAGCTCATAAATGTATGCCTAAGGCTTTTGAAAGTTTTAGCTCATAAAACATTTATGATTGAGGATAGAATGCAAGTCACATGTTAAAAGAAACAACTTGTTAATGATGTCAAAGATACACAAGTTGTATGAAATTAATTAGTTCTAAACATGTGATGCATAAGGATGTCAATCAAATCAACAATGAAGCTCAAAACATAAAAATAGATTTGATTGAAAAGAGAGGACAAATCATATGTAATTATAAATACAACTTGAAAGTGATATACCTATCAAAGTAAGGCAAGTTGTGAAACTTTAAAACAATAATACACATATGATTTGTAAGGATGTTGAATCCAAAACATAAGATACATTTGAAAAAGATTTTCTTATGATGGAAAAACAACAACCAAAGATTCAACTAAGTATATGAATCATGTTACATATTTCATTAACATGATCTACTTAGATTTACCAAAGATAAAGTACTACTTGGATTGAATCAAATGGTGATGCATCCAAAACAATAGATCTATTCAAAGTATAAAACATGCTAAGGATACAACACATCATAGTTTATCATGTTACTAAAGATTTACCAATGATAAAACAAAACATGAAAACATATGATTTGTAAAGAAGTTGAGTCCAAAACATAAGATAGTTTTGAAAGTGATTTTCTTATGATGGAAAACAACAACCAAAGATTCAACCAAGTATATGAATCATGTTACATATAATTTCAAAGGTTCTTTCATTAACATGATCTCCTTAGATTTACCAAAGATTAAGTACTACTGGATTGAATCAATGGTGATGTATCCAAAACAATAAATCAATTCAAAACATAAAACATGTTAAGGACACAACACAAACATAGTTTATCATGCTACAAATGATTTACCAAAAATAAAACAAAGCATGAAAACATATGATTAAGGAAAGTAAAGCCTACTTGGTGATTTAACTTCATTAATCCAAGCTTTAGCTTTCCTAATGCTCCCCTTCATCCCTTGGTTCTTTTCCCTTGAATATGCCTCAAAACCTCTCAAGGAGGGGCTTAAAATTCCCAACTTTTGGCAAAGGAAAGAACTCATATTTATAGCAAAAAGTGCCCAACGGCTAGTCCTCGGTCGACCTGCAAACAGGTCTCGGTCGACCGGGATCACATAACGGTCAAATTTCTGACCGTTGGAGTACTGTGACCCTGACGGCCTGCAGTGTTCCCGGTCGACCGAGACCCCTGGGCCGGTCGACCGGCCACACTGCAGGGACCAAAACATTCCAACTTTTGCAATTTACAAAGTTTTTCTTGGTGGAACTTTGGGCCATTTAATAAAGCTTAAAAACATGTTTTAAATCATTCTAAGGGTTTTAAAACATGAACCATAAAAATCCTAAAACATTTTGAAAGATTTAAAACTCATAGGCTAGCTTGATTTTCTAAAACTCTTTTCAAATCAAATGCATCCAAGATTAAAAACAAAACATGCATGTTTAAAACAAGATTTCAAGTTTTTATAAATCAATGAATATGTGTGTAAATCATATGATGCTAGAATGATTATGCATCCATCAAATTGCAATCTACAAAATTCCTAACAATCTCCCCCTTTGCAATTTGATGGCAACACACTCACCACTGAAAAAACACACCAAGTCTTCAGCTCCCCCTCAGCTGGACAAGTCTTGAAATCTTCTTGGATGCTTTTCTTAGCTTGGGCTCTTTTCTTTTCTTCATTCTTCATGATGCTTGGAGCTTGATCATTCTTCATTCTTTATTTCTTTAGCCAAGCATCTTCTTTAGCTTCCAAGCTTTCTTTCTTCTATTTGCTCTCCCCCTTTGACCATGCCTCTTTCTCCCTTTGGCAAGGTATGTATTCTCTCCCCTTGTGGAAGATCATACAAAACCTCCCCTTAGGAAGCTTGGAAATTCTCTTCACCCTTTTGAGAACTTGCATACTTTCTCCCCCTTTGCCATTAAATTGCAAAGGTACCTACACACATGAAACAAGGAAAATACCTTTAGTAGCACCTGTTAACAAAAGAAATCGAAAGTGAATTACATAACAGGCTATCATGTGTGGAATTTATCTCTAAGGGCTCAAAGGCAATCCAAGGGTTAATTTGATCAAAACTAATACTTCCTATGAAGGTTTACACTCCCCCTCAATCCATTCTCTCCTTTTTTCAAACATTTGACAAAGATTTAACTATTAGAAGCAAGAAGAAGATGGTTTAACCAAATGAGGGTCAACTTCAAGGAAAGGATTAGATTCATTTAACTATAAGGCTCAATATGATTAAATTACCAAAAGAAAGCAAGGTCAAGTGAGAAAAGCAATCATGGGTACCAATTGGAAAAACAAAGAATACCAATTGAGATTTAAAGATAAGTCTATTAAACACAATCACTCTAAAATGGATTTAAAAATATAACTATTAAGATAAATCCAAATTAGAGCTATCCATGATGCAATGGGGTTTACTAAACATAGCATCAATCAATATAACTTATGAAAATCATATGCTATGTAAGTTTTGAAATCATTTCATTCAAACAATAAATATGACTATTAAAGTGCAAGATGAGTTAAATGAAATTCAAACATGAAGCCAACCTCAACTAATAACCAACCAATATTATGAACACATAAACATGGTGGTCATGAGATATACCTATATGAGCAAGAGAGGTGGCAATCATGAAAATTATGATGCTAATGGTGTGTGACATGGAACAAATATATAAGTATCAAGTTCAATCCAATGTTCAGAAGGTCTATCACATTCACAAGAAATCAAATCAATCTGAAATTATACCAATTAAAACCAATTGAATTTGACAACATGAAAAAGAGCAAGGATGTGACAAACACAAAATTCCATCAAGCATCATAAATGGATATTCATCACTATTAAAGATATGACTATAGAGCATAGTGATGAACAAGGCAAATTGCAATGCAAAAGGATATGACTTGGTAATGCATGCAATTTCCAAAGTGACTAAATCATATGAATTCAACTACTAAGATATCCATCAACCATCTAGAAATATGAGGAATAGATTTCAAAGAGTTTCGTATGATCAAGAACACTACTATGAAGTTGAAACATGTATAAGGATGATATCACTTAGAGAAAATACATGAATCAACATCATAACCATCCAAAAAAAAATATGACTAAAGAGCAAAGAGGATGGATTTTAGTTCTAGTATGGTTTCTACAAATGTAATAAATAACACAAACATACATAGAACGATTTGACATTTGCATAGAGAGGATTAATCAACATTCAAGATCTAACTCATACCAATCATCAAAAAGGAATATAACTATTTAAGCACAAGAAGGTATGAAGTTAAGGGTATCAATCTATCATGCAACATCTCCACTCTTAGCAAATGTACTAAGCTTACAATGCAATGGAAAATGGATATGAGGTTTAAACCAAATGAACTTAGCACATAAAATCACATATGTACTTAAAAAGCTCAAAAACAAGATTTTACTATAAAGCACATAAACAATCATCAAAATGCATTAATGAGAATATACCAAGTTAGGCACAAACATGCAAATCAATGAAACCATATCCAACCAAGCAATGTAAGACATCAAAATCAATTTGCATAAAGAATGTAACTAAATGAGCAAAGATGCAAATTGTTTGTAAAAAATATTTCCTTTCAAATGATATAACCATAATTAGGCACAAATAAATTCAAGGAAAATGCTTCTAGAAATACAACCAACAAAGCTTAGAACATTTTCCAAAGTTTCTCAAATCACTTCAATATTTGAAATTCCAATAAAGAATCATTTAGAATTAAGAGCAAGTGATTTTGAAAAACAAGAAGTGTACTATTGTAAATTTTCAAATTGTAAAACAATAGACACTCTCAAAGTTTCCATACCAAGAGATATAACTTTGAAAAATCAATGGAAAACTTAAATAGCTTCAAATCATTTGATATACAAAAAGGATCTAACTATGACATTCATCAAATGATTTTCCAACATCAATTGATCATGAAAAATTTAGCTATGAAAGCATTTGAAATCACAATCAATTGATCATGAATAGATAAGCACAACAAGAGATATAACTATATGAACACAATGCAAATCCATCATGAAAGTATTGCAATCAAAGGATTTTGAAAACCATGAGATATAACTTAAAAGTTCATGAAGACAAAATCAAATGATCACAAAGAAACATTGCATTTTAAAAGATGTGACTTAAAAGAAACAAAATGCAATTGTAACATGACCAACAAATAGATATAACTAAAAAGAATAGGTTGGTCTAGGGAGGTTCAAGGCCTTAAGGTTATTCTAAATGTGTACCAATGAAGATTCACCTAAGGTCTTGAAAAGGATGTCCTTGAGAGATCACTTAGAGGACTCACCAACTCTTAAAGATATAACTTGGAAAAATCTTAGAGTGGTGCAAAGAGGCTAGGGGAAAAATCATTTTCAAACATAGTGGAAATCTTTAAAAAGATATGCAATAAAACACAACACTAGGGTTCTAATCTAGCAAGGATCAACTCCGGGTTGTTAAGCCCTAAAATGGAGTAACCCGCTTTGATTCCACTTGTAAGTCCTGGGGGTTCGAACCCTAGAGGGGGGGGGGGGGGTGAATAGGGTGAGCTACAATTGTGACCAATATAAATCAATTTTAACTTCTTAACAAAAACTAGTCACATGTGATGATTAATCAAACAATATGCGGAAGCTAATATAAACAATCACCACAAAAGCAAGCACCACAACACCAAGGTTTATAGTGGTTCGGCCTCAATGCCTACATCCACTACCGGCTTGTGATCCAATCACCCCACCGGATTTCCACTATTTATGCTTTTCAATAGGCTAAGCAATAACCTTTCCAATATGCTTTTCAAGGCTTAGCAATAACCTTTACAATGATGTTTTTCAAGGCTTAACATCAACCTATACACTATGCTTTTATAGGCTAAGCAATAACCTCTTCAACCATAGGTTGGTTATCTCACTAAGTTAGTGTCTATAATACACTTGATGGAGATTCAATTAAGCTCATTACAATACCTCTTAATTAGGCGGATATGGAAGTGAAAAACTAATACACACTCACACTATGAATGCAAAGATGAAAGTACATGAAGTGTGAGTGTGTGGTCCTCAATCATTTTGAAAATGAAAGCTCATAAATGTATGCCTAAGGCTTTTGAAAGTTTTAGCTCATAAAACATTTATGATTGAGGATAGAATGCAAGTCACATGTTAAAAGAAACAACTTGTTAATGATGTCAAAGATACACAAGTTGTATGAAATTAATTAGTTCTAAACATGTGATGCATAAGGATGTCAATCAAATCAACAATGAAGCTCAAAACATAAAAATAGATTTGATTGAAAAGAGGGGACAAATCATATGTAATTATAAATACAACTTGAAAGTGATATACCTATCAAAGTAAGGCAAGTTGTGAAACTTTAAAACAATAATACACATATGATTTGTAAAGATGTTGAATCCAAAACATAAGATACATTTGAAAGAGATTTTCTTATGATGGAAAAACAACAACCAAAGATTCAACCAAGTATATGAATCACGTTACATATTTCATTAACATGATCTACTTAGATTTACCAAAGATAAAGTACTACTTGGATTGAATCAAATGGTGATGCATCCAAAACAATAGATCTATTCAAAGTATAAAACATGCTAAGGATACAACACATCATAGTTTATCATGTTACTAAAGATTTACCAATGATAAAACAAAACATGAAAACATATGATTTGTAAAGAAGTTGAGTCCAAAACATAAGATAGTTTTGAAAGTGATTTTCTTATGATGGAAAACAACAACCAAAGATTCAACCAAGTATAGGAATCATGTTACATATAATTTCAAAGGTTCTTTCATTAACATGATCTACTTAGATTTACCAAAGATTAAGTACTACTTGGATTGAATCAATGGTGATGTATCCAAAACAATATATCAATTCAAAACATAAAACATGTTAAGGAGACAACACAAACATAGTTTATCAAGCTACAAATGATTTACCAAAAATAAAACAAAGCATGAAAACATATGACTAAGGAAAGTAAAGCCTACTTGGTGATTTAACTTCATTAATCCAAGCTTTAGCTTTCCTAATGCTCCCCTTCATCCCTTGGTTCTTTTCCCTTGAATATGCCTCAAAACCTCTCAAGGAGGGGCTTAAAATTCCCAACTTTTGGCAAAGGAAAGAACTCATATTTATAGCAAAAAGTGCCCAACGGCTAGTCCTCGGTCGACCTGCAAACAGGTCTCGGTCGACCGGGATCACATAACGGTCAAATTTCCGACCGTTGGAGCACTGTGACCCTGACGGCCTGCAGTGTTCCCGGTCGACCGGGACCCCTAGGCCGGTCGACCGGCCACACTGCAGGGACCAAAACATTCCAACTTTTGCAATTTACAAAGTTTTTCTTGGTGGAACTTTGGGCCATTTAATCAAGCTTAAAAACATGTTTTAAATCATTCTAAGGGTTTTAAAACATGAACCATAAAAAGCCTAAAACATTTTGAAAGATTTAAAACTCATAGGCTAGCTTGATTTTCTAAAACTCTTTTCAAATCAAATGCATCCAAGATTAAAAACAAAACATGCATAAATAAAAACTTTTACAACTCTTAAAAACAATGCATGTTTAAAACAAGATTTCAAGTTTTTATAAATCAATGAATATGTGTGTAAATCAAATGATGCTAGAATGATTATGCATCCATCAAATTGCAATCTACAAAATTCCTAACATACACACATCAGTATGCACTAATTCATAAGACCTAGCCTCAAGTGCCAAAGTTTTGTTGGATTAGATGAATGTGACTTCCTCTTCAATGATGGTCTATTAATTTTTTCAGTATCATGTTTCTCATACATTGTGGGAGTTAACAAATAAAGCCCATTGGTTACCTTGCTAGAACATATAAAATTACCATTCCTCTTTATGACAACTTCAGCACCAAAAGTAATGGAATAATTATTATTCACAAAACTAGAAATTGAAATTAAATTCCGCCGTAAAGACGATACATATAATGTATCTGACAAAACCAATTTATTGTTTGAAAAACATAAAGTAACAACTCCCACTGAAACAGCCTTCACCTTAGCGTCAAATCCTAGGTTGACAATGATTTCTCCGTCACTAAGCCTCCTGGTTTCCCTGAATCCCTGCAACGAATTACATATATGATTAGTTGCCCCGGAGTCTACACACCAAGATTCTAAAGTACCAGTTACAAAATTAACTTCAGAAATAAGTGACTCAATCATACCTGAGGTCTTCTTCTTAGACAGATATTCTAGACAATTCCTTTTCCAATGTCCTGTCTTACCACAATGGAAACACTTTCCTTTTGACCCTGAACCCTTATCCTTGGCCACACCACCATTAGAACCATTCTCCACTTTAGGACCTTTCAGAACTGATTTCTTTTTGCCTTTTCGCCCTTTGCCTTTCGGCTTGGACCTGGCATCTGACTTTTCTGTCACTACGGCAGTTGGCTTCTTCTTCATAATCCCTTCAGTTACCACCAGCTGGCTAGACAACTTTGCCAGAGTCAAATTCACCTTATTCATATTATAATTAACCTTTAAATTGTTGAATGACTCTGGTAGCGACTCAAAGATTATGTCGATTTCCAATTCTGCATCAATCGCAGCTCCCAGTACATCTAACTCATTTAATGAGTCCATCGTTTTCAACATGTGTTCCTGTACTGATGTTCCTTCAGCCATCTTCGTGCTAATGAGCACCCTCATAGCTGCCTGCCTAGCAGGCTTGCCCTGTTCCGCAAACATCTCCTTTAAGTTCGATATAATATCGTATACAGTCTTATAGGATTAATGTTGGTGTTGCAAAACACTAGTCATGGATGCAAGAATATAACATCTGGCCATCTCATCGTCTTTGGCCCATTTGGTGTAAAGTTCATTTTCTTCTTCCGATGCATCCGGGCCAGGCTCATCAAGGGGGGTTTTGGTAAGGACATATTTGTTAGTTTTATGGTCACAATACCAGTATATGATGAATAAATTGATTAATTTCTTTATTTATCAATATATATTATTGCTTTCCTTTCATGAGATGAATGGTGTTTTATTACTAGTTTGCACATAACTAATACGAATGACATAATGGTTCATGAGATGAACCGGAGTCCACAAGTATACTAGATGTAATACATGTGTATGAATGAGATCCACATACAGGAGACATATATTGCAAATCTTATACTTAAATATCTTCACTACCAGTGATGAGACTGGGCATCTCATCTGACAAGGTTGCAGCACTTTGATCACTAAGAGATAGTGTGATTTGTCTCGATCATCGGAATGTAAGATTTTGAATCATGGTGCTGGTACATTGGATGTATTGAAGGACCATGAGAAGCACCTTATATACATTGTCTTTACTTTAAGGTTGGCTTTCATAATTCCCTAGCAATAGGCTCATATTCCTGAGACATTAATGAACTCAAGTTTCTATCTATTCATTTGCTTTGAGTCACCAATGAGTGAGGCCAATTGTAGGTCAACACCTCGGTGATTTGGGTACGTGGTAGTAGAGCTGTGGGAACATTCAATGGTCAAGATGGAATCTATCTTTAATATCCCCTTGTGCCAATTAATGATTTATCATTGGTAAGTGCGCACCCATTCCAATTAAGAGTTAATTGGATCGGTACCAAATGATCGTTATAATTAATTGGGGCTCAAGGATAATAAGATATGGATCTAATTTGGTGGACAGGTCCAATTGATCCATGGATATAGATGGAGGGGTCTACTTGTGGTAATTGGGAAGTTTAGGGTCTTCATTGTAATATATTCCTAAGATTGGAGTGCAATTGCATTTATATAGTGGAGTTATTTGCAATTAATTGTGGGCCCGGATTGCACATGAGATGTGGGGTCGGGTGTTCCAGTTGGAGCCAGCTTTCTAAGGAATCCCTAGTGGTCCCCACGCTAGCCCAAGATATTAGAAAGATACTAATTATAGTAGAACTCTAAAATGAAATAAAAAGTTACTATTTCTATTTGAAGTGAGACTTCTAATAGTGGTAATAGTAAGTTACTAATTATTAATGGAAGTGAGACTTCTATTTTAATTAGTAAAAGAGGAAGTTACTAATCATATTTGAAGTAAGACTTCTAATTGTGATTTAGTAATCAACTAATTGTTTTGGAAGTAAGACTTCTATTTCAATTAGTAAGAGGAGGTTGCTTAAGTGTTATAAAAGGAGAAAGAGGAGGCTTGGATGTCCCATGCATTGATTCCACCTAGGGATTCACGCCCATCATCATCTTCCTCTCTTATGCAAGTTGTTGCATATCACTTCCCTCTTCTAGTTTCTCTTCTTGTTTCCTCTAGGGTTTTTCTCTTGGAGATTCCACCATCTTCTTGAGAAAAGAGAATCTGATACGGGTCATAGCGTGGAAGATCAAAAGGTGTTGGAGATTCTAATTTGATTAGTGAAGGTGTTCATCATCAAAGAAAAAATTCAAATTCTCCATTAGAGCACAAATAAGCTCCAAAGGTATAATCTACATCCTTGTATGTTGTGGATTTCGTGGTTGCATGTTTAGGTGTTGTTGTCTATCTTCTAGATAGGTTATATTGATGTACATAATTTATGAGTTTGAGGGATTGCATCCTAGATTGGGTTTATTGCCTTCCAGATAGTTGATCCCTGCATCAAGTGGGTCAAAAGTTTTTGAAACCTATCTGAATGGCCCACCTATTTTCCAACAATATTTATAACCTGAGGCGGTCAAGACAATATCCAGGTTCCGTTTCCAGTCTACATAGTTGGGTCCCACCAACTTATTCTGGTTGAGGATGGTCGCAAGTGGATTGAAAGTATTTGAATTCATGCTTGAAAAACTGTAGCACAAAACCATACATTCAATTAATGAATTTAAATGACATTAGGGTTTTGTATTCTACCAAATTTATGTGGGAATCCTCATAACCACTAAATTTAGAATACGTCGGAATCTCAATCCCCGGGGTATGCCTCCTTGGGGAGTGCAAATACCCACTAGTTTCGTGCGGATCAAAGTTGATCAAAACTAGGATTAAGACTAACTATCCATGATCCCCTTCATTCATTATTATCTAGGTATCTCATACCAAATAATGAATGACTCTCGATTAGCTTCGGTTTCTAAAATACATGAGGCAAATCCTTGGGGATACTACATCATTATTTTATTTAAGTGTGACCCACCAACTAACATTGCATTACAACCGTTGCGGGCAGCTCCTCCTTAGGGAGTGGGCCCCCACCCTGTCTCACCAACACTATCCATAGGAGATCCATATCCAGTAACCGGACAAGTAAAGGCCCTCCGTGGGGAACAACTATTCTCTAGATGGTGCGAGGCTCATACTTTCCTTACAATGGACCTATGGTGGAAAACCATGGGGATTTCTTAATATAAATGCCTCGCTCGCACTTAATATTTTAGAATTGGGGATTTCCTTTTAGGTATTTAGGCCCACAAATATAGATATCAAATCATCTCATGATATGACCAGTGATTGGTTCCAAGTCAAGTTATTTTATGGAAAGTCTAATTTCTTAAGTTAGTGTTACCAATGGATCCATTTCATGGGCCCACCAACTCTAATTAGAACTCTTTCCAAAAATTAATTTGATTTGACCAATTTTGGTAACTGCTATGTTTGGATTAGATTTGGAGACTATCTAAATCAAGAATTCATCCATAAATTGGAAGTGCTAAAATTAGAAACTAGTCCTCTCCTCCACATGGCCCATGCGGAATAGACTTCTTGGACTTCTAGACTTTCCAAAACTTTGGGATTCCTCAAACACTTTAGGCATCACCAAAAGGCTTTTGGTAATCTTCAAACTCTTTGATTAGGAGTCCAACTTTACTTTCCTTCCTCGTCTCGGACATTGCCAGAATTTAAAATTTAGAAAAATTAAATAAATTCCTATGCCTCAATTATGAGACTTACATGGTAATCTAAACATGAAAATAAAATGGCTATAGGGAAACTCACCATGCATTACCCTTTCACAGGAAACGAAGGAAACCATGATGCCCGTTACACTTAGCCTCAAATAAACCAATAACCATAAAAAGAAAGTAAAAGACTTGTGGGCCATATGGAGAGGACATTATTACCTGCAAGTTAGTATCTCATACAACAAAGCATCTCACAAAACCAGGTTACCAAACCACAATGGAAAAACAAGATGCCAAAGGTTGCCACCCTTTTGATACATGCACTTCGTAGAGGAGGTCCGGGGCTATCCCCTGACGGGGGTCGAGCTGCCCGGTCAGCTTGCGAGGGCCCAGGGGGCAGCGCACCCGGACCAAAAAATTCGGATCAAAGAATAAAATGATATTGTGTTCCCGGTCAACCACCCAGAGGGCTCGGTCAACCGACCCTACAGGCACTCGGTCGACCGAGCGCGGGGCCAGGTCGACCCGTTTGACGAAGGCAGAAAATTAGGTTTTTTCAATTCGAGTCCAAACACCTCCAAAACACTTTTGAAGGCTCTCAATGGCATCCTACCATCCTTCCATCATAATTAAACCCTTTTGTGACTATCCAAACATGTATTTACTGCATAAAGTAAACAAACTCAATCATAACTGATCCTTACATAGCCCTAGGTCTATCCTCTTCGCATCTCATGCAACGATTAGATCTAGATCGCTGATCTAACATGATTAGAGATGAGGTATGGCTTTGATACCAATTGTTGGAAGTAGGTGGGCCTCGTGGATAGATTTTCAATACTTTTTGACCCACTTGACTCAGGGATCAAGTATCCAGAAGCCCATAAACCATATCCAGGATGCAATCCCTCTTTCTCATCAATCATGTACAACAATATAACCTATCCAGAACATAGAAATCAATAACTACGTGCAACAAAATAATCTACCATAAGAGGAGAAACAAATTATACTTTTGGAGACCGGTAGTGCTCTAATCGAGGAGAAGACAATCAACTAGAACAAGAACTCTTCTTGAAGCAATTAGAGATCTCCAAGACCTTGTTGTCTTCCACGCTATGACCCTCTATCAGATCTCTTTTCTCAAGAAGATGGGTGGGATCTCCAAGAGAAAACCCTACTAGAAACTCTAAGGAACTAGAAGAGAACTAGAAGAGAGAGAAGATGAGAAAATTGTGCAACACTTGCACAAATAAAGAGAGCTGGGCGTGAATCAATGTGTAGAACGTCCAAGGGTGTTTATTCCCTTATTTATAGCCCTCATCACTCCTCTTTCAACTCTCTTACTAATTTGTATTAGAAGTCACACTTCCACACAAATTAGTAGCTTACTATTACCACTATTAGAAGTCCCATTTCAAATAGAAATAGTAACTTTCTAATTCCTTCCTTTTAGAGCTCGAGTAAGATTAGTAACTTTCTAATATCTTGGGCTAGTGTGGCGACCACTAGGGATTCTTTAGAAAGCTGGCTCCAACTAGGACACGCGACCCCATATCTCATGTGCAATCCGGGCCCACAGTTAATTGCAAATAACACCACTATATAAATGCAATTGCACTCCATTCTTAGGAATCAATTACAATGAAGACCCTAAACTTCCCAATTACCACAAGTAGGCCCCTCTATCAATATACATGGATTAATTGGAATAAATCTGTCCCATCCAATCTTAGATCCACATCTTATTATCCTTGAGCCCCAATTAATCACAGTGACCATCAGTGCCATCCAATTAACTCTTAATTGAAATGGGTGCGCACTTACTAATGATAAATCAATTAATTGACACAAGGGGATAATGTAGATAGATTCCATCTTGATCATTTCTTGTTCCCACAGTCCTACTACCACGTACCCAAGACACCGAGGTGTTAATCTACAGTTGGCCTCACTCATTGGTGACTCAAAGCAAATGAATGGATAGAAACTTGAGTTCATCAATGTCTTAGGATTGAGAGCCTATTGCTAGGGAATTATGAGAGCAGTCCTTAAATCGAGACAATATTTCATAAGGTGCTTCTCATGGTCCTTCAATACATCCAATGTACCAGCACCGTGATCCAGAATCTTTCATTCTAATGATCGAGACAGTTCACACTATCTCATAGTGATCAAAGTACTGCAACCTTGTCAGATGAGATACCCAGTCTCATCATTGGTTGTGAAGATATTTTTAAGTATAAGATTTGTGGTACACGTCTCCCGTATGTGGATCTCATCTATATACATATATCACATCTAATATACTAATGGGATCCGGTTCATCTCATGAACCATTATGTCATATGTATTGGTCATGTGCATTAAGTAATAAACACCGTTCATCTAATGAAAGGAAAGCATGGTTTTATTGATAAATAAAGAAATTAATCAATTTATTAAATCAACTAATGGATTGAGACCACACAATCTAACAACGTCGACCCGAGTGACCTCGATTAGCATTTATTAAGCTGTGTGTTCATTCTAAGCTTGATTAGTGATTTTGTCTAAGTCGGGTTTGGAGCCGTTTTTGAAATAGTTTTAGGGAAATTTTGAGTGCCATAGTGACTAGAGGGGCCCTTTAGGGGTTCCTTATATGATTTTACGTTTACTTGGGAGATTTTTCGGAATTGTTTTGAATTATATTTTTATCCCGTTTCATTTGTCTCGTTAATCTCGACAACTTTCATGTTGATCCTGTTCCTGTTCGAGACCCCGAAACTTGATTTCCTAGCCTTGAGGGCAAAATGGTCTTTTTACACTAAATCTGTATCCAAAACTTGATATCCCCGAAACCCGTGAAACATATACTTTTTGGAAACTAGATATTTCGGCGATCATTTCTTCCTTCTTTGTCGAATTCATCCGAGATCCCAAAAGACATGATTTTAGCCTGAAGAGTTTCTTAAGTGGTGGGACCCATTCTCATTGCTTATATAAGGAGAACCCATCTTCCATTTTCCTTTTTCTAGCACAAGCTTTAGCCTAGGGTTTTCTTGCAACTTTTCTCTTCTTCTTCTTGTTCTTTTCATCTCCTACCCACACCAAACTTACACCAACATCAAAATGGAGGTTATCATTCTCTTCCTCATCTTGAAGGCTACCTTTTGATACCATTTGTTGAGAAATCCACCAACTTTGAGACTCCCTTTGAGCTAACTCTTCCCATTTGAAGGTCATCCAAGTATGCAATCTTCTCCATCTTCTAAATTTGTATTCTTCTAGTCCTAGAGAAGCTCCATCTCCATTATTGTGAGTTCTATCTTCTTCATTCATTGTTTGACCCATTTTAGGGTTTGTTTTGGGGGTTTTTGCTTATAGCTTGGATTTTGATCTTGAGAAGTAATTAGAGACTCGGATTTGCTTGATTATAGACCAAAGGCAAGTGGATGATTAGATGTTTTGAGCTATAAATGATTTGATGAAATATAAGTGATTTTACTCATGTCTTTTTTTTTACTTGCATTGTTGAAATAAATGCTCATAATGAGTCTTCTTAGCTTGTTTAATCCTTACAAATGTTAGCATTTATGGCCTATCATTTAATGCTTTCAAGTGACTTTAGATGAATATTTGTGATTTGGTGGATTTTCCCCTCTTTTTGTGATTGATTGAGAATGGAAGGAAAGTGAGGGGATAAACGTAAGATGAAAGAGTGGAAGTGTGGAATGATGAATTGGAGGAGTCTTGGACTCATTTTATTGCAGGATTGTAGGGGGGATGATGTAAGGTTGGTTTAAGGGAGAAATGGGCTCAAATCAGAACACAGTGGGGCTTTTCCCGCACCTGGCGGTCAGCTAGCAGTCACCTGTCGGCGAGCCGCCTGGCGACTGGCGGCTAACCGCCAGCGGACCGAACCTTCGCGGTTACTTTTCCAGAAAGCATCTCTCTCTCCTGAACCAGCGATCAGCCCTGCGGTTAACCAGCGGCTAACCGCCGAATCCAGCGGCGGCTAACCGCACCATGACGGTTACTTTTCCAGAAAGCTGCAATTTACAAACCAACCGCGGTCAGCCAGTAGTTAGCCTCCGAATCCAGCGGCGGCTAACCGCCAGGGAACTGAAATTGCCCAGAAACATGGAAATGGAGAGAAATAAAGCGGACTTCCGTCCTAATAACTTGTGCACCCTTTTAGAGAATGATAGGGACTGTTCACTTGGAGATATGTTTGGAGCTCGTTCGAGAAAGAAACCACATCACAAAGACTCATTTAAAGTTTTGAAAATCCTAAAGTGTATAAGGAGCCCGGAATGTCTTCAAACTCAAGGAGTACCAAGTCATTATGACAATCGACATACGGGACCCCTATTCGCCTTAAATAAATCTTGAAATCGATATTTTGCCCGAAATTGCAATAATCCATTGTAGCCCCTTATTTCCTAAATTTACATTACATGGCTCGTTTTCCCGAAAACATTGAAGTTACACTAGTAACAGTCACTTGTCCCGAAATGTATTGCTCGACATGAAATGACAGTTGTGCCTTTGAGCACCCCGCACTGCCTATTTATTTACTTGCATTTAATGTATTGTACACATGTCTCGATTTGTTATTTGACGCATGAGTCGGCACCACTAAGCTTGGATAACCTTGTCAGTCTGATCCACTGATTTGGAGACCCCCCTCTGCAGTTGGATCCCGCTACCCGGTTATTACCATGGTCTTGTCCCGATGCCGCAGATTGCTATAGTGATTCCCGATGCCCGGCTTGCTACCGTGGTTCCCGATGCCCGGCTTGCTACCGTGGTCATGTATAGTATATTATATGTATATGTATATATTTCGTTGTTTCTCCTCACCTCGTGTGACTAAGATCAATGCCTTGATCTTGCTCTGTCACTTCGGTGATAGAGGACTGCTTATTTCCCGATTTCCTTGGATACCCGTACATGTTTGATATTGCATCTATGCTTTCAGTAAATGATTCGTTTCCTTTATGAAAGTTATTGATCAAATAGGTTTAAATGTTTTTAAAGTTAAATGAATTTATTTTGTTTTATTATTATACCTTTTCACCCTCTTGCTAGGCCGTCGTGTCTGACCAGTTTCTTTGGTACTTAGGTCCCGTTGCCGATTACCTTGAGGAGGCGCCGGAGGAGGCGGTCGGTGAGCCGCAGCGCCTAGTTGAGTGGCATGTTGATGATGTCATTTAGACATCTGGTTGCTACGAGAAACGTAACATTTTGGGAACTATCTAATCATTCTTTGGGTTATTGTTTTGAGATGTATTGGCCTTTGTTGGCCTCTATTTTTGGGGAATGTAATTAAATGATCTTTTGTATAAACTTTAACTTACTTTTGGAGAACATGCTAATGACCATTGCTCATTCTGATATAATGTCTATACTCATGATATTGTCTTTATAACTAGAGACGGTTTGAATATTTGATTTGCTACACGCTTCCGCACTTAAAAGAAATATTCAAATATGGTTGTGATATCCTCACCGCGAACACCTGTGGGAAATTAAATAAATGTGCGCACCTTACCACACTACAATAACGAGTCCTGATCCCGGATAACCAGGTCCGGGGTTGCAACATCTTACACGGCAGATGTAAAGGAGAGAACTATTTCTACCCGGTCGACCTTCGATCGCATTATCTCAATCATGAGCCTTTCTCCCACATGCCCTAAGAGGGAAGATCCTCCAACCTGGGTGAAAATGACTAATGTGATCAAGACCGAGGTTTTTTTGGCGGCCCTTCCAGATATGCAAAGAGTCGCCTGTCCATATGGACAAGTTGATGCCAGCCAGCGGCTACCGAGGTTCTGATCATCCATCGGTCGATTTGAGACCGGAGGGGCATTGGCATTTTCGGGGTGACATCAGCAATTGGGTGAAGCCTTTTCAACTTCGTGGTCGTTTCAGTGCTGACTCAAGCTGGAAATAATGGACTGATTGTATCCTGCAGGTTGGTATGCCCATTATGAAGTAGGCCGAGATCTTCGACGCGGTTCACGCTTTTCGGCAAACTGTGGTTTTCTTCGATGAAGCCTTCATGGCCATGTTGGAGTCATTCCTTCCTCGAACCAACACCTTCATTGTCACGAACGGTGAGCTTGCTTTTTTTTTTAAGGAATTGAGTGCCACCACCGGGCTGCCTATCATCGGCAAACTGTATGAGGAGTTCATGCCTACTGACAGCGTCCTTGAGGAGCAGTCTAAGGAGTTCGGCTTTTATACTTTCAGCTTGTCGCCTTCTAGGATTTTTTGTAGGAGACGGAGGGCTCGAAAGTCAGGTCCAGCAATTGGAAGAGTTTTAACTCTTTGTTCCTCAACTTTTTTGACAGCATAGAGCCTTCCGATAGCGCAACCCAGGAAGCCAGAGCTAAGAATCCGGGTTCGAAGAAGAGTTCTGTCATGCGAGAAGACTAGAAGTATTTTTTCGCGAGCGTATGTGCCATTTATTCTGACATTGCACTGCAGAGGGATCTCGCTATTTACCTCACTTACTGGTTGAGTGAAGCTATTTTTGTTGGAGGAGATGGAATGCATATCAGGCCGCATTGTATTTATCCACCTTGTCAGATGGCGTTCGGAGAGGGGCTTGCTTTGGTGCCTGCTCTTTACTCCTATTTGTGTATCGAACTACAGGCTGCTGCTTTTCTGGTTCGACTTGGGCTCCTTATGATCAGGGAATTCTCAGCCTAAATTTTTTTTTCGTGGTATGTGTACCGCTGTCCCAGCTTCCATCGATTAGGAGTTGCACATGATGATGGCCCTTTTATGATTCGATTGGCTAGAGGAATGGCCATTTCTGAACCTCTTTTCTCTGCTCGTTTGAGGATCCGATGGTTTAGGGACGTCGAGATTGGGCAGTCTTCAGTGAGGCTTTCTCTGGATTTGCGGAAAAGGCTTTTGACTTTGGTGTCTCTCGTGATTCCACCAGGGCAGGGTCAGGAAGACACTATTCTCCGAAAAATGCAAAAAAGAGGTGGTTTTTCAACATACATGTCGGTACGATGGTGTACCGTAGACATCTTTTTGTTGACATCTAACCGTATATTCCCTCACGTTTTGCGCTATAGTTGGGCTTCTCTCAAGGCGTTGTTGAAGTGCCTTCGAGCATGGTGAAGCGTTTTGGAGGTTTGCAGGACGGGAGGAATGCATGGGCCTTTTTACAGTGCAGAGGACACTACCGCCATGATTTCCTATCCTGAGTTGCCCACTTTTCGGACTGTTGGCTTTACGAAATGGTTTGTAGAGAGCTTTTCGATATTGTCACGCCCCCAAACCGGAACCTCGGGGGCGGGAATGGGATTTAAGCATAAATATATTTTACTTCTCCCAGGATCCGCGTGTGTGAAGACAACACATTCCAACACATTCTGAATATTTTGCGGAAGCTTTTGTGGCGTTGCGACCCGAAGTCCGTGGCCATCGGATTCCGCGTCGCACTCAACCTTTAGCATATAACTATTATATCAAGAATCATATCAGACTGGAGTAACCATCACAATAAATTACAGAGCTGACAGTAACAAGATATTACATCCCCATATATGTTCAAGTTACAATTATCAATGTACATTAATTAAGAATCCCAAGAAAAAGGCTAATAAAAGCCATACAACAATAAGCTATAAACACTACCCCAAATATGACGTAGCTCCGATGTCAAGCTCAATGTCTACATGACATAGCCGACAAAACAACCTGCAAAACATGGCTCCACAGCCAACCCAAGCACTCATCTCGGGACGAAGAAATCTGAACCTGAGTACCAAAAGTAGTGGGTCAGACACGACGGTCTGGCAGGTGGATGAAAAGATAATAATATACTGAAGAATAAAACATAAGATAAATCATGCTATTCGATCAAATGCTGCATATAATAAAACGGGTGCAAAGTCGGGAATCTCGGGGAAGACCTGTATCATTTCAAGCATGGGTAAAACATGAATATCTAATAAAACATATATTCATTTACATCATCCGTAAAAGCATAGATATTTGTCAATCGGGTGTTCGTCTAAAACATTTATAAATATAGTGGCCGGGCTAAACAAACGTTCATTTGAGACTTAGGTAAAAACATAAGTATTTAACAAACCGGGTATTCATAGCAGTCTGGCAAAACCAAAGTCCATTTGAAACATATGTGAAAATACGGATATTTAACAACCGGGTGTTCATTTAAACAGGTGTAACCAAAGAAATCTGACAAAACTAGTGTTCATTTAAACATATTTCAACGCATGGATGTTTAACAAACCGGGTATCGTTTAAAACAGGTATAAACGTAGGGATCTGGCAAACAAGTGTCATTTGAACATATTTCAAAGCATGGATATTTAACGAATCGGGTAATCATTTAAAACAGGTATAAACATAGGAATCTGGCAAACGCGTGTCGTTTAAAACATATTTCAAAGCATGGATACTTAACAAATCGGTATCATTTAAAAACAGGTATAAACATAGATATCTGACAAACCAAATGTCCTTTAAAGCAAGCTCGGATATTTAACAATTCGGCTATTCCTTTAAAACATGCGTAATCATATAAATCTAGCAAAATCATTGATCGTTTGAAACATATGTAAAAGCATGGGTATTTACCCAACCGGCATTCATTTAAAACATGTGCGGGTACAAAGAACAGAAGACCATATAATAATAACTGAATTTACATTGGAGAATATTAACACTTGTTTAAATAACAACTTTCATAAAGGAAACGTATCATTTATCGGAAAGCAAGTAAGCAATATAAAACATGTCGGGTATCCAAGGAAATCGGGAACTGGCAAGATGGCAATCACAAGAAGCTAAGACCTCTATCACCGAAGTGACAAGAGTATAACGGGACGTTGGTCTCAGTCACACAAGGTGAGGAGACTCAACGCAAATCATATATACAATATAAATATACGGGAACGGGACCACGGTAGCGAACCGGGTATCGGGACGGGACCACGGCAATAACCGGGTATCGGGATCCAAACTGCAGCTGGCGGGACGGGAGGGGGATCTCCAAGTCAGTGGATCAGACTGACAAGGTTATCCAAGCTTAGTGATGCCGACTGATAGGTCAATTAACAAATCGAGACATATGCAAGTAAATCAAGTACAATAAATAAGCGGGTAAAACGGGGGTGCTCAAGGGCACACTGTCATTTCATATCGGGCAATACATTTCGGGACAAGTAACTGTTACTAGAGTAACTTCAATGCTTTCGGGAAAACAAGTCATATAATGCAAATCTTGGAAATGAGGTGAAACAATAAACTATAACAATTTCGGGAAAAGTATTAATTTCAAGATCTATTTAAGTGAATAGGGGTCCCGTATGTCGATTATAATAATTACTTGGTACTCCTTGAGTTTGAAGACATTCCGGGCTCCTTATGCACTTTTACGATTTTCAAACTTAAAATGAGCTTATGGGTAGTACTAGATGTTACAATAGAAAAGAATCAAGATTATAAACGGTCCATCCTAGGCATGACATTTAATCCAGAAACATCGAGCAACCGATTCAGTCACCGAAAGGAATAGAATTCGCGATAACCAAGGGAAAGACTTGGGTTTAGATATAAAGAAGATATCGCGTCGTTCCATCCCGTTCAAGATTGAAATGGATTGAACTTCGATGCCACCGAACCAACCGTGAGGCGTGTCGGCTCAAGACATTCTCACGCACGGTCCAAATAGTCCAAAAAGGGTAGCCAGGGTCCCACCTAAAACCAAGAATTAGTATCTAAATCAACACCATTATTTTCTTTTAGTTCCCTAGTCTTGAAGACCTTAGATTAGGGCATAATTGGTCTTAACACTAAGGTATATACCCCTAGGACTCATAGAAAGCCCAAAGGTTTCCAAAAAAAAAAAACAATATCAAATTTCACTGACCTGGGCGTGCAGGTCCGGGAAACACTTGATTTTTCCTTCCTTTTTCCTTTCCTTTCCAACCCTTAAACAATCACATAGAACTATAAACAAGAAGACTAAAATACATGTTTCCAAGGCAATAATATGAGCTAAAGAGCTCCTCATTTCAAGTTTCTCCCTTTCCATTCACAACAAATCTCAAGGTGGAGAAAACTCATTCATGTGAAACCATTTGAAACCTTGACAATATGATGCATACATTTTCCAAGCATGAACAAGAGGGAAATAAACTCATCAATAAGCACATTTCGAAATCAATATTAATCATAGTAAAGACAACTACTAAAATCACCAAAACCCTTAATGAAACAAGATTTTTCTCACAAAACATGTTAATAATCAAAACGATCCAATCATCCACTTGCCTTTGACTCTAATCAAGAAAATCAAGCTCCTAATCACCTCTCAAGCTCAAGATCCACAATCTCTACAAAACCCCAAAAACAAACCCTAAAATGGGTTAAACCATGAAATGACAAGGAAACCTTTCAATAATAAAGGTGGGGCTTCTCTAAGGCTAGAAGACTACAAATCTAGAAAATGGGAAGAATCACTTACTTGGATGACTTCCAAATGAAGAGAGCTAGCTCAAGGGAGGTCTCTAGGTTGGGAGATTTCTCCAAAAATGGTATCAATAGGGAGCCATGGTGAAGAGGAAGAAGAAGATGGTCTCCATTTCTTGATTGATGAACTATTGGTGTGGCTTGGAGATGAAGAAGCAAGAAGAAGAAGAGAAACACAAGGAACCCTAGGTTCAGCTGGCTGTGCTGGAAAAATGGAGAATGAAATGAATGAAGGAGGTGGGTTCTCTTTTGTTAACAAGTGAGGTTTGGGTCCCACAACTTAAGGGACTAGTTTGGCTGAAATCATCTAATTCGGGACCTCGGATGAATTCGACGAAGAAGGAAGAAATAATCGTCGAAATATCTAGTTTCCAAAAAGTATATGTTTCGTGGGTTTCGGGAATATCAAGTTTTGGGTACAGATTTTGGTGTGCAATGACTGTTTTGCCCTCAAGGCCAAGAAATCGGGTTTCGGGTTCTCAAATGGATACGGGATCAACATGAAAGTTGTAGGATTCCTCAAGATGAATGCAACGGGCCAAAAACACAATACGAAACAAATCGGAAAAATCTCACAAGTAAATGCAAAGCCGAAAAGGGAACCCCCAAAGGGCCCCACAAGCTACCAAAGCACTCAAAAGCCCAAAACTAGAAGAAAAACCATTCTAGCTCACAAACTCAACCCAACAATTACTAATCCCACTAAAAGAAACTAATCCACAAATAAAACAACACTAATCCAAGAGATTAGGGGTCAGGTTCTCACAGATGTACCGGGGGCTTTTCAAGAAGGAGCTCAATGTTAAGCAGTCTTTTGGGAAGGGTCTTGGCAGATCAGATGGAGTCCGACGAGAGGAAGTTCTAGCTTTCCTTTCTGGAGAGAAGCACAAGATAGGCTTTCTTGGTGAACAGGACATCATCAGATCAGGAGTTGTACAAGAGATACCTGGTGAAGTCTTGAAACAGTTAAAGGAGGAGGATGCCGAGATCGATTCTTGGATGCAGGCGTGGGTACTTGACAATGGAGGAGCTTGAAACAGTTAAAGGCTTCCATGGAGTCCACTAGGAAAAATAGACCATTCGGTGAGGAGTCAAGTGAAAGTCCTGACTTTGACAATGGGGTGGGTACTTCAAGCAAACTGACCAATAGAAGCAAGAGGAAAAGACGACAGTGTCGTAATAAGAGACGGCAAGAAGACTCTCCTGATCTGGAAATCCCTCTCACCATTACTGAAGAGGTGTCAGGGGATGCTGATGAGCCTCCGAAAAAGAGGAGCCGAGAAGAAGAGACCGTTGGTGAAGGTGTGATTCTTCCTCTTCCTCTTTCCATTTCTTTCATTGAAATTTTCTTGTTTTGATTTGCCTTCTCTCCCTTTTTCAGTGGAAGATGAGGTTTTGGTGATGCCCGGGGTTCTGGCCGATGAGGCAGTGATGGATCCGATTGCGACATTTGAAGAAGAACCGAGGGACCCTGGAGTGGTTCCAGAATCTTCACCTGGTATGACTTCTTTGTATTTTCTTTTTATCTGTACCGTCATTTGCTAACATATTGCTTGTTTTCTTGTCAGTTGACTTGCCAGAGGATTTTGACGACTTCGAGCCATCCATGGATGCGACCTTTGACGATGCTTCAGATGAACTCATGGAAACAGAAAGTATTCCGCCGATCGTCGAAGAAGGTATTTGTAGCAATAACCCTGATGATAATAAATTTTTAACAGGATCATATTCATACCTTTTTTCTTTGTTTTGCTGGCAGGTTGTGAGGTAACAGGAGAAGTTCCTCCGTCTTTCTCAGGGCAAGAGCAGGGGATGCCTGCAGTTGATCCAAAAGTAGGGACTTCCTTTTCCAGTTTCAATGCGGCAGGAGTGAAACCTTCTGAGGAGATTCCTTTGCTAGTGTCTCCGATTAGAAAGAGTCTGATGATCACTCCTCCAATAGGGCATGACATGGGCAGTCGACCGATGGAGAGGGGCGAGCCTTCATCGGGGCCAACTCTTCACTATGCGAAGAAAGTGTTGAAGAGAGTCTTGAGCTCATGGGTCAAAACTCTTTCTTCTGGCCATTTGGAAGCTGGCTTCGGCATGATCAAGCATGTACAGGACATCCTTGCTGATAGCAAAGAGGTTGGTCTGAACATTGCAAGTGCGAAGGCTTTTGTTGATGTAGTCATTACTCTGGGCAACAAGTGGAATGAGACCAAGAGCTTCGCAAATGGTGACTTTTTTAATGAGATGTTTTTGAAGCCTTCTGGTGAGGTCAAGTCTGAACTGAACAAGATCTCGCAGACTCGGAAACAATTCGTTCGGGAGAGGAACGTCACCGAGTTGGCTATCATTGAGCTAATAGAAGACCTACGCCATCTTGATAGGGAGGTTGTCGAGGTCAGGCAGCGTCTCGAGCTATTAGAGGAACAAGCTGTTGTCAAATGGACTGCCATTATGGAAGCTCTTGCTAGAGAGGGGACTCTGATTCGCCAGGTTGAGGAGGCTGACAGCAATCTCCGGAGGAAGACTCATGAATACGAGCAATGACAGATGTCGCGACCCCGAAACGCATTCCCGGGCCTGCGACGTGTGATGGTGTGTTTTCCCATAGGTTCCCGCGGTGAGGATTCCCGAAGTACGCGAAATCTGTCTCACACGATCAAGTTTGCGAAAGCGTGTAGCAAATCACATCACGATAAGCACCAATAGATTTTTAAGTGCAATGACAATTAATATCAAGACATAGTATCAAAAGGAAGGAGTTAATATGGCATTCCCATCAAGATTCAATTAACACAAAAGTAAGTTAAGTTTTAGATACATCCCATAAGAGGCCAACACAGGCCAATACAATTCTAAAAAAGATAAAAGAACCCCAAGACAAAATGACGAACTCAATAACCCGCCCGAAGTCTAGTTGACATCGTTGGGCTGCCACTCTCTAACTGGGGTTGGCTCAAAAGCCTCCTCCGGACGCTCCTCCTCAAAGGCAACGTCACCTGCACCAACAACAAGAGTCAAACACAATGGTTTGGCAGGTAACCAATTTAGGTGCAAGCGTGAAACAATAAACGTTTTAAGAAAACATATAAGCAAATACCTGATTCGAAATACTACAATGACTGAGATACATTTTCGAGAATACAAACAAAGCTGAGATACTAAAACAAACTAGCATGAGTACATATAATATCATGAATAGCTACAATCCACCAAGAGCCCATCCTTTCTCTATCATATATAATGAAAAGAGCAAGCACGCACGACAAGCACGATATACATAATATAATCACGACACGATTCCCACATATACGGGGATTTCCGGCCGCCAAACCGGACACGCACGATGTGTAATAAAATACACGACTAGTCTGCAGACAGTCCACATGTTTAAGGACCCCCAGACAGTGGATCAAACTGAAAGGGCAGTCCAAGCTCAGTGGTGTTCACTTAAATTCACGAATGCACAAAACACGCGAAACACAGTCTAAACATATCGAGGTAAAAAGGGGAAATCACTTATCAAAACAAGACAAGACACGGCTAGCAAAGATGCATAATTATATGGACAACACGCTTAAGAAGTGATCCCCATTTGATTCTTGAAACAAACCTTCAAACGAGCTTATACTTGAAATCCAAAACGAGTGCACGATGGTACTTATCGTACCAAAACGGAAATTCAAATACGAAATCTGTCAAGCATGTGTTAAGGCTATTAATTGACCTTTGTGTAATTAGGACCCCAAATGTCGGAATGTACAAGAATTGGTGTCCCCGAAGTTGGATTGCATTTCGAAGTTCCATTTACACAATGTCAAGTCAAAACCCTTAACATAGTCTAATTTTACAACCTTCAAGAAAATACATAACTAGAACAATTCTTTTTCCCTGAATCTGGCAGGTTCACTCAAGCGGAATTGACACTTCGCTCGAGCGAGACAGTTCGCTCAAGCGGACCATAAGGTCGCTCGGGCAGACAGCTCTCTGCCTTGCCCCAGATCAGACAGTGGGCAGTTCGTTTGAGCGGACTATAAGGTCGCTCGAGCGGACAGCTCTCTGTCTGCGCTCGGACCAAGCAGTGGCCTGGTCGCTCGAGCGGACCTAATGGTCGCTTGAGAGGACAGGCTTCTGCCTGTGCTCGCTGAGTGCAGAAAGCCCATTTCTCTTGTACAACTTCCAATACATTTCTCCCCTTCTTCTCATCATTAAGCCACAATCAATCCCTTGAGCCTTCATGCTCACCAAGGGTTCATTTCTTCACAATTTCAACATTCAATCCAATGAAAACATGAGCATGAAGTTTATAAACAAGTTTATATGCACAATTTCTAGAACAACAATGAAATCTAAAATACACATAAAACCTTGAGCCTATAGAGATTACTTGCCTTGCCCAACTGCTAAACACTCATCTTCAAGCACTCTTACTCAAAAGATAAGCCAACACTACAAGAATCACATGGAAAACCATTCAAAACTCAACAAAAATGAAAACAAAGAACCCATTTTCACATAAGGGTTTGAAATATGAAACACAAGGTCTTAAAGAACCAAAAAGACTTCATGAAAAGTATGGGTTGAAGCTCTTACCTAGAAATGGCCAAACAAGAAGAGATGAAGAGAATGTAGAGCTTGTCCCACAAGAAACTCCAAGAAATTTGTATTAGTAGAAAGCTTGCAAGGAGAGGAAGAAGATGATGGTCTTGGAATTCTATTTGGAGATATCTAGCTAGAGCATGCAAGAGGAATGAAGGGGAAGGGAAAAAGGAGTTTTTAGCCCTAGGTTAAGAAGGTTGCAGGATTTTGGGGAAGTGAATGAAAAGAGGTGAAGATGAGGTTTAAGTGATGACAGTGGGGCCCAATGAACCTAATCCTTGTATTGACAAAAAATATGATCTTGCGGGCCTCGAATGAACTCGACGAAGGATAAAATGATCCTCGAAATATCTAGTTTCCAAAAAGTATATTTTTGGCACGGTTTTGAGATCTCAAAAATTGTGTCCAGATTTGTGTAAAAAGACCACTTTACCCTTTTTGGGTAGAAACTTGGGTTTTGGGCTTCAACTATGAATGGGCTGAAAACAAAAGTTGTAACACATAGAAAAATCAATCAAATGAAATCCAAATCACAATACACGGAAACCGATACGATCCTCCCAAGCTTACACGTGCACTCAGGCCTTCCTAAGTGTGTCTGACTAACACTAAACGTCCTCAAAGTTCCCAAAGCTATGTCCAAGCTAATTACTTCTAACCCAACGACAACTAAACCCACTTAGGACTAAACACACACTAATCGAATACTAATCGAATTGGTCTGGGTCGGGGTCTAACAACAAATTCTTTGGGAAGAACTTCCCCGTGCTGCAGATGCGTCGCAGCATTTTGCCGCTTTTTATGGAAAGATTTTGAAGAAGTGTGGCCTGGAAGCTTTGGAGGCTAAGGCCAAGAGTCTGCTTAAGGAGTTGAATCTTTGGTTGAATACCATGTTAGACTAATCTCCTGATTTTTTTTGTAACAAACTTTTTTCTTCTTCTCTTTAGTACCTCCATGTAAAAACATTTTTTGTACTCTATATACCTTTTACTAAAGTTCTTTTTGATGAAAATAAGCAAAAGTTGGATAAGAATGTTTGTTTGAAAACTTGACCAAAAGGTTGTCATTTTGTGAAAATCTTTTGTTAATGAATTGTTTTGGCATGAAAGCAAGATTTTGCGATAAAAGCCTAGTTTTTTTAAGGCATGAAAGCTTGGAGTCTCAATTTGATATTGCTTTCTTGCGTTATATCATTTTGCAAAGATACCCTTAAAGAAGGAATTTGTACTTCCAAAGGGACAACAACTTCGCATCCATAGACCAATGAGAATGGTGTACTATGGGTTGCCCTCAAATGGTGGTTCGATAGGCCCATAAAGCTTCTGATAGTTTGTCGCCCTAGTCTCTTTTGTGACTAGAGACCATTTTCTTGAGAATTTTGCGGAGTGTCTAGTTGAAGGCTTCTGCTAGTCCATTTGCTGCCGGATTATATGGAGTCGAAGGACAACTTTGGATTTTTGTACTTGTCGCAGAACCTATAGAATCTGTGATCCCGGAATTGTGGTCCATTATCATGGACGAATCTTTTAGGTATGCCGAAGCGACAAATAATGTTGGTGCGTAGGAACTGAAGGACTGATGAGGTCTTTATTTCACTGAGCACAAATGCTTCTGACCACTTGGAGAAATAATCCGAAACGGTGAAGATAAAGCGATGACCTTTGTTTGATGGGGAATAGATAGGACCTATAATGTCCATACCCTAGGCTTCAAAAGGCCATGAGATTGCTGTGGGGTGTAGCCATTCTGGAGGCATGTGGACATAATTTCCATGAACTTGGCATTGTCTGAAAGTCCGCTATGGATCCTAACCCTAGAGGGGGGGTGAATAGGGTGAGCTACAATTATGACTAATTTAAACCAATTTTAACTTCTTAATAAAAACTAGTCACATGTGATGATAAGACAATCAAAATGCGGAAGCTAACAAAACAATCATCACAAAGCAATCACCACAACACCAAGGTTTATAGTGGTTCGGCCTCAATGCCTACATCCACTACCGGCTTGTGTCTCCAACACCCCACCGGATTCCACTACTTATGCTTTTTACTAGGCTAAGCAATAACCCTTACAATATGCTTTTCTTAGGCTTAGCAATAACCTTACAATGTTGTTTTTCTAAGGCTCAACAACAACCTCTCAATTGTGCTTTTATAGGCTAAGCAATAACCTTACAATATGCTTTTCTTAGGCTAAGCAATAACCTTTACAATATTGATTTCTCAAAGAAGGTGTCTTTCCAAAAGATCACTCTAAGAGATTACAATTTAAGCTCAATTTAATTTGCCTCTAAATAGGCGGATATGAAAATTAAAACTAACTCACACAAACACTCAAAGAAATGCAAAGATGTATGCTTATGAAGTGTGTGTGTGAAAACTTCAATCAAGTTTAAAAGTAAGCTCAATCAATTTGTGCTTAATGCACTTTGAAAGTTTAAGGCACAAAAAGATATGATTGAAGTTCTATGCAAATCACTTGAACAATTACACACTTGTGAATGATATGAAAATCTAAAGATCACAAGTTGTATGAAAGTGTTTAAGCCTAATCAAGTGATGCATGTGCAATGTTGTTTTCAAAAACTAATTTGACTAAAGATTAAATGAATGAAAACAACAAGGGAAGTTTAATACAAATTACAAACATACACTTAAAACAAGCTAAAGTGTGTGCACAAGTGTATGAGTGTGTTCCTTCAATCAATCTTAACAAAGAAGCTCTTAAATGAATGCATGATGCATTTTAAAATCAAAGCTTATAAAATGATGATTGAAGAGAAAACTAATCACATGTGAAATTCAAACAACTTTAATAAATGAACTAAACAAGTTGTATGAGTGTAAAAGTCTAAGAAAGCATGTGATTTAGTTAAGAGAGTTTGCAAACTAATCTAATTTACCAAGGAAGATATTGAGTTTGCAAAACAACTCTTTATAGGCTTGAAATCATGCATAAATGAAAATACCAAGGATTTGAACATGCATGAATTTCATTTGAATGGAAATCAAAATAACTTAGAAGATGTACCTTTTAAAAACTCATGAGTTTGATTTCCAAATAGCCCTCTAGCCTTTCCAACTTCTTCCCCTTTCTTTGGCTCCAAAATGCTCTCAAAAGTTCATGGTTCAAGCCTTGAAAAAGGTTGGAAATGAATGGACTTTATAGGCAAAAAACAGTCCACGGGCTAGTTGTCTCGGTCGACCTAGAGGTCTCGGTCGACCGGGACAACACAACGGTCATATTTCTGACCGTTGGGAAATTTCTGCACAGAAACTTCCCAGGGCCCTGCAGTGTCCTCGGTCGACCGAGACACAGGGCTCGGTCGACCGGCGACACTGCCGGGCGAGTCCCTGGGCCAAAAATCCACTTTTTCCATTTTCAAAGTTTTTCTTTGGGGGATCTTTTTGGCCACTAAATCAAGCTTAAATACATGATTTAAGGTATTCTAAGAAGATTAAAACATGAGATACCTAAAGCCTAAGAAGATTCAAAGGTTTAAGACCTTAGGCAAGCTTGATTAGTAAAAACTCTTTTCAAAAGATATTGCATACAAAACTGATTCCAAAGGTGCTGAAAGTATGCAAACCTGAAACCTAAATACCTAACATGATTTTCCAAAAGTAGTGCACATGGAATTAGGTTTTCAAAAAGAGTTTGGGATTCAAAACCAATGCATCCAAGTTTAAAACCAAAACATGCATAAAACAAAAGCTTTTCCAAATCTTAAAAGCTATGCATGTATAAAACTAGATTTCAAGGTTTTCTAACACAATGCTAGTGTGTGAATTCAAATGGTGCTAAAGTGCAAATGCATCCATCAAATTGCAAAAACAAAAGACCTAACAATCTCCCCCTTTGCAATTTGATGGCAACTTACTCATCATTGAAATTACACACTTAGTCTTCAGCTCCCCCTTAGCTGGACAAGTCTTGAAATCTTCTTGGATGCTCCTTCTCTTAGCTTGGGCTCTTGGGCTCTTTTCTTCAATCTTCTTGATGCTTGGTGCTTGATCATTCTTCAAGCTTTCTTATCATCTTCCTCTCTATGGCCAAGTATTTTCTTTAGCTCCAAGCTTTCTTTCTTCTATTTGCTCTCCCCCTTTGACCATGCCTCTCTCTCTTGAGAACTTGAAAGCTTTCTCCCCCTTAGATGGATAGGAGATCTTCGAGTACTTGAACTCTCGAACTCTCTCCCCCTTTGATGAGTAGGAGATCTTTGAGTCACACTTGAACTCTCTCTCCCCCTTTGACATTAAATTGCAAAGGTACCTACACACATGAGACAAGAAGAATACCTTTAGTAGCACCTGTTAACAAATGAAATCGAAAATGAAATTCATAACAGGCTATCATGTATGTAAGTTAACTCTAAGGGCTCAAAGGCAATCCAAGGGTCAATTTGATCAAAACTAACACTTCCTGTGAAGGTTTACTCTCCCCCTCAATCCATTCTCTCCTTTTGTCAAACTCTTGACAAAGATTTAACTATTAGGTGCAAGAAGTAGATGGTTTACCAATGAGGGTCAACTTCAAGGAAAGGATTAGATTCATTTAACTATAAAGCTCATATGATCAAATTGCCAAAAGAAAGCAAGGTCTAATGGGAGAAGCAATCATGGATATCAATTGAAACAAACATATCAATTGAGATTAAAGGATGTGACTATTAACACAATCACTCTAAAATGGATTCAAGAATGTTACTTATTAGGAAAAATCCAAATTAGAGCTATCCATGATATGGGGTTTACTCAAACATAGCATCAATCAATATTACTTATGAAAATCATATGCTATGTAAGTTTTGAACTCATTTCATTCAATCAATAAATATGACTATTAAAGTGCATGAAAGAGTGAAATGAAATTCAATCATGAAGCCAACCTCAAATAATAACCAACCAATATTATTAACACATAAACATGGTGGTCATGAGATTTACCTATGAGAGCAAAAAGAGGTGGCAATCATGAGCATTATGATGCTAATGGTGTGTGACATGGAATGATCATATTACTTATCAAGTTTAGTCCAAAGCACACAAGGTCTATCACATACACAAGATAAGATATCAATTGGATAGAAATCAATGGAAAGTTATACCAAATGAAACCAATTGAATATGATAACATGATTAAAAGCAAGGATGTGACAAACCCAAAAATCCATCAAGCATCATAAATGCATATTCATCACTTTTAATGATATTCCTAAAGAGCATAGTGATGAACAAGGCAAATTGCAATGCAAAAGGATAAAGCTTTGTAATGCATGCAATTTCCAAAGTGTCTAGATCATATGAATTCAACACTAAGAAATCCATCAACCAACCTAAATGCAAGGAATGGATTTCAAAGAGATTCATATGATTAAGAACACTACTTATGAAGTTGAAACATGTATAAGGATGACATCAAGAAAATCTACATGAATCAACATCATAACCATCCATAAAGAAATGACTAGGTAAAAAGGATGGATTTGGGTTCTAGTATGGTTTCTACAAATGTAACTAAGGTCACAACCATACATGGAACCAATTGTCATTTGCATATAAAAAGAATGTAAACACATAAGCTAAAGATGCAAACAACATACATTTCCATTTCTAAAGATAATGCAACCAAAAGAAAAGGAAATGAGAATCATGGAACATGCTTTGATGAATCTAACTAATGAAGTTATAGAGCATTTCCATTCAACCAATCTTCAAATCATTTTGATAAACAAAATCCAACAATGAGCATAAAAAGAATGAATTTGAAGATCAATTTTCAACATTGTATTTTAAAAGATATAACTTAAATGAAACACATACAAGTTGATTTTTCAAAACAATGTTCTCCATATAAAAGTATACCTTATAAATCCATGGAAAAACTTGAATTGATTCAAATCATTTGATTTACAAAAAAATGGATCTAACTAAGACATCCATCAAATGATCTAACAACAATTGATCATGACAAATTAGCTATGAAAGCTTTTAACATCACAATCAATTAATCATGTAGAAATGCAATGCAAAACATATGAGTGCAACAAGCAAATCAAACATGATGAGATTATAATCAAAAGATTTTGAAAACCATGAAGTGTAACTTAGAATGGTGCATGAAAACAAAATCAAATGATCATAAATAAGCAATGCATTTTATGAAATGTAACTAAGAAAGAACCAAAATGCAAAGCAACATGACCAACAAAAGGATTTAACTTAAAAAGCATAGGTTGGTCAATGAGGTCCAAGACCCTAAGGTTTGACTAGGTAAATGACTTTAGGAATCCACCTAAGGTCTTGGGAGGGTTGAACTTTGAGGTCTATTTTGGGCTTCTCACCAACTATAGGAGATTTAATTTGATAAATTTTCAACTTAAACTTATCACCATGATATTTAGATTTTACTAAATTTGGCTTAGAATGGTGATTAGTCTTTTGAAGTTGGTGAGTTTGATTCTTAGGGGATTGCTTCACTTTTCTTTTCTTCTTACTTTCTCCCTTTACTTGACTTTTGAAATTTAGATTTAACTTTGTAAATTTCTTCAAAAGTTCTTTTATGTTTTGACTTAAGGGAGGTAGGTTGAGAAGCTTTTTGTTAATAGATTCTTTGATTTTTGGTTTAACTTGTTTAATCCTTTTAGAATCTATCTTGGGAGACTCCTTGTTAATTGGTTTCACTTGTTTAAGCTTTATGGAGTCTTCCTTGGTTTTTAGTGTCTTACCCTTCAAGTTTGATTTTCCATTTTTGAGTTCAAAGATGGGTTTAGACACATGGCTTCTCTTCCTTAGATTGCACTCAAACCTAAAGTGTCCTTCAATGCCACAATAATTACATTTAGACATGGGCAAAGAAGTGTGAGTGCTAGAGAATGAGGACTCACCTTTCACAAAAGTGTTGGTGAATTTAGGGTCATAAGATATATTCCTATTAAATCCAATACCCGTCCTATCTCCATGAGATTTACCCAATTTGAATAATTTTTCAAGTTTCTCTTCACTTTGGGTAAACTTGCACTCATACTTTTGTTTATTGTTTTCAAGTTGAGTGACTTTGGTTATAAGGATTGAATTTTCATTTTTAACTTTTGAAAGTTCATATTCAATTTCCTTATATTTGCTTAGCTCTTCATTGGCAAGTTTTAATTCATGTTTAAGTTCATTAACAATATTAGATCCAAGTTCTTGTGATTTTAACTTACTTTTAATCAACTTGGCTTCTAAGTTGTTAAAGTCTTTATCTTGTTTTTTAATTGTATCTCTTAGGTTCAAATTTTCATTTGTAAGCTCATCACAATTTATCTTAATCTCATTTAATTCGTTTTGAGTATTAGATAAATTTTCCTTAGAGATAGTCAATTTTGATTCAAGATTGTTAAAGTCTTTATCTTGCCTTTGTAATTGATCTCTTTGTTTTAGATTTTCCTTATTGACATTATCATAATCCATCTTTAATTCTTTTAGTTCATCTTGAATGTTAGATTGGTTATTTAAAGAGATCATGAACTTAGAGTCTAGACATTTTATTACTTCTTCTTTCTCTCTAAGTTCATCTTTTGAAGAGGCTAGCTCTTTGTTTAGTTTATTAGATTCTTCTTTTAAACTTCTATTTCTTTTATCAAGCTTTGAAGATAATGTATATAATTCATTATAGGCTTGTTGAAGATCATCTTCATCATACTCATTTTCTTCCTCTTTTGAGTCAAATTGATATTCATTTAAGTGAGGGTTTGAATCTCCAATAGAAGGAAGAATGAGGGGTCTAGAAGAATCTACAAAGTCTAGCATAGTGGAGTCCATTTTAATGATTTTCAAATAAGCACAACTCTAGGGTTTTAACTCTAGGTTTTTACACCTAATCAAGAGTTCCAAACACTTGATCCTATAAGATAGAGCACGAGGCTCTGATACCAATTGAAAGTCCGCTATGGATCCTAACCCTAGAGGGGGGGGTGAATAGGGTGAGCTACAATTATGACTAATTTAAACCAATTTTAACTTCTTAATAAAAACTAGTCACATGTGATGATAAGACAATCAAAATGCGGAAGCTAACAAAACAATCATCACAAAGCAATCACCACAACACCAAGGTTTATAATGGTTCGGCCTCAATGCCTACATCCACTACCGGCTTGTGTCTCCAACACCCCACCGGATTCCACTACTTATGCTTTTTACTAGGCTAAGCAATAACCCTTACAATATGCTTTTCTTAGGCTTAGCAATAACCTTACAATGTTGTTTTTCTAAGGCTCAACAACAACCTCTCAATTGTGCTTTTATAGGCTAAGCAATAACCTTACAATATGCTTTTCTTAGGCTAAGCAATAACCTTTACAATATTGATTTCTCAAAGAAGGTGTCTTTCCAAAAGATCACTCTAAGAGATTACAATTTAAGCTCAATTTAATTTGCCTCTAAATAGGCGGATATGAAAATTAAAACTAACTCACACAAACACTCAAAGAAATGCAAAGATGTATGCTTATGAAGTGTGTGTGTGAAAACTTCAATCAAGTTTAAAAGTAAGCTCAATCAATTTGTGCTTAATGCACTTTGAAAGTTTAAGGCACAAAAAGATATGATTGAAGTTCTATGCAAATCACTTGAACAATTACACACTTGTGAATGATATGAAAATCTAAAGATCACAAGTTGTATGAAAGTGTTTAAGCCTAATCAAGTGATGCATGTGCAATGTTGTTTTCAAAAACTAATTTGACTAAAGATTAAATGAATGAAAACAACAAGGGAAGTTTAATACAAATTACAAACATACACTTAAAACAAGCTAAAGTGTGTGCACAAGTGTATGAGTGTGTTCCTTCAATCAATCTTAACAAAGAAGCTCTTAAATGAATGCATGATGCATTTTAAAATCAAAGCTTATAAAATGATGATTGAAGAGAAAACTAATCACATGTGAAATTCAAACAACTTTAATAAATGAACTAAACAAGTTGTATGAGTGTAAAAGTCTAAGAAAGCATGTGATTTAGTTAAGAGAGTTTGCAAACTAATCTAATTTACCAAGGAAGATATTGAGTTTGCAAAACAACTCTTTATAGGCTTGAAATCATGCATAAATGAAAATACCAAGGATTTGAACATGCATGAATTTCATTTGAATGGAAATCAAAATAACTTAGAAGATGTACCTTTTAAAAACTCATGAGTTTGATTTCCAAATAGCCCTCTAGCCTTTCCAACTTCTTCCCCTTTCTTTGGCTCCAAAATGCTCTCAAAAGTTCATGGTTCAAGCCTTGAAAAAGGTTGGAAATGAATGGACTTTATAGGCAAAAAACAGTCCACGGGCTAGTTGTCTCGGTCGACCTAGAGGTCTCGGTCGACCGGGACAACACAACGGTCATATTTCTGACCGTTGGGAAATTTCTGCACAGAAACTTCCCAGGGCCCTGCAGTGTCCTCGGTCGACCGAGACACAGGGCTCGGTCGACCGGCGACACTGCCGGGCGAGTCCCTGGGCCAAAAATCCACTTTTTCCATTTTCAAAGTTTTTCTTTGGGGGATCTTTTTGGCCACTAAATCAAGCTTAAATACATGATTTAAGGTATTCTAAGAAGATTAAAACATGAGATACCTAAAGCCTAAGAAGATTCAAAGGTTTAAGACCTTAGGCAAGCTTGATTAGTAAAAACTCTTTTCAAAAGATATTGCATACAAAACTGATTCCAAAGGTGCTGAAAGTATGCAAACCTGAAACCTAAATACCTAACATGATTTTCCAAAAGTAGTGCACATGGAATTAGGTTTTCAAAAAGAGTTTGGGATTCAAAACCAATGCATCCAAGTTTAAAACCAAAACATGCATAAAACAAAAGCTTTTCCAAATCTTAAAAGCTATGCATGTATAAAACTAGATTTCAAGGTTTTCTAACACAATGCTAGTGTGTGAATTCAAATGGTGCTAAAGTGCAAATGCATCCATCAAATTGCAAAAACAAAAGACCTAACATTGTCGGCAGTGCTTTTCAAATTGCATAGCATCAGCTACCATGGTAGGCCAATAATAACCTATTCATGTTACCTCTGAGTGATGACAATGGCGGGTTGGGGTTGAACCGGTTCGGGCCTTCTGTGTAATACCTCTAGCAATTGCCTCTGCATATCTGCTAATTCCCTAGCATGATCTTCCTCTCTCTTGAGCATTTGCTCTTGCAATCTAGCCTGATTCTCATTGACCTGACGCTGTTGATCAAGCATTGCTTGCATCATTTGTTGGAATTGATTGGGCATGACGTTTTCAACCAGATCTTCCTCAAGTGGCCTTGTATGATCACTATTACTCCCGGAAGGGTTGCCTTTATCGGTCTCTTACGAGGTGGCATGATGCCTCAAAACAAGTTGTTATCACAAAATAATCAAATAAAGGGTCACAAATTGCTCACACGATATTAGCTGACGAAGAGTCTATAGAATCCTCGCCACGTCCTTAGGATTTCTAGTTTCTTTTAATTGCTCGAAACACGTCTCTCTCTGATACCAGTCCTGTCGCTACCCTGGACCGGGAATCCGGGATCGGGATGGGTATTTGTAGTGTAAGTGAAGTGTCGCATTTATTTAATTTCCCACAGGTGTCTGCGGTGAGGATATCACAACCATATATGAACATTTCTTTTAAGTGCGGAAGCGTGTAGCAAATCAAATTGACGATTCAAGTCATGAGATAAAACATATATATATATATATAAACACTGTATCAGAATGAGCAATGATCATTAGCATGTTTCCCGAAAGTAAGTTAAAGTTTATACAACGATCATTTAATTACATTTCCTAAAAATAGAGGCCAACAAAGGCCAATATAAACAAAACAATAACCCAAAGAATGGTTAAACAGTTTCCCCAAAATGTTATCACTCTCTAGCAATCTAATGTCTAAACGACATCATCAGCATGCCACTCAACTAGGCGCTGCGGTTCACCGACCGCCTCCTCAAGCTCAGCTTCGGGGTAGACAATATCCGGACCTGAGTACCAAAGAGTGGGTCAAACACGACGGTTTGGCAAATGGGTGAAATACAATGACAATAAAATAATAAATGAATTTACGTTCAAAAGCATTTAAAACCTGTTTAAACAACAGTTTCTATAAACGAGATAAAACATTTATTCAATTACAAGTGTGCATTGTAAAACATGTAAAGGTAACCAAGGAAACGGGGAAACAAGCAAGATGGCAACCACATGAAGCTAAGTCCACTATCACTAAAGTGACAGAG
Organism: Cinnamomum chago; assembly: GCA_038049695.1. Lineage (NCBI taxonomy): Eukaryota > Viridiplantae > Streptophyta > Magnoliopsida > Laurales > Lauraceae > Cinnamomum > Cinnamomum chago. The sequence continues at coordinate 44,251,813 of CP142455.1, read as the reverse complement.
GAATAACTAGGCACTGATCTCAGTCACTCATGGTGAGGAGAAACAATGGATCTTATAAATACATATACATATACTATACATGACCACGGTAGCGAGCGAAGCATCGGGAACCACAGTAGCAATCTGCGGCATCGAGACAAGACCACGGTAATAACAGGGTAGCGGGATCCAAAATGCTGATGGCAAGACAAGTGGAGGATCTCTAAGTCAGTGGATTAGACTAACAAGGGTATCCAAGCTTAGAGGTGCCGACTCATAGGTCAAATAACAAATCGAGACATGTGTAAATAAATCAAGTATAAGTAAATAATCGGGCGGGACGGGGTGCTCAAAGGTACGTATGTCATTTCATGTCGGGCAATACATTTCGGGACAAGTGACTGTTACTAGTGTAACTTCAATGTTTTCGGAAAACGAGTCATGTAATGTAAATCTCGAGAATAATGAACTACAATGGATAATTTCAATTTCAGGCAAAATATCGGTTTCAAGATTTATTTAGGGTGAATAGGAGTCCCATATGCCGATTGTAATAATGACTTGGTACTCCTTGAGTTTGAAGACATTCCGGGCTCCTATACACTTTAGGGTTTTCAAACTTCAATGAGTCTTTGTGATGTGGTTTCTTTCTCGAACAGGCTCCAAATATATCTCCAAGTTAATAGTCCCCATCATTCTCTAAAAGGGTGCACAAATGATTGGGATGGAAACCCTCGTCATTTCTCTCCATTTCCAGGTTTCTGGGCAACTTCGGTCGCCTGGCGGTTAGCCGCCACTGGGTTCGACGGTTAGCCGATGGCTGACCGTGAGGCTGACCGCAGTTGGTCTGATAGATTGCAGCTTACTGGAAAAGTAACCGCCATGGCACGGTTAGCTGGTGGTTAGCCGCCGCTGGCTAACCGTGTGGCTGACTGCTGGGTTCAAGAGAAAATGCTGCTCTCTAGAAAAGTGACCACGAATGTTCAGTCATCTGGAGGCTAGCCACCAGTCACCAGGCGGCTAGCCGACATGTGACCGCTGGCTTACCGACAGGTGCGGGAAAAGCCCCACTGTGTTTAGATTTGAGCCCCTTTCTCCCTTGAGCCATCCTCACATCATCCCCCCAACGTTCCTGCAATAAAATGAGTCCAAGACTCCTCCAATTAATCATTCAACACTTCCACTCCTTCAGTTTTACATTTCTCCCTTCACTTCCTTTCCATTTTCAATCAATCACAAAAGAGGAGAAAATTCACCAAATCACAAACATTCATCTAAGTCACTTGAAAGCATTAAATGATAGGCTAGTAAATGCTAACATTTAAAAGGATTAGACAAGCTAACAAGACTCATTATGAGCATTTATTTCAAATCAATGCAACTCAATAAAAGCATGAAAGAAATAATGAAATCATTGATACTTCTCATGAAAACCATTCAAAACTCAAAACATCAATTCATCCACTTGCCTTCGGTCTCTAAACTATTTGTCTCCAAACTGTTTCTTGAAGTTAGCCCACGCAACTACATCTGCCATGGTCCTGTATTCTTCCCTGACTGTCTTCCACAAGATATCCGCTGAACCGGTAAAGAGAGATGTTGCAAGTTTTACTTGTTCTCCTCCAGTGTATTGAAAGATCTCAAAGATGTTCTCTGTATGCTCTAACCAATCTTCTGCAGCTAATGGATCTTCTATTCCAAAAAACTCTTTTGGACCTCTTTTCCCAAACCGCTCAAACAATGCATTCGGGTCATGCTCTCTTTGATTTATAACAATTACGGGTTGAGCTTGAACCAGTTCGGGCCTTCTTTGCAATACTTCTAGTAATTGCCTCTGCATTTCTGCCAACTCTCTGACATGATCTTCATCCTTCTTAAGCATTTGTTCCTGCAACCGAGCTTGATTTTCATTGGCCTGGCGTTGTTGGTCAAGCATTGTCTGCATCATATGTTGGAATTGATTCTGTATAGTGTTATCCTATGCATCAAGTAAGAATATCTTCCTCGACTAGCCCTGTATGATCACTGTTACTTGCGGTGGGATTGTCGTTTAGTGGTCGCTTAGGAGGTGGCATGATGCTGTAAAACAAGTTGTTAGCACATAATAATCAAATAGAGGGTCACACATTGCTCACACGATATTAGCTAACGAAGAGTCTAACGAATCCTCACCACATCCTTAGGATTTCTAGTTTCTTTTAATTGCTTGAAACACGACTCGCTCTGGTACCAGTCTTGTCGCGACCCTGGACCGAGCCGCGGGCCTAATCCGGGATCGGGACTGATTATGAAGAATAAGATGATAAATGATGGATTGTCATTGTACATATAACATAAGTGTATTTATTTTGGCCTCTACGTACACGGGTCATTGAAGCATGAGATACTACCCATACACGCGATTTCCCATAGGTTTCCGCGTGAGAATATCATGTCAACATATATTTTTTATTAGGTGCGGAAGCATGTAGTAAATCTAATTCACACATTCGTATCCATAATAACAAGATTGATAACACATTTATATAACAGAATATCAGAGTGAGCAATGATCATTAGCACTTTCCCAAAAGTAACATTAAAGTTTATACAAAAGATCAGTTAGTTTTTCACTCCCCAAAAGAATAAAGGCCAACAAAGGCAAATACATCTCAAAACAATAACCCAAAAGAATGGTTAGTCATGATCCCCAAAATGTGACGTAACTCGAGGCAACCGAATGTCTAAACAACATCGTCAGCATGCCATTCGACTAAACGTTGCGGTTCACCGACCGCCTCCTTGAGCTCCGTCTCGGGATAGACAATGTCTGGACCTGAGTACCAAACAAATGGATCAGACACGATGGTCTGGAAAGTGGGTAAAAGGATAAAAAAATATAACATAATAAGATTTACCTTGGAAAACATTTAAACCTATTTAAACAATAAATTCCATGGAAGAAATAATTCATTTATTCAAAAACATATATGCAGTGTAAAACAAGTAAAGGTAACCAAGGAATCGGGAAATAAGCAAGATGGCAACCACACGAAGCTAAGTCCTCTATCACCGAAGTGACAAGAGCATATCAAGGCGTTGATCTCAGTCACACGAGGTGAGGAGATTCAACAATATATACATATACATATAATAATACGAGACACGACCACGGTAGCGAGCCGGGCATCAGGAATCATGGTAGCAATCGAAGGTATCGGGACAAGACCACAGTAATAAACTGCGTAGCGCGATCCAAACTGCAGCTGGCCGAACAAGAGGGGGATCTCCAAGTCGGTGGATCAAACCGACAATGTCATCCAAGCTTAGTGGTGCCGACTCATAGGTCAAGTAATAGAAATCGGGACATGCATAAAATCTGTCAAGTGCAAGTACATAAATGGGCGGGACGGGGGTGCTCAAAAGCACAATTATCATTACATTCCGAGAATGCACATCTGGGCTAGCAAAAATGTTGCAATTGCAATTTTAATATTTTCGGGAGCGCATATAAAATTCGGGAACAATGAAATACTAATGAACTTTCGAAATCTCAAGACAAGTACCGGGCTTCAAAACTAACTCAAGGTGAATGGGGGTCTCGTATGTTGAGTTGGTATGAACTTGGTACTACTTAAGTTTGGGGACATTCCAGGCTCCTTATACACCTTGGTGAATTTCAAAACTACAATGGATCATTGTGAAGTGGTTTCTTTCTCAAACGGGCTTCATGCATCGTTTCTTCATACCTCTATTTCATTGGGGCTTTCAGCAAACCTCTCTCAATCATCTAAACATTTCAATTTTTTACTCCCAAGATAGCCCCAGGAGAACAGTACCCATCACTCGAGCGGATCTGGAGTTCACTCGAGCGGTGAGCTCTCTGGAATGATTTTATGCATGGGTTCGCTCAAGTGAAGTTGAGTTCGCTTGAGCGAACTTATCCAGTCTAGGTTGGCTCGAGCAAAATTTTAGTTCGCTCGAGCTAACCATTCTCTAAAATAAGTTCTAGGAGGGTTCGCTCGAGCGAACTGTCCACTGGAAGGGTTCATTCGAGCGACTTGTCAAGTTCTGGGGAAAGTTCTGCTCACCCTTTCCTCATCCTCTTATAACCCCCTTTGAGCCCATCCAAAACACCATTCAAATCCCCATCAATAATTCCATAAACATCAAATCAAACACCTTTTTCTCAATCACATTCAACCACAAAAGAGGGGAGAAAATCCACAATCACAAGGATTCATTTATACCACAAACAAGTAATAAATGAAAGATTATAAATGCTAACATTTCTAAGAGTTAAACAACTAACCAACTCATTCATACGCATTTATTTCAAAATCATGAAAATCAAGAATAGTATGAATAGAACTGACAAAATCAACACATTTCTCATAAAACCATATAATGCTCAAATACCCATTCATCCACTTGCCTTGGCTCTCTAACAAGAAAATCAAGCTCTAATCAAGCCTCTCTCAAAGATAGCCTACAAACACATCAAAACCCCAAATACAAACCCTAAAATGGTCAAGACAATGAGCAAGGAGGAAGAAAGCTTCAATAATGAAAAAGGGGCTTCCCTAAGGCTAGGAGAATACATATCAAAGAGATTGGAAGCGGAAGCTTACTAGGAAGTTCTTCAAGTAGGTAAGATGACTTTTAGAAGGGTCTAGAGATGGATGACTTCCTCCACAAATGCTATCAATGAAGAGCTCTCAAGGAGAGAAAGAAGAAGACAACATCCATTTGCTTATTGGTGCAAGATTTGGTAGTGACTGAGGTGGAAAAGCTGGAGGAAGAAGAGAAAAGAGAAAACCCTAGTTGGGGTTTGGTTTGAGCTGGAAAAGGGAAAAGAGAAGGAGGGTTCTCCTTTTATACAAGTGAAGATGGGCTCCACCATTTGAAGATTTTATTGGGCTGAAATCATGGCTTTCGGGACCTCGGATGAGTTTGTCGAAGAAGGGAAAAATGATCATTGAAATTTCTAGTTTCCAAAAAGTATATATTTCAAGGCTTTCGGGAATATCTAATTTTGGGTACATATTTAGTGTAAAAAAATTGTTTCGTCCTCAATATTAGGAAAGTCGGGTTTTGGGGTTTCGGACGGGAACGGGATCAACATAAAAGTTGAAGAGATTAATGAGATAAGTAAAACAGGATTAAGATACAAATCAACAGAATCTCAAAAAATCCCCCAAGCAAACACAAAGTCACAAAAGGAACCCCCAAAGGGTCCCACTAAGCATAAAGGCACTCAAAATTCCCCATAGCTATAACAAAAGCTATTTTAATCCCAACTTAACCAGCATTCACTAATCACGCTTAAAGCTAAAACATGACTTAATTAGTACTAATCGAGGTCACTTGGGTCTAGGTCTTACAATATGTTGCCTTACTACAACAAGGCACAATCGCTTCGCCAAAAGTTTGACATCTATCACATCAGCCACATCCCCATAGGTGAAAACATCCGTGCAGATGCCTTGGCCGGACTTGTAGCGTCTATGGCGGTCCAAGAAGAGAAAGGCTTGCAAATTACAGTGTGTCAAAGAAGGATTCTCCCTCCTCTTGACACACACCAAGCAGTTGCTGAATGCCACCAAGTGGTTAGAAGTCGGCTATCCATCCTCAAACCTCAGATTGGTGACTGGAGGGATCCGTTCATTGATTACGCTATGTTTGGAATCCTACCTAAAGATCCAAAAGAGCGGGTAAGCATTGAAAGACGAGCCCCAAACTTTCATTTGGATATTCCTTCAAAAGCACTTTACAGAAAATCCTTCAACGGAGTGCTTCTGCGCTACTTGTCCAAACAAGAGGCCGAAGAAACACTCAAAGAAGTTCACGCTGGTCTTTGTGGAGCCCATCAGGCCGGTCCTAAGCTCTACGATAAAAAAAATCAATCAGAGGCAACATGAACCGAATGCATTGTTTGAGCGGTTTCGGAAGAGAGCTCCAAAGGAATTCCAAGGCATAGAGGATCCATTAGTTGCAGATGACTGGCTAAAGCATATAGAGAACATCTTTGAGATCTTTCAATGTTCCGGAGGAGACAGAGTGAAACTTGCATTATCTCTATTTATTGGTGCAGCAGACATATGGTGGAAGACAGTTAGAGATGAATACCGGACTATGGCAGATGCAGTGGCTTGGGCAAATTTCAAAAGGCAGTTCCATGATAAATATGTACCAACGCACATCAAGAGGCAGAAGGCAGTGGAATTCCAACAACTTGTCCAAGGCAACATGACAGTCCTCGAATACCTCACAAAGTTTGAGAGACTATCTAGATATGCTCCAGAGCTAGTGGACACGGTGGAGAAGAAAATTGCTAAGTTCCTAGAGGGACTCAATACCTTCATTGAGAGAGAAGCTACCGGAGTTGTACCACCTGCAACTTTCGATGAAGCTGTCAAGAGGGCCTGTAAGTTTGAGAACTTTCATAACAAGATCCTTAGAGTTCAAGGAAAGGGACAAGCTCATCAACAAACCACTAACACCAGAGAAACCATCAGAACAAGAAGCAAAGGATAGAACATAATACACAAAATCCATTGGTTTGTACCCACTGTGGGAAGAACCATGAGAGTGCACAATGTCGTACACTCACAGGTGCATGTTTCAGATCTGACTCCATGACCCATCAGATGAGAGACTGTCCAAGGCAGAATAAACAGAATCAGCAGTAGCAAGGGGCACAACGTCCAACGCCACCACAGAACGCAAAAGTTGTCCAGAATCAGGCAAGGCCACTCCAGCAACAAGCACCACAGCAGCAGTATAGACCACAACAGCAGCAGCAACAGGCTCGTCAACAGGGACAGAATCAGAATCAACATCCCCCGCAATAGAATAGGAATGCACAACAAGGCAGGCCACATCAGGCTCAGAATAGGCCACAACATCAAGGGCAAATCTATGTGGTCAATAGAGCTGATGTAGAGGTAGCGAGAAATGTAATGGAAGGTACACTTCTTGTTTGTGGGATGAAAGCTAGGATTTTATTTGACCCTGGCTCTACACATTCATTTTTATCCCATGAATTTTCTAAGTTGATTGAAATGCATGCTAGAGAACTTGAGTTCATTTTGACTGTGGCAACCCCAGTAGGTAAACAAATTATTTGTAGAACCTTTTACCCTATTTGCACAGTTCAGATAGGAGAAGTGGTTTTAACCGCAGATCTCATTTTATTGGAGATGTATGATTATGATGTCATCCTAGGGATGGATTGGCTGGCAGGGTACCGTGCCACAATGGATTGTTTCCATAAGACCCTTACTTTCAAGTTAGATGAGACACCAGCAGGGGTGTTGTTTCAAGGAGAGAAGAGAAATCCTCATACAGGGTGTGTCTCAGCATTGAAGGCTGATAGACTTTTGAAAAGTGGATGCGAAGCCTATTTGGCATTTATCATGGAGGATAAACGGTCCCAAGGGGTGGAGGGGATCCCAATTGTTTAGGATTTCCGGGATGTTTTTCCGGAGGAGATTCCAGGCTTACTACCCATCAGAGAGATTGATTTCACTATCGAGTTGTTACCAAGGACCACTCCGATATCTATTGCACCATTTAGAATGGCTCCGGCAGAGTTGGGAGAATTGAAGACTCAATTGCAAGAACTATTAGACAAAGGTTTTGTGAGACCGAGCATTTCACCATGGGGAGCTCCAGTCTTGTTTGTCAAGAAGAAGGGTGGTTCGATGAGAATGTGTATAGATTACAGAAGATTGAATCAAGTGACCATCAAGAACAAATACCCATTGCAAAGGATAGATGAATTATTTGAGCAGAAAATCAGTAGGTATGGCAAACCTAAGTGGTACTTGTATTTTCGAGCAATTTGAAGAGTTGAGTATAGACCTGTAGCCACTAAGGAAAGGTATTTTGTTAGCTAACATGACAGTGTCAGAGCCTTCTTTCATTCAGAAGATCAAGGATAGTCAGTTGCAAGATCCAGAGTTGGCCAAGATTTCAAAGCATATAGTAGATTGTCCTAACTTCTGTATTGTTGATGGAGTATTGTACTACCGTGACCGTCTGTGTGTGCCTAACATTGAAGATTTGAGGAATGATATCATAACCGAAGCTCACAGTACGAACTACTCTATGCATCCAGGCAGTACGAAGATGTATCAGAATTTGAAGGGCAGATTTTGGTGGAATAACATGAAGAGGGAGATTGCAGCGTTTGTCTCCCGTTGCATGACTTGCTAGTTGATTAAGGCAGAACACCAGAGGCCTCCAGGATTGTTACAACCGTTAGAGATCCCGGAATGGAAATGGGAGCATATTACCATGGATTTTATTTCGAGACTACTGAGGACCAGTAGAGGCAACGATGCGATATGGGTCATTGAAGATTGTCTCACCAAGTTAGCTCATTTCATTCCTATGAGGACAGGGAAGAAGATGCACATGCTACCTTTGGCAGAGTTGTTTGTTAACGAGATTGTCAGTCGACATGGACAACCAGTTTTTATCACTTCGGACAGACACAACAAATTCATCTCGAGATTTTGGAAGACATTGTATGAGTCTATAGCTACCATTCAAGCATTGGTATGGGGCCTTTTGAGGCTTTGTATGGTAGAAGGTGTAGGACACCTGTATGTTGGGAAGAAGTCGGCATTCGCAGTTTCAATGGACCGACAATTGTAAGTGAGACTAGCGACAAAATCAAGTTGATTCAAGAACAACTGAAAGTGTCCTGGAGTAGATAGAAGAGCTATGCAGACTCCCACCGTAGAGATTTACAGTTCAAAGAAGGAGACAAGGTTTTCTTGAAAGTGTCACCCACTAGAGGGACATTGAGATTTGGACAGAATGGCAAGCTATCACGGAGATACATTGGACCATACGACATTGTGAGTAAGGTCGGTGACGTGGCCTAAAGATTAGCCTTACCACCGGAGCTATCCGGCGTACATAACGTATTCCATGTGTCTATGTTGAAGAAGTACGTTCCTGATCCTTTACATGTACTCCGACATGAACCTTTGGAAATCAGAAAAGATGCCACCTATGTTGAGAAGCCCGTTCAGATCATTGATACGAAGGAACAAGAGTTGAGGACACGGACTATTCAGTGGGTAAAAGTATTATGGGAGAATCACGGACCGGAAGAGGCAACGTGGGAATTACGAGATGAAGTACAGAAGAAGTATCCACATCTACTACCAGAGGTGAGTTTTATATTTCATTTGGAGGACCAAATGCCCTAAGGTACAGAGGATCTAAGACCTCGACCCGAGTGAACCCGATTAGCGTTAACTAAGTCATGTGTTAGTCTTAAGCGTGATTAGTGATTTTGGCTAAGTTGGGTTTGGAATAGCTTTTGAAATAGTTTTGGGGAATTTTGAGTGCTTTGGTGACTAGTGGCGCCCTTTGGGGGTTCCTTTTATGACTTTGTGTTTACTAGGAAATTTATCAGAGATTCTTGTACTTATTGTTTTAATTCCGTTTCATTTGTCTCGTTAATCCTGACAACTCTCATGTTGATCCCGTTTCCGTTCGAGATCCTGAAACTCGATTTCCTAGCCTTGAGGGCAAAACAGTCTTTTTACACTAAATCTATACCCAAAACTCGATATCCCCGAAACCCATGAAATATATACTTTTTGGAAACTAGATATTTCGGAAATCATTTCTTCCTTCTTCGTCGAATTCATTTGAGATCCCGAAATATATACTTTTTGGAAACTAGATATTTCGGAAATCATTTCTTCCTTCTTCGTCGAATTCATTTGAGATCCCGAAAGACATGATTTCAGCCCAAAGAGTTTCTTAAGTGGTGGGACACATTCTCATTGCTTATATAAGGAGAACCCATCTTCCATTTTCATTTTTCCAGCACAAGCTTTAGCCTAGGGTTTTCTTACAACTTTTCTCTTCTTCTCCTTACTCTCTTTATCTCCAATCCACACCAAACTTTCACGAATCAAGAAATGGAGGTCATTTTCTTCTTCCCCACCTTGAAAGCTTCCTTTTGATACCATTTGTAGAGAAATCCACCAACATTGAGATCCTCATTGAGCTTACTCTTGCCATTAGAGGACCTTACAAGTAAGTGATCATCTCCATCGCCTAGATATGTGTTCTTATGACCCTATAGAAGCTCCATCTACATTATTGAGAGTTCTCTCCTTTTATTTCATGGTTTGACCCATTTTAGGGTTTGTTTTTGGGGGTTTTGTTTGTGCTTGTAGGATTCTTGAGAGAGCTTGGTTAGCAGCTTGATTTGCTTGATTAGAGACCCAAGGCAAGTAGATGAATTGATGTTTTGAGTTTTGAATGGTTTTCATGAGAAGTATAAATGATTTCATTATTTCTTTCATGCTTTTATTGAGCTGCATTGATTTGAAATAAATGCTCATAATGAATCTTGTTAGCTTGTCTAATCCTTTTAAATGTTAGCACTTATTGGCCTATCATTTAATGCTTTCAAGTGACTTAGATGAATGTTCGTGATTTGGTGAATTTTCTCCTCTTTTGTGATTGATTGAGAATGGAAAGGAAGTGAAGGGAGAAATGTAAAAATGAAGGAGTGGAAGTGTTGAATGATGAATTGAAGGAGTCTTGGACTCATTTTATTGCAGGAGTGTAGGGGGGATGATGTGAGGATGGTTCAAGGGAGAAAGGGGCTCAAATCTGAACACAGTGGGGCTTTTCCCGCACCTGGCGGTCACATGTCGGCTAGTCGCCTGGTGATTGGCGGCTAGCCGCCAGATGACTGAACCTTCGCTGTCACTTTTTCAGAGAGCACAATTTTCTCTTAGACCCAGCAGTCAGCCTCACGGTTAGCCAGCGGCTAACCGCCGAACCCAGTGGCGGCTAACAGCCAGGTAACCGTACCAAGGCGGTTACTTTTCCAGTAAGCTGCATTCTGTCAGACCAACCGCGGTCAGCCTCACTGTCAGCCATCGGCTAACCGCTGAACCCAGTGGTGGCTAACCGCCAGCTAACCGCCGGGCGACCAAAGTTGCCCAGAAACTTGGAAATGGAGAGAAATGACGAGGGTTTACGTCCCAATCATTTGTGCACCCTTTTAGAGAATGATGGGGACTGTTCACGTGGAGATATGTTTGGAGCCCGTTCGAGAAAGAAACCACATCACAAAGACTCATTGAAGTTTGAAATCCCTAAAGTGTATAAGGAGCCCGGAATGTCTTCAAACTCAAGGAGTACCAACTCATTATTACAATCGACATACGGGACCCCTATTCACCCTAAATAAATCTTAAAACCGATATTTTGCCCGAAATTGTAATAATCCATTACAGTTCCTTATTCCTGAGATTTACATTACATGACTCGCTTTCCCGAAAGCATTGAAGTTACACTAGTAACAGTCACTTGTCTTGAAATGTATTGCCCGGCATGAAATGACATACGTGCCTTTGAGTACCCCATCCCGCCCGATTATTTACTTATACTTGATTTATTTACACATGTCTCGATTTGTTATTTGACCTATGAGTCGGCACCACTAAGCTTGGATAACCTTGTTAGTCTGATCCACTGACTTGAAGATCCCCCACTTGTCCCGCCAGCTGCAGTTTGGATCCCGCTACCCGGTTATTGCCGTGGTCTTGTCTCGATGCCACATATTGAAAGAATATGCATTAAAGATCTGAAATCAGATACAAGTAGACGTCCATGGCTGATCTTGTTTTAAAACTTGAAACTAATCTGATTTTCCAGCCATGAATCATGCATAAAAACTCCATGAAACCATGATCAACATGTGTATAAAGTAAGGAGATGTTAGAGGACTAATACCTTGCTGATTTGAAGGTCTCAAGTCTTTGAAAAGAATGCTCCAAAGGTCTGATATCAGCCAGCAGTAAGCAATGCTAGTTGCAGGAATTTTCTGCAGTAGCTTCTCCTTTGGTCTTCTCTTCTATTCCACTTCCCAATCTGATTGGTGTTGATGGTGGGATCAAACTATGGAATCCTAAGAAGGGTTTTTCTGAACTTCTCTTTGTGGAAACAACCCAAGACCTGATCTCCTCTCCTATGAAGAAGAAGAGGGCAGCAATGGGGTGGGCGTGTGTGTTCTTCTCTCTTGCTTTGGGCGGCCAATGGATCACTATGGTGATTCACGCCCCTAGGGTTTAATTCCAGCCACTTGATCTCTTCTCTTGTGTGTTGCACGCCCAAAGGAGACTCCCATATATATATATATATAAAGATTTGATTCCTTTAAGGAATACTCTTTCCAATAGGAATGTCAATCCCTAAAAAGAATAGCAACCTTCCCCTTTAGTTGTGCAACACTTACTAATTAAAGACACTAAAATTAGTAACCTTTAATCAATGAAATTCTTACCCAAAGAGGAGTCTTTCTTTCCAAGTAAAGATACCTAATCAAACTTGGAAACCTCACACAAGGGGCTCCACTTATGGCTGGCCCACAAGATAGCTAAACACACCATGGCCCACTAGTCAATAATTTAGCTAGAGTTAAAATTCATGTATGCCATCAAGAGCCTATTAGAATTTAAACTCAAAATTATTCTTCCACAAAATAATTCAACCACATATCATCTAATTAAATTAGGAAACCATGCCAATATAGGAAAGTGGCTAGAAGAGGGACCAAAAGACATATTTGCCCTTGGCTCCCAAAATGACCAAAATGTCCATGCTAACCCCATAGCAACATTAAGATCATTTTAGCCCTAACTCATTCCACTAGAGAGTTATGGTTGCACTCCAGGGACAAATATTAAATTGCAAATAAAGCTCATCATAAATAGACGATTGTCTTTGACCTACCAAGTACAATGACCACAATGCCCCTCTATGTAACATCCATAATCAAGTAGGTTAACCGATGTACTATCTACCTTCTTGATTACATCTCAACCTTAGAACTTCATACCCTTGACTTAATCATCATCCGGATATTATTCTCTTGATCTAGGGAGCGACCCACAAGTTCAATATCCATATGGAACATCCATATACTAAGATCTTAGATTCTGATGATTAATCGGATAATTCTAAGAGGACGATCATTCCATCACACGATGGCATAGATTCCATATTGCATTTGCACGTCCCAACTAATCAAGCCCGAGTACCCAAAACACAGAGCTGTTGACCCATGAACAGGATCTCACCCATAGTGAATTAAAGCACAAGAACTTGACTTCGTCAGTTCATCCACAAATGCTCAAGATTAAGAGCACTGGTCACTTAGTAGCAAGAGGTGATTTGATCTCTTTCTGTGATAGTACTATTTCAGAGATCACACCTACAAGTGGTCATGTTCAATGCATGACACATGCACTAATGAGATAAATCCGGAAAGTCCTCCTTGACTAAGGTAAGTCACCCTGAATACAGGAGAGTATCTCATTATAACTTATACCAAGATGAAGTGCCCAACTCCATCTCTCAGTTATGAACATGTTTATTGTTTCAAGTGTCCATGACTCAGACCTTACTGTGTGTAGCCACTACACACCTGAGTCATTTACTAGAAAACAATGGGCCTTATACAACCATACATATACACAAGTATAAAGAGAAAGATGTCATTCCATTAAATAACCAATAAATATCCAGTTACAGAGATGTGAGTGCAGTCAGTGGGCTTTAGGGCATACACCAATCCCAACACATATTGCTACTGTGGTTCCCGATGCCCGGCTCGCTACTGTGGTCATGTATAGTATATGTATATGTATTTATAAGATCCACTGTTTCTCCTCACCTTGAGTGATTGAGATCAGTGCCTAGTTATTGCTCTATCACTTTAGTGATAGAGGACTTAGCTTCGTGTGGTTGCCATCTTGCTTGTTTCCCCATTTCCTTGGTTACCTTTACATGTTTTACAATGCACACTTGTATTTGAATAAATGTTTTATATCGTTTATAGAAACTGTTGTTTAAACAGGTTTTAAATGCTTTTGAAGGTAAATTCATTTAATATTTTATTGTCATTGTATTTCACCCATTTGTCAAACCGTTGTGTTTGACCCACTCTTTGGTACTCAGGTCCAGATATTGTCTACCCCGAGGCAGAGCTTGAGGAGGTGGTCGGTGAACCGCAGTGCCTAGTTGAGTGGCATGCTGATGATGTCATTTAGACATTGGATTGCTAGAGAGAGATAACATTTTGGGGAAACTGTTTAACCATTCTTTGGGTTATTGTTTTGTTTATATTGGCCTTTGTTGGCCTCTATTTTCGGGAAATGTAATTGAATGATCGTTGTATAAACTTTAACTTACTTTTCGGAAACATGCTAATGATCATTACCCATTATGATACAGTGTTTATATATATATGTTTTATCCCGTGACTTGAATCGTAAATTTGATTTGCTACGTGCTTTCGAACTTAAAAGAATTGTTCTTATATTGTTGTGATATCCTCACCGCGGACACCTGTGGGAAATTAAATAAATGCGACACTTCACTTACACTACAAATACCCGTCCCGATCCCGGATTCCCGGTCTGAGGTCGCGACAATGAGCACGAGATGTTGAGGCCTGGTCGGCAAAATGACTTTGCAGCCTTTGTGTCAACTGTCCCATGGGAGTGTCAGGATCATACCTCAACCCATATGAAAACTTTTCTGTATGACGGTGGAGTTTCCAAACCTCTAATTGACTTTTGATCAGGGTGGGTTCCAATGGCATGAGAATACCACGGCCTCCTCCCAAACCGATTAAATTATGAGCATCATAGTCCATTTTCTTCATGATAGCTTGTGCCATCAGACTCTACAGGGATAGCTGAGGCATACCATTGTTTTGGAAAGGTTCAAGCGAAGAATTTGATGAAGAAGCCTCCGATCCGTGGAAGAAGAACGACTTTTCTTCTTACGTCGGCAGGTGTCTCCAATGGAGTGAGAGCTGTTGGAAGTAGGTAGGCCATTCAGATAGGTTTCAAAAACTTTTGACCCACTTGATGCAGGGATCAACTATCTAGAAGGCAACAAACCCAATCCAGGATGCAATCCCTTAAACTCATAAACCATGTACAGCAGTATATCCTATCTAAACGATAGAAATCAACACCTAAACATGCAACCATGAAATCTACAACATACAAGGATGTAGATTATACCTTTGGAGCTTTGTAGTGCTCTAATGGAGAAGTTGATTTCTTTCTTTGATGATGAATGCTTCACTAATCAAATTAGAATCTCCAACTCCTTTTTATCTTCCACGCTATGACCCGTATCAGATTCTCTTTTCTTAAGAAGATGGTGGAATCTCCAAGAGAAAAACCGTAAAGGTAACTAGAAGAGAAACTAGAAGAGGGAGAGGAAGAGAGGTGTGCAACTCTTGCACAATTGAATGGGCTGGGCGTGAATCACTATATGGAGTAACATAGAGGATGTCCAAGAGAGGTTAATTCCTCTTTATATAGCCCTCAAGCCCACCTCTTTTCCTATTTGAAATAGAAGTTTAACTCCCATTACAAAATAGTAACCTTCTCCCTTACTAGTTGCCATAGAAGTCTCACTTCCACAACAATTAGTAGCTTTCTCCTTTCTAATTAAAATAGAAGTCCTACTTCCATTAATAATTAGTAACTTACTATTACCACTATTAGAAGTCTCACTTCAAATAAAAATGGTAACTTTCTATTTCCTTTTAGAGTTCTACTATAATTAGTATCTTTCCAATAACTTGGGCTAGCGTGGGGATCACTAGGGATTCCTTAGAAAGCTGACTCCAATTGGGACACGCGACCCCACATCTCATGTGCAATCCGAGCCCACAGTTAATTGCAAATAACTCCACTAAATAAATGCAATTGCACTCCATCAAGGCCTTTTGGTCATTTTATCTCATACATTGTGGGATTAACAAATAAATTCCATTGATTACCTTGTCAGAATACATAAAAGTACCGTATCTCTTTATGACAATTTCAGTACCAAGAGTAATAGAATAACTCTTATTCACCATACTAGAAACTGAAATTGAATTCCGCTGTAAAGACGGTACATATAACGTGTCTGACAAAACCAATTTATCATTTGAAAAACATAATGTAATAACTCCCACTGAAACAGCCTCTGCCTTAGCATTAGATCCTTAGTTGACAATGATTTCTCCGTCACTGAACCTCCTGGTTTCCCTGAACCCCTGCAAGGAATTACACAAGTGATCAGTTGCCCCGGAGTTCATGCACCAACATTCTGAAGTACCAGTTTCAAAAGTAATTTCAGAAATAAGTGACTCAATCATACCTTAGGTCTTCTTCTTAGACAGATAATCTGAACAATTCATTTTCCAATGTTATGTCTTACCACAATGGAAACACTTTCCTTTTACTCCCGTACCCTTAGCCTTGGCCATACTACAAGTATAACCATTCTCCACCTTAGGACCCTTGATGACTGATTTCTTCTTGGTATCTCGGTCTTTGCCTTTCGGCTCGGTCCTAGCAAATGACTTTTCTGTCATGAGGGAATTTTCCTCTTTCTTCATGATTTCCTCAGTCACTACCAGCTGGCGAGACAGCTCAGTTATGGTCATTTCCAATTTATTATAATTGATCTCGAAATGATTGAAAGAATCCGGTAGTGACTGAAGGATCATGTCGATTTACGATTCTTTATCAATCGTAACACCCAGTACATCAAACTCATTTAGTGCGAGACTCATTTTCAACAAATGTTTTTGTACTGGAGTTCCCTCAGCCATCTTAGTGTTTATCAGCACCTTCATAGCAACTTGCCTAGCAGGTCTAACCTGGTCCGCAAACATCTCCTTTAAGTTCGATATAATATCGTATGCTGACTTATAGGATTGATGTTGGTGTTGTAAAACACTAGACATGGATGCCTGTATAAAACATCTGGCTACCTCATTGTCTTTTGTCCATTCGGTGTAAAGATCCTTTTCATACTGAGGTGCATGAAGCTCAGGCTCAGGAACGGAGGGTATGGTAAGGACATATCTGCATCCTGAAGCTATCCGGATAATATCCAGGGTCCTTTTCCAGTCTATAAAGTTGGATTCCATCAACTTATTCTGGTTGAGGATGGTCGCAAGTGGATTGAAAGTATTTGAAAAAACTGTAGTACATAACCATACATTCAATTAATGAATTTGAATGACATTAGGGTTTAGTATTCTATCAAATTTATGTGGAATCCTCATAACCACTAAATTTAGAATACATCGGAATCCCAATCCCCAGGGTATGCCTCCTTAGGGAGTGCGAATACCACCTAGATTGGTGCGGATCAAAGTTGGTCAAAATTAGGATTAAGACTAACTCTCCATGATCCCCTTCATTCATTATTATCTAGGTATCTCATACCAAATAATGAATGACTCCCGATTAGCTTCGGTTTCTAAAATAAATGAGGCAAATCCTTGGGGATACTACATCATTATTTTAGTTAAGTGTGACCCACCAACTAGCATTGCATGACAACCGTTGCGAGCAGCTCCTCCTTGGGGAGTGGGCCCTCGCCCCGTCTCACCAACACTATCCATAGGAGATCCATATCTAGTAACCAGACAAGTAAAAGCCCTCCGTGGGGAACGGCCATTCTCAAGATGGCGCGAGGCTAATACTTTCCTTACAATGGACCTATGGTGGAAAACCATGAGGATTTCTAAATTTAAATGCCCCGCTCCCACTTAATATTTTATAATTGAGGATTTCCTTGTAAGGTATTAGGGCCCACACATATATATGACCATCAAATCATCTTATGATATGATCAAAGATTGGTTCCAAGTCAAGTTATTTTAAGAAAAGTCTAGTTGCTTAAATTAGTGTTACCAATGTGTCCATCTCATGGGTCATCAACACTAATTAGAACTCTTTCCAAAAATTAATTTGATTTGACCAATTTTAGTAACTTGCTATGTTTGGATCAGATTTGGAAACATTCTAAATTAAGCATTCATCCATAAATAGAAAGTGCTAAAATTAGAAACTAGTCCTCTCCACCACATGGCCCTAGCGGAATAGACTTCTTGGACTTCTAGACTTTCCAAAACTTTGGGATTCCTCAAACTCTTTAGGCATCACCAAAAGGCTTTTGGTACTCTTCAAACTCTTTGATTAGGAGTCCAACTTTACTTTCCTTCCTCGTCTCGGACATCGCCAGAATTTACAAATTTAGAAAAATTACATAAATTCCTATGCCTCGACTATGAGACTTACATGGTAATCTAAACATGGAAATAAAAGGGCTATATGGAAATTCATCATGCGTTGCCCTTTCACGGGAAACCAAGGAAACCATGACACCCTTTACATTTAGCCTTAAATAAACCAATATCCATAAATACAAAGCAAAAGACTTGTGGGCCATATGGAGAGGACATGATCATCTGCAAGTTAGTATCTCATACAACAAAGCATCTCACAAAACCAGGTTACCAAACCACAATGGAAAAACAAGATGCCAAAAGTAGCCACCCTTTTATTACATGCACTTCGCAGAGGGGGTCCAAGGGGGTGTCCCCCGGACCAAAAAAATTTGATCAAAGAATGAAGTGATCCTGTGTTCCCGGTCGACCGACCCTACAAGCACCCGATTGACCGAGCACGAGGCCAGGTCGACCCGCCTGACGAAGGCAGAAAATTGGGTTTTCTCAATTCGAGTCCAAACACCTCCAAAACACTTTTGAAGGCTTTCAATGGCATCCTACCATCCTTCCATCCTAATTAAACCCTTTTGTGACTATCCGAACATGGATTTACTACATAAAGTAAACAAACCCAATCATAATTGATCCTTACATAGCCCTAGGTCTATCCTCTTTGCATCTCATGCAAAGAATAGATCTAGATCGCTGATCTAACATGATTAGAGATGAGGTATGGCTCTGATACCAATTGTTGGAAGTAGGTGGGCCATTCAGATAGGTTTCAAAAACTTTTAACCCACTTGATGCAGGGATCAACTATCTAGAAGGCAACAACCCCAATCTAGGATGCAATCCCTCAAACTCATAAACCATGTACAATAATACATCCTATCTAAACGATAGAAATCAACACCTAAACATGCAACCACAAAATCTACAACATACAAGGATATAGATTATACCTTTGGAGCTTTGTAGTGCTCTAATGGAGAAGTTGATTTCTTTCTTTGATGATGAACGCTTCACTAATCAAATTAGAATCTCCAACACCTTTTTATCTTCCACGCTATGACCCGTATCAGATTCTCTTTTCTCAAGAAGATGTTGGAATCTCCAAGAGAAAAACCGTAAAGGTAACTAGAAGAGAAACTAGAAGAGGGAGAGGAAGAGAGGTGTGCAACTCTTGCACAATTGAATGGGCTGGGCGTGAATCACTATATGGAGTAACATAGAGGATGTCCAAGAGAGGTTAATTCCTCTTTATATAGCCCTCAAGCCCACCTCTTTTCCTATTTGAAATAGAAGTTTAACTCCCATTACAAAATAGTAACCTTCTCCCTTGCTAGTTGCCATAAAAGTCTCACTTCCACAACAATTAGTAGCTTTCTCCTTTCTAATTAAAATAGAAGTCCTACTTCCATTAATAATTAGTAACTTACTATTACCATTATTCGAAGTCTCACTTCAAATAGAAATAGTAACTTTCTATTTCATTTTTGAGTTCTACTATAATTAGTATCTTTCCAATAACTTGGGCTAGCATGGGGACCACTAGGGATTCCTTAGAAAGCTGGCTCCAACTGGGACACGCGACCCCACATCTCATGTGCAATCCGGGCCCACAGTTAATTGCAAATAACTCCACTAAATAATGCAATTGCACTCCAGTCTTAGGAATATATTACAATGAAGACCCTAAACTTCCCAATAACCAAAAGTAGACCCCTCTATCAATATCCATGGATCAATTGGACCTGTCCACCAAATTAGATCCATATCTTATTATCCTTGAGCCCTAATTAATTATAGTGATCATTTGGTACCGATCCAATTAACTCTTAATTGGAATGGTGCGCACTTACCAATGATAAATCCATTAATTGGCACAAAGGGATATTAAAGATAGATTCCATCTTGACCATTGAATGTTCTCACAGCTCTAGTACCACGTACCCAAATCACCGAGGTGTTGACCTACAATTGGCCTCACTCATTGGTGACTCAAAGCAAATGCATAGATAGAAACTTGAGTTCATTAATGTCTCAGGATTATGAGCCTATTGCTAGGGAATTATGAGAGCAGACCTTAAAGTAAAAACAGTGTATATAAGGTGTTTCTCATGGTCCTTCAATACATCTAATGTACCAGCACCATGATCCAGAATCTTACATTCCAATGATCGAGACAAATCACACTATGTCATAGTGATCAAAGTGCTGCAACCTTGTCAGATGAGATGCCCAATTTAAGTATAAGATTTGCAATACATGTCTCCTGTATGTGGATCTCATCCATACACATGTATTACATCTAGATGTTGAGGCCTGGTCGGCAAAATGACTTTGCAGCTTTTGTGTCAATTGTCCCATGGGAGTGTCAGGATCATACCTCAACCCATATGAAGACTTTTCTATATGACGGTGGAGTTTCCAAACCTCTAATTGACTTTTGATCAGGGTGGGTTCCAATGGCATGAGAATACCACGGCCTCCTCCCAAACCGATTAAATTATGAGCATCATAGTCCATTTTCTTCATGATAGCTTGTGCCATCGGACTATACAGGGATAACTGAGGCATACCATTGTTTTGGAAAGGTTCAAGCAAAGAATTTGATGAAGAAGCCTCCGATTTGTGGGAGAAGAATGACTTTTCTTCTGTCGTAGTTGTCTGAACGATGAAGAAAGCATACGCAAGGTCTTTTACGTCGGCAGGTGTCTCCAATGGAGTGAGAGCAGGCTGAACTTGCTGAGTATCAGGTTGGCTTGACGGTGTATAGTCTTCTGGCTCTGAATCCTAATCTGTATCTTGCATGATAGACACGAAGGAAACATCAAACTTCCCCCAGTCTTTTGTTTTGTCTTCTTTGCTTTGGTGGTGATTACCAAAGACTTGGAGGATTTGAGGGAGACAACGAAGGGAGATGGATTGCTCTCTTCATATTTGCCAGAAGTTTTCTTTTCTTTGATGATTGCTGAGGAGCCTTGCCCTTCTCTTTTTGGAGATTTTCGGCAAAGGGTGTTGTTTCTTCCTCCTTTTCTTCTTTTTCATCCTTGTACATCTGAGCATCTGTAAAATGAACATCTTTGCCTTTGAATGGATTTTTATCTACAAACACTCGATGTATCAAGCTGTCATTGCCAACAAACTTGACGCATTGATGTAAAGTTGAAGGGATGACACCATTCTCGTGTATCCAGGGGCATCCAAGAAGGGTGTTGTAGCATGAAGGGGTTCTTGTTGCGTACACAGTGACTTCCGAGATAAGATCACCGATTTGCAACTTGAACCTGATATTTCCAATAGGCTTTTGAGCGCTCCCATCATATCCGAAAATGGATACAGATGTGTAACTCAGCTTGCTAGGTGGAATGCCCAACTCTTCGAGTGCCGAAGTAGAGATGAGGTTGAGTGCAGAACCTAGGTCGATCTGGACCTTGTGAATTGGCATTTCTTTGATGTATCATGTGAAGTACAAGGGTCAGTTGTGTTTTGTCTCGCCCAGCAGGAGGTCATCCTTATCGAAGGCGATGGTTGCACTTCCTACTTTTTGAACCGAGAGGCATTCAATGTCTGATCCCACGGTTTTCTTCTTTTCTCCCTTTGAGGAAGTATTTGATTTTTTTGATCCTATAGTCCATTTCAATTTGTAGGACTTGTGGAATGTGTTTGTCGATATCTGTATTCAGCCTTTGTAGTTCTAAAATGAGATTATCACGAGTGTGCGGAGACATTCGTAATAAGTCAAGGATGTGCAGTCGTGCACGCATGTGTTTGAAGTGCTCAATCAAGTCGTACTTGAAAGCCTCCTTGGGGCCTGTATTTTCATTATCGTTGTCACTTGTGGCCTTTACAGCTTGCTTTCCTAAAGGATTTACATAGGAAGAAGAAGGTTGGTTGTGATTTTTATGGTAATCCCGACTAGAACGGGTACCTCTACCAACTTCAAGAGCTTTTGGAGAAGGTTCTTCGTTTGGAAGATCGCCCTCGGAATCAGGGGGTTGATTCTTCTCATTTGTTGAAGACATTTCAACAGTGCCTGTTGACACCAAAAATGTCACTTTGCCTCTTAAACATCAAGAAGCCAGATGAAGTTGCATACTATTACAAAATAGGCAATGCTACTTCAAGCATCAGATCTCGTCAGAATCAAACAAAAACTGAAAGATCCTTCAAGACAGCCAAAAAAGGGGTTCACATGAAGTTTCAGGCCATTTTAACATCATTTGACCCAACTTCACTCCTTCGGCAGCCAAACAGGCGCTCCTGGCGGTGACGGCGTCGAAGACATCAAAACTTCAATCGGAGCCTACGGATGGTCTCAAAATACCTCCAAAGGGCTCCAGTCCAAATTTCAAGTCAAACCGACAACGTTTGACCCTCCATCAACCCTTGAACAACAAAATCAAGCCTCTCGGCGGAGAGAAACACCAAGGCCATCACTCATCCAATGGAGCACATGGGCGGCTTCAACATGCTTCAAAAGGGCTGCACGTCAAATTTCCGGTCATTCCGACAACGTTTGACCCGACTTTGACGCTCCGAAACAAAATCAAGGCTACCCGCGGTGGAGCACCCCGGGACCATAACACCCAAATCGGAGCCAATGGTTCGTCTCAAAATGGCTCCAATAGGCTCCCTGTCAAATTTCAAGTCAATCGGACATTGGTTGACTGCATATCAAAGCGTGACATCTTCCTCGGGCGAAATTAAGCCTAGCAGCGACGGGACCCCAAACGACTTCAAAACTCAAGAAAAAGCCCATGGTTGGTCCTATCTACTGCTCAAGAGGCTTCACCTCAAATTTTAGGTCATTCCGACATCGTTTGACCTAGTTTCAACTCTTGACCGAAAATCGGCAACTCTGTGAAGCAAGATCTTCGGCTTTTCAAAAAAATATGAAACTTTGTGCCCCGATTTTACACGACTTCTCGTCGGGTTTTATTCAGGAGAATCAAGCCAAAAAGTGAGGAAAAATTTCAAGAAAAATACAGGAGAAAAAAAGAAACAAAAAGCTCAAAAAACGGCCGACGAAACGGGTACCAAAAGGGACCAAAACCCCATGGTCGCCGGTGACCTTGGATCATGGTCACCGGCGACACTGGAAATCCGGGTCGCCGGATTTCAGTCGGAAGGCCCATTTTCCGATCCTTTTTACGTTTCGGAAATTCCAATCCCTGTGATTTTCCAAAAATCTGATTTTTGATGCTCGAAATTGACCGATCTTTGCCAACATCTCAGATCCGCCGTCAAGAGCATGAAATAGTCATTGATCACTCCAAGATCGCCAACCGGCTGAATAAGAAAGTACACTTTCTGTCCGACCGGTCAAGAAATCAACAAGACAGATGGTACCGGCCCGCTGTTAGCAATCTATGTCTGAAGTTGCATGATCATCCGACATCGATCAACATGAAGATCCATCGTCGATCATCGCAAGAAGAATTTCGAAAGACGTGGCACGGCCCGCGACTCTTCAAATCCCCGGCGACCACTTAATGCTGTTAATTGACCCAACTAAATGCGGTCATTAACTCATTATTTTGGACGGCACAATCAGATTCAAGAGAATGGGAGTTACAAGTCAAAGCCATCATGGCATTAAAGCCATGAAACTCCTCTTATCCTGGAGATTAAAGGCGATTAAATGCCCATCATTCTCCATTGGCCATTCAGATTCAAGGAAAAAAGAGTTACAAAATCAAGAAATAAAAACTTGTAACTCCTCCCATCATGGAGCTTTAAAGCCATCAATGCTCATAAACCCTCCTAAATGGCTACCAAAGGCCTATAAATAGGAGAGCATTCTGGAAGAAAAATCAGCCAGAAAGATCCCCGAACCCAAGCCCCGGAAATCAAGAAAAATCGTCTAGAATTCCTAGAAGCTCTGCTACTTTGAAGAAATTTTGCTGCAACAAACACCACAAGGTGATTGAAGCCCCTTGGGGGACACTCCCCCCCCCCACCCCCCCAAGGCAAAGCCCTCTCTTCTCCTATTCAACATGGCCTAGACGTGGCTTTTCAGCTCGTCTCTTCATTTTTTTTATTGGATATAGGACCTTCCCTTAGTCTTTATCCTCTAAAAAAACTGAAGTCCAAGCCAAGCCAAAAGAATCAAAGCATCGCATGTTCTCATCGAAAGGATGATGGCGAAGTCCATACATGACTTGTGACCGTCGATCTGAACGAGTCCCCGCAATCTCCTGAGAAGTCAGATCCCTTTTCTTACTTCTGTTGTATTTTGTATTTTCTTTAAGAGACAAAAAAATCACAATTCTTGTCTTTTATTTTGATGAGATTTGTAAATCACCTTTCACGGCAAACAAAATTGCCTTTCATGGCAAACAAACATTGCCTTTCACGGCAAACAAAAAAAAAACCTTGTCTCTTTTCTTAAATATATGTGCAATGAAAAGATAGAAAAAAAGATTGATTTCCTTTCTACTTGTGAAGGTGGATCTTCGGATCACCATCTCTAAATTCCAAGTAGAATAGAAAATCTGGCATACCCGTACAAAAATGTTGATACCCGCCTTTCTCCCCCTTTTTTCCCTACATTCTGCCCTCTTGGTAGCCCCGGAGACGGATGGGAGAGGAAAGGAAGAAATCGGGTCCATCAAGTTGGCACACCCGGTGGGACGCGTTCATTTGAGAACGTCATGCTTGGATTCTTTGGCCCCTCTTTAGTTGGTCGCCTATGTTGAATCTTACATCTAAAAAAAAACATGTGATGGTATTTTCTGGAAATTTCTATCTTGAATCTATTTCCACCCTTTCTCATTTCAAAAAAAAAATCTGATTTCTCTTTTCTTGGATTCATCTTTGAAAAACTTTGATCCTTTCCCCCCCGAACTTGATATCTCGCAGAAATGTTTGTAGCTATTGTTCATAAAGAGGAATGGGTCACCTTTTTTCTTTGATGAAGCCCCATAAAGGTTTTCAAAAAAGAAAAAAAATCAATTTTCCCCTCTTTTGGAATCGAATTAGGGAAACTTTTGTTTCTTCCTTTTCGACCAATGGCCCGCGGAAATCGTTTGTATCAACGTTTGGATTGGGAGAGGTCAGTCGCTCTCTTTGATAGGTCCATTAGAGATCTTTCAAAAAAAAAAGTCTAATCTCTAACTCTTAAAAAAAATCAGTTTTCTCTGTTTTGGATTTGAATTAGGGAAACTTTAGTCTATTCCTTTTCGGACAATGGCTCCCGGAAATCGTTTGTAGCCAACGTTTGGATTGGGAGAAGCTATTTGCTCTCTTTGATAGGTCCATTAGAGATCTTTCAAGAAAAGTCTTCAAAAACAAAAAAAGAAAAGAAAAGAAAACAACACTAAGGTTACACCAGTTGCGTTCTTTGACCAAAGTGGATCTACGAAAAGCCTTGTCCAGAGTGTGGAGACAGCTAGACTGTTAGAGGCAAGGGTCCTCCAAACGTGTTCATTAAGTAATCCTACCCTTACCTGGGGGCTAATCTATCTACTAAGGTTTCATAAGACCAAATTGAAAACCTATGTGTTCCTTTGAAAAAAAAAATTCAAAAAAAAAATCGTCATTTTTTGGGTTTACATCTCAGAAATCTTGGTTCCTTCCCTTTCGGACAAAAGCTCGCGGAAATTACTTGTAGCTTGCGTTCGGATTGGAATACCATTTGCTCTCTTTTATGAATCCGATTTTGACCTTTCAAAAAATCTCATCTCGTGTCCATTCCAAGGATGCGATTTGTAACATTTGTGCCTAGCGGTGCTAGTACGCCCTTTCTGGTCTACTGTATTCGCAACTGACACATTTGTATTTCCAACCTTATATCATCTTACCTCGAGTGAGAGTCGCTTCTCGGTAATTTGAATTAAGGTCCACAATTGCTTCTAGCAGTCACTGGAATGCTCGCTCTGAACCTCCTGTATTTGCGTTCTGAACAATTGTATCCTCTATGACTTTTGCCTTCTTCACCTCGCTTGGACTGGGCCATGTCCCCATGAGCGATTTGAAAAGACAAAACCATAGTTCTTTCCCATTTATGATCACTATATTCTTGTGATTACTAATGGACGTGGTCTCGTTTCAGAAGTTTTCCAAAACTAACAATGGCAGCTTCATTAACCATCACTTTCGATGAGAACAAGTACCAGCTCATGCTCCAGGAGAAGCAGAACAAGCACACTCATAAGCGCCCTGCTAGCTGCAGAAGCGTCACCTCCCTCGGCAAATCTCAAAACACCGAGTCGACCTCTACTCCCTGGACTACCATCTTTGGGTCGCTGGGATTGTTCCCACTTCCCGTAGAGTAAACCGCACCTGCTAAGAAGCAAAAGATCGCCTCGCAACGTGTCACTGCCATGACACCAAGGGCGATCACAAAGATGCCTGAAGCCCGTGGCAACCCCACGAAGCTTCAACCTGCAAAGAACCAGGTATACAAGACTTGGTCCCCAAGACCTTCACCAAAACAAAGGAGGTCCCAAGCATCTGCAAAGCCAGTATACCTGGCCCCTCTCAAAGAAAACTGGTTCTATCCTCTTGCATATATGAAGGAGGAGAAACCAGTCTCTTGCCCGACAAAGAAGTCAACCCATCATGAGCCGGCTTGCTCCTACAAGCCAAAAATCAAATCATACATTACAAGGCCTCTGCAAGAACCTGCCAAGGCCTGCACTCCTGCAGTTCGACCCTTTATCTCAACAGGGGCCGAACTCGCAAGATTCAAAGCTTCGCTACGACAGTCGAAGGACCGAGTCCAAATCCTGTCTATGCCCAGCTTCAAAGAAGACAAGCTCGGCTGCTGCGCTCGAGGCAGTACATCCTTCATTGCTAAACCCTAGCCAGGGCTAACAGAAACTCAAATTGCTCGTCGCATACGTCGCCGCATGTCGTATCGACAAAAGAGACTCGAGAAGCAAAGGACCTAGCATCCTATCCTCCAAGTCTCCCAAAAATGGGTCGAAAAAGAAAGACCCATCAAGTTGCTGCTGTCCATATCGTTGGCAAAACTAGAAGACGTCAAAAGTCAGCAACTAAACTTCATATCAGACGACCGATGACTCGCAGCGTCTCCCGGACACAAAGACATCAATCTTCTACTCCTTCAAGCCAAGGACAACGGAGTAATCCTTCCTTAAGCTCTTCAAGAATGAGCCCCAGCTCAGTCACCAGAACGATCTCTTCGTTCGAATCACGGGGGATGAACGTCTTGGCTACAAACTCTGAGCCACCTCGCAATCCACCTCCTGATGAAACGACCGCACGCATCCAGCAATTGGAGCAAGGTCAACAGAGGATTGAGGCTCTAATGGAAAATCTTCTTCTCACTTGTCAACGTCAAGAAAACAACCAACCTCCTCCAGATAACGAGGAAAATGCAGAAAACAATGAGTCACACTCCCTTACAAAAAAGGACGTTGACGATTTCCTCGCCAAAGCAAGGGAAGAGGATACATTGAAGGAGCATGGGATCAAGCCACCATATCCCTTATGGATGGACAAGGTCTCGTTCCATACAAAATTCAAACAACCTACTCTCCAAACATATACGGGGAAGGGATCAGCCAGACAGCACGTCATCCACTTCAAGATCATGACGGGAGCTATCGCTGATCAAGATGCCCTCAAGATCCGTCTCTTTACAAGTACCCTAAAAGGTACGGCCTTTGATTGGTACTCCACTTTGCCAGAGGACTCCATCAGAAATTGGGACATGTTAGAGACACGCTTCCTAACTCACTTTAATATTGAGGATCACCCTGTTACTATGGCACAACTCTGCAGCCTAAAACAGGGAGAGAATGAGTCAACATACGACTTCATTCATAAGTGGTAGGCGATGGCATACAAATGCTTCGATGTGTTACCACAAGCGTCGCTGGTCGACATCTGCCGTAACAACATGAGAGCAAGGATCCGCTTCATGATTATCGGTAACAAATCAAAGAACATGGGAGAACTCCTAGAAGCTTCCATGGAGGCTGAAACGGTGATCCAAGACCTCAACAATCAGCAGTCATCAAAGAAAGAGCCGACTACCATTACGACCTCAAAGCCAAAGAAAAAGGAGGTTCTTAATGTGCAAATCAAGTAAGCTCCTCAGCAACCAAAGAAAGCTGAAAATAAAGCTGCATGTAAGAAACCCGAACTCTCTGATGCCTTCAGAGAACGAGTAGAGAAAAAATACCCGTTCGATGAAGATCTTGAAGAAATTTTTGAGGCTCTCATAGCAAATGGTAAACTCACCTTACCTGAGCCCAAAAGACCGGGAGATGTTGGCAAAACCAATGAGCCTCGGTATTGTCCATACCATCAGATGATCTCGCATCCTCTCAATCAATGCTTCGTTGTGAGAGAGAAGATCAACGAGATGTGGAAAAATGGTGTCATCACCTTTGACAAAAACTATGGGTCTGCCTCTGTCAACATCGTGTCATATGGACAAACTTCCAAGTCACAAAAAGAGAAAATCACCACTTCCTTCAAGGTGATAAAATTGACTCAAACGTCCCAAGCGTTGGTTCCTTATCCAACACCAGACAGACAACCTATATGGGTACATCCCGATCTCCTAGAAGATGAAAATTGGGAGATCGTCAAAACAAAGCCTACCGCTCAACAGCAAAGGCAAGCCTGGAGACAACTCCGCAAGCTCAAACAGCGGGAGAAAGCTGAACCAAAAGAAAAAGCCCCTGAAAAGGCAGAGACCTCTTCCACTGCTTCGTTGGGGAAAACGGAAGAATCCAAGGCTTCAAAGCTGGTAAGAAAATTCACCCTTGGTGATTTCATGCCACCTCAATTCAAAAATGAAACTGGCAAGGGGCATCATACTCTTGCAATTCGGTAATTGGATTCTCCATGGATGGATACGAATCCAGTGACACTGCCAGTGACACCGACGAGTGGGAGGAATCCCTTGAAACAGGAGAATACCTCTCCGACGAAGAATGGATTCCCGAATCTCATCTTATGCTCGTAATCTGGTATAACCCATATCAGTAACAAGGATCCTGGTCTGATGATGAAGAAGACCAAGAGGTTGTTCAAGAAGATGTTGTTGACCCAGCACCCTTTAATGCTCCAGTGGAACTCAATCGTGTTGATCCACAAGGGGCAGATGAAGAAGAAGATTTGGTTCCCATGCCTGATTTTGAAGAGTATGCGAGGATCTTGCAGCGCCTTGCCTTAGAACAAGAGCAAGATCTTCGCGATCAAAATCCAGAGCCGGAAGTCCCTGGAAATCAACAGGTACCTCCTCCCTCAACTCCTGAAAATGGAGAAAACTGCTAGATAGATGATCCTCTCACATCCGATGATGAGCCCGACTCCCAATAGTCCACTCTGGGGGGATCTCCTATCAGGGCAGCCTGCAATGCGATAGTTCAGGATGATAATGCCTCTAAAGCATCATCTACCGAAGACACGTACTCTCCGGTTACACCTGATAGTATATCTTCCGGAGCTACATTTTCTCAGGTGACTTCCACTGAGATAACTGTTGGAAGTAGGTAGCCTCGTGGATAGATTTTCAAAACTTTTTGACCCACTTAACTCAGGGATCAAGTATCCAGAAGGCCATAAACCATATCCAGGATGCAATCCTTCTTTCTCATCAATCATGTACAGCAATATAACCTATCTAGAAGATAGAAATCAGCAACTACATGCAACAAAATAATCTATAACAAGTAAAGAAGTAGATTATACCTTTGGAGCCTGGTAGTGCTCTAATGGAGAAGAAGATAATTAACTTGATCAAGAACTCTTCTTGAAATAATTGGAGATCTCCAAGACCTTGTTGTCTTCCATGCTATGACCCTGTATAAGATCTCTTTTCTCAAGAAGATGGGTGGGATCTCCAAGAGAAAGCCCTACTAAAAACTCCAATGAACTAGAAGAGAACTAGAAGAGAGAGAAGAGGAGAAAATTGTGCAACACTTGCACAAATAAAGAGAGCTGGGCGTGAATCAATGTGTAGAACGTCCAAGGGTGTATATTCCCTTATTTATAGCTCTCATGACTCCTCTTTTAACTCTCTTACTAATTTGTATTAGGAGTCACACTTCCACACAAATTAGTAGCTTACTATTACCACTAATAGAAGTCCCACTTTAAATAGAAATAATAACTTTCTAATTCCTTCCTTTTAGAGCTCAAGTAAGATTAATAACTTTCTAATAACTTGGGCTAGCGTCGGGAACACTAGGGATTCCTTAGAAAGCCGACTCCAACTGGGACTCGTGACCCCACTTCTCATGTGCAATCCGGGTCCACAGTTAATTGCAAATAACACCACTATATAAATGCAATTGCACTCCAGCCTTAGGAATAAATTACAATGAAGACCCTAAACTTCCAAATTACCACAAGTAGGCCCCTCTATCATTATCCATGGATCAATTGGAATAAATCTGTCCCATCCAATCTTAGATCCACATCTTATTATCCTTGAGCCCCAATTAATCACAGTGATCATCAGTACCATCTAATTAACTCTTAATCGAGATGGGTGCGTACTTACTAATGATAAATCCATTAATTGGCACAAGGGGATAATATAGATAGATTCCATCTTGATCATTGTATGTTCCCACAGTCCTACTACCACATACCCAAGAAACCGAGGTGTTGACCTACCGGTGGCCTCACTCATGGTGACTCAAAGCAAATGAATAGATAGAAACTTGAGTTCTTCAATGTCTCAGGATTGAGAGCCTAATGCTAGGGAATTATGAGAGCAGTCCTTAAATCGAGACAGTATTTCATAAGGTGTTTCTCGTGGTCATTCAATACATCCAATGTACCAGCACCGTGATCCAGAATCTTCCATTCTAATGATCGAGACAAATCACACTATCTCATAGTGATCAAAATGCTGCAACCTTATCAGATGAGATGCCCAGTCTCATCACTGGTTGTGAAGATATTTTAAGTATAAGATTTGTGACACATGTCTCCCGTATGTAGATCTCATCCATATACATATATCACATCTAATATACTAATGGGACCCGATTCATCTCATGAACTATTATGTCTTATGTATTGGTTATGTTCATTAAGTAATAAACACCATTCATCTCATGAAAGGAAAGCATGATTTTATTGATAAATAAAGAAAGTAATCAATTTATTACATCAATTGATGGATTGATACCACACAATCTAACTTTAACACCTTCTCAGCCTTCGTCCCCTGAAATTGTGACATCACAACTCACTGCTCTTCCGACCGATCATCTTGAAGAAACTTCAGCTGTTGAAGACCTGGTCAATTTGTCCCAGATACCTGACCTCATAGGAGATGTCTAGACCGACAAATTACTCAATGAAGGAGAAAAGTTGCTGGATGTTGTTCAAGACTTGTTCCCGGAAAATGCTCCATGTAACACAATCACTGAGGATGGTGACTCTGCTGCGACACATCTTCAGTAAATGAGAAGGATCAACCCTTGGATCCCAAGGACGATCTTCCGAATGAAGACCCTTCTCAAGAAGCTCTTGAAGTTGGTAGAGGTACCCGTTCTGGCTGGGATTACCACAAAAATTACTACCAATCTTCTTCTTCTTATGTAAATCCTTCGGGAAAAGATGTTGTAAATGCCCTAAGTGGCAACAATAATGAACATGCAGGCTCGAAGGAGGCTTTCAAGTACGACTTGATTGAGCATTTCAAACACATACCTACACGACTACACAACCTTGACTTATTACGAATGTCTCCGCAAACTCGTGATAGTCTCATTTCAGAACTGCAAAGGCTGAATGCGGATGTCGACAAATATGCCCCATAAGTCCTACAAATTGAAATGGACTATAGGGTCAAAAAATCAAATACTTCCTCAAAGGGAGAAAAGAAGAAAACTGAGGGATCAGGCATTGAATGCCTCTCAGTCCAAAAAGCAGCAAGTGGAAATGAAGAGAGCTTTCCAAACTTTATGGAAACCATGGCTTGAAGCTCTTACCTAGAGAAGGTCAAACAAGAGAGATGGAAGAGAATGGAGAGCTTTCCAAACTTGAAACCTTAAGAAAATTGTATCAATGGAGAGCTTGCAAGGAGATGAAGAAGATGATGACTTTGAAGTTCTTTTTGGAGCTCACTAGCTAGCTCAGGCAAGAGGAAATGAAGAGAAAGGGAAAAAGGGGTTTTCCTTGCCCTAGCTTCAGAAATTGCAGAGATTTGGGGGAATGAATGGAAGAGAGGAAGAAAGGGTTTAAGTGAAGGAAAATGGGTCCCAACTAACTTGAACTTGAAATGGCTAAAACATGATCTTGTGGGCCTCGGATGACTTCGACGAAGAAGGATAAAACGATCGTCGAAATATCTAGTTTCCAAAAAGTATATTTTTGACATAGTTTTGAAGTCTCGAAAATTGTGTCCAGATTTGTGCAAGAAAGACAATTTTACCATCTTTGGGCCAGAACTTGGGTTTTTGGGCTTCAAACATGAATGGGCTTAATACGAAAGTTGTAACACGTCGAAATATCAATCAAATGAAATCAAAATCACAATCACACGGAAATCGATACGATCTTCCCAAGCTCACACGTGCACTCAGGCCATCCTGAGTGTGTCTAACTAATATTAAACGTTCTCAAAATTACCAAAGCTATATCCAAGACTAAAACTAATCACTTCTAACCCAACAATAACTAAACCCACTTAGGACTAAATGCATACTAATCACACACTAATCGGATTGGTCTGGGTCGGGGTCTAACATCCTCCACCCCTTAGGATATTTGGTCCACCAAATAAATCAAACAATTACCTCTGGTAAAAGCTGTGGATACTTCCTTTGAACTTGCTCTCTCAATTCCCAGGTGGCTTCCTCTGGCTCGTGATTTTCCCAAAGTACCTTGACCCAATGAATAGTCCGGTTTCTCAATTCTTGCTCTTTGGTGTCAATGATCTTGATCGGTCTTTCCACATACGAGGCATCTTCTACCATAAAGTGCCTCGAAAGGTGCCATACCGATGCTAGAGTGGTAACTATTGTTATAGGCAAATTCACAAAGAGGTAAGCACTCATCCCACTGAATCTTGAAATCCAATACACATGCACGCAACATGTCTTCGAGAGTCTGTATCGTCCTTTCTGACTGACCATCGGTCTGAGGATGATAAGCTGTGCTGAACTGGAGTTTGGTACCCATCGACTCATGAAGAGTTTTCCAAAACTTTGAAACAAATCTACTGTCTCTATCTGAAGTAATGGAGACGGGTTGACCATGCTTACTAACAATCTCATCAACAAATAACTTCGCAAGTGGTGCCATGTGCATCATATTCCCTGTCTTCATCGGAATGAAGTGAGCAGACTTTGTCAGACGATCTACAATAATCCAAATTGCATTATTCCCCTTCTTGGTATTAGGCAAACCGGAGACGAAATCCATGGTAATGTGCTCCCATTTCCACTCCGGAATCTCCAAAGGCTGTAACAAACCTGGAGGCTTCTGATGCTCTGCCTTGATCAACTGACAAGTTAGACAACGAGACACAAAAGCTGCTATCTCTCTCTTCATGTTGTTCCACCAAAACCTATTCTTCAAAATTTGGTACATCTTCGTGCTACCCGGATGCATAGAATATCTCGTACTGTGAGCTTCGTTCATTATCTCATTCTTCAAATCATCCACACTTGGCACACACAACCGGTCGCGAAAATACAATATTCCATTCACCATTTTGAAATCTGGGCGTTCTGCAATAACTTCTACTATCTTGGCCAAGTCTGGGTCTTGCAACTGATTTTCCTTAATCTTCTGGATGAAGGTAGGTTCTGATACTGTCATGTTCGCTAATATCGCACCCAATCTCAGGGTTTGTACCTCTACACCCAACTCCTCAAACTGCTGTAAGACACCCATTCCTCTCAAATTGGCCATAGCCACTGATTTCCTACTCAATGCATCAGCTACAACATTCACCTTGCCTGGATGGTACTTAATTGGAAAGTCATAATCTTTGATATACTCCATCCACCTTCTCTGCCTCATGTTCAAATCCTTCTGCGAAAACAAATATTGTAAACTTCTGTGATCTGAATGGACCTCGAATCTCTCTCCATAGAGATAGTGTCTCCACATCTTCAATGCGAAGACAACCGCCGCCAACTCCAAGTCGTGAGTCGCATAATTCTTCTCGTGGTCCTTCAACTGCCTCGAGCCATAAGCAATCACCTTGCCATCTTGCATCAATACACAACCCAGTCCTACATTCGAAGCATCTGTATAAACAATAAATCCGCCGTTGCTCGAGGGTAATGTAAGAATTGGGGCTGTGGTTAACCTTCCTTTCAACTCTTGAAAACTGGTTTCACACTGATCAGTCCAAACAAATGGGATATTCTTCCTAGTCAACTTTGTCAACGGGGCTGCAATGGACGAAAAACCTTGGACAAATCTTCTGTAATAGCCTGCTAAACCCAAAAAGCTTCTAATTTCTGTCACACTGCTTGGCCTTGCCCAACTAACAACTGCCTCTATCTTGGCTGGATCAACTAATAAACCTTCTCTGGATATGATGTGGCCTAGAAAAGCAACTTGCTCTAACCAGAATTCACACTTACTGAGTTTCGCATATAGCTGGTTGTCCCTCAAGAGCTGCAACGCTGTCCTCAAATGTTCCTCATGTTCCTTCTTACTCTTAGAATACACAAGGACATCATCAATAAATACTACTGTGGAATGATCCAAATAAGGTGCAAAGACCTTGTTCATCAAAGCCATAAAGACTGCTGGTGCATTCGTCAAACCAAAGGGCATCACTAAGAACTCATAGTGCCCATATCTTGTTCTAAAGGCTGTCTTCTGGACATCTGAGTCTCTAACTCTCAACTGATGGTATCCTGACCTCAAGTCTATCTTGGAAAAATAGGCTGCTCCTTGTAATTGGTCAAACAATTCATCTATCCTTGGCAAAGGATACTTGTTCTTCACTGTCACATGGTTCAACTTCCTGTAGTCTATGCACATTCTCAAGCTTCCATCCTTCTTCTTCACAAATAACACCGGTGCTCCCCACGGTGAAACACTTGGCCTAATAAAACCTTTGCTCAACAAATCTTGCAATTGGAGCTTTAGCTCACCCATTTCTGCTGGAGCCATCCGATATGGTGCAATCGAGATTGGAGCTGTCCCTGGAAGGAGCTCAATCGTGAACTCAACCTCTCTAATTGGTGGTAAACCCGGGATTTCTTCTGGAAAAACATCCGGAAATTCACACACAATGGGGATATCCTCCACCCCTTGGGACTGTTTATCCTCCGTGATAAACGCAATAAATGCCTGACATCCACTCTGCACTAATCTGCTTGCCTTCAACACTGAAATAAATCCTGCCTGAGACTTTCTCCTGTTCCCCTGAAATATCAATTCTGCCTGTGGTCCTTGGAATCTGAATGTGATGGTCTTACTAAAACAGTCCATGGTGGCATGATATGCTTCTAACCAATCCGTGCCTAAAATAACATCAAAATCATGCATGTCTAAAACTATGAGGTTGGCCGGTAAATTCACATCTCCTAACAACACTGTACAACTAGGATAATGGTTTCTACACACAACTTGTTTCCCTACTGGAGTGGTCACTACTAAGATGTAATCCAATTCACTACATGGTGCATCAATCAACTTAGCAAAACTAGGAGATGCAAAGGAGTGTGTGGATCCAGGATCAAACAAAATCTGGGCTTCTACCCCACAAACAAGAAGTTTACCTTCTACCACGTCTCCTGCAGCTTCAGCATCTGCACGGTTGAGATAGTATAACCGTCCATGCATCTGTAGTCTGTTCGGTACTTGGTTCTGCCTTCCTTGGCCTTGTCTGTTCTGCTGTGGAGGACGAGCATTCTGATTCTGGACTGGTGGCCTAGCCTGCTGCTGCTGCTGCTGAGGTGGTCTAATCTGATTCTGAACTGGTGCTTGGTTCTGAGGAGCTACTTGTCTCTGCTGCTGGTTTCTGTTCCCTTGAATCTGAAGTAGTGGGCAATCCTTGATTGAATGGTTCATAGCCCCACACTTGAAACAGGCACCCATGGCCTTACGACATTCGTGTGTCTCATGATTCTTGCCACAATGTCCACAACCCTGCCTCACATGGCCTTGCTCTTGCCTTGGTTTCTTGCCCTGCTGCTGCCTCTGATTCTGCTGTTGATACTGCTGCTTCCTATCCTGAACTATCATGTTATTAATATCTTCAAACGTATAAGCCCGCTTGACTGCATCATCATATGTAGCTGGAGGCACTACTCCTATGACATCTCTCATGATGATCGGATTCAATCCTTCCAAAAACTTAGTTATCTTCTTCCTTTCCGTATCAATTAGCTCGGTAGCATATCTAGCCAATCTCTCAAATTTGGTGACATAGTCTAACACGGTCATGCTACCTTGCTTGAGTTGCTGAAACTCAATAGCCTTCTGCCTCTTGACATGAGAGGGAATGTATTTGTCTTGAAACTGTATCTTGAAAGCTGCCCATGCCTCATCATCAGCCATCACTGCATATGGGTCCTTGACTGTTTGCCACCACCTGTCTGCAAGCCCGTAGAACAATGAAGTTGTGAGATTGACCTTTTGTATACCCGTGCACATGAAGACATCAAAGATCTTCTCCGTATTGACTAGCCAGTCATCTGCCACTAGTGGGTCCTCATTGCCCGAAAATTCTTTGGGTGCTCTCTTCCTAAACTTCTCAAATAGAGCATTAGGGTCAGGATCCCTATTTTGAATAACAATCTGTGGACCTGCGGGTGGTGCTACATTCCTGTTCTGAAGGACTTCCAATAACTGCCTTTGAACTTGTGCCATCTCATCATCCTTCTTAGCCAACTGCTCTTGAAACCTTGCTTGGTTCTCATTAGCCTGCCTTTGCTGTGCTATCATGGCTTGCATAAGTTCCTGAAACTGTGTGGCTGTCGGTGTCTCAGATGCATCTGACTCATTCTGGTTACTGCCTGAAGCATGATGATTTGGAGCTTTTCTTGGAGGCATATTGCTGTAGAACGAAGAGTTAGAAAACAATAATCATGGTACAAGGGTTTCTAAGATCCTATACGAACGAATCTATCGAACTCACGAATCCTCGCCACGTTCCTAAGACCTTTCTAGTTTCTTTTAAGTGCCTGAAACATGTCTCGCTCTGATACCAGTCCTGTCGCGACCCCGGAACGGATCCCGGGCCCGCGACGAGTGTTGCATTGCATTCGGTGTTGTTAATTGCTTTCCCACAGGTTCCCGCGGTGAGGATTCCCAAAGACACGCGGAATCTGGCTCACACGTACAAGTATGCGGAAGCGTGTAGCAAAACACATCAAGATGAGCCCAACAAAACATTTGGGTGCCATAACAAATGATCACAAGGCATGGTATCATAGAAAGAAGCTAACAAGCATTCCCATTAATATTCAAGTTATAGAACTAATACAAAAACAAGTTAAGTTTAGTACAACCCATAAGAGACCAATAATGGTCAATACAATCTCAAAATAGTCAAAAGAAACCCCAAGACTAAGGGTGACGAAACTCGAGAACCAGACCGACATCTAAATGACATCGTCGGGCTGCCACTCTCTCACGGGAGTTGGCTCACAAGCCTCCTCCTGACGCTCCTCCTCAAAGGCAACGTCTCCTGCACCTGGGCACCAACAAACAAGGGTCAAACACGACGGTTTGGCAGGTAATCAATTTAGGCATGAACATGAACACTAACATTTAGAGAAAACATGTAAGCAAATCTTTGGTATGAAGTACTATCAAAGTTGAGATACATTTTCAAGCGTACGAACAAAGCTGAGATACAAAATAATCTAGCATGAGTACATAATATATCATGAATAGTTATCAACCACAAAGAGCCCATCCTTTCTCTATCATTTATATAATGAAAAGAGCAAGCACGCACGACAAGCACGATATACATAATATAAGCACGACACGATTTCCCACAAAGACGGGAATTCCGGCCGCGGAACCGGACACGCACGATGTGTAATAAATACACGACTAGTCTGCAGACAGTCCACATGTTTAAAGACCCCCAGACAGTGGATCAAACCGAAAGGGCAGTCTAAGCTCAGTGGTGTTCACTTAGTTCATGAATGCATAAAACACGATCTAAACATGTCGAGACAACAAGGGGGAAATCACTTATCAAAACACGGCGAGCACGACTAGCAAAAGGCATAATTATTATGCATAACACGCTTAGGAAGTGATCCCCTTTTTCTTGAACAAAACTTCAAAACAAACTTATACTTGAAATACAAAACAAGTGCACGTTTGTACTTATAGTACCAAGACGGAAATTCAAATACGAAATCTGACAAGCATGTGCTAAGGCTACAAATTGACCTTTGTGTAATTGAAACTCCAAATGTCAGAATATACAAGAATTGGTGTCCTTAGAGGTTGGGTGGCATTTCGAGGTTTCATTTACACAATGTCAAGTCAAAACCCTTAACATAGTCTAGTTTTCGGACCTCAAGAAAAATACACAAAATGGAAAGAAACTCATCTTCCTGCAACTGGCAGGTTCGCTCGAGCGGACCTGCCACGTTGATGACACTTCGCTCGAGCGAGACACTTCGCTCGAGCGGACCTTACAAAGCGTAGACAGTTCGCTCGAGCGAATGTTGGCTCGAGCGAATAATAAAATGCGTTCGAACGAACGACTCACTGCCTCGCTCCGTAGGAGACAGTGGCATGTTCGCTCGAGCGGACCCAGGGGTCGCTCGAGCGAACAGGCTGCTGCCTGAGCTCGCTTTGTGCGGAAATCTCCATTTCTTTGCACATCTTTCACTACATTCTTCCCCTTCTTCTCATCCACCAACCACATATCATCCCTTGAGCCTTCATGCTCACCAAGGGTTTATTTATCATCATCCACACATCCAAATCAAGTAAGATAAAATCATAAACTTGTAGACAAATCACATGCACAATTCCTAAAACGAAATAGAATCAAAATACAATGCACATGAAGCCTATAAAGATCACTTGCCTTGACCAATGCTAAAAATCTTCTCAAGCACTTCTCCCAAGCTAATCAAGAACTACAAAACCCAAAGAAAACACACAAAACTCACTCAAAATGGAGCAAAGAACCCATTTTAACAAAAAGGGTTTGAACACTTGAAAAACACAAATCTTAAGGAGTTAAAAAGACTTTATGGAAACCATGGCTTGAAGCTCTTACCTAGAGAAGGTCAAACAAGAGAGATGGAAGAGAATGGAGAGCTTTCCAAACTTGAAACCTTAAGAAAATTGTATCAATGGAGAGCTTGCAAGGAGATGAAGAAGATGATGACTTTGAAGTTCTTTTTGGAGCTCACTAGCTAGCTCATGCAAGAGGAAATGAAGAGAAAGGGAAAAAGGGGTTTTCCTTGCCCTAGCTTCAGAAATTGCAGAGATTTGGGGGAATGAATGGAAGAGAGGAAGAAAGGGTTTAAGTGAAGGAAAATGGGTCCCAACTAACTTGAACTTGAAATGGCTAAAACATGATCTTGTGGGCCTCGGATGACTTCGACGAAGAAGGATAAAACGATCGTCGAAATATCTAGTTTCCAAAAAGTATATTTTTGACATAGTTTTGAAGTCTCGAAAATTGTGTCCAGATTTGTGCAAGAAAGACAATTTTACCATCTTTGGGCCAGAACTTGGGTTTTTGGGCTTCAAACATGAATGGGCTTAATACGAAAGTTGTAACACGTCGAAATATCAATCAAATGAAATCAAAATCACAATCACACGGAAATCGATACGATCTTCCCAAGCTCACACGTGCACTCAGGCCATCCTGAGTGTGTCTAACTAATATTAAACGTTCTCAAAATTACCAAAGCTATATCCAAGACTAAAACTAATCACTTCTAACCCAACAATAACTAAACCCACTTAGGACTAAACACATACTAATCACACACTAATCGGATTGGTCTGGGTCGGGGTCTAACAAGAGCCACCCGTCAAGGATCCAGGAAACTCTACCAATTGGTACGATTTCTCTAATGATGAAGGTGAATTGTCCGGTGATAAAGACATGTGGCATTCTGACCCAAAAGAACCATCGTCTCCAAAAGAAGACCCATGGCCAGAAACAAATCCTTGGTTTGAAAATACCCTTGAAACTCTAAAAGGTTTCGTTGAGTTGGAAGCCTCCGAAAATATTATGGAGGAACTACCTTTGAACTTTCCAACAGAAGATCTTGTTCAAAAGATAGACTTGGGAACACCAGATAGCCCACGTCCTGTATTCATAAGCAAGAATATAAAGGATGATGAGTTACCCAAGTATATCTCTTTTCTTTGTGAGTTTGTTGATTGTTTTGCATGGTCTTATGCTGAAATGCCTGACTTAGACCCCAAGATAGCAATCCACAAACTCAATCTGCAAAAAGATATTAAGCCTGTCAAACAAGGCCGAAGAAGATTCCGCCCTGATGTGATGGACAAAATTGAACATGAAGTTCAGAAATTCAAAAACATCAGCTTCATCCGCGAGGAACAGCATCCTGACTGGTTGGCCAACATCGTCCCCGTCACAAAGAAAAATGGACAGATCAGGGTTTGTATTGATTATAGAGACCTGAATGGCGCTTGCCCCAAAGATGAGTTCCTGCTTCCCATACCAGAGGTGATGATTGACAACACATATGGGTTTGAGCGAATGACATTCATGGATGGATTCTCTGGCTACAATCAGATAAAGATGCATCCTGAAGATGAAAAACACACATCATTTTGGACCCCATTTGGCGTGTATTGCTACACTGTCATGCCATTTGGTCTGAAAAATGTTGGCGCCACATATCAGAGGGCTATGATGAAAATATTCCAAGATATGCAGCACAAGATGGTCGAATGTTATGTTGATGACCTCATCGTAAAAAGCAAAAGAAAAGAAGACCATCTCAAAGATCTTCGAGAAGTCCTCCTCCGACTTCGCAAACACAAACTACGAATGAATACCCTGAAATGCTTCTTCGGTGTCTCATCGGGTAAGTTTCTCGGATTCATAGTCCGAAAAGCTGGAATAGAACTTGACCCCATCAAAGTTAAGGCTATTCTAGAGATGCCATCTCCGAGAACCTTAAGAGAACTAAAAGGACTTCAAGGAAGATTGGCATACATCAAACAGTTCATCTCCAATCTCTCAGGGAAATGCCGTCCTTTCTCTCGATTGATAAAGAAAGGTGTGAACTTTGTTTGGGATACTGAATGTGAAGCAGCATTTCAAGATATCAAGTCATACCTGACCAAACTTCCAGTGCTGGTTGCCCCTACCACTTGAAAACCATTCATCTTGTACACAAGAGCTCTCAACCATTCCTTGGGCGCTATGCTCGTACAAGAGAATGACGAGGGAAAAGAAGCTGCTCTATACTACCTTAGCCGTATGCTGGTCGGTGCGGAGCATCGCTACTCTCCAGTCGAGAAAGAATGCCTTACAGTGATGTTCGCCATACAAAAGCTACGTCACTACCTTCTTTCAAACACAGTCTACCTGATTTCAAAGATCAACCTCTTAAAGGTCCTTGTCACAAAAGCAGGTTCTCTCAATGCCCGACTGGCAAAATGGTCCATCCTCCTATCACAATTTGATATCAGGTATGTACCACAAAAGGCAATCAAAGGCCAAGATATAGCAGATTTTCTCACCGAACATCCGTTGCCTAAAGATTCCCCACTTAGAGATGATCGCCCAGACGAACCTGTCTACAACGTGGAGACTTTCTCACCAAATGTCTCCTGGGACATGTACTTTGACGGTGCAACTAGGACAAATGAAAAAAGAAAACTGATCTCGGGAGTTGGCATCCTCTTTGTTAGCCCCGACAAATACGTGATTCCACATGCTCTCTCGCTACTGGAACCATGCTCAAACAATGTAGCCGAATACCAAGCTCTAATCGTAGGACTGGAACTAGCCCTCTAATCCGGTATCACCATGCTGGAAGTCTTTGGAGACTCTCAACTGGTCGTCAACCAGATGAACCATAAATTTGAAGTCAGGAAGCCTGATTTGTTGCCTTACTACAACAAGGCACAATCACTTCGCCAAAGGTTTGACATCTGTCACATCACCCACATCCCTAGAGGTGAAAACATCCGTGCAGATGCCCTGGCCGGACTTGTCGCATCCATGGCGATCCAGGAAGGGGAAAACACGCAAATCACAGTGTGTCAAAGAAGGATTCTCCCTCCCCCTAACACACACCAAGCAGTTGCTGAATGCCACCAAGTGGTTGGAAGTCGGATGTCCATCCTCAAACCTTTGATTGGCGACTAGAGGGATCCGTTCATCGATTACGTTATGTTCGGAACCCTACCTGAAGATCCAAAAGAACGGGTAAGCCTTCAAAGACGAGCTCCAAACTTTCATTTGGATATTCCTTCAAAAATGCTTTGCAGAAAATCCTTCAATGGAGTACTTCTACGCTGCTTGTCACAACAAGAAACCGAGGAAACTTTCAAGCTCATCGGGCTGGTCCCAAGCTCTACGATCAGATAAAAAGGTTGGGATATTATTTGCCTACCATGGTAGCCGACGCCATGTAATTTGCTAAACGCTGCCGCCAATGCCAAGTTCATGGAGACTATGTCCATATGCCTCCATAATGGCTACACCCCACAGCGATTCCTAATACTTGGGCTAGCGTGGGGACCACTAGGGATTCCTTAGAAAGCTGGCTCCAACTGGGACACGCAACCCCACATCTCATGTGTAATCCGGGCCCACAGTTAATTGCAAATAACACCACTATAGAAATGCAATTGCACTCCAGTCTTAGGAATAAATTACAATGAAGACCTTAAACTTCCCAATTACCACAAGTAGGACCCTCTATCATTATCCATGGATCAATTGGAATAAATTTGTCCCATCCAATCTTAGATCCACATCTTATTATCCTTAAGCCCCAATTAATTACAGTGATCATCAATACCATCCAATTAACTCTTAATCGAGATGGGTGCGCACTTACTAATGATAAATCCATTAATTGGCACAAGGGGATAATGTAGATAGATTCCATATTGACCATTGGATGTTCCCACAGTCCTACTACCACTACCCAAGACACCGAGGTGTTGACCTACAGTTGGCCTCACTCATTGGTGACTCAAAGCAAATGAATAGACAGAAACGTGAGTTCATCAATGTCTCCGGATTAAGAGCCTATTGCTAGGGAATTATGAGAGCAATCCTTAAATCGAGACAGTATTTCATAAGGTGCTTCTCATGGTCCTTCAATACATCCAATGTACCAGCACTATGATCCAGAATCTTACATTCTAATGATCGAGACAAATCACACCATCACATAGTGATCAAAGTGCTGCAACCTTATTAGATGAGATGCCCAGTCTCATCACTGGTTGTGAAGATATTTTTAAGTATAAGATTTGTGACACATGTCTCCCGTATGTGGATCTCATCCATATACATATATCACATCTAATATACTAACGGGACTCGGTTCATCTCATGAACCATCATGTCATATGTATTGGTCATGTGCATTAAGTAATAAACATCATTCATCTCATGAAAGGAGAGCATGATTTTATTGATAAATAAAGAAATGAATCAGTTTATTACATGAACTGATGGATTGAGTCCATACAATCTAACAATCTCCCACTAGGGCTAAATTCCAGTCAGGGTTGCATCTCATGCCCATCCCGTCAACATGCTGCTCAAAGACTTTGGTAGTCAAAGGCTTAGTAAAGGGATCTGCCAGATTGTATGAAGAGGCTATCTTGGTAATAGCAATATCACCTCTCTGTAGAATCTCTCTGACTAAATGATATTTCCTTTGTACATGCTTTTGGCTTTTATGACTTCTGGGCTCCTTGGACCGAGCGACTGCCCCGCTGCTGTCACAGTAAACTGTGAGCGGCTGTCGTGCCAAAGGTACCACCCCGAGTTCCATAAGGAATCTCTTGAGCCATACTGCTTCCTTAGCTGCTTCACAAGCCGCTACATATTCAGCCTCCGCTGTGAAATCAGCTGTACATTCCTGTTTTATACTCCTCTAGCTGATAGCTCCGCCACCAAG
This sequence comes from Cinnamomum chago, assembly GCA_038049695.1. Classification (NCBI taxonomy): domain Eukaryota; kingdom Viridiplantae; phylum Streptophyta; class Magnoliopsida; order Laurales; family Lauraceae; genus Cinnamomum; species Cinnamomum chago. The sequence goes on along the minus strand of CP142455.1, from coordinate 44,207,725 downwards.
CGTAAATACATAACCAGAGGTGGATTTTCTGAAATCCTTATCTGACATGAAGTAAGAATCTGTGTATCCAATTGGAATCAGCTCTTCACTGCCATAAATTAACATGTAATCTCTAGTCCTTCTCAAGTATTTGAGAATACACTTTACAGCAGTCCAATGTTCAAGTCCTGGGTTAGACTGATATCTGCTGACTAGGCCCACTGCATGACAGATATCCGGTCTAGTACATAGCATAGCATACATGAGGCTACCAACAGCAGAAGCGTATGGTATCGACCTCATCTGTTTTTTTTCCTTAGGTGTCTTAGGACACTGATCCTTGGAAAGGTGCACTCCATGCCTGAAAGGTGTAATACCCTTCTTGGAGTCTTTCATAGCAAACCGTACCAGTACCTTATCTATATATGCAGCTTGGGATAAGCCAATCATCCTATTTTTTTTTTGTCTCGATGGAGTTTGATTCCTAGGATGTAGCTAGCTTCTCCCAAGTCCTTCATATCAAAAGTCTGGTTCAAAAGTCTTGGCCAACCAGACTTTTACCGTTGATAACATTCCCACGTCTTTCCCAAGGAGTAGGATGTCATCGACATATAAAATCAGAAAGACTACCCTATCACCTTCACTTTTCGTGTACACACATGACTCATCCGGATTTTGACAAATACCAAATGACTTGATTGCCTGGTCAAAACGGATGTTCCAGCTTCGGGATGCCTGCTTTAGTCCATAAATAGACTTCTACAGCTTACAAACTTTTTGCTCTTGGTTTTTAGCTACAAAACCGTCTGGCTGCACCATATAGATGTCTTCCTCAAGATGGCCGTTGAGAAACGCCGTCTTGACATCCATTTGCCAAATCTCGTAATCGAGATGAGCCGCAATGGATAAGAGTATCCTGATGGACTTGAGCATGGCTACCGGCGAGAAGGTTTCCTCATAATCGATACCCTCTTTCTGAGTATACCCTTTCGCAACAAGCCTGACATTAAATGTCTCCACTCTACCATTTGGTCCTCTCTTTCTCTTGTAGACCCACTTGCACCCAACAGGTTCAATATTGGCAGGCAAGTCCACAAGTGTCCAGACCTGATTGGAGTACATAGACGCCATCTCAGCTTTCATAGCATCTTCCCAACGCCCCGAATCTATGTCATTAATTGCTTCATCATAGTTACAAGGATCTTGTTCCGGTTCTTCTGGGATTGCCTCGTAAGACCCTCCCAAGAACGAGAACGTATCAGGGGGTCTGACAATCCTCCCACTACGACGAGGCACTGGTGTAACTCTAGGTCTGGTAAGGGCGGTTCTTCCTCAAGTTTGGTCATACTTGGATTTGGAATTGTTTGCTCTTGAATTTCTTCCAAGATCACCTTTTCAAGAGATTTCCAGTCCATCATATAATCTTCCTCTAGAAAAACTGCATTAGTGCTCACCAGCACTTTCTGCTCTCTGGGATTATAAAATAACCAACCTTTAGTTCCTTTAGGATATCCTACAAGCGTGCACACTTCAGACTTCATTTCCAACTTTTCCGTCTCAAACTTTAGCACGTGTGTCGGACAACCCCAAATGTGTAAATGTTGTTGACTGGGCTTTCGCCCGGACCACAACTCCCGGGGAGTTTTAGGTACAGACTTAGATGGTACGAGGTTTAGTATGTACATTGCAGTATCCAAGGCGTATCCCCAAAAGGATATAGGTTATCCTGAGAAACTCAGCATAGACCTAATCATATAAAAAAGAGTTCTGTTACTCCATTCTGTTGAGGCATACCAGGAGCAGACAACTGGGATAGAATCCCATTTTCTGATAAGTATCCCATAAAATCAGCAGAAAAATATTTCCCTCCTCGATCTGATCGAAGAGTCTTGATACTCTTACCTAATTATTTTTCCGCTTTCGCTCGAAACTCTTTGAACTTTTCAAAAGCCTCGGATTTGCGGTGCATAAGGTATATGTATCCATATTTTGAGTAATCATCTGTGAAAGTGATGAAATACTCATATCCTCCTCTGGCCCTGAGATTAATGGGTCCACACACATCAGTAAGTACTAATTCCAATAAACCTTTGGCCCTATTGCCCTTAGATGAAAAGGGTCTTTTGGTCATTTTTCCTTCCAGACAAGACTTGCAGACAGGCATTGGTTCTACAACCAATGAAGGCAAGATACCATCTTTCACTAGCCTGTCAATCCTGTTTAGGTTTATATGACCTAGCCTCAAGTGCCAAAGTTTCATTGGATTAGATGAAGGTTACTTCCTCTTTAATGATGGTCTATTAATTGTTTCAGTATCATGTATCTCATACATTGTGGGAGTTAACAAATAAAGCCCATTGGTTACCTTGCCAGAACATATAAAAGTACCATTCCTCTTTATGGCAACTTCAGTACCAAAAGTAATGGAATAGTTATTATTCACCAAACTAGAAACTGAAATTAAATTCTGCCGTAAAGACGGTACATATAATGTATCTAACAAAACCATTTTATTGTTTGAAAAATATAAAGTAATAACTCCCACTGAAACAGCCTCTGCCTTAGCGTCAGATCCTAGGCTGACAATGATTTCTCCGTCACTAAGCCTCTTGGTTTCCCTGAACCCCTACAACGAATTACATATGTGATTAGTTGCCCGGAGTCCACACACCAAGATTCTGAAGTACCAGTTGCAAAACTAACTTCAGAAATAAGTGACTCAATCATACCTGAGGTCTTCTTCTTAGACAGATACCCTGGACGATTCCTTTTCCAATGTCCTGTCTTACCACAATGGAAACACTTTCCTTCTGACCCTGAACCCTTAGCCTTGGCCACGCCACCATTAGGACCATTCTCCACCTTAGGACCTTCAGGAACTGATTTCTTTTTACATTTCCGCCCTTTGTTTTTCGGCTTGAACTTGGCATCTGACTTTTCTGTCACTAGGGTAGTTGGCTTCTTCTTCATAATCCCTTCAGTCACCACCAGCTGGTTAGACAGCTCAGCCAGAGTCAGATTCATCTTATTCATATTGTAATTAACCTTGAAATTGTTGAATGACTCTGGTAGTGACTCAAGGATTATGTCGATATGCGATTCTGCATCAATCGCAGCTCCTAGTACATCTAACTCATTTAATGAGTCCATCATTTTCAACATGTGTTCCTGTACTGATGTACCTTCAACCATCTTGGTGCTAATGAGCACCCTCCCTGTTCTGCAAACATCTCCTTTAAGTTTGATATAATATCGTATGCAGTCTTATAGGATTGATGTTGGTGTTGCAAAACACTAGACATGGATGCCAAAATGTAGCATCTAGCCATCTCATTGTCTTTGGCCCATTTGGTGTAAAGTTCATTTTCTTCTTCCGGAGCATCCGGACCAGGCTCATCAAGGGGGGTTTTGGTAAGGACATATTTATAACCTGAGGCGGTCAAGACAATATCCAAGTTCAGTTTCCAGTCTACATAGTTGGATCCCACAAACTTATTCTGGTTGAGGATGGTCGCAAGTGGATTGAAAGTATTTGAATTTATGCTTGAAAAACTGTAGCACATAACCATACATTCAATTAATGAATTTAAATGACATTAGGGTTTGGTATTCTACCAAATTTATGTGGGAATCCTCATAACCACTAAATTTAGAATACATCGGAATCCCAATCCCCGGGGTATGCCTCCTTGGGGAGTGCGAATACCACCTAGCTTGGAGCGGATCAAAGTTGGTCAAAATTAGGATTAAGACTAACTATCCATGATCCCCTTCATTCATTATTATTTAGGTATCTCATACCAAATAATGAATGACTCCCGATTAGCTTTGGTTTCTAAAATATATGAGGCAAATCCTTGGGGTTACTACATCATTATTTTAGTTAAGTGTGACCCACCAACAAACATTGCATGACAACCGTTGCGAGCAGCTCCTCCTTGGGGAGTGGACCCCTGCCCCGTCTCACCAACACTATCCATAGGAGATCCATATCTAGTAACCAGACAAGTAAAAGCCCTCCGTGAGGTACGTCCATTCTCAAGATGGTGCGAGGCTAATACTTTCCTTACAATGGGCCTATGGTGGAAAACCATGGGGATTTTTAAATATAAATGCCCCGCTCCCACTTAATATTTTAGAATTGAGGATTTCCCTTAAGGTACATGGGCCCACATATATACACATCAAATCATTTCATGATATGACCAAATATTGGTTCCAAGTCAAGTTATTTTAAGGAAAGTCCAATTTCTAAATTAGTGTTACCAATGGATCCATCTCATGGGCCCATCAACTCTAATTAGAACTCTTTCCAAAAGTTAATTTGATTTGACCAATTTTGGTAACTTGCTATGTTTGGACCAGATTTGAAAACATTCTAAATTAAGCATTCATCCATAAATAGAAAAAGCTAAAATTAGAAACTAGTCCTCTCCTCCACATGGCCCAAGCGGAATAGACTTCTTGGACTTCTAGACTTTCCAAAACTTTGGGATTCCTCAAACTCTTTGGGCATCTCCAAAAGGCTTTTAGTAATCTTCAAACTCTTTGATTAGGAGTCCAACTTTACTTTCCTTCTTCGTCTCGGACATCGCCAGAATTTACAAATTTAGAAAAATCACATAAATTCCTATGCCTCAATTATGAGACTTACATGGTAATCTAAACATGGAAATAACAGGACTATAGGGAAATTCACCATGCCTTGCCCTTTCACGGGAAACCAAAGAAACAATGATGCCCTTTACACTTAGCCTCAAATAAACCAATAACCATAAAAAGAAAGTAAAAGACTTTTGGGCCATATGGAGAGGACATTATCACCTGCAAGTTAGTATCTCATACAACAAAGCATCTCACAAAACCAAGTTACCAAACCACAATGGAAAAACAAGATGCCAAAAGTAGCCACTCTTTTAATACATGCACTTCGCAGAGGGGCTACGGGGGTGTCCCCCGGCGGGGTCGAGCTGACTGGTCAGCTCGCGGGAGCTGCCCCCGGACCAAAAAATTCGGATCAAAGAATAAGTGATCATGTGCTCCCGGTCGACCGCCAAGAGGGCTCCGTCGACCGAACCTACAGGTACCTGGTCGACCGAACGTGGGGTCAGGTCGACCCGCCTGACAAAGGCAGAAAATCGGGTTTTGTTTAATTCGAGTCCAAACACCTCCAGAACACTTTTGAAGGCTCTCAATGGCATCCTACCATCCTTCCATCATAATTAAACCCTTTTGTGACTATCCAAACATGGATTTACTACATAAAGTAAACAAACCCAATCATAACTGATCCTTACATAGCCCTAGGTCTATCCTCTTCGCATCTCATGCAAAGATTAGATCTAGATCGTTGATCAAACACGATTAGAGATGAGGTAAGGCTCTGATACCAATTGTTGGAAGTAGGTGGGCATTGGGGATAGATTTTCAAAACTTTTGACCCACTTGACTCTGGGATCAAGTATCCAGAGGGCCATAAACCACATCCAGGATGCAATCCCTCTTTCTCAACAATCATGTACAGCAATATAACCTGTCTAGAAGATAGAAATCAGCAACTACATGCAACAAAATAATCTACAACAAGTAAAGAAGCAGATTATACCTTTGGAGCCCGGTAGTGCTCTAATAGAGGAGAAGACAACCAACTAGAATAAGAACTCTTCTTAAAGCAATTAGAGATCTCCAAGACCTTGTTGTCTTCCATGCTATGACCCTCTATCAGATCTCTTTTCTCAAGAAGATGTGTGGGATCTTCAAGAGAAAACCATACTAGAAACTCTAAGGAACTAGAAGGCGACTAGAAGAGAGAAGTTGAGAAGAAGAGTTGTACAACACTTGCTTTAATCTCTCTTACTAATTTGTATTAGAAGACACACTTCCACACAAATTAGTAGCTTACTATTACCACTATTAGAAGTCCCACTTCAAATAGAAATAGTAACTTTCTAATTCCTTCCTTTTAGAGTTTAAGTAAGAATAGAATCTTTCTAATACTTGGGCTAGCGTGGGGACCACTAGGGATTCCTTAGAAAGCTGGCTCCAACTGGGACACGCGACCCCACATCTCATGTGTAATCCGGGCCCACAATTAATTGTAAATAACACCACTATATAAATGCAATTGCACTCCAGTCTTAGGAATACATTACAATGAAGATCCTAAACTTCCCAATTACCACAAGTAGGCCCCTCTATCATTATCCATGGATCAATTGGAATAAATTTGTCCCATCCAATCTTAGATCCACATCTTATTATCCTTAAGCCCCAATTAATTACAGTGATCATCAGTACCATCCAATTAACTCTTAATCGAGATGGGTGCGCACTTACTAATGATAAATCCATTAATTGGCACAAGGGGATAATGTAGATAGATTCCATATTGACCATTGGATGTTCCCACAGTCCTACTACCACGTACCCAAGACACTGAGGTCACGTACCTAAGACACTGAGGTGTTGACCTACAGTTGGCCTCACTCATTGGTGACTCAAAGCAAATGAATAGACAGAAACTTGAGTTCATCAATGTCTCAGGATTAAGAGCCTATTGCTAGGGAATTATGAGAGCAGTCCTTAAATCGAGACAGTATTTCATAAGGTGCTTCTCATGGTCCTTCAATACATCCAATGTACCAGCACTATGATCTAGAATCTTACATTCTAATGATCGAGACAAATCACACCATCACATAGTGATCAAAGTGCTGCAACCTTATCAAATGAGATGCCCAGTCTCATCACTGGTTGTGAAGATATTTGTAAGTATAAGATTTGTGACACATGTCTCCCGTATGTGGATCTCATCAATATATATATCACATCTAATATACTAATGGGACTCGGTTCATCTCATGATCCATCATGTCATATGTATTGGTAATGTGCATTAAGTAATAAACACCATTCATCTCATCAAAGGAAAGCATGATTTTATTGATAAATAAAGAAATTAATCAGTTTATTACATCAACTGATGGATTGAGTCCATACAATCTAACACCTCCCATCTTGCAAACCTCCAAAATGCTTCACCTTGCTCGAAGGCGCTTGAACAACGCCTCAAGAGAAGCCCAACAACAGCGCAATACTCGAGGGAACATACGGCTGGATATCAACAAAAAGATGTCTCCGGTACACCATCGTACCAACACGTATGTTAAAAAGCCACCCCTTTTCTGCATTGGTCAAGGAGTAATGTCTTCCCGACCCTGCCTTAGTGGAATCGAGGGAGGCTCCAAAATCAAAAGCCTTCTTCCGTAAATCCGGAGAAAGCTTCACTGAAGATTGCCAGATCTCGACGTCCCTGAACCGTCGGATCCTCAAACGGGCAGACAAAAGAGATTCGGAAACGGCTGTCCCTCTAGCCAACCGAATCTTGAAAGGGTCATCATCCTGTGTAACTCCCAATCGATGGAAGCCAGGACAGTGGTAAATATACCACAAATAGAAAATATGGGCTGAAAATACCCTGTTCATAGGGAGCCCCAGTGTCGCGACCCCGGACCGGGAATCCCAATCCGGGATCGGGACTAATGGTGTGAATGATGATTAGTGAGGATTATCTACATCCACAATATACAACTTATTTAATTTCCCACAGGTGTCCGCGGTGAGGATATCACAACCTGGCATGAATATTTCTTTTGAGTGCGGAAGCATGTAGCAAATCAAATAGTAGACTATCTCTAGTCATGCAAGCATTAAAATCAAATATCAAAACTGTATCAGAATGAGCAATGATCTATAGCATGTTTCCCAAAAGTTGTTAAAGTTAGACAAAATATCATTTAGTAACAATCCCCAAAATTAGAGGCCAACAAAGGCCAATATTACAAAATAATAACCCAAAATAATGGTTAATAAGTTCTCCCCAAAATGTTACGCCTCTTGTAGCAACCCGATGTCTACATGACATCGTCAGCACGCCACTCAACTAGAGGTTGCGGCTCACCTACCGCCTCCTCCGGCTCCTCCTCAAGGAAACCGGCAACGGGACCTGAGTACCAAAGCAAAGGATCAGACACGACGGTCTGGCAAGAGAGTGAGAAGATACAACAACATATAATAGATGAAATATCTCAAAAAGCAAGGAAATCTGTTTAAGCAAGAACTCTCACAAAATAGATAAATCATTTGCTAGAAAACATGTAAACAAGATAAAACATATGAGGTAACCAAGGGATCGGGAACTCACAAGGTGGCAATCACATAAAGCTAAGTCCTCTGTCACTAAAGTGACAACAGTATCACGGGACGTTGATCTCAGTCACACAAGGTGAGGAGATTCAACGCAATCATATATACAATATAAATATACGGGACGGGACCACGGTAGCGAACCGGGTATCGGGACGGGACCACGGTAATGACCGGGTATCGGGATCCAAACTGCAGCTGGCGGGACGGGAGAGGGATTTCCAAGTCGGTGGATCAAACCGACAAGGTATCCAAGCTTAGTGATGCCGACACATAGGTTAAATAACACATCGATACATATGCAAGTAAATCAAGTACAAGTAAATCAATGCACGGGCAAGAATATTCAAATGTATAACGTTCATTTCATATCGGGCAATACTCTTCGGGACAAGTCAATATTACTAGTGTAACCATCAAGCTTTCAGGAAAACAGATCATGTAAAGTAAACCTTGGAAATGAAGAAATAAAATGAACTATTACAATTCCGAGAAAATATTGATCCCAAGATCTATTTAAGTGAATAGGGGTCCCGTATGTCGATTATTGAAATGATTTGGTACTCCTTGAGTTTGAAGACATTCCGGGCTCCTTATGTACTTTTACGATTTTTAAGACTTAACATGAGCTTATGGTTAGAACTAGGTATTACCATAGAAGATCAAGACTATAAACGGTCCATCCTAAGTATGATGTCAACCCGGAACCATCGAGCAACCTACTCAGTCACCGAAAGGAATAGAATTCGCCATACCCAAGGAAATAGACTTTGCATTTAGGTATGAAGAAGATATCGTGTCGTTCCATCCCGTTCAAGATTGAAATAGATTGAACTTCGATGCATCCGAACCAACCGTGAAGAGCATCGGCTCAAGACGCTCTCACATATGGTCAAGTGAGTCCAAGGAGGGTAGCCAAGGTCCACAAAAAAAAAATATCAAAACCCACTGGGTCCGATCGATCGGCCGAAATTCTGTCCCAGTTATGAACAGAGTCCGATCGATCGGCTCAAAAAGCCTCTCAGTTAAAGACAGACCGATCGATCGGCCTGCACGTCCGATCGATCGGACCTAGGCGTGTAGCAGGTCCGGGACACTGATTTTTCTTCCCTTTTTCATTTCCTTCCAACACATCAACAACCACAAATAACTATAAACAAGATGACTTAAACACATGATTCCAAGACATTAAATGAGGCTATCAAGATACATTAAGATCATTTATTCCAACCATGAAAAATCAATAAAAGCAATCAATGAAAGCATGAAAATCCATAAATGCTTCACCAAACCATTTGAAACTTAAAAACATCCAGTCATTCACTTGCCTCAAGTCCAAGCTAGCTGAAATCAAGCCTCTATTCACTTCTATTGCTCAAAGCCAAGCTACAATCAAAAACCCCCAAAACAAACCCTAAAATGGGTCAAACAATGAAATGACAAGGAAACCTTTCAATAATAAAGGTGGAGCTTCTCTAAGGCTATAGGAACACAAATCTAGGAGATGAAGAAGAACACTTACTTGTATGACCTTCAAATGAAGAGAGATATCTCAAAGGGAGTCTCAAAGTTGATGGATTCTTCTAAAAAGGTATCAAAGTGAAGCTTGCTAGATGAGGAAGAGATTGGTGATCTCCATTTCAAGTTTGGTGCAAGAATGGTGAGGATTGGAGAAGGAGAAGCCAGAAGAAGAAGAGAAAAGCAAGGAAACCCTAGGCTCTCCTCTTGTGCTGGAATATGAAGAATGAAATGAATGGGAAATGGCTTCCCTTGTTAACAAGTGAGTTGGGTTGGGTTGGGTCCCACAACTAAAGGAGCTACATTGGCTGAAATCATCTCTCTCGGGTCCTCGGATGAATTCGACGAAGAAGGAAGAAATGTTTGTCGAAATATCTAGTTTCCAAAAAGTGTATGTTTCGCGGGTTTAGGGAATATCAAGTTTTGGGTACAGATTTGGTGTGAAATGACTGTTTTACCCTCAAGGCTATGAAATCGGGTTTCGGGATCTCAAACGGGGACGGGATCAACATGAAAGTTGTAGGGATCATCAAAACGAGTAAAACGGGATTAAAATTATGAATGTAAAAACCTCCGATAAATCCTCAAACGTATGCAATGTTATGAAAGGGAACCCCCAAAGGGCCCTACTAACACAAAGCAAATCAAAATCCCCAAAACTATATCAGAAGCTATTCCAAACTCAACTTAGCCAAAAACACTAATCAAGCTTAGCACTAACACGTAACTTAATTAGCACTAATCGGGTTCACTTGGGTCGGGGTCTTACACCCAACGGAACCAAGAAAGCAGCAGCCTGCAGTTCGGTACACAAGTAGGAGTATAGAGCAGGTATCAAAGCAAGCCGCACTCCTAATGCCATCTGACAAGCCGAAAAAATACACTGCGGCCTGATGTGTGTTCCATCTCCTCCAGCGAAAACAGCCACACCCAACCAATAAGTGAGGTGAACAGCGAGATCTCTCCGCAGTGCAATGTCAAGAAAAATGGCGTACTTCTTCAAGTCATCTCGCATGACGGAGATCTTCTTCAAACTTGGGTTCTTGGCCCTAGCATCCTGGGCCATACCAATAGAAGACCCTCCGCCATCAAAGAAGTTGGAGCTACAATTCTTCCAACTGCTACACTAGACTTTCGAGCCCTCCTTCTCCTTAAAAAAATCATAGAAGGTGACGAGCTAAAAGTACAAGAGCCTAAACTCCTCAGACTACTCCTCAAGGACGCTGTCAATAGGCATAAACTCCTCATAGAGTTTGCCAAGGAAAGGCAGCCCGGTGATGACGCTTAATTCCTTCAAAGCAAAACCAATCTCACCGTTCATCATAATGAAGGTGTTGGTTTGTGGAAGGAATGACTCTAGCATGGCCATGAAGGCCTCATCAAAGAAAACCACGGTTTGCCGAAAAGCGCGTCTGCATAAAAAATCTCAGCCTCCTTCAGAATGGCTCCACCAACCTGTAGGGTGTGATCAGTCCACGATTCTCAGCTCGAATCAACACTGAAACGGCCACGAAATCGGAAAGGCTTCACCCAACTGCTGCCGTCACCCCGAAAAATGCCAAGGCCAACCGGTCTCAAATTGACCGATGGATAGTCAGAACCTTGGTAGCCACTGGAGGGCATCAACATTTCCATACGGACAGGCGACTTCTTCGCATATCCGGAAAGGCCGCCAACAAAAACCCCGGTCTTTATCACATTGGTCCTCTTCACCCAGCTTGGAGGATCCTCCCGCTTGGGACTCGTGGGAGAAAGACTCATGATCGAGACAGTTCGATCAAAGGTCGACCGGGTAGAAACAGTTCTCTCCTCCCCATCTGTCGTGGAAGAGAACTGAAAACATCTCCTTTGGTACGTCAAGTCGTCAGGGACTGCGTCACCAAAGAAAAAGGTAGGCTTAGGCACAATGCTCTAATCGTCCATGACCCAAGGATGGTTGCTTACTATAATCCTGTAAAAATCCTCATCCTTGAGAGCGATCAATCGCTGTCTCATCTCATCGCGGTTGAGGGAGTCACACTCTTCCAAGTTTCTTTCCACAAACTGGACCTTCTCCCAAGCCTGCTGTACGACCACATTAGGAGACCTGGTAGACTGACAAGGTGCATCAGTAACAGGCTCTTTGCCCTTGTTCGTTCTGGAGGAACTACCTGTGAAGGAAAAAAAATCAACCATCAAAATGACAGAATTTTGCTAAAGAAAAATTTTATCGAAATTTTGGCATGATTCCGGGACAATTCCGAAGAAAAGGGAAACATCCCGAAGAAGATAGGAAGCTTAAAGATGAGCTCAACACCACTGCAAGCTCAATGAAGCATCCTCAAAGAAGGTCTGAACTCAAACATTGCTGCGAGATCAAACCAATCTCATCAAATCTCCGCAAGCTTGAAGAAGGGCTCAACATTGCTGCGAGCTCCAAACTTCAAAACTTGCAAAGCTCCTCAAAATCCAGCAAGATCAAGAAAGGGCTTAACATTGCTATAAGCTCCAAATCCCAAAACTTACAAAAGATTTCCAGGTATGCATCATCATTCTCCCAATCATTTTACTAAAAACCATGCATAAAAAAAATCATCATGCATTAGATGCTAGGAAAACTTTAACCAAAGTTTGATCAATTCCAACCTAACTTGGTCAAAAACAATCAAACTTTGTCAAATTCAAAATTCATGTTGACTTGACCTAGAGATTCTAGCCTTCTATCTTGATGCATCAGAAAAAAAGAAAAGAAAAGAAAAGAAAGAAATATGCATGAACATCTTGGAATGCATAAACCTCATTATCATGGTGCATAAACCTCATTATCTTGGTGAGCAAAAAAAAAAAAAAAAAAGAGAAGAAAAAAAAAAGAGAGAAATTTCTTCGAAAAAAAAAATTTGGCCAGCAGGCCGTGGCCCACTGCCACATGGCAGTACGGACCACAGCCAAAGGAAAACAAAAAAAAAACGTGCAAAAAAAGGGCCAAAAAAAAGGGAGGCAGCACGTGAAAAGAAAAGGAGAAAACACGTGAAAAAAAAAGAAGAAAAGAAAAGAAAAGAAAAGAAAAAAAGAACTTTACTTCTACATGGAATTTCTTGTGGAGGAAGAAAACTTACTTGAAGCCATGGATGGAGAAGAAGAAAGAACTTGAAGATTCTTGGAGAAGAAGATAAGTTCTTGATCTTGGAGCACTCTTGAAGACTCTTGTAAAGAAAGAAAACAATGAAGCAAAGATCCAATCTCCTCTTGCTATTACCAAGATAGCCTCTGCAGAGAGGTGATATTGCTATTACCAAGATAGACTCTGCAGACAATCTGGCAGACCCCTTTACTAAGCCTTTGACTACCAAAGTCTTTGAGCAACATGTAGATGGAATGGGCATGAGATGCAACCTGACTGGCATTGAGCCTAAGTGGGAGATTGTTAGATTGTGTGGTCTCAATCCATTAGTTGATGTAATAAATTGATTAATTTCTTTATTTATCAATAAAATCATGCTTTCCTTTCATGAGATGAATGGTGTTTATTACTTAATGCGCATGACCAATACATATGACATAATGGTTCATGAGATGAACCGGTTCCCATTAGTATATTAGATGTGATATATGTATATGGATGAGATCCACATACGGAAGACATGTGTCACAAATCTTATACTTAAAAATATCTTCACAACCAGTGATGAGACTGGGCATCTCATCTGATAAGGTTGCAGTACTTTGATCACTATGAGATAGTGTGATTTGTGTCGATCATCAGAATTTAAGATTCTAGATCATGGTGCTGGTACATTAGATGTATTGAAGGACCATGAGAAGCACCTTATGAAACACTGTCTTGATTTAAGGATTGCACTCATAATTCCCTAGCAATAGGCTCTCAATCCTGAGACATTGATGAACTCAAGTTTCTGTCTATTCATTTGCTTTGAGTCACCAATGAGTGAGGGCCAACTGTAGGTCAACACCTCGGTGTTTTGGGTACGTGGTAGTAGGACTGTGGGAACATACAATGATCAAGATGGAATCTATCTATATTATCCCTTTATGCCAATTAATGGATGTATCATTAGTAAGTGCGCACCCATCTCGATTAAGAGTTAATTGGATGGTACTGATGATCCCTGTGATTAATTGGGGTTCAAGATAATAAGATGTGGATCTAAGATTGGATGGGACAGATTTATTCCAATTGATATTAGAGATCTCTAATTGCTTTAAGAAGAGTTCTTGTTCTAGTTGATTGTCTTCTCCTCGATTAGAGCACTAACGGGCTCCAAAGGTATAATTTGTTTCTCCTCTTGTGGTAGATTATTTTGTTGCATGTAGTTGTTGATTTCTATCTTCTAGATAGGTTATATTGCTGTACATGATTGATGAGAAAGAGGGATTGCATCCTGGATATGGTTTATGGGCTTCTGGATTCTTGATCCCTGAGTTAAGTGGGTCAAAAAGTTTTGAAAATCTATCCACGAGGCCCACCTAATTCCAACAATTGGTATCAAAGACATACCTCATCTCTAATCATGTTAAATCAGCGATCTTGATCTAATCTTTGCATGAGATGCGAAGAGGATAGACCTAGGGCTATGTAAGGTTCAATTATGATTGGGTTTGTTTACTTTATGTAGTAAATCCATGTTTGGATAGTCATAAAAGGGTTTAATTATGATGGAAGGATGGTAGGATGCCATTGAGAGCCTTCAAAAGTGCTTTGGAGGTGTTTGGACTCGAATTGAATAAAAAAACCCAATTTTCTGCCTTCGTCAGGCGGGTCGACCAGGCCCCACGCTCGCTCGACCGCCGGGGGACACCCCCGGACCCCCTCTGCGAAGTGCATGTATTAAAAGGGTGGCTACCTTTGGCATCTTGTTTTTTCATTGTGGTTTGGTAACCTAGTTTTGTGAGATGCTTTGTTGTATGAGATACTAACTTACAGGTAATAATGTCCTCTCCATATGGCCCGCAAGTCTTTTACTTTCTTTTTGTGGTTATTAGTTTATTTGAGGCTAAGTGTAAAGGGCATCATGGTTTCCTTAGTTTCTCGTGAAAGGGCAAGCCATTGTGAATTTCCCTATAGCCCTTTTATTTCCATGTTTAGATTATCATGTAGGTCTCATAATTGAGGCATAGGAATTTATGTAATTTTGTAAATTCTGGCGATGTCCGAGACGAGGAAGGAAAGTAAAGTTGGGCTCCTAATCAAAGAGTTTGAAGATTACCAAAAGCCTTTTGGTGATGCCCAAAGAGTTTGAGGAATCCCAAAGTTTTGGAAAGTCTAAAAGTCTAAGAAGTCTATTCCGGTTGGGCCATGTGGAGGAGAGGACTAGTTTCTAATTTTAGCGCTTTCTATTTATGGATGAATGCTTGATTTAGATAGTATCCAAATCTGATCCAAACATAGAAATTACCAAAATTGGTCAAATCAAATTAATTTTTGGAAAGAGTTCTAATTAGAGTTGGTGGGCGCATTAGATGGATCCATTGGTAACACTAATTTAAGAAACTAGACTTTCCATAAAATAACTTGACTTGGAACCAATTATTGGTCATATCATGAGATGATTTGACATCTATATTTGTGGGCCCAAATACCTAAAAGGAAATCCTCAATTCTAAAATATTAAGTGGGAGCGGGCCATTTATATTAAGAAATCCCCATGGTTTTCCACCATAGGTCCATTGTAAGGAAAGCATTAGCCTCGCACCATCTTGAGAATGGCCATTCCCCACGGAGGGCTTTTACTTGTCCGGTTACTGGATATGGATCTCCTATAGATAGTGTTGGTGAGACGGGGTGGGGGCCCACTCCCCAAGCAGGAGCTGCCCACAACAGTTGTCATGCAATGCTAGTTGGTGGGTCACACTTAACTAAAATAATGATGCAGTATCCCCAAGGATTTGCCTTGTGTATTTTAGAAACCGAAGCTAATCGGGAGTCATTCATTATTTGGTATGAGATACCTAGATAACAATGAATGAAGGGGATCATAGATAGTTAGTCTTAATCCTAGTTTTGACCAACTTTGATCCGCACCAATCTAGGTGGTATTCACACTCCCCAAGGAGGCATACCCCGGGGATTGGGATTCCGATGTATTCTAAATTTAGTGGTTATGAGGATTCCCATATAAATTTGGTAGAATACTAAACCCTAATGTCATTTAAATTCATTAATTGAATGTATGGTTATGTGCTACAATATTTCAAGCATGAATTCAAATACTTTCAATCCACTTGCAACCATCCTCAACTAGAATAAATTGGTGGGATCCGACTATGTAGACTGGAAACGGAACCTGGATCTTGTCCTGACTGCTTCATGATATAAATATGTCCTTACCGAAACCCTCCTTGATGAGCCTGGCTCGGATGCACCGGAAGAAAAAAATGAACTTTACACCAACTGGGCCAAAGACGATGAGATGGCCAGTTGCTACATTCTGGCATCTATGTCTAGTGTTTTGCAACACCAACATCAATCATATAAGACTGCATACGATATTATATCGAACTTAAAGGAGATGTTTGCGGAATAGGGCAGGCATGCTAGGCAGGCAACAATGAGGTGCTCATTAGCACCAAGATGGCTAAAGGTACATCAGTACAGGAACACATGTTGAAAATGATGGACTCATTAAACGAGTTAGATGTACTGGGAGCTGCGATTGATGCAGAATCGCAAATCGACATAATCCTTGAGTCACTTCCAGAGTCATTCAACAATTTCAAGGTTAATTACAAGATGAATAAGATGAATTTAACTCTGGCTAAGCTGTCAAGCCAGTTGGTGGTGACTGAAGGGATTATGAAGAAAAAACCAACTGCCCTAGTGACAGAAAAGTCAGATGCCAAGTCCAAGCCAAAAGGCAAAGGGTGGAAAGGCAAAAAGAAATCAGTTCTGAAAGTTCCTAAGGTGGAGAATGGTCCTAATGGTGGCGTGGCCAAGGCTAAGGGTTCAGGGTCAAAAGAAAAGTGTTTCCATTGTGGTAAGATAGGCCATTGGAAAATGAATTGTCCAGAGTATCTGTCTAAGAAGATATGATTGAGTCACTTATTTCTGAAGTTAGTTTTGCAACTGGTACTTCAGAATCTTGGTGTGTGGACTCCGGGGCAACTAATCACATATTTAATTCGTTGCAGGGGTTCAGGGAAACCAAGAGACTCAGTGATGGAGAAATCATTTTTAACCTAGGATCTGATGCTCAGGCAAAGGCAGTTTCAGTGGGAGTTATTACTTTATGTTTTTCAAATAATAAGTTGGTTTTGTCAGACACGTTATATGTACGGTCTTTACGGCGGAATTTAATTTCAGTTTCTAGTTTGGTGAATAAAAGTTATTCCATTACTTTTGGTACTGAAGTTGTCATAAAGAGGAATGGTACTTTTATATGTTCTGGCAACGTAACCAATGGACTTTATTTGTTAACTCCTACAATGTATGAGATACATGATATTGAAACAATTGATAGACCATCAATAAAGAGGAAGTCACCTTCATCTAATCTAACAAAACTTTGACACTTGAGGCTAGGTCATATAAACCTAAACAGGATTGACAGGCTAGTAAAAGATGGTATCTTGCCTTCATTGGTGCTAGAACCAATGCTTGTCTGCGAGTCCTGTCTGGAAGGCAAAATGACCAAAAGACCCTTTTCATCTAAAGGCAATAGGGCCAAAGGTTTATTAGAATTAGTGCATACTGATGTGTGTGGACCCATTAATGTCAGGGTCAGAGGAGGATATGAGTATTTCATCACTTTCACAGATGATTACTCAAGATATGGATACATATACCTTATGCACCGCAAGTCCGAGGCTTTTGAAAAGTTCAAAGAGTTTCGAGCGGAAGTGGAAAGGCAATTAGGTAAGAGTATCATGACTCTTCGATCAAATCGAGGAGGGGAATATCTCTCTGCTGATTTTTTTATGCTAAATCTGTACCCAAAATTAGATATTCCCAAAAGCCTTGAAATATATACTTTTTGGAAACTAGAAATTTCAACGATCATTTTTCCCTTCTTCGTCGAACTCATCCGAGGTCCCGAAAGCCATGATTTCAGCCCCATAAAATCTTCAAATGGTGGAGCCCATCTTCACTTGTATAAAAGGAGAACCCTCCTTCTCTTTTCCCTTTTCCAGCTCAAACCAAACCCCAACTAGGGTTTTCTCTTTTCTCTTCTTCCTCTAGCTTTTCCACCTCAGTCACTACCAAATCTTGCACCAATAAGCAAATGGAGGTTGTCTTCTTCTTTCTCTCCTTGAGAGCTCTTCATTGATAGCATTTGTGGAGGAAGTCATCCATCTCTAGACCCTTGTGAAAGTCATCTTACCTACTTGAAGAACTTCCTAGTAAACTTCCGCTTCCAATCTCTTTGATATGTATTCTCCTAGCCTTAGGGAAGCCCCTTTTTCATTCTTGAAGCTTTCTTCCTCCTTGCTCATTGTCTTGACCATTTTAGGGTTTGTATTTGGGGTTTTGATGTGTTTGTAGGCTATCTTTGAGAGAGGCTTGATTAGAGCTTGATTTTCTTGTTAGAGAGCCAAGGCAAGTGGATGAATGGGTATTTGAGCATTATATGGTTTTATCAGAAATGTGTTGATTTTGTCAGTTCTATTCATACTATTCTTGATTTTCATGATTTTGAAATAAATGCGTATGAATGAGTTGGTTAGTTGTTTAAATCTTAGAAATGTTAGCATTTATAATATTTCATTTATTACTTGTTTGTGGTATAAATGAATCCTTGTGATTGTGGATTTTCTCCCCTCTTTTGTGGTTGAATGTGTTTGAGAAAAAGGTGTTTGATTTGATGTTTATGGAATTATTGATGGGGATTTGAATGGTGTTTGGATGGGCTCAAAGGGGGTTATAAGAGGATGAGGAAGGGGTGAGCAGAACTTTCCCCAGAACTTGACAAGTCGCTCGAATGAACCCTTCTAGTGGACAGTTCGCTCGAGCGAACCCTCCTAGAACTTATTTTAGAGAATGGTTAGCTCGAGCGAACTAAAATTTCGCTCGAGCCAACCTAGACTGGATAAGTTCGCTCAAGTGAACTCAACTTCACTTGAGCGAACCCACTCATAAAATCATTCCAGAGAGCTCACCGCTCGAGTGAACTCCAGATCTGCTCGAGCGATGGGTACTGTTCACCTGGGGCTATCTTGGGAGTAAAAAATTGAAATGTTTAGATGATTGAGAGAGGTTTGTTGAAAGCCCCAATGAAATGGAGGTATGAAGAAACGATGCATGAAGCCCGTTTGAGAAAGAAACCACTTCACAATGATCCATTGTAGTTTTGAAATTCACCAAGGTGTATAAGGAGCCTGGAATGTCCCCAAACTTAAGTAGTACCAAGTTCATACCAACTCAACATACGAGACCCCCATTCACCTTGAGTTAGTTTTGAAGCCCGGTACTTGTCTTGAGATTTCGAAAGTTCATTAGTATTTCATTGTTCCCGAATTTTATATGCGCTCCCGAAAATATTAAAATTGCAATTGCAACATTTTTGCTAGCCCCAATGTGCATTCTCGGAATGTAATGATAATTGTGCTTTTGAGCACCCCCGTCCCGCCCATTTATGTACTTGCACTTGATAGATTTTATACATGTCCCGATTTCTATTACTTGACCTATGAGTCGGCACCACTAAGCTTGGATGACATTGTCGGTTTGATCCACTGACATGGAGATCCCCCTCTTGTCCGGCCAGCTGTAGTTTGGATCCCACTACCCGGTTTATTACTGTGGTCTTGTCCCGATACCTCCGATTGCTACCATGATTCCTGATGCCCGGCTCGCTACCGTGGTCGTGTCTCGTATTATTATATGTATATGTATATATTGTTGAATCTCCTCACCTCATGTGACTGAGATCAACGCCTTGATATGCTCTTGTCACTTTGGTGATAGAGGACTTAGCTTCGTGTGGTTGCCATCTTGCTTGTTTCCCGATTCCTTGGTTACCTTTACTTGTTTTACACTGCATACATGTTTTTGAATAAATGAATTATTTCTTGCATGGAATTTATTGTTTAAACAGGTTTAAATGTTTTCCAAGGTAAATCTTATTATGTTATATTGTTTTATCCTTTTACCCACTTTCCAAACCGTCGTGTCTGATCCATTTGTTTGGTACTCAGGTCCAGACATTGTCTATCCCGAGACGGAGCTTGAGGAGGCGGTCGGTGAACCGCAACGTTTAGTCGAGTGGCATGCTGACGATGTTGTTTAGACATTCGGTTGCCTCAAGTTACGTCACATTTTGGGGATCGTGATTAACCATTCTTTTGGGTTATTGTTTTGAGATGTATTTGCCTTTGTTGGCCTTTATTCTTTTGGGGAGTGAAAAACTAACTGATCTTTTGTATAAACTTTAATGTTACTTTTGGGAAAGTGCTAATGATCATTGCTCACTCTGATATTCTGTTATATAAATGTGTTATCAATCTTGTTATTATGGATACGAATGTGTGAATTAGATTTACTACATGCTTCCGCACCTAATAAAAAATATATGTTGACATGATATTCTCACTCGGAAACCTGTGGGAAATCGTGTGTATGGGTAGTATCTCATGCTTCAATGACCCGTGTACGTAGAGGCCAAAATAAATACACTTATGTTATACGTACAATGGCAATCCATCATTTATCATCTTATTCTTCATAATCAGTCCCGATCCCGGATTAGGCCCGCGACTCGGTCTGGGGTCGCGACAAGACTGGTACCAGAGCGAGTCGTGTTTCAAGCAATTAAAAGAAACTAGAAATCCTAAGGATGTGGCGAGGATTCGTTAGACTCTTCGTTAGCTAATATCGTGTGAGCAATGTGTGACCCTATATTTGATTATTATGTGCTAACAACTTGTTTTACAGCATCATGCCACCTCCTAAGCGACCACTAAACAACAATCCCACCGCAAGTAACAATGATCATACAGGGCTAGTCAAGGAAGATATTGTTACTTGATGCATAGGATAACACTATGCAGAATCAATTCCAACATATGATGCAGATAATGCTTGACCAACAACGCCAGGCCAATGAAAATCAAGCTCGGTTGCAGGAACAAATGCTTAAGAAGGATGAAGATCATGTTAGAGAGTTAGCAGAAATGCAGAGGCAATTACTAGAAGTATTGCAAAGAAGGCCCGAACTGGTTCAAGCTCAACCCGTAATTGTTATAAATCAAAGAGAGCATGACCCGAATGCATTGTTTGAGCGGTTTGGGACAAGAGGTCCAAAAGAGTTTTTTGGAATAGAAGATCCATTAGCTGCAAACGATTGGTTAGAGCATATAGAGAACATCTTCGAGATCTTTCAATGCACCGGAGGAGAACAAGTAAAACTTGCAACATCTCTCTTTACCAGTTCAGCGGATATCTTGTGGAAGACAGTCAGGGAAGAATACAGGACCATGGCAGATGTAGTTGCATGGGCAAACTTCAAGAAACTGTTTGAAGAAAAATAGTTTAGAGACCCAAGGTAAGTGGATGAATTGATGTTTTGAGTTTTGAATGGTTTTCATGAGAAGTATCAATGATTTCATTATTTCTTTCATGCTTTTATTGAGTTGCATTGATTTGAAATAAATGCTCATAATGAGTCTTGTTAGCTTGTCTAATCCTTTTAAATGTTAGCATTTACTGCCCTATCATTTAATGCTTTCAAGTGACTTAGATGAATGTTTGTGATTTGGTGAATTTTCTCCTTTTTTGTGATTGATTGAAAATGGAAAGGAAGTGAAGGGAGAAATGTAAAACTGAAGGAGTGGAAGTGTTGAATGATTAATTGGAGGAGTCTTGGACTCATTTTATTGCAGGAACGTAGGGGGGATGATGTGAGGATGGTTCAAGGGAGAAAGGGGCTCAAATCTGAACACAGTGGGGCTTTTCCCGCACCTGGCAGTAAGCCAGCGGTCACATGTCGGCTAGCCGCCTGGTGACTGGCGGCCAGCCACCAGATGACTGAACATTCGCGGTCACTTTTCCAGAGAGCAGCATTTTCTCTTGAACCCAGTAGTCAGCCACACGGTTAGCCAGCGGCTAACACCAGCTAACCACGCCATGGCGGTTACTTTTCCAATAAGCTGCAATCTATCAGACCAACTGCGGTCAACCTCACGGTCAGCCATCGGCTAACCGTCGAACCCAGTGGCGGCTAATCGCCAGCTAACCGCCAGGAGACCGAAGTTGCCTAGAAACCTGGAAATGGAGAGAAATGACGAGGGTTTCCATCCCAATCATTTGTGCACCCTTTTAGAGAATGATGGGGACTATTCACTTGGAGATATATTTGGAGCCCGTTCGAGAAAGAAACCACATCACAAAGACTCATTGAAGTTTGAAAACCCTAAAGTGTATAAAGAGCCCGGAATGTCTTCAAACTCAAGGAGTACCAAGTCATTATTACAATCGACATACGGGACCCCTATTCACCCTAAATAAATCTTGAAACCGATATTTTGCTTGAAATTGCAATTATCCATTGTAGTTCCTTATTCTCAAGATTTACATTACATGACTCGTTTTCCCGAAAACATTGAAGTTACACTAGTAATATTCACTTGTCCCGAAATGTATTGCCCGACATGAAATGACTTACGTGCCTTTGAGCACCCCGTCCCGCCCGATTATTTACTTGTACTTGATTTATTTACACATGTCTCGATTTGTTATTTGACGTATGAGTCGGCACCACTAAGCTTGGATAACCTTGTTAGTCTAATCCACTGACTTGGAGATCCCCCATTTGTCTTGCCAACAACATTTTGGATCCCGCTACCCTGTTATTACCATGGTCTTGTGGATTTTGTGGATTACAGTGGGGCTTTTCCCGTACCTGGTAGTCACATGTCGGCTAGTCGCCTAGTGATTGGTGGCTAGCCGCCAGATGACCGAACCTTCGCTGTCACTTTTTCAGAAAGCACCATTTTCTCTTAGACTCAGCAGTCAGCCTCATGGTTAGCCAGCGGCTAACCGCCGAACCCAGTGGCAGCTAACAGCCAGCTAACCGTACCATGGCGGTTACTTTTCCAGTAAGCTGCATTCTGTCAGACCAACCGCGGTCAGCCTCACTGTCAGCCATCGGCTAACAGCTGAACCCAGCGGCGGCTAACCGCCAGGCGACCAAAGTTTCCCAGAAACCTAGAAATGGAGAGAAATGACGAAGGTTTCTGTCCCAATCATTTGTGCACCCTTTTAGAGAATGATGGGGACTGTTCACGTGGAGATATGTTTGGAGCCCGTTCGAGAAAGAAACCACATCACAAAGACTCATTGAAGTTTGAAATCCCTAAAGTGTATAAGGAGCCCGGAATGTCTTCAAACTCAAGGAGTACCAAGTCATTATTACAATCGACATACGGGACCCCTATTCACCCTAAATAAATCTTAAAACCGATATTTTGCCCGAAATTGCAATAATCCATTGTAGTTCCTTATTCCCGAGATTTACATTACATGACTCATTTTCCCGAAAGCATTGAAGTTACACTAGTAACAGTCACTTGTCCTGAAATGTATTGCCCGACATGAAATGACATACGTGCCTTTGAGTACCCCGTCCCGCCCGATTATTTACTTGTACTTGATTTATTTACACATGTCTCAATTTGTTATTTGACCTATGAGTCGGCACCACTAAGCTTGGATAACCTTGTTAGTCTGATCCACTGGAGATCCCCCACTTGTCCCGCCAGCTGCAGTTTGGATCCCGCTACCCGGTTAGTGCCGTGGTCTTGTCTCGATGCCACATATTACTACTGTGGTTCCCGATGCCCGACTCGCTACTGTGGTCATGTATAGTATATGTATATGTATTTATAAGATCTACTGTTTCTCCTCACCATGAGTGACTCAGATCAGTGCCTAGTTATTACTCTATCACTTTAGTGATAGAGGACTTAGCTTCGTGTGGTTGCCATCTTGCTTGTTTCCCCATTTCCTTGGTTACCTTTACATGTTTTACAATGCATACTTGTATTTGAATAAATGTTTTATATCGTTTATAGAAATTGTTGTTTAAACAGGTTTTAAATGCTTTTGAAGGTAAATTCATTTATTATTTTATTGTCATTGTATTTCACCCATTTGCCAAACCGTTGTGTTTGACCCACTCTTTGGTACTCAGGTCCGGATATTGTCTACCCCGAGGCGGAGCTTGAGGAGGCAGTCGGTGAACCGTAGCGCCTAGTTGAGTGGCATACTGATGATGTCGTTTAGACATTAGATTGCTAGAGAGAGATAACATTTTGGGAAAATTGTTTAACCATTCTTTGGGTTATTGTTTTGTTTATATTGGCCTTTGTTGGCCTCTATTTTTGGGAAATGTAATAAAATGATCGTTGTATAAACTTTAACTTACTTTTGGAAAACATGCTAATGATCATTGCCTATTCTGATACAGTGTTTATATATATATATATATATATATGTTTTATCCCGTGACTTGAATCGTCAATTTGATTTGCTACGTGCTTTCAAACTTAAAAGAATTGTTTATATATTGTTGTGATATCCTCACCGCGGACACCTGTGGGAAATTAAATAAATGCGACACTTCACTTACACTACAAATACCCGTCCCGATCCCGGATTCCCGGTCCGGGGTCGCGACAATGAGCACGAGATGTTGAGGCCTGGTCGGTAAAATGACTTTGCAGCCTTTGTGTCAACTGTCCCATGGGAGTGTCAGGATCATACCTCAACCCATATGAAAACTTTTCTATATGACGGTGGAGTTTCCAAACCTCTAATTGACTTTTGATCAGGGTGGGTTCCAATGGCATGAGAATACCACGGCCTCCTCCCAAACCGATTAAATTATGAGCATCATAATCCATTTTCTTCATGATAGATTGTGCCATCGGACTATACAGGGATAGCTGAGGCATACCATTGTTTTGGAAAAGTTCAAGCGAAGAATTTGATGAAGAAGCCTCTGATCTGAGGAAGAAGAACGACTTTTCTTCTGTCGTAGTTGTCGGAACGATGAACAAAGCAGACGCAAGGTCTTTTACGTCGGCTGGTGTCTCCAATGGAGTGAGAGTTGTTGGAAGTAGGTGGGCCATTCAGATAGGTTTCAAAAACTTTTGACCCACTTGATGCAGGGATCAACTATCTAGAAGGCAACAAACCCAATCCAGGATGCAATCCCTCAAACTCATAAACCATGTACAACAATACATCCTATCTAAAAGATAGAAATCAGCACCTAAACATGCAACCACAAAATCTACAACATACAAGGATGTAGATTATACCTTTGGAGCTTTGTAGTGCTCTAATGGAGAAGTTGATTTCTTTCTTTGATGATGAACGCTTCACTAATCAAATTAGAATCTCCAACGCCTTTTGCTCTTCCATGCCATGAACCGTATTAGATTCTCTTTTCTCAAGAAGATGGTGGAATCTCCAAGAGAAAAACCCTAAAGGTAACTATTAGAGAAACTAGAAGAGGGAGAGGAAGAGAGGTGTGTAACTCTTGCACAATTGAATGGACTGGGCGTGAATCACTATATGGAGTAACATAGAGGATGTCCAAGAGAAGTTAATTCCTCTTTATATAGCCCTCAAGCCCACCTCTTTTCCTATTTGAAATAGAAGTTTAACTCCCATTACAAAATAGTAACCTTCTCCCTTGCTAGTTGCCATAAAAGTCTCACTTCCACAACAATTAGTAGCTTTCTCCTTTCTAATTAAAATAGAAGTCCTACTTCCATTAATAATTAGTAACTTACTGTTACCACTATTAGAAGTCTCACTTCAAATAGAAATAGTAACTTTTTATTTCCTTTTAGAGTTTTACTATAATTAGTATCTTTCTAATGACTTGGGCTAGCGTGGGTACTAGGGATTCCTTAGAAAGCTGGCTCCAACTGGGACATGCGACCCCACATCTCATGTGCAATCCGGGCCCACGGTTAATTGCAAATAACTCCACTATATAAATGCAATTGCACTCCAGTCTTAGGAATATATTACAATGAAGACCCTAAACTTCCCAATAACCACAAGTAGACCCCTCTATCAATATCCATGGATCAATTGGACCTGTCCACCAAATTAGATCCATATCTTATTATCCTTGAGCCCCAATTAATTATAGTGATCATTTGGTACCGATCCAATTAACTCTTAATTGAAATGGGTGCGCACTTAACAATGATAAATTCATTAATTGGCACAAGGGGATATTAAAGATAGATTCCATCTTGACGATTGAATGTTCCCACAGCTCTACTACCACGTACCCAAATCACCGAGGTGTTGACCTACAATTGGCCTCACTCATTGGTGACTCAAAGCAAATGCATAGATAGAAACTTGAGTTCATTAATGTCTCAGGATTATGAGCCTATTGCTAGGGAATTATGAGAGCAGACCTTAAAGTAAAGACAGTGTAAATAAGGTGCTTCTCATGGTCCTTCAATACATCCAATGTACCAGCACCATGATCCAGAATCTTACATTCCAATGATCGAGACAAATCACACTATCTCATAGTGATCAAAGTGCTGCAACCATGTCAGATGAGATGCCCAATCACATCACTGGTTGTGAAGATATTTAAGTATAAGATTTGCAATACTTGTCTCCTGCATGTGGATCTCATCCATACACATGTATTACATCTAGTGTACTTGTGGACTCCGGTTCATCTCTTGAACCATTATGTCATTCGTATTAGTTATGTGCAAACAAGTAATAAAACACCATTCATCTCATAAAAGGAAAGCAATAATATATATTAATAAATAAAGAAATTAATCAATTTATTCATCATATACTGGTATTGAGACCATAAAACTAACAATCTCCCACTTGGGCTCAATGCCAGTTAGGGTTGCATCTCATGCAGATCCCATCTACTTACTGCCCAAAGACTTTGGTACTCAAAGGCTTAGTAAAGGGATCTCTCAGATTGTCTGCAGAGTCTATCTAGGTGATAGCTGTATCACCTTTCTGCCCAATCTCTCTGACTATTTGTTATAACCTCTGTACATGCTTTTGGTTCCTGGGTTCCTTGGACTTATCGACTGCCCTACTGTAATCACAGTAAACTGTGAGCGGCTGTCCTGCCAAAAGCACCACTCCAAGTTCCATAAGGAATCTATTGAGCCAATCTTCTTATTTGGCTGCTTCTCAAGCAGCTACAGCATAAACAGATACCCAGAAGTTGATTTCTTAGAATCCTTATCTGACTGGAAGTCAGTATCTATGTAACCTACTCCTTACTGCCATAAATCAACATGTGATATTTAGTCCTTCTCAAGGATTTTGAGAACACATCTTACAGCAGTCCAATGGTTAGGACCTGGGTTAGACTGATATCTGCTGACTAAGCCCAATGCATGACAGATATCCGGTATAGTATATAGCAAACCATACATGAGGCTACCAACACCCGAAGCGTATGGTATTGACCTCATCTGCTCCTTTTCCTCAGGTGTCTTGGGACACTAATCCTTGGAAAGGTGCACTCCATGCCTGAAAGGTGTAATACCCTTCTTGGAGTTGCAAAGCAAATCGTACCAGTACCTTATCTATGTACGCATATTGGGATAAGCCTATCATCCTATTTATCCGGTCTCAATGGAGTTTGATCCCTAGGATATGGTTGGCTTCCCCCAAGTCCTTCATATAAAAAGTCTTCGCCAACTAAACATTTTACTGTTGACAACATCCATATACCACTCTCTAGGAGAAGGATGTCGTCGACTAGAAAAATTACGCTGCCTCCTTTACTTTTCATGTACACTCATTACTCATCCAGATTTTTACAAAAACCAACTGAATTGATTCCTTAGTCAAAACGAATGTTCCAGCTTCGGGATGCCTGCTTCAGTCCATAAATGGACTTCTGCAGCTTGCAAATTCTTTGCTTTTGGTTGCTCGCTATCAAACCGTCTGGCTGCATATAGATGTCTTCCTCAAGATGGCCGTTCAGAAACGCCGTCTTGACATCCATTTGCCAAATCTCGTAATCGAGATGAGCCGCTATGGATAAGAGTATCCGGATGGACTTGAGCATGGCTACCAGCGAGAAGGTTTCCCCATAATCGATATCTTCCATCTGGTCCTCTGTTTCTCTTATAGACTCACTTGCACCCAATAAGTTTGATATTGGCAGGCAAGTCCACAAGTGTCCAGACCTGATTAGAGTACATAGACTCCATCTCAGCTTTCATAGCATCTTGCCAACGTCCCGAATCTATGTCATTAATTGCTTCATCATAGTTACAGGGATCTTGTTCTGGTTCTTCCGGGACTGCCTCGTAAGACTCTCCCAAGAACGAGAACCTGTCAGGGGGTCTGACAATCCTCCCACTACGACGAGGCACTGGTGTAACTACTGGGTCCGGTAAGGGCGCTTCTTCCTCAGGTTCGGTCATACTAGGATTTAGAATTGTTTGCTCCTGAATTTATTCTAAGATCACCTTTTTCTAAAGGTTTCCAGTCTATCATATAATCTTCCTCCAGAAAAACCGCATTGATGCTCACCATCACTTTCTGCTTTCTGGGATTATAAAATAACGAACCTTTAGTTCATTTAGGATATCCTACAAACGTGCATACTTCCGACTTTGCTTCCAACTGATCCGTCTTAACCTTTAGCACATGTGCCGGACAACCCCAAATGTGTAAATGTTGTAGACTAGGCTTTCGCCCGGACCACAACTCCCAGGGAGTCTTAGGTAAGACTTAGATGGTATGAGGTTTAGTATGTACATCGCAGTATCCAAGGCGTATCCCTAAAAGGATATAGGTAATCCTGAGAAACTCAGTATAGACCTGATCATATCTAAAAGAGTCTGGCTCCTTCTTTTTGCTGCTCCGTTCTGTTGAGGCATACCAGGAGTAGACAACTGGGATAAAGTCTCATTTCTAATAAGTATCCCATAAAATCAGCGGAGAGATATCCTCCTCTGGCCCTGACATTAATGGGTCCACACACATCATTATACACTAATTCCAGCAAATCTTTGGCCCCATTACTCTTTGATGAAAAAGGGCCTTTTGGTCATTTTACCTTCCAGACAGGACTCGCAAATAGGCATTGGTTCTACCACCAATGAAGGCAAGATACCATCTATCACTAGCCTGTCAATCCAATTTAGGTTTATATGACCTAGCCTCAAGTGCCAAAGTTTTTTTGGATCAGATAAAGGTGATTTCCTCTTTAATGATGGTCTATTAATTGTTTCAGTACCATGTATCTCATACATTGTGGGATTAACAAATAAATTCCATTGATTACCTTGTCAGAATACATAAAAGTATCGTATATCTTTATGACAATTTCAGTACCAAGAGTAATAGAATAACTCTTATTCACCATACTAGAAACTGAAATTGAATTCCACTGTAAAGACGGTACATATAACGTGTCTGACAAAACCAATTTATCATTTGAAAAACATAATGTAATAACTCCCGCTGAAACAGCCTCTGCCTTAGCATCAGATCCTTGGTTGACAATGATTTCTCCGTCATTGAACCTCCTGGTTTCCCTGAACCCCTGCAACGAATTACATATGTGATCAGTTGCCCTGGAGTTCATGCACCAAGATTCTGAAGTACCAGTTTCAAAACTAACTTAAAAAATAAGTGACTCAATCATACCTTAGGTCTTCTTCTTAGACAGATAATCTGAACAATTCATTTTCCAATGTCCTGTCTTACCACAATGGAAACACTTTCCTTTTACTCCCGTACCCTTAGCCTTGGCCATACTACAAGTAGAACCATTCTCCACCTTAGGACCCTTGATGACTGATTTCTTCTTGGTATCTCGGTCTTTGCCTTTCGGCTCGGTCCTAGCAAATGACTTTTCTGTCATGAGAGAATTTTGCTCTTTCTTCATGATTTCCTCAGTCACTACTAGCTGGCGAGACAGCTCAGCTATGGTCATTTCCAATTTATTATAATTGATCTCGAAATGATTGAAAGAATCCGGTAGTGACTGAAGGATCATGTTGATCTGTGATTCTTTATCAATCATAACACCCAGTACATCTAACTCATTTAGTGCGAGACTCATTTTCAACAAATGTATTTGTACTGGAGTTCCCTCAACCATCTTAGTGTTTATCAGCACCTTCATAGCAACTTGCCTAGCAGGTCTAACCTGGTCCGCAAACATCTCCTTTAAGTTCGATATAATATCGTATGTTGACTTATAGGATTGATGTTGGTGTTGTAAAACACTAGACATGGATGCCTGTATAAAACATCTGGCTACCTCATTGTCTTTTGTCCATTCGATGTAAAGATCCTTTTCATACTGAGGTGCATGAAGCTCAGGCTCAGGAAGGGAGGGTATGGTAAGGACATATCTGCATCCTGAAGCTGTCCGGATAATATCCAGGGTCCTTTTCCAGTCTATAAAGTTGGATTCCATCAACTTATTCTGGTTGAGGATGGTCACAAGTGGATTGAAAGTATTTGAAAAAACTGTAGTACATAACCATACATTCAATTAATGAATTTAAATGACATTAGGGTTTAGTATTCTACCAAATTTATGTGGAATCCTCATAAGCACTAAATCCAGAATACATTGGAATCCCAATCCCCGGGGTATGCCTCCTTGGGGAGTGCGAATACCACCTAGATTGGTGCGGATCAAAGTTGGTCAAAATTAGGATTAAGACTAACTCTCCATGATCCCCTTCATTCATTATTATCTAGGTATCTCATACCAAATAATGAATGACTCCCGATTAGCTTCGGTTTCTAAAATAAATGAGGCAAATCCTTGGGAATACTACATCATTATTTTAGTTAAGTGTGACCCACCAACTAGCATTGCATGACAACCGTTGCGAGCAGCTCCTCCTTGGGGAGTGGGCCCTCGCCCCGTCTCACCAACACTATCCATCACTACAACAAACCGCACTTTTAGCGACGAAAATTAGTCATAAAAACGTCGGTAAAACTTTTACCGACTAAAATATTTTCGTCGGCCCGACGTCGGTAACAAAAGGTGGACAAAAGATTTTATCGACGAAAATTTTTTTCGTCCGTGAAAAGTTTGAATATTTACCGACATTTATTTTGACTTTACCGACGAAACAAAACGTCGTTAAAACTATATTTACATTTGTAAATATTTAATAAATACTTTTCCCGACGTTTATTTTCGTCGGTAAAAGAAAAGGAAAAAATTAATAAAAAAATAAAAACACTTTTCCCGACATTTATTTTCGTCGGTAAAAAAAAAGAAAAATTTAATAAAAAAATAAAAACACTTTTCCCGACGTTTATTTTCGTCGGTAAAAAAAAAGAAAATTTAGTAAAAAATAAAAATAATTTTCCCGACGTTTATTTTCGTCGGTAAAAAAAAAGAAAAATTTAATAAAAAATAAAAACACCTTTTCCCGACGTTTATTTTCGTCGGTAAAAGAAAAATAAAAATTAATAAAAAATAAAAACACTTTTTCCCGACGTTTATTTTCGTCGGTAAAAGAAAAAGAAAAATTAATAAAAAACTAAAAACACTTTTCCCGACGTTTATTTTCGTCGGTAAAAGAAAAATAAAAACACTTTTCCCGATGTTTATTTTCGTCGGTAAAAGTGTTTTACTTTTTTTTTATAATTGCTTTTTCCAATATATATTTTTTTTCCTTTAAACTTGTTTTGTACACCTGTGTCAAACCTATTCAATATAAAAATTCCATGCAAACAAAAGTCCATTTTTCATCAAATCATTCATCTCATTAAACAAATCAATAATAATACAATCCCAATCCCATATATATGTCCAATATACATATACAAATAAACTAAAAAAATAAAACACATTTAGCTAGTCTGCAACCGACCCCAAAGCATCCATCAATCTGCAATAACAAAAACAACATTAGAATCTTTTCAATAAATTAGATTATAAATGAAAGCATTCATCCTTCCTAGATGTGTGTTGTTTATGAATTATGATAGATATGAGGATAAAACAATCAATTCAGACTTGTGCAATTACTTCATTGGTTTTCAAAAGATACATGAAGGTGGGAGTGGTAGAAGAGCATGATTAATGTTGTTGGCCATTGTTTACCCAAATAAAGCGATATTGACCCAATTCCAAATTTGAACTAAAGAACAAAATTACCTGTGCTAATATGTGACAGGTAGCCAAGTATATTATGTGGACAATTTGAAAAGTTACATGATGCTACAACAACTCACTTCAAATATGAATCTCCATACATTCTAACACAATGTCAGTGAGTACACTGTTAAATTGATCAAGATGTAAAGTGACATTAACACAGGCACACAACCATTAAAAAGCTGTAATTGTGATACATGCTCCAATCAGGACTATAAACATTGTGAACGAGACAATGATTATTAGTTTCGTTCACATCAATTTTATTCCTACATCTGTTCTTACTTTCTTTTTAAGATCCACTTCGTTGAAAATGATAACAGCAAAAACCTACATTTTCCAAGCAAACAAGACTGGACTAGCAGTAAAATTTCATTCTCAAGCTTTCTGATTGTTCCTAGCATTCATTTAGCATGGAATTATGAACCATCATCAAAGCTTTATCCCACTGCTTTGTGAGTTCTACCGGTTCAATCCACCCCTACTGTCATGTTTTATCTCATTCTCAAAGATTATTATTCATATTGGCTCCCTAACTTGTAAATCCTCACTATATCATGGAGTCATGTCATAGAAATTCAATTCATTCACATTACATTAGCTTGAATCATCAAATTCAACATATATCACATAAAATGAGGTACTGATGGGAAAACAGTAACACTGTGGAGTATGGATTATTGAGTTTCCATTAGCAAGGCTTGGATGGAAATGTAAAACTAGGCTTTTCCAGCAATGATGATGAAGAATAAGCTTTTTTTCTTCCTAATGGGATTTGCATTTGAGCATCCATGGACTCAAAATGGGAAAATTTCAAAGAAAAGGCAGAAGTCAATGGAAATCTCTAAGCTGTAGCCTGCATCTCTCTACTTTCTAGATGTTGAAAACTGCCACCTCAATGGATTTCAAGGGCAAGGGGGGCCAACCACCTCAGGGTCAAGTTAAGAGCATGATTATTCTAATACCCACACTCATTACATGGATTAAAGCCAATAAAATTCATTCAATAATGCATTAGACATCTAGACATTCTCTCTACATGAATTTTGTTTCTCCATTTTGATCTATCCTCAGCTATAGCCAAATCCTCGGATGGGAAGCCTTGTTCAAATTTATCCTTACCCTACCCCTTCTCCTTGGAGGGCCATCATAATGCATAGAACTTTTTTTATAAAACCTGTTAAAATCTTACCAATATGTTCAGAAATCAAGAAAATTCACTATTAATAGCAGATTTTGACCCAAACACAACTAAATCATTAAGGACAAGAGTTGAAAGAACTAAAGCACTCAATCTTCGAATACCTGACACCAGGGAATAGGATTTCTTCAAAGAATTCAACATCCACTGACATATATCACTGTTCTAGTTAATGGATCGAAAACACCTTTTTATGAAGATGCACCCCAGAAAAACACATTTGATAGGACAATTTGAAAATTTATTGCTATGAGTATCAAAGCAATAGAAATAACATACGCAGCCAAGAACTCTCAATCTGGACTTCTTTATTTGTACTCAACAGGGTTTTCTCTACTCCCGTGCTAAATTGAGCTTTGCTTACTAGTGTTTTTGGCTTGTCCATGATGATTTCGGGATTAACTTTAAGTGGGTCAATCCAGTCACCCAACTGCACAAAATCTGGACTGGACATTTTAGGCTTGATTTGAAGGAGATCATGCTTACTTCCCAGTTATTTTTGAAAGGATTTGTGAAAAGGAAGGTTTGAGCTTGGTTATCGTTGAAAGGATTTGTGAAAGGGGTGGTTTGAGCTTGGTTATTGTAAGTGCCTAAAAATTACGGACTTAGTTAAAGGAGGATCAAGTTCCTGATTTGAGGGTTTGGGGAAGATGAAGGGAAAGGATCGAGCCTCCAAGGACCTGAAAGGAAGAAAACAACAGTCAGAGACCCTGGCTATGGGCAGCCGAAGGCCCTCCGACGCTCAAGTCAGTGTGAGAACTGAAAGAGAATGGAGAAAGAGAGTCCTGGGAGGGGAGGATTATGCGTACCTCGCATGGTTTTTCTTCATGCAATATATAGACGTGAGAGTCATCATGGCACTGTCCACATGAAGGGATGGGAGTCCCATCAGCGTGTACTCGTACCTCCTGAGTGGGGGTAGGTAAAAAGGGAATGTCCCATCGGACCAGCACCCCCTGCCTATGGACATGACTTTAGATAAGGCGTGCTCCTTATCTAGGTCCGGCGCCCACTCTGTTGTCAGTTTTGCCGATCCCGTCATGGCAGCGCATTTATGGCTGCATTAATGGCTTAGTGACAGGGGCCGAGATCGGGAAGAGGCTGAGACCGAGGTCGGGACTCGTGACGTAGCCACCGAGACTCGACCTATGATTCTTCCGAGATGGCGTTGCGGCCGACCTTGGGACGGTGCCGAGACCAATGGTAACCGAGACTGGAGGGTGACCCCACCTAAATCCGTGAGCACAGAACGACCCCACACAATTGCCCCCTATCTCTCGACCCCTTGGGCTTAGCCCGAGGTCGGGAGATAAGATTCGGAAGTGATGGGGCCGTCTTTTCGTATCTTGCTTTTATGAGATTCTCATCATGACGTCCCTCCGTCTGCCCTAGGCAATAAATAGGGCACCATAATTGCTTCGCTCTGTCAAGCACGTGGGACGCCGTTCCGTATGCCCGAGGTGATAAATATCGTACCAGAGGAGTGGTGGGAGGCGAACCGTTGCCACCACGTGGAGTCTCCTGTCTGGTCGGTCGCCGGGATCGAAACGACGCGTGGCAGGATAATGAAGAGGGGCGTCCCTCTATAAAAATGGAAGCGCCCCCTTCCCTTTCTCTTTTACCTTGGCTGTTTGTCTGAGAAGGAGAGCTCTATTGAAGACGAAGTTCTGCCACAGATTTTGCTGAAACACGAACCAACCGATCTCGGGAACTTTTCTTTCTAGCCTTCTGCTTCTTCGTCCTCAGTAATCTTCAGCATCCTTTCTGTGAGTCTTCTCTCTCTGTTATTTCTTTGTGCCTCCTTTCTTCTCTTCGCTTTCAGAAGACTTAGGTCCTTTAGGGTTTTTCCAGTTTTCATTCCTAGTCACCTGCCTCCTATCCTTCCAAGAAATGGGGATTTATAGCCACTGGTTAGAGGGTCCTGCAGCCTTGGAGGCCTTTAGGTCGTCGTTTAAGATCCCGGCCGACGTCTTGGTTAAACCTGACGAACTCGGGGACCTTCCTGGTGGCCTTTCCCGGTACAACAACTGGATGCCTTTCCCCCTGCTGTCGGTGTGTGAAGGCGGGGTTAGGTTCCCTATCCATCAGCTCCTCCGGTCCTGCCTCAATGCGTAGCACATCTGCCCCTTCCAGTTGATGCCAAATGGTTTCAAGATTATAATGGGCGTGGCGGAGCTAAACTGGATCCTCGACATCGATCTCGGGGTACATGACATAGAAGATGTCTATGACATCTATAAAGCTGCAGGGGGTGAGGATCTCTACTATCTCTGGGTGAAGGCCAGGCGTCGGCCCTTGGTGAATGCCCTAGAGGATTCGAACAAATACGCCGGGTATGAACGGATCTTGGTCTCGGGGAACTGGGAGTTCAAGGGTACCGAGACCGCAGTGGAGAGGAGAATCCAGGTCCCACGGAAACCTAGGACCCCTCCCAGTAAATACCTGTCCTTCGTGCTGTTTTTGCTCGTTTGTTTATGCTGAGCTGATGCCCTTGCTGTTTTCTTATACAGGTATTCAGAAAAGGAGGAGGGAGGCCAACTTCGACAAGTGGAAGAGGAACGACGCGTGGTTGGAGAAGATTAGCAGTTACCACGGTCACCACGACCGAGCTGCCTTCTCTCTCCTTGGGTACAAGCCGCGGTACCGGTCTTATACTAGTAAGACTGTCGAGGTCCCCCTTGAACCGGTAGGGGAGATCGTACTCGCGCTTGCCGAGACCAGCGGCCAAGCCACGGAGCCTCAAGACCCGATCGTCATCACCGACAGCCCTCCTCACTCCCGAGGTCAAGACGAAGAGGAGATGGACGGACAACGCCCTCCCTTGAAGAGTCTGGGGGCCGCGATCTTCGGGGGCCGAGCTCCCCCCGCCTCCAAGCGTGCCCTCAGTGGATCAGACGCCTCCCAAGGCTCCGCAGGGGCTGCTTCCTCCGCCTCGTCGGGAGCAGCTGGGGCCACCTCCGCAAAAGCTAAGAAGGGGCGATCGGTAGAACCCCCCAAGGAGGTCCGGCTGCCCAAGGAACCTCGTCCGCTCAAGGACAGCAGATCGCAAGTGGTCGAGCCTGCGAAGGAGGCTTTGCCGCCTCCGCCTCCGCCGCAGAGGGAGACCTGGTCTCGGACCGTTGAGGCCGGAAAGGTGGGCGAGGGGCCTCCTCCCGAGAAGAGGCCTCGCCTGGCGGGCGAGGAGGGGAGGCCCCAAGGAGCGGAGTCGCAGGCCCAGCCTTCAGTGCCGGCACCCTGGAGGCCCAACTTCGACCTCAACCCCAACGAGCCCATGACCATGGGGGAGCGGCTGGGCTCCAGCTAGGAGTCGGTCGTGGCCCTTGGCCGGGGATCTGCCCCCCCTGGACTTGGAGAAGCACAGGAAGATTGCGTCGTCGGGTCTACTTCATCAGACGATGAGGGCGTCGCTTGAGGTAGCTTTCCTCCTTCTGGTTTCAAATTTCTATCTCCCGGTTGCTTGAATCGATCCCCTTACTGTTTTTGTCCTTTTGCAGACTGTACAGAGGACTCAAGTGCTAATGGAGAGGCTGGCGGAAAGAACTGCCTAGATCGCCGCCCTGGAGAAGGAGAAGAAGAAGATGGGGCTGCGCTGGAGGCGAGAGCAACGGAAATAAAGAAGTCTGAGGAGAAGCTTGCCCAGCACGCAACGGAGCAACAGGCGGCAAAGACTGAAATCATCAAGTTGCGGGGCGAGAATAAAAATTTGAGGGGCGCCGCTGACGATAAGGTGAGGAGGGAGGCCAATCTGGAGGCCGAGCTCTCCGCAAAGGGGGTCGAGCTCGCCAAGAGGGAGGCCGAGCTTGCCGAAAAGCAGAATGAATTGGCCAGGAAAGAGACCGAGCTCGAGGCCTCCAGGAAAGAGAGGGCCGATGTCGAGTCCACACTGAGGGCCCAAGCCGCGAAAGCTTATCAAGACGGGGTGAACTGGGCATCGGGGGAGTATGTGGCTCAAATTATGGATCTGAGCCCGGTGCTGTTCGAGATGGGGTACAAGGAGGCCCTCCGCAAGTATGGGGTGTCGGAGGACGATCCCATATTCGCGGACCTTCCTAAGTTCCAGCCTGCAGTGCCGGGTTCAGGATCAGAGCCTGGCTCCAATCCTCCTGGGACCCCTATCGAAGTTCCAGACGTATCTCCTCCTTCTCCGACCCCCGCCGAGGCCGAAGCGACCCAGGCTCCTCCTCTGGCTCCTTCATCCGATGCTTCTGCCCCATCAGATCCTCCAGCTCCAGAAAATAAAGAAGTGGCG
Organism: Cinnamomum chago; assembly: GCA_038049695.1. NCBI lineage: Eukaryota > Viridiplantae > Streptophyta > Magnoliopsida > Laurales > Lauraceae > Cinnamomum > Cinnamomum chago. The sequence goes on along the minus strand of CP142455.1, from coordinate 44,170,470 downwards.
CCCGAGAAGTCATAGGACTTTGTTTCTTTTTTCTTTGATGTAATTTTTTCTTTCTTTTCGGATTGTACAAAGAACTCTGTATTCATTCTTCTATTAACGAATTTTCCTTTTTGATTCTCCGGATGTTTTCTTATCTCTTTCTTCCTGCTATGTGATGTGGATGTTTTGGTGTGAAAACTTGCAAGTCCTTGAGGTCGGTAAAACATCCGGACTTTAACCCTCCTTTCTGTCTCAGGAAGGAATTTGCAGTCAGTTTGGGCTCATACCCCGAGATGCGGCCCATTTGCTGTAGAGCTGGGGTCGTATCTTTATTTTTGGTGAGCATTCTTCGGTGGCTCGAGGGGCCTGGCCCGAACTTGTGCGTAGGCCGGACTCCGTGTCTTCTAGGAGGCTGGTGCGAGGGCCGGAGCCTTGGGGAGTTAGTCCAGTGACTGAACTCAAAGAGGCTGGCGCGAGGGCCGGAGCCTTGGGGAGTTGGTCATGTGACCGAACTCGAAGAGGCTGGCGCGAGGGCCGGAGCCTTGGGGAGTTGGTCCTGTGACCGAACTCAAAGAGGCTGGCGCGAGGGCCGGAGCCTTGGGGAGTTGGTCCTGTGACCAAACTCAAAGAGGCTGGCGCGAGGGCCGGAGCCTTGTTTACAACTGGAAAGACATAAGGCAGATCTTTGTCAAAAGGCTCTTCTTTATTGATCAATCATTTTGAATACAACTAGAAGTAATATTTCTTGAGGTGCGCAGCGTTCCATGGTCGTGGCAACTCCTTGCCATCCATCCCTTCAAGTCTGTAGGCCGACCTTCCTGAGACTGAGACCACTTTGTAGGGGCCGAGCCAGTTTGGCGAAAGTTTACCTTCGTTAGGATCTTTATCAGCTGGGAGCGCTTTCTTCAAGACTAGTTCTCCAACCGAGAACCTTCTCTCTCTAACCTTCTGATTATATCCTCGGGTCAGCTGCTGCTGATAGGCGGCCAGACGCACGGATGCTGCTTCCCTTCGTTCCTCGGCTAGGTCGAGCTCTCTGGTGAGGTTCATCTCGTTCTGCCCTTGATCGAAGAGATTTGTCCTTAAGGTCGGGAGGCCGACCTCGAGAGGGATTACAGCTTCCATCCCGTAGGCCAATGAAAAAGGGGTTGCCGAAGTAGACCGTCTCGGGGTGGTTCTGTACGCCCACAGGACACTTGGTAATTCTTCCGTCCATCTGCCTTTAGCTTTGTCAAGCCTTTTCTTGAGTCCGTCCAGGACCACTTTGTTTGAGATCTCTGCTTGCCCATTGCTTTGTGGGTAGGCCGGGGTTGCATAGAGGTTCCTGATGCCGAGCTCCTGGCAGAAGTTTTTGAAGAATTTTGAATCGAATTGGGTTCCGTTGTCCGAGACCAGGGTCCTAGGGATCCCGAATCGTGTGACGATGTTCCTCCATACGAAATTCTTTGTGTCGTGCTCGGTGATGGAGGATAAGGCCTCCGCCTCGATCCATTTTGTGAAGTAGTCGGTGCCCACCATCAGCCATCTCTTGTTTCCTGGAGTTCGGTGAAGAGGCCCCACAATGTCTAGCCCCCATTGAGCGAAGGGCCAAGGGCTAGAGATAGGGCTAAGGTCCCGAGCTGGCTGGTGAAGGGAATGGGAGAACTTCTGGCATTTTTCGCATTTCCTGGCGTAGATCTGGGCATCCTTTTGCATGTAGGGCCACCAGTAGCCCTGGCTGATAGCTCTGTAAGCCAGTGACATTCCCCCGATGTGGCTTCCACATATTCCTTCGTGAATTTCAAAGAGGAAGTCTTCCACTTTGCTCGGATGGACGCATTGGAGGTATGGTCCTGAGTAGGATTTTCTGTAGAGCTTTTCGTCCGGTGATAGCCAGAAGTGAGCTGCTTTCAGCCTGACCTTGTGAGCTTCAGTCTTGTCTTCGGGGAGCTTATCTTCTCTCAAGAATGTCACGATTGGGTCCATCCAGCTTGGACCGAGATCGGTGCACAATACTTGCCGAACTGGAAGGAGCTCTATGCTCGGTCTTTCCAGCGCCCCCACATCAACTGTCCTTCTCTTCCCAGCTTCTACGGCCGAGGCCAAGCTTGCCAGGGCGTCTGCATGGCGATTGGACTCCCTGCCGATTTGCCTAACTTCAGCTTTTTCAAACTGGGAGAGCAGCTGCCTGGTGTGGGCTAGGTAGGCCATCATTCTTTCGTCTCTGGCTTGGTAGTCTCCGCTCAGCTGGCTCGTCACCAACTAGGAGTCACTGAAGACTACCACCCGACGTGCCCCCAGTACTCTTGCACTACCAAGACCAGCGATCAGTGCTTCATATTCTGCTTCATTATTTGATGCCTTGAAGTCCAGGGTCAGTGCTTGCTCAATGACTAGTCCTTCTGGAGACTGGAGGACAACGCCGGCGCCTGCTCTTCTGGTAGTTGACGATCCGTCAACGAAGACTTTCCAGGCTGACTCAAGGGTTTTTTTCCAAGACTGGTCTTCCTCGGTTTCAGCTTCAGCTTCATCATTGCTCTTGGGGTCCCCCAGTTCGGTATCGAGCGAGGTCGGTGCCGAACTAGGAGAGGTGAATTCGACGACGAAGTCTGCCAGGACCTGTGCCTTGATTGTTATTCTGGGTTGATATCGGATATCGAACTGACCCAGTTCGACGGCCCACTTGGAGATGCGGCCAGAAAAGTCCGCCTTGCGGAAGAGGGATTTGAGTGGGAATTCCGTGATGACCATCACCGTGTGTGTCTGGAAGTAATGGGAGAGCTTGCGAGAGGCGCTGATCAGTGCCAGTGCTAGCTTTTCAAGTGGCAGGTACCTGGTCTCAGCGTCGAGCAGGATTTTGCTGGTGTAATAGATGGGGTACTGCTGCTTGTCGCTTTCTCAAACCAGCACCGAGCCCACCGCATGGTCCGAGACTGCAAGGTAAAGATAAAGAAAATCGTCTTGCGACGGAGTAGACAAAAGTGGTGGTGAGGAGAGGTACCTTTTGAGCGTTTCCAGTGCCAGGTCGCATTCAGGAGTCCATTGGAACTTCGAACTTTTCTTCAGGAGCTGAAAGAATGGTCGGCACTTGTCCGAGGCTCTGCTGATGAAGCGGTTGAGTGCAGCAGCCATTCATGTGAGTCGCTGGACTTGCTTGTCCGAGGTGGGACGCTGGATTGACTGGATGGCTGCAATTTGTTCGGGATTAGCCTCGATCCCTCTTCTGGTCACCAAGCTGCCCAAGAATTTGCCAGAACTGACGCCAAACGCACACTTGGAAGCATTTAGTTTGAGCTGGAACTTTCGGAGGATGGCAAATGTTTGGCGTAGGTCCGCCAGGTGGTTCTTCGACTCCTTGGACTTGACTACCATGTCATCGATATAGACCTCCACCGTCTTCCCGAGCTGGTTCTGGAACATTCTCGTGACCATCCGCTGATACGTTGCCCCGGCATTCTTCAGTCCGAAGGGCATCACCTTATAACAGTAGATGCCTCGAGGTGTTATAAATGCAGTTTTTTCCTCATCAGGTCCGTGCAGCGGGATCTGATGGTAACCTCGGTAGGCGTCTAGGAAACTCATCCTGTCATGTCCCGAGGTGGCGTCGATCATCTGATCGATCTTTGGGAGGGGGAAGCTGTCCTTGGGGCAAGCTTTGTTGAGGTCGGTGAAATCCACGCAGACCCTCCATTTGCCGCTCTTCTTTTTCACCACCACTGTGTTGGCCAGTCACTGGGGATAGTGTACCTCGCGGATCGCCCCAGCGTCGAGGAGCTTATCCACCTCTTCGATTACTGCCTCTGTCTGCGGGATCCCTGTTCTGCGAGCCTTCTGCACTATGGGCTTGTGTCCGGGATCCACATTCAGCTTGTGACACATGACCTCGGGGTCAATTCCTGGCATCTCATATGGAGTCCAGGCGAAGACATCCTTATTCAGAAGTAGGAAGTCTAGCAGCTCGGCCTTCTCAGTGTCGGGGAGTTGGCTACCTAGCATGAAGTAGCGCTCAGGGTCTTCAGGATTGATCCTGACCTCGGTGAGGTCCTCTATGCTTTTCTGCCCTGCTGTCTGCCCAACATCCTCAATCTCGGCTTCGAGTTCGGCCATATGCACTTGTCTCGGCTCCGCCTCCCCAGGTGTTATGGCTATGAGGCATTCTCGGGCCATCTGCTGATTTCCGCACACAGTCACAATCTCGAACGCCCCGTCAGGCTTTGCTAATGGAAACTTGAGTTTTTGATGTAAGGTGGAGGGCACTGCTTCCATGGTATGCAGCCAACTTCGTCCCATGATCACATTGTAGGGGGATGGCGCGTCCACTACCATAAAGTCTGCCATCTTCGTTGCGCCTCCGATCAGGACTTTGAGTGAGATCCTGCCTTTGGGGTACACTGGTTTGGCGCTGAACCCTATAAGAGGGACATGAGCCTCCTGTAGGTCGGATTCGATTAGGCCAAGCTGCTTAAAACAGCTATAGTAGATGATCTCGGATGAGCTCCCCGGATCCACAAGGACGCGCTTGGTAGTGTAATTGTTGAGCCGCAGGGTGAGGATGAGGGCGTCGTTATGGGGGAGCTGGACTCCTTTCAGGTCCTCATCTGAGAACCAAATCTTGGGCCTCTCCCTCTTAGCCCTCTTCGGGGCGCTCCCCAGCTCTGCCGACATCACCTGCTTGCCATGGGCAGCCCTCCTGGCCTCTGACCGAGCTCGGACACTTTCTTTGCTTGGGGTGGGGGCCAGGTGGATGACGTTGATGATACCTGCTGGTTCGTCATCGTCCGGGTTATCATTGGGTGGAACGAGTTGCTGGGCTTGGTTAACCCTTTCTTCCTTCTTGATGTACTCTTGGAGGTGCCCGTCTTTGACGAGCCTTTCAAGGTGGGACTTCAGCGCAAAGCAGTCTTCGGTCATGTGCCCGTGCTGCTTGTGATAGGAGCAGTTCTTTTGCTGGTCTAGGGTGGATGGGTCGCTCATCATCGGCCGCAGCCACTGGAAGTACGGTTCTGCCTTGATCTTGTTCAGGATTCTGTAAATGGGCTCCCTGAATACAACACTGATGGCTCTGTAGGAATCGCCGGCAGGCTTGGGGGGCTGGAACTTTGGTCTCTTGCTGTTATCCGAGGAGATTGAGAGAGAGCGAGCGGGCTTCCTCTTATCCGACCTCGGTCTGGGAAATGTCCCTTCCCTGGTGGAGGTCTGGTGCTTCTTCGGGAATCCGAACCGCTCTGTGCCGTGGGCCTTGTCCTCCTCCTGCTCAATGTACTGCTTCACCCTTGCCATCGGTGCTTTCATCGTCGCCACAGCGTTCCGGACTAGGTCTCTGCGGAGTTCGTTTCCTGGGAGTAAGCCCTCCCTGAAGCACATGATGGCAACCTCGTCGTTGGCTTCGATAATCTGACTGTATATCGTCCAGAATCTCCTGGCGAAGGCAGTGATACTCTCACCGTCTTTCATCCGGATCGCCATGAGATTGCTACCTGTCTTTGAGATGACGCGGTGTGCTTGAAACTTTTCGAGGAAAGAGCTCCGGAGCTGCCGCCAGCTCGAGACCGAGCCGGGGAGGAGCGCGCAGAACCACCGGAGGGGGAGGTCTCCCAGACTTGATGAGAAAACCCTGCAGTTCAAAAGACCGACGTCCCCCCAGACCGACATCCGCTGAGTGAAATGCCGCAGATGCGCCTCTGGGTACGAGGCTCCGTCATAAAGGACGAACCTCGGGACGCTAAATCTCTCGGGGAGAGAGAAATTTTTGATCTCTTGCGAAAAGGGGGACATGCCCATATCGTCCTCTTCATGCTCATCAGTTAGGTCTCGGGCGAACCCGATCTCGGCCAGGCAGGCCTGGACCTCCTGTTTGACGTAATGGTCCAGCAACTCCTTGAAGTTCGCCCGGTCATCTAGTCTCGGTGAATCTGGCTCGCGCCGCGATCCCCCAAGGCCACTAGGCAGATGACTGCTGCTCGAGCCCTCCTCCTCACAGCGGTATTTCCTTCTGCTGTCGAGGACCTACCTCAGGTCTCGGTTGTCCGGGTGGGCCTGCTGTCGCCGGGGAGGTGGACTACGAGACTTTCTCTCATTTATTTCGAGTCGTTCCTCGAGGCGACGAATCACCTCGTCTTTATCTTGGAGGGCCTGGTTCTGGGCATCGAGCTTTTTTAGCAGGGGGTTGTCATTTCTGGCTCCATGGGTTTGATGAAAGGACTGGCCGTCGTCGTGGACACGCCGGTGGGACTGACGGGACCCCGCCCTGACGGGGGTCTTGCCTCGTCGTCGAAGATCCGTCGTGGAGGCGTTCTCCTGCGGACCCCCGTGTGGCCGCTCACCAGAATGGCGAGGAGTCTCACGACGGCTATCTTGGCGGAGGTGCGTGGTTATGGGCCGAGACGAAGAAGCCGATTGGACGATGCCCTCCACGTACGCGGCACTTGACTTTCTCCCTGGCCTCTTCTGACGCGGGGTCCCTGATGGCTCCTGCCCGATAGGAGGAACCCCGGTCGGTCCCGGAGGGGGAAGAAGAGCAGAATGAAGGCCAGGGAGTGGTTCCGGGACAACCGGCTGGGGCGGTTGCGACTGCAAGAATGGTGGAAACGCAGGTTGCTCCTGTAGCGGGAAGGACGATGCTTTTTGGGACTTCGATGGTCCTCCGCTACCGTATCTGGTTTTTGGAGGCATGGCTTCTGTAGAGGCTTTGGCACAGATCCTGTTCCCACAGACGGCGCCAACTGTAAGTGCCTAAAAATTACGGACTTAGTTAAAGGAGGATCAAGTTCCTGATTTGAGGGTTTGGGGAAGATGAAGGGAAAGGATCGAGCCTCCAAGGACCTGAAAGGAAGAAAACAACAGTCAGAGACCCTGGCTATGGGCAGCCGAAGGCCCTCCGACGCTCAAGTCAGTGTGAGAACTGAAAGAGAATGGAGAAAGAGAGTCCTGGGAGGGGAGGATTATGCGTACCTCGCATGGTTTTTCTTCATGCAATATATAGACGTGAGAGTCATCATGGCACTGTCCACATGAAGGGATGGGAGTCCCATCAGCGTGTACTCGTACCTCCTGAGTGGTGGTAGCTAAAAAGGGAATCTCCCATCGGACCAGCACCCCCTGCCTATGGACATGACTTTAGATAAGGCGTGCTCCTTATCTAGGTCCGGCGCCCACTCTGTTGTCAGTTTTGCCGATCCCGTCATGGCAGCGCATTTATGGTTGCATTAATGGCTGAGTGACAGGGGCCGAGATCGGGAAGAGGCTGAGACCGAGGTCGGGACTCGTGACGTAGCCACCGAGACTCGACCTATGATTCTTCCGAGATGGCGTTACGGCCGACCTTGGGGCGGTGCTGAGACCAATGGTAACCGAGACTGGAGGGTGACCCCACCTAAATCCGTGAGCACAAAACGACCCCACACAGTTATCATCGAGATGATTTATGAAGATGCGAGTTTTGAGTTTTCACGACTAGAGGTGTCATGCCTTATCAAAGTGCTTTTCTATGCGGGTCCTTCAGACAGCATGGGCGGAGGAAGAAGTGAGATGACAGTTTTGCCATCTCACAGGTTCGTGTATTGCCTATAGTATTTATCGAAGATTGCATCATATACATTGGAAGAAGGGGTGAAATTTGGGAGTGAAGCACCCTCATTACACTCTCCTTCACGTGAACAGGTCAGTGGTCTGGTGCCACATTAGATTGACTCAATGGGCTGATTATGGAACCCATATTGACTGGTTGCTGGCTACATTTTCCCAAAAGAACTTCATATTTAAGACGTTTGGTATTTTATTGAAGAATGCTGAAATTGGAACTCCAGCAACTCTGTGATTCAAAAGATGTAGGCTTGATCGATCTGAGTCAATCTGGAATAAGTTTAAGCCAGGACTTGAACTTTAAAAAAAAACCATAGACATGAAACATACCCCTCCAGACCATGAATCTCATTTCATACACAACTACTCCAACACTTCGAAAGTTGGCCTAGGACCACGGTTTGCTCCCGGAGGTTGTGGGTTCGAAACCCTGCTACCACACTAGGGCTACAGGGGATTTACTCGGCTTCCCTTTGGGCCCGGAGGGATTAGTCCAGCCCAAAGGGTTGGGAACCCTCCGACAGCGAAAAAAATAAATAAATAAAAAAATAACTACTCCAACACTTCGAATTCAATAAAAACATAAAACATATCTACAAGCAAATTAATATCAAACCATAGACATGAGTTCCATAGATATTATTCTAAAGCATCATTTTAGAGGCCCAAAAGGGTGAAGGAAAATACCTGATTGTCACTGCTACATCAGCCAATCTGGCCTTCTTTCGTACTGTGTATCTTGGTTCAAATTTCTGCAAAATTAAGTTTTCCCAATCAATCATGTCAGTTTTTATTGTAAAGTAAAGCATTCAAATAAAGAAACAAAAAAGGACTAAGTTCTATTATAGGAGAAACTACTGGAGCAAGTGAAAAAAAACATAAAAATCAATTTACATCATATTAGAATGCTCAAAAAATAGAAGAACATAGCTTTTAGCAGAAAACACAATTATATTACAGTAGTGGTTCCATCTACAGATTAAAAAAACCTCTTAACAGAAATATACAAATAGAAGACTTTTTTACATTTACTACGCTCCTGTTAGCCTAAATTTAACCTTCTGTCAACTGTTACTCATAATTGGATTGAAGTTCGAAAAAATTGATGCCTTCTACAACAGTTACACTTGAGAGTCGTGGATGAAGTATTTGGGTCCCCATATTTTGTATAATGTAGGTTTCATCTCAATCTTTCGATCTCCAAATCTCTCTTTTTGATTGTTGTGGCCTTTGGTGGACTCCACAAGGAAGCCTTTTAGAAAGGTCTATGATAGCCATCAAAGGTAATTTATATGATAGCCATCATAGGTAATTTACTAATCAGGTCTATTGACAATCACTTATATGATAAGACTAGGATCCTCTTGTTTGTATCTTTTATGGGTCCAAGCCACAAAATGACATGTGGGGGCCCGCTGCTGATGTCACAGCAGCGCCATCACCTCCCATATTGCCTCTTCTTACATCTATAGGTGTAATCTCCTCAGCTGCAGCGTCCAACAGATCACCAGTCCATAACCTAAAAACCAAACTCATAAGCACTTTATTTGTTGATCAATAGCAGCCAGGTCACATTCGCCACAACCAAAATGTTAACCTGCCTGGCCTAATCACATAAATAGCCAAGCCAGAAAATCAGCACATTACATGAGCCAAAAAAATAAAAAAGAGCCAAAACAACAAACCATCCACATTCTACATTCATGAGTGGCTAAACTGTAGCCCACCAGTAAGTGAATAATCTTGATCTTTTAGGCTAGGTCAACCTAATACACAGATGTGCCAAATCTAGGTTCCATCCATGCAGGTATCCACATGGAAAAAGCAATGTGGAGTTAGCAACAAGGTGTATTTTCTCCAATAAGGACACAGAACCAAAGCTCGTGATGTCTACAAAGGAAAATATGAGGAACATTTTTCCCCTTGGGTTACTGCAACAATAAATATGAAGTAATAAAAGACTTGAAGATGGCGCCCAATGTCCACGACAAGGCTCTTCCAACGCATAGCAGCTCCATCATAAGAATTATAGGATTAGGTCATGTAACTTCTTCAGTGTACAGTCTTGTGATACCCATCTTTCTGTGACCAAGATTTTCATCTGATGGGCCCCCACATTAGATGGCAAATGCCTAAAACAACACAGGTTGAAAGATCCTAACTATCTATTTCCGGCCCTTCTAGTCCCTTGCATCCTTTTCTGAGCATCCTACAATTCAAAAAGAATTCATAGCTGACAGTGGATAACAATTCATAAACTTCACAATGCTTTGTTACAAGAACATCAACTAACAATGATAATGATGAAGATTATTACAATGATAGCAAATGCCGAATAACAAAAATCTGTGACAATGTTGACAAGCAAGCATGAACCAAATAATATTTTAAGAATGTCAATGTTGAGCACCTTCACCCGAATTTGATCGAGTAGAGACTGGTCTCCAGAATGATGTCTCCATTCTCCGCTTCTTGCTATGATCAGTAGCATTTAGTGCATGTTTTGATCCACCCATTCTCCTATTCAAGCTCAAATTTGGACAGTGAACATAACCCTAAGATTTAACAACTTGAACAAGTTAGAAAACAATCCAAGGATCCCTATCATGCCTAACAAAACTCTCTATCATGTGCTAATGACCACATCTCATCGGCAGCTTCCGGTGACCCTAGATTTCGCAATTGATTCATCTATATAAGAAGATTAAGACAAATGTATTAGACAAATGTTATTTGAAGTGTAATCGAATAATATCTAGCAATTAAAATGATAATATTTTATATGTCTTACCCGTTGTTTAAATCATCCTGCAAATTCTTTTCGTTGTATCTGACCGACATCTCCACATGTTTGATCTTGCATTGAATGTCATAGCTATGATCAGTTGATAATCTTTTCCTCTAAACTCAGTTTTTGCTTTTCTAGTTAACATGTTATAGAAAATGAATTAACTCGCCTCTCTTTTGGATGGTGGTATTTGCAGGTTGATCCATATTGCATCTTTTTACGACAAGTATCAAACGTCAGAAGATGAATTGAAGAAGACAATGGAGAAAGCTAACAATTTAATTGATAAACTTTTAGCTAAGAATAGCGATTGCAAAGACAAAAGAATAGTAAATAGATAGTGAATTGCCAAAGATAAGACACAAGAAAAGAACTCCATCAATTCATTGCAATTCGATATTATTCCCCAATGATCGCTAAAAATAGTCCATTACTTACAATACATATGTTGTTTATAAAAAAATAAACAAGAAACAAAACGAACTCAACCTAAACCATTGGTCCTAGTCCCTTATGATGAATAATAAGGAAGCATAAATAGAGCACAATTAGACTGAAAACCTCACACTATTGATCTCAATCTGTAAATGTTTTGTTTAATAACTTTGGCACCGTCTAGTAATTGGATCCCCAGCTTCTCCTTTACTTCTCTCTGTCCACCCACTCATTTCAACTTTCACATTTTCATGTGGCATTCTCTTTCTAGCATTGCTCTTGTATATATATAATATATCCTCACTGATGATCTTCACCAGCATTACCACCTGAACATAGTCCCATCTTCATTTCCAGAGGTACATATAAAGAACCCAAGTTTCTTTAACATCTCATACAGTTCATCTCATAAGAATCTGTTTTGTAGTGGTTTTTCATGTTTTGCGGTTCTAAAGTTCAAATGGTTACCTAAAATTGTTTTTCATATTCTTCTTATTATTATTATTTTTTTTTTGTTATTGTTCTCACAACCTCATATCATTTTTATTTATGTCAGTATTAGATGATTGTTGGTGTTTATATATGCACTGAAAGCTTGAAGTTTTCAATTATTTATCTAACTTTAGTGGTTTTTTAATGTCTGTTCAAATAATATTTGATATCAGTATATTATAGAGGAGTTAAGAAAAGAGTTCTGAAATTTTAGCTTTACTGTTTCTTTAGGCACTGGAAGATCAAGCTCTGTCTAATTTGTGATATATGTGAAAGCTGATGAATGCAAAATGCATCTCCTCAGTTTATATCACAAGTTTTGGTATAGTTGGTACAGTGAGATGTATTTAATCACTCAATATAATATTTAATCATCTAGCACTTGAATAAAACAGACTATCTTAGCAATTTCTTAAAAGAAAAAAAAAACCTTCATTTCATGCATGAGAAAATATCATCCCTATTACTTTGATCCATTGGCATATACCATGATTTGCTGTCAACCTGATTTGCTCAACTGTATCACAAGTTCTTATATGGTGGGCTGTATTTAATCACACTTCACAATAAAAGCTAATCATATAACTCTTCAATATAAACATATCATTTTACCATTTTTCTTAATGCTACTGGTTTTATTTTGCTGCTTTTAAGGTGGAACAAGCATGATGTTTCATATTTCCCTGGATTAGTTTGCCTTGTGATTGGTCTTCTTATGTGGTTGACATCTTTGTATCCAATTAGAAGGAGAAAATTCGACCTCTTCTACTACACCCATCAACTATATGCAGTTTTCATCATCTTCTTTGCATTACATGTTGGAGACTTCCTTTTCAGTGCATCTGCAGGATCAATATTCCTCTTCATGCTTGACCGTTTTTTGAGGTTCTGTCAATCACAGACATCGGTACATATAATTTCGGTGACGAGCCTTCCATGTGGTGCAGTAGAATTGGTTCTTTCAAAGCCTAAGAGTATACTTCTCAAGCATTTCTAGACTTTCCAATATATAAACTTTTACCCTAATGTTCAAATACTGTGCAACAATTCAGTATTATGCAATCAGAAAACTGTTGTTTTCCAGAAGATGTTTTCTTTGTTAGTTAATTTGATGTGATTTCTGTTGGGTCTGCTGCGTGTTCTAATTTCTGTTTCATTTCTCCAGATTTGCATTACAATGCACTTAGCTTTATTTTTCTTAGAGTGCGTGAAATCTCTCAACTCCAATGGCATCCCTTCAGTGTTTCCTCTAGTCCTCTGGATGGTAGAAATCATCTTTCAGTACTCATAAAGGGTCTTGGGCAATGGACAAGTAATCTAAGAGACAATATCTTGAATGCACCTAAGAAGATTGAAGAAAGGATACAATTTCAACCTTTAACAGCATCTGTCGAGGGACCATATGGACATCAGTCACCATATTACTTGAAGTAAGCACCTTTTCTTGCATAACTGCATTTTTCTAGTTAGTTTTTTTCTTGTGTAACTGCATTTTTCTAGCTACTACATGAAAACAACATGTTGTGTGATGATCTTTCAGCTCTAGTTCTATTTTGGATCTCTATGGTCTTAGAAGCTGAGGAATTTCTTTCCTGACTTCTGGGATTTTAATCTTGGTAGGACTAGTAAAAGTCTTGATAACAGGAAACTTTCTTACTTAGTCCGGTAGCATTGTAGCAATAAGGAATCAAACACAGCCTAATAATGTAAGCAAGGTAAATAACACTATGATTAATGGCTCATCTCCAATCAAGGAGGGAGTGATCCAACAATTTGCTTCCATTAAAGATGAACCCCAGAGTGTAAATATTGGAGCCTGCTACATGGTACAGATAACTATACTAAATTATAAACTTAAGGAATGCAAATGGTCTCAATTATTCTCCTTCAATGTTTATTATTAAATTTTGATTTAGTTTTTAAACATAGCATTTCCTTTCATGGATTTTATTGTTCTTAATAACTTGTCTTTTGTCTCTTGTCTCTTTCTGGGGAATTCACTTTCTGTTCCTTTAGGTATGAATACCTTATTTTGATAGCTGGGGGGATTGGAATTACACCTTTCTTGGCTACTTTGAGTGACATTCTCCACCGAATTAAGGAGAAGAAACCTTGTCTGCCAAAACATATTTTAATAGTTTGGGTTGTGAAGAGATCCCAGGAGCTCTCTCTTTTTTCAATGGTTGATGCCGAAAATATCTACCCACTATAGAGTTCTTTTGGATGGTTTATTTCCAGAAATTTGTTTATTAATGAATTTCTTGTAAATAAAACAAATTTCTACAGAGTCAAGACTTCAGATGACTCTCTCTCATATTCTCTTCATGTTTTTGCTGCTCTTGGGTTCATTTATCTCATTCCATCTCATTATAACCACATCATAAAACTGTAACACATCGATATATTTTTGCAAAACAATAAGAAGCAAATGGGCCCCAAAATGTGCAAGAGCAATCACAAATAGAAGATCATACACAGCACAATCAAGGAGGGTAAAAAAATCAGAAAATAGAACAAATTCACAGAATATTACCACAAATAAGAAAGAAATGAAACCTCAAGATTCTAGCACCCAATGAAAATGGTGAGAACTAATGTTCACATTAATGAGAATGGATACACAATTTTCCCAAACAGAAAGTCCCAAAGCCTGAAAGCAAAAACTCAAATGGAAGGTGCAAAACTGAAGAACCAAAACATGGAAACAAGTGTACACATAAGGTTCCAAAACCCAAAAACTGGTAATAAAAAACCCAACAGAAGCCCCAAAAGGCCAAAAAAACCCAAATAAAATCCAGAAAATCAATGGCCATGGGATACCACTGCAGAGAGGGGATGGGATACCACTGCAGGGTGAAAATGCGCCATTGGTGAAGGGAACCCTACAACCATGAAGGGTGAGACACCTGAATATCAAATTGACAAGGGCATGTCATCCTGATTATCCATGAATCAAACTCGCTGCCTATCCTGATTAGCTCTCAAAGAGATGGATTCATTATTTCCTGATTCAAACCCACTTGTTAAGAATGTCAGCCAGCATGCGGCCTGATGTGGGTGACCATCATCATTCCTCTATCCACTCACCTTGAATTAGAACTTACCCAAACTCATCTGAGATTATGAGACCCTAGGATTTGATCATACTTGTATTGATTCCAGTTTTTCAGAACATAAAGGCTAAATAGCACCAGAAGAGTTACATCAGAGACTCTGAAAAACAGGAATCAATATGTGCAAGTATAACCAGAAAAAGGCAAGGCGAATTTACTTATAATAACTAGAATTTGGACAGCTTTGGACCTTCAACACATTACCTCCAGAGATAATAAATGGAGGAATGAAGGATGAAACACTCTCAAGCCCCTGCTTAGCTAAAACATCTACCATATCATTCATCCACTGACCCACATGGCCAAAATCCATATGAACCGACAAGACAACACTTTCATTTTCTTTGAAACAATATTGAAACTTAAATTCTATCAATTTAAACTTTCCAAGTGCAAGAAGCCAAACTTTAAAAGGTGCTTCTCTAATTCACATTGAGTTCCTAATTCATGGAAATAGTATATAATTAATTAAAGGTGCATCCAAATGGTGAAGTGAAAATGGTCAAGGGTAGAGAGTAGTGGGGGATGTCTTTTAGAATTTAATTTACCAGGGGTGAAGGGTGGCTAGTCATTTACTTCAAATGGCTATGTTTTGACTACCTCTTGTACATCCTTAACTTTAATCCTTGCATGTCAATACCTATTAGACAAATGAGCACCAACCAAAGGATGGTCATTTCAAGGGAGAAAAAAAAAAGATTTTCTCCAAAATCCATTTTTTTTTTAAGACGAGACTAGTCTCAGTGAAATAATATAATCAAGCATTAACAGAGTGGTTTTGAGGATACAAAAATAGTGAAAACAAGAGAGATATTCCGTGAGAGGATACAAATAGTGAAAACAAGAGAGCACATTCTAAAACTATCAGTTTTTCTTATTCCATCAACATCCAACTATGAGTGTTGGCTTTCGCTACTTCGACAAACCTGTTATTATGCATGTCTTCTACTGGAAAGATCTATCAATACAGAGAGAGAAGAGATGAGAAAGAGAGTTTACCTGCAGAGAGGGGAGAGATGCAGAGGCAGAAAACTCGTGCTGGCTTTGGAGAAACGACCGGAAAAGGGGTCAAACTCGTGCTGCCTTTGGAGAAGACGACCGGAGATGGGTTTGCGCCTGATAACAGAGATGGGTTTTTGAAGAACGACAGAGATGGGTTTTTTGGGATCAACAGAGATGGAGAGGGTGAGGTCTGCGTGAGTGGCGATGGAGATGATGCCGATGAGGGAATGGAGATGGAGATGGAGATGGAGATGAGGGAAAGAGCAGCGAGAGAGAGAGGGAGAAGAACAGACTGAGAAATGGAGATGGAGAAGAGGGAAAGAGCAGAACAGATTGAGAAATGGAGATCGGGGAAAAAGCAGCGAGAGAGAGAGAGAGAGAACAAATTTAGAAATGGAGATGGAGATGAGAGAAAGAGCAGCGAGAGAGAGAGAGCCAATCGAGACAGAGAAGAACAGATTGAGAGAGAGGGCCGATTGAGAGAGAGGGCCGATCGAGAGATAGAGAGAGGTGAGCAGGTGAGAGAGTGGAAAGAGGCCTTTGAGCAGAGGAGAGAGTGAAAAAACGCAAAAGAGGGCTTTCTGGGCCGGAGAGGGAAAACAGAAGATTTACTGACGTTTAAATTTCGTCGCCCAAAACAATTTTCGTCAGTGAAAATTATTATATTCTTTAATTAAAACAAATGAAAAGTTAATCAACTTTTACCGACGTTTTATAAAAACGTCGGTAATAATTATTCTGACGCTAATTATCGTTAGTAAAAAATATAATTCGTCAGTAAATGTCAACGATTTTAAATTTTCTAAATATAAAATTAATATTTACCGACATTTTATACAAAACATCGTTAAACGTTCATTTTAATATTTATTTTTCACTGTATTAGAAAATTGAACTTTCCCGACGCTTATTTTTCGTCGGCGAAAGTAAGAAAAATTACAAATACTTTACCGATGTTTTATTTTCGTCGGCAAATGGAAAAAGGAAATAAATAAAAAATTAAAAAGAATTTACCGACGTTTTTTTTTGTCGGCAAATGAAAAAATAAAATAAATAAAAGATAAAAAAACACTTTATCGACGTTTTATTTTTTCGTTGGTAAAAATCAAGTAGAAAAATATATACCTTCATAAAATACTGTTACCGACGTTTTATTTTGTCGGTAAAACAAATAAAACGTCGCTAAAATGCGATTTTACCGACGAATAATAAAACATCGGTAATAATCCTTCATTTGGTGAACTTGCCGACGTTTTATAGTAAAACGTCTGTAAAAAGTGACTTTTACCTACGTTTTTCTAAAAACGTCGCCAAAAAACGTCCCTAAAAGTGCAACTTGTTGTAGTGCATTGGAGATCCATATCTAGTAACCAGACAAGTAAAAGCCCTCCGTGGGGAACGACCATTCTCAAGATGGCGCGAGGCTAATACTTTCCTTACAATGGACCTATGGTGGAAAACCATGGGGATTTCTAAATTTAAATGCCCCGCTCCCACTTAATATTTTATAATTGAGGATTTCCTTGTAAGGTATTAGGGCCCACACATATATATGACCATCAAATCATCTTATGATATGATCAAAGATTGGTTCCAAGTCAAGTTATTTTAAGGAAAGTCTAGTTGCTTAAATTAGTGTTACCAATGTGTCCATCTCATGGGTCATCAACACTAATTAGAACTCTTTCCAAAAATTAATTTGATTTGACCAATTTTAGTAACTTGCTATGTTTGGATCAGATTTGGAAACATTCTAAATTAAGCATTCATCCATAAATAGAAAGTGCTAAAATTAGAAACTAGTCCTCTCCACCACATGGCCCTAGCGGAATAAACTTCGTGGACTTCTAGACTTTCCAAAACTTTGGGATTCCTCAAACTCTTTGGGCATCACCAAAAGGCTTTTGGTAATCTTCAAACTCTTTGATTAGGAGTCCAACTTTACTTTTCTTCCTCGTCTCGGACATCGCCAGAATTTACAAATTTAGAAAAATTACATAAATTCCTATGCCTCGATTATGAGACTTACATGGTAATCTAAACATGGAAATAAAAGGGCTATAAGGAAATTCATCATGCGTTGCCCTTTCATGGGAAACCAAGGAAACCATGACGCCCTTTACATTTAGCCTTAAATAAACCAATAACCATAAATACAATGCAAAAGACTTGTGGGCCATATGGAGAGGACATGATCATATGCAAGTTAGTATCTCATACAACAAAGCATCTCACAAAACCAGGTTACCAAACCACAATGGAAAAACAAGATGCCAAAAGTAGCCACCCTTTTAATACATGCACTTCGCAGAGGGGGTCCGGGGGACAAAAAAATTTGATCAAAGAATGAAGTGATCCTGTGTTCCCGGTCGACCGCCTAGAGGGCTTGGTCGACTGACCCTACAGGCACCTGGTCGACCGAGTACGAGGCCAGGTCGACCCGCCTGACGAAGGTAGAAAATTGGGTTTTCTCAATTCGAGTCCAAACACCTCCAAAACACTTTTGAAGGCTTTCAATGGCATCCTACCATCCTTCCATCATAATTAAACCCTTTCGTGACTATCCGAACATGGATTTACTATATAAAGTAAACAAACCCAATCATAACTGATCCTTACATAGCCCTAGGTCTATCCTCTTCGCATCTAATGCAAAGATTAGATCTAGATCGTTGATCTAACATGATTAGAGATGAGGTATGGCTCTGATACCAATTGTTGGAAGTAGGTGGGCCATTTAGATAGGTTTCAAAAACTTTTGACCCACTTGATGCAGGGATCAACTATCTAGAAGGCAACAAACCCAATTCAGGATGCAATCCCTCAAACTCATAAACCATGTACAGCAATACATCCTATCTAAAAGATAGAAATCAACACCTAAACAGGCAACCACGAAATCTACAACATACAGGGATGTAGATTATACCTTTGGAGCTTTGTAGTGCACTAATGGAGAAGTTGATTTCTTTCTTTGATGATGAACGCTTCACTAATCAAATTAGAATCTCCAACACCTTTTGATCTTCCACGCCATGACTCGTATCAGATTCTCTTTTCTCAAGAAGATGGTGGAATCTCCAAGAGAAAAACCCTAAAGGTAACTAGGAGAGAAACTATAAGAGGGAGAGGAAGAGAGGTGTGTAACTCTTGCACAATTGAATGGGTTGGGCATGAATCACTATATGGAGTAACATAGAGGATGTCCAAGAGAGGTTAATTCCTCTTTATATAGCCCTCAAGCCCACCTTTTTTCCTATTTGAAATAGAAGTTTAACTCCTATTACAAAATAGTAACCTTCTCCCTTGCTAGTTGCCATAAAAGTCTCACTTCCGCAACAATTAGTAGCTTTCTCCTTTCTAATTAAAATAGAAGTCCTACTTCCATTAATAATTAGTAACTTACTATTACCACTATTAGAAGTCTCACTTCAAATAGAAATAGTAACTTTTTATTTCCTTTTAGAGTTCTACTATAATTAGTATCTTTCTAATAACTTGGGCTAGCGTGGGGACCACTAGGGATTCCTTAGAAAGCTGGCTCCAACTAGGATACGCGACCCCACATCTCATGTGCAATCCGGGCCCACAGTGAATTGCAAATAACTTCACTATATAAATGCAATTGCACTCCAGTCTTAGGAATATATTACAATGAAGACCCTAAACTTCCCAATAACCACAAGTAGACCCCTCTATCAATATCCATGGATCAATTGGACCTATCCACCAAATTAGATCCATATCTTATTATCCTTGAGCCCCAATTAATTATAGTGATCATTTGGTACCTATCCAATTAACTCTTAATTGGAAAGGGTGCGCACTTAACAATGATAAATCCATTAATTGGCACAAGGGGATATTAAAGATAGATTCCATCTTGACCATTGAATGTTCCCACAACTCTACTACCACGTACCCAAATCACCGAGGTGTTGACCTACAATTGGCCTCACTCATTGGTGACTCAAAGCAAATGCATAGATAGAAACTTGAGTTCATTAATGTCTCAGGATTATGAGCCTATTGCTAGGGAATTATGAGAGCAGACCTTAAAGTAAAGACAGTGTATATAAGGTGCTTCTCATGGTCCTTCAATACATCCAATGTACCAGCACCATGATCCAGAATCTTACATTCCAATGATCGAGACAAATCACACTACCTCATAGTGATCAAAGTGCTGCAACCTTGTCAGATGAGATGCCCAATCACATCACTGGTTGTGAAGATATTTCAGTATAAAATTTGCATTACATGTCTCCTGTATGTGGATCTCATCCATACACATGTATTACATCTAGATGTTGAGGCCTAGTCGGCAAAATGACTTTGCAGCTTTTGTGTCAACTGTCCCATGGGAGTGTCAGGATCATACCTCAACCCATATGAAAACTTTTCAATATGACGGTGGAGTTTCCAAACCTCTAATTGACTTTTGATCAGGGTGGGTTCCAATGGCATGAGAATACCATGGCCTCCTCCCAAACCGATTAAATTATGAGCATCATAGTCCATTTTCTTCATGATAGCTTGTGCCATTGGACTATACAGGGATAGCTGAGGCATACCATTGTTTTGGAAAGGTTCAAGCGAAGAATTTGATGAAGAAGCCTCCGATCTGTGGAAGAAGAACGACTTTTCTTCTGTCGTAGTTGTCAAAACGATGAAGAAAGCAGACGCAGGGTCTTTTACGTCGGCAGGTGTCTCCAATGGAGTGAGAGCAGGCTTAACTTGCTGAGTATCAGGTTGGTTTGACAGTGTATAGTCTTCTGGCTCTGAATCCTAATCTGTGTCTTGCATGATAGACACGAAGGAAACATCAAACTTCCCCCAGTCTTTTGTTTTGTCTTCTTTGCTTTGGTGGTGATTACCAAAGACTTGGAAGATTTGAGGGAGACAACGAAGGGAGATGGATTGCTCTCTTCATATTTGCAAGAAGTTTTGTTTTCTTTCGATGATTGCTGAGGAGCCTTACCCTTCTCTTTTTGGAGATTTTCTGAAAAGGGTGTTGTTTGTTCCTCCTTTTCTTCTTTTTCATCCTTGTACATCTGAGCATCTGCAAAATGAACATCTTTGCCTTTGAATGGCTTTTTATCTACAAACACTCGATGTATCAAGCTGTCGTTGCCAACAAACTTGACGCATTGATGTAAAGTTGAAGGGATGACACCATTCTCGTGTATCCAGGGGCATCCAAGAAGGATGTTGTAGCATGAAGGGGTTCTTGTTGCGTACACAGTGACTTCCGAGATAAGATCACCGATTTGCAACTTGAACCTGATATTTCCAATAGGCTTTTGAGTGCTCCCATCATATCCAAAAATGGATACAGATGTGTAACTCAGCTTGCTAGGTGGAATGCCCAACTCTTCGAGTGCCGAAGTAGAGATGAGGTTGAGTGCAGAACCTGGGTCGATCTAGACTTTGTGAATTGGCATTTCTTTGATGTATCATGTGAAGTACAAGGGTCAGTTGTGCTTTGTCTCGCCTAGCAGGAGGTCATCCTTATCGAAGGCGATGGTTGCACTTCCTACTTTCTGAACCGAGAGGCATTCAATGTTTGATCCCACGGTTTTCTTCTTTTCTCCCTTTGAGGAAGTATTTGATTTTTTTGATCCTACAGTCCATTTCAATTTGTAGGACTTGTGGAGCATGTTTGTCGATATCTGCATTCAGCCTTTGTAGTTCTAAAATGAGATTATCACGAGTGTGCGGAGACATTAGTAATAAGTCAAGGATGTACAGGCGTGCACGCATGTGTTTGAAGTGCTCAATCAAGTCGTACTTGAAAGCTTCCTTGGGGCCTATATTTTCATTATTGTTTTCACTTGTGGCCTTTACAACTTGCTTTCCTGAAGGATTTACATAGGAAGAAGAAGGTTGGTTGTGATTTTTGTGGTAATCCCGACTAGAACGGGTGCCTCTACCAACTTCAAGAGCTTCTGGAGAAGGTTCTTCGTTTGGAAGATCGCCATCGGAATCAGAGGGTTGATTCTTCTCATTTGTTGAAGACATTTCAGCAGTGCCTGTTGACACCAAAAATGTCACTTGCCTTTTCAACATCAAGAAGCCACATGAAGCTGCATACTATTACAAAACAGGCAATGCTACTTCAAGCATCAGATCTCGTCAGAATCAAACAAAAACTGTAAGATCCTTCAAGACAACCAAAAAAGGGGTTCACATGAAGTTTCGGGCCATTTCAACATCATTTGACACAACTTCACTCCTTCGGTAGCCAAACAGGCGCTCCTGGCGGTGACGTAGTCGAAGACATCAAAACTTCAATCAGAGCCTATGGATGGTCTCAAAATACCTCCAAAGGGCTCCAGTCCAAATTTCAGGTCAAACAGACAACGTTTGACCCTCCATCAACCCTTGAACAATAAAATCAAGCCTCTCGGCGGCGAGAACCACCAAGGCCATCACTCATCCAATGGAGCACATGGGCGGCTTCAACATGCTTCAAAAGGGTTGCACGTCAAATTTCAAGTCATTCCGACAACGTTTGACCCGACTTTGATGCTCTGAAACAAAATCAAGGCTACCGGCGGCGGAGTACCCCGGGACGACAACACCCAAATCGGAGCCAATGGTTCGTCTCAAAATGACTCCAATAGGCTCCCTGTCAAATTTCAAGTCAATCGGACATTGGTTGACTGCATATAAAAACGCGACATCTTCCTCGAGCGAAATCAAGCCTAGCAGCGACGGGACCCCAAACGGGTTCAAAACTCAAGCAAAAGCCCGTGGTTGGTCCTATCTACTACTCAAGAGGCTTCACCTCAAATTTCAGGTCATTCCGACATCGTTTGACCTAGTTTCGACTCTTGACCGAAAATCGGCAACTCTGCGAAGCAAGATCTTCGGCTTTTCCAAAAAATAGGAAACTTTGTGCCCCGGTTTTACACGACTTCTCATCGGGTTTTCTTCCGGAGAATCAAGCCAAAAAGTGAGGAAAAATGTCAATAAAAATACAGGAGAAAAAAAGAAACAAAAAGCTCAAAAAACGACCGACGAAACGGGTACCAGAGGGGACCAAAACCCCATGGTCGCCGGTGACCTTGGCCCATGGTCACCAGCGACCCTGGAAATCCGGGTCGCCGGATTTCCGTTGGAAGGCCCATTTTCCGATCCTTTTTGCGTTTTGGAAATTCCAGTCCCTGTGATTTTCCAAAAATCTGAGTTTTGATGCTCGAAATCGACCGATCTTTGCCAACATCTCGGATCCGCCGTCAAGAGCATGAAATAGTCATTGATCACTCCAAGATCGCCAACCGGCTGAACAAGAAAGTACACTTTCTGTCCGACCGGTCGAGAAATCGACAAGACAGTGAAAGTCCACGAGGATCCTAACCCTAGAGGGGGGGGGGGGTGAATAGGGTGAGCTACAACTAATGACTAATTATGACCAATTTTAATTTCTTAAACTAAACTAGTCACAAGTGGTGATTATAAGAAAAAATGCGGAAGCTCAAATAAACAATCACCACAAAAGCATGCACCACAACACAATATTTATAGTGGTTCGGCCAACGTGCCTACATCCACTACCGGCTTGTGTATCCAACACCCCACCGGATTTCCACTATGTATGCTTTTTACTAGGCTAAGCAATAACCCTTACAATGTGCTTTTCTAGGCTAAGCAATAACCTTACAATATGCTTTTCTTAGGCTAAGCAATAACCTTACAATATGCTTTTCTTAGGCTAAGCAATAACCTTACACAATGCTTTTCTTAGGCTAAGCAATAACCTTTACAAATCAATATTTCTCTAAGAAAGTGTTTACTCAACACTCTAAGAGATTACAATTTAAGCTCAAATAAATTGCCTCTAAATAGGCGGATATGAAAGTTTAAACCAAACTCACACAAACACTCTATGAATGCAAAGTTGTATGCTTATGAGGTGTGTGTGTGATGACTCCAATCAAGTTTAAAAAGAAGGCTCACTCAATATATTGCTTAAAGCAATTCAAAGTTAAAAGCTCATAAAAGGTTTGATTGAAGTCTTATGCAAATCACATGTATGAAATTCAACTTGTTTATGACATGAAAATCAAGGACTAACAAGTTGTGTGAAAATGGCTAATTTAGAACATGTGATACATGTGCATGTTGTTTTCAAAACCAAATTAATTTAACTAAAGTTTAAATGTATGAAAACAACAAAGGAAGTTTCAACCAAGACAAAGAATCATGCATTAAAGGAAATCAAAGATTTTAGGCTAAGCATGATTAAGAAAGTTTAAAACAAAACTTGGGTTGAAATCAAAGTGATGAATCCAATCTTGAATATCAAAGATGGAGGGAAGAAAGGATTCAACACATCATTGTTATCATGCTTGAAATCATTTTCCAAAGTTTCAAATAAAGCACATAACAAATGATTAATAAAAGTAAAACTTACTTGGAGATTTAACTTAGTTGATCCAAGCTTAAGCTTCACTTAATGACCCCTTGATGTCTCTTAGATCATCCCCTTTGTCTTCTCTCAAAGCTCCTCAAAGAGGGTTTCAAAATCTCCAACCAAAGACAAAGGAAAGAACTCATTTATATCCCAAAAACAGCCCAACGGCTATAACCCCGGTTGACCGGCCATGACAGGCAGGTTAACCGGCCAAGCACAACGGTCATAAAAATGCCCGTTGAAGCCTCAGCAGTCCGGTTAACCACCAGTTTGGCCGGTTGACCGGGCCTGCCCAGAAATTCCCATTTTTTGGGTTTCTTGAAGATTATCTTTGGGGATATTTTGGGCCATTAAAATCAAGCTTTTTCACATGTTTTAAATCATCCAAAGATGTATAAAAACATGAAACATCCAAAGCCTAAAATGATTTGAAACTTTAAACCATAGGCTAGCTTGATTTCTAAAAACTCCTTTTTCAAAAACAATGCATACACATATGATTATGAAGGGATGAATGTATGCAAAGTTCAAACCTAAATTGTCAAGATGATTTTCCAAATATAATGCACAAGGAAATAGGTTTTCAAAAGAGTTTGGGTTTCAAAACTAATGCATCCAAGTTTAAAACCAAACCATGCATAAAACAAAAGCTTTTCCAAATCTTAAAAGCTATGCATGAATAAAACTAGATTTCAAGGTTTCTAAAAACAATGCTAGTGTGTGAATTCAAATGATGCTAAAGTGCAAATGCATCCATCAAATTGCAAATACAAAATCCCTAACAATCTCCCCCTTTGCAATTTGATGGCAACTTACTCATCATTGACATTTCACACTAAGTCTTCAGCTCCCCCTAAGCTGGACAAGTCTTGAAATCTTCTTGGATGCTCTTCCTCTTAGCTTGGGCTCTTGGGCTCTTTTCTTCAATCTTCTTGATGCTTGGAGCTTGATCATTCTTCAAGCTTTCTTTCTTCTATTTGCTCTCCCCCTTTGACCATGCCTCTCTCTCCCTTTGGCAAGGTATGCATTCTCTCCCCTTTGGAAGCTTGGACAACTCTCCCCCTTTGATGGATAGGAGATCTTCGAGTACTTGAACTCTCGAACTCTCTCCCCCTTTGAAGACTAGGAGATCTTTGAGTCACACTTGAACTCTCTCTCCCCCTTTGACATTAAATTGCAAAGGTACCTACACACATGAAACAAGAAGAATACCTTTAGTAGCACCTGTTAACAAATGGAATTGAAAATGAAATTCATAACAGGCTATCATGCATGAAAGTTATCTCTAAGGGCTCAAAGGCAATCCAAGGGTGAATTTGATCAAAACTAATTCTTCCTATGAAGGTTTACACTCCCCCTCAATCCATTCTCTTCTTTTGTCAAGCTTTTGACAAGATATAACTATTAGATTCAAGAAGTAGATGGTTTAACCAAGTGAGGGTCAACTTCAAGGAAAGGATTAGATTCATATAACTATAGGGCTCATATGATCAAATTACCAAAAGAGAGCAAGGTCTAATGGGAGAAACGATCATGGATACCAATTGAAATAAACATATCAATTGTGATTAAAGGATGTGACTATAAACTCAATCACTCTAAAATGGATTTAAAAGTATAACTATTATGAGAAATCCAAATTAGAGCTATCCATGATGCAATGGGGTTTATTAATCATAGCATCAAATAATCTAACTATGGAAAGCATATGCTATGAAAGTTTTTGAAATCATTTCACTCAAACTATAAATATGACTATTAAAGTGCAAGATGAGTGAAATGAAATTCAATCATGAAGCCAACCTCAACTAATAACCAACCAATATTATGAACACATAAACATGGTGGTCATGAGATATACCTATATGAGCAAAAGAGGTGGCAATCATGAACATTATGATGCTAATGGTGTGTGACATGGAACAAATATATTACTATCAAGTTCAATCCAATGCACACAAGATTTATCACATTCACAAGAAATCAAATCAATCAAACATTATACCAATTGAAACTAATTGAATTTGATAACATGAATAAGAGCAAGAATGTGGCAAACACAAAATTCCATCAAGCATCATAAATGCATATTCATCACTTTTAAAGATATAACTAAGGAGCATAGTGATGAACAAGATAAATTGCAATGCTAAAGGATATGACTTTGAAATGCATGCAATTTATAAAGTGACTAAATCATATGAATTCAACATCTAAGATGTCCATCAAACATATAGAAATATGAGGAATGGATTTCAAAGAGTTTCATATGATCAAGATCACTACTATGAAGTTGAAACATGTCTAAGGATGATATCACTTAGAGAATATACATGAATCAACATCATAACCATCCAAAAAGAAAAGACTATAAAGCAGAGAGGATGGATTTGGGTTCTAGTATGGTTTCTACAAATGTAACTAAGATCACAACCATACATGGAACCAAAAGTCATTTGCATATAAAAAGAATAACTAGATAAGCAAAGAAGCAAATGACATTCATTTCCATTTCTAAGATAATGAAACCAAAAGAAAAGGAAATGAGAACATGGAACATGCTTAGGTGAATATAACTAATGAGGTTATAGAGCATTTCCATTCTAACAATCTTCAAATCATTTTGATAAACAAAATCCAACAATGAGCAAAGAATGATTTTGAAGATCAATTTACAACTTGTATTTGAAAAGATATAACTTAATTGAAACACATACAAGTTGATTTTTCAAAACAATGATTTTCCATATTAAAGTATAACTTAGAAATCCATGGAAAAACTTGAATTGATTCAACAACAATTGATCATGGAGAGTCTAGCTATGAAAGCTTTTGAAATCACAATCAATTGATCATGTAGAGTCTAGCTATGAAAGCTTTTGAAATCACAATCAATTGATCATGTAGAAATGCAATGCAAAACATAAAACTAAATGTGTGCAAAAAGCAAATCAAACATGATGAAATTATAATCAAAAGATTTTGAAAACCATGACATGTAACTTGAATGGTGCATGAAGACAAAATCAATTGATCATAATGAAACAATGCATTTTATGAAATGTAACTAAGAGAAAACAAAATGCAAATGCAACTTACTTGACCAACAAAGTGATTTAACTTAAAAAGAATAGGTTGGTCAAGGAGGTCAAGACCCTAAGGTTTGTCTAAGTATCTAACTTTAGGAATCCACCTAAGGTCTTGGGAGGGTTGAACTTTGAGGTCTATTTTGGACTTCTCACCAACTATAGGAGATTTAACTTGATAAATTTTCAATTTGAACTTATCACCATGATATTTAGATTTTACTAAATTTGGCTTAGAATGGTGATTAGTCTTTTGATGTTGGTGAGTTTGTTTCTTTGGGGATTGCTTCACTTTTCTTTTCTTCTTATTTTCTCCCTTTACTTGACTTTTGAATTTTAAATTTAACTTTGTAATTTTCTTCAAAAGTTCTTTCATGTTTTGACTTAAGGGAGGTAGGTTGAGAAGCTTTTTGTTAATAGATTCTTTGATTTTTGGTTTATCTTGTTTAAGCCTTTTAGAATCTATCTTGGGAGACTCCTTGTTAATTGATTTAACTTGTTTAAGCTTTATGGAGTCTTCCTTTGTTTTTAGTGTCTTACCCTTCAAGTTTGATTTTACTTTCTTGAGTTCAAAGATGGGTTTAGACACATAGCTTCTTTTCCTTAGTTTGCACTCAAATGTAAAATGCCCTTCAATGCCACAATAATTACATTTTGTTTTGGGCAAGGGAGAAAGAGTGCTAGAGAAAGAGGACTCACCTTTCACAAATGTGTTGGTGAATTTAGGGTCATAAGACATATTCCTATTAAATCCAATACCCGTCCTATCTCCATGAGATTTACCCAATTTGAATAATTTTTCAAGTTTCTCTTCACTTTGGGTAAACTTGCACTCATACTTTTGTTTATAGCTTTCAAGTTGAGTGACTTTGGTTATAAGGATTGAATTTTCATGTTTGACTTTTGAAAGTTCATTTTCAATTTCCTTATATTTGCTTAGCTCTTCATAGGCAAGTTTTAACTTAGAATTAAGCTCATTAACAACATTAGATCCAAGTTCTAAAGTTTTTGAATTATTTTGAGCATTAGACAAATTTTCATTTGAAATTGTCAACTTGGATTTTAAATAGTTAATGTTTTCATCTTGTCTTTTAATTGTATCTCTTAGGTTCAAATTTTCATTTTTAAGCTCATCACAATTTATCTTAATCTCATTTAATTCATCTTGAGCATTAGATAAATTTTCCTTAGAGATAGTCAATTTAGATTCAAGATTGTTAAAGTCTTTATCTTGCCTTTGTAATTGATCTCTTAGTTTTAAATTTTCCTTATTGACATTATCATAATCCATCTTTAATTCTTTTAGCTCATCTTGAATGTTAGATAGATTATTTAAAGAGATCATGAACTTAGATTCTAAACAATTTATGACTTCTTCTTTCTCTCTAAGCTCATCTTTTGAAGAGACTAGCTCTTTGTTTAGTTTCATAGATTCTTCTCTTAAACTTCTATTTCTTTTATCAAGCTTGGAAGATAATGTATATAATTCATTATAGGCTTGTTGAAGATCATCTTCATCATAATCATTTTCTTCCTCTTTTATGTCACATTGAGATTCATTTAATTTAGAGTTTGAATCTCCAATAGAAGGAAGAATGAGGGGTCTAGAAGAATCTACAAAGTCTAGCATAGTGGAGTCCATTTTAATGATTTTCAAATAAGCACAACTCTAGGGTTTTAACTCTAGGTTTTTACACCTAATCAAGAGTTCCAAACACTTGATCCTATAAGATAGAGCACGAGGCTCTGATACCAATTGAAAGTCCACGAGGATCCTAACCCTAGAGGGGGGGGGGGGGTGAATAGGGTGAGCTACAACTAATGACTAATTATGACCAATTTTAATTTCTTAAACTAAACTAGTCACAAGTGGTGATTATAAGAAAAAATGCGGAAGCTCAAATAAACAATCACCACAAAAGCATGCACCACAACACAATATTTATAGTGGTTCGGCCAACGTGCCTACATCCACTACCGGCTTGTGTATCCAACACCCCACCGGATTTCCACTATGTATGCTTTTTACTAGGCTAAGCAATAACCCTTACAATGTGCTTTTCTAGGCTAAGCAATAACCTTACAATATGCTTTTCTTAGGCTAAGCAATAACCTTACAATATGCTTTTCTTAGGCTAAGCAATAACCTTACACAATGCTTTTCTTAGGCTAAGCAATAACCTTTACAAATCAATATTTCTCTAAGAAAGTGTTTACTCAACACTCTAAGAGATTACAATTTAAGCTCAAATAAATTGCCTCTAAATAGGCGGATATGAAAGTTTAAACCAAACTCACACAAACACTCTATGAATGCAAAGTTGTATGCTTATGAGGTGTGTGTGTGATGACTCCAATCAAGTTTAAAAAGAAGGCTCACTCAATATATTGCTTAAAGCAATTCAAAGTTAAAAGCTCATAAAAGGTTTGATTGAAGTCTTATGCAAATCACATGTATGAAATTCAACTTGTTTATGACATGAAAATCAAGGACTAACAAGTTGTGTGAAAATGGCTAATTTAGAACATGTGATACATGTGCATGTTGTTTTCAAAACCAAATTAATTTAACTAAAGTTTAAATGTATGAAAACAACAAAGGAAGTTTCAACCAAGACAAAGAATCATGCATTAAAGGAAATCAAAGATTTTAGGCTAAGCATGATTAAGAAAGTTTAAAACAAAACTTGGGTTGAAATCAAAGTGATGAATCCAATCTTGAATATCAAAGATGGAGGGAAGAAAGGATTCAACACATCATTGTTATCATGCTTGAAATCATTTTCCAAAGTTTCAAATAAAGCACATAACAAATGATTAATAAAAGTAAAACTTACTTGGAGATTTAACTTAGTTGATCCAAGCTTAAGCTTCACTTAATGACCCCTTGATGTCTCTTAGATCATCCCCTTTGTCTTCTCTCAAAGCTCCTCAAAGAGGGTTTCAAAATCTCCAACCAAAGACAAAGGAAAGAACTCATTTATATCCCAAAAACAGCCCAACGGCTATAACCCCGGTTGACCGGCCATGACAGGCAGGTTAACCGGCCAAGCACAACGGTCATAAAAATGCCCGTTGAAGCCTCAGCAGTCCGGTTAACCACCAGTTTGGCCGGTTGACCGGGCCTGCCCAGAAATTCCCATTTTTTGGGTTTCTTGAAGATTATCTTTGGGGATATTTTGGGCCATTAAAATCAAGCTTTTTCACATGTTTTAAATCATCCAAAGATGTATAAAAACATGAAACATCCAAAGCCTAAAATGATTTGAAACTTTAAACCATAGGCTAGCTTGATTTCTAAAAACTCCTTTTTCAAAAACAATGCATACACATATGATTATGAAGGGATGAATGTATGCAAAGTTCAAACCTAAATTGTCAAGATGATTTTCCAAATATAATGCACAAGGAAATAGGTTTTCAAAAGAGTTTGGGTTTCAAAACTAATGCATCCAAGTTTAAAACCAAACCATGCATAAAACAAAAGCTTTTCCAAATCTTAAAAGCTATGCATGAATAAAACTAGATTTCAAGGTTTCTAAAAACAATGCTAGTGTGTGAATTCAAATGATGCTAAAGTGCAAATGCATCCATCAAATTGCAAATACAAAATCCCTAACAATCTCCCCCTTTGCAATTTGATGGCAACTTACTCATCATTGACATTTCACACTAAGTCTTCAGCTCCCCCTAAGCTGGACAAGTCTTGAAATCTTCTTGGATGCTCTTCCTCTTAGCTTGGGCTCTTGGGCTCTTTTCTTCAATCTTCTTGATGCTTGGAGCTTGATCATTCTTCAAGCTTTCTTTCTTCTATTTGCTCTCCCCCTTTGACCATGCCTCTCTCTCCCTTTGGCAAGGTATGCATTCTCTCCCCTTTGGAAGCTTGGACAACTCTCCCCCTTTGATGGATAGGAGATCTTCGAGTACTTGAACTCTCGAACTCTCTCCCCCTTTGAAGAGTAGGAGATCTTTGAGTCACACTTGAACTCTCTCTCCCCCTTTGACATTAAATTGCAAAGGTACCTACACACATGAAACAAGAAGAATACCTTTAGTAGCACCTGTTAACAAATGGAATTGAAAATGAAATTCATAACAGGCTATCATGCATGAAAGTTATCTCTAAGGGCTCAAAGGCAATCCAAGGGTGAATTTGATCAAAACTAATTCTTCCTATGAAGGTTTACACTCCCCCTCAATCCATTCTCTTCTTTTGTCAAGCTTTTGACAAGATATAACTATTAGATTCAAGAAGTAGATGGTTTAACCAAGTGAGGGTCAACTTCAAGGAAAGGATTAGATTCATATAACTATAGGGCTCATATGATCAAATTACCAAAAGAGAGCAAGGTCTAATGGGAGAAACGATCATGGATACCAATTGAAATAAACATATCAATTGTGATTAAAGGATGTGACTATAAACTCAATCACTCTAAAATGGATTTAAAAGTATAACTATTATGAGAAATCCAAATTAGAGCTATCCATGATGCAATGGGGTTTATTAATCATAGCATCAAATAATCTAACTATGGAAAGCATATGCTATGAAAGTTTTTGAAATCATTTCACTCAAACTATAAATATGACTATTAAAGTGCAAGATGAGTGAAATGAAATTCAATCATGAAGCCAACCTCAACTAATAACCAACCAATATTATGAACACATAAACATGGTGGTCATGAGATATACCTATATGAGCAAAAGAGGTGGCAATCATGAACATTATGATGCTAATGGTGTGTGACATGGAACAAATATATTACTATCAAGTTCAATCCAATGCACACAAGATTTATCACATTCACAAGAAATCAAATCAATCAAACATTATACCAATTGAAACTAATTGAATTTGATAACATGAATAAGAGCAAGAATGTGGCAAACACAAAATTCCATCAAGCATCATAAATGCATATTCATCACTTTTAAAGATATAACTAAGGAGCATAGTGATGAACAAGATAAATTGCAATGCTAAAGGATATGACTTTGAAATGCATGCAATTTATAAAGTGACTAAATCATATGAATTCAACATCTAAGATGTCCATCAAACATATAGAAATATGAGGAATGGATTTCAAAGAGTTTCATATGATCAAGATCACTACTATGAAGTTGAAACATGTCTAAGGATGATATCACTTAGAGAATATACATGAATCAACATCATAACCATCCAAAAAGAAAAGACTATAAAGCAGAGAGGATGGATTTGGGTTCTAGTATGGTTTCTACAAATGTAACTAAGATCACAACCATACATGGAACCAAAAGTCATTTGCATATAAAAAGAATAACTAGATAAGCAAAGAAGCAAATGACATTCATTTCCATTTCTAAGATAATGAAACCAAAAGAAAAGGAAATGAGAACATGGAACATGCTTAGGTGAATATAACTAATGAGGTTATAGAGCATTTCCATTCTAACAATCTTCAAATCATTTTGATAAACAAAATCCAACAATGAGCAAAGAATGATTTTGAAGATCAATTTACAACTTGTATTTGAAAAGATATAACTTAATTGAAACACATACAAGTTGATTTTTCAAAACAATGATTTTCCATATTAAAGTATAACTTAGAAATCCATGGAAAAACTTGAATTGATTCAACAACAATTGATCATGGAGAGTCTAGCTATGAAAGCTTTTGAAATCACAATCAATTGATCATGTAGAGTCTAGCTATGAAAGCTTTTGAAATCACAATCAATTGATCATGTAGAAATGCAATGCAAAACATAAAACTAAATGTGTGCAAAAAGCAAATCAAACATGATGAAATTATAATCAAAAGATTTTGAAAACCATGACATGTAACTTGAATGGTGCATGAAGACAAAATCAATTGATCATAATGAAACAATGCATTTTATGAAATGTAACTAAGAGAAAACAAAATGCAAATGCAACTTACTTGACCAACAAAGTGATTTAACTTAAAAAGAATAGGTTGGTCAAGGAGGTCAAGACCCTAAGGTTTGTCTAAGTATCTAACTTTAGGAATCCACCTAAGGTCTTGGGAGGGTTGAACTTTGAGGTCTATTTTGGACTTCTCACCAACTATAGGAGATTTAACTTGATAAATTTTCAATTTGAACTTATCACCATGATATTTAGATTTTACTAAATTTGGCTTAGAATGGTGATTAGTCTTTTGATGTTGGTGAGTTTGTTTCTTTGGGGATTGCTTCACTTTTCTTTTCTTCTTATTTTCTCCCTTTACTTGACTTTTGAATTTTAAATTTAACTTTGTAATTTTCTTCAAAAGTTCTTTCATGTTTTGACTTAAGGGAGGTAGGTTGAGAAGCTTTTTGTTAATAGATTCTTTGATTTTTGGT
The DNA here is from genome assembly GCA_038049695.1 of Cinnamomum chago. Lineage (NCBI taxonomy): Eukaryota > Viridiplantae > Streptophyta > Magnoliopsida > Laurales > Lauraceae > Cinnamomum > Cinnamomum chago. The sequence goes on along the minus strand of CP142455.1, from coordinate 44,137,236 downwards.
TTATCTTGTTTAAGCCTTTTAGAATCTATCTTGGGAGACTCCTTGTTAATTGATTTAACTTGTTTAAGCTTTATGGAGTCTTCCTTTGTTTTTAGTGTCTTACCCTTCAAGTTTGATTTTACTTTCTTGAGTTCAAAGATGGGTTTAGACACATAGCTTCTTTTCCTTAGTTTGCACTCAAATGTAAAATGCCCTTCAATGCCACAATAATTACATTTTGTTTTGGGCAAGGGAGAAAGAGTGCTAGAGAAAGAGGACTCACCTTTCACAAATGTGTTGGTGAATTTAGGGTCATAAGACATATTCCTATTAAATCCAATACCCGTCCTATCTCCATGAGATTTACCCAATTTGAATAATTTTTCAAGTTTCTCTTCACTTTGGGTAAACTTGCACTCATACTTTTGTTTATAGCTTTCAAGTTGAGTGACTTTGGTTATAAGGATTGAATTTTCATGTTTGACTTTTGAAAGTTCATTTTCAATTTCCTTATATTTGCTTAGCTCTTCATAGGCAAGTTTTAACTTAGAATTAAGCTCATTAACAACATTAGATCCAAGTTCTAAAGTTTTTGAATTATTTTGAGCATTAGACAAATTTTCATTTGAAATTGTCAACTTGGATTTTAAATAGTTAATGTTTTCATCTTGTCTTTTAATTGTATCTCTTAGGTTCAAATTTTCATTTTTAAGCTCATCACAATTTATCTTAATCTCATTTAATTCATCTTGAGCATTAGATAAATTTTCCTTAGAGATAGTCAATTTAGATTCAAGATTGTTAAAGTCTTTATCTTGCCTTTGTAATTGATCTCTTAGTTTTAAATTTTCCTTATTGACATTATCATAATCCATCTTTAATTCTTTTAGCTCATCTTGAATGTTAGATAGATTATTTAAAGAGATCATGAACTTAGATTCTAAACAATTTATGACTTCTTCTTTCTCTCTAAGCTCATCTTTTGAAGAGACTAGCTCTTTGTTTAGTTTCATAGATTCTTCTCTTAAACTTCTATTTCTTTTATCAAGCTTGGAAGATAATGTATATAATTCATTATAGGCTTGTTGAAGATCATCTTCATCATAATCATTTTCTTCCTCTTTTATGTCACATTGAGATTCATTTAATTTAGAGTTTGAATCTCCAATAGAAGGAAGAATGAGGGGTCTAGAAGAATCTACAAAGTCTAGCATAGTGGAGTCCATTTTAATGATTTTCAAATAAGCACAACTCTAGGGTTTTAACTCTAGGTTTTTACACCTAATCAAGAGTTCCAAACACTTGATCCTATAAGATAGAGCACGAGGCTCTGATACCAATTGAAAGTCCACGAGGATCCTAACCCTAGAGGGGGGGGGGTGAATAGGGTGAGCTACAACTAATGACTAATTATGACCAATTTTAATTTCTTAAACTAAACTAGTCACAAGTGGTGATTATAAGAAAAAATGCGGAAGCTCAAATAAACAATCACCACAAAAGCATGCACCACAACACAATATTTATAGTGGTTCGGCCAACGTGCCTACATCCACTACCGGCTTGTGTATCCAACACCCCACCGGATTTCCACTATGTATGCTTTTTACTAGGCTAAGCAATAACCCTTACAATGTGCTTTTCTAGGCTAAGCAATAACCTTACAATATGCTTTTCTTAGGCTAAGCAATAACCTTACAATATGCTTTTCTTAGGCTAAGCAATAACCTTACACAATGCTTTTCTTAGGCTAAGCAATAACCTTTACAAATCAATATTTCTCTAAGAAAGTGTTTACTCAACACTCTAAGAGATTACAATTTAAGCTCAAATAAATTGCCTCTAAATAGGCGGATATGAAAGTTTAAACCAAACTCACACAAACACTCTATGAATGCAAAGTTGTATGCTTATGAGGTGTGTGTGTGATGACTCCAATCAAGTTTAAAAAGAAGGCTCACTCAATATATTGCTTAAAGCAATTCAAAGTTAAAAGCTCATAAAAGGTTTGATTGAAGTCTTATGCAAATCACATGTATGAAATTCAACTTGTTTATGACATGAAAATCAAGGACTAACAAGTTGTGTGAAAATGGCTAATTTAGAACATGTGATACATGTGCATGTTGTTTTCAAAACCAAATTAATTTAACTAAAGTTTAAATGTATGAAAACAACAAAGGAAGTTTCAACCAAGACAAAGAATCATGCATTAAAGGAAATCAAAGATTTTAGGCTAAGCATGATTAAGAAAGTTTAAAACAAAACTTGGGTTGAAATCAAAGTGATGAATCCAATCTTGAATATCAAAGATGGAGGGAAGAAAGGATTCAACACATCATTGTTATCATGCTTGAAATCATTTTCCAAAGTTTCAAATAAAGCACATAACAAATGATTAATAAAAGTAAAACTTACTTGGAGATTTAACTTAGTTGATCCAAGCTTAAGCTTCACTTAATGACCCCTTGATGTCTCTTAGATCATCCCCTTTGTCTTCTCTCAAAGCTCCTCAAAGAGGGTTTCAAAATCTCCAACCAAAGGCAAAGGAAAGAACTCATTTATATCCCAAAAACAGCCCAACGGCTATAACCCCGGTTGACCGGCCATGACAGGCAGGTTAACCGGCCAAGCACAACGGTCATAAAAATGCCCGTTGAAGCCTCAGCAGTCCGGTTAACCGCCAGTTTGGCCGGTTGACCGGGCCTCTTGGCCGGTTGACCGGCCATACACGGCCGGTTGACCGGGCCTGCCCAGAAATTCCCATTTTTTGGGTTTCTTGAAGATTATCTTTGGGGATATTTTGGGCCATTAAAATCAAGCTTTTTCACATGTTTTAAATCATCCAAAGATGTATAAAAACATGAAACATCCAAAGCCTAAAATGATTTGAAACTTTAAACCATAGGCTAGCTTGATTTCTAAAAACTCCTTTTTCAAAAACAATGCATACACATATGATTATGAAGGGATGAATGTATGCAAAGTTCAAACCTAAATTGTCAAGATGATTTTCCAAATATAATGCACAAGGAAATAGGTTTTCAAAAGAGTTTGGGCTTCAAAACTAATGCATCCAAGTTTAAAACCAAACCATGCATAAAACAAAAGCTTTTCCAAATCTTAAAAGCTATGCATGAATAAAACTAGATTTCAAGGTTTCTAAAAACAATGCTAGTGTGTGAATTCAAATGATGCTAAAGTGCAAATGCTGTTAGGTCTTTTGTTTTTGCAATTTGATGGATGCATTTGCACTTTAGCATCATTTGGATTCACACACTAGCATTGTTTTAAAATATCTTGAAATCTAGTTTTACCCATGCATAGCTTTTAAGATTTGGAAAAGCTTTTGTTTTATGCATGTTTTGGTTTTAAACTTGGATGCATTGGTTTTAGAACCCAAAACTCTTTTGAAAACCTATTTCCTTGTGCACTACATTTGGAAAATCATCTTGTGTATTTAGGTTTAAGTCTTGCATACATTCTTCACAAAAAGAATCATTTTGTATGCAATTTCATTTGAAAAGAGTTGTATTCAAATCAAGCTAGCCTTTGGTTTTAATCTTGTGAATCATTTTAGGCTTTGTGTTTCTCATGTTTTTAAACATCTTAGAATACCTTAAAACATGTTATTTAAGCTTGATTTAGTGGCCAAAAGATCCACCAAAGAAAAACTTTGAAAATGGAAAAAGTTGGAATTTTGGCCCAGGGACTCGCCCGACAGTGTCGTCGGTCGACCGAGCCCTGTGTCTCGGTCGACCGAGAACACTGCAGGGCAAATGGACAGTTTTTGAACTGTTTCAGGCCAACGGTCAGAAATATGACCGTTGTGCTTTCTCGGTCGACCGAGACCTGTGTCTAGGTCGACCGAGAACTAGCCGTTGGCAACTTTTTGGCTATAAAGTCCATTCATTTCCAACCTTTTTCAAGGCTTGAAACTTGAACTTTTGAGAGGATTTTGGAGCCAAAGAAAGGGGAAGAAGTTGGAAAGGCTAGAGGGCTATTTGGAAATCAAACTCATGAGTTTTTAAAAGGTACATCTTCTAAGTTATTTTGATTTCCATACAAATGAAATTCATGCATGTTCAAATCCTTTGTATTTTCATTTATGCATGATTTCAAGTCCTTAAAGAGTTGATTTGCAAGCTCAATATCTTTCTTGGTAAATTAGATTAGTTTGCAATCACTCTTATCAAATCACATGCTTTCTTAAACTTTATTTTTCATACAACTTGTGATTCTTTGAATTTCATGTCATTAACAAGTTGTTTATTATTCATGTGATTTGCATCAAACTTCAATCAAAAGAAGTTGGAAAGGCTAGAGGGCTATTTGGAAATCAAACTCATGAGTTTTTAAAAGGTACATCTTCTAAGTTATTTTGATTTCCATACAAATGAAATTCATGCATGTTCAAATCCTTTGTATTTTCATTTATGCATGATTTCAAGTCCTTAAAGAGTTGATTTGCAAGCTCAATATCTTTCTTGGTAAATTAGATTAGTTTGCAATCACTCTTATCAAATCACATGCTTTCTTAAACTTTATTTTTCATACAACTTGTGATTCTTTGAATTTCATGTCATTAACAAGTTGTTTATTATTCATGTGATTTGCATCAAACTTCAATCAAAACTTTTGTGTGTCTTAAACTTTCAAATGCTTTAAGCATATATTTGATTAAGCTTTCTTTTTAAACTTGATTGAAGTCATCACACACACACATCATGAGCATACACTTTTGCATTCATAGAGTGTTTGTGTAAGTTGTTTTAAACTTTCATATTAGCCTATTTAAGAGGCAACAACACTTGAGCTTTAATTTGTATCTCTTAGAGTGATCTTTTGGAAAGACACCTTCTTAGAGAAATCTACATTGTGTAAGGTTATTGCTTAGCCTTTGAAAAGCATCTTGTAAGGTTATTGCTTAGCCTAAGAAAAGCATTTTGTAAAGGTTATTGCTAAGCCTAGAAAAGCACATTGAGAGGTTGTTGTTTAGCCTTGAAAAGCAACATTGTAAGGGTTATTGCTTAGCCTAGTTAAAAGCATAAATAGTGGAAATCCGGTGGGGTGATTGGATTCACAAGCCGGTAGTGGATGTAGGCATTGAGGCCGAACCACTATAAACATTGGTGTTGTGGTGCATGCTTTTGTGGTGATTGTTTATTTGAGCTTCCGCATATTGTATGTTTATTCATCTCATGTGACTAGTTTTTGTTAAGAAATTAAAATTGATTTAAATTGGTCATAGTTGTAGCACACCCTATTCACCCCCCCCCCTCTAGGGTTAGGATCCCAAGGACTTTCAATTGGTATCAGAGCCAAGTGCTCTAATCCCTTAGGATCAAGTGTTTGGAACTCTTGATTAGGTGTAAAAACCTAGAGTTAAAACCCTAGAGTAGTGCTTATTTGAAAATCATTAGAATGGACTCCACTATGCTAGACTTTGTAGATTCTTCTAGACCGCTCACTCTTCCTTCTATTAGAGATTCAAACCATCAATTAAATGAATATCAAGTTGACTCAAAAGAGGAAGAAAATGAGTATGATGAAGATGATCTTCAACAAGCCTATAATGAATTATATACATTATCTTCAAAGCTTGATAAAAGAAATAGAAGTTTAAAAGAAGAATCTAATAAGCTAAACAAAGAGCTAGCCTCTTCAAAAGATGAACTTAGAGAGAAAGAAGAAGTAATAAATTGTGTAGAATCTAAGTTCATGATCTCTTTAAATAATCTATCTAACATTCAAGATGAACTAAAAGAATTAAAGATGGATTATGATAATGTCAATAAGGAAAATTTAATTCTAAGAGATCAAATTACAAGACAAGATAAAGACTTTAACAACTTAGAAGCCAAGTTAATTAAAAGTAAGTTAAAAACTCAAGAACTTGGATCTAAAGTTGTTAATGAATTAAAACTTGCCAATGAAGAGCTAATCAAATATAAGGAAATTGAAAATGAACTTTCAAAAGTCAAATATGAAAATTCAATCCTTATAACCAAAGTCACTCAACTTGAAAACTATAAACAAAAGTATGAGTGCAAGGTTACCCAAAGTGAAGATAGACTTGAAAAATTATTTAAAATGGGTAAACCTCATGGAGATAGGACGGGTATTGGATTCAATAGGAATATGTCTTATGACCCTAAATTCACCAACACTTTTGTGAAAGGTGAGTCCTCTTTCTCTAGCACTCTTCCTCCCTTGCCCAAATCAAAATGTAATTTTTGTGGCATTGAAGGACATTTTAGGTTTGAGTGCAAACTAAGGAAAAGAAGCCATGTGTCTAAACCCATCTTTGAACTCAAGAAAGTAAAATCAAACTTGAAGGGTAAGACACTAAAAACAAAGGAAGACTCCATAAAGCTTAAACAAGTTAAACCAATTAACAAGGAGTCTCCAAAAATAGATTCTAAAAAGGTTAAACAAGTCAAACCAAGTTTAAAAGAATCTATTAACAAAAAGCTTCTCAACCTACCTCCCTTATATCAACCCATGAAAGAACTTTTGAAGAAAGTTGCTAAGTTAAATTCAAAATTCAAAAGTCAAGTAAAGGGAGAAAATAAGAAGAAAAGAAAAGTGAAACAATCCCCTAAGAAGAAAACTCACCAACATCAAAAGACAAATCACCATTCCAAGCTAAATTTAGTAAAATCTAAATATCATGGTGATAAGTCTAAATTGAAAATTTATCAAGTTAAATCTCCTATAGTTGGTGAGAAGTCCAAAATAGACCTCAAAGTTCAACCCTCCCAAGACCTTAGGTGGATTCCTAAAGTTATTTACCTAGACAAACCTTAGGGTCTTGAACCTCATTGACCAACCTACTCTTTATTAGTTAAATCACTTTGTTGGTCATGATTGCATTTGCATTTTGTTTCTTTTAGTTAGATTTCTTAAAATGCATTGCTTCTTTATGATCATTTGATTTTGGTTTCATGCACCATTCTAAGTTACATGTCATGGTTTTCAAAATCATTTGATTATAATTTCATCATGTTTGATTTGTCTTTTGCACACATATGTCTTGCATTGCATTTCTTTACATGATCAATTGATTGTGATTTCAAAAGCTTTCATAGCTAGACTCTTCATGATCAATTGTTGAATCATTTGTGTTTATGTCATAGTAAGATTATTTGAACAAATGATTTGAATCAATTCAAGTTTTCCATGGATTTATAAGTTATACTTTTATATGGAGAACATTGTTTTGAAAAATCAACTTGTATGTGTTTTAATGAAGTTATATCTTTTCAAATACAATGTTGATAATTGATCTTCAAAATCATTCCTTTATGCTCATTGTTGGATTTTGTTTTTCAAAATGATTTGAAGATTGTTTTGAATGGAAATGCTTTTTAATCTCATTAGTTATATTCATCTAAGCATGTTCCATTATTCTCATTTCCTTTTTCTTTTGGTTTCATTATCTTTAGAAATGGAAATGTATGTTGTTTGCATCTTTGCTTATTTAGTTATTCTTTTTATATGCAAATGACTTTTGGTTCCATGTATGGTTGTGAACTTGTAATTTTTGTAGAAACCATACTAGAACCCAAATCCATCCTCTATGTCTTCTAGTCATTTCTTTTAATGGATGGTTATGATGTTGATTCATGTATACCTTCTTAATGTTGTCATCTCTATATATGTTTCAACTTCATAATAGTGTTCTTGATCATATGAACCTCTTTGAAATCCATTCCTTGTATTTCATAGTTATATCTCTTGTTTGATGGATATCTTAGTGTTGAATTCATATGATCTAGACACTTTGGAAATTGCATGCATTGCCAAGTAATATTATTTTGCATTGCAATTTACCATTGTTCATCACTATGCTCTATAGTTATATCTATATAAGTGATGAATATGCACTAATGATGCTTGATGGAAGTTTGTCACATCCTTGCTATTAATCATGTTATCATATTCAATTGGTTTCATTTGGTATAACTTTCCATTGATTTCATAATCCAATTGATATCTTATCTTGTGTATGTGATAGACCTTGTGTGCTTTGGACTAATCTTCATAGTTATATAATTGTTCCACGTCACACACCATTAGCATCATAATGCTCATGTTTGCCACCTCTTTTTGCTCTCATAGGTATATCTCATGACCACCATGTTTATGTGTTAATAATATTGGTTGGTTATTATTTGAGGTTGGCTTCATGGTTGAATTTCATTTCACTCTTTCATGCACTTTAATAGTCATATTTATTGATTGAATGAAATGAGTTCAAGACTTACATAGCATATGATTTTCATAAGTTATATTGATTAATGCTATGTTTGAGTTAACCCCATATCATGGATAGCTCTAATTTGGATTTCTCCTAATAAGTAATATTCTTAAATCCATTTTAGAGTGATTGAGTTTATAGTCACATCCTTTAATCTCAATTGATATGTTTATTTCAATTGATATCCATGATTGCTTTTCCCATTAGTCCTAGCTCTCTTTTGGTAAATTGATCATATTGTGCTCAATAGTTAAATGAATCTAATCCTTTCCTTGAAGTTAACCCTCACTTGGTTAAACCATCTTCTTCTTGCACCTAATAGTTAAATCTTTGTCAAAAGTTTGACAAAAGAAGAGAATGGATTGAGGGGGAGTGTAAACCTTCATAGGAAGTATTAGTTGTGATCAAATTGACCATTGGAATGCCTTTGAGCCCTTAGAGACTACTATCTCACATGATAGCCTGTTATGTATTTCATTTTCGATTTCATTTGTTAACAGGTGCTACTAAAGGTATTTTCCTTGTTTCATGTGTGTAGGTACCTTTGCAATTTAATGGCAAAGGGGGAGAAATTATGCATGTTCTCAAAAGGGTGAAGAGAAAGTCCAAGCTTCCAAAGGGGAGTGTTGTGTATGATCTTCTACAAGGGGAGAGAATACATACCTTGCCAAAGGAAGAAAGAGGCATGGTCAAAGGGGGAGAGCAAATAGAAGAAAGAAAGCTTGGAGCTATAGAAGATGCTTGGCTAAAGAGAGGAAGATGAGAAGAGAAAGCTTGAAGAATGATCAAGCTCCAAGCATCAAGAAGATTGAAGAAAAGAGCCCAAGAGCCCAAGCTAAGAGAAGGAGCATCCAAGAAGATTTCAAGACTTGTCCAGCTTAGGGGGAGCTGAAGACTTAGTGTGTAATTTCTATGATGAGTAAGTTGCCATCAATTTGCAAAGGGGGAGATTGTTAGGTCTTTTGTTTTTGCAATTTGATGGATGCATTTGCACTTTAGCATCATTTGGATTCACACACTAGCATTGTTTTAAAATATCTTGAAATCTAGTTTTACCCATGCATAGCTTTTAAGATTTGGAAAAGCTTTTGTTTTATGCATGTTTTGGTTTTAAACTTGGATGCATTGGTTTTAGAACCCAAAACTCTTTTGAAAACCTATTTCCTTGTGCACTACATTTGGAAAATCATCTTGTGTATTTAGGTTTAAGTCTTGCATACATTCTTCACAAAAAGAATCATTTTGTATGCAATTTCATTTGAAAAGAGTTGTATTCAAATCAAGCTAGCCTTTGGTTTTAATCTTGTGAATCATTTTAGGCTTTGTGTTTCTCATGTTTTTAAACATCTTAGAATACCTTAAAACATGTTATTTAAGCTTGATTTAGTGGCCAAAAGATCCACCAAAGAAAAACTTTGAAAATGGAAAAAGTTGGAATTTTGGCCCAGGGACTCGCCCGACAGTGTCGTCGGTCGACCGAGCCCTGTGTCTCGGTCGACCGAGAACACTGCAGGGCAAATGGACAGTTTTTGAACTGTTTCAGGCCAACGGTCAGAAATATGACCGTTGTGCTTTCTCGGTCGACCGAGACCTGTGTCTAGGTCGACCGAGAACTAGCCGTTGGCAACTTTTTGGCTATAAAGTCCATTCATTTCCAACCTTTTTCAAGGCTTGAAACTTGAACTTTTGAGAGGATTTTGGAGCCAAAGAAAGGGGAAGAAGTTGGAAAGGCTAGAGGGCTATTTGGAAATCAAACTCATGAGTTTTTAAAAGGTACATCTTCTAAGTTATTTTGATTTCCATACAAATGAAATTCATGCATGTTCAAATCCTTTGTATTTTCATTTATGCATGATTTCAAGTCCTTAAAGAGTTGATTTGCAAGCTCAATATCTTTCTTGGTAAATTAGATTAGTTTGCAATCACTCTTATCAAATCACATGCTTTCTTAAACTTTATTTTTCATACAACTTGTGATTCTTTGAATTTCATGTCATTAACAAGTTGTTTATTATTCATGTGATTTGCATCAAACTTCAATCAAAACTTTTGTGTGTCTTAAACTTTCAAATGCTTTAAGCATATATTTGATTAAGCTTTCTTTTTAAACTTGATTGAAGTCATCACACACACACATCATGAGCATACACTTTTGCATTCATAGAGTGTTTGTGTAAGTTGTTTTAAACTTTCATATTAGCCTATTTAAGAGGCAACAACACTTGAGCTTTAATTTGTATCTCTTAGAGTGATCTTTTGGAAAGACACCTTCTTAGAGAAATCTACATTGTGTAAGGTTATTGCTTAGCCTTTGAAAAGCATCTTGTAAGGTTATTGCTTAGCCTAAGAAAAGCATTTTGTAAAGGTTATTGCTAAGCCTAGAAAAGCACATTGAGAGGTTGTTGTTTAGCCTTGAAAAGCAACATTGTAAGGGTTATTGCTTAGCCTAGTTAAAAGCATAAATAGTGGAAATCCGGTGGGGTGATTGGATTCACAAGCCGGTAGTGGATGTAGGCATTGAGGCCGAACCACTATAAACATTGGTGTTGTGGTGCATGCTTTTGTGGTGATTGTTTATTTGAGCTTCCGCATATTGTATGTTTATTCATCTCATGTGACTAGTTTTTGTTAAGAAATTAAAATTGATTTAAATTGGTCATAGTTGTAGCACACCCTATTCACCCCCCCCTCTAGGGTTAGGATCCCAAGGACTTTCAAATGCATCCATCAAATTGCAAATACAAAATCCCTAACAGACAGATGGTACCGGCCCACTGTTAGCAATCAATGTCTGAAGTTGCATGATCATCCGACATCGATCAACATGAAGATCCATCGTCGATCATCGCAAGAAGAATTCCGAAAGACGTGGCACGGCCCACGACTCTTCAAATCCCCGGCGACCACTTAATGCTGTTAATTGACCCAACTAAATGCAGTCATTAACTCATTATTTTGGACGGCACAATCAGATTCAAGAGAATGGGAGTTACAAGTCAAAGCCATTATGGCATTAAAGCCATGAAACTCCTCTTATCATGGAGATTAAAGGCGATTAAATGCCCATCATTCTCCATTGGCCATTCGATTCAAGGAAAAAGGAGTTACAAAATCAAAAAATAAAAACTTGTAACTCCACTCATCATGGAGCTTTAAAGCTATCATTGCTCATAAACCCTCCTAAATGGCTACCAAAGGCCTATAAATAGGAGAGCATTCTGGAAGAAAAATAAGCCAGAAAGATCCCCAAACCCAAGCCCCGGAAATCAAGAAAAATCGTCTAGAATTCCTAAAAGCTCTGCTACTTTGAAGAAATTTTGCTGCAATAAACACCATAAGGTGATTGAAGCCCCTTGGGGGGCACTCCCCCCCCCCCCCCAATTCAAAGCCCTCTCTTCTCCTATTCAACATGGCCTAGACGTGGTTTTTCAGCCCGTCTCTTCATTTTTTTTATTGGATATAGGACCTTCCATTGGTCTTTATCCTCTAAAAAAACTGAAGTCCAAGTCAAGCCAAAAGAATCAAAGCATCACATGTTCTCATTTGAAGGATGATGGCGAAGTCCATACATGACTTGCGACCGTCGATCTGAACGAGTCCCCGCAATCTCCTGAGAAGTCGATCCCTTTTCTTACTTCTGTTGTATTTTGTATTTTCTTTAAGAGACAAAAAATCCACAATTCTTGTCTTTCATTTTGATGAGATTTGTAAATCGCCTTTAACGGCAAACAAAATTGCCTTTCATGGCAAACAAACATCGCCTTTCACGGCAAACAAAAAAAAACCTTGTCTCTTTTCTTAAATATATGTGCAATGAAAAGTTAGAAAAAAAGATTGATTTCCTTTCTACTTGTGAAGGTGGATCTTCGGATCACCATCTCTAAATTCCAAGTAGAATGGAAAATCTGGCATACCCGTACAAAAATGTTGATACCCGCCTTTCTCCCCCTTTTTTCCCTACATTCGGCCCTCTTGGTAGCCCCGGGGACGGATGGGAGAGGAATGGAAGAAATCGGGTCCATCAAGTTGGCACACCGGGTGGGACACGTTCATTTGAGAACGTCATGCTTGGATTCTTTGGCCCCTCTTTAGTTGGTCGCCTATGTTGAATCTTACATCTAAAAAAAAACATGTGATGAGATTTTTTGGAAATTTCTATCTTGAATCTATTTCCACCCTTTCTCATTTCAAAAGAAAAAATCTGATTTCTCTTTTCTTGGATTCATCTTTGAAAAACTTTGATCCTTTCCCCTCTAAACTTAATATCTCGTAGAAATGTTTGTAGCTATTGTTCATAAAGAGGAATGGATCACCTTTTTTCTTTGATGAAGCCCCATAAAGGTTTTCAAAAAAAAAATCAGTTTTCCCCTCTTTTGGATTCGAATTAGGGAAACTTTTGTTTCTTCCTTTTTGGACAATGGCTCGTGAAAATCGTTTGTAGCCAACGTTTGGATTGGGAGAGGTCATTCGCTCTCTTTGATAGGTCCATTAGAGATCTTTCAAGAAAAGCTTTCAAAAAAAAAGTCTAATCTCTAACTCTTCAAAAAAAATCAGTTTTCTCTCTTTTGGATTCGAATTAGGGAAACTTTAGTCTCTTCCTTTTCGGACAATGGCTCCCGGAAATCGTTTGTAGCCAACGTTTGGATTGGGAGAAGCTATTCGCTTTCTTTGATAGTGTTAGGGTTTTTGTAGATTGCAATTTGATGGATGCATAATCATTCTAGCATCATTTGATTCACACACATATACATTGATTTAAGAAATCTTGAAATGTTGTTTTATACATGCATTGGTTTTTAAGTCTTGAAGATGTATTGATTTATGCATGATTTGTTTTTAATCTTGGATGCATTTGTTTTTGAAAAGAGTTTTAGAAAATCAAGCTTGCCTATGAGTTTTAAATCTTTCAAAATGTTTTAGGCTTTTTATGGTTCATGTTTTTAAAACCCTTAGAATGTTTTAAAACATGTTTTTCAAGCTTGATTTAGTGGCCAAAAGTTTCCCCAAGAAAAACTTTGAAAATATAATTGTTTGGGATTTTTGGTCCCAGGGGGTCGACCAGCAGTGTGGCCGGTCGACCGGCCCAGGGGACCCGGTCGACCGGCCACACTGCAGGTCGACTGGGTCACAGTACACCAACGGATCTTTTTTTGACCGTTGTGTGTACCCGGTCGACTGGGCCATGTCATGGGGTCGACCGGGGTATAGCCGTTGGGCATTTTTTTCTATAAATATGAGTTCTTTCCTTTGCCAAAAGTTGGGAATTTTAAGGCCCTCCTTGAGGGGTTTTGAGGCATATCAAAGGGAAATGAACTAAGGGATGAAGGGGATCATTAGGAAAGCTAAAGCTTGGATTAATGAAGTTAAATCACCAAGTAGGCTCTACTTTCCTTAATCATATGTTTTCATGCTTTGTTTTATTTTTGGTAAATCATTTGTAGCATGATAAACTATGTTGTGTTGTATCCTTAACATGCTTTATGTTTTGAATTGATTTATTGTTTTGGATACATCACCATTGATTCAATCCAAGTAGTACTTTATCTTCGGTAAATCTAAGTAGATCATGTTAATGAAAGAACCTTTGAAATCATATGTAACATGATTCCTATACTTGGTTGAATCTATGGTTGTTGTTTTTCAACATAAGAAAATCACTTTCAAAACTATCTTATGTTTTGGATTCAACTTCTTTACAGATCATATGTTTTCATGTTTTGTTTTATCTTTGATAAATCTTTAGTAGCATGTTAACCTATGATGTGTTGTATCCTTAGCATGTTTTATATTTTGAATTAATCTATTGTTTTGGATGCATCACCATTGATTCAACCCAAGTAGTACTTTATCCTTGGTAAATCTAAGTAGATCATGTTAATGGAAACATCTTTGAAATTAGATGTAACATGATCCATATACTTGGTTGAATCTTTGGTTGTTGTTTTCCATCATAAGAAAATCTTTTTCAAATATATCTTATGTTTTGGATTCAACATGTTTACAAATCATATGTAACTTTGTTTTAAAGTTTCACAACTTGCTTTGCATTGATTGGTATATCATATTCAAGTTGTATTTATAATTACATATGATTTGTCCCCTAATTTCAATCAAATCTATTTTTATGTTTTGAGCTACATTGTTAATTTGATTGACATCCCTATGCAACACATGTTTAGAGCTAATTAATTTCATACAACTTGTGAATCTTTGATATCTTTAACAAGTTGTTACTTTTAACATGTGACTTGCATTCTTTCCTCAATTATAAATGTTTTTATGAGCTAAAACTTTCAAAGGCCTTAGGCATACAATTATGAGCTTTCATTTTCAAAATGATTGAGGACATCACACACACACATCATGTACTTTCATCTTTGCATTCATAGTGTGTGTGTGTGTATTAGATTTTCATTTTTATATCCGCCTAATTAAGAGGCATTGTAATGAGCTTAATTGAATCTCCATCATGTGTATTATAGACACTAACTTAGTGAGATAACCAACCTTGTGGTTGAAGAGGTTATTGCTTAGCCTATAAAAGCATAATGTATAGGTTGATGTTAAGCCTTGAAAAACATCATTGTAAAGGTTATTGCTTAGCCTTGAAAAGCATATTGTAAAGGTTATTGCTTAGCCTATTGAAAAGCAAAAATAGTGAAAATCCGGTGGGGTGTTGGATCACAAGCCGGTAGTGGATGTAGGCATTGAGGCCGAACCACTATAAATCCTTGTGTGATGGTGCTTGCTTTGTGGTGATTGTTTTTATTAAGCTTCCGCATTTTATTTGTAATCACCACTAATGACTAGTTTAAGTTAAAGAAGTTGAAATTGATCTAAATTGGTCATAATTGAAGCTCACCCTATTCACCCCCCCTCTAGGGTTCGGATCCCAGGACTTGTAGATAGGTCCATTAGAGATCTTTCAAGAAAAGTTTTCAGAAACAAAAAAAAAAAAAAAAAAACAACACTAAGGTTACACCAGTTGCGTTCTTTGACCAAAGTGGATCTACGAAAAGCCTTGTCCAGAGTGTGGAGACAGCTAGACTGTTCGAGTCAAGGGTCCTCCAAACGTGTTCAGTAAGTAATCCTACCCTTACCTGGGGGCTGATCTATCTACTAAGGTTTCATAAGACCGAATTGAAAACCTATGTGTTCCTTTAAAAAAAATTTCAAAAAAAATTAAAAAAAAATCGTCATTTTTGGGTTTACATCTCAGAAATCTTGGTTCCTTCCCTTTCGGACAAAAGCTCGCGGAAATTGTTAGGGATTTTGTAGATTGCAATTTGATGGATGCATTTCATTCTAGTATCATTTGATTTACACACTTATGCATTGTTTTAGAATTCTTGAAATCTTGTTTTATTCATGCATGGTTTTTAAGAGTTGTAAAAGTTTTGATTTATGCATGATTTATTTTTAAGTCTTGGATGCATTTGTTTTAGAAAAGAGTTTTATCAAATCAAGCTAGCCATTGGTTTTAAAGTTTTGAATCATTTTAGGCTTTGTGTGTTTCATGTTTTTAAACCCCTTAGAATGATTTAAAAGATGTATTCAAGCTTGATTTAATGGCCCATAAAGTTCCACAAAGAAAATCTTTGAAATATGCAAAGTTGGAATTTTTGGCCCCAGCAGTGTGGCCGGTCGACCGGCCCAGGGGTCCCGGTCGACTGGGAACACTGCAGGCAGAAAGTGGCCCTGATGCACCAACGGTCAGAAATTTGACCGTTATGTGTTGCCGGTCGACCGAGACCTGTTTGCAGGTGGACCGAGGACTAGCCGTTGGGCACTTTTTGCTATAAATATGAGTTCTTTCCTTTGCCAAAAGTTGAGAATTTTAAGGCCCTCCTTGAGGGGTTTTGAGGCAAATAGAAGGGAAATGAACTAAGGGATGAAGGGGGTCATTAGGAAAGCTAAAGCTTGGATTAATGAAGTTAAATCTCCAAGTAGGCTCTAATTTCCTTAATCATATGTTTTCATGCTTTGTTTTATTTTTGGTAAATCATTTGTAGCATGATAAACTATGTATGAAGTGTTGTGTCCTTAACATGTTTTATGTTTTGAGTTGATTTATTGTTTTGGATGCAACACCATTTGATTCAATCCAAGTAGTACTTGAATTGGTAAATCTAAGTAGATCATGTTAATGAAAACATCTTTGAAATTATATGTCACATGATCCATATACTTGGTTGAATCTATGGTTGTTGTTTTTCAACATAAGAAAATCACTTTCAAAACTATCTTATGTTTTGGATTCAACATCTTTTCATATCATATGTTTTCATGTTTTTGTTTTATCTTTGATAAATCTTTAGTAGCATGTTAACCTATGATGTGTTGTATCCTTAGCATGTTTTATATTTTGAATTGATCTATTGTTTTGGATGCATCACCATTGATTCAACCCAAGTAGTACTTTATCCTTGGTAAATCTAAGTAGATCATGTTAATGGAAACATCTTTGAAATTAGATGTAACATGATCCATATACTTGGTTGAATCTTTGGTTGTTGTTTTCCATCATAAGAAAATCTTTTTCAAATATATCTTATGTTTTGGATTCAACATGTTTACAAATCATATGTAACTTTGTTTTAAAGTTTCACAACTTGCCTTGCATTGATTGGTATATCATATTCAAGTTGTATTTATAATTACATATGATTTGTCCCCTTATTTCAATCAAATCTATTTTTACGTTTTGAGCTACATTGTTGATTTGATTGACATCCCTATGCATCACATGTTTAGAGCTAATTAATTTCATACAGCTTGTGAATCTTTGATATCATTAACAAGTTGTTACTTTTAACATGTGACTTGCATTCTTTCCTCAATCATAAATGTTTTTATGAGCTAAAACTTTCAAAAGCCTTAGGCATACTTTATGAGCTTTCATTTTCAAAATGATTGAGGACATCACACACACACATCATGAGCATACATCTTTGCATTCATTAAGTGTTTGTTTGAGTTAGTTTTACACTTCCATATCCGCCTATTTAAGAGGCAATGTAATGAGCTAAATAGAATCTCCATCAAGTGTATGTTAGACACTAATTTAGTGAGATAACCAACCTTTGGTTGAAGAGGTTATTGCTTAGCCTATAAAAGCGTAATGTATAGGTTGATGTTAAGCCTTGAAAAACATCATTGTAAAGGTTATTGCTTAGCCTTGAAAAGCATATTGTAAAGGTTATTGCTTAGCCTATTGAAAAGCATAAATAGTGGAAATCCGGTGGGGTGTTGGTTCACAAGCCGGTAGTGGATGTAGGCATTGAGGCCGAACCACTATAAATCCTTGTGTGATGGTGATTGCTTTGTGGTGATTCTTTTGTTAGCTTCCGCATCTTGTATGATTAATCATCACATGTGACTAGTTTGTTTTAAAGAAGTTAAAATTGGTTATAATTGGTCATAAATGAAGCTCACCCTATTCACCCCCCCCTCTAGGGTTCGAATCCCAGGACTTATAGAAATTACTTGTAGCTTGCGTTCGGATCGGAATACCAATTGCTCTCTTTTATGAATCCGATTTTGACCTTTCAAAAAATCTCATCTCGTGTCCATTCCAAGGATGCGATTTGCAACATTTGTGCCTAGCGGTGCTAGTACGCCCTTTCAGGTCTACTGTATTCGCAACCGACACATTTGTATTTCCAACCTTATATCATCTTACCTCGAGTGAGCATCGCTTCTCGGTAATTTGACTTAAGGTCCACAATTGTTCTAGCAGTCACTGGAATGCTCACTCTGAACCTCCTGTATTTGTGTTCAAAACAATTGTATCCTCTATGGCTTTTGCCTTCTTCACCTCGCTTGGACTGGGCCATGTTCCCTTGAGCGATTTGAAAAGACAAAACCATAGTTCTTTCCCATTTATGATCGCTATATTCTTATGATTACTAATGGACGTGGTCTTGTTTCAGAAGTTTTCCAAAACTAACAATGGCAGCTTCACTAACCATCACTTTCGATGAGAACAAGTACCAGCTCATGCTCCAGGAGAAGCAGAACAAGCACACTCGTAAGCGCCCTACTAGCTGCCAAAGCGTCACCTCCCTCGGCAAATCTCAAAACACCGGGTCGACCTCTACTCCCTGGACTACCATCTTCGGGTCGCTGGGATTGTTCCCACTTCCCGTAGAGTAAACCGCACCTGCTAAGAAGCAAAAGATCGCCCCGCAACGTGTCACTGCCATGACACCAAGGGCGATCACAAAGACGCCTGAAGCCCGTGGCAACCCCACGAAGCTTCAACCTGCAAAGAACCAGGTATACCCTAAGAATTGGTCCCCAAGACCTTCACCGAAACAAAGGAGGTCCCAAGCATCTGCAAAGCCAGCATACCTGGCCCCTCTCAAAGAAAACTGGTTCTATCCTCTTGCATATATGAAGGAGGAGAAACCAGTCTCTTGCTTGACAAAGAAGTCAACCCATCATGAGTCGGCTTGCTCCTACAAGTCAAAAATCAAATCATACATTACAAGGCCTCTGCAAGAACCTGCCAAGGCTTGCACTCCTGCAGTTCGACCCTTTATCTCAACAGGGGCCGAACTCGTAAGATTCAAAGCTTCGCTACGACAGTCGAAGGACCGAGTCCAAATCCTTTCTATGCCCAGCTTCAAAGAAGACAGGCTCGGCTGTTGCGCTCGAGGGAGTACATCCTTCATTGCTAAACCCTAGCCAGGGCTGACAGAAGCTCAAATTGCCCATCGCATACGTCGCCGCATGTCGTATCGACAAAAGAGACTTGAGAAGCAAAGGACCTAGCATCCTATCCTCCAAGTCTCCCAAAAATGGGTCGAAAAAGAAAGACTCGATCAAGTTGCTGCTGTCCATATCGTTGGCAAAACTAGAAGACGTCAAAAGTCAGCAACTAAACTTCATATCAGACGACTGATGACTCGCAGCGTCTCCCGGACACGAAGACATCAATCTGAAAGTCCACGAGGATCCTAACCCTAGAGGGGGGGGGTGAATAGGGTGAGCTACAATTGTGACCAATTTAGACCAATTTTAAATTCTTAATATAAACTAGTCAAATGTGATGATTAAACAATCAATATGCGGAAGCTAAACAAAACAATCACCACATAGCAATCACCACAACACAATATTTATAGTGGTTCGGCCAACGTGCCTACATCCACTACCGGCTTGTGCATCCAACACCCCACCGGATTTCCACTATTTATGCTTTTTCAAAGGCTAAGCAATAACCTATACAATGTTGTTTTTCTAGGCTCAACAACAACCTTACAATGTGCTTTTCTAGGCTAAGCAATAACCTTTACAAAATGCTTTTCTTAGGCTAAGCAATAACCCTACAAGATGCTTTTCAAAGGCTAAGCAATAACCTTACAAGATGCTTTTCAAAGGCTAAGCAATAACCTTTACAAAGTTGATTTCTCAAAGAAGGTGTCTTTCTAAAAGATCACTCTAAGAGATTACAATTTAAGCTCATATGAAATTGCCTCTTGAATAGGCTAATATGAAAGTTTAATACAAATTACAAACATACACTTAAAACAAGATAAAGTGTGTGCACAAGTGTATGAATGTGTTTCTTCAATCAATCTTAACAAAGAAGCTCTTAAATGAATGCATGATGCATTTTAAAATCAAAGCTTATAAAATGATGATTGAAGAGAAAACTAATCACATGTGAAATTCAAACAACTTTAATAAATGAACTAAACAAGTTGTATGAATGTAAAAGTCTAAGAAAGCATGTGAATTAGTTAAGAGAGTTTGCAAACTAATCTAATTTACCAAGGAAGATATTGAGTTTGCAAAACAACTCTTTATAGGCTTGAAATCATGCATAAATGAAAATACCAAGGATTTGAACATGCATGAATTTCATTTGAATGGAAATCAAAATAACTTAGAAGATGTACCTTTTAAAAACTCATGAGTTTGATTTCCAAATAGCCCTCTAGCCTTTCCAACTTCTTCCCCTTTCTTTGGCTCCAAAATGCTCTCAAAAGTTCATAGTTCAAGCCTTGAAAAAGGTTGGAAATGAATGGACTTTATAGCCAAAAAGTTGCCAACGGCTAGTTCTCGGTCGACCTAGACACAGGTCTCGGTCGACCGAGAAAGCACAACGGTCATATTTCTGACCGTTGGCCTGAAACAGTTCAAAAACTGTCCATTTGCCCTGCAGTGTTCTCGGTCGACCGAGACCCAGGTCTCGGTCGACCGGCGACACTGCCGGGACACCCCAAAAATTCCAACTTTTGCATTTTGAAGATTTTCTTTGTGGAATTTTGTGGGTCACTAAACCAAGCTTAAAAACATGTTTTAAAACATTTAAAAACATGAAACACACAAAGCCTAAAAAGATTCAAAGGTTTAAAACCAAAGGCTAGCTTGATTTGATAAAAACTCTTTTCAAGTGAACAAGCATACAAAAATGAATCTTTTTGTAATGAATGCATGCAAAGCTCAAACCTAAATACCTAACATGATTTTCCAAATATAATGCACAAGGAATTAGGTTTTCAAAAGAGTTTTGGGTTCTAAAACCAATGCATCCAAGTTTATGACCAAAACATGCATAAACCACAAAACTTTTCCAAATCTAAAAAACCAATGCATGTATAACACTAGATTTCAAGATATTTTAAATCAATGCATGTGTGTGAATTCAAATGATGCCAATATGCAAATGCATCCACCAAATTGCAAAAACAAAATACCTAACAATCTCCCCCTTTGCAATTTGATGGCAACTTACTCATCATTGAGATTACACACTCTGTCTTCAGCTCCCCCTCAGCTGGACAAGTCTTGAAATCTTCTTCTTGGATGCTCCTTCTCTTAGCTTGGGCTCTTGGGCTCTTTACTTCACTCTTCTTGATGCTTGGAGCTTGATCATTCTTCAAGCTTTCTTCTCATCTTCCTCTCTTTGGCCAAGCATCTTCTTTAGCTCCAAGCTTTCTTTCTTCTATTTGCTCTCCCCCTTTGACCATGCCTCTCTCTTCCTCTTGAGAACTAGAAGGCTTTCTCCCCCTTTGATGGATAGGAGATCTTCGAGTACTTGAACTCTCGAACTCTCTCCCCCTTTGAAGAGTAGGAGATCTTTAAGTCACACTTGAACTCTCTCTCCCCCTTTGACATTAAATTGCAAAGGTACCTACACACATGAGACAAGAAGAATACCTTGAGTAGCACCTGTTAACAAATGAAATCGAAAATGAAATTCATAACAGGCTATCATGTATGTAAGTTAACTCTAAGGGCTCAAAGGCAATCCAAGGGTGAATTTGATCAAAACTAATACTTCCTATGAAGATTTACACTCCCCCTCAATCCATTCTCTTCTTTTGTCAAGCTTTTGACAAGATATTACTATTAGATTCAAGAAGTAGATGGTTTAACCAAGTGAGGGTTAACTTCAAGGAAAGGATTAGATTCATTTAACTATTGAGCACAATATGATCAATTTACCAAAAGAGAGCTAGGACAAAAGAGAGAAGCAATCATGGATATCAATTGAAACAAACATATCAATTGAGATTAAAGGATATGACTATTAACATAATCACTCTAAAATGGATTCAAGAATGTTACTTATTAGGAAAAATCCAAATTAGAGCTATCCATGATATGGGGTTTACTCAAACATAGCATCAATCAATATTACTTATGAAAATCATATGCTATGTAAGTTTTGAAAATCATTTCATTCAAACAATAAATATGACTATTAATGTGCAAGAAAGAGTGAAATGAAATTCAATCATGAAGCCAACCTCAAATAATAACCAACCAATATTATTAACACATAAACATGGTGGTCATGAGATTTACCTATGAGAGCAAAAAGAGGTGGCAATCATGAGCATTATGATGCTAATGGTGTGTGACGTGGAACAATTATATAACTATGAAGATTAGTCCAAAGCACACAAGGTCTATCACATACACAAGATAAGATATCAATTGGATATGAAATCAATGGAACATTATACCAAATGAAACCAATTGAATATGATAACATGAGTAAAAGCAAGGATGTGATAAACTACCATCAAGCATCATAAATGCATATTCATCACTTTTAATGATATTCCTGAAGAGCATAGTGATGAACAAGGCAAATTGCAATGCAAAAGGATAAAGCTTTGTAATGCATGCAATTTCCAAAGTGTCTAGATCATATGAATTCAACACTAAGATATCCATCAACCAACATAAATGTAAGGAATGGATTTCAAAGAGATTCATATGATTAAGAACACTACTTATGAAGTTGAAACATGTATAAGGATGATATCACATAGAGAAAATACATGAATCAACATCATAACCATCCATAAAGATATGACTAGTGAGCATAGAGGATGGATTTGGGTTCTAGTATGGTTTCTACAAAAATTACAAGTTCACAACCATACATGGAACCAATAGTCATTTGCATATGAAAAGAATGTAAACACATAAGCTAGAGATGCAAACAACATACATTTCCATTTCTAAAGATAATGAAACCAAAAGAAAAAGGAAATGAGAACATGGAACATGCTTAGATGAATATAACTAAAGAGGTTATAGAGCATTTCCATTCAAACAATCTTCAAATCAACAAAATCCTACAATGAGCATAAAAGGAATGATTTTGAAGATCAATTTTCAACTTTGTATTTTAGAAGATATAACTTAATTGAAACAAATACAAGTTGATTTTTCAAAACAATTTTCCATATAAAAGTTTAACTTATAAAACCATGGAAAATCCAATTGATTATGAAGAATCTAGCTATGAAAGCTTTTGAAATCACAATCAATTAATCATGTAGAAATGCAATGCAAAACATAAAACTAAATGCAAGCAAAAAGCAAATCAAACATGATGAGATTATAATCAAGAGATTTTGAAAACCATGACATGTAACTAGAATGGTGCATGAAGACAAAATCAAATGATCATAAAGAAGCAATGCATTTTATGAAATATAACTAAAAGAAAACAAAATGCAAATGCAATCATGACCAACAAAAGGTTTAACTTAAAAAGAATAGGTTGGTCAATGAAAGTTCAAGACCCTAAGGTTTGTCTAAGTAGATAACTTTGGGAATCCACCTAAGGTCTTGGGAGGGTTGAACTTTGAGGTCTATTTTGGAATCCTCACCAACTAAAGGAGATTTTACTTGATAAATTTTCAACTTAAACTTATCACCATGATATTTAGATTTTACTAAATTTGGCTTAGAATGGTGATTAGTCTTTTGATGTTGGTGGGTTTGCTTCTTAGGGGATTGATTTGTTTTTCTTTTCTTCTTATTTTCTCCCTTTCTTTGACTTTTGAAATTTAGATTTAACTTAGTAATTTTCTTCAAAAGTGCTTTCATGTTTTGACTTAAGGGAGGTAGGTTAAGAAGCTTTTTGTTAATAGATTCTTTTAAACTTGATTTGACTTGTTTAACCTTTTTAGAATCTATTTTTGGAGACTCCTTGTTAATTGGTTTAACTTGTTTAAGCTTTATGGAGTCTTCCTTTGTTTTTAGTGTCTTACCCTTCAAGTTTGATTTTACTTTCTTGAGTTCAAAGATGGGTTTAGACACATAGCTTCTTTTCCTTAGTTTGCACTCAAATGTAAAATGCCCTTCAATGCCACAATAATTACATTTTGATTTGGGCAAGGGAGGAAGAGTGCTAGAGAAAGAGGACTCACCTTTCACAAAAGTGTTGGTGAATTTAGGGTCATGAGACATATTCCTATTGAATCCAATACCCGTCCTATCTCCATGAGGTTTACCCATTTTAAATAATTTTTCAAGTCTATCTTCACTTTGGGTAACCTTGCACTCATACTTTTGTTTATAGTTTTCAAGTTGAGTGACTTTGGTTATAAGGATTGAATTTTCATGTTTGACTTTTGAAAGTTCATTTTCAATTTCCTTATAATTGCTTAGCTCTTCATAGGCAAGTTTTAACTTAGAATTAAGCTCATTAACAACATTAGATCCAAGTTCTAAAGTTTTTGAATTACTTTGTGCATTAGACAAATTTTCATTTGAAATTGTCAACTTGGATTTTAAATAGTTAATGTTTTCATCTTGTCTTTTAATTGTATCTCTTAGGTTACAATTTTCCTTTTTAAGCTCATCACAATTTATCTTAGTCTTATTTAATTCATCTTGAGCATTTGATAAATTTTCCTTAGAGATAGACAATTTAGATTCAAGATTGTTAAAGTCTTTATCTTGCCTTTGTAATTGATCTCTTAGTTTTAGATTTTCCTTATTGACATTTTCATAACCCATCTTTAATTCTTTTAGTTCATCTTGAATGTTGGATAGGTTATTTAAAGAGATCATGAACTTAGAGTCTAGACATTTTATAACTTCTTCTTTCTCTCTAAGTTCATCTTTTGAAGAGGCTAGCTCTTTGTTTAGTCTATTTGATTCTTCTTTTAGACTTTTATTTCTCTTATCAAGCTTTGAAGATAATGTATATAATTCATTATAGGCTTGTTGAAGATCATCTTCATCATAATCATTTTCTTCCTCTTTATTTAATTCACATTGAGATTCTTTTAATTGATGGTTTGAATCTCTAATAGAGGGAAGAGTGAGAGGTCTAGAAGAATCTACAAAGTCTAGGCTAGTGGAGTCCATTCTAATGATTTTCAAATAAGCACAACTCTAGGGTTTTAACTCTAGGTTTTTACACCTAATCAAGAGTTCCAAACACTTGATCCTAAGGGATTAGAGAACTTGGCTCTGATACCAATTGAAAGTCCACGAGGATCCTAACCCTAGAGGGGGGGGGTGAATAGGGTGAGCTACAATTGTGACCAATTTAGACCAATTTTAAATTCTTAATATAAACTAGTCAAATGTGATGATTAAACAATCAATATGCGGAAGCTAAACAAAACAATCACCACATAGCAATCACCACAACACAATATTTATAGTGGTTCGGCCAACGTGCCTACATCCACTACCGGCTTGTGCATCCAACACCCCACCGGATTTCCACTATTTATGCTTTTTCAAAGGCTAAGCAATAACCTATACAATGTTGTTTTTCTAGGCTCAACAACAACCTTACAATGTGCTTTTCTAGGCTAAGCAATAACCTTTACAAAATGCTTTTCTTAGGCTAAGCAATAACCCTACAAGATGCTTTTCAAAGGCTAAGCAATAACCTTACAAGATGCTTTTCAAAGGCTAAGCAATAACCTTTACAAAGTTGATTTCTCAAAGAAGGTGTCTTTCTAAAAGATCACTCTAAGAGATTACAATTTAAGCTCATATGAAATTGCCTCTTGAATAGGCTAATATGAAAGTTTAATACAAATTACAAACATACACTTAAAACAAGATAAAGTGTGTGCACAAGTGTATGAATGTGTTTCTTCAATCAATCTTAACAAAGAAGCTCTTAAATGAATGCATGATGCATTTTAAAATCAAAGCTTATAAAATGATGATTGAAGAGAAAACTAATCACATGTGAAATTCAAACAACTTTAATAAATGAACTAAACAAGTTGTATGAATGTAAAAGTCTAAGAAAGCATGTGAATTAGTTAAGAGAGTTTGCAAACTAATCTAATTTACCAAGGAAGATATTGAGTTTGCAAAACAACTCTTTATAGGCTTGAAATCATGCATAAATGAAAATACCAAGGATTTGAACATGCATGAATTTCATTTGAATGGAAATCAAAATAACTTAGAAGATGTACCTTTTAAAAACTCATGAGTTTGATTTCCAAATAGCCCTCTAGCCTTTCCAACTTCTTCCCCTTTCTTTGGCTCCAAAATGCTCTCAAAAGTTCATAGTTCAAGCCTTGAAAAAGGTTGGAAATGAATGGACTTTATAGCCAAAAAGTTGCCAACGGCTAGTTCTCGGTCGACCTAGACACAGGTCTCGGTCGACCGAGAAAGCACAACGGTCATATTTCTGACCGTTGGCCTGAAACAGTTCAAAAACTGTCCATTTGCCCTGCAGTGTTCTCGGTCGACCGAGACCCAGGTCTCGGTCGACCGGCGACACTGCCGGGACACCCCAAAAATTCCAACTTTTGCATTTTGAAGATTTTCTTTGTGGAATTTTGTGGGTCACTAAACCAAGCTTAAAAACATGTTTTAAAACATTTAAAAACATGAAACACACAAAGCCTAAAAAGATTCAAAGGTTTAAAACCAAAGGCTAGCTTGATTTGATAAAAACTCTTTTCAAGTGAACAAGCATACAAAAATGAATCTTTTTGTAATGAATGCATGCAAAGCTCAAACCTAAATACCTAACATGATTTTCCAAATATAATGCACAAGGAATTAGGTTTTCAAAAGAGTTTTGGGTTCTAAAACCAATGCATCCAAGTTTATGACCAAAACATGCATAAACCACAAAACTTTTCCAAATCTAAAAAACCAATGCATGTATAACACTAGATTTCAAGATATTTTAAATCAATGCATGTGTGTGAATTCAAATGATGCCAATATGCAAATGCATCCACCAAATTGCAAAAACAAAATACCTAACACAATCTTTTACTCCTTCAAACCAAGGACAATGGAGTAATCCTTCCTCAAGCTCTTCAAGAATGAGCCCCAGCTCAGTCACCAGAACGATCTCTTCGTTCGAATCACGGGGGATGAACGTCTTGGCTACAAACTCTGAGCCACCTCGCAATCCACCTCCTGATGAAACGACCGCACGCATCCAGCAATTGGAGCAAGGTCAACAGAGGATTGAGGCTCTAATGGAAAATCTTCTTCTCGCTTTTCAACGTCAAGAAAACAACCAACCTCCTCCAGATAACGAGGAAAATGCAGAAAATAATGAGTCACGCTCCCTTACAAAAAAGGACGTTGACGATATCCTCGCCAAAGAAAGGGAAGAGGATACACTGAAGGAGCATGGGATCAAGCCACCATATCCCTTATGGATGGACTCGGTCTCGTTCCCTACAAAATTCAAACAACCTACTCTCCAAACATATACGGGGATGGGATCAGCCAGACAGCACGTCATCCACTTCAAGATCATGACGGGAGTTATCGCAGATCAAGATGCCCTCAAGATCCATCTCTTTGCAAGTACCCTAAAAGGTACAGCCTTCGATTGGTACTCCACTTTGCCAGAGAACTCCATCAGAAATTGGGCCATGCTAGAGACACGCTTCCTAACTCACTTCAATAGTGAGGATCACCCTGTTACTATGGCATAGCTCTGCAGCCTAAAACATGGAGAGAATGAGTCAACATACGATTTCATTCATAAGTGGTAGGCGATGGCATACAAATGCTCCGATGTGTTACCACAAGCGTCGCTGGTCGACATCTGCCGTAACAACATGAGAGCAAGGATCCGCTCCATGATTATCGGCAACAAATCAAAGAACATGGGAGAACTCCTAGAAGCTTCCATGGAGGTTGAAACGGTGATCCAAGACCTCAACAGTCAGCAGTCATCAAAGAAAGAGCCGACTACCATTATGACCTTAAAGCCAAAGAAAAAGGAGGTTCTTAATGTGCAAACCAAGTCAGCTCCTCAGCAGCCAAAGAAAGCTGAAAATAAAGCTGCAAGTAAGAAACCCGAACTCTCTGATGCCTTCAGAGAATGAGTAGAGAAAAAATACCCGTTCGATGAAGATCTTGAAGAAATTTTCGAGGCTCTCATAGCAAATGGTAAACTCACCTTACCTGATCCCAAAAGACCGGGAGATGTTGGCAAAACCAATGATCCTCGGTATTGTCCATACCATCAGATGATCTCGCATCCTCTCAATCAATGCTTCATTGTGAGAGAGAAGATCAACGAGATGTGGAAAAATGGTGTCATCACCTTTGACAAAAACTATGGGTCTGCCTCTGTCAACATGGTGGCATATGGACAAACTTCCAAGTCACCAAAAGAGAAAATCACCACTTCCTTCAAGGTGATAAAATTGACTCAAGCGTCCCAAGAGTTGGTTCCTTATCCAACACCAGACGGACAACCTATATGGGTACATCCCGATCTCCTGGAAGATGAAGATTGGGAGATCGTCAAAACAAAGCCTACCGCTCAACAGCAAAGGCAAGCCAAGAGACAACT
Source organism: Cinnamomum chago (assembly GCA_038049695.1). Lineage (NCBI taxonomy): Eukaryota > Viridiplantae > Streptophyta > Magnoliopsida > Laurales > Lauraceae > Cinnamomum > Cinnamomum chago. The sequence continues at coordinate 44,108,920 of CP142455.1, read as the reverse complement.
CCACAAGCTCAAACGGCGGGAGAAAGCTCAACCAAAGCAAGAAGTCCCTGAAAAGGCAGAGACTTCTTCCACTGCTTCGTTGGGGGCAACGGAAGAATCCAAGGCTTCAAAGCTGGTAAGAAAATTCACCCTTGGTGATTTCATGCCACCTCAATTCAGAAATGAAACTGTGTAAGGGTCATCATACTCTTGCAATTCGGTAATTGGATTCTCCATGGATGGATACGAATCCAGTGACACCGCCAGTGACACCGACGAGTGGGAGGAATCCCTTGAAACAGGAGAATACCTCTCCGACGAAGAATGGATTCCCGAATCTCATCTTATGCTGTTAATCTGGTATAACCCATATCAGTAACAAGGATCCTGGTCTGATGATGAAGAAGACCAAGAGGTTGTTCAAGAAGATGTTGTTGACCCAGCACCCTTAAATGCTCCAGTGGAACTCAATCGTGTTGAACCACAAGGGGCAGACGAAGAAGAAGATTTGGCTCCCATGCCTGATTTTGAAAGTATGCGAGGATCTTGCAGTGCCTTGCCTTAGAACAAGAGCAAGATCTTCGCGATCAAAATCCAGAGCCTGAAGTCCCTGGAAATCAATAGGTACCTCCTCCCTCAACTCCTGAAAATGGAGAAAACTGCAAGATAAATGATCTTCTCACATCCGATGATGAGCCCGACTCCCAACAATCCACTCTGGGGGGATCTCCTATCAGGGCAACCTGCAATGCGATAGTTCAGGATGATAATGCCTCTGAAGTATCATCTGCCGAAGACACGTACTCTCCGGTTACACCTGATAGTATATCTTCCGGAGCTACATTTTCTCAGGTGACTTCCACTGAGATAACTGTTGGAAGTAGGTAGCCTCGTGGATAGATTTTCAAAACTTTTTGACCCAGTTGACTCAGGGATCAAGTATCCAGAAGGCCATAAACCATATCCAGGATGCAATCCTTCTTTCTCATCAATCATGTACAACAATATAACCTATCTAGAAGATAGAAATCAGCAACTACATGCAACAAAATAATCTACAACAAGTAAAGAAGCAGATTATACTTTTGGAGCTCGGTAGTGCTCTAATCGAGGAGAAGACAACCAACTAGAACAAGAACTCTTCTTGAAGCAATTAGAGATCTCCAAGACCTTGTTGTCTTCCATGCTTTGACCCTGTATAAGATCTCTTTTCTCAAGAAGATGGGTGGGATCTCCAAGAGAAAACCCTACTAAACATTCCAAGGAACTAGAAGAGAACTAGAAGAGAGAGAAGAGGAGAAAATTGTGCAACACTTGCACAAATAAAGAGAGCTGGGCGTGAATCAATGTGTAGAACGTCCAAAGGTGTTTATTCCCTTATTTATAGCCCTCATGACTCCTCTTTTAACTCTCTTACTAATTTGTATTAGAAGTCACACTTCCACACAAATTAGTAGCTTACTATTACCACTAATAGAAGTCCCACTTCAAATAGAAATAATAACTTTCTAATTCCTTCCTTTTAGAGCTCAAGTAAGATTAGTAACTTTCTAATAACTTGGGCTAGCGTGGGGAACACTAGGGATTCCTTAGAAAGCCGACTCTAACAGGGACTCGCGACCCCACTTCTCATGTGCAATCCGGGTCCACAGTTGATTGCAAATAACACCACTATATAAATGCAATTCCACTCCAGCCTTAGGAATAAATTACAATGAAGACCCTAAACTTCCAAATTACCACAAGTATGCCCCTCTATCATTATCCATGGATCAATTGGAATAAATCTGTCCCAACCAATCTTAGATCCACATCTTATTATCCTTGAGCCCCAATTAATCACAGTGATCATCAGTACCATCTAATTAACTCTTAATCGAGATGGGTGCGCACTTACTAATGATAAATCCATTAATTGGCAGAAGGGGATAATATAGATAGATTCCATCTTGATCATTGTATGTTCCCACAGTCCTACTACCACATACCCAAGAAACCGAGGTGTTGACTTACAGTTAGCCTCACTCATTGGTGACTCAAAGCAAATGAATAGATAGAAACTTGAGTTCTTCAATGTCTCAGGATTGAGAGCCTATTGCTAGGGAATTATGGGAGCAGTCCTTAAATCGAGACAGTATTTCATAAGGTGCTTCTCATGGTCATTCAATACATCCAATGTACCAGCACCGTGATCCAGTATCTTCCATTCTAATGATCTAGACAAATCACACTATCTCATAGTGATCAAAATGCTGCAACCTTATCAGATGAGATGCCCAGTCTCATCACTGGTTGTGAAGATATTTTAGGTATAAGATTTGTGACACATGTCTCCCGTATATGGATCTCATCCATAGACATATATCACATCTAATATACTAATGGGATCCGGTTCATCTCATGAACCATTATGTCATATGTATTGGTCATGTTCATTAAGTAATAAACACCGTTCATCTCATGAAAGGAAAGCATGATTTTATTGATAAATAAAGAAATTAATCAATTTATTACATCAATTGATGGATTGATACCACACAATCTAATAATAACACCTTCTCAGCCTTCGTCCCCTGAAATTGTGACATCACAACTCACTGCTCTTCCGCCCGATCATCTTGAAGAAACTTCAGCTGTTGAAGACCTAGTCAATTGGTCCCAGATACCTGACCTCATAGGAGATGTCTAGACCGAAAAATTACTCAATGAAGGAGAAAAGTTGCTGGATGCTGTTCAGGACTTATTCCCTGAAAATGCTCCATGTAACGCAATCACTGACGATGGTGACTCTGCTGCAGACACATCTTCAGCAAATGAGAAGGATCAACCCTTGGATCCCAAGGACGATCTTCCGAATGAAGACCCTTCTCAAGAAGCTCTTGAAGTTGGTAGAGGTACCCGTTCTGGCCGGGATTACCACAAAAATTACTACCAATCTTCTTCTTCTTATGTAAGTCAATTGGGAAAAGATGTTGCAAACGCCCCAAGTGGCAACAACAATGAACATGCAGGCCCGAAGTAGGCTTTCAAGTACGACTTGATTGAGCATTTCAAACACATACCTGCACGACTACACAACCTTGACTTATTACGAATGTCTCCACAAACTCGTGATAGTCTCATTTCAGAACTGCAAAGGCTGAATGCGGATGTCGACAAATATGCCCCACAAGTCCTACAAATTGAAATGGACAATAGGGTCAAAAAATCAAATACTTCCTCAAAGGGAGAAAAGAAGAAAACTGAGGGATCAGGCATCGAATGCCTCTCAGTCCAAAAAGCAGCAAGTGCAACCATCGCCTTCGGTAAAGATGACCTCCTGCTAGGTGAGAGACAAAGCACAACCGACCCCTGTACTTCACAGGATACATCAAAGAAATGCCGATACACAGAGTCCAGATCAACCCAGGTTCTGCACTCAATCTCATCTCTACTTCAGCACTTGAAGAGCTGGGCATCCCACCTAGCAAGCTGAGTCACACGTCTATATCCTTCTTTCGGTACGATGGGAGTGCTCAAAGGCCTATCAGCAAAATCAGGTTCAAGTTGCAAATCGGTGATCTTATCTCTGAAGTCACTGTGTATGCAATAAGGACCCCCTCATGCTACAACATCCTTCTTGGAAGCCCTAGATACACGAGAATGGTGTCGTCCTTTCAACTTTACATCAATGCATCAAGTTCGTTGGCAACGACGGCTCAATACATCGAGTGTTTGCAGACAAAAAGCCCTTCAAAGGAAAAAAAGTTCATTTTGCAGATGCTCAGATGTACAAAGATGAAAAAGAAGAAAAGGAGGAAGAAACAACACCCTTTATCGAAAATCTCCAGAAAGATAAAGGCAAAACTCCTCAGCAATCATCGAAAGAAAACAAACCTCCCGGTAAATCCGAAGAGAGAGATCCATCTCCTTTCGTTGTCTCCCTTAAATATTCAAAGCCTTCGGTAATAACGACCAAAGCAAAAAAGACAAAGCAAAAGTCTGGGGGCAAGCTTGTTGTCTCCTTCGTGTCTATCATGCAAGACATCGATTCAGAGTCAGAGTCAGAAGACAACACATCGTCAAGCCAAGCTGACACTCAACAAGTTCAGCCTGCTCTACCTCTAATAGAGACACCTGCTGACGTAGAAGATCCTACATCTGCTTCCTTCGTTATTTCGGCAACTTCAGCCGAAGAGAAGTCAATCTTCTTCCACATATCAGAAGCTTCTGTGAGGTCCCACCCTTGGTGGGCCCTCTAAGGGCTAATTTATAGTCTAATTTATCCTAATATATGTTAATTATTGCTTAAATATGTTAATCTTCGCTAATCTTCACTAATCTTTGCTAATTACTACTAATTATTGCTAATTATGGTTAATCTGGGTTAATTACTTATTTATTTGGGCTAATTAGGGGCTTAGTAGAGTAACTAGTTAGTTTTCCTAAGTTTTTGGTTGGACTAGGTTAGTTTGGGTTGATTTCTAATCAATTGGGTTTTTTGTGTTAGACCTAGGCTTTTGGTGTTAATTAGGCTCTTAGTTAGATTAATTAAGTGACTAAGTGGGTTTAGTAGTGCTAAGAAAGGTGCTCTCTCTCTCTTCTAGAATGTTCCTAACCAAAAGACCAAACTCACCTTAAACCCTAATCTCAATTCCACTAAACCCTAGGGCTAAACTAGTAACTAACCATCCCTCCTATCTATATAAAACATCTCTTAAACCCAATTGCAATAAAACCCTAATCCCAGCAGCCCCCTTCCCAAGATAACTCCCAACTCTCTCTTCCCAAGAAAACAGCCCCAGCCCATTACTGTTCCTCCCAACTACCTTCATTCCCTCTCATACGATTGAACAGTGCAACCAGCTACTGTTGCTGGAAATCCCATTTTGAAGACCTTGCTACAGCTGATTCACCACCATCTTCTTCTTCCTTCATTGTTCTTCTGCTGGAATCCCACCCCTGGAGCCATTACTGTTACTGTGTTGCTGCTGGAGCTTCCATCTTGTTGCTGGGACATCTTCCAGTGGTAGTGCTACAGCCATCTTCATCTTCGTTCCCTCTTCATTTCTCTTGCTGTCACCACTGCTGGAACCTATTGAAGTTGCTGCTGTGTCATCATCTGCTTCTACATCCTCATTTCAGCCCTGCTGCAGTGCTGTTACTCTGCTGAAAATCCCCTGGAGACTACTGCTGTGGCATTTTTCCATCTTCTCTCTCTCTCTCTGCTGGAATCTCAGTCTTGGGAGCTACTACTGCTGTAATTCTCCTTCTTCTTCATCAATCCCTGCTGTGCTGGAATCCCATCCGAGAAGACCCCTGCAACAGCCACTTTCCTTCATCATTTCCCTCTTTTCCCCCTTTCATTTCCCTCTTTCCAGCAGCCATTAATGTGCTGGGATCTTTTCCAGTAGCTGTAGTTGTGCTCTTCTACTTCATCTTCCTCTTCTTTTCTTATTCCTAAAGCCACTGCTACTGCTGGGTTACATCTCCATCCTCCCTGTTGAGCTGGAATTCTCACCTGAGAAACTGCTGTGTGCTGGAAACAACCTTTGAGAACTATTGCTGCTGTATTCTTCTTCTTCTCCTTCATATCACCTGAGAGTGGGAAGCCTCCCAGCTACTGCTACACTCTGCCATAGCTGCTGCTGCTCAGCTGGTTCACCTTCTTCTTCTTCTTGCTCTGTTCTGCTGGAATTTTGGGTTCTTTCCCTCTTCAAGCTATTTCTCTTTGCAACCCACTTCACAAGAGGCAAGTGCATCATACTAATAACTTAGGGTGTATGATTTATTTCATGATTCAGTGGTTTTTAATTCACAAATATGTTCTGTTTAGTGTTAGTTTACATTTGAGCTTTGTCTTGTGTTTGAATGGAAAGGTCACTGATGGATGGGGGTTTTCACCCCCCATTTGGAAGATCAGTGGGCCATAAGGTAGTTTAATGGATGGTTAATGAGTTGGTTTATTGTTTGGAGAAGTTTTGGTTGGGATTGGAAGAGATTGGAAGTAGTTTGGGTGGAAATGGAGCCAAAACAGAGTGACTGCAGAAACTGGGTTTTGTCCCAGTTTCGTGTAACCGGTTAACCGGACTTTGCAGGCCGGTTAACCGGCCACACTGAAATTACAGAAATGGCAGCTCCCAGTTATTTCTTCTGCAGGAAGTGCTGCAGTGCAGCCGGTTAACCGGACTATGCAGGCCGGTTAACCGGCCACACTGAGATTTCTTGGAAAACTGGCCCTTAGCCATTTCTTGCACAAATTTCATTTCAAATAGTCGGGTTGACCTGGTCTCGCACCGGTTGACCCGATTCACGCTGTTTGTGCAGGAAGTGACTGAAAGTTGGTTCTTCAATCAAAACACAGACTCCTTACACCCAAATGGACTTGATACTTAAGATTTACTTTAGATAATGTTTAAAGCTGGATCATCAAATCTTTCTAAGGTGTTCAGAGTATGCGATCAATCATCCAGGCCAGGTTGTTTGACCGGATACGCTGTAAGCCTATAGAAATGAATTGAGTTGTCCAGGAAGCCTGATTTAGATTAGCCAGTGCACTCGGTTGATCTTCCAGGCCAGGAAATCAACCGAGCTCACAACCCGTCAGGTTCACCTGGATAACCTTGATTATCCAGTTTTCAACATTTAGTAGATGTGATCAGTTGTGGGGCCCATTGACCATCCAAATGAGTATTTATCAGTGTCCTAAGCCCGAGTCAACGGTGTGGCTCAACCTTGGCTCGCGAGGACCACTGTTTAGTGTTTTGGTTGATAATCTAAGATGATTCGACCTCTAAGAGTTGTCAACGATGCCCTTAACTAACTAAGCACCAAATACATTATTTTACGGCATTAATGACATCATTTAGAGATCGAATTACCGGAGATAGACCCGAACCTAAAGTGGCCCATTTACCTAGGATTGGACCGTTGCTTTTCCCGTTGATTCTCTGATTGAAGTTTATACTTCAATGTTATTTTACTCTGTCTTTCTTAGATCTTAAAATAGCTGTTTACTATTAATTAAACATAAATGGAAGACCTGAACCTAGGGTATCTAGAGGTGACCCGATGATGTGATTTCGGAGATCATTGACCCGTGTCTGTGTCTAGGCGGGCCCTTACTGGGCCTAGGTGTGGTGATGTGAACCCTTTAGTTGAAGAGGTAGTTTCTATTGGACTGTTTGGGTATTATGGATCGAAATGGAATGGTTTATCATTATAAGTGGACTGGTTGCCTCGTATGGATAGTTTAGACCAGGCCATGTACTGTTGGGCCTTGGTATGGATCCAACGAGTGGGCCTGGGTCTTGAATGAGATCCAGAGTTTGTATTGAGATGTGTGGACTTTATAGAGGTTATTGTTAGGACCTTGTTCACGCAAGGCAAAGCCTAGACAGACACAGACCTTAGAGTTATTCTTGAGTCGGCATGAACATTCACTCGGTTGATTTAAGCTCAGCCGGTGGACTGATCATCCTCGGTAGGAGCTAGTTGAGTATTGGGGAGCTATCATGATGAGCTGTGTGGTTAAGACGGCAAGGTGTCATGCCGTGCCGATCTGGAGTGATGAGATGATGAGTTGATGAGTGATATTCGGGATTAGTTATTCCCTGGTTAGATTCCCCACCGCGACTGTGTTCAGTATGGGAGGGCCGCGGCATAATATCCCGCGGTATTCCAGCTCGTGTGAATGTGCCACCTTGTGTAGTAGTTTAGTTGATTTCTTTTATACTGGTTCCTTATGATTTAAATGCACGATTGCCTAGTTCTCTTTCCTTGTTATTCATTTAAATTATGTACCTGTCTTTAATTCCTTTGATATATATATGCTATGTTAGTAGTATGCTGTATCTTGCCAGATCGTTTAGATCTGACCCATTCTATGGTGCTTAGGCCTTGACCCAGAGATTCCCGACGACGCTTTAGCCCTCGTGGAGGCACCTGTAGCCGGAGAGTACGCATGGGGCCCGGCCGACACGGATGTCGAGCCGGAGGGCGAGGAGTTTATACAGGGATATTGAGTGACTTTGTTATTTCGGGTTTTGAGTGAAACTTGTTGTGAGGAGGGTAGAAAGATCAAATGTATTAACTTTAAATTTACATTGACTCATTTTAATTAGACCACTGTTCTGCTTTCTTTATTATATATGATACCTATTGCTTCCGCTCAAATTAAATGTTATGCTTCCGCAAGTTTTAACCATTGTATATTATTTGGTCAAAAAGTTTTAAATTGGACCTCACTGCGGCCTACGATCTTGGAAGTTCTCGGATTTTCCGGGAAGTAGCGCGCCAATTCCGGGTGATCGAACGAGTTTATCGGTATCCGGAATTGGGGCGTTACATTTTATGGTATCAGAGCGAGCTGGTCTCTAGGAAATAAAGCACACTAGAAACCATAGGACGTAGTGAGGATTCGAGTAACGGGATACGTGTGAGGACGGTGGATTGGGTAGAGTCAGTATAGTTTTAGGTCTTGGATTTAAATTGACACAAGTTCTTTTTCATGACAGATGTCTGGAGGCGGTGCACCACGAGAGACGATAGCTATCGACGAGCTGACCGCCCATGAGCGCCGTTTCGAGAGATTTCTCCAGGCTTTCCTTGCTTCTCAGGAGGCCCAGACCGCAGCTCACCAGAGGCAGACAGAGGATTTTGCGCAGTTTCAGGCGCAGGTCCTGGATGTTATTGATAAGGTGGCTCCGCCAGCCCCCGGGGATGTGCCGGTTCGGGGGGCAGACCCGAACCTTATCTTTGAGAGGTTCCTCAAGAGAGGACCACCTGAGTTCACCGGAGCAGAGGATCCACTCGTAGCTGACGACTGGATAGTGCGCATGGAGAAGATTTTCAGAGTCTTCGAGTGTACTGGGCGACAGAGGGTTCAGCTGGCAGCATATATGTTCCGAGGAGTAGCAGAGGACTGGTGGAGAGTCACCCAGAGGCCCTACGAGGAGATCGGGGACGAGGTAGCATGGACTGCCTTCAAGACCGATTTCCTCCGGAAGTTCATCCCCACCCACGTGAGAGAGCGTAAGCTCCGAGAGTTCCAGACTCTTGTCCAGGGCAGCATGACCGTCTCTCAGTATGAGGTCCGGTTTACTCAGCTATCCCGGTTTGCAGAGGCGCTGCTTACATCAGAGGCAGAGAGAGTTCGGCGGTTCGTCGACGGCCTCAGCGAGGAGATTCAGATCGCCATGACCTGCATGGAGCTGCCCACCTATGAGGAGGCAGAGGCAGCAGGCAACGTCGTTGAAGGTACCCTTTCTGTTTGTGATCACCCTGCTAGAGTGTTGTTAGATCCAGGCGCGACACATTCGTTTGTGTCGTCTGCTTTTGCTTTGATTCTTGGTGGAGTAGGTGAGGCTATGCCCTGCACCTTAGTTGTGTCCACTCCGATGGGCAGGAGTGTGATGTGTCAGACTTACCACCCCAGATGCCGAGTGCAGATCGGGGAGTGCATTTTGCTTGCAGATCTGATCGTGCTACCCATGCATGACTTCGACGTCATTTTGGGGATGGACTGGTTGGCCAGATACCGAGCAGTGATGGATTGTTTTCGGAAGACAGTCAGACTCTCCGTCGAAGGTTCAGACGACACGATCGAGTTTGTGGGTGAGAGGAGATCACCTAGCACCCGGCTGATTTCGGCACTCAAGGCCGAGAGACTGATGAAATCAGGTTGCGAGGGCTACATCGCTTTTGTCTCAGAGGACAAGGAGTCCAAGAGAGTCGAGGAGATTCCAGTTGTTTGCGAGTTTCCGGATGTGTTTCCCGACGAGATCCCGGGATTACCGCCTGTTCGAGAGATCGACTTCACCATCGAGCTTGCACCCGGCACCGCACCGATCTCCAGGGCTCCTTATCGCATGGCTCCTGCAGAGCTGCGAGAGTTGAAGACCCAGTTGGAGGAGTTGCTTGAGAAGGGCTTCATCAGGCCGAGTGTGTCGCCGTGGGGCGCACCAGTGCTCTTCGTGAAGAAGAAGGATGGATCGATGAGGATGTGCATCGACTACCGGCAGTTGAACCAGGCAACAGTGAAGAACAAGTATCCTCTTCCCCGGATCGACGAGCTTTTCGACCAGCTTCAGGGTGCGCAGTTCTTTTCAAAGATAGACTTGAGATCGGGATATCATCAGCTTCGAGTCAGAGATCAGGATGTGCAGAAGACAGCGTTCCGATCCCGTTATGGCCATTACGAGTTCCTTGTGATGCCGTTCGGGTTGACGAATGCACCAGCAGTGTTCATGTCCCTGATGAACAAGATCTTCGCACCGTACCTCGACAGCTTTACAGTGGTCTTCATCGACGATGTTTTGGTCTACTCCAAGACCAGAGAGGAACATGAGCAGCATTTGAGGACATCTCTCCAGTTGTTGCGCGACAACCAGTTGTACGCGAAGCTCAGCAAGTGCGAGTTCTGGTTGGAGCAGGTAGTCTTCCTTGGACACATCATCTCCAAGGATGGGCTAGCAGTGGACCCGGCGAAGATAGAGGCAGTGACGAACTGGGCCAGACCGAAGAACGCCACAGAGATCAGGAGCTTCCTCGGATTAGCAGGCTACTACCGCAGATTCGTCAAGAGTTTCTCCACGATCTCAGCACCGTTGACCAAGCTGACACGGAAGGATGTGCCGTTCGTTTGGTCCGATGCTTGTGAGAGCAGCTTTCAAGAGCTGAAGGAGAGATTGACGACGGCGCCGATTTTGTCCCTACCTTCCGGCAGTGGTGGTTTCGTTGTCTTCACCGACGCTTCAGGGGCCGGTCTTGGATGTGTTTTGATGCAGGAGGGCAAGGTTATTGCCTATGGATCGCGCCAGTTGAAGGAGCACGAGAAGAAGTACGCCACTCACGACTTGGAGCTTGCAGCAGTTGTTTTTGCCTTGAAGTTGTGGCGACACTACCTCTACGGCGAGAAGTTCGAAGTGCACTCAGATCATCGCAGTTTGCAGTACCTGTTCACGCAGAGCGACCTCAACAACCGGCAGAGGAGGTGGATGGAGTACATCAAGGACTATGACTTCCCCATCAAATACCATCCTGGTAAGGCGAACGTCGTAGCAGACGCTTTGAGCAGGAAGACCGCCCTTGTCAGTTTCTTAGCAGCAGAGGGTGTGTGGACCGACGTCTTCAGCAGTTTAGACGTCCAGTTTCAGCCACTCGGCGAGAGAGTTTTGCTTGCCACCATGTCAGCGTGGGAACCAGAGTTGCTGAGCAAGGTCAAGGACAGTCAACGCAACGATCCGAAGCTTGTGAGAGTGATCGAGCAGATTGACCAGAGGCCAGAGTTCAGACTGATTGGAGGAGTGCTCTACTACCAGGACAGATTGTGCGTGCCAGACATTCGGGAGCTGAAGGACGAGATCTTAGCAGATGCACACCACAGCAGATACTCGATTCACCCCGGCAGCACCAAGATGTACCAGAACCTGAGGAGCTACTACTGGTGGAACAACATGAAGAAGGAGATAGCTCGCTATGTCTCCAGGTGTTTGACATGTCAGCAGATCAAGGTCGAACACCAGAAGCCGCCAGGACTACTTCATCAGCTCGAGATCCCTCAGTGGAAGTGGGAGCATACCACCATGGACTTCATCGCAGGACTTCCAGCCACCAGGAGGCGCCATGATGGCATTTGGGTGATCGTGGATCGGCTGACTAAGTCAGCTCACTTCTTGCCAGTGTCGATGAGAGCAGGACTCGACGTCCTTGCTAAGCTGTACGTTGACCGGATTGTCTCGTTGCACGGAGTTCCAGCTTCGATTGTTTCAGACAGAGACCCGCGATTCACTTCGCACTTCTGGGAGAGTCTTCAGCAAGCTTTGGGCACCAAGTTGAGCTTCAGCACAGCCTATCATCCTCAGACAGACGGCCAGACAGAGCGCACGAACCAGACACTAGAGGACATGTTGAGAGCCTGTGTCTTGGATTTCAAGGAGAACTGGGAGGATTCCTTGCCGCTCTGTGAGTTCGCCTACAACAACAGCTTCCATGCGAGCATCAAGATGGCACCGTACGAGGCTTTGTACGGGAGGAGATGCAAGACCCCAGTTTGCTGGGAAGAAGTTGGTGTCAGGAGCTTCCATGGTCCATCCATTGTCAGCGACACCAGCGAGAAGGTTCGGCAGATTGTTGAGAACCTGAAGGTCAGCCGCAGCAGACAGAAGAGCTATGCAGACAATCGGCGCAGACCGCTCGAGTTCGAGAAGGGAGACAGAGTTTTCCTGAAGGTTTCTCCGGCTACAGGTACCCTGAGATTTGGTGAGAAGGGTAAGCTAGCGCGGAGATATGTTGGACCTTTCGAGATCAGATCGAGAGTTGGAGACGTCGCCTACAAGCTTCAGCTACCACCAGAGCTTTCAGGAGTGCATGACGTGTTCCACGTCTCCATGCTGAAGAAGTATGTGGAGGACCCGACCCACATTCTTTATCACGAGCCACTCGACATCCAGCCAGATGCATCGTACGTCGCCAGGCCAGTCGCAGTCATCGACACCAAGGAGCAGGTGCTCCGGACCCGAACCATTCATTGGGTAAAGGTTCAGTGGGAGCATCACACTCCGGAGGAGGCTACGTGGGAGTTACGTGACCAGGTGGAGAGGGACTATCCGCATCTTCTACCTCAGGTATGTTCTAGTCTTGTTTTACATTTGGGGACAAATGTTTTTAAAAGGTGGGAATGATGTGAGGTCCCACCCTTGGTGGGCCCTCTAAGGGCTAATTTATAGTCTAATTTATCCTAATATATGTTAATTATTGCTTAAATATGTTAATCTTCGCTAATCTTCACTAATCTTTGCTAATTACTACTAATTATTGCTAATTATGGTTAATCTGGGTTAATTACTTATTTATTTGGGCTAATTAGGGGCTTAGTAGAGTAACTAGTTAGTTTTCCTAAGTTTTTGGTTGGACTAGGTTAGTTTGGGTTGATTTCTAATCAATTGGGTTTTTTGTGTTAGACCTAGGCTTTTGGTGTTAATTAGGCTCTTAGTTAGATTAATTAAGTGACTAAGTGGGTTTAGTAGTGCTAAGAAAGGTGCTCTCTCTCTCTTCTAGAATGTTCCTAACCAAAAGACCAAACTCACCTTAAACCCTAATCTCAATTCCACTAAACCCTAGGGCTAAACTAGTAACTAACCATCCCTCCTATCTATATAAAACATCTCTTAAACCCAATTGCAATAAAACCCTAATCCCAGCAGCCCCCTTCCCAAGATAACTCCCAACTCTCTCTTCCCAAGAAAACAGCCCCAGCCCATTACTGTTCCTCCCAACTACCTTCATTCCCTCTCATACGATTGAACAGTGCAACCAGCTACTGTTGCTGGAAATCCCATTTTGAAGACCTTGCTACAGCTGATTCACCACCATCTTCTTCTTCCTTCATTGTTCTTCTGCTGGAATCCCACCCCTGGAGCCATTACTGTTACTGTGTTGCTGCTGGAGCTTCCATCTTGTTGCTGGGACATCTTCCAGTGGTAGTGCTACAGCCATCTTCATCTTCGTTCCCTCTTCATTTCTCTTGCTGTCACCACTGCTGGAACCTATTGAAGTTGCTGCTGTGTCATCATCTGCTTCTACATCCTCATTTCAGCCCTGCTGCAGTGCTGTTACTCTGCTGAAAATCCCCTGGAGACTACTGCTGTGGCATTTTTCCATCTTCTCTCTCTCTCTCTGCTGGAATCTCAGTCTTGGGAGCTACTACTGCTGTAATTCTCCTTCTTCTTCATCAATCCCTGCTGTGCTGGAATCCCATCCGAGAAGACCCCTGCAACAGCCACTTTCCTTCATCATTTCCCTCTTTTCCCCCTTTCATTTCCCTCTTTCCAGCAGCCATTAATGTGCTGGGATCTTTTCCAGTAGCTGTAGTTGTGCTCTTCTACTTCATCTTCCTCTTCTTTTCTTATTCCTAAAGCCACTGCTACTGCTGGGTTACATCTCCATCCTCCCTGTTGAGCTGGAATTCTCACCTGAGAAACTGCTGTGTGCTGGAAACAACCTTTGAGAACTATTGCTGCTGTATTCTTCTTCTTCTCCTTCATATCACCTGAGAGTGGGAAGCCTCCCAGCTACTGCTACACTCTGCCATAGCTGCTGCTGCTCAGCTGGTTCACCTTCTTCTTCTTCTTGCTCTGTTCTGCTGGAATTTTGGGTTCTTTCCCTCTTCAAGCTATTTCTCTTTGCAACCCACTTCACAAGAGGCAAGTGCATCATACTAATAACTTAGGGTGTATGATTTATTTCATGATTCAGTGGTTTTTAATTCACAAATATGTTCTGTTTAGTGTTAGTTTACATTTGAGCTTTGTCTTGTGTTTGAATGGAAAGGTCACTGATGGATGGGGGTTTTCACCCCCCATTTGGAAGATCAGTGGGCCATAAGGTAGTTTAATGGATGGTTAATGAGTTGGTTTATTGTTTGGAGAAGTTTTGGTTGGGATTGGAAGAGATTGGAAGTAGTTTGGGTGGAAATGGAGCCAAAACAGAGTGACTGCAGAAACTGGGTTTTGTCCCAGTTTCGTGTAACCGGTTAACCGGTTGGTTAACCGGCAGTGTAGCCGGTTAACCGGACTTTGCAGGCCGGTTAACCGGCCACACTGAAATTACAGAAATGGCAGCTCCCAGTTATTTCTTCTGCAGGAAGTGCTGCAGTGCAGCCGGTTAACCGGACTATGCAGGCCGGTTAACCGGCCACACTGAGATTTCTTGGAAAACTGGCCCTTAGCCATTTCTTGCACAAATTTCATTTCAAATAGTCGGGTTGACCTGGTCTCGCACCGGTTGACCCGATTCACGCTGTTTGTGCAGGAAGTGACTGAAAGTTGGTTCTTCAATCAAAACACAGACTCCTTACACCCAAATGGACTTGATACTTAAGATTTACTTTAGATAATGTTTAAAGCTGGATCATCAAATCTTTCTAAGGTGTTCAGAGTATGCGATCAATCATCCAGGCCAGGTTGTTTGACCGGATACGCTGTAAGCCTATAGAAATGAATTGAGTTGTCCAGGAAGCCTGATTTAGATTAGCCAGTGCACTCGGTTGATCTTCCAGGCCAGGAAATCAACCGAGCTCACAACCCGTCAGGTTCACCTGGATAACCTTGATTATCCAGTTTTCAACATTTAGTAGATGTGATCAGTTGTGGGGCCCATTGACCATCCAAATGAGTATTTATCAGTGTCCTAAGCCCGAGTCAACGGTGTGGCTCAACCTTGGCTCGCGAGGACCACTGTTTAGTGTTTTGGTTGATAATCTAAGATGATTCGACCTCTAAGAGTTGTCAACGATGCCCTTAACTAACTAAGCACCAAATACATTATTTTACGGCATTAATGACATCATTTAGAGATCGAATTACCGGAGATAGACCCGAACCTAAAGTGGCCCATTTACCTAGGATTGGACCGTTGCTTTTCCCGTTGATTCTCTGATTGAAGTTTATACTTCAATGTTATTTTACTCTGTCTTTCTTAGATCTTAAAATAGCTGTTTACTATTAATTAAACATAAATGGAAGACCTGAACCTAGGGTATCTAGAGGTGACCCGATGATGTGATTTCGGAGATCATTGACCCGTGTCTGTGTCTAGGCGGGCCCTTACTGGGCCTAGGTGTGGTGATGTGAACCCTTTAGTTGAAGAGGTAGTTTCTATTGGACTGTTTGGGTATTATGGATCGAAATGGAATGGTTTATCATTATAAGTGGACTGGTTGCCTCGTATGGATAGTTTAGACCAGGCCATGTACTGTTGGGCCTTGGTATGGATCCAACGAGTGGGCCTGGGTCTTGAATGAGATCCAGAGTTTGTATTGAGATGTGTGGACTTTATAGAGGTTATTGTTAGGACCTTGTTCACGCAAGGCAAAGCCTAGACAGACACAGACCTTAGAGTTATTCTTGAGTCGGCATGAACATTCACTCGGTTGATTTAAGCTCAGCCGGTGGACTGATCATCCTCGGTAGGAGCTAGTTGAGTATTGGGGAGCTATCATGATGAGCTGTGTGGTTAAGACGGCAAGGTGTCATGCCGTGCCGATCTGGAGTGATGAGATGATGAGTTGATGAGTGATATTCGGGATTAGTTATTCCCTGGTTAGATTCCCCACCGCGACTGTGTTCAGTATGGGAGGGCCGCGGCATAATATCCCGCGGTATTCCAGCTCGTGTGAATGTGCCACCTTGTGTAGTAGTTTAGTTGATTTCTTTTATACTGGTTCCTTATGATTTAAATGCACGATTGCCTAGTTCTCTTTCCTTGTTATTCATTTAAATTATGTACCTGTCTTTAATTCCTTTGATATATATATGCTATGTTAGTAGTATGCTGTATCTTGCCAGATCGTTTAGATCTGACCCATTCTATGGTGCTTAGGCCTTGACCCAGAGATTCCCGACGACGCTTTAGCCCTCGTGGAGGCACCTGTAGCCGGAGAGTACGCATGGGGCCCGGCCGACACGGATGTCGAGCCGGAGGGCGAGGAGTTTATACAGGGATATTGAGTGACTTTGTTATTTCGGGTTTTGAGTGAAACTTGTTGTGAGGAGGGTAGAAAGATCAAATGTATTAACTTTAAATTTACATTGACTCATTTTAATTAGACCACTGTTCTGCTTTCTTTATTATATATGATACCTATTGCTTCCGCTCAAATTAAATGTTATGCTTCCGCAAGTTTTAACCATTGTATATTATTTGGTCAAAAAGTTTTAAATTGGACCTCACTGCGGCCTACGATCTTGGAAGTTCTCGGATTTTCCGGGAAGTAGCGCGCCAATTCCGGGTGATCGAACGAGTTTATCGGTATCCGGAATTGGGGCGTTACAGCTTCTTCATCAAATTCCATGCTTGAACCTTTCCAAAACGAAGGTATGCCTCAACTATTTCTATATAGTCCTATGGCACAAGCTATTATGAAGAAAAATGGGTTATGACACTCAAAACCCAGTAGGTCTGGGGCAAGGTCGCGGTATTCTCACACCATTAGAGCCCACCTTAACCAAAGATCAACTGGAAGATTGGAGACTCTAAGGTCATGTAGAAAAATCTTCACATGGGTTGGGGTATGATCCCAACACTCCTATGAGACAGTTGACACAATTGTTGAGGAGTCGATTTGCCGACCAAGCCTCAACATCTCATGTCCTTGAAGACATCAATCTCCCTGGATATCTCTTTGAAGAGCCACCCGTCAAGGATCCAGGAACCTCTACCAATTGGTACGATTTCTCTGATGATGAAGATGAATTGTCCGGTGATAAAGACATGTGACATTCTGACCCAGAAGAACCATCGTCTCCAAAAGAAGTACCCTACTTCGACCGAGTTTCAACAGGCGATTGGGACCATCTCATAGCAAGCCTTGAGAAGATCACCGATCCTGAAGACCCATGGCCAGAAACAAAGCCTTGGTCTGAAAATACCCTTGAAACTCTAGAAGGTTTTGCTGAGTTGGAAGCCTCCGAAAATATTGTGGAGGAACCACCTTTGAACTTTCCAACAGAAGATCTTGTTCAAAAGATAGACTTTGGAACACCAGATAGCCCACGTCATGTATTCATAAGCAAGAATATAAAGGATGATGAGTTACCCGAGTATATCTCTTTTCTTTGTGAGTTTGTTGATTGTTTTGCATGGTCTTATGCTGAAATGCCTGGCTTAGACCCCAAGATAGCAATCCATATGCTGAAATGCCTGGCTTAGACCCCAAGATAGCAATCCAAAAACTCAATCTGCAAAAAGATATTAAGCCTGTCAAACAAGGCCAAAGAAGATTCTGCCCTGATGTAATGGACAAAATTGAACAAGAAGTTCAGAAATTCAAAAACATCAGCTTCATCCGCGAGGAACAACATCCTGACTGGTTGGCCAACATCGTCCCCGTCACAAAGAAAAATGGACAGATCAGGGTCTGTATTGATTATAGAGACCTAAATGGCGCTTGCCCCAAAGATGAGTTCTTGCTTCCCATACCAGAGGTGATGATTGACAACACATGTGGGTTTGAGAGAATGACATTCATGGATGGATTCTCTGGCTACAATCAGATAAAGATGCATCCTGAAGATGAAAAACACACATCATTTCGGACCCCATTTGGCGTGTATTGCTACACTGTCATGCCATTTGGTCTGAAAAATGTTAGCGCCACATATCAGAGGGCTATGATGAAAATATTCCAAGATATGCAGGACAAATGGTCGAATGTTATGTTGATGACCTCATCGTAAAAAGGAAAAGAAAAGAAGACCATCTCAAAGATCTTCGAGAAGTCCTCCTCCGACTTCGCAAACACAAACTACGAATGAATAC
The DNA here is from genome assembly GCA_038049695.1 of Cinnamomum chago. Taxonomy (NCBI): domain Eukaryota; kingdom Viridiplantae; phylum Streptophyta; class Magnoliopsida; order Laurales; family Lauraceae; genus Cinnamomum; species Cinnamomum chago. Next base: position 44,090,644 of record CP142455.1, on the reverse strand, counting down.
CCTGAAATGCTTCTTCGGCGTCTCATCGGGTAAGTTTCTCGGATTCATAGTCCAGAAAGCTGGAATAGAACTTGACCCCATCAAAGTTAAGGCTATTCTAGATATGCCATCTCCGAGAACCTTAAGAGAACTAAAAGGACTTCAAGGAAGATTGGCATACATCAGACGGTTCATCTCCAATCTATCAGGGAAATGCCGTCCTTTCTCTCGATTTATGAAGAAAGGTGTGAACTTTGTTTGGGATACTGAATGTGAAGCAACATTTCAAGATATCGAGTCATACATGACCAAACTTCCAGTGCTGGTTGCCCCTACCACTGGAAAACCATTCATCTTGTACACAAGAGCTCTCGACCATTCCTTGGGCGCTATGCTCATAGAAGAGAATGACGAGGGAAAATAAGCTGCTCTATACTACCTTAGCCGTATGCTGGTCAGTGCGGAGCATCGCTACTCTCCAGTCGAGAAAGAATGCCTTGCAGTGATGTTCGCCATACAAAAGCTACGTCACTACCTTCTTTCAAACACAGTCTACCTGATTTCAATGATCAACCTCTTAAAGGTCCTTGTCACAAAAGCAGGTTCTCTCAATGCCCGACTGGCAAAATGGTCCATCCTCCTATCACAATTTGATATCAGGTATGTACCACAAAAGGCAATCAAAGGCTAAGATCTAGCAGATTTTCTCACCGAACATCCGTTGCCTAAAGATTCCCCACTTAGAGATGATCTCCCAGACGAACCTGTCTACAACGTGGAGACTTTCTCACCAAATAACTCCTGGGATATGTACTTTGACGGTGCAACTAGGACAAATGAAAAAAGAAAACTGATCTCGGGAGTTGGCATCCTTTTTGTTAGCCCCGACAAATACGTGATTCCACATGCTTTCTCGCTACTGGAACCATGCTCAAACAATGTAGCTGAATACCAAGCTCTAATCGTAGGACTGGAACTAGCCCTCTAATCCGGCATCACCATGCTGGAAGTCTTTGAAGACTCTCAACTGGTCGTCAACCAGATGAACCATAAATTCGAAGTCAAGAAGCCGGATTTGTTGCCTTACTACAAGAAGGCACAATCACTTCGCCAAAGGTTTGAAATCTGTCACATCACCCACATCCCTAGAGGTGAAAACTGTAAGTCCATGGGGATCCGAACCCTAGAGGGGGGGTGAATAGGGTGAGCTTCAAATATGACCAATTTTAGTCAATTTTAACTTCTTTAAAACAAACTAGTCACATGTGATGATTAATCATACAAGATGCGGAAGCTAACAAAAGAATCACCACAAAGCAATCACCATCACACAAGGATTTATAGTGGTTCGGCCTCAATGCCTACATCCACTACCAGCTTGTGATCCAACACCCCACCGGATTTCCACTATTTATGCTTTTCAATAGGCTAAGCAATAACCTTTACAATATGCTTTCCAAGGCTAAGCAATAACCTTACATTGATGTTTTTCAAGGCTTAACATCAACCTGTCCATTATGCTTTTATAGGCTAAGCAATAACCTCTTCAACCACAAGGTTGGTTATCTCTCTAATTTAGTGTCTTTAATACACTTGATGGAGATTCAATTAAGCTCATTACAATGCCTCTTAAATAGGCGGATATGGAAGTGAAAATCTAATACACACTCACACTATGAATGCAAAGATGAAAGTACATGAAGTGTGTGTGTGTGGTCCTCAATCATTATGAAAATGAAAGCTCATAAATGTAAGCCTAAGGCTTTTGAAAGTTTTAGCTCAAAAACATTTATGATTGAGGATAGAATGCAATCACATGTTAAAAGTAACAACTTGTTAATGATATCAAAGTTACACAAGTTGTATGAAATGGATTAGCTCTAAACATGTGATGCATAGGGATGTCAATCAAATCAACAAGGAAGCACAAAACATAAAAATAGATTTGATTGAAAAGAGGGAACAAATCATATGTAATTATAAAATACAACTTGAATATGATATACCTAATCAAAGCAAAGCAAGTTGTAAAACTTTAAAACAATAATACACATATGATTTGTAAAGATGTTGAATCCACAACATAAGATACTTTTGAAAGAGATTTTCTTATGATGGAAAACCAACAACCAATGATTCAACAAAGTATATGAATCATGTTACATATTTCATTAACATGATCTACTTAGATTTACCAAAGATAAAATACTACTTTGATTGAATCAATGGTGAAGTATCCAAAACAATAAATCTATTCAAATTATAAACCATGCTAAGGATACAACACATCATAGATTAACATGTTACTAAAGATTTACCAATGATAAAACAAAACATGAAAACATATGATTTGTAAAGAAGTTGAGTCCAAAACATAAGATAGTTTTGAAAGTGATTTTCTTATGATGGAAAACAACAACCAAAGATTCAACCAAGTATAGGAATCATGTTACATATAATTTCAAAGGTTCTTTCATTAACATGATCTACTTAGATTTACCAAAGATAAAGTACTACTTAGATTGAATCATATGGTGTTATATCCAAAACAATAAATCAACTCAAAACATAAAACATGTTAAGGACACAACACAAACATAGTTTAAAATGCTAGAAATGATTTACCAAAAATAAAACAAAGCATGAAAACATATGATTAAGGAAAGTAAAGCCTACTTGTTGATTTAACTTCATTAATCCAAGCTATAGCTTTCCTAATGCTCCCCTTCATCCCTTGGTTCTTTTCCCTTGAATATGCCTCAAAACCTCTCAAGGAGGGCCTTAAAATTCCCTACTTTTGGCAAAGGAAAGAACTCATTTTATAGCCCAAAATTGCCCAACGGCTAGTCCTCGGTCGACCTGCAAAGAGGTCTCGGTCGACCGAGAAAGCACAACGGTCATATTTCTGACCGTTGGCAAGTTACAGTTCAGAAACTGCCCACTCGACCGACAGTGTTCCCGGTCGACCGGGAAGCAGGTCTCGGTCGACCGGCGACACTGCCAGGTCACTCCCCTTTTGCAAAATTTCCAACTTTTGCACATTTGAAGGTATTTCTTGGGGAAACTTTTGGCCACTAAATCAAGCTTAAATAACATGTTTTAAGTCATTCTAAGATGTTTAAAAACATGAAACACAAAGAGACTAAAATAATTCAAAAGTTTAAAACCAAAGGCTAGCTTGATTTGATAAAACTCTTTTCAAATGAGAATGCATATAAAACTGATTCTGAAAATGATGAATGTATGCAATGCACAAACCTAACATCTCAAATTGATTTTCCAAATATAATTCACAAAGAATTAGGTTTTCAAAAGAGTTTGAATTCTAAAATCAATGCATCCAAGTTTAGAAACAAAACATGCATAAAACAATACTTTTACAATTCTTAAAAGCAATGCATGTATAAAACCAGATTTCAAGGTTTTCTAAAACAATGCAAGAGTGTAAATTCAAATGATATGAATATGTTAATGCATCCATCAAATTGCAAATACAAAATCCCTAACAATCTCCCCCTTTGCAATTTGATGGCAACTTACTTATCATTGAATTAACACAACAAGTCTTCAGCTCCCCCTAAGCTGGACAAGTCTTGAAATCTTCTTGGATGCTCCGCCTCTTAGCTTGGGCTCTTGGGCTCTCTTCTTCAATCTTCTTGATGCTTGGTGCTTGATCAAACTTCAAGCTTTCTATTCATCTTCCTCTTTATGACCAAGCATTTTCTTTAGCTCCAAGCTTTCTTTCTTCTATTTGCTCTCCCCCTTTGACCATGCCTCTTTCTCCAGTTGGTACTCTCCCCCTTTGAAGAATAGGAGATCTTTGAGTACTCGAACTCTCTCCCCCTTTGACATTAAATTGCAAAGGTACCTACACACATGAAATAAGGAAAATACCTTTAGTAGCACCTGTTAACAAATGAAATCGAAAATGAAATACATAACAGGCTATCATGTATGGAAGTAGTCTCTATGGGCTCAAATGCAATCCAAGGGTCAATTTGATCAAAACTAATACTTCCTATGAAGGTTTACACTCCCCCTCAATCCATTCTCTCCTTTTGTCAAACTTTTGACAAAGATTTAACTATTAGGTGCAAGAAGAAGATGATTTAACCAAATGAGGGTCAACTTCAAGGAAAGGATTAGATTCATATAACTATAGAGCACAATATGATCAAATTACCAAAAGAGAGCTAGGTCTAATGGGAAAAGCAATCATGGATACCAATTGGAAAAATAAAGAATACCAATTGAGATTTAAGGATATGACTATTAAATCAATCACTCTAAAATGGATTCAAAAGTATAACTATTAGGAAAAATCCAAATTAGAGCTATCCATGAAGCAATGGGGTTTATTAATCATAGCATCAAATAATCTAACTATGGAAAGCATATGCTATGAAGGTTTTGAAAATCATTTCATTCAAACAATAAATATGACTATTAATGTGCAAGAATGAGTGAAATGAAATTCAAACATGAAGCCAACCTCAACTAATAACCAACCAATATTATGAACACATAAACATGGTGGTCATGAGATATACTTATATGAGCAAGAGAGGTGGCAACATGAACATTATGATGCTAATGGTGTGTGACATGGAACAATCATATTACTTATCAAGTTCAATCCAATGCACACTAGGTTTATCACATTCACAAGAAATCAAATCAATCTTAAATTATACCAAATGAAACCAATTGAATTTGACAACATGTTAAAGAGCAAGGATGTGACAAACACAAAATTCCAACAAGCATCATAAATGCATATTCATCACTTTTAAAGATATAACTAATAAGCATAGTGATGAACAAGGTAAATTGCAATGCAAAAGAATATTACTTGGTAATGCATGCAATTTCCAAAGTGTCAAAATCATATGAATTCAACATCTAAGATATCCATCAAACATATAGAAATATGAGAAATGGGTTTCAAAGAGTTTCATATGATTAAGAACACTACTATGAAGTTGAAACATGTATAAGGATGACATCACTTAGAGAAAGTACATGAATCAACATCATAACCATCCAAATAGAAATGACTATAAGGCATAGAGGATGGATTTGAGTTCTAGTATGGTTTCAACAAATATAATCAATACCACAACCATACATAGAACGATTTGACATTTGCATAGAGAGGATCAATCAACACTCAAGATCTAACTCATACCATATCATCAATAAAAATATAACTATGTGAGCACAAGAAGGTATGGAGTTAAAGGTATCAATCTATCATGTAACATCTCTACTCTTAGCAAATGTACTAAGCTTACAATGCAATGGAAAAGGATATGTGGTTTACACCAAATGAACTTAGCACATAAAATCACATATGTACTTAAAAAGCTCAAATACAAGATTTTACTATAAAGCACATAAACAATCATTAATTGCATTAATGAAACTATATATACCAATTTAGGCACAACACATGCAAATCAATGACACCATATCCAACCAAGCAATGTAAGACATCAAAATCAATTTGCATAAAGAATGTAACTAAAAGAGCAAAGATGCAAATTGTTTGTAAAAAATATTTCCTTCCATAATGATAAAATCATAATTAAGCACAAGGAAATAAATTCAAGGAAAATGCTTCTAGAAATACAACCAATAAAGCATAGAACATTTTCCAAAGTTTCTCAAATCACTTCAATATATGAAATTCCAATAAAGAATCATTTAGAATTAAGAGCAAGTGAATTTGAAAAACAAGAAGTGTACTATTGTAAATTTTCAAATTGTAAAACAATAGACACTCACAAAGTTTCCATACCAAGAGATATAACTTTGAAAAACAATGGAAAACTTAAATAGATTCAAATCATTTGATTTACAAAAAGGATCTAACTATGACAAACATCAAATGATTTTCCAATATCAATTGATCATGAAAAAACTAGCTATGAAAGCATTTGTAATCATAATCAATTGATCATGAGTAGATAAGCATTACAAGAGATATAACTATCTGAACAAAATGCAAATGTAACAAGACCAACAAATAGATATAACTAAAAAGAATAGGTTGGTCTAGGGGGATCAAGGCCTAAAGGTTAGTCTAAATGTGTAACAATGAAGATTCACCTAAGGTCTTGAAAACGATGTCCTTGAGAGACACTTTGAGGACTCACCAACTCTTTAAAGATATAACTTGAAAAAGACTAAGAGTGGTGCAATGAGGCTAGGGAAATTTCATTTTCAAACATAGTGGAAATCTTTAAAAAGATATGCAATAAATCACAACACTAGGGTTCTAATCTAGCAAGGATCAACTCCGGGTTGTTAAGCCCTAAAATGGAGTAACCCTCTTTGATACCACTTGTAAGTCCATGGGGATCCGAACCCTAGAGGGGGGGTGAATAGGGTGAGCTTCAAATATGACCAATTTTAATCAATTTTAACTTCTTTAAAATAAACTAGTCACATGTGATGATTAATCATACAAGATGCGGAAGCTAACAAAAGAATCACCACAAAGCAATCACCATCACACAAGGATTTATAGTGGTTCGGCCTCAATGCCTACATCCACTACCGGCTTGTGATCCAACACCCCACCGGATTTCCACTATTTATGCTTTTCAATAGGCTAAGCAATAACCTTTACAATATGCTTTCCAAGGCTAAGCAATAACCTTACATTGATATTTTTCAAGGCTTAACATCAACCTATCCATTCTGCTTTTATAGGCTAAGCAATAACCTCTTCAACCACAAGGTTGGTTATCTCTCTAATTTAGTGTCTTTAATACACTTGATGGAGATTCAATTAAGCTCATTACAATGCCTCTTAAATAGGCGGATATGGAAGTGAAAATCTAATACACACTCACACTATGAATGCAAAGATGAAAGTACATGAAGTGTGTGTGTGTGGTCCTCAATCATTATGAAAAATGAAAGCTCATAAATGTAAGCCTAAGGCTTTTGAAAGTTTTAGCTCAAAAACATTTATGATTGAGGATAGAATGCAATCACATGTTAAAAGTAACAACTTGTTAATGATATCAAAGTTACACAAGTTGTATGAAATGGATTAGCTCTAAACATGTGATGCATAGGGATGTCAATCAAATCAACAAGGAAGCTCAAAACATAAAAATAGATTTGATTGAAAAGAGGGGACAAATCATATGTAATTATAAAATACAACTTGAATATGATATACCTAATCAAAGCAAAGCAAGTTGTAAAACTTTAAAACAATAATACACATATGATTTGTAAAGATGTTGAATCCACAACATAAGATACTTTTGAAAGAGATTTTCTTACGATGGAAAACCAACAACCAATGATTCAACAAAGTATATGAATCATGTTACATATTTCATTAACATGATCTACTTAGATTTACCAAAGATAAAATACTACTTTGATTGAATCAATGGTGAAGTATCCAAAACAATAAATCTATTCAAATTATAAACCATGCTAAGGATACAACACATCATAGATTAACATGTTACTAAAGATTTACCAATGATAAAACAAAACATGAAAACATATGATTTGTAAAGAAGTTGAGTCCAAAACATAAGATAGTTTTGAAAGTGATTTTCTTATGATGGAAAACAACAACCAAAGATTCAACCAAGTATAGGAATCATGTTACATATAATTTCAAAGGTTCTTTCATTAACATGATCTACTTAGATTTACCAAAGATTAAGTACTACTTAGATTGAATCATATGGTGTTATATCCAAAACAATAAATCAACTCAAAACATAAAACATGTTAAGGACACAACACAAACATAGTTTAACATGCTAGAAATGATTTACCAAAAATAAAACAAAGCATGAAAACATATGATTAAGGAAAGTAAAGCCTACTTGTTGATTTAACTTCATTAATCCAAGCTATAGCTTTCCTAATGCTCCCCTTCATCCCTTGGTTCTTTTCCCTTGAATATGCCTCAAAACCTCTCAAGGAGGGCCTTAAAATTCCCTACTTTTGGCAAAGGAAAGAACTCATTTTATAGCCCAAAATTGCCCAACGGCTAGTCCTCGGTCGACCTGCAAAGAGGTCTCGGTCGACCGAGAAAGCACAACGGTCATATTTCTGACCGTTGGCAAGTTACAGTTCAGAAACTGCCCACTCGACCGACAGTGTTCCCGGTCGACCGGGAAGCAGGTCTCGGTCGACCGGCGACACTGCCAGGTCACTCCCCTTTTGCAAAATTTCCAACTTTTGCACGTTTGAAGGTATTTCTTGGGGAAACTTTTGGCCACTAAATCAAGCTTAAATAACATGTTTTAAGTCATTCTAAGATGTTTAAAAACATGAAACACAAAGAGCCTAAAATGATTCAAAAGTTTAAAACCAAAGGCTAGCTTGATTTGATAAAACTCTTTTCAAATGAGAATGCAAATAAAACTGATTCTGAAAATGATGAATGTATGCAATGCACAAACCTAACTTCTCAAATTGATTTTCCAAATATAATTCACAAAGAATTAGGTTTTCAAAAGAGTTTGAATTCTAAAATCAATGCATCCAAGTTTAGAAACAAAACATGCATAAAACAATACTTTTACAATTCTTAAAAGCAATGCATGTATAAAACCAGATTTCAAGGTTTTCTAAAACAATGCAAGAGTGTAAATTCAAATGATATGAATATGTTAATGCATCCATCAAATTTCAAATACAAAATCCCTAACAAAAACATCCGTGCAAATGCCCTGGCAGGACTTGTCGCATCCATGGCGATCCAGGAAGGGGAAAACACGCAAATCACAGTGTGTCAAAGAAGGATTCTCCCTCCCCCTAACACACACTAAGCAGTTGATGAATGCCACAAAGTGGTTGGAAGTCGGATGTCCATCCTCAAACCTTCGATTGGCGACTGGAGGGATCTGTTCATCGATTACGTTATGTTCGGAATCCAACCTGAAGATCCAAAAGAACGGATAAGCCTTCAAAGATGAGCCCCAAACTTTCATTTGGATATTCCTTCAAAAATGCTTTACAGAAAATCCTTCAACAGAGTATTTCTACGCTGCTTGTCACAACAAGAAGTCGAGGAAACTTTCAAGCTCATGGGCTGGTCCCAAGCTCTACGATCAGATAAAAAGGTTAGAATATTATTGGCCTACCATGGCAGCTGACGCCATGCAATTTGCTAAATGTTGCCGCCAATGCCAAGTTCATGGAGACTATGTCCATATGCCTCCAGAATGGCTTCACCCCACAGCGATTCCTAATACTTGGGCTAGCGTGGGGACCACTAGGAATTCTTTAGAAAGCTGGCTCCAACTGGGACACGCGACCCCACATCTCATGTGTAATCTGGGCCCACAGTTAATTGCAAATAACACCACTATATAAATGCAATTGCACTCCAGTCTTAGGAATAAATTACAATGAAGACCTTAAACTTTCCAATTACCACAAGTAGGCCCCTCTATCATTATCCATGGATCAATTGGAATAAATCTGTCCCATCCAATCTTAGATCCACATCTTATTATCCTTAAGCCCCAATTAATTACAGTGATCATCAGTACCATCCAATTAACTCTTAATCGAGATGGGTGCGCACTTACTAATGATAAATCCATTAATTGGCACAAGGAGATAATGTAGATAAATTCCATATTGACCATTGGATATTCCCACAATCCTACTACCACTACCCAAGACACCGAGGTGCTGACCTACAGTTGGCCTCACTAATTGGTGACTCAAAGCAAATGAATAGACAGAAACTTGAGTTCATCAATGTCTCAAGATTGAGAGCCTATTGCTAGGGAATTATGAGAGCAATCCTTAAATTGAGACAGTATTTCATAAGGTGCTTCTCATGGTCCTTCAATACATCCAATGTACCAGCACTATGATCTAGAATCTTACATCCTAATGATCGAGACAAATCACACCATCACATAGTGATCAAAGTGCTGCAACCTTATCAGATGAGATGCACAGTCTCATCACTGGTTGTGAAGATATTTTTAAGTATAAGATTTATGACACATGTCTCCCGTATGTGGATCTCATCCATATACATATATCACATCTAATATACTAATGGGACTCAGTTCATCTCATGAACCATCATGTCATATGTATTGGTCATGTGCATTAAGTAGTAAACATCATTCATCTCATGAAAGGAGACCATGATTTTATTGATAAATAAAGAAATTAATCAGTTTATTACATCAACTGATGGATTGAGTCCATACAATCTAACAATCTCCCACTAGGGCTCAATTCCAGTCAGGGTTGCATCTCATGTCCATCCCGTCAACATGCTGCTCAAAGGCTTTGGTAGTCAAAGGCTTAGTAAAGGGATCTGCCAGATTGTCTACAGAGGCTATCTTGGTAATAACAATATCACCTCTCTGTAGAATCTCTCTGACTAAATGATATTTCCTTTGTACATGCTTTTGGCTTTTATGGCTTCTGGGCTCCTTGGACTGAGCGACTGCCCCACTGCTGTCACAGTAAACTGTGAGCGGCTGTCGTGCCAAAGGTACCACCTCGAGTTCCATAAGGAATCTCTTGAGCCATACTGCTTCCTTAGCTGCTTCACAAGCCGCTACATATTCAGCCTCCGATGTGGAATCAGCGGTACATTCCTATTTTATACTCCTCCAGCTGATAGCTCCGCCACCAAGCTTAAATACATAACCAGAGGTGGATTTTTTGGAATCCTTATCTGACATGAAGTCAGAATCTGTGTATCCAATTTGAATCAGCTCATTACTACCATAAATTAACATATAATCTCTAGTCCTTCTCAAGTATTTGAGAATACACTTTACAGCAGTCCAATGTTCAAGTCCTGGGTTAGACTGATATCTGCTGACTAGGCCCACTGCATGACAAATATCCGGTCTAGTACATAGCATAGCATACATGAGGCTACCAAAAGCCGAAGCGTATAGTATCGACCTCATCTGTTCTTTTTCCTCAGGTGTCTTAGGACACTGATCCTTGGAAAGGTGCACTCCATGCCTGAAAGGTGTAATACCCTTCTTGGAGTCTTGCATAGCAAACCGTACCAGTACCTTATCTATGTATGCAGCTTGGGATAAGCCAATCATCCTATTTTTTCGGTCTCGATGGAGTTTGATTCCTAGGATGTAGCTAGCTTCTCCCAAGTCCTTTATATCAAAAGTCTTGGCCAACCAAACTTTTACCGTTGATAACATTCCCACGTCTTTCCCAAGGAGTAGGATGTCATCGACATATAAAATCAGAAAGACTACCCTATCACCTTTGTCACGACCCCAAACCAAGACCTCGAGGCGCGAATGGGATTAAGGGTAATTATATTTTTCTTTCTACCAAGATCCACGTGAGTGAAGACGACACATTCTAACACACTCTGAATATTTTGCGGAAGCTTTCGTGGCGTTACAACCCGGAGTCCGTGGCCATCGGATTCCGCGTCGCATTCAACCTCTAGCATATAGCTATTATATCAAGAACCATATCAGACTGGAATAAACTATTACAACCAAATACAGAACTGACAGTAACAGGATATTACATTCCCAAATATGTCCAAGTTACTAGTTATCAATGCACATTAATTAAGAATCCCAAGAAAGGCTAATAAAAGCCATACCACAACAAGTTAATAACCACTACCCATATGTGACGCAACTCCGATGTCAAGCTCAATGTCTACATGACATAGCCGACAAAACAACCTGCAAAACATGGCTCCACAACCAACAAAAGCACTCATCTCGGGACGAAGAAGTCTGGACCTGAGTACCAAAAGTAGTAGGTCAGACACGATGGTCTGGCAGGTGGATGAAAAGATACTAAATATGCTGAGAATTAAAACATATGATAATTCATGTCATTTAATCAAAGGTTGCATATAATCAAACAGGTGGAAAATCGTGGATCTCTGACAAAACATGCATTCATTTAAAGCATGAGTTAAACATGGAGATCTAACAAAACATATGTTCATTTACGTCATCTATCAAAGCATCGATATTTGACAATCGGGTGTTCGTTTAAAGTGTGTGTAACCATAGAAATCTGACAGAACAAATGTTCACTTGAAACATATATAAAAGCATGAGTATTTAACAAACCGGGCATTCATTTAAAACATGTGTAAACATAGGGATCTGGCAAAACAAGTGTCATTTAAAACATATTTAAAAGCATGGATATTTAACAAATCGGGTATTCATTTAAAACATGTGTAAACAGAGGGATCTGGCAAAACAAGTGTCATTTAAAACATATTTAAAAGCATGGATATTTAACAAATCGGGTATTCATTTAAAACATGTGTAAACATAGGGATCTGGCAAACCAAGTGTCATTTAAAACATATTTAAAAGCATGGATATTTAACAAATCGGGTATTCATTTAAAACACGTGTGTGTACAAGGAACGGGAAACAACATAACAATAATTGAATTTACCATGGAAAATATTAACACCTATTTAAATAATAGCTTTCATAAAAGAAATGAATCATTTACCGGAAAACAAATAAGCAATATAAAACATGTAGGGTATCCAAGGAATCGGGAACTAGCAAGATGGCAACCACACGAAGCTAAGTCCTCTATCACTAGAGTGACAGAGCAATAACTAGGCACTGATCTCAGTCACTCGAGGTGAGGAGAAACAGTGGGTCTCATAAATACATATACTATACATGACCACGGTAGTGAGCCGGGCATCGGGAACCATAGTAGCAATCTGCGGCATCGGGACAAGACCACGGTAATAACCGGGTAGCGGGATCCAAACTGCAGCTGGCGGGACAAGAGGGGGATCTCCAAGTCGATGGATCAGACCAACAAGGTTATCCAAGCTTTGTGGTGCCGACTAATAGGTCAAATAACAAATCGAGACATGTGCAAGTAAATCAAGTACAAATAAGTAAACGGGCAGTACGGGGGTGCTCAAGGGCACACTGTCATTTCATTTGGTGCAATGCACTTCGGGACAAGTAACTGTTACCAGTGTAACTTCGATGCTTTCGGAAAACAAGTCACGTAATATAAATCTCGGGAACAGTGAAATATAATAAACAATCGAGATTTCGGGAAAGTATCGGGTTCAAGATTTATTTGAAGGGAATAGGGATCCCGTATGTCAATCTAATAACAATTTGGTACTATTTGAGTTTGGGGACATTCCGGGCTCCATATACACTTTGAATTTTCAAAACTTCAAATGACATCTTCGTGATGTGGTTTCTTTCTCCAATGGCCTCATACATTTCTTAGTAAATCTCCCAGACATAGAGGGGTTCTCAATGAATAGTCCCAAAACGTTTAAATAGTTCATCATTGTCCCAACATAGCCTTTGACCGACAAAGCTCATCGCTCGAGCGAACCGAAGAGTTCGCTCGAGCGAGGAGCTCTCTGGAATGGTTGTCTGGGTGGGTTCGCTCGAGCGCAGTTGAGGTCGCTCGAGCGAACTCATTGTCTCGAGCAAAGTTTTGGTGCGCTCGAACTAACCACTCTCTGGAACAAGTTCTGGGATGTCCGCTCGAGCGAACAAGGGGTCCGCTCGAGCGACCAACTTACTGAAATGCTCTGAACCCTTTTCTGGACACTTCGCTCGAGCGAAGTGTCATGTTCGCTCGAGCGAGCTATCCAGAAACTAATTCCGGGGCAGTTCAGCTCCTCTCTATCTCTTCCTTCTATAATCTCCTTTTAACCCCTTTATATACACCACAAGAGGGGCTCAACTTCATCCAAATCAACATAATCTTACCAACAACATCCATTCTAATCTCCTTTAACCATATCATATTCAAATACAATGAATAGAGGGAAGGAAACCACTACACACAAGAGTACATTTGAGATAAAACAAGGGAAAGTTAAATGCTATGAACCAATACATCTCTATGACAATAAATGCACTATCAAGGCTCTTCATGAGCATTCATTTCAAGTCAAAGTAATAAATAAGCATGTATGGAAAAATAATAAAATCAACCACATTTCTATAAAACCACATGAACAGACTTTGACCAAATAAAATGCATACCTTTCCAAGAGATTTAACAAGAGGGAAAGACCCATTAATATGCATTTTCGAAATCAATAGAAATGTGGCAAGAAGCATATGTGAAAACATGTATCAAATTATCAAGAACAAGTAACAAAATTTAGGATTTTCTCATAAAACTTGATGACATTCAAACCATCCATTCATCCACTTGCCTTGGGTCTTCTAATCAAGAAATCAAGCCTAAACACTCTTCCAAATCCAACCTCCAAAGCTACAAGCAAAACCCCCAAAACAAACCCTAAAATGGGTCAAACAATGAAAGACAAGGAATGGCTCAAACCAAACTAGGAAATAGAGTCTAAGGGAAAACCATAGCTCAACAATAGAAGATGGAAAGAAGTCCTTACCTCTAGGGCCATTAGTCAACAAGAAGAAGCTTGAAATAGGGGCTGCCCACCTTGGTTTTGCACGATAATGGTGTCCATGGGAAGCTAGAAGGATGGAGAAGAAGAAGTTGAGCTCCAATCTCCATTTTGTAAGGTTTGGAGGTGGGTTTTGTGGAAGGAAGCAAGACGGAGAATAAGAAAAGGGCAAAAGCCCTATGCAGCTGGAGTTCCTCCCCCCCTCAAGTGCTGGAACGAATGGGAGAGGAAGAGAGGGGCTGATCCCTTTTATAAAAGGGTGGGTTTGGGCCCCACCATCACTTAAGCTTGTCGGGATTAAAACATCCATTTCTGGGCCTCAGATGCGATTGACAAAGAAGAGGAAAATGTTTCTCATAAAATCTAGTTTTCAAAAAATATAATTTTGGCATGGTTCTGGGATCTCGAAATTTGGGTCCAGATTTGGTGTGAAAAGACTGTTTTGCCCCTAACATTAGGAAAGTAGGGTTTCAGGGTCTTGAACGGGGACGAAGTCAACATGAAAGTTGTAGAGATTAACAAAATAAGTCAAACGAGGCTAAAATAAGAATTATCGGAAATTTAGAATAATCTCCCAATCACGTGCAAAGTCACTAAAAGAACCCCCAAAGGGTCCCACTAATCACAAAGGCACTCAAAACTCCCCAAAACTAGTGAAAAAGCATTCTAGTTCACAAACTCAACCCAACAAACACTAATCCCACTAAAAGAAGCTAATCCACAAATAAAACAACACTAATCCAGGAAATTAGGGGTCGGGTTCTCACAACCTTCACTTTTCGTGTACACACATGACTCTTCCGGATTTTGACAAAAACCAAATGACTTGATTGCCTGGTCAAAACGAATGTTCCAGCTTCGGGATGCCTACTTTAGTCCATAAATAGACTTCTACAGCTTACAAACTTTTTGCTCTTGGTTTTTAGCTACAAAACCGTCTGGCTGCACCATATAGATGTCTTCCTCAAGATGGCCGTTGAGAAACGCCGTCTTGACATCCATTTGCCAAATCTCGTAATCGAGATGAGCCGTAATGCATAAGAGTATCCTGATGGATTTGAACATGGCTACCGGCGAGAAGGTTTCCTCATAATCGATACCCTCTTTCTAAGTATACCCTTTCGCAACAAGCCTGGCCTTAAAGGTCTCCACTCTACCATCTGGTCCTCTCTTTCTCTTGTAGACGCACTTGCACCCAACAGGTTCAATATTGGAAGGCAAGTCCATAAGTGTCCAGACCTGATTGGAGTACATAGACGCCATCTCAGCTTTCATAGCATCTTTCCAACGCCCCGAATCTATATCATTAATTGGTTCATCATAGTTACAAGGATCTTATTTCGGTTCTTTTGGGATTGCCTCGTAAGACTCTCCCAAGAATGAGAACCTATCAGGGGATCTGACAATCCTCCCACTACGACGAGGCACTGGTGTAACTACTGGGTCTGGTAAGGGCGGTTCTGTAAAGTCCGGGGATCCGAACCCTAGAGGGGGGGGTGAATAGGGTGAGCTTCAATTATGACCAATTTTAATTCAATTTAACTTCTATAACTTAAACTAGTCACAAGTGGTGATTACAAACAAGATGCGGAAGCTTAATAAAAACAATCACCACAAAGCAAGCACCATCACACAAGGATTTATAGTGGTTCGGCCTCAATGCCTACATCCACTACCGGCTTGTGATCCAACACCCCACCGGATTTCCACTATTTATGCTTTTCAATAGGCTAAGCAATAACCTTTACAATATGCTTTTTAAGGCTAAGCAATAACCTTTACAATGATGTTTTTCAAGGCTTAACATCAACCTATACATTATGCTTTTATAGGCTAAGCAATAACCTCTTCAACCATAGGTTGGTTATCTCACTAAGTTAGTGTCTATATTACACTTGATGGAGATTCAATTAAGCTCATTATATTTGCCTCTAAAATAGGCGGATATGAAAATGAAAATCTAATACAAACACACTATGAATACAAAGATGAATGCTCATGATGTGTGTGTGTGATGTCCTCAATCATTTTGAAAATGAAAGCTCATAAATGTATGCCTAAGGCTTTTGAAAGTTTTAGCTCATAAAAACATTTATGATTGAGGAATGAATGCAAG
Source organism: Cinnamomum chago (assembly GCA_038049695.1). Taxonomy (NCBI): domain Eukaryota; kingdom Viridiplantae; phylum Streptophyta; class Magnoliopsida; order Laurales; family Lauraceae; genus Cinnamomum; species Cinnamomum chago. The sequence goes on along the minus strand of CP142455.1, from coordinate 44,074,136 downwards.
TCACATGTTAAAAGTAACAACTTGTTAATGATGTCAAAGATTCACAAGTTGTATGAAATTAATTAGCTCTAAACATGTGATGCATAGGGATGTCAATCAAGTCAACAATGTAGCTCATAAAACATAAAAATAGATTTGATTGAAATTAGGGGACAAATCATATGAACTTACAAAAACAACTTGAAAAAGATATACCTATCAAAGTAATGCAAGTTGTGAAACTTTAAAACAAAAGTCCATATGATTTGTGAAGTTGTTGAATCGAAAACATAAGATATGTTTGAAAGAGATTTTCTTGTGATGAAAAACAACAACCAAAGATTCAACCAAGTATATGGATCATGTTACATATAATTTCAAAGATTCTTTCATTAACATGATCTACTTAGATTTACCAATTAAAGTACTACTTGGATTGAATCAATGTGATGTATCCAAAACAATAGATCAATTCAAAACATAAACATGTTAAGGACACAACAAATCATAGTTTATCATGCTAGAAAGGATTTACCAATAATTAGAGCAAAACATGAAAACATATGATTTGTAACAATGTTGAATCCAAAACATGAGATATATTTGAAAGTGATTTTCTTTTGATGGAAAACAACAACCAAGGATTCAACCAAGTATATGAATCATGTTACATATAATTTCAAAGATTTTTCCATTAACATGATCTACTTAGATTTACCAATTCAAGTACTACTTGGATTGAATCAATGGTGATGCATCCAAAACAATGAATCAATTCAAAATATAAACATGTTAAGGATACAACAAAACATAGTATATCATGATAGAAAAGATTTACCAAAAAATAAAACAAAGCATGACAACATATGGTTAAGGAAAGTAGAGCTTACTTGGTGATGTAACTCATTAATCCAAGCTTTAGCTTTCCTAATGATCCCCTTCATCCCTTAATTCATTTCCCTTTTATTTGCCTCAAAACCCCTCAAGGAGGGCCTTAAAATTCCCAACTTTTGGCAAAGGAAAGAACTCATATTTATTGCCAAAACAGCCCAACGGCTAGTCCCCGGTCGACCTGGCAACAGGGCTCGGTCGACCTGGCCTTTTAGACAGCCCAACGGTTATGTCCCGGTCGACCTGGCCTGCAGTGTGCCCGGTCGACCTGGCCCTGCCCGGTCGACCTGGCCTTCTGCGGGACAGGCCAAAATTCCCAAAAATTCCAATATTTCAAAGTTTTTCTTGGTGGAACTTTTTGGGCCATTAAATCAAGCTGAAATACATGTTTTAAAACATTCTAAGGGGTTTAAAAACATGAAACATAAAAAGCCTAAAATGATTCAAAACTTTAAAACCAAAGGCTTGCTTGATTTCTAAAAACTCTTTTCTAAAACAAATGCATCCAAGTTTTAAAAGCAAATCATGCATAAATCAAAACTTTTACAACTCTTAAAAACAATGCATGTTTAAAACAAGATTTCAAGATTTCTTAAATCAATGCATATGTGTGTAAATCAAATGATGCTAGAATGATAATGCATCCATCAAATTGCAATCTACAAAATTCCTAACAGGTTCTTCCTCAAGTTTGGTCATACTTGGATTTGGAATTGTTTGCTCTTGAATTTCTTCCAAGATCACCTTTTCTAAAGATTTCCGGTCCATCATATAATCTTCCTCCAGAAAAACTGTATTAGTGCTCACCAGCACTTTCTGCTCTCTGGGATTATAGAATAACCAACCTTTAGTTCATTTAGGATATCCTACAAGCGTGCACACTTCAGACTTCATTTCCAACTTTTCCGTCTTAACCTTTAGCACGTGTGTCGGACAACCTTAAATGTGTAAATGTTGTAGATTGGGCTTTCGCCCGAACCACAACTCCCGGGGAGTTTTAGGTACAGACTTAGATGGTACGAGGTTTAGTATGTACATTGCAGTATCCAAGGCGTATCCCCAAAAGGATATAGGTAATCCTAAGAAACTCAGCATAGACCTAATCATATAAAAAAGAGTTCTATTACTCCATTCTGTTGAGGCATACCAGGAGCAGACAATTGGGATAGAATCCCATTTTCTGATAAGTATCCCATAAAATCAGCAGAAAGATATTCCCCTCCTCGATCTGATCGAAGAGTCTTGATACTCTTACCTAATTGTTTTTCCGCTTCCGCTCGAAACTCTTTGAACTTTTCAAAAGCCTCGGATTTGAGGTGCATAAGGTATATGTATCCATATTTTGAGTAATCATCTATGAAAGTGATGAAATACTCATATCCTCCTCTGGCCCTAACATTAATGGGTCCACGCACATCAATATGCACTAATTCCAATAAACCTTTGGCCCTATTGCCCTTAGATGAAAATGGTCTTTTGGTCATTTTTCCTTCCAGACAGGACTCGCAGACAGGCATTGGTTCTACAACCAATGAAGGCAAGATACCATCTTTCACTAGCCTGTCAATCCTGTTTAGGTTTATATGACCTAGCCTCAAGTGCCAAAGTTTCATTGGATTAGATGAAGGTGACTTCCTCTTTAATGATGGTCTATTAGTTGTTTCAGTATCATGTATCTCATACATTGTGGGAGTTAACAAATAAATCCCATTGGTTACCTTGCCAGAACATATAAAAGTACCATTCCTCTTTATGACAACTTCAGTACCAAAACTAATGGAATAGTTATTATTCACCAAACTAGAAACTGAAATTAAATTCCGCGGTAAAGACGGTACATATAATGTATCTGACAAAACCAATTTATTGTTTGAAAAATATAAAGTAATAACTCCCATTGAAACAGCCTTTGCCTTAGCGTCAGATCCTAGGTTGACAATGATTTCTCCGTCACTAAGCCTCCTGGTTTCCCTGAACCCCTACAACGAATTACATATGTGATTAGTTGCCCGGAGTCCACACACCAAGATTCTGAAGTACCAGTTGCAAAACTAACTTCAGAAATAAGTGACTCAATTATACCTGAGGTCTTCTTCTTAGACAGATACTCTGGACAATTCCTTTTCCAATGTCCTGTCTTACCACATTGGAAACACTTTCCTTTTGACCCTGAGCCCTTAGCCTTGGCCACGCCACCATTAGGACCATTCTCCACCTTAGGACCTTTCGGAACTGATTTCTTTTTACCTTTCCGCCCTTTGCCTTTCGGCTTGAACTTGGCATCTGACTTTTCTGTCACTAGGGCAGTTGGCTTCTTCTTCATAATCCCTTCAGTCGCCACCAGCTGGCTAGACAGCTCAGCCAGAGTCAGATTCATCTTATTCATATTGTAATTAACCTTGAAATTGTTGAATGACTCTGGTAGTGACTCAAGGATTATGTCGATCTGTGATTCTGCATCAATCGCAGCTCCTAGTACATCTAACTCATTTAATGAGTCCATCATTTTCAACATGTGTTCCTGTACTGATGTACCTTCAACCATCTTGGTGCTAATGAGCACCCTCCCTGTTCTGCAAACATCTCCTTTAAGTTTGATATAATATCGTATGCAGTCTTAGAGGATTGATGTTGGTGTTGCAAAACACTAGACATGGATGCCAGAATGTAGCATCTGGCCATCTCATCATCTTTGGCCCATTTGGTGTAAAGTTTCTTTTCTTCTTCCGGTGCATCCGGACCAGGCTCATCAAGAGGGGTTTTGGTAAGGACATATTTATAACCTGAGGAGGTCAAGACAATATCCAGGTTCGGTTTCCAGTCTACATAGTTGGATCCCACCAACTTATTCTGGTTGAGGATGGTCGCAAGTGGATTGAAAGTATTTGAATTCATGCTTGAAAAACTGTAGCACATAACCATACATTCAATTAATGAATTTAAATGACATTAGGGTTTGGTATTCTACCAAATTTATGTAGGAATCCTCATAACCACTAAATTTAGAATACATCGGAATCCCAATCCCCGAAGAATATGCCTCCTTGGGGAGTGCGAATACGACCTAGATTGGTGCGGATGAAAGTTGGTCAAAATTAGGATTAAGACTAACTACCCATGATCCCCTTCATTCATTATTATCTAGGTATCTCATACCAAATAATGAATGACTCCCGATTAGCTTTGGTTGTTAGGGTTTTTATAGATTGCAATTTGATGGATGCATTATCATTCAAGCATCATTTAATTTACACACTTGCATTGGTTTTAAATAAACTTGAAATCTTGTTTTATTCATGCATTGCTTTTAAGATTTGTAAAAGTATTGATTTATGCATGATTTGTCTTTTTATCTTGGATGCATTTGTTTTAGAAAAGAGTTTTCAAAATCAAGCAAGCCTTTGTTTTAAAAAGTTTTGAATCTTTTTAGGCTTTTTATGTTCATGTTTTAAAAACCATTAGAATCTTTAAAACATGTTTTCCAAGCTTGATTTAGTGGCCAAAAGGTCCCCCAAAGAAATACCTTTAAAATGTGAAAAGTTGATTTTTTTGCAAAAAAGGGGGTGGCCCGGCAGTGTCGCCGGTCGACCGGCGCAGAGGTCCCGGTCGATCGGGAACACTGCAGCAAAAAATTGCCTGGCGCACCAACGGTCAGAAATCCGACAGTTGTGTGTTCCCGGTCGACCGAGGCCTGTGTGTCGGTCGACCGAGGACTAGCCGTTGGCAACTTTTTGCTATAAATATGAGTTCTTTCCCTTGCCAAAAGTTGGGAATTTTAAGGCCCTCCTTGAGGGGTTTTGAGGCAAATAGAAGGGAAAAGAACCAAGGGATGAAGGGGAGCATTAGGAAAGCTAAAGCTTGGATTAATGAAGTTAAATCTTCAAGTAGGCTTTACTTTCCTTAATCATATGTTTTCATGCTTTGTTTTATTTTTGGTAAATCATTTCTAGCATGTTAAACTATGTTTGTGTTGTGTCCTTAACATGTTTTATGTTTTGAGTTGATTTATTGTTTTGGATACAACACCATATGATTCAATCCAAGTAGTACTTAATCTTGGTAAATCTAAGTAGATCATGTTAATGAAAGAAACTTGGTAAATCATATGTAACATGATTCCTATACTTGGTTGAATCTTTGGTTGTTGTTTTCCATCATAAGAAAATCACCTTCAAAAGTATCTTATGTTTTGGACTCAACTTCTTTACAAATCATATGTTTTCATGTTTTGTTTTATCATTGGTAAATCTTTAGTAACATGTTAACCTATGATGTGTTGTATCCTTAGCATGTCTTATATTTTGAATAGATCTATTGTTTTGGATGCATCACCATTTGATTCAATCCAAGTAGTACTTTATCCTTGGTAAATCTAAGTAGATCATGTTAATGAAAAATGTAACATGATTCATATACTTGGTTGAATCTTTGGTTGTTGTTTTTCCATCATAAGAAAATCTCTTTCAAATGTATCTTATGTTTTGGATTCAACATCTTTACAAATCATATGTGTATTATTGTTTTAAAGTCTCACAACTTGCCTTACTTTGATAGGTATATCATATTCAAGTTGTATTTATAATTACATATGATTTGTCCCCTAATTTTCAATCAAATCTATTTTTATGTTTTGAGCTTCATTGTTGATTTGATTGACATCCCTATGCATCACATGTTTAGATCTAATTAATTTCATACAACTTGTGTATCTTTGACATCATTAACAAGTTGTTTCTTTTAACATGTGAATTGCATTCTTTCCTCAATCATAAATGTTTTTGAGCTAAAACTTTCAAAAGCCTTAGGCATACATTTATGAGCTTTCATTTTTCTAAATGATTGAGGACCACACACACACACTTCATGTACTTTCATCTTTGCATTCATAGTGTGAGTGTGTATTAGATTTTCACTTCCATATCCGCCTAATTAAGAGGCATTGTAATGAGCTTAATAGAATCTCCATCAAGTGTATGTTAGACACTATCTTAGTGAGATAACCAACCTTGTGGTTGAAGAGGTTATTGCTTAGCCTATAAAAGCATAATGGATAGGTTGATGTTAAGCCTTGAAAAACATCAATGTAAAGGTTATTGCTTAGCCTTGGAAAGCATATTGTAAAGGTTATTGCTTAGCCTATTGAAAAGCATAAATAGTGGAAATCCGGTGGGGCGTTGGATCACAAGCCGGTAGTGGATGTAGGCATTGAGGCCGAACCACTATAAATCCTTGTGTGATGGTGATTGCTTTGTGGTGATTATTTTGTTTGCTTCCGCATCTTGTATGATTAATCATCACTTGTGACTAGTTTGTTTTAAAGAAGTTAAATTTGTTAAAATTGGTCATAATTGGAGCTCACCCTATTCACCCCCCCTCTAGGGTTCGGATCCCCATGGACTTACATTGGTTTCTAAAAATATGAGGCAAATCCTTGGGGATACTACATCATTATTTTAGTTAAGTGTGACCCACCAACTAACATTGCATGACAACCGTTGCGAGCAGCTCCTCCTTGGGGAGTGGGCCCCTGCCCCATCTCACTAACACTATCCATAGGAGATCCATATCTAGTAACCAGACAAGTAAAAGCCCTCCGTGAGGAACGTCCATTCTCAAGATGGCGCGAGGCTAATACTTTCCTTACAATGAACCTATGGTGGAAAACCATGGGGATTTCTAAATATAAATGCCCCTCTCCCACTTAATATTTTAGAATTGAGGATTTCCCTTAAGGTACATGGGCCCACATATATACACATCAAATCATTTCATGATATGACCAAAGATTGGTTCCAAGTCAAGTTATTTTAAGGAAAGTCCAGTTTATAAATTAGTGTTACCAATGGATCCATCTCATGGGCCCATCAACTCTAATTAGAACTCTTTCCAAAAGTTAATTTGATTTGACCAATTTTGGTAACTTGCTATGTTTGGATCAGATTTGGAAACATTCTAAATTAAGCATTCATCCATAAATAGAAAAAGCTAAAATTAGAAACTAGTCCTCTCCTCCACGTGGCCCAAGCGGAATAGACTTCTTGGACTTCTAGACTTTCCAAAACTTTGGGATTCCTCAAACTCTTTGGGCATCTCCAAAAGGCTTTTGGTAATCTTCAAACTCTTTGATTAGGAGTCCAACTTTACTTTCCTTCTTCGTCTCGGACATTGCCAGAATTTACAAATTTAGAAAAATCACATAAATTCCTATGCCTCAATTATGAGACTTACATGGTAATCGAAACATGGAAACAACAGGGCTATAGGGAAATTCGCCATGCCTTGCCGTTTCACGGGAAACAAAAGAAACAATGATGCCCTTTACACTTAGCCTCAAATAAACCAATAACCATAAAAAGAAAGTAAAAGACTTTTGGGTCATGTGGAGAGGACATTATCACCTGCAAGTAAGTATCTCATACAACAAACCATCTCACGAAACAAGGTTACCAAACCACAATGGAAAAACAAGATGCCAAAAGTAGCCACTCTTTTAATACATGCACTTCGCAGAGGGGCTCCGGGGGTGTCCCCCGGCGAGGTCGAGCTGACTGGTCAGTTCGTGGGAGCCCAGAGGGCAGCGCCCCCGGACCAAAAATTTCGGATCAAAGAATAAAGTGATCCCGTGCTCCCGGTCGACCGCCAAGAGGGCTCGGTCGACCGGCCCTACAGGAACCTGGTCGACGGTCAGGTTGACCCGCCTGACGAAGGCAGAAAATCGGGTTTTGTTCAATTCGAGTCCAAACACCTCCAGAACACTTTTGAAGGCTCTCAATGGCATCCTACCATCCTTCCATCATAATTAAACCCTTTTGTGACTATCCAAACATGGATTTACTACATAAAGTAAACAAACCCAATCATAACTGATCCTTACATAGCCCTAGGTCTATCCTCTTCGCATCTCATGCAAAGACTAGATCTATATCGCTGTTCAAACACGATTAGAGATGAGGTATGGCTTTGATACCAATTGTTGGAAGTAGGTGGGCCTCGTGGATAGATTTTCAAAACTTTTGACCCACTTGACTCAGGGATCAAGTATCCAAAGGGCCATAAACCACATCCAGGATGCAATCCCTCTTTCTCAACAATCATGTACATCAATATAACCTATCTAGAAGATAGAAATCAGCAACTACATGCAACAAAACAATCTACAACAAGTAAAGAAGCAGATTATACTTTTTGAGCCCGGTAGTGCTCTAATTGAGGAGAAGACAACCAACTAGAACAAGAACTCTTCTTGAAGCAATTAGAGATCTCCAAGACCTTGTTGTCTTCCATGCTATTACCCTCTATCAGATCTCTTTTCTCAAGAAGATGTGTGGGATCTTCAAGAGAAAACCGTACTAGAAACTCTAAGGAACTAGAAGGCGACTAGAAGAGAGAAGTGGAGAAGAAGAGTTGTGCAACACTTGCACTAGAGGCTCTTGCGCGTGGGTATTATCTCATGGACGTCCAAGGGGTGTATTCCCCTTTAAATAGCCCTCAAGTCTCCTCTCTTATCTCTCTTACTAATTTGTATTAGAAGACACACTTCCACACAAATTAGTAGCTTACTATTACCACTATTAGAAGTCCCACTTCAAATAGAAATAGTAACTTTCTAGTTCCTTCCTTTTAGACTTTAAGTAAGAATAGAATCTTTCTAATACTTGGGCTAGCGTGGGGACCACTAGGGATTCCTTAGAAAGCTGGCTCCAACTGGGACATGTGACCCCACATCTCATGTGTAATCCGGGCCCACAATTAATTGCAAATAACACCACTATATAAATGCAATTGCACTCCAGTCTTAGGAATAAATTACAATGAAGACCCTAAACTTCCCAATTACCACAAGTAGGCCTCTCTATCATTATCCATGGATCAATTGGAATAAATCTGTCCCATCCAATCTTAGATCTACATCTTATTATCCTTAAGCCCTAATTAATTACAGTGATCATCAGTACCATCCAATTAACTCTTAATCGAGATGGGTACGCACTTACTAATGATAAATCCATTAATTGGCACAAGGGGATAATGTAGATAGATTCCATATTGACCATTGGATGTTCCCACAGTCCTACTACCACGTACCCAAGACACTGAGGTCACGTACCCAAGACACTGAGGTGTTGACCTACAGTTGGCCTCACTCATTGGTGACTCAAAGCAAATGAATAGACAGAAAATTGAGTTCATCAATGTCTCAGGATTGAGAGCCTATTGCTAGGGAATTATGAGAGCAATCCTTAAATCAAGACAGTATTTCATAAGGAGCTTCTCATGGTCCTTCAATACATCCAATGTACCAGCACTATGATCTAGAGTCTTACATTCTAATGATCGAGACAAATCACACCATCACATAGTGATCAATGTGCTGCAACCTTATCAGATGAGATGCCCAGTCTCATCACTGGCTGGGAAGATATTTTTAAGTATAAGATTTGTGACACATGTCTCCCGTATGTGGATCTCATCAATATATATATCACATTTAATATACTAATGGGACTCGGTTCATCTCATGAACCATCATGTCATATGTATTGGTCATGTGCATTAAGTAATAAACACCATTCATCTCATCAAAGGAAAGCATGATTTTAATGATAAATAAAGAAATTAATCAGTTTATTACATCAACTGATGGATTGAGTCCATACAATCTAACACCTCCCATCCTGCAAACCTCCAAAACGCTTCACCATGCTCGAAGGCGCTTGAACAACGCCTCAAGAGAAGCCCAACTGCAGCGCAATACGCGAGAGCACATACGGCTGGATATCAACAAAAGGATGTGTCCGGTACACCATCGTACCAACACGTATGTTAAAAAGCCACCCCTTTTCTGCATTGGTCAAGGAGTAATGTCTTCCCGACCCTGCCCTAGTGGAATCGCGGGAGGCTCCAAAATCATAAGCCTTCTTCCGCAAATCCGGAGAAAGCTTCATTGAAGATTGCCAGATCTTGACGTCCCTGAACCGTCGGATCCTCAAACGGGCAGATAAAAGAGATTCGGAAATGACTGTCCCTCTAGCCAACCGAATCATGAAAGGGTCATCATCCTATGTAACTCCCAATCGATGGAAGCCAGGATAGTGGTAAATATACCACAAATAGAAAATATGGGCTGAAAATACCCTGTTCATAGGGAGCCCCAACGGAACTAAGAAAGCAGCAGCCTGCAGTTCGGTACACAAGTAGGAGTACAGAGCAGGTATCAAAGCAAGCCGCTCTCTAAATGCCATCTGACAAGCCGAAAAAATACACTGCGGCCTGATGTGTGTTCCATCTCCTCTAGCGAAAACAGCCTCACCCAACCTATAAGTGAGGTAAACAGCGAGATCTCTCCGCAGTGCAATGTCAGGAAAAATGGCGTACTTCTTCAAGTCATCTCGCATGACGGAGATCTTCTTCAAACCTGGGTTCTTGGCCCTAGCATCCTGGGCCATACCAATAGAAGACCCTCCGCCATCAAAGAAGCTGGAGCTAGAATTCTTCCAACTGCTACACTAGACTTTCGAGCCCTCCTTCTCCTTCAAAAAATCATAGAAGGCGACGAGCTAAAAGTACAAGACCTAAACTCCTCAGACTGCTCCTCAAGGACGCTGTCAATAGGCATAAACTCCTCATAGAGTTTGCCAAGGAAAGGCAGCCCGGTGATGATGCTTAATTCCTTTAAAGTAAAACCAATCTCACCGTTCATCATAATGAAGGTGTTGGTTTGTGGAAGGAATGACTCTAGCATGGCCATGAAGGCCTCATCAGAGAAAACCACGGTTTGCCGAAAAGCACGAACTGCATAAAAAATCTCGGCCTCCTTCAAAATGGCTCCACTAACCTGCAGGGTGTGATCAGTCCACGATTCTCAGCTCGAATCAGCACTGAAACGACCACGAAGTCAGAAAGGCTTCACCCAACAAATGCCGTCACCCCGAAAAATGCCAAGGCCAACCGGTCTCAAATTGACCGACGGATGGTCAGAACCTTGGTAGCCACGGATGGTCAGGACAGGTGACTTCTCCGCATATCGGGAAAGGCCGCCAACGAAAACCCCGGTCTTTATCACATTGGTCCTCTTCACCTAGCTTGGAGGATCCTCCCTCTTGGGACACGTGGGAGAAAGACTCATGATCGAGACAGTTCAATCAAAGGTCGACCGGGTAGAAACAGTTCTCTCCTCACCATCTGCCGTGGAAGAGAACTGAAAACATCTCCTTTGGTACGTCAAGTCGTTAGGGATTGCGTCACCAAAGAAAAAGGTAGGCTTAGGCACAATGCTCTAATCGTCCATGACCCAAGGACGGTTGCTTACTATAATCCTGTAAAAATCCTCATCCTTGAGAGCGATCAATCGCTGTCTCATTTCATCGCGGTTGAGGGAGTCACACTCTTCCAAGTTTCTCTTCTCAAACTGGACCTTCTCCCAAGCTTGCTGTACGACCACATTAGGAGACCTGGTAGATCGACAAGGTGCATCAGTAACAGGCTCTTTGCCCTTGTTCGTTCTGGAGGAACTACCTGTGAAGGAAAAAAAATCAACCATCAAAATGACAGAATTTTGCTAAAGCAAAATTTTACCGAAATTTTAGCATGATTCCGGGACAATTCCGAAGAAAAGGGAAACATCCCGAAGAAGATAGGAAGCTTAAAGATGAGCTCAACACCGCTGCAAGCTCAATGAAGCATCCTCAAAGAAGGTCTGAACTCAAACATTGCTGCGAGATCAAACCAATCTCATCAAATCTCCGCAAGCTTGAAGAAGGGCTCAACATTGCTGCGAGCTCCAAACTTCATAACTTGCAAAGCTCCTCAAAATCCAGCAAGATCAAGAAAGGGCTCAACATTGCTATAAGCTCCAAATCCCAAAACTTACAAAAGATTTTCAGGTATGCATCATCATTCTCCCAATCAATTTACTAAAAACCATGCATAAAAAAAATCATCACGCATTAGATGCTAGGAAAACTTTAACCAAAGTTTGATCAATTCCAACCCAACTTGGTCAAAAACAATCAAACTTTGTCAAATTCAAAATTCATGTTGACTTGACCTAGAGATTCTAGCCTTCTATCTTGATGCATCAGAAAAAAAGAAAAGAAAAGAAAAGAAAGAAATATGCATGAACATCTTGGAATGCATAAACCTCATTATCTTGGTGAGCAAAAAAAAAAAAAGAGAAGCAAAAAAAAAAAGGAGAAATTTCTTCGAAAAGAAAAATTTGGCCAGAAGGCCGTGGCCCACTGCCACGTGGCAGTACGGACCACAACCAAAGGAAAACAAAAAAAAAAGACGTGCAAAAAAAAGGCCAAAAAAAAAGGGAGGCAGCACGTGAAAAGAAAAGGAGAAAACACGTGAAAAAAAAACTTTACTTCTACATGGAATTTCTTGTGGAGGAAGAAAACTTACTTGAAGCCATGGATGGAGAAGAAAAAAGAACTTGAAGATTCTTAGAGAAGAAGATAAGTTCTTGATCTTGGAGCACTCTTGAAGACTCTTGCAAAGAAAGAAAACAATGAAGCAAAGATCCAATCTCCTCTTGCTATTACCAGGATAGCCTCTGCAGAGAGGTGATATTGCTATTACCAAGATAGACTCTGCAGACAATCTGGCAGATCCCTTTACTAAGCCTTTGATTACCAAAGTCTTTGAGCAACATGTAGATGGGATGGGCATGAGATGCAACCTGACTGGCATTGAGCCCAAGTGGGAGATTGTTAGATTGTGTGGTCTCAATCCATTAGTTGATGTAATAAATTGATTAATTTCTTTATTTATCAATAAAATCATGCTTTCCTTTCATGAGATGAATGGTGTTTATTACTTAATGCGCATGACCAATACATATGACATAATGGTTCATGAGATGAACCATGTCCCATTAGTATATTAGATGTGATATATGTATATGGATGAGATCCACATACGGAAGACATGTGTCACAAATCTTATACTTAAAAATATCTTCACAACCAGTGATGAGACTGGGCATCTCATCTGATAAGGTTGCAGTACTTTGATCACTATGAGATAATGTGATTTGTCTCGATCATCATAATGTAAGATTTTGGATCATGGTGCTGGTATATTAGATGTATTGAAGGACCATGAGAAGCACCTTATGAAATACTGTCTCGATTTAAGGACTGCTCTCATAATTCCCTAGCAATAGGCTCTTAATCCTGAGACATTGATGAACTCAAGTTTCTGTCTATTCATTTGCTTTGAGTCACCAATGAGTGAGGCCAACTGTAGGTCAACACCTCGGTGTCTTGGGTACGTGGTAGTAAGATTGTGGGAACATACAATGATCAAGATGGAATCTATTTATATTATCCCCTTATGCCAATTAATGGATGTATCATTAGTAAGTGCGCACCCATCTCGATTAAGAGTTAATTGGATGGTACTGATGATCACTGTGATTAATTGAGGCTCAAGGATAATAAGATGTGGATCTAAGATTGGATGGGACAGATTTATTCCAATTGATCCATGGATATTGATAGATGGGCCTACTTGTGGTAATTGGGAAGCTTAGGGTCTTCATTGTAATTTATTCCTAAGACTAGAGTGCAATTGCATTTATATAGTGGTGTTATTTTCAATTAACTGTGGGCCCGGATTGCACATGAGATGTGGGGTCGCTTGTCCCAGTTGGAGCCAGCTTTCTAAGGAATTCTTAGTGGTCCCCACGCTAGCCCAAGATATTAGAAAGTTACTAATCCTACTTGAGTTCTAAAACGAAGGAATTAGAAAGTTACTATTTCTATTTGAAGTGGGACTTCTAATAGTGGTAATAGTAAGCTACTAATTTGTGTGGAAGTGTGACTTCTAATACAAATTAGTAAGATAGTTAAAAGAGGAGTGATGAGGGCTATAAATAAGGGAAAAACACCCTTGGACGTTCTACACATTGATTCACGCCCAGCTCTCTTTATTTGTACAAGTGTTGCACAATTCTCTCCTCTTCACTCTCTTCTAGTTTATTGGAGTTTCTAGTAGGGTTTTCTCTTGGAGATCTCACCCATCTTCTTGAGAAAAGAGATCTGATAGAGGGTCATAGAGTGGAAGATAACAAGGTTTTAGAGATCTCTAATTGCTTTAAGAAGAGTTCTTGTTCTAGTTGATTGTTTTCTCCTCGATTAGAGCACTAACGGGCTCCAAAGGTATAATCTGCTTCTCCTCTTGTGGTAAATTATTTTGTTGCATGTAGTTGCTGATTTCTATCTTCTAGATAGGTTATATTGCTGTACATGATTGATGAGAAAGAGGGATTGCATCCTGGACATGGTTTATGGGCTTCTGGATTCTTGATCCCTGAGTCAAGTGGGTCAAAAAGTTTTGAAAATCTATCCACGAGGCCCACCTACTTCCAACAATTGGTATCAAAGACATACCTCATCTCTAATCATGTTAGATCAGCTATCTTGATCTAATCTTTGCATGAGATGCGAAGAGGATAGACCTAGGGCTATGTAAGGTTAAATTATGATTGGGTTTGTTTACTTTATGTAGTAAATCCATGTTTGGATAGTCACAAAAGGGTTTAATTATGATGGAAGGATGGTAGGATGCCATTGAGAGCCTTCAAAAGTGTTTTGGAGGTGTTTGGATTCGAATTGAAAAAAAAACCCCAATTTTCTGCCTTCGTCAGGCGGGTCGACCAGGCCCCGCGCTCGCTCGACCGCTAGGGGACACCCCCGGACCCCCTCTGCGAAGTGCATGTATTAAAAGGGTGGCTACCTTTGGCATCTTGTTTTTTCATTGTGGTTTGGTAACCTAGTTTTGTGAGATGCTTTGTTGTATGAGATACTAACTTGCAGGTAATAATGTCCTCTCCATATGGCCCGCAAGTCTTTTACTTTCTTTTTGTGGTTATTGGTTTATTTGAGGCTAAGTGTAAAGGGCATCATGGTTTCCTTGGTTTCTCGTGAAAGGGCAAGCCATTGTGAATTTCCCTATAACCCTTTTATTTCCATGTTTAGATTACCATGTAAGTCTCATAATTGAGGCATAGGAATTTAAGTAATTTTGTAAATTCTGGCGATGTCCAAGACGAGGAATGAAAGTAAAGTTGGGCTCCTAATCAAAGAGTTTGAAGATTACCAAAAGCCTTTTGGTGATGCCCAAAGAGTTTGAGGAATCCCAAAGTTTTGGAAAGTCTAAAAGTCCAAGAAGTCTATTCCGCTTGGGCCATGTGGAGGAGAGGACTAGTTTCTAATTTTAGTGCTTTCTATTTATGGATGAATGCTTGATTTAGATAGTATCCAAATCTGATCCAAACATAGAAATTACCAAAATTGGTCAAATCAAATTAATTTTTGGAAAGAGTTCTAATTAGAGTTGGTGGGCCCATTAGATGGATCCATTGGTAACACTAATTTAAGAAACTAGACTTTCCATAAAATAACTTGACTTGGAACCAATTAATGGTCATATCATGAGATGATTTGATATCTATATTTGTGGGCCCAAATACCTAAAAGGAAATCCTCAATTCTAAAATATTAAGTGGGAGCGGGCCATTTATTTTAAGAAATCCCCATGGTTTTCCACCATAGGTCCATTGTAAGGAAAGCATTAGCCTCGCGCCATCTTGAGAATGGTCTTTCCCCACGGAGGGCTTTTACTTGTCCGGTTACTGGATATGGATCTCCTCTGGATAGTGTGGGTGAGACGGGGTGGGGGCCCACTCCCCAAGGAGGAGCTGCCCGCAACAGTTGTCATGCAATGCTAGTTGGTGGGTCACACTTAACTAAAATAATGATGCAGTATCCCCAAGGATTTGCCTCATGTATTTTAGAAGCCGAAGCTAATCGGGAGTCATTCATTATTTGGTATGAGATATCTAGATAATAATGAATGAAGGGGATCATAGATAGTTAGTCTTAATCCTAGTTTTGACCAACTTTGATCCGCACCAATCTAGGTGGTATTCACACTCCCCAAGGAGGCATACCCCGGGGATTGGGATTCCGATGTATTCTAAATTTAGTGGTTATGAGGATTCCCATATAAATTTGGTAGAATACTAAACCCTAATGTCATTTAAATTCATTAATTGAATGTATGGTTATGTGCTACAATATTTCAAGCATGAATTCAAATACTTTCAATCCACTTGCAACCATCCTCAACCAGAATAAATTGGTGGGATCCAACTATGTAGACTGGAAATGGAACCTAGATATTGTCCTGACTGCTTCATGATATAAATATGTCCTTACCAAAACCCCCCATTGATGAGCCTGGCTCGAATGCACCGGAAAAAGAAAATGAACTTTACACCAACTGGGCCAAAGAAGATGAGATGGCCAGTTGCTACATTCTGGCATCTATGTCTAGTGTTTTGCATCACCAACATCAATCATATAAGACTGCATACGATATTATATCGAACTTAAAGGAGATGTTTGCGGAATAGGGCAGGCATGCTAGGCATGCAGCAATGAGGGTGCTCATTAGCACCAAGATGGCTGAAGGTACATCAGTACAGGAACACATGTTGAAAATGATGGACCCATTAAACGAGTTAGATGTACTGGGAGCTGCGATTGATGCAAAATCACAAATCGAGATAATCCTTGAGTCACTTCCAGAGTCATTCAACAATTTCAAGGTTAATTACAATATGAATAAGATGAATTTAACTATAGCTAAGCTGTCAAGCCAGTTGGTGGTGACTGAAGGGATTATGAAGAAAAAGCCAACTGCCCTAGTGACAGAAAAGTCAGATGCCAAGTCCAAGCCGAAAGGCAAAGGGTGGAAAGGCAAAAAGAAATCAGTTCTGAAAGGTCCCAAGGTGGAGAATGGTCCTAATGGTGGCGTGGCCAAGGCTAAGGGTTCAGGGTCAAAAGAAAAGTGTTTCCATTGTGGTAAGACAGGCCATTGGAAAATGAATTGTCCAGAGTATCTGTCTAAGAAGATATGATTGAGTCACTTATTTCTGAAGTTAGTTTTGCAACTGGTACTTCAGAATCTTGGTGTGTGGACTCCGGGGCAACTAATCACATATGTAATTCGTTGCAGGGGTTTAGGAAAACCAGGAGACTTAGTGACAGAGAAATCATTGTTAACCTAGGATCTGATGCTCAGGCAAAGGCAGTTTCAGTGGGAGTTATTACTTTATGTTTTTCAAATAATAAGTTGGTTTTGTCAGACACGTTATATGTATGGTCTTTACGGTGGAATTTAATTTCAGTTTCTAGTTTGGTGAATAAAAGTTATTCCATTACTTTTGGTACTGAAGTTGTCATAAAGAGGAATGGTACTTTTATATGTTCCGGCAACGTAACCAATGGACTTTATTTGTTAACTCCTACAATGTATGAGATACATGATACTGAAACAATCAATAGACCATCATTAAAGAGGAAGTCACCTTCATCTAATCTAACAAAACTTTGGCACTTGAGGCTGAGTCATATAAACCTAAACAGGATTGACAGGCTAGTGAAAGATGGTATCTTTCCTTCATTGGTGCTAGAACCAATGCTTGTCTGCGAGTCCTGTCTGGAAGGCAAAATGACCAAAAGACCCTTTTCATCTAAGGGCAATAGGGCCAAAGGTTTATTAGAATTAGTGCATACTGATGTGCGTGGACCCATTATTGTCAGGGCCAGAGGAGGATATGAGTATTTCATCACTTTCACAGATGATTACTCAAGATATGGATACATATACCTTATGCACCACAAGTCCGAGGCTTTTGAAAAGTTCAAAGAGTTTCGAGCGGAAGCGGAAAGGCAATTAGGTAAGAGTATCATGACTCTTCGATCAAATCGAGAAGGGGAATATCTCTCTGCTGATTTTATGGGATACTTATCAGAAAATGAGATTCTATCCCAGTTGTCTGCTCCTGGTATGCCTCAACAGAATGGAGTAGCAGAAAGATGGAACCAGACTCTTTTAGATATGATTAGGTTTATGCTGAGTTTCTCAGGATTACCTATATCCTTTTGGGGATATGCCTTGGATACTGCGATGTACATACTAAAGCTCGTATCATCTAAGTCTGTACCTACAACTCCTCGGGAGTTGTGGTCTGGGCGAAAGGTTAAGACGGATAAGTTGGAAACGAAGTCTGAAGTTTTCAAAACCCAAAATACAACTCCCTCATTTCATTTTCAAAAGTAGTCCTTGAGATGGTATGTGATCTCTCTCACTACCATAAAATCTCCTTGGAAACTCAAAAGGCTTTTCAAAAAAATGCTCAAAGACTCTTGGTCAAATCAAAAGCTCTCCTTCAAGTTTCTCTTCGAGGCACATCGACTCCAAAAGCTACTTGTCGCTGTACCTCGAGGGGGCATTTGTTGACACCAAAAATGTTACTTTGCCTCTTCAACATCAGGAAGCCACATGAAGCCGCATCCTACTATAAACGGGCAATGCTACTTCAAGCATTAGATCTTGTCAGAATCTAACAAAAACTGCAAGATCCTCCAAGACAGCCAAAAGAGGGGTTCACATGAAGTTTCGGGCCATTCCAACATCATTTGGCCTAACTTCACTCCTCCGGCAGCTGAACAAGCGCTCCTGGCGGCGACAACATCGAAGACATCAAAACTTCGATCAGAACCTACGGATGGTCTCAAAATATCTCCAAAGGGCTCCATGTCAGATTTCAAGTCAAACCGACAACGTTTGACCCTCCATCAACCCTTAAGCAGTAAAATCAAGCCTCTCGGCGGTGAGAACCACCGAGGCTATTACTCATCAAACGGAGCACATGGGCGGCTTCAACATGCTTCAAAAGGGCTGTACGTCAAATTTCAGGCCATTCGGACAACATTTGACTCGGCTTTGACGCTACGAAATAAAATCAAGGCTACCGGCGAAGGAGTACCCCGGGACCACAACATCCAAATCGGAGCCAATGGATCATCTCTAGATGACTCCAATTGGCTCCCTGTCATGTTTCAGGTCAATCGGACATCGGTTGACCGCACATCAAAGCGCGACATCTTCCTCGCGGTGAAATCAAGCCTAGCAGCGAAGGGACCCCAAATGGCTTCAAAACTCAAACAAAAGCCCATGGTTGGTCCTATCTACTGCTCAGGAGGCTTCACCTCAAATTTGGGGTCATTCCGACATCGTTTGACCTAGTTTCGACTCTTGACCGAAAATCGGCAACTCTGTGCGGCAAGGTCTTCGGCTTTTCCAAAAAATAGGAAACTTTGTGCTCCGGTTTTTCACGAATTTTCGTCTGGTTTTCTTCAAGAGAACCAAGCCAAAAAATGAGGAAAAATGTCAAGAAAATACATGAGAAAAAAGGGCTGAAAAAGCTCGAAAAACGGTCAAAGAAAAGGCGACCAAAGGGGACCAAACCCCATGGTCGCCGGCGACCTTCGAAGTCCGGGTCGCCGGATTTCCGCCGGAAGGCCCGTTTTCCGATCCTTTTCGCGTTTCTGGAATTTCAGTCCCTGTAGTTTTCCAAAAATCTGATTTTTGATGCTCGAAATCGACCGATCTTCTCCAATATCTTGGATCCGCCGTGAAGAGCATGAAATCATCATTGATCGCTCTAAGATCACCAACCGGCTGACCAAGAAAGTACACTTTCTGTCCGATCGATCGAAAAATCGATAAGACAGATGGTACCGGCCCGCTGTTAGCAATCTATGTTTGAAGTTGCAAGATCCATCGTCGATCATCAAAACAAGAATTCCAAAAGATGCGGCATGGGCCGCGGCTCTTTAAATCCCCGACGACCACTTAATGCTGTTAATTGACCCAACTAAATGCAGTTATTAACTCATTATTTTGGACGGCCCAATCAGATTCAAGAGAATGAGAGTTACAAGTCAAAGCCATCATGGCATTAAAGCCATGAAACTCCTCTCATCATGGAGATTAAAGGCGATTAAATGCTCATCATTCTCCATCGGCCAATCAGATTCAAGGAAAAAGGAGTTACAAAATCAAGAAACTTGTAACTCCTCCCATTATGAAGCAATAAAGTCATCAATGCTCATAAACCCTCCTAAATGGCTACCAAAGGCCAATAAATAGGAGAGCATTCCAAGCAGAACGGATTAGAAAAATTGGCTAGAGAGATCCCCAAACCCAAGCCCCAGAAATCAAGAAAAATCGTCCAGAATTCCGAGAAGCTCTGCTACTTTGAAGAAATTCTGCTGCAACAAGACCACAAGGTGATTGAAGTCCCTTGGGGGTCACTCCCCCCAAGGCAAAGCTCTCTTTTCTCCTATTCAACATGGCCTAGACGGGGCTTTTCAGCCCGTCTCTTCATTTTTTTATTGGATATAGGACCTTCCCTTGGTCCTTATCCTCTAAAAAAATTGAAGTCCAAGCCAAGCCAAATGAATCGAAGCATCGCATGTTCTCATCTGAAGGACGATGGCGAAGTCCATACATGACTTGCAACCGTCGATCTGAACGAGTCCCCGCAATCTCCTGAGAAGTCAGATCCCTTTTAGTACTTTTCTGTTGTATTTTGTATTTTCTTTAAGAGCAAAAAAATCACAATTCTTGTCTTTCATTTTGATGAGATTTGTAAATCACCTTTCACGACAAACAAAATCGCCTCTCACGGCATTAAAAAAAAACCTTGTCTCTTTTCTTAAATATATGTGCAATGGAGAGTTAGAAAAAAGATTGATTTCCTTTCTACTTGCGAAGGTGGATCTTCATATCACCATTTCTAAATTCCAAGTAGAATAGAAAATCTGGCATACCCGTACAAAAATGTTGATACCCGCCTTTCTCCCCTTCTTCCCTCCATTCGGCCTTTTCGATGACCCCGGGGACGGATGGGGGAGGAACGGAAGAAACCGGGCCCATCAGTGCCAACAAAAAAAACTTGGTTTTCACAAAATTTCGACTTCCATGCCAAAAAAAAAACAAATTTCGGCTCTCATATTGTTAGTTTTATGGTCTCAATACCAAGGGTATATGATGTAATAAATTGATTAAGTTCTTTATTTATCAATGCAATCATGTTTTCCTTTCATGAGATGAATGGTGTTCAATCATATACTTGCACATAACCAATACGAATGACATAATGGTTCATGAGATGAACCGGAGTCCACAAGTATACTAGATGTAATACGTGTGTATGGATGAGATCCACATACAGGAGACATGTATTGTAAATCTTATACTTAAATATCTTCACAACCAGTGATGAGATTGGGCATCTCATCTGACAAGATTGCAGCACTTTGATCACTATGAGATAGTGTGATTTGTCTGGATCATCGGAATGTAAGATTCTGGATCATGGTACTGGTACATTGGATGTATAAAAGGACCATGAGATGCACCTTATATACACTGTCTTTACTTTAAGGTTTGCTCTCATAATTCCCTAGCAATAGGTTCATAATCCTGAGACATTAATGAACTCAAGTTTCTATCTATACATTTGCTTTGAGTCACCAATGAGTGAGGCCAATTGTAGGTTAACACCTCGGTGATTTGGGTACGTGGTAGTAGAGTTGTGGGAACATTCAATGGTCAAGATGGAATCTATCTTTAATATCCCCTTGTGTCAATTAATGGATTTATCATTGGTAAGTGCGCACTCATTCCAATTAAGAGTTAATTAGATCGGTACCAAATGATCATTATAATTAATTGGGACTCAAGGATAATAAGATATGGATCTAATTTGGTGGACAGGTCCAATTGATCCATGGATAATGATAGAGGGGCCTACTTGTGGTAATTGGAAAGTTTAGGGTCTTCATTGTTATATATTCCTAAGACTGGAGTGCAGTTGCATTTATATAGTGGAGTTATTTGCAATTAGTAAGAGGAGGTTGCTTAAGTGCTATAAAAGGAGGAGAGGAGCCCTTGGACGTCCCATGTATAATCCCATCTTGGAATTCACGCCCAAGACCCTTAGTGCAAGAGTTGCACACGCCCATCTCTCTCTTTCCCTCTTCTAGTTTCTCTTCTAGCTTCCTTTAGGGTTTTCTCTTGGAGATTCCACCATTTTCTTGAGAAAAGAGAATCTGATACGGGTCGTAGCGTGGAAGATCAAAAGGTGTTGGTGATTCTAATTTGATTAGTGAAGGTGTTCATCATCAAAGAAAGAGATCAACTTCTCCATTAGAGCACTACTAAGCTCCAAAGGTATAATCTACATCCTTGTATGTTGTAGATTTCGTGGTTGCATGTTTAGGTGTTGTTTATATCTTCTAGATAGGATTTATTGTTGTACATGATTTATGAGTTTGAGGGATTGCATCCTGGATTGGGTTTTTTGTTGCCTTCAAGATAGTTGATCCCTGCATTAAGTGGATCAAAAGTTTTTGAAACCTATCTGAATGGCCCACCTATTTTCCAACACTCATGCCATCCCAAAATTTCGGCTTTCACGCCAGCAAACAAAATCGGCTCCTATGCCACAAAACCTGGCTCTCATGCTAATTCAAAATTCGGCTTTCATGCCATCTCAGAAATTCGGCTTTTATGCCACCTACAAAAATTTGGCTTTCATGCCATCTCAAAAACTTTGGCTTCCATGCCACAAACAAATTTGGGCTCTTACGCCACAAAATTTGGCTCCCACGCCATCTCAAAATCCAGCTTTCAATCTATCAAAAACCAGGCTTTCACCACAAAATCTGGCTTTCATGCCCAAAAACAACCCTTTGACAAAAGATTTTCACAAAATGACAACCTTTTGGTCAAATTTTCAAACAATCACTCTCATCCAACTTTTGCTTGTTTTCACAAAAAAGAATTTGAGTAAAAGGTATATAAAGTACCAAAAATGTTTTTTACATGGAGGTACCAAAAGGAGAAGAAGAAAAAGAGTTTGGAGCTCAGTCTAACATGGTATTCAACCAAAGATTCAACTCCTCAAGTATACTCTTGGCCTTAGCCTCTAAAGCTTCCAGGCCACGCTTCTTCAAAATCTTTCCATAAAATGCGGCAGAACGCCGAGACCCATCTGCAGCACGGGGAAGTTCTTCCCAAAGAATCTACCATTGCTCGTACTCTTGAGTCTTCCTCCGAAGATTGCTCTCAGCCTCCTCAACCTGGCAAATTAGAGTCCCTTCTCTAGCACGAGCTTCCACAATGGCGGCCCATTTGGCAGCAGCTTGTTCCTCCAATAACTCAAGACGCTACCTGGTCTCAATGACCTCCTTATCAAGACGGCGTAGGTCTTCTGTTAGCTCAATGATGGCCGACTCGGTGACATTCCTCTCCCGAACAAATTGCTTCCGAGTCCGCGAGATCTCGTTTAGTTCAGACTTGACCTCACCAGAAGGCTTCAAAAACATCTCATTGAAAAAGTCATTGCTTGAGAACCTCTTGGTCTCATTCCACTTGTTGCCCATAGTAATGACTTCATCAACAAAAGCCTTCGCACTTGCAATGTTCAGACCGACCTCTTCGCTATCAACAAGGATGTCCTGTACATGCTTGATCATGCCAAAACCGGTTTCCAAATGGCTAGAAGAAAGAGTTTCGACCCAGGAGCTCAAAACGCTCTTCAACACTTTCTTCGTATACTGAAGAGATGGCCAGGATGAAGGCTCGCCCCTCTCCATTGGTCGACTGCCCGTGTCATCCCCTGTTGGAGGAGTGATCATCAGACTCTTTCTAATTAGAGACACTGGCAAAGGAATCTCCTAAGAAGAATTCACCCCCGCCACATTGAAACTGGAAGAAGAAGTCCCTACTCCTGAATCAACAGCAGGCACCCCTGCTTTGGCCCTAAAAAAGAGGGAGGAACTTCTCCTGTTACTTCACAACCTGCCAGCAAAACAAAATAAAAAAAAAGAAGGTATGAATATGATCCTGTTAAAAAAAATCATTATCATCAGGGTTATTGCTACAAATACCTTCTTGGACGATCGGCAAGATAGTTTCTGCCTCCATGAGTTCATCCGAAGCATCATCAAAGATCGCGTCCATGGATGACTCAAAATCGTCAGAATCCTGTGGCAAGTCAGCTGACAAGAAAATAAGCAACATGCTAGCAAATGACAGCACAGACAAAAAAAGAAAGAAAACACAAAGAAGTCATACCAAGTGAAGATTCTGGAATCACTCTAGAGTCCCTCGGTTCTTCTTCAGATGCCGCAATCGGATCCGTCACTACCTCACCAGCCGGAACCTCAGGCATCACCAAATCATCATCTCCCACTGAAAAAGGGAGAGAAAAAAAAATCAAAAACAAGAAAATCTCAATGAAAGAAACAGAAAAGGAAAAAGGAGGAATCATACCATCATTAACAGTCTCTTCCTCTAGGCTCCTCTTTTCCAGAGGTTCATCAGCGTCCCCTGACATTTCTTCAGCAATGGTGAGAGGGACTTCTGGATCAGGAGTCTTCGTGCCGCCTCTTATTACAGCGCTGCCCTCTCTTCCTCTTACTTCTATGGGCTGGTTTGCTTGAAGTACCCGCCCCATCATCAAAGTCAGGACCTTCGCTTGACTCCTCACCGGATGGTCTGCTCCTCCCAGTAGACTCCAAGGAAGCCTTCGTTCGTTCCGCTTGCATCCAAGCGTCGATCTCGGCCTCCTCCTCTTCTAACTGTTTCAAGACCTCACCAGGTATCTCTTGTACAGTTCCTGATCTGATGATGTCCTGTTCACCGAGAAAGCCTATATTGTGCTTCTCTCCAGAAAGGAAAGCCAGAACTTCCTCTCGTCGGACTCCATTTGATCTGTCGAGACCCTTCCCAGAAGATTGCTTCACATCGAGCTCCTTCTTGGAAAGCCCCCGGTATACCAAAAAGCTCTCTACGAACTATTTCGTAAAGCCAGCAGTCTAGAAAGTGGGCAACTCAAGATAGGAAATCATGGTGGTAGTGTCCTCCACACTGTAAAAAGTCCATGCATTCCTTCCATCCTACAAACCTCCGAAACGCTCCACCATGCTCGAAGGCGCTCCAACAACGGCTTGAGAGAAGCCCAACTGCAGCGCAAAAGGAGAGGGGACATACGGCTGGATATCAACAAAAAGATGTCTATGGTAAACCATCGTACCAACGCGTATGTTGAAAAGCCACCTCTTTTCTGCATTTGTTAAAGAATAGTGTCTTCCCGACCCTGCCCTGGTGGAATCACGGGAGACACTAAAATCAAAAGCCTTCTTCCGTAAACCTGGAGAAAGCTTCACTGAAGACTACCCAATCTCGACATCCCTGAACCGTCGGATCCTCAAACAGGTCGACAAAAGTGATTCGGAAACGGCTATCCCTCTAGCCAATTGAATCATGAAAGGGTCATCATCCTGTGCAACTCCTAATCGATGGAAGCCGGGACAATGGTATACATACCATGAATAAAATATATGGGCTGAAAATACCCTGTTCATAGGGAGCCCAAGCCGAACAAGAAAAGCAACAGCCTTTAGTTCGATACACAGATAGGAGTAAAGAGCAGGCACCAAAACAAGTCGCTATCAAATGCCATCTGACAAGTCGGAAAGATATAATGTGGCCTGATGTGCGTTCCATCTCCTCCAGTAAAAATAGCCTCACTCAGCCAATGAGTGAGGTAAACAACGAGATCCTTTCACAGCACAATGTCAGAATAAATGGTATCTATGCTCATGAAGAAGTCCTTCAAGTCTCCTCTCGTGACAGAAGTCTTCTTCGAACCTGGAGTCTTAGCTCTGGCTTCCCGAGTCGTGCTATCAGAAGACTCTCTACTGTCAAAGAAGTTGGGGAACAAAGAGCCAAAACTCCTCCAACTGCTGGACCTGACTTTCGAGCCCTCTTTTTCCTTTAAAAAATTGTAGAAGGTGACGAGCTTAAAGTATAAAAGCCTGAACTCCTCAGACTGCTCCTCAAGGACGCTGTCAATAGGTATGAACTCCTAATAAAGTTTGCCGAGGATAGGCAGCCCGGTGATGGCAATCAATTCCTTCAAAGTAAAACCAATCTCACCATTCGTGACAATGAAGGTGTTGGTATGTGGAAGGAATGACTCCAACATGGTCATGAAGGCTTCATTAGAGAAAACCATGGTTTACCGAAAAGCGCAAACCGCGTCAAAGATCTCGGCCTCCTTCAAAATGGCCCCCCGCCAACCTGCAGGATGTGATCAGTCCATAACTCCCAGCTTGAGTCAGCGCTGAAATGGCCACGAAGTCGAAAAAGGCTTCACCCAATTGCCGTCGTCGCCCTGGAAAATGCCAAGGCCCACCGGTCTCAAATCAACCAATGGATGGTCAGAACCTTGGTAGCCGCTGGGTGGCATCAACATGTCCATGCGGACATGCGACTTCTCTACATAATCGGAAGGGTCGCCAACAAAATCCTCGGTCTTGATCACGTTAGTCCTCTTCACCCAGCTTGGAGGATCTTCCCTCTTGGAACATGAGGGAGAAAGGCTCATGATCGAGATGGTGCAATCAAAAGTCAACAGGGTAGAAATAGTTCTCTCCTCACCACCTACCGTGTAAGAGAACTGAAAACATCTCCTTTGGTATCTCAAGTCGTCAGGGATTGCGTCACCAATGAAAAAGGTAGGCATGGGCATGATGCTCTGATCGTCCATGACCCAAGGTCGGTTGCTTACCATTGTCTTGTAAAACTCCTCATCCTTGAGAGCGATTAATCACTGTCTTATCTCTTCACGGTTGAGGGAGTCACACTCTTCCAAGTTTCTCTCCATAAATTGGACCTTCTCCCAGGCTTGTTGTACGCCCACATTAGGAGACCTGGTAGACCGGCGAGGTACATCAGTAACAGGCTCTTTGCCCTTGTTCGTTCTGGAGGAACTACCTGCATAGAATGAAAAAAAAAATCATTCATCAAATTGACAGAATTTTGCTAAAAATTTTTTAGCGAAATCTTGACATGGTTCCGGGACAATTCTGAAGAAAAGGGAAACACCCCGAGAGAGATAAGAAGCTTGAAGATGAGCTCAACACCACTGCAAGCTCATAGTCAATGGAAACATTCTCAAAGATGGTTCGAACTCAAACATTGCTCCGAGATCAAGCCAGTCCTATCAAATCTCAACAAGCTTGAAGAAAGGGCCCAACATTGCTGCGAGCTCCAAATCCCAAAACTTGCAAAAGATTTCCAGGTATGCATCATCATGCTTCCCAATCAATTTACTAAAAATCATGCATCAAAGAAAATCATCATGCATTAGATGCTAGGAAAACTTTAACCAAAATTTGACCAATTCCAACCCAACTTGGTCAAAACGAAACAAATTTTGTCCAAGTCAAAATTCATGTTGACTTGACCTAGGGATTCTAGCCTTCTATCTTGATGCATAAAAAAAATGCATGAACATCTTGGATTGCATAAACCTCATTATCATGGTGAGCAAAAGAGAGAAAGCAAGGAAAAAAAACCCAAAAGGAAGAAGAGAGAAATCTCTTAAAAAAAAGTGTAAAAAACAAAACAGAGAAAACGTTAGCAAAAAGAAAAAAGAAAAAAAAACATGTGTAAGAAAGAAAAAAAAAGAGAAAGTACGTGGAAAAGAAAAAGAAAAAGAAAGAGAAAAGAAAAGAAAAGAAATAAATTTTTTAAATTCTACTTGGAGTTTTTTGTGAAGAAAGAAAACTTACTTGAATCCATGGATGGAGAAAAAGAAAGAACTTGAAGTTTCTTAAAGAAGAGGAGAAGTTCTTGATCTTGGAGCACTCTTGAAGACTTTTGCAAAAAGAAAAAAGCGATAAGGGCAAGAGATCCAACCTCCTTTGCTTTTATAGAGGAGAGCAAACCAAAAGAGGAAACAAGGAGAAAACCAATGAGGTAAGTGCTAAAAATTAGCAACTTTCCCAAAAGAAAGGAGATTTGAGATATTCTCTCCTAAAGAGCAGATTCTTTGAGAAATTCTCTCCAAAAAAAAAAAGGGAATGAGAAATATTCTCTCCCAAAGAAAGATACTTTGAGAAGATCTCTCCCAAAATCAAGGAAACATGAGAGATTCTCTCCAAGTAAGGATATTTTTAGATATTCTCTACACACAAGAGATATTTTTAAATATTCTTTACAAGATGACACCATATGAGATCTAAGCCATCTTCTAAAGCTTAAGATCCCATGGGTTAGCCCACATGAGCCAGGTTTGACCACCTAGGCACTAAAAGGGACTTCCCATCAAAAACTTCATTTACTAAGAGCATACAAAATAGTTCCATCCCTCTGAGTTGATTTAAAAAAAAAAGCCTCATGAGTTTCCAAAAATCCAAACGATCCAACCTCATGAACCAAATTAAGCCAAAATCTTGAAATTGACATTCTACAAAAACTAAACTATGGTCCCCTAGCATGCCACATACAGTTTGTTAAGTCACAACGCCAAAAAAAAAATCCCTACTCCTTAGCTCGCCAAATACAGCTTGTTAGGTCACAAGGTCAAAACCAAATCTGACCCCCCAATTTGCCACATACAGCTGTTGGGTCACAAGGTCAAAATAAAAAATCAAACCTCGACCCCCTAACCTGCCACATACAACTTGTTAGGTCACCAAAAACCAAAAAATCCTCTTGACCGCCTAATGTGCCACATACAGCCCTTAGGTTCGCAAGGTCAAAAAGGAAAATCCAAAATCTGACTCCCTCATGTCATTTTCAAAACTTTGCCTTGAGATGGTACGTGATCCCTATCACTACCATAAAATCCCCTTGGAAACTCAAAAGGCTATTCAAAAAAAAAAATGCTCAAAGACTCTTGGTCAAGTCAGAAACCCTCCTTCAAGTTTCTCTTCGAGGCACATCGACTCCAAAAGCTACTTGTCGCTATACCTTAAGGAGGCATTTGTTGACACCAAAAAAAGGTCACCTTGACTCCTCAACATCAAGAAGCCACATGAAGCCGCATCCTACTACAAGCAAGCAATGCTACTTTAAGCATCAGATCCTGTCAGAATCAAACAAAAACTGCAACATCCTTCAAGACAGCCAAAACAGGGGGGTACACATGAAGTTTCAGGCCTTTCCAACATCATTTGACCCAACTTCACTCCTCCAACAGCTGAGCAGGCGCTCCTGGCTGCGGTGAAGGCAAAGACCATGACACACAAAACAGAGTACACAACTGGCCCCAAGATGCCACTAGGAGGCTCTACATCAAGTTTCAGGCCATTCCGACATCATTTGGCCTAACTTCACTCCTCTGGCAGCCAAACAGGCGCTCCTGGTGGCCACAGCATCGAAGACAACAAAATTTCAATCAGAGCTTATGGATGGTCTCAAAATACCTCCAAAAGGCTCCATGTCAAATTTCAAGTCAAATCGACAACGTTTGACCCTCCATCAACCCTCTGTAGACACCTCATTTGACCCCCTATGATAGCCTTAAATACCTGTCATATGTAGCGGTGCCCCATTTCACCCATAATTGAATGGTTAATGGCATAATTCAGATTAATTAATGATGATGAAGGTGCTTGTTGATAATTTTAGACTTAGATTGACGCTTTCTAGGAATTCGTGAGAGAAAAGCCAAATCGCGTCGAGATCCCAAGTCAAACCCATTATTCACATAAGGGCCGGACACTAACACTACTCGAACCTTTTTCGGACCACTTAAGACATGCCTAGGCCAATTCCCACAAAGATCACACTTAACTTGCCTAAGTATCATATGACTAACACAAATCAGGAGGTTAGAATTGTTGATCCGAATATCCCTTATTCTTTCCAATGTCCAATCACTATTAACCAATAGATTCTACGCTCCGAGAGCTTTCCGACGATATATAGAACGTCCAAATCCGATAAGCGGGTCAAAAGTTATGAGCTTCCAAAGTTTGTCCCAAGAGGAGGTCAAAATCACCTAGGCACCACACATGTGGCGCCCAGGCTATTGACATCCATCTAGACGCCCCATGCTGGGCGCCCATACTGCCCAGGGCCACCTAGGCACCTCATGGGGAGCGCCCACCCTCCAAATTCCACTAGTTGGCTTGAAAGTAGCCCGGGACCACTCAAACATAAGGACCATGCTCCGAAGACGAACCGAACCACCTAGGCACCACCCATGTGGCGTCCAGCCCTGAGTTCCACCTAGGCACCACCCATGTGGCGCCGCCCAGCCCTGAGTTCCACCTAGGCACAACCCATGTGGCGCCCAGCCTACTAAATGCTAGTGTAGGTCCCCCTAGCTAAAGATCTAGCCATTCGATCCTGACTCCAAATGGGACAAAGTTCCAAAAGCGAAACCCAAACCATTCGGGCATCTACACCCTCCAGGACTGCCTGGGCGCCACCCTGTGGGAGCCCAGACTGCGCAGGCCATGTGGGCGCCACCCCATGGGTGCCCACCCTCTCTCAAACCCTAGTTCACCCTAAAATGACTTAAGCCGCCTTGGGATGCGTGAGACCTTCTAGAAGCATGAATTAATGAAGCCCTAGCCCTCCTAAACTCATCCCAAAGCCTCTATATAATCCCTCTTAACCCCATTTGCAAAAGGGGCTACCCAAAAAAAAGAAAAAGAGAGAAAATGGAGAATAAGGAAGAAGAAGAAATGTAGCCACCATTAGAGAAAGAGTTTCAGATCTAGAGAAGATGAAGAAGAGGTAAAGAAGAAGGCTTCCATATCTTCAACTAGGGCTATGGGATTTCGCGAAAGCTTCATTCTAGGAACTTGAGAAACGCGTCATATACTGATATTCCTAGATCTCCCCTTTCTTTTACTGCATTCCATTGCCATAAATGCTTAGAAATATGTTTAGGATCATTTGAGCATCATATATCTACATTAGCTTGTGTTAAAACTGATATTAGCATCTATCATACTAGAAACATGTTTAGGTTCATTCTAATATAGTAGATCTGCATTGATTTCGTAATTCTAATAACATAACTAGGTTAGATCTCACATTAACAGCATCATTATTATCATTTATATGAAAGAGATCGCGAAAAGCCCTTGGCAGAAAGGCTGGGCGCCTGCCCTCTCCCGGATAGGTTGGGCACCACCCCTGGGCGCCTACCCTTCTGAGACTGGGTCCTGGTTCTAAATCTTCGCCCGTTGCACCGTTTTCTCGTAGATTTGTTTGTTGCATCATTAATAGTTCACATTAGGAATTCACATCAGTCGCTGAATATCGGAAATTGTGTTGAAAATAATAAGATTTTTGTGCATTCATTGTGATCCATTGAAAACCCTGACTGAGCAGGGTAGGCGCCACACCAAGTGGATTTTTTCCACCTTCGTGCATAACTTCCGATCTTCCGCATTTAGTTTACTTAGAAACTGTTTGATAATGATATGTTTGGCTGTTTGATGTGTTCTGAACTTCGAATTACCATTTTTGTCACACTTCGCATAATATCATTTGAATCGTAGAGTCATACAAAAAAACCCAAAAAAAATATCATAAAACATAAAATCACTTCTTCTCTTTCCTTACTTTTTAGTAAATTAGAGGGGAAACCAAAAACAAATTAAAAAGATATCCAGAAAACCCAAAAATAATAGTTAGATAGTCTAGGTTATTGAATTTAGCGCCTAAGTAGGATAAACCCTAAGATTAATTAGAACATCATAATTAATTAATTTAAGAACCATCAAATCATTAAGAACACCTTCAATCCCTTTAAGGGCTTAATTAATTCGGATTGAAAGCAACTAAGAACATAAAACACCTAAAACCCAAAACACAGTCACCTGGGAGCCACCCCCTGGGCGCCCATCCTTCCACAGCCACTTGGGCGCCCAACCTCCTCATTCTCTAAGACACCCCGGTTAAAGCTTAAACCAATTAATTAAAACCTTAAACTAATCTGAATCAACACAGTAAAACATTTTAAACCTGAAATAACTAAAACCCTAATCAACTCAACCTCTAATTAACTCGAAAACATAAAACCAATTCGAACCATGAAAACAGATACCTGGGCACCACCCCCTGTGCGCCCATCCTTCCACATCCGCTTGGGCACCACCCTCTGGGCGCCCATCCTACCCAATCACTAGGAAACCCCACTTGAAACTAAACCTGAATTTAATCATAATCAACACTTCAGAATTCCATTGAATTTAAAACAATTGAAGTCAGAAGTCCGACTTCAAATTAACTTAAAGATCATTGAACCAACTCAACACTTAAAAAACTATCCGCCTGGGCGCCACCCCTTGGGTGCCTATCCTGCCATATCCACCTAGGCACCACCCTCTAGGCGTCTAGCCTCCCGAATCACAAAGAGACCTAATTAATTAGAACCTAATTTAATCCTAACAACACAGCAAAACACTTTTGTTTTAAAATACATCAAACCATAAAAGTTCAACCTCAAATCAACCTAAAAAATGCGAAACCGACTCGAACCATAAGACAGTCACCTGGGCATCACCCCCCTGGGCGCCTACGCATTCTTAGGAAATCCCCCAAATTAACAATTTAACCTAATTAATATTCAAACTAACCCCAATTAACACATTAAAACACTTTAATATCAACAGACTTGAAACCGTAACCAATTCGGACTTAAATTCACCTAAAAACAAAAGACTAACCAGAACTATAGAACAGGCCACTTGGGCGCCACCCCCTAGGCGCCTATCTTCCATTTCCACCTGGGCACCACACCCGGGGCGCCCAGCCTACCTATTTTCATAAAAACCCCGACCAACAACTTAGCCTAATTAATTAACATTCAAACCAATCCCAATCCACATATTAAAATACTTTTAACTTAAAATGCTTAAGACTTTAATCGATTTGGACTTAGCGCCCAAAACCCTTACGAACCAACAAACAACCACCTAGGCACCACCCCTGTGGCGCCTATCCTACACTTTCACCCCAACCTACTACCTCGACCAAAAACAAATAACTAAATACCTTATAACTTAAATTAACTAAAACCAGAACCCAACATAATCCCTAGATCCCAAAAACCGAAAACTTAGTCCCATCTGGAATACCTGAAGATCACAAGCCATCACCTGGGCGCCACCCCCTTGGCACCTATCCTTTCATTTGCACTAAAATGGGAATTCTTGGTTTTGCTTCAAAATCCGGATCCGAATAATTTTGACATTTGAACATCAGAGAATTAAAACAATTTGGAACATTAAAATTCATCAAGTAAGAATCCCCGGGATTCCGAATATAACAACGATACCACCGCCACTAGCCAAACCACCAAGAAACAGCCACTTGGGCGCCACTGCCTGGGCGCCCAAGTCACCAGAGTGACCTAGGCGCCACCCCCTGGGTGCCCAAGTCCTCCGCCAACCCTGTTCGTCGATTTTGACATTATTTCACTTCTCGAATTAAAGCTTGAAATCCCCAAGCCTTAAACAACTTAAGTAGAACCTTAAAACATCCCTAAATCACTCTTAATCAACTCATAACTTAAAACAAACCGAATCGACTAAAACCTTAATTAACAAACTGTTTAGGCGCATGAACCATCAAACTTAGGCTATTTGCACCCTAGGATTAGATCGGATTTCCCCGTTAGGTAGCTTAGAGCATTAGGTTTCGCTCCATCACTTTTCCTGTTCCGTTAGGGGACCAGGAAAGCCGATGTGGGCGGTCTAGTACCTTATGTTAGGTTTAATCCGATAATCAGTAATAAAGCATTAATTACGTAAATCCAAGTAAAATCCCATAGTTAGGCCCTTCTAGCCCAATATCAAAAACCCATAAAAACTACAAAACCTACAAAATAAACCTAAAAAGATTTTTCCTTTATTTCTTCCTCCACCTCAGGTGCCAAATATTTAATTGAACTTAATGGTAAAAGGGAACAAAGAACTAACTTCTAAAATTGAATAAATGAGAATAATTAGATGAGATGAGTGATTTCACACACTTTGCATATTTTTATTTCGGCCCATCGGCCACTCTCTAAAACAATCACCGGCCCATCGGCCACCTCCAATCAAATACAGCCCATCGGCTTTTTACTTTATCACTCGTGTATCGCACACGAAAAACACATAAATCACAAGTCAAAGTCTCATTTGCATCATCATTTTGATTTGAAAAGTTAGCCTTTAAACCCTATTTTGCCAAGGGATCAGAAGGGGGTACCCGGGAACGGGGCCGATCCTCTTCTTAAATATTTGGCACCTCCCCCCTTTCATTTTCTTTATTTTAATTATTTTGTTTTACTTGGATACATCATGATTATGCTATGTGAGGATTAATCTTATTTGGATTCTGACTCATAACCCTGAATTGACCCAATATTAAAGAGACCCAAAGAGACCCAAATTAATGTAACAGGAAAACCGTCGTGTGTTACCGGCAGCACATTAGACGAGAGAAGAACCCACCCATTTATTTTCTCCCATTTTTCTTCGGCTTTTGTCTAAGAACGATGTTACGGCCGTTACCGTAGCTAGCTATCGTGATCCGTCGATTTTGAGGGTAGTCGGAATCCTCATTTTCGATGTAAAATTTAAATAGTACATATAGATGAATGGCGATTTCCCTCCTCTGGGGGATCAAAATTCACATCCGACAGCCTGGCGATAGTGATGGGACCTCTTTTGTTTTCTTGTCACTTATTTGGGTCTTTCTGGAGTTTTATTCTAGGACACGAACATTCGGTCAATGATCAAATGTCCGTGTCCCATACTGTTTAGGGTTATTATGAGTGTAGTCCAAAAATTTAAACCTGAGGTCTGAATATACCGCCTACTGAAGCCTTCCCTAATTATAACAAAATAAAAAACCATCATTAAAACTTTCCCCTTTCATCATTAAAAAAAAAAAAACTCCACAAAAAAAAACTTTCTCTCCTCTTCCCTCCCTTCTATTTTGAACCAAAAAAAAATCCTCTTGGTGTGACATGACATTGTTTGATAATTGCTTTGGTAATCAAATATAAGATTGCCTATCAAAATCCACATCGAACAATTGCATCCCACACATCATTCATGCTCGACTCAAATTACCAATCTTACACAAACCACATGACTCAAGATTCTCAGAACTTAAACAACTCATACAAAAATATAAACCACCACTACCACAATGAAACACAAAATTATCGATACCTTTCCAACCAAACTATAACAACTCAAACTTCTTCCCTTAGATCTACACGACACTTTTATGCAAATGAAGACTTAAACAATCACACCTCCTATGAGCACACGAGGCCAAACCATGGCGCGATCCATCAACCCCAACCATATCAAATCACTTCCCAACCAACCCGACAATATTACACTCAACCAAATCAAAACACAATGCACACAAATTTAAACAATCAAAATTTAAACCTTAATAATCAACGAATTTACATCCAAAATACACAGTATATAATGACAAACCGAATCCTAATCCATCCTAATCAAGACTACCAATCCTTTCAAACTATCCCATCCAATCAGACTTCTTCGCCTAATCAGACCAACCAATCCATCCCAACCATCTCACCCAATCAAACTCACTCACCAATCCAAACCATCCGATCCAATCAAACCTACCAATCCATCCCAACCATCCCATCCAATCAAATCCCTTCACCAATCCAAACCGTCCAACATAATCAACTCAATCAACCTATCCAAACTCCCATAACCATCTCATCCAATCAAACTCCCTCATCAATCCAAACCATCCAACCTCATCAATTCAATCAACCAATCCAACCTTCCATAACCATGCATCCTTATCCGACCTATCAACCATTCCAATCCATGCCATCCAATGAAAGCCATCATCCCACCCAACCCTCACCATTCAACCAAACAACACCACCTACCATGATCGTTGACCCATTTCGGCCACACCCAACGATGCCATCCAACTCAATCCATCCACCAACCCAATCTCCTACAATCATAAATCAACAATTCACTTACGCTCCGACCGACCAACTTAGTCAAACATCCAATTGTTAGGAATTTTGTATTTGCAATTTGATGGATGCATTTTCACTTTAGCATCATTTGAATTTTCACACTTGCATTGTTTTAGAAAACCTTGAAATCTGGTTTTATACATGCATTGCTTTTAAGATTTGTAAAAGTATTGTTTTATGCATGTTTTGTTTTTATACTTGGATGCATTGGTTTTAGATTCCAAACTCTTTTGAAAAACTAATTCTTTGTGCATTTCTATTGAGAATTTAGGTTTGTGCCTTGCATACTTTCATCACTTTCAGAATCACTTTTGTATGCATTTATTTTTGAAAAGAGTTTTTAGAAATCAAGCAAGCCTATGTTTTAAATCTTCCAAATTATTTTAGGCTTTTTGTGTTTCATGTTTTTACACATCTTCGTTTGATTTAAAACATGTTTCCAAGCTTGGTTTAGTGGCCCAAAAATCCCCACAAAGAGAAACCTTCAAATATGCAAAAGTTGGGATTTTTTTATCCAGGGGGTGGTCCGGCAGTGTCGCCGGTCGACCGGCCCAGAGGTCCCGGTCGACCGGGAACACTGCAGGCCAACTGGGCCCCTGGAGCCCCAACGGTCATTTTTCTGACCGTTGTGTGATCCCAGTCGACCGAGACCTGTTTACAGGTCGACCGAGGACTAGCCGTTGGACTGTTTTTCATTATAAAGTCCATTCATTTCCAACCTTTTTCAAGGCTTGACACATGAACTTTTGAGACCATTTTGGAGCCAAAAAAAGGGGAAGAAGTTGGAAAGGCTAGAGGGTTATTTGGAAATCAAATGCTTGAGTTTTAAAAAGGTACACTTTACTTGTATTTTGCTTTCCATTAAAATGAAATACATGCATGCTTAAATCTTTGTATTTTCACTTATGCATGATTTCTAGAGTTGTGTTGCAAACTCAATATCATCTTTGGTAAATTAGTTTGGTTTGCAAACTCTCTTATCCTAATCACATGTGTTCTTATAATTTAACATTCTTACAACTTGTTTGTTTCATTTCTTCAAAGTTGTTTGAATCTTTTATGTGATTAGTTTTATCTTCAATCATCATTTTCTAAGCTTTGTTTTTAAAATGCATCAAGCATTCTTTTAGGAGCCTCATTGTAGAATTTGATTGAAGTAAAGCATTCATACACTTGTGCACACACTTTAGCTTGTTTTGGTGTATGTTTGTAATTGGAATTTCACTTTCATATTAGCCTATTTAGAGGCAATCCAATTGTGCTTAAATTGTATCTCTTTGAGTGATCTTTTGTAAAGACACCTTCTTAGAGAAATCTTTATTTGTAAAGGTTATTGCTTAGCCTAAGAAAAGCATTGTGTAAAGGTTATTGCTTAGCCTTGAAAAGCATCTTGTAAAGGTTATTGCTTAGCCTATAAAAGCACATTGAGAGGTTGTTGTTTAGCCTAGAAAAACAACATTGTAAGGGTTATTGCTTAGCCTATTGAAAAGCATAACTAGTGGAAATCCGGTGGGGTGATTAGATCACAAGCCGGTAGTGGACGTAGGCATTGAGGCCGAACCACTATAAACCTTGGTGTTGTGGTGCTTGCTTTTGTGGTGATTGTTTATATTAGCTTCCGCATATTGTTTGATTAATCATCACATGTGACTAGTTTTTGTTAAGAAGTTAAAATTGATTTAAATTGGTCACAATTGTAGCTCACCCTATTCACCCCCCCCCCCCCTCCCCCTCTAGGGTTAGGATCCGAGGACTCTCAATTGGTATCAGAGCCAAGTGCTCTATCTTTTAGGATCAAGTGTTTGGAACTCTTGATTAGGTGTAAAAACCTAGAGTTAAAAACCCTAGAGTTGTGCTTGCATGAAAATCATTAGAATGGACTCCACTATGCTAGATTTTGTAGATTCTTCTAAACCTCTCATTCTTCCATCTATTGGAGATTCAAACATTCAATTAAAAGAATCTCAATGTGAATTAAATGAAGAAAATGATTATAATGAAGATGATCTTCATCAAGCATATGATGAATTATATACATTCTCTTTAAAGCTTAACAAGAAGAATATAAGTTTAAAAGAAGTATCTAAAAGGCTAAACAAAGAGCTAGTCTCTTCTAAAGATGAGCTTAGAGAGAAAGAAGAAGTCATAAATTGTTTAGAATCTAAGTTCATGATCTCTTTAGATAACCTATCTAATATTCAAGATGAACTAAAAGAATTAAAGATGGGTTATGATAATGTCAATAAGGAAAATTTAAATCTAAGAGATCAAATAAAAAGGCAAGACAAAGACTTTATCAATTTAGAAGCCAAGTTGATTAAAAGTAAGTTAAAAACCAAAGAACTTGGATCTAATGTTGCTAATGAACTTAAACTTGAACTAAAACTTGCCAATGAAGAGCTAAGCAAATATAAGGAAATTGAAAATGAACTTTCAAAAGTCAAAAATGAAAATTCAATCCTTATAACCAAAGTCACTCAACTTGATGTTTATAAACAAAAGTATGAGTGCAAGTTTACCCAAAGTGAAGAAAGACTTGAAAAATTATTTAAATTGGGTAAACCTCATGGAGATAGGACGGGTCTTGGATTTAATAGGAATATGTCATATGACCCTAAATTCACCAACACTTTTGTGAAAGGTGAGTCCTCTTTCTCTAGCACTCTCTCTCAAATGTCCAAAACAAAATGTCATTATTGTGGTAAAGTAGGACATTTCAAATTTGAGTGCAAACTAAGAAGAAGCCATGTGTCTAAACCCCTCCTTGAACCCAAAAAGGTAGAATCTAAATCTATGAAGGGTAAGACACTAAAAATCAAGAAAGACTCCAAAAAGACTAAACAAGTTAAATCTATTAAAATGGAGTCTCCAAAGATAGATTCTAAAAAGGTTAAACAAGTCAAACCAAGTTTAAAAGAATCTATAAACAAAAAGCTTCTCAAACTATCTCCCTTATATAAACCCATGAAAGAACTTTTGAATAAAGTAACAAAGTTAAATTTAAAATTCAAAAGTCAAGTAAAGGGAGAAAATAAGAAGAAAAGAAAAGTGAATCAATCCCCAAAGAAACAAACTCACCAACATCAAAAGACTAATCACCAATCTAAGCTAAATTTAGTCAAATCTAAATATCATGGTGATAAGTTTAAATTGAAAATTTATCAAGTCAAATCTCCTTTAGTTGGTGAGAAGTCCAAACTAGACCTCAAAGTTCAACCCTCTCAAGACCTTAGGTGGATTCCAAAAGTTGTTTACTTAGACAAACCTTAAGGCCTTGAACCTCATTGACCAACCTATTCTTTTTAAGTTAAATCACTTTGTTGGTCATGTTGCTTTGCATTTTGTTCTTTCTTAGTTACATTTATTAAAATGCATTGTTTCTTTATGATCATTTGATTTTGTTTTCATGCACCATTCTAAGTTACATGTCATGGTTTTCAAAATCTTTTGATTATAATTTCATATGTTTGATTTGCTTTTTGCACACATATGTCTTGCATTGCATTTCTTTACATGATTAATTGATTGTGATTTTAAAAGCTTTCATAGCTAATTTATTCATGATCAATTGTTGTTGAGTCATTTGTGTAGATGTCATAGTAAGATTATTTGAACAAATGATTTGAATCAATTCAAGTTTTTCCATGGATTTCTAAGTTATACTTTTATATGGAAAATCATTGTTTTGTAAAATCAACTTGTATGTGTTTCAACTAAGTTATATCTTTTAAAATACAATGTTGAAAATTGATCTTCAAAATCATTCTTTTTATGCTCATTGTTGGATTTTGTTTATCAAAATGATTTGAAGATTGTTTGAATGGAAATGCTCTATAACATCATTAGTTATAATCATCTAAGCATGTTCCATGTTCTCATTTCCTTTTCTTTTGGTTTCATTATCTTAGAAATGGAAATGTATGTTGTTTGCATCATTGCTTATTTGTTTACATTCTTTTTATATGCAAATGACTATTGGTTCCATGTATGGTTGTGATCTTAGTTACATTTGTAGAAACCATACTAGAACCCAAATCCATCCTCTATGCCTTCTAGTCATTTCTTTTTGGATGGTTATGATGTTGATTCATGTAGATTCTCTTGGTGTCATCCTTATACATGTTTCAACTTCATAAATAGTGATCTTAATCATATGAAACTCTTTGAAATCCATTCCTTGCATTTATGATGGTTGATGGATATCTTAGTAGTTGAATTCATATGATTTAGTCACTTTGGAAATTGCATGCATTACCAAGTCATATCCTTTTGCATTGCAATTTGCCTTGTTCTTCACTATGCTCAATAGTCATATCTTTAATAGTGATGAATATCCATTTATGATGCTTGATGGAATTTTGTGTTTGTCACATCCTTGATCTTTTTCATGTTGTCAAATTCAATTGGTTTCATTTGGTATAATTTAAGATTGATTTGATTTCTTGTGATTGTGATAGACTTTGTGTACATTGGATTGAGCTTGATAGTTACATATTTGTTCCATGTCACACACCATTAGCATCATAAATTTCATGTTTGCCGCCTCTCTTGCTCATGTAGGTAAATCTCATGACCACCATGTTTATGTGTTAATAATATTGGTTGGTTATTAGTTGAGGTTGGCTTCATGTTTGAATTTCATTTCACTCATTCTTGCACATTAATAGTCATATTTATTGTTTGAATGAAATGATTTCAAAACCTTCATAGCATATGCTTTCCATAGTTAGATTATTTGATGCTATGATTAATAAACCCCATTTCATCATGGATAGCTCTAATTTGGATTTTTTTCCTAATAGTTATATTTTTAAATCCATTTTAGAGTGATTGTGTTTAATAGACTTATCTTTAAATCTCAATTGGTATTCTTCATTTTTCCAATTGGTATCCATGATTGCTTTGCTCATTGACCTTGCTTTCTTTTGGTGATTTGATCATATTGTGCTTTTTAGTTAAATGAATCTAATCCTTTCCTTGAAGTTGACCCTCATTTGGTTAAACCATCTTCTTCTTGCATCTAATAGTTAAATCTTTGTCAATATGTTGACAAAAGGAGAGAATGGATTGAGGGGGAGTGTAAACCTTCATAGGAAGTATTAGTTTTGATCAAATTAACCCTTGGATTGACTTTGACCCCTTAGAGACTACTTCCATACATGATAGCCTGTTATGTATTTCATTTTCGATTTCATTTGTTAACAGGTGCTACTAAAGGTATTTTCCTTATTTCATGTGTGTAGGTGCCTTTGCAATTTAATGTCAAAGGGGGAGAGACAGTTCAAGTACTCAAAGATCTCCTACTCTTCAAAGGGGGAGAGAGCATTCAAGTTCTCAAGAAGGGTGAAGAGAATGTCCAAGCTTCCTAAGGGGAGAGTTGTGTATGATCTTCTACAAGGGGAGAGAATGCATATCTTGCCAAACGGAGAGAGAGGCATGGTCAAAGGGGGAGAGCTAATAGAAGAAAGAAAGCTTGGAGATAAAGAAGATGCTTGGCCATAAAGAAAGAAAGATTGAAGGATGATCAAGCTCCAAGCATCAAGAAGATTGAAGAAAAGAGCACAAGAGCCCAAGCTAAGAGGAGGAGCATCCAAGAAGATTTCAAGACTTGTCCAGCTTAGGGGGAGCTGAAGACTAAGTGTGTAATTTCAATGATGAGTAAGTTGCCATCAAATTGGAAAGGGGGAGATTGTTAGGAATTTTGTATTTGCAATTTGATGGATGCATTTTCACTTTAGCATCATTTGAATTTTCACACTTGCATTGTTTTAGAAAACCTTGAAATCTGGTTTTATACATGCATTGCTTTTAAGATTTGTAAAAGTATTGTTTTATGCATGTTTTGTTTTTATACTTGGATGCGTTGGTTTTAGAATCCAAACTCTTTTGAAAACCTAATTCTTTGTGCATTTCTATTGAGAATTTAGGTTTGTGCCTTGCATACTTTCATCACTTTCAGAATCACTTTTGTATGGATTTATTTGTGAAAAGAGTTTTTAGAAATCAAGCAAGCCTATGTTTTAAATCTTCCAAATTATTTTAGGCTTTTTGTGTTTCATGTTTTTACACATCTTCGTTTGATTTAAAACATGTTTCCAAGCTTGGTTTAGTGGCCCAAAAATCCCCACAAAGAGAAACCTTCAAATATGCAAAAGTTGGGATTTTTTGATCCAGGGGGTGGTTCGCCAGTGTCGCCGGTCGACCGGCCCAGAGGTCCCTGTCGACCGGGAACACTGCAGGTCAACTGGGCCCCTGGAGCCCCAACGGTCATTTTTCTGACCGTTGTGTGATCCCAGTCGACCGAGACCTGTTTGCAGGTCGACCGAGACCTGTTTGCAGGTCGACCGAGGACTAGCCGTTGGACTGTTTTTCATTATAAAGTCCATTCATTTCCAACCTTTTTCAAGGCTTGACACATGAACTTTTGAGACCATTTTGGAGCCAAAGAAAGGAGAAGAAGTTGGAAAGGCTAGAGGGCTATTTGGAAATCAAATGCTTGAGTTTTAAAAAGGTACACTTTACTTGTATTTTGATTTCCATTAAAATGAAATACATGCATGCTTAAATCTTTGTATTTTCACTTATGCATGATTTCTAGAGTTGTGTTGCAAACTCAATATCATCTTTGGTAAATTAGTTTGGTTTGCAAACTCTCTTATCCTAATCACATGTGTTCTTAGAATTTAACATTCTTACAACTTGTTTGTTTCATTTCTTCAAAGTTGTTTGAATCTTTTATGTGATTAGTTTTATCTTCAATCATCATTTTCTAAGCTTTGTTTTTAAAATGCATCAAGCATTCTTTTAGGAGCCTCATTGTAGAATTTGATTGAAGTAAAGCATTCATACACTTGTGCACACACTTTAGCTTGTTTTGGTGTATGTTTGTAATTGGAATTTCACTTTCATATTAGCCTATTTAGAGGCAATCCAATTGTGCTTAAATTGTATCTCTTTGAGTGATCTTTTGTAAAGACACCTTCTTAGAGAAATCTTTATTTGTAAAGGTTATTGCTTAGCCTAAGAAACGCATTGTGTAAAGGTTATTGCTTAGCCTTGAAAAGCATCTTGTAAAGGTTATTGCTTAGCCTATAAAAGCACATTGAGAGGTTGTTGTTTAGCCTAGAAAAACAACATTGTAAGGGTTATTGCTTAGCCTATTGAAAAGCATAACTAGTGGAAATCCGGTGGGGTGATTAGATCACAAGCCGGTAGTGGACGTAGGCATTGAGGCCGAACCAATATAAACCTTGGTGTTGTGGTGCTTGCTTTTGTGGTGATTGTTTATATTAGCTTCCGCATATTGTTTGATTAATCATCACATGTGACTAGTTTTTGTTAAGAAGTTAAAATTGATTTAAATTGGTCACAATTGTAGCTCACCCTATTCACCCCCCCCCCTCTAGGGTTAGGATCCAAGGACTCTCACCAATCAGAACCACGACAGAAACCCAATCACAGATGCTAGAACACAAAATCCATTTTTACCACGTAAAACCAAAGTATCTCGAAAACAGATCCAGGATGAGTTTGCTAGGATGGTGGACATAAGTGAGCTAGAGTTGCCTAATTTGGATTGGTTTAAGAGTATCACTCCAAAGAATGATCCATATGC
Source organism: Cinnamomum chago (assembly GCA_038049695.1). Lineage (NCBI taxonomy): Eukaryota > Viridiplantae > Streptophyta > Magnoliopsida > Laurales > Lauraceae > Cinnamomum > Cinnamomum chago. The sequence continues at coordinate 44,030,928 of CP142455.1, read as the reverse complement.
AAATACGGGGAAGCCCCTAGAGGAACAATTGATAGGTGGTGAATACCTAGAATGGGAACTTGGATTAATCTCAGAAACTCTAAGAAGACTTTTGACCGAAGAGATCAAGATCCCAACATTATGGAAAGACTACGAGGTAGAAGAGGGTATACGAATTCTTAGAACATATTTTGCTCCCTTCCATCAACTCGAAAACGAAGAAACCATAGACACACCCATATACCATAATTAATCCCCCAATAGATCATGTTCTCAAGAATTGGACCTATGATCCTGCATATTTGACAACTTTAGCCCCTAAAGTAACCTACGATCCACCAAATGACCAAACTTTTGAATCTTCCGATGAGATTTACGACCCCATCTTTAAAGACATGCCTCCTGAGGACTTTTATGATATGCTTAATGAAGATTACGAACAATATGAAACACCTTGGGGTGGTAAAAACCAGATCACCACGCATCAAATGAACGAACTAGATCAATCACAAACAATCATCTGATAAAAAATACCAACATCACAAATGCTACCCCAAACACGACCAAATGAAGATCATTCAACACAACAAATAAAAGACATAACGATTCATTCCAAGGCAGACGAGACAGTACAACCTAATGACCCACATGAAGAATCTGAATTCACAACGACGATGAAGATACTTGACCATCAAATGGATCGAGTGGATGAATTATTTAAAGATTTTGATGTCATAAGATCTGAAACACACGAACCAGTCAGGTTTGAATCAAATGACTTAGAATCAAGTGTGGAAACTCATAGACTGGTTAAACCATCTTCATTTGAAATAAAGTACCAAACACAAATGAACAAAATCATACAAGATCCAGAATCTCAATCTAAGACGAATACCACTAAAAGATATAGACCGCATTACAAACGAAAGAACTTGAATCCCAGACCATCATGCAAAACCCAAATCATGATCCAAAGACAAATAGACATGCAACCAAATGATGAACAAGACTTTCCTAAACCCAAACCAATGCATCTTGACCCCATTCCAACACCAGCTAAACCAAGAAAGGTTGACAAAGAGTCTGGATTTGAATTCCTAGATACGAACATGTTTAACGAATTACAAAAGGACATAGAGAAACTCAAATTCGAGGTTAGAAAGATGCCAATTAGGTCAAGCCTGCCATTAGAATGAATAAAGCCATCCGAATTTATCATAGAAACCAAAGCACCACCTAAGAATCAATACCAAGAAACTGTTAGGCCTACCATTGAAATCCAGCGAGGAAGCTCTCACATAGGTCCCACCATCTCATTAGAAAAGACCCTAGAGAAGGAACCACAATCAAATGATGTCTTGACTAGTGAGCCTCATAGGTCAAACCCTGTTAGAAGATCAAAGGATAACGATATAATTAAATCAACCTTAGAGGGCAAACATGACTTCCACAATGAGATAGAGCCTAACTGTGTTCTAGCTCTGATTAAGGCCCATCTAAATACGAGACTAATACTTCAGAGTATTCTAAAAGGTTTACCATGCCCGCCCCTGACCAATCCAATAATCATGAGCCAAGATTACATAGAATACTTTGAGAAGAGACAACTACCAAGAGTTGATCCAACTCCAATCCTTCACCTAGAATGGTACCCTGCCCATAAAGAGCAAAATCCAAACACAACAACAAAGATCGTTCCCAAATTAGAAAGCCAAAGAGAGTTTGGTCCAATTAGTTTCCACGAAAGAATTGAGACCACTCCCAGAGCACTAGGAAAGACTTTTGGAGATTTGACTGTAGAAGAACTTTCAGGTGTTAACCCAAACATGCCACCTAAGATTCTGATAGTCCCAAAGAACAATGTAAAAATCCACACAACTGAGGAAATTCTTATCCCACATGACCATCCAGTAGTGACACTACCAAAACTTCAAGATTACACCCTTACTCAACGACTTTCACAATGTAAGTCTGCCAGGTTACAAAGAAAATTTAGAGCACACTTTCCAAAACATGGACGAACTACATTTAAGGAAGCTAGACGCACTACAACAAAACCTAGAGCCCAAAGAAAAAGGAAAAATCATACGGTTCACACAAAAGATGAGGGTCGAACAATTAGGAAAACAAAAGACCGGAGATCATCAAGTAAAAATAGGGAATCATAATTCAAAGATCACAAATCTCCTAATTGTTCAAACTCTTTAAGACCGAGGCCCAAAAGGCGGAGGTCCAAAACATTTCAATGCTCTCGTTTTCGGCGAGAGCAAACTAAAGGTCCCAGATATAAGAGCCTTATCTTAATGCATCAACGAGCGAAGTCATATCCACGTTCTCAAAGAAATCAACATAATGAGACACATATGAAACTCTTTAATACGGGACCAAGGACCAAATGGCGGAGGTCTAAAATATTTCAACGGTCTCGTTTCCGGATAAACCAAAATAAAAACTTATGGACTAAATACATCATTTTAGGACCTGAACTACAAATAACAAATCACATGTTTCAAAGAAGACACCATAATAAAATACAAGTGAGATATGTTGTCATCAGACCAAAGCCCAAATGGCGGAGGTCCAAAACAATTCAACGCTCTCGTTTCCGAAGAGAGCAAAATGATAATACCCAGACCAGATATTCACTAATAAAAACATGTAGGTCAAGAGGTCTTAAACGCGCACGTTTTCGAATAGTTAAAATATTCAAAATGCGCAACACATCACTAGCGCACACAATGGAAAATCACAATCATGCTAGGCCGACCCTAGGCTTCATGCCAATGAAGGGTTGCAAATTCAAGCAAGCCCGAATGAATTAGTTACTACATAGGATTATGCAAAAAATAAAAAAATAAAAAAATGAAAAACCCTAAAAACCTAAAAAAATAAAAAAAAAATCACAAACCAAAAAAAAAAAAAAGTATAAACAATATAAAAACATAATTTTCTGATCATCATAAAAGGCATAGGCGAGCCATAATAGTGCAAAATCCCTCTACTAGAACCATTGCGAATAGAAGAGGTCACGAGTAGAATTAGTGAGATCGGTTGCAGATTTTACCCATTGCTTCAAAATCGGGACTGCCCTAGGAACCACGATTATTAATGATGGATGGATGTCTCTAAATTAGTGGGTACTAAAGAGGGTAGCTTGGTTGACCACATTAGGAGATTTAAGAACTGCCCGAAGCATTCATATCAACAACAACAACTAAGGCATATGTCAATATTAAGGCTACCTCTGTAGTTAAATTCATCAAAAAGAACATAATACCCTGACTTGGCATCCCTAAGGTATTCATAACAGACAATGGTCCACAATTCATATCCCAACAAATGAACGAGTTGTGCACAAAATATAACATAGAATTGCATCATTCAACCCCATATTATCCCCAAGCAAATGATCAAGGCGAAGCCACCAACAAGACCTTACTGAAGATCATCAAGAAGATTGTGCAAACTGCCAAAGGTAATGATTGGCCAGACCGTTTGGTTGAAGCGTTGTGGGCGTACCGGGCTTCTATAAGAACTCCTACAGGAGAAACCTCATACTCTTTAACCTACGAAACGGAAGTTGTCCTTCCACTTGAGGTCCTTCACCCGTCACTGCGTGTCCAGTTAGATGAAGATATAACAGAAGACCAGAGGAGAGAAGCACTACTACTTCAGCTAGACCTACTCGATGAGAAAAGAATGAAGGCAGCAGAGCATGCACAAGTGTATCGGAAGCGGATTGCTAGAGCCTACAACAAGCATGTCAAAGAATGAAGATTCAAAGTTGGTGATTTCGTGCTAAAGCGCATCACTCCATCCCAGCTTCCGCATCCCAGAGGTAAGTTACGATCCAATTGGGAAGGCCCTCATGTAATTAAGGAAGCATATCCTGGAAATGTATATAGACTAGTAAATGCAGAAGGGGAAGAGCTCCCCGATCCATGGAACGCTATGTACCTAAAAAGGTACACGGTATGACCCTTCCCTACTTCTTGTAGAATTGTCCCTCCTTGCCCCTCGGCGTAGTTGTAGAAATCCCGTAGGAGGACCGAAGAGATGCACTCTGATCAAACTTGGAACTCAAACACACACCAGCACCTAAAAACACACAAAATGGTGAGTCTACCCCACACAAATTTCGCACGGCTAAAGTCACCCAATGTAAGGGTTTGAAGGTGGGATCGCCCGTGTCATGAAAGCTTTTTTATTTCAAAAAAACAATCATGACTAGTTTGGGTTTGTAGCCTTTTGAACTCGAGCCAGTAAGCCCATAGAGGTATTTACATGCTCAGTGCCCTAAAGCCATCTGGTTTGGGAGTCATTGGTTGAATGCTCGTTACATGAGTTAATTAGAAAGCTTAAGAGACCTAGACATTGTATAGTCACTTGTTAAAAAAAAAAACAGAGAGGAGAAAATACTTAGTTAGAAGTCTTGAAAACAATAACAGTTTTTTGACTAGTCTGGGTTCGAAGCCTTTTTAACTCGAGCCAGTAAGCCCGTAGGAGTATTTACATGCCTAGTGCCCTAAAGCCACTTAGTTTGGGAGTCATTGGCCGAATGCTCGTTACATGGGTTAATTAGAAATCTTAAAGGACCCCGACATTGCACAGTTACGTGTCAAAAAAAAAAAGAGAGAAAAGTGAGGAGGGAAGCCACGGTGGAGTCGCACGAGACGTGGGTTCCTAATAGAACCCTAGGTCTATGTTACATCTCCGGATCGAAGTTGTAGTCGTCCAATCTATTGTATAGGTTTCATTACCGGCTATCTCTGATTACCAATGGCCTTCCATATGAGATCCATGCTAGAGCACGAATTTCGAGAAATTCCAGGAAAACTTCGGCAGCATCTCCCCTTCTTTTTGGCCCCTGGAAAATTTCCGGATACAAAAAACCTGTTACCTGTGAAGAAAAACACTTCATATATTCCCCGACACCCCCATAAGAGCTCCTTATCAATCAACCACATCAACCATAGCACTTCTAAGGCATTAAACATACTATCTCAACTACACATACATGGCGCATACACACATGTGATACATCTCAGACCAAATACATACGCGCCCATGCCATGAGCCAAGTACAACATGAAACAACATAAATACATGGCCAACACATATGAATACAACACGGAACAAGGATACACAAGGGATGGATCCCTAGGAGATCAATTGAATAATGATAACCCTATGGAGCAGCTCCATTATGACGAGCCGATGAAGCAAATGAAGACAGACCAGGAGCACGCTGAGAAGGAGCTCGCATCGAGTCAGAAAACGCATAACCTCTCTCTTCTGCCCTCTGGCGATATCGATCGAGGCGCCTTAGCAGATCAACAACCACCTCCTCATGACCTCGATGCGATCCATGTGCTCGGTGTACTGATCATGGATAAGAGCCCTCTCCTCACCCGAGCTGAGATGCGAAGGAACAGAAGCAACAATGGTACCGCTCTGCAAGGCAACATTTAAAGAAATATTACATTGACCAAACCTTGTAGTAGCAGACATGGAACTTAAAAGGGAGAAAGGGCCCTCACTTGCATAGAGGCCTCATAGCTCACAAGCTTGGCACGTAGCTCGTTAACCTGCAAATCACAAGATTACAAACCACATCAACGATGGACAAGGAATCAAGATTGAAGTATCACATAAGTAGGACCCATACCTGTGCCATTAAGGCAACTCTCTCCGCAAGCGCTCTATCACGCTCACTACGAGCCTCCTCCTAAAGATCACAAAGGCAGACAGTTAGGAATCAGTTGTTATACGAAAGAGGAATGCGGTAAAAGCATAAACCTCACCAACCTGCAATCGATCCACCTCAGCTCGTAGTATCTGAAGCTCACCCTCCAATGATATCCTCATGGCCTCAGACGTGTCCTGATCCCTACCACCCTGCATAGTGACCAAAGATCATGAACATGAATTCAAGATGAACAATTAACCCCGTGACCCCGTACCTCGCGAGAATCCGCCAATACTTCAATGATCGCTTCGTTTTCCCGGCGGCGCTCCTATTACCAAAGCACTGTTAGTAAGGGAGATACAAACAAGGTCGCATGCGGCCAATTAAGTTTGATAATTTTCGTACCCTCTCGGCCGACAATGAGGCCCTCAATTGCGCGACCTCTGCGTCCTATGAAAGCATGAACCATGCCATTACACCAGAAATGATTAGCATTGCTATGGAGGTGAACACCATTTGGTCCAAACACTAAGTCAAGAAGTCATACCTTATTCTCCACTAGGTGAGACAGTCGAAGTATCTCTCCCCTGAGAATGGACTCCGCATCGGACGCTGCGCCCCCGGATATCCCCTGTTACACATGAGAATTACAGTTAGGGGATGGGAAGAACATGTATCTCCGAGATCATGAAGCTCATAGGCGAAATTAGGGACTTCATAAAAACCTCACCTCACCCCGTCCCTCGGATGATGGACGTGCTTGCCAATGCCCCGCTACAGCCGGTATCTCCTCCTGAAAAATAAAGGAAGAAACAATGTGAGTCACGATGAAAGGAGACAACATTAGAGCAAATAAAACTTCAACGCTCACCCGGGTCAATGATGAGGCCTCGGCTGCTTCTGCGCAATTACTAATAGAATATGAGGCCCCACAAGAGTATGACTCCGGGAGTATATACCGGTGTGAAGTCGTCTTCCAATATGCCTCATAATCACTCCAGGCACTAGACAAGATTCACGATTATCAGCAGCATAGCGGTGGTCCATTTCAACCTACAAGGAAAAGCAGCACAAACGACGTACAAAGGTCAGTTGATTCAGCTTTAAAATAAACCATGGACTCATCATATATGCATCATGCATTAATTGTTCATGCATCATTCCAAGATCCAATTCCATGCATTTACTCATGTATCCCACATCATTATATGTCAATTAACATGCACACACATCTAATAAAAAAAATGGGGGGCACAAACATAAAATCATAATCATGATTACCACCACCATAATCAAACATCAATGACAAATAGCTAACCATCATAATTCATCATCAAATCCCATAACTCGTCATCACTAATATCATCATAAAAAATCATTACCACATAATAATCTATAAAAAAAAGAGGAAAGGGCAAGAGTAAAAATCTAAATCAACTTTTATTAAACTCTAATCAGAGTCTTCAAACAATAACTATAGCAATAAACTGAATCAACCAAATCCTAAACATTGACTAAAACAGAGGTCACAACCTTTGCCCCCAATACCCTAGATGGAGCCTATAACTAACTAAGACGGTCCTAATGACCTGACCTCACATTTATTTAAAGGGAAAACCTAGCCTAAAGTAGAAGCTCCTAAAGAATCAGCTAGAGTGGATGGACTATCCCGTTAAAGATAGGGAAGCGAGCCATCCGAGCTTCCATTCCGACAATGTAAGCTTCAAGTTGCCTTTGCGCTTCTTTGAAATTATCTGGAGGACCCTGGAAAGCACCACAAATCTCCCGAATACGCTCAAAGTCATTCAGATAAGCAGTGTACACCGGGTGGATAAGTGCGGAAAGGCTAGTATTTTGCATCTCGAAGTACTTTCTGTAGCGCCGAGGAATGGACGACTCAGCTTCGTGGGGGCAAGACATCGCCATGAGCTCTAATTGATCCATCCGCCTATGTAAGGTATTAAAATCATCAATGGGAGCCCGTACATTGGCAGCCTTTGTAGCCTCCCATACCTCAAACATTCCCCTGACATCCAACATGCTCCGTAAAAGAAATTGGAGCACGCTGCTGATGAAAACCGTAGATCCTCTAGAAGCCGATCATAACCATTGAACCTATTCAGAGCGGTCCTGCCCACAATACACAAGTCACCATACAGCCCACAAATGCCTTTGTACTTCATAACCAATAAATCATATCTGTTGCGCCTAATATCCACAATGTGCTTGTCCATCATTTTTTCAAATTGAAATACACAATCATAGGCAGCAGGAAGGGAAGCTTCATGTTCAACGTAGAATTCCACCCGTTCTTCAGAGCTGTAATATCCCGTCTTTTCAGCCCCAGGAGATCAATATTCGTCCCCTGGCGAATAAGGCTTGCAGGCGGAAAGGCCCTCGACACCATCAACCACAAACGAGGATACTGGAGCACCAGCCATTGAAATGGAACAAGACCTATAGATACAAATACAAAGCTTTAAAAATCTCTCACATAATGAAAGCAAGTCAAAAAGCTCAGACTTCAAGAATTGGAAGGGTCTCAAAGACGACATAAAAAAAATCAAGGGGCCACTTGGGCGCCCCTGGGGTGGCGCCCAGGTCTGTTTCGAGGCATTCACCCCGAAGAGTACGGGTTCGGCTTTGGTCATTCTACCGTGCCTTCTTAAATCTATGGATGATATTCTCAGAGGTACTGCGCGGCTGTCCTAAACCCTTTTGAGAACTAAGAGGTCCAAACTACATGCCCATATAATACAACATCTTAACACAAAGGAAAGAAGCTAACACAATGTTAACAAAAGAAACTCCATAAGATTGAAAATAATGCAATAGTAACCAACTGAAAGTACAGAGTGAGAGTTAAACAAATACCTATGACAAACAAGCCAACAAATGAAAAAAAAAACCATCTGGGCGCCACCCCAGCCTTGAAATATCTCCCATGAAGAGATCATTATTTGACCAAGTAAAGGCTCTTAGTATCTCTGAGTCGTGCCTTTATGATATACTGCGAGGTTGGAGAGAACCCGAATGTGAAAAGACACCCCAAAATCCGGGTTCACAAGTCCTTAGTGTAAACCAGGAAGATAGGCACCACAAGGGTGGCGCCTACCCTCTCCTGCTGATCCTTTTTCGATCAGGACACCCCAATTCTAACCATGAAGGATTTGCCTATAACATAAAACATTCTTGACAAAGTAAATAAAGAAAACGTGGGACAAAGCATCGTCACACCAAGACAAAATCCAACATTAACACAAGAGAATAAGACTAGTTTCAAATTCAAATTGAAGATTGTGCACGTGTGTGACAATAACTACAAGTCAAAAGAAGTTTTTCCATCTCTCGGCCAAAGTTAGAGGAAAGCGCAAGTGCATTGACCGGATCGCGGTGGAGATTCCATCTTTGAGGATGAGTCCCAAATAAAAGGCCAGGCCTCTTCCTTCTTCTCCAATCTGTTTCACTCCTCTCTGTTGCTCCGAATGAAGCCCTCTTTGACCTGCATGGCCCGTCAGTTTCGGAAGAGCAAAAAAAAGTCCTCTCAGCTACCCCTTCCCCTCCTGAAATTAGAGAGGCCGTCTTTAAGCTTAAAAAGAGTAGTTCCCCGGGCCCAGATGGCTTTACTGGGGCCTTCTTTACTAGCTGCTGGCCCATTGTTAGTAAAGATGTGGTGGGGGCGGTGACCCACTTCTTTTCCTCCGGTCATATTTTGAGAGAAACCAATCCCTATTTTCTCTCCCTTATCCCTAAGCCAGCCTCTCCAGTCACCTTCTCAGATTTCCGTCCAATTAGCCTTCTGAACTTTGTTTACAAAATCATTTCCAAGATTTTGGCAACCAGGCTAGCCACCATCCTTCCTCTCCTCATCTCTGATCACCAATCAGCCTTCGTTAAAGGAAGGACAATCCACCACCATGCGGCCTTAGCCCATGAGCTGATTCAAACTCTTAAATCTAAATCCCGAGGAGGGTCAGTCTGTTTGAAGTTGGACATATCAAAAGCCTTTGACAAGGTTCAGTGGAGTTTTCTCTTTAGGGCTCTGAAGTTCTTCAACTTCTCCCAAACCTGGATAAACATGATTACAGAGCTAGTCACCTCTTGCAAAGGATCTGTCCTTATCAATGGCAGCCCCTGTGGGTTTTTTGGATCTTCTTGTGGTCTGCGTCAGGGAGACCCCCTTTCTCCCTACTTATTCATTCTTGCGGAGGAGATTCTCAGCTTAAATCTTGAAGGCCTTAAGCAGACCGGTGCCATTGAGCCAATCTCCACCATCCCCAGGACCCCTTGCCATCTCCTCTATGCTGATGATATCCTGCTCTTCTTCAAAGCTTTCAAGAGAGGCCTAAAAAGAATTCAGGAGCTTCTTTCTTCCTACCAAGTCTCTTCAGGTCAATGTTTTAATCTTCAAAAGAGCCAGCTGTTTATGGGAAAGTGTTCTGCTAGAAGATCTCACTTGGCTAGTAATCTTCTGGGAATCACTCAGGCTAATCTCCCCTCTACTTATCTGGGAGTCCCTCTCTTTCTTGGCACTTCAAGGCATCCTTTCTTCAATCGGATCTTGGACTCTATTAAATCCAAGTTGGCGGGCTGGAAAGCTAAAAGCCTCTCCTTTGCGGGTAGACTTATCTTGGTTAAGCATGTCCTCTCTTCCATTCCCCTCCACACCTCCTTGGTAATTCCAATCCCGAGTAAAACATGCCTTCAGATTGAGCGGTTGATGCGGAGATTCCTCTGGTCTGCTGGCCCAGATAAGTCTAACAACATGGTTAATTGGGAAACTGTCTGTTTGCCAAAATCTGAAGGTGGTCTTGGTCTGCGCAGAATGAAGGTTTTCAATAAGGCCTGCTTGCTCAAGCTGGGTTGGTCGGCTGCCTCTTCTGTTTCTCTCTGGGCTAATTGGTTCAGAGACAGATACTTCAGAGGTTCGATTTGGTCTCCAGCCACGCCTAAAAGAGGTTCCTGTATTTGGATGAGAATCAGGCCAATGGTTCACTTCCTTCAAAGAGGGAGCATTTGGAAGATTGGGAATGGCCTCTCTATAAAATCCTGGCTGGACAACTGGACAGGTAAAGGTCCCATTGCTTCCAGACTTCCTCATCTTCAGCTCCCTGATTCAGATCGGCTGGCTGACTTAATCCACCACTCAACCTGGGCTATCCCCTCCCATCTTCCTGCTAACCTTCAAAGTTATCTCCTGCAGGCCACAAGCCACCTCTCTTTAAGCAACTCCTCAGGTCCAGACACTCTGTTATGGCAGGGCAACATCTCGGGGAACCTTTCTCTCAAAGAGGCTTGGAATATTCTAAGGATCTCTCATCATGCGGTCTCCTGGGATGGTTTAGTTTGGACCAAGCTTCTTAACCCCAGATTGGCTTGCTTCTCCTGGCGTCTCCTGCACAGGAAAACTCCAACTGACAGGTGGGCAAAGCAGAGAGGAAGTTCTATAGCTTCTAGATGCTGTCTCTGCCTTAACCACGAAGAAGATGATCTCCACCTCTTCTTCTCCTGCTCTTTTGCTATCCAAGTGTGGTGGCGGATTCTCAGCCTTGAAGAAAATCCCCCTGCCCTTCCTCTTACAGCGTCAGCTATTTGGTCTTACTTAGCCCAGGGGACTGATACTCAAGGGAGGAAAATTGCAGCAGCGATATTCTTTCATACTATCTTTGTTATCTGGTCCCTCCGGAATGATTGCAAGCACAGGAATGGTAAGCCTAGGCTGGTCAGAGCTAAGATCATTCTTCTGGATCAGTTGAAAGTGCTGGTTAGCCAAGCCAGCTCCCTCTCCCATCCTGTTCTGACTGGTTTGGGTCTGGGTTGAGTTCCTGTTTTGTTTTTGCTGGTGGTTTTCCTCTTGCCTGGTTTGTGCTGTGTGAGGTGTGTTGTTGCTCGTCTCCTTGCTTGTCTGGTAGCTGCTAGTGGCTTTCTGGCTTGTCTGGGTGGGCTTGGCTATGCTGTTTTTTGCAGATTGTTGTAGTCCCCTATTGGGCTGGCTGGTTCTTTGGTTTGCTGCTTGCGTTTTTTTTTTCTCTGTTTTGCTTGGGCGGCTTCTCTGTTTCTTCTGCTGGTGTTGCTGGGCTCCCCTGCTGGCCTGAGCAGAGCTCGGCTGTTCCTGTGCCTGTGGGTCTATGCTAGCTTCTGCCCCCTGCTGGGTTTGTTTATTTTTGGTGCCTTGGGTCTTCAGCTCGGTTTTTTTCCCTTCCTGTTTCTGGGTTGGTTTTTTGGCTGTCTTCTTTTGATTGTATTCTTTTTTCTCCCTGTCCTCGGGCCATTGCCCTTTTGCTTCTTCTTAATACAAATCTACCATTTAGCAAAAAAACTACAAGTCAAAAGAACCCAACAAACTGAACATAATTCTGAAATATCAAACAAAAAATCACCAAACACAAAAAAAAGCAACCAAAAGGACAAAAACATGATCACGAAGATAAAAAGAATGACCATCCATATAAATCTAAGAAAATAAAAGCAAATTGAACATTAGAATAAGAGTAATTGAAAGAAGAACAAAAGAAAAAAGGAGAGATGCTTCAATCTGAAATAATATACCAAGTTGATCAACGAAACTATTCAAACGATTAGAGATACATACATGAGACGTGCCATTCATCCCAAAAGAAAGAAGGGTAGAAAGGAAGCTTACTTGGGAGCAAAGAAGAGCTTGAAAGTTCTGAGATTCGAAGTCTGAGAGAGTAGGAGTTGTGGGAAATCCGTAGCCTTGATTCACTTATATAGATGAGAGTTTGAACCCCATGAGGACTTTAAAAAGACCCAAACTGTAACTTGGGCGCCACTCCCTGGGCGCCCAGGTCACTTGTTTCTCCTAGAATTTGGGGCTTCTCTTTGACAGGGACTCTGAGTGCTAAATATGCAGTCCCACATGGGCACCACACCCTGGGCGCCCAGATTACCTATTTTCTAGAAATCCAGACTTCATTCCGACAAGGATTCCTAGTGCGATACACTGTATACAAATTCTACTCCGAGACTAACTCAAAATTCAGTCTGGGCGCCACCCCTTTGGCGCCTAGTGTTAGGAATTTTCTAGATTGCAATTTGATGGATGCATTATCATTCAAGCATCATTTGATTTACACACTTGCATTGGTTTTAAATAAACTTGAAATCTTGTTTTATTCATGCGTTGCTTTTAAGATTTGTAAAAGTATTGATTTATGCATGATTTGTATTTTTCATCTTGGATGCATTTGTTTTAGAAAAGAGTTTTCAAAAAATCAAGCAAGCCTTTGTTTTAAAAGTTTTGAATCTTTTTAGGCTTTTTATGTCATGTTTTAAAAACCATTAGAATCTTTAAAACATGTTTTAAAGCTTGATTATATGGCCCAAATAGTTCCACAAAGAAAAGGTTTGAAAATGCAAAAGTGGAAATTTTTGGTCCCCGCAGTGTCGCCGGTCGACCGGCGCAGAGGTCCCGGTCGACCGGGAACACTGCAGCAAAAAATTGCCTGGCGCACCAACGGTCAGAAATCCGACCGTTGTGTGTTCCCGGTCGACCGAGGCCTGTGTGCCGGTCGACCGAGGACTAGCCGTTGGCAACTTTTTGCTATAAATATGAGTTCTTTCCCTTGCCAAAAGTTGGAAATTTTAAGCCCCTCCTTGAGAGGTATTGAGGCATATCAAAAGGGAAAAGAACCAAGGGATGAAGGGGATGATTAGGAAAGCTAAAGCTTGGATTAATGAAGTTAAACCACCAAGTAGGCTCTTCCTTCCTTAATCATATGTTTTCATGCTTTTGTTTTATTTTTGGTAAATCATTTCTAGCATGTTAAACTATGTTTGTGTTGTGTCCTTAACATGTGTTATGTTTTGAGTTGATTTATTGTTTTGGATACAACACCATATGATTCAATCCAAGTAGTACTTAACTTTGGTAAATCTAAGTAGATCATGTTAATGGAAAAATCTTTGAAATCACATGTAACATGATCCATATACTTGGTTGAATCTTTGGTTGTTGTTTTCCATCATAAGAACATCTCTTTCAAAACTAACTTATGTTTTGGATTCAACTTCTTTACAAATCATATGTTTTCATGTTTTGTTTTATCATTGGTAAATCTTGTAACATGTTAACCTATGATGTGTTGTATCCTTAGCATGTGTTATATTTTGAATAGATCTATTGTTTTGGATACATCACCATTGATTCATCAAAGTAGTACTTTATCTTTGGTAAATCTAAGTAGATCATGTTAATGAAATATGTAACATGATTCATATACTTTGTTGAATCATTGGTTGTTGTTTTTCCATCATAAGAAAATCTCTTTCAAATGTATCTTATGTTTTGGATTCAACATCATTACAAATCATATGTGTATTATTGTTTTAATGTTTCACAACTTGCCTTACTTTGATTGGTAAATCATTTTCAAGTTGTCTTTATAATTACATATGATTTGTCCCCTAATTTCAATCAAATCTATTTTTATGTTTTGAGCTACATTGATGATTTGATTGACATCCCTATGCATCACATGTTTAGAGCTAATCCATTTCATACAACTTGTGTAACTTTGATATCATTAACAAGTTGTTACTTTTAACATGTGATTGCATTACTTCCTCAATCATAAATGTTTTATGAGCCAAAACTTTCAAAAGCCTTAGGCATACATTTATGAGCTTTCATTTTCAAAATGATTGAGGACCACACACACACACTTCATATACTTTCATCTTTGCATTCATAGTGTGAGTGTGTATTAGTTTTTCACTTCAATATCCGCCTATTTAAGAGGCATTGTAATGAGCTAAATAGAATCTCCATCTAGTGTATGTTAGACACTAATTTAGTGAGATAACCAACCTTGTAGTTGAAGAGGTTATTGCTTAGCCTATAAAAGCATAATGGATAGGTTGATGTTAAGCCTTGAAAAACATCAATGTAAGGTTATTGCTTAGCCTTGGAAAGCATATTGTAAAGGTTATTGCTTAGCCTATTGAAAAGCATAAATAGTGGAAATCCGGTGGGGTGTTGGTTCACAAGCCGGTAGTGGATGTAGGCACGTTGGCCGAACCACTATAAATATTGTGTTGTGGTGCTTGCTATGTGGTGATTGTTTTTGTTTAGCTTCCGCATATTGTTTGACTAAATCATCACATTTGACTAGTTTGTTTTAAAGAATTTAAAATTAGTTAAAATTGGTCATAATTGGAGCTCACCCTATTCACCCCCCCTCTAGGGTTCGGATCCCCATGGACTTACACCTAGGTCACATGCTTCCCAGAATTCGGAGTTCTACCTTGAGACCAACTCAAAATGCAGTCTGGGCACCACTCCTTGGGCGCCCAAATCACTTGTTATCCTGAAATCGGAATTCTACTTCGAAACCGACCCAAAGTGCGACCTGCTTCCTTGAAGTCAAAAACTCCACTCTAAGACGGACTAGGACTGCATCTTGGGTGCCACTCCTCAAACGTTTAGGTGACTTGTCTTCCAAATTCAGCATTCTACTTCGAGACAGATTCTGTCTATACAACTCCACCTAGGCGCCATCCCCTGGGCGCCCAAGCTGTCTTCTTTCACAGTCCTTGAACCAAAGTCTAAACAGGCTGGGCACCACCCCTGCAGTGCCTATCCATTGCCTTAGAAAACCAAATGCCTCTTTGAGCCAAAATGTCCTAGAACTTTGAAATGTTGAACCCGAACAAGAATTGATGATGATCATTGATAAAAATAATAATCATAATCATAATGCAAAAAAAAAAAAAAACCAACAACAAAAATAAATAAAAAACAAAAAAAAAACTGAAAAAAAGGGGGGGAGAGAGAGAGAAAGGAAGTTAAGAGAGGCACACACAAAGACACGGCGCACCTTGTTAAACCAAATATTGTCCCATCACATAAGGTCCCGTCACATGCACAACATTAGTCCCATCACGCATACATCCATCAACGTGCATTACACCTCATGTCGTCTCCATCGATAAAATTGAAGTAATATTTTTGCAAGATGTTGTTACTGAATACTAATGACAAAAAAAATGCAGAATCTTCTAGTGTTTGTTCAATACAAGTTCCCAAAGAGAAATCGAAAACACCAAAGGTGGAAGACCTTCAAGTACATTAATGAGGATGAACGACACAAGCTTCGGCGAACAAACAACACAAAAGCGCTAATGATCCCCAACGTTGGATTTACGTAAAGCTCTTAAGGTAAGTATCCCTAACTATGATTTTCATGATTTTACCTCACGTCTAGAAAATTGAGTCACCGTAGGCCTCCCTTAAGCGCCTATAATCGGTACGGCAACCATAATACCATGTTCTCACGAATTGTGGTGTTCGCCGACTCAAATCTTGACGTTGAAAGATGGAAACCGTGTAATTTGAAACTCTCTATGATCAGCATCAAAAAGATGATCGAATCTATCCTAGGTTCTCATCTAGGCTTGGGTGAAGAACAAGATCCCTAGAGAGTGACAGTTATTCTGGTGACCGTCTTCCATTGATTTAGCTTTTTCGATGCATACCTGAGTTTCAAAATAAAAATCTCTTTTCAAAAGAAAATGCATCTCATTCTCACATGCACTCACACTATTGCTTAAACTATGTTTATGATTGCCATTAAGGTCCTCATTATTGCTAGCTAGTTTCAACTATGCCTTAAACATTCAACTGTGGATGAAAGTTAAAAGACGTTATATATGACCGTTTGAAATAAACTCTATTGCAAGAACAAATGAAATTCTAATAGTGACTTAGCTAATCGAAAGATCGACTTCTGACTCAGACCACTGGGGCACAGTTCCCAACCCGCCACGTGGCAATACCACGGGCACCGAGGCACAGATCTCGGGTTTCCAATCAAATCAGTAGGCACGTAACTTCTTCCTTTTTTCCTTTTTCCCCCTGAATCAGGATCGATCCTAGAAAGGTGAACCTCACTTTTAGGACGAGTTTGCAATTGCATACATCCGTAGGTGGCCACTCCCGCGAGCTCAAAAGCTCCCGTGAGTCATGAGCGGTGTGTCTACTTTCTTTGGAGCACAACTCTCCACGTGTTGCTCTCCAAAGAGGGGCATACTGTAGACACCTCATTTGACCCCCTATGATAGCCTTAAATACCTGTCATATGTAACGGTGCCCCCATTTCACCCATAATTGAATGGTTAATGGCATAATTCAGATTAATTAATGATGATGAAGGTGCTTGTTGATAATTTTAGACTTAGATCGACGATTTCTAGGAATTCGTCAGAGAAAAGCCAAATCGCGTCGAGATCCCAAGTCAAACCCATTATTCACATAAGGGCCAGACACTGACACTACTCGAACCTTTTTCGGACCACTTAAGACATGCTTAGGCCAATTCCCACAAAGATCACACTTAACTTGCCTAAGTATCATATGGCTAACACAAATCAGGAGGTTAGAACTGTTGATCCGAATATCCCTTATTCTTTCCAATGTCTGATCACTATTACATATGAACAAATAAATTCTACTCTCCGAGAGCTTTCCGACGATATATAGAACGTCCAAATCCGATAAGCGGGTCAAAAGTTATGAGCTTCCAAAGTTTGTCACAAGAGGAGGTCAAAATCACCTAGGCACCACCCATGTGGCGCCCAGGCTACTGAAATCCATCTAGACGCCCCATGCTGGGCGCCCATACTGCCCAGGGCCACCTAGGCACCTCATGGTGGGCGCCCACCCTCCAAATTCCACTAGTTGGCTTGAAAGTAGCCCGGGACCACTCAAACATAAGGACCATGCTCCGAAGACGAACCGAACCACCTAGGCACCACCCATGTGGCGCCCAGCCCTGAGTTCCACCTAGGCACCACCCATGTGGCGCCCAGCCTATTAAATAACTAGCCATTCGATCTCGACTCCAAATGGGACCAAGTTCCAAAAGCGAAACCCAAACCATCCGGGCATCTACACCCTCCACGACTGCCTGGGCGCCACCCTGTGGGCGCCCAGACTGCGCAGGCCATGTGGGAGCCACCCCATGGGCGGCCACCCTCTCTCAAACCCTAGTTCACCCTAAAATGACTTAAGCCGCCTTGGGATGCGTGAGACCTTCTAGAAGCACGAATTAATGAAGCCCTAGCCCTCCTAAACTCGTCCCAAAGCCTCTATATAATCCCTCTTAACCCCATTTGCAAAAGGGGCTACCCAAAAAAAAGAAAAAGAGGGAAAATAGAGAATAAGGAAGAAGAAGAAAGGTAGCCACCATTAGAGAAAGAGTTTCAGATCTAGAGAAGACGAAGAAGAGGTAAAGAAGAAGGCTTCCATATCTTCAACTAGGGCTATGGGATTTCGCGAAAGCTTCATTCTATGAACTTGAGAAACGCGTCACATACCGGTATTCCTAGATCTCCCCTTTCTTTTACTGCATTCCATTGGCATAAATGCTTAGAATTATTTTTAGGATCATTTGAGCATCATATATCTACATTAGCTTGTGTTAAAACTGATATTAGTATCTCATCATACTAGAAACATGTTTAGGTTCATTCTAATATAGTAGATCTGCATTGATTTCGTAATTCTAATTGCATAACTAGGTTAGATCTCACATTAAAAATATCATTATTATCATTTATATCAAAGAGATCGCGAAAAGCCCTTGGCAGAAAGGTTGGGCGCCACCCCCTTGGCGCCTGCCCTCTCCCGGATAGGCTGGGCGCCACCCCCTGGGCGCCTACCCTTCTGAGACTGGGTCCAGGTTCTAAATCTTCGCCCGTTGCACCGTTTTCTCGTAGATTTGTTAGCTGTATCATTAATAGTTCGCATTAGGAATTCGCATCAATCGCTGAATATCGGAAATTGTGTTGAAAATACTAAGATTTTTGTGCATTCATTGTGATCCATTGAAAACCCTGACTGAGCAGGGTAGGCACCACAGGTGTGGCGCCCAAGTGGATTTTTTCCACCTTCGTGCATAACTTCCGATCTTCCGCATTTAGTTTACTAAGAAACTGTTTGATAATGATATGTTTGGCTGTTTGATGTGTTCTGAACTTCGAATTACCATTTTTGTCACACTTCGCATCATATCATTTGAATCGTAGAGTCATACAAAAAAACCCCAAAAAAAGTATCATAAAACATAAAATCATTTCTTCTCTTTCCTTACTTTTTAGTAAATTAGAGGGGAAACCAAAAACAAATTAAAACGATATCCAGAAAACCCAAAAAATAATAGTTAGATAGTCTAGGTTATTGAATTTAGCGCCTAAGTAGGATAAACCCTAAGATTAATTAGAACATCATAATTAATTAATTTAAGAACCATCAAATCATTAAGAACACCTTTAATCCCTTTAAGGGCCTAATTAATTCGAATTAAAAGCAACTAAGAACATAAAACACCTAAAACCCAAAACACAGTCACCTGGGCACCACCCCCTGGGCGCCCATCCTTCCACAACCACTTGGGCGCCACCCCCTGGGCGCCCAACCTCCTCATTCTCTAAGACACCCCAGTTAAAGCTTAAACCAATTAATTAAAACCTTAAACTAATCCGAATCAACACAGTAAAACATTTTAAACCCGAAATAACTAAAACCCTAATCAACTCAACCTCTAATTAACTTGAAAACATAAAACCAATTCGAACCATGATAACAGATACCTGGACGCCACCCCCTGTGCGCCCATCCTTCCACATCCGCTTGGGCACCACCCTCTGGGTGCCCATCCTACCCAATCACTAGGAAGCCCCACTTAAAACTAAACCCGAATTCAATCATAATCAACACTTCAGAATTCCATTGAATTTAAAACAATTGAAGTAAGAAGTCCGACTTCAAATTAACTTAAAGATCATTGAACCAACTCAAAACTTAAAAACCTATCCGCTTGGGCGCCACCCCTTGGGTGCCTATCCTGCCATATCCACCTAGGCACCACCCTCTGGGCGCCTAGCCTCCCGAATCACAAAGAGACCTAATTAATTAGAACCTAATTTAATCCTAACAACAGAGCAAAACACTTTTGTTTTAAAACACATCAAACCATAAACGTTCAACCTCAAATCAACCTAAAAAATGCGAAACCGACTCGAACCACAGTCACCTGGGCATCACCCCCCTGGGCGCCTACGCATTCTTAGGAAATCCCCCAAATTAACAATTTAACCTAATTAATATTCAAACTAACCCCAATTAACACATTAAAACACTTTAATATCAATAGACTTGAAACCTTAACCAATTCGGACTTAAATTCACCTAAAAACATAAGACCAACCCGAACTACAGAACAATCCACTTGGGCGCCACCCCCTAGGTGCCTATCTTCCATTTCCACCTGGGCACCACACCCGGGGCGCCCAGCCTACCTGTTTTCATAAAAACCCCGACCAACAACTTAGCCTAATTAATAAACATTCAAACCAATCCCAATCCACATATTAAAATACTTTTAACTTAAAATGCTTAAGACTTTAATCGATTCGGACTTAGCGCCCAAAACCCTTACGAACCAACAAACAACCACCTAGGCACCACCCTTGTGGCGCCTATCCTACACCTTCACCCCAACCTACTACCTCGACCAAAAACAAATAACTAAACACCTTATGACTTTAATTAACTAAAACCAGAACCCAACATAATCCCTAGATCCCAAAAACCGAAAACTTAGTCCCATCTGGAATACCTGAAGATCACAAGCCATCACCTGGGCGCCACCCCCTTGGCGCCTATCCTTTCATTTGCACTAAAACGCGAATTCTTGGTTTTGCTTCAAAATTCGGATCCGAATAATTTTGACATTTGAACATTAGAGAATTAAAACAATTTGGAACATTAAAATTCATCAAGTAAGAATCCCCGGGATTTCGAAGATAACAACGATACCACCGCCACTAGCCAAACCACCAAGAAACAGCCACTTGGGCGCCACTGCCTGGGCGCCCAAGTCACCAGAGTGACCTAGACGCCACCCCCTGGGCGCCCAAGTCCTCCGCCAACCCTGTTCGTCGATTTTGACATGATTTCACTTCTCGAATTAAAGCTTGAAATCCCCGAGCCTTAAACAACCTAAGTAGAACCTTAAAACATCCCTAAATCACTCTTAATCAACTCATAACTTAAAACAAACCGAATCGACTAAAACCTTAATTAACAAACTGTTTAGGCGCATGAACCATCAAATGAACCGATGATTTCCGTTAGGGGACCGGGAAAGCCGATGTGGGCGGGAAAGTACCTTATGTTAGGTTTAATCCAATGATCAGTAATAAAGCATTAATTACGTAAATCCAAGTAAAATCCCCTAGTTAGGCCCTTCTAGCCCAAAATCAAAAACCCATAAAAACTACAAAACCTACAAAATAAACCCAAAAAGATTTTTTCTTTATTTCTTCCTCCACCTCAGGTGCCAAATATTTAATTGAACTTAATGATAAAAGGGAACAAAGAACTGACTTCTAAAATTGAATAAATGAGATGAGTGATTTCACACACTTTGCATATTTTTATTTCGGCCCATCGGCCACTCTCTAAAACAATCACCGGCCTATCGGCCACCTCCAATCAATTACAGCCCATCGGCTTTTTACTTATCACTCGTGTATCGCATACGAAAAATACAGAAATCACAAGTCAAAGTCTCATTTGCATCATCATTTTGATTTGAAAAGTTAGCCTTTAAACCCTATTTTGCCAAGGGATCAGAAGGGGGTACCCGGGAACGGGGCCGATCCTCTTCTTAGATATTTGGCACCTCCCCCCTTTCATTTTCTTTATTTTAATTATTTTGTTTTACTTGGATACATCATGATTATGCTATGTGAGGATTAACCCTATTTGGATTCTGACTCATAACCCTGAATTGACCCAATATTAAAGAGACCCAAAGAGACCCAAATTAATGTGACAGGAAAATCGTCGTGTGTTGCCGGCAGCACATTAGATGAGAGAAGAACCCACCCATTTATTTTCTCCCATTTTTCTTCGGCTTTTGTCGAAGAACGGTGTTACGGCCGTTACCGTAGCTGGCGATCGTGATCCGTCGATTTTGAGGGTAGTTGGAATCCTCATTTTAGATGTAAAATTTAAATAGCACATATAGATGATTAGCGATTTCCCTCCCCTGGGGGATCAAAATTCAAATCCGACACCCTCGAGCAGTAAAATCAAGCCTCTCGGCGGCGAGAACTGTCGAGGTTATCACCCATCAAACAGAGTACATGGATGGCTTCAACATGCTTCCAAAGGGTTGCACGTCAAATTTCAGGTCATTCCGATAACGTTTGACCCAACTTTGACGCTCCAAAACAAAATCAAGGCTACCGGCGAAGCTTCCCGGGACCATGACATCCAAATCAGAGCTCATGGATCGTCTCAAAATGACTCGAATAGGCTCCCTGTCAAATTTCAACTCAATCGGACATCCGTTGACCGTACATCATAGCGCGGCTTCTTCCTCGCGGCAAAATCAAGTCTACTGGTGACGGGACCCCACGCGGCTTCAAAAGTCAGATAAAAGCCCATGGCTAGACCTATCTACTGCTCAAGAGGCTTCACCTAAAATTTTAGGTCATTCCGATATCGTTTGACCTAGTTTTGACTCTTGACAACAAATCGGCTACAAAGCCTTCGACTCTTCCAAAAAAAAAAGGAAACTTTGTGTTTCGATTTGCATGGCTTCTCGTCAGGTTTTCTTCAGGAGAATCAAGCCAATAAATGAGGAGAAATGTCAAGAAAAATACAGGAGAAACAAAGAATAAAAAAAATTGAAAAACGGCCGAGAAACGGCAACAGGAAGGGGGAAAAACCCCATGGTCGTCGGTGGCGACCCTGGAAATCCGGGTTGCCGGATTTTCTGCCGGATGGCCCGTTTTCCGACCCTTTTCGCATTTCGAGAATTCCAGCCTTTATGGTTTTCTAAAAATCTGATTTTTTATGCTTAAAATCGACTGATCTCCATCAACATCTCAGATCCGCCGTCAAGAGCATGAAATCATCATTGATCACTCCAAGATCGCCAACTGTTTGACCAAAAAAGTACACTTTCTATCCGACCGATCGAGAAATCGACAAGAAAGATGTCACCGGCCCACTCTATCAACCAATGTCTAAAGTTACATCGCCATCCGACATCAAACAACATGTGGATCCATCAGTGAACGTCACAAGAATTTCAAAAGACGCGGCACGGCCGGTGACTCTTCAAATGCCCCAGTGACCACTTAATGCAGTTAATTGACCCATTTTATGACTACTTAATACGGTCATTAACCCATTATTTTTGAACGGCCCAATCAAAATCAAGCAAATGGGAGTAACAAATCCAAGCAATCATGGTATTAAAACCATAAAATTCCCCTCATCATGGAGATTAAGGGAGATTAAATGCTCATCATTCTCCATCAGCCAATCATATTCAAGGAAAAAGGAGTTACAAAATCAAAG
Source organism: Cinnamomum chago (assembly GCA_038049695.1). Taxonomy (NCBI): domain Eukaryota; kingdom Viridiplantae; phylum Streptophyta; class Magnoliopsida; order Laurales; family Lauraceae; genus Cinnamomum; species Cinnamomum chago. Next base: position 44,007,862 of record CP142455.1, on the reverse strand, counting down.
AATTAAAGCTTGTAACTCCTCCCATCATGGGGCATCAATGCCATCAATTCTCTCATCATGGGTCCTTAATCCCATAAATCACCCCATGGCTACCAAGAGCCTATAAAAAGGGTGAATTCCAAGAGAGACATATACACACATAGAGAGAGATCCATAGAGAGAGAGATCCATACACACAAGCAAGAAAGAAAAACTCTGAAGAAATCTTGCTACTACGCTGCAGAAACACCACAAGGTGATCGTGTTGGAAAATAGGTGGGCTTTCCAGACAGATTTCAAAAACTTTTGGCCCACTTGATGCAGGGATCAATAATCTAGAAAGCATACCCAATCCAGGATGCAATCCTTCAATCTCATAGCCATGTACAGCAACATATACTATCTAGAAGATAGAAAATAGCACATAAACATGCAACCACGAAATCTACAGCATACAAGGATGTAGATATACCTTTGGATCTTTATGGTGCTCTAATGGAGAATTTGAGTTCTTTACTTTGATGATGAACACCTTCACTATCCAATTCAGAATCTCCAACCCCTTTTGATCTTCCACGCTATGACCCGTATTAGATCTCTTTTCTCAAGAAGATGGTGGAATCTTCAAGAGAAAACCCAACTAGTAACTCTAAGGAACTAAAGGTGAAAGAGAGGAGAACTTAGAAAGGAAGAGGACTTGTGCAACACTTGCACAAAGGGGCTGTTCTTGCTCTATGTAAAGTGCACGACCAAGAGGGGATGATTCCTCTATTTATAGCCCTCCATAACTCCTATTTTCCTATTTGAAATAGAAGTTTAACTCCCATTACAAAATAGTAAACTTCTCCCTTGCTAGTTGCCAAAGAAGTCTCACTTCCACAACAATTAGTAGCTTTCTCCTTTCTAATTAAAATAGAAGTCCTAATTCCATTAATAATTAGTAGCTTACCATTACCACTATTAGAAGTCTCACTTCAAATAGAAATAGTAACCTTCCATTTAGAGTTCAAGTAGAATTAGTATCTTTCTAATAACTTGGGCTTTCGTGGGGACCACTAGGGATTCCTTAGAAAGCTGGCTCCAACTGGGACACGCGACCCCACATCTCATGTGCAATCCGGGCCCTCAGTTAATTGTAAATAACTCCACTATATAAATGCAATTGCACTCCAGTCTTAGGAATAAATTATAATGAAGACCCTAAACTTCCTCAGTACCACAAGTAGGCCCCTCCATCTATATCCATGGATCAAATGGACCTGCCCACCAAATTAGATCCATATCTTATTATCCTTGAGCCCCAATTAATTATAATGATCATTTGGTACCGATCCAATTAACTCTTAACTGGAATGGGTGCGCACTTACCAATGATAAATCCAATAATTGGCACAAGGGGATATTAAAGATAGATTCCATCTTGACCATTGAATGTTCCCACAGCTCTACTACCACGTACCCAAATCACCGAGGTGTTGACCAACAATTGGCCTCACTCATTGGTGACTCAAAGCAAATGAATAGATAGAAACTTGAGTTCATTAATGTCTCAGGATTATGAGCCTATTGCTAGGGAATTATGAGAGCAGACCTTAAAATAAAGACAGTGTATATAAGGTGCTTCTCATGGTCCTTCAATACATCCAATGTACCAGCACCATGATCCGGAATCTTACATTCTGATGATCGAGACAAATCACACTATCTCATAGTGATCAAGGTGATGCAACCTTGTCAGATGAGATGTCCAAACCCATCACTGGTTGTGAAGATATTTGAGTATAAGATTTGCAGTACATGTCTCCTGTTGTGGATCTCATCCATACACATGTATTACATCTAGTATACTCATGGACTCCGGTTCATCTCATGAGCCATTATGTCTTTTGTATTGGTTATGTGCAAGTATATAAAACACCATTCATCTCATGAAAGGAAAAGCATGAATTGTATTGATAAATAAAGAAATGAATCAATTTATTACATCATACACCCTTGGTATTGAGACCATAAAACTAACAATCTCCCACTTGGGCTCAATGCCAATCAGGATTGCATCTCATGCCCATCCCATCTACATGCTGCTCAAAAACCTTGGTGGTCAAAGGCTTAGTAAAAGGATCTATCAGATTGTCCGCAGAGGCTATCTTGGTGATTGTAATATCTCCTCTCTGCACAATCTCTCTGACCAAGTGATACTTCCTCTGTACGTGCTTTTGGCTTTTATGGCTCCTGGGTTCCTTGGACTGAGCGACTGCCCCGCTGCTGTCACAGTAAACTGTGAGCGGCTGTCGCGCCAAAGGTACCACTCCGAGTTCCAAAAGGAATCTTTTGAGCCATACTGCTTCCTTAGCTACTTCACAAGCCGCTACATATTCAGCCTCAGAAGTGGAATCAGCAGTACATTCCTGTTTAATACTCCTCCAGCTGATAGCTCCTCCGCCAAGCATAAACACATAACCAGAGGTGGATTTCCTGGAATCCTTATCTGACATGAAGTCAGAATCTGTGTATCCGACTAGAAATAGCTCATCACTGTCGTAAATCAACATGTAATCTCTAGTTCTTCTCAAGTACTTGAGGATACATTTTACAGCAGTCCAATGGTCAGGACCTGGGTTAGACTGATATCTGCTAACTAAACCCACTACATGACAGATATCCGGTCTAGTACATAGCATACATGAGGCTACCAACAGCCGAAGCGTATGGAATTGCTCTCATTTGCTCCTTTTCCTCCGGGGTCTTGGGACCCTGATCCTTGGAAAGGTGCACTCCATGCCTGAAAGGTATGATACCCTTCTTGGAGTCCTGCATTGTAAACCGTACCAGTACCTTATCTATGTATGCAGCTTGAGACAAGCCAATCATCCTATTTTTCCGGTCTCGATGGAGTTTGATCCCTAGGATGTAATTAGCTTCTCTCAAGTCCTTCATATCAAAAGTCTTTGCTATCCAAACTTTTACCGTTGACAACATTCCTATATCTTTCCCAAGGAGAAGGATGTCGTCGACATATAAAACCAGAAAAACTACCCTGTCACCTTCATTTTTCATGTACACACATGACTCATCCGGATTTTGACTAAAACCAAATGATTTGATTGCCCGGTCAAAACGGATGTTCCAGCTTCGGGATGCTTGCTTCAGTCCATAAATGGACTTCTGCAGCTTGCAAACTCTTTGCTTTTGGTTACTTGCGATAAAACTGTCTGGCTGCATCATATAGTGTTAGGGTTTTTGTAGATTGCAATTTGATGGATGCATAATCATTCAAGCATCATTTGATTTACACACTTATGCATTGTTTTATATAAACTAGAAATCTTGATTTATTCATGCATTGGTTTTAAGATTAGTAAAAGTTTCTATTTATGCATGATTTGTCTTTTTATCTTGGATGCATTTGTTTTAGAAAAGAGTTTTCAAGAAATCAAGCAAGCCTTTGTTTTAAAAGTTTTGAATCTTTTTAGGCTTTTTATGTCATGTTTTAAAAACCATTAGAATCTTTAAAACATGTTTTCCAAGCTTGATTTAGTGGCCAAAAGGTCCCCCAAAGAAATACCTTTAAAATGTGAAAAGTTGAAATTTTTGCAAAAAAAGGGGGTGGCCCGGCAGTGTCGCCGGTCGACCGGCGCAGAGGTCCCGGTCGACCGGGAACACTGCAGCAAAAAATTGCATGGCACACCAACGGTCAGAAATCCGACCGTTGTGTGTTCCCGGTCGACCGAGGCCTGTGTGCCGGTCGACCGAGGACTGGCCGTTGGCAACTTTTTGCTATAAATATGAGTTCTTTCCTTTGCCAAAAGTTGGGAATTTTTAACCCCTCCTTGAGAGGATTTGAGGCATATCAAAAGGGAAAAGAACCAAGGGATGAAGGGGATGATTAGGAAAGCTAAAGCTTGGATTAATGAAGTTAAACCACCAAGTAGGCTCTTCCTTCCTTAATCATATGTTTTCATGCTTTGTTTTATTTTTGGTAAATCATTTCTAGCATGTTAAACTATGTTTGTGTTGTGTCCTTAACATGTTTTATGTTTTGAATTGATATATTGTTTTGGATACAACATCATATGATTCAATCCAAGTAGTACTTAACCTTGGTAAATCTAAGTAGATCATGTTAATGGAAAAACCTTTGGAATTATATGTAACATGATCCATATACTTGGTTGAATCTTTGGTTGTTGTTTTTCCATCATAAGAACATCTCTTTCAAAACTAACTTATGTTTTGGATTCAACTTCTTTACAAATCATATGTTTTCATGTTTTGTTTTATCTTTGATAAATCTTAGTAACATGTTAATCTATGATTTGTTGTATCCTTAGCATGTTCTATATTTTGAATAGATCTATTGTTTTGGATACATCACCATTGATTCATCAAAGTAGTACTTTATCTTTGGTAAATCTAAGTAGATCATGTTAATGAAATATGTAACATGATTCATATACTTTGTTGAATCTTTGGTTGTTGTGTTCCATCATAAGAAAATCTCTTTCAAATGTGTCTTATGTTTTGGATTCAACATCATTACAAATCATATGTGTATTATTGTTTTAAAGTTTCACAACTTGCATCACTTTGATAGGTAAATCATTTTCAAGTTGTATTTATAATTACATATGATTTGTCCCCTCTTTTCAATCAAATCTATTTTTATGTTTTGAGCTTCATTGGTGATTTGATTGACATCCCTATGCATCACATGTTTAGAGCTAATCCATTTCATACAACTTGTGTAACTTTGATATCATTAACAAGTTGTTACTTTTAACATGTGATTGCATTACTTCCTCAATCATAAATGTTTTTGAGCTAAAACTTTCAAAAGCCTTAGGCATACATTTATGAACTTTCATTTTCAAAATGATTGAGGACCACACACACACACTTCATGTACTTTCATCTTTGCATCCATAGTGTGAGTGTGTATTAGTTTTTCACTTCCATATCCGCCTAATTAAGAGGCAATGTAATGAGCTTATTTGTATCTCCATCAAGTGTATGTTAGACACTAACTTTGTGAGATAACCAACCTTGTGGTTGAAGAGGTTATTGCTTAGCCTATAAAAGCATAGTGTATAGGTTGATGTTAAGCCTTGAAAAACATCAATGTAAAGGTTATTGCTTAGCCTTGGAAAGCATATTGTAAAGGTTATTGCTTAGCCTATTGAAAAGCATAAATAGTGGAAATCCGGTGGGGTGTTAGATCACAAGCCGGTAGTGGATGTAGGCATTGAGGCCGAACCACTATAAATCCTTGTGTGATGGTGCTTGCTTTGTGGTGATTATTTTGTTATCTTCCGCATCTTGTATGTTTAATCATCACATGTGACTAGTTTGTTTTAAAGAAGTTAAAATTGTTAAAATTGGTCATAAAAGAAGCTCACCCTATTCACCCCCCCTCTAGGGTTCGGATTCCCATGGACTTACATATAGATGTCTTCCTCAAGATGGCCGTTGAGAAACGCCGTCTTAACATCCATTTGCCAAATCTCGTAATCGAGATGAGCCGCAATGGATAAGAGTATCCGGATGGACTTGAGCATGGCTACCGGCGAGAAGGTTTCCTCATAATCGATACCCTCTTTCTAAGTATACCCTTTCGCAACAAGCCTGGCCTTAAAGGTCTCAACTCTTCCATCTGGTCCTCTTTTTCTTTTGTAGACCCACTTGCACCCAATAGGTTTGATATTGGCAGGCAAGTCCACAAGTGTCCAAACCTGATTAGAGTACATAGACTCCATCTCAGCTTTCATAGCATCTTGCCAATGTCCCGAATCTATGTCATTAATTGCTTCATCATAGTTACAGGGATCCTGTTCCAGTTCTTCCGGGATTGCCTCGTAAGACTCTCCCAAGAACTGGAACCTATCAGGGGGCCTGATTATTCTCCCACTACAACGAGGCACTGGTGTAACTACTTGGTCTGGTAGGGGCAGTTCTTCCTCAAGTTCGGTCATACTTGGATTTGGAATTGATTGTTCTTGAATTTCTTCCAAGATCACCTTTTCTAAAGATTTCCGGTCCATCATATAATCTTCCTCCAGAAAAACCGCATTGGTACTTACGAGCACTTTCTGCTCTCTGGGATTATAGAATAACCAACCTTTAGTTCCTTTAGGATATCCAACAAACGTGCATACTTCCGACTTCGTTTCCAACTTATCCGTCTTTACCTTCAGCACGTGTGCCGGACAACCCCAAATGTGTAAATGTTGTAGACTAGGCTTTCGCCCAGACCACAGCTCCCGGGGAGTCTTAGGTACAGACTTAGATGGTACGAGGTTTAGTATGTACATCGCAGTATCCAAGGCATATCCCCAAAAGGATATAGGTAATCCTGAGAAACTCAACATAGACCTGATCATATCTAAAAGAGTCCGGTTCCTTCTTTCCGCTACTCCATTCTGTTGAGGCATACCAGGAGCAGACAACTGGGATAGAATCCCATTTTCTGATAAGTGTGCCATAAAGTCACCAGAGAGATATTCCCCTCCTCGATCTGATCGAAGAGTCTTGATACTTTTACCTAATTGCTTTTCCGCTTCCGCTCGAAACTCTTTGGACTTTTCAAAAGCCTCAGACTTGCATTGCATAAGGTATATGTATCCATATCTTGAATAATCATCTGTGAAAGTGATGAAGTATTCATATCCTCCTCTGGCCCTGACATTAATGGGCCCACACACTTCAGTATGCACTAATTCCAATAAATCTTTGGACCTGTTGCCCTTGGTTGAAAAGGGTCTTTTAGTCATTTTGCCTTCCAGACAGGACTCACAGATAGGCATTGGTTCTACAACCAGTGAAGGCAAGATACCATCTTTCACGAGCCTGTCAATCCTATTTAGGTTTATATGACCTAGCCCCAAGTGCCAGAGTTTTGTTGGATTAGATGAAGGTGATATTCTCTTTAATGATGGCCTATTAATTATTCCGGTATCATGTATCTCATACATTGTGGGAGTTAATAGATAAAGCCCATTAGTTACCTTGCCAGAACATATAAAAGTACCATTTCTCTTTATGACAACTTCAGTACCAAAAGTAATATAATAACTTTTCTTCACCAAACTAGAAACTGAAATAAAATTTCGTCTTAAAGACGGTACATATAGAGTATCTGACAAAACCAACTTATTATCTTGAAAACATAAAGTAATAACTCCTACTGAGACCGCATCCGCCTTAGCATCAGATCCTAGGTTTCGCCGTCACTGAGTCTCCTGGTTTCCCGGAACCCCTGCAACAAATTACATATGTGATTAGTTGCCCCGGAGTCCACACACCAAGATTCTGAAGTACCAGTTGCAAAACTAACTTCAGTAACAAGTGACTCAATCATACCTGAGGTCTTCTTCTTAGACAAATATTCTGGACAATTCCTCTTCCAATGTCCTGTCATACCACAATGGAAACACTTTCCTTTTGTCCCCGATCCCTTAGCCTTGCCAACACCACCATTAGGACCATTTTCCGCCTTAGCACCCTTCGAAACTGATTTCTTCTTGCCTTTCCGCCCTTTGCCTTTCGGTTTGGACTTGGCAAATGACTTTTCTGTCATCAGGGCAGTTGGCTTTTTCTTCATAATCCCTTCAGTCACCACCAGCTGGCTAGACAGCTCAGCCAGAGTCAGATTCATCTTATTCATGTTGTAATTGACTTTGAAATTGTTGAATGACTCTGGTAGTGACTCAAGGATTATGTCAATCTGCGATTTTGCATCAATTGCAGCCCCCAGTACATCTAACTCATTCAATGAGTCCATCATTTTCAACATGTGGTCCTGTACTGGTGTGCCTTCAGCCATCTTGGTGCTTATAAGCACCCTCATAGCAGCCTGTCTAGCAGGCCTGCCCTGTTCCGCAAACATCTCATTTAAGTTTGATATAATATCATATGCAGTCTTAAAGGATTGATGTTGGTGTTGTAAAACACTAGACATAGATGCCTGTATGTAACATCTGGCCATCTCATCGTCTTTGGCCCACTTGGTGTAAAGTTCCTTTTCTTCCTGTGATGCTTCCGGCAATGGCTCGTCATGGGGGGGTTTGGTAAGGACATATTTATATCCTGAAGCTGTCAGGACTATATCCAGGTTCCTTTTCCAGTCTACATAGTTGCATCCCACTAATTTATTCTGGTTGAGGATGGTCGCAAGTGGATTGAAAGTATTTGAATTCATGCTGGAAATACTGTAGCACATAACCATACATTCAATTAATGAATTTAAATGACATTAGGGTTTAGTATTCTACCAAATTTATATGGAATCCTCATAACCACTAAATTTAGAATACATTGGAATCCCAATCCCCGGGGTATGCCTCCTTGGGGAGTGCGAATACCACCTAGATTGGTGCGGATCAAAGTTGGTCAAAATTAGGATTAAGACTAACTTTCCATGATCCCCTTCATTCATTATTATCTAGGTATCTCATACCAAATAATGAATGACTCCCGATTAGCTTTGGTTTCTAAAATAAATGAGGCAAATCCTTGGAGATACTACATCATTATTTTAGTTAAGTGTGACCCACCAACTAGCATTGCATGACAACCGTTGCGAGCAGCTCCTCCTTGGGGAGTGGACCCCACCCCGTCTCACCAACACTATCCATAGGAGATCCATATCTAGTAACCAGACAAGTAAAAGCCCTCCGTGGGGAACAGCCATTCTCAAGATGGCGCGAGGCTAATACTTTCCTTACAATGGACCTATGGTGGAAAACCATGGGGATTTCTAAATATAAATGCCCCGCTCCCACTTATTATTTTAGAATTGAGGATTTCTTTGTAAGGTATTCGGGCCCACATGTATACATATGAACATCAAATCATCTCATGATATGATCTAAGATTGGTTCCAAGTCAAGTTATTTTAAAGAAAGTCCAATTTCTAAATTAGTGTTACCAATGTGTCCATCTCATGGGTCATCAACACTAATTAGAACTCTTTCCAAAAATTAATTTGATTTGACCAATTTTAGTAACTTGCTATGTTTGGATCAGATCTGGAAATTTTCTAAATTAAGCATGCATCCATAAATAGAAATTGTAAAAATTAGAAACTAGTCCTCTCCTCCACATGGCCCAAGCGGAATAGACTTCTTGGACTTCTAAACTTTCCAAAACTTCTGGAGTTCATCAAACTCTTTGGGCAACTCCAAAACACTTTTGGTAATCTTCAAACTCTTTGATTAGGAGTCCAACATCGTTTTCCTTCTTTGTCTCGGACATCGCCAGAATTTACAAATTTAGAAAAATTACATCAATTCCTATGCCTCAATTATGAGACTTACATGGTAATCTAAACATGGAAATAAAAGGGCTATAGGGAAATTCATCATGCCTTGCCCTTTCAAGGGAAACCAAGGAAACCATGACGCCCTTTACATTTAGCCTTAAATAAACCAATCACCATTAATAGAAAGCAAGAGACTTGTGGGCCATATGGAGAGGATATAATCATCTGCAAGTTAGTATCTCATACAACCATACAAATCACAAAAATAGGCTGCCAAATAATGCTGGGAAAATAAGAAGTAGAAGAAGACCCAAAACTGGAAAAACCAGTTTCTGCAGCATTCTGCGCAGTTGGCCCTGTCGACCGGCCTACAAGTCAGCCAGTCGACCAAGCACAGGGCCAGGTCGACCGGACTGACGAAAACCTGCAACATGGGTTTTCTGTTTCGTGTCCATTCTTCCCCAAATCACTTCCAAAGTGTCCCAATGGCTTCCTATGATCCTTCCATCATTATTAAACCCTTTTGTGACTACCCAAACATGAATCTACTATCAAACCAAGTAAATTCATCAAAATTGATCCTTACATAGCCCTTGCTTCATCTTCTTCGCATCTCATGCAAAGATCAGAGCAAGCTTCCTGGTCTAACATGATTGGACATGAGGTATGGCTCTGATACCAATTGTTGGAATATAGGTGGGCCTTCCAGACAGATTTCAAAAACTTTTGACCCACTTGATGCAGGGATCAATAATCTAGAAAGCATACCCAATCCAGGATGCAATCCCTCAATCTCATGTACAGCAACATATACTATCTAGAAGATAGAAAATAGCACATAAACATGCAACCACGAAATCTATAGCATACAAGGATGTAGATATACCTTTGGAGCTTTGTTGTGCTCTAATGGAGAATTTGAGTTCTTTACTTTGATGATGAACACCTTCACTATCCAATTCAGAATCTCCAACCCCTTTTGATCTTCCACGCTATAACCCGTATTAGATCTCTTTTCTCAAGAAGATGGTGGAATCTTCAAGAGAAAACCCAACTAGTAACTCTAAGGAACTAAAGGTGAAAGAGAGGAGAACTTAGAAAGGAAGAGGACTTGTGCAACACTTGCACAAAGGGGTTGTTCTTGCTCTATGTAAAGTGAACGACCAAGAGGGGATGATTCCTCTATTTATAGCCCTCCATAACTCCTATTTTCCTATTTGAAATAGAAGTTTAACTCCCATTACAAAATAGTAAACTTCTCCCTTGCTAGTTGCCATAGAAGTCTCACTTTCACAACAATTAGTAGCTTTCTCCTTTCTAATTAAAATAGAAGTCCTACTTCCATTAATAATTAGTAGCTTACCATTACCACTATTAGAAGTCTCACTTCAAATAGAAATAGTAACCTTCCATTTAGAGTTCAAGTAGAATTAGTATCTTTCTAATAACTTGGGCTATCGTGGGGACCACTAGGGATTCCTTAGAAAGCTGGCTCCAACTGGGACACGCGACCCCACATCTCATGTGCAATCCGGGTCCTCAGTTAATTGCAAATAACTCCACTATATAAATGCAATTGCACTCCAGTCTTAGGAATAAATTATAATGAAGACCCTAAACTTCCTCAGTACCACAAGTAGGCCCCTCCATCTATATCCATGGATCAAATGGATCTGCCCACCAAATTAGATCCATATCTTATTATCCTTGAGCCCCAATTAATTATAATGATCATTTGGTACCGATCCAATTAACTCTTAACTGGAATGGGTGCGCACTTACCAATGATAAATCCAATAATTGGCACAAGGGGATATTAAAGATAGATTCCATCTTGACCATTGAATGTTCCCACAGCTCTACTACCACGTACCCAAATCACCGAGGTGTTGACCAACAATTGGCCTCACTCATTGGTGACTCAAAGCAAATGAATAGATAGAAACTTGAGTTCATTAATGTCTCAGGATTATGAGCCTATTGCTAGGGAATTATGAGAGCAGACCTTAAAATAAAGACAGTGTATATAAGGTGCTTCTCATGGTCCTTCAATACATCCAATGTACCAGCACCATGATCCGGAATCTTACATTCCGATGATCGAGACAAATCACACTATCTCATAGTGATCAAGGTGCTGCAACCTTGTCAGATGAGATGTCCAAACCCATCACTGGTTGTGAAGATATTTGAGTATAAGATTTGCAGTACATGTCTCCTGTTGTGGATCTCATCCATACACATGTATTACATCTAGTATACTCATGGACTCCGGTTCATCTCATGAGCCATTATGTCTTTTGTATTGGTTATGTGCAAGTATATAAAACACCATTCATCTCATGAAAGGAAAAGCATGAATTGTATTGATAAATAAAGAAATGAATCAATTTATTACATCATACACCCTTGGTATTGAGACCATAAAACTAACTATCTCCCACTTGGGCTCAATGGCAATCAGGATTGCATCTCATGCCCATCCCATCTACATGCTGCTCAAAAACCTTGGTGGTCAAAGGCTTAGTAAAAGGATCTGTCAGATTGTCCGCAGAGGCTATCTTGGTGATTGTAATATCTCCTCTCTGCACAATCTCTCTGACCAAGTGATACTTCCTCTGTACGTGCTTTTGGCTTTTATGGCTCCTGGGTTCCTTGGACTGAGCGACTGCCCCGCTGCTGTCACAGTAAACTGTGAGCGGCTATCGCGCCAAAGGTACCACTCCGAGTTCCAAAAGAAATCTTTTGAGTCATACTGCTTCCTTAGCTACTTCACAAGCTGCTACATATTCAGCCTCAGAAGTGGAATCAGCAGTACATTCCTGTTTAATACTCCTCCAGCTGATAGCTCCTCCGCCAAGCATAAACACATAACCAGAGGTGGATTTCCTGGAATCCTTATCTGACATGAAGTCAGAATCTGTGTATCCGACTGGAATTAGCTCATCACTGCCATAAATCAACATGTAATCTCTAGTTCTTCTCAAGTACTTGAGGATACATTTTACAGCAGTCCAATGGTCAGGACCTGGGTTAGACTGATATAAAACACCATTCATCTCATGAAAGGAAAAGCTTGAATTGTATTGATAAATAAAGAAATGAATCAATTTATTACATCATACACCCTTGGTATTGAGACCATAAAACTGACAGATCGAAGTCCCTTGGGGGGCCACCCCCCCAAGGTCCTCTCTCCTTCTATCCAACATGGCCTAAACGCGGCTCTTCAGCCCATTTGCTCGATTTTTTATTGGATATAGTACCTCCCCTTGGTCTTTATCCTCTAAAAAACTGAGGTCCAAGCCAAGCCAAAGAATCAAAGCATCAAGCATTCTCATCTGAAGGACGATGGTGAAGTCCATACATGACTTGCGACCGTCAATCCGAATGAGTCCCCACAATCTCCTGAGAAGTCAGATTCCTTTTATCACTTTTCTATTATATTTTGTATTCTTTGTAAAAAGACAAAAGAAAAACACATTTCCTGTCTTTCATTATTGATGAGATTTGTAAATCGCCTTCCACGGCAAAAACCGCCTTTCACGGCACAAAACCGCCTTTCACGGTAAAAAAAAAATCGCCTTTCACGGCAAACAAAAATGAAATCACCTCTCACGGCATTAAAAAAAATTGTGTCTCTTTCTTAAAATATATGTGCAATGGAAAGTTAAGAAGAAGAATTGATTTCCTTTCTACTTGCGAAGGTGAATCTCCGGATCACCACTTCAAATTCCAAGCAGAATAGAAAATCCGGCATACCCATTCAAAAAAAGTTGATGACTCGCTTTTCCTCCTCCGCTGGACCCCAGCAGCCCCCGGGGTGGAAAGGAGGGGACGAAAGGCCGGGCCCCCATCACAAGCTTTGCTTGATCTATGGGCGAGTGTAAACCTACTACCTTACTCAGTCTATGAGCAATTGGGGCTAGGTGAGTTGAGGCCTACTCAAGTAACACTTCAGCTTGCCGACAGATCGATGAAAAGACCAAGAGGCATAGTAGAAGATGCGTTGGTCCAAATCGAAATGTTTTACTTCCTTGTAGATTTTCTTGTCTTAGATACTCAACCTGTGACCAAACCTAATGCTCAGAGTCCAGTGATTCTTGGTAGACCGTTCATGGCCACTTCAAATGCACGCAGAAATTGCTAGAACTATAAGATGAAACTTTCTTTTGGAAATATGAACCTTGTGACGCCCTGGGGTCCCAAATCGACTATAGAGATGAAAGTGACCGTGATTATATGTAGAGCATGCACCCTTACCTTGCATGAGGCCTTTTGCTGGGTTAAGGCTGTTAGGGTTTTTGTAGATTGCAATTTGATGGATGCATTAATCATTCTAGCATCATTTGATTTACACACTTGCATTGGTTTTAAATAAACTTGAAATCTTGTTTTATTCATGCATTGCTTTTAAGATTTGTAAAAGTATTGATTTATGCATGATTTGTATTTTCATCTTGGATGCATTTGTTTTAGAAAAGAGTTTTCTAGAAATCAAGCAAGCCTTTGTTTTAAAAGTTTTGAATCTTTTTAGGCTTTTAATGTTCATGTTTTAAAAACCATTAGAATCTTTAAAACATGTTTTTCAAGCTTGATTTAGTAGGTAAAAAGGTCCCCCAAGCAAAACCTTCAAATATGCAAAAGTTGCATTTTTTGCAAAAATGGGGTGTCCCGGCAGTGTCGCCGGTCGACCGAGACCCGAGACAACTGCAGGCAGAATTTTGCCTGAAGCCCCAACGGTCAGAAATCTGACCGTTGTGTGTTCCCGGTCGACCGAGACCACCTTGCCGGTCGACCGAGGACTAGCCGTTGGCAACTTTTTGCTATAAATATGAGTTCTTTCCTTTGCCAAAAGTTGGGAATTTTAAGCCCCTCCTTGAGAGGTATTGAGGCATATCAAAAGGGAAAAGAACCAAGGGATGAAGGGGATGATTAGGAAAGCTAAAGCTTGGATTAATGAAGTTAAACCACCAAGTAGGCTCTTCCTTCCTTAATCATATGTTTTCATGCTTTTGTTTTATTTTTGGTAAATCATTTCTAGCATGTTAAACTATGTTTGTGTTGTGTCCTTAACATGTGTTATGTTTTGAGTTGATTTATTGTTTTGGATACAACACCATATGATTCAATCCAAGTAGTACTTAACTTTGGTAAATCTAAGTAGATCATGTTAATGGAAAAATCTTTGAAATCATATGTAACATGATCCATATACTTGGTTGAATCTTTGGTTGTTGTTTTCCATCATAAGAACATCTCTTTCAAAACTAACTTATGTTTTGGATTCAACTTCTTTACAAATCATATGTTTTCATGTTTTGTTTTATCATTGGTAAATCTTAGTAACATGTTAACCTATGATGTGTTGTATCCTTAGCATGTGTTATATTTTGAATAGATCTATTGTTTTGGATACATCACCATTGATTCATCAAAGTAGTACTTTATCTTTGGTAAATCTAAGTAGATCATGTTAATGAAATATGTAACATGATTCATATACTTTGTTGAATCATTGGTTGTTGTTTTTCCATCATAAGAAAATCTCTTTCAAATGTATCTTATGTTTTGGATCCAACATCATTACAAATCATATGTGTATTATTGTTTTAAAGTTTCACAACTTGCCTTACTTTGATTGGTAAATCATTTTCAAGTTGTCCTTATAATTACATATGATTTGTCCCCTCATTTCAATCAAATCTATTTTTATGTTTTGAGCTTCATGTTGATTTGATTGACATCCCTATGCATCACATGTTTAGAGCTAATCCATTTCATACAACTTGTGTATCTTTGACATCATTAACAAGTTGTTACTTTTAACATGTGATTGCATTCTTCCTCAATCATAAATGTTTTTGAGCTAAAACTTTCAAAAGCCTTAGGCATACTTTATGAGCTTTCATTTTCAAAATGATTGAGGACCACACACACACACTTCATATACTTTCATCTTTGCATTCATAGTGTGAGTGTGTATTAGTTTTTCACTTCCATATCCGCCTAATTAAGAGGCAATGTAATGAGCTTAATTGAATCTCCATCAAGTGTATTAAAGACACTATCTTAGTGAGATAACCAACCTTGTGGTTGAAGAGGTTATTGCTTAGCCTATAAA
Source organism: Cinnamomum chago (assembly GCA_038049695.1). NCBI lineage: Eukaryota > Viridiplantae > Streptophyta > Magnoliopsida > Laurales > Lauraceae > Cinnamomum > Cinnamomum chago. The sequence continues at coordinate 43,992,503 of CP142455.1, read as the reverse complement.
AGCATAGTGTATAGGTTGATGTTAAGCCTTGAAAAACATCAATGTAAGGTTATTGCTTAGCCTTGGAAAGCATATTGTAAGGGTTATTGCTTAGCCTAGTTAAAAGCATAAATAGTGGAAATCCGGTGGGGTGTTGGATGCACAAGCCGGTAGTGGATGTAGGCACGTTGGCCGAACCACTATAAACCTTGGTGTTGTGGTGCTTGTCTTTGTGATGATTGTTTTATTAGCTTCCGCATTTTGATTGTTTATCATCACTTGTGACTAGTTTGGTTTAATAATTAAAATTGGTCTTAATTGGTCATAGTTGTAGCGCACCCTATTCACCCCCCCTCTAGGGTTCGGATCCCCATGGAATCACAAAGGCCTACCATAAATAAAACCGTGAGGCCCATGGGCCAAAGCGGACAAAATCATGCATGTGTGTAGGGTGGGGTGTTACCAATGGTATCAGAGCTCCTCATGGTGAGAGACTAGGTTGGATAAACTTTTTATCTAACAACTATTATAATTGTTCCTTCAACTCACGAAGTTCTGCTGGAGCCATGCATAGGGTGATGCAGATATTGGCTCGGCTCCCTGTAAAAAATCAATGGAGAATTCTAACTCCTGAACTAGTGGTAATCTAGGAACACCATCCGGGAAAACATCTGGAAATTCCCTCACGATAGGAACATCTTCTAACCTCTGGCTTTCTCAGTATTCACTAATAAAGGCTATAAATGCCTCGCAACCACGTCATATCCTACGCGTTTCCTTCAAAGCAGATACAATCTAAGTCTTCGATCATTTCCGTCTTGTCCCCTTGGAAGATTAAATTTGCTTCCCCCATAGTGTTAACACAAAAAATGTCACTTTGCCTCTTTAACATCAAAGAAGTCACATGAAGCTGCTTCAAGCATCAGATCTTGTTGGAACCATTTGAAAACTTCAAGATCCTTTAAAACAACCTTAAGAAGTGTACACACGAAGTTCTTGGCCATTTCGACATCATTTGGCTTGACTTCACTCTTCCAGCGGCAAAACAGGAGCGCCTGGTGGCCATGAAGCTAGGGACCTCGTTTTACAAAAAAGAGCGCACAGTTCACCTCAAAATGCCACTCGAAGGTTTTCCATCAAATTTCAGGCTATTCTGACACCATTTGGCCCAAAGTACAAAACGCCGCATTCTCCATGCAACAAAGTCAGCCCTTCCGGCGGCAACAGCATCGAAGACATCAAATCTTCAATCAGAGCCTGTGGATGACTTTAAAATACTTCCAAGAGGCTCTATGTCAAGTTTCAGGTCAAACCGACAACGTTTGACCCAACATCAGCCCTCAAGCAGCTAAACCAAGTCTACTGAGGACGGAGCCCTTCTGGACCATGATTTTCAAATCAGAGCTAATGGGTCATCTTAAAATGATGCCACAAGACTCCCTATGAAATTTCAGGTCAATTGGATATCGTTTAGCCGTAAATCAAAGTGTGACGTCTTCCTGGCGACAAACTCAAGTCTACTGGCAACAAGAGCCCAGATGGCTTCAAAATTTAGACATAAGCCTATGGTAGGTCTTATTTCATACCCATGAACCCTCGCCTTAAACTTCAGGTAATTCCGGCATCGTTTGACACAGTTTTAGCTTATGGCGGTAAATCGACACCCTTGTGCGACAAAGTCTTCGGCTTTCCCGGAAAATCCGAAACTTTGCCCTCCGTTTGGCACGGCTTCTCATCAAATTTTCTATATAGGATTTATACAAAAATACCAAAAAAAAATATGCCAAAGAGGAAAAATCAGAAAGAACCAGGAAAAGGTCGAAAAAGGCAACCAAACGGGCAAAACTACCCCATGGTCACCGGCGACCCTAGAAATCCGGGGTCACTGGATTTCCGTGAAACCCTAATTTTTGGGTTGTTTTTGTGTTTAGAGCCATTTGGCCTTTGTAATTTTCTGAAATTTTGATCTTTGAGGAACGAAATCCGTCGATCTTTGACAGCATCATCGATTCGCCATCGCAATCATATGTTTGTCATCGGACACCTTGAAATCATCAACCGACCAACCAAGAAAGCATGCCTTTTGCCCAACCGACCAAGAAATCGACAGGACGGATGGTATCGGCTAGCAACCAATGTTTGAAATTGCATCATCATCCGACAACAATCGATATGAGAAACTCATCGGCCATCAAGGCTCCCTCATCATGAAGATTAAATGCAAATAATTACCCATTATTCTCTAACGGCCAATCAAAAATCAAGAAAAAAGTATTAGAAAAATTTAAATTAAAAATGTGTAACTCCTCCCATCATGGAGCATTAATGTAATTAATGCGTTTAAAGCCCATAAACTCCCCCAATGCCCACCAAAGGCCTATAAAAGGAGGTCATTTCCACCATTCCAAGGCATGATGTGCAAAATTCCACACAGATTCTTCATCATTACTACGACGCTCCAAGGCCAATCTCTCCTCCGTTGAAGAAGTTCTACAATAGCCACCCCCGAATGCCCTTTCCTTCTATCTCCATGGCTTAGACGCGGCTTTTTAGCCCGTCTACTTTTATTTTTATTGGATAAAGATCTTACCTTGATCCTTATTCTCTAAAAATCCGAGGTTCACGTCAAGCCAAGAGAATCAAAAGCATCCTCTATTATCATCTAAAGGATGACAGTGAAGCCCAAACATGACTTGCGACTGTCAATCTGAACGAGTACTTGCAATCTCCTGTGAAGTCAGACTCCCTTTTCTTCCTTTTATTGTATTTTGGGTTTGTTTTTATTTCTCCATTCAACCTTCATATTATGACTTATACACGCATTTATTATTGTTTGTTCATTTTTTTAATGAAATAATGGGAATATTGAATGTGGTCTCTTGTCCAAATATTGTAAGGCCTGCAAATGAAATGTGCCTTATTGTCGACTATTGGTTGAAACTCATCCCTCTGGGCTGATCCATGTGCATTTGGTGTACTCGTGTGAGTTACTAGCATAGTGGAGGTTGTAGTCAATAGTGAGGAGTTGATAGTTGTGGTGACTAATGTTGGGTCTCTCAAGGTATATTAATGATGAGAGCCTAAAAGATACATTTTAGGCCCCTTAATGAGGACTTGGTTATACCGTCGAAAGAGATTAATTAGCTTAATTATGTTATTTTTTTATTTGTAGGTACTACAGATGCAATGAGCGAAATTCAGAGCTAAAATGGAAGAAATCTCACAAAGCATGACAAACCGGAGTTGCAAGTAAGAAAGCTGCCAAATATGGGAAGAGACTCAAATAAGAAAGCAAAGAAAGAGTCCAAACATGCCTTGGATGTCCAACATGGGTCCCACTCACCCCATAGCATGCCAACATGGAGGGTCTTCTAATTGCACCATTATTCTCGGAACTTTCAGGGGCAGCAACTTGAAATGGTCATAACTTTCAACTCGAGGGTAGGATTCATGAAATCTATATACCGTTGGAAAGCTCTTTTCGAGTAGATATCTGTGGAATCCAAGATTGTATAAATCGGAGCTATATCGAGGGAGATATGACCTCACGAAGTTCGCTGTGATGACCAGTGGGCCCGGACCCGACGGGAATCCATCTCCTGCACGAATTAAAGACCTTTTTCACCCCAAAACTTATAAATAAGAGCCCAAACTCGTTTTTGGGGATATTCACATCTTGGGAGAAGGTCTGAAGAAGGTTTTGGAGCTTTTGGGAGCGTAGCCATGGTGATTTCATCAGAGATTCTTCGCCAATCATCTTCCATGCGTAACTAATTCCTCATCTTTGGGGCGATGAAGCCCTAACCTTTTGTTTATGGTGATGTATAGGTTTAGGGTTTATTTTAAACGCTTTTGATTATATGACAAGATGTTGATCCATTGAATGGATTTTATGAATGTAATATTTCTTTCTTTGGTATTTTAATCTTGTAGATTTGAGTACTAAGTCATATAATGATGCTTGAATGAATGTGCTTGTTAGATTTAGGATAATCTATGCCATAGAGATAGGTTATGCCCTGATTTACATCCACATCCTTTATTTGTTGACTCTGAAGGTTTGTAACCAAGACGAGTCTCTGTAGCGTTGACAGTAAAACCCTAGGCCTAAACTTGCCATTGTGCGAGGTTAGAGTGGATTCGTGCCCTTAGATCTTTTCTCTGATTGAATCAAAGTTTTCTTCAATTTGTTAATTTAGAAATCATTAATTTGTTAATCAAAACCAATCAACCCATTACTTCATTTTCTAATAGGATTAGTTTAATAATCAGAACTTTGTTTTCCAATAGGATTAGTTTAGGAATTTAGGTAACAACACAACTTAGCCTTTTTGTCCCAGTGGATACGATACTCGGTTAACATCTTTGCTTCTTCAAGCAGAGATAATAGCGGAGAATAAATTATATTTGAAACCCTATTCTAGGATTGATTATAATTTTGGCGCCGTTGCCGGGGACAATTAGCACGGTTGTTTTTTTCTTTTAATTCTAATATTAGTTTAGTTTTTTTTTCATTATTATTATTTATTTTATTTTGCTTTTTCAGCTTTATTCACATTGTTTATTATCCTTACTGCAGGGCATTGATTTTAACACAGATTTCTAGAATTTGTGCAGGGATCTAAGAGAGTTCACAAAAGACAAAGTTTTACTCAAAAAGAAATCTCTCCTCTCCTCCCAAGGACACTGTAAGCCTAGACTTTCTTATTCTTTTTATATAATTGCAGTAAATTTTTGTGTGTGCATGCTTGGTCGTCGCTCTTGTCATCCATATTTGGTTTCTATAGACCAAAATTTAGAGCGAGTCCTTAGGAAGGTTAGATCATCTAAACACTCTGCTAATTCCTCACACATAACTTTACCAATGGCAGAGGAAAAAGAGGAGACCCCACCCGGTACACCCCCTCCTCCACCTCTCCGACCCTTAAAGGAGCACTATACTCCTTCGGAATACGCGTCACCATCGTGTATTCAGCTGCCTACTGTACAGGCAGCTCAATATGAAATCAAGCCTAGCACAATCAATCTTATTCCTTCTTTCTATGGCTTGAACAATGAGGACCCATACAACCACATTGATGAGTTCCTGGTCATTTGCTCCACGGTGCGAATCAACAATTTCAGTAGTGAGGCCTTGAAAATGTTTCTCTTTCTGTTTTCATTGAAGGACAAAGCCAAGTATTGGCTGAGTACTTTACCTGCAAACTCTATCACTACTTGGGCCCAACTGCAACAAAAATTCTTAGATAAATATTTCTCTGTGGGTAAAACAAATCAGTACAGGAGATCTATCACATCCTTTGCCCAAACTGATGATGAAGAATTTCATGAGGCATGGGATAGATTCAAGGATCTCATTAGAAAATGTCCTCATCACCAAATTGCCAAGTGGCAATTGGTTCAGTTCTTTTATGATGGATTGTCTCCTGAATGGCGGCATATGGTAGTCACCGCCAGTGGGGGATCAATTATGCTAAAAAATGAGGATGAGGCATGGGAGCTTTTTTAGAACATGAGTGAAACCTTTCAGCACCATGCTTCCACTGCTAAATTAGAGAGGCCGGCAGCCTCTAATTTGCAAAAACCTAGAGGTGTGTTTGAAATTCAACCATCTAATGAACTCACCACTCAGGTGGTTGCCTTGACCCAAAAATTGGATCAGCTATTATCTGTGGGTCAAACTCTCCAATCCCCACCCGGTGGTTGTGCTTTGTGCTCTAGTCCCTCTCATTTTGTGAGCAATTGTCCTGCAGCACCCCAATTTCCGGAGTCTGTGCAAGAGCAAGTGAATGCTGCACAGGGGTTCTCCAAACCGGGTAATGATCCATTTTCGAATACTTTTAACCCGGGATGGCGTAATCACCCCAACTTTTCATGGAAGTCGCCCGGTCAAGGCACTTCATTCTCTCAACCGGGAAATGGGCCAAATTTTCAATACAATCCTGCGGCCTATCGTTCCCAACAATCCTACCAGCAACCCAACCCTCAACCACCTCAAAGAACTCCATCATTTGAGGAGACAGTGTTGCAAGAGCTGAAAGAGCTCAAAGCAACCACTCAGCTGGTCCATTCCTACTCTCAATCCATAGCTAAGCTAGAGGTCCAGATCGGGCAAATAGCTAATGCTCTTAACAAAAGAGAGGAGGGACGCTTGCCTAGCCAACCCACGGTTAACCCTAAGAATTCTTTTGATGTGGGTAGTGGCTCGCAACATAATGATACCTATCATGAGCAAGCGAAAATGGTTGTCACATTACGGAATGGGCGTGAGGTTGAGACTAGGCCTGAGGAGCCTAAGCAAGATGTGAAAGAACCCACAGCCAATCCCAAGAGCTCTCGGGCTAACATAGTTTCTAAGGGAAACGAGGCACCCCCATATGTGCCTAAAGCCCCTTTTCCCACTTGTCTTGACACACCCTCTCTCTTTAGTAAAAAGAAAGCAACCATGGATGAAATGTTGGAGGTGTTTAAGCAAGTAAAGATTAACCTACCTTTGCTGGATGCTATCAAGCAGGTTCCTTCTTATGCTAAATTTCTGAAAGATTTGTGCACTCAAAAACGCAAATCAAAATCTCATGTGCCAAAGAAGGTTTTACTTACCGAGCAAGTGAGCTCAATTCTCCATAATGACACTCCTCCCAAGCTGAAAGATCCTGGCACTCCCACCATTACCTGCACAATTGGGAGTCACGTTATTGATCATGCATTGTTGGATCTAGGAGCGAGTGTCAATCTCTTGCCTTACTCAGTGTATGAGCAGATTGGGCTAGGGGACTTAAAGCCCACTCCGGTTACCTTACAACTTGCTGATAGGTCTGTTAGGGTGCCCCGGGGAATAATTGAGGATGTTCTGGTCAAGGTCGACAAGTTCTTTTTCCCTGTCGATTTCATCGTCCTTGACATTGAACCAGTGCAGAATTCACGGAAACACACTACTGTCATTCTTGGACGGCCCTTTTTGGCCACGGCCAATGCGAACATTAATTGCCGAACCGGAGTTATGGATGTTTCCTTTGGGAATATGAAAGTGAGGCTGAATGCTTTTAGGGCCTCTCAGCAACCTTCAGACCAAGATGACTGCTTTGCAGTCAATGTTGTTGATGAGATTGTAGAAAACGCTCTTCACCCTGAGGATACTTTGCCAGCTGTCATTGCTTCTGATTTGTCTGATGGTCGGGAAGCTCAAATTTTGGATGTGTTGGACTTGCGCAAGAATGCACTCGACTGTTTAGTTGCTGAGTTGAAAGATATTGCTTCCTCCATTTACATATCTTGTCCCCCTTGCATTGCTGATTTTACACTTTCTCGAGATATGCAGAGATTTTTAGTTCCTAACCTGGAGGAGGTAGACATAAAGGAAGTGTTGAGTCATGTCTTTTTGCAAGTTTGGTTTGTTCTTCTTAGGTTTTCTTTTTCTCTGTTTATTGTGCTTGCCGCTAACATTCCGCAGGTACTTTGGTCTGAGTTGGGGGGCGTCCTCCCTGTTTTCCTCCCCTCCACTTCTTGTTAAGCGGTACCCAGGTGATATCCCTCCTTTTCATTTACTTTCCTTGTCCTTTATCTTTTATTTTGTTTTTAACATTGTGGACAATGTTAGGTTAAGTTGGGGGGTGGGGTATTAACCTTTCAAGTAGTCTAGGGGTAGTTTTTAGCGGTTTTTAGTGCTCTTTACTTGTAGTCTTTTCCTTTGATTTTAGTTTTTTTTTTTTTTTTTTTTACTTGTAGTCTTTTCCTTTAGTTTTTGTTGTCTTTTCCTTTAGTTAAAAAGAAAAAAAAAATTCTCCGGCGTCCGGACGCCCGGAATTTTTAAATAGCCCACTGCTCTCTGGAATGGGGCGTCTGGACACCCCACTCGGGCATCTGGATGCCAGAAATTCCTAAAAAAAAAAAAGAAAAAAAAAAGAAGCTTATGCTAATTTTTGGTAGTCTTTCGGGAGATTTCCAACCGGCTTTTTGTGAAACGAAGATACCCTGTTTTTGGAACTTTTTGTGAGGAAAAAGAGAGAAATGGTTCACTATCTTGTTTTAGGAAAGAGTTTTTGAGAAATTGTTGACTTATTGATCTTTCACTTGACACGTATTCTATAGAAAATTTGAAATGTGAAACTATGATTTCCATGCCAGTGAAAACTTCAGAGCAATTATGATGGAAAGCTGACCCTCAGTCATACTGAAGTCGGGCATATGGAAAGGGCTGCCTATTGTTGGGGACCAAAAAAAAAAAGTTGTGACTAGTTTGGGTTCGTAGCCTTTTTAACCTGAGCCAGTAAGCCCATAGGGGTATTGCCATACCTAGTGCCCTAAAGACATCTGTCTTGGGAGTCATTGGCTGAATGTTCGTTACATGGGTTAATTAGAAAGCTTAAGGGACCTAGGCATTGTACAGTCATTCCTTAAAAAAAATATAAAATAAAATAAAATAAAAATAAAAATAGTGTTGTCCTTTGAAAAACAATAGTGTGAAAGCCACCACAAATGCCCTGAGAGGATTCATAACTGGTACTGAGGTTAGGTGGCCCAGCATTTCGAAAGAACAAGATGTGTTTTCACGGAAATTGTTAGTGGATCGTTTTATGCTTTCATGCCTCTATATGTACACAATTTTCACCGTGCACGATCAATTTTTCCAGCATGATTTTGAGGATTTCGGACCAAAAGATAGGATTGGTGAACCACGTTTGAGTGTGTATGGAAAACCCCAAAAATCAGGAATATCCGGTGTTCGTCGATACCTTGGCGGAAAATTCTCCCTGTTTTTCTTTTATGTTTTAGGAATTTTGTGGGTAGATTCACTACAAACCCTCACGAGACTATAACTCGTCCTCTAGGGGGAACTTAGAGGTTTAAAGGCTTGCTGCACATGCTAAGTGCAGTCGTGCTCCCTACGAAAGTGGCCTTAGTTAGTTTTCTTTTTGTTTTAGCTTTGCTCGAGGTCTAGCAAAGTGTAAGTTGGGGGGTGTGATGAGAGCCTAAAAGATACATTTTAGGCCCCTTAATGAGGACTTGGTTATACCGTCGAAAGAGATTAATTAGCTTAATTATGTTATTTTTTTATTTGTAGGTACTACAGATGCAATGAGCGAAATTCAGAGCTAAAATGGAAGAAATCTCACAAAGCATGACAAACCGGAGTTGCAAGTAAGAAAGCTGCCAAATATGGGAAGAGACTCAAATAAGAAAGCAAAGCAAGAGTCCAAACATGCCTTGGATGTCCAACATGGGTCCCACTCACCCCATAGCATGCCAACATGGAAGGTCTTCTAATTGCACCATTATTCTCGGAATTTTCAGGGGCAGCAACTTGAAATGGTCATAACTTTCAACTCAAGTGTCGGATTCATGAAATCTATATACCGTTGGAAAGATCTTTTCGAGTAGATATCCATGGAATCCAAGATTGTATAAATCGGAGCTATATCGAGGGAGATATGACCTCACGAAGTTCGCTGTGATGACCAGTGGGCCCGGACCCGACGGGAATCCATCTCCTGCACGAATTAAAGACCTTTTTCACCCCAAAACTTATAAATAAGAGCCCAAACTCGTTTTTGGGGATATTCACATCTTGGGAGAAGGTCTGAAGAAGGTTTTGGAGCTTTTGGGAGCGTAGCCATGGTGATTTCATCAGAGATTCTTCGCCAATCATCTTCCATGCGTAACTAATTCCTCATCTTTGGGGCAATGAAGCCCTAACCTTTTGTTTATGGTGATGTATAGGTTTAGGGTTTATTTTAAACGCTTTTGATTATATGACAAGATGTTGATCCATTGAATGGATTTTATGAATGTAATATTTCTTTCTTTGGTATTTTAATCTTGTAGATTTGAGTACCATAGAGATAGGTTATGCCCTGATTTACATCCACATCCTTTATTTGTTGACTCTGAAGGTTTGTAACCAAGACGAGTCTCTGTAGCGTTGACAGTAAAACCCTAGGCCTAAACTTGCCATTGTGCGAGGTTAGAGTGGATTCGTGCCCTTAGATCTTTTCTCTGATTGAATCAAAGTTTTCTTCAATTTGTTAATTTAGAAATCATTAATTTGTTAATCAAAACCAATCAACCCATTACTTCATTTTCTAATAGGATTAGTTTAATAATCAGAACTTTGTTTTCCAATAGGATTAGTTTAGGAATTTAGGTAACAACACAACTTAGCCTTTTTGTCCCAGTGGATACGATACTCGATTAACATCTTTGCTTCTTCAAGCAGAGATAATAGCGGAGAATAAATTATATTTGAAACCCTATTCTAGGATTGATCAATTAATAATGTGGGGCTGGTAGAATACTTACAGTTGCCATGTATTTTCTAGGGCTTGGAATCCATTCTATGTATCAATTTGTAGGCTATAGATTTCTCTGTGTAGAAATTCTTATTTCATCTCTTTATGGTTTGGTTGTTGGTAGTATGTTGCATTTTCATAGATACTTCTTGTTCCCGTTTTGTTAATTTTGTGTTTTTTGATTTGGGGTTGATGATTTGTGTGCTCAGTTGTGAATGCATTTGTTGATTGGTTCTGATTTGGTTATGTTTTGTTAATGTTGCATTTAAAATTTGGGCGTACAGCATGTTGGATCTGGTTTTGGTTGTGTAAAAGGGTATGAACCGGTTCTTTTACTACCATTATACATGAGTAACGTTGGGATATGAATGGTTGACAAGTTTTGAAACTTGCATACCATCCTAGAGGGCTTATCCTGATGCATGCCAATGACAAGGTTCGGGTTGTTGGCATTTGTGCTGGGGCCCACTTGTGTTTACATGGGTGGACTTCACTCACAAAGAAACACCCCTCACAAGGAATCTCATGGTGATATGGATAAGAATAGTTTGAGTTTCATCCAACTCTCTATCCTTATCATATCTCCATTTAAATTCAAATTGAGAGAGTTTGATCCAAACTATTATTCTTATCATCTCTCAATTCGAACTTGAATGGAGATCTTATCACCCATTAGCCAAAGGGCTATATATAGACATGAGAATAATAGTTGGCACCAACTTTCAATAAATCTTCCTTCCACTAGATCTACAATTCTCCATCATCATCTTCTACATCGAGGGTGTCCATCCTTGCCCCTAGATCTTGAAGAGTGAATCATACATGACTGATTTCTCGTAGACAGTCACAGATCTCCACACCAGTGCCTGATTTAAGCCGACGCTGTCCTTATCGCGTTTGTAGCAGCCAGCTCATTTAGATTCGTGCTTCCGCTGCATATACAACCTTCACGGGTGGCATTGGAAGCTCTTAATATGGATTGAAGTTTTTGGGCCATTGAATAGAGGTTCATGATCATCAGATTGTTTAGAGTTCAGTTGATGTAAAACTTCGTGGTTTTGGACTAACCTGAAAATTGCATCATTAGGAATGTCTGGTCTATTTACTTTTGTGTACTATGGATCTGAAAGAGATGTTCATGGACACTTCCTAATGTGATTGTGTTGTGTTCTGGGCAAAAGTTCTATTTACTTGTATCCAGTGAAGCTTTCTTGGTATTAGTTTTGTTTGATCTGACATGAGTTTTTTTTTTTTTTAATATTTCCCAACTTTATTTCCTTAATATTCTTCATGTACTGTTCAATCTTGACACTATCAAACTTCAATTCAGAATAAATTGTTGAGCTGAAAAAAAATCTATATTAGGGGGTCATCATATGTTCATACTATCAATTTACAATTTTCCTTGCTTACCCATTTCACTTGGTTGCCTAATTACTATATACTATGAACTATTTAATTTGTGGATTGTTTAATTCTTTCATGGTATGAATATAATTGTTGGTTATTCTTATTTTGATGAATGGTTTTTATGAGCTGGTTAATGGTTGTCCTTTTCTTTTATTTGTTTCATTTTATGGTACTTATTTATTTTTTATGATATTTATATAGGTATCATGACACCATTACAACAAAAGCTTATAAAAATTCTGGTGAAGATACTTAAAAGGTACAATGACCAATGTATTACTAAGGAGCCATGTAGGACTTCATTTCTTTCAAGGCATGCTTTTGTGTGAGGAATTCTCAAGGGTAACCCACATATAAGCATGGAGTTATTTCGGATGGAAAAACATGTATTCCTCTTCTTGTGTCTCTTATTTAGAGAGAATGGGTTCCTTGAAGACAGTCGATACTTGTACGTGGAAGAGCAAATGGTAAATTTTTATGACAATTTCACATAACACGGGAAATAGATTTTTGCAAGACAGATTTCAACACTCTAAAGAGACAATACATTGATACTTCCACATCGTCTTGACAGTTATGTTGAAATTTTCAATGGGGATAATAACATCCCTTCATATAATCAATGGAGATATATAAGGCGTAACTTGCGATTTTATCCATACTTTAAGGTACAAGCAAGATTTATTTCATTTGTATGTGGCTGATTACATTATTGGTTTTACTTAGGTCAATAATATGTTTAAATTTTTTTAGGGTTGCATCAGGGCAATCGATGGAACTTTCATTAATGCAGTTATTGCTATTGATAAATAGATTCCGTATAGGGGGAGAGGAAAGGGAGAGTGCATGCAAAATGTTATGGCTGCTTGTTCTTTCGACATGTTATTTTCTTTTATATTTGTCCGCTGGGAGGGTACAGCGCATGATTCACACATAATATAATGGATGCAGTACTTCGTTGTAAGACCCTGGCCCGAGTGACCTCGATTAGCACTAATTAAGTCGTATTTTAGCTCTAAGTGAGATTAGTGAATTTTGGTTAAGCTTGGGATTAGAATAGCTCTTTATAGCTTTGAGGAATTTTGAGAGCCTTTTTGTGACGTCCCCCAAAATAAGAATTGGGGAAAAACGTGAAAAATAAATTAAATTTAAATTTCCTGTGTTTATTAAAACACAAGCTTCCAAAAGATGACCCACAAAAAATTTCAACCTGTGGTGAATCAAAATTAATTTCATTAAATGCAACGGAAGCTTCATTCAATTGGTATTCAAAGTTCATAAATGTAATCCAACATAATCATCAGATGAAAGAATAAAAATTAAAGTTGCAGGATAAATCAAACAATTACTAAGGAAAAGTTTATCATTAAAGAAAGATCATCTAAAGAAATTCTAAGATGACGTTCTCTCTTGTGCAGGCTCAGACGGCTCCAAAGCCATCTCCGGCATCCCACTCAGGTTCGTCAGTTGGCTCAAACGTTTGAAATGTTTGACCCTCCTCCGTCTCATCGGTAAAGTAGGGCTCAGTACCTATGCACCAAATATTACAAAGTAAATAGCAAGAACATAATCATAATTCAAAATTTAATACAACAATGAGAAGAATATAGACAAGTGTAATCATATAGAAGTAGTGACAATGATAATGACAAGAAAGAACGTATAACATAATCCAAACAAAGCAAAAGGAGCAATATGATTCACACGAAGACAAATGTCTCCATTTTGGGTGGTCAGCCCTAAATAAATCGGGAAAGCCTTTCCATAACGTCGGCGGTCATAAACCGGTCAAATTAAAAATATAGGATAACATGTTCACATTCATAGCGGATTATAAGTGATTCGGTCACATCGTGAAAGTCCGGGATCGTAACCCTAGAGGGGGGGGGGTGAATAGGGTGAGCTACAAATTAGTGACCAATTATGAATAATTTTAACTTCTTTAAAATTAACTAGTCACAAGTGATGATTAAAAAATTAAATGCAGAAGCTAACAAAAACAATCACCACAAAGCATGCACCATCACACAATGATTTATAGTGGTTCGGCCTCAATGCTTACATCCACTATCGGCTTGTGATCCAACACCCCACCGGATTTTCACTATCTATGCTTTTTCAAAAGGCTAAGCAATAACCTTTACAATATTGTTTTTCTAGGCTAAACAACAACCTATCAATGTGCTTTTCTAGGCTAAGCAATAACCTTAACAAGATGCTTTTCAAAGACTAAGCAATAACCTCTACACTATGCTTTTCTTAGGCTAAGCAATAACCTTTACAAAAAGAATAATCTCTCTCAAAATAGTGTCTACAAAAACACTAAAAGAGATACAATTTAAGCTCAATTACAATGCCTCTAAAATAGGCGGATATGAAATTGAAAATCTAACTCACACAAACACTATATGAATGCAAAGGTGTATGCTCATGATGTGTGTGTGTGTGATAACTTCAATTATGTTAAAAAGTAAGCTGAATCAATATATGCTCAAAGCATTTAAAAGTGTAAGGCACATAAAAAGTTTTGATTGAAGTGAAATGCAAATCACATGTATGAATACAAACTTTTTGATGAAATGAAAATCAAAGGCTCACAAGTTGTATGAAACTAATTAACTCTAACCATGTGATGCATGTGCAATGTTATTTTCAAAAACAAACTAATTTAACTAAGATTCAAATGAATGAAAACAAAAAATAAAGATTCAACCAAGTAAATGAATCATGCTATAAAAGAAATCAAAGATTTTGGCTTAGCATGATTAAAGAAGATTTTAAAACAAACTTGGTTTGAAATCAAGGTGAACAATCCAATCCAACTTAAATCAAAGATTAAATGAAGAATGGATTCAACACATCGTAGTTATCATGCTAAAATTCAATTACCAATAATTTAAACAAAGCATATAACATATGATTAATAAAAGTAAAGCTTACTTAGAGATTTAACTTCATTGAAACAAAGCTTTAGCTTCACTAATGACCCCTTGGTCTCTCTTAGTTCATTCCGTTTTTCTTGTCTCCAAACTCCTCAAGAGTGACTCTTAGTTCCACTTTTATCCACATATTTAACAAATGAATGAACCTCATTATATACTAAAAAATTGAGTTATGGCGTGTCCCCGGTCAACTTGCACTTTTTCCCGGTCGACCTGGGGGCTTAACGGTCATAAATCTGACCGTTTGAAAAAGAGTTCCAACGGCTCTTTCCCGGTCGACTTGCAGTGTGCTCTGTCGACCGAGTCCATGGGCTCGGTCGACCCAGCAGACTGCAGGTCGACTCGGGCCCAGGGACCAAATTCCCCAAAAATGCATTTTAAAAGATAATTTCTTGTGGGGACTTTTGGGCCATTAAATCAAGCTTGGAATCATGATTTAAATCAAATTAAGAGGATTAGAAACATGAAATATAAAAAGCCTAAAATGATTTGAAAGATTTAAAACATAGGCTAGCTTGATTTATAAAACTCCTTTAAAAATTTAAATGCATCCAAGTTTAAAATCAAAACATGCATAAATCAATATTTCTACAATTCTAAAAACCAATGCATGTATAAATCAAGATTTCAAGATTTTCTAAATCAATGCGTATGTGAAAAATCGAATGATGCTAAAATGATAATGCATCCATCAAATTGCAATATACAAATCCCTAACAATCTCCCCCTTTGCAATTTGATGGCAACTTACTCAACACCGAATTTACACACTAATTCTTCAGCTCCCCCTAAGCTGGACAAGCCTTGAAATCTCTTGGATGCTCCTTTAATTTAGCTTGGGCTCTAGGTCTTTTTCTTCATTCTTCTTGATGCATGGAGCTTGATCATTCTTCAAGCTTTCTTTTTATCTTTCTTTCATTAGCCAAGCATTTTCTTTAATTCCCAAGCTTTCTCTTCTTTCAACTCTCCCCCTTTGACCATGCACTCTCTCCCTTTAGCAAGATATGCATTCTCTCCCCCTGTAGAAGATCGTACAATATCTTCCCTTAGGAAGCTTGGACATTCTCTCCCCCTTTAGACAACTTGAATGCTCTCTCCCCCTTTGACATTAAATTGCAAAGGTACCTACACACATGAAATAAGGAAAATACCTTTTAGTAGCACCTGTTAACAAAAGAAATCGAAAATGAAATACATAATAGGGTATCATATATGGTTAGTAACCTATAAGGGTAAAGAGCTAATACAAGGGTGAATTTGATCAAAACTAATACTTCCTATGAAGGTTTACACTCCCCCTCAATCCATTCTCTCCTTTTGTCAACATGTTGACAAAGATTTAACTATTAGGTGTAAGAAGAAGATGGTTTTACCAATTGAGGGACAACTTCAAGGAAAGGATTAGACACGTTTAACTATGGAGCTCAATATGATCAAATTACCAATATAAAGAGCAAGGTCAAGGAAAAAAGCAATCATGAATACCAATTGGAATAAAGAATACCAATTGAGATTCAAGGATAAGACTATTTAAACAATCACTCTAAAATGGAGTTAAAAAGAATATAAATACTAGGAAAAATCCAAATTAGAGCTATCAATGATGATATGGGGTTTACTAAACATAGCATCAATTAATTTAACTATGAAAATCATATGCTATGAAAGTTTTGAAATCATTTCATCCAATCATTAAATATAACTATCATGTGCAAGATGAGTGAAATGAAATTCAAACATGAAGCCTACCTCAACCATTAACCAACCGAGATTATGATTACATAAACATGGTGGTCAAGAGATTTACCTATATGAGCAAGAGAGGTGGCAAACATGAAAAATATGACGCTAATGGAATGTGACATGGAACAAAAATATATTACTATCAAGTTCAATCCAATGTACATGGTCTATCACATTCTCAAGATAAGACTTCAATTGGATATGACAACAATCGAAAATGATACTAATTGAAACCAATTGAATATGACAACATGATTAATAGCAAGGATGTGACAAACACAAAATTCCATCAAGCATCATGAATGAATATTCATCACTTTTAATGATATAACTAATGAGCATAGTGATGAACAAGATAAATTGCATAAAAGGATATAGCTTGGTGATGCATGCAATTTTCAAAGTATCAAAATCATATGAATTCAACATCTAAAAGATATCCATCAAACAATAGATATAACTATGAAATACAATGAATGGATTTTAAAGAGGTTCATATGATCAAGATCACTACTATGAAGTTGAAACATGTATAAGGATGACATCACTTGGAGAATATACATGAATCAACATCATAACCATCCATTAAAAAAATGACTAGAAAGCATAAAGGATGGATTTTTGAGTTCTAGTATGGTATTTACAAATATAACTAAGATCACAACCATATATGGAACCAATTGACATTTGCATATAAAAAGAATGTAACCAAATGAGCAAAGATGCAAATAACTTATAACGACATTCATTTCCATTTCTAAGAAATTATAACCAAATGTATAAGGAAATGAGAACATGGAACAAGCTTTGATGATTATAACTAATAATGTTTTAGAGCATTTCTATTCATACAATCTTCAAATCATTTCAATAAACAAAATCCAACAATGAGCACAAAAAGAATGATTTTGAAGATAACACATTATCAATTTTCAACTTTGCATTTTAAAGGATATAACTTATTTGAAACACATACAAGTTGATTTTTCAAAACAATAATTTTCCATATTAAAGTATAACTTTAAAATCTATGAAAAATCCAAATTTCAAATCATTTTTTTAAAAATAATCTAACTATGACATCTACACAAATGATTTTGCAACAACAATCGATCATGAATACTCTAGCTATGAAAGCTTTTGAAATCACAATCAATTGATCATATATAGAAATGCAATGCAAGAGATATAACTAAATGTGAGAAAAAAGCAAATCTAACATGATGAAATTATAATAAAATGATTTTGAAAACTATAATATGTAACTAGAATGGTGCATGAAGACAAAATCAATTGATCACAAATAAACATTGCATTTTAAGAAATGTAACTAAGAAAGAACAAAATGCAAATGTAATTATGACCAACAAAAAGATTTAACTATAAAGGATAGGTTGGTCAAGGAGGTTCAAGGCCTTAAGGTTTGTCTAAGTATCTAACTTTAGGAATCCACCTAAGGTCTTGAGAGGGTTGATCTTTGAGGTCTAGTTTAGAAGTCCCACCAACTTTAGGAGATTTGACTTGATAAATTTTTAATTTTCTTATTTCCTCCCTTTATTTGACTTTTGAATTTTAAATTTAACTTTGCTACTTTCTTTAAAAGTTCTTTCATGTGTTGATTTAAGGGAGATGGGTTGAGAATATTTTTGTTTATAGATTCTTTTATACTTGGTTTAACTTGTTTAACCTTTTTAGAATCTATCTTAGGAGACTCCTTTTTAATTGATTTAACTTGTTTGATCTTCTTGGAGTCTTCCTTGATTTTTAGTGTCTTACCGTTCATAGATTTTGATTCTACTTTCTTAGGTTCATAGATGAGTTTAGATACATGGCTTCTTCTTAGTTTGCACTCAAACCTAAAATGCCCTTTAATGCCACAATAATTACATTTAGTCATGGGCAAGGAAGAATGAGTACTAGAGAATGAGGACTCACTTTTCACAAATGTGTTGGTGAAGTTAGGGTCATGTGAAATATATATATCAAATCCAAGACCCGTCCTATCTCTTTGAGATTTACCCAATTTAAATAACTTTTCAAATTTCTCTTCACCTTGGGTAAATTTGCACTCATACTTTTGTTTGTAGCTTTCAAGCTGAGTGACTTGGTTTATAAGGATTGAATTTTCATTTTTAACTTTTAATAAATCATTTTCAATTTCCTTATTGTTGTTTAGTTCTTCATGGGGAAGTTTTAAATTAAATTTAAGTTCATTAATAACATTAGATCCAAGTTCTAGAGTTTTTATCTTATTTTGAGCATTAGATAAATTTTCCTTAGAAATAGTCAACTTGGATTTTAGGTTGTTAATATTTCAGTCTTGCCTATGTAATTGATCTCTTAGTTTTGAATTTTCCTTATTAAGCTCATCACAACTTATCTTAATTTCATTTAGTTCATCTTTAATATTAGATAGGTTATGCAAAGAGATCATAAACTTAGAGTCTAAACATTGTATTACTTCTTCTATCTCTCTAAATTCATCTTTTGAAGAAACTAATTCTTTGTTTAGCTTTTTAGATTCTTCTTTTAATCTTTTATTTTTCATAACAAGCTCTAAGGAAAATGTATATAAATCATCATAAGCTTGTTGAACGTCATCTTCATTTTCAACATTTTCTTCTTCTTTTAAATCAAATTGAGATTCTTTAATTTGAAGGTTTGAATCTCCAATAGATGGAAGAAGGAGGGGTCAAGAGGAATCTACACAAGAATCTAACATAGTGAAATCCATTCTAATAATATTCATTCAAACACAATACTAGGGTTTTGACACAAGATTCTTACACCTAATCAGGAGTTCCAATTCACTTTATCCTAAAATAGAGCACAACGCTCGAATACCAATTGAAAGTCTGGGATCCTAACCCTAGAGGGGGGGGGGGGGGGGGGGGTTGAATAGGGTGAGCTACAAATTAGTGACCAATTATGATAATTTTTAACTTCTTTTAACTTCTTTAAAATTAACTAGTCACAAGTGATGATTAAAAAATTAAATGCAGAAGCTAACAAAAACAATCACCACAAAGCATGCACCATAATACAATGATTTATAGTGGTTCGGCCTCAATGCTTACATCCACTATTGGCTTGTGATCCAACACCCCACCGAATTTTCACTATCTATGCTTTTTCAAAAGGCTAATCAATAACCTTTACAATATTGTTTTTCTAGGCTAAACAACAACCTATCAATGTGCTTTTCTAGGCTAAGCAATAACCTTAACAAGATGCTTTTCAAAGGCTAAGCAATAACCTCTACACTATGCTTCTCTTAGGCTAAGCAATAACGTTTACAAAAAGAATAATTTCTCTCAAAGTAGTGTCTACACAAACACTAAAAGAGATACAATTTAAGCTCAATTACAATGCCTCTAAAATAGGCGGATATGAAATTGAAAATTTAACTCATACAAACACTATATGAATGCAAAGGTGTATGCTCATGATGTGTGTGTGTGTGTGTGTGTGATAACTTCAATCAAGTTAAAAAGTAAGCTCAATCAATATATGCTCAAAGCATTTAAAAGTGTAAGGCACATAAAAAGTTTTGATTGAAGTGAAATGCAAATCACATGTATGAATACAAACTTTTTGATGAAATGAAAATCAAAGGCTCACAAGTTGTATGAAACTAATTAACTCTAAACATGTGATGCATGTGCAATGTTATTTTCAAAAACAAACTAATTTAACTAAGATTCAAATGAATGAAAACAAAAAATAAAGATTCAACCAAGTAAATGAATCATGCTATAAAAGAAATCAAATATTTTGGCTTAGCATGATTAAAGAAGATTTTAAAACAAACTTGGTTTGAAATCAAGGTGAAGAATCCAATCCAACTTAGATCAAAGATTAAATGATTAATTGAAGAATGGATTCAACACATCATAGTTATCATGCTAAAATTCATTTACCAATAATTTAAACAAAGCATATAACATATGATTAATAAAAGTAAAGCTTACTTAGAGATTTAACTTCATTGATCCAAGCTTTAGCTTCACTAATGATCCCTTGGTCTCTCTTAGTTCATTCCCCTTTTTCTTGTCTCCAAACTCCTCAAGAGTGGCTCTTAGTTCCACTTTTATCCACACATTCAACAAAGGAATGAACCTCATTATATACTCAAAAATTGAGTTCTGGCATGTCCCCGGTCAACCTGCACCTTTCCCCGGTCGACCTGGGCTTAATGGTCATAAATCTGACTGTTTCAAAAAGAGCTTCAACGGCTCTTTCCCGGTCGACCTGCAGTGTGCTCGGTCGACCGGGTCCATGGGCTCGGTCGACCGAGCAGACTGCAGGTCGACTCGGGCTCGGGGACCAAATTCCCCAAAAATACATTTTAAAAGATAATTTCTTGTTGGGACTTTTGGGCCATTAAATCAAGCTTGGATTCATGATTTAAATCAAACTAAGAGGATTAAAAACATGAAACATAAAAAGCCTAAAATGATTTGAAAGATTTCAAACAAAGGCTAGCTTGATTTATAAAACTTCTTTAAAAATTTAAATGCATCCCAGTTTAAAATAAAAAATGCATAAATCAATATTGTTAGAGTTTTTATTTTGTTGCAATTTGATAGGATGCTTTCATTTTCATAGCTTGACCTCTCATTCTTTCATGTTCTTATTCTTAGGATCTTCATGCATATTTCTCATTTATAATCTTTGTTTTTATCATATGTTATGCATGGTTTTCAAATCAGTTATGTCTCTTAAGTTCATGAAGTTTTGAGTTCAGTTTTTCAAGCCTCCAAATGATCCTTAAGTTCAAATCTATTCAAGCTTTCCAAATGTTTTCTCTTTCAAATCCTTTCTTTGGTTTGAATTTTTTTGTGCTTTTAAAATTCACTTTAACATCATATTTTAAATCATGATTCAAGCTTGGTTGTTGTGCCTCAAGTCCCCTGGAAAGATGCCCTCTTAGTTCCAAGTTTCTAAAAAATTAGGATTTCTGGGCAGTCACCAGGTTGACCTGCCTGTGTGGCCGGTCGACCAGGCCAAGGGACCCGGTTGACCGGGCACTCTACGGGTCGACAGGGATTTTGAGTTGTAGCCTCTCCAACGGGAATTTTTATAGCTATTGTGTGTGCCCGGTCGACCAGACCCTGTACCAGGTCAATCGGGCACTAGCCGTTGGGAACTTTTTCTTTATAAAAAGTGGCTTTTTGTTTTGAAAAAGTCGCTGAACTTTCAAGGGCTTTTGAGGCCAAGGACTTACAACTTTTCTAGAGCATTATTGAAGGGATTATGAAGCCATTCCATTGATTCAACCTTTGATCTTCTAATGGGTGTGCATTCTTTATCCTAAGACTTTTAAAATCATGCTTTGTCTCTTTATCTTTGTTTTTCTTCAATGCATGATTAAATAGATGCTTATCTTTTGAAGTGTTGTCTTTCATAACATGCTTTGAACGTTGAAATATCTTAGCTTTATGAAATCAACATATGATTTATCATTCACATGAGTTATGAATCTTTGTTTTCAAATCTAACTTGTTAATCTTAAGATTATACTTTTGCTATTCAAGTTTGATCTTTTTGGAAAACCATGTGTTTGTCAAACAACTCTTTCTCATACATATGATTATCATCTTTGCATCATTTAAAGATTCATCTTTTTAAAAACGGAGAAAGAGTGATTTCTAGTATATGCATTATTCATAGACTTTGTCATTCATATGCATGTTTCTAGAAGTTGAGATTTCATTTTATATTCAGCCTTTTTAGAGGCAATCATTTGCACTTACATTATTCTCTTAATCCATGCATTCATAGGCATTTTTTTTAAGAGAAATCTTCTTGTTGTAAAGGTTGGTGCTTAGCCTTGAAAAGCATGCATAGTGTTGTAAAGGTTTATGCTTAGCCTTTGAAAAGCATAGTGATGTATTTGTAAGGTTGAAGGTGAACCTAAACCTTAATTTGAGTTAGTGAAAATCCGGTAGGGACACCGGGAGTGGATGTAGGCATGTTGGCCGAACCACTATAAATGCTTGTGTTATGGTAATTTTATTTTTGCTTACTTTTCATGAATGTTGCTCTCTTGTTTGATTCTATTATTCTTCTTCAAAGCATAAGAGACTTAAAAGCAAAGAGAATTAAAACTGGTCTAGTTATTTGAGCTCACCCTATTCACCGGCCCTCTAGGATTCGATCTTGGACTTTCAAATATTTCTACAAGTCTAAAAACCAATGCATGTGTAAATCAAGATTTCAAGATTTTCTAAATCAATGCATGTGTGAAAAATCGAATGATACTAAAATGATAATGCATCCATCAAATTGCAATATACAAAATCCCTAACACATCGGTGATCAACCGTCCATATATCAATCTGCAGACGCCATAAATGACCCACATAAACATAAACATATAAGCATAATAGACCTGAATAATAAAGCTCCGACACAAGAGTCCTAAGTCAAAGTAAAGTGCTGGCCATTCCACATTCCATATCATAATCAAATCGTCATATAAAATTTCCAAGCCACTTTATAGTCCATAACACACAATAGGGTATGCATCTAAAGGAGTACATATTCTAAACCAACATATATATATGCATGCGAAGGTTAAGACATAGATACGAATCGATCCTATGGTCAAACATAAGGTCTCGTACCCAACAACCACATGAATCTCTAATAGATAAAAGATCAACGCATCCCTTCTCCGTCAATGGTGCATAGACCCAATTAAGGTTTTTTCATTAGAGATGGGTTGAACTCGAATCCATTAGGATTTGCATGAGGTCATACCATGCACTAAACCCTACGTAAGATACTGTTTGCCTGGACGGTATTTACTCAGGTCCAAAAATCCAATTAACAAAGTACAAAAATATAATGTTTAACACATTAAAAACCAAAGATATGATTTAATATTTAATTTGCAAATAATGATAAATCACAGTCTCAATTTATAATTTTAGAAAACCCGAAGATTCCATCCCAAAACATTTTCCACATTCAAAATAAGCCAAAGGTCTTATTTAAGTTTATAAAACAACTAGGGTCTTTTTCCTAATTTCCATGAACTAAAAGGGCCTGTCAATGATTAACCAAACTCAATGTCAAATGGGATGACATCACCAGTAATCACAATTCTCTCTCCTATTCTCCCATACTACATCAGGTCCTTTATTAATACCACATGGGATGACATCATCAGTCATCACCACTCTTTTCCCTCCTTTTATATCAAGTCATCCCCACATGTCATCCTCTCTTCCACACTTCCACATACACCCCCAGATCATCGAGCTTCATTCCCTCTTCACCTACATGTTATGAAACAGAACGTCTGCAACAAACAGAGCTTCTCTCGTCTGGAACATGGAGGCTTCTGAAATCGTGGGTCCTGCTGATTGAGACCTAGGTCAGGCCCCACCATCATGGTCGCTCGGCCCTTTACAACAAAAGGGTCGGCCTAGATCTACGATCAAACCACCCAGTGGGTCCCACCACTGCCCGATGTCCAAAACTAATTCTTTCCCCCTCAATCACGCCTTCTCTGATCAACCTAATGGATGGTGGCTAGGGGTGTCCACTGCCTATGGGACCAGCCCCTCTAGGGTCGTCCCACCATGTACGGCCATATGATCGGCCATATCTGTGATCCGATCAATATTGGGTCCCACAACCTGATTAAATACCAAAAGTATCTACAAAGTGACTGTATGGTTCTACACAATTGCAGTGAATCAATTCCAGCCCATCTATCACAATTCACAAAATCTTGGACGATTAGGAAAGGGTTTTAAAAAACAAATTGGCTGGGTAATGGCAGAAAGTAAAACCGATGGAATTATCCCCAAATCTCCAATCTCATGTAACATAAATAATAACATAGTAATGTGAAAAAGGGCATCAAAAAGGGGTTTCTACATGAATCAACACACAGATCAAGGAAGAACACAAGTATTAAATTTATAAATTATGATTAGGTACTTGCCTTTTACCGGGGTTGAAGAAAAATGCACAGATCCTAACCAATACCCAAACCGAGATTCCCACAGCGCTCGAGAATATTCCTATCACCAATCTGACAAAGACTATGGGAATGAAATGCTCAGATGAACAGATCCATTATATTTCTACCCAAAACCTAACATTGGAAAGATTAAGGATGTAACCTAAAAGTACATATCTACTCCTAATGGTTTGAGGAGATGGTTACCTGAGATAAGAAAGTTGAACTAAGAATGATTGTGTCTTCAGATCTTGAGTCTGATTGCTAGATCCTAAAGTTGCAGAGGCTTGGGGAAGTTGGAAGAGGAAGAAGACGAACGGGAAATGGGAGGAGTTGCAGAAATAAGTGGAAAAGGATAAGTCGTGCGGTTACTAAAACTAGGGATTAGGTTAAGAAAATATCCTCTGGGCTTAAGTCATTGGGTCAAACTACGGGTCAAGTCACCTACCCATTAACCCAACTCAGCAAACCACGCATCTAATCTAGCGTGTGCCCCACTTAATCCTAAAAATTTAAATAACTAAAATACATTTAATTAAAATAATAGTAATATTGTAATTAAAATATAATAAAATATTATAAGCAAGACCGGGATCTTACACTTTTTATCTAGTGGGACCCTTTGGGGGTTCTTTTAGTGACTTTGCGTATGCATGAGGGATTGTTCGTGATTCCAAAAATTCGTATTTTAGCCTCATTTGACTTATCTCACTAACCTCTACAACTTTCGTGTTGACTTCATTCCTGTTTGAAACCCTAAAACCCGACTTTTCCAACATCGAGGGCAAAACAGTCTTTTTACACCAAATCTGGACACAAAATTCGATGTCTCCAAAACCCTTGAAATATATACTTTTTAGAAACTATATTTTTTTATGATTAATTTTCCCTTCTTCATCGAATGCATCCGAGGTCCTGAAAACCATGTTTTTAGCCTGACAAGATTTGCTACTGGTGGAGCCCACCCTCACTTGCCATATATAAGAGAACCCTTCCCCTTTTTCCCCTTTTTCCATCTCAAAAAGTTCCATCCCAAACTAGGGTTTTTACCTTTCTCTTCTCCCCCTTCTTCTTGCTTCTTCATCTCTTTTCCTCTCCAATCTCACCTAAATGGAGCAATAGAGGTCATCTCCTTCTTCCTCTCCATGAGAGCTTCTCTTGGACCTTTAGAAGAGGAATCCAGCCACATTGGAGTCTTCCTAGAGCTAGCTTTTTCCACTTAAAGATCTTCCAAGTAAGGCCTTCCTTTCTTCTTCTAGATTTGGGTTTTCTTACCCTAGAGAGCCTTCTTCTCTCTTCTTGCAAGCTCCTTCTTCCCCATTCCTTGTTTTGACCATTTAAGGTTCTAAATGGGTTGTTTTTGGGGGTTTTCTTGTAGCATTGTGATCTCTAACTTAGTAGTAGTTGTGGGAGCTTGATTTTCTAGCTTAGAGCTAAGGCAAGTGGATGAATGGATATTATAAGTGTTCTCATGTTTTATGATGAATGTGGTGTTTCATCTCATGCTTTTGGTAATTTAATATATGCTTCTTTCTATGAGTCTTCATTGATTTCCAAATATGTATATTGCTAGGCCTCCCTCTTCCCTTTGTTTAACTTCTTGGAAAAATGTATGCACTTGATTTTGTTAAAGCTTGTCTCTTGGGTTACTATGGATCTCATGTATGATTGGGTTTCTTCGATGAATGGAGGAATAAGTGTGGTTTTTAGAAGGTTATAAGCCCTTATTTATGTGCAAAAAAAGTGCTTAAAAATGTATGCAAAGAGAAGAAAGAAGGAGTCAAACTGCACATCAGAAACATGCTTCTGTGATAGTTCGCTAGAGCGAATCCCATCCAGAGGGCTGTTGGCTCGAGCTAACTTGACAGTTCGCTCGAGCCAACATGATCTGGGCAAGTCCGCTCGAACGAATCCCTTCTAGAGAGCCCATGGCTCAAGCGAACTTTAGGTCCGCTCGAGCCATGTACACTGTTCACCTGGGGCTGTGTGAACATGGGAAGGATGTTTAAATGATTGGAAAAGGACTGTTTGGGGCACAAATGTGAAGGTGAGACTTAGAAGGTGTTGTATGGAGCCCGGTTGAGAAAGAAACCCCATCATGGAGATTCTTTGATGGTTTTTGAACTTGCCAATGTGTATAGGGAGATTGGAATGTCCCCAAACCTCATGGAGTACCATGTCTATATCGAACCGACATATCGGACCCTATTCACACTGATTGAAAACTTAAACCCTCAATGCTTGGCCTAGAAATTTGGAAATCCATTTGTGTTCTATTTGAAATGAAGTACAAATTATATACTTGATTTGTTCCGCACCTTAAATGAGATTGATAAATGTGTGTGAAATCCTCACTGCGGACACCTGTGGGAAATCATGTGCACGGATGGCATGAGTCGTTATTAAATCCGTGTACATATTAGCCAACTAAACTAATACATTGGCATAATTTAGTTCACCGATCCCGGTTTAGGTTGGTAACCCGGTCCGGGGTCGCGACATTCATGATCCAAGATACAAATTTCCACGCTCTCCTCCAGGTAAATAATAATTACTAAGGTGATTCATTATTGCATATTTTATAAGTTATTTAATAGTTTTATTTTTCTAGGGAAATACTATGTTGTTGATGCTGGATATCTTCTCATGCAAGGCTTTCTCACACTGTATCGAAATGTTTGATATTGGCTGCTAGACTATTGTCATGTTCTCCCTCGTAACAAGCAGGAGGCCTTCAATAGCCATCACTCATCTTTGAGGAACATAATAGAACGATCCTTTGGTTTGTTGAAGGCGAGGTTTTCCATTTTGAAGAAAAGGGCTCCTTACTCGTTCCCATTACAAAGATGCATAGTGGTTGCAGCGATGACAATGCACAACTATATCCAATAAGAAACCACAGCCGACGAACTTTTCATCAGTATGAGTTTGAAGATGTGGCCTTCGATAATAACAATGACAACGACGTAGCAATTGATGAGGATGTAGATATTATGAACAATCGGAAACGTCATCCATTAGAGAAGCTATTGCAGATGACATCTCTCTATCATGATTTGCTTATATTTTATTTTCATTGATGTTTACATATTTCTTATAATGGGGTTTTATGTATGACTTATCAAAATTATTAGAGAAAGTCAAAGGTGATTTGTTTTTTCATAGTTAATGTAATAGGATTTTATGGCTTATGAATTTTTTTTTCAGAGGTGGAGAAAGTCAAAATTGTAAATGTGAATGCATCAGAAGAAATGGACCCTTTGATTGAGTTGTGGGTCGAATGGCTTCTCCTTGCTACTTATTGGATTGACCAAATAACAAGTACTATGCTTTTTCATTACAAATGACTCCTTTAGACCATTTTTCCTTTCTTTCATCTTTAGAAAGAAAAGTTGCCCCTCTGATAAGTTCTTATTTAGTTACAAAACACCCTATTATAAAATAAGATTTTTTTTATAATTTTACCAAATAGTCTAATTATAAATTAGAATTTAAAAATTAAAGCTTTTATTATAGACCTTAATTTAATTAACTCTTATCAGTTAGGTTAGAGTTACCAAACCGGGCCTTTGAGTTAAATAAATGAGAAACACAACGTCCATAATTTAGGGACGGCACATAAATACATATAGGACACATAAATCAGTGTGAATATTAAACAAGGACATGGGTTACTAAATCTCAACAATGGATAACTAATTCTTGCAAACAAGTTGTTGAGTTTCACAAGTAAGAACATACATGGCATGCTATAAATTCGATTAAACAGTACATGTAAAACTGCCGATCAAAAGGCAAAAAAGTAAAACATTTATGGACCATTTGGATGTGGACAAGTGAGAATAACTCTGCAAACTGAATATGAAGGAGAAGTTTTGTCCACATTTTGTGTTCCATATCCAAGTAGACCAATATCAATTATAATGAGGACATAGCTTACTAGTAAAGAAGAGGAAAGAAAAGCTTTACAGGGATGACAATTCCCACTCCAAAAACTAGAATATCATAATTATAACGAACAGAAGAAAGTAAACATATGGACACTAACATAATACAGTTCAATAAGAGGAAAAGAATATTATACTGCATAGTTAGGAGATGGTATCTTGGAAGGTGAAACTGCATCCTCGTTGATAGGAATGTTGGAGGGTTAAGTATATAATTGGTAAGCAACATCAGTAATATAGTGATATCCCTGATTAGTACTTACTTCTTCCAAGAATTGGAGGTGGACTACTTGACCGAACATCTTTACTAAATCAAACTCTGCAAAAATATAAAATTAAAGCTTATCTATCAGTATTTAGGCTTGGTGTTGAAAATAACAACTCCAATCATAGCATACCTTTGAACATTCCTTATCTGAGCTTGTCTGGATGTACAAGTACAAAGCACTGGCATCCCCTCCAGATGCTCTGAACATGATCTCCACATCTTCATTGTTTGCAATGTAAACAAAACTGCATATTATCACGCCCCCAAACTAAAACCTCAGGGGCGCGAATGGGATTAAGGATAATTATATTATTCTCCCAAGATCCGCATGTGTGAAGACAACACATTCCAATACACTCTGAATTTCTTTTTTTGCAGAAGCTTTCGTGGCGTTGCGACCCGGAGTCTGTGGCCATCAGATTCCGCATCGCACTCAACCTCTAGCATATAACTATTATATCAAGAACCATATCAAACTGGAGTAAACCATCACAACAAAGTATAGAGCTGACAGTAACAGGATATCACATTCCCATATATGTTCAAGTTACAAATTATCAATGTGCATTAATTAAAAACCTCAAGAAAAGGCTAATAAAAGTCATACAATAACAAGCTAATAACCACTACCCATTTGTGACGCAACTCCGATGTCAAGCTCAATGTCTACATGACATAGCCGACAAAACAACCTGCAAATCATGGCTCCACAGCCAACAAAAGCACTCATCTCGGGACGAAGAAGTCTGGACCTGAGTACCAAAATAGTGGGTCAGACATGACGGTTTGGCAGGTGGGTGAGAAGATAATAAATGTGCTGAAAAATAAAACATGTGATAATTCGTATTATTTGATCAAAGGCTACATATAATTAAAACGGGTGAAAAATCGTGGATCTCTGACAAAACATGTATTCATTTAAAGCATGAGTAAAATATGGAGATCTAACAAAACATGTGTTCATTTACATCATCTATAAAAGCATAGATATTTGACAATCAAGTGTTCCTTTAAAACATGCGCAAACATAGGATCTGGCAAAACAAGTGTTCATTTAAAACATATGTAAAAGTATGGGTATTTGACAAACCGGGTATTCATTTAAAGCATGTAAGTGTACCAAGGAACGGGAAACAATTTAACAATAACTGAATTTACCTTGGAAAACATTAAAACCTATTTAAACAATAACTTTCATAAAGAAATGAACCATTTACTAGAAAACAAATAAGCAATATAAAACATGTAAGGTATCCAAGGAATTAGGGATTAACAAGATGGCAACGACACGAAGCTAAGTCCTCCATTACCGAAGTGACGGAGCAATATCAAGGCGTTGATCTCATTCACACGAGATGAGGAGAAACAACGGAATATATACATATACATATAATATATGGGACATGACAACGGTAGCAAGCTAGGCATCCGGAACCACGGTAGCAATCAGGGGTATCGGGATAAGACCACGGTAATAACAGGGTAGCGGGATCCAAACTGCAACTGGTGGGACAAGAGGGGGATCTCCAAGTTAGGATTTGATCGACAAGGTAATCTAAGCTTAGTAGTGCCTACTCATAGGTCAAATAACAGAAATCAAAACATGTGTAAAATACATCAAGTGCAAGTAAATAAACAGACGGGATGAGGGTGCTCCAAGGCACAACTATCATTTCATGTCGGGCAATGCACTTTGGGACTAGCAATTATTACAAGTACAATTTCAATGCTTTCGGGAATAACAAGTCATGTAGTATAAATCTCGGGAACAAGGAAATACAATGAACAATTGAAATTTCAGGTAAAGTATCGGGTTCAAGATTTGTTTAAGGTGAATAGCGGTCCCGTATGTCCATCTAATAACAACTTGGTACTCCTTGAGTTTGGAGACATCCTGGGCTCCTTACACACCTCGGCAATTTCAAAACTTCGATGAATCTTCGTAATGTGGTTTCTTTCTCAAATGGCCTCATACATTGCCGAGTAAATCTCCCTGACATAGAGGGGTTCTGAATGAATAGTCCCAAAACGTTTAAACAATTCCATCATTGTCCCAAACATAGCCCGGAGAGTTTGCTCGAGCAGGTGGTCTCTGGAATGGTCTTCTGGGAGGGTTCGCTCAAGCGAACTTGTCCAGTTCGGGTTGGCTCGAGCGAACAATCCATGCGCTCGAGTTAAGCACTTTCTGAAATGAGTTCTGGGAGGGTTTGCTCGAGCAGAGTAAGGTTCGCTCGAGCGACCTATCAAGTTCGCTCGAGTGAACTGTCCCGAAACTGGTTCCGGGAAAGTTCTGCTCTTCCCTTTTTCCTCTTGTTACAATACCCATTTGAGCCTCATTTCTACATCAAAATGGGAGGCTCAAAACTCCCTTCAAACATCATCTAAAACACCATAGAAACATCCATAAACATACATCAAATCTCCATCTTCTTCACCTCATTCCACGATAAGAGAAAGAGAAAAGAAAACCACCATACATAAGGATTCATTTGCAAAAATCAAGACATAAATGAAAGACTATAAATCACCTTTCCATTGCAATAAACGAGTTAGCAAAACTCTTTAATGAGCATTTAATTCAAATCAATGCAAGCTAATAAACATGATTAAGAATGATAAAACCAACCACATTTCTCACAAAACCATTAAATGCTCAAACTATCGTTTCATCCACTTGCCTTGGGTCCAAGCTAGCAAATCAAGCTTAAAATCTCACTCCCAAGACAGATCTCCAAGTTATACAAAAACCCCCAAAATAATCCATTACAAACCCTAAATGATCAAAACAATGAAATAGAAGGAGAGAATCTTCAATAATGGAGATGGAACTTCTCTAAGGTCATAAGAACACAAATCTAGAAGATGGAGAAGATTGCTTACTTGGAAGGTCCTCTAATGGCAAGGGTTAGCTCAAAGAGAGTCTTAATGTTGGTGGATTTCTCTTCTAATGGCATCCATGGAAAGCTTGCAAGGTGGGGAAAAAGAAGATGAAACCCATTTCTCTATTGGTGCAAGGTTCATGGTGGATTGAGGAGGAAAAACAAGAAGAAGAAGAAAAGGGCAAAAGCCCTAAAGGAGCTGAAACTCCTCTCCCTTAAGTGTGCTGGAACAAATGGGAGAAAAAGAGAGGGGTTGGTCCCTTATATAGAAAATGAAGGTGGGTCCCACAACTAACATGACTTGCCAGGCTAGAAACATGTTTCTCGGGGTCTCGGATGAGTTTGACGAAGAAGGAAGAAATGATCATCGAAATATCTAGTTTCCAAAAAGTATATGTTTCAAGGGTTTCAGGGATATCAAATCTTGTGTCCGGATTTTCATGTAAAAAGATTGTTTTGCCCCTAACATTGGAAAAGTAAGGTTTCGGGGTCTTGAACGGGGACAGGATCAACACGAAAGTTGTAGAGATTAACGAGATAAGTCAAACAGAGTCAAAATGGGAATTTTTGGGAATCACAAAGAACCTCTCCAAGTTGATCATGTAAAACAAGTAGGACCCTACGGTCATTGTCTAGGTTCAATGGCTCTCAAAACTCCCCAAAACTAGTGAAAAACCATTATAGCTCACAAACTCAACCAAACAAACACTAATCCAACTTATAGAAACTAATCCACAAATAAAACAACGCTAATCCAGGAAATTAGGGGTCGGGGTCTCACACATACTTTCCCATTTTGATGACGGTATTGTATAATTGGGTTATGTCCATGCATATCCAAATTTATGAAATAAAATTTATTTTAAAGCAGTTAGGAATATGTTATGGACTTGCTCAGAAAAACCATATTTCGGTAACCTCCATTATAAATTGGGTTTCCATTATCCCAAGTAAATTCTCCTCCAAAATGGAATATGGTTAGCACTTCATAATTTGACATCCTGTTAGTGATGACAGGCGAGGGAATCAACTACTGGCCATCTAATTGAATTGATTAGCACATGCAAGGTGTCCAACAAGAATGATAATTCACAGATTTTGACAGAAGTCTTTGGGTTAAGGTTTATTTACTCCCAAAAGCAATAGTAGATAAATAAAATACCTTACTATTAGCTTAAATGTGCATTCTCCTACCACATAAACATTAAAGGTCACGAACCAAATCATTGGTGGGCCCCACCTCACTAGCTGATGGGTTACAGACATGTAGTCGTCATGATTCGAAATGGGGCCGAATTGCACGTTATCTAGATAGATAATCACAGTTAATGGCTTGGGTCTCTTTACTTTTCTAGTTTGATCAGTGCCTAAAACCAGAGTCATTGCACACAACTTCCCTTGCTAAAGCTACTTCGCTTGACTGCTCTCTCTCCCTCCCTTTCTCTACCCTTGTAACTTCTCAAACACTGAAGAAGAGAGTCTCTTGAGAAAGGATCTTATTCTTTCTGAACTTCTCTCTATTTTCCTATTTTTTTTATGAGAGTTTCAGCCAATCTCACATAAAATAGAAGGAAATAGGAGTTGAGATTTACAAAAGCAGATATGAAGAGCTAAAAGATTCTTGAAAAGATATACTACTTCCATTTTACAAAAAAGAAGAAGTAATTGTTGATGCAGTTGGAAAACTAGTACATACCTAATTTCTTATTTTGAAATTATGGATTGCTTGGTAATTGGAATCTTCATAAAAAATAAAGGGAAGTTTATTTTCCTACATGGGTGTTCAATCAAGTGGTGAAAGCATGAAAGAGGAAAAGAAAGACTAATGGAAAATCCCATCAAAATTGTAGGAGACTGATTGGATGTCAATGATTATTACATTTTCAATAAGATGTTTTTGGTGGGATTGTAGCGCATTCAACATATTCATCCAATCACCCATTTCATGAGCAAAGCAAGAAATGAACCAATCCGAACACCCCCATATCAATTTCCAAAAGTGGGCGAAAAGATTCAACACAACATCTTAAACTAGCCAACTGGTTATTCAAGTGGAGTCAGTTAGGAATTCTTCATAAAATCTACCAGCGTTTTCTGCTTAGATTCATAATGTCAAACTAATGTATATACTACAGAAGGCCTTCTAGTGGGATGTCTACTTGCTGGATAGTGTCCAACAACCAGCCATTGGTGAATGATGTGTGTTAAATAGTGCATATTTTACCCCTCATTAGTCCGAATTTTATCGGCATCTCATATGCATTTCATTTGCTTTACACAGAGATTTTATCCTTCTATCACATTAACGGATTATCGGATTATCATGCAAAAATCCAATTATTTATAGTGCATAAATCCAATTATTTAGTTTTTCTTGTGTAGGTGGACCCTGCGACTACCCCAACCTTTCGACTGGTGTCACAAGGCATCAAGAAGAGATTTCAATAAAGAAGTTACATGAAGAAATCTTAGAAACAATTGAAGAATTCCAAAATAAGAGGAGAAGACTTTAAGTATAAAAGAAGTCATTTTCTAACACAAAAGATTGATTGGTGTATTGGTTAGAGCTTGGGTTGGTATGAAATAGGTTATGGGTTCAAATCCCAACAATTGCTTATTATTTTATTTACATAACCTCTCCACTAATCAAAGCTTGCCATGGCACAAATCCATGTGAAAGGATATGAACCAATCAAAAGGAAGGACCACATTTGCATATTATTTTTTTTACATAACCTTTCCACGAATCAAAGCTTGCCATGGCACAAATCCATGTGAAAGGATATGAACCAATCAAAAGGAAGGACCACATAAAGCAAAAGGCACATATATTTTTGGAAGGAAAGTTTGTTGCAATCAATCAAATTGAAGCTATCCATGTGAAAGCAAAAGAGCCAATCAAAAGCCTTCAAGTTGTAACTAATCAAATGGAAGCAATCCTTGTGAAATGAAATGAGCCAATCAAATGTCTTCAATGTTTCTATAAATTGGAATGTATTTGTAGAGTGAAAAAAAAATCTTTTGGGAAGTTAGTGTTTTTGCGATTTATTTTTACTTTTAGATTGTAATTAGGAGCTTCTTTGTAACTAATCTAGAGAGAGTGTGTAATTGAAGATCATTAATGAAGATTTGGAGCTCTTTCTTAATGCATGTTTAGTGGCTAAAGCTCTTGGATTAGGCTCTCCTTTTGAAGCTAAGTAATGTGATTAGTTCAATTACATGCATGTTTTAGTTTAAATTCCCTACTACACTACACCAAAAATCGGAAATTGGAACGGAAAAGCGTTCCTAATCCTTCCGTTCCTAATCCGTTAAAGTGTTCCAATTTCCGTTCCAATTTGGATTAGGAACGGTTGGTACCAAATTGGAACGGAAATTGGAACACTTTAACGGATTAGGAACGGAAGGATTAGGAACGCTTTTCCGTTCCAATTTCCGATTTTTGGTGTAGTGCTAGTATCTTGATTGATTAGTAGATTTTAGTTCTAATAGTGCTAATCTCTCTCATTTCTCATGCTCTATCTCTACACTTAACTCTTGGATAATCTCAATTGATGCTTTGTAGTTTGATTAAGTCCTCTCACATAGCATGCTCTAGAGCCCTTATCTTTGATCTTTTGTAGTTTGATTTTGATGATTTATTGTTAGGGTAGCTAGATGATGATCTAGGATCTTGGCCTTTAATTTTCTTTACTCTGATCCTCATTGTTATATCTTCCAATCTAACTAGGCAAGAGATTGCTAATTGGATTGTAGATTTGGGAGTTGAATTTGTTAGATCCCTACCAAGATTAACCCAATTAGTGTGTGATTAGTCTTAAGTGGGTTTAGTTACCGTTGGGTTAGAATATAATTAGTTTTAGTCCTGGACATAGCTTTGATAATTTTGAGAGCGTTTAGTGTTAGTCAGACGCACACAGGAAGGCCTGGGTGTACGTGCAAATGTGGGAGGATTGTGTTGATTTCCATTTTAATTGTGATTTTAATTTCATTTGAATGGTTTTATTATTCTCTACAACTTTCGTTTTCAACCTGTTTGTGTTTGAAGACCAAAAATCCAAGTTTTGGCCCAAAAAGGGGTAAAATTGTCTTTTCACATCCAAATCTGGACACAAATTTCAAAATCTCAAAGTCATGTCAAAGTTATACTTTTTGGAAACTAGATTTTTCAAGGATCATTTTATCCTTCTTTATCGATCTCGTCTGGGGCCCACAAGACCATGTCTTAGCCCTTGCAAGTTTCAGTGCATTGTGGGACCCACTTTCCACTTAACTCAAAACTCATCTCCCTCCCTCACATTTCACTCTGAGCTGAGAAGAAACTCTCTTCCCCTCCATCTTTCTCATTTTGCATACAGAAGCTAGAGATCTCCAAATAAAAATCCAAGACCACCAATCTCTTCCTCTTCTTCCAAGCTTTCCATTGATGCAATTTTCTTGAAGTTTCTAGCTGGGAAAACCCCTCGATTTTCTTCCTTGCTTCTTGTTGGAACACCTTTAGGTAAGAGCTTCAACCCATCTTTGCAATGAGTCTTTTGTGCTCCTAAAGAACTTGTTTTTTCATACATGCAACACCCATTTCGAAATGGGTCCCATGTTTTTTTTTTTTTTTTGGTTGAGTTTTGAATGGATTTTCATGGGTTTTTGTAGCTTTTTGGCTCAACTCTTAGGTAGGATCTTTAAGGAAGAAATTGTTTGGCATTGGGCAAAGGCAAGTAATCTTTATAGGCTTATGTTTGCATGCATGTTTAGCTGTTTGCATTTTATTTTCAAAGTGCATTCAAATTGTGTAGCAAAGTCTTCAAATTTTGTGATTTAGACTCTTATTGGTTAGTTCTATTTCCCTAGAAGTATTGATGCCAATGACTCCCAAATCTCTATTTGGAATTTGCTAATATATGTTTTGTTTAATCTATAGAATGATTTTTGAAGTTTTAAATGGAAATTGTTGGATTAGTTATGGATTGAATGGTCTTAAAATGCTTGAATGGAACCCTTGTAGAGCATGGAGGCTCTGGGAAATGCAGGTTGATTCAGAAATGAGAAGAAAGGAAGAAAGGATTCAGAAATTGAGTAATAAAAGTGCAGTTCCAGCACTCAGTGAGCACAAGCAGAAGCCTGTTCACTCGAGCGACCATTGGGTTAGCTCGAGCGACCAGGCCACTGCCTAGTCCGGGCACAGACAGAAGCCTGTCCGCTCAAGCGACCATAGGGTCTGCTCGAGCGAACAAGCCACTGTCTGGAGCGTGACAAACAGAGACCTGTCCGCCCAAGCGACCCTTGTGGTCCGCTCGAGCGAACAGTCTCGCTCGAGCGAATGTATGATCGCTCGAGCGAACCTGGGCAGATTTCAGTGCAGAGTTTTGTTTTATTCCATTGGTTCTTGGGGATTTAAAACTAGACTATGCTGAGGGTTTTTAACTTGACATTGTGTAATTAAAAATCTGAAATGTACTTTAACTTCGGGGACGCCAATTCATTATATTTTCCGACATTTGGGTTTCAATTACACAA
Source organism: Cinnamomum chago (assembly GCA_038049695.1). Classification (NCBI taxonomy): domain Eukaryota; kingdom Viridiplantae; phylum Streptophyta; class Magnoliopsida; order Laurales; family Lauraceae; genus Cinnamomum; species Cinnamomum chago. Next base: position 43,955,557 of record CP142455.1, on the reverse strand, counting down.
AGGTCAATGAATAGTCTTAGCATATGCTTGATGGACTTCATGTTTAAACTTCCGTTTTGATGCAATAAAGATTATTGTGTACTCATTTTGAATTTCAAGAATAAGCTCATTTGGAGATTTGTTTCAAGTATTAAAATGGGGATCACTTCTTAAGCGTGTTATGCATATATTTATGCCTCTTGCTAGCCGTGTCTTGTCTCATTTTGATAAGTGATTTCCCCCTTAAGTTTGATTTGTTTAAGAATTGCTTCGTCGTATTTTGTGCATTCATGAATTCAAGTGAACACAACTGAGCTTGGACTGCCCCTTCAATCTGATCCACTGTCCGGGGGTCCTTAAACATGTGGACTATCTACAGATTGGTCGTGTATTCTATTGCACATCGCGCGTGTCCTGTTTCGTGGCCGGAAATCCCTGTCTACCTTTGTGTGGCGTGGGAATCGTGTTTTGTGTGTCGTGCTTATTGTGCGTGCTTACTCTTTTCATTATATATGATAGAGAAAGGATGGGCTCTTTGTGGATTTACTATTCATGATATATTATAAGTACTCATGCTAGTTTATTTCATATATTCTTGAAATGTACCTTAGTCAAGTAATTATTTCAAGTTCAGTAAATTGTTTTAATATGTTTTCCTTAAAAAAAATTATTGTTCCATGCTCACGCCTAAATTGATTACCTGCCAAACCGTCGTGTTTGATACTTGTTTATTTTGGTGCCCAGGTGCAGGCGACGCTGCCTTTAAGGAGGAGCGTCTGGTGGAGGCTGTTGAGCCACCCTTAGTTCGTGAGTGGCAGCCCGACGACGTCAATTAGACGTCGGGTGGGGTCTTGAGTTTCGCTTCATTATATCTTGGATTCTTCTGTTTTATTTTGAGATTGTACTGGCCTTTGTTGGCCTCTTGGGATGTATCAAAACTTAACTTACTTTTGTGTTAACTTTATAACTTGAATCATGATGCGAATGCCATGTTATAATTCCTTCTTCTGATATGTTGGCCTTGCTGCCATTTTAGTCATGCACTTGAGAATTTTATTCATGTTTTGTCGAGATGTGATTTGCTACACGCTTCCGCAAACTTGAACGTGTGAGTTAGATTCCTCGTGTCTTGGAATCCTCACCGTGGGAACCTGTGGGAAATTTCAAATCAACTGACACATCGCGGGCCCGGGTCCGGTTCTCGGTCTGGGGTCGCGACAGGACTGGTATCAGAGCGGGACTTGTTTCAGGAACTTAAAAGAAACTAGAAAAACTTAGGAACGTGGCGAGGATTCATGAGTTCATTAGATTCTTTAGTGTAAGACCTAGGAGACCATCCAACCTTTTTTATTGTGTACTAACCCTTTGTTTTACAGCATCATGCCTCCAAGAAAAGCTCCAAACAATAATGCTTTGGGTAGTAATCAGAATGGCACAGATCCGGCTAATGCACCCACAGCTACTCAGTTCCAAGAACTCATGCGGACCATGTTAGAACAAGAAAGGCAAGAAAATGAGAATCAAGCAAGATTCCAAGAACAAATGGCTAAGAAGGATGAAGAAATGGCTTAAGTTTAGAGACAACTATTGGATGTTCTACTGTTAGACCCCGACCCAGACCAATTCGATTAGTGTGCGATTAGTATGTGTTTAGTCCTAAGTGGGTTTAGTGGTCGTTGGGTTAGAAGTAATTAGTTTAGTCTTGGACATAGCTTTGGGAATTTTGAGAACGTTTAGTATTAGCCAGACACACTCAGGAAGGCCTGGGTGCACGTGTAAGCTTGGGAAGATCGTATCAGTTTCCGTGTGATTGTGATTTTGATTTCATTTGAATGATTTTTCTATGTGTTACAACTTCCGTCTTAAGCACATTCATGTTTGAAGCCCAAAAACCCATGTTTTGGCCCAAAGAGGGTAAAATTGTCTTTTATGCACAAATCTGGACAAGATTTTCGAGATCTCAAAACCATGTCAAAAATATACTTTTTGGAAACTAAACATTTCGAGGATCATTTTATCCTTCTTTGTCGAAGTCATTCGAGGTCCACAAGATCATGTTTTTGTCATTTCAAGGTTCAAGTTCATTGGGACCTATTTGTTAAGGTTTTAAGCCTAACCCTCATCTTTTTCATTCACTTTACAAAAATCCTGCAACTTTCTTAACCTAGGGTTGAAAACCCCTCTTTCCTTTCCATCTTCCTCACCTTGCATGATCTAGCTAGAGATCTCCAAATAGAATTCCAAGACCATCATCTTCTTCCTGTCCTTGCAAACTTTCTATTGGTACAAATTTCTTGGAGTTTCTTGTGGGACAAGCTCTTCATTTTCTTCCTCCTCTCTTGTTTGACCTTCTCTAGGTAAGAGCTTCAGCCCATGCCTTTCATAAAGTCTTTTTAGTTCCTCAAAGATCTTGTTTTCCATGTTACAAACCCTTTTGGTAAAATGGGTTTCTTGTTTTCAAGATTGAGTGAGTTTTGTGTGGTTTTCATGGGTTTTGTAGTTCTTTGGATTGGCTTGAGTGAAGTGCTTGGAGAGCAGTGTTTAGCAATTGGGCAAGGCAAGTAATCTCTATAGGACCATTGTGCATGTGTATTTTAAGCTTCATTGTTGTTTTAGAAATTTTGCATATAAATATGTTATAAGCTTCATGATCATGTTTTCCTTAGATTGAATGTTTGAAATTGGGGAAAATGTGTGTTTTGTCCCTTGGAGAGCATGTAGGCTCAGGGAGTGCAAGTGGAATGAGAAACAAGAAGAAGGGAAGAAGGAAATGTGAAAATCTGAACTGAACTGCATTTCCCGTGCAGTTTCGGTCAGCCGTCGGTCGGCTGGCGGCTAACCGAAATCCTCATTTCGGTTAACCGCGAGCTGACCGAGCTCGGCGGTTCCCTTTCCAGAAGCTGACATTTCGACAGTGGGTTTCGGTCAGCTTGACGGTTAGCAAGCGGCTAGCCACCATACCCCATGTCGGCTAACTGCTGGCCAACCGCACGTTGTCGGCTCCTTTTCCCGAGAGCTATATTTCAGACTGGATTTCCCGCGGTCAGCCCTACGGTCAGCTTACGGCTAACCGCCAAGTCTCAGTTCGGCTAACCGTAAGCTAACCGTTGTCAGTTCGGTTTCTTTTCCAGAGGGCTGAGTTGGACCTGGATTTCCAGCGGTCAGCCTGTCGGTCATCTGGCGGCTAGCCACCAGACCCTAGTTTGGCTAGCCGACACCTGACCGCGAGGTGACCGAAATTGACAAATTACCTGTTTTGAAGAGTCTTTGCAAGAATGAAAACTAGAATATGTTAAGTGGCCTTTAGCATGATATTATGCACTTGAAACCCGAGATGTCCTTGAACTTTTGGGGCACCAATTCTGTTTTAATTCCAACATCTGGGCTTCGGCTGCACAACGATCAACCAAAGGTCCTTGCATGAGCTTGATAGGCTTTGTATTCGTACTTTGGTTTCGATATAATGAATATCATCGTGTACTTGTTTTGAAGTTTAAGTACAAGCTCGTTTTGAAGACGTGTTTCAAGAAAAAGGGGATCACTTCCTAAGCTGTTATGCATATTAATTATGCCCTTGCTAGTCGTGTTCATCGTGTTTTGATAAGTGATTTCCCTCTTTTTATCTCGACATGTTTTGATAGTGTTTCGCGTGTTTTGTGCATTCATGAATTAAGTAACACCACTGAGCTTGGACTGCCCTTTCAGTTTGATCCACTGTCTGGGGGTCCTTAAACATGTGGACTGTCTGCAGACTGGTCGTGTATTTATTACACATCGTGCGTGTCCGGTTCCGCGGTCGGAATTCCCGTCTTTGTGGGAAATCGTGTCGTGATTATATTATGTATATCGTGCTTGTCGTGCGTGCTTGCTCTTTTCATTATATAAATGATAGAGAAAGGATGGGATCTTTGTGGATTGTAACTATTCATGCTATTATAAGTACTCATGCTAGTCTGTTTTAGTATATCAGCTCAGTTAAATATTTCTGCAAATGTATCTCAGTCATTGTAGTATTACAAATCAAGGATCTGCTTCTATGTTTTCTAAAATGTTTATTGTTTCATGCTTGTACCTAAATTGATTACCTGCCAAACCGTTGTGTTTGACCCTTGTTTGTTGGTGCCCAGGTGCAGGAGACGTTACCTTTGAGGAGGAGCGTCAGGAGGAGGCTTGTGAGCCAACCCCTGTGAGAGAGTGGCAGCCCGACGATGTCATCTAGACGCCGGGTGGGTTCTTGAGTCTCGTCATCATTTTGTTGGGATTTCCTTTAATTATTTTGGAGAAGTGTATTGGCCTCTGTTGGCCTCTTATGGGTTGTAATTAAACTTAAATTACTTTTGAGTTAGTCTTATAACTTGAACTACGTTGGGAATGCCATGTTAGTTTCTTCCTTTGATACATATGTCATGTATTATTTTGTCATAGCACTCAAAGATTATCGGTGCTCATCTTGATGTGTTTTGCTACACGCTTCCGCATACTTGATCGTGTGAGTCAGATTCCGCGTGTCTTTGGGAATCCTGTGGGAAAGTATATCTCCAAAAATTCAATGTACACAATCGACACGTCGCGGGCCCGGGGATCCGTTCCGGGGTCGCGACATCTACAGAATAGGCCACAAGCTCCACCTATGCAACCTCAGGGAACGGATATTGTTATCAACAATAGGACCATGACCCTAATGTGTTATTTGAAAGGTTCAGGAAAAACGCACCCAAAGAATTCTTTGGTCACGAAGACCCGTTAGTGGCAGATGACTGGTTGGCAAACATTGAGAAGATCTTTGATGTCTTCACATGCACAGGAAAACAAAAGGTTAACCTCACAGCTTCGTTGTTCTATGGACTTGCAAATCAATGGTTGTCGTGACCCCAGACTGGGTTACCGAGGTTAATCCGGGGTCGGGACTAATGGTGGTGTGGTGTGATGAATGGTTAACATGTGGAGTGTGTCATCAAGGTGTACACACTTATTTAATTTCCCACAGGTGTCCGCGGCGAGGATATCACAGCCATAAATGAACATTTCTATTAAGTGCGGAAGCGTGTAGCAAATCAAATATTCAAACTATCTCTAGTCATAAAGACAATAACACAAGTATAATACTGTATCAGAATGAGCAATGATCATTAGCATGTTTCCCAAAAGTAAGTTAAAGTTTATACAACGGATCATTTAATTACATTCCCAAAAATAGAGGCCAACAAAGGCCAATATAAACAAAATAATAACCCAAAAGAATGGTTAAACAGTTTCCCAAAATGTTATGTCTTTCATGGCAATCGAATGTCTACACGACATCATCAGTACGCCACTCAACTAAGCGTTGAGGTTCATCGACAGCCTCCTTTGGCTCCTCCTCAAGGTAACCGGCAACGGGACCTGAGTACCAAAGAGTGGGTCAAACACGACGGTTTGGCAAATGGGTGAAAAGACATAACAATTCAATAACAAATACATTTACCTTTAAAAGCATTTAAACCTGTTCGATCAATAACTTCATAAAAGAATCAAATCATTTAATGTAAACATAAGTACAAAGTAAAACATGTATGGGTATCCAAGGAAATCGGGAAACAAGCAAGATGGCAACCACACGAAGCTAAGTCCTCTATCACTAAAGTGACAGAGCAATAACTAGGCATTGATCTCAGTCACTCGAGGTGAGGAGAAACAGTGGATCTTATAAATACATATACATCTAGTATACATGACCACGGTAGAGAGCCGGGCATCGAGAACCACAGTAGCAATCTGTGGCATCGGGACAAGACCACGGTAAAAACCGGGTAGCAGGATCCAAACTGCAGCTGGCGGCGGGACAAGAGGGGGATCTCCAAATCGGTGGATCAGACCAACAAGGTTATGCAAGCTTAGTGGTGCTGACTCAAAGGTTAAATAACAAATCGAAACATGTGCAAGTAAATCAAGTACAAGTAAACAAACGGGCAGGACGGGGGTGCTCAAAGGCACACTGTCATTTCATGTGGTGCAATGCACTTCAAGACAAGTAACTATTTCAAGTGTAATTTCGATGCTTTTGGGAAAACAAGGCACGTAGTATAAATCTCGGGATCAAAAGAGTACAATAAACAATCGAAGTTTCAGGTTCAGAATTGCTCAAAGTGAATAGGGATCCCGTATGTCTACTTAGATAAAGTCCTGGTTCTCCTTGAGTTTGGGGGCATCCCGGGGTCCTTATACACTTCAGATTTTTCAAGACTTCAAATGAAATCTCAGTGATGTGGTTCTTTTCACAAATGGATGTTCAAACATAGGAACGGTTCTTCTCATTGGAATAGGGCTCTCAGCAAACCTTTGCCAAACATTTAGACATTTCATTAGTGCTCCCAAAACCACCCCAGGTGAACAGTACCCATCGCTCGAGCGGGCTGGAGGTTCACTCGAGCGGTTAACTCTATGGAATGGTTGTCTGGGTGGGTTCGCTCGAGCGAAGTTGAGGTCGTTCGAGCGAACTCATCCAGAGTCAGGTTGGCTCGAGCGAAGTATTGGTTCGCTCGAACTAACCACTCTCTAGAACGAGTTCTGGGAGGTTCGCTCGAGCGACCAAGGGGTCCGCACGAGCGAACTGCCTATTGGAATGCTCCGAACCCTTTTCCGGACACTTTGCTCGAACGAAGTGTCGCGACCCCAGACCGGGTTACCGAGGTCCTAATCCAGGATCGGGACTAATAGTGGTGTGGAGTGATGAATGGTTAACATGTGGAGTGTGTCATCAAGGTGTGCACACTTATTTAATTTCCCACAGGTGTCCGCGGTGAGGATATCACAACGATATATGTGTAAGTCCTGGGATTTGAACCCTAGAGGGGGGGGGGGTGAATAGGGTGAGCTTCATTTATGACCAATTTTAATCAATTATAACTTCTTTAAAACAAACTCGTCACAAGTGATGATTATTAAACAAAATGCGGAAGCTTAATGAAAACAATCACCACAAAGCAAGCACCAACACACAAGGATTTATAGTGGTTCGGCCTCAATGCCTACATCCACTACCGGCTTGTGATCCAACACCCCACCGGATTTCCACTATTTATGCTTTTCAATAGGCTAAGCAATAACCTTTACAATATGCTTTTCGAGGCTAAGCAATAACCTTTACATTATGCTTTTCTTAGGCTAAGCAATAACCTCTTCAACCCCAAGGTTGGTTATCTCTCTAAGTAGTGTCTAACATACACTTGATGGAGATACAAATTTTGCTCATTACATTTGCCTCTAAAATAGGCGGATATGAAAATGAAAAACTAATACACACACACACACACTATGAATGCAAAGATGAAAGTACATGATGTGTGTGTGTGATGTCCTCAATCATTTTGAAAATGAAAGCTCATAAATGTATGCCTAAGGCTTTTGAAAGTTTTAGCTCATAAAAACATTTATGATTGAGGAAAGAATGCAAGTCACATGTTAAAAGTAACAACTTGTTAATGATGTCAAAGATTCACAAGTTGTATGAAATTAATTAGCTCTAAACATGTGATGCATAGGGATGTCAATCAAATCAACAATGTAGCTCATAAAACAAAAAAATAGATTTGATTGAAATAAGGGGACAAATCATATGTAATAATAAATACAACTTGAAAATGATATACCTATCAAAGAAAGGCAAGTTGTGAAACTTTAAAACAAAATACATATGATTTGTAAAGTTTGTTGAATCCAAAACATAAGATACATTTGAAAGAGATTTTCTTATGATGGAAAACAACAACCAAAGATTCAACCAAGTATATGAATCATGTTACATATAATTTCAAAGATTCTTTCATTAACATGATCTACTTAGATTTACCAAATAAAGTACTACTTGGATTGAATCAATGGTGATGCATCCAAAACAATAGATCAATTCAAAACATAAAACATGCTAAGGACTCAACACATCATAGGTTAACATGCTACTAAAGATTTACCAAAGATAAAAGAAAAACATGAAAACATATGATATGTAAAGATGTTGAATCCAAAACATAAGATAGTTTTGAAAGTGATTTTCTTATGTTGAAAAACAACAACCATAGATTCAACCAAGTATAGGAATCATGTTACATATAATTTCAAAGGTTCTTTCATTAACATGATCTACTTAGATTTACCAAATAAAGTACTACTTGGATTGAATCAATGGTGATGCATCCAAAACAATAAATCAACTCAAAACATAAAACATGTTAAGGACACAACACTTCATACATAGTTTATCATGCTACAAAAGATTTACCAAAAGTAAAACAAAGCATGAAAACATATGATTAAGGAAAGTAGAGCCTACTTGGTGATTTAACTTCATTAATCCAAGCTTTAGCTTTCCTAATGATCCCCTTCATCCCTTAGTTCATTTCCCTTTGATTTGCCTCAAAACTCCTCAAGGAGGACCTTAAAATTCCCAACTTTTGGCAAAGGAAAGAACTCATTTTTATAGAGAAAAATGCCCAACGGCTAGTCCGGGGTCGACCTGCCAACAGGGCCGGGTCGACCTGCTACACACAACGGTCAGAAAAATGACCATTGGAGCTTCAGGACCCAGTCGACCCGAGTCCCTGGGGGGGTCGACCCGCCACACAAAAAATTGTTCAAAATCAAGCTTGAAAACATGTTTTAAATCATTCTAAGGGGTTTAAAAACATGAAACATAAAAATCCTAAAATGATTCAAAAGTTCAAAACCAAAGGCTTGCTTGATTTCTAAAACTCTTTTAAAAAACAAATGCATCCAAGTTTTAAAAGCAAATCATGCATAAATTGATACTTTTACAAATCTTAAAAGCAATGCATGAATAAATCAAGATTTCAAGCTTATCTAAATCAATGCATATGTGTAAATCAAATGATGCTAGAATGAAAATGCATCCATCAAATTGCAATCTACAAAAAACCTAACAATATGAACATTTCTATTAAGTGCGGAAGCACGTAGCAAATCAAATATTCAAACTATCTCTAGTCATAAAGACAATAACACAAGTATAATACTGTATCAGAATGAGCAATGATCATTAACATGTTTCCCAAAAGTAAGTTAAAGTTTATACAAAGGATCATTTAATTACATTCCCAAAAATAGAGGCCAACAAAGGCCAATATAAACAAAATAATAACCCAAAAGAATGGTTAAATAGTTTCCCAAAATGTTATGTCTCTCATGGAAATCGAATGTCTACACGACATCATCAGCACGCCACTCAACTAAGCGCTGCGGTTCATCGACCGCCTCTCTGGTTCCTCCTCAAGGTAACCGGCAACAGGACCAGAGTACCAAAGAGTGGGTCAAACACGATGGTTTGGCAAATGGGTGAAAAGACATAACAATTCAATAACAAATACATTTACCTTTAAAAGCATTTAAACCTGTTCGATCAAAAACTTCATCAAAGAATCAAATCATTTAATGAAAACATAAGTACAATGTAAAACATGTAAGGGTATCCAAGGAAATCGGGAAACAAGCAAGATGACAATCACACGAAGCTAAGTCCTCTATTACTAAAGTGACAGAGCAATAACTAGGCACTGATCTCAGTCACTCGAGGTGAGGAGAAACAATGGATCTTAATAATACATATACATATACTATACATGACCACGGTGGGGAGCTGGGCATCGGGAACCACAGTTGTAATCTGCGGCATCGGGACAAGACCACGGTAAAAACCGGGTAGCGGGATTCAAACTGCAGCTGGCGGGACAAGAGGGGGATCTCCAAATGGTGGATCAAACCAACAAGGTTATCCAAGCTTTGTAATGCCGACTCATAGGTCAAATAACAAATCGAAACATGTGCAAGTAAATCAAGTACAAGTAAATGAACGGGCAGGACGGGGGTGCTCAAGGGCACACTGTCATTTCATGTGGTGAAATGCACTTCAAGACATTTAACTATTTCAAGTGTAATTTCAATGCTTTCGGGAAAACAAGACATGTAGTATAAATCTCGGGATCAGTAAAGTACTATAAATAATCGGAGTTTCGAGTTCAGGATTGTTCAAAGTGAATAAGGATCCCGTATGTCTAATTAGATAAAGTCCTGGTAATCCTTGGGTTTGGGGACATCCCGGAGTCCTTATACACTTCGGATTTTTCAAGACTTCAAATGAAATCTCGGTGATGTGGTTTTCCTCACGAATGGATGTTCAAACATAGAAACGGTTCTTCTCATTGCAATAGGGATCTCAACAGACCTTTCTCAAACATTTAGACATTTCATTAGTGCTCCCAAAACAGCCCCAGGTGAACAGTACACATCGCTCGAGCGGACTGGAGGTTCGCTCAAGCGGTTAGCTCTCTGGAATGGTTGTCTGGGTGGTTTCGCTAGAGCGAAGTTGAAGTCGCTCGAGCGAACTCATCCAGTAGGTGGTTGGCTCGAGCGAAGATACGGTTCACTCGAACTAACCACTCTCTGGAACGAGTTCTAGGAGGTTCGCTCGAGCGACCAAGGGGTCCGCTCGAGCAAGCTGCCTACTGGAATGCTCCGAACCCTTTTCTTGACACTTTGCTCGAGCGAAGTGTCATATTCGCTCGAGCGAACTGTCCAGAAACTGATTTCGGAAAAGTTCTTCTCCTCTCTTTCTTTTCCTTTTTCAATCCCTTTTAACTCCTTTGTATACACCAAGAGAGGGGTTCAAAACTTCATTCAAATCAACATCCATTCTAACCTCTTCCAACAAGATCACATCCAAACACAATGAATGGAGGGAAGGAAATCATTACACACAAGAGTACATTTGAAATAAAACAAAGAAAAATTAAATGCTATGAACCAATACATCTCTATGACCATAAATGCACTAACAAGGCTCTTCATGAGCATTCATTTCAAGTCAAAGTAATAAATAGGCATGTATGAAAAAAACAATGAAATCAACCACATTTCTATAAAACCAATGAAAGCTCATAAAAGTCAAATCCTCCACTTGCCTTAGGTCTCTAATCAAGCAAATCAAGCTCTAATCAAGCCTTCCAAGTCAAAGGTCCAAGCTACAAGCAAAAACCCCAAAATAAAACCCTAAAAGAGTCAAAACATAGCATGGGGAGGAAGAAACTTCAATAATAGAGATGGAGGTTCCCTTAGGCTAGGAGAACACAATATCAAAAGAAGGGAAGGATTACTCACATGGGAGTTCTTTAAAAAGCTAGGTTAGTACCAAAGGAGGCCTTGGAGTAGGTGGTTTTCTCCACAAATGCTATCAAGAGAAAGCCCTCAAAGAGATGAAGAAGATGATGGCCTCAAATCTCCTATTGGTGCAAGTTTGGGAGTGGATTGAGGATGGAGAAGTAAGAAGAAGAAGGGGGAAGGGAAACCCTAGCTTGAGAAGTTGTAGTTTGCTAGAAAAGGGAAAAAGGGAAGGGAGTCCTCCTTATATACAAAATGGGATTGGGTCCCACCACTAGAATTATTCAAGGGCTGAAATCATGTCTATCGGGATCTCGGATGAATTCGATGAAGAAGGGAAAAATGATCACCGAAATACCTAGTTTCCAAAATGTATATGTTTCGCGGGTTTCGGGGATATCAAGTTTTGGGTACAGGTTTAGTGTAAAAAGACCGTTTTGCGCTCAAGGCAAGGAAAGTTGGGTTTCGGGATTTCGAACTGGCACGGGATCAACATAAAAGTTGTAGGGATTAACAATACAAATAAAACGGGATTAAAACAATGAATGCAAGAATCTCTGATAAATCCCCAAGCACATGCAAAGTCATAAAAAGGAACCTCCAGAGGGCCTCACTAATCACAGAGCAATCAAAATTCCCCAAAGCTATATCAAAAATCTATTATATTCCCAACTTAACCAAAATTCGCTAATCACTCTTAGAACTAAAACACAACTTAATTAACACTAATCGAGATCTCTCGGGTCGGGGTCTTACACGAAGTGTCATGTTCGCTCGAGTAAACAGTCCAGAAACTGATACTGGGACAGTTCTTCTCCTCTCTTCCTTTTCCTTTTTCAATCCCTTTTAGCTCCTTTGTATACAACAAGAGAGGGGGTTCAAAACTTCATCCAAATCAACATAAATATTCCAACAACATCCATTCTAACCTCCTCCAACATGATCACAACCAAAAACAATGAATGGAGGGAAGGGAATCACTACACACAAGAGTACATTTGAGATAAAACAAGGGAAAAATTAATTGCTCTGAACCAATACATCTTTATGACCATTAATGCACTAACAAGGCTCTTCATGAGCATTCATTTCAAGTCAAAGTAATAAATAAGCATGTATGGAAAAACAATGAAATCAACCACATTTCTAGAAAACCATTGAAAACTCAAAGAAACCAATTCGTCCAGTTGCCTTAGGTCTCTAATCAAGCAAATCAAGCTCTAATCAAGCCTTCCAAGTCAAAGGTCCAAGCTACAAGCGAAAACCCCAAAATAAAACCCTAAAAGAGTCAAAACATAGCATGGGGAGGAAGAAACTTCAATAATAGAGATGGAGGTTCCCTTAGGCTAGGAGAACACAATATCAAAAGAAGGGAAGGATTACTCACATGGGAGTTCTTTAGAAAGCTAGGTTAGTACCAAAGGAGGCCTTGGAGTAGGTGGTTTTCTCCACAAATGCTATCAAGAGAAAGCCCTCAAAGAGATGAAGAAGATGATGGCCTCAAATCTCCTATTGGTGCAAGTTTGGGAGTGGATTGAGGATGGAGAAGTAAGAAGAAGAAGGGGGAAGGGAAACCCTAGCTTGAGAAGTTGTAGTTTGCTAGAAAAGGGAAAAGGGGAAGGGAGTCCTCCTTAGATACAAAATGGGATTGGGTCCCACCACTAGAATTATTCAAGGGCTGAAATCATGTCTATCGGGATCTCGGATGAATTCGATGAAGAAGGGAAAAATGATCACCGAAATACCTAGTTTCCAAAATGTATATGTTTCGCGGGTTTCGGGGATATCAAGTTTTGGGTACAGGTTTAGTGTAAAAAGACCGTTTTGCGCTCAAGGCAAGGAAAGTTGGGTTTCGGGATTTCGAACTGGCACGGGATCAACATAAAAGTTGTAGGGATTAACAATACAAATAAAACGGGATTAAAACAATGAATGCAAGAATCTCTGATAAATCCCCAAGCACATGCAAAGTCATAAAAAGGAACCTCCAGAGGGCCTCACTAATCACAGAGCAATCAAAATTCCCCAAAGCTATATCAAAAATCTATTATATTCCCAACTTAACCAAAATTCACTAATCACTCTTAGAACTAAAACACAACTTAATTAACACTAATCGAGATCTCTCGGGTCGGGGTCTTACACGAAGTGTCATGTTCGCTCGAGTAAACAGTCCAGAAACTGATACTGGGACAGTTCTTCTCCTCTCTTCCTTTTCCTTTTTCAATCCCTTTTAGCTCCTTTGTATACAACAAGAGAGGGGGTTCAAAACTTCATCCAAATCAACATAAATTTTCCAACAACATCCATTCTAACCTCCTCCAACATGATCACAACCAAAAACAATGAATGGAGGGAAGGGAATCACTACACACAAGAGTACATTTGAGATAAAACAAGGGAAAAATTAATTGCTCTGAACCAATACATCTTTATGATCATTAATGCACTAACAAGGCTCTTCATGAGCATTCATTTCAAGTCAAAGTAATAAATAAGCATGTATGGAAAAACAATGAAATCAACCACATTTCTAGAAAACCATTGAAAACTCAAAGAAACCAATTCGTCCAGTTGCCTTAGGTCTCTAATCAAGCAAATCAAGCTCTAATCAAGCCTTCCAAGTCAAAGGTCCAAGCTACAAGCGAAAACCCCAAAATAAAACCCTAAAAGAGTCAAAACATAGCATGGGGAGGAAGAAACTTCAATAATAGAGATGGAGGTTCCCTTAGGCTAGGAGAACACAATATCAAAAGAAGGGAAGGATTACTCACATGGGAGTTCTTTAGAAAGCTAGGTTAGTACCAAAGGAGGCCTTGGAGTAGGTGGTTTTCTCCACAAATGCTATCAAGAGAAAGCCCTCAAAGAGATGAAGAAGATGATGGCCTCAAATCTCCTATTGGTGCAAGTTTGGGAGTGGATTGAGGATGGAGAAGTAAGAAGAAGAAGGGGGAAGGGAAACCCTAGCTTGAGAAGTTGTAGTTTGCTAGAAAAGGGAAAAGGGGAAGGGAGTCCTCCTTAGATACAAAATGGGATTGGGTCCCACCACTAGAATTATTCAAGGGCTGAAATCATGTCTATCGGGATCTCGGATGAATTCGATGAAGAAGGGAAAAATGATCACCGAAATACCTAGTTTCCAAAATGTATATGTTTCGCGGGTTTCGGGGATATCAAGTTTTGGGTACAGGTTTAGTGTAAAAAGACCGTTTTGCGCTCAAGGCAAGGAAAGTTGGGTTTCGGGATTTCGAACTGGCACGGGATCAACATATAAGTTGTAGGGATTAACAATACAAATAAAACGGGATTAAAACAATGAATGCAAGAATCTCTGATAAATCCCCAAGCACATGCAAAGTCATAAAAAGGAACCTCCAGAGGGCCTCACTAATCACAGAGCAATCAAAATTCCCCAAAGCTATATCAAAAATCTATTATATTCCCAACTTAACCAAAATTCACTAATCACTCTTAGAACTAAAACACAACTTAATTAACACTAATCGAGATCTCTCGGGTCGGGGTCTTACACGAAGTGTCATGTTCGCTCGAGTAAACAGTCCAGAAACTGATACTGGGACAGTTCTTCTCCTCTCTTCCTTTTCCTTTTTCAATCCCTTTTAGCTCCTTTGTATACAACAAGAGAGGGGGTTCAAAACTTCATCCAAATCAACATAAATTTTCCAACAACATCCATTCTAACCTCCTCCAACATGATCACAACCAAAAACAATGAATGGAGGGAAGGGAATCACTACACACAAGAGTACATTTGAGATAAAACAAGGGAAAAATTAATTGCTCTGAACCAATACATCTTTATGACCATTAATGCACTAACAAGGCTCTTCATGAGCATTCATTTCAAGTCAAAGTAATAAATAAGCATGTATGGAAAAACAATGAAATCAACCACATTTCTAGAAAACCATTGAAAACTCAAAGAAACCAATTCGTCCAGTTGCCTTAGGTCTCTAATCAAGCAAATCAAGCTCTAATCAAGCCTTCCAAGTCAAAGGTCCAAGCTACAAGCGAAAACCCCAAAATAAAACCCTAAAAGAGTCAAAACATAGCATGGGGAGGAAGAAACTTCAATAATAGAGATGGAGGTTCCCTTAGGCTAGGAGAACACAATATCAAAAGAAGGGAAGGATTACTCACATGGGAGTTCTTTAGAAAGCTAGGTTAGTACCAAAGGAGGCCTTGGAGTAGGTGGTTTTCTCCACAAATGCTATCAAGAGAAAGCCCTCAAAGAGATGAAGAAGATGATGGCCTCAAATCTCCTATTGGTGCAAGTTTGGGAGTGGATTGAGGATGGAGAAGTAAGAAGAAGAAGGGGGAAGGGAAACCCTAGCTTGAGAAGTTGTAGTTTGCTAGAAAAGGGAAAAGGGGAAGGGAGTCCTCCTTAGATACAAAATGGGATTGGGTCCCACCACTAGAATTATTCAAGGGCTGAAATCATGTCTATCGGGATCTCGGATGAATTCGATGAAGAAGGGAAAAATGATCACCGAAATACCTAGTTTCCAAAATGTATATGTTTCGCGGGTTTCGGGGATATCAAGTTTTGGGTACAGGTTTAGTGTAAAAAGACCGTTTTGCGCTCAAGGCAAGGAAAGTTGGGTTTCGGGATTTCGAACTGGCACGGGATCAACAAATAAGTTGTAGGGATTAACAATACAAATAAAACGGGATTAAAACAATGAATGCAAGAATCTCTGATAAATCCCCAAGCACATGCAAAGTCATAAAAAGGAACCTCCAGAGGGCCTCACTAATCACAGAGCAATCAAAATTCCCCAAAGCTATATCAAAAATCTATTATATTCCCAACTTAACCAAAATTCACTAATCACTCTTAGAACTAAAACACAACTTAATTAACACTAATCGAGATCTCTCGGGTCGGGGTCTTACACGAAGTGTCATGTTCGCTCGAGTAAACAGTCCAGAAACTGATACTGGGACAGTTCTTCTCCTCTCTTCCTTTTCCTTTTTCAATCCCTTTTAGCTCCTTTGTATACAACAAGAGAGGGGGTTCAAAACTTCATCCAAATCAACATAAATTTTCCAACAACATCCATTCTAACCTCCTCCAACATGATCACAACCAAAAACAATGAATGGAGGGAAGGGAATCACTACACACAAGAGTACATTTGAGATAAAACAAGGGAAAAATTAATTGCTCTGAACCAATACATCTTTATGACCATTAATGCACTAACAAGGCTCTTCATGAGCATTCATTTCAAGTCAAAGTAATAAATAAGCATGTATGGAAAAACAATGAAATCAACCACATTTCTAGAAAACCATTGAAAACTCAAAGAAACCAATTCGTCCAGTTGCCTTAGGTCTCTAATCAAGCAAATCAAGCTCTAATCAAGCCTTCCAAGTCAAAGGTCCAAGCTACAAGCGAAAACCCCAAAATAAAACCCTAAAAGAGTCAAAACATAGCATGGGGAGGAAGAAACTTCAATAATAGAGATGGAGGTTCCCTTAGGCTAGGAGAACACAATATCAAAAGAAGGGAAGGATTACTCACATGGGAGTTCTTTAGAAAGCTAGGTTAGTACCAAAGGAGGCCTTGGAGTAGGTGGTTTTCTCCACAAATGCTATCAAGAGAAAGCCCTCAAAGAGATGAAGAAGATGATGGCCTCAAATCTCCTATTGGTGCAAGTTTGGGAGTGGATTGAGGATGGAGAAGTAAGAAGAAGAAGGGGGAAGGGAAACCCTAGCTTGAGAAGTTGTAGTTTGCTAGAAAAGGGAAAAGGGGAAGGGAGTCCTCCTTAGATACAAAATGGGATTGGGTCCCACCACTAGAATTATTCAAGGGCTGAAATCATGTCTATCGGGATCTCGGATGAATTCGATGAAGAAGGGAAAAATGATCACCGAAATACCTAGTTTCCAAAATGTATATGTTTCGCGGGTTTCGGGGATATCAAGTTTTGGGTACAGGTTTAGTGTAAAAAGACCGTTTTGCGCTCAAGGCAAGGAAAGTTGGGTTTCGGGATTTCGAACTGGCACGGGATCAACATAAAAGTTGTAGGGATTAACAATACAAATAAAACGGGATTAAAACAATGAATGCAAGAATCTCTGATAAATCCCCAAGCACATGCAAAGTCATAAAAAGGAACCTCCAGAGGGCCTCACTAATCACAGAGCAATCAAAATTCCCCAAAGCTATATCAAAAATCTATTATATTCCCAACTTAACCAAAATTCGCTAATCACTCTTAGAACTAAAACACAACTTAATTAACACTAATCGAGATCTCTCGGGTCGGGGTCTTACACGAAGTGTCATGTTCGCTCGAGTAAACAGTCCAGAAACTGATACTGGGACAGTTCTTCTCCTCTCTTCCTTTTCCTTTTTCAATCCCTTTTAGCTCCTTTGTATACAACAAGAGAGGGGGTTCAAAACTTCATCCAAATCAACATAAATTTTCCAACAACATCCATTCTAACCTCCTCCAACATGATCACAACCAAAAACAATGAATGGAGGGAAGGGAATCACTGCACACAAGAGTACATTTGAGATAAAACAAGGGAAAAATTAATTGCTCTGAACCAATACATCTTTATGACCATTAATGCACTAACAAGGCTCTTCATGAGCATTCATTTCAAGTCAAAGTAATAAATAAGCATGTATGGAAAAACAATGAAATCAACCACATTTCTAGAAAACCATTGAAAACTCAAAGAAACCAATTCGTCCACTTGCCTTAGGTCTCTAATCAAGCAAATCAAGCTCTAATCAAGCCTTCCAAGTCAAAGGTCCAAGCTACAAGCAAAAACCCCAAAATAAAACCCTAAAAGAGTCAAAACATAGCATGGGGAGGAAGAAACTTCAATAATAGAGATGGAGGTTCCCTTAGGCTAGGAGAACACAATATCAAAAGAAGGGAAGGATTACTCACATGGGAGTTCTTTAGAAAGCTAGGTTAGTACCAAAGGAGGCCTTGGAGTAGGTGGTTTTCTCCACAAATGCTATCAAGAGAAAGCCCTCAAAGAGATGAAGAAGATGATGGCCTCAAATCTCCTATTGGTGCAAGTTTGGGAGTGGATTGAGGATGGAGAAGTAAGAAGAAGAAGGGGGAAGGGAAACCCTAGCTTGAGAAGTTGTAGTTTGCTAGAAAAGGGAAAAGGGGAAGGGAGTCCTCCTTATATACAAAATGGGATTGGGTCCCACCACTAGAATTATTCAAGGGCTGAAATCATGTCTATCGGGATCTCGGATGAATTCGATGAAGAAGGGAAAAATGATCACCGAAATACCTAGTTTCCAAAATGTATATGTTTCGCGGGTTTCGGGGATATCAAGTTTTGGGTACAGGTTTAGTGTAAAAAGACCGTTTTGCGCTCAAGGCAAGGAAAGTTGGGTTTCGGGATTTCGAACTGGCACGGGATCAACATAAAAGTTGTAGGGATTAACAATACAAATAAAACGGGATTAAAACAATGAATGCAAGAATCTCTGATAAATCCCCAAGCACATGCAAAGTCATAAAAAGGAACCTCCAGAGGGCCTCACTAATCACAGAGCAATCAAAATTCCCCAAAGCTATATCAAAAATCTATTATATTCCCAACTTAACCAAAATTCACTAATCACTCTTAGAACTAAAACACAACTTAATTAACACTAATCGAGATCTCTCGGGTCGGGGTCTTACACGAAGTGTCATGTTCGCTCGAGTAAACAGTCCAGAAACTGATACTGGGACAGTTCTTCTCCTCTCTTCCTTTTCCTTTTTCAATCCCTTTTAGCTCCTTTGTATACAACAAGAGAGGGGGTTCAAAACTTCATCCAAATCAACATAAATTTTCCAACAACATCCATTCTAACCTCCTCCAACATGATCACAACCAAAAACAATGAATGGAGGGAAGGGAATCACTACACACAAGAGTACATTTGAGATAAAACAAGGGAAAAATTAATTGCTCTGAACCAATACATCTTTATGACCATTAATGCACTAACAAGGCTCTTCATGAGCATTCATTTCAAGTCAAAGTAATAAATAAGCATGTATGGAAAAACAATGAAATCAACCACATTTCTAGAAAACCATTGAAAACTCAAAGAAACCAATTCGTCCACTTGCCTTAGGTCTCTAATCAAGCAAATCAAGCTCTAATCAAGCCTTCCAAGTCAAAGGTCCAAGCTACAAGCAAAAACCCCAAAATAAAACCCTAAAAGAGTCAAAACATAGCATGGGGAGGAAGAAACTTCAATAATAGAGATGGAGGTTCCCTTAGGCTAGGAGAACACAATATCAAAAGAAGGGAAGGATTACTCACATGGGAGTTCTTTAAAAAGCTTGGTTAGTACCAAAGGAGGCCTTGGAGTAGGTGGTTTTCTCCACAAATGCTATCAAGAGAAAGCCCTCAAAGAGATGAAGAAGATGATGGCCTCAAATCTCCTATTGGTGCAAGTTTGGGAGTGGATTGAGGATGGAGAAGTAAGAAGAAGAAGGGGGAAGGGAAACCCTAGCTTGAGAAGTTGTAGTTTGCTAGAAAAGGGAAAAGGGGAAGGGAGTCCTCCTTATATACAAAATGGGATTGGGTCCCACCACTAGAATTATTCAAGGGCTGAAATCATGTCTATCGGGATCTCGGATGAATTCGATGAAGAAGGGAAAAATGATCACCGAAATACCTAGTTTCCAAAATGTATATGTTTCGCGGGTTTCGGGGATATCAAGTTTTGGGTACAGGTTTAGTGTAAAAAGACCGTTTTGCGCTCAAGGCAAGGAAAGTTGGGTTTCGGGATTTCGAACTGGCACGGGATCAACATAAAAGTTGTAGGGATTAACAATACAAATAAAACGGGATTAAAACAATGAATGCAAGAATCTCTGATAAATCCCCAAGCACATGCAAAGTCATAAAAAGGAACCTCCAGAGGGCCTCACTAATCACAGAGCAATCAAAATTCCCCAAAGCTATATCAAAAATCTATTATATTCCCAACTTAACCAAAATTCGCTAATCACTCTTAGAACTAAAACACAACTTAATTAACACTAATCGAGATCTCTCGGGTCGGGGTCTTACACGAAGTGTCATGTTCGCTCGAGTAAACAGTCCAGAAACTGATACTGGGACAGTTCTTCTCCTCTCTTCCTTTTCCTTTTTCAATCCCTTTTAGGTCCTTTGTATACAACCACTGAGGGGGTTCAAAACTTCATCCAAATCAACATAAATTTTCCAACAACATCCATTCTAACCTCCTCCAACATGATCACAACCAAAAACAATGAATGGAGGGAAGGGAATCACTACACACAAGAGTACATTTGAGATAAAACAAGGGAAAAATTAATTGCTCTGAACCAATACATCTTTATGACCATTAATGCACTAACAAGGCTCTTCATGAGCATTCATTTCAAGTCAAAGTAATAAATAAGCATGTATGGAAAAACAATGAAATCAACCACATTTCTAGAAAACCATTGAAAACTCAAAGAAACCAATTCGTCCACTTGCCTTAGGTCTCTAATCAAGCAAATCAAGCTCTAATCAAGCCTTCCAAGTCAAAGGTCCAAGCTACAAGCAAAAACCCCAAAATAAAACCCTAAAAGAGTCAAAACATAGCATGGGGAGGAAGAAACTTCAATAATAGAGATGGAGGTTCCCTTAGGCTAGGAGAACACAATATCAAAAGAAGGGAAGGATTACTCACATGGGAGTTCTTTACAAAGCTAGGTTAGTACCAAAGGAGGCCTTGGAGTAGGTGGTTTTCTCCACAAATGCTATCAAGAGAAAGCCCTCAAAGAGATGAAGAAGATGATGGCCTCAAATCTCCTATTGGTGCAAGTTTGGGAGTGGATTGAGGATGGAGAAGTAAGAAGAAGAAGGGGGAAGGGAAACCCTAGCTTGAGAAGTTGTAGTTTGCTAGAAAAGGGAAAAGGGGAAGGGAGTCCTCCTTATATACAAAATGGGATTGGGTCCCACCACTAGAATTATTCAAGGGCTGAAATCATGTCTATCGGGATCTCGGATGAATTCGATGAAGAAGGGAAAAATGATCACCGAAATACCTAGTTTCCAAAATGTATATGTTTCGCGGGTTTCGGGGATATCAAGTTTTGGGTACAGGTTTAGTGTAAAAAGACCGTTTTGCGCTCAAGGCAAGGAAAGTTGGGTTTCGGGATTTCGAACTGGCACGGGATCAACATAAAAGTTGTAGGGATTAACAATACAAATAAAACGGGATTAAAACAATGAATGCAAGAATCTCTGATAAATCCCCAAGCACATGCAAAGTCATAAAAAGGAACCTCCAGAGGGCCTCACTAATCACAGAGCAATCAAAATTCCCCAAAGCTATATCAAAAATCTATTATATTCCCAACTTAACCAAAATTCGCTAATCACTCTTAGAACTAAAACACAACTTAATTAACACTAATCGAGATCTCTCGGGTCGGGGTCTTACACGAAGTGTCATGTTCGCTCGAGTAAACAGTCCAGAAACTGATACTGGGACAGTTCTTCTCCTCTCTTCCTTTTCCTTTTTCAATCCCTTTTAGCTCCTTTGTATACAACAAGAGAGGGGGTTCAAAACTTCATCCAAATCAACATAAATATTCCAACAACATCCATTCTAACCTCCTCCAACATGATCACAACCAAAAACAATGAATGGAGGGAAGGGAATCACTACACACAAGAGTACATTTGAGATAAAACAAGGGAAAAATTAATTGCTCTGAACCAATACATCTTTATGACCATTAATGCACTAACAAGGCTCTTCATGAGCATTCATTTCAAGTCAAAGTAATAAATAAGCATGTATGGAAAAACAATGAAATCAACCACATTTCTAGAAAACCATTGAAAACTCAAAGAAACCAATTCGTCCAGTTGCCTTAGGTCTCTAATCAAGCAAATCAAGCTCTAATCAAGCCTTCCAAGTCAAAGGTCCAAGCTACAAGCGAAAACCCCAAAATAAAACCCTAAAAGAGTCAAAACATAGCATGGGGAGGAAGAAACTTCAATAATAGAGATGGAGGTTCCCTTAGGCTAGGAGAACACAATATCAAAAGAAGGGAAGGATTACTCACATGGGAGTTCTTTAGAAAGCTAGGTTAGTACCAAAGGAGGCCTTGGAGTAGGTGGTTTTCTCCACAAATGCTATCAAGAGAAAGCCCTCAAAGAGATGAAGAAGATGATGGCCTCAAATCTCCTATTGGTGCAAGTTTGGGAGTGGATTGAGGATGGAGAAGTAAGAAGAAGAAGGGGGAAGGGAAACCCTAGCTTGAGAAGTTGTAGTTTGCTAGAAAAGGGAAAAGGGGAAGGGAGTCCTCCTTAGATACAAAATGGGATTGGGTCCCACCACTAGAATTATTCAAGGGCTGAAATCATGTCTATCGGGATCTCGGATGAATTCGATGAAGAAGGGAAAAATGATCACCGAAATACCTAGTTTCCAAAATGTATATGTTTCGCGGGTTTCGGGGATATCAAGTTTTGGGTACAGGTTTAGTGTAAAAAGACCGTTTTGCGCTCAAGGCAAGGAAAGTTGGGTTTCGGGATTTCGAACTGGCACGGGATCAACATAAAAGTTGTAGGGATTAACAATACAAATAAAACGGGATTAAAACAATGAATGCAAGAATCTCTGATAAATCCCCAAGCACATGCAAAGTCATAAAAAGGAACCTCCAGAGGGCCTCACTAATCACAGAGCAATCAAAATTCCCCAAAGCTATATCAAAAATCTATTATATTCCCAACTTAACCAAAATTCACTAATCACTCTTAGAACTAAAACACAACTTAATTAACACTAATCGAGATCTCTCGGGTCGGGGTCTTACACGAAGTGTCATGTTCGCTCGAGTA
The DNA here is from genome assembly GCA_038049695.1 of Cinnamomum chago. NCBI lineage: Eukaryota > Viridiplantae > Streptophyta > Magnoliopsida > Laurales > Lauraceae > Cinnamomum > Cinnamomum chago. Next base: position 43,932,556 of record CP142455.1, on the reverse strand, counting down.
AACAGTCCAGAAACTGATACTGGGACAGTTCTTCTCCTCTCTTCCTTTTCCTTTTTCAATCCCTTTTAGCTCCTTTGTATACAACAAGAGAGGGGGTTCAAAACTTCATCCAAATCAACATAAATTTTCCAACAACATCCATTCTAACCTCCTCCAACATGATCACAACCAAAAACAATGAATGGAGGGAAGGGAATCACTACACACAAGAGTACATTTGAGATAAAACAAGGGAAAAATTAATTGCTCTGAACCAATACATCTTTATGACCATTAATGCACTAACAAGGCTCTTCATGAGCATTCATTTCAAGTCAAAGTAATAAATAAGCATGTATGGAAAAACAATGAAATCAACCACATTTCTAGAAAACCATTGAAAACTCAAAGAAACCAATTCGTCCACTTGCCTTAGGTCTCTAATCAAGCAAATCAAGCTCTAATCAAGCCTTCCAAGTCAAAGGTCCAAGCTACAAGCAAAAACCCCAAAATAAAACCCTAAAAGAGTCAAAACATAGCATGGGGAGGAAGAAACTTCAATAATAGAGATGGAGGTTCCCTTTGGCTAGGAGAACACAATATCAAAAGAAGGGAAGGATTACTCACATGGGAGTTCTTTAGAAAGCTAGGTTAGTACCAAAGGAGGCCTTGGAGTAGGTGGTTTTCTCCACAAATGCTATCAAGAGAAAGCCCTCAAAGAGATGAAGAAGATGATGGCCTCAAATCTCCTATTGGTGCAAGTTTGGGAGTGGATTGAGGATGGAGAAGTAAGAAGAAGAAGGGGGAAGGGAAACCCTAGCTTGAGAAGTTGTAGTTTGCTAGAAAAGGGAAAAGGGGAAGGGAGTCCTCCTTATATACAAAATGGGATTGGGTCCCACCACTAGAATTATTCAAGGGCTGAAATCATGTCTATCGGGATCTCGGATGAATTCGATGAAGAAGGGAAAAATGATCACCGAAATACCTAGTTTCCAAAATGTATATGTTTCGCGGGTTTCGGGGATATCAAGTTTTGGGTACAGGTTTAGTGTAAAAAGACCGTTTTGCGCTCAAGGCAAGGAAAGTTGGGTTTCGGGATTTCGAACTGGCACGGGATCAACATAAAAGTTGTAGGGATTAACAATACAAATAAAACGGGATTAAAACAATGAATGCAAGAATCTCTGATAAATCCCCAAGCACATGCAAAGTCATAAAAAGGAACCTCCAGAGGGCCTCACTAATCACAGAGCAATCAAAATTCCCCAAAGCTATATCAAAAATCTATTATATTCCCAACTTAACCAAAATTCACTAATCACTCTTAGAACTAAAACACAACTTAATTAACACTAATCGAGATCTCTCGGGTCGGGGTCTTACACGAAGTGTCATGTTCGCTCGAGTAAACAGTCCAGAAACTGATACTGGGACAGTTCTTCTCCTCTCTTCCTTTTCCTTTTTCAATCCCTTTTAGCTCCTTTGTATACAACAAGAGAGGGGGTTCAAAACTTCATCCAAATCAACATAAATTTTCCAACAACATCCATTCTAACCTCCTCCAACATGATCACAACCAAAAACAATGAATGGAGGGAAGGGAATCACTACACACAAGAGTACATTTGAGATAAAACAAGGGAAAAATTAATTGCTCTGAACCAATACATCTTTATGACCATTAATGCACTAACAAGGCTCTTCATGAGCATTCATTTCAAGTCAAAGTAATAAATAAGCATATATGGAAAAACAATGAAATCAACCACATTTCTAGAAAACCATTGAAAACTCAAAGAAACCAATTCGTCCACTTGCCTTAGGTCTCTAATCAAGCAAATCAAGCTCTAATCAAGCCTTCCAAGTCAAAGGTCCAAGCTACAAGCAAAAACCCCAAAATAAAACCCTAAAAGAGTCAAAACATAGCATGGGGAGGAAGAAACTTCAATAATAGAGATGGAGGTTCCCTTAGGCTAGGAGAACACAATATCAAAAGAAGGGAAGGATTACTCACATGGGAGTTCTTTAAAAAGCTAGGTTAGTACCAAAGGAGGCCTTGGAGTAGGTGGTTTTCTCCACAAATGCTATCAAGAGAAAGCCCTCAAAGAGATGAAGAAGATGATGGCCTCAAATCTCCTATTGGTGCAAGTTTGGGAGTGGATTGAGGATGGAGAAGTAAGAAGAAGAAGGGGGAAGGGAAACCCTAGCTTGAGAAGTTGTAGTTTGCTAGAAAAGGGAAAAAAGGGAAGGGAGTCCTCCTTATATACAAAATGGGATTGGGTCCCACCACTAGAATTATTCAAGGGCTGAAATCATGTCTATCGGGATCTCGGATGAATTCGATGAAGAAGGGAAAAATGATCACCGAAATACCTAGTTTCCAAAATGTATATGTTTCACGGGTTTCGGGGATATCAAGTTTTGGGTACAGGTTTAGTGTAAAAAGACCGTTTTGCGCTCAAGGCAAGGAAAGTTGGGTTTCGGGATTTCGAACTGGCACGGGATCAACATAAAAGTTGTACGGATTAACAATACAAATAAAACGGGATTAAAACAATGAATGCAAGAATCTCTGATAAATCCCCAAGCACATGCAAAGTCATAAAAAGGAACCTCCAGAGGGCCTCACTAATCACAAAGCAATCAAAATTCCCCAAAGCTATATCAAAAATCTATTATATTCCCAACTTAACCAAAATTCGATAATCACTCTTAGAACTAAAACACAACCTAATTAACACTAATCGAGATCTCTCGGGTCGGGGTCTTACACGAAGTGTCATGTTCGCTCGAGTAAACAGTCCAGAAACTGATACTGGGACAGTTCTTCTCCTCCCTTCCTTTTCCTTTTTCAATCCCTTTTAGCTCCTTTGTATACAACAAGAGAGGGGGTTCAAAACTTCATCCAAATCAACATAAATCTTCCAACAACATCCATTCTAACCTCCTCCAACATGATCACAACCAAAAACAATGAATGGAGGGAAGGGAATCACTACACACAAGAGTACATTTGAGATAAAACAAGGGAAAAATTAATTGCTCTGAACCAATACATCTTTATGACCATTAATGCACTAACAAGGCTCTTCATGAGCATTCATTTCAAGTCAAAGTAATAAATAAGCATGTATGGAAAAATAATGAAATCAACCACATTTCTAGAAAACCATTGAAAACTCAAAGAAACCAATTCGTCCACTTGCCTTAGGTCTCTAATCAAGCAAATCAAGCTCTAATCAAGCCTTCCAAGTCAAAGGTCCAAGCTACAAGCAAAAACCCCAAAATAAAACCCTAAAAGAGTCAAAACATAGCATGGGGAGGAAGAAACTTCAATAATAGAGATGGAGGTTCCCTTAGGCTAGGAGAACACAATATCAAAAGAAGGGAAGGATTACTCACATGGGAGTTCTTTAAAAAGCTAGGTTAGTACCAAAGGAGGCCTTGGAGTAGGTGGTTTTCTCCACAAATGCTATCAAGAGAAAGCCCTCAAAGAGATGAAGAAGATGATGGCCTCAAATCTCCTATTGGTGCAAGTTTGGGAGTGGATTGAGGATGGAGAAGTAAGAAGAAGAAGGGGGAAGGGAAACCCTAGCTTGAGAAGTTGTAGTTTGCTAGAAAAGGGAAAAAAGGGAAGGGAGTCCTCCTTATATACAAAATGGGATTGGGTCCCACCACTAGAATTATTCAAGGGCTGAAATCATGTCTATCGGGATCTCGGATGAATTCGATGAAGAAGGGAAAAATGATCACCGAAATACCTAGTTTCCAAAATGTATATGTTTCGCGGGTTTCGGGGATATCAAGTTTTGGGTACAGGTTTAGTGTAAAAAGACCGTTTTGCGCTCAAGGCAAGGAAAGTTGGGTTTCGGGATTTCGAACTGGCACGGGATCAACATAAAAGTTGTACGGATTAACAATACAAATAAAACGGGATTAAAACAATGAATGCAAGAATCTCTGATAAATCCCCAAGCACATGCAAAGTCATAAAAAGGAACCTCCAGAGGGCCTCACTAATCACAAAGCAATCAAAAATCCCCAAAGCTATATCAAAAATCTATTATATTCCCAACTTAACCAAAATTCGATAATCACTCTTAGAACTAAAACACAACCTAATTAGCACTAATCGAGATCTCTCGGGTCGGGGTCTTACACGAAGTGTCATGTTCGCTCGAGTAAACAGTCCAGAAACTGATACTGGGACAGTTCTTCTCCTCCCTTCCTTTTCCTTTTTCAATCCCTTTTAGCTCCTTTGTATACAACAAGAGAGGGGGTTCAAAACTTCATCCAAATCAACATAAATCTTCCAACAACATCCATTCTAACCTCCTCCAACATGATCACAACCAAAAACAATGAATGGAGGGAAGGGAATCACTACACACAAGAGTACATTTGAGATAAAACAAGGGAAAAATTAATTGCTCTGAACCAATACATCTTTATGACCATTAATGCACTAACAAGGCTCTTCATGAGCATTCATTTCAAGTCAAAGTAATAAATAAGCATGTATGGAAAAACAATGAAATCAACCACATTTCTAGAAAACCATTGAAAACTCAAAGAAACCAATTCGTCCACTTGCCTTAGGTCTCTAATCAAGCAAATCAAGCTCTAATCAAGCCTTCCAAGTCAAAGGTCCAAGCTACAAGCAAAAACCCCAAAATAAAACCCTAAAAGAGTCAAAACATAGCATGGGGAGGAAGAAACTTCAATAATAGAGATGGAGGTTCCCTTAGGCTAGGAGAACACAATATCAAAAGAAGGGAAGGATTACTCACATGGGAGTTCTTTAAAAAGCTAGGTTAGTACCAAAGGAGGCCTTGGAGTAGGTGGTTTTCTCCACAAATGCTATCAAGAGAAAGCCCTCAAAGAGATGAAGAAGATGATGGCCTCAAATCTCCTATTGGTGCAAGTTTGGGAGTGGATTGAGGATGGAGAAGTAAGAAGAAGAAGGGGGAAGGGAAACCCTAGCTTGAGAAGTTGTAGTTTGCTAGAAAAGGGAAAAAAGGGAAGGGAGTCCTCCTTATATACAAAATGGGATTGGGTCCCACCACTAGAATTATTCAAGGGCTGAAATCATGTCTATCGGGATCTCGGATGAATTCGATGAAGAAGGGAAAAATGATCACCGAAATACCTAGTTTCCAAAATGTATATGTTTCGCGGGTTTCGGGGATATCAAGTTCTGGGTACAGGTTTAGTGTAAAAAGACCGTTTTGCGCTCAAGGCAAGGAAAGTTGGGTTTCGGGATTTCGAACTGGCACGGGATCAACATAAAAGTTGTAGGGATTAACAATACAAATAAAACGGGATTAAAACAATGAATGCAAGAATCTCTGATAAATCCCCAAGCACATGCAAAGTCATAAAAAGGAACCTCCAGAGGGCCTCACTAATCACAAAGCAATCAAAATTCCCCAAAGCTATATCAAAAATCTATTATATTCCCAACTTAACCAAAATTCGATAATCACTCTTAGAACTAAAACACAACCTAATTAGCACTAATCGAGATCTCTCGGGTCGGGGTCTTACACGAAGTGTCATGTTCGCTCGAGTAAACAGTCCAGAAACTGATACTGGGACAGTTCTTCTCCTCCCTTCCTTTTCCTTTTTCAATCCCTTTTAGCTCCTTTGTATACAACAAGAGAGGGGGTTCAAAACTTCATCCAAATCAACATAAATCTTCCAACAACATCCATTCTAACCTCCTCCAACATGATCACAACCAAAAACAATGAATGGAGGGAAGGGAATCACTACACACAAGAGTACATTTGAGATAAAACAAGGGAAAAATTAATTGCTCTGAACCAATACATCTTTATGACCATTAATGCACTAACAAGGCTCTTCATGAGCATTCATTTCAAGTCAAAGTAATAAATAAGCATGTATGGAAAAACAATGAAATCAACCACATTTCTAGAAAACCATTGAAAACTCAAAGAAACCAATTCGTCCACTTGCCTTAGGTCTCTAATCAAGCAAATCAAGCTCTAATCAAGCCTTCCAAGTCAAAGGTCCAAGCTACAAGCAAAAACCCCAAAATAAAACCCTAAAAGAGTCAAAACATAGCATGGGGAGGAAGAAACTTCAATAATAGAGATGGAGGTTCCCTTAGGCTAGGAGAACACAATATCAAAAGAAGGGAAGGATTACTCACATGGGAGTTCTTTAAAAAGCTAGGTTAGTACCAAAGGAGGCCTTGGAGTAGGTGGTTTTCTCCACAAATGCTATCAAGAGAAAGCCCTCAAAGAGATGAAGAAGATGATGGCCTCAAATCTCCTATTGGTGCAAGTTTGGGAGTGGATTGAGGATGGAGAAGTAAGAAGAAGAAGGGGGAAGGGAAACCCTAGCTTGAGAAGTTGTAGTTTGCTAGAAAAGGGAAAAAAGGGAAGGGAGTCCTCCTTATATACAAAATGGGATTGGGTCCCACCACTAGAATTATTCAAGGGCTGAAATCATGTCTATCGGGATCTCGGATGAATTCGATGAAGAAGGGAAAAATGATCACCGAAATACCTAGTTTCCAAAATGTATATGTTTCGCGGGTTTCGGGGATATCAAGTTCTGGGTACAGGTTTAGTGTAAAAAGACCGTTTTGCGCTCAAGGCAAGGAAAGTTGGGTTTCGGGATTTCGAACTGGCACGGGATCAACATAAAAGTTGTAGGGATTAACAATACAAATAAAACGGGATTAAAACAATGAATGCAAGAATCTCTGATAAATCCCCAAGCACATGCAAAGTCATAAAAAGGAACCTCCAGAGGGCCTCACTAATCACAAAGCAATCAAAATTCCCCAAAGCTATATCAAAAATCTATTATATTCCCAACTTAACCAAAATTCGATAATCACTCTTAGAACTAAAACACAACCTAATTAACACTAATCGAGATCTCTCGGGTCGGGGTCTTACACGAAGTGTCATGTTCGCTCGAGTAAACAGTCCAGAAACTGATACTGGGACAGTTCTTCTCCTCCCTTCCTTTTCCTTTTTCAATCCCTTTTAGCTCCTTTGTATACAACAAGAGAGGGGGTTCAAAACTTCATCCAAATCAACATAAATCTTCCAACAACATCCATTCTAACCTCCTCCAACATGATCACAACCAAAAACAATGAATGGAGGGAAGGGAATCACTACACACAAGAGTACATTTGAGATAAAACAAGGGAAAAATTAATTGCTCTGAACCAATACATCTTTATGACCATTAATGCACTAACAAGGCTCTTCATGAGCATTCATTTCAAGTCAAAGTAATAAATAAGCATGTATGGAAAAACAATGAAATCAACCACATTTCTAGAAAACCATTGAAAACTCAAAGAAACCAATTCGTCCACTTGCCTTAGGTCTCTAATCAAGCAAATCAAGCTCTAATCAAGCCTTCCAAGTCAAAGGTCCAAGCTACAAGCAAAAACCCCAAAATAAAACCCTAAAAGAGTCAAAACATAGCATGGGGAGGAAGAAACTTCAATAATAGAGATGGAGGTTCCCTTAGGCTAGGAGAACACAATATCAAAAGAAGGGAAGGATTACTCACATGGGAGTTCTTTAAAAAGCTAGGTTAGTACCAAAGGAGGCCTTGGAGTAGGTGGTTTTCTCCACAAATGCTATCAAGAGAAAGCCCTCAAAGAGATGAAGAAGATGATGGCCTCAAATCTCCTATTGGTGCAAGTTTGGGAGTGGATTGAGGATGGAGAAGTAAGAAGAAGAAGGGGGAAGGGAAACCCTAGCTTGAGAAGTTGTAGTTTGCTAGAAAAGGGAAAAAAGGGAAGGGAGTCCTCCTTATATACAAAATGGGATTGGGTCCCACCACTAGAATTATTCAAGGGCTGAAATCATGTCTATCGGGATCTCGGATGAATTCGATGAAGAAGGGAAAAATGATCACCGAAATACCTAGTTTCCAAAATGTATATGTTTCGCGGGTTTCGGGGATATCAAGTTCTGGGTACAGGTTTAGTGTAAAAAGACCGTTTTGCGCTCAAGGCAAGGAAAGTTGGGTTTCGGGATTTCGAACTGGCACGGGATCAACATAAAAGTTGTAGGGATTAACAATACAAATAAAACGGGATTAAAACAATGAATGCAAGAATCTCTGATAAATCCCCAAGCACATGCAAAGTCATAAAAAGGAACCTCCAGAGGGCCTCACTAATCACAAAGCAATCAAAATTCCCCAAAGCTATATCAAAAATCTATTATATTCCCAACTTAACCAAAATTCGATAATCACTCTTAGAACTAAAACACAACCTAATTAACACTAATCGAGATCTCTCGGGTCGGGGTCTTACACGAAGTGTCATGTTCGCTCGAGTAAACAGTCCAGAAACTGATACTGGGACAGTTCTTCTCCTCCCTTCCTTTTCCTTTTTCAATCCCTTTTAGCTCCTTTGTATACAACAAGAGAGGGGGTTCAAAACTTCATCCAAATCAACATAAATCTTCCAACAACATCCATTCTAACCTCCTCCAACATGATCACAACCAAAAACAATGAATGGAGGGAAGGGAATCACTACACACAAGAGTACATTTGAGATAAAACAAGGGAAAAATTAATTGCTCTGAACCAATACATCTTTATGACCATTAATGCACTAACAAGGCTCTTCATGAGCATTCATTTCAAGTCAAAGTAATAAATAAGCATGTATGGAAAAACAATGAAATCAACCACATTTCTAGAAAACCATTGAAAACTCAAAGAAACCAATTCGTCCACTTGCCTTAGGTCTCTAATCAAGCAAATCAAGCTCTAATCAAGCCTTCCAAGTCAAAGGTCCAAGCTACAAGCAAAAACCCCAAAATAAAACCCTAAAAGAGTCAAAACATAGCATGGGGAGGAAGAAACTTCAATAATAGAGATGGAGGTTCCCTTAGGCTAGGAGAACACAATATCAAAAGAAGGGAAGGATTACTCACATGGGAGTTCTTTAAAAAGCTAGGTTAGTACCAAAGGAGGCCTTGGAGTAGGTGGTTTTCTCCACAAATGCTATCAAGAGAAAGCCCTCAAAGAGATGAAGAAGATGATGGCCTCAAATCTCCTATTGGTGCAAGTTTGGGAGTGGATTGAGGATGGAGAAGTAAGAAGAAGAAGGGGGAAGGGAAACCCTAGCTTGAGAAGTTGTAGTTTGCTAGAAAAGGGAAAAAAGGGAAGGGAGTCCTCCTTATATACAAAATGGGATTGGGTCCCACCACTAGAATTATTCAAGGGCTGAAATCATGTCTATCGGGATCTCGGATGAATTCGATGAAGAAGGGAAAAATGATCACCGAAATACCTAGTTTCCAAAATGTATATGTTTCGCGGGTTTCGGGGATATCAAGTTCTGGGTACAGGTTTAGTGTAAAAAGACCGTTTTGCGCTCAAGGCAAGGAAAGTTGGGTTTCGGGATTTCGAACTGGCACGGGATCAACATAAAAGTTGTAGGGATTAACAATACAAATAAAACGGGATTAAAACAATGAATGCAAGAATCTCTGATAAATCCCCAAGCACATGCAAAGTCATAAAAAGGAACCTCCAGAGGGCCTCACTAATCACAAAGCAATCAAAATTCCCCAAAGCTATATCAAAAATCTATTATATTCCCAACTTAACCAAAATTCGATAATCACTCTTAGAACTAAAACACAACCTAATTAACACTAATCGAGATCTCTCGGGTCGGGGTCTTACACGAAGTGTCATGTTCGCTCGAGTAAACAGTCCAGAAACTGATACTGGGACAGTTCTTCTCCTCCCTTCCTTTTCCTTTTTCAATCCCTTTTAGCTCCTTTGTATACAACAAGAGAGGGGGTTCAAAACTTCATCCAAATCAACATAAATCTTCCAACAACATCCATTCTAACCTCCTCCAACATGATCACAACCAAAAACAATGAATGGAGGGAAGGGAATCACTACACACAAGAGTACATTTGAGATAAAACAAGGGAAAAATTAATTGCTCTGAACCAATACATCTTTATGACCATTAATGCACTAACAAGGCTCTTCATGAGCATTCATTTCAAGTCAAAGTAATAAATAAGCATGTATGGAAAAACAATGAAATCAACCACATTTCTAGAAAACCATTGAAAACTCAAAGAAACCAATTCGTCCACTTGCCTTAGGTCTCTAATCAAGCAAATCAAGCTCTAATCAAGCCTTCCAAGTCAAAGGTCCAAGCTACAAGCAAAAACCCCAAAATAAAACCCTAAAAGAGTCAAAACATAGCATGGGGAGGAAGAAACTTCAATAATAGAGATGGAGGTTCCCTTAGGCTAGGAGAACACAATATCAAAAGAAGGGAAGGATTACTCACATGGGAGTTCTTTAAAAAGCTAGGTTAGTACCAAAGGAGGCCTTGGAGTAGGTGGTTTTCTCCACAAATGCTATCAAGAGAAAGCCCTCAAAGAGATGAAGAAGATGATGGCCTCAAATCTCCTATTGGTGCAAGTTTGGGAGTGGATTGAGGATGGAGAAGTAAGAAGAAGAAGGGGGAAGGGAAACCCTAGCTTGAGAAGTTGTAGTTTGCTAGAAAAGGGAAAAAAGGGAAGGGAGTCCTCCTTATATACAAAATGGGATTGGGTCCCACCACTAGAATTATTCAAGGGCTGAAATCATGTCTATCGGGATCTCGGATGAATTCGATGAAGAAGGGAAAAATGATCACCGAAATACCTAGTTTCCAAAATGTATATGTTTCGCGGGTTTCGGGGATATCAAGTTCTGGGTACAGGTTTAGTGTAAAAAGACCGTTTTGCGCTCAAGGCAAGGAAAGTTGGGTTTCGGGATTTCGAACTGGCACGGGATCAACATAAAAGTTGTACGGATTAACAATACAAATAAAACGGGATTAAAACAATGAATGCAAGAATCTCTGATAAATCCCCAAGCACATGCAAAGTCATAAAAAGGAACCTCCAGAGGGCCTCACTAATCACAAAGCAATCAAAATTCCCCAAAGCTATATCAAAAATCTATTATATTCCCAACTTAACCAAAATTCGATAATCACTCTTAGAACTAAAACACAACCTAATTAACACTAATCGAGATCTCTCGGGTCGGGGTCTTACACGAAGTGTCATGTTCGCTCGAGTAAACAGTCCAGAAACTGATACTGGGACTGTTCTTCTCCTCTCTTCCTTTTCCTTTTTCAATCCCTTTTAGCTCCTTTGTATACAACAAGAGAGGGGGTTCAAAACTTCATCCAAATCAACATAAATCTTCCAACAACATCCATTCTAACCTCCTCCAACATGATCACAACCAAAAACAATGAATGGAGGGAAGGGAATCACTACACACAAGAGTACATTTGAGATAAAACAAGGGAAAAATTAATTGCTCTGAACCAATACATCTTTATGACCATTAATGCACTAACAAGGCTCTTCATGAGCATTCATTTCAAGTCAAAGTAATAAATAAGCATGTATGGAAAAACAATGAAATCAACCACATTTCTAGAAAACCATTGAAAACTCAAAGAAACCAATTCGTCCACTTGCCTTAGGTCTCTAATCAAGCAAATCAAGCTCTAATCAAGCCTTCCAAGTCAAAGGTCCAAGCTACAAGCAAAAACCCCAAAATAAAACCCTAAAAGAGTCAAAACATAGCATGGGGAGGAAGAAACTTCAATAATAGAGATGGAGGTTCCCTTAGGCTAGGAGAACACAATATCAAAAGAAGGGAAGGATTACTCACATGGGAGTTCTTTAAAAAGCTAGGTTAGTACCAAAGGAGGCCTTGGAGTAGGTGGTTTTCTCCACAAATGCTATCAAGAGAAAGCCCTCAAAGAGATGAAGAAGATGATGGCCTCAAATCTCCTATTGGTGCAAGTTTGGGAGTGGATTGAGGATGGAGAAGTAAGAAGAAGAAGGGGGAAGGGAAACCCTAGCTTGAGAAGTTGTAGTTTGCTAGAAAAGGGAAAAAAGGGAAGGGAGTCCTCCTTATATACAAAATGGGATTGGGTCCCACCACTAGAATTATTCAAGGGCTGAAATCATGTCTATCGGGATCTCGGATGAATTCGATGAAGAAGGGAAAAATGATCACCGAAATACCTAGTTTCCAAAATGTATATGTTTCGCGGGTTTCGGGGATATCAAGTTCTGGGTACAGGTTTAGTGTAAAAAGACCGTTTTGCGCTCAAGGCAAGGAAAGTTGGGTTTCGGGATTTCGAACTGGCACGGGATCAACATAAAAGTTGTAGGGATTAACAATACAAATAAAACGGGATTAAAACAATGAATGCAAGAATCTCTGATAAATCCCCAAGCACATGCAAAGTCATAAAAAGGAACCTCCAGAGGGCCTCACTAATCACAAAGCAATCAAAATTCCCCAAAGCTATATCAAAAATCTATTATATTCCCAACTTAACCAAAATTCGATAATCACTCTTAGAACTAAAACACAACCTAATTAACACTAATCGAGATCTCTCGGGTCGGGGTCTTACACGAAGTGTCATGTTCGCTCGAGTAAACAGTCCAGAAACTGATACTGGGACAGTTCTTCTCCTCTCTTCCTTTTCCTTTTTCAATCCCTTTTAGCTCCTTTGTATACAACAAGAGAGGGGGTTCAAAACTTCATCCAAATCAACATAAATCTTCCAACAACATCCATTCTAACCTCCTCCAACATGATCACAACCAAAAACAATGAATGGAGGGAAGGGAATCACTACACACAAGAGTACATTTGAGATAAAACAAGGGAAAAATTAATTGCTCTGAACCAATACATCTTTATGACCATTAATGCACTAACAAGGCTCTTCATGAGCATTCATTTCAAGTCAAAGTAATAAATAAGCATGTATGGAAAAACAATGAAATCAACCACATTTCTAGAAAACCATTGAAAACTCAAAGAAACCAATTCGTCCACTTGCCTTAGGTCTCTAATCAAGCAAATCAAGCTCTAATCAAGCCTTCCAAGTCAAAGGTCCAAGCTACAAGCAAAAACCCCAAAATAAAACCCTAAAAGAGTCAAAACATAGCATGGGGAGGAAGAAACTTCAATAATAGAGATGGAGGTTCCCTTAGGCTAGGAGAACACAATATCAAAAAAAGGGAAGGATTACTCACATGGGAGTTCTTTAAAAAGCTAGGTTAGTACCAAAGGAGGCCTTGGAGTAGGTGGTTTTCTCCACAAATGCTATCAAGAGAAAGCCCTCAAAGAGATGAAGAAGATGATGGCCTCAAATCTCCTATTGGTGCAAGTTTGGGAGTGGATTGAGGATGGAGAAGTAAGAAGAAGAAGGGGGAAGGGAAACCCTAGCTTGAGAAGTTGTAGTTTGCTAGAAAAGGGAAAAAAGGGAAGGGAGTCCTCCTTATATACAAAATGGGATTGGGTCCCACCACTAGAATTATTCAAGGGCTGAAATCATGTCTATCGGGATCTCGGATGAATTCGATGAAGAAGGGAAAAATGATCACCGAAATACCTAGTTTCCAAAATGTATATGTTTCGCGGGTTTCGGGGATATCAAGTTCTGGGTACAGGTTTAGTGTAAAAAGACCGTTTTGCGCTCAAGGCAAGGAAAGTTGGGTTTCGGGATTTCGAACTGGCACGGGATCAACATAAAAGTTGTAGGGATTAACAATACAAATAAAACGGGATTAAAACAATGAATGCAAGAATCTCTGATAAATCCCCAAGCACATGCAAAGTCATAAAAAGGAACCTCCAGAGGGCCTCACTAATCACAAAGCAATCAAAATTCCCCAAAGCTATATCAAAAATCTATTATATTCCCAACTTAACCAAAATTCGATAATCACTCTTAGAACTAAAACACAACCTAATTAACACTAATCGAGATCTCTCGGGTCGGGGTCTTACACGAAGTGTCATGTTCGCTCGAGTAAACAGTCCAGAAACTGATACTGGGACAGTTCTTCTCCTCTCTTCCTTTTCCTTTTTCAATCCCTTTTAGCTCCTTTGTATACAACAAGAGAGGGGGTTCAAAACTTCATCCAAATCAACATAAATTTTCCAACAACATCCATTCTAACCTCCTCCAACATGATCACAACCAAAAACAATGAATGGAGGGAAGGGAATCACTACACACAAGAGTACATTTGAGATAAAACAAGGGAAAAATTAATTGCTCTGAACCAATACATCTTTATGACCATTAATGCACTAACAAGGCTCTTCATGAGCATTCATTTCAAGTCAAAGTAATAAATAAGCATGTATGGAAAAACAATGAAATCAACCACATTTCTAGAAAACCATTGAAAACTCAAAGAAACCAATTCGTCCACTTGCCTTAGGTCTCTAATCAAGCAAATCAAGCTCTAATCAAGCCTTCCAAGTCAAAGGTCCAAGCTACAAGCAAAAACACCAAAATAAAACCCTAAAAGAGTCAAAACATAGCATGGGGAGGAAGAAACTTCAATAATAGAGATGGAGGTTCCCTTAGGCTAGGAGAACACAATATCAAAAGAAGGGAAGGATTACTCACATGGGAGTTCTTTAAAAAGCTAGGTTAGTACCAAAGGAGGCCTTGGAGTAGGTGGGTTTCTCCACAAATGCTATCAAGAGAAAGCCCTCAAAGAGATGAAGAAGATGATGGCCTCAAATCTCCTATTGGTGCAAGTTTGGGAGTGGATTGAGGATGGAGAAGTAAGAAGAAGAAGGGGGGAGGGAAACCCTAGCTTGAGAAGTTGTAGTTTGCTAGAAAAGGGAAAAAGGGAAGGGAGTCCTCCTTATATACAAAATGGGATTGGGTCCCACCACTAGAATTATTCAAGGGCTGAAATCATGTCTATCGGGATCTCGGATGAATTCGATGAAGAAGGGAAAAATGATCACCGAAATACCTAGTTTCCAAAATGTATATGTTTCGCGGGTTTCGGAGATATCAAGTTCTGGGTACAGGTTTAGTGTAAAAAGACCGTTTTGCGTTCAAGGCAAGGAAAGTTGGGTTTCGGGATTTCGAACTGGCACGGGATCAACATAAAAGTTGTAGGGATTAACAATACAAATAAAACGGGA
This sequence comes from Cinnamomum chago, assembly GCA_038049695.1. Lineage (NCBI taxonomy): Eukaryota > Viridiplantae > Streptophyta > Magnoliopsida > Laurales > Lauraceae > Cinnamomum > Cinnamomum chago. The sequence goes on along the minus strand of CP142455.1, from coordinate 43,917,538 downwards.
TTAAAACAATGAATGCAAGAATCTCTGATAAATCCCCAAGCACATGCAAAGTCATAAAAAGGAACCTCCAGAGGGCCTCACTAATCACAAAGCAATCAAAATTCCCCAAAGCTATATCAAAAATCTATTATATTCCCAACTTAACCAAAATTCGATAATCACTCTTAGAACTAAAACACAACCTAATTAACACTAATCGAGATCTCTCGGGTCGGGGTCTTACACGAAGTGTCATGTTCGCTCGAGTAAACAGTCCAGAAACTGATACTGGGACAGTTCTTCTCCTCTCTTCCTTTTCCTTTTTCAATCCCTTTTAGCTCCTTTGTATACAACAAGAGAGGGGGTTCAAAACTTCATCCAAATCAACATAAATTTTCCAACAACATCCATTCTAACCTCCTCCAACATGATCACAACCAAAAACAATGAATGGAGGGAAGGGAATCACTACACACAAGAGTACATTTGAGATAAAACAAGGGAAAAATTAATTGCTCTGAACCAATACATCTTTATGACCATTAATGCACTAACAAGGCTCTTCATGAGCATTCATTTCAAGTCAAAGTAATAAATAAGCATGTATGGAAAAACAATGAAATCAACCACATTTCTAGAAAACCATTGAAAACTCAAAGAAACCAATTCGTCCACTTGCCTTAGGTCTCTAATCAAGCAAATCAAGCTCTAATCAAGCCTTCCAAGTCAAAGGTCCAAGCTACAAGCAAAAACACCAAAATAAAACCCTAAAAGAGTCAAAACATAGCATGGGGAGGAAGAAACTTCAATAATAGAGATGGAGGTTCCCTTAGGCTAGGAGAACACAATATCAAAAGAAGGGAAGGATTACTCACATGGGAGTTCTTTAAAAAGCTAGGTTAGTACCAAAGGAGGCCTTGGAGTAGGTGGGTTTCTCCACAAATGCTATCAAGAGAAAGCCCTCAAAGAGATGAAGAAGATGATGGCCTCAAATCTCCTATTGGTGCAAGTTTGGGAGTGGATTGAGGATGGAGAAGTAAGAAGAAGAAGGGGGAAGGGAAACCCTAGCTTGAGAAGTTGTAGTTTGCTAGAAAAGGGAAAAAAGGGAAGGGAGTCCTCCTTATATACAAAATGGGATTGGGTCCCACCACTAGAATTATTCAAGGGCTGAAATCATGTCTATCGGGATCTCGGATGAATTCGATGAAGAAGGGAAAAATGATCACCGAAATACCTAGTTTCCAAAATGTATATGTTTCGCGGGTTTCGGGGATATCAAGTTCTGGGTACAGGTTTAGTGTAAAAAGACCGTTTTGCGCTCAAGGCAAGGAAAGTTGGGTTTCGGGATTTCGAACTGGCACGGGATCAACATAAAAGTTGTAGGGATTAACAATACAAATAAAACGGGATTAAAACAATGAATGCAAGAATCTCTGATAAATCCCCAAGCACATGCAAAGTCATAAAAAGGAACCTCCAGAGGGCCTCACTAATCACAAAGCAATCAAAATTCCCCAAAGCTATATCAAAAATCTATTATATTCCCAACTTAACCAAAATTCGATAATCACTCTTAGAACTAAAACACAACTTAATTAACACTAATCGAGATCTCTCGGGTCGGGGTCTTACACGAAGTGTCATGTTCGCTCGAGTAAACAGTCCAGAAACTGATACTGGGACAGTTCTTCTCCTCTCTTCCTTTTCCTTTTTCAATCCCTTTTAGCTCCTTTGTATACAACAAGAGAGGGGGTTCAAAACTTCATCCAAATCAACATAAATTTTCCAACAACATCCATTCTAACCTCCTCCAACATGATCACAACCAAAAACAATGAATGGAGGGAAGGGAATCACTACACACAAGAGTACATTTGAGATAAAACAAGGGAAAAATTAATTGCTCTGAACCAATACATCTTTATGACCATTAATGCACTAACAAGGCTCTTCATGAGCATTCATTTCAAGTCAAAGTAATAAATAAGCATGTATGGAAAAACAATGAAATCAACCACATTTCTAGAAAACCATTGAAAACTCAAAGAAACCAATTCGTCCACTTGCCTTAGGTCTCTAATCAAGCAAATCAAGCTCTAATCAAGCCTTCCAAGTCAAAGGTCCAAGCTACAAGCAAAAACCCCAAAATAAAACCCTAAAAGAGTCAAAACATAGCATGGGGAGGAAGAAACTTCAATAATAGAGATGGAGGTTCCCTTAGGCTAGGAGAACACAATATCAAAAGAAGGGAAGGATTACTCACATGGGAGTTCTTTAAAAAGCTAGGTTAGTACCAAAGGAGGCCTTGGAGTAGGTGGGTTTCTCCACAAATGCTATCAAGAGAAAGCCCTCAAAGAGATGAAGAAGATGATGGCCTCAAATCTCCTATTGGTGCAAGTTTGGGAGTGGATTGAGGATGGAGAAGTAAGAAGAAGAAGGGGGGAGGGAAACCCTAGCTTGAGAAGTTGTAGTTTGCTAGAAAAGGGAAAAAGGGAAGGGAGTCCTCCTTATATACAAAATGGGATTGGGTCCCACCACTAGAATTATTCAAGGGCTGAAATCATGTCTATCGGGATCTCGGATGAATTCGATGAAGAAGGGAAAAATGATCACCGAAATACCTAGTTTCCAAAATGTATATGTTTCGCGGGTTTCGGGGATATCAAGTTCTGGGTACAGGTTTAGTGTAAAAAGACCGTTTTGCGTTCAAGGCAAGGAAAGTTGGGTTTCGGGATTTCGAACTGGCACGGGATCAACATAAAAGTTGTAGGGATTAACAATACAAATAAAACGGGATTAAAACAATGAATGCAAGAATCTCTGATAAATCCCCAAGCACATGCAAAGTCATAAAAAGGAACCTCCAGAGGGCCTCACTAATCACAAAGCAATCAAAATTCCCCAAAGCTATATCAAAAATCTATTATATTCCCAACTTAACCAAAATTCGATAATCACTCTTAGAACTAAAACACAACCTAATTAACACTAATCGAGATCTCTCGGGTCGGGGTCTTACACGAAGTGTCATGTTCGCTCGAGTAAACAGTCCAGAAACTGATACTAGGACAGTTCTTCTCCTCTCTTCCTTTTCCTTTTTCAATCCCTTTTAGCTCCTTTGTATACAACAAGAGAGGGGGTTCAAAACTTCATCCAAATCAACATAAATCTTCCAACAACATCCATTCTAACCTCCTCCAACATGATCACAACCAAAAACAATGAATGGAGGGAAGGGAATCACTACACACAAGAGTACATTTGAGATAAAACAAGGGAAAAATTAATTGCTCTGAACCAATACATCTTTATGACCATTAATGCACTAACAAGGCTCTTCATGAGCATTCATTTCAAGTCAAAGTAATAAATAAGCATGTATGGAAAAACAATGAAATCAACCACATTTCTAGAAAACCATTGAAAACTCAAAGAAACCAATTCGTCCACTTGCCTTAGGTCTCTAATCAAGCAAATCAAGCTCTAATCAAGCCTTCCAAGTCAAAGGTCCAAGCTACAAGCAAAAACACCAAAATAAAACCCTAAAAGAGTCAAAACATAGCATGGGGAGGAAGAAACTTCAATAATAGAGATGGAGGTTCCCTTAGGCTAGGAGAACACAATATCAAAAGAAGGGAAGGATTACTCACATGGGAGTTCTTTAAAAAGCTAGGTTAGTACCAAAGGAGGCCTTGGAGTAGGTGGGTTTCTCCACAAATGCTATCAAGAGAAAGCCCTCAAAGAGATGAAGAAGATGATGGCCTCAAATCTCCTATTGGTGCAAGTTTGGGAGTGGATTGAGGATGGAGAAGTAAGAAGAAGAAGGGGGGAGGGAAACCCTAGCTTGAGAAGTTGTAGTTTGCTAGAAAAGGGAAAAAGGGAAGGGAGTCCTCCTTATATACAAAATGGGATTGGGTCCCACCACTAGAATTATTCAAGGGCTGAAATCATGTCTATCGGGATCTCGGATGAATTCGATGAAGAAGGGAAAAATGATCACCGAAATACCTAGTTTCCAAAATGTATATGTTTCGCGGGTTTCGGAGATATCAAGTTCTGGGTACAGGTTTAGTGTAAAAAGACCGTTTTGCGCTCAAGGCAAGGAAAGTTGGGTTTCGGGATTTCGAACTGGCACGGGATCAACATAAAAGTTGTAGGGATTAACAATACAAATAAAACGGGATTAAAACAATGAATGCAAGAATCTCTGATAAATCCCCAAGCACATGCAAAGTCATAAAAAGGAACCTCCAGAGGGCCTCACTAATCACAAAGCAATCAAAATTCCCCAAAGCTATATCAAAAATCTATTATATTCCCAACTTAACCAAAATTCGATAATCACTCTTAGAACTAAAACACAACCTAATTAACACTAATCGAGATCTCTCGGGTCGGGGTCTTACACGAAGTGTCATGTTCGCTCGAGTAAACAGTCCAGAAACTGATACTGGGACAGTTCTTCTCCTCTCTTCCTTTTCCTTTTTCAATCCCTTTTAGCTCCTTTGTATACAACAAGAGAGGGGGTTCAAAACTTCATCCAAATCAACATAAATCTTCCAACAACATCCATTCTAACCTCCTCCAACATGATCACAACCAAAAACAATGAATGGAGGGAAGGGAATCACTACACACAAGAGTACATTTGAGATAAAACAAGGGAAAAATTAATTGCTCTGAACCAATACATCTTTATGACCATTAATGCACTAACAAGGCTCTTCATGAGCATTCATTTCAAGTCAAAGTAATAAATAAGCATGTATGGAAAAACAATGAAATCAACCACATTTCTAGAAAACCATTGAAAACTCAAAGAAACCAATTCGTCCACTTGCCTTAGGTCTCTAATCAAGCAAATCAAGCTCTAATCAAGCCTTCCAAGTCAAAGGTCCAAGCTACAAGCAAAAACCCCAAAATAAAACCCTAAAAGAGTCAAAACATAGCATGGGGAGGAAGAAACTTCAATAATAGAGATGGAGGTTCCCTTAGGCTAGGAGAACACAATATCAAAAGAAGGGAAGGATTACTCACATGGGAGTTCTTTAAAAAGCTAGGTTAGTACCAAAGGAGGCCTTGGAGTAGGTGGTTTTCTCCACAAATGCTATCAAGAGAAAGCCCTCAAAGAGATGAAGAAGATGATGGCCTCAAATCTCCTATTGGTGCAAGTTTGGGAGTGGATTGAGGATGGAGAAGTAAGAAGAAGAAGGGGGAAGGGAAACCCTAGCTTGAGAAGTTGTAGTTTGCTAGAAAAGGGAAAAAAGGGAAGGGAGTCCTCCTTATATACAAAATGGGATTGGGTCCCACCACTAGAATTATTCAAGGGCTGAAATCATGTCTATCGGGATCTCGGATGAATTCGATGAAGAAGGGAAAAATGATCACCGAAATACCTAGTTTCCAAAATGTATATGTTTCGCGGGTTTCGGGGATATCAAGTTCTGGGTACAGGTTTAGTGTAAAAAGACCGTTTTGCGCTCAAGGCAAGGAAAGTTGGGTTTCGGGATTTCGAACTGGCACGGGATCAACATAAAAGTTGTAGGGATTAACAATACAAATAAAACGGGATTAAAACAATGAATGCAAGAATCTCTGATAAATCCCCAAGCACATGCAAAGTCATAAAAAGGAACCTCCAGAGGGCCTCACTAATCACAAAGCAATCAAAATTCCCCAAAGCTATATCAAAAATCTATTATATTCCCAACTTAACCAAAATTCGATAATCACTCTTAGAACTAAAACACAACCTAATTAACACTAATCGAGATCTCTCGGGTCTGGGTCTTACACGAAGTGTCATGTTCGCTCGAGTAAACAGTCCAGAAACTGATACTGGGACAGTTCTTCTCCTCCCTTCCTTTTCCTTTTTCAATCCCTTTTAGCTCCTTTGTATACAACAAGAGAGGGGGTTCAAAACTTCATCCAAATCAACATAAATCTTCCAACAACATCCATTCTAACCTCCTCCAACATGATCACAACCAAAAACAATGAATGGAGGGAAGGGAATCACTACACACAAGAGTACATTTGAGATAAAACAAGGGAAAAATTAATTGCTCTGAACCAATACATCTTTATGACCATTAATGCACTAACAAGGCTCTTCATGAGCATTCATTTCAAGTCAAAGTAATAAATAAGCATGTATGGAAAAACAATGAAATCAACCACATTTCTAGAAAACCATTGAAAACTCAAAGAAACCAATTCGTCCACTTGCCTTAGGTCTCTAATCAAGCAAATCAAGCTCTAATCAAGCCTTCCAAGTCAAAGGTCCAAGCTACAAGCAAAAACCCCAAAATAAAACCCTAAAAGAGTCAAAACATAGCATGGGGAGGAAGAAACTTCAATAATAGAGATGGAGGTTCCCTTAGGCTAGGAGAACACAATATCAAAAGAAGGGAAGGATTACTCACATGGGAGTTCTTTAAAAAGCTAGGTTAGTACCAAAGGAGGCCTTGGAGTAGGTGGGTTTCTCCACAAATGCTATCAAGAGAAAGCCCTCAAAGAGATGAAGAAGATGATGGCCTCAAATCTCCTATTGGTGCAAGTTTGGGAGTGGATTGAGGATGGAGAAGTAAGAAGAAGAAGGGGGGAGGGAAACCCTAGCTTGAGAAGTTGTAGTTTGCTAGAAAAGGGAAAAAGGGAAGGGAGTCCTCCTTATATACAAAATGGGATTGGGTCCCACCACTAGAATTATTCAAGGGCTGAAATCATGTCTATCGGGATCTCGGATGAATTCGATGAAGAAGGGAAAAATGATCACCGAAATACCTAGTTTCCAAAATGTATATGTTTCGCGGGTTTCGGAGATATCAAGTTCTGGGTACAGGTTTAGTGTAAAAAGACCGTTTTGCGTTCAAGGCAAGGAAAGTTGGGTTTCGGGATTTCGAACTGGCACGGGATCAACATAAAAGTTGTAGGGATTAACAATACAAATAAAACGGGATTAAAACAATGAATGCAAGAATCTCTGATAAATCCCCAAGCACATGCAAAGTCATAAAAAGGAACCTCCAGAGGGCCTCACTAATCACAAAGCAATCAAAATTCCCCAAAGCTATATCAAAAATCTATTATATTCCCAACTTAACCAAAATTCGATAATCACTCTTAGAACTAAAACACAACTTAATTAACACTAATCGAGATCTCTCGGGTCGGGGTCTTACACGAAGTGTCATGTTCGCTCGAGTAAACAGTCCAGAAACTGATACTGGGACAGTTCTTCTCCTCTCTTCCTTTTCCTTTTTCAATCCCTTTTAGCTCCTTTGTATACAACAAGAGAGGGGGTTCAAAACTTCATCCAAATCAACATAAATCTTCCAACAACATCCATTCTAACCTCCTCCAACATGATCACAACCAAAAACAATGAATGGTGGGAAGGGAATCACTACACACAAGAGTACATTTGAGATAAAACAAGGGAAAAATTAATTGCTCTGAACCAATACATCTTTATGACCATTAATGCACTAACAAGGCTCTTCATGAGCATTCATTTCAAGTCAAAGTAATAAATAAGCATGTATGGAAAAACAATGAAATCAACCACATTTCTAGAAAACCATTGAAAACTCAAAGAAACCAATTCGTCCACTTGCCTTAGGTCTCTAATCAAGCAAATCAAGCTCTAATCAAGCCTTCCAAGTCAAAGGTCCAAGCTACAAGCAAAAACACCAAAATAAAACCCTAAAAGAGTCAAAACATAGCATGGGGAGGAAGAAACTTCAATAATAGAGATGGAGGTTCCCTTAGGCTAGGAGAACACAATATCAAAAGAAGGGAAGGATTACTCACATGGGAGTTCTTTAAAAAGCTAGGTTAGTACCAAAGGAGGCCTTGGAGTAGGTGGGTTTCTCCACAAATGCTATCAAGAGAAAGCCCTCAAAGAGATGAAGAAGATGATGGCCTCAAATCTCCTATTGGTGCAAGTTTGGGAGTGGATTGAGGATGGAGAAGTAAGAAGAAGAAGGGGGGAGGGAAACCCTAGCTTGAGAAGTTGTAGTTTGCTAGAAAAGGGAAAAAGGGAAGGGAGTCCTCCTTATATACAAAATGGGATTGGGTCCCACCACTAGAATTATTCAAGGGCTGAAATCATGTCTATCGGGATCTCGGATGAATTCGATGAAGAAGGGAAAAATGATCACCGAAATACCTAGTTTCCAAAATGTATATGTTTCGCGGGTTTCGGAGATATCAAGTTCTGGGTACAGGTTTAGTGTAAAAAGACCGTTTTGCGTTCAAGGCAAGGAAAGTTGGGTTTCGGGATTTCGAACTGGCACGGGATCAACATAAAAGTTGTAGGGATTAACAATACAAATAAAACGGGATTAAAACAATGAATGCAAGAATCTCTGATAAATCCCCAAGCACATGCAAAGTCATAAAAAGGAACCTCCAGAGGGCCTCACTAATCACAAAGCAATCAAAATTCCCCAAAGCTATATCAAAAATCTATTATATTCCCAACTTAACCAAAATTCGATAATCACTCTTAGAACTAAAACACAACCTAATTAACACTAATCGAGATCTCTCGGGTCGGGGTCTTACACGAAGTGTCATGTTCGCTCGAGTAAACAGTCCAGAAACTGATACTGGGACAGTTCTTCTCCTCTCTTCCTTTTCCTTTTTCAATCCCTTTTAGCTCCTTTGTATACAACAAGAGAGGGGGTTCAAAACTTCATCCAAATCAACATAAATCTTCCAACAACATCCATTCTAACCTCCTCCAACATGATCACAACCAAAAACAATGAATGGAGGGAAGGGAATCACTACACACAAGAGTACATTTGAGATAAAACAAGGGAAAAATTAATTGCTCTGAACCAATACATCTTTATGACCATTAATGCACTAACAAGGCTCTTCATGAGCATTCATTTCAAGTCAAAGTAATAAATAAGCATGTATGGAAAAACAATGAAATCAACCACATTTCTAGAAAACCATTGAAAACTCAAAGAAACCAATTCGTCCACTTGCCTTAGGTCTCTAATCAAGCAAATCAAGCTCTAATCAAGCCTTCCAAGTCAAAGGTCCAAGCTACAAGCAAAAACACCAAAATAAAACCCTAAAAGAGTCAAAACATAGCATGGGGAGGAAGAAACTTCAATAATAGAGATGGAGGTTCCCTTAGGCTAGGAGAACACAATATCAAAAGAAGGGAAGGATTACTCACATGGGAGTTCTTTAAAAAGCTAGGTTAGTACCAAAGGAGGCCTTGGAGTAGGTGGTTTTCTCCACAAATGCTATCAAGAGAAAGCCCTCAAAGAGATGAAGAAGATGATGGCCTCAAATCTCCTATTGGTGCAAGTTTGGGAGTGGATTGAGGATGGAGAAGTAAGAAGAAGAAGGGGGAAGGGAAACCCTAGCTTGAGAAGTTGTAGTTTGCTAGAAAAGGGAAAAAAGGGAAGGGAGTCCTCCTTATATACAAAATGGGATTGGGTCCCACCACTAGAATTATTCAAGGGCTGAAATCATGTCTATCGGGATCTCGGATGAATTCGATGAAGAAGGGAAAAATGATCACCGAAATACCTAGTTTCCAAAATGTATATGTTTCGCGGGTTTCGGGGATATCAAGTTTTGGGTACAGGTTTAGTGTAAAAAGACCGTTTTGCGCTCAAGGCAAGGAAAGTTGGGTTTCGGGATTTCGAACTGGCACGGGATCAACATAAAAGTTGTACGGATTAACAATACAAATAAAACGGGATTAAAACAATGAATGCAAGAATCTCTGATAAATCCCCAAGCACATGCAAAGTCATAAAAAGGAACCTCCAGAGGGCCTCACTAATCACAAAGCAATCAAAAATCCCCAAAGCTATATCAAAAATCTATTATATTCCCAACTTAACCAAAATTCGATAATCACTCTTAGAACTAAAACACAACCTAATTAACACTAATCGAGATCTCTCGGGTCGGGGTCTTACACGAAGTGTCATGTTCGCTCGAGTAAACAGTCCAGAAACTGATACTGGGACAGTTCTTCTCCTCCCTTCCTTTTCCTTTTTCAATCCCTTTTAGCTCCTTTGTATACAACAAGAGAGGGGGTTCAAAACTTCATCCAAATCAACATAAATCTTCCAACAACATCCATTCTAACCTCCTCCAACATGATCACAACCAAAAACAATGAATGGAGGGAAGGGAATCACTACACACAAGAGTACATTTGAGATAAAACAAGGGAAAAATTAATTGCTCTGAACCAATACATCTTTATGACCATTAATGCACTAACAAGGCTCTTCATGAGCATTCATTTCAAGTCAAAGTAATAAATAAGCATGTATGGAAAAACAATGAAATCAACCACATTTCTAGAAAACCATTGAAAACTCAAAGAAACCAATTCGTCCACTTGCCTTAGGTCTCTAATCAAGCAAATCAAGCTCTAATCAAGCCTTCCAAGTCAAAGGTCCAAGCTACAAGCAAAAACCCCAAAATAAAACCCTAAAAGAGTCAAAACATAGCATGGGGAGGAAGAAACTTCAATAATAGAGATGGAGGTTCCCTTAGGCTAGGAGAACACAATATCAAAAGAAGCGAAGGATTACTCACATGGGAGTTCTTTAGAAAGCTAGGTTAGTACCAAAGGAGGCCTTGGAGTAGGTGGTTTTCTCCACAAATGCTATCAAGAGAAAGCCCTCAAAGAGATGAAGAAGATGATGGCCTCAAATCTCCTATTGGTGCAAGTTTGGGAGTGGATTGAGGATGGAGAAGTAAGAAGAAGAAGGGGGAAGGGAAACCCTAGCTTGAGAAGTTGTAGTTTGCTAGAAAAGGGAAAAGGGGAAGGGAGTCCTCCTTATATACAAAATGGGATTGGGTCCCACCACTAGAATTATTCAAGGGCTGAAATCATGTCTATCGGGATCTCGGATGAATTCGATGAAGAAGGGAAAAATGATCACCGAAATACCTAGTTTCCAAAATGTATATGTTTCGCGGGTTTCGGGGATATCAAGTTTTGGGTACAGGTTTAGTGTAAAAAGACCGTTTTGCGCTCAAGGCAAGGAAAGTTGGGTTTCGGGATTTCGAACTGGCACGGGATCAACATAAAAGTTGTACGGATTAACAATACAAATAAAACGGGATTAAAACAATGAATGCAAGAATCTCTGATAAATCCCCAAGCACATGCAAAGTCATAAAAAGGAACCTCCAGAGGGCCTCACTAATCACAGAGCAATCAAAATTCCCCAAAGCTATATCAAAAATCTATTATATTCCCAACTTAACCAAAATTCGCTAATCACTCTTAGAACTAAAACACAACTTAATTAACACTAATCGAGATCTCTCGGGTCGGGGTCTTACACGAAGTGTCATGTTCGCTCGAGTAAACAGTCCAGAAACTGATACTGGGACAGTTCTTCTCCTCTCTTCCTTTTCCTTTTTCAATCCCTTTTAGCTCCTTTGTATACAACAAGAGAGGGGGTTCAAAACTTCATCCAAATCAACATAAATTTTCCAACAACATCCATTCTAACCTCCTCCAACATGATCACAACCAAAAACAATGAATGGAGGGAAGGGAATCACTACACACAAGAGTACATTTGAGATAAAACAAGGGAAAAATTAATTGCTCTGAACCAATACATCTTTATGACCATTAATGCACTAACAAGGCTCTTCATGAGCATTCATTTCAAGTCAAAGTAATAAATAAGCATGTATGGAAAAACAATGAAATCAACCACATTTCTAGAAAACCATTGAAAACTCAAAGAAACCAATTCGTCCACTTGCCTTAGGTCTCTAATCAAGCAAATCAAGCTCTAATCAAGCCTTCCAAGTCAAAGGTCCAAGCTACAAGCAAAAACCCCAAAATAAAACCCTAAAAGAGTCAAAACATAGCATGGGGAGGAAGAAACTTCAATAATAGAGATGGAGGTTCCCTTAGGCTAGGAGAACACAATATCAAAAGAAGGGAAGGATTACTCACATGGGAGTTCTTTAAAAAGCTAGGTTAGTACCAAAGGAGGCCTTGGAGTAGGTGGTTTTCTCCACAAATGCTATCAAGAGAAAGCCCTCAAAGAGATGAAGAAGATGATGGCCTCAAATCTCCTATTGGTGCAAGTTTGGGAGTGGATTGAGGATGGAGAAGTAAGAAGAAGAAGGGGGAAGGGAAACCCTAGCTTGAGAAGTTGTAGTTTGCTAGAAAAGGGAAAAAAGGGAAGGGAGTCCTCCTTATATACAAAATGGGATTGGGTCCCACCACTAGAATTATTCAAGGGCTGAAATCATGTCTATCGGGATCTCGGATGAATTCGATGAAGAAGGGAAAAATGATCACCGAAATACCTAGTTTCCAAAATGTATATGTTTCGCGGGTTTCGGGGATATCAAGTTTTGGGTACAGGTTTAGTGTAAAAAGACCGTTTTGCGCTCAAGGCAAGGAAAGTTGGGTTTCGGGATTTCGAACTGGCACGGGATCAACATAAAAGTTGTACGGATTAACAATACAAATAAAACGGGATTAAAACAATGAATGCAAGAATCTCTGATAAATCCCCAAGCACATGCAAAGTCATAAAAAGGAACCTCCAGAGGGCCTCACTAATCACAAAGCAATCAAAAATCCCCAAAGCTATATCAAAAATCTATTATATTCCCAACTTAACCAAAATTCGATAATCACTCTTAGAACTAAAACACAACCTAATTAACACTAATCGAGATCTCTCGGGTCGGGGTCTTACACGAAGTGTCATGTTCGCTCGAGTAAACAGTCCAGAAACTGATACTGGGACAGTTCTTCTCCTCCCTTCCTTTTCCTTTTTCAATCCCTTTTAGCTCCTTTGTATACAACAAGAGAGGGGGTTCAAAACTTCATCCAAATCAACATAAATCTTCCAACAACATCCATTCTAACCTCCTCCAACATGATCACAACCAAAAACAATGAATGGAGGGAAGGGAATCACTACACACAAGAGTACATTTGAGATAAAACAAGGGAAAAATTAATTGCTCTGAACCAATACATCTTTATGACCATTAATGCACTAACAAGGCTCTTCATGAGCATTCATTTCAAGTCAAAGTAATAAATAAGCATGTATGGAAAAACAATGAAATCAACCACATTTCTAGAAAACCATTGAAAACTCAAAGAAACCAATTCGTCCACTTGCCTTAGGTCTCTAATCAAGCAAATCAAGCTCTAATCAAGCCTTCCAAGTCAAAGGTCCAAGCTACAAGCAAAAACCCCAAAATAAAACCCTAAAAGAGTCAAAACATAGCATGGGGAGGAAGAAACTTCAATAATAGAGATGGAGGTTCCCTTAGGCTAGGAGAACACAATATCAAAAAAAGGGAAGGATTACTCACATGGGAGTTCTTTAAAAAGCTAGGTTAGTACCAAAGGAGGCCTTGGAGTAGGTGGTTTTCTCCACAAATGCTATCAAGAGAAAGCCCTCAAAGAGATGAAGAAGATGATGGCCTCAAATCTCCTATTGGTGCAAGTTTGGGAGTGGATTGAGGATGGAGAAGTAAGAAGAAGAAGGGGGAAGGGAAACCCTAGCTTGAGAAGTTGTAGTTTGCTAGAAAAGGGAAAAAAGGGAAGGGAGTCCTCCTTATATACAAAATGGGATTGGGTCCCACCACTAGAATTATTCAAGGGCTGAAATCATGTCTATCGGGATCTCGGATGAATTCGATGAAGAAGGGAAAAATGATCACCGAAATACCTAGTTTCCAAAATGTATATGTTTCGCGGGTTTCGGGGATATCAAGTTCTGGGTACAGGTTTAGCGTAAAAAGACCGTTTTGCGCTCAAGGCAAGGAAAGTTGGGTTTCGGGATTTCGAACTGGCACGGGATCAACATAAAAGTTGTAGGGATTAACAATACAAATAAAACGGGATTAAAACAATGAATGCAAGAATCTCTGATAAATCCCCAAGCACATGCAAAGTCATAAAAAGGAACCTCCAGAGGGCCTCACTAATCACAAAGCAATCAAAATTCCCCAAAGCTATATCAAAAATCTATTATATTCCCAACTTAACCAAAATTCGATAATCACTCTTAGAACTAAAACACAACCTAATTAACACTAATCGAGATCTCTCGGGTCGGGGTCTTACACGAAGTGTCATGTTCGCTCGAGTAAACAGTCCAGAAACTGATACTGGGACAGTTCTTCTCCTCTCTTCCTTTTCCTTTTTCAATCCCTTTTAGCTCCTTTGTATACAACAAGAGAGGGGGTTCAAAACTTCATCCAAATCAACATAAATCTTCCAACAACATCCATTCTAACCTCCTCCAACATGATCACAACCAAAAACAATGAATGGAGGGAAGGGAATCACTACACACAAGAGTACATTTGAGATAAAACAAGGGAAAAATTAATTGCTCTGAACCAATACATCTTTATGACCATTAATGCACTAACAAGGCTCTTCATGAGCATTCATTTCAAGTCAAAGTAATAAATAAGCATGTATGGAAAAACAATGAAATCAACCACATTTCTAGAAAACCATTGAAAACTCAAAGAAACCAATTCGTCCACTTGCCTTAGGTCTCTAATCAAGCAAATCAAGCTCTAATCAAGCCTTCCAAGTCAAAGGTCCAAGCTACAAGCAAAAACCCCAAAATAAAACCCTAAAAGAGTCAAAACATAGCATGGGGAGGAAGAAACTTCAATAATAGAGATGGAGGTTCCCTTAGGCTAGGAGAACACAATATCAAAAGAAGGGAAGGATTACTCACATCGGAGTTCTTTAAAAAGCTAGGTTAGTACCAAAGGAGGCCTTGGAGTAGGTGGTTTTCTCCACAAATGCTATCAAGAGAAAGCCCTCAAAGAGATGAAGAAGATGATGGCCTCAAATCTCCTATTGGTGCAAGTTTGGGAGTGGATTGAGGATGGAGAAGTAAGAAGAAGAAGGGGGAAGGGAAACCCTAGCTTGAGAAGTTGTAGTTTGCTAGAAAAGGGAAAAAAGGGAAGGGAGTCCTCCTTATATACAAAATGGGATTGGGTCCCACCACTAGAATTATTCAAGGGCTGAAATCATGTCTATCGGGATCTCGGATGAATTCGATGAAGAAGGGAAAAATGATCACCGAAATACCTAGTTTCCAAAATGTATATGTTTCGCGGGTTTCGGGGATATCAAGTTCTGGGTACAGGTTTAGTGTAAAAAGACCGTTTTGCGCTCAAGGCAAGGAAAGTTGGGTTTCGGGATTTCGAACTGGCACGGGATCAACATAAAAGTTGTAGGGATTAACAATACAAATAAAACGGGATTAAAACAATGAATGCAAGAATCTCTGATAAATCCCCAAGCACATGCAAAGTCATAAAAAGGAACCTCCAGAGGGCCTCACTAATCACAAAGCAATCAAAATTCCCCAAAGCTATATCAAAAATCTATTATATTCCCAACTTAACCAAAATTCGATAATCACTCTTAGAACTAAAACACAACCTAATTAACACTAATCGAGATCTCTCGGGTCGGGGTCTTACACGAAGTGTCATGTTCGCTCGAGTAAACAGTCCAGAAACTGATACTGGGACAGTTCTTCTCCTCCCTTCCTTTTCCTTTTTCAATCCCTTTTAGCTCCTTTGTATACAACAAGAGAGGGGGTTCAAAACTTCATCCAAATCAACATAAATCTTCCAACAACATCCATTCTAACCTCCTCCAACATGATCACAACCAAAAACAATGAATGGAGGGAAGGGAATCACTACACACAAGAGTACATTTGAGATAAAACAAGGGAAAAATTAATTGCTCTGAACCAATACATCTTTATGACCATTAATGCACTAACAAGGCTCTTCATGAGCATTCATTTCAAGTCAAAGTAATAAATAAGCATGTATGGAAAAACAATGAAATCAACCACATTTCTAGAAAACCATTGAAAACTCAAAGAAACCAATTCGTCCACTTGCCTTAGGTCTCTAATCAAGCAAATCAAGCTCTAATCAAGCCTTCCAAGTCAAAGGTCCAAGCTACAAGAAAAAACCCCAAAATAAAACCCTAAAAGAGTCAAAACATAGCATGGGGAGGAAGAAACTTCAATAATAGAGATGGAGGTTCCCTTAGGCTAGGAGAACACAATATCAAAAGAAGGGAAGGATTACTCACATGGGAGTTCTTTAAAAAGCTAGGTTAGTACCAAAGGAGGCCTTGGAGTAGGTGGGTTTCTCCACAAATGCTATCAAGAGAAAGCCCTCAAAGAGATGAAGAAGATGATGGCCTCAAATCTCCTATTGGTGCAAGTTTGGGAGTGGATTGAGGATGGAGAAGTAAGAAGAAGAAGGGGGAAGGGAAACCCTAGCTTGAGAAGTTGTAGTTTGCTAGAAAAGGGAAAAAAGGGAAGGGAGTCCTCCTTATATACAAAATGGGATTGGGTCCCACCACTAGAATTATTCAAGGGCTGAAATCATGTCTATCGGGATCTCGGATGAATTCCATGAAGAAGGGAAAAATGATCACCGAAATACCTAGTTTCCAAAATGTATATGTTTCGCGGGTTTCGGGGATATCAAGTTCTGGGTACAGGTTTAGTGTAAAAAGACCGTTTTGCGCTCAAGGCAAGGAAAGTTGGGTTTCGGGATTTCGAACTGGCACGGGATCAACATAAAAGTTGTAGGGATTAACAATACAAATAAAACGGGATTAAAACAATGAATGCAAGAATCTCTGATAAATCCCCAAGCACATGCAAAGTCATAAAAAGGAACCTCCAGAGGGCCTCACTAATCACAAAGCAATCAAAATTCCCCAAAGCTATATCAAAAATCTATTATATTCCCAACTTAACCAAAATTCGATAATCACTCTTAGAACTAAAACACAACCTAATTAACACTAATCGAGATCTCTCGGGTCGGGGTCTTACACGAAGTGTCATGTTCGCTCGAGTAAACAGTCCAGAAACTGATACTGGGACAGTTCTTCTCCTCTCTTCCTTTTCCTTTTTCAATCCCTTTTAGCTCCTTTGTATACAACAAGAGAGGGGGTTCAAAACTTCATCCAAATCAACATAAATTTTCCAACAACATCCATTCTAACCTCCTCCAACATGATCACAACCAAAAACAATGAATGGAGGGAAGAGAATCACTACACACAAGAGTACATTTGAGATAAAACAAGGGAAAAATTAATTGCTCTGAACCAATACATCTTTATGACCATTAATGCACTAACAAGGCTCTTCATGAGCATTCATTTCAAGTCAAAGTAATAAATAAGCATGTATGGAAAAACAATGAAATCAACCACATTTCTAGAAAACCATTGAAAACTCAAAGAAACCAATTCGTCCACTTGCCTTAGGTCTCTAATCAAGCAAATCAAGCTCTAATCAAGCCTTCCAAGTCAAAGGTCCAAGCTACAAGAAAAAACCCCAAAATAAAACCCTAAAAGAGTCAAAACATAGCATGGGGAGGAAGAAACTTCAATAATAGAGATGGAGGTTCCCTTAGGCTGGGAGAACACAATATCAAAAGAAGGGAAGGATTACTCACATGGGAGTTCTTTAAAAAGCTAGGTTAGTACCAAAGGAGTCCTTGGAGTAGGTGGGTTTCTCCACAAATGCTATCAAGAGAAAGCCCTCAAAGAGATGAAGAAGATGATGGCCTCAAATCTCCTATTGGTGCAAGTTTGGGAGTGGATTGAGGATGGAGAAGTAAGAAGAAGAAGGGGGAAGGGAAACCCTAGCTTGAGAAGTTGTAGTTTGCTAGAAAAGGGAAAAAAGGGAAGGGAGTCCTCCTTATATACAAAATGGGACTGGGTCCCACCACTAGAATTATTCAAGGGTTGAAATCATGTCTATCGGGATCTCGGATGAATTCCATGAAGAAGGGAAAAATGATCACCGAAATACCTAGTTTCCAAAATGTATATGTTTCGCGGGTTTCGGGGATATCAAGTTCTGGGTACAGGTTTAGTGTAAAAAGACCGTTTTGCGCTCAAGGCAAGGAAAGTTGGGTTTCGGGATTTCGAACTGGCACGGGATCAACATAAAAGTTGTAGGGATTAACAATACAAATAAAACGGGATTAAAACAATGAATGCAAGAATCTCTGATAAATCCCCAAGCACATGCAAAGTCATAAAAAGGAACCTCCAGAGGGCCTCACTAATCACAAAGCAATCAAAATTCCCCAAAGCTATATCAAAAATCTATTATATTCCCAACTTAACCAAAATTCGATAATCACTCTTAGAACTAAAACACAACTTAATTAACACTAATCGAGATCTCTCGGGTCGGGGTCTTACACGAAGTGTCATGTTCGCTCGAGTAAACAGTCCAGAAACTGATACTGGGACAGTTCTTCTCCTCTCTTCCTTTTCCTTTTTCAATCCCTTTTAGCTCCTTTGTATACAACAAGAGAGGGGGTTCAAAACTTCATCCAAATCAACATAAATTTTCCAACAACATCCATTCTAACCTCCTCCAACATGATCACAACCAAAAACAATGAATGGAGGGAAGGGAATCACTACACACAAGAGTACATTTGAGATAAAACAAGGGAAAAATTAATTGCTCTGAACCAATACATCTTTATGACCATTAATGCACTAACAAGGCTCTTCATGAGCATTCATTTCAAGTCAAAGTAATAAATAAGCATGTATGGAAAAACAATGAAATCAACCACATTTCTAGAAAACCATTGAAAACTCAAAGAAACCAATTCGTCCACTTGCCTTAGGTCTCTAATCAAGCAAATCAAGCTCTAATCAAGCCTTCCAAGTCAAAGGTCCAAGCTACAAGCAAAAACCCCAAAATAAAACCCTAAAAGAGTCAAAACATAGCATGGGGAGGAAGAAACTTCAATAATAGAGATGGAGGTTCCCTTAGGCTAGGAGAACACAATATCAAAAGAAGGGAAGGATTACTCACATGGGAGTTCTTTAAAAAGCTAGGTTAGTACCAAAGGAGGCCTTGGAGTAGGTGGTTTTCTCCACAAATGCTATCAAGAGAAAGCCCTCAAAGAGATGAAGAAGATGATGGCCTCAAATCTCCTATTGGTGCAAGTTTGGGAGTGGATTGAGGATGGAGAAGTAAGAAGAAGAAGGGGGAAGGGAAACCCTAGCTTGAGAAGTTGTAGTTTGCTAGAAAAGGGAGAAAAGGAAGGGAGTCCTCCTTATATACAAAATGGGATTGGGTCCCACCACTAGAATTATTCAAGGGCTGAAATCATGTCTATCGGGATCTCGGATGAATTCGATGAAGAAGGGAAAAATGATCACCGAAATACCTAGTTTCCAAAATGTATATGTTTCGCGGGTTTCGGGGATATCAAGTTCTGGGTACAGGTTTAGTGTAAAAAGACCGTTTTGCGCTCAAGGCAAGGAAAGTTGGGTTTCGGGATTTCGAACTGGCACGGGATCAACATAAAAGTTGTAGGGATTAACAATACAAATAAAACGGGATTAAAACAATGAATGCAAGAATCTCTGATAAATCCCCAAGCACATGCAAAGTCATAAAAAGGAACCTCCAAAGGGCCTCACTAATCACAAAGCAAGCAAAATTCCCCAAAGCTATATCAAAAATCTATTATATTCCCAACTTAACCAAAATTCGATAATCACTCTTAGAACTAAAACACAACTTAATTAACACTAATCGAGATCTCTCGGGTCGGGGTCTTACACGAAGTGTCATGTTCGCTCGAGTAAACAGTCCAGAAACTGATACTGGGACAGTTCTTCTCCTCTCTTCCTTTTCCTTTTTCAATCCCTTTTAGCTCCTTTGTATACAACAAGAGAGGGGGTTCAAAACTTCATCCAAATCAACATAAATTTTCCAACAACATCCATTCTAACCTCCTCCAACATGATCACAACCAAAAACAATGAATGGAGGGAAGGGAATCACTACACACAAGAGTACATTTGAGATAAAACAAGGGAAAAATTAATTGCTCTGAACCAATACATCTTTATGACCATTAATGCACTAACAAGGCTCTTCATGAGCATTCATTTCAAGTCAAAGTAATAAATAAGCATGTATGGAAAAACAATGAAATCAACCACATTTCTAGAAAACCATTGAAAACTCAAGGAAACCAATTCGTCCACTTGCCTTAGGTCTCTAATCAAGCAAATCAAGCTCTAATCAAGCCTTCCAAGTCAAAGGTCCAAGCTACAAGCAAAAACACCAAAATAAAACCCTAAAAGAGTCAAAACATAGCATGGGGAGGAAGAAACTTCAATAATAGAGATGGAGGTTCCCTTAGGCTAGGAGAACACAATATCAAAAGAAGGGAAGGATTACTCACATGGGAGTTCTTTAAAAAGCTAGGTTAGTACCAAAGGAGGCCTTGGAGTAGGTGGGTTTCTCCACAAATGCTATCAAGAGAAAGCCCTCAAAGAGATGAAGAAGATGATGGCCTCAAATCTCCTATTGGTGCAAGTTTGGGAGTGGATTGAGGATGGAGAAGTAAGAAGAAGAAGGGGGGAGGGAAACCCTAGCTTGAGAAGTTGTAGTTTGCTAGAAAAGGGAAAAAGGGAAGGGAGTCCTCCTTATATACAAAATGGGATTGGGTCCCACCACTAGAATTATTCAAGGGCTGAAATCATGTCTATCGGGATCTCGGATGAATTCGATGAAGAAGGGAAAAATGATCACCGAAATACCTAGTTTCCAAAATGTATATGTTTCGCGGGTTTCGGAGATATCAAGTTCTGGGTACAGGTTTAGTGTAAAAAGACCGTTTTGCGTTCAAGGCAAGGAAAGTTGGGTTTCGGGATTTCGAACTGGCACGGGATCAACATAAAAGTTGTAGGGATTAACAATACAAATAAAACGGGATTAAAACAATGAATGCAAGAATCTCTGATAAATCCCCAAGCACATGCAAAGTCATAAAAAGGAACCTCCAGAGGGCCTCACTAATCACAAAGCAATCAAAATTCCCCAAAGCTATATCAAAAATCTATTATATTCCCAACTTAACCAAAATTCGATAATCACTCTTAGAACTAAAACACAACCTAATTAACACTAATCGAGATCTCTCGGGTCGGGGTCTTACACGAAGTGTCATGTTCGCTCGAGTAAACAGTCCAGAAACTGATACTGGGACAGTTCTTCTCCTCTCTTCCTTTTCCTTTTTCAATCCCTTTTAGCTCCTTTGTATACAACAAGAGAGGGGGTTCAAAACTTCATCCAAATCAACATAAATCTTCCAACAACATCCATTCTAACCTCCTCCAACATGATCACAACCAAAAACAATGAATGGAGGGAAGGGAATCACTACACACAAGAGTACATTTGAGATAAAACAAGGGAAAAATTAATTGCTCTGAACCAATACATCTTTATGACCATTAATGCACTAACAAGGCTCTTCATGAGCATTCATTTCAAGTCAAAGTAATAAATAAGCATGTATGGAAAAACAATGAAATCAACCACATTTCTAGAAAACCATTGAAAACTCAAAGAAACCAATTCGTCCACTTGCCTTAGGTCTCTAATCAAGCAAATCAAGCTCTAATCAAGCCTTCCAAGTCAAAGGTCCAAGCTACAAGCAAAAACACCAAAATAAAACCCTAAAAGAGTCAAAACATAGCATGGGGAGGAAGAAACTTCAATAATAGAGATGGAGGTTCCCTTAGGCTAGGAGAACACAATATCAAAAGAAGGGAAGGATTACTCACATGGGAGTTCTTTAAAAAGCTAGGTTAGTACCAAAGGAGGCCTTGGAGTAGGTGGGTTTCTCCACAAATGCTATCAAGAGAAAGCCCTCAAAGAGATGAAGAAGATGATGGCCTCAAATCTCCTATTGGTGCAAGTTTGGGAGTGGATTGAGGATGGAGAAGTAAGAAGAAGAAGGGGGGAGGGAAACCCTAGCTTGAGAAGTTGTAGTTTGCTAGAAAAGGGAAAAAGGGAAGGGAGTCCTCCTTATATACAAAATGGGATTGGGTCCCACCACTAGAATTATTCAAGGGCTGAAATCATGTCTATCGGGATCTCGGATGAATTCGATGAAGAAGGGAAAAATGATCACCGAAATACCTAGTTTCCAAAATGTATATGTTTCGCGGGTTTCGGAGATATCAAGTTCTGGGTACAGGTTTAGTGTAAAAAGACCGTTTTGCGTTCAAGGCAAGGAAAGTTGGGTTTCGGGATTTCGAACTGGCACGGGATCAACATAAAAGTTGTAGGGATTAACAATACAAATAAAACGGGATTAAAACAATGAATGCAAGAATCTCTGATAAATCCCCAAGCACATGCAAAGTCATAAAAAGGAACCTCCAGAGGGCCTCACTAATCACAAAGCAATCAAAATTCCAAAAAGCTATATCAAAAATCTATTATATTCCCAACTTAACCAAAATTCGATAATCACTCTTAGAACTAAAACACAACTTAATTAACACTAATCGAGATCTCTCGGGTCGGGGTCTTACACGAAGTGTCATGTTCGCTCGAGTAAACAGTCCAGAAACTGATACTGGGACAGTTCTTCTCCTCTCTTCCTTTTCCTTTTTCAATCCCTTTTAGCTCCTTTGTATACAACAAGAGAGGGGGTTCAAAACTTCATCCAAATCAACATAAATTTTCCAACAACATCCATTCTAACCTCCTCCAACATGATCACAACCAAAAACAATGAATGGAGGGAAGGGAATCACTACACACAAGAGTACATTTGAGATAAAACAAGGGAAAAATTAATTGCTCTGAACCAATACATCTTTATGACCATTAATGCACTAACAAGGCTCTTCATGAGCATTCATTTCAAGTCAAAGTAATAAATAAGCATGTATGGAAAAACAATGAAATCAACCACATTTCTAGAAAACCATTGAAAACTCAAAGAAACCAATTCGTCCACTTGCCTTAGGTCTCTAATCAAGCAAATCAAGCTCTAATCAAGCCTTCCAAGTCAAAGGTCCAAGCTACAAGCAAAAACCCCAAAATAAAACCCTAAAAGAGTCAAAACATAGCATGGGGAGGAAGAAACTTCAATAATAGAGATGGAGGTTCCCTTAGGCTAGGAGAACACAATATCAAAAGAAGGGAAGGATTACTCACATGGGAGTTCTTTAAAAAGCTAGGTTAGTACCAAAGGAGGCCTTGGAGTAGGTGGTTTTCTCCACAAATGCTATCAAGAGAAAGCCCTCAAAGAGATGAAGAAGATGATGGCCTCAAATCTCCTATTGGTGCAAGTTTGGGAGTGGATTGAGGATGGAGAAGTAAGAAGAAGAAGGGGGAAGGGAAACCCTAGCTTGAGAAGTTGTAGTTTGCTAGAAAAGGGAAAAAAGGAAGGGAGTCCTCCTTATATACAAAATGGGATTGGGTCCCACCACTAGAATTATTCAAGGGCTGAAATCATGTCTATCGGGATCTCGGATGAATTCGATGAAGAAGGGAAAAATGATCACCGAAATACCTAGTTTCCAAAATGTATATGTTTCGCGGGTTTCGGGGATATCAAGTTATGGGTACAGGTTTAGTGTAAAAAGACCGTTTTGCGCTCAAGGCAAGGAAAGTTGGGTTTCGGGATTTCGAACTGGCACGGGATCAACATAAAAGTTGTAGGGATTAACAATACAAATAAAACGGGATTAAAACAATGAATGCAAGAATCTCTGATAAATCCCCAAGCACATGCAAAGTCATAAAAAGGAACCTCCAAAGGGCCTCACTAATCACAAAGCAAGCAAAATTCCCCAAAGCTATATCAAAAATCTATTATATTCCCAACTTAACCAAAATTCGATAATCACTCTTAGAACTAAAACACAACTTAATTAACACTAATCGAGATCTCTCGGGTCGGGGTCTTACACGAAGTGTCATGTTCGCTCGAGTAAACAGTCCAGAAACTGATACTGGGACAGTTCTTCTCCTCTCTTCCTTTTCCTTTTTCAATCCCTTTTAGCTCCTTTGTATACAACAAGAGAGGGGGTTCAAAACTTCATCCAAATCAACATAAATTTTCCAACAACATCCATTCTAACCTCCTCCAACATGATCACAACCAAAAACAATGAATGGAGGGAAGGGAATCACTACACACAAGAGTACATTTGAGATAAAAACAAGGGAAAAATTAATTGCTCTGAACCAATACATCTTTAATGCAAAGACAACCGCTACCAACTCAAGATCATGGGTGGCATAGTTCTTTTCGTGATCTTTCAACTGCCGGGATCCATATTCAATTACTTTTCCTTCTTGCATCAACACGCAACCGATTCCAACATTCAAAGCGTCAGTAAAAATGGTAAAACCGCCGCTTCCGGATGGTAAAGTAAGGACTGGTGTAGTGGTCATTCTCTTCTTCAGCTCTTGGAAATTATCTTCACACTGATCTGTCCACACATATGGCACATTCTTCCTTGTCAACTTCGTCAGTGGTGACACAATTGACGAAAATCCCTGCACAAACCTCCGATAATAACTTGCTAAACCCAGAAAACTTCAGATTTCTGATGCATTCTTCGGTCTTTCCTAATTCATAACTGTTTCAATCTTGGACGGATCTACTGATAACCCTTCTTTCGAGATGATGTGCCCCAAAAATGCTACTTGCTCCAACCAAAACTCACACTTGTTGAGCTTCGCATACAGCCGGTTCTCTCTCAAGAGTTGTAGTGCTATCCTCAAGTGCTCTTCATCCTCTTCTCTGTGTTAGTTTATGGTCTCAATACCAAGGGTATATGATGTAATAAATTGATTAATTTCTTTATTTATTAATACAATTCATGTTTTTCCTTTCATGAGATGAATGGTGTTTTATATACTTGCACATAACTAATACAAATGACATAATGGTTCATGAGATGAACCGGAGTCCACAAGTATACTAGATGTAATACATGTGTATGGATGAGATCCACATACAGGAGATATGTATTACATATCTTATACTTAAAGTATCTTCACAACCAGTGATGAGATTGGACATCTCATCTGACAAGGTTGCAGCATTTTGATCACTATGAGATAGTGTGATTTATCTCGATCATCAGAATGTAAGATTCTGGATCATGATGCTGGTACATTGGATGTATTGAAGGACCATGAGAAGCACCTTATATACACTGTCTTTATTTTAAGGTCTGCTCTCATAATTCCCTAGCAATAGACTCATAATCCTAAGACATTAATGAACTCAATGTAAGTCCTGGGGATCCGAACCCTAGAGGGGGGGGTGAATAGGGTGAGCTTCATTTATGACCAATTATAACCAATTTTAACTTCTTTAAAACAAACTAGTCACATGTGATGATTAATCATATAAGATGCGGAAGCTAACAAAAGAATCACCACAAAGCAATCACCATCACATAAGGATTTATAGTGGTTCGGCCTCAATGCCTACATCCACTACCGGCTTGTGAACAAACACCCCACCGGATTTCCACTATTTATGCTTTTCAATAGGCTAAGCAATAACCTTTACAATATGCTTTTCAAGGCTTAGCAATAACCTTTACAATGATGTTTTTCAAGGCTCAACATCAACCTATACACTATGCTTTTATAGGCTAAGCAATAACCTCTTCAACCATAGGTTGGTTATCTCACTAAGTTAGTGTCTATAATACACTTGATGGAGATTCAATTAAGCTCATTACAATGCCCCTTAATTAGGCGGATATGGAAGTGAAAAACTAACTCACACAAACACTTAATGAATGTAAAGATGTATGCTCATGATGTGTGTGTGTGATGTCCTCAATCATTTTGAAAATGAAAGCTCATAAAGTATGCCTAAGGCTTTTGAAAGTTTTAGCTCATGAAAACATTTATGATTGAGGAAAGAATGCAAGTCACATGTTAAAAGTAACAACTTGTTAATGATATCAAAGATTCACAAGTTGTATGAAATTAATTAGCTCTAAACATGTGATGCATAGGGATATCAAACAAATCAACAATGTAGCTCAAAACATAAAATTAGATTTGATTGAAATAAGGGGATAAATCATATGTGATTATAAATACAACTTGAATATGATATACCAATCAATGCAAAGCAAGTTGTAAAACTTTAAAACAAATTCACATATGATTTGTAAAGATGTTGAATCCACAACATAAGATATATTTTGAAAGAGATTTTCTTATGATGAAAAACAACACCCAAAGATTCAACCAAGTATATGAATCATGTTACATATAATTTCAAAGATTCTTTCATTAACATGATCTACTTAGATTTACCAAATAAAGTACTACTTGGATTGAATCAATGGTGATGCATCCAAAACAATAGATCAATTCAAAATATAAAACATGCTAAGGATACAACACATCATAGGTTAACATGCTACTAAAGATTTATCAAAGATAAAACAAAACATGAAAACATATGATTTGTAAAGAAGTTGAATCCAAAACATAAGATAGTTTTGAAAGTGATTTTCTTATGTTGGAAAACAACAACCAAAGATTCACCCAAGTATATGGATCATGTTACATCTAATTTCAAAGATGTTTCCATTAACATGATCTACTTAGATTTACCAAAGATAAAGTACTACTTGGATTGAATCAATGGTGATGTATCCAAAACAATAAATCAATTCAAAACATAAAACATGTTAAGGATACAACACAACATAGTTTATCATGCTACAAATGATTTACCAAAAATAAAACAAAGCATGAAAACATATGATTAAGGAAAGTAGAGCCTACTTGGTGATTTAACTTCATTAATCCAAGCTTTAGCTTTCCTAATGATCCCCTTCATCCCTTAGTTCATTTCCCTTTGATATGCCTCAAAACCCCTCTAGGAGGGCCTTAAAATTCCCAACTTTTGGCAAAGGAAAGAACTCATATTTATAGCAAAAAGTGTCCAACGGCTAGTCCCCGGTCGACCTGGAAACAGGTCTCGGTCGACCTAGCCTTCACAACGGCTATTTTTTTGACCGTTTGAAAAATGGCCAACGGTAGTGTACCCGGTCGACCTGGCCTAGCTCGGTTGACTTGGTACACTGCGTTTCTGGCCTGGGACCAAAATTCCCTAAAATCCATTTTTCAAAGTATTTTTGGTTGGGAATTTTTTGGGCCATTAAATCAAGCTTAAAAACATGTTTTAAATCATTCTAAGGGTTTTAAAACATGAAACATAAAAAGCCAAAAAAGATTCGAAATTATAAAACCAATGGCTTGCTTGATTTTCTAAAACTCCTTTTTCAAAAACAAAAGCATCCAAGTTTAAAACCAAAACATGCATAACTCAAAGATTCTCCAAGTCTAAAAACCAATGCATGTGAAAATCAAGATTTCAAGATATTCTAAAACCAATGCATGTGAAAATCAAGATTTCAAGATATTCTAAAACAATGCAAGTGTGTGAATCAAATGATGCTCAATTGTTAATGCATCCATCAAATTGCAAATATAAAATCCCTAACACTCAAGTTTCTATCTATTCATTTGCTTTGAGTCACCAATGAGTGAGGCCAATTGTAGGTTAACACCTCGGTGATTTGGGTACTTGATAGTAGAGCTGTGGGAACATTCAATGGTCAAGATGGAATCTATCTTTAATATCCCCTTGTGCCAATTAATGGATTTATCATTGGTAAGTGCGCACCCATTCCGATTAAGAGTTAATTGGATCGGTACCAAATGATCATTATAATTAATTGGGGCTCAAGGATAATAAGATATGGATCTAATTTGGTGGACAGGTCCATTTGATCCATGGATATAGATGGAGGGGCCTACTTGTGGTACTGTGGAAGTTTAGGGGTTTCATTGTAATTTATTCCTAAGACTGGAGTGCAATTGCATCTATATAGTGGAGTTATTTGCAATTAACTGTGGGCCCGGATTGCACATGAGATGTGGGGTCGCGTGTCCCAGTTGGAGCCAGCTTTCTAAGGAATCCCTAGTGGTCCCCACGCTAGCCCAATTTATTAGAAAGATACTAATTCTACTTGAACTCTAAAAAGGAAGGTTACTATTTCTATTTGAAGTGAGACTTCTAATAGTGGTAATGGTAAGCTACTAATTATTAATGGAAGTAGGACTTCTATTTTAATTAGAAAGGAGAAAGCTATTAATTGTTGTAGAAGTAAGACTTCTATGGAAACAATTAAGGGAGATATTTACTAATTTGTAATGGGAGTTAAACTTCTATTTCAAATAGGAAAAGAGGAGTTATGGAGGGCTATAAATAGAGGAATAATCCTCTCAAATTCGTGGATAACACATAGAGCACTTTCAGCCCCTTTGTACAAGAGTTGCACAAGTTCTCTTCCTCTCAAAGTTCCCTTCTCTTTCACCTTTAGTTCCCTAGAGTTAATAGTAGGGTTTTCTCTTGAGGATTCCACCATCTTCTTGAGAAAAAGAGATCTAATATGGGACATAGCGTGGAAGATCAAAAGGAGTTGAAGATTCTGAATTGGATTGTGAAGTTGTTCATCATCAAAGTAAAGAACTCAAATCCTCCATTAGAGCACAACAAAGCTTCAAAGGTATATCTACATCCTTGCATGTTGTGGATTTCGTGGTAGCATGTTTATGTGCTGTTTTCTATTTTATAGATAGTATATGTTGCTATACATGGCTATGAGATTGAGGGAATTGCATCCTGGATTGGGTTTGTTGCATTCTAGACAATTGATCCCTGCATCAAGAGGGTCAAAAGTTTTTGAAACCTGTCTGGAAGGCCCACCTATATTCCAACAATTGGTATCAGAGCCTAACCTCATCTCTAATCATGTTAGACCAACAAGGTTGCTCTGATCTTTGCATGAGATGTGAAGAAGATGAAGCAAGGGCTATGTAAGGATCAATTTTAATGGATTTGCTTGGTTTGATAGTAAATTCATGTTTGGATTGTCACAAAAGGTTTTAATAATGATGGAAGGATGGTAGGAAGCCATTGGAACACTTTGGAATTGATTTGGGGACGAATGGACACGAAACAGAAAAACCAAGTTGCAGAAATTCGTCAGTCCGGTCAACCTGGCCCAGTGCTCGGTCGACCGACTGACTTGCAGGCCGGTCGACCGGGCCTTCTGTGAAGAATGCTACAAAAACTGATTTTTCAATTTTCGGGTCTACTTTTACTTCCTATTTTTCCAGCATTATTTGGCAGCCTATTTTTGTGCTTTGTATGGTTGTATGAGATACTAACTTGCAGATGATAATATCCTCTCCATATGTCCCACAAGTCTTTTGCTTTCTATTTATGGTTATTGGTTTATTTAAGGCTAAATGTAAAGGGCATCATGGTTTCCTTGGTTTCCCATGAAAGGGTAAGGCATGATGAATTTCCCTATAGCCCTTTTATTTCCATGTTTAGATTACCATGTAAGTCTCATAATTGAGGCATAGGAATTTATGTAATTTTTTCTTAAATTTGTAAATTCTGGCGATGTCCGAGACGAAGATGGAAAGCGATGTTGGACTCCTAATCAAAGAGTTTGAAGATTACCAAGAGAGTTCTGGAGTTTCCCAAAGAGTTTGAGGAATTCCAAAGTTTTGAAAAGTCTAGAAGTCCAAGAAGTCTATTCCGCTTGGGCCATGTGGAGGAGAGGACTAGTTTCTAATTTTGTAATGTATTCTGAATTTAATGGTTATGAGGATTCCATATAAATTTGGTAGAATACTAAACCCTAATGTCATTTAAAATTCATTAATTGAATGTATGGTTATGTGCTACAGTATTTTTAGCATGAATTCAAACACTTTCAATCCACTTGCGACCATCCTCAACCAGAATAAATTAGTGGGATCCAACTATGTAGACTAGAAACGGAACCTGGATATTGTCCTAACAGCTTCAGGATATAAATATGTTCTTACCAAACCCCCCCCCCCCCCCCCCCCCTTGATGAGCCATTGCCAGAAGCATCACAGGAAGAAAAGGAACTTTACACCAAGTGGGCCAAAGACGATGAGATGGCCAGATGTTACATACAGGCATCTATGTCTAGTGTTTTACAACACCAACAACAATCCTTTAAGACTGCATATGATATTATATCAAACTTAAAAGAGATGTTTGCGGAACAGGGTAGGCCTGCTAGACAGGCTGCTATGAGGGTGGTTATAAGCACCAAGATGGCTGAAGGCACACCAGTACATGACCATATGTTGAAAATGATGGACTCATTGAATGAGTTAGATGTACTGGGGGCTGCGATTGATGCAGAATCACAGATTGACATAATCCTTGAGTCACTACCAGAGTCATTCCATAATTTCAAGGTCAATTACAACATGAATAAAATGAATCTGACTCTGGCTGAGTTGTCTAGCCCACGGTGGTGACTGAAGGCATTATGAAGAAAAAGCCAACTGTCCTGATGACAGAAAAGTCATTTGCCAAGTCCAAACCGAAAGGCAAAGGGCGGAAAGGCAAGAAGAAATCAGTTCCGAAGGGTCCTAAGGTGGAGAATGGTCCTAATGGTGGTGTTGGCAAGGCTAAGGGAGCAGGGACAAAAGGAAAGTGTTTCCATTGTGGTATGACAGGACATTGGAAGAGGAATTGTCCAGAATATCTGTCTAAAAAGAAGACCTCAGGTATGATTGAGTCACTTGTTACTGAAGTTAGTTTTGCAACTGGTACTTCAGAATCTTGGTGTGTGGACTCCGGGGCAACTAATCACATATGTAATTCGTTACAGGGGTTCAGGGAAACCAGGAAACTCAGTGACGGCAAAATTATTGTCAACCTAGGATCTGATGCTAAGGCGGATGCGGTCTCAGTAGGAGTTATTACTTTATGTTTTCAAGATAATAAGTTGGTTATGTTAGACACTCTATATGTACCGTCTTTAAGGCGGAATTTAATTTCAGTTTCTAGTTTGGTGAATAAAAGTTATTCTATTACTTTTGGTACTGAAGTTGTCATGAAGGGAAACGGTACTTTTATATGTTCTGGCAAGGTAACCAATGGGCTTTATCTATTAACTCCTACAATGTATGAGATACATGATACCGAAATAATTAATAGACCATCATTAAAGAGAAAGTCACCTTCATCTAATCCAACAAAACTTTGGCACTTGAGGCTAGGTCATATAAACCTAAATAGGATTGACAGGCTAGTGAAAGATGGTATCTTGCCTTCATTGGTTGTAAAACCAATGCCTGTCTGTGAGTCCTGTCTGGAAGGCAAAATGACCAAAAGACCCTTTTCATCCAAGGGCAATAGGGCCAAAGATTTATTGGAATTAGTACATATTGATGTGTGTGGGCCCATTAATGTAAGAGCCAGAGGAGGATATGAGTACTTCATCACTTTCACAGATGATTACTCAAGATATGGATACATATACCTTATGCACCGCAAGTCCGAGGCTTTTGAGAAGTTCAAAGAGTTTCGAGCGGAAGCGGAAAAGCAATTAGGTAAAAGTATCAAGACTCTTCGATCAGATCGAGGAGGAGAATATCTGTCTGGAGATTTTATGGCACACTTATTAGAAAATGGGATTTTATCCCAGTTGTCCACTCCTGGTATGCCTCAACAGAATGGAGTAGCGGAAAGAAGGAACCGAACTCTTTTAGATATGATTAGATCTATGTTGAGTTTCTCAAGATTACCTATATCCTTTTGGGGACATGCCTTGGAAACTGCGATGTACATACTAAACCTCGTACCATCTAAGTTTGTACCTGAGACTCCCCGGGAGTTATGGTCTAGGCGAAAGCCGAGTCTACAACATTTACACATTTGGGGTTGTCCGGCACATGTGCTGAAGGTAAAGACGGATAAGTTGGAAATGAAGTCGGAAGTATGCACATTTATAGGATATCCCAAAGGAACTAAAGGTTGGTCATTCTATAATCCCAGAGAGCAGAAAGTGCTGGTAAGCACCAATGCGGTTTTTCTGGAGGAAGATTATATGATGGACCGGAAATCTTTAGAAAAGGTGATCTTGGAAGAGATTCAAGAACAATCAATTCCAAATCCAAGTATGACCGAACTTGAGGTAGAACCGCCCCTACCAGACCCAGTAGTTACAACAGTGCCTCGTCATAGTGGGAGAATAATCAGGCCCCCTGATAGGTTTTCATTCTTGGGAGAGTCTTACGAGGCAATCCCGGAAGAACCGGAACAGGATCCCTGTAACTATGATGAAGCAATTAATGACATAGATTCGGGACATTGGCAAGATGCTATGAAAGCTGAGATGGAGTCTATGTACTCTAATCAGGTCTGGACACTTGTGGCTTGCCTGCCAATATCAAACCTATTGGGTGCAAGTGGGTCTACAAGAGAAAGAGAGGACCAGATGGAAGAGTTGAGACCTTTAAGGCCAGGCTTGTTGCCAAAGGGTATACTCAGAAAGAGGGTATCGATTATGAGGAAACCTTCTCGCCAGTAGCCATGCTCAAGTCCATCCGGATACTCTTATCCATTACAGCTCATCTCGATTACGAGATTTGGCAAATGGATGTCAAGACGGCGTTTCTCAACGGCCATCTTGAGGAAGACATCTATATGATGTAGCCAGACGATTTTATAGCAAGTAACCAAAAGCAAAGAGTTTGCAAGCTGCAGAAATCCATTTTTGGACTAAAGCAGGCATCCCGAAGCTGGAACATCTGTTTTGACCGGGCAATCAAATCATTTGGTTTTAGTCAAAATCCGGATGAGTCATGTGTGTACATGAAAAATGAAGGTGACAGGGTAGTTTTTCTGATTTTATATGTCGATGACATCCTATTCCTTGGGAAAGATATAGGAATGTTGTCAACGGTGAAAGTTTGGTTAGCAAAGACTTTTGATATGAAGGACTTGGGAGAAGCTAGTTACATCCAAGGGATCAAACTCCATCGAGATCGGAAAAATGGGATGATTGGCTTATCTCAAGCTGCATACATAGATAAGGTACTGGTACGGGTTGCTATGCAGGACTCCAAGAAGGGTATCACACCTTTCAGGCATGGAGTGCACCTTTCCAAGGATTAGGGTCCCAAGACCCCAGTGGAAAAGGAGCAAATGAGAGCAATTCCATACGCTTCGGCTGTTGGTAGCGTCATGTATGCTATGCTATGTACTAGACTGGATATCTGTCATGCAGTGGGCTTAGTCAGCAGATATCAGTCTAACCCAGGTCCTAACCATTGGACTGCTGTAAAATGTATCCTTAAGTACTTGAGAAGGACTAGAGATTATATGTTGATTTACTGCAGTGATGAGCTGATTCCAGTCGGATATACAGATTCTGACTTCATGTCAGATAAGGATTCCAGGAAATCTACCTCTGGTTATGTGTTTATGCTTGGCAGAGGAGCTATCAGCTGGAGGAATATAAAACAGGAATGTACCGCTGATTCCACTTCTGAGGCTGAATATGTAGCGGCTTGTGAAGCAGCTAAGGAAGCAGTATGGCTCAAAAGATTCCTTTTGGAACTTGGAGTGGTACCTTTGGCACGACAGCCGCTCACAATTTACTGTGACAGCAGCGAGGCGTCGCTTAGTCCAAGGAACCAAGGAGCCGTAAAAGCCAAAAGCACGTACAGAGGAAGTATCATTTGGTCAGAGAGATTGTGCAGAGAGGTGATATTGCAATTACCAAGATAGCCTCTGCGGACAATCTGGCAGATCCATTTTACTAAGCCTTTGACCACCAAGGTTTTTGAGCAGCATGTAGACAGGATGGGCATGAGATGCAATCCTGATTGGAATTGAGCCCAAGTGGGAGATTGTTAGTTTATGGTCTCAATACCAAGGGTATATGATGTAATAAATTGATTAATTTCTTTATTTATCAATACAATTCATGCTTTTCCTTTCATGAGATGAATGGTGTTTTATATACTTGCACATAACTAATACAAATGACATAATGGTTCATGAGATGAACCGGAGTCCACAAGTATACTAGATGTAATACATGTGTATGGATGAGATCCACATACAGGAGATATGTATTACATATCTTATACTTAAAGTATCTTCACAACCAGTGATGAGATTGGACATCTCATCTGACAAGGTTGCAGCATTTTGATCACTATGAGATAGTGTGATTTATCTCGATCATCAGTGTTAGACCCCGACCCCGACCTAGTCGATTAGTGTGCGATTAGTATGTGTTTAGTTCTAAGTGGGTTAAGTTATCATTGGGATTAGAAGTAATGAGTCTTAGTCTTGGACATAGCTTTGGGAGATTTTGAGGACGTGTGATAATTAGTCAGACACTCAGGAAGGCCTGAGTGCACGTGTGAGCTTGGGAAGATCATATTGATTTCCGTGTGATTGTGATTTTGATTTTATTCGAATGACTTTTTTATGAGTTACAACTTTCGTTTTAAGGTCATTCATGTTTGAAGCCCAAAAACCCATGTTTTGGCCCAACGAGGGTAAAATTGTCTTTCTTGCACAAATCTGGACACAATTTTCGAGATCTCAAAACCATGTCAAAAATATACTTTTTGAAAACTAGATCTGTCGACGATCATTTTATCCTTCTTCGTTGAAGTCATCCGAGGCCCACAAGATCGTGTTTTGGTCACTTCAAGATTCAGCTGGTTTGGGGCCCGTTTCCATCACTAAAGCCCCTTCTCCCTCTCTTTTCATTCACTTTACCAATCTCTGCAATTTCTGAACCTAGGGCAAGGAAAACCTTTCTCTTTTCCTCTTCATTTCCTCTTGCATGCTCTAGCTATAGATCTCCAAAGAAAATTCTAAGAACATCATCTTCTTCATCTCTTTGCAAGCTTTCCATTGATACAAGTTTATTGGAGTTTCTTGGGGGACAAGCTCTACATTTTCTTCCTCCTCTCTTGTTTGACCTTCTCTAGGTAAGAGCTTCCACTTATATCTTTCATGGAGTTATTTTAGTTCCTCAAGATCATGTTCTTCATGTTTGCAAACCCTTTTGTTAAAATGGGTTCCTTGGTTCCATTTTTGAGTAAGTTGTGTGGTTTTCTCTTGGGTTTTCTTGTAGTGTTGGCTTAGCTTTTGAGTGAAGTGCTTGGAGAGGATTATTAGCATTTGGGCAAGGCAAGTAATCCCTATAGGATCTTTGTGCATGTGTATTTTAAGCTACATTGTTGTTTTGGAAATTTTGCATACAAATATGTTTACACGCTTCATGATTTTGTTTTCTTCGGATTGAATGTTAAGATTGGGAAAAATATGTGTGTTTTACCCTTGGAGAGCATGTAGGCTCAAGGGAATGCAGGTGGAATGAGAATAAGAAGAAGGGTAGAAGAAAGATGTGAAAAACCTGCACTGAACCGCGCGTCCCGTGCATTGGCGGTCAGCTTGCGGCTAGCCGCCAGTCTCCACTTCGGCTAACCGCAGGCTAACCGAACTCGGCGGTTACTTTTCCAGTAGCTGGCTTTTGCATCAGGGTTCGGCGGTCAGCCTTGCGGTCAGCTTGCGGTTAACCGCCAGCTTCCCTTGTGGCTAACCGTAAGCCAACCGTGGGCATTTCGGTTCCTTTTCCAGAGAACTATTTCAGACCTGGGTTTCCAGCGGTCACCCTGTCGGTCAGCTTGCGGCTAGCCGCCAGTTCCCATTTCGGCTAGCCGACAGCTGACCGCGAGCTGACCGAAATTGACACATTTGCTTGTTTTCAAGAGTTTTTGCAAGAATGAAAACTAGAACATGTTTAGGGGCCTTTAGCCAGATATTATGCACTCGAAACCCGAGATGCCCTTGAACTTCTGGGGCACCAATTCTGTTTTAATTCCAACATCTGGGCTTCGGCTGCACAACGATCAACCAAAGGTCCTTGCATGAACTTGATAGGCTTTGTATTCGTACTTTGGTTTTTGATATGATGAATATCATCGTGTACTCGTTTTGAAGTCAAGTACAAGCTAGTTTTGAAGATGTGTTTCAAGAAAAAGGGGATCACTTCCTAAGCGTGTTATGCATATTAATTATGCCCTTGCTAGTCGTGTTCATCGTGTTTTGATAAGTGATTTCCCCCATTTTATCTCGACAAGTTTTGTTAATATCTCGCGTGTTTTGTGCATTCATGAATTAAGTAAACACCACTGAGCTTAGACTACCCTTTCAGTCTGATCCACTGTCTGGGGGTCTTTAAACATGTGGACTGTCTGCAGACTGGTCGTGTATTTATTACACATCGTGCGTGTCCGGTTCCGCGGCCGGAATTCCCGTCTTTGTGGGAAATCGTGTCGTGCTTATATTATGTATATCGTGCTTGTCGTGCGTGCTTGCTCTTTTCATTATATAAATGATAGAGAAAGGATGGGCTTTTTGTGGATTGTAACTGTTCATGATATATTATGTATTCATGCTAGTTTGTTACGGTATCTCAGCTTTGTTCGCATTCTTGAAAATGTACCTCAGTTTTGATAGTATTTCATATCAAAGATTTGCTTACATGTTTTCTCTAAATGTTATTGTTCATGTTCATGCCTAAATTGATTACCTACCAAACCGTCGTGTTTGACCCTTGTTTGTTGGTGCCCAGGTGCAGGAGACGTTACGTTTGAGGAGGAGCGTCAGGAGGAGGCTTGTGAGCCAACCCCTGTGAGAGAGTGGCAGCCCGACGATGTCATCTAGACGTCGGGCGGGGTCTTGAGTCTCGTCATCTTTTGTTGGGGTTTCTTTTGGTTATATTTTGGGGAAGTGTATTGGCCTCTGTTGGCCTCTTATGGAACTATAACTAAACTTAAATTACTTTCTTGTTCGTCTTGTAACTTGAACTATAATGGGAATGCCTTGTTAGCTTCTTTCTTTGATACTATGCCTTGTGATTATTTGTTATGGCACCTAAATATTTTGTTGGTGCTCATCTTGATGTGTTTTGCTACTCGCTTTCGCATACTTGATCGTGTGAGTCAGATTCCGCTTGTCTTTGGGAATCCTCACCGCGGGAACCTGTGGGAAAGCAAAAGCTTCAATAGTAGTAATCAATATCAATTGCGTCGCGGGCCCGGGGATCCGTTCCGGGGTCGCGACAATCAGAATGTAAGATTCTAGATCATGATGCTGGTACATTGGATGTATTGAAGGACGATGAGAAGCACCTTATATACACTGTCTTTATTTTAAGGCTTGCTCTCATAATTCCCTAACAATAGGCTCATAATCCTGAGACATTAATGAACTCAAGTTTCTATCTATTCATTTGCTTTGAGTCACCAATGAGTGAGGCCAATTGTAGGTCAACACCTCGGTGACTTGTGAAAGTCCAAGATCGAATCCTAGAGGGGGGGTGAATAGGGTGAGCTCAAAGTCCTAGACCAATTTTAATTCTTTTAACTCTTAAGTCACTTATGCATTGAAGAATAATAATGAAATCAACTAAACAAGCATAATCCATAAAATGAAAGCATAGAGGCAATCACCATAACACAAGCACGTATAGTGGTTCGGCCAAAATTGCCTACATCCACTCCCGGTACACCTACCGGTATCCACTAATTCCACTTAAGGTTTAGGATCACCTCAAACCTTACAAACAACACTATGCTTTTCAAGGCTTAGCATAAACCTTTACAACATATGCTTTTCAAGGCTAAGCATGAACCTTTACAACATGGAACTTTTCTCTTAAACAATATGCCTAATAATGCATGGATAAAGAGAACAATGAAGTGCAAAGAAATGCCTCTTAATAGGCTAGTTTGAAAATGAAGCTCAAGTTCTAGAACAATGCATGAAAATGACAAAGTCTATGTGAAATGCATTTTCTAAAAGATTACTCTTTCTCTTTTAAAAGATATGAACTTAAATGATGCAAAGATGTTTAACATATATTTGAGAAAGAGTTGTATGTCTAACACAAGTGATTCATAATGAAAAACAACTTGTTTTCAAAAAGATGATCTAAAGGCTAACAAGTTGATTTTTGAATCAAGAAACTAAAATCATGTGTAACTTAGACAATATGTTGCATTCATAAGTCTCATGTGATTTTTAAAGAACTAAGCATGTTATGAAGGTCAACATCTTAATAGGAAAGCAACTTGTTTATCATGCATTGGAAAATAGATCAAAGATTCAAAACAAAACATGATTTTGAAAAGAGTAGGATTAAAGGAAGCACACCCATTTGAAGATCAAAGGTTGAATAAGAGGAATGGCTTCATAATCCTTGTGAAAATGCTCCTAAGAAGTTGCTTAGCCTTGGCCTCAAAGGTCTCTCAAATATCAGCACCTTTCTCCAACCAAAAAGCCACTTTTTATAAAGATAAAGTTGCCAACGGCTAGTCCTCGGTCGACCGAGAAACAGGTCTCGGTCGACCTAGAAAGCACAACGGATATAAATCTGACCGTTGGAGCTTCAGTTCAGAATTCTGCAGAAATGACCTGCAGTTGTCTCGGTCGACCGAGAGGCAGGTCTCGGTCGACCGAGACCACTGCCTGAAACAGCCCAGAAATTTGACAATTGAGAGAAACTTGAGGCTTATGAGGGCACCTTCCAAAGGACTTTCAAACACATCTACCAAGCATTAAATCATGACTAAAAGAAGATGAAAACTGAGATTTTAAAGCCATGAAAACTCCAAAACACAATAATGAATTTAAAGCTAGAAACTTTGGAAAGCTTGGAAGGAGTTTTGAAATCAAAAACTCTATGAACTGAAGAGGCAACCTGAACAAGTAAACCATGCATGATATTTGATAAAACAAAGATTCAAGAAGAAGAAATATGCATGATGCTCCTATGAATAAAGCCATGTATGAATGAGAGAACAAGCTATATGAAAGTGAATGCATCCTATCAAATTGCAATAAAACTAAAACTCTAACAACTTGGGTACTTGATAGTAGAGCTGTGGGAACATTCAACGGTCAAGATGAAATCTATCTTTAATATCCCCTTGTGCCAATTAATGGATTTATCATTGGTAAGTGCGCACCCATTCCGATTAAGAGTTAATTGGATCGGTACCAAATGATCATTATAATTAATTGGGGCTCAAGGATAATAAGATATGGATCTAATTTGGTGGACAGGTCCATTTGATCCATGGATATAGATGGAGGGGCCTACTTGTGGTACTGTGGAAGTTTAGGGTCTTCATTGTAATTTATTCCTAAGACTGGAGTGCAATTGCATCTATATAGTGGAGTTATTTGCAATTAACTGTGGGCCCGGATTGCACATGAGATGTGGGGTCGCGTGTCCCAGTTGGAGCCAGCTTTCTAAGGAATCCCTAGTGGTCCCCACGCTAGCCCAATTTATTAGAAAGATACTAATTCTACTTGAACTCTAAAAGGAAGGTTACTATTTTTATTTGAGTGAGACTTCTAATATTGATAATGGTAAGCTACTAATTATTAATGGAAGTAGGACTTCTATTTTAATTAGAAAGGAGAAGACTACTAATTGTTGTACAAGAGTTGTACAAGTTCTCTTCCTCTCAAAGTTCCCTTCTCTTTCACCTTTAGTTCCCTAGAGTTATTGTAGGGTTTTCTCTTGAGGATTCCACCATCTTCTTGAGAAAAAGAGATCTAATACGGGACATAGTGTGGAAGATCAAAAGGAGTTGAAGATTCTGAATTGGATTGTGAAGTTATTAAGGGGTCCGCTCGAGCGAACTGCCTTCTGGAATGCTCTAAACACTTTTCTGGACACTTCGCTCGAGCGAAGTGTCATGTTCGCTCGAGCGAACTGTCCAGAAACTGATTCCAGGACAGTTCTTCTCCTCTCTTCCTTTTCCTTTTTCAATCCCTTTTTTTAGCTCCTTTGTATACACCAAGAGAGGGGTTCAAAACTTCATCCTAATCAACGTAAATTTTCCAACAACATCCATTCTAACCTCCTCCAACAAGATCACAACCAAAAACAATGAATGGAGGGAAGGGAATCACTACACAGAAGAGTATATTTGAGATAAAACAAGAGAAAAATTAAATGCTATGAACCAATACATCTTTATGACCATAAATGCACTAAAAAGGCTCTTCATGAGCATTCATTTCAAGTCAAAGTAATAAATAAGCATGTACGGAAAAATAATGAAATCAACCACATTTCTATAAAACCATTGAAAAGTCAAAGAGACCAATTCGTCCACTTGCCTTAGGTCTCTAATCAAGCAAATCAAGCTCTAATCAAGCCTTCCAAGTCAAAGGTCCAAGCTACAAGCAAAAACCCCAAAATAAAACCCTAAAAGAGTCAAAACATAGCATGGGGAGGAAGAAGCTTCAATAATAGAGATGGTGGTTCCCTTAGGCTAGGAGAACACAATATCAAAAGAAGGGAAGGATTACTCACATGGGAGTTCTTAAAAAAGCTAGGTTAGTACCAAAGGAGGCCTTGGAGTAGGTGGTTTTCTCCACAAATGCTATCAAGAGAAAGCCCTCAAAGAGATAAAGAAGATGATGGCCTCAAATCTCCTATTGGTGCAAGTTTGGGAGTGGATTGAGGATGGAGAAGCAAGAAGAAGAAGAAGGAAGGGATACCCCAGCTTGGGGTTTGATTTGAGTTGGAAAAAGGGAAATGAGGAAGATGGGTTTCCTTATAAAGTAAGTGGGAGTGGGCTCCACTAGTGAGATCTTTCTGGGCTAAAATCACGACTATCGGGATCTCGGATGAATTCGACGATGAAGGGAAAAATGATCATCGAAATATCTAATTTCTAAAAACTATATGTTTCGCGGGTTTCGGGGATATCAAGTTTTGGGCACAGATTTAGTGTAAAAAGACTGTTTTGCCCTCAATGCTAGGAAAGTCGGGTTTCGAGATTTCGAACGGGCACGAGATTAACATAAAAGTTATAGGGATTAACAATACAAGTAAAACGGGATTAAAATAATGAATGCAAGAATCTCTGATAAATCCCCAAGCACACGTAAGGTCATAAAAAAGAACCCCCAAACGGCCCCATTAATCACAAAGCAATTAAAATTCCCCAAAGCTATATAAAAAATCTATTCTATTCCCAACTTAACCAAAATCCACTAATCACGCTTAGAACTAAAACACAACTTATTTAACACTAATCGAGATCTCTCGGGTCGAGGTCTTACAATGGTGGCAGACGGTCAAGGAACCGTATATAACATTGGCTAACGAAGACGTGTGGCCAACATTCAAAACATAGTTTCAAGACAAGTACATTCCCTCCCATGTCAAGAGACAGAAAGCTATTGAATTCCAGCAGCTCAAGCAAGGCAACATGACCGTTCTAGAGTATGTCACCAAGTTCGAGAGGGTAGCCAGATATGCTACCGAACCTATTGACACCGAGTAGAAAAAGATAACAAA
Source organism: Cinnamomum chago (assembly GCA_038049695.1). Lineage (NCBI taxonomy): Eukaryota > Viridiplantae > Streptophyta > Magnoliopsida > Laurales > Lauraceae > Cinnamomum > Cinnamomum chago. The sequence continues at coordinate 43,876,386 of CP142455.1, read as the reverse complement.
ATTCTTGGAAGGATTGAATCCAATCATCATGAGAGATGTCATAGGGGCAGTACCACTAGCCACCTTGATGAAGTTGTCAAACGGTCATATAAATTTTTCCAAGATGATTGATACACCACATAGTGAATTGGATTATATTTTGATTGTTATAACACCAGTAGGTAAACAGGTTGTTTGTAAAACCTATTACCCTAGCTGTTCGGTTTTGTTAGGAGATGTTAATTTACCAGCGAATCTTATTGTTCTGGATATGCATGATTTTGATATCATCTTAGGCATGGCTTGATTGGAAACATATCATGCTACCATGGATTGTTTTAGTAAAACCATAACATTCAGATTACAAGGAGCACAAGCAGAGTTGATGTTTCAAGGGAACAAGAAGAAAACTCGAGCATGATTTATTTCAGTGTTTAAAGCAAGTAGATTAGTAAAAAGTGAGTGTGAAGCATTCATTGTGTTTATCACGGAGGATAAACGGTTCCAAGGGGTGGAGGAAATCCTTGTTGTATGCGAATTCCAAGATGTTTTTCCCAAAAAAATCCCGGGATTACCACCAATTAGAGATGTTGAGCTCACAATTGAGCTTCTTCCAGGGAAAACTTTGATCTCTATTACACCTTATAGAATGGCTCTGGCAGAATTGAGTGAATTAAAACTTCAGTTGCAAGAATTGTTGAGCAAATGCTTCATTAGGCCAAATGTTTCACCTTGGGGAGCGCCGTTTTTTTTTTTGTGAAAAAGAAAGATGGAAGCTTAAGGATGTGTATAGACTATAGAAGATTGAACCATGTGACCGTCAAGAACAAGTACCCATTGCCAATGATAGACGAATTGTTTGACCAATTGCAAGGAGCAACATATTTTTCCAAGACAGACTTGAGGTCTGGGTATCATCAGTTGAGCGTTAGAGACTCGGATGTGCATAAAATAGATTTTTCAAACAAGATATGGGCATTACGAGTTCTTAGTGATGTCATTTGGCTTGACAAATGCACCCGCAGTCTTTATGGCCCTCACGAACAAAGTTTTTGCACAATATTGTAGACACCTCATTTTGGCACCCTATGAGGGATGTGTTAGTTTTATGGTCTCAATACCAGTATATGATGAATAAATTGATTAATTTCTTTATTTATCAATATATATTATTGCTTTCCTTTCATGAGATGAATGGTGCTTTATTACTTGTTTGCACATAACTAATACGAATGACATAATGGTTCATGAGATGAACCGGAGTCCACAAGTATACTAGATGTAATACATGTGTATGGATGAGATCCACATACATGAGACATGTATTGCAAATCTTATACTTAAATATCTTTACAACCAGTGATGAGTTGGGCATCTCATCTGACAAGGTTGCAGCACTTTGATCACTATGAGATAGTGTGATTTGTCTCGATCATCGGAATGCAAGATTCTGGATCATGGTACTGGTACATTGGATGTATTGAAGGACCATGAGAAGCACCTTATATACACTGTCTTTACTTTAAGGTCTGCTCTCATAATTCCCTAGCAATAGGCTCATAATCCTGAGACATTAATGAACTCAAGTTTCTATCTATTCATTTGCTTTGAGTCACCAATGAGTGAGGCCAATTGTAGGTCAGCACCTCGGTGATTTGGGTATGTGGTAGTAGAGCTGTGGGAACATTCAATGGTCAAGATGGAATCTATCTTTAATATCCCCTTGTGCCAATTAATGGATTTATCATTGGTAAGTGCGCACACATTCCAATTAAGAGTTTATTGGATCGGTACCAAATGATCACTCTAATTAATTGGGGCACAAGGATGATAAGATATGGATCTATTTTGGTGGACAGGTCCAATTAATCCATGGATATAGATGGAGAGGCCTACTTGTGGTAATTGGGAAGTTTAGGGTCTTCATTGTAATATATTCCTAAGACTGGAGTGCAATTGCATTTATATAGTGGAGTTATTTGCAATTAACTATGGGTCTGGATGGCACATGAGATGTGGGGTCACGTGTCCCAGTTGGAGCCAGCTTTCTAAGGAATCCCTAGTGGTCCCCACGCTAGCCCAAGTTATTAGAAAGATACTAATTTTACTTGAACTCTAATAGGAAGGAATTGGAAGGTTACTATTTCTATTTGAAGTAAGACTTCTAATAGTGGTAATAATAAGTTACTAATTATTAATGGAAGTATGACTTCTATTTTAATTAGAAAGGAGAAAGCTACTAATTGTTGTGGAAGTGAGACTTCTATGGCAACTAGCAAGGGAGAAGGTTACTATTTTGTAATGGGAGTTAAACTTCTATTTCAAATAGGTAAAGATGTGGAATGGAGGACTATAAATAGGGGATATATTACCTCTTGGACGTCCACTATTGGTTTCCACATCCAGCCCTCCTCATAGTGCAAGTGTTGCACAATTTTCTCTCCTCTCTTTCTTCTCTAGTTCCTTGGAGTTACTAGTTGGGTTTTCTCTTGAAGTCTCCACCAATCTTCTTGAGAAAAGAGATCTAATATGGGACATAGCGTGGAAGATCAAAGGGTGTTGGAGATTCTGATTTGATTAAGTGAAAGCGTTCATCATCAAAGAAAGAGATCAACTTCTCCATTAGAGCACTACTTAGCTCCAAAGGTATAATCTACATCCTTGTATGTTGTGGACTTCGTGGTTGCATGTTTAGGTGTTGTTTTCTATCTTCTAGATAGGATATATTGCTGTACATGATTTATGAGTTTGAGGGATTGCATCCTGGATTGGGTTTTGTTGCCTTCTAGATAGTTGATCCCTGCATTAAGTGGATCAAAAGTTTTTGAAACCTATCTGAATGGCCCACGTATTTTCCAACAATTGGTATCAGAGTCAAACCTCATCTCTAATCATGTTAGATCAGTAAGCTTGTTCTAATCTTTGCATGAGATGTGAAGATGATAGAGCAAGGGCTATGTAAGGATCAGTTTTTGATGAATTTACTTGGTTTCATAGTAGATTCATGTTTGGATAGTCACAAAAGGGTTTAATAATGATGGAAGGATGGTAGGAAGCCATTGGAACACTTTGGAAGTGATTTGGTGAAGAATGGACACGAAACAGAAAAACCCAAGTTGCAGGTTTTCGTCAGTCCGGTTGACCTGGCCTCGTGCTCGGTCGACCAAGTGACTTGCAGGTCTGTCGACCGAGCCCTCTTGCCGGTCGACCGAGGACATTGCACAGCAGGTTGCAAAAATTGGATTTTTAGTTTCGGGTCTTCTCTTACATCCTATTTTTCCAGCATTATTTGGCAGCCTATTTTTGTGATTTGTATGGTTATATGAGATACTAACTTGCAGATGATCATGTCCTCTCCATATGGCCCACAAGTCTTTTGCTTTCTATTTATGGTTATTGGTTTATTTAAGACTAAATGTAAAGGGCATCATGGTTTCCTTGGTTTCCCGTGAAAGGTCAAGGCATGATGAATTTCCCTATAGCCCTTTTATTTCCATGTTTAGATTACCATGTAAGTCTCATAATCGAGGCATAGGAATTTATGTAATTTTTCTAAAATTGTAAACTTTGACGATGTCCGAGACGAAGAAGGAAAGCGTTATTGCACTCATAATCAAAGAGTTTGAAGATTAGCAAAAGTGTTTTGGAGTTGCCCAAAGAGTTTGATGAATTCCAAAGTTTTGGAAAGTCTAGAAGTCCAAGAAGTCTATTCCGCTAGGGCCATGTGGAGGAGAGGACTAGTTTCTAATTTTAGCACTTTCTATTTATGGATGAATGCTTAATTTAGAATATTTCCAAATCTGATCCAAACATAGCAAGTTACTAAAATTTGTCAAATCAAATTAATTTTTGGAAAGAGTTCTAATTAGTGTTGATGACCCATGAGATGGACACATTGGTAACACTAATTTAAGAAACTGAACTTTCCTTAAAACAACTTGACTTGGAACCAATCTTTGATCATATCATGAGATGATTTGATGTTCATATATATACATGTGAGCCCTAATACCTTGCAAGGAAATCCTCAATTATAAAATATTAAGTGGGAGCGAGGCATTTAAATTTAGAAATCCCCATGGTTTTCCACCATAGGTCCATTGTAAGGAAAGTATTAGCCTCGCGCCATCTTGAGAATGGTCATTCCCCATGGAGGGCTTTTACTTCTTCGGTTACTAGATATGGATCTCCTATGGATAGTGTTGGTGAGACGGGGCGGGGGCCCAGTCCCCAAGGAGGAGCTACCCACAACGGTTGTCATGTAATGCTAGTTGGTGGGTCACACTTAACTAAAATAATGATGTAGTATCCCCAAGGATTTGCCTCGTGTATTTTAGAGACCAAAGCTAATCGGGAGTCATACATTATTTGGTATGAGATACCTAGATAATAATGAATGATGGGGATCATGGATAGTTAGTCTTAATTCCGATTTTGACCAACTTTGATCCGCACCAATCTAGGTGGTATTTGCACTCCCCAAGGAGGCATACCCCAAGGATTGGGATTCCGATGTATTCTGAATTTAGTGATTATGAGGATTTCATATAAATTTGGTAGAATACTAAACCCTAATGTCATTTAAATTCATTAATTGAATGTATGGTTGTGTGCTACAGTATTTCAAGCATGAATTCAAATATTTTCAATCCACTTGCGACCATCCTCAACCAGAATAAGTTGATGGAATCCAACTTTATAGACTGGAAAAGGACCCTGGATATTATCCTGACAGCTTCTGGATGCAGATATGTCCTTACCATACCCTCCCTTCCTGAGCCTAAGCCTCATGCACCTCAGTATGAAAAGGACCTTTACACCAAATGGACAAAAGACAATGAGGTAGCCAGATGGTTTATACAGGCATCCATGTCTAGTGTTTTACAACATCAACATCAATCCTATAAGTCAGCATACGATATTATATCAAACTTAAAGGAGATGTTTGCGGACCAGGTTAGACCTGCCAGGCAAGCTACTATGAAGGTGTTGATAAATGCTAAGATGGCTGAGGGAACCCCAATACAAAAACATTTGTTGAAAATGAGTCTCGCACTAAATGAGTTAGATGTACTGGGTGTTACGATTGATAAAGAATCGCAGATTGACATGATTCTTCAGTCACTACCGGATTATTTCAATCATTTCGAGATCAATTACAATAAATTGGAAATGACCGTAGCTGAGCTGTCTCGCCAGCTGGTAGTGACTGAGGAAATCATGAAGAAAGAGCAAAATTCCCTCATGATAGAAAAGTCATTTGCTAGGACCAAGCCGAAAGGCAAAGACCGAGATTGCAAGAAGAAATCAGTCATCAAGGGTCCTAAGGTGGAGAATGGTTCTACTTCTAGTATGGCCAAGGCTAAGGGTACGGGAGTAAAAGGAAAGTGTTTCCATTGTGGTAAGACAAGACATTGGAAAAGGAATTGTCCAGAATATCTGTCGAAGAAGAAGACCTCAGGTATGATTAAGTCACTTGTTTTTGAAGTTAGTTTTGCGACTGGTACTTCAGAATCTTGGTGTGTGGACTCCGGGGCAACATTCACATATGTAATTCGTTGCAGGGGTTCCGAGAAACCAGGAGACTCAGTGACGACGAAATCATTGTCAACCTAGGATCTGATGCTAAGGCGGATGCGGTCTCAGTAGGAGTTATTACTTTATGTTTTCAGGATAATAAGTTGGTTCTGTCAGATACTCTATATGTACCATCTTTAAGATGTAATTTAATTTTAGTTTCTAGTTTGGTGAATAAGAGTTATTCTATTACTTTTGGTACTGAAGTTGTAATAAAGAGGAACGGTACTTTTATATGTTCTGGCAAGGTAACCAATGGGCTTTATCTGTTAACTCCCACAATGTATGAGATACATGATACCGAAATAATTAATAGGCCATCATTAAAGAGAAGGTCACCTTCATCTAATCCAACAAAACTTTGGCACTTAAGGCTAGGTCATATAAACCTAAATAGGATTGACAGGCTAGTGAAAGATGGTATCTTGCCTTTATTGGTTGTAGAACCAATGCCTGTCTGTGAGTCCTGTCTGGAAGGCAAAATGACCAAAAGACCATTTTCATTCAAGGGCGATAGGGCCAAATATTTATTGGAATTAGTGCATACTAATGTGTGTGGACCCATTAATGTCAGAGCCAGAGGAGGATATGAGTACTTCATCACTTTCACAGATGACTACTCAAGATATGGATACATATACCTTATGCACCGCAAGTCCGAGGCTTTTGAAAAGTTCAAAAAGTTTCGAGTGGAAGTGGAAAAGCAATTAGGTTAAAGTATCAAGACACTTCAATCAGATCGAGGAGGGGAATATCTCTATGGTGATTTTATGGGACACTTGTCAGAAAATGGGATTCTGTCCCAGTTGTCTGCTCCTAGCATGCCTCACCAGAATGGTGTAGCGGAAAGAAGGAACCAGACTCTTTTAGATATGATTAGGTCTATGTTGAGTTTCTCAGGATTACCTATATCCTTTTGGGGATATGCCTTGGATATTGCGATGTACATACTAAATCTTGTACCATCTAAGTATGTACCTAAGACTCCCCGGGAGTTATGGTCTGGGCGAAAGCCTAGTCTACAACATTTACACATTTGGGGTTGTCCGGCACACGTTCTAAAGGTAAAGACAGATAAGTTGGAAAATAAGTCAGAAGTATGCACGTTTGTAGGTTATCCTAAAGGAACTAAAAATTGGTTATTCTATAATCCCAGAGAGCAGAAAGTGCTGGTGAGCACCAATGCGGTTTTTCTGGAGGAAGATTATATGATGGACCGGAAATCTTTAGAAAATGTGATCTTGGAAGAGATTCAAGAACAATCAATTCCAAATCCAAGTATGACCGAACTTGAGGAAGAACCGCCCCTACCAGACCCAGTAGTTACACTAGTGCCTCGTCATAGTGGGAGAATAATCAGGCCCCCTGATAGGTTCTCGTTCTTGGGAGAGTCTTACGAGGCAATCCCGGAAGAACTGGAACAGGATCCCTATAACTATGATGAAGCAATTAATGACATAGATTCGGGACATTGGCAAGATGCTATGAAAGCTGAGATGGAGTTTATGTACTATAATCAGGTCTGGACACTTGTGGACTTGCCTGCCAATATCAAACCTATTGGGTGCAGGTGGGTCTATAAGAGAAAAAGAGGACCAGATGGAAGAGTTGAGACCTTTAAGGCCAGGCTTGTTGCGAAAGGGTATACTCAGAAAGAGGGTATCTAATATGAGGAAACCTTCTCGCCGGTAGCCATGCTCAAGTCCATCCAGATACTCTTATCCATAGCGGCTCATCTCGATTACGAGATTTGGCAAATGGATGTCAAGACGGCGTTTATCAACGGCCATCTTGAGGAAGACATCTATATGGTGCAGCCAGACGTTTTTGTAGCTACAAACCAAGAGCAAAGAGTTTGCAAGATGCAGAAGTCTATTTATGGACTGAAGCAGGCATCCCGAAGATGGAACATCCGTTTTGACCAGGCAATCAAGTCATTTGGTTTTTTGTCAAAAACGGATGAGTCATGAGTGTATATGAAAAGTGAAGGAGGCAGGGTAATTTTTTTGATCGACGACATCCTTCTCCTAGAGAGTGATATAGGGATGTTGTCAACAGTAAAAGTTTAGTTGGCTAAGACTTTTGATATGAAGGACTTGGGAGAAGCCAGCTACATCCTAGGGATCAAACTCCATTGAGACCGGAAAAATCGGATGATAGGCTTATCCCAATATGCGTACATAGATGAGGTGCTGGTATGGTTAGCTATGCTTAGTACGAGACCGGATATCTATCACGCAGTGGGCCTAGTCAGCAGATATCAGTCTAACCCAGGACCCGAACATTTAACTGCTGCAAAGTGTATTCTCAAATACTTGAGAAGGACTAGAGATTACATGTTGATTTATGGCAATAATGAGCTGATTCCAGTCGGTTACACAGATTCTGACTTCATGTCATATAAGGATTCTAGGAAATCAACTTCTGGGTATGTGTTTATTCTATAGTTGCTTGAGAAGTAGACAAAGAAGCAAATTGGCTCAATAGATTCCTTGTGGAACTTGGAGTGGTACTTTTGGCAGGACAGCCGCTCGCAGTTTACTTTTGGCAGGGCAGCCGATAAGTCCAAAGAACCCAAGAGCCAAAAGCATGTACAGAGGTTATAACAAATGGTCAAAGAGATAGGGCAGAGAGGTGATACTGCTATCATCTATGAAGACAACCACAAACTGATCCAGAAAAGGAGCAAACACCTTATTCATCAATGCAATAAAAACTGCGGGTGCATTAGTCAACCCGAAAGGCATCACGAGAAACTCAAAGTGGCCATATCTCGTCCGGAATGCAGTCTTAGGAACATCCTCCTTCCTGACTCGTAACTGATGGTAACCGGAACGCAGGTCTATCTTCGAACATAATTGAGCTCCCTGCAACTGATCAAACAGCTCATCAATTCTCAGTAACGGGTACTTGTTCTTGACAGTCACCTGATTTAGCTGTCGGTAGTCTATGCACATTCTCATTGTCCCGTCCTTCTTCTTCACAAATATCACCGGAGCTCCCCACGATGAAACACTAGGTCTGATGAAACCTTTATCTAGCAAATCTTCTATCTACGTCTTCAGCTCCTTCAATTCTACTGGAGCCATCCTATACGGGGCCTTCGAAATAGGTGTTGTACCCGGCTGTAATTCTATCTTGAAATCCAACTAACGAACAGGTGGCAAACCAGGAATCTCATCCGGAAACAAATTCGGGAATCCCCGGACTACCAAAATAGCAACTGCTAATATGCGCTACAAAACAATTAAAGTCAGGTCCTATGAGACTCAATACTAGCATCACAAAACTAGAGATAAGACAACGAGACTAGCCTACTTACTAACGGAATCCTCACACGCGTCCTATGGTTTCTAAGATTTTTACCCTGAGAAACCATCCATTTCTCTGATACCATTCTGTCACGTCCCCCGAACCCGATTAGAAAATAAACCGGATCCGGGGAGTGAAATTTAGGACTAATTAAAAAATTTGTCCTTTAGGCCAAAGGATCGTAAGTCCGCTGTGAGGATATAATATTTCAAGCCTCAAATAAAATAAGAATTTGCGGAACTCATAAAATTCTAGGCATATTTGGATATCAACAAGGAATAATGAATCTCCATATATATTAAAGTTGAACAAGGAATAAAAAAAAACTTAAACAATGAAGTTAATTTATTACAATGGCCATCCCAATAATCAAGGCCATTTAAAACAATAGTGATGCCAATGATATAAAAGTTTCAACGAGAGATAAATGAAGAATAAAGAATCTAATGAGGTCCCAATGAATATCTCTCGTGCCAGGATCAATGACGCTACTCTACGTCATCGGCAGACCACTTTCGTTCTTCCTCAGCTGGTGGGATCTCCACACCTGCTTGCTCCTCGTAGTATTACTCGCCTGAGGAGTCTGCACACCAAGGAATAGAGTCAACGACATGTTGAGCAATAGATAAGCAAGATATAAATAATCATGACATGCATAAAATATAAGAGTAATGACAAGTACAAGATCGTTGGAATACAAGGAACAATACTAGGCATGTAGCATGAGTAAATAACCATCAGAATCATAAATAGAAATCCTAGCAATATTAGCAATCACCACTACCAATGTAATGCAATGCACAAGAGGGAGACTCCGTGGATGTCCAAGCCACCTCACGGGGTACCAGTAACAATCCTATCCGGACTACTTATACCAAAGTCCGGCTCCAGGGGGATCCTAGCTCCCGGTCTTGGGAATAGTAGCACGGTCCCACCCCGCTCCCAACTATTCAACGCCATGGACGCCGGCCAAAGTCGACTGCCCACCCCGATCTCTGAGTAACCGGTCCATCAATAATACCCCAAACTGTAGATGGCTATGACATGCACATAATAATAATAATAATAAAGTGGTGTTTACACGAAAATAGACCAAGACAAGCAGGTCTGGCTAGCTCAATGTACAGGACATGTTCGTAGGGATTATCTCATTCCAATCAATACAAGACAAAACCAATCACTTGATAATCCCTTCAATCTAACCAGGCATGTTTATCAATTATATAACACGGGGTCCTAAGGTGTACTCTAAGTCAGGTCCAAGTCCTAATTATACAAGGAATTATGTTTCATAATTAATTAGGTGTATTATGCCGAGAGTGAGTGTACAAGGAATTATAACAACGGATACGATTAAATAAGTCAAGGAGGAATTACGATCCAAACCTAGGCAAGTGGTGTCATCCATGTATCCTACATGTTCTAACGGAGTACGTGTGGCATTATATCAACAATGCTTGTAAGGAAATCCCTTGGTGTACAATCATGTTAAGCATCCATTAATTCAGTTCCATACGCATTCGGTTACCCCATGTTTAATACACGAATACGTAGACACCTAATCGAAGCACACCAAGCCACGTGCTACGATTTAATCCTCATTAATGGTCAACTGATAGTAGGTTTATGGTTTCCAACATCTAAGGCCCAAACCTAAGTTACTAGTCTCATTTCTAATAAAATATTGGCTGGGTCAATAATCTGAGTTTTTACATCACTTCTCGACCTCCGATCGTGATGAAACCAGAACCATTGGATTCTACATCTCAAGGGCTTTCCAAAGGTATATAATATGTAGGAATCCGATGTACGGATAAAAAGTTACAAGTTTTTTAAGTATTTTTTCCAAAGTTGTAAAAATTCACGAAACTGCCATCCGATCGATCGGCTTGCAGGCCCGATCGATCGGCACAATAGCTTGAGTCCGAAAATGGGTTTTTCACTTCTTTTTCCTGCAGAAAACGAGCCTCCATGCTCCCCAATCATTACAATCATCATGCCCATCCATTCTATCAAACTAAAACCTCTAAAGCTACCATTTAACCATTAATTCAACCCAAACCACAAAACTAACCTAACATGTCAATCCCAATGCAATACCAACAATAAGCTTGGAATTTGGGTAATCTAACAAGGACATCATTGCAATCAAAAGCAAATAATACACACATGATTAAATATAAAATGTATATCTACTTGTCTCAACCAAGAAGATGATTAGAAATTGGAAAAGCTTGAGGAGAAGCTTTCTACCACAAAGACCACAATCTACCCCGCTCAAAAGTAATCTAAAACACCGAGAATAAGAAAGAAAGGAAAAAGATCATGATCCAACCTATTCTAAATAAAAGAGAAAACGAATGGAAAAGTTAATGATGGGAAAAAGCTTACCAACTAGTATTAATGGAGAGAGGAGATCGAAATGAAGAAGTTGTGCGGTCCGGATCACGAAAGTAATCTCTCCCGGAGGGAGATCTGGGCTTGAGAAGATGAAGAGGGAGAAGGAGGGCTGCTGTAGCTTCGTTGCAGAAGTGAGAATGAGATTAGGGCTAATCCCTGATTAAGAAGAGGAGAGGGAGGAAAAGACCGAATTGCCCTTTAAGTGGGTCCGGTGAAAGAATGGACCATTTGAAGGGTTTCTGATCGTCGGATTGCGACGAGCCAGAAGACAAAAATGATCAGTACGACAAGACCTTTCCAACGAACCCAAAATCACGGTGATAAGGAAATTTTCCGGAAAAACACTCAATTTTCCCTAATTTGCAAACTACTCCCTGCTAGGATCAAACGAAACTTCGCAGACACTATTCTAACACTAAAAGAAACTCACTCAAGGCCTAAACCCACTTAAATATCTAAAATACAAATAATTATAATAATAATAAAATAAACGGGTCAACTATTGGGCCCAATTGACCTAGTAAGGTCGCGGACCTTACATCTCTCACCTCTAAAAAGAATGTTTGGTCCCCCAAATGCCTAAACATACCTCATCAGAAAAAAAGATAAGGATACGCCTTCTGCATCTGGTCTTTGAGCTCCCACGTAGCTTCCTCCGGAGTGTGATGCTCCTATTGTACCTTGACCCACTAGATAGTCTTGGTACGCAATACCACTTCCTTGGTGTCGATGATCTGCGCCGGATGCTCCACATAGGTTGCATCTGCTTGTAACTGAAGTGGCTCGTACTGCAACACATGAGTAGGATCTGGAATATACTTCCTAAGCATTGAGACATGAAAAACGTCGTGCACACCGGCTAGCTAAGGTGGTAGCACAAAACAATAAGCCACATTTCCAATCCTGCTCTTGATCTCAAACGGTCCCACAAACCTCTTGGCAAGCTTTCCTTTCTGCCCGAATCGAACAACACCTCTCATCGGGGATACCTTCAGAAACACCATATCCCCCATCTGAAATTCTAAAAGTCTCTGCCTCTTATCTACATAGCTCTTCTGACGATCACGAGACTCCTTCATTCTCATCTGAACAATCCGAGCTTTCTCACTGGAATCAGCAATCTCTGAGGGGCCATGAAAACTACGAACGCCAACTTCCTCCCAACATACTGGAGTCCTGCATCTCCGTCCATACAATGCCTCAAATGGTGTCATGCCAATGCTTGAATGATAGCTGTTATTGTAGGCAAACTCACACAGAGGCAAACTTTCATCCCAATTCTCCTTGAAATCCAAAACACATGCTCGGAGAAGATCTTCCAATGTCTGGATGGTACGCTCAGACTGTCCATTTGTCTGAGGGTGGTAAGCTGTACTGAACGTCAACTGAGTACCCATAGATGACTGAAAAGTAGACCAAAATCGAGAGACAAACTTAGGGTCTCGATCGGATACTATGGACTTAGGCACTCTATGTAGTTTGACTATATTGTCTCTATACAACGTAGTCATCTTGTTCATAAACTGACCAGTCTTGAATGGCAGGAAATGTGCTGACTTAGTCAATCTATCAACAATTACCTAAATAGCATCATTACCCTTCCTGGTGTTTGGCAACCCTGACACAAAATCCATAGTGATGTTCTCCCATTTCCACGGACGAATATCCAACGGGTGAAGCAAACCAGGAGGCTTCTTGTGCTCTGCCTTAATCCGCTGACAAGTCATACACCTGGAAACGAACTCTGCAATCTCCTTCTTCATTTTCATCCACCAGTAGTGATTCTTCAAATTCTGATACATCTTGGTGCTCCTCGGGTGAATAGAGTATCTGGTGTGGTGCGTATCTGTCATCAACTCTGACTTGATGTCTTGAACATCTGGCACACACAACCTATCCTTACAATACAGAATCTCTTCAATCAATCGGAACTCTGGATTGCCATCAATGTTGTCAATGATTTTCTGCAACTCATGATCATCCTTTTGAGCTTCCTTGATCTTGTTAACTATTTCTGGTTCCTAAACTCCCATAGTAGCAACTAGAACTTTCTCATTGACATGCCATACTTCCACATCCATATCTCTGAACTGCTCCATCCATCTCCATTCTGGCATTACACACCCACTGAAAGATGCATTTCTACTGAGAGCATTTGCTACCACATTCACCTTTTCTGGATGGTACTTAATCGAAAAATCATAATCCTTTATGTACTCCATCCATCTCCATTGTTTATTATTCAGATCACCCTGTGTAAACAGGTATTGCAGGCTTTTGTGATCTGTATGCACCTCAAATCTTTCTCCATACAAATAATGCCTCCACAACTTCAATGCAAAAACCACTGCTGCTAACTCCAAGTCATGTGTGGAATACTTCTTCTCATGGTCTTTCAACTGCCTTGACCCATATGCTATCACTTTATCATTCTGCATGAGAACACAACCCAATCCAATCCCTGATGCATCGGTATAAACCATAAATCCTCCACTTCCTGAGGGTAAGGCAAGTATGGGTGCTGAAGTCAACCGGGTCTTCAACTCTTGAAAACTCTTCTCACATTCTTCTGTCCACACAAACGGAACATCCTTCCTTGTCAACTTAGTGAGTGGAGATGCTATGGTTGAAAACCTTTTGAAAAACCTTCTATAGTAGCCTGCAAGTCCAAGAAAACTGCGAACCTCCGCTACCCCAATTAACAACTGCTGATATCTTCTTACGGTCCACCGTCAATCCATCCTTTGAGATAATATGGCCCAAAAATGCAACTTTCTCCAACCAAAATTCACATTTGCTCAACTTAGCATACAACTGGTTATCCCTCAAAAGTTGCAATGATGTCCTCAACTGATGCTCATGCTCCTCCTTAGACTTCGAGTATACCAACACATCATCTATGAAGACAACCACAAACTGATCCAGAAAAGGAGCAAACACCTTATTCATCAATGCCATTGTTGCGACCCAGGAACGGAACCCCAGGCCCGCGACGTGTAGAATTTACGATTACGATTGTTTATGTTTTCCCACAGGTTTCCGCGGTGAGGATTCCCAAAGACACGCGGAATCTGACTCACACGATCAAGTTTGCGGAAGCGTGTAACAAATCCCCTCGAGATAAGCACCAATAAAATCTTTAAGTGCTATGGCAATAATAATAAGACATAGTATCAAAAGAAAGAAGCTAGCATGGCATTCCCAACATAATTCAACTTATGGGATTACACAAAGTAAGTTAAGTTTTAGTTACATCCCATAAGAGGCCAACAGAGGCCAATACACTTCTCAAAATAATAAAGGAAACCCCAAGACAAAATGACGAACTCAAAAAACCCGCCCGACGTCTAATTGACATCGTCGGGCTGCCACTCTCTCATTGGGGGTGGCTCAAGAGCCTCCTCCTGACGCTCCTCCTCAAAGGCAACGTCTCCTGCACCTGGGCACCAACAAACAAGGGTCAAACACAACGGTTTGGCAGGTAATCAATTTAGGTGCAAGCATGAAACAATAAACTTTTAGAAAACATATAGGCAAATCCCTTATTTGAAATACTACAATGACTGAGATACATTTTCGAGATTACATATAAAGCTGGGATACTAAAACAAACTAGTATGAGTACATATAATATCATGAATAGTTACAATCCACAAAGAGCCCATCCTTTCTCTATCATATAGATAATGAAAAGAGCAAGCACGCACGACAAGCACGATATACATAATATAATCACGACACGATTCCCACATATACAGGGATTTCCAGCCGCGGAACCGGACACGCACGATGTGTAATAAATATACGACCAGTCTGCAGACAGTCCACATGTTTAAGGACCCCCAGACAGTGGATCAAACTGAAAGGGCAGTCCAAGCTCAGTGGTGTTCACTTAATTCATGAATGCACAAAACACGCGAAACGCTATCAAAACATGTCGAGATAAAAAGGGAGAAAATCACTTATCAAACACAACAAACACGACTAGCAAAAGGCATAATTAATATGCATAACACGCTTAGGAAGTGATCCCCTTTTTCTTGAAACAAATCTTCAAAACAAGTTATACTTGAAATCCAAAATGAGTAAACGATGGTACTTATCGTACCCAGACGGACATTCAAAAATACGAAATCTAACAAGTATGTGTTAAGGCTACTAATTGACCCTTGTGTAATTGGGACCCCAAATGTTGGAATATACAAGAATTGGTGTCCCCGAAGTTGGGTTGCATTTCGAAGTTCCATTTACACAATGTCAAGTAAAAATCCTTAACATAGTCTAGTTTTTCAACCTTCACGAAATTACCCAAATGAAATAACTCTTCTTCCTGAATCTGACAGGTTCGCTCGAGCGGAACTTGTAAGGTGTTGACACTTCGCTCGAGCGAGACAGTTCGCTCGAGCGGACAATAAGGTCGCTCGAACGGACAGCTCTCTGTCTGCGCTCGGAACAAATAGAGGCTTGGTCGCTCGAGCGGACCCAAGGGTCGCTCGAGCGAACAAGCTTCTGCATGTGCTTGCAGAGTGCAGAAAATGCCTTTCTCTTGTACAACTTCCCACACATTCATCTCCTTCTTCCCATCCTTAAACCACATACAATCCCTTGAGCCTTCATGCTCACCAAGGGTTCATTTTTACCATTTCAAACATTCAATCCAATGAAAACAAGATCATGAAGTTCATAAACAAGTTTATATGCACAATTCCTAAAATACAATGAAATCAAAAATACCAATGCAACATTGAACCTATAGAGATTACTTGCCTTAGTCCAAGATGCTAAACAATCCTCTTCAAGCACGCTTACTCAAAAGCTAAGCCAACACTACAAATAATCCCAAGGAAATCCATTCAAACTCAACACAAATGAAAACAAAGAACCCATTTTCACAAAGGGGTTTGTAAACATGGAAAACAAGATCTTTAAGAACCAACAAGACTTCATGAAAAACATGGGTTGAAGCTCTTACCTAGAAATGGTCAAACAAGAGAGAAGGAAGGAAATGGAGCTCTTGCCCAACTTGGAACTTCAAGCAATTTGCATCAATGGAAAGCTTAGGATGAGAGGAAGAACATGATAGCCTTAGAATTTTATTTGGAGAACTCTAGCTAGATCATGCAAGATGAGGAAGATGGAAAGGGAAGAGGGGTTTTCAGCCCTAGGTCAAGGAAGTTGCTGAAATTGGGGGAAATGAATGAAAAGAGAGGGAAGTAGGGTTTAAGTGATGACAATGGGCCCCAATTAACTTGAACCTTAAAATGACCAAAAGATGATCTTGTGGGTCTCGAATGACTTCGACGAAGAAGGATAAAACGATCCTCGAAATATCTAGTTTCCAAAAAGTATATTTTTGACATGGTTTTGAGATCTCGAAAATTGTGTCCAGATTTGTGCAAAAAGACACTTTACCCTTTTTGGGCCAGAACTTGGGTTTTTGGGCTTCAAACATGAATGGGCTTAAGACGAAAGTTGTAACACATAGAAAAATCATTCAAATGAAATCAAAATCACAATCACACGGAAACCGATACCGTCCTCCCAAAGCTTACACGTGCACTCAGGCCTTCCTGAGTGTGTCTGACTAATACTAACGTTCCCAAAATTCCCAAAGCTATATCCAGGACTAAACTAATTATTTCTAACCCAACGATAACTAAACCCACTTAGGACTAAACACACACTAATCGAATACTAATCGAATTGGTCTGGGTCGGGGTCTAACACCCATAAAAACTGCGGGTGCATTAGTCAACCCGAAAGGCATCACGAGAAACTCAAAGTGGCCATATCTCCTCCGGAATGCAGTCTTAGGAACATCCTCCTTCCTGACTCGTAACTGATGGTAACCGGAACGCAGGTCTATCTTCGAAAAGAATTGAGCTCCTGCAACTGATCAAACAGCTCATCAATTCTCGGTAACATGTACTTGTTCTTGACAGTCACCTGATTTAGCTGTCGGTAGTCTATGCACATTCTCATTGTCCCGTCATTCTTCTTCACAAATATCACCAGAGCTCCCCACGATGAAACACTAGGTCTGATGAAACCTTTATCTAACAAATCTTTTATCTGCGTCTTCATCTCTTTCAATTCTGCTGGAGCCATCCTATACGGGCCCTTCGAAATAGGTGTTGTACCCGGTTGTAATTCTATCGTGAAATCCAACTAACGAACAGGTGGCAAACCAGGAATCTCATCCGGAAACAAATCCGGGAATCCCCGGACTACCAAAATAGCAACTGCTAATATGCGCTACAAAACAATTAAAGTCAGGTCCTATGAGACTCAATACTAGCATCACAATACTAGAGATAAGACAACGAGACCAGCCTACTTACTAACGAAATCCTCACACGAGTCCTATGATTTCTAAAATTTTTACCCTTAGAAACAATCCATTTCTCTGATACCATTCTGTCACGTCCCCCGAATCCGATTAGAAAATAAACCGGATCCGGGGAGTGAAATTTAGGACTAATTAAAAATTTTGTCCTTTAGGCCCAAGGATCGTAAGTCCGCTGTGAGGATATAATATTTCAAGCCTCAAATAAAATAAGAATTTACGGAACTCAAACAATTCTAGGCATATTTGGATATCAACAAGGAATAATGAATCTCCATATATATTAAAGTTGAACAAGGAATAAAAAAAACTTAAACAATGAAGTTAATTTATTACAATGGCCATCCCAATAATCAAGGCCATTTAAAACAATAGAGATGCCAATGATATAAAAGTTTCAACGAGAAATAAACGAAGAACAAAGAATCTAATGAGGTCCCAATGAATCTCTTTCGTGCCAGGATCAATGACGCTACTCTACGTCATCGGCATGCCACTCTCGTTCCTCCTCAGCTGGTTGGAGATCTTCTGGGATCTCCTCACCTGCTTGCTCCTCGTAGTAGTACTCACCTGAGGAGTCTGCATACCAAGGAATAGAGTCAACGACATGTTGAGCAATAGATAAGCAAGATATAAATAATCATGAGATGCATCAAATATAAGAGTAATGACAAGTACAAGATCGTAGGAATACAAGGAACAATACTAGGCATGTAGCATGAGTAAATAACCATCAGAATCATAAATAGAAATCCTAGCAATATTAGCAATCGCCACTACCAATGTAATGCAATGCACAAGAGGGAGACTCCGTGGATGTCCAAGCCACCTCACAGGGTACTAGTAACAATCCTATCCGGACTACTGATACCAAAGTCCGGCTCCAGGGGGATCCTAGCTCCCGGTCCTGGGAATAGTAGCACGGTCCCACCCCGCTCCCCACTATTCAACGCCATGGACGCTGGCCAAAGCCGACTGCCCACCCCGATATCCGAGTAACCGGCCCATCAATAATACCCCAAACTGTAGATGGCTATGACATGCACATAATAATAATAATAAAGTGGTGTTGACACGAAAATAGACCAAGACAAGCAGCTCTGGCTAGCTCAATATACAGGACAGGTTCGTAGGGATCATCTCATTCCAGTCAATACAAGACAAAACCAATCACTTGATAATCCCTTCAGTCTAACCAGGCATGTTTATCAATTATATAACACGGGGTCCTAAGGTGTACTCTAAGTCAGGTCCAAGTCCTAATTCTACAAGGAATTATGTTTCATAATTAATTAGGTGTATTATGCCGAGAGTGAGTGTACAAGGAATTCTAACAACGGATACGATTAAATAAGTCAAGGAGGAATTACGATCCAAACCTAGGCAAGTGGTGTCATCCATGTATCCTACATGTTCTAACGGAGTACGTGTGGAATTAAATCAACGATGCTTCTAAGGAAATCCCTTGGTGTACAATCATGTTAAGCATCCATTAATTCAGTTCCATACGCATTCGGTTTCCCCATGTTTAATACACGAATACCTAGACACCTAATCGAAGCACACCAAGCCACGTGCTACGATTTAATCCTCATTAATGGTCAACTGATAGTAGGTTTATGGTTTCCAACATCTAAGGCCCAAACCTAAGTTACTAGTCTCATTTCCAATAAAATATTGGCTGGGTCAATAATCTGAGTCTTTACATCACTTTCCGACCTCCGATCGTGTTGAGACCAGAACCATTGGATTCTACATCTCAAGGGCTTTCCAACGGTATATAATATGTAGGAATCTGACGTATGGATTAAAAGTTACAAGTGTTTTAAGCATTTTTCCAAAGTTGTCAAAATTTACGAAACTGCCATCTGATTGATCGGAGATTCATCTCAGTTAACTGAGAGCAATTTCAGTCCGACCGATCGGCTTGTAGGCCCGATCGATCGACACTGTAGCCTGAGTCCAAAAATGGGTTTTTAACTTCTTTTTCCTGTAGAAAACGAGCCTCCATGCTCCCCAATCATTACAATCATCATGCCCATCCATTCTATCAAACTAAAAACCTCCAAAGCTACCATTTAACCATTAATTCAACCCAAACCACAAAACTAACCTAACATGTCAATCCCAATGCAATACCAACAATAAGCTTGGAATTTGGGTAATCTAACATGCATATCATTGCAATAAAAAAAAATAATACACACATGATTAAATATAAAATGCATATCTACTTGTCTCAACCAAGAAGATGATTAGAAATTGGAAAAGCTTGAGGAGAAGCTTTCTACCATGAAGACCACAATCTACCCCGCTCAAAAGTAATCTAAAACACCGAGAAGAAGAAAGAAAGGAAAAAGATCATGATCCAACCTATTCTAAAAAAAAGAGAAAACGAATGGAAAAGTTGATGATGGGAAAAAGCTTACCAACTAGTATTAATGGAGAGAGGAGATCGAAATGAAGAAAATGTGCGGTCCGGATCACGAAAGTAATCTCTCCCGGAGGGAGATCTGGGCTTGAGAAGATGAAGAGGGAGAAGGAGAGCTACTGTAGCTTCGTTGTAGAAGTGAGAATGAGATTAGGGCTAATCCCTGATTAAGAAGAGGAGAGGGAGGAAAAGACCGAATTGCCCTTTAAGTGGGTCCGGTGAAAGAATGGACCATTTGTAGGGTTTCTGATTGTCGGATTGCGACGAGCCAGAAGACAAAAATGATCAGTACGACGAGACCTTTCCAACGAACCCAAAATCACGGTGATAGAAATATTTCCAGAAAAACACTCAATTTTCCTTAATTTGCAAACTACCCCCTGCTAGGATCAAACGAACTCGAAATCAAACGAAACTTCGCAGACACTATTCTAACACTAAAAGAAACTCACTCAAGGCCTAAACCCACTTAAATATCTAAAATACAAATATCTGTCATGCAGTGGGCTTAGTCAGTAGATATCAGTCTAACCCAGGTCCTGACCATTGGACTGCTGTAAAATGTATCCTTAAGTACTTGAGAAGGACTAGAGATTACATGTTGATTTACGGCAGTGATGAGCTGATTCCAGTCGGATATACTAATTCTGACTTCGTGTCAGATAAGCATTCCAGGAAATCTACCTCTAGTTATGTGTTTATGCTTGGCGGAGGAGCTATTAGCTGGAGGAGTATTAAACAGGAATGTACTGCTGATTCCACTTCTGAGGCTAAATATGTAGCGGCTTGTGAAGCAGCTAAGGAAGCAGTATGGCTCAAAAGATTCCTTTTGGAACTTGGAGTGGTACCTTTGGCACGACAGCCGCTCACAGTTTACTATGACAGCAGCGGGGCAGTCGCTTAGTCCAAGGAACCAAGGAGCCATAAAAGCCAAAAGCACGTACCGAGGAAGTATCATTTGGTCAGAGAGATTGTGCAGAGAGTTGATATTGCAATTACCAAGATAGCCTCTACGGACAATCTGGCAGATCCATTTACTAAGCCTTTGACCACCAAGGTTTTTTAGTAGCATGTAGACGGGATGGGCATGAGATGCAATCCTGATTGGAATTGTGCCCAAGTGGGAGATTGTTAGTTTATGGTCTCAATACCAAGGGTATATGATGTAATAAATTTATTAATTTCTTTATTTATCAATACAATTCATGCTTTTCCTTTCATGAGATGAATGGTGTTTTATATATACTTGCACATAACTAATACAAATGACATAATGGTTCATGAGATGAACCGGAGTCCACAAGTATACTAGATGTAATACATGTGTATGGATGAGATCCACATACAGGAGATATGTATTACATATCTTATACTTAAATTATCTTCACAACCAGTGATGAGATTGGACATCTCATCTGACAAGGTTGCAGCATTTTGATCACTATGAGGTAGTGTGATTTATCTCGATCATCAGAATGTAAGATTCTGGATCATGATGCTGGTACATTGGATGTATTGAAAGACCATGAGAAGCACCTTATATACACTGTCTTTATTTTAAGGTCTGCTCTCATAATTCCCTAGCAATAGGCTCATAATCCTAAGACATTAATGAACTCAAGTTTCTATCTATTCATTTGCTTTGAGTCACCAATGAGTGAGGCCAATTGTAGGTTAACACCTCGGTGACTTGGGTACTTGATAGTAGAGCTGTGGGAACATTCAATGGTCAAGATGGAATCTATCTTTAATATCCCCTTGTGCCAATTAATGGATTTATCATTGGTAAGTGCGCACCCATTCCGATTAAGAGTTAATTGGATCGGTACCAAATGATCATTATAATTAATTGGGGCTCAAGGATAATAAGATATGGATCTAATTTGGTGGACAGGTCCATTTGATCCATGGATATAGTGGAGGGATTTGCAATTAACTGTGGGCCCGGATTGCACATGAGATGTGGGGTCGCGTGTCCCAGTTGGAGCCAGCTTTCTAAGGAATCCCTAGTGGTCCCCACGCTAGCCCAATTTATTAGAAAGATACTAATTCTACTTGAACTTTAAAAGGAAGGTTACTATTTCTATTTGAAGTGAGACTTCTAATAGTGGTAATGGTAAGCTACTAATTATTAATGGAAGTAGGACTTCTATTTTAATTAGAAAGGAGAAATCTACTAATTGTTGTAGAAGTAAGACTTCTATGGCAACAATTAAGGGAGATATTTACTAATTTGTAATGGGAGTTAAACTTCTATTTCAAATAGGAAAAGAGGAGTTATGGAGGGCTATAAATAGAGGAATAATCCTCTCAAATTCGTGGATAACACATAGAGCACTTTCAGCCCCTTTGTGCAAGAGTTGCACAAGTTCTCTTCCTCTCAAAGTTCCCTTCTCTTTCACCTTTAGTTCCCTAGAGTTAATAGTAGGGTTTTCTCTTGAGGATTCTACCATCTTCTTAAGAAAAAGAGATCTAATACGGGACATAGCGTGGAAGATCAAAAGGAGTTGAAGATTCTGAATTGGATTGTGAAGTTGTTCATCATCAAAGTAAAGAACTCAAATCCTCCATTAGAGCACAACAAAGCTCCAAAGGAATATCTACATCCTTGCATGTTGTGGATTTCGTGGTAGCATGTTTATGTGTTGTTTTCTATTTTATAGATAGTATATGTTGCTGTACATGGCTATGAGATTGAGGGAATTGCATCCTGGATTGGGTTTGTTGCATTCTAGACAATTGATCCCTGCATCAAGAGGGTCAAAAGTTTTTGAAACCTGTCTGGAAGGCCCAACTATATTCCAACACTCTGGTCTTGGAGTACACCAAAATGTCGTCAATGAATACTACAACAAACTGATCTAGATACTCTGCAAATATCTTGTTCATCAACGCCATGAATATTGCTGGTGCATTAGTCAACCCAAATGGTATCACTAGGAACTCATAGTGGTCATATCTTATCCGGAAAGCTGTCTTCAACACATTTAATTCTTTGACTCTCAGCTGATGGTGTTAGACCCCGACCCAGACCAATTCGATTAGTGTGTGACTAGTATGTGTTTAGTCCTAAGTGGGTTTAGTTGTCGTTGTGTTAGAAGTAATTAGTTTTAGTCTTGGACATAGCACTGGGAGTTTTGAGAACGTTTAGTACTAGTCCTGAGTGCATGTGTAAGCTTGGGAGGATCGTATCGATTTCTGTGTATTTGTGATCTTGATTTCAAATGAATGATTTTACTATGTGTTACAACTTTTGTTTTCAGCCCATTCATGTTTGAAGCCCAAAAGCCCAAGTTCTGGCCCAAAGTGGTCTTTTTGCACAAATCTAGACATAAATTTCGAGATCTCAAAACCATGTCAAAAATATACTTTTTGGAAACTAGATATTTCGAGGATCGTTTTATCCTTCTTTGCCATAGTCATTCGAGACCCACAAGATCATGTTTTCGTCACTTCAAAGTTCAAAGTTCATTGGGTCCCATTGTCATCACTTAAGCCTAACCCTCATCTCTTTCATTCATTTCCCCAAAATTCCTGCAACTTTCTTAACCTAGGGCTGAAAATCCCTCTTTCCTTTCCATCTTCCTCACCTTGCATGATCTAGCTAGAGATCTCCAAATAAAATTCCAAGACCATCATCTTCTTCCTCTCGTTGCAAGCTTTCCATTGGTACAAATTTCTTGGAGTTTCTTGTGGGACAAGCTCTACATTTTCCTCATCTCTTCTTGTTTGGCCATTTCTAGGTAAGAGCTGTCAGGGTTTTTGTATTTGCAATTTGATGGATGCATTTGCACTTTAGCATCATTTGATATTTCACACATGCATTGTTTTTAGAAACATTGAAATCTAGTTTTATACATGCATAGCTTTTAAGATTTGGAAAAGTATTTGTTATATGCATGTTTTGGTTTTAAACTTGGATGCATTAGTTTTGAAACCCAAACTCTTTTGAAAACCTAATTCTTTGTGCATTATGTTTGGTAAATCTTGTTGAGAATTTAGGTTTGAGCCTTGCATACATTCTTCACAAAAAGATTCATTTTTGTATGCATTTTCACTTGAAAAGAGTTTTTACAAATCAAGCTAGTCTATGGTTTTAAAGTTTTCAAATCTTCTTAGGCTTTGTGTGTTCATGTTTTTAAACATCTTAGAATATCTTAAAACATGTTTTCCAAGCTTGATTTAGTGGCCAAAAGGTCCCCCAAAGAAATACCTTTGAAATGGCAAAAGTTGCATTTTTTGCAAAAAGGGGGTGTCCCGGCAGTGTCGCCGGTCGACCGAGACACAGGTCTCGGTCGACCGAGACAACTGGAAGTCATTTTTTCCAGAACCTGTTCTGTAGCTCCAACGGTCAGAAATTTGACCGTTGTGCTTTCTCGGTCGACCGAGACCTGTTTGCCGGTCGACCGAGAACTAGCCGTTGGCTACTTTTTGGCTATAAAGTCCATTCTTTTCCAACCTTTTTAAAGGCTTGAACCATGAACTTTTGAGAGCATTTTGGAGCCAAAGAAAGGGGAAGAAGTTGGAAAGGCTAGAGGGCTATTTGGAAATCAAACTCATGAGTTTTTAAAAGGTACATCTTCTAAGTTATTTTGATTTCCATACAAATGAAATTCATGCATGTTCAAATCCTTTGTATTTTCATTTATGCATGATTTCAAGTCCTTAAAGAGTTGATTTGCAAGCTCAATATCTTTCTTGGTAAATTAGATTAGTTTGCAATCACTCTTATCAAATCACATGCTTTATTAAACTTTATTTTTCATACAACTTGTGATTCTTTGAATTTCATGTCATTAACAAGTTGTTTATTATTCTTGTGATTTGCATCAAACTTCAATCAAAACTTTTGTGTGTCTTAAACTTTCAAATGCTTTAAGCATATATTTGATTAAGCTTTCTTTTTAAACTTGATTGAAGTCATCACACACACACATCATGAGCATACACTTTTGCATTCATAGAGTGTTTGTGTGAGTTGTTTTAAACTTTCATATTAGCCTATTCAAGAGGCAATTTATTTGAGCTTAAATTGTAATCTCTTAGAGTGATCTTTTGGAAAGACACTTTCTTAGAGAAATCTATATTTGTAAAGGTTATTGCTTAGCCTTTGAAAAGCATCTTGTAAGGTTATTGCTTTAGCCTTTGAAAAGCATCTTGTAAGGTTATTGCTTAGCCTTTGAAAAGCATTTTGTAAAGGTTATTGCTTAGCCTATAAAAGCACATTGAGAGGTTGTTGTTTAGCCTTGAAAAGCAACATTGTAAGGGTTATTGCTTAGCCTAGTAAAAAGCATAAATAGTGGAAATCCGGTGGGGTGTTGGATGCACAAGCCGGTAGTGGATGTAGGCACGTTGGCCGAACCACTATAAATATTGTGTTGTGGTGATTGCTATGTGGTGATTGTTTTTGTTTTAGCTTCCGCATATTGATTGATTTATCATCACATGTGACTAGTTTAGTTTAAGAATTTAAATTGGTTTAAATTGGTCACAATTGTAGCACACCCTATTCACCCCCCCTCTAGGGTTAGGATCCTTGTGGACTTTCAAGAGCTTCAACCCATACTTTTCATGAAGTCCTTTTAGTTCCTTAAAAATCTTGTTTCTCATGTTACAAACCCCTTTGGTAAAATGGGTTTCTTGTTTTCAAGATTGAGTGAGTTTTGTGTGGTTTTCATGGGTTTTTGTAGTTCTTTGGCTTAGCTTTTGAGTAAGAGTGCTTGAAGAGGATTGTTTAGCATTTGGGCAAAGGCAAGTAATCTCTATAGGTTCAATGTTCCATGTGTATTTTGATTTCATTGTTATTTTAGGAATTTTGCATATAAACTTGTTTACAAGCTTCATGATCATGTTTTCATTGGTTTGAATGTTTGAAATTGTGAAAAATGAACCCTTGGTGAGCATGAAGGCTCAAGGGATTGTATGTGACTTAAGGATGAGAAGAAGGAGAAAAATGTGTGGGAAGTTGTACAAGAGAAAGGCTTTTTCTGCACTCAGCGAGCACAAGCAGAAGCTTGTCCGCTCGAGCGACCCTTGGGTCCGCTCGAGCGACCAAGCCACTGCTTGGTCCGAGCGCAGACAGAGAGCTGTCCGTTCGAGCGACCTTATGTCCGCTCGAGCGAACTGCCCACTGTCTAATCTGGAGCAAGACAGAGAGTTGTCCGCCCGAGCGACCTTATTGTCCGCTCGAGCGAACTGTCTTGCTCGAGCGAAGTGTCAATTCCTTACAAGTTCCGCTCGAGTGAACTTGCCAGATTCAGGAAGAAGAATTCTTTCATTTGTGTATTTTCTTGAAGGTTGAAAAACTAGACTATGTTAAGGGTTTTGACTTGACATTGTGTAAATGGAACTTCGAAATGCAACCCAACTTCGGGGACACCAATTCTTGTATATTCCGACATTTGGGGTCCCAATTACACAAAGGTCAATTAGTAGCCTTAACACATGCTTATCAGATTTCGTATTTTGAATTTCCGTCTTGGTACGATAAGTACCATCGTGCACTCGTTTTGAATTTCAAGTATAAGCACGTTTTGAAGATTTGTTTCAAGAAAAAGAGGATCACTTCCTAAGCGTGTTATGCATATTAATTATGCCTTTTGCTAGTCGTGTTTGTTGTGTTTGATAAGTGATTTCCCCCCATTTTATCTCGACGTATTTTGATAGTGTTTCGCGTGTTTTGTGCATTCATAAATTAAGTGAACACCACTGAGCTTGGACTGCCCTTTCAATTTGATCCACTGTCTGGGGGTCCTTAAACATGTGGACTGTCTACAGACTAGTCGTGTATTTTATTACACATCGTGCGTGTCCGGTTCCGTGGCCTGAATCCCCGTATATGTGGGAATCGTGTCGTGATTATATTATGTATATCGTGCTTGTCGTGCGTGCTTGCTCTTTTCATTATATATATGATAGAGAAAGGATGGGCTCTTTGTGGAATGTAACTATTCATGATATTATAAGTATGCATGTTAGCTTTACTCGTATTTTGAAATGTATCTTAGTCTTGTAACTGTTTACAATCCAGCAAAATGTCATTATATGTTCTTTAAAGGTTTACTATTTTATGTTCATACCTAAATTGATTACCTGCCAAACCATTGTGTTTGACCCCTGTATATTGGTGCCCAAGTGCAGGAGGCGTTGCCTTTGAGGAGGAGCGTCCGGAGGAGGCTTTTGAGCCAACCCCAGTGAGAGAGTGGCAGCCCGACGATGTCAACTAGACTTCGGGCGGGTTCTTGAGTTCGTCATTTTGTCTTGTGGTTCTTTTATCATTTTGAGAATTGTATTGGCCTATGTTGGCCTCTTATGGGATGTATCTAAAACTTAACTTGCTTTTGTGTTAGTCTCAAAACTTGAATCTTGATGGGAATGCCATATTAACTCCTTCCTTTTGATACTATGTCTTGATATTAATTGTCATTGCACTTAAAAACCTATTGGTGCTTATCATGATGTGATTTGCTACACGCTTCCGCATACTTGATCATGCGAGTCAGATTCCGCGTGTCTTTGGGAATCCTCACCGCGGGAACCTGTGGGAAAACATATCAACACCATCATCAACTCGTCGCGGGCCCGGGGATCCGTTCCGGGGTTGCGACAACAACCGTCGTGTGTCGCCGGCGGCAGATTAGACGAGAGAAGAACCCATCCCATTTTCTCCCGCTCTTTTTCGACTTTCATCGAAGGACGGTGTTACAGCCGTATCCGTAGCTGGCAATCGTGATCCATTGATTTTGTGGGTAATCAGAATCCTCATTTTTTATGTAATTCTTAAATATCTCATATAGTTGAATGGCGATTTCCCTCCCCTGGGGGATCAAAATTCACATCCGACAGCCTGGCAATCGTGATGGGACATCTTCTGTTATCTCGTCATGAATTTGGGTCTTTTAAAGGTTTCATTCTAGGACACGAACCTCCGATCAATGATCAGATGTCCGTGTCCCATTTGTTTAAGGGTTATTTCGGGCATAAGTTGAATGTGAACGAGGGTCAACGTGACCGCCTGCTGAAGCTCTCCCCGTTACAACATAAGAAGCACAACCCTCCGTTAGTATTTTCCCCTTCCATCACTCACGTTAATTTCATAAAATGTTCTCTTCTTTCCTAAGTTCTTTCCCCTATCATCTTTTTTAAAGTCTTTCTTTTCTCATCCCCACCTTCTTTCCTATGGAAAATCACCCATGGGGAATGCCCGACATTCCTCATATCTCAGCCCCGGGAGCAGCTCAAGCCATCTATGAGACTTATCTCCCACCATTGGATGCCGAAATTTCTAGAGCCCTCGGCACCCCATTATTCGAACCGCGCTATTCGCCACGCATATCAGGCCCACCAATTGTCGAACGGGTCACATCCCCGATGAACTCAGTAGTCGTGAGGAAGAGCCACTCAAGTCCTCCAACTCCGATAAGGAGGGATTCATACTCTGCCGATTCGCAAATCACGTACAAGGATTTGGTCGGATCGAGTAGGCAGACAACAGGATATAGAACCTATGCCAACATCACAACATGGGCCTGCCGTGTGATTCAACCTGTAGTCTCATAGGTCATCCCTCATTCAACCATGGTTACCCGGACCGAACCGGTCACTTCGATAGTCCCCCAATATAGAATGCCTATTGATAAATCCGTTATAACCACCACTAGACAATTGAAGCAGCAACCGATCCTGATTCCGTATGAGAGTAGGCATCTCCGAACTGAGCGAGAATAGGTAGGCCCGGCTTGATCACTCACGCCGAAGATCCCACGGCAGAGCCCTGCCGTTTATGCTGATACCTAAGACATGCCGAGAGTCCATCATCAATACCAGCATGAGGTTGTCCAACCCCAACTTCAGGTGATGACCCCTTCTACTGTCGTTATGAGCCGACCGATCCCAAACTCATCTGGCCTTAGGTTAGCCTATCGCCAACCGATGGAATATGAGAGGTCACCCCCAACATATCAAAATCAGTTGGCTCTGACTTACGAAGTATTAGATGAAGAGCAGGATCATCCGCTCTATTATAATGAAGCTATGAATGCAACGGGTCCTCACGAGCTTTATGAAGAGCATCAATTGGATCGACCAGTCTACGAGCCATCCCATCACCGACCTACATGAGTCAGTGGCCAAGATTAACACCTCGCCCGGGTAGAACTCAGAATCAAACCCAAACTCAAGCCCTGAGGAGAACACAGGCTGGAGAGAGTTATCAATATGTACCTACATGACATCAACCAAACCTTCAATACAATTTTGTAGAGCCAGCTTACTATCAAACCCTAGTTGAGGCCCCGAGAGGCGGCCCGACACGTGAAGATCAGTACCCCGACTCCCAAGCGATTAGGGAGATGCGGAAGGAAATTGAAGCGCTAAAGAATGAGATTAGAAAGAAGTCCCCGTCACGACAAGGCAAAAGGTTAGGGTTCTATGTCTTCACGAAGAAAGAAGAGACTAAGAAATCACCCTTCCCCGCTAAAGCCCCGAAGTTTGTGGCGTATGATGGGACTACATACCCTCAACACCATTCGGTGTCGTATGATCGTTGACGATGACGCCCTCCTCATTAACTATTTTCAAGAGTCACAAGCTGGAGACACACTAACTTGGTACACATCCATGCCCTCACACGAAATCAATACCTTTGAGGATGTGATATAAAAATTTCTGGCGCAATACCATCACTTGACCAAGAACTAACCCTTGTGGCACGACTTGGCCAACTTAAAGCAAAAGAACAATGAGGATTATGAAGAATTCGGAACGAGATGGTTGAGTCAACTCACAAGGTCTGGCTGCAATATGAAAGAAGAGGACCAAGTTAGGATGGTAATTTCGAACATGAAAGAACCGATGAGGACATTGATGACGATCGGGGAAGTCATGAACTGGAGTGGCCTACATCATAGGTTATCGAGAATGAAACAAAACCTAGACGATGGGATACTGAATAACCTAGGCATCTCCGACTAGAAAAAGGTTGTCCGTCGCGTTACCAATCAAGTTGAAAATTGTGCAACCCCAGAAATAAACTCGACTCAAGAAGTGGTTTATCACCCGTACAATCATAATCAGGAAATGAATTTCAATCAAAACCGGAATCAAGGACAAAACCGGGATGTTAATTTCCAAGGGAATGCTCAGAATTTCCGGGATGATCAGAATTACCGAGACCCTTTTCGGAATGATCAAAGATATAGTCAACAACCACATGGCCAAGGGGGACCCGTTCATCCAAGACAAAACGTAAATTCAGAACGACCACATGTGAATCAGCCGGTGATGCCTCAAAAACCAAATCAGGGTACTAATCCTCAGCCGAGCTATAACGCAGTCCCATACAACTACAACAACAATTTAAACTAAAACAATGACAGGAACAAGAGAAGGCTTGGACCAAAGAGGGCTAACTACCTACCCCTCCCTCAGCCTTGGATCACTGTTTTCTGGTCACTCCTAGAACAAAACTGTTGGAAGTAGGTGGGCCTCGTGGATAGATTTTCAAAACTTTTGACCCACTTGACTCAGAGATCAAGTACCCATAAGGCCATTAACCATATCTAGGATGCAATCCCTCTATCTCATGAATCAAGAACAGCAATAAAACCTTCCGGCGTACATTGACACATGTACGCCGGATAGCTGGGGTGGTAAGGCTAATATATAAGCCACATCACCGATCTTGCTCACAATGTCATACGGTCCTTTACATGTACTCTGACATGAGCCTTTGGAAATCCGAGAGGATGCTACATATGTTGAGAAGCCCGTTCAGATCATCGATACGAAGGAACAAGAGTTGAGAACACGGACTATCCAATGGGTGAAAGTACTTTGGGAGAATCATGGACCGGAAGAAGCAACGTGGGAATTACGAGATCAAGTGCAGAAGAAGTATCCACATCTGTTACCTGAGGTGAGTTTTATGCCTCATTTGTTGGACCAAATGCCCTAAGGGGTGGAGGATGTAAGACCCCGACCCGAGTGACCTCGATTAGTGTTAATTAAGTCTTGTTTTAGTTCTAAGCGTGATTAGTGAATTTTGACTAAGCTGGGATTAAAATAGCTCTTTTATAGCTTTGGAAAATTTTGAGTGCCTTTGTGACTAGTGGGGCCCTTTGGGGGTTCCTTTTATGACTTTGCGTTTACTTGGGGGATTATCTGAGATTCTTGTGTTTTATTGTTTTAATCCCGTCTTACTTGTCTCGTTAATCCTTACAACTTTTATATTGATCATGTGACCGTTCGAGACCCTGAAACCCGACCTTCCTAGCATTGAGGGCAAAACAGTCATTTTACACTAAATCTATACCAAAATTTGATATCCCCGAAACCCGCGAAACATATACCTTTTGGAAACTAGATGTTTCGACGATTGTTTCTTCCTTCTTCGTTGGATTCATCCGAAGTCCTGAAAACCATGATTTCAGCCCAATGAGATTATTAGTGGTGGAGCCCACTCCCCATTTGCTTTATAAGAAACTCTTCTCCTTCCTTTTCTCTTTTCCAGCACAAGAACCTTAAGCTAGGGCTTTGTAAGTCCATGGGGATCCGAACCCTAGAGGGGGGGGGGGTGAATAGGGTGAGCTCCAATTATGACCAATTTTAACAAATTTAACTTCTTTAAAACAAACTAGTCACAAGTGATGATTATCAAACAAAATGCGGAAGCTTAAAGAAAACAATCACCACAAAGCAAGCACCATCACACAAGGATTTATAGTGGTTCGGCCTCAATGCCTACATCCACTACCGGCTTGTGATCCAACACCCCACCGGATTTCCACTATTTATGCTTTTCAATAGGCTAAGCAATAACCTTTACAATATGCTTTCCAAGGCTAAGCAATAACCTTACATTGATTTTTGTCAAGGCTTAACATCAACCTATACACTATGCTTTTATAGGCTAAGCAATAACCTCTTCAACCACAAGGTTGGTTATCTCTCTAAATTAGTGTCTATAAACACTTGATGGAGATTCGATTAAGCTCATTACAATGCCTCTTAATTAGGCGGATATGGAAGTGAAAAACTAATACACACTCACACTATAGATGCAAAGATGAAAGTACATGAAGTGTGTGTGTGTGGTCCTCAATCATTTTGAAAATGAAAGTTCATAAATGTATGCCTAAGGCTTTTGAAAGTTTTAGCTCAAAAACATTTATGATTGAGGAAGTAATGCAATCACATGTTAAAAGTAACAACTTGTTAATGATATCAAAGTTACACAAGTTGTATGAAATGGATTAGCTCTAAACATGTGATGCATAGGGATGTCAATCAAATCAACAATGAAGATCAAAACATAAAAATAGATTTGATTGAAATGAGGGGACAAATCATATGTAATTATAAATACAACTTGAAAATGATTTACCTATCAAAGTGATGCAAGTTGTGAAACTTTAAAACAATAATACACATATGATTTGTAAACATGTTGAATCCAAAACATAAGATACATTTGAAAGAGATTTTCTTATGATGGAAAAACAACAACCAAAGATTCAATCAAGTATATGAATCATGTTACATCTAATTTCAAAGATGTTTCCATTAACATGATCTACTTAGATTTACCAAAGATTAAGTACTACTTGTATTGAATCAAATGGTGATGCATCCAAAACAATAGATCAATTCAAATTATAAAACATGCTAAGGATACAACACATCATATATTATCATGTTACTAAAGATTTACCATTGATAAAACAAAACATGAAAACATATGATTTGTAAAGAAGTTGAATCCAAAACATAAGTTAGTTTTGAAAGAGATGTTCTTATGATGGAAAACAACAACCAAAGATTCAACCAAGTATAAGAATCATGTTACATATGATTTACCAAGTTTCTCTCATTAACATGATCTACTTAGATTTACCAAAGTTAAGTACTACTTGGATTGAATCATATGGTGTTGTATCCAAAACAATAAATCAACTCAAAACATAACACATGTTAAGGACACAACACAAACATAGTTTAACATGCTAGAAATGATTTACCAAAAATAAAACAAAAGCATGAAAACATATGATTAAGGAAGGAAGAGCCTACTTGGTGGTTTAACTTCATTAATCCAAGCTTTAGCTTTCCTAATCATCCCCTTCATCCCTTGGTTCTTTTCCCTTTTGATATGCCTCAAATCCTCTCAAGGAGGGGTTAAAAATTTCCAACTTTTGGCAAAGGAAAGAACTCATATTTATAGCAAAAAGTTGCCAACGGCTAGTCCTCGGTCGACCTAGACACAGGTCTCGGTCGACCGAGAACACACAACGGTCATATTTCTGACCGTTGGTGCTCCCAGGCAAATTTTGCTGAAACACACAAAGCCTAAAAGGATTTGAAAACTTTAAAACCATAGGCTTGCTTGATTTCTTGAAAACTCTTTTTTAAAACAAATGCATCCAAGATGAAAATACAAATCATGCATAAATCAATACTTTTACAAATCTTAAAAGCAATGCATGAATAAAACAAGATTTCAAGTTTATCTAAAACAATGCATATGTGTGTGAATCAAATGATGCTAGAATGATTATGCATCCATCAAATTGCAATCTACAAAATTCCTAACAGGCTTTTCTCTCCTTTCCTTTCCCTTCTAGCTTTTCCATCTCCAAATCTCTACCAAACCTTGCACAAATGGAGAAATGCTTGTCTTCACTCTTTTCCTCTCTTTGAGAACTACCCATTAATACTATTTGTAGAAGAAGATACCCATTTCAAGATCCTCTTTTGGGACAACCTAGGGTTTTGAAGAACTTTCATGTAAGTAATCTTTCTCCTCTTTTGACATTGTGTCCTTCTAGCCTTTGGGAAGCCCCATTCATATTATCGTAAGTTCTTCTTCTCCATTCCTTATTTTGACCCATTTAGGGTTTGTTTTGGGGGTTTTTGTGTGTAGCTTTGGATTTTGTCTTAGAGAGGTGATTAGAGCTTGATTTGCTTGATTAGAGACCTAAGGCAAGTGGATGAAATGATAGTTTGAGCATTTAATGGTTTCATGAGAAATGTGGTTGGTTTTGTCATTCTTATTCATGTTTATTAGCTTGCATTGATTTGAAAAAAATGCTCATTAAAGAGTTTTGCTAACTCATTTTTTTTCATGGAAATGTAATTTATAGTCTTTCATTTATGTATTGATTCTAGCAAATGAATCCTTATGTAAGGTGGTTTCCTTTTCTCTTTCTCTTATGGTGGAATGAGGTGAAGAAGATGGAGATTTGATGAATGTTTATGGATGTTTCTATGGTGTTTTGGATGATGTTTGAAGGGAGTTTTGAGCCTCCCATTTTGACATAGAAATGAGGCTCAAAGGGTATTATAAGAAGAGGACAAGGGGAAGATCAGAACTGTCCCGGAACCTGTTTCTAGACAATTCGCTCGAGTGAACTTGATAGGTCACTTGAGCTTAGTGTCCAGAAAAGGGTTCGAACCATTCTAGAGGATAGTTCGCACGAGCGAACCTTACTTCGCTCGAGCGAACCCTCGCATAACTCTTTCCAAAAAGTGGTTAGCTCGAGCGCATGGATTGTTCGCTTGAGCCAACCCGAACTGGACGAGTTTGCTCGAGCGAACCCTCCGGTTCACTCGAGCGATGTGCTCTGTCGGTCAAGGGCTATGTTTGGGACAGTGATGAATTATTTAAACGTTTTGGGGACTATTCATTGAGAACCACTCTATGTCAAGGAGATTTACTAGGCAATGTATGAGGCCATCTGACAAAGAAACCACATCACGAAGATTCATCGAAGTTTTGAAATTACCGAGGTGTGTAAGGAGCCCGGAATGTCTCCAAACTCAAGGATTACCAAGTTGTTATTAGATCGACATACGGGACCCCTATCTGAAAGTCCAAGAACGAATCCTAGAGGGGGGGGGTGAATAGGGTGAGCTCTAAGAACCTAGACCAATTTTAATTCTTTTAGCTTTTAAGTCAATTAATGTGAGAACCCGACCCCTAATCTCTTGGATTAGTGTTGTTTTATTTGTGGATTAGTTTCTTTTAGTGGGATTAGTATTTGTTGGGTTGAGTTTGTGAGCTAGAATGAGCTTTCTTCTAGTTTTGGGCTTTTGAGTGCTTTGGTAGCTTGTGGGGCCCTTTGGGGGTTCCCTTTTTGGCTTTGCTTTTACTTGTGAGATTTTCCCGATTGGTTTCGTATTGTATTTTTGGCCCGTTGCATTCATCTTGAGGAATCCTACAACTTTCATGTTGATTCCGTATCCATTTGAGAACCCGAAACCCGATTTCTTGGCCTCGAGGGCAAAACAGTCTTTTTCACACCAAATCTGTACCCAAAACTCGATATTCTCGAAATCCGTGAAACATACACTTTTTGAAAACTAGATATTTCGACGATCATTTCTTCCTTCTTCGTCGAATCCATCCGAGGTCCCGAATTAGATGATTTCAGCCACCCAAGTTCTTTAAGTTGTGGGACCCAAACCTCACTTGCTTATAAGAGGAACCCATCCCCTTCATTGCTCATTTCCTTTCCATTGCTCCAGCACACAACTGAGCCTAGGGTTTGCTCTTGTGTTTTCTCTTCTTCTTCTTGCTTCTCCATCTCAAATCCTCACCAATCTTGCACCAAACTCGAAATGGAGACCGTCTTCTTCTTCCTCATCTTGCAAGCTTTCCATTGATACCATTTGTGAAGAGAACCCTCCATCACAAGACTTCTTTTGAGCTTACCTTGTCCATTAGAGGACCTTGCAAGTAAGTGTTCTTCTTCATCTTCTAGATTTGTAATCTTCTAGCCTTAGAGAAGCTCCACCTTGATTATTGGAAGGTTTCCTTGTCATTTCATTGTTTAACCCATTTTAGGGTTTGTTTTGGGGGTTTTTGTAGAGATTGTTGATCTTGAGCTTGAGAGGTGATTAGGAGCTTGGTTTGCTTGATTAGAGTCAAAGGCAAGTGGATGAATGGATGGTTTGAATGTTATTAAGTTTTATGAGAAAATCTTAAGTTTTATTACTTGTTCTTGATCATTGGATACATGTTTGCACATATGCTTCTTGTCACATTTCTATTGATTTCGAAATGCATATGAATTGGTTTTTCTCTCTTGTTAAATCTCTTGGAACTCTTGGGAATGTATGCATTTTATTTAGTCAAGTTTGTTCATATGGTTTTATAAGGAATGAGGTTGGATTGGCTATTCATGGTTATGTTATAAGTCACATTGACTTGAATTGATACTCATTTAAAGAGGTGTTTGAATTTAATTGTTCATTGGAGTTTAATGAGGATTTGAAGTGATTTTGGAAGAGAAATGCAAGTGGATGTTTTGATCTTTATAAGCTTTCCATGATTTTTGGTGCTTTTCACTCATGTCTATTTATTACATTGGTTTGAAATAAATGCCCATGATAGAGCTTTGGTAGTGCATTTATGTCTTATAAGTGTATTGGTGAATGTCATTTAATTTCTTCTTGCTTATATCAAATGTACCCTATTGTGAAATGGTTTCCTTCTTTCTTTAATTGCATTGGATTTGATATTGATGGATGAGGTGATGGAATAAACCCATATTGGAGTTGTGGAGAAGTGTAGATAGTTGCATTGGAGGAGCTTTTAGCTCAGTTTTGTGGCAAGGATTAAGTGGAAGTGAGGAGAATGGTTTGAGGAGGAGAAAGGGCTTAAATCTGAACACAGTGGGTGATTCCCGCACCTGGCGGTCAGCCTGCGGTCACCCGGCGGCTAGCCGCCTGGTGACTGGCGGCTAACCGCCAGCAAGCCGAAATGTTACGGTTACTTTTCCAGAGAGCACCCTTCTCCACCTCAAAACTCAGTCAGCTCCACGGTTGGCCAGCGGCTAACCGCCATCTAACCGCACTTGGCGGTCAGCTTTCCAGTAAGCTGCATTTCTGCAGCCCAGCCGCGGTCAGCTGTGCGGTCAGCCAGCGGCGGCTAACCGCCAGCTGACCGCCAGGTAACCGAAATTCCCCAGATTTCGAAAAGCTCCCCGCTCGAATGAACTCTCTGGTTCGTTCGAGCGCTGAGCTTTGACGATCAAAGGAGATTCACTAGGCATTGTATGAGGCCATCCGAGAAAGAAACCATATCACAAGGATGTCATTCGAAGTTTTGAAAATCCAAACTGTATAAGGAGCCCGGGATGTCTTCAAACTCAAGGAGTACCAAGTCATTTCAATAATCGACATACGGGACCCCTATCCACTTAAATAGATCTCGAAGTCAACAGTTTTCCCGAAATGGTATAGTTCATTATATTTCTTCATTTCCAAGATTTACTTTACATGACTTGTTTTCCCGAAAGCATTGAAGTTACTCTAGTAACAGTTATTTATCCCGAGATGTATTGCCCGATATGAAGCGACAATGTGCCCTTGAGCACCCCCGTTTTACCCGTTTATTTATTGTACTTGATTTACTTGCATATGTCCCGATTTGTTATTTGACCTATGAGTCGGCATCACTAAGCTTGGATACCTTGTCCGTTTGATCCACCGACTTGGAAATCCCTCTCCCGTCCCGCCAGCTGCAGTTTGGATCCCGATACCAGGTTATTACCGTGGTCCCGTCCCGATACCCGGTTCGCTACCGTGGTCCTGTTCCCGTATATTTATATTGTATATATGATTTACGTTGAGTCTCCTCACCTTGTGTGACTGAGACCAACGTCCCGTTATACTCTTGTCACTTCGGTGATAGAGGACTTAGCTTCTTGTGATTGCCATCTTGCCAGTTCCCGATTCCTTGGATACCCGACATGTTTTATATTGTTTACTTGCTTTCCGATAAATGATTCGTTTCTTTTATGAAAGTTGTTATTTAAACAAGTGTTAATATTCTCCAATGTAAATTCAGTTATTATTATATTGCCTTCTGTTCTTTGTACACGTATATGTTTTAAATGAATGCCGGTTGGGTGAATACCCATGCTTTTACATATGTTTCAAACAATCAACGGTTTTGCTAGATTTATATGATTGTACATGTTGTAAATGAATACCCGAATTGTTAAATACCCGTGCTTTGTTTAAATTGACACTTGTATTCCAGATTCCTATGTTTATACCTGTTTTAAATGATTACTCGAATTGTGAAATATCCATGCTTTGAAATATGTTTTAAATGCCACTTGTTTTGCCAAATTCCTATGTTTATACCTGTTTTAAACGATGCCCTATTTGTGGAATACCCATGCTTTGAATTATGGATAAATGAACATTAGCTTTGTCAGATTTCTTTGGTTACACCTGTTTCAAATGAACACCCGGTTCGTTAAATATCTGTATTTTTACATATGTTTCAAGTGGACCTTGGTTTTGCCAGACTGCTATGAATACCTGATTTGTTGTATACCTATGTTTTTAACTAAGTCTCAAATGAACGTTTGTTTTGTCAAACCACTATATTTATACATGTTTTAGACGAAAGCCCGACTGTCAAATATCTATGATTATAGATGATGCAAACGAACACATCTTTTATTAGACATTCATGTTTTACCCATGCTTGAAAGGAATACAGGTTTTCCCCGAGATTCCCGACTTTTGCACCCGTTTAATTATATGCAGCATTTGATCGAATAGCATGATTTATCATATGTTTTATTCTACAGTATAGTTGTTATCTTTTCATCCACCTGCCAGACGTCGTGTCTGACCCACTACTTTTGGTACTCAGGTTCAGATTTCTTCGTCCCGAGTTGAGTGCTTGAGTTGGCTGTGGAGCCATGTTTTGCAGGTTGTTTTGTCGGCTATGTCATGTAGACATTGAGCTTGACATCGGAGCTACGTCACATTTGGGTAGTAGCTTATAGCCTTTTGTTGTATGGCTTTTATTAGCCTTTTCTTGGGATTCTTAATTAATATACATTGATAATTGTAACTTGAACATATTTGGGAATGTAATATCCTGTTACTGTCAGCTCTGTAATTTATTATGATGGTTACTCCAGTCTGATATGATTCTTGATATATTAGCTATGTGCTAAAGGTTGAGTGCGACACGGAATCCGATGGCCACGGACTTCGGGTAGCAACGCCACAAATGCTTCCGCAAAATATTCAGAATGTGTTGGGATGTGTTGTCTTCACACACGCGGATCCTGGGAGAAGAAAATATATTTTATGCTTAATCCCATTTCCCGCCCTCGATGTTCCAGATTGGGGGCGTGACAATTAAGCTTTGATGAAGATTAATTATCTTGTGATAGAGAGGAGTCTCTAAGTTAAGCATACATAAGGAATAAGCAACTACAATCTTCATTCAACATAAGGACATCATCCATATATAGGAAGCAAGAGATCAATCACCATAACACACATATTTATAGTGGTTCGGCCAACTTGCCTACATCCACTCCCAGTAAGCCTACCGGATTTCCACTAACTCAAATTAAGGTTTAGGATCACCTCAAACCTTAGAAATACATCACTATGCTTTTCAAGGCTAAGCATAAACCTTTACAACATAAAATATGCTTTTCAAGGCTAAGCACCAACCTTAACAACAAGAGGTTTTCTCTTAAGTAAAATACCTATGAATGCATGGATTAAGAGAACAATGTAAGTGCAAATGAGTGCCTCTAAAAAGGTTGAATCGAAAATGAAAACTTAACTTCTAGAAGCATGCATATGAATGACAAAGTCTATGAATAATGCATATACTAGAAATCACTCTATCTCCTTTTAAAAAGATGAAACTTTAAATGATGCAAAGATGATAATCATATGTATGAGAAAGAGTTGTTTGACAAACACATGGTTTTCCAAAAAAAGATCTAACTTGAATAGAAAAAGCACAATCTTGAGATTAACAAGTTAGATTTGAAAACAAAGATTCATAACTCATGTGAATGATAAATCATATGTTGATTTCATAAAGCTAAGATATTTCAAAGTTCAAAGCATGTTATGAAACACAACATCTCAAGAAGAAAGCCAACTATTTGATCATGCTTAAAAGAAAAACAAAGATTTAGACACTAAGCATGAAATAGAACTTGAGATTTAGAAAGCACGCCCATTTGAAGATAAAAGGTTTAATAAATGGAATGGCTTCGTAATCCCTTCACGAATGCTCTTGAAAAGTTGCTCTTCCTTGGCCTCAAAAGTCTTCCAAAATTCAGCAACTTTTTCCAAACAAAAAGCCACATTTTATAAGGAAAAAGTTCCTAATGGCTAGTTCCCGGTCGACCTGGTACAGGGCCGGGTCAACCGGGTACACACAACGGCTATAAAAATGTCCGTTGGAGAGGCTAACAGCTCAAAATCCCTGTCGACTCGCAGAGTGCCCAGTCAACCGGGTCCCTTGGCCCGATCGACCGGCCACACAGGCAGGTCGACCTGGAGACTGCCTAGAAATCCTGATTTTTTTGAAACTTGGAACTAAGAGGGCATCTTTCTAGGGGACTTGAGGCACAACAATCAAGCTTGAACCATGATTTTAAAAAGGATGAAAAAGTGAATTTTAAAAACATGAAACATTCAAACCAAAGAAAGGATTTGAAATAGAAAACATTTGGAAAGCTTGAATAGATTTTTGAACTTAAGGATTAAACATTTGGAGGCTTGAAAAACTGAAATCAAAACTTCATGAACTTAAGAGACATAACTAATTTGAAAACCATGCATAACATATGATAAAAACAAAGATTATGAATGAGAATTATGCATGAAGATCCTAAGATTAAGAACATGAAAGAATGAGAGGTCAAGCTATGAAAATGAATGCATCCTATCTAATTGCAACAAAATAAAAACTCTAACAATCTCCCCCTTTGCAATTTGATGGCAACTCTAGAAGCTTGAACTCTCTCAATTTCCTTTGAATCTTGGACAAAAACTTCTTTGGATATTTAAGGAGCTTTAGATGTTCGAGAGAATTTGGATATTTTGGAGCTTTGGATTTTCCTTGCGAGAGAAACAGAAGGTAAGGCTTCTCCCCCTCAACTAGATAACCCCTGAATCTTCTCCCCCTCAATTGGAGACCACATGATATTTCTCTCCCCCTTTGACATCTAATTGCAAAGGAGCCTGCCCATCAACGAGAAAAACATACAAAACCTAGTTAGTAGCACCTGTTTATATAATAAAAAGAATGAGGTAACAAGTGATTAGCCAACAAAAAATTTAGAATTCAGGGCAAGGGCCAATGCCCAATTGATGCCCCAATTTCATGAACCGATCATTTCCAAGGGGTTTAGTAAATTAGTCAGCCAATTGAGAATCTGTTGGAACAAAAATTAATTCAATAGTGCCTTGATCAGCATGATCACGCAATAAATGATAGCGAATATCAATGTGTTTAGTGCGAGAGTGCTGAATAGGATTTTTAGAAATGCTAATGGCACTAGAATTGTCACACATGATAGGCATACATTGTTGTGGAACATTATAATCTAACAAAGTTTGTTTCATCCACAACAGTTGAGCACAACAGCTACCTGCAGCAATATATTCAGCTTCTACAGTAGACAAGGATACAGAGTTTTTCTTTTTGCTATGCCAAACTACGAGGCAGTTTCCTATGAAATAGCAGCAGCCACTAGTGCTTTTCCTATCGTCTATTGATCCTGCCCAATCTGCATCACTGTATCCAATCAATTGTAATGAGGAGTCACAAGGATACCAGATGCCATAATGAGATGTCCCATTGATATATTTGATGATATGTTTGACAACTTTAAGATGGGACTCACGAGGATCAGATTGATAACTAGCATAAATTCCAGCACTAAAGGATAGATTTGGTCTGTTAGCTGTAAGGTAGAGGAGGCTACCTATCATACTTCTGTAGAGTTTTTGGTCTACCTTTTTACCATGAGGGTCACTAGAAAGTTTTGATGTAGATCCCATGGGGTTGCAGTTAATTTTAGAGTTTTCTAGACCAAACTTCTTAATAATTTCTAGAGCAAATTTGGGCTGACTAAGAAAAATTCCTTTCTCGGTTTGGTTAACTTGAAGACCAAGGAAAATTTGCAGGGGACCGACCAAACTCATCTCAAAAGTGGAACTCATTAATTCTGAAAATCCTTGAGCAAGTTTCTCTGAAGTAGATCCAAAAACGATATAATCAACGTAAATTTGAGCAACAAGAATGTCTTGATCAATTTTCTTGATAAATAGGGTTTTATCAACTTTCCCACAATCAAAGTTATTTTCGAGCAGATAATTTGTAAGCTTTTCGTACCAAGCCCTAGGTGCTTGTTTTAATCCATATAGAGCTTTCTTAAGTTTGTAAACATATTCAGGATGATGAGGATCTTCAGATCCCTCTGGTTGGGAAACATACACATCTTCTTCAATTTCTCCATTTAAGAAGCACTTTTGACGTCCATCTGAAATAATTTGATTCTCATGCTACAGCATATCCCAATAAAATTCGTTTGGATTCTAAACGGGCTACAGGAGAAAAAGTTTCTTCAAAGTCAATTCCTTCTATTTTAGCATATCCTTTTGCTACAAGTCTTGCCTTGTTCCTCACAACATTGCCAGATTCATATGATTTGTTCTTATAAATCCGCTTTGTGCCAATAGGATTTTTCTCGGTGGGTAAAGGGACAAGATCTCAAACATCTTTCTTTTTAAATTGATTCAATTCTTCTTGCATTGCTTCCATCCATTGAAATTTAGATTCAGCCTCAGAAAAATTCTTGGGCTCAATTTGAGAAACAAAAAAGTAATGAGCACATAGATTTTGAACTTGTTTCCGGGTCATAACCCCACTGCTGATATCTCCAATAATATTATCCAATGTGTGATTTTTCATTAATTTGGTTGGAACAATGGCTTTGGATGGAATGATATCATCACTATCTTTTGGAATAGGTTGTTCAACATCAATTTCAGCTTCATCATCATCTTGTAGAATTCTTCCAACTTCATTTACATCATCGATAACAGCATGAGCTGATTCCATTATGGTCATAGTTCTATGATTGAAAACTCTATATGCCTTGCTCCTTTCAGAGTATCCTAGAAAAATTCCTTCATCAGACTTAGGCTCAAATTTCTCCAACTGCTCCCTATCTCTTATAATGTAACATTTACTTCCAAAAACTTTCAAATACCCCAAATTAGGTTTTCTATCAAAGTAAAGTTCGTAAGGGGTTTTGTTGGTATTCTTAGTTAGATAAACTCTATTTATGAGATAACAAGCAGTATTCACAGCTTCAGCCCATAGATTACGAGAGAGATTTTTTTCATTAAGCATGGTCCTAGCCATTTCTTGAATAACTCTATTTCTCCTTTCTGCCACTCCGTTTTGTTGAGGAGTTTTAGGAGCAGAATATTGATGATTAATTCCATGACTCTCACAAAATTTAGAAAATTTTTCATTTTCAAACTCTCCCCCATGACCACTTCTAATCTTCCGAATTTTACAATCTTTTTCCACTTGTATCTTACTGCAAGTTCTTATGATATTGTCTACAGCGTCTGATTTAGCATGAAGAAAAGTAATCCATCCAAAACGAGAATAATCGTCTACCATAACCAAAATAAATTTCTTTCCTCCAATGCTCTGCACAGGTGCAGGTCCAATCAAGTCCATGTGGATTAGTTTAAGAGGACGAGAAGACGATATATCATTTAAACCTTTAAAACTCTTCTTGGTTTGTTTACCCAATTGACATGCCTTACAGATTTCAGATTTTTCATCACTCAATTTTGGAATCCCTTTCAGAATTTCATTTTTTCACAAGATTTTCATCAATTTGAAATTTATGTGCCCCATCCTTTGGTGCCATAAGTAATTTTCTTGATCTTTATATCAAGCACCTAGACTCATTTTCATCGGACTCTTCTATTATGTAAATATTTCCTTTTGTCCTTGATCCAGTAAGAATAACTTGGTTGGTTTTATCATTTACCACCTTGCATAATTGACTGTCAAAGACTAACTCGTTTCCTTTATCACACAATTGACTTATGCTAAGAAGATTATTCTTTAATCCTTCCACAAGAAATACATCATTTAAGGTAGGTATTTGATCTCCTTTCACACTTCCTTTGCCAATGATTTGAGCTTTACTATTGTCACCAAAAGAAACGCTTCCTCCATCATATTCCACTATAGAGCTGAATCTAGATCGGTCTCCTGTCATGTGTTTGGAACAACCACTATCTAAGAACCAAGTAGGGTTTTCCTTAGCTTTCAAAGCGGTTTGCACTAAGAGACTCTCAACATTTGTTTCTTTTATAGTTCAACTAGATAGAAAAGATTTAGAGGGAATGGTCTTGGGGACAAACTTGAAAAGGATTCTAGAGGGATTTTTGAGAGACAATCTAATTTTGTATGGGAAATTAGGAACTAAATGACCACTATGATTGCAAAAATGACAAGTCCATCTAGAAGTATAGTTTCTCTCAACTAGGGGTTTTTGGAAAGTCTTAGTAATGTTTTGAAAACTATTTTGCTTGTTACTAGAGGAACTTTCAAAACCTATCCCACTCTTATCACCATAAATTTTATGCATCCCTAACATTTGATAAAACTTATCATTTCCCAAAGTGAATTTATCAACAATGAATTTACATCTGTTAAGTTTCATTTGTAGAGAGTTAGTTTCAAGTTGACTAGATTCTAGCTTGGATTGTAAATTATGAATTTGGTTTTGAGCATGAGCTAGATTTTCATTTATAGTGGTGAACTTGTGTTCTAAGTCAATTTTCTCATTGATTCTTAATTTCAATTCATCTTTTAAAACATTATTTCATTAACAAGATTTTTGGATTCTTCTTTAAAAATTTTGTTTTTCTTAAATAAGATTTCCCAATTTTCATACAGTTCATCATAAGCTTGTTGAATTTCAAAATCTTCA
This sequence comes from Cinnamomum chago, assembly GCA_038049695.1. Taxonomy (NCBI): domain Eukaryota; kingdom Viridiplantae; phylum Streptophyta; class Magnoliopsida; order Laurales; family Lauraceae; genus Cinnamomum; species Cinnamomum chago. The sequence goes on along the minus strand of CP142455.1, from coordinate 43,831,529 downwards.
ACTTCATCATTATATAGTTTCTTCTTGTCCTAATGTGTCATCTATTAATGTATTATGCTCATTAATATCTTCAATAGATGAGAGTAGAAGCCAATTAGGGAAATTTTCATCTTCATCATTAGGGGATTCATTTTTGTCACTATCTTCATCTTCCTCATCCCAAGTTATGTTTAATGCTTTCTTTCCTTTCTTATCTCCTTTTTCAAATTCTTTAGGGGTGGAGCAATTTTGAGCAATGTGTCCAAACCCCTTACAATTGTAACATCGCACATCTTTTTTAATAAATGATCCTTTGGGATTTCTTTGGAATCTAGGACTTTTGCTTTCATCAGAATTTCTATTGTTCTTGTTGTTCCTAAAGAACCTTTTAAATTTCTTAACAAATAAAGCATTATCATCATCACTATCAACCTCACTTTCATTTTCTTTTGATTTAGAGGAAAAAGCTACTCCTTTCTTTTTGTTTTGAACTTCAAAGTCTAATTCATATGTAAGGAGATTTCCTCTTAGTTCTTCAATTTTAATTTTGTCAACATCTTTGCTTTCCGTTATGGCTACAATCTTAGGCTTGAATCTTTTTGGGAGAGATCTTAAAATCTTTCTAACAGCTTTAGATTCATCCATCTTTTCTCCTAGACCTATAAGAGAGTTGACAATTTCCATGAATTTTGAGTAGAACTTGTCAAATGTTTCTTCTTCAAGCATTTTAATATCTTCTAATTTAGAGGTCGACATTTGAATTTTGGCTATCTTAACCTGATCTGTGCCTTCATGAGTGGTCTCTAGGGTATCCCAAACTTCCTTAGCAGGGTTGAAATTTACTACTCTATTAAATTCTTCTTGAGATAGAGCACAATATAGGGAGTTTTTTGCCTTTGCATTTAAATTTGCTCTATCCTTTTCCCCTTGAGTCCAAGCACTTTTAGGTTTGATTTTTATGGATATGACATTCCCCTCAGAGTCCTTTTCTGCGGTAGTGGGAGGATGATAGCCATCTTCTATGATGTTCCACACATCTAAGCTTTGGGATTCTAAGAACACTTGCATTCTAATTTTCCAATAACGATAGTCTGTTCCATTAAACAAAGGAGGTCTATTAGTGGCATTGCCTTCACCCAAATGAGTTTGCATGGTGGCAACAAAAGAAAAACACTCACTAGGATTCTAACTCTAGGTGGTTAAACCTAAACAAGAGCAACCTTGCTCAGATACCAATTGAAAGTCCAAGAACGAATCCTGGGGGGGGGGGGGGGTGAATAGGGTGAGCTCTAAGAACCTAGACCAATTTTAATTATTTTAGCTTTTAAGACAATTAAGCTTTGATGAAGATTAATTATCTTGTGATAGAGAGGAGTCTCTAAGTTAAGCATACACAAGGAATAAGCAACTACCACCTTCATTCAACATAAGGACATCATCCATATAAAGGAAGCAAGAGATCAATCACCATAACACATATTTATAGTGGTTCGGCCAACTTGCCTACATCCACTCCCGGTGTCGCGACCCCGGAACGGATCCCGGGCCCGCGACGAGTGTTGCATTGCATTCGGTGTTGTTAATTGCTTTCCCACAGGTTCCCGTGGTGAGGATTCCCAAAGACACGTGGAATCTGGCTCACACGTACAAGTATGCGGAAGCGTGTAGCAAAACACATCAAGATGAGCCCAACAAAACATTTGGGTGCCATAACAAATGATCACGAGGCATGGTATCATAGAAAGAAGCTAACAAGCATTCCCATTAATATTCAAGTTATAGAACTAATACAAAAACAAGTTAAGTTTAGTACAACCCATAAGAGACCAATAAAGGTCAATACAATCTCAAAATAGTCAAAAGGAACCCCAAGACTAAGGGTGACGAAACTCGAGAACCAGACCGACATCTAAATGACATCGTCGGGCTGCCACTCTCTCACGGGAGTTGGCTCACAAGCCTCCTCCGACGCTCCTCCTCAAAGGCAACGTCTCCTGCACCTGGGCACCAATAAACAAGGGTCAAACACGACGGTTTGGCAGGTAACCAATTTAGGCATGAACATGAACAATAACATTTAGAGAAAACATGTGAGCAAATCTTTGGTATGAAGTACTATCAAAGTTGAGATACATTTTCAAGAGTACGAACAAAGCTGAGATACAAAATAATCTAGCATGAGTACATAATATATCATGAATAGTTATCAACCACAAAGAGCCCATCCTTTCTCTATCATTTATATAATGAAAAGAGCAAGCACGCACGACAAGCACGATATACATAATATAAGCACGACACGATTTCCCACAAAGACTGGAATTCCGGCCGCGGAACCGGACACGCACGATGTGTAATAAATACACGACTAGTCTGCAGACAGTCCACATGTTTAAAGACCCCCAGACAGTGGATCAAACCGAAAGGGCAGTCTAAGCTCAGTGGTGTTCACTTAGTTCATGAATGCAAAAAACACGATCTAAACATGTCGAGACAACAAGGGGGAAATCACTTATCAAAACACGGCGAGCACGACTAGCAAAAGGCATAATTATTATGCATAACACGCTTAGGAAGTGATCCCCTTTTTCTTGAACAAAACTTCAAAACAAACTTATACTTGAAATACAAAACAAGTGCACGTTTGTACTTATAGTACCAAGACGGAAATTCAAATACGAAATCTGACAAGCATGTGCTAAGGCTACAAATTGGCCTTTGTGTAATTGAAACTCCAAATGTCAGAATATACAAGAATTGGTGTCCTTAGAGGATGGGTGGCATTTCGAGGTTTCATTTACACAATGTCAAGTCAAAACCCTTAACATAGTCTAGTTTTCGGACCTCAAGAAAAATACACAAAATGGAAGAAACTCATCTTCCTGCAACTGGCAGGTTCGCTCGAGCGGACCTGCCACGTTGATGACACTTCGCTCGAGCGAGACACTTCGCTCGAGCGAACCTTACAAAGCGTAGACAGTTCGCTCGAGCGAATGTTGGCTCGAGCGAATAATAAAATGCGTTCGAACGAACGACTCACTGCCTCGCTCCGTAGGAGACAGTGGCATGTTCGCTCGAGCGGACCCAGGGGTCGCTCGAGCGAACAGGCTGCTGCCTGAGCTCGCTGAGTGCAGAAATCTCCCTTTCTTTGCACATCTTTCACTACATTCTTCCCCTTCTTCTCATCCACCAACCACATATCATCCCTTGAGCCTTCATGCTCACCAAGGGTTTATTTATCATCATCCACACATCCAAATCAAGTAAGATAAAATCATAAACTTGTAGACAAATCACATGCACAATTCCTAAAATGAAATAGAATCAAAATACAATGCACATGAAGCCTATAAAGATCACTTGCCTTGACCAATGCTAAAAATCTTCTCAAGCACTTCTCCCAAGCTAATCAAGAACTACAAAACCCAAAGAAAACACACAAAACTCACTCAAAATGGAGCAAAGAACCCATTTTAACAAAAAGGGTTTGGACACTTGAAAAACACAATCTTAAGGAGTTAAAAAGACTTTATGGAAACCATGGCTTGAAGCTCTTACCTAGAGAAGGTCAAACAAGAGAGATGGAAGAGAATGGAGAGCTTTCCAAACTTGAAACCTTAAGAAAATTGTATCAATGGAGAGCTTGCAAGGAGATGAAGAAGATGATGACTTTGAAGTTCTTTTTTTGGAGCTCACTAGCTAGCTCATGCAAGAGGAAATGAAGAGAAAGGGAAAAAGGGGTTTTCCTTGCCCTAGCTTCAGAAATAGCAGAGATTTGGGGGAATGAATGGAAGAGAGGAAGAAAGGGTTTAAGTGAAGGAAAATGGGTCCCAACTAACTTGAACTTGAAATGGCTAAAACATGATTTTGTGGGCCTCGGATGACTTCGACGAAGAAGGATAAAACGATCGTCGAAATATCTAGTTTCCAAAAAGTATATTTTTGACATAGTTTTGAAGTCTCGAAAATTGTGTCCAGATTTGTGCAAGAAAGACAATTTTACCCTCTTTGGGCCAGAACTTGGGTTTTTGGGCTTCAAACATGAATGGGCTTAATACGAAAGTTGTAACACGTCGAAATATCAATCAAATAAAATCAAAATCACAATCACACGGAAATCGATACGATCTTCCCAAGCTCACACGTGCACTCAGGCCATCCTGAGTGTGTCTAACTAATATTAAACGTTCTCAAAATTACCAAAGCTATATCCAAGACTAAAACTAATCACTTCTAACCCAATAATAACTAAACCCACTTAGGACTAAACACATACTAATCACACACTAATCGGATTGGTCTGGGTCGGGGTCTAACATCCTCCACCCCTTAGGATATTTGGTCCACCAAATAAATCAAACAATTACCTCTGGTAAAAGCTGTGGATACTTCCTTTGCACTTGCTCTCTCAATTCCCAGGTGGCTTCCTCTGGCTCGTGATTTTCCCAAAGTACCTTGACCCAATGAATAGTCCGGTTTCTCAATTCTTGCTCTTTGGTGTCAGTGATCTTGATCGGTCTTTCCACATACGAGGCATCTTCTCGAATCTCTAAAGGCTCATGTTGTAGAATGTGTGTAGGACTAGAGACATACTTCTTGAGCATCGAAACGTGAAAAACATTGTGTACCCCGGAGAATTCCGGCGGTAACGCAAGTCTATAAGCTACATCTCCAATCTTGCTCAAAATCTCATACGGACCAATAAACCTTCTAGACAATTTGCCCTTCTGTCCAAATCTCAATGTCCCCCTAGTTGGTGAGACTTTCAAAAACACCTTGTCACCCACTTGAAACTGCAATTCTCTTCTGCGAGTGTCTGCATAACTCTTCTGCCTACTTCGGGCAATCTTCAACCTTTCCTGAATCAACTTGACCTTTTCACTTGTCTCTCCAACTATCGTCGGTCCATGGAAACTACGTTCACCGACTTCTTCCCAGCAAACCGGAGTTCTGCATCTTCTACCATAAAGTGCCTCGAAAGGTGCCATACCGATGCTAGAGTGGTAACTATTGTTATAGGCAAATTCACAAAGAGGTAAGCACTCATCCCACTGAATCTTGAAATCCAATACACATGCACGCAACATGTCTTCGAGAGTCTGTATCGTCCTTTCTGACTGACCATCGGTCTGAGGATGATAAGCTGTGCTGAACTGGAGTTTGGTACCCATCGACTCATGAAGAGTTTTCCAAAACTTTGAAACAAATCTACTGTCTCTGTCTGAAGTAATGGAGACGGGTTGACCATGCTTACTAACAATCTCATCAACAAATAGCTTCGCAAGTGGTGCCATATGCATCATATTCCCTGTCTTCATCGGAATGAAGTGAGCAGACTTTGTCAGACGATCTACAATAATCCAAATTGCATTATTCCCCTTCTTGGTATTAGGTAAACCGGAGACGAAATCCATGGTAATGTGCTCCCATTTCCACTCCGGAATCTCCAAAGGCTGTAACAAACCTGGAGGCTTCTGATGCTCTGCCTTGATCAACTGACAAGTTAGGCAACGAGACACAAAAGCTGCTATCTCTCTCTTCATGTTGTTCCACCAAAACCTATTCTTCAAATTTTGGTACATCTTCGTGCTACCCGGATGCATAGTATATCTCGTACTGTGAGCTTCGTTCATTATCTCATTCTTCAAATCATCCACACTTGGCACACACAACCGGTCGCGAAAATACAATATTCCATTCACCATTTTGAAATCGGGGCGTTCTACAATAACATCTACTGTCTTGGCCAAGTCTGGGTCTTGTAACTGATTTTCCTTAATCTTCTGGATGAAGGTAGGTTCTGAAACTGTCATGTTCGCTAACATCGCACCCAATCTAAGGGTTTGCACTTCTACACCCAACTCTTCAAACTGCTGTAAGACACCCATTCCTCTCAAATTGGCCATAGCCACTGATTTCCTACTCAAAGCATCAGCTACCACATTCACTTTGCCTGGATGATACTTCATTGGGAAGTCATAATCTTTGATATATTCCATCCACCTCCTCTGCCTCATGTTCAAATCTTTCTGAGAGAACAAATATTGCAAACTTCTGTGATCTGAATGGACCTCAAACTTCTCTCCGTAGAGGTAGTGTCTCCACATCTTCAATGCGAAAACAACTGCTGCCAACTCCAAGTCGTGAGTCGCATAATTCTTCTCATGGTCCTTCAGCTGTCTCGAGCCATAAGCAATCACCTTGCCATCTTGCATCAAAACACAACCTAATCCCACATTCGAAGCATCTGTATAAACAATAAATCCACCGTTGCTCGAGGGTAATGTAAGAATTGGGGCTGTGGTTAACCTTCCTTTCAACTCTTGAAAACTGGTTTCACACTAATCAGTCCAAACAAATGGGACATTCTTCCTAGTCAACTTTGTCAACGGGGCTGCAATGGACGAGAAACCTTGGACAAATCTTCTGTAATAGCCTGCTAAATCCAAAAAGCTTCTAATTTCTGTCACACTGCTTGGCCTTGCCCAACTAACAACTGCCTCTATCTTGGCTGGATCAACTGCTAAACCTTCTCTGGATATGATGTGGCCTAGAAAAGCAACTTGCTCTAACCAGAATTCACACTTACTGAGTTTTGCATATAGCTGGTTGTCCCTCAAGAGCTGCAACGCTGTCCTCAAATGTTCCTTATGTTCCTTCTTACTCTTAGAATACACAAGGACATCATCAATAAATACTACTGTGGAATGATCCAAATAAGGTGCAAAGACCTTGTTCATCAAAGCCATAAAGACTGCTGGTGCATTTGTCAAACCAAAGGGCATCACTAAGAACTCATAGTGCCCATATCTTGTTCTAAAGGCTGTCTTCTGGACATCTGAGTCTCTAACTCTCAACTGATGGTATCCTGACCTCAAGTCTATCTTGGAAAAATAAGCTGCTCCTTGCAATTGGTCAAACAATTCGTCTATCCTTGGCAAAGGATACTTGTTCTTCACGGTCACATGGTTCAACTTCCGGTAGTCAATGCACATTCTCAGGCTTCCATCCTTCTTCTTCACAAACAACACCGGTGCTCCCCACGGTGAAACACTTGGCCTAATAAAACTTTTGCTCAACAAATCTTGCAATTGGAGCTTTAGCTCACCCATTTCTGCTGGAGCCATCCTATATGGTGCAATCGAGATCGGAGCTGTCCCTGGAAGGAGCTCAATCGTGAACTCAACCTCTCTAATTGGTGGTAAACCCGGGATTTCTTCTGGAAAAACATCCGGAAATTCACACACAATGGGGATATCCTCCACCCCTTGGGACTGTTTATCCTCCGTGATAAACGCAATAAATGCCTGACATCCACTCTGCACTAATCTGCTTGCCTTCAACACTGAAATAAATCCTGCCTGAGACTTTCTCCTGTTCCCCTGAAATATCAATTCTGCCTGTGGTCCTTGGAATCTGAATGTGATGGTCTTACTAAAACAGTCCATGGTGGCATGATATGCTTCTAACCAATCCATGCCTAAAATAACATCAAAATCATGCATGTCTAAAACTATGAGGTTGGCCGGTAAATTCACATCTCCTAACAACACTGTACAACTAGGGTAATGGTTTCTACACACAACTTGTTTCCCTACTGGAGTGGTCACTACTAAGATGTAATCCAATTCACTACATGGTGCATCAATCAACTTAGCAAAACTAGGAGATGAAAATGAATGTGTGGATCCAGGGTCAAACAAAATCTGGGCTTCTACCCCACAAACAAGAAGTTTACCTTCTACCACGTCTCCTGCAGCTTCAGCATCTGCACGGTTGAGATAGTATAACCGTCCATGCATCTGTAGTCTGTTCGGTACTTGGTTCTGCCTTCCTTGGCCTTGTCTGTTCTGCTGTGGAGGACGAGCATTCTGATTCTGGACTGGTGGCCTAGCCTGCTGCTGCTGCTGAGGTGGTCTAATCTGATTCTGAACTGGTGCTTGGTTCTGAGGAGCTACTTGTCTCTGCTGCTGGTTTCTGTTCCCTTGAATCTGAAGTAGTGGGCAATCCTTGATTGAATGGTTCATAGCCCCACACTTGAAACAGGCACCCATGGCCTTCCTACATTCGTGAGTTTCATGATTCTTGCCACAATGTCCACAACCCTGCCTCACATGACCTTGCTCTTGCCTTGGCTTCTTGCCCTGTTGTTGCCTCTGATTCTGCTGCTGATATTGCTGCTTCCTGTCCTGAACAATCATATTGTTAATATCCTCAAAAGTATAAGCCCGCTTGACTGCCTCATCATATGTAGCTGGAGGCACTACTCCTATGACATCCCTCATAATGATGGGGTTCAACCCTTCCAAGAACTTAGTGATCTTCTTCCTTTCCGTGTCAATCAACTCGGTGGCATACCTCGCCAATCTCTCAAATTTGGTGACATAATCCAACACTGCCATGCTACCTTGCTTGAGTTGCTGAAACTCAATAGCCTTCTGCCTCTTGACATGAGAGGGAATGTACTTGTCTTGAAACTGTATCTTGAATGCTGCCCATGCCTCATCATCTGCCATCACTGCATAAGGATCCTTGACTGTTTGCCACCACCTATCTGCGAGCCCATAAAAATAATGAAGCTGTGAGGTTGACCTTCTGTATACCCGTGCACATGAAGACATCAAAGATCTTCTCCGTATTGACTAGCCAGTCATCTGCCACTAGTGGGTCCTCATTGCCCGAAAATTCTTTGGGTGCTCTCTTCCTAAACTTCTCAAATAGAGCATTAGGGTCAGGATCCCTATTTTGAATAACAATCTGTGGACCTGCGGGTGGTGCTACATTCCTGTTCTGAAGGACCTCCAATAACTGCCTTTGAACTTGTGCCATCTCATCATCCTTCTTGGCCAACTGCTCTTGAAACCTTGCTTGGTTCTCATTAGCCTGCCTTTGCTGTGCTATCATGGCTTGCATAAGTTCCTGAAAATGTGTGGCTGTCGGTGTCTCAGATGCATTTGACTCATTCTGGTTACTGCCTGAAGCATGATGATTTGGAGCTTTTCTTGGAGGCATATTGCTGTAGAACAAAGAGTTAGAAAACAATAATCATGGTACAAGGGTTTCTAAAATCCTATACAAACGAATCTATCGAACTCACGAATCCTCGCCACGTTCCTAAGACCTTTCTAGTTTCTTTTAAGTGCCTGAAACATGTCTCGCTCTGATACCAGTCCTGTCGCGACCCCGGAACGGATCCCGGGCCCGCGACGAGTGTTGCATTGCATTCGGTGTTGTTAATTGCTTTCCCACAGGTTCCCGCGGTGAGGATTCCCAAAGAAACGCGGAATCTGGCTCACACGTACAAGTATGCGGAAGCGTGTAGCAAAACACATCAAGATGAGCCCAACAAAACATTTGGGTGCCATAACAAATGATCACGAGGCATGGTATCATAGAAAGAAGCTAACAAGCATTCCCATTAATATTCAAGTTATAGAACTAATACAAAAACAAGTTAAGTTTAGTACAACCCATAAGAGACCAATAAAGGTCAATACAATCTCAAAATAGTCAAAAGGAACCCCAAGACTAAGGGTGACGAAACTCGAGAACCAGACCGACATCTAAATGACATCGTCGGGCTGCCACTCTCTCACGGGAGTTGGCTCACAAGCCTCCTCCGACGCTCCTCCTCAAAGGCAACGTCTCCTGCACCTGGGCACCAATAAACAAGGGTCAAACACGACGGTTTGGCAGGTAACCAATTTAGGCATGAACATGAACAATAACATTTAGAGAAAACATGTGAGCAAATCTTTGGTATGAAGTACTATCAAAGTTGAGATACATTTTCAAGAGTACGAACAAAGCTGAGATACAAAATAATCTAGCATGAGTACATAATATATCATGAATAGTTATCAACCACAAAGAGCCCATCCTTTCTCTATCATTTATATAATGAAAAGAGCAAGCACGCACGACAAGCACGATATACATAATATAAGCACGACACGATTTCCCACAAAGACTGGAATTCCGGCCGCGGAACCGGACACGCACGATGTGTAATAAATACACGACTAGTCTGCAGACAGTCCACATGTTTAAAGACCCCCAGACAGTGGATCAAACCGAAAGGGCAGTCTAAGCTCAGTGGTGTTCACTTAGTTCATGAATGCAAAAAACACGATCTAAACATGTCGAGACAACAAGGGGGAAATCACTTATCAAAACACGGCGAGCACGACTAGCAAAAGGCATAATTATTATGCATAACACGCTTAGGAAGTGATCCCCTTTTTCTTGAACAAAACTTCAAAACAAACTTATACTTGAAATACAAAACAAGTGCACGTTTGTACTTATAGTACCAAGACGGAAATTCAAATACGAAATCTGACAAGCATGTGCTAAGGCTACAAATTGGCCTTTGTGTAATTGAAACTCCAAATGTCAGAATATACAAGAATTGGTGTCCTTAGAGGATGGGTGGCATTTCGAGGTTTCATTTACACAATGTCAAGTCAAAACCCTTAACATAGTCTAGTTTTCGGACCTCAAGAAAAATACACAAAATGGAAGAAACTCATCTTCCTGCAACTGGCAGGTTCGCTCGAGCGGACCTGCCACGTTGATGACACTTCGCTCGAGCGAGACACTTCGCTCGAGCGAACCTTACAAAGCGTAGACAGTTCGCTCGAGCGAATGTTGGCTCGAGCGAATAATAAAATGCGTTCGAACGAACGACTCACTGCCTCGCTCCGTAGGAGACAGTGGCATGTTCGCTCGAGCGGACCCAGGGGTCGCTCGAGCGAACAGGCTGCTGCCTGAGCTCGCTGAGTGCAGAAATCTCCCTTTCTTTGCACATCTTTCACTACATTCTTCCCCTTCTTCTCATCCACCAACCACATATCATCCCTTGAGCCTTCATGCTCACCAAGGGTTTATTTATCATCATCCACACATCCAAATCAAGTAAGATAAAATCATAAACTTGTAGACAAATCACATGCACAATTCCTAAAATGAAATAGAATCAAAATACAATGCACATGAAGCCTATAAAGATCACTTGCCTTGACCAATGCTAAAAATCTTCTCAAGCACTTCTCCCAAGCTAATCAAGAACTACAAAACCCAAAGAAAACACACAAAACTCACTCAAAATGGAGCAAAGAACCCATTTTAACAAAAAGGGTTTGGACACTTGAAAAACACAATCTTAAGGAGTTAAAAAGACTTTATGGAAACCATGGCTTGAAGCTCTTACCCAGAGAAGGTCAAACAAGAGAGATGGAAGAGAATGGAGAGCTTTCCAAACTTGAAACCTTAAGAAAATTGTATCAATGGAGAGCTTGCAAGGAGATGAAGAAGATGATGACTTTGAAGTTCTTTTTTTGGAGCTCACTAGCTAGTTCATGCAAGAGGAAATGAAGAGAAAGGGAAAAAGGGGTTTTCCTTGCCCTAGCTTCAGAAATAGCAGAGATTTGGGGGAATGAATGGAAGAGAGGAAGAAAGGGTTTAAGTGAAGGAAAATGGGTCCCAACTAACTTGAACTTGAAATGGCTAAAACATGATTTTGTGGGCCTCGGATGACTTCGACGAAGAAGGATAAAACGATCGTCGAAATATCTAGTTTCCAAAAAGTATATTTTTGACATAGTTTTGAAGTCTCGAAAATTGTGTCCAGATTTGTGCAAGAAAGACAATTTTACCCTCTTTGGGCCAGAACTTGGGTTTTTGGGCTTCAAACATGAATGGGCTTAATACGAAAGTTGTAACACGTCGAAATATCAATCAAATGAAATCAAAATCACAATCACACGGAAATCGATACGATCTTCCCAAGCTCACACGTGCACTCAGGCCATCCTGAGTGTGTCTAACTAATATTAAACGTTCTCAAAATTACCAAAGCTATATCCAAGACTAAAACTAATCACTTCTAACCCAATAATAACTAAACCCACTTAGGACTAAACACATACTAATCACACACTAATCGGATTGGTCTGGGTCGGGGTCTAACACCCGGTAAACCTACCGGATTTCCACTAACTCAAATTAAGGTTTAGGATCACCTCAAACCTTACAAACACATCACTATGCTTTTCAAGGCTAAGCATAGACCTTTACAACATAAAATATGCTTTTCAAGGCTAAGCACCAACCTTAACAACAAGAGGTTTTCTCTTAAGTAAAATGCCTCTGAATGCATGGATTAAGAGAACAATGTAAGTGCAAATGAGTGCCTCTAAAAAGGCTGAATAGAAAATGAAAACTTAACTTCTAGAAGCATGCATGTGAATGACAAAGTCTATGAATAGTGCATATACTAGAAATCACTCTATCTCCTTTTAAAAAGATGAAACTTTAAATGATGCAAAGATGATAATCATATGTATGAGAAAGAGTTGTTTGACAAACACATGGTTTTCCAAAAAAAGATCTAACTTGAATAGAAAAAGCACAATCTTGAGATTAACAAGTTAGATTTGTAAACAAATATTCATAACTCATGTGAATGAGAAATCATATGTTGATTTCATAAAGCTAAGATATTTCAAAGTTCAAAGCATGTTATGAAACACAACATCTCAAGAAGAAAGCCAACTATCTGATCATGCTTAAAAGAAAAACAAAGATTTAGACACTAAGCATGAAATAGAACTTGAGATTTAGAAAGCACACCCATTTGAAGATAAAAGGTTTAATAAATGGAATGACTTCATAATCTCTTCACAAATGCTCTTGAAAAGTTTCTCTTCCTTGGCCTCAAAAGTCCTCCAAAATTCAGCAACTTTTTCCAAACAAAAATCCATTTTTTATAAAAAAAAAGTTCCCAACGGCTAGTGCCCGGTCGACCTAGTACAGGGCCGGGTTAACCGGGTACACACAACAGCTATAAAAATGCCCGTTGGAGAGGCTAACGGCTCAAAATCCCTGTCGACCCACAGAGTGCCAGAAATCCTGATTTTTTTGAAACTTGGAACTAAGAGGGCATCTTTCCAGGGGACTTGAGGCACAACAATCAAGCTTGAACCATGATTTTAAAAAGGATGAAAAAGTGAATTTTAAAAACATGAAACATTCAAACCAAAGAAAGGATGTGAAAGAGAAAACATTTGGAAAGCTTGAATAGATTTTTGAACTTAAGGATTAAACATTTGGAGGCTTGAAAAACTGAACTCAAAACTTCATGAACTTAAGAGACATAACTAATTTGAAAACCATGCATAACATATGATAAAAACAAAGATTATGAATGAGAAATATGCATGAAGATCCTAAGATTATGAACATGAAAGAATGAGAGGTCAAGCTATGAAAATGAATGCATCCTATCAAATTGCAACAAAATAAAAACTCTAACACTAATCACCTTAAACAAATCTTGAACCCGATACTTTACCCGAAATTTCAAGTGTTCATTGTATTTCCTTGTTCCCGAGATTCATACTACATGACTTGTTATTCCCGAAAGCATTGAAATTGTACTTGTAATAATTGCTAGTCCCGAAGTGCATTGCCCGACATGAAATGATAGTTGTGCCCTTGAACACCCCCGTCCTGCCCGTTTATTTACTTGCACTTGATGTTTTTTACACATGTCTTGATTTCTGTTATTTGACCTATGAGTCAGTACCACTAAGCTTGGATTGTCAGTTTTATGGTCTCAATACCAGTATATGATGAATAAATTGATTAATTTCTTTATTTATCAATATATGTTATTGCTTTCCTTTCATGAGATGAATGATGTTTTATTACTTATTTGAACATAACTAATACGAATGACATAATGGTTCATGAGATGAACCGGAGTCCATAAGTATACTAGATGTAATACATGTGTATGGATGAGATCCACGTACAGGAGACATGTATTGCAAATCTTATACTTAAATATCTTCACAACCAGTGATGAGATTGGGCATCTCATCTGACAAGGTTGTAGCACTTTGATCACTATGAGATAGTGTGATTTGTCTCTATCATCGGAATGTAAGATTCTGGATCATGGTGCTGGTACATTAGATGTATTGAAGGACCATAAGAAGCACCTTATATACATTGTCTTTCCATTAAGGTCTGCTATCATAATTCCCTAGCAATAGGCTCATAATCCTGAGACATTAATGAACTCAAGTTTCTATCTATTCATTTGCTTTGAGTCACCAATGAGTGAGGCCAATTGTAGGTCAACACCTCGGTGATTTGGGTACGTGGTAGTAGAGCTGTGGGAACATTCAATGGTAAAGATGGAATCTATCTTTTATATCCCTTTATGCCAATTAATGAATTTATCATTGGTAAGTGCGCACCCATTCCAATTAAGAGTTAATTGGATCAGTACCAAATGATCATTATAATTAATTGGGGCTCAAGGATAAAAAGATGTGGATCTAATTTGGTGGACAGGTTCAATTGATCCATGGATATAGATGGAGGGGCCTACTTGTGGTAATTGGGAAGTTTAGGGTCTTCATTGTAATACATTCCTAAGACTGGAGTTCAATTGCATTTATATAGTGGAGTTATTTGCAATTAACTGTGGGCCCAGATTGCACATGAGATGTGGGGTCGCGTGTCTCAATTGGAGCCAGCTTTCTAAGGCATCCCCAGTGGTCCCCACGCTAGCCGAAGATATTAGAAAGATACTAATTATAGTAGAACTCTAAAAGGAAATAGAAAGTTACTATTTCTATTTGAAGTGAGACTTCTAATAGTGGAAATAGTAAGTTACTAATTATTAATGGAAGTGAGACTTTTATTTTAATTAGTAAAAGAGGAAGTTACTAATCATATTTGAAGTAAGACTTCTAATTGTGATTTAGTAAGCAACTAATTGTTTTGGAAGTAAGACTTCTATTTCAATTAGTAAGAGGAGGTTGCTTAAGTGTTATAAAAGTAGAGAGAGGAGGCTTGGACGTCCAATGCATTGATTCCACCTAGGGATTCACGCCCATCATCATCTTCCTCTCTTGTGCAAGTTGTTGCACATCTCTTCCCTCTTCTAGTTTCTCTTCTAGTTTCCTTTAGGGTTTTCTCTTGGAGATTCCACCATCTTCTTGAGAAAAGAGAATCTGATACGGGACATAGCGTGGAAGATCAAAAGGTGTTGGAGATTCTTATTTGATTAGTGAAGGTGTTCACCATCAAAGAAAGAGATCAACTTCTCCATTAGAGCACTATAAAGCTCCAAAGGTATAATCTACATCCTTGTATGTTGTAGATTTCGTGGTTGCATGTTTAGGTGTTGTTTTCTATCTTCTAGATAGGATATATTGTTGTACATGATTTATGAGTTTGAGGGATTGCATCCTGGATTAGGTTTTTGCCTTCTAGATAGTTGATCCCTGCATCAAGTGGGTCAAAAGTTTTTGAAACCTATCTGAATGGCCCACCTATTTTCCAAAAATTGGTATCAGAGCCATACCTCATCTCTAATCATGTTAGATCATCGATCTAGATCTAATCTTTGCATGAGATGCGAAGAGGATAGACCTAGGGCTATGTAAGGATCAATTATGATTGGGTTTGTTTACTTTATGTAGTAAATCCATGTTTGGATAGTCACAAAAGGGTTTAATTATGATGGAAGGATGGTAGGATGCCATTGAGAGCCTTCAAAAATGTTTTGGAGGTGTTTGGACTCGAATTAAAAAAAAAAAAAAAAAACCCAATTTTCTGCCTTCGTCAGGCGGGTCGACCTGGCCTCGTGCTCGGTCGACTGGGTGCCTATAGGGTCAGTCGACTGAGCCCTCTGGGCGGTCTACCGGGAACTCAGCTCGACCCCCACCGGGGGACACCCCTGGACCCCCTCTGTGAAGTGCATGTATTAAAAGGGTGGCTACTTTTTGTAAGTCCATGGGGATCCGAACCCTAGAGGGGGGGGGGGGGTGAATAGGGTGAGCTTCTTTTATGACCAATTTTAACAATTTTAACTTCTTTAAAACAAACTAGTCACATGTGATGATTAAACATACAAGATGCGGAAGCTAACAAAATAATCACCACAAAGCAAGCACCATCACACAAGGATTTATAGTGGTTCGGCCTCAATGCCTACATCCACTACCGGCTTGTGATCCAACACCCCACCGGATTTCCACTATTTATGCTTTTCAATAGGCTAAGCAATAACCTTTACAATATGCTTTCCAAGGCTAAGCAATAACCTTTACATTGATGTTTTTCAAGGCTTAACATCAACCTATCCATTATGCTTTTATAGGCTAAGCAATAACCTCTTCAACCACAAGGTTGGTTATCTCACTAAATTAGTGTCTAACATACACTTGATGGAGATACAAATAAGCTCATTACATTGCCTCTTAATTAGGCGGATATGGAAGTGAAAAACTAATACACACTCACACTATGGATGCAAAGATGAAAGTACATGAAGTGTGTGTGTGTGGTCCTCAATCATTTTGAAAATGAAAGTTCATAAATGTATGCCTAAGGCTTTTGAAAGTTTTAGCTCATAAAGCATTTATGATTGAGGAAGTAATGCAATCACATGTTAAAAGTAACAGCTTGTTAATGATATCAAAGTTACACAAGTTGTATGAAATGGATTAGCTCTAAACATGTGATGCATAGGGATGCCAATCAAATCAACAATGAAGATCAAAACATAAAAATAGATTTGATTGAAATGAGGGGACAAATCATATGTAATTATAAAGACAACTTGAAAATGATATACCTATCAAAGTAAGGCAAGTTGTGAAACTTTAAAACAATAATACACATATGATTTGTAATGATGTTGAATCCAAAACATAAGATACATTTGAAAGAGATTTTCTTATGATGGAAAAACAACAACCAAAGATTCAACAAAGTATATGAATCATGTTACATATTTCATTAACATGATCTACTTAGATTTACCAAAGATAAAGTACTACTTTGATGAATGAATGGTGATGTATCCAAAACAATAGATCTATTCAAAATATAAGACATGCTAAGGATACAACAAATCATATATTAACATGCTACAAAAGATTTATCAAAGATAAAACAAAACATGAAAACATATGATTTGTAAAGAAGTTGAATCCAAAACATAAGTTAGTTTTGAATGAGATGTTCTTATGATGGAAAACAACAACCAAAGATTCAACCAAGTATATGGATCATGTTACATATGATTTCAAAGATTTTTCTATTAACATGATCTACTTAGATTTACCAAAGTTAAGTACTACTTGGATTGAATCATATGGTGTTGTATCCAAAACAATAAATCAATTCAAAACATAAAACATGTTAAGGACACAACACAAACATAGTTTAACATGCTAGAAATGATTTACCAAAAATAAAACAAAGCATGAAAACATATGATTAAGGAAAGTAAAGCCTACTTGGTGATTTAACTTCATTAATCCAAGCTTTAGTTTTCCTAATGCTCCCCTTCATCCCTTGGTTCTTTTCCCTTGAATATGCCTCAAAACCTCTCAAGGAGGGGCTTAAAATTCCCAACTTTTGGCAAAGGAAAGAACTCATATATTATAGCAAAAAGTGCCCAACGGCTAGTCCTCGGCCGACCTGCACACAGGCCTCGGTCGACCGGGACCACACAACGGTCGGATTTCTGACCGTTGGTGCGCCAGGCCACATTTCTGCTGCAGTGTTCCCGGTCGACCTGGCCACAGGGCTCGGTCGACCTGGAACACAGCAGTTTCTGGCCCGGGACCAAAATTCCCAAAATTGCATATTTTTTGCATATTTCAAAGTTTTTCTTGAGGGAACTTTTTGGGCCATAAAATCAAGTTTGAATACATGTTTTAAGTCATTCTAAGATGTTTAAAAACATGAAACACCCAAAGCCTAAAAAGATTCAAAACTTTAAAACCAAAGGCTAGCTTGATTTGAAAAAACTCTTTTAAAAAACAAATGCATCCAAGATTAAAAACAAAACATGCATAAATCAAAACTTTTACAACTCTTAAAAACCATGCATGTATAAAATAAGATTTCAAGTTTATCTAAAACAATGCAAGTGTGTAAATCAAATGATGCTTGAATGATAATGCATCCATCAAATTGCAATCTACAAAATTCCTAACAATCTCCCCCTTTGCAATTTGATGGCAACACACTCACCACTGAACATACACACAAAGTCTTCAACTCCCCCTCAGCTGGACAAGTCTTGAAATCTTCTTGGATGCTCCTTCTCTTAGCTTGAGCTCTTTTCTTCATTCTTCATAATGCTTGGTGCTTGATCATTCTTCAATCTTTCTTTCTTTATCGCCAAGCATCTTCTTTAGCTCCAAGCTTTCTTTCTTCTAGTTGATCTCCCCCTTTGACCATGCCTCTCTCTCTCCCTTTGGCAAGATATGCATTCTCTCCCCTTGTAGAAGATCATACACAACTCTCCCCTTAGGAAGCTTGGACATTCTCTTCACCCTTTTGAGAACTTGCATAATTTCTCCCCCTTTGCCATTAAATTGCAAAGGTACCTACACACATGAAATAAGGAAAATACCTTTAGTAGCACCTGTTAACAAATGAAATCGAAAATGAAATACATAACAGGCTATCATGTGAGGTAGTAGTCTCTAAGGGCTCAAAGGCAATCCAAGGGTGAATTTGATCAAAACTAATTCTTCCTATGAAGGTTTACACTCCCCATCAATCCATTCTCTTCTTTTGTCAAACTTTTGACAAGATATAACTATTAGGTGCAAGAAGAAGATGGTTTAACCAAATGAGGGTCAACTTCAAGGAAAGGATTAGATTCATTTAACTATAAAGCACAATATGATCAAATTACCAAAAGAGAGCAAGGTCTAAAGAGAAAAGCAATCATGGATATCAATTGGAAAAACAAAGACTACCAATTGAGATTTAAGGATATGACTATTAAATCAATCACTCTAAAATGGATTTAAGAATATACCTATTAGGAAAAATCCAAATTAGAGCTATCCATGATAAAATGGGGTTTACTAATCATAGCATCAAATAATCTAACTATGGAAAGCATATGCTATGAAGGTTTTGAAAAACATTTCATTCAATCAATAAATATGACTTATTAAAGTACAAGTTGAGTGAAATGAAATTCAAACATGAAGCCAACCTCAACTAATAACCAACCAATATTATGAGCACATAAACATGGTGGTCATGAGATATACGAATAAGAGTAAGGGAGGAGGCAATCATGAACATTATGATGCTAATGGTGTGTGACATGGAACAATCATATTACTTATCAAGTTCAATCCAATGCACACAAGGTTTATCACATTCACAAGAAATCAAATCAATCGAATATTATACCAATTGAAACCAATTGAATTTGACAACATTATAAAGCGCAAGAATGTGACAAACACAAAATTCCATCAAGCATCATAAATGCATATTCATCACTTTTAAAGATATAACTATAGAGCATGGTGATGAACAAGGTAAATTGCAATGCAAAGGATATAACTTGGCAATGCATGCAATTTCCAAAGTGTCAAAATCATATGAATTCAACATCTAAGATATCCATCAAACATATAGAAATATGATGAATAGATTTCAAAGAGTTTCATATGATCAATAACACTACTATGAAGTTGAAACATGTATAAGGATGATATCACTTAGAGAAAATACATGAATCAACATCATAACCATCCAAAAAGAAATGACTAGAAAGCATAGAGGATGGATTTTAGTTCTAGTATGGTTTCTACAAATATAATAAATATCACAACCATACATAGAACAATTTGACATATGCATAGAGAGGATTAATCAACACTCAAGATCTAACTCATACCAATCATCAAAAAGAATATACCTATTTAAGCACAAGAAGGTATGAAGTTAAAGGTATCAATCTATCATGTAACATCTCCACTCTTAGCAAATGTACTAAGCTTACAATGCAATGGACAATGGATATGAGGTTTACACCAAATGAACTTAGCACATAAAATCACATATGTACTTAAAAAGCTCAAATACAAGATTTTACTATAAAGCACATAACCACTCATTAATTTGCATTAATGAAACTATATATACCAAGATAGGCACAACACATGCAAATCAATGAAATCATATCTAACCAAGCAAAGTAAGATATCAAAATCAATTTGCATAAATGAAATAAAACTAAATGAGCAAAGATGCAAATTGTTTGTAAAAATTATTTCCTTTCAAATGATAAAATCATAATTAAGCATAAGGAAATAAATTCAAGGAAAATGCTTCTAGAAATACAACCAACAAAGCTTCGAACATTTTCCAAAGTTTCTCAAATCACTTCAATATTTGAAATTCCAATAAAGAATCATTTAGAATTAAGAGCAAGTGATTTTGAAAAACAAGAAGTGTACAATTATAAATTGAACACATATTTTCCATACCAAGAGATATTACTTTGAAAACTCAATGGAAAACTAAAATTGCTTCAAATCATTTGATTTACAAAAAGGATCTAACTATGACAAACATCAAATGATTTTCCAACATCAATTGATCATGAAAAATCTAGCTATGAAAGCATTTGAAATCATAATCAATTGATCATGAATAGATAAGCATTACAAGAGATATAACTATATGAACAAAATGCAAATCCATCATGAAAGTATTGTAATCAAAGGATTTTGAAAACCATGAGATATAACTTAAAGGTTCATGAAGACAAAATCAAATGATCACAAAGAAACATTGCATTTTAAAAGATGTGACTATAAAGAACAAAATGCAAATGTAACATGACCAACAATTAGATATAACTAAAAAGAATAGGTTGGTCTAGGGGGATCAAGGCCTTAAGGTTAGTCTAAATGTGTACCAATGAAGATTCACCTAAGGTCTTCAAAAGGTTGTCCATGAGAGATCACTTTTAGGACTCACCAACTCTTAAAGATATAACTTGGAAAAGTCTTAGAGTGGTGCAATGAGGCTAGGGAAAATTCATTTTCAATCATAGTGGAAATCTTTAAAAAGATATGCAATGAATCACAACACTAGGGTTCTAATCTAGCAAGGATCAACTCCGTGTTGTTAAGCCCTAAAATGGAGTAACCCGCTCTGATACCACTTGTAAGTCCATGGGGATCCGAACCCTAGAGGGGGGGGGGGTGAATAGGGTGAGCTTCTTTTATGACCAATTTTAACAATTTTAACTTCTTTAAAACAAACTAGTCACATGTGATGATTAAACATACAAGATGCGGAAGCTAACAAAATAATCACCACAAAGCAAGCACCATCACACAAGGATTTATAGTGGTTCGGCCTCAATGCCTACATCCACTACCGGCTTGTGATCCAACACCCCACCGGATTTCCACTATTTATGCTTTTCAATAGGCTAAGCAATAACCTTTACAATATGCTTTCCAAGGCTAAGCAATAACCTTTACATTGATGTTTTTCAAGGCTTAACATCAACCTATCCATTATGCTTTTATAGGCTAAGCAATAACCTCTTCATCCACAAGGTTGGTTATCTCACTAAATTAGTGTCTAACATACACTTGATGGAGATACAAATAAGCTCATTACATTGCCTCTTAATTAGGCGGATATGGAAGTGAAAAACTAATACACACTCACACTATGGATGCAAAGATGAAAGTACATGAAGTGTGTGTGTGTGGTCCTCAATCATTTTGAAAATGAAAGTTCATAAATGTATGCCTAAGGCTTTTGAAAGTTTTAGCTCATAAAGCATTTATGATTGAGGAAGTAATGCAATCACATGTTAAAAGTAACAGCTTGTTAATGATATCAAAGTTACACAAGTTGTATGAAATGGATTAGCTCTAAACATGTGATGCATAGGGATGCCAATCAAATCAACAATGAAGATCAAAACATAAAAATAGATTTGATTGAAATGAGGGGACAAATCACATGTAATTATAAAGACAACTTGAAAATGATATACCTATCAAAGTAAGGCAAGTTGTGAAACTTTAAAACAATAATACACATATGATTTGTAATGATGTTGAATCCAAAACATAAGATACATTTGAAAGAGATTTTCTTATGATGGAAAAACAACAACCAAAGATTCAACAAAGTATATGAATCATGTTACATATTTCATTAACATGATCTACTTAGATTTACCAAAGATAAAGTACTACTTTGATGAATGAATGGTGATGTATCCAAAACAATAGATCTATTCAAAATATAAGACATGCTAAGGATACAACAAATCATATATTAACATGCTACAAAAGATTTATCAAAGATAAAACAAAACATGAAAACATATGATTTGTAAAGAAGTTGAATCCAAAACATAAGTTAGTTTTGAATGAGATGTTCTTATGATGGAAAACAACAACCAAAGATTCAACCAAGTATATGGATCATGTTACATATGATTTCAAAGATTTTTCTATTAACATGATCTACTTAGATTTACCAAAGTTAAGTACTACTTGGATTGAATCATATGGTGTTGTATCCAAAACAATAAATCAATTCAAAACATAAAACATGTTAAGGACACAACACAAACATAGTTTAACATGCTAGAAATGATTTACCAAAAATAAAACAAAGCATGAAAACATATGATTAAGGAAAGTAAAGCCTACTTGGTGATTTAACTTCATTAATCCAAGCTTTAGTTTTCCTAATGCTCCCCTTCATCCCTTGGTTCTTTTCCCTTGAATATGCCTCAAAACCTCTCAAGGAGGGGCTTAAAATTCCCAACTTTTGGCAAAGGAAAGAACTCATATTTATAGCAAAAAGTGCCCAACGGCTAGTCCTCGGTCGACCTGCACACAGGCCTCGGTCGACCGGGACCACACAACGGTCGGATTTCTGACCGTTGGTGCGCCAGGCCACATTTCTGCTGCAGTGTTCCCGGTCGACTTGGCCACAGGGCTCGGTCGACCTGGAACACAGCAGTTTCTGGCCCGGGACCAAAATTCCCAAAATTGCATATTTTTTGCATATTTCAAAGTTTTTCTTGAGGGAACTTTTTGGGCCATAAAATCAAGCTTAAATACATGTTTTAAGTCATTCTAAGATGTTTAAAAACATGAAACACCCAAAGCCTAAAAAGATTCAAAACTTTAAAACCAAAGGCTAGCTTGATTTGAAAAAACTCTTTTAAAAAACAAATGCATCCAAGATTAAAAACAAAACATGCATAAATCAAAACTTTTACAACTCTTAAAAACCATGCATGTATAAAATAAGATTTCAAGTTTATCTAAAACAATGCAAGTGTGTAAATCAAATGATGCTTGAATGATAATGCATCCATCAAATTGCAATCTACAAAATTCCTAACACTTTTGACATCTTGTTTTTCCATTGTGGTTTGGTAACCTGGTTTTGTGAGATGCTTTGTTGTATGAGATACTAACTTGCAGGTAATAATGCCCTCTCCATATGGCCCACAAGTCTTTTACTTTCTTTTTATGGTTATTGGTTTATTTGAGGCTAAGTGTAAAGGGCATCATGGTTTCCTTGGTTTCCCGTGAAAGGGCAAGGCATGGTGAATTTCTGTATAGCCCTTTTATTTCCATGTTTAGATTACCATGTAAGTCTCATAATTGAGGCATAGGAATATATGTAATTTTTCTAAATTTATAAATTCTGGCGATGTCCAAGACGAGGAAGGAAAGTAAAGTTGGACTCCTAATCAAAGAGTTTGAAGATTACCAAAAGCCTTTTGGTGATGCCCAAAGAGTTTGAGGAATCCCAAAGTTTTGGAAAGTCTAGAAGTCCAAGAAGTCTATTCCGTTTGGGCCATGTGGAGGAGAGGACTCGTTTCTAATTTTAGCATTTTCTATTTATGGATGTCTGCTTAATTTAGAATGTTTCCAAATCTGATCCAAACATAGCAAGTTACTAAAATTGGTCAAATCAAATTAATTTTTGGAAAGAGTTCTAATTAGTGTTGATGACCCATGAGATGGACACATTGGTAACACTAATTTAAGAAACTGGACTTTCCTAAAAAATAACTTATTTTGGAACCAATCTTTGATCATATCATGAGATGATTTGATGTTCATATATATATGTGGGCCCTAATACCTTACAAGGAAATCCTCAATTCTAAAATATTAAGTGGGAGCGGGGCATTTATATTTAGAAATCCCCATGGTTTTCCACCGTAGGTCCATTGTAAGGAAAGTATTAGCCTCGCGCCATCTTGAGAATGGTCGTTCCCCACGGAAGGCTTTTACTTGTTTGGTTACTAGATATGGATCTCCTATGGATAGTGTTGGTGAGACGGGGCTGGGACCCACTCCTCAAGGAGGAGCTGCTCGCAACGGTTGTCATGCAATGCTAGTTGGTGGGTCACACTTAACTAAAATAATGATGTAGTATCCCCAAAGATTTGCCTCATTTATTTTAGAAACCGAAGCTAATCGAGAGTCATTCATTATTTGGTATGAGATACCTAGATAATAATGAATGAAGGGGATCATGGAAAGTTAGTCTTAATCCTAATTTTGACCAACTTTGATCCGCACCAATCTAGGTGGTATTCGCACTCCCCAAGGAGGCATATGATCTGTCGTGGAAATCAATCAAATTACCAAAGTAAACTACTAGTATAGTAGTAGAGTAAGGGTCGAACCCACAGAGATTGCTAATTGTTTAAAAACCAAGGTTGAATTTAATTTTAATTCCAAAAAGAGTGATTGATTGTTGAATTTTCTAAAATAACTGAGAACTAAAATTAAAGCAGAATTATAATTAAATCAAATGATGAACAAGTTGAAAAAGGAGTTCCTAGGGCTGTCGAATTCACCACTAATCTTGCAACTATCTTCAATTGTATTAATTTCTGGTTATTATATTAGGATGTAAAGATGTATTTTAGCTACAAGCCAAAATACAATCGCCAAGAAAATCACGCACCAAAACCCCAAGTACGAATTATCTTTGGATAATACGAACCGTCTACGCTACTTCTACTGTCATAGACACGACTCGTTTTCCTAAGTTATAACTCGTCCTATGGTTTTGGTGTATGTACAAGAATCACCATTGTATAACCACATAGCAAAATCACAGAAATTGAACATGTGAAAAGAAAATAAAACCATTAATTGCAATAGATCTCAATGTTATACAATCAACATCCCAATGTAATTACTCCAAAAATTAAATTTAAAAAAAGATAAAATTACTTGACTAGGGTTTCATCTAAACCCTAGGAATAGGAGAAGCTTAGCCCATGATGGTGGAAGAGGAGAACACCATAGCCATGATCTTAGAGAACTAAAAAGACTTCATGGAAAACAAGGGTTGAAACTCTTACCTAACAACAGCCAAACAAGAAGAGATGAAGAAGATGAAGAGCTTGTCTCAAAAGAACTTCAAGAAACTTGTATGGATAGAGAGCTTGCAAAGAGAGGAAGGAAATGGTAACCTTGGAATCTTCTTTGGAGTCTTCTAGGTAGATCATGCAAGATAAAGAGAATGGAAGAGAAGAAGAGCTTTCCTTGCCCTAGGTCAAGAGATTGTAGAGATTGGGGAAATGAATGAAAAGAGAGGGAGATGGGGCTTTAGTGAGGTTAGTGGGCCCCAACTAGCTGAATCTTGAAGTGACCAAAACACGATCTTGTGGGTCTCGACTGACTTTGACGAAGAAGGATAAAATGATCGTTGAAAAATATAGTTTCCAAAAAGTATATTTTTGACATGGTTTTGAGATCTCGAAATTTGTGTCCAGATTTGTGCATAAAAGACAATTTCACCCTTTTTGGGCCAAAACTTTGGTTTTTGGGCTTCAAACATGAATGAGCTTAAAACGAAAGTTGTAACACATAGAAAAAATCATTCAAATGAAATCAAAATCACAATCACACGGAAATCGATACGATCTTCCCAAGCTTACACGTGCACTCAGGCCTTCCTGAGCGTGTCTGACTAATATTAAACGTTCTCAAAATTCCCAAAGCTATGTCCAAGACTAAAACTCATTACTTCTAACCCAATGCCAACTAAACCCGCTTAGGACTAAACACATACTAATCGCACACTAATCGACTTGGTCTGGGTCGGGGTCTAACAAACATTGAATGCGCATTTGGAAGCATTCAACTTGAGCTGTAACTCTTTGAGAATGGCGAATGTTTGACTCAAGTCCGCCAAGTGGTCCTGTGACCTTTTAGACTTGACAACCATGTCGTCAATGTAAACCTCCATTGTTTTTCCGAGCTGGGCCTGAAACATCTTTTTCACCAGCCTCTGGTAAGTTGCCCCTGCATTTTTAAACCCAAAGGGCATTACTTTGTAACAGTAGATATGAGTTCTTTCCTTTGCCAAAAGTTGGGAATTTTAAGGCCCTCCTTGAGGGGTTTTGAGGCAAATAGAAGGAAAATGAACTAAGGGATGAAGGGGATCATTAGGAAAGCTAAAGCTTGGATTAATGAAGTTAAATCACCAAGTAGGCTCTACTTTCCTTAATCATATGTTTTCATGCTTTGTTTTATTTTTGGTAAATCATTTGTAGCATGATAAACTATGTATGAAGTGTTGTGTCCTTAACATGTTTTATGTTTTGAGTTGATTTATTGTTTTGGATACAACACCATTTGATTCAATCCAAGTAGTACTTGAATTGGTAAATCTAAGTAGATCATGTTAATGAAAACATCTTTGAAATTATATGTAACATGATCCATATACTTGGTTGAATCTATGGTTGTTGTTTTTCAACATAAGAAAATCACTTTCAAAACTATCTTATGTTTTGGATTCAACATCTTTTCATATCATATGTTTTCATGCATGTTTTTGTTTTATCTTTGATAAATCTTTAGTAGCATGTTAACCTATGA
Source organism: Cinnamomum chago (assembly GCA_038049695.1). NCBI lineage: Eukaryota > Viridiplantae > Streptophyta > Magnoliopsida > Laurales > Lauraceae > Cinnamomum > Cinnamomum chago. The sequence continues at coordinate 43,804,794 of CP142455.1, read as the reverse complement.
TGTGTTGTATCCTTAGCATGTTTTATATTTTGAATTGATCTATTGTTTTGGATGCATCACCATTGATTCAACCCAAGTAGTACTTTATTTGAAAATTTTAAGTAGATCATGTTAATGAAATAATCTTTGAAATTATATGTAACATGATTCATATACTTGGTTGAATCTTTGGGTGTTGTTTTTCATCATAAGAAAATCTCTTTCAAAATATATCTTATGTTGTGGATTCAACATCTTTACAAATCATATGTGAATTTGTTTTAAAGTTTCACAACTTGCTTTGCATTGATTGGTATATCCTATTCAAGTTGTATTTATAATCACATATGATTTGTCCCCTATTTTCAATCAAATCTAATTTTATGTTTTATGAGCTACATGTTGATTTGATTGACATCCCTATGCTTCACATGTTTTGGTCTTTGAATTTTCACAACTTGTTTAGGATACAAATGTATATCTTTTACAAGTTAGTTTTAACATGTGATTAGCATTTCCTCAATCATAAATGTTTTATGAGCTAAAACTTTCAAAAGCCTTAGGCATACATTTATGAGCTTTCATTTTCAAAATGATTGAGGACATCACACACACACACACATCATGTACTTTCATCTTTGCTTTCAGTGTGTGTGTGTGTGTGTATTAGGTTTTCATTTTCATATCCGCCTATTTTAGAGACAAATGTAATGAGCTAAATAGAATCTCCATCAAGTGTATGTTAGACACTAATTTAGTGAGATAACCAACCTTGTGGTTGAAGAGGTTATTGCTTAGCCTATAAAAGCATAATGTATAGGTTGATGTTAAGCCTTGAAAAACATCAATGTATAGGTTGATGTTAAGCCTTGAAAAACATAAATGTAAAGGTTATTGCTTAGCCTTGGAAAGCATATTGTAAAGGTTATTGCTTAGCCTATTGAAAAGCATAAACAGTGGAAATCCGGTGGGGTGTTGGATCACAAGCCGGTAGTGGATGTAGGCATTGAGGCCGAACCACTATAAATCCTTGTGTGATGGTGCTTGCTTTGTGATGATTCTTTTGTTAGCTTCCGCATCTTGTATGATTAATCATCACATGTGACTAGTTTGTTTTAAAGAAGTTAAAATTGGTTATAATTGGCCATAAATGAAGCTCACCCTATTCACCCCCCCCCTCTAGGGTTCGGATCCCCAGGACTTACAATTGGTTTAAACCTTAGTTAAATTAATTTGTTTTTGAAAACAACATTGCACATGCATCACATGTTTAGAGTTAATTAGTTTCATACAACTTGTGAGCCTTTGATTTTCATATCATTAACAAGTTTGTATTCATACATGTGATTTGCATTTCACTTCAATCAAAATCTTTTATGTGGCTTAAACTTTTTAATGCTTTGAGCATGTATTGATTGAGCTTAATTTTTAACTTGATTGAAGTTATCACACGCACACATCATGAGCATACACCTTTGCATTCATATAGTGTTTGTGTGAGTTAGATATTTAGTTTTATATCCGCCTATTTTAGAGGCATTGTAATTAAGCTTTAATTGTTTCTCTTAAAGTGTTTGTGTATGTAAGTCCATGGGGGTCCGAACCCTAGAGGGGGGGTGAATAGGGTGAGCTTCAATTATGACCAATTTTAATCCATTTAACTTCTTTAAAACAAACTAGTCACAAGTGATGATTTATCAAACAAGATGCGGAAGCTAACAAAAGAATCACCACAAAGCAATCACCATCACACAAGTATTTATAGTGGTTCGGCCTCAATGCCTACATCCACTACCGGCTTGTGAACCAACACCCCACCGGATTTCCACTATTTATGCTTTTCAATAGGCTAAGCAATAACCTTTACAATATGCTTTCCAAGGCTAAGCAATAACCTTTACATTGATGTTTTTCAAGGCTTAACATCAACCTATCCATTATGCTTTTATAGGCTAAGCAATAACCTCTTCAACCACAAGGTTGGTTATCTCACTAAATTAGTGTCTAACATACACTTGATGGAGATACAAATAAGCTCATTACATTGCCTCTTAATTAGGCGGATATGGAAGTGAAAAACTAATACACACTCACACTATGGATGCAAAGATGAAAGTACATGAAGTGTGTGTGTGTGGTCCTCAATCATTTTGAAAATGAAAGTTCATAAATGTATGCCTAAGGCTTTTGAAAGTTTTAGCTCATAAAACATTTATGATTGAGGAAGTAATGCAATCACATGTTAAAAGTAACAACTTGTTAATGATATCAAAGTTACACAAGTTGTATGAAATGGATTAGCTCTAAACATGTGATGCATAGGGATGTCAATCAAATCAACAATGAAGATCAAAACATAAAAATAGATTTGATTGAAATGAGGGGACAAATCATATATAATTATAAAGACAACTTGAAAATGATATACCTATCAAAGTAAGGCAAGTTGTGAAACTTTAAAACAATAATACACATATGATTTGTAATGATGTTGAATCCAAAACATAAGATACATTTGAAAGAGATTTTCTTATGATGGAAAAACAACAACCAAAGATTCAATCAAGTATATGAATCATGTTACATCTAATTTCAAAGATGTTTCCATTAACATGATCTACTTAGATTTACCAAAGATTAAGTACTACTTGTATTGAATCAAATGGTGATGCATCCAAAACAATAGATCTATTCAAAGTATAAGACATGCTAAGGATACAACACATCATAGGTTAACATGCTACTAAGATTTATCAAAGATAAAAAAAAACATGAAAACATATGATTTGTTAAGAAGTTGAATCCAAAACATATGTTAGTTTTGAAAGAGATGTTCTTATGATGGAAAACAACAACCAAAGATTCAACCAAGTACATGGATCATGTTACATATGATTTCAAAGATTTTTCCATTAACATGATCTACTTAGATTTACCAAAGTTAAGTACTGCTTGGATTGAAACATATGGTGTTGTATCCAAAACAATAAATCAATTCAAAACATAAAACATGTTAAGGACACAACACAAACATAGTTTAACATGCTAGAAATGATTTACCAAAAATAAAACAAAGCATGAAAACATATGATTAAGGAAAGTAAAGCCTACTTGGTGATTTAACTTCATTAATCCAAGCTTTAGCTTTCCTAATGCTCCCCTTCATCCCTTGGTTCTTTTCCCTTGAATATGCCTCAAAACCTCTCAAGGAGGGGCTTAAAATTCCCAACTTTTGGCAAAGGAAAAAACTCATTTTATAGCCAAAAAGTGCCCAACGGCTAGTCCTCGGTCGACCGGCACACAGGCCTCGGTCGACCGGGAAGGCATAACGGTCATATTTCTGACCGTTGGCAGATTTCAGTTCAGAAACTGCCCACTCGACCGACAGTGTTCCCGGTCGACCGGGACACAGGTCTCGGTCGACCGGCGACACTGCCGGGACACCCCCCTTTTTGCAAAAATTCCAACTTTGCATATTTTGAAGGAATTTCTTTGGGGGACCTTTTGGCCACTAAATCAAGCTGGAAAAACATGTTTTAAAGATTCTAATGGTTTTTAAAACATGAACATAAAAAGCCTAAAAAGATTCAAAACTTTTAAAACAAAGGCTATGCTTGATTTTCTAAAACTCTTTTCAAAACAAATGCATCCAAGATTTAAAAACAAATCATGCATAAATCAAAACTTTTATAACTCTTAAAAACAATGCATGAATAAAACAAGATTTCAAGTCTTTAAAAATCAATGCATATGTGTGTAAATCAAATGATGCTAGAATGAAATGCATCCATCAAATTGCAATCTATAAAATTCCTAACAGTGTAGACACTACATTGAGAGAAAATATTCTTCTTGTAAAGGTTATTGCTTAGCCTAAGAAAAGCATAGTGTAAAGGTTATTGCATAGCCTAGAAAAGCAGATTGATAGGTTGTTGTTTAGCCTAGAAAAATAACATTGTAAAGGTTATTGCTGAGCCTATTGAAAAGCATAGTTAGTAGAAATCCGGTGGGGTGTTGGATTACAAGCCGATAGTGGATGTAGGCATTGAGGCCGAACCACTATAAATCTTTGTGTGTTTGTGAATGCATCGTGGTGATTGTTTTTATTAGCTTCCGCATTTTGTTTGATAATCATCACTTGTGACTAGTTTATTTTAAAGAAGTTAAAATTTAGCATCATTGGTCACTAACTTGTAGCTCACCCTATTGCCCCCCCCTGTCACACCCCCGAACCGGAACCTCGGGGGCGGGAAAGGGGATTAACATAAATATATTTTTCTCCCAAGATCCGCGTGTGTGAAGACAACACATTCCAACACATTCTGAATATTTTGCGGAAGCTCCGTGGCATTGCGACCCGGAGTCCGTGGCCATCGGATTCCGCGTCGCACTCAACCTTTAGCATATAGCTATCATATCAAGAATCATATCAGACTGGAGTAAACCATCACAATAAATTACAGAGCTAACAGTAACAGGATATTACATTCCCATATATGTTCCAGTTACAATTATCAATGTACATTAATTAAGAATCCCAAGAAAGAGGCTAATAAAAGCCATACAACAATAAGCTATAATCACTACCCCAAATATGACGTAGCTCAGATGTCAAGCTCAATGTCTACATGACATAGTCGACAAAACAACCTGTAAACATGGCTCCACAGCCAACCCAAGCACTCATCTCGGGACGAAGAAATCTGAACCTGAGTACCAAAAGTAGTGGGTCGGACACGACGGTCTGGCAGGTGGATGAAAAGATCATAAATATACTGAAGAATAAAACATATGATAAATCATGCTATTCGATCAAATGCTGCATATAATTAAACGGGTGCAAAATCGGGGATCTCGGGGAAAACATGTATTCATTTCAAGCATGGGTAAAACATGAATATCTAATAAAACATGTGTTCATTTACATCATCTATAATCATAGATATTTGACAATCGGGTGTTCGTCTAAAACATGTATAAATATAGTGGTTTGACAAAACAAACGTTCATTTGAGACTTAGGTAAAAACATAAGTATACAACAAACCAGGTATTCATAGCAGTCTGGCAAAACCAATGTCCATTTGAAACATATGTGAAAATACGGATATTTAACAAACCATGTGTTCATTTAAAACAGGTGTAACCAAAGAAATCTGACAAAACTAAAGTTCAGTTAAACATATTTCAAGGCATGGATATTAAATAACTCGGGTAATCATTTAAAACAGGTATAAACATAGGGATCTGGAATACAAGTGTCATTTAAAACAAAGCACGGGTACTTAACAATTCGGGTATTCATTTAAAACATGTGCAATCATATAAATCTAGTAAAACCATTGATCGTTTGAAACATATGTAAAAGCATGGGTATTCACCCAACCAGCATTCATTTAAAACATGTGCGTGTACAAAGGATAGAAAACAATATAATAACAATAACTAAGTTCACTTGGGAGACTATTAACACTTGTTTAATTAATAACTTTCATAAAGGAAATGAATCATTTATCGGGAAGCAAGTAAGCAATATAAAACGTGTCGGGTATCCAAGGAATCGGGAACTGGCAAGATGGCAATCACAAAAAGCTAAGTCCTCTATCACCGAAGTGACAAGAGTATAACGGGATGTTGGTCTCAGTCACACAAGGTGAGGAGACTCAACGCAAATCATATATACAATATAAATATACGGGAACGGGACCACGGTAGCGAACCGGGTATCAGGATGAGACCACGGTAATAACCGGGTATCGGGATCCAAACTGCAGCTGGCGGGACGGGAGAGGGATTTCCAAGTCGGTGGATCAAACCGACAAGGTATCCAAGCTTAGTGATGCCGACTCATAGGTCAAATAACAAATCGGGACATATGCAAGTAAATCAAGTACAATAAATAAACGGGTAAAACGGGGGTGCTCAAGGGCACACTGTCACTTCATATCGGGCAATACATCTCGGGATAAATATCTGTTACTAGAGTAACTTCAATGCTTTCGGGAAAACAAGTCATGTAAAGTAAATCTTGGAAATGAAGAAATATAATGAACTATACCATTTCGGGAAAACTGTTGACTTCGAGATCTATTTAAGTGGATAGGGGTCCCGTATGTCGATTATTGAAATGACTTGGTACTCCTTGAGTTTGAAGACATCCCGGGCTCCTTATACACTTTGGATTTTCAAAACTTCGAATGACATCCTTGTGATATGGTTTCTTTCTCGGATGGCCTCATACAATGCCTAGTGAATCTCCTTTGATCGTCAAAGCTCAGCGCTCGAACGAACCGGAGAGTTCGTTCGAGCGAGGAGCTTTTCGAAACCTGGGAAATTCCGGTCACCTGGCGGTTAGCTAGCGGTTAGCCGCCGCTGGGATGGGCGGCTAGCCGCTGGCTTACCGCGCAGCTAACCGCGGCTGGGCTGCCAAAAATACAGCTTACTGGAAAGCTAACCGCCAAGGTGCGGTTAGCCGCCGATGGGTTCGGCGGTTAGCCGCTGGCTAACCGTGGAGCTGACTGAGTCTTCAGGTGGAGAAGGGTGCTCTCTGGAAAAGTAACCGTAACATTTCGGCTAGCTGGCGGTTAGCCGCCAGTCACCAGGCGGCTAGCCACCGGGTGACCGCAGGCTGACCACTAGGTGCGGGAATCACCCACTGTGTTCAGATTTAAGCCCTTTCTCCTCCTCAAACCATACTCCTCACTTCCACTTAATCCTTGCCACAAAACTGAGCTAAAAGCTCCTCCAATGCAACTATCTACACTTCTCCACAACTCCAATATGGGTTTATTCCATCACCTCATCTATCAATATCAAATCCAATGCAATTAAAGAAAGAATGAAACCATTTCACAATAGGGTACATTTGATATAAGCAAAAATAAATTAAATGACATTCACCAATACACTTACAAGACATAAATGCACTACAATGAATGCACTACCAAAGCTCTATCATGGGCATTTATTTCAAACCAATGTAATAAATAGGCATGAGTGGAAAATACCAAAATCATTGAAAGCTTATAAAATCAAAACATCCACTTGCCTTAAGTCCAAGCTAGCCAAAAATCTAGAGATAAATAAGGACTATTGGGTTATATTTCCATAACAATAGATGAGTTAGCAGGACTCTTTAAATGAGCATCTACTTCCAATCAATGCAAGCTAATAAACATAAATATGAATGGAATAACCAACCCCGTTCATTATAAAACCATATGAGCAAACTTTGACCAAATGAAATGCCTAATTTCCAAGAGATTTAACAAGGGAGCAAGACCCATTAATATGCATTTTCGAGATCAATAGAAATGTGGCAAGAACTTATGTGAAAACATATATCAAATTATCAAGAGCAAGTAATAACATTTAGGATTTCTCATAAAACTTTGATAACATTCAAACCATCCATTCATCCACTTGCCTTGGGTTCCAATTAGCTAGACCAAGCCTCTAATCACCTCTCAAGCTCAAGATCAACAATCTCTACAAAAACCCCCAAAACAAACCCTAAAATGGGTTAAACAATGAAAGACAAGGAATGGGCTCAAACCAAGCTAGAAAATAGAACCTAAGGGAGAGCCATAGCACATACAAGGAAAATGGGAAGGAGTCTTTACCTCTAAGGCCATGAATGAACAAGAAGAAGCTTGCAATAGGGGCTGCCCACCTTGGTTTTGCACAAGAATCACATCCATGGGAAGCTAAAGAGATGGGGAAGAAGATGGCATGTTGGGGTTTCCAAATGGCAAGAGTTTCTTCCAAGAAATGAGAGGAGAAGCAAGAAGAAATGGAAGAAATGAAGAAGAGGGGCTGCTGGCACTGTCGCTGGGAGTTGCAGCCGATGGAATGGAGGAAATGAGGAAGAAAGAGTGAGTGGAGTCATTTTATAATGGGTGGGTGTGGGCCCCACTACACTCAAAGCTTGCCAAGGGTAAAACATCTATTTGTGGGCCTCGGATGCGATCGACGAAGAAGAGAAAAATGTTTCTCATAAAATCTAGTTTTCAAAAAGTATAATTTTGGCATGGTTCTGGGATCTCGAAATCTGGGTCCAAATTCAATGGAAAATGACCGATTTTGCCCTCCGGGCTGGAAAAACTGATTTTCGGAGCTTCGAATGGGTACGGAGTGAACACGAAAGTTGTAGAGAATAACAAAACAAGTCAAATGAGGCTAAAACAAGAATTATCTGGAATTTTGAATAACCTCCCAATCACGCGCAAAGTCCCTAAAAGAACCCCCAAAGGGTCCCACTAATCACAAAGGCCCTCAAAATTCCCCAAAACTAGAGAAAAATCATTCTAGCTCACAAACTCAACCCAACAAAACTAATCCCACTAAAAGAAACTAATCCACAAATAAAACAACACTAATCCAAGAGATTAGGGGTCGGGTTCTCACACCCCCCCCCCTCTAGGGTTAGGATCCCGGACTTTCAATTGGTATCAGAGCCTTGTGCTCTATCTTTAGGGTCAGGTGTTTTGGAACTCTCGATTAGGTGTAAAAACCTAGAGTTAAAAACCCTAGTGTTGTGTTTGAATGAATACTATTAGAATGGATTCCACTAAGTTAGATTGTTTAGATTCTTGTATATATTCTTCTAGACCCCTCTTTCTTCCATATATTGGAGATTCAAACCTTCAAATTAATCAATCTCAATTTGAGTTAAAAGAAGAAGAAAATGATGATAATGAAGATGACCTTCAACAAGCTTATAATGAATTGTATACATTGTCCTTAGAGCTTGTAAAGAAAAATGAAAAATTAAGAAAAGAATCTAAAAACCTAAACAAAGAATTAGTTTCTTCAAAAGATTAACTTAGAGAAAAAGAAGAAGTCATACATTGTCTAGACTCTAAGTTTATGATCTCTTTGCATAACCTATGTAATATTAAAGAAGATCTAAATGAATTAAAGATAGGAAATGATGATCTTATTAAGGAAAATTCAAAACTAAGAGATCAATTACAAAGGCAAGACAAATATATTAATAACTTAGATTCCAAGTTGACAAATTCTAAAGAAAATTTATCCAATGCTCAAAATAAGATAAAAACTCTAGAACTTGAATCTAATGTTATTAATGAACTTAAATTTGATTTAAAACTTGCCCATGAAGAACTAAACAACTATAAGGAAATTGAATATGAATTATCAAAAGTTAAAAATGAAAATTCAATCCTTATAAACCAAGTCACTCAACTTGAAAGCTACAAACAAAAGTATGAGTGCAAATTTACCCAAGGTGAAGAGAGATTTAAAAAGTTATTTAAATTGGGTAAATCTCAAAGAGATAGGACGGGTCTTGGATTTGATAGGAATATTTCTCATGACCCTAGCTTCACCAACACTTTTGTGAAAGGTGAGTCCTCATTCTCTAGTACTCATTCTTCCTTGCCCATGACTAAATGTAATTATTGTGGCACTAAAGGGCATTTTAGGTTTGAGTGCAAACTAAGAAGAAGCCATGTGTCTAAACCCATCTATGAACCCAGAAAGGTAGAATCTAAATCTATGAAGGGTAAGACACTAAAACTCAAGGAAGACTCCAAAAAGGTCAAACAAGTTAAATCTATTAAAAAGGAGTCTCCTAAGAAAGATTCTAAAAAGGTTAAACAAGTTAAACCAAGTATAAAAGAATCTATCAACAAAAAGCTTCTCAACCTATCTCCCTTAAATCAACCCATGAAGGAACTTTTGAAGAAAATAGCCAAGTTAAATTTAAAATTCAAAAGTCAAATAAAGGGAGAAAATGAGAAGAAAAGAAAAGTGAATCAATCCCCTAAGAAACAAACTCACCAACCTCAAAAGACAAATCACCAATCTAACCTAAATTTAGTCAAATCTAAATATCATGAAATTAAAAATTTATCAAGTCAAAACTCCTAAAGTTGGTGGGACTACCAAACTAGACCTCAAAGATCAACCCTCTCAAGACCTTAGGTGGATTCCTAATTTTAGATACTTAGACAAACCTTAAGGCCTTGAACCTGAAAGACCAAGACCGAATCCTAGAGAGGGGGGGGGGGGGGTGAATAGGATGAGCTCTAAAAGCCTAGACCAATTTGAATTCTTTTAACTTTTAAGTCAATTAAGATTTGATGAAGATTAATTATCTTGTGATAGATAGGAATCTCTAAGATAAGCATACACAAGGAATCATCAACTACAAACTTCATACAACCAAAAGTAAATCATTCATGTAAAGAGAATAAAAGATCAATCACCATGACAAGCTCATTTATAGTGGTTCGGCCAAATTGCCTACATCCACTCCCGGTACACCTACCGGTATTCACTAACTCTAATTAAGGTTTAGGATCACCTCAAACCTTACAATCAACACTATGCTTTTCAAGGCTTAGCATAAACCTTTACAACATATGCTTTTCAAGGCTAAGCATAAACCTTTACAACATAGAACTTTTCTCTTAGAAAATATGCCTATGAATGCATGGATTAAGAGAACTATTTGAGTGCAAAAGAGTGCCTCTTAATAGGCTAAATAGAAAATGAAAACCTCAAGTTCTAGAACCATGCATATGAATGACAAAGTTTATGAAAAATGCATTTACTAGAAATTACTCTTTCTCTTTTTGAAAAGATACAAACTTGAAAGATACAAAGATGATAATCATATGTTTGAGAAAGAGTGAGATGTCTAACACATGAGTTTAACAATGTTAACTATCTTGTTTTCAAAGAAGACAAATTAAAGTCTAATAAGTTGATGTTGAAACAAGAAAAACAAATTCATGTGAAACAATGACAATATGTTGTATTCATAGCATATGAGATTACTAAAGTATTAAGCATGTTATGAAGGACAACACTTTAATAGGAAAGCATCTTGTTAATCATGTATTGAAAGAGATCAAAGATTTGAAACAAAACATGATTTTAAAAAGACTAGGATTAAAGAAAGCACACCCATTTGAAGATCAAAGGTTGACTTAATGGAATGGCTTCATAATCCCTTTGAAAATGCTCTTGAGAAGTTGCTAATCCTTGGCCTCAAAAGTCCCTCCAATGTCAACAACTTTCTTCAACCAAAAAGCCACTTTTTATAAAGAAAAAGTTGCCAACGGCTAGTCCCCGGTCGACCTGGAGACAGGTCTCGGTCGACCGGGAAAGCACAACGGTCATATTTCTGACCGTTGGAAGGCTACTGCTCAAAACTGCATTTAAGAGCTGCAGTGTTCCCGGTCGACCGGCTACCCTGGCCCGGTCGACCGGCGACACTGGCAGAACAGCCCAGAAATCTGAAAATTTTGAGAAATGCAGTTATGAAGGGCACCTCTCCAGGGGACTTTGAGGAACATATCCAAGCAAGAATTCATGACTGAAAGAAGATGAAAACTGAATATATAAAGCCATGAAAACTCCAAATCAAAATAATGATTTTAAAGATAGAAACTTTGGAAAGCTTGGATGATTTTTGAAACCAAAAACTCCATGATCTAAGAGATAAACCTGAATTGAAAATCATGCATATCATGAGATAAAAACAAAGATTAAGAATGAGAAATATGCATGAAGATCCTAAGAATAAGACCATGAATGAATGAGAGGACAAGCTTATGAAAGTGTAAAACATCCTATCAAATTGCAACAAAACAAAAACTCTAACAGAACCTCCTTGACCAACCTATCCTTTATAGTTAAATCTTTTTGTTGGTCATTATTACATTTGCATTTTGTTCTTTCTTAGTTACATTTCTTAAAATGCAATGTTTATTTGTGATCAATTGATTTTGTCTTCATGCACCATTCTAGTTACATATCATGGTTTTCAAAATCATTTGATTATAATTTCATCATGTTAGATTTGATTTTTCCTCACATTGAGTTATATCTCTTGCATTGCATTTCTATATATGATCAATCGATTGTGATTTCAAAAGCTTTCTAGCTAGATTATTCATGATCGATTTGCATCTTTGTTCTTTTGGTTGCATTCTTTTTATATATGCAAATGTCAATTGGTTCCATATATGGTTGTGATCTTAGTTATATTTGTAGATACTGAAAGTCCACGAGGATCCTAACCCTAGAGGGGGGGGGGGGGTGAATAGGGTGAGCTACAACTATGACCAATTTAGACCAATTTTAATTTCTCAAACTAAACTAGTCACATGTGATGAATTGTCATACAATATGCGGAAGCTAATACAAAAACAAACACCACATTGCAATCACCACAACACAATATTTATAGTGGTTCGGCCAACGTGCCTACATCCACTACCGGCTTGTGTATCCAACACCCCACCGGATTCCACTATTTATGCTTTTTACTAGGCTAAGCAATAACCCTTACAATGTTGCTTTTCAAGGCTAAACAACAACCTCTCAATGTGCTTTTAGAGGCTAAGCAATAACCTTTACAAAATGCTTTTCTTAGGCTAAGCAATAACCTTACACAATGCTTTTCTTAGGCTAAGCAATAACCTTTACAAATCAATATTTCTCTAAGAAAGTGTTTACTCAACACTCTAAGAGATTACAATTTAAGCTCAAATAAATTGCCTCTAAATAGGCGGATATGAAAATGAAAATCCTAACTCACACAAACACTCTATGAATGCAAAGTTGTATGCTTATGAGGTGTGTGTGTGATGACTCCAATCAAGTTTAAAAAGAAGGCTCACTCAATATATTGCTTAAAGCAATTCAAAGTTTATAGCTCATAAAAGGTTTGATTGAAGTCTTATGCAAATCACATGTATGAAATTCAACTTGTTTATGACATGAAAATCAAGGACTAACAAGTTGTGTGAAAATGGCTAATTTAGAACATGTGATGCATGTGCATGTTGTTTTCAAAACCAAATTAATTTTACTAATGTTTAAATGAATGAAAACAACAAGCAATGTTTCAACCAAGAAAAAGCATCATGCTATGTAAAGAAAATCAAAGATTTAGGCTAAGCATGATTAAGAAAGTTTAAAACAAAACTTGGGTTGAAAACAAAGTGATGAATCCAATCTTGAAAATCAAAGATAGAGGGAAGTAAGGATTCAACACATCATTGTTATCATGCTTGAAATCATTTTCCAAAGATTCAAATAAAGCACATAACAAATGATTAATAAAAGTAAAACTTACTTGGAGATTTAACTTAGTTGATCCAAGCTTAAGCTTCACTTAATGACCCCTTGAAGTCTCTTAGATCATCCCCTTTGTCTTCTCTCAAAGCTCCTCAAAGAGGGTTTCAAAATCTCCAACCAAAGACAAAGGAAAGAGCTCATTTAAATACCAAAAACTGCCCAACGACTAGTTTGGCCGGTTGACCGGCCATGACAGGCCGGTTAACCGGCCAAGCACAACGGTCATAATTCTGACCGTTGGGGCGTCAGGTAAATTCCTGCTGCAGTGTTCCCGGTCGACCGGGACCTCTGCGCCGGTCGACCGGCGACACTGCCGGGAACCCAAAAATTCCAATTTTAGCAAGAAGAAGGTTTTCTTTGTGGAATTTTGGGCCATTAAAATCAAGCTTTTTCACATGTTTTAAAACATTCAAAGATGTATAAAAACATGAAACATCCAAAGCCTAAAATGATTTGAAACTTTAAACCATAGGCTAGCTTGATTTCTAAAAACTCCTTTTTCAAAAACAATGCATACAAATATGATTTTGAAGAGATGAAATTATGCAAAGTTCAAACCTAAATACACAAGATGATTTTCCAAATGTAGTGCACAAGTAAATAGGTTTTCAAAAAGAGTTTGGGATTCAAAACCAATGCATCCAAGTATAAAACCAAAACATGCATAAAACCAAAGCTTTTCCAAAACTAAAAACCAATGCATGTATAAAACTAGATTTCAAGATATTTTAAATCAATGCATGTGTGTGAATTCAAATGATGCCAATATGCAAATGCATCCACCAAATTGCAAAAACAAAATACCTAACAATCTCCCCCTTTGCAATTTGATGGCAACTTACTCATCATTGAAATTACACACTCTGTCTTCAGCTCCCCCTCAGCTGGACAAGTCTTGAAATCTTCTTCTTGGATGCTCCTTCTCTTAGCTTGGGCTCTTGGGCTCTTTTCTTCAATCTTCTTGATGCTTGGTGCTTGATCATTCTTCAAGCTTTCTTTTCATCTTCCTCTCTTTGGCCAAGCATCTCCTTTAGCTCCAAGCTTTCTTTCTTCTCTTTGCTCTCCCCCTTTGACCATGCTTCTTTCTCCTCTTGAGAACTTGAAGGCTTTCTCCCCCTTTGATGGATAGGAGATCTTCGAGTACTTGAACTCTCGAACACTCTCCCCCTTTGATGAGTAGGAGATCTTTGAGTACTTAAACTCTCTCCCCCTTTGACATTAAATTGCAAAGGTACCTACACACATGAAACAAGGAAAATACCTTTAGTAGCACCTGTTAACAAATGAAATCGAAAATGAAATACATAACAGGCTATCATGTATGGAAGTTATCTCTAAGGGCTCAAAGGCAATCCAAGGGTGAATTTGATCAAAACTAATTCTTCCTATGAAGGTTTACACTCCCCCTCAATCCATTCTCTCATTTTGTCAAACTTTTGACATAGATTTAACTATTAGGTACAAGAAGAAGATGGTTTAACCAAGTGAGGGTCAACTTCAAAGAAAGGATTAGATTCATTTAACTATAAAGCACAATATGATCAAATTACCAATAGAGAGCAAGGTCTAAAGAGAGAAACGATCATGGATACCAATTGAAATAAACATATCAATTGAGATTAAAGGATGTGACTATAAACTCAATCACTCTAAAATGGATTCAAGAATGTCACTTATTAGGAAAAATCCAAATTAGAGCTATCCATGATATGGGGTTTACTCAAACATAGCATCAATCAATATTACTTATGAAAATCATATGCTATGTAAGTTTTGAACTCATTTCATTCAATCAATAAATATGACTATTAAAGTGCATGAAAGAGTGAAATGAAATTCAACCATGAAGCCAACCTCAACTAATAACCAACCAATATTATGAACACATAAACATGGTGGTCATGAGATATACCTATATGAGCAAAAGAGGTGGCAACATGAACATTATGATGCTAATGGTGTGTGATATGGAACAATCATATTACTTATCAAGTTCAATCCAATGCACACAGGATTTATCACATTCACAAGATAAGATATCAATTGGATATGAAATCAATGGAAAGTTATACCAAATGAAACCAATTGAATATGATAACATGAATAAAAGCAAGGATGTGACAAACTTCCATCAAGCATCATTAATGCATATTCATCACTTTTAAGGATATGACTATTGAGCAAAGTGATGAATAAGGTAAATTGCAATGCAAAAGGATATTACTTGGCAATGCATGCAATTTCCAAAGTGTCTAGATCATATGAATTCAACACTAAGATATCCATCAAACAAGAGATATAACTATGAAATACAAGGAATGGATTTCAAAGAGGTTCATATGATCAAGAACACTATTATGAAGTTGAAACATATATAGAGATGACAACATTAAGAAGGTATACATGAATCAACATCATAACCATCCATTAAAAGAAATGACTAGAAGACATAGAGGATGGATTTGGGTTCTAGTATGGTTTCTACAAAAATTACAAGTTCACAACCATACATGGAACCAAAAGTCATTTGCATATAAAAAGAATAACTAAATAAGCAAAGATGCAAACAACATACATTTCCATTTCTAAAGATAATGAAACCAAAAGAAAAAGGAAATGAGAATAATGGAACATGCTTAGATGAATATAACTAATGAGATTAAAAAGCATTTCCATTCAAAACAATCTTCAAATCATTTTGAAAAACAAAATCCAACAATGAGCATAAAGGAATGATTTTGAAGATCAATTATCAACATTGTATTTGAAAAGATATAACTTCATTAAAACACATACAAGTTGATTTTTCAAAACAATGTTCTCCATATAAAAGTATAACTTATAAATCCATGGAAAACTTGAATTGATTCAAATCATTTGTTCAAATAATCTTACTATGACATAAACACAAATGATTCAACAATTGATCATGAAGAGTCTAGCTATGAAAGCTTTTGAAATCACAATCAATTGATCATGTAAAGAAATGCAATGCAAGACATATGTGTGCAAAAGACAAATCAAACATGAAGAAATTATAATCAAATGATTTTGAAAACCATGACATGTAACTTAGAATGGTGCATGAAACCAAAATCAAATGATCATAAAGAAGCAATGCATTTTAAGAAATCTAACTAAAAGAAACAAAATGCAAATGCAATCATGACCAACAAAGTGATTTAACTAATAAAGAGTAGGTTGGTCAATGAGGTTCAAGACCCTAAGGTTTGTCTAGGTAAATAACTTTAGGAATCCACCTAAGGTCTTGAGAGGGTTGAACTTTGAGGTCTATTTTGGAATTCTCACCAACTAAAGGAGATTTAACTTGATAAATTTTCAATTTGAACTTATCACCATGATATTTAGATTTTACTAAATTTGGCTTAGAATGGTGATTAGTCTTTTGATGTTGGTGAGTTTTCTTCTTAGGGGATAGATTCATTTTTCTTTTCTTCTTACTTTCTCCCTTTACTTGACTTTTGAATTTTAGATTTAACTTAGCAACTTTCTTCAAAAGTTCTTTCATGGGTTCATATAAGGGAGGTAGGTTGAGAAGCTTTTTGTTTTTAGATTCTTTCAAGCTTGGTTTAACTTGTTTAAGCTTTTTAGAATCTATCTTGGGAGACTCCTTTTTAAGAGATTTAACTTGTTTAGACATTTTGGAGTCTTTCTTGATTTTTAGTGTCTTACCCTTCATAGGTTTTGATTCTCCATTTTTTAGTTCAAAGATGGGTTTAGACACATGGCTTCTCTTTCTTAGTTTGCACTCAAATGTAAAATGTCCTTCAATGCCACAATAATTACATTTAGACTTGGGCAAAGAAGTGTGAGTGCTAGAGAATGAGGACTCACCTTTCACAAAAGTGTTGGTGAATTTAGGGTTATAAGACATATTCCTATTAAATCCAATACCCGTCCTATCTCCATGATGTTTACCCAATTTAAATAATTTTTCAAGTCTATCTTCACTTTGGGTAAACTTGCACTCATACTTTTGTTTATAGGTTTCAAGTTGAGTGACTTTGGTTATAAGGATTGAATTTTCATTTTTGACTTTTGAAAGTTCATTTTCAAGTTCCTTATATTTGATTAGCTCTTCATTGGCAAGTTGTAATTTATGTTTAAGGTCATTAACAACATTAGTTCCAAGCTCTTGAGTTTTTAACTTACTTTTGATCAACTTGGCTTCTAAGTTGTTAAAGTCTTTATCTTGTCTTTTAATTGTATCTCTTAGGTTTAAATTTTCATTTTTAAGTTCATCACAATTTATCTTAATCTCATTTAATTCATCTTGAGCATTAGATAAATTTTCCTTAGAGATAGTCAATTTAGATTCAAGATTGTTAAAGTCTTTATCTTGCCTTTGTAATTGATCTCTTTGTTTTAGATTTTCCTTATTGACATTATCATAATCCATCTTTAATTCTTTTAGTTCATCTTGAATGTTAGATAGATTATTTAAAGAGATCATGAACTTAGACTCTACACAATTTATTACTTCTTCTTTCTCTCTAAGTTCATCTTTTGAAGAAGCTAATTCTTTGCTTAGATTTTTAGATTCTTCTCTTAAACTTTTGTTTTTCTTCTCAAGCTTTAAGGATACTTCATATAATTCTTCAAAGGCTTGTTGAAGATCTTCTTCATTATATTCTTCTTCTTCATTTAATTTACATTGAGATTCTTTTAATTGAATGTTTGAATCTCTAATAGATGGAAGAATGGTAAGTCTAGGAGAATCTACAAAATCTAGCATAGTAGAGTCCATACTAATGATTTTCAAAGAAGCACAAGTCTAGGGTTTTAACTCTAGGTTTTTACACCTAATCAAGAGTTCCAAACACTTGATCCTAAGGGATTAGAGCACTTGGCTCTGATACCAATTGAAAGTCCACGAGGATCCTAACCCTAGAGGGGGGGGGGGGGGGGGTGAATAGGGTGAGCTACAACTATGACCAATTTAGACCAATTTTAATTTCTCAAACTAAACTAGTCACATGTGATGAATTGTCATACAATATGCGGAAGCTAATACAAAAACAAACACCACATTGCAATCACCACAACACAATATTTATAGTGGTTCGGCCAACGTGCCTACATCCACTACCGGCTTGTGTATCCAACACCCCACCGGATTCCACTATTTATGCTTTTTACTAGGCTAAGCAATAACCCTTACAATGTTGCTTTTCAAGGCTAAACAACAACCTCTCAATGTGCTTTTAGAGGCTAAGCAATAACCTTTACAAAATGCTTTTCTTAGGCTAAGCAATAACCTTACACAATGCTTTTCTTAGGCTAAGCAATAACCTTTACAAATCAATATTTCTCTAAGAAAGTGTTTACTCAACACTCTAAGAGATTACAATTTAAGCTCAAATAAATTGCCTCTAAATAGGCGGATATGAAAATGAAAATCCTAACTCACACAAACACTCTATGAATGCAAAGTTGTATGCTTATGAGGTGTGTGTGTGATGACTCCAATCAAGTTTAAAAAGAAGGCTCACTCAATATATTGCTTAAAGCAATTCAAAGTTTATAGCTCATAAAAGGTTTGATTGAAGTCTTATGCAAATCACATGTATGAAATTCAACTTGTTTATGACATGAAAATCAAGGACTAACAAGTTGTGTGAAAATGGCTAATTTAGAACATGTGATGCATGTGCATGTTGTTTTCAAAACCAAATTAATTTTACTAATGTTTAAATGAATGAAAACAACAAGCAATGTTTCAACCAAGAAAAAGCATCATGCTATGTAAAGAAAATCAAAGATTTAGGCTAAGCATGATTAAGAAAGTTTAAAACAAAACTTGGGTTGAAAACAAAGTGATGAATCCAATCTTGAAAATCAAAGATAGAGGGAAGTAAGGATTCAACACATCATTGTTATCATGCTTGAAATCATTTTCCAAAGATTCAAATAAAGCACATAACAAATGATTAATAAAAGTAAAACTTACTTGGAGATTTAACTTAGTTGATCCAAGCTTAAGCTTCACTTAATGACCCCTTGAAGTCTCTTAGATCATCCCCTTTGTCTTCTCTCAAAGCTCCTCAAAGAGGGTTTCAAAATCTCCAACCAAAGACAAAGGAAAGAGCTCATTTAAATACCAAAAACTGCCCAACGGCTAGTTTGGCCGGTTGACCGGCCATGACAGGCCGGTTAACCGGCCAAGCACAACGGTCATAATTCTGACCGTTGGGGCGTCAGGTAAATTCCTGCTGCAGTGTTCCCGGTCGACCGGGACCTCTGCGCCGGTCGACCGGCGACACTGCCGGGAACCCAAAAATTCCAATTTTAGCAAGAAGAAGGTTTTCTTTGTGGAATTTTGGGCCATTAAAATCAAGCTTTTTCACATGTTTTAAAACATTCAAAGATGTATAAAAACATGAAACATCCAAAGCCTAAAATGATTTGAAACTTTAAACCATAGGCTAGCTTGATTTCTAAAAACTCCTTTTTCAAAAACAATGCATACAAATATGATTTTGAAGAGATGAAATTATGCAAAGTTCAAACCTAAATACACAAGATGATTTTCCAAATGTAGTGCACAAGTAAATAGGTTTTCAAAAAGAGTTTGGGATTCAAAACCAATGCATCCAAGTATAAAACCAAAACATGCATAAAACCAAAGCTTTTCCAAAACTAAAAACCAATGCATGTATAAAACTAGATTTCAAGATATTTTAAATCAATGCATGTGTGTGAATTCAAATGATGCCAATATGCAAATGCATCCACCAAATTGCAAAAACAAAATACCTAACAGATACCATACTAGAACTCAAATCCATCCTTCATGCTTTCTAGTCATTTTTAAATGGATGGTTATGATGTTAATTCATGTGTACTCTGTCACGCCCCCTAACCGAAACCTCGGGGGCGGGAGATGGGATTAAAGCATAAATGTATTTTACTTCTCCCAAGATCCGCGTGTGTGAAGACAACACATTCTGAATATTTTGCGGAAGCATTTGTGGCGTTGCGACCCGAAGTCCGTGGCCATCGGATTCCGCGTCGCACTCAACCTTTAGCCCATAGCTATTATATCAAGAATCATATCAGACTGGAGTAACCATCACAATAATTTACAGAGCTGACAGTAACAGGATATTACATTCCCAAATATATTCAAGTTACAATTATCAATGTACATTAATTAAGAATCCCAAGAAAAAGGCTAACAAAAGCCATACAACAAGAAGCTATAAACCACTACCCAAATGTGACGTAGCTCCGATGTCAAGCTCAATGTCTACATGACATAGCCGACAAACTAACCTGCAAAGCATGGCTCTACAGCCAACAAAAGCACTCAACTCGGGGCGAAGAAATCTGAACCTGAGTACCAAAAGTAGTGGGTCAGACACGACGGTCTGGCAGGTGGATGAAAAGATCACAAATATAGCGAATAATAATACAAATGATAAATCATGCTATTTGCTCAAAATGCTGCGTATAATTAAACGGGTGAAAACTCAGGAATCTCGGACAAAACATGTATTCTTTTCAAACATGGTTAAAACAGGAAGATCTAATAAAGCATATGTTCATTTACATCATCTATAAAAGCATAGATATTTGACAATCGGGCGTTCGTGGAAAACATGTATGAATATGGAAGTTTGGCAAAACCACGTTCATTTAAACATATTTCAAAGCATGGATCTTCAACAGATCGGGCATTCCTTTAAAACAGGTATAACATAGGGATCTGGCAAAACGCGTGTCATTTAAAACATATTTCAAAACAGGGATATTTAACAAATCGGGTATTCATTTGAAACCGGTATAAACATAGTGATCTGGCAGAACAAGTGTCATTTAAAACAAAGCACGAATGTTTAGCAATTCGGGTATTCACTTAAAACATGTATAAACATCGGGATCTAACAAAACGAGTGTCATTTAAAACAAAGTACGAATGTTTAGCAATTCGGGTATTCACTTAAAACATGTATAAACATCGGGATCTAACAAAACGAGTGTCATTTAAAACGCATTCCAAAGCATGGACATTTAATAACTCGGGTATTCATTTTAAAACATGTGTAATCATATAACTCTAGCAAAACCATCGATCGTTAGAACCATATGTAAAAGCACGGGTATTCACCCAACCGGCATTCATGTAAAACATGTACGTGTGCAAAGGACATAAAACAATATAATAGTGACTGAATTTACAATAGAGAGCATTAACACTTATCTAAATAAGAACTTTCATAAAAGCAATGAATCATTTATCTGAAAACAAGTAAGCAATATAAACCATGTCGGGTGTCCAAGGAATCGGGAACTGGCAAGATGGCAATCACAAGAAGCTAAGTCCTCTATCACCGAAGTGACAAGAGCGGGACGTTGGTCTCAGTCACACAAGGTGAGGAGACTCAACGTAAATCATATATACAATAATAAATATACGGGAACGGGAACGGGACCACGGTAGCGAACCGGGTATCGGGACGGGACCACGGTAATAACCGGGTATCGGGATCCAAACTGCAGCTGGCGGGACGGGAGAGGGATTTCCAAGTCGGTGGATCAAACTGACAAGGTATCCAAGCTTAGTGATGCCGACTCATAGGTCAAAACCAATCGAGACATATGCAAGTAAATCAAGTACAGTAAATAAACGGGTAAAACGGGGGTGCTCAAGGGCACACTATCACTTCATATCGGGCAATACATTTCGGGACCAATAACTGTTACTAGTGTAACTTCAATGCTTTCGGGAAAACAAGTCATGTAATGCAAATCTCGGGAAAAGAGGTGAAACAATGAACTATAACAATTTCGGGAAAAGTATTAATTTCAAGATCTATTTAAGTGAATAGGGGTCCCGTATGTCGATCATAATCATTACTTGGTACTCCTTGAGTTTGAAGACATTTCGGGCTCCTTATGCACTTTTACTATTTTAAAATCTTAACATGAGCTTACGGGTAGTACTAGATGTTACAATAGCAAGAATCAAGATTATAAACGGTCCATCTTAGGCATGACATTAATCCGGAAACATCGAGCAACCGATTCAGTCATCGAAAGGAATAGAATTAGCGATAACCAAGGAAATAGACTTGTGTTTAGATATAGAGAAGATATCGCGTCGTTCCATCCCGTTCAAGATTGAAATGGATTGAACTTCGATGCCACCGAATCAACCTTGAGGAGTGTCGGCTCAAGACATCTCACACATAGTCCAATCAGTCCAAAAAGGGTAGCCAAGGTCCCACCTAGAACCAAGAATTAGTGTCTAAATCAACACCATCCTTTTCTTTTAATTCCCTAGTCTTAGAGACCTTAGATTAGGGTATAATTGGTCTTAACACTAAGGTATATACCCCTAGGACTCATAGAAAGCCCAAAGGTTTAAAAAAAAAAACACAATATCAAATTTCACTGGACTCAAACTGAAATTTCACCAGAAATGTACAGGGTCCGATCGATCGGCCCAAAAAGCCTTACTGTTAAAAGACAGGCCGATCGATCGGCCTGTAGGTCCGATCGATCGGACCTGGGCGCAGTGCAGGTCCGGGACACTGATTTTTCCTCCTTTTTGTTTCCTTTCCTTCCAACATATAATCAATCACAAAGAACCATAAACAAGATGGTTTAAATACATGTTTCCAAGACAATAACATGAGCTAAAGAGCTCCTCATTTCAAATTCCTCTCTTTCCATTCTTTCCATTCTTTCCATTCACAATTAATCACAAGGTGGAGAAAACTCATTCATGTGAAATCATTTGAAACCTTGACAATATGATGCATACATTTCCAAGAGATTAACAAGGGAGAAATAACTCATCAATAAGCACATCTTGAAGTCAATATTAATCATATTAAAGACAACTATTAAAATCACCAAAACCATTAACGAATCAAGATTTTCTCACAAAACATGTTAATAATCAAAACGATCCAATCAACCACTTGCCTTGGGTTCCAATCTCACAAACCAAGCTCCTAATCCCTTCTTAAGCTCACTTCCAAGCTACAATCAAAAACCCCCAAAAACAACCCTAAAATGGGTTACACAAAGAATGAAAATGAAAGAGCTTTCAATAATACAAATGGAGCTTCTCAAGAGCTAGAGGAACACTAATCTAGGAGATGGGAAGAATCACTTACTTGGAAGGTCCTCTAATGGCAAGAGTAAGCTCAAAGGAAGCCTTGTGATGGAGGGTTCTCTTCACAAATGGTACCAATGGAAAGCTTGCAAGATGAGGAAGAAGATGACGGTCTCCATTTCTTGATTGAGGAACTATTGGTGTGGCTTGGAGATGAAGAAGCAAGAAGAAGAAGAAGTTGCACAAGGGAAAACCCTAGGTTCAGTTGGAACAATGGTGAAGAATGAGCAATGAAGGAGATGGGTTCCTCTTATAAACAAGTGGGGTTTGGGTCCCACAACTTAAGGGACTTGGGTGGCTGAAATCATCTAATTCGGGATCTCGGATGGATTCGACGAAGAAGGAAGAAATGATCGTCGAAAAATCTAGTTTCCAAATAGTATATGTTTCACGGATTTCGAGAATATCGAGTTTTGGGTACAGATTTGGTGTGAAAAGACTGTTTTGCCCTCAAGGCCAAGAAATCGGGTTTCGGGTTCTCAAATGGATATGGGATCAACATGAAAGTTGTAGGATTCCTCAAGATGAATGCAACGGGCCAAAACACAATACGAAACAAATCGGGAAAATCTCACAAGTAAAAGCAAGGCCGAAAAGGGAACCCCCAAAGGGCCCCACAAGCTGCCAAAGCACTCAAAAGCCCAAAACTAGAAGAAAACTCAATCTAGCTCACAAACTCAACCCAACAAATACTAATCCCACTAGGAGAAACTAATCCACAAATAAAACGACACTAATCCAAGAGATTAGGGGTCGGGTTCTCACATACTCTCTAAGTGATGTCATCCTTATACATATTTCAACTTCATAGTAGTGATCTTGATCATATGAACCTCTTTAAAATCCATTCATTGTATTTCATAGTTATATCTATTGTTTGATGGATTTCTTTTAGATGTTGAATTCATATGATTTTGACACTTTGAAAATTGCATGCATTACCAAGTTATATCCTTTTGCATTGCAATTCATCTTGTTCATCACTATACTCTTTAGTTATATCATTAAGAGTGATGAATATCCATTTATGATGCTTGATGGAATTTTGTGTTTGTCACATCCTTGTTGTTAATCATGTTGTCAAATTCAATTGGTTTCAATTGGTATAATTTTTGATTGAATTCATATCCATTTGATGTCATTTCTTGTGAATGTGATAGACCTTGTGTACATTGCATTGAACTCGATAATAATATATTTTTGTTCAATGTCAGATTCCATTCGCATCATAATTTTCATGTTTGCCTCCTGTCGCGACCCCGGAACGGATCCCGGGCCCGCGACGAGTTGTTGCATTGCATTCGGTGTTGTTAATTGCTTTCCCACAGGTTCCCGCGGTGAGGATTCCCAAAGACACGCGGAATCTGGCTCACACGTACAAGTATGCGGAAGCGTGTAGCAAAACACATCAAGATGAGCCCAACAAAACATTTGGGTGCCATAACAAATGATCACAAGGCATGGTATCATAGAAAGAAGCTAACAAGCATTCCCATTAATATTCAAGTTATAGAACTAATACAAAAACAAGTTAAGTTTAGTACAACCCATAAGAGACCAATAAAGGTCAATACAATCTCAAAATAGTCAAAAGAAACCCCAAGACTAAGGGTGACGAAACTCGAGAACCAGACCGACATCTAAATGACATCGTCGGGCTGCCACTCTCTCACGGGAGTTGGCTCACAAGCCTCCTCCTGACGCTCCTCCTCAAAGGCAACGTCTCCTGCACCTGGGCACCAATAAACAAGGGTCAAACACGACGGTTTGGCAGGTAATCAATTTAGGCAATGAACATGAACAATAACATTTAGAGAAAACATGTGAGCAAATCTTTGGTATGAAGTACTATCAAAGTTGAGATACATTTTCAAGAGTACGAACAAAGCTGAGATACAAATTAATCTAGCATGAGTACATAATATATCATGAATAGTTATCAACCACGAAGAGCCCATCCTTTCTCTATCATTTGTATAATGAAAAGAGCAAGCACGCACGACAAGCACGATATACATAATATAAGCACGACACGATTTCCCACAAAGACGGGAATTCCAGCCGCGGAACCGGACACGCACGATGTGTAATAAATACACGACTAGTCTGCAGACAGTCCACAAGTTTAAAGACTCCCAGACAGTGGATCAAACCGAAAGGGCAGTCTAAGCTCAGTGGTGTTTACTTAATTCATGAATGCACAAAACACGCGAAGCACGATCAAAACACGTCGAGATAAAAAGGGGGAAATCACTTATCAAAACACGACGAGCACGACTAGCAAGGGGCATAATAATTATGCATAACACGCTTAGGAAGTGATCCCCTTTTTTTTCTGGAAACAAAACTTCAAAACACGCTTATACTTGAAACTCAAAACAAGTGCACGTTTGTACTTATAGTACCAAGACGGAAATTCAGATACGAAATCTGACAAGCATGTGCTAAGGCTACAAATTGACCTTTGTGTAATTGAAACTCCAAATGTCAGAATATACAAGAATTGGTGTCCTTAGAGGTTGGGTGGCATTTCGAGGTTTCATTTACACAATGTCAAGTCAAAACCCTTAACATAGTCTAGTTTTCGGACCTCAAGAAAAATACACAAAATGGAAAGAAACTCATCTTCCTGCAACTGGCAGGTTCGCTCGAGCGAACCTGTCACGTTGATGACACTTCGCTCGAGCGAGACACTTCGCTCGAGCGGACCTTACAAGGCGTAGACAGTTCGCTCGAGCGAATGTTGGCTCGAGCGAATAATAAAATGCGTTCGAACGAACGACTCACTGCCTCGCTCCGTAGGAGACAGTGGCATGTTCGCTCGAGCGAACCCAGGGTCGCTCGAGCGAACAGGCTGCTGCCTGAGCTCGCTGAGTGCGGAAATCCCCTTTCCTTGCACATCTTTCACTACATTCTTCTCCTTCTTTTCATCCACCAACCACATATCATCCCTTGAGCCTTCATGCTCACCAAGGGTTTATTTATCATCATCCACACATCCAAATCAAGTAAGATAAAATCATAAACTTGTAGACAAATCACATGCACAATTCCTAAAACGAAATAGAATCAAAATACAATGCACATGAAGCCTATAAAGATCACTTGCCTTGACCAAAGCTAAACACTCCTCCTCAAGTACTTCCTCAAGCTAATCAACACTACAAGAAAATCCAAGAGAAAACCACGCAACTCACTAAATCTTGAAAACAAGAAACCCCTTTAGAAAAAGGGTTGGAACTAGGAAAATCATGATCTTAAAGGACTAAAAAGACTCCATGAAAGATGTGGGTTGAAGCTCTTACCTAGGAATGGTCACACAAGAGAGAAGAGAGGAAATGTAGATCTTGTCCCAAAAGAAACTCCAAGAAACTTGTACCAATAGAGAGCTTGCAATGAGATGGAGAAGATGATGAACTTGAAGCTTTATTTGGAGCTCTCTAACTAGATCATGCAAGGGGAAATGAGGAGGGAGAGAAAAAGGGTTTTTCTTGCCCTAGCTTCAGAAATTGCAGAGATTTGGGGGAATGAATGGAAGAGAGGAAGAAAGGGTTTAAGTGAAGGAAAATGGGTCCCAACTAACTTGAACTTGAAATGGCTAAAACATGATCTTGTGGGCCTCGGATGACTTCGACGAAGAAGGATAAAACGATCGTCGAAATATCTAGTTTCCAAAAAGTATATTTTTGACATAGTTTTGAAGTCTCGAAAATTGTGTCCAGATTTGTGCAAGAAAGACAATTTTACCCTCTTTGGGCCAAAACTTGGGTTTTTGGGCTTCCAACATGAATGGGCTTAATACGAAAGTTGTAACACACGAAATATCAATCAAATGAAATCAAAATCACAATCACACGGAAATCGATACGATCTTCCCAGACTCACACGTGCACTCAGGCCATCCTGAGTGTGTTTAACTAATATTAAACGTTCTCAAAATTACCAAAGCTATATCCAAGACTAAAACTAATCACTTCTAACCCAAAAATAACTAAACCCACTTAGGACTAAACACATACTAATCACACACTAATCGGATTGGTCTGGGTCGGGGTCTAACATCCTCCACCCCTTAGGATATTTGGTCCACCAAATAAATCAAACAATTACCTCTGGTAAAAGCTGTGGATACTTCCTTTGCACTTGCTCTCTCAATTCCCAGGTGGCTTCCTCTGGTTCGTGATTCTCCCAAAGTACCTTGACCCAATGAATAGTCCGGTTCCTCAATTCTTGCTCTTTGGTGTCACTGATCTTGATCGGTCTTTCCACATACGAGGCATCTTCTCGAATCTCTAAAGGCTCATGCTGTAGAATGTGTGCAGGACTAGAGACATACTTCTTGAGCATAGAAACATGAAAAACATTGTGTACCCCGGAGAATTCCGGCGGTAACGCAAGTCTATAAGCTACATCTCCAATCTTGCTCAAAATCTCATACGGACCAATAAACCTTCTAGACAATTTGCCCTTCTGTCCAAATCTCAATGTCCCCCTAGTTGGTGAGACTTTCAAAAACACCTTGTCACCCACTTGAAACTGCAATTCTCTTCTGCGAGTGTCTGCATAACTCTTCTGCCTACTTCGGGCAATCTTCAACCTTTCCTGAATCAACTTGACCTTTTCACTTGTCTCTCCAACTATCGTCGGTCCATGGAAACTACGTTCACCGACTTCTTCCCAGCAAACCGGAGTTCTGCATCTTCTACCATAAAGTGCCTCGAAAGGTGCCATACCGATGCTAGAGTGGTAACTATTGTTATAGGCAAATTCACAAAGAGGTAAGCACTCATCCCACTGAATCTTGAAATCCAATACACATGCACGCAACATGTCTTCGAGAGTCTGTATCGTCCTTTCTGACTGACCATCGGTCTGAGGATGATAAGCTGTGCTGAACTGGAGTTTGGTACCCATCGACTCATGAAGAGTTTTCCAAAACTTTGAAACAAATCTACTGTCTCTATCTGAAGTAATGGAGACGGGTTGACCATGCTTACTAACAATCTCATCAACAAATAGCTTCGCAAGTGGTGCCATATGCATCATATTCCCTGTCTTCATCGGAATGAAGTGAGCAGACTTTGTCAGACGATCTACAATAATCCAAATTGCATTATTTCCCTTCTTAGTATTAGGCAAACCGGAGACGAAATCCATGGTAATGTGCTCCCATTTCCACTCCGGAATTTCCAAAGGCTGTAACAAACCTGGAGGCTTCTGATGCTCTGCCTTGATCAACTGACAAGTTAGACAACGAGACACAAAAGCTGCTATCTCTCTCTTCATGTTGTTCCACCAAAACCTATTCTTCAAATTTTGGTACATCTTCGTGCTACCTGGATGCATAGAATATCTCGTACTGTGAGCTTCGTTCATTATCTCATTCTTCAAATCATCCACACTTGGCACACACAACCGGTCGCGAAAATACAATATTCCATTCACCATCTTGAAATCGGGGCGTTCTGCAATAACTTCTACTATCTTGGCCAAGTCTGGGTCTTGTAACTGATTTTCCTTAATCTTCTGGATGAAGGTAGGTTCTGATACTGTCATGTTCGCTAACATCGCACCCAATCTCAGGGTTTGTACCTCTACACCCAACTCTTCGAACTGCTGTAAGACACCCATTCCTCTCAAATTGGCCATAGCCATTGATTTCCTACTCAATGCATCAGCTACAACATTCACCTTGCCTGGATGGTACTTAATTGGAAAGTCATAATCTTTGATATACTCCATCCACCTTCTCTGCCTCATGTTCAAATCCTTCTGCGAAAACAAATATTGTAAACTTCTGTGATCTGAATGGACCTCGAATCTCTCTCCATAGAGATAGTGTCTCCACATCTTCAATGCGAAGATAACCGCCGCCAACTCCAAGTCGTGAGTCGCATAATTCTTCTCGTGGTCCTTCAGCTGTCTCGAGCCATAAGCAATCACCTTGCCATCTTGCATCAATACACAACCTAGTCCCACATTCGAAGCATCTGTATAAACAATAAATCCGCCGTTGCTCGAGGGTAATGTAAGAATCGGGGCTGTGGTTAACCTTCCTTTCAACTCTTGAAAACTGGTTTCACACTGATCAGTCCAAACAAATGGGACATTCTTCCTAGTCAATTTTGTCAAAGGGGTTGCAATGGACGAAAAACCTTGGACAAATCTTCTGTAGTAGCCTGCTAACCCCAAGAAGCTTCTAATTTCTGTCACACTGCTTGGCCTCACCCAACTAACAACTGCCTCTATCTTCGCTGGATCAACTGCTAAACCTTCTCTGGAGATGATGTGGCCTAGAAAAGCAACTTGCTCTAACCAGAATTCACACTTACTGAGTTTCGCATATAGCTGGTTGTCCCTCAAGAGCTGCAACGCTGTCCTCAAATGTTCCTCATGTTCCTTCTTACTCTTAGAATACACAAGGACATCATCAATAAACACTACCGTAGAGTGATCCAAATATGGTGCAAAGACCTTGTTCATCAAAGCCATAAAGACTGCTGGTGCATTTGTCAAACCAAAGGGCATCACTAAGAACTCATAGTGCCCATATCTTGTTCTAAAGGCTGTCTTCTGAACATCTGAATCTCTGACTCTCAACTGATGGTACCCTGACCTCAAGTCTACCTTGGAAAAATAGGCTGCTCCTTGTAATTGATCAAACAATTCATCTATCCTTGGCAAAGGATACTTGTTCTTCACTGTCACATGGTTCAACTTCCTGTAGTCTATGCACATTCTCAGGCATCCATCCTTCTTCTTCACAAACAACACCGGTGCTCCCCATGGTGAAACACTTGGCCTAATAAAACCTTTGCTCAACAAATCTTGCAATTGGAGCTTTAGCTCACCCATTTCTGCTGGAGCCATCCTATATGGTGCAATCGAGATCGGAGCTGTCCCTGGAAGGAGCTCAATCGTGAACTCAACCTCTCTAATTGGTGGTAAACCCGGGATTTCTTCTGGAAAAACATCCGGAAATTCACACACAATGGGGATATCCTCCACCCCTTGGGACTGTTTATCCTCCGTGATAAACGCAATAAATGCCTGACATCCACTCTGCACTAATCTGCTTGCCTTCAACACTGAAATAAATCCTGCCTGAGACTTTCTCCTGTTCCCCTGAAATATCAATTCTGCCTGTGGTCCTTGGAATCTGAATGTGATGGTCTTACTAAAACAGTGCATGGTGGCATGATATGCTTCTATCCAATCCATGCCTAAAATAACATCAAAATCATGCATTACCAAAACTATGAGGTTGGCCGGTAGATTAACATCTCCTAATAACACTGTACAACTAGGGTAATGGTTTCTACACACAACTTGTTTTCCTACTGGAGTGGTCACTACTAAGATGTAATCCAATTCACTACATGGTGCAACAATCAACTTAGCAAAACTAGGAGATGAAAATGAATGTGTGGATCCAGGGTCAAACAAAATCTGGGCTTCTACCCCACAAACAAGAAGTTTACCTTCTACCACGTCTCCTGCAGCTTCAGCATCTGCACGGTTGAGATAGTATAACCGTCCATGCATCTGTAGTCTGTTCGGTACTTGGTTCTGCCTTCCTTGGCCTTGTCTGTTCTGCTGTGGAGGACGAGCATTCTGATTCTGTGCTGGTGGCCTAGCCTGCTGCTGCTGCTGAGGTGGTCTAATCTGATTCTGAACTGGTGCTTGGTTCTGAGGAGCTACTTGTCTCTGCTGCTGGTTTCTGTTCCCTTGAATCTGAAGTAGTGGGCAATCCTTGATTGAATGGTTCATAGCCCCACACTTGAAACAGGCACCCATGGCCTTCCTACATTCGTGAGTTTCATGATTCTTGCCACAATGTCCACAACCCTGCCTCACATGACCTTGCTCTTGCCTTGGCTTCTTGCCCTGTTGTTGCCTCTGATTTTGCTGCTGATATTGCTGCTTCCTGTCCTGAACAATCATATTGTTAATATCCTCAAAAGTATAAGCCCGCTTGACTGCCTCATCATATGTAGCTGGAGGCACTACTCCTATGACATCCCTCATAATGATGGGGTTCAACCCTTCCAAGAACTTAGTGATCTTCTTCCTTTCCGTGTCAATCAACTCGGTGGCATACCTCGCCAATCTCTCAAATTTGGTGACATAATCCAACACTGTCATGCTACCTTGCTTGAGTTGCTGAAACTCAATAGCCTTCTGCCTCTTGACATGAGAGGGAATATACTTGTCCTGGAACTGTATCTTGAAAGCTGCCCATGCCTCATCATCTGCCATCACTGCATATGGGTCCTTGACTGTTTGCCACCACCGGTCTGCAAGCCCATAAAATAAAGAAGCAGTGAGGTTGACTTTCTATATACCCGTGCACATGAAAACATCAAAGATCTTCTCCGTATTGACTAGCCAGTCATCTGCCACTAACGGGTCCTCATTGCCCGAAAACTCCTTCGGTGCTCTCTTCCTAAACTTCTCAAATAGAGCATTAGGGTCTGGATCCCTATTCTGTATCACAATCTGAGGACCTGCAGGTGGTGCTACATTCCTGTTCTGAAGTACTTCTAACAGTTGCCTCTGAACTTGTGCCATCTCATCATCCTTCTTAGTTAGTTGCTCTTGAAATCTTGCTTGATTCTCATTAGCCTGCCTTTGCTGTGCTATCATGGCTTGCATAAGTTCCTGAAACTGTGTGGCTGTAGGTGTCTCAGATGCATCTGACTCATTCTGATTACTGCCTGAAGCATGATGATTTGGAGCTTTTCTCGGAGGCATATTGCTGTAACACAAAGAGTTAGAACACAATAATGATGGTACAAGGGTTTCTAAGATCCTATACGAACGAATCTATCGAACTCACGAATCCTCGCCACGTTCCTAAGACCTTTCTAGTTTCTTTTAAGTGCTTGAAACATGTCTCGCTCTGATACCAGTCCTGTCGCGACCCCGGAACGGATCCCGGGCCCGCGACGAGTTGTTGCATTGCATTCGGTGTTGTTAATTGCTTTCCCACAGGTTCCCGCGGTGAGGATTCCCAAAGACACGCGGAATCTGGCTCACACGTACAAGTATGCGGAAGCGTGTAGCAAAACACATCAAGATGAGCCCAACAAAACATTTGGGTGCCATAACAAATGATCACAAGGCATGGTATCATAGAAAGAAGCTAACAAGCATTCCCATTAATATTCAAGTTATAGAACTAATACAAAAACAAGTTAAGTTTAGTACAACCCATAAGAGACCAATAAAGGTCAATACAATCTCAAAATAGTCAAAAGAAACCCCAAGACTAAGGGTGACGAAACTCGAGAACCAGACCGACATCTAAATGACATCGTCGGGCTGCCACTCTCTCACGGGAGTTGGCTCACAAGCCTCCTCCTGACGCTCCTCCTCAAAGGCAACGTCTCCTGCACCTGGGCACCAATAAACAAGGGTCAAACACGACGGTTTGGCAGGTAATCAATTTAGGCAATGAACATGAACAATAACATTTAGAGAAAACATGTGAGCAAATCTTTGGTATGAAGTACTATCAAAGTTGAGATACATTTTCAAGAGTACGAACAAAGCTGAGATACAAATTAATCTAGCATGAGTACATAATATATCATGAATAGTTATCAACCACGAAGAGCCCATCCTTTCTCTATCATTTGTATAATGAAAAGAGCAAGCACGCACGACAAGCACGATATACATAATATAAGCACGACACGATTTCCCACAAAGACGGGAATTCCGGCCGCGGAACCGGACACGCACGATGTGTAATAAATACACGACTAGTCTGCAGACAGTCCACAAGTTTAAAGACTCCCAGACAGTGGATCAAACCGAAAGGGCAGTCTAAGCTCAGTGGTGTTTACTTAATTCATGAATGCACAAAACACGCGAAGCACGATCAAAACACGTCGAGATAAAAAGGGGGAAATCACTTATCAAAACACGACGAGCACGACTAGCAAGGGGCATAATAATTATGCATAACACGCTTAGGAAGTGATCCCCTTTTTTTTCTGGAAACAAAACTTCAAAACACGCTTATACTTGAAACTCAAAACAAGTGCACGTTTGTACTTATAGTACCAAGACGGAAATTCAGATACGAAATCTGACAAGCATGTGCTAAGGCTACAAATTGACCTTTGTGTAATTGAAACTCCAAATGTCAGAATATACAAGAATTGGTGTCCTTAGAGGTTGGGTGGCATTTCGAGGTTTCATTTACACAATGTCAAGTCAAAACCCTTAACATAGTCTAGTTTTCGGACCTCAAGAAAAATACACAAAATGGAAAGAAACTCATCTTCCTGCAACTGGCAGGTTCGCTCGAGCGAACCTGTCACGTTGATGACACTTCGCTCGAGCGAGACACTTCGCTCGAGCGGACCTTACAAGGCGTAGACAGTTCGCTCGAGCGAATGTTGGCTCGAGCGAATAATAAAATGCGTTCGAACGAACGACTCACTGCCTCGCTCCGTAGGAGACAGTGGCATGTTCGCTCGAGCGAACCCAGGGTCGCTCGAGCGAACAGGCTGCTGCCTGAGCTCGCTGAGTGCGGAAATCCCCTTTCCTTGCACATCTTTCACTACATTCTTCTCCTTCTTTTCATCCACCAACCACATATCATCCCTTGAGCCTTCATGCTCACCAAGGGTTTATTTATCATCATCCACACATCCAAATCAAGTAAGATAAAATCATAAACTTGTAGACAAATCACATGCACAATTCCTAAAACGAAATAGAATCAAAATACAATGCACATGAAGCCTATAAAGATCACTTGCCTTGACCAAAGCTAAACACTCCTCCTCAAGTACTTCCTCAAGCTAATCAACACTACAAGAAAATCCAAGAGAAAACCACACAACTCACTAAATCTTGAAAACAAGAAACCCCTTTAGAAAAAGGGTTGGAACTAGGAAAATCATGATCTTAAAGGACTAAAAAGACTCCATGAAAGATGTGGGTTGAAGCTCTTACCTAGGAATGGTCACACAAGAGAGAAGAGAGGAAATGTAGATCTTGTCCCAAAAGAAACTCCAAGAAACTTGTACCAATAGAGAGCTTGCAATGAGATGGAGAAGATGATGAACTTGAAGCTTTATTTGGAGCTCTCTAACTAGATCATGCAAGGGGAAATGAGGAGGGAGAGAAAAAGGGTTTTTCTTGCCCTAGCTTCAGAAATTGCAGAGATTTGGGGGAATGAATGGAAGAGAGGAAGAAAGGGTTTAAGTGAAGGAAAATGGGTCCCAACTAACTTGAACTTGAAATGGCTAAAACATGATCTTGTGGGCCTCGGATGACTTCGACGAAGAAGGATAAAACGATCGTCGAAATATCTAGTTTCCAAAAAGTATATTTTTGACATAGTTTTGAAGTCTCGAAAATTGTGTCCAGATTTGTGCAAGAAAGACAATTTTACCCTCTTTGGGCCAAAACTTGGGGTTTTGGGCTTCCAACATGAATGGGCTTAATGCGAAAGTTATAACACGTCGAAATATCAATCAAATGAAATCAAAATCACAATCACACGGAAATCGATACGATCTTCCCAGACTCACACGTGCACTCAGGCCATCCTGAGTGTGTCTAACTAATATTAAACGTTCTCAAAATTACCAAAGCTATATCCAAGACTAAAACTAATCACTTCTAACCCAACAATAACTAAACCCACTTAGGACTAAACACATACTAATCACACACTAATCGGATTGGTCTGGGTCGGGGTCTAACACCTCCTCTCTTGCTCATATAAGTAAATCTCATGACCACCATGTTTATGTATTCATAATCTTGGTTTGTTAATGGTTGAGGTAGGCTTCATGTTTGAATTTCATTTCACTCATCTTGCACTTGATAGTCATATTTAATGATTGAATGAAATGATTTCTAAACATTCATAGTTAAATTAATTGATGCTATGTTTAGTAAACCCCATATCATCATTGATAGCTCTAATTTGAATTTATCCTAGTAGTTATATTCTTTTTAACTCCATTTTAGAGTGATTGATTTAATAGTCTTATCCTTGAATCTCAATTGGTATTCTTTGTTTTTCCAATTGGTATCCATGGTCGCTTTTCTCCTTGACCTTGCTCTTTATATTGGTAATTTGATCATATTGAGCTCTATAGTTAATTGTGTCTAATCATTTCCTTGAAGTTTACCCTCAATTGGTAAAACCATCTTATTCTTGAACTACATAGTTAAATCTTTGTCAACATGTTGACAAAAGGAGAGAATGGATTGAGGGGGAGTGTAAACCTTCATAGGAAGTATTAGTTTTTATCAAATTGACCTTTATATTGCCTTTGAACCCTTTTAGCTTGCTAACCATACATGATAACGTGTTATGTATTTCATTTTCGATTTCTTTTGTTTACAGGTGCTACTAAAAGGTATTTTCCTTATTTCATGTGTGTAGGTACCTTTGCAATTTAATGTCAAAGGGGGAGAGAGCAATCAAGTTGTCTAAAGAGGGAGAGAATGTCCAAGCTTCCTAAGGGGAGATATTGTATGATCTTCTACAGGGGGAGAGAATGCATATCTTGCCAAAGGAAGAGAGTGCATGGTCAAAGGGGGAGAGGTGAAAGAAGAAAGCTTGGGAGTTAAAGAAGATGCTTGGCTAATGAAAGAAAGATGAAAAGAAAGCTTGAAGAATGATCAAGCTCCAAGCATCAAGAAGATTGAAGAAAAAGAACTAGAGCCCAAGCAAAGAAAAGGAGCATCCAAGAGATTTCAAGGCTTGTCCAGCTTAGGGGGAGCTGAAGACTTAGTGTGTAAATTCAGTGTTGAGTAAGTTGCCATCAAATTGCAAAGGGGGAGATTGTTAGGGATTTTGTATATTGCAATTTGATGGATGCATTATCATTTTAGCATCATTTGAATTTTCACAAATGCATTGATTTAGAAAATCTTGAAATCTTGATTTACACACGCATTAGTTTTAAGACTTGTAAAAATATTGAATTATGCATGTTTTGATTTTAAACTTGGATGCATTTTATATTTGAAAAGATATTTTATAAATCAAGCTAGCCTATGTTTTAAATCTTTCAAATCATTTTAGGCTTTTTATGTTTCATGGTTTTAAACCTCTTAATTTGATTTAAACCATGATTCCAAGCTTGATTCATTGACCCAAAAGTCCCCACAAAGAAAAACCTTGAAATATGCAATTTTAGGGGAATTTGGTCCCTGTGCCCGGGTCGACTTGCAGTGTGCTCGGTCGACCGAACCCATGGACCTGGTCGACAGGGTAAAAAGCCGTTGGAGCTCTTTTCAAATGGTCAGATTTATGACCGTTGAAGGCCAGGTCGACCAGGAAGGGTGCAGGTCGACCGGGGAGACGCAGGAACTTAATTTTTGAGTATAAACACAAGTTCATTCCTTTGGAAAAAGTGTGGATCTAAGAGGAACTTTTTAGCAACTCTTGAGGAGTTTGGATACAAAGAAAATGGGATGAACTAAGAGAGACCAAGGGGTCATTAGTGAAGCTAAAGCTTGGATCAATGAAGTTAAATATCCAAGTAAGCTTTACTTTTTATTAATCATATGTTATATGCTTTACTTAAATTATTGGTAAATGAATTTTAGCATTATAACTATGATGTGTTGAATCCATTCTTCTTTTAATCTTTGATCTAACTTGGATTGGGTTCTTCACCTTGATTTCAAACCAAGTTTGTTTTAAAATCTTCATTAATCATGCTTAGCCAAAATCTTTGATTTCTTTTAGCATGATTCATTTACTTGGTTGAATCTTTATTTGTTGTTTTCATTCATTTAAACCTTAGTTAAATTAATTTATTTTTGAAAACAACATTGCACATGCATCACATGTTTAGAGTTAATTAGTTTCATACAACTTGTGAGCCTTTGATTTTCATATCATTAACAAGTTTGTATTCATACATGTGATTTGCATTTCACTTCAATCAAAATCTTTTATGTGCCTTAAACTTTTTAATGCTTTGAGCATATATTGATTGAGCTTACTTTTTAACTTGATTGAAGTTATCACACGCACACATCATGAGCATACACCTTTGCATTCATATAGTGTTTGTGTGAGTTAGATTTTCAATTTCATATCCACCTATTTTAGAGGCATTGTAATTAAGCTTTAATTGTTTCTCTTAAAGTGTTTGTGTAGACACTACATTGAGAGAAAATATTCTTCTTGTAAAGGTTATTACTTAGCCTAAGAAAAGCATAGTGTAAAGGTTATTGCTTAGCCTAGAAAAGCACATCGATAGGTTGTTGTTTAGCCTAGAAAAACAACATTGTAATGGTTATTTTTTAGCCTATTGAAAAGCATAGTTGGTGGAAATCCGGTGGGGGTGTTGGATCACAAGCCAGTAGTGGATGCAGGCATTGAGGCCGAACCACTATAAATCTTTGTGTGTTGGTGAATGCTTTGTGGTGTTTGTTTTTATTAGCTTCCGTATTTTATTTGATAATCATCACTTGTGACTACTTTATTTTAAAAAAGTTAAAATTTGGCATAATTGGTCACTAACTTGTAGCTCACCCTAGTCCCCCCCCCCTCTAGGGTTAGGATCCCGGGCTTTCAAGGCCCGTGCATAGGAATCTGATGGTAACCTCGGTAAGCATCGAGGTAACTCATCCTATCATGTTCAGCAGTGGCGTCAATCATCTGGTCGATCTTCGGGAGTGGGAAGTTGTCCTTAAGACAAGCTTTATTGAGGTCGGTGAAGTCCACGCAGACCTTCCACTTTCCGTTCTTCTTCTTGACCACCACTGTGTTGGCCAGCCATTATGGGTAGTGTGCATCTAGGATAGCCTTAGCCTCCAGGAGCTTTTCGACTTCCTCGATCACTGCTTTTGTTTGTGGGACCCCCGTTCAGCGAGCTTTTTTCACTATAAGTTTGCGCTTGGGGTCCACGTTCAGCTTGTGGCACATGTTCTCGGGGTCGATGCCTGGCATCTCGTATGGCGTCTAGGCGAAAACGTCATTGTTCTGTAACAAGAAGTTAAGCAGTTCGGACCTTTCAACTTCAAGGAGTTGGCTCCTGAGCGGAAAATATCTCTCAGGGTCGTCGGGATCGATTCTGACTTCTGTCAGATTTTCAATGCTCTTCTGCTCTGCTGATCAACTGACGTCCCCGAGCTCAGCCTTTAGTTCGGCCATATGTACCTGCTGTGGTTCTGCTTTGCCAGGCACCACAGCCATCAGGCACTGTTTGGCCATCTACTGATCTCCCCGTACTATGATCACCTCGACCCGATCGCTCGCGTTCTCCAATGGGAACTTGAGCTTTTGGTGATGGGTGGAGGGCACTGCTTCCATGTTGTGCAGCCAAGTCCGCCCCATCATAGTATTATATGGGGATGGTGCATCCACCACCAGGAAGTTGGCTATCATGGAGGCGCCTCCAATTTGGACTTCTAGGAAGACTTTCCCCTTAGGGTACACCGGCTTTGAGCTGAAGCCCACCAGGGGAGTGCGGGCTTCCTGCAAATCTTCCTCTTTAAGGCCAAGCTTCTTGAAGCAGTCAAAACAGAGGATCTCAGACGAGCTCCCGGGATCCACAAGAATTCGCTTAACCTTGAAGTTCTTCAACCTCGGGGTGAGGATTAGTGGGTCGTTGTGGGGGAGCTGGATTCCTTCAAGGTCTTCATCCGAGAACTAGATCTTGGGTTTCTCCTTCCGAGCCTTCTTGGATGCAGGTTCCAGCTCTGCCGACATCACCTGTTTGTCGTGTGAAGCCCTCCTGGCCTCTGCACGAGCTTGGTTAGCCCCTATAGGAACGGGGGCCAGGTCATTTGAAGTAAGGCTCCGTCTTGATCTTGCTGAGGAGCTTATAGATGGGCTCCTTGAATATTGTGTTTACAACCCTGTAGGAATCGACGGCTCTCGTGACTGGCTTGAACTTGGACTTCCTGTTGCCCCTAGAGGTGGAGGCCGAGAAGGCTGCCGAGCTTGTTGAACCCTTTTTCCTGTCTGGTTCCCTTTTGGAGAATTTTTTGTCCCCTGTGGGGGGCCGGTCTTCCCGCGAGAGGCCAAAGCTTTCATGAGCTCGGGCCTCATCCTCTTCTTGTTCAATGAACCGGTTCACCCTAGCCATCAATCCTTTCATTGTGACTACGGGGGACCAGACCAGGTCTTTGCGGAGATCATTACTTGGGAGCAAAGCTTGTTGGAAGCACATGATGGCCACCTCATCATTGGCGTCTTCGATCTGACTATAGATGGTCCATAATCTTTTGGCGAACTGAGTAACGTTTTCAGTCTGCCTCATCCGGATTGCCATGAGGTTGCCACCTGTCTTCGGGATGACTCGGTGGGCCTGAAACTTCTCCACAAAGGAGTTTCGGAGCTGCCGCCAGCTCGAAATCGATCCCTCCGGAAGTGCGCAGAACCATCTAAGGGAGAGGTCGCCTAAACTGGAAGAGAAGACTCTATAGTTCAGGGGACCGACGTCACCCCAGACTGACATCCGCTGGGTAAAGTGCCAAAGATGTGCTGCGGGGTCTGAGGCTCCGTCATAGAGGACGAATCTCAGGACACTAAATCTCTCAGGGAGAGGCAAGTATTTTATCTCCTGAGAGAAGGGAGACTTGCCCCGGTCCTCGGCATCGTAGGCGTCTAGTCGGTCTCGGACGAGGCCGACTTCCGCCATGTTGCACTGGACCGTCTGCTTGAGATGGCGGTCAAGCCAATCTCTCAGGTCTTCACCGTTCTCTGACTTCAGCGACTCTGGCTCCTGATGCGATCTTCTCGAGTCTCCGTGCAGATGGCTGCTGCTCGAACCTTCTTCGTCACCTCGGTCTCTTCTTTTGTTGGTCAGGATTTGCCTCAAGTCCTGATTAGCCGAGGGAGTTAGGTTCTGTCTGGGGGACAGTAACTAGGTTTTCTTCTTCTTTTTGAGCTGCCTCTTGAGCTGACGAATCAGCTCGTCCTGCTCTTGGATGATAAGGTTTTGGGTCTTGATGTTAGCGACGAGGGCGTTGTCATCATCGCCATCGTTAGCCTGATGAGGAGACTTGCCCACTGACACTGTGTAGGGTCCTTCTATACTCAACGCTGCGGATTTTTTCTAGATTTCCCTTTTGGAGGGGGATCTTGGAGTGGCGGAGGTTGTGAGCCTAGTAGCGGAAACACCGGTGGCGGTGGGAACTCTGGTGGTCGCATGGTTTCTAGACCTTCTGCTTGACATGGCGGTCAAGCCATTCTCTCAGGTCTTCACCGTTCTCTGGCTACTGGCACGAACTTTTCCAGTCTCCGTGCAGATGGCTGCTGCTCAAACCTTCTTCGTCACCTCGGTCTTTTCTTTTGTTGGTCAGGATTTGCCTCAAGTCCTGATTAGCCGAGGGAGTTAGGTTCTGTCTGGGGGACGGTATCCGAGTTTTCTTCTTCACTTTAAGCTGCCTCTTGAGCTGTCGAATTAGCTCATCCTGCACTTGGATGATAAGGTTCTGGGTCCTGATGTCAGCGACGAGGGCATTGTCGTCATCACCATCGTCAGCTTGATGAGGAGACTTGTACACTGACACTGTGTAGGGTCCTTCTATACTCAACGCTGCAGATTTTCCGCCAGATTTCCCTTTTGGAAAGGGATCTTGGAGTGGCGGAGGTTGCGACCTTTTCGGGTCTTCGACGTACCTTCACCGTATTTGGTCTTTGGAAGCATGGTTTTTGTAGATTTGGTTTAATCGTTTCCCACAGACGGCGCCAATTGTAATTGCCTAAATATTATGGACTTGGTTAGATGGATAATAAGCTCTGATGTTGCTTGTAAAACTCCTTTGGGAAAGATTAACCGCCTGGGACCTGATAGGGAAGGAGGAAGAGAAAGGTCAGAGGCCTGGACTGTTGTCAGCTGGAGGCACTCCGATGTCTAAGTTAGTGCAATTACTAGACAAAGGATGGGTGAGTAAGGGAGAAGAGAGAGTGCAGAGTAAGGATGTATATGATAGTCTATGATTTGTGGATTTACCTCGTGCATATATATAGAAAAAGGTTTCTCCCATGGAGGTAGATAGAGGCACTGTCCCGTTGCCCCATGCCGTCATACTTTAATAGCGGTAGGTGGAGGCAATGTCCCATCGGATCATGCGCCGAATCCTTGTATTAATGTGGGTGTGATCGCCTGATAAGGCTAGCCCCTTATCATATTCCGGCGCCCATCTTGTCTGTCAGTACGTTCTGCAACGTAACCATAGCGTTATTAGGTACAATTATGACCTTGTACTCATCCTAGTTGGCATGCCAAACTGAGGGTGATGCCGAGATGGACACATTCTGGCACTGTTGCCGAGATGCTTGTTGCTGAGACCGAGATGAGGCCAGCTGGTACCTTTATCGAAGCTAGCTCAAGCTGGATGCCAGCTGGCACTGTTGCCGAGCTGAATGTATCTTATACTCCTACTGATCTTGTACTCCTACTGAGCTTGAATACCGAAATCAAGATAAGCCAAGTTGGTACTGTTACCGAGATTAGCGTAATCCTGTTCATAGGGGAAGGCCCCACACAGTGATTAATTGGGGCTCAAGGATAATAAGATGTGGGTTCAAGATTGGATGGGACAGATTTATTCCAATTGATCCATGGATATTGATAGTGGGGCCTACTTGTGGTAATTGGGAAGTTTAGGGTCTTCATTGTAATCTATTCCTAAGATTGGAGTGCAATTGCATTTATATAGTGGTGTTATTTGCAATTAACTGTGGGCCCGGATTGCACATGAGATGTGGGGTCGGGGTGTCCCCGTTGGAGCCAACTTTCTTTGGAATCCCTAGTGGTCCCCACGCTAGCCCAAGATTGGATCATTATTAATTCTACTTGAACTAAAAAAGAAAAGAATTAGAAACTTACTATTTCTATTTGAAGTGAGACTTCTAATAGTGGTAATAGTAGTATGAGAAGTTTACTAATTTTATGGAAGTAGGACTTCTAAATTAATTAGTAAGGAGAGATGCTTCAAGCTATATAAAGAGGAATAAAGGGGTTGGGACGTTCACTCTAGGAATCCACGCCTGCAAGAGTTGCACATCTCTCCTCTTCTCTCTCTTTCTCTTCTAGTTCTCTTGTAGTTCCTTGCAGTTTCTAGTAGAGTTTTCTTTTGGAGATTCCACCCATCTTCTTGAGAAAAGTGATCTGAAAAGCGGGTCATAGCGTGGAAGATCAAAAGGTCTTAGAGATTCTTATTTGATACGTGAAAGAGTTTCATCATCAAAGGAAGACGCAACTTCTCCATTAGAACACAACCGAGCTCCAAAGGTACAATCTACTTCCTTGCATGTTGTAGATTTTATGGATGCTTGTTGGCTACTGTTCTATCTTCTTGATAGGTTTATTTACTGATCTTGATGGCTGAAATTGAGGACATGGATCCTGGATTGAGTTTTATAGCCTTCTGGATATGGTTCATGGCCTAGTGGGTACTTGATCCCTAAGTCAAGTGGGTCAAAAGTTTTGAAAATCTATCCACGAGGCCCACCTACTTCCAACAATTGATATCAGAGTCATACCTCATCTCTAATCATGATGGATCAGTAAGCTTGTTCTAATCATTGCATGAGATGCGAAGAGGATAGAGCAAGGGCTATGTACGGATCAATTTTTGTTGGATTTGCTTTGTTTATTAGTGAATCCATGTTTGGATAATCACAAAGTGGTATAATAATGTTGGATGGATGATAGGAATCCATAGGAACACTTTAGAAGTGATTTGGTGAAGTTTGGACACGAACTGCAGAAACCCAAAGTTACAAGTTTCGTCAGTTTTGTCGACCGAGACTCGTGCTCGGTCGACCGAGCACATGCAGGTCGGTCGACCGAGCCCTCTGTTCAGTCGACCGAAGACACTGCTTTAGGAATGCAGATTTTGGATTTTTCAGTTTCGGGTCTTCTCTGATGTCCTATTTTTCCAGCATTATTTGGCAGCATATTTTTGTGATTTGTATGGTTGTATGAGATACTAACATGCAGGTGATCTTGTCCTCTCCATATGGCCCACAAGTCTTTTACTTTTTTTATATGGTTGATGGTTATTTTGGGCTACTTGTAAAGGGCATCATGGTTTCCTTGGTTTCCCGTGAAAGGGCAAGGCATGGTGAATTTCCCTACAACCCTTTTATTTCCAAGTTTAGATTACCATTTAAGTCTCATAATTGAGGCATAGGAATTTATGTAATTTTTCTAAATTTGTAAATTCTGGTGATGTCCGAGACGAAGAAGGAAAGTGAAGTTGGACTCCTAATCAAAGAGTTTGAAGATTACCAAAAGCGTTTTGGAGATGCCCAAAGAGTTTGAGGAATCTCAGAGTTTTGGAAAGTCTAGAAGTCCAATAAGTCTATTCCGCTTGGGCCATGTGGAGGAGATGACTAGTTTCTATTTTTGCATTTTCTATTTGTGGATGGTTGCTTTTATAAATTGTTTCCAAATCTGATCCAAACATAACAA
This sequence comes from Cinnamomum chago, assembly GCA_038049695.1. Classification (NCBI taxonomy): domain Eukaryota; kingdom Viridiplantae; phylum Streptophyta; class Magnoliopsida; order Laurales; family Lauraceae; genus Cinnamomum; species Cinnamomum chago. Next base: position 43,761,127 of record CP142455.1, on the reverse strand, counting down.
TTTTAAAAATTGGTCAAATCAAATTAATTTTTGGAAAGAGTTCTAATTAGAGTTGGTGGGCCCATGAGATGGATCCATTGGTAACACTAATTTAAGAAACTGAACTTTCCATAAAATAACTTGACTTGGAACCAATCATTGGTCATATCATGAAATGATTTGATGTCTAAATATGTGGGCCCATACACATAAAAGGAAATCTTCAATTCTAAAATATTAAGTGGGAGCGGGGCATTTATATTTAGAAATCCTCATGGTTTTCCACCATAGGTCCATTGTAAGGAAAGTATTAGCCTCACACCATCTTGAGAATGACCGTTCCCCACGGAGGGTTTTTACTTGTCTGGTTACTAGATCTGGATCTCCTATGAATAGTGTTGGTGAGACGGGGTCGGGGCCCACTCCCCAAGGAGGAGCTGCTCGCAACGGTTGTCATGTAATACTAGTTGGTGGGTCACACTTAACTAAAATAATGATGTACTATCCCCAAGTATTTGCCTCATATATTTTAGAAACGAAAGCTAATAGGGAGTCATTCATTATTTGGTATGAGATACCTAGATAATAATGAATGAAGGGGATCATTGATAGTTAGTCTTAATCCTAATTTTGACCAACTTTGATCCGCACCAATCTAGGTGGTATTTGCACTCCTCAAGGAGGCATACCCTGGGGATTGGGATTCCGATGTATTCTAAATTTAGTGGTTATGAGGATTCCCACATAAATTTGGTAGAATACTAAACCCTAATCTCATTTAAATTCATTAATTGAATGTATAGTTATGTGCTACAGTATTTCAAGCATGAATTCAAATACTTTCAATCCACTTGCGACCATCCTCAACCAGAATAAGTTGGTGGGATCCAACTATGTAGACTGGAAATGGAACTTGGATATTGACTTGACCGCTTCAGATTATAAATATGTCCTTACCAAAACCCCCCTTATTGAGCCTGGCCCGGATGAAGAAAATGAACTTTACACCAAATGGGCCAAAGACGATGAGATGGCCAGATGTTACATTCTGGCATACATGTCTAGTGTTTTGCAACACCAACATCAATCCTGTCACACCCCAAGATCCGATAACATGGATCCGACGTGATGCCAGATGACCCAGTCATCTAAGGCCACTCAATTGTTCAAATAGTGGGCCAATTTTATTTTATTTTTAACTAATAATTATGTGTAAACCACATTGCCCAGCCCTATATCAGGTAAGCCAAGATCATAACAATAAATAACAATCCAACAATTATTACACCAAATAAACCAAGTACGAAAATTAAATGAATACATCAATCCCAAAATAAACTAATAACGTCTTAGACATAATTAAACTTAATGTCATAAATTCTTATGATGTAAATATCTTCATTTTAACCATCCAGAATGGCATCGTCATAGCCATACTGTTGTTAGGAATTTTGTAGATTGAAATTTGATGGATGCATTTCATTCTAGCATCATTTGATTTACACACATATGCATTGATTTATAAAGACTTGAAATCTTGTTTTATTCATGCATTGTTTTTAAGAGTTGTAAAAGTTTTGATTTATGCATGATTTGCTTTTAAAACTTGGATGCATTTGTTTTTGGAAAAAGTTTTAGAAATCAAGCTAGCCTTTGTTTTTAAAGTTTTGAATCATTTTAGGCTTTTTATGTTTCATGTTTTTAAACCTCTTAGAATGATTTAAAACATGTATTCAAGCTTGATTAATTGGCCCAAAATGTTCCACAAAGAAAATCTTTGAAACTTGCAAAAGTGGATTTTGGGGTCCCGGCAGTGTCGCCGGTCGACCGGCGCAGAGGTCCCGGTCGACCGGGAACACTGCAGGTAGAAAGTTGACCTGATGCACCAACGGTCAAAATTATGACCGTTGTGTGATCCCGGTCGACCGAGACCTGTTTGCAGGTCGGCCGAGGACTAGCCGTTGGGCACTTTTTGCTATAAAAATGAGTTCTTTCCTTTGTCAATGGTTGGAGATTTTGAAGACTCTTTTGAGGAGCTTTGAGACAAGACAAAGGAGATGAACTAAGAGAGACCAAAGAGTCATTTGGTGAGCTAAAGCTTGGATTAATGAAGTTAAATCTCTAAGTAAGCTCTACCTCTCTTAATCATAGTTTACATGCTTTGTTTAAGTTATTGGTAAATGATTTTGAGCATGATAACTATGATGTGATGAATCCATTCTTCTCCCAATCTTTGATCTAATTAAGATTAGATTCTTCACTTTGTTTTCATCCAAGTAGTTCTTAAAAGTTTCTTAATCATGCTTAGCCTAAATCTTTGATTTCCTTTATATAGCATGATTCATTTTCTTGGTTGAAACATTACTTGTTGTTTTCATTCATTTGAACATTAGTAAAATTAATTTGATTTGAAAACAACATTGCACATGCATCACATGTTCTAAGTTAGTCTTTTTCATACAACTTGTGAATCCTTGATTTTCATGTCATTAACAAGTTGATTTTCATACATGTGATTTGCATTAGACTTCAATCAAATCTTTCATGAGCTTTAAACTTTGAAATGATTTAAGCATATATTTGATTAAGCTTTCTTTTTAAACTTGATTGAAGTTATCACACACACACATCATGAGCATTCACATTTGCATTCATTTAGTGTTTGTGTGAGTTAGTTATTCACTTTCATATCCGCCTAGTTTAGAGGCAAATACATTGTGCTTAAATTGTATCTCTTAGAGTGATCTTTTGTGAAGACACATTCTTAGAGAAAATCTTTATTTGTAAAGGTTATTGCTTAGCCTAAGAAAAGCATCTTGTAAGGTTATTGCTTAGCCTAAGAAAAGCATCTTGTAAAGGTTATTGCTTAGCCTAGAAAAGCATCTTGTTGAGGTTGTTGTTTAGCCTAGAAAAACAACATTGTAAGGGTTATTGCTTAGCCTAGTAAAAAGCATAAATAGTGGAAATCCGGTGGGGTGATTAGATCACAAGCCGGTAGTGGACGTAGGCATTGAGGCCGAACCACTATAAACCTTGGTGTTGTGGTGCTTGCTTTTGTGGTGATTGTTTATTAGCTTCCGCATTTTGATTGTTTATCATCACATGTGACTAGTTTATGTTAAGAAGTTAAATTTGTTTTAAATTGGTCATAATTGTAGCTCACCCTATTCACCCCCCCCCCTCTAGGGTTAGGATCCCAAGGACTTTCAACTGTGGCACAGGCTCGTATTCCTCTTCACCCTCAATCCCTGGGTCCTGTACATCCTCACTCTCCTGCACATCATCTGTGGTGGTGAATGTAATGAGCACAACGGTACTCCGCAAGATAACAATTACAAACCAAAACATATTGCCACGCCCCCGAACCGGAACCTCGGGGGCGCGAATGGGATTAAGAATAGTTATATTTTCCTCCCAAGACCCGCGTGTGTGAAGACAACACATTCTGAATATTTTTGCGGAAGCTTTCGTGGCATTGCGTCCCGGAGTCCATAGACATTGGATTCCGCGACGCACTCAACCTCTAGCATATAGCTATTATATCAAAAACCATATTAGACTGGAGTAAACCATCACTACATAGTACAGAGCTGACAGTAAACCATTCCCATATATGTTCAAGTTACAATTATCAATGTACATTAATTAAGAATCCCAAGAAAAAGGCTGATAAAATCCATACAACAATAAACTATTAACCACTACCCCATATATGACGTAGCTCCGATGTCAAGCTCAATGTCTACATGACATAGCCGGCACAACAACCTGCAAAACATGGCTCCACAGCCAACAAAAGCACTCATCTCGGGACGAAGAAGTCTGGACCTGAGTACCAAAAGTAGTGGGCCAGACATGACAGTCTGGCAGGTGGGTGAAAAGATAATAAATATACTGAAGAATAAAACATATGATAAATCATGCTATTTGATCAAATGCTGCATATAATTAAACAGGTGGGAAATCGTGGATCTCTGACAAAACATGTATTCGTTTCAAGCATGGGTAAAACATGAAGATCTAATAAAACATATGTTCATTTACATCATCTATAAAAGCATAGATATTTGACAATCGGTTGTTCGTCTAAAACATGTATAAATATAGTGGTCTGGCAAAACAAACGTTCATTTGAGACTTAGGTAAAAGCATAAGTATTCAACAAACCGGGTATTCATTTAAAACATGTGTAACCAAAGAAATCTGACAAAACTAATGTTCATTTATACATATTTCAAAGCATGGATATTTAACAAACCGGGTATTCATTTAAAACATGTGTAACCAAAGAAATATGACAAAACTAATGTTCATTTATACATATTTCAAAGCATGGATATTTAACAAATCGGGTATTCATTTAAAACATGTGTAACCAAAGAAATCTGACAAAACTAGTGTTCATTTATACATATATCAAAGCATGGATATTTAACAAATCGGGTATTCATTTAAAACAGGTATAAACATAGGGATCTGGCAAAACAAGTGTCATTTAAAACATATTTCAAAGCATGGATATTTAACCAATCGGGCATTCATTTAAAACATGCGCATGTACAAGGAACGGAAAACAATATAACAATAACTTTCATAAAAGAAATGAATCATTTATCCGAAAACAAATAAGCAATATAAAACATGTCAGGTATCCAAGGAATCGTGAACTAACAAGATGGCAACCACAGAAAGTTAAGTCCTCTGTCACCAAAGTGACAAGAGTATAACGGGACGTTGGTCTCAGTCACACAGGGTGAGGAGAATCAACGCAAATCATATATACAATATAAATATACGGGACGAGACCACGGTAGCGAACCGGGTATCGGGACAGGACCACGGTAATAAACCGGGCATCGGAATCCAAACTGCAGCTGGCGGGACGGGAAGGGGATCTCTAAGTCAGTGGATCAGACTGACAATGTTATCCAAGCTTAGTGGTGCCGACTCATAGGTCAAATAACAAATCGAGACATATGCAAGTAAATCAAGTACAATAAATAAACGAGCAAAACGGGGGTGCTCAAGGGCACACTGTCGTTTCATGTCGAGCAATACATTTCGAGACAAATAACTGTTACTAGTGTAACTTCAATGCTTTCGGGAAAACAAGTCATGTAATGTAAATCTCGGAAATGAGGGAATACAATGAACTATTACAATTTCGGGAAAAATATCGATTTCAAGATTTATTTAAGGTGAATAGGGGTCCCGTATGTCGGTTGTAATAACCACTTGGTACTCCTTGAGTTTGAAGACATTCCGGGCTCCTTATGCACTTTACGATTTTCAAAACTTAAAATGAGCTTATGGATAGTACTAGATGCTACGATAGAAAAATCCAGACTATAAACAGTCCATCCTAAGTATGATGTTAATCTAGAAACATCGAGCAACCTACTCAGTCATCGAAAGAAATAAGATTCGCGATATTCAAGGAAATAGACTTCGCGTATAGATATAAGAAGTATATCGCGTTGTCCCATACTGTTCAAGATTGAAATGGATTGGGTTCCGATGCAACCGAACCAACCATGAAGACGTCGGCTCAAGACATCCTCACACATGGTCCAATCGATCCAAAAAGGGTAGCCAAGGTCCCACCTAAGTCCCTCCTAAAACAGGTTGAAAATTCATTCTAGCAGGAATTTTTCCAGTTGGCCCGGTCGACCTGGCCTAGGCCCGGCCATGCGCCAGGTCGACCGGGAGTTGTAACTTAAAATGGCCACAGTGGTTTTGGTCAATGTGTCCTAGGTCGACCTGGCCCCCGCCAGGTCGACCGGGTACACTGCAGAACAGAACCCAGGTTATGTTCTGCAGTGGCCTGGTCCTCTTCTTTTTCCCTCCTTCTCCAAGACATTCCTCTTGCAATAAAAAGGCCTCCTTGCCTCCCAATAACCACCATCAAATTTCTTCAACAATCACTTAAAACCCTCATCAAAACTCCAATGAACATTAAATCTAAACATCTCCTTCTTCACATTTGACACCAAACAAGGAGAAGAGTCCCAACATATACAAAGGTTCATTTGAGCCAAAAATCTAGAGATAAATAAAGACTATTGATCACATTCCCATAACAATAGATTAGTTAGCAAAACTCTTTAAATGAGCATTTATTTCAAATCAATGCAAGCTAATAAACATAATTATGAATGGCAAAACCAACCCCATTCCTTATAAAACCATATGAGCAAACTTTGACCAAATGAAATGCATACATTTCCAAGAGATTTAACAAGAGAGCAAGCCCCATTAATATGCATTTTCGAAATCAATAGTGTCACGACCCCGGACCGGGCCCCCGAGGGACTGATCCGGGATCGGGACACTAATAATGATAGAGATCCACAACATCTGTTTAAATGATAACATACATTTATTTAATTTCCCACAGGTGTCCGCGGTGAGGATATCACAACCATAAATGAATATTTCTTTTAAGTGCGGAAGCGTGTAGCAAATCAAATAGTCAACCATCCTTAGTCATATGGGCAATAACACCAAGTATAAAATACTGTATTAGAATGAGCAATGAATTATAGCATGTTCCCCAAAAGTAGTTAAAGTTTAAACAACAGGTCATTTAGTTACATTTCCTCAAAATTAGAGGCCAACAAAAGCCAATATAACAAAACAATAATCCAAGAATGATTAAATAGTCTTTCCCCAAAATGTTACACTTCTCATAGCAACCCGATGTCTACATGACATCGTCAGCACGCCACTCGACTAAGGGCTACGGTTCACCTACCGCCTCCTCCGGCTCCTCCGCCGGCAACGGGACCTGAGTACCAAAGCAAATGGGTCAGACACGACGGTCTGGCAAGAGAGTGAAAAGATATAACAACATAATAATAAAGGAATATCTTGAAAGCATAGAAATCTGTCTAAGCAAGAACTCTCATAAGTGAGATAAATCATTTACTAGAAAACAATTAAATAAGATAAAACATGTAAGGTAACCAAGGAATCGGGAACTGACAAAATGGCAATCATGTAAAGCTAAGTCCTTTGTCACTAAAGTGACAACAGTATCACGGGACGTTGATCTCAGTCACACAAGGTGAGGAGCTTCAACGCAAATCATACATACAATATAAATATACGGGACGGGACCACGGTAGCGAACCGGGTATCGGGACGGGACCACGGTAATAAATCGGGTATCGGGATCCAAACTGCAGCTGGCGGGACGGGAGAGGGATCTCCAAGTCGGTGGATCAAACTGACAAGGTTATCCAAGCTTAGTGATGCCGACTCATAGGTTAAATATCAAATCGAGACATATGCAAAATACATCAAGTTCGAGTAAATAAATGAACGGGGCAAGAATACTCAAATGCATAACTTTCATTTCATGTCGGGCAATACACTTCGGGACAAGTCAATGTTACTAGTGTAACTATCATGCTTTCGGGAAAACAACTCATGTGATGTAAATCTTGGAATGAAGTGAAACAATGAACGATAACAATTTCGGGTAAAAATATTGGTTTCAAGATCCATTTAAGTGAATAGGGGTCCCGTATGTCGATTGTAATAACGACTTGGTACTCCTTGAGTTTTGAAGACATTCCGGGCTCCCTATGCACTTTACGATTTTCAAAACTTAAAATGAGCTTATGGATAGTACTAGATGTTACAATAGAAAATCAAGACTATAAACGGTCCATCCTAGGCATGATGTTAATCCGGAAACATCGAGCAACCTACTCAGTCATTGAAAAGAATAGTATTCGCGATAACCAAGGAAATAGACTTTGCGTATAGATATAAGGAAGATATCGCGTCGTCCCATCCCGTTCAAGATTGAAATGGATTGAACTTCGATGCCCCCGAACCAACCATGAGGAGTGTCGGCTAAAGACATCCTCACACATAGTCCAAACAGTCCAAAAAGGGTAGCCAAGGTCCCACCTAAAACCATTCTAAATCAGGTTGGAATTTTCTGTTGGTCCATGGGGATCCGAACCCTAGAGGGGGGTGAATAGGGTGAGCTCCAATTTTAATCAAATTTAACTTCTTTAAAACAAACTAGTCACAAGTGGTGATTACAAATAAAATGCGGAAGCTTAATAACAACAATCACCACAAAGCAAGCACCATCACACAAGGATTTATAGTGGTTCGGCCTCAATGCCTACATCCACTATCGGCTTGTGATCCAACACCCCACCGGATTTCCACTATTTATGCTTTTCAATAGGCTAAGCAATAACCTTTACAATATGCTTTCCAAGGCTAAGCAATAACCTTTACATTGATGTTTTTCAAGGCTTAACATCAACCTATTCATGATGCTTTTATAGGCTAAGCAATAACCTCTTCAACCACAAGGTTGGTTATCTCTCTAATTTAGTGTCTATAATACACTTGATGGAGATTCAATTTAGCTCATTACAATGCCTCTTAATTAGGCGGATATGGAAGTGAAAATCTAATACACACTCACACTATGAATGCAAAGATGAAAGTACATGAAGTGTGTGTGTGTGGTCCTCAATCATTTTGAAAATGAAAACTCATAAATGTATGCCTAAGGCTTTTGAAAGTTTTAGCTCAAAAACATTTATGATTGAGGAAAGAATGCAAGTCACATGTTAAAAGAAACAACTTGTTAATGATATCAAAGTTACACAAGTTGTATGAAATTAATTAACTCTAAACATGTGATGCATAGGGATGTCAATCAAATCAACAATGAAGCTCAAAACATAAAAATAGATTTGATTGAAAAGAGGGGACAAATCATATGTAATTATAAATACAACTTGAAAGTGATATACCTATCAAAGTAAGGCAAGTTGTGAAACTTTAAAAAAATAATACACATATGATTTGTAAAGATGTTGAATCCAAAACATAAGATACATTTGAAAGAGATTTTCTTATGATGTAAAACAACAACCAAAGATTCAACCAAGTATATGAATCATGTTACATATTTCATTAACATGATCTACTTAGATTTACCAAAGATAAAGTACTACTTGGATTGAATCAAATGGTAATGCATCCAAAACAATAGATCTATTCAAAGTATAAAACATGCTAAGGATACAACACATCATAGGTTAACATGCTACTAAAGATTTATCAAAGATAAAACAAAACATGAAAACATATGATTTGTAAAGAAGTTGAATCCAAAACATAAGATAGTTTTGAAAGTGATTTTCTTATGATGGAAAACAACAACCAAAGATTCAACCAAGTATAGGAATCATGTTACATATAATTTCAAAGGTTCTTTCATTAACACGATCTACTTAGATTTACCAAGATTAAGTACTACTTGGATTGATTCATATGGTGTTGTATCCAAAACAATAAATCAACTCAAAACATAAAACATGTTAAGGACACAACACAAACATAGTTTAACATGCTAGAAATGATTTACCAAAAATAAAACAAAGCATGAAAACATATGATTAAGGAAAGTAAAGCCTACTTGGTGATTTAACTTCATTAATCCAAGCTTTAGCTTTCCTAATGCTCCCCTTCATCCCTTGGTTCATTTCCCTTCTATTTGCCTCAAAACCCCTCAAGGAGAGCCTTAAAATTCCCAACTTTTGGCAAAGGAAAGAACTCATATTTATAGCAAAAAGTGCCCAACGGCTAGTCCTCGGTCGACCTGCAAACAGGTCTCGGTCGACCGGGATCACACAACGGTCAAATTTCTGACCGTTGGTGTGCCAGGCCACTTTCTGCCTGCAGTGTTCCCGGTCGACCGGGACCTCTGCGCCGGTCAACCGGCGACACTGCCGGGACCAAAATTCCCACTTTTGCAAGTTTAAAAGATTTTCTTTGTGGAACATTTTGGGCCACTAAATCAAGCTTGAATACATGTTTTAAATCATTCTAAGGGTTTTAAAACATGAAACATAAAAAGCCAAAAAAAGATTTGAAACTTTAAAACCAATGGCTTGCTTGATTTCTAAAAACAAATGCATCCAAGATTGAAAACAAATCAAGCATAAATTGATACTTTTACAACTCTTAAAAACCATGCATGAATAAAACAAGATTTCAAGATTTCTTAAATCAATGCATATGTGTGTAAAACAAATGATGCTAGAATGATAATGCATCCATCAAATTGCAATCTACAAAATTCCAAACATTTTCCACTCAGCAGAAAATTCCAGTTGGGCAGGTCAACCTAGCCCAGGCCCGGTCGACCTGGCCTCTGAGAGCCCGGTCGACCGGCCATGGCCAGGTCGACCGGCGGTTGTAACTTTTAATTGGTTCCCAGAATTTCGTCAGTGTGTCCCAGGTCGACCGGCCCCCGCCAGGTCGACCGGGCACACTGCGGAACAGGTTTCAGGTGATGTTCTGCAGTGGCCTGGTCCTCCTCTTTTTCCCTTCCTTCCAACACATATACAACCACATAAAACTAGAAACAAGAAGACTTTAAACTCATGTTTTCAAGGCATTAAATGAGGCTATCAAGATACATTAAGAGCATTTATTTCAACAATGAAAATCACTAAAAGCATGAAAGAAATCCATTAATGTTTCACCAAACCATTTAAAACTTAAAACACCCAATCATTCACTTGCCTCAAGTCCAAGCTAGCTGTACCAAGCTTCTAATCACCTCTATAGCTCAAATCCAAGTTACAATAAAAAAACCCCCAAAACAAACCCTAAAATGGGTTACACAAAGAATGAAAATGATAGAACTTTCAATAATGCAAATGAAGCTTCCCTAGGGCTAGAAGACTACAAATCTAGAAGATGGGAAGGGTTACTCACTTGGATGACCTTCAAATGAAGAGAGCTAGCTCAAAGAAGATCTCAAGGTTGGAAGATTTCTCCACAAATGGTATCAAGATGAAGCTTACAAGATGAGGAAGAGGATGGTGATCTCCATTTCGATGTTGGTGCAAGATTGGTGTGGCTTGGAGATGGAGAAGCAAGAAGAAGAAGAGTTGCAAGGAAACCCTAGGTTCAGTTGTTGTGCTGGAACAAGAAGAATGCAATGAATGAAGAATGGCTTCTCTTTGTTAACAAATGAGTTGGGTCCCACTACTAAAGGAACTAGTTTGACTGAAATCATCTCCTTTGGGATCTCGGATGAATTCGACGAAGAAGGAAGAAATGATCGTCGAAATATCTAGTTTTCAAAAAGTATATGCTTCGCGGGTTTCGGGGATATCAAGTTTTGGGTACAGGTTTAGTGTAAAAGGACTGTTTTGCCCCTTAAGGCTTGAAAATCGGGTTTTGGGGCGTCGAATGAAAACGGGATCAACATGAAAGTTGTAGGGATCACTAAGATAAATGAAACGGTCTAAGAATGCAAATCAAAACAATTCCAGAAAATCACCTAAGTAAATGCAAAGTCGAAAGGGGAACCCCCAAAGGGCCCCACTAACTATCAAAGCACTCAAAGTAGCCCAAAACTAGAATCAAAGCTATTCCAAACCGAACTTAGCCAAAATCACTAATCAAGCTTAGCACTAACACGCAACTTAATTAGTACTAATCGGGTTCACTCGGGTCGGGGTCTTACAAATAGAAATGTGGCTAGAAGCATATGTGAAAACATATATCAAATTATCAAGAACAAGTAATAAAAGTTAGGATTTTCTCATAAAACTTGATGACATTCAAACCATCCATTCATCCACTTGCCTTAGGTCCAAGCTAGCCAAACCAAGCCTCTAATCACACTCTCAAGCTCAAGATCAACAATCTCTACAAAACCCCCAAAACAAACCCTAAAATGGGTTAAACAATGAAAGACAAGGAATGAGTTCAAACCAAACTAGGAAATAGAACCTAAGGGAAAGTCATTGCACATCAAAGGAAAATGGGAAGGAGACTTTACCTCTAGAGTCATCAATCAACAAGAAGAAGCTTCAAATAGGGGCTGCCCACCTTGGTTTTGCACAAGAATAACATCCATGGAAAGCTAAAGAGGTGGGGAAGAAGATGGCATAGTTGGGTTTCCAAATGGCAAGGGTTTCCTCCATGAAAGGAGAGGAGAAAACTGAAAGTCCACGAGGATCCTAACCCTAGAGGGGGGGTGAATAGGGTGAGCTACAACTATGACCAATTTAAACCAATTTTAATTTCTTAATAAAAACTAGTCACATGTGATGATAAGACAATCAAAATGCGGAAGCTAACAATACAATCATCACAAAGCAATCACCACAACACCAAGGTTTATAGTGGTTCGGCCTCAATGCCTACATCCACTACCGGCTTGTGTATCCAACACCCCACCGGATTCCACTAATTATGCTTTTTACTAGGCTAAGCAATAACCCTTACAAAGTTGTTTTTCTAGGCTAAACAACAACCTCTCAATGTGCTTTTATAGGCTAAGCAATAACCTTACAATATGCTTTTCTTAGGCTAAGCAATAACCTTTACAATATGCTTTTCTTAGGCTAAGCAATAACCTTACAAGTTGCTTTTCAAAGGCTAAGCAATAACCTTTACAAAGTTGATTTCTCAAAGAAGGTGTCTTTCCAAAAGATCACTCTAAGAGATTACAATTTAAGCTCATATGAAATTGCCTCTTGAATAGGCTAATATGAAAGTTTAATACAAATTACAAACATACACTTAAAACAAGCTAAAGTGTGTGCACAAGTGTATGAGTGTGTTCCTTCAATCAATCTTAACAAAGAAGCTCTTAAATGAATGCATGATGCATTTTAAAAATCAAAGCTTATAAAATGATGATTGAAGAGAAAACTAATCACATGTGAAATTCAAACAACTTTAATAAATGAACTAAACAAGTTGTATGAGTGTAAAAGTCTAAGAAAGCATGTGATTTAGTTAAGAGAGTTTGCAAACTAATCTAATTTACCAAGGAAGATATTGAGTTTGCAAAACAACTCTTTATAGGCTTGAAATCATGCATAAATGAAAATACCAAGGATTTGAACATGCATGAATTTCATTTGAATGGAAATCAAAATAACTTAGAAGATGTACCTTTTAAAAACTCATGAGTTTGATTTCCAAATAGCCCTCTAGCCTTTCCAACTTCTTCCCCTTTCTTTGGCTCCAAAATGCTCTCAAAAGTTCATGGTTCAAGCCTTGAAAAAGGTTGGAAATGAATGGACTTTATAGACAAAAAAACAGTCCACGGGCTAGTTGTCTCGGTCGACCTAGAGGTCTCGGTCGACCGGGACAACACAACGGTCATATTTCTGACCGTTGGGAAATTTCTGCACAGAAACTTCCCAGGGCCCTGCAGTGTCCTCGGTCGACCGAGACACAGGGCTCGGTCGACCGGCGACACTGCCGGGCGAGTCCCTGGGCCAAAAATCCACTTTTTCCATTTTCAAAGTTTTTCTTTGGGGGATCTTTTTGGCCACTAAATCAAGCTTAAATACATGATTTAAGGTATTCTAAGAAGATTAAAACATGAGATACCTAAAGCCTAAGAAGATTCAAAGGTTTAAGACCTTAGGCAAGCTTGATTAGTAAAAACTCTTTTCAAAAGATATTGCATACAAAACTGATTCCAAAGGTGCTGAAAGTATGCAAACCTGAAACCTAAATACCTAACATGATTTTCCAAAAGTAGTGCACATGGAATTAGGTTTTCAAAAAGAGTTTGGGATTCAAAACCAATGCATCCAAGTTTAAAACCAAAACATGCATAAAACAAAAGCTTTTCCAAATCTTAAAAGCTATGCATGTAAAAAACTAGATTTCAAGGTTTTCTAACACAATGCTAGTGTGTGAATTCAAATGGTGCTAAAGTGCAAATGCATCCATCAAATTGCAAAAACAAAAGACCTAACAATCTCCCCCTTTGCAATTTGATGGCAACTTACTCATCATTGAAATTACACACTTAGTCTTCAGCTCCCCCTTAGCTGGACAAGTCTTGAAATCTTCTTGGATGCTCCTTCTCTTAGCTTGGGCTCTTGGGCTCTTTTCTTCAATCTTCTTGATGCTTGGTGCTTGATCATTCTTCAAGCTTTCTTATCATCTTCCTCTCTATGGCCAAGTATTTTCTTTAGCTCCAAGCTTTCTTTCTTCTATTTGCTCTCCCCCTTTGACCATGCCTCTCTCTCTTGAGAACTTGAAAGCTTTCTCCCCCTTAGATGGATAGGAGATCTTCGAGTATTTGAACTCTCGAACTCTCTCCCCCTTTGATGAGTAGGAGATCTTTGAGTCACACTTGAACTCTCTCTCCCCCTTTGACATTAAATTGCAAAGGTACCTACACACATGAGACAAGAAGAATACCTTTAGTAGCACCTGTTAACAAATGTAATCGAAAATGAAATACATAACAGGCTATCATGTGAGGTAGTAGTCTCTAAGGGCTCAAAGGCATTCCAATGGTCAATTTGATCATAACTAATACTTCCTATGAAGGTTTACACTCCCCCTCAATCCATTCTCTTCTTTTGTCAAACTTTTGACAAAGATTTAACTATTAGGTGCAAGAAGAAGATGGTTTAACCAAGTGAGGGTTAACTTCAAGGAAAGGATTAGATTCATTTAACTATTGAGCACAATATGATCAATTTGCCAAAAGAGAGCTAGGACAAAAGAGAGAAGCAATCATGGATATCAATTGAAACAAACATATCAATTGAGATTAAAGGATATGACTATTAACATAATCACTCTAAAATGGATTCAAGAATGTTACTTATTAGGAAAAATCCAAATTAGAGCTATCCATGATATGGGGTTTACTCAAACATAGCATCAATCAATATTACTTATGAAAAACATATGCTATGTAAGTTTTGAACTCATTTCATTCAATCAATAAATATGACTATTAAAGTGCATGAAAGAGTGAAATGAAATTCAATCATGAAGCCAACCTCAAATAATAACCAACCAATATTATTAACACATAAACATGGTGGTCATGAGATTTACCTATGAGAGCAAAAAGAGGTGGCAATCATGAGCATTATGATGCTAATGGTGTGTGACGTGGAACAATTATATAACTATGAAGATTAGTCCAAAGCACACAAGGTCTATCACATACACAAGATAAGATATCAATTGGATATGAAATCAATGGAACATTATACCAAATGAAACCAATTGAATATGATAACATGAGTAAAAGCAAGGATGTGATACACTTCCATCAAGCATCATAAATGCATATTCATCACTTTTAATGATATTCCTAAAGAGCATAGTGATGAACAAGGCAAATTGCAATGCAAAAGGATAAAGCTTTGTAATGCATGCAATTTCCAAAGTGTCTAGATCATATGAATTCAACACTAAGAAATCCATCAAACAAGAGATATAACTATGAAATACAAGTAATGGATTTCAAAAAGGTTCATATGATCAAGAACACTAATATGAGGTTGAAACATGTATAAGGATGATATCAAGAGAATACACATGAATCAACATCATAACCATCCACAAAGAAAAGACTATTAGGCATAGAGGATGGATTTGGGTTCTAGTATGGTTTTTACAAATACTACCAATATCACAACCATACATGGAACCAATTGTCATTTGCATATGAAAAAGAATGTAAACACATAAGCTAAGGATGCAAACAACATACATTTCCATTTCTAAAGATAATGAAACCAAAAGAAAAGGAAATGAGAACATGGAACATGCTTAGAAGAATATAACTAATGAGGTTAAAGAGCATTTCCATTCAACCAATCTTCAAATCATTTTGATAAACAAAATCCAACAATGAGCATAAAAAGAATGAATTTGAAGATCAATTTTCAACATTGTATTTTAAAAGATATAACTTAAATGAAACACATACAAGTTGATTTTTCAAAACAATGTTCTCCATATAAAAGTATACCTTATAAATCCATGGAAAAACTTGAATTGATTCAAATCATTCGATTTACAAAAAGGATCTAACTAAGACATCCATCAAATGATCTAACAACAATTGATCATGACAAATTAGCTATGAAAGCTTTTAACATCACAATCAATTAATCATGTAGAAATGCAATGCAAAACATATGAGTGCAACAAGCAAATCAAACATGATGAGATTATAATCAAAAGATTTTGAAAACCATGAAGTGTAACTTAGAATGGTGTATGAAAACAAAATCAATTGATCATAAATAAGCAATGCATCTTAAGAAATGTAACTAAGAGAGAACAAAATGCAAATGCAACATGACCAACTAAATGATTTAACTATAAAAAGAATAGGTTGGTCAAAGTAGGTCCAAGGCCTTAAGGTTTGTCTAAGTATCTAACTTTGGGAATCCACCTAAGGTCTTGGGAGGGTTGAACTTTGAGGTCAATTTTGAAATCCTCACCAACTATAGGAGATTTGACTTGATAAATTTTCAATTTAAACTTATCACCAAGATATTTAGATTTTACTAAATTTGGCTTAGAATGGTGATTAGTCTTTTGATGTTGGTGAGTTTGTTTCTTAGGGGATTGCTTCACTTTTCTTTTCTTCTTATTTTCTCCCTTTACTTGACTTTTGAATTTTAAATTTAACTTAGCAACTTTATTCAAAAGTTCTTTCATGGGTTGATATAAGGGAGATATGTTTAGAAGCTTTTTGTTCTTAGATTCTTTCAAGCTTGGTTTAACTTGTTTAAGCTTTTTAGAATCTATTTTAGGAGACTCCATTTTAAAGGATTTAACTTGTTTAGTCTTTGTGGAGTCTTTCTTCATTTTTAGTGTCTTACCCTTCATAGGTTTAGATTCTCCATTTTTGAGTTCAAAGATGGGTTTAGACACATGGCTTCTTTTCCTTAGTTTGCACTCAAACCTAAAATGTCCTTCAATGCCACAAAAATTACATTTGGTTTTGGGCAAAGGAGAAAGAGTGCTAGAGAATGAGGACTCACCTTTCACAAAAGTGTTGGTGAATTTAGGGTCATATGTCATATTCCTATTAAAACCAAGACCCGTCCTATCTCCATGAGATTTACCCAATTTGAATAATTTTTCAAGTTTCTCTTCACTTTGGGTAAACTTGCACTCATACTTTTGTTTATTGTTTTCAAGTTGAGTGACTTTGGTTATAAGGATTGAATTTTCATTTTTAACTTTTGAAAGTTCATATTCAATTTCCTTATATTTGCTTAGCTCTTCATTGGCAAGTTTTAATTCATGTTTAAGATCATTAACAATATTAGATCCAAGTTCTTGTGATTTTAACTTACTTTTAATCAACTTGGCTTCTAAGTTGTTAAAGTCTTTATCTTGTTTTTTAATTGTATCTCTTAGGTTCAAATTTTCATTTGTAAGCTCATCACAATTTATCTTAATCTCATTTAATTCATTTTGAGCATTAGATAAATTTTCCTTAGAGATAGTCAATTTAGATTCAAGATTGTTAAAGTCTTTATCTTGCCTTTGTAATTGATCTCTTTGTTTTAGATTTTCCTTATTGACATTATCATAATCCATCTTTAATTCTTTTAGTTCATCTTGAATGTTAGATAGATTATTTAAAGAGATCATGAACTTAGACTCTACACAATTTATTACTTCTTCTTTCTCTCTAAGTTCATCTTTTGAAGAAGCTAATTCTTTGCTTAGATTTTTAGATTCTTCTCTTAAACTTTTGTTTTTCTTCTCAAGCTTTAAGGATACTTCATATAATTCTTCAAAGGCTTGTTGAAGATCTTCTTCATTATATTCTTCTTCTTCATTTAATTTACATTGAGATTCTTTTAATTGAATGTTTGAATCTCTAATAGATGGAAGAATGGTAAGTCTAGGAGAATCTACAAAATCTAGCATAGTAGAGTCCATACTAATGATTTTCAAAGAAGCACAAGTCTAGGGTTTTAACTCTAGGTTTTTACACCTAATCAAGAGTTCCAAACACTTGATCCTAAGGGATTAGAGCACTTGGCTCTGATACCAATTGAAAGTCCACGAGGATCCTAACCCTAGAGGGGGGGTGAATAGGGTGAGCTACAACTATGACCAATTTAAACCAATTTTAATTTCTTAATAAAAACTAGTCACATGTGATGATAAGACAATCAAAATGCGGAAGCTAACAATACAATCATCACAAAGCAATCACCACAACACCAAGGTTTATAGTGGTTCGGCCTCAATGCCTACATCCACTACCGGCTTGTGTATCCAACACCCCACCGGATTCCACTAATTATGCTTTTTACTAGGCTAAGCAATAACCCTTACAAAGTTGTTTTTCTAGGCTAAACAACAACCTCTCAATGTGCTTTTATAGGCTAAGCAATAACCTTACAATATGCTTTTCTTAGGCTAAGCAATAACCTTTACAATATGCTTTTCTTAGGCTAAGCAATAACCTTACAAGTTGCTTTTCAAAGGCTAAGCAATAACCTTTACAAAGTTGATTTCTCAAAGAAGGTGTCTTTCCAAAAGATCACTCTAAGAGATTACAATTTAAGCTCATATGAAATTGCCTCTTGAATAGGCTAATATGAAAGTTTAATACAAATTACAAACATACACTTAAAACAAGCTAAAGTGTGTGCACAAGTGTATGAGTGTGTTCCTTCAATCAATCTTAACAAAGAAGCTCTTAAATGAATGCATGATGCATTTTAAAAATCAAAGCTTATAAAATGATGATTGAAGAGAAAACTAATCACATGTGAAATTCAAACAACTTTAATAAATGAACTAAACAAGTTGTATGAGTGTAAAAGTCTAAGAAAGCATGTGATTTAGTTAAGAGAGTTTGCAAACTAATCTAATTTACCAAGGAAGATATTGAGTTTGCAAAACAACTCTTTATAGGCTTGAAATCATGCATAAATGAAAATACCAAGGATTTGAACATGCATGAATTTCATTTGAATGGAAATCAAAATAACTTAGAAGATGTACCTTTTAAAAACTCATGAGTTTGATTTCCAAATAGCCCTCTAGCCTTTCCAACTTCTTCCCCTTTCTTTGGCTCCAAAATGCTCTCAAAAGTTCATGGTTCAAGCCTTGAAAAAGGTTGGAAATGAATGGACTTTATAGACAAAAAAACAGTCCACGGGCTAGTTGTCTCGGTCGACCTAGAGGTCTCGGTCGACCGGGACAACACAACGGTCATATTTCTGACCGTTGGGAAATTTCTGCACAGAAACTTCCCAGGGCCCTGCAGTGTCCTCGGTCGACCGAGACACAGGGCTCGGTCGACCGGCGACACTGCCGGGCGAGTCCCTGGGCCAAAAATCCACTTTTTCCATTTTCAAAGTTTTTCTTTGGGGGATCTTTTTGGCCACTAAATCAAGCTTAAATACATGATTTAAGGTATTCTAAGAAGATTAAAACATGAGATACCTAAAGCCTAAGAAGATTCAAAGGTTTAAGACCTTAGGCAAGCTTGATTAGTAAAAACTCTTTTCAAAAGATATTGCATACAAAACTGATTCCAAAGGTGCTGAAAGTATGCAAACCTGAAACCTAAATACCTAACATGATTTTCCAAAAGTAGTGCACATGGAATTAGGTTTTCAAAAAGAGTTTGGGATTCAAAACCAATGCATCCAAGTTTAAAACCAAAACATGCATAAAACAAAAGCTTTTCCAAATCTTAAAAGCTATGCATGTAAAAAACTAGATTTCAAGGTTTTCTAACACAATGCTAGTGTGTGAATTCAAATGGTGCTAAAGTGCAAATGCATCCATCAAATTGCAAAAACAAAAGACCTAACAAAAACAAGAATAAAGGGAAGGGGAAGCTCAGTTGCAGAGCCCCCCTTTTGGCTGCAACGAATGAGTGAGGGGAGAGGGGAGAGTCCTCTTTACAATGGCTGGGTGTGGGCCCCACCACACTCAAAACTTGCCAAGGGTAAAACATCTATTTGTGGGCCTCGGATACGATCGACGAAGAAGAGAAAAATGCTTCTCATAAAATCTAGTTTTCAAAAAGTATAATTTTGGCATGGTTCTGAGATCTCGAAATTTGGGTCCAGATTCAATGTGAAAAGACCAATTTTTGCCCACAGGGCTGGAAAAACTGATTTTCGGAGCTTCGAATGGGTACGGGGTGAACACGAAAGTTGTAGAGGTTAATACAATAAGTCAAATGAGGCTAAAACAAGAATTATCGAGAATTTCGAATAATCTCCCAATCACGCGCAAAGTCACTAAAAGAACCCCCAAAGGGTCCCACTAATCACAAAGGCACTCAAAATTCCCCAAAACTAGAGAAAAACCATTCTAGTTCACAAACTCAACCAAACAAATACTAATCCCACTAAAAGAAACTAATCCACAATTAAAACAACACTAATCCAGGAAATTAGGAGTCGGGTTCTCACACATATATTATAAGAGGTATAAGATAATAAGGATGTACATATGATAAGCAATAAATGACATGACATTACCATAATGGAAATATTTCATAAAATAAATATTGGGGCACCAACATTTCTTGAAATGTCATACAATATAAGTCACTTCCCGATATGGAATTTAGGGTCCCAACACTACATTTGAACCATTCATTAGAACCCATGTGACAATACACTACACTTAGCACTATTCACTTGTCACTTGGCCATTATAATACTTTGAGACCTTCCCTTCCATATTGGTAAATCACTCACTTAAAAATCATTACAAAATATCAATCCCTACACTACGTTGGGTCTTTGTGTCACTGACCAGTCCAACAGTGCACCCATCTACGAAGTGTCTCAGAATTTAACCCCTCCAAGACAAAGGTCATTTTTGGAATACCTGTAACGCCCCACCCTTCACGTGTCGCGACCCCGGACCGGGCCCGCAGGACTGATCCGGGATCGGGACTAATTAGAAGTGGATGATGATTGATGAGGATTATCTACATCCACCATATACAACCTATTTAATTTCCCACAGGTGTCCGCGGTGAGGATATCACAACCTTGCATGAATATTTCTGTTGAGTGCGGAAGCGTGTAGCAAATCAAATAGTAGACTATCTCTAATCATGCAAGCATTTAATATCAAATATCAAAACTGGATCAGAATGAGCAATGATCTACAGCAAGTTTCCCAAAAGTTGTTAAAGTTAGACAAAATATCATTTAGTTACATTCCCCAAAATTAGAGGCCAACAAAGGCCAATACTACAAAAGAATAACCCAAAAGAATGGTTAATAAGTCCTCCCCAAAATGTTACGCCTCTTGGCAACCTGATGTCTACATGACATCGTCAGCACGCCACTCAACTAGAGGCTGTAGCTCACCTACCGCCTCCTCCGGCTCCTCCTCACGGAAACCGGCAACGGGACCTGAGTAACAAAGCAAAGGATCAGACACGACGGTCTGGCAAGAGAATGAAAAGATGCAACAACATATAATAGATGAAATCTGTTGAAAAGCATAGAAATCTGTTTAAACAAGAACTCTCATAAAACAAGTAAATCATTTGCTATAAAACAGGTAAACAAGATAAAAATATATGAGGTATCCAAGGAATCGGGAATAACAAGGTGGCAATCACATAAAGCTAAGTCCTCTGTCACTAAAGTGACAACAGTATCACGGGACGTCGATCTCAGTCACGCAAGGTGAGGAGAAACAACGTATACATATATACAATATAATTATACTGGAACGGGACCACGGTAGCGAACCGGGTATCGGGACGGGACCACGGTAATAAACCGGGCATCGGGATCCAAACTGCAGCTGGCGGGACGGGAGAGGGATTTCCAAGTCGGTGGATCAAACCGACAAGGTATCCAAGCTTAGTGATGCCGACTCATAGGATAAATAACACATCGAGACATATGCAAGTAAATCGAGTACAGTAAATAAACGGGTAAAACGGGGGTGCTCAAGGGCACGCTGTCATTTCATGTCGGGCAATACATTTCGAGACAAGTTAATGCTACTATCATGCTTTCGGGAAAACAACTCATGACAAGTAAATCTTGGAAATAGAGAAATATGATGAACTATACCAATTCGGGAAAGATAAATGTTTTAAGATCTATTTGAGTGAATCGGGGTCCCGTATGTCGATCATAGATATGACTTGGTACTCTTTGAGTTTGAAGACATTCCGGGCTCCTTATGCACTTTTACTATTTTCAAAACTTAACATGAGCTTGTGGGTAGTACTAGATGCTATGATAGAAAAATCAATACTATAAACGGTCCATCCTGAGTATGATGTCAACCCGGAACCATCGAGCAACCTACTCAGTCACCGAAAGGAATAGAATTCGCGATACCCAAGGAAATAGACTTTGCATTTAGGTATGTAGAGGATATCGTGTCGTTCCATCCCGTTCAAGATTGAATAGATTGAACTTCGATGCCTTCCGAACCAACCGTGAAGAGCATCGGCTCAAGACGCTCTCACATATGGTCAAGTGAGTCCAAAGAGGGTAGCCAAGGTCCACAAGAAAAATAAATCTCAAAACCCACGGTCCGATCGATCGGTCGAAATTTCTGCACCAGCGCATTAAAACAGTTCAGGCAGACCGCATCGCTCGAGCGAATCGAAGGGTTCGCTCGAGCGAACCCATCGGTCGAGCGGATATTAAAATGCGTTCGAGCGACCAAGCTACTGGAAAACCCGTATCCCTTTCTGGACAGGTCGCTCGAACGAACTGTCAAGGTCGCTCGAGCGAACTGTCCAGAAACTGAATTCCGGGCAGTTCAGTTCCTCTCTTTCTCTTCCTTTTTACAACCTTCTTTTAGCCCTTCTTACACATCAAATGAGGAGTCTATTTCTCCCTCCAAACTACAACAAATCCTCCATTTAATCAATCAAATTCTCCTCCACCAACCATACATTCAACACAAGGAGAAAGGAGAAGGGAACCATTTCACAATCTATATATACCTTTGCAACAAAACAAGAAGACATTCATTGCCATAAACCACTACTTCTCCAAGATTGTAAATGTGTCATTAATACTTATCATGAGCATTCATTTCAAATTAAAGCAATATATGCACATTAATGGAAAATGTCCAAAAATCAATAAAAGCTTAGGAACATCATTTATTCACTTGCCTTAGGTCTTCTAACAAGGAAATCAAGCTCTATCAAGTCTTCCAAGACAATGAATCCAAGCTACAAGGCAAAATCCCCAAATAAAACCCTAACATGGTCAAACAATGAAATCACCAAGAAACCTTCCAATAATGAAGGTGAAGCTCCTATAGGGTTAGAGGAACACCAATCTAGGAGATGAAGGGGGTTACTTACTTGCAAGGTCCTCTAATGGCAATGGTGAGTTCAAGGAAGGTCTTGTGATGAATGCTTTTCTCTAGCAATGGTGTCAATGGAGAGTTAAGGTGATGAGGAAGAAGATAATGATCTCTAATCTTCTCTTGGTGCAAGCTTGAGAGTGGATTGAGTGATAAAAGGCAAGAGCAAGAAGAAGATGAAGAAAACCCTAGCTCTCACCTCTTGTGCTGGAAAAATGGAAGTGAAGTGAATGGGTTAATGGCTTCCCCTTTGTTAACAATGAATTGGGTCCCACTACTAAGGAACTAAATGGGCTGAAATCATCTCTATCGGAACCTCGGATGAATTCGACGAAGAAGGAAGAAGTGTTCGTCGAAATATCTAGTTTCCAAAAAATATATGTTGCGCGGGTTTCGAGAATACTGAGTTTGGGTACAGATTTGGTGTGAAATGACTGTTTTACCCTCAATGATATGAAATCGGGTTTCGGGACTTCAAACGAGGACGGGATCAACATGAAAGTTGTAGGGATCATCAAAGCGAGTAAAACGGGATTAACATCATGAATGTAAAAACCTCCGATAAAACCTCAACCAAATGCAATGTCAAGAAAGGGAACCCCCAAAGGGCCTTACTAGCACAAAGCAAATCAAAACATTCAAATTAGCCCAAAACTACAAACAAAGCTAATCCAAACTCCACTTAGTCAAAATCACTAATCGAGCTTAGTACTAACACGCAACTAAATTAGCACTAATCGGGTTCACTCGGATCGGGGTCTTACATCACGCATACATGATATTGTCCGCTTTGGCCCAGGGACCTCACTGTTTTGCTTCTGATGGGCCTCAACCCATCAAAAGGCCTCATGCAAGGTAAGGGTGTAAGCTCTACATATAACCCCACTCACTTTCCTCTCTGGGGCATCACATTCCACCCCCCTTAGGGCCGCACGTCCCGGTGCAGTAGCCTGCCACCCGCCCACATGGAGACCCGCCCACTTACACCAGGCTACGACAGGGGACCCACACTCGAACTAGTCGAGAGTTGACTCTAATACCATTTGTAACACCCCACCCTTCACGCATGCATGATATTGTCCGCTTTGGCCCACGGGCCTCATGGTTTTGCTTCTGATGGACCTCAACCCATCAAAAGGCCTCATGCAAGGTAAGGGTGTAAGCTCTACATATAACCCAATTCACTTTCCTAACTATAGTCGATGTGGGACTCCGGGGCATCACAATACCCGTTATAGGTAATTGATCACTAATCACTACACTGCACTAGACCACCACACAATAAGACGTCTTCCCATGGGGGATATACAACGTAGTGGGGCTGTGGAACTGGGGTCCCTACTTTCGTTTGTTTTCTAACATTTCATTTATTTTAATTAGTTTAGACCTAATTAGAATAAAGCATATTATATGCATACTTATCCTCAAGCGTCCCATGTCACTTGGCTTCCATATGCACTCTTATGGTTCATCCCTTTCGATCAGTGTTATTAATTAATATTTTATGGAGTGGGTGTTACAATCATTTATCATCAACATATGAGGGTGTTATCATACATTTTTCAATATTAAAAAAAATGCCATACAAACTTTCCATAAATAGCACATTATGCAAAACTTGCCATAAATGACAACATATAGAAATTTTCATAATTTGAATGCTAGGCAACATACCATAATGTCCATAACACTATTACCATATCACCAATTACGTATCTACATTTTTAGAAAGTAATTGAAACTTGCCTTATATGGAGCTTTACTAACCACTTGAGAAAAAGGGTGTTACAATGTGAATTATGCTACAAAAATAAATTATAATTATTAAACACTAATTATTTAAATCTTAGTTATTAACCATATTTTAGAATCAACAAAATCCAATTTCCTAACCAATAAATCATCTAAGTGAAAACTAACCCACCAAGGTCCACTAGGGAACCTAGTCTAGCCATTTAACATTATAAATTTATTAATTATTAAATCTAATGATTTAAGGTGGGGTCCACATGATTTATAAAGTGTCCTAAGGTCCATAACAACACCTAACAGTAGCATAAGGAGGAATTAAGCATGACACATCAGTCACTAAACCACACCCACACTAACTAACCAACTAGCCAATTACCCCTAGTCTAGGTTTGATGGCTATGGCCCCTTTAAATATTTATTCGGGCATATTAATCTCCACTAATAAAGGGATTTAACCTACTGACCAGCGATTTAATTAAAGTATATAGCTACCGGTTATGGCCCCATTTAATTCATAAAAACCTATTTTAGCCACCATAACACATAGACCTAGCATAACCAACTAGACTAGTCAACTAGTCTAGCCAAAATGGCTTCCAACTTAGCCAAGGATGTGACCACACTTCCTAATTCATTTAAACAAGTATTAATAATTTAATTTGGTCCTTTAATTAAATTTAGCATATAAATAACAAAAAATTATAACGTTACAATTTGTCCATTTGTGATCAATTGATGCACTAGGGTTAGGTTTTAGGTTTAGTCCATTAAACCAAGACTCATTTAGATTTAAATCCACCATTACAGCACCTTAAAGTCATTAAAACAGAACCTTATGGTTGCTGGAATTTATTTATATTTATACCAAAATTAATATCTAACCCAAGATCTACAATTGGTGCACCAATGGGTCATATAGAGTCAAACCGGTTAACCCAAAAAGGGTCCCAATGATCCAACACCTAAAATCATGACTAAAACAGAAACTAAAAGTTTAATTAAAACCCTTGATTTTTAGTTATTTCAAAGATCCAAACTATTAAAAACTTTGCATATATAGATGAGAATATCCCTAGAACTTTTGGGTCCGATCCGACCGTTGATTTGTCAAATCCAAGGGTTCAAAAATATCTTTCCTTTATCATGAATATTTAGGATATCCAAAATCCCCTTTTTTTTATCCCTTTTTTTTTCCATGATATGGATCTCTAAAATAAACTAGATTACAATATAATGGCTAAAAACATAACAATTTCTTTCATAAAAAAATAGATTTAAAAAAAAGATGAAATACGATAATTATTAAACTATATGATCATTAAAACCAGTAAAACTAACTCTAGTGACTTATTAAAAAAAAAGCGCAAAATGAATCTAATCTTTAAAAATCTAGTCCCCAAAATACATCTAAACCATAAATTAAGATTTCACCATTTTCTTATCCAAACATTGGTGATGACCCAAGCCTAATCAATAATCGAAACCATGAAACCATGAACTTGGACGATCAGAGGATTGTGCCCAAGCCTACCTTTTTCTTTGGTGACGCAGTCCCTGGCGACTTGACGTACCAAAGGAGATGTTTTCAGTTCTCTTACACGGCAGATGGTGAGGAGAGAACTGTTTCTACCCGGTCGACCTTTGATCGGACTGTCTCGATCATGAGTCTTTCTCCCACGTGTCCCAAGAGGGAGGATCCTCCAAGCTGGGTGAAGAGGACCAATGTGATAAAGACCGGGGCTTTCATTGGCGGCCCTTCCGGATATGCGGAGAAGTCGCCTATCTGTATGGACATGTTAATGCCCTCCAGTGGCTACCAAGGTTATGACCATCCATCGGTCAATTTGAGACCGGTTGGCCTTGGCATTTTTCAGGGTGACGGCAGCAGTTGGGTCCAGCCTTTCCGACTTCGTGGCCGTTTCAGTGCTGATTCGAGCTAGGAATCGTGGACTGATCACACCCTATAGGTTGGTGGAGCCATTCTAAAGGAAGCCAAGATTTTTGATGCGGTTCATGGTTTTTGGCAAACCGTGGTTTTCTCTGATGAGGCCTTCATGGCCATGCTAGAGTCATTCCTTCCACAAACCAATACCTTCATTGTGACGAACAGTGAGATTGGTTTTTTACTTTGAAGGAATTAAGCATCATCACCGGGCTGCCTATCCTTGGCAAACTCTATGAGGAGTTTATGCCTATCGACAGCATCCTTGAGGAGCAGTCTGAGGAGTTTAGGCTCTTGTACTTTCAGCTCGTCGCCTTCTATGATTTTTTTAAGGAGAAGGAGGGCTCGAAAGTCCGGTTAGCAGTTGGAAGAATTGTAGCTCCAACTTTTTTTTATGGCGGAGGGTCTTCTAATGGTATGGCCCAGGAAGCTAAGGCCAAGAACCCATGTTTGAAGAAGATCTCCGCCATGCGAGATGACTTGAAGAAGTTCTTCGGGAGTATAGATGCTGTGAGAACCCGACCCCTAATCTCTTGGATTAGTGTTGTTTTATTTGTGCATTAGTTCTTTTAGTGGGATTAGTATTTGTTGAGTTGAGTTTGTGAGCTAGAATGGGTTTTCTTCTAGTTTTGGGCTTTTGAGTGCTTTGGTAGCTTGTGGGGCCCTTTGGGGGTTCCCTTTTCGGCTTTGCATTTACTTGTGAGATTTTCCCGATTTGTTTCGTATTGTGTTTTTGGCCCGTTGCATTCATCTTAAGGAATCCTACGACTTTCATGTTGATCCCGTATCCATTTGAGAACCCGAAACCCGATTTCTTGGCCTTGAGGGCAAAACAGTCATTGCACACCAAATCTGTACCCAAAACTCGATATTCTCGAAACCCGCGAAACATATACTTTTTGAAAACTAGATATTTCGACGATCATTTCTTCCTTCTTCGTCGAATCCATCCGAGGTCCCGAATTAGATGATTTCAGCCACCCAAGTTCTTTAAGTTGTGGGACCCAAACCTCATTTGCTTATAAGAGGAACCCATCCCCTTCATTGCATCCCATTCTTCATTTTCCAGCACAAACCAGCAACCTAGGGTTCTCCTTGTGCTTCTCTTCTTCTTCTTGCTTCTTCATCTCCAAGCCACACCAATAGTTCATCAATCAAGCAATGGAGATCACCAACCTCTTCCTCATCTTGCAAACTTTCCATTGATACCATTTGTGAAGAGAACCCTCCATCACAAGACTTCCTTTGAGCTTACCTTGTCCATTAGAGGACCTTCCAAGTAAGTGTTCTTCTTCATCTTCTAGAATTGTAATCTTCTAGCCTTAGAGAAGCTCCACCTTGATTATTGAAAGGTTTCCTTGTCATTTCATTGCTTAACCCATTTTAGGGTTTGTTTTGGGGGTTTTTGTAGAGATTGTGGATCTTGAGCTTGAGAGGTGATTAGGAGCTTGATTTGCTAGATTGGAACCCAAGGCAAGTGGATGAATGGATGGTTTTAATGTTATCAAAGTTTTATGAGAAAACCCTAAGTTTATTTCTTGTTCTTGATCATTGAATACATGCTTGCACATATGCTCCTTGTCACTTATATATGGATTTCGAAATTTGCATATTAATGGTTGTTTCTATCTTGTTAATCTCTTGGAGAGGTATGCATTTCATTTGGTCAAGTTTGCTCATATGGTTTTATAAGGAATAGGATTGGTTTGGCCATCCATGGTTATGTTTATTAGTTACATTGACTTGAAGTTGATACTCATTTAATGAGTTTTGTTAAATCATCTATTGTGATGGAAATGTGATCAATAGACTTTGTGTATCCATAGATTTTTGGCTCAATTGGACCTTTGTATACATTGGAGTTTTAATGAGGATTTTAAGTGAATATGGAATAAAAATGTTAGTGGTTTATGTGTTGGAAGGAAAGGAAGAGAAAGAGGACAGCTGAACTGGTCCGGAATCCATTTCTGGACCGTTCGCTCGAGCGACCATGACACTTCGCCCAAGCGACCTGTCCAGGAAAGGATTCGGGCGTTTCCAGTAGCTTGGTCGCTCGAACGCATTTAAATAACCGCTCGACCGATGAGTTCGCTCGAGCGAACTCTTCGATTCGCTCGAGCGATGCGGTCTGTCTGGCATAAGCCACGTTGGGATAACGTTGAACTGTTTAAACGCAGTGGGTTTTGATATTTATTTTTCTTTGTGGACCTTGGCTACCCTCCTTGGACTCACTTGACCATATGTGAGAGCGTCTTGAGCAGATGCTCTTCACGGTTGGTTCGGATGCATCTAAGTTCAATCCATTTCAATCTTGAACATGATGGAACGACGCGATATCTTCTTTATATCTAAACACAAGTCTTTCCCTTGGTTATCGCGAATTCTATTCCTTTCGGTGACTGAATAGGTTGCTCGATGTTTCCGGATTAATGTCATGCCTAGGATGGACCGTTTATAATCTTGATTTTTGCTATTGTAACATCTAGTACTACCCATAAGCTCATTTTAAGTTTTGGAAATAGTAAAAGTGCATAAGGAGCCCGGAATGTCTTCAAACTCGAGGAGTACCAAGTAAATTATTATAATCGACATACGGGACCCCTACTCACTTAAATAGATCTTGAAATTAATATTTTTCCCGAAATTGTTATAGTTCATTGTTTCACCTCATTTCCCGAGATTTGCATTATATGACTTGTTGTCCCGAAAGCATTGAAGTTACTCTAGTAACAGTTATTTGTCCCGAAGTGCATTGCACCACATGATATGTCAGTGTGCCCTTGAGCACCCCCGTCTTGCCTGTTTGATTATGTATTGGTACTTGATTTACTTGCATTGTCTCGATTGTATTTGACCTATGAGTCGGCACCACTAAGCTTGGATAACTCTGTTGGTCTGATCCACCGACTTGGAGATCCCCCTCTTGTCCCGCCAGCTGCAGTTTGGATCCCGCTACCCGGTTATTACCGTGGTCTTGTCCCGATACCGCAGATTGCTACTACGGTCCCCGATGCCCGGCTCGCTACCGTGGTCATGTATAATATATGTATATGCATTCATGAGATCCACTGTTTCTCCTCACCTCGAGTGACTGAGATCAGTGCCTAGTATATGTATATGTATTTATATGAGATCCCCTGTTTCTCCTCACCTCGAGTGACTGAGATCAGGGCCTAGTTCTTGCTCTATCACTTTAGTGATAGAGGACTTAGCTTCGTGTGGTTGTCATCTTGCTAGTTCCCGATTCCTTGGACACCCGACACGTTTTATATTGCTTACTTGCTTTCTGATAAATGATTCGTTTCCTTTATGAAAGTTGTTATTTAAACAAGTGTTCATATTCTCCAATGTAAATTCAGTTATTATTATATTGTTTTCTGTCCTTTGTACACGCACATGTTTTAAATGAATGCCGGTTGGGTGAATACCCATGCTTTTACATATGTTTCAAACGATCGATGGTTTTACTAGATTTATGTGATTACACATGTTTTAAATGAATACCCGAATTGTTAAATATCCGTGCTTTGTTTTAAATGACATTTGGTTTGTGAGATTCCTATGTTTATACCTGTTTTAAATGATTACCCGAGTTGTTAAATATCCATGCTTTGAAATATGTTTCAAATGACACTTGTTCGCCAGATCCCTACGTTTATACCTGTTTTAAATGATACCCGATTTGTTTAAATATCCATGCTTTGAAATACGTTTAAATGAACACTAGTTTTGTCTGATTTCTTTGGTTACACCGGTTTTAAATGAACACCCGGTTTGTTAAACATCCGTATTTTCACATATGTTTCAAATGGACTTTGGTTTTGCCAGACTGCTATGAATACCTGGGTTGTTGTATACTTATGTTTTTACCTAACTCTCAAATGAACGTTTGTTTTGTCAAACCACTATATTTATACATGTTTTAGACGTACACCCGATTGTCAAATATCTATGATTATAGATGATGTAAACGAACACATGTTTTATTAGATATTCATGTTTTACCCATGCTTGAAATGAATACAGGTTTTCCCCGAGATTCCCGACTTTTGCACCCGTTTAATTATATGCAGCATTTGATCGAGTATCATGATTTATCTTATGTTTTATCCTTCAGTATATTTGTTATCTTTTCATCCACCTGCCAGACCGTCGTGTCTGACCCACTACTTTTGGTACTCAGGTTCAGATTTCTTCGTCCCGAGTTGAGTGCTTGAGTTGGCTGTGGAGCCATGTTTTGCAGGTTGTTTTGTCGGCTATGTCATGTAGACATTGAGCTTGACATCGGAGCTACGTCACATTTTGGGTAGTGGTTAATAGCTTATTGTTGTATGCCTTTTATTAGCCTTTTTCTTGGGATTCTTAATTAATGTACATTGATAATTGTAACTTGAACATATTTGGGAATGTAATATCCTGTTACTGTCAGCTCTGTAATTTATTGTGATGGTTACTCCAGTCTGATATGATTCTTGATATAATAGCTATGTGCTAAAGGTTGAGTGCGACGCGGAATCCGATGGCCACGGACTTCGGGTCGCAACGCCACAAATGCTTCCGCAAAATATTCAGAATGTGTTGTCTTCACACACGCGGATCCTGGGAGAAGTAAAATATAATTGATGCTAAATCCCATTTCCCGCCCCCGAGGTTTCGGTACGGGGGCGTGACAGACTGGTATCAGAGCGGGCAGGTTTCTAGGAAATAAAACACTCTAGGAACCTTAAGACGTGTGGTGAGGACTCGTTTTCTTTTCTTTAGTTGTTGTTTTTGTGAGTTTGTGCCTGTTTTTCTTCTAGTGGGGGAGACTATTTTTGTCTCCTTTTCTTGTCCTTGTTGTTAGAGAATTTGGGGGACCAAATTCTTTCTAGTGGGGGAGAATTTAATGTCTCCGCACCCACATTTAGTTCCTTTTCCTTGTTTTCGCGCCAGAGAGTCAGAGTTTTGTGGACCTAGCAGGTGTTTCTCGAAGGACTTGGCAGAATTTTCAGCTTTTGGATGTCACAGATGGAGCTAGAGAAGGAATTTGTGACCAATTGTTCGTCAGCAAGGAATGTGAGCAGCATATGGAGACCCAATTACAGTTGATCGTGTACCGTCAGAGGATTCATCAGGCAAGTAAGTGTGGATTTTTGGATAAACTTGGATTATTTTCCTAAGTCAGAAGACTCTATAGGCCGGATAAGTGGTGGACTTTATGAGATTTGAGGTGATTTCCAGTGGTGCAGCTTCAAGAAGATGTGAAAAGTTAGAAATTTCTTGAGTATTGATGAGCTTGTGACGGGAAATTGTTGGAGGAGGGTTAACAGTTACAGTTATGATGGTGAGTCAACTCAGCAGGATGTATCGGTGGATGGTTAAAAGCATAGGAAATTAGCTTTCAGCGGCAGTGTAGAGAGAGTTGTGTGTGGAATTGATTGTTACTTGATCACATGATAGAGAAGATTTAGTGGACTTTACCGACTTGTAGAACATCGGTTTGGGCAGAGTACAGATACAAGCAGAAGAATCATCACCTATGGACAGTGACAGTTGAAGGATTCAGAGAAGAATGAGTTTGTCAGAAGCACACCTCACGAAGTTTGGACAAGTGGAGTAGCATGACAGTTAAAGTGTGGACGGGTCTAGTCAGAGTTGGGAACTTACAGAGCTGTGAACATTGTGTTTTCAACGAGCAGATAAAGATGAGTGAAGTGTTCAGAGGACCGTTCAAATATTTGATTGAATCAGCTTGGTATATGAAGGAGTAACAGATTTTCAAGTCATTCACCTCAAAGATTGTGCATTGGCAGGAGACATAATCTCGACAACTTTGACAGAGATGACAGAAGAGTACAGAAGACTGGACGACATTGCCTAAAGTAAGAGATATATGGTAATACTCAGCGTCACCAATTTTCCGAAGCGGATGGCAGATAGAAGGATAAGACAATATTTCAAGGTAAAGACATGTCCAAGACCGACAGAGACCGACTATTGTGCAGTGGATCAAGAGCAACGGACAGAAACAGTTAGAGCTTCAAATGTTGAAGAATGGTGAAAGGACAAGCATGATTGTGTCAGAGACTGATTGCTGTGCAATGGATCAGGAGCACCGAGCAGCAAGAGTTCTCCTTGAAGATGGTACAATTGACATGAGACCCTAGCTTCGACAGTTGTGATGAAGTCGACAGAATTGTTCCAAGAATTTTCGGCATCAGAGTGGCTAGAAGCGAGAGACTTGGTGGAACTTAGAAGGAGTCGGAGATGGCAAATTCTTTGAGCAGTCAGATTGGTAGAGTAGTAACAGATTTGAGCCAGTGGTGGAATGTCTGACAACTGTTGATGGTGGTCCGAGGAGTTCTACAGCGAGGATGACCCAGCGAGTCCAGTGCTTCCGAGAGGACCAATTTGGAGTAGTCCTTTGAGGTTTTGTTTTTGAAGTGTGGGATTAATGTCCCCACTTGTTTTGAGTTTGTTTAGTTCATTTGGAGGACCAAATGTTCTAAGGGGGGGAGGATGTGAGAACCCGACCCCTAATCTCTTGGATTAGTGTTGTTTTATTTGTGGATTAGTTCTTTTAGTGGGATTAGTATTTGTTGGGTTGAGTTTGTGAGCTAGAATGGGTTTTCTTCTAGTTTTGGGCTTTTGAGTGCTTTGGTAGCTTGTGGGGCCCTTTGGGGGTTCCCTTTTCGGCTTTGCATTTACTTGTGAGATTTTCCCGATTTCTTTCGTATTGTGTTTTTGGCCCGTTGCATTCATCTTGAGGAATCCTATGACTTTCATGTTGATCCCGTATCCATTTGAGAACCCGAAACCCGATTTCTTGGCCTTGAGGGCAAAACAGTCATTGCACACCAAATCTGTGCCCAAAACTCGATATTCTCGGAACCCGCGAAACATATACTTTTTGAAAACTAGATATTTCGACGATCATTTCTTCCTTCTTCGTCGAATCCATCCGAGGTCCCGAATTAGATGATTTCAGCCACCCAAGTTCTTTAAGTTGTGGGACCCAAACCTCATTTGCTTATAAGAGGAACCCATCCCCTTCATTGCATCCCATTCTTCATTTTCCAGCACAAACCAGCAACCTAGGGTTCTCCTTGTGCTTCTCTTCTTCTTCTTGCTTCTTCATCTCCAAGCCACACCAATAGTTCATCAATCAAGCAATGGAGATCACCAACCTCTTCCTCATCTTGCAAGCTTTCCATTGATACCATTTGTGAAGAGAACCCTCCATCACAAGACTTCCTTTGAGCTTACCTTGTCCATTAGAGGACCTTCCAAGTAAGTGTTCTTCTTCATCTTCTAGAATTGTAATCTTCTAGCCTTAGAGAAGCTCCACCTTGATTATTGAAAGGTTTCCTTGTCATTTCATTGCTTAACCCATTTTAGGGTTTGTTTTGGGGGTTTTTGTAGAGATTGTGGATCTTGAGCTTGAGAGGTGATTAGGAGCTTGATTTGCTAGATTGGAACCCAAGGCAAGTGGATGAATGGATGGTTTTAATGTTATCAAAGTTTTATGAGAAAACCCTAAGTTTATTTCTTGTTCTTGATCATTGAATACATGCTTGCACATATGCTCCTTGTCACTTATATATGGATTTCGAAATTTGCATATTAATGGTTGTTTCTATCTTGTTAATCTCTTGGAGAGGTATGCATTTCATTTGGTCAAGTTTGCTCATATGGTTTTATAAGGAATAGGATTGGTTTGGCCATCCATGGTTATGTTTATTAGTTACATTGACTTGAAGTTGATACTCATTTAATGAGTTTTGTTAAATCATCTATTGTGATGGAAATGTGATCAATAGACTTTGTGTATCCATAGATTTTTGGCTCAATTGGACCTATGTATACATTGGAGTTTTAATGAGGATTTTAAGTGAATATGGAATAAAAATGTTAGTGGTTTATGTGTTGGAAGGAAAGGAAGAGAAAGAGGACAGCTGAACTGGTCCGGAATCCATTTCTGGACCGTTCGCTCGAGCGACCTGTCCAGGAAAGGATTCGGGCGTTTCCAGTAGCTTGGTCGCTCGAACGCATTTAAATAACCGCTCGACCGATGAGTTCGCTCGAGCGAACTCTTCGATTCGCTCGAGCGATGCGGTCTGCCTGGCATAAGCCACATTGGGATAACGTTGAACTGTTTAAACGCAGTGGGTTTTGATATTTATTTTTCTTTGTGGACCTTGGCTACCCTCCTTGGACTCACTTGACCATATGTGAGAGCGTCTTGAGCAGATGCTCTTCACGGTTGGTTCGGATGCATCTAAGTTCAATCCATTTCAATCTTGAACATGATGGAACGACGCGATATCTTCTTTATATCTAAACACAAGTCTTTCCCTTGGTTATCGCGAATTCTATTCCTTTCGGTGACTGAATAGGTTGCTCGATGTTTCCGGATTAATGTCATGCCTAGGATGGACCGTTTATAATCTTGATTTTTGCTATTGTAACATCTAGTACTACCCATAAGCTCATTTTAAGTTTTGGAAATAGTAAAAGTGCATAAGGAGCCCGGAATGTCTTCAAACTCGAGGAGTACCAAGTAAATTATTATAATCGACATACGGGACCCCTACTCACTTAAATAGATCTTGAAATTAATATTTTTCCCGAAATTGTTATAGTTCATTGTTTCACCTCATTTCCCGAGATTTGCATTACATGACTTGTTTTCCCGAAAGCATTGAAGTTACTCTAGTAACAGTTATTTGTCCCGAAGTGCATTGCACCACATGATATGTCAGTGTGCCCTTGAGCACCCCCGTCTTGCCCGTTTGATTATGTATTGGTACTTGATTTACTTGCATTGTCTCGATTGTATTTGACCTATGAGTCGGCACCACTAAGCTTGGATAACCCTGTTGGTCTGATCCACCGACTTGGAGATCCCCCTCTTGTCCCGCCAGCTGCAGTTTGGATCCCGCTACCCGGTTATTACCGTGGTCTTGTCCCGATACCGTAGATTGCTACTGTGGTCCCCGATGCCCGGCTCGCTACCGTGTGTAGACACCTCATTTTGGCCCCCTATGATAGCCTTAAACACTTATCATATATAATGATGCCCCCATTTCACCCAAAATTGAATGGTTACTGGCATAATTTAGATTAATTAATGACGATGAAGATGCTTGTTGATAATTTTAGACTTAGTCTGACAATTCATAGAAATTGTGAGAGAAAAGGCCGAATCGCGTTGAGATCTCGAGTTCAACCCACTACTCATACCAGGCATGGACTACAACACTATTCCAAACCCCTTCCAGACTATATAGAAGACACTCAGGTTATTCTTAGAGAAACTACACATAGTTTGCCTAAGTACGATATGATTAACATGAATTAGGAGGTTGGGATCATTGATCTAAGTATCCCTTTTTTTCCTGACCTCTGACCATTAGGATTTAAAGACCACAAGATTCTACGCTTCGAGAGCTTTCCGACCATATATAGAACATCCAAATCCGACCAACGGGTCGAAAGTTATGAACTTCCGAGTTAAGAAATGACGAAATCCGTTTAGGCACCACCCAAGTGGTGCCCCACCCTACTGAACTCCACATAGGCACCAGCCCTGTGGCGCCCCCATTGCTCAAGTCGCCTAGGCACCTCATGGTGGGCGCCCACCTTCCAAACTCCACTAGAATGGCTTGAAAGTAGCCCGGGACCACTCAAACATAGGGACCATGCACCGAAGATGAACCGACTCCACTTAGGCGCCACCCATGTGGCGCCCAGCCCTAAGTTCCACCTAGGCGCCACCCTGTGGGCGCCCAGGCTGCGCAGACCATGTGGGCGCCACCCCATGGGCGCCCACCCTCTTTCAAACCCTAATTCACCCTAAAACAACTTAAGCCGCCTTGGGATGCGTGAGGCCTTCTAGAAGCACGAATTAATGAAGCCCTAGCCCTCCTAAACTCATCCCAAAGCCTCTATATAATCCCTCTTAACCCCCATTAGCAAAGGGAGCTACCTAAAAGAAAAGAGAGAAAATAGAGAATAAGGAAGAAGAATAAGAGGTAGCCACCATTAGAGGAAGAGTTTCAGATCTAGAGAAGAAGAAGAAGAGGTAGAGAAGAAGGCTTCCATATCTTCAACTGGGGCTATGGGATTTCGCGAAAGCTTCGTTCTAGGAACTACAAAAACGCATCATCTACCGGTATTCCTAGATCTCCCCTTTCTTTTACTGCATTCCATTAGCATAAATGCTTAGAAATATGTTTAGGATCATTTGAGCATCATAGATCTACATTAGCTTGTGTTGAAACTGATATTATAGCATCTCATCATACTAGAAACATGTTTAGGTTCATTCTAATATAGTAGATCTACATTATTTCGTAACTCTAATTGCATAACTAGGTTAGATCTCGCATTAACAGCATCATTATCATCATTTATATCAAAGAGATCGCGAAAAGCCCTTGGCAGAAAGGTTGGGCGCCACCCCCTGGGCGCCTGCCCTCTCCCGGACAGGCTGGGCGCCACCCCCTGGGCGCCTACCCTTCTGAGACTGGGTTCGGGTTCTAAACCTTCGCCCGTTGCATCGTTTTCTCGTAGATTTGCTAGCTACATCATTAATAGTTCGCATTAGGAATTCGCATCAGTCGCTGAATATCGGAAATCGTATTGAAAATACTAAGTTTTTTGTGCATTCGTTGTGATCCATTGAAAACCCTGACTGAGCAGGATAGGCGCCACCCCCTGGGCGCCCAAGTGGATTTTTCCCACCTTAGTGCATAACTTCTGATCTTCCGCATTTAGTTTACTTAGAAACGGTTTCATAATGATATGTTTGGCTGTTTGATGCGTTCTGAACTCCGAATTACCATCTTTGTCACACTTCACATCATATCATTTGAATCATAGAGTCATACAAAAAACCCAAAAACATTATAAAACATAAAATCACTTCTTCTCTTTCCTTACTCTTTAGTAAATTAGAGAGGAAACCAAAAACGAATTAAAAAGATATCCAGAAAATCCAAAAATAATAGTTAGGTAGTTTAGGTTATCGAATTTAGTGCCTAAGTAGGACAAACCCTAGGATTAATTAGAACATCACAATTAAGTCCAGAACCATCCCATCATTAAGAACACCTTTAATCCCTTTAAGAGCCTAATTAATTCGGTTTAAAATCAGCTAAGAACATAAAAGACCCAAAACCTAAAAACCAGACACCTGGGCGCCACCCCCGGGGCGCCCATCCTTCCATAGTCACCTCGGCGCCACCCCCTGGGCGCCCATCCTTCCACAGCCACTTGGGCGCCACCCCCTGGGCGCCCAATCTCTTCATTCTCTAAGACACCCCGGTTAAATCTTAAACCAATTAATTAAAACCTCAAACTAATCCGAATCAACACAGTAAAACATTTTAAACATGAAACAACTAAAATCCTAATCAACTTAACCTCTAATTAATTCGAAAACACAAACCAACCAAAACCCAAAATAGACTACCTGGGCGCCACCCCCTGGGCGCCCATCCTTCCACAGTCACCTGGGCGCCACCCCCTTGGCGCCCATCCTATCCCATCACTAAGGAACCCTTTAATTACAATTTCTAATTAATCACAAACCAAATTTAATCCTAATTTACATAATAAAACACTTTTTAACTCAAGAAACCTGAAACCCTAATCAATTCGAACTCAGAACAACTTAAAAGCACAAGACCGACACAAAACCGATAAACCAGACACCTGGGCGCCACCCCCTTGGCGCCCAGCCTATCAATCCACTTAGGCACCACCCCTGTGGCGCCTATCCTACCCCATTCCCCTCGAGACCATCAATTGAAATTAAAACTTAACTAATTAGACTCGAATCAATACATTAAAGCACTGTCAATTTAAAAAGATTTGAAACCTCAATCAATTTGATCTTGAATTCAAATAAAAAACATAAAACCGATTCGAACCATAAAAACAGTCCACCTGGGCGCCACCCTCTGGGCGCCTATCCTACCCAGTCACTTGGAAACCCCACTTGAAACTAAACCCGAACTTAATCACAATCAACACTTCAGAACTCCATTGAATTTAAAACAATTGAAGTCAGAAGTCCGACTTCAACTTAACTTAAAGATCATCAAACCAACTCAAAACTTAAAAGACTATCCACCTAGGCACCACCCTCTGGGCGCCTAACCTCCCGAATCACAAAAAGACCTAATTAATTAGAACTTAATTTAATCCTAACGACACAGCAAAACACTTTTATTTTAAAATACATCAAACTATAAAAGTTCAACCTCAAATCAACCTAAAAAATACGAAACCGACCCGAACCACAGAACAGACCACTTGGGCGCCACCCCCTGGGCGCCCATCCTCCATTTCCACCTGGGCGCCACACCCTGGGTGCCCAGCCTACCTGTTTTCATAAGAACCCCGACCAACGTCTTAGCCTAATTAATTAACATTCAAACCAATCCCAATCCACATATTAAAACACTTTTAACTTAAAATACTTAAGACTTTAATCGATTCAGACTTAGCATCCAAAACCTTTACAAACCAACAAACAATCACCTAGGCGCCACCCCCTTGGCGCCTATCCTTTCGTTTGCACTAAAACGCGAATTCTTGGTTTTGTTTCAGAATCCGGATCCGAATAATTTTGACATTTGAACACCAGAGAATTAAAACAATTTGGAACATCAGAATTCTACAAGTGAGGATCCCCGGGATCCCGAAGATAACAACGATACCACCGCCACTAGCCAAACCACCAAGAAACGACCACTTGGGCGCCACTGCCTGGGCGCCCAAGTCGCCAGAGTGACCTAGGCGCCACCCCCTGGGCGCCCAAGTCCTCTGCCAACCTTGTTCGTTGATTTTGACATCATTTCACTTCTCGAATTAAAACTTAAAATCCCCGAACCTTAAACAACTAAAACAAAACTTTAATACATTTAAAAACACATTAATCAAGACCTTAATCCATCCCTAAATCACTCTTAACAACCCTTCAACATAAGCCAAAACAAATCGAATTAATTAAGATCATAACCAAATTCCTTAGGCAGAACCATCAAGCTTAAGCTATTTGCACCCTAGGATTATATCGGATTCCTCCATTAGATAGGCTAGAGCAGTAGGCTTCGTCCCATCGCTTTTCTTGTTCCGTTAGGGGACTGGGAGAGCTGATGTGGGCGGTCTAAGACCTTAGGTTAGGGTTAATCCGATGATCAGTAATAAAGCATTAATCAAGTAAATCCAATTAAAATTCCCTTAGTTAGGCCCTTCTAGCCCAATATCAAAAATCCATAAAAACTATAAAACCAACAAAATCAACCCAAAAAGATTTTTCCTTTATTTCTTCCTCCACCTCAGGTGCCAGATATTTAATCGAACTTAATGATAAAAGGGAATAAAGAACTGACTTCTAAAATTGAATAAATGAGAATAATTAGATGAGATGAGTGATTTCACACACTTTGCATTTTTTTTATTTTCGGCCCATCGGCCACCTCTGGATCAATCACGGCCCATCGGCCCTCTAAAACAAACACCGGCCCATCGGCCACCTTCAATCAATTACAGCCCATCGGCTTTTCACTTTATCACTAGTGTATCGCACACGAAAAACACAGAAATCACAAGTCAAAGTCTCATTTGCATCATCATTTTGGTTTGAAAAAGTCAGCCTTTAAACCCTATTTTGCCAAGGGATTAGAAGGGGGTACTCGGGAACGGGGCCGATCCCCTATATTTTAATTATTTCATTTTACTTGGATACAAAATGATTATGCTATGTGAGGATTAACCTTATTTGGACTTTTACTCATAACCCTAAATCGACCTAATATTAAAGAGACCCAAAGAGACCCAAATTAATGTGACAGGAAAACCGTCGTGTGTTGCCGGCAGCACATTAGACGAGAGAAGAACCCACCCACTTATTTTCTCCCATTTTTCTTCGGCTTTTGTCGAAGAACGGTGTTACGGCCGTTACCGTAGCTGGCGATCGTGATCCGTCGATTTTAAGGGTAGTCGGAGTCCTCATTTTCGATGTAAAAATTTAAATAGCACATATAGATGAATGGCGATTCCCCTCCCCTGGGGGATCAAAATTCACATCCGACACCGTGGTCATGTATAGTATATGTATATGCATTCATGAGATCCACTGTTTCTCCTCACCTCGAGTGACTAAGATCAGTGCCTAGTATATGTATATGTATTTATATGAGATCCCCTGTTTCTCCTCACCTCGAGTGACTGAGATCAGGGCCTAGTTCTTGCTCTATCACTTTAGTGATAGAGGACTTAGCTTCGTGTGGTTGTCATCTTGCCAGTTCCCGATTCCTTGGATACCCGACACGTTTTATATTGCTTACTTGCTTTCTGATAAATGGTTCGTTTCCTTTATGAAAGTTGTTATTTAAACAAGTGTTCA
Organism: Cinnamomum chago; assembly: GCA_038049695.1. NCBI lineage: Eukaryota > Viridiplantae > Streptophyta > Magnoliopsida > Laurales > Lauraceae > Cinnamomum > Cinnamomum chago. The sequence continues at coordinate 43,719,911 of CP142455.1, read as the reverse complement.
TATTCTCCAATGTAAATTCAGTTATTATTATATTGTTTTCTGTCCTTTGTACACGCACATGTTTTAAATGAATGCCGGTTGGGTGAATACCCATGCTTTTACATATGTTTCAAACGACCGATGGTTTTACTAGATTTATGTGATTACACATGTTTTAAATGAATACCCGAATTGTTAAATATCCGTGCTTTGTTTTAAATGACATTTGGTTTGTGAGATTCCTATGTTTATACCTGTTTTAAATGATTACCCGAGTTGTTAAATATCCATGCTTTGAAATATGTTTCAAATGACACTTGTTCGCCAGATCCCTACGTTTATACCTGTTTTAAATGATACCCGATTTGTTTAAATATCCATGCTTTGAAATACGTTTAAATGAACACTAGTTTTGTCTGATTTCTTTGGTTACACCGGTTTTAAATGAACACCCGGTTTGTTAAACATCCGTATTTTCACATATGTTTCAAATGGACTTTGGTTTTGCCAGACTGCTATGAATACCTGGGTTGTTGTATACTTATGTTTTTACCTAACTCTCAAATGAACGTTTGTTTTGTCAAACCACTATATTTATACATGTTTTAGACGAACACCCGATTGTCAAATATCTATGATTATAGATGATGTAAACGAACACATGTTTTATTAGATATTCATGTTTTACCCATGCTTGAAATGAATACAGGTTTTCCCCGAGATTCCCGACTTTTGCACCCGTTTAATTATATGCAGCATTTGATCGAGTATCATGATTTATCTTATGTTTTATCCTTCAGTATATTTGTTATCTTTTCATCCACCTGCCAGACCGTCGTGTCTGACCCACTACTTTTGGTACTCAGGTTCAGATTTCTTCGTCCCGAGTTGAGTGCTTGAGTTGGCTGTGGAGCCATATTTTGCAGGTTGTTTTGTCGGCTATGTCATGTAGACATTGAGCTTGACATCGGAGCTACGTCACATTTTGGGTAGTGGTTAATAGCTTATTGTTGTATGGCTTTTATTAGCCTTTTTCTTGGGATTCTTAATTAATGTACATTGATAATTGTAACTTGAACATATTTGGGAATGTAATATCCTGTTACTGTCAGCTCTGTAATTTATTGTGATGGTTACTCCAGTCTGATATGATTCTTGATATAATAGCTATGTGCTAAAGGTTGAGTGCGACGCGGAATCCGATGGCCACGGACTTCGGGTCGCAACGCCACAAATGCTTCCGCAAAATATTCAGAATGTGTTGTCTTCACACACGCGGATCTTGGGAGAAGTAAAATATAATTGATGCTAAATCCCATTTCCCGCCCCCGAGGTTTCGGTACGGGGGCGTGACAGACTGGTATCAGAGCGGGCAGGTTTCTAGGAAATAAAACACTCTAGGAACCTTAAGACGTGTGGTGAGGACTCGTTTTCTTTTCTTTAGTTGTTGTTTTTGTGAGTTTGTGCCTGTTTTTCTTCTAGTGGGGGAGACTATTTTTGTCTCCTTTTCTTGTCCTTGTTGTTAGAGAATTTGGGGGACCAAATTCTTTCTAGTGGGGGAGAATTCAATGTCTCCGCACCCACATTTAGTTCCTTTTCCTTGTTTTCGCGCCAGAGAGTCAGAGTTTTGTGGACCTAGCAGGTGTTTCTCGAAGGACTTGGCAGAATTTTCAGCTTTTGGATGTCACAGATGGAGCTAGAGAAGGAATTTGTGACCAATTGTTCGTCAGCAAGGAATGTGAGCAGCATATGGAGACCCAATTACAGCTGATCGTGTACCGTCAGAGGATTCATCAGGCAAGTAAGTGTGGATTTTTGGATAAACTTGGATTATTTTCCTAAGTCAGAAGACTCCATAGGCCGGATAAGTGGTGGACTTTATGAGATTTGAGGTGATTTCCAGTGGTGCAGCTTCAAGAAGATGTGAAAAGTTAGAAATTTCTTGAGTATTGATGAGCTTGTGACGGGAAATTGTTGGAGGAGGGTTAACAGTTACAGTTATGATGGTGAGTCAACTCAGCAGGATGTATCGGTGGATGGTTAAAAGCATAGGAAATTAGCTTTCAGCGGCAGTGTAGAGAGAGTTGTGTGTGGAATTGATTGTTACTTGATCACATGATAGAGAAGATTTAGTGGACTTTACCGACTTGTAGAACATCGGTTTGGGCAGAGTACAGATACAAGCAGAAGAATCATCACCTATGGACAGTGACAGTTGAAGGATTCAGAGAAGAATGAGTTTGTCAGAAGCACACCTCACGAAGTTTGGACAAGTGGAGTAGCATGACAGTTAAAGTGTGGACGGGTCTAGTCAGAGTTGGGAACTTACAGAGCTGTGAACATTGTGTTTTCAACGAGCAGATAAAGATGAGTGAAGTGTTCAGAGGACCGTTCAAATATTTGATTGAATCAGCTTGGTATATGAAGGAGTAACAGATTTTCAAGTCATTCACCTCAAAGATTGTGCATTGGCAGGAGACATAATCTCGACAACTTTGACAGAGATGACAGAAGAGTACAGAAGACTGGACGACATTGCCTAAAGTAAGAGATATATGGTAATACTCAGCGTCACCAATTTTCCGAAGCCGATGGCAGATAGAAGGATAAGACAATATTTCAAGGTAAAGACATGTCCAAGACCGACAGAGACCGACTATTGTGCAGTGGATCAAGAGCAACGGACAGAAACAGTTAGAGCTTCAAATGTTGAAGAATGGTGAAAGGACAAGCATGATTGTGTCAGAGACTGATTGATGTGCAATGGATCAGGAGCACCGAGCAGCAAGAGTTAGAGTTAGCAAGAGTTCTCCTTGAAGATGGTACAATTGACATGAGACCCTAGCTTCGACAGTTGTGATGAAGTCGACAGAATTGTTCCAAGAATTTTCGGCATCAGAGTGGCTAGAAGCGAGAGACTTGGTGGAACTTAGAAGGAGTCGGAGATGGCAAATTCTTTGAGCAGTCAGATTGGTAGAGTAGTAACAGATTTGAGCCAGTGGTGGAATGTCTGACAACTGTTGATGGTGGTCCGAGGAGTTCTACAGCGAGGATGACCCAGCGAGTCCAGTGCTTCCGAGAGGACCAATTTGGAGTAGTCCTTTGAGGTTTTGTTTTTGAAGTGTGGGATTAATGTCCCCACTTGTTTTGAGTTTGTTTAGTTCATTTGGAGGACCAAATGTTCTAAGGGGGGGAGGATGTGAGAACCCGACCCCTAATCTCTTGGATTAGTGTTGTTTTATTTGCGGATTAGTTCTTTTAGTGGGATTAGTATTTGTTGGGTTGAGTTTGTGAGCTAGAATGGGTTTTCTTCTAGTTTTGGGCTTTTGAGTGCTTTGGTAGCTTGTGGGGCCCTTTGGGGGTTCCCTTTTCGGCTTTGCATTTACTTGTGAGATTTTCCCGATTTCTTTCGTATTGTGTTTTTGGCCCGTTGCATGCATCTTGAGGAATCCTACGACTTTCATGTTGATCCCGTATCCATTTGAGAACCCGAAACCCGATTTCTTGGCCTTGAGGGCAAAACAGTCATTGCACACCAAATCTGTACCCAAAACTCGATAATCTCGAAACCCGTGAAACATATACTTTTTGAAAACTAGATATTTCGACGATCATTTCTTCCTTCTTCGTCGAATCCATCCGAGGTCCCGAATTAGATGATTTCAGCCACCCAAGTTCTTTAAGTTGTGGGACCCAAACCTCACTTGCTTATAAGAGGAACCCATCCCCTTCATTGCATCCCATTCTTTATTTTCCAGCACAAACCAGCAACCTAGGGCTCTCCTTGTGCTTCTCTTCTTCTTCTTGCTTCTTCATCTCCAAGCCACACCAATAGTTCATCAATCAAGCAATGGAGATCACCAACCTCTTCCTCATCTTGCAAGCTTTCCATTGATACCATTTGTGAAGAGAACCCTCCATCACAAGACTTCCTTTGAGCTTACCTTGTCCATTAGAGGACCTTCCAAGTAAGTGTTCTTCTTCATCTTCTAGAATTGTAATCTTCTAGCCTTAGAGAAGCTCCACCTTGATTATTGAAAGGTTTCCTTGTCATTTCATTGCTTAACCCATTTTAGGGTTTGTTTTGGGGGTTTTTGTAGAGATTGTGGATCTTGAGCTTGAGAGGTGATTAGGAGCTTGATTTGCTAGATTGGAACCCAAGGCAAGTGGATGAATGGATGGTTTTAATGTTATCAAAGTTTTATGAGAAAACCCTAAGTTTATTTCTTGTTCTTGATCATTGAATACATGCTTGCACATATGCTCCTTGTCACTTATATATGGATTTCGAAATTTGCATATTAATGGTTGTTTCTATCTTGTTAATCTCTTGGAGAGGTATGCATTTCATTTGGTCAAGTTTGCTCATATGGTTTTATAAGGAATAGGATTGGTTTGGCCATCCATGGTTATGTTTATTAGTTACATTGACTTGAAGTTGATACTCATTTAATGAGTTTTGTTAAATCATCTATTGTGATGGAAATGTGATCAATAGACTTTGTGTATCCATAGATTTTTGGCTCAATTGGACCTTTGTATACATTGGAGTTTTAATGAGGATTTTAAGTGAATATGGAATAAAAATGTTAGTGGTTTATGTGTTGGAAGGAAAGGAAGAGAAAGAGGACAGCTGAACTGGTCCGGAATCCATTTCTGGACCGTTCGCTCGAGCGACCATGACACTTCGCCCAAGCGACCTGTCCAGGAAAGGATTCGGGCGTTTCCAGTAGCTTGGTCGCTCGAACGCATTTAAATAACCGCTCGACCGATGAGTTCGCTCGAGCGATGCGGTCTGCCTGGCATAAGCCACGTTGGGATAACGTTGAACTGTTTAAACGCAGTGGGTTTTGATATTTATTTTTCTTTGTGGACCTTGGCTACCCTCCTTGGACTCACTTGACCATATGTGAGAGCGTCTTGAGCAGATGCTCTTCACGGTTGGTTCGGATGCATCTAAGTTCAATCCATTTCAATCTTGAACATGATGGAACGACGCGATATCTTCTTTATATCTAAACACAAGTCTTTCCCTTGGTTATCGCGAATTCTATTCCTTTCGGTGACTGAATAGGTTGCTCGATGTTTCCGGATTAATGTCATGCCTAGGATGGACCGTTTATAATCTTGATTTTTGCTATTGTAACATCTAGTACTACCCATAAGCTCATTTTAAGTTTTGGAAATAGTAAAAGTGCATAAGGAGCCCGGAATGTCTTCAAACTCGAGGAGTACCAAGTAAATTATTATAATCGACATACGGGACCCCTACTCACTTAAATAGATCTTGAAATTAATATTTTTCCCGAAATTGTTATAGTTCATTGTTTCACCTCATTTCCCGAGATTTGCATTACATGACTTGTTTTCCCGAAAGCATTGAAGTTACTCTAGTAACAGTTATTTGTCCCGAAGTGCATTGCACCACATGATATGTCAGTGTGCCCTTGAGCACCCCCGTCTTGCCCGTTTGATTATGTATTGGTACTTGATTTACTTGCATTGTCTCGATTGTATTTGACCTATGAGTCGGCACCACTAAGCTTGGATAACCCTGTTGGTCTGATCCACCGACTTGGAGATCCCCCTCTTGTCCCGCCAGCTGCAGTTTGGATCCCGCTACCCGGTTATTACCGTGGTCTTGTCCCGATACCGTAGATTGCTACTGTGGTCCCCGATGCCCGGCTCGCTACCGTGGTCATGTATAGTATATGTATATGCATTCATGAGATCCACTGTTTCTCCTCACCTCGAGTGACTAAGATCAGTGCCTAGTATATGTATATGTATTTATATGAGATCCCCTGTTTCTCCTCACCTCGAGTGACTGAGATCAGGGCCTAGTTCTTGCTCTATCACTTTAGTGATAGAGGACTTAGCTTCGTGTGGTTGTCATCTTGCCAGTTCCCGATTCCTTGGATACCCGACACGTTTTATATTGCTTACTTGCTTTCTGATAAATGGTTCGTTTCCTTTATGAAAGTTGTTATTTAAACAAGTGTTCATATTCTCCAATGTAAATTCAGTTATTATTATATTGTTTTCTGTCCTTTGTACACGCACATGTTTTAAATGAATGCCGGTTGGGTGAATACCCATGCTTTTACATATGTTTCAAACGACCGATGGTTTTACTAGATTTATGTGATTACACATGTTTTAAATGAATACCCGAATTGTTAAATATCCGTGCTTTGTTTTAAATGACATTTGGTTTGTGAGATTCCTATGTTTATACCTGTTTTAAATGATTACCCGAGTTGTTAAATATCCATGCTTTGAAATATGTTTCAAATGACACTTGTTCGCCAGATCCCTACGTTTATACCTGTTTTAAATGATACCCGATTTGTTTAAATATCCATGCTTTGAAATACGTTTAAATGAACACTAGTTTTGTCTGATTTCTTTGGTTACACCGGTTTTAAATGAACACCCGGTTTGTTAAACATCCGTATTTTCACATATGTTTCAAATGGACTTTGGTTTTGCCAGACTGCTATGAATACCTGGGTTGTTGTATACTTATGTTTTTACCTAACTCTCAAATGAACGTTTGTTTTGTCAAACCACTATATTTATACATGTTTTAGACGAACACCCGATTGTCAAATATCTATGATTATAGATGATGTAAACGAACACATGTTTTATTAGATATTCATGTTTTACCCATGCTTGAAATGAATACAGGTTTTCCCCGAGATTCCCGACTTTTGTACCCGTTTAATTATATGCAGCATTTGATCGAGTATCATGATTTATCTTATGTTTTATCCTTCAGTATATTTGTTATCTTTTCATCCACCTGCCAGACCGTCGTGTCTGACCCACTACTTTTGGTACTCAGGTTCAGATTTCTTCGTCCCGAGTTGAGTGCTTGAGTTGGCTGTGGAGCCATATTTTGCAGGTTGTTTTGTCGGCTATGTCATGTAGACATTGAGCTTGACATCGGAGCTACGTCACATTTTGGGTAGTGGTTAATAGCTTATTGTTGTATGGCTTTTATTAGCCTTTTTCTTGGGATTCTTAATTAATGTACATTGATAATTGTAACTTGAACATATTTGGGAATGTAATATCCTGTTACTGTCAGCTCTGTAATTTATTGTGATGGTTACTCCAGTCTGATATGATTCTTGATATAATAGCTATGTGCTAAAGGTTGAGTGCGACGCGGAATCCGATGGCCACGGACTTCGGGTCGCAACGCCACAAATGCTTCCGCAAAATATTCAGAATGTGTTGTCTTCACACACGCGGATCCTGGGAGAAGTAAAATATAATTGATGCTAAATCCCATTTCCCGCCCCCGAGGTTTCGGTACGGGGGCGTGACAGACTGGTATCAGAGCGGGCAGGTTTCTAGGAAATAAAACACTCTAGGAACCTTAAGACGTGTGGTGAGGACTCGTTTTCTTTTCTTTAGTTGTTGTTTTTGTGAGTTTGTGCCTGTTTTTCTTCTAGTGGGGGAGACTATTTTTGTCTCCTTTTCTTGTCCTTGTTGTTAGAGAATTTGGGGGACCAAATTCTTTCTAGTGGGGGAGAATTTAATGTCTCCGCACCCACATTTAGTTCCTTTTCCTTGTTTTCGCGCCAGAGAGTCAGAGTTTTGTGGACCTAGCAGGTGTTTCTCGAAGGACTTGGCAGAATTTTCAGCTTTTGGATGTCACAGATGGAGCTAGAGAAGGAATTTGTGACCAATTGTTCGTCAGCAAGGAATGTGAGCAGCATATGGAGACCCAATTACAGTTGATCGTGTACCGTCAGAGGATTCATCAGGCAAGTAAGTGTGGATTTTTGGATAAACTTGGATTATTTTCCTAAGTCAGAAGACTCTATAGGCCGGATAAGTGGTGGACTTTATGAGATTTGAGGTGATTTCCAGTGGTGCAGCTTCAAGAAGATGTGAAAAGTTAGAAATTTCTTGAGTATTGATGAGCTTGTGACGGGAAATTGTTGGAGGAGGGTTAACAGTTACAGTTATGATGGTGAGTCAACTCAGCAGGATGTATCGGTGGATGGTTAAAAGCATAGGAAATTAGCTTTCAGCGGCAGTGTAGAGAGAGTTGTGTGTGGAATTGATTGTTACTTGATCACATGATAGAGAAGATTTAGTGGACTTTACCGACTTGTAGAACATCGGTTTGGGCAGAGTACAGATACAAGCAGAAGAATCATCACCTATGGACAGTGACAGTTGAAGGATTCAGAGAAGAATGAGTTTGTCAGAAGCACACCTCACGAAGTTTGGACAAGTGGAGTAGCATGACAGTTAAAGTGTGGACGGGTCTAGTCAGAGTTGGGAACTTACAGAGCTGTGAACATTGTGTTTTCAACGAGCAGATAAAGATGAGTGAAGTGTTCAGAGGACCGTTCAAATATTTGATTGAATCAGCTTGGTATATGAAGGAGTAACAGATTTTCAAGTCATTCACCTCAAAGATTGTGCATTGGCAGGAGACATAATCTCGACAACTTTGACAGAGATGACAGAAGAGTACAGAAGACTGGACGACATTGCCTAAAGTAAGAGATATATGGTAATACTCAGCGTCACCAATTTTCCGAAGCCGATGGCAGATAGAAGGATAAGACAATATTTCAAGGTAAAGACATGTCCAAGACCGACAGAGACCGACTATTGTGCAGTGGATCAAGAGCAACGGACAGAAACAGTTAGAGCTTCAAATGTTGAAGAATGGTGAAAGGACAAGCATGATTGTGTCAGAGACTGATTGATGTGCAATGGATCAGGAGCACCGAGCAGCAAGAGTTAGAGTTAGCAAGAGTTCTCCTTGAAGATGGTACAATTGACATGAGACCCTAGCTTCGACAGTTGTGATGAAGTCGACAGAATTGTTCCAAGAATTTTCGGCATCAGAGTGGCTAGAAGCGAGAGACTTGGTGGAACTTAGAAGGAGTCGGAGATGGCAAATTCTTTGAGCAGTCAGATTGGTAGAGTAGTAACAGATTTGAGCCAGTGGTGGAATGTCTGACAACTGTTGATGGTGGTCCGAGGAGTTCTACAGCGAGGATGACCCAGCGAGTCCAGTGCTTCCGAGAGGACCAATTTGGAGTAGTCCTTTGAGGTTTTGTTTTTGAAGTGTGGGATTAATGTCCCCACTTGTTTTGAGTTTGTTTAGTTCATTTGGAGGACCAAATGTTCTAAGGGGGGGAGGATGTGAGAACCCGACCCCTAATCTCTTGGATTAGTGTTGTTTTATTTGCGGATTAGTTCTTTTAGTGGGATTAGTATTTGTTGGGTTGAGTTTGTGAGCTAGAATGGGTTTTCTTCTAGTTTTGGGCTTTTGAGTGCTTTGGTAGCTTGTGGGGCCCTTTGGGGGTTCCCTTTTCGGCTTTGCATTTACTTGTGAGATTTTCCCGATTTCTTTCGTATTGTGTTTTTGGCCCGTTGCATGCATCTTGAGGAATCCTACGACTTTCATGTTGATCCCGTATCCATTTGAGAACCCGAAACCCGATTTCTTGGCCTTGAGGGCAAAACAGTCATTGCACACCAAATCTGTACCCAAAACTCGATAATCTCGAAACCCGTGAAACATATACTTTTTGAAAACTAGATATTTCGACGATCATTTCTTCCTTCTTCGTCGAATCCATCCGAGGTCCCGAATTAGATGATTTCAGCCACCCAAGTTCTTTAAGTTGTGGGACCCAAACCTCACTTGCTTATAAGAGGAACCCATCCCCTTCATTGCATCCCATTCTTTATTTTCCAGCACAAACCAGCAACCTAGGGCTCTCCTTGTGCTTCTCTTCTTCTTCTTGCTTCTTCATCTCCAAGCCACACCAATAGTTCATCAATCAAGCAATGGAGATCACCAACCTCTTCCTCATCTTGCAAGCTTTCCATTGATACCATTTGTGAAGAGAACCCTCCATCACAAGACTTCCTTTGAGCTTACCTTGTCCATTAGAGGACCTTCCAAGTAAGTGTTCTTCTTCATCTTCTAGAATTGTAATCTTCTAGCCTTAGAGAAGCTCCACCTTGATTATTGAAAGGTTTCCTTGTCATTTCATTGCTTAACCCATTTTAGGGTTTGTTTTGGGGGTTTTTGTAGAGATTGTGGATCTTGAGCTTGAGAGGTGATTAGGAGCTTGATTTGCTAGATTGGAACCCAAGGCAAGTGGATGAATGGATGGTTTTAATGTTATCAAAGTTTTATGAGAAAACCCTAAGTTTATTTCTTGTTCTTGATCATTGAATACATGCTTGCACATATGCTCCTTGTCACTTATATATGGATTTCGAAATTTGCATATTAATGGTTGTTTCTATCTTGTTAATCTCTTGGAGAGGTATGCATTTCATTTGGTCAAGTTTGCTCATATGGTTTTATAAGGAATAGGATTGGTTTGGCCATCCATGGTTATGTTTATTAGTTACATTGACTTGAAGTTGATACTCATTTAATGAGTTTTGTTAAATCATCTATTGTGATGGAAATGTGATCAATAGACTTTGTGTATCCATAGATTTTTGGCTCAATTGGACCTTTGTATACATTGGAGTTTTAATGAGGATTTTAAGTGAATATGGAATAAAAATGTTAGTGGTTTATGTGTTGGAAGGAAAGGAAGAGAAAGAGGACAGCTGAACTGGTCCGGAATCCATTTCTGGACCGTTCGCTCGAGCGACCATGACACTTCACTCGAGCGACCTGTCCAGGAAAGGATTCGGGCGTTTCCAGTAGCTTGGTCGCTCGAACGCATTTAAATAACCGCTCGACCGATGAGTTCGCTCGAGCGAACTCTTCGATTCGCTCGAGCGATGCGGTCTGCCTGGCATAAGCGATGTTGGGATAACGTTGAACTGTTTAAACGCAGTGGGTTTTGATATTTATTTTTCTTTGTGGACCTTGGCTACCTTCCTTGGACTCACTTGACCATATGTGAGAGCGTCTTGAGCAGATGCTCTTCACGGTTGGTTCGGATGCATCTAAGTTCAATCCATTTCAATCTTGAACAGGATGGAACGACGCGATATCTTCTTTATATCTAAACACAAGTCTTTCCCTTGGTTATCGCGAATTCTATTCCTTTCGGTGACTGAATAGGTTGCTCGATGTTTCCGGATTAATGTCATGCCTAGGATGGACCGTTTATAATCTTGATTTTTGCTATTGTAACATCTAGTACTACCCATAAGCTCATTTTAAGTTTTGGAAATAGTAAAAGTGCATAAGGAGCCCGGAATGTCTTCAAACTCGAGGAGTACCAAGTAAATTATTATAATCGACATACGGGACCCCTACTCACTTAAATAGATCTTGAAATTAATATTTTTCCCGAAATTGTTATAGTTCATTGTTTCACCTCATTTCCCGAGATTTGCATTACATGACTTGTTTTCCCGAAAGCATTGAAGTTACTCTAGTAACAGTTATTTGTCCCGAAGTGCATTGCACCACATGATATGTCAGTGTGCCCTTGTGCCCTTGAGCACCCCCGTCTTGCCCATTTGATTATGTATTGGTACTTGATTTACTTGCATTGTCTCGATTGTATTTGTCACGCCCCCAAACCGAAACCTCGGGGGCGGGAATGGGATTAAGCATAAATATATTTTACTTCTCCCAAGATCCGCGTGTGTGAAGACAACACATTCCAACACGTTCTGAATATTTTGCGGAAGCTTTCGTGGCGTTGCGACCCAGAGTCCGTGGCCATCGGATTCCGTGTCGCACTCAACCTCTAGCATATAGCTATTATATCAAGAATCATATCAAACTGGAGTAAACCATCACAATAAATTACAGAGCTGACAGTAACAGGATATTACATTCCCATCTATGTTCAAGTTACAATTATCAATGTACATTAATTAAGAATCCCAAGAAAAGGGCTAATAAAAGCCGTACAACACTAAGCTATAACCACTACCCCATATATGATGTAGCTCCGATGTCAAGCCCAATGTCTACATGACATAGCCGACAAAACAACCTGCAAAACATGGCTCCACAGCCAACCCAAGCACTCATCTCGGGACGAAGAAATCTGAACCTGAGTACCGAAAGTAGTGGGTCAGACACGACGGTCTGGCAGGTGGATGAAAAGATAACAAATATACTGAAGAATAAAACATAAGATAAATCATGATACTCGATCAAATGCTGCATATAATTAAACGGGTGCAAAAGTCGGGAATCTCGGGGAAAACCTGTATTCATTTCAAGCATGGGTAAAACATGAATATCTAATAAAACATGTGTTCGTTTACATCATCTATAATCATAGATATTTGACAATCGGGTGTTAGTCTAAAACATGTATAAATATAGCGGTATGGCAAAACAACGTTCATTTGAAACTTAAGTAAAAACATAAGTATACAACAAACCAGGTATTCATAGCAGTCTAGCAAAACCAATGTCCATTTGAAACCTATGTAGAAATACGGATATTTAACAAATCGGGTGTTCATTTAAACAGGTGTAACCAAAGAAATCTGACAAAACTAGTGTTCATTTAAACATATTTCCACGTATGGATATTTAACAAACCGGATATCGTTTAAAATAGGTATAAACGTAGGGATCTGGCAAACAAGTATCATTTGAAACATATTTCAAAGCATGGATATTTAACGAATCGGGTAATCATTTAAAACAGGTATAAACATAGGAATCTGGCAAAACACGTGTCGTTTAAAACATATTTCAAGCATGGATATTTAACGAATCGGGTAATCATTTAAAACAGGTATAAACATAGGAATCTCACAAGCCAAATGTCATTTAAAACAAAGCACGGATATTTAACAATTCGGGTATTCATTTAAAACATGTGTAATCACATAAATCTAGTAAGACCATCGATCGTTTGAAACATATGCAAAAGCATGGGTATTTGCCCAACCGGCATCCATTTAAAACATGTGCGGGTACAAAGAACAGAAGACAATATAATAATAACTGAATTTACATTGGAGAATATTAGCACTTGTTTAAATAACAACTTTCATAAAGGAAACGAATCATTTATCGGAAAGCAAGTAAGCAATATAAAACAAGTCGGGTATCCAAGGAATCGGGAACTGGCAAGATGGCAATCACAAGAAGCTAAGTCCTCTATCACCGAAGTGACAAGAGTATAACGGGACGTTGGTCTCAGTCACACAAGGTGAGGAGACTCAACGTAAATCATATATACAATATAAATATACGGGAACGGGACCACGGTAGCGAACCGGGTATCGGGACGGGACCACGGTAATAACCGGGTATCGGGATCCAAACTGCAGCTGGCGGGACGGGAGAGGGATTTCCAAGTCGGTGGATCAAACCGACAAGGTATCCAAGCTTAGTGATGCCGACTCATAGGTCAAATAACAAATCGGGATATATGCAAGTAAATCAAGTACAATAAATAAACGGGTAAAACGGGGGTGCTCAAGGGCACACTGTCACTTCATATCGGGCAATACATTTCGGGACAAATAACTGTTACTAGTGTAACTTCAATGCTTTCGGGAAACAAGTCATGTTATGCAAATCTCGGGAAATGAGGTGAAACAATGAACTATAACAATTTCGGGTAAAAATATCGGTTCCAAGATTTATTTAAGTGAATAGGGGTCCCGTATGTCGATTATAATCAATACTTGGTACTCCTTGAGTTTGAAGACATTCCGGGCTCCTTATGCACTTTGAAGTTTCAAAACTTCGAATGCAATCTTTGTGAGATGGTTTCTTCCTCCAATGGCCTCATACAATGCTTAATAAATCTCCTTGATATAGAGGGATTCCCCGAGAATAGACCCCAACATTGAAATAGTTAAACATCGTCCCAAACATAGCCTTTACCAGACGAACCGCATCTCTCGAGCGGACTAGATGGTTCGCTCGAGCGAGTCGCTCGCTGGATCGGTTGTCTGGGTGGGTTCGCTCGAGCGAATTTGAGGTCGTTTGAGCGAACTCATTGGGTCGAGCGAATATTTAAATGCGTTTGAACGAACAACTCTCTGGAATGAGTTCTGGGATGTCCGCTCGAGCGACCAGGGGGTTCGCTCGAGCGACTAAGCTGCTGGAATGCTCCGAACCCTTCTCTGGACAGGTCGCTCGAGCAAACTGTCACGGTCGCTCGAGCGAACTGTCACGGTCGCTCGAGCGAACTGTCCAGAACCTGAGTTCGGACCAGTTCGGCTCTACAACAACTCTTCCTCTTTACAACCCTTTCTTAACCACTTTCATACATCAAATGAGGAGTAGAAATCTCCATTCAAATAACCTCGAATCTCCAACCACAACCATCCCATTCTCCTCCATCTATATCACATTCTATACAAGCAAAGAGAGGAGAGAACCATTTCACATAATAGGCATATTCAAGGCAACACAAGGAAACATTAATTTCTATGAACTGCCACTTCTCTATGATCATAAATACATCATTAATACTCCATCAAGAACCTTTATTTCACAATGAAAAAATAAATCAATAAAAGCATGGGAAGATCATTAATGTTTCACCAACTATTTAAAACCCCAAATACACCAATCATTCACTTGCCTTATGTCCAAGCTAGCCAAAAATCTAGAGATAAACAAGGACTATTGATCACATTTCCATAACAATAGATGATTTAGCAAAACTCATTAAATGAGCATCTATTTCAAATCAATGCAAGCTAGTAAACATAAACATGGGTGGAGAAACCAACCCCATTCATTATAAAACCATATGAACAAACTTTGACCAAATGAAATGCATACATTTCCAAGAGACTTAGCAAAAGAGAAAAACCCATTAATATGCCTTTTCGAAATCAATAGAAATGTGGCAAGAAGCATATGTGAAAACATATATCAAATTATCAAGAACAAGTAATAAAATTTAGGATTTCTCATAAAACTTTGATAACATTCAAACCATCCATTCATCCACTTGCCTTGGGTTCCAATCTAGCAAACCAAGCTCCTAATCACTTCTCAAGCTCAAGATCAACAATCTCTACAAAAAACCCCAAAACAAACCCTAAAATGGGTTAAACAAAGAAAGACAATGAATGGGCTCAAACCCAACTAGAAAATAGCACCTAAGGGAGAGCCATAGCACATACAAGGAAAATGGGAAGGAGTCTTTACCTCTAAGGCCATGAATGAACAAGAAGGAGCTTGCAATAGGGGCTGCCCACCTTGGTTTTGCACAAGAATCACATCCACGGGAAGCTAAAGAGATGGGGAAGAAGATGGTATAGTTAGGTTTCCAAATGGCAAGAGTTTCTTCCAAGAATGAGACGAGAAAGCAAGAAGAAATGGAAGAAATGAAGAAGAGGGGCTGCTGGCACTGTAGCTGGGAGTTGCAGCCGGTGGGGCGTGGAAAATGAGGGAGAAAGAGTGAGTGAAGTCATTTTATAATGGGTGGGTATGGGCCCCACCACACTTAAAACTTGCCAAGGGTAAAACATCTATTTATGGGCCTCGGATGCGATCGACGAAGAAGAGAAAAATATTTCTCATAAAATCTAGTTTTCAAAAAGTATAACTTTGGCATGGTTCTGGGATCTCGAAATTTGGGTCCAGATTTGGTGTGAAAAGACTGTTTTGCCCTCCGGGCTGGAAAAACTGATTTTCGGAGCTTCGAATGGGTACGGAGTGGACACGAAAGT
Source organism: Cinnamomum chago (assembly GCA_038049695.1). NCBI lineage: Eukaryota > Viridiplantae > Streptophyta > Magnoliopsida > Laurales > Lauraceae > Cinnamomum > Cinnamomum chago. The sequence continues at coordinate 43,704,296 of CP142455.1, read as the reverse complement.
TGTAGAGAATAACAAAACAAGTCAAATGAGGCTAAAACAAGAATTATCGGGAATTTTGAATAACCTCCCAATTACGCGCAAAGTTACTAAAAGAACCCCCAAAGGGTCCCACTAATCACAAAGGCACTCAAAATTCCCCAAAACTAGAGAAAAACCATTCTAGCTCACAAACTCAACCCAACAAATACTAATCCCACTAAAAGAAACTAATCCACAAATAAAACAACACTAATCCAAGAGATTAGGGGTAGGGTTCTCACAGTATTTAACCTATGAGTCGGCACCACTAAGCTTGGATAACCCTGTTGGTCTGACCCACCGACTTGGAGATCCCCCTCTTGTCCCGCCAGCTGCAGTTTGGATCCCGCTACCCGGTTATTACCGTGGTCTTGTCCCGATACCGCAGATTGCTACTGTGGTCCCCGATGCCCGGCTCGCTACCGTGGTCATGTATAGTATATGTATATGCATTCATGAGATCCACTGTTTCTCCTCACCTCGAGTGACTGAGATCAGTGCCTAGTATATGTATATGTATATGTATTTATATGAGATCCCCTGTTTCTCGTCACCTCGAGTGACTGAGATCAGGGCCTAGTTCTTGCTCTATCGCTTTAGTGATAGAGGACTTAGCTTCGTGTGGTTGCCATCTTGCTAGTTCCCGATTCCTTGGATACCCGACACGTTTTATATTGCTTACTTGCTTTCTGATAAATGATTTGTTTCCTTTATGAAAGTTGTTATTTAAACAAGTGTTCATATTCTCCAATGTAAATTCAGTTATTATTATATTGTTTTCTGTCCTTTGTACGCGCACATGTTTTAAATGAATGCCGGTTGGGTGAATACCCATGCTTTTACATATGTTTCAAACGATCGATGGTTTTACTAGATTTATGTGATTACACATGTTTTAAATGAATACCCGAATTGTTAAATATCCGTGCTTTGTTTTAAATGACATTTGGTTTGTGAGATTCCTATGTTTATACCTGTTTTAAATGATTACCCGAGTTGTTAAATATCCATGCTTTGAAATATGTTTCAAATGACACTTGTTCGCCAGATCCCTACGTTTATACCTGTTTTAAATGATACCCGATTTGTTTAAATATCCATGCTTTGAAATACGTTTAAATGAACACTAGTTTTGTCTGATTTCTTTGGTTACACCGGTTTTAAATGAACACCCGGTTTGTTAAACATCCGTATTTTCACATATGTTTCAAATGGACTTTGGTTTTGCCAGACTGCTATGAATACCTGGGTTGTTGTATACTTATGTTTTTACCTAACTCTCAAATGAACGTTTGTTTTGTCAAACCACTATATTTATACATGTTTTAGACGAACACCCGATTGTCAAATATCTATGATTATAGATGATGTAAACGAACACATGTTTTATTAGATATTCATGTTTTACCCATGCTTGAAATGAATACAGGTTTTCCCCGAGATTCCCGACTTTTGCACCTGTTTAATTATATGCAGCATTTGATCGAGTATCATGATTTATCTTATGTTTTATCCTTCAGTATATTTGTTATCTTTTCATCCACCTGCCAGACCGTCATGTCTGACCCACTACTTTTGGTACTCAGGTTCAGATTTCTTCGTCCCGAGTTGAGTGCTTGAGTTGGCTGTGGAGCCATGTTTTGCAGGTTGTTTTGTCGGCTATGTCATGTAGACATTGAGCTTGACATCGGAGCTACGTCACATTTTGGGTAGTGGTTAATAGCTTATTGTTGTATGGCTTTTATTAGCCTTTTTCTTGGGATTCTTAATTAATGTACATTGATAATTGTAACTTGAACATATTTGGGAATGTAATATCCTGTTACTGTCAGCTCTGTAATTTATTGTGATGGTTACTCCAGTCTGATATGATTCTTGATATAATAGCTATGTGCTAAAGGTTGAGTGCGACGCGGAATCCGATGGCCACGGACTTCGGGTCGCAACGCCACAAATGCTTCCGCAAAATATTCAGAATGTGTTGTCTTCACACACGCGGATCCTGGGAGAAGTAAAATATAATTGATGCTAAATCCCATTTCCCGCCGCCGAGGTTTCGGTACGGGGGCGTGATAGATGCCATTTGTCCTGACATTGTACTGCGGAGAGATCTTGCTGTTTACCTCACTTATTGGTTGGGTGAGGCTGTTTTTGCTGGAGGAGATGGAACACACATCAGGCTGCACTGTATTTTTCTGGCTTGTCACATGACATTCGGAGAGCGGCTTGCTTTGATACCTACTCTGTACTCCTACTTCTGTACCGTACTGCAGGCTGCTGCTTTCTTGGTTCGGCTAGGGCTCCCTATGAACAGGGTATTTTCAGCCCATATTTTCTATTTGTGGAATGTTTACCACTGTCCTGATTTCCATCGATTGGGAGTTGCACAGGATGATGACACTTTCATGATTCGGTTGGCTAGAGGGACTGCCGTTTCCGAATTCCTTTTGTCTGCCCGTTTGAGGATCCGATGATTAAGGGACGTCGAGATCAGGCATTCTTCAGTGAAGCTTTCTCCGGATTTGCGGAAGAAAGCTTTTGATTTTGGAGCCTCCCGCGATTCCACTAGGGCAAGGTCGGGAAGACATTACTCCTCAACCAATGCAGAAAAGGGGTGGCATTTTAACATACGTGTTGGTATGGTGGTGTACTGGAGACATCTTTTTGTTGATATCCAGCCGTATGTTCCCTCACGTTTTGTGCTGCAGTTGGGCTTCTCTCAAGGCATTGGTGGAGCGCCTTCGAGCATGGTGAAGCGTTTTGGAGGTTTGCAGGACGGGAGGAATGCATGGGCCTTTTACAGTGCGGTTGACACTACTGCCATGATTCCCTATACTGAGTTTCCCACTTTCCGGACTGCTGGCTTCATGAAATGGTTCGTGGAAAGCTTTTCAGTGTACTAGGGGCTTTCCAAGAAGGAGCTTGATGTCAAGCAATCTCCTGGAAAGGGTCTTGGCAAATCAGATGGAGTTCGGCGAAAGGAAGTTCTGGCTTTCCTTTCCGGAGAGAGGCACAAGATCGGCTTTCTCAGTGAGCAGGACATCATCAGATCAGGAGCTATACAAGAGATACCTAGTGAAGTCTTGGAACAACTAGAAGAGGAGGAAGCCGAGATCGACACTTGGATGCAAGCGGAACTAACGAAGGCTTCCATGGAGTCTACCGGGAAGAGCAGACCATCCGGTGGGGAATCAAGCGAAGCTCCTGACTTTGACAATGGGGCGGGTTCTTCAAGTAAATCAACCCATAGAAGCAAGAGGAAGAAAGGGCAGTGTCGTAGTAAGAGACGACATGAAGACTCTCCTGATTTAGAAGTCCCTCTCGCCACTGCTGAAGGGATGTCAGGGGATGTTGACGAGCCTCCAGAAAAGAGGAGCTGAGAAGAAGAGACCGTTGGTGAAGGCATGATTCTTCCTCTTTCTCTCTCCATTTCTTTCATTGAGATTTTCTTTTTTTTATTCGCCTTTCTCTCTTTTTCAGTGGAAGATGAGGACTTGGTAATGACTGTGCTTCCGGCGGCTGATGAAGCAATGACGGATCCAATCGCGGCATCTGAAGAAGAACCGAGGGACCCTGGAGTGGTTCCAGAATCTTCACCTGGTATGACTTCGTTGTATATTCTTTCTTTTTTTGTCTATGCTGTCATATGCTAACATGTTGCTTGTTTTCTTGTCAGCTGACTTGTCAAAGGGTTCCGACGATTTTGAACAATCTATGGATGCGGCCTTTGACGACACTTCAGATAAATTCATGGATGCAAAAAGTATTCCGCCGATCTTCGAAGAAGGTATTTGTAGCAATAACCCTTATGATAATGATTTTTTCAACAGGATCATATTCATACCTTTTTTGTTTTGTTTTACTGGCAGATTGTGAGGTAGCAGAAGAAGTTCCTCCGTCTTTCTCAGTGCCAGAGCAGGGGATGCCTGCAGTCGAACCAGAAGTAGGGACTTCTTCTTCCAGTTTTAATGCAGGAGAGATGAAATCTTCTGAGCAGATTTGTGAGAACCCGACCCCTAATTTCCTGGATTAGTGTTGTTTTATTTGTGGATTAGTTTCTCTAAGTGAGACTGGTGGTTGTTTGGTTGAGTTGGTGAGATAGAATGGACTTTTGATATAGCTTTGGGGAATTTTGAGTGCCTTGGTGACTAGTGGGGCCCTTTGGGGGTTCCTTTTTGTGACTTTACATCTATTTGAGAGTTTATCTGAGATTCCTATGATTTGCATTTTTACCCCGTTTTACTTATCCCGTTAATCCCGACAACTTTATGTTGATCCCGTGCCCGTTCGAGACCCCGAAACCCGATTTCCTAGCATTGAGGGCAAAACAGTCATTGTGCACTAAATCTGTACCCAAAATTTGATATTCCCGAAACCCGCGAAACGTATACTTTTTGGAAATTAGATATTTCGACGATCATTTCTTCCTTCTTCGTCGAATTCATCCGAGATCCCAATAGACATGATTTCAACCCTTGAATAACTCTAGTTGTGGGACCCATCTTCATTTTCTATAAAAGGGACCAACCCCTCTCTTTTCCTCCCATTCATTTCCAGCACACTTGAGGGAGAGGAGTTTTAGTTCCTTAGGGCTTTTGCCCTTTTCTTCTTCTTCTTCTTCTTGCTTTCTTCCTCCTAAATCCCACACCAACCTTTCTCAAAAAGAGATATGGGCTTAATCTTCTTCTTCTCCACATTGCAAGCTTTCCATGGATGCCATTAGAAGAGAAATCCACCAACATTGAAACCCTCCTTGAGCTAACTTTGTGTTTTTGAAGACTCCACAAGTAAGTTCCCTCTCCAATCTTCTAGATATGTGTTCTTCTAGCCCTTGAGAAGCTCCATTTTCATTATTGTGAGTTCTTTCTTCTTCTTCATTGTTTTGACCCATTTTAGGGTTTGTGTCGCGACCCCGGAACAGATCCCGGGCCCGCGACGTGGTTGAATTACCATTGCTACTGAAGATTTTGCTTTCCCACAGGTTCCCGCGGTGAGGATTCCCAAAGACACACGGAATCTGACTCACATGATCAAGTATGCGGAAGCGTGTAGCAAATCACAACAAGATGAGCACCAATAAAATATTTAAGTGCCATGACAAATAGTAACAAGACATAGTATCAAAAGAAGAAGTTAACATGGCATTCCCATTATAATTCAAGTTATGAGACTAACACAAAAGTAAGTTAAGTTTTAGGTACAATCCCTAAGAGGCCAACAGAGGCCAATACACTTCTCCAAAATAATCAAAAGAAACCCCAACAAAATGATGAAAAGACTCAAGAACCCGCCCGACGTCTAGATAACATCGTTGGGCTGCCACTCTCTCACAGGGGTTGTCTCACAGGCCTCCTCCTGACGCTCCTCCTCAAAGGTAACGCCTCCTGCACCTGGGCACCAACAAACAAGGGTCAAACACAACGGTTTGGCAGGCAATCAATTTAGGTGCAAGCATGAACCAATAACGTTTAAGAAAACATATAAGCAATCCTTGACTTGAAATACTATAATGACTGAGATACTAAAACAAACTAGTATGAGTACATAATATATCATGAATAGTTACAACCCACAAAGAGCCCATCCTTTCTCTATCATTTATATAATGAAAAGAGCAAGCACGCACGAAAAGCACGATATACATAATATAAGCACGACACGATTTCCCACAAAGACGGGAATTCCGGCCGCGGAACCGGACACGCACGATGTGTAATAAATACACGACCAGTCTGCAGACAGTCCACATGTTTAAGGACCCCCAAATAGTGGATCAAACTAAAAGGGCAGTCCAAGCTCAGTGGTGTTTACTAAGTTCATGAATGCATAAAACACGCGAAAACACTATCAAAACATGTCGAGGTAAAAAGGGGGAAATCCCTTATCAAAACACGATGAACACGACTAGCAAGGGCATAATTAATATGCATGACACGCTTAGGAAGTGATCCCCTTTTTCTTGAAACAATTCTTCAAAACAAGCTTGTACTTGAAATCCAAACTAGTACACGATGGTACTTATCGTACCAAGACGGAAATCAAACACGAAATCTGACAAGCATGTGTTAAGGCTACTAATTGACCTTTGTGTAATTGGAACCCCAAATGTCGGAATATACAAGAATTGGTGTCCCCGAAGTTAGGTTGCATTTCGAAGTTCCATTTACCCAACGTCAAGTCAAAACCCTTAACATAGTCTAATTTTCAACCCTCAAGAAAATACACATGAAATAATTCTTCTCCTGAATCTGGTAGGTTCGCTCGAGCGAACTTTATAAGGTGATGACACTTCGGTCGAGCGAGACAGTTCGTTCGAGCGAATATAAGATGCGCTCGAACGGACAGCTCTCTGTCTTGCTCCAGATTATACAGAGGGCAGTTCGCTCGAGCGGACCATAGGGTCGCTCGAGCGGACAACTCTCTGTCTGCGCTTGGACCAAACAGAGGCTTGGTCGCTCGAGCGGACCAGCTTCTGCCTGAACTCGCAGAGTGCAGAAACTGCCTTTCTCTTATACAACCTTCACCACATTTTTCTCCTTCTTCTCATCCATCAATCACATACGATCCCTTGAGCCTTCATGCTCACCAAGGGTTCATTTATCACCATTTCACACATCCAAATCCAATAAAACATAACCATGAAACTTGTAAACAAATTAGATGCACAATTTCAAAAATACAATGAAATCAATATACACATGCACATTGAACCTATAAAGATTACTTGCCTTGCCCAATGCTAACAATCCTCCTCAAGAACTTCACTCAAGCTATTCCCACACTACAAGAAACCCAAGAGAAATCCACTCAAACTCCACAAAATCTTGAAAACAAGAAACCCATTTTACCAACACTACAAAAAAAGGACTTTTAGTCTCGCTTTTAAATTGAGCTTTTGTGTCGCGTTTACAATAAAGTGACACAGTATGATCTGATGTGTCACTTTAGAGGAGGAGTAAACGAGGAGGAGATTTGTTGTGTCACTTTTCTGCAATGCGACATTAAGAAAAAACAGTCTAGTAGCCCCCTCTCGCTCTAATAGCCCCGTTTGACTTCTCATCTGGCAATCCATCTCCTCCACTTCCCTCTTTTTCCTCTACAAAACCCTAATCCTCTCTCTCTCTCTTCTCCTCCTCTCCCTCCACTCCTCCCCTTAGCCCAACCCAGCCGCCTCTGCCCCCTATCTCGCCCGCAGCCTCCTCCGCATCATCGTCAAATCCGTCGTCGCCAGCAGCTCCGCTGACTTCCATTGCCGTGTTGCCAAATCCCTAAGCTTTCTCACCTTCGTGATCCTGTCCGGGATCTCAAGGTTCTTGTCTGTTGTGTCAGTTTGCGATGGAGATGGGCTACTTGATGTTGCGAGGTTTTTCAGATTGGGTTTGAGAGGGATTGTTCTTGGGATCTGGACTGCGGCAGGGGGAGGAGGTGAGAGAGCTTCGATGAGGTCGGTTTTGAGGCGGAGAGGCAGAGGCTTGACTCCAAGGCCCGCCAATCAATGGAAGAGGAGATGACCCAGATCAGTAGCAGTGACGACAAGGCTTGGAAATGGAGCATTCGAAAGAGGGTTTGGGATTTAATGGAATCCGAGAACATCGCCCAAAACCCCTGTCCCATTCACCCAGTGCAGTATTTCGAAAGTTGTTTTCCATTTTACTGTTTCTGATTTTTTTGGTGTTGAAGTGAAACTCTTGCAGTAATTTGAAGATAGATCTATTTTTTTTACCAGCTCTGCTTCGTGTTTCATTCATCTATTGCAAGAACATGGAAGCAAACGCTGGGTTGGTGGCTGGTTCCCACAAGCGAAACGAGTTTGTGAGGATTCGGCACGAAGGGGAAGTTGGGGTCTGTTTCTCTTCCTACCCTTTTGCTCTTGTTCGCATCAAAATGGAATTTTTCCTATTTTTCTTTTCTCTTGATGTGATTTGGTGCTTGGATCTGATTGTGGACTGTCTGGTTCAGAGATTTGAGTTTTGTATTTTGGGATTTTCTTGTCAAATACAGTGTGGATCTTGCTTTTTTTTTTCAGTACCCACGTGGTTGCACTTGATTGTCTGATTTATTTGTTCATGGGGTTGTGTTTGAATCTGATCCTGGACTGCATGGAACTGAGATTCGTGTTTTGAATATTGTGGTTCTTTCAAGGGTTAGTGTTTGGATCTAATAATGGGGGGTCTGGATTAGTGAATTTTGGGTTTTTACATTTGATTGGGAATTGGGTATTTGATTAGTGACATTTGCCTTTAAGTGTTCCTAAATTACAGGGTTAGGGGAGTTTTCCAGGCATCGTTTGATTGAAGCTGTTGGTTTTTGTTATCAGGAATGATTGATGTATTTTGTTGTGTTAAAACTGAGGGTTTTATGGCTAAGGTGTGCCAAAGTTCGGTTTTTAGTTTAGATCTGTTCACAATTATATGTTTTCAATGGGTGTTTATTGGTCCCAGTTCTTATTCATTTTTTCCCCTTTGTTAAAGCAGATTTGTTAAATCTACTTGCATTGCTATGGTTTTCATGTGTTGTATGTTGATCATATTGCATTTCCCTTTTTTTTTATCATTAACCAAAAAAAACATATAGTAAAAGATGATAATGTTCATATAAGAGAAACAACAGAACAGGGTAAAAGAGGCATCTACCCAATTAAAAATTACACAATAGAAGCTACCAAGGGGGATGTTCTGAAAGCCCCTTGGTTAGCTAGGCATCCGGCATACTATTAGCAGATCTACTTATATGATTAATGGCCACCTGCATTTAAGAAACTAAAATTTTAATTTCCTTAAGATGAAACTGAAACTTCCATGGCCTGAAGCATCCAAAGAGACCCAGAGATATGCATTAGATGAATCACTCTTCACAACTAAATTGCCTTGAAAAGAGGATGAGAAAATTTGAAGAGCCTCTAGTTTATAATTTTGGTTAAAACTTTCAATGCAGGGAATCAATTCAACAATTGAGGTAATTCATACATCCATATAGTCAGGGAGAGAATGGGTAAACTGATTGAAGGTGGAACCTTTCCACCTTCTTCTTCTTTCTGTCCATGTGGTACTTGCAGGCTTATTTTAATGCACCTGAGGGAGATGAACCATTGGCTTTGGATTTCGGAAGTATGGGCAAGGGTCAAGTGTGGATTAACGGGGGAGAGCATTGGAAGATATTGGACTGCTGCTGCAAATGGAGATTGCAATCATTGTAGTTATGCTGGGACATATAGAGCGCCAAAGTGTCAAACTGGTTGTGGCCAACCTACCCAGCGCTGGTGAGAACTACTGAAAAAATGACTTTAGTGTACTATGGATATGTCTTGATGGTATTACCTAAGCTCGCACTGACAATGATGTGCCCTTGATTTACCTGTTCCTTGTACTGTAATAGACTGCTCATTTCTTTTTCTGATACATCATTCGTATGTGTTTTTCATTTAACTATTTTCGTTAACATTCAATTTTCAGGTATCATGTGCCACGCTCTTGGTTGCAGCCTACGAAAAATCTTCTGGTGATCTTTGAAGAAATTGGTGGTGACGCATCGGGCATTTCACTTGTAAAAAGATCAGTTTCAAGTGTTTGTGCTGATGTTTCAGAGTGGCACCCAACTATCAAGAACTGGCATATCGAAAGTTATGGCAGATCAGAGGAGCTCCACAGGCCCAAGGTGCATTTGCGTTGTGCAATGGGGCAATCTATCTCGGCAATTAAATTTGCAAGCTTCGGGACTCCCCTGGGAACTTGTGGGAGCTTTCAGCAAGGACCTTGCCACTCTCCAAACTCACATGATATCTTAGAAAAGGCTAGTATATTGCTCATTCCTTTCATTGTCAACCAACATATGCATCATGTTGTGCGTTTTGTGCATTTCTTTTCATATGTATCACCATCTTAGACTATCCTCAAACCAAGCATTTTATATCCTGCTAAAAAAACTATATGAAAATGGAGTCTTATATATACGTTCTTACATCTGAGTCTGTATGTATTCATATATAAAATTGATATGGTGCATATTTATGCATGGAGTATAAATATTTTGTCCTAATTGCTGCAAACACAAGCATCCTACACTAAAATTACCAAAACACATAAAAATTGGTATGCTGGCACCTCATTTTTAATGTAAATGCGGCACCGAACACAACCAAATCCATGACTGTAAACAATCTGGTGCCAGGTTGGGTCCTTGAGTGTACCAGTCTACCAGACCAGGAACTTTTACCTGATTATAAATATTATAGTATTTATATTAAATGTATATAAATAAAATATAAACATTTATAAGTATGGATATACACACAAGCACTTGCCCAAGCATCCAGACAACTTGGGTAAACAAGCATTCAGGTATGGAGCATACCAGACCCAAATCCCCTATTTTAGCTGGGACCAAACAATGGTTCATATCAGGATCTTCCAGGTCCGGTCCATTGGTTAACTGGGTCAGCTCCATTTACAGTTTTAACCATACCCAGGATAGGAACTAATGCTGCTCGCATATGGATGCCAGCAACCAGTATTTCTGTATGTGTGAAAATTATCTATTGTCCTAGTCATAAAGATGATCATATTCTCATGCATTAATATGTAGTAATGTGATGTCTGGAGAGAGTTTATTTAGAGTATTTCTATCTGTGTGGAAACTGACAGAAGAAATTTTCATTTCAATTTCACAGAAATGCATCGGGCAGCAGCGATGTGCAGAAACCATATCCATGAATAATTTCGGTGGGGACCCATGCCCAAATGTAATGAAACGAGTAGCAGTAGAAGCCGTCTGTACCAGCACAGAACAACCAAATTAAAGAGGTTGATAGAGAATCCCTTTCCAATCATAATATGGTGTGGTTTGCTAACTGTATAGTACTAGCCAGAGAAGAAAATGTGAAGAAGACAGCAAAGCATTTGAGATCATGTCTCTCTTGGAGAGAGAGCATTGGGACTAGTATGAGCGTTTGGTTATACTAGAAGCCGAAAGCATTCAAAGTAGATAGATTGGACCTTTTTTTTTCTTTCTCTTGAAAGAAGTGATGAAATCTCTCTTTTTCTTCTTATTTTAAAAACAGAGCATTTGATAGCCTGTTGAACCTAATGTTGGTGTATAGGGTGCTGTGCTGGGTGCTTGTAGAGCTCACTATGAGGTCAAGGTTGCAGAGTATGTAGCAATCCGACTCTTCATTCGAGGGCCTAAGAGTGTTGACTTGTTGCATCATATTTGGTGATGGCAAACATCTATGAAGCTGTCGGGAGGTGGGAAGTTGTTGCAAAGATACGAGCAATGATGAAACACAACAGAGTGAAGAAATCATCAGACCAAAGCCTTGTTCAAGTGAATGGTCAATGTTTTCATTTACTTCTGAAGATAGGTCTCATTCAGAAGTTCTGCAGATATATGAAGATTTTTAAACGAAGATTGTAACATAATGTATCTATGTAACTGGCTGCCTACTAACTGCCTAATGAGACTGGGCCCTTATTATTCTTTAATAAACTCTTTTCTACTACTTTCTTTTTCTTCTTCTTTTTGTCAAGTACCTAATTTCTAGCATTTGGGCCCTTATTTTTAATCTTGCAAAACCGACAAAAGCTACAGGATAAAAACCATTAAATAGGCCATAAAAGTGAAAAGAATGTCCCAAAAAAGGGGTGAAAAAAGAAATATTTATTTAAAAAAAAATGGATGGTATCTCGCTTCTATAGAAACTGTCACAACTGATGACTACTTGTGTCACTTTTGGTCCAAAAACAACATATTGATTACTGCTTTTGAAAAGCGAGACAACAAAGTTGTCTTTCTTGTGACGCTTTTAAGTTATTTCAGTGTCACTTTTGGGTTTAAAGTGTCACAAGTAACCATTTTTTTGTGTCACTTTGATAACAGAAACTGACACAACAAATGTATTTCTTGAGATGCTTTTACGAACTTTTAGTGACGCCGGCAGATAAGACGCTTGCATAGTAATCAGAAAAGCGACACAAACCACTTTTTAAGACACTTTAAAAGTGACTCATTAAGACATTTTTTTTGTAGTGCAAGGGGTTTTGTAACATGAAAAGCAAGATCTTTTAGAACCAAAAAGGCTTCCTGAAAAGTATGGATTGAAGCTCTTACCTAGCAATGGCCACACAAGAAGGAATGAAGAAAATGTAGAGCTTGTTCCACAGGAAGTTCCAAGAAACTTGAATGGATAGAGAGCTTGCAAGGAGATCACTACAACAATTTTGCCTTTTTGCGATGCCAAAAAAGCGTCGCAAATAATATAAAAAGCGTCGCAATAAGTAATTGCGACGCAAAAAACTAAGCGTCGCAAAGGGGTCGCAAATAATGAGGTCACAGAAAGATTTGCTACGCTAAAGACTGCAGCGTGGCAATTGGAGAGAGTATTTGCGACGGTTTTAAAGCGTTGCTAATTACATAGCAATTGCGACGTATTATAAACGTCTCAAATAATGATTTATTTGCATCAGTAAAATTGCATCACCAATAATTTATATTTGCGACGTATTATAAACGTCGCAAATGATGATTTATTTGCAACGGTAAAATTGCGTCACCAATAATTTATATTTGCGACGATTCTAAAAGGTCGTTAATAAATTATTAAAGGCGACTCTCATATAAAGTTGCAAATAATTTTTTTTTACGACGCTTATGTGGTGTGGTAAATAATATTTATCTTGTTACATTTGATTATTTGCAACGCAATAAAAGCGCAACGACTAATAATTTCTCAAAAAAAATATTTTTTAATATTTTTAAAATGGATATATTTTTCCTGATTTTATACCCAATCAATACAAATATAATCTCATCATCCATTCAGAAGTCATCCATTCACAAATCTTTAATGCAAAGTCACCATTAGGTCATCACGATCATATATCTCTAAGTTGCAATTCAGGTATGAAAATAACACTCCATTGATGTAAAAACATAAACTAAATTAATTCATTGAATTTGAGTGCAACGAATCAGTTGTCCTCATCACAAATTCTTACTGAATGATATTGATAAAATTTTGTTAAACATAAATCTATATAATAGTTGGTCTCAATATAACATAGAAACAATGATTGAAATGCGGTCTTCAATATGTATCACAGAGCGACGACAAGCAATTTCCATGATAAAATATAGCATCCTCAAATTGATCCGCACTATCCAAATCGGTCCAAAAATGTTGCTTGTTCTTATTTTCTCTTCATCTCCCATTTCAATCTGTAATAAATAAAACAAGATAGATGTTAAAATCTATAAAACACAACTATATTTGCCATTATAACTAGTCATATTAACATCACCAAGGATGAAAAGCAAGTGAATTTGCCAACACTAGATGTGTAAGTGATGAGATCATTTCTAAGTACCATATGAAGGAAAAACCAAATGAGCATTGTGTATTGCCCCATATATGGTGATAAGGAAACACCAAAAACGAAAAGAAAAGAAAGAAAAGAATTCATAGCATACAGAAGGGGAATATATATTATCATGAAATGATACTTCATTAATCATTGAAAAATTAAAAAAAAAAAACTGTGTTATAAAATTACTTATAAAGACTGAAATAACTAGTATAATTCTTGCTAAAAAAACCTTCAATAATCATTGAAAAACCGAAAATCTGCGTTCTAAATATACTTGGACCTGACACCATATTTGAGTCACACATCTAGCATGTCTTTAGGTCAAAAGTCTACTCATCTAGCACAAATATACTTGCCATACAAAGGGGGGAAATGATATTCCACACATAAAAATATTTTTGTTTGAAACAAGAGGAAACAGACACAACTATAGATTGAACAGAAGCGAACAAATGACTTGTTGACAAGGCATACCTCCACTCCTCTTTGCTTCAACCAGAAGGCAGTCAATTACGGAAGATGAATTGTTGCTGACAGGAAACACCCTTCCATCATCCTCTGTCTATTGAAAGACATTAAAAATAAAAAAGGCTCAATATAATTCCATCGTCACATAAGATCAAAGGAAAATTAAATAAATATCTATGGTTCTCAAAACAACCTTAAGCTCAACGCCATGGTCTGAAAACCAAGACATGGTGCCCAATGGACTGTGCATGCTGAAGAAAGATCCTCGTAGTTCTTTGTTACCTCTAGGATAATGTTCCGCCAAAACCTACATCATATTAAAGCATGTAAAAGTAAAACACACACACACACAAAAATGGTTATCTATTTTTCATATAGATTATCAGAGGTCATACTATATTTTTTTTAACGGGTTCCAATCATGTAATTTCATTTATTTGTTTTAACTTTATGATTTCCAGAAAAATGCAGACTATATTTTTTTAACGGGTTCCAAACATGTAATTTCATTTATTTGTTTCAACTTTATGATTGCCATAAAAATATAGGCAGCATCCATAAGGTTGGATCACCATAGAGAATACATTGACCATTGTATCAGTTAAAGGGGAGGGTTTGGGTTGGGTCCACAGTGCATTTGGTCCCCTTTCTTTCATTCTTTTTAAATAAATTGTGTCCGGACCCAATGCACAGGGCACAGACCCAACTGCAGTAGATCAGACTGAACTCAGAGATGACTCCAAACCTGAAATGTCAGCAATTGGGACTCAACCCCGCCCTCATAGTACAATTATTAATGCATAGATTCAGATTTTCTTTTCATGCTCTGGGCATTTTAATCCAACAATCTGTGTATACATTAACTTGTACCTGAAGTGAAGAAAACTCTGGTGCAAGCCACCCCCACACATCAAGCTAACCCAAACTGCAGACAATTTGGGCAGGGGAAAAAATGGCTACCTTTTCAATCGGAACTTCATGGCGCTTGCACCATGCAACTGATATCCTAGGATCAAGGTAGTTGATCTTTGATGTGCCCAACGCTACAGTCTTTAAATCCTCTTTGATCTTCATATCGAACTCCATTTTCTCAATCTTTGCATTTGTCTGAGCAATTTTCTTTTCTAACCTGCAAGAGTATCCCTCAAAGTTAGTACATGGGAAGTTCTGTATAAATAACCTTATAATAATTTGTTAAGGTGGCAAGTGACAAATATATGGGTTCTGCAAGATAAATGAACTAGGACACCAAATTCCAAGAAATGTTCAACAATTCCCCTCGTTGTAACTCCTAAAATTATAGAAAACCAATGACTTGAACTCCCAAACAAACTAAGACAGGCCTGTTTGTTTGGAAGAATTGTGAAAATTATTGTTTGAGAGAATTCCAAATGCTGCCCCCAAAGTAGAATTCCAAATGCTCAACCCCCTCTCGCATTTGAAGTGCTAGAATTCTAAGAATTCGTAAGGCTAAAAGTGCCTTTTCATGTGGTATGGAATTCTGAATTATCAAACAGAATATTTGGAATGCCTTCGTAACTAATACTAATAGTGACTTTTCCCCGACAAATAAAAGTGAGTAAGCGAAGAACCAACCATAACAATCATGTGACTTTGCCAGGACCTTAGTCAACTGATTTTGGCTTAGGCCCTGGCTAGGTCTGGGCCCAGGGGTATATAGTTAATCAGGTCTGAGTCAGGGTCCACCGCAGACCTATACCCAATCTGACCCATTAAGATCCCTAGATTAAATATATTGAAATCTGGGTCCGGTTGGAGACCTGAATATCACCCATTTACAACCCTAATTCATATGGTATGACTCTGTATGAGCTCTTACAACTTAGCAAATGAATTGAGAACCCATATTATTATGATGTTATATAACTTTATGATTACAACTTTTTTACTATCTGTACTCTATCACTACAACTTTAAGCCAATAAAATGAAAAGAATGACTAAAACTCAACACACCTAAAAGTTGCTCAATAAGAACTATTGGCAAGGTCTACATGAACTTTCAGTGTTCAATACATGTTCACATTTACCTGGTTGGGCATGGGCCAAAAGAACAAAATTCCATGTTCTAGTGTTTTTCAGTAGTCTAGAGTTCCAATTTTATTTTGTTTTTTTTTTTTTTTTGGCACCCTGACCTCTAGGTTTAAATAAAAGTACAGGGCTTGATACAATCATACAAGATACATATCCCCACACAACAAGTATCAGTTAACAGCTACCACGGCCGATTTTTTCTGAGGCTTGTTGTTGAGGCATATTTACAAGTTCAAGCAACATAAGAGATTATAATCATAACATACACAAAGACAAATTCCATTTATATCACCATCACACCCTGGAAACAAATCCTAAGTACAAAGAAAGAAAACCACACCTCTGCCTTGAGATCCCTATCATCAGTATCTCCATCCACAACATTGTACTTGGATTGCAAACCATTCTTTTCCTCATCCTTGCATGGAGAACTTGGCTCTTCAACAATAAAACCCTATAATTATCAGCTAAAATATCTCAAACTTCCACACAAAATCAATAGAAACCCATCATAGATGATTCGATTCCACATGATCAGAAAAGCATTACCTTCCAATGAGAATAAAGATGAGAGTTGATTTCTCGATACCAAAGGATCCTGATGAGGGGGGGATTACATTTCTATTAAACTCAAACTCCAGTCACGAGAATCATTCAGAACCAATAGAAAATCTGAATGAAGAGAAGATGTACAAAAGAAATGCAGATCAAATTCAATCAAAGCATACCCTGCTTTTGGAAGAAGCATTATTGGAGAAGAGATGAGACTGCGATCGATCTCCGTCTTTGATACGAAAGCATCCGAAGAAACACCCCATGCTGGAGACAATCTTCAAGAAGAAAATCCGAATTCCCTCTCGATTGCAAAGCATTTATCGGATTTAGTCAACTCTCATGCACATTCCATTCTTAATAAAACCCTAGTTTCTATTCAACCTGCAAGAGAGCGAGAGAGAGCGTAGAGATCGAGCCAGGGAGAGAGATAAATGCAGAGAGAACAGAGAGAGCGAGACAGAGAGTGAGAGAAGCGCAGATCGAGAGAGAGAAAAGAGGGAGAGGGATAGAGATAAAAGAGGGCTATTGGGCGGGAGAGGGGAAAATAGGATCTTCAATCATAGCCCATAGAAAGTTCAATAAACACCATTTCACAACGAGGAAAAAAAAACACAAAATACCAGAGATCCAAGCCAAAGAACTATCATAAAGGAGAAAACTGCAAGAATATGAGAAGACAATCTAAAATCCAAAGCGATTCTCACAGGATCTCGTCAGAAAACCGAAAAGAAGAAAAAGAAGAAAGACAACATCAAGAGGGAGCAAATGATAGTAGAAATTCTCACCTTGAAAGTTTTAGATAGAGAAGAATGCGAACGAGATCTGGGATTCTTTGTGTCCAGATCCAAGCTGTTTGAACAAAAAAAAATTCCTTCTTTCCACTCTCACAGCTTTGGCTGGGAAGAGAGAGAGAGAGAGTTGGACAATCACAGAAGCAAAACAGCAGAAATGAACATCTCAGGATCTACTAACAAAACCAGAAACAAATTTGAAAACAACAATATCAGATTTGATGCTAAAAACAGAAAAGCTAAAACTTGAAGAAGAAGAAAAAGAAAATCACCTTGCAAACAATCGCAGTTCTCAGCCTCCTTTCTCACAACATCAAGGACAGAGTCAATCAGCTTCGCTCCCTCGTGTAGTGCTTGTCGAAGGAGAGATGGGTCTGCGCCTGGTATAACAGAGATGGGTTTTTTGGGAGATGGTGGGAGAGGGTGAGGGTTGTGTGATGGAAATGAGGTGAGAGAGAGAGAGAGAGAGAGAGAGAGAGAGAGAGAGAGAGAGAGAGAGAGAGAGACGAGGGCTAGAAAAGGAAAGAGCGAGAGAGGGATGAGTGAGGGAGATTAGGGCATAACAGAGATGGGTTTTTTTAGAGATGGTAGGAGAGGGTGAGGGCTACGTGATGGAGATGAGGTGAGAGCAAGAGAGGGAGACGGGGGTCACTAATGGCCGCAGCAATAAATAACTTTTAGCCAAAAAAAAAAACACCTTTTACCCTATAAAATACTTATTTTCTTTTTAACACTATAAAATAATGTCGCCTAATAAAACTATTATTTACGACGCATTTAAATCCACGTTACAAAAAACTCATTATCTGCGACGTAGCAAGTATACTGTCACAACTAAATATTATTTGTGACGAATAAATTGCGTCCCAAATAAATAGTTATTTTTTTAGCTTAAATTTTTTATGACACCATATGATGGAGGTCGCTAATAATGATTATCTGCGACACAAAGACATCAGCGTCACGAATAAGATATTATGTGTGACGCAAAAAGGAAACTGTTGCAAAAAGCCTTAACTTTTCTATGACATAGCTCAGACTAAAAATTATTTGCGACGCGGGGATTACGTCGCAAATAGAGACACTTATTTACGACAGATGATTATGTCGCAAATGACTATCTAGCGTCGCAAATAATTTTACCGCCATTTGGCGCCAATGATTTTTTGACGCATTTATTTGTGACGCACTATATTCATTGCTGAAAGTATCTATTTGCGACGCATGGAGTCGCGTGTCGCAAATACTTAACTTGTTGCGACGGGTCTAATTTTATGTTGCAAAAAATTTATTTTTTGCGACGCTTTGGGTTGCGTCACAAATATTTTCGTCGCTGAAAATCCGATTTGTTGTAGTGGATGAAGAAGATGATATCCTTAGAATCTTCTTTGGAGATCTATAGCTAGAGCATGCAAGGTGAGGAAGATGGAAAGGAAAGATGGATTTTCCAACCCTAGGTCAAAGAAACTGCAGAGATTGGGGAGATGAATGAAGAAGATGAGACTTGGGGGTTTAAGTGATGATAATGGGCACCCAAATGACTTAACCTTGAGATGACTAAAACATGGTCTTGTGGGCCTTGAATGACTTCGACGAAGAAGGATAAAACGATCATCGAAATATCTAGTTTCCAAAAAGTATATTTTTTGTATGGTTTTGAGATCTCGAAAATTGTGTCCAGATTTGTGCATAAAAGACAATTTTACCCTGTTTGGGCCAAAACATGGGTTTTTGGACTTCAAACATGAATGGGCTTAAAACGAAAGTTGTAACACATAGAAGAATCATTCAAATGAAATCAAAATCACAATCACACGGAAACCAATACGATCTTCCCAAGCTTACACGGGCACTCAGGCCTTCCTGAGTGTGTCCGACTAATACTAAACGTTCGCAAAATTCCCAAAGCTATGTCCAAGACTAAAACTAATTAGTCTAACCCAGCGACCACTAAACCTACTTAGAACTAAACACATACTAATCGCACTCTAATCGAATTGGTCTGGGTCGGGGTCTAACAGTTTGTTTTGGGGGTTTTTGTATTGCTTGGAGATCTTTGGCTTGAGAGTGTGATTAGAGGCTTGATTTTCTAGCTTGGACCTAAGGAAAGTGGATGACTTGATTTTTATAAGCTTTCAATGGTTTTGGTATTTTACACTCATGCTTATTTATTGCATTGATTTGAAATAAATGTTCATGATAGAGCATTGGTAGTGCATTTATGTCATAGAAAGGTATTGGTGCATGGCATTTAATCTCTTCTTGTTTTGTCCCAAATGCACTCTTATGTGAAATGGTTTCCTTCCTTCTTTCATTGTATTGGATGTGATGTTGATGGAGAAGAATGGAATGGATATTGTGAAAGATTTGATGTTCTTTGAATGAAGTTTTGGACTCCTCATTTGATGTATTTAAAGCGGCTAAAAAGAGGTTGTAGAAGGAGGAGAAAGAGAGAAGAAGAATTGTCCTAAAATCAGTTTCTGGACAGTTCGCTCGAGCGAACATGACACTTCGCTCGAGCGAAGTGTCCAAAAAAGGGTTCGGAGTATTCCAGTAGGCAGTTCACTCGAGTGGACCCCTTGGTCGCTCGAGCGAACATCCCAGAACTAGTTCCAGAGAGTGGTTAGTTCGAGCGAACCAATACTTCGCTCGAGCCAACCACCTACTGGATGAGTTCACTCGAGCGACCTCAGCTTCGCTCGAGCGAACCCACCCAGACAACCATTCCAGAGAGCTCCTTGCTCGAGAGAACTCAACAGTTCGCTCGAGCGATGAGTTTTGTCGGTCAAGGGCTATGTTTGGGACAATGATGAGTTGTTTGAATGTTTTGGGACTATTCATTGAGAACCCCTCTATGTCAGGGAATTACTAAGCAATGTATAAGGCCATTTTAGAAAGAAACCACATCACGAAGATTTCATTTGTAGTTTTGAAAATCCAAAGTGTATAAGGACCCCAGAAAGTCCCCAAACTCAAAGAGTACCAAATTGTTATTAGATCGACATACGGGATCCCTATTCACTTCAAATAAATCTTGAACCCTAACTTTACCCGAAATTTCAATTGTTTATTGTATTTCACTGTTCTCGAGAGTTATACTGCATGCCTTGTTTTCCCGAAAGCATTGAAATTACACCTGAAATAGTTACTTGTCTTGAAGTACATTGCACCACATGAAATGACAGTGTGCCTTGAGCACCCCCGTCCTGCCCGTTTATTTACTTGTACTGGATTTATTTACACGTGTCTCGATTTGTTATTTGACCTATGAGTCGGCACCACTAAGCTTGGATAACCTTGTTGGTCTGATCCACCGACTTGGAGATCCCCCTCTTGTCCCGCCAACTGCAGTTTGGATCCCGCTACCCGGTTATTACCGTGGTCTTGTCCTGATACCGCAGATTGCTACTGTGGTTTCCGATGCCCGGCTCGTTACCATGGTCATGTATAGTATATGTATATGTATTATAAGATCCACTGTTTCTCCTCACCTCGAGTGACTGAGATCAGTGCCTAGTTATTGCTCTGTCACTTTAGTGATAGAGGACTTAGCTTCGTGTGGTTGCCATCTTGCTTGCTTCCTAATTTCCTTGGATACTCGTACATGTTTTATGCTGCATTTATATTTTCAGTAAATGATTCGTTCCTTTCATGAAAATTATTGATTGAACAGGTTGAGTGCTTTTATAGACGTTTTACACGAATATATGATTCGTCAGATATCCATGTTTTACAGAAGACATTTTACATGAATATATGATTTGTTAGATATTCATGTTTACAGACGTTTTACATGAATACATGATTTGTCAGATATCATGTTTTACAGACGTTTTACATGAATACATGATTTGTCAGATATACATGGTCTTTCCACCCGTTTTAATTACATGCAGCATTTGATCAAATAGCATGATTTATCACATGTTTTATTCTTAAGTATATTTGTTATCTTTTCATCCACCTGCCAGACCGTTGTGTCTAACCCACTATTCTGGTACTCAGGTCCAGACTTCTTCGTTTCGAGATGAGTGTTTTTGTTGGCCGTGGAGCCATGCTTTGCAGGGTGTTTTGTCGGCTATGTCACGTAGACATTGAGCTTGACATCAAAGTTGCGCCACATATGGGTAGTGGTTAATAGCTTATTATTGTATGGCTTTTATTAGCCTTTTTCCTGGGATTCTTAATTAATACATTGATAATTTGTAACTTGAACATATGTGATATGATTCTTGATATAATAGCTATATGCTAGCGGTTGAGTGCGACACGGAATCCGATGGCCACGGAATCCGGGTCACAACGCCACGAAAGCTTTCGCAAAAATATTCAGAGTGTATTGGAATGTGTTGTCTTCACACACGCGGATCTTGGGAGAAAGAAAGATATAATTATCCTTAATCCCATTCACGCCCCTGAGGTTCTGGTTTGGGGGCGTGACAAGATTTCTTCGCCAGTGTCTCTGGTTAGAAAGAGCTTAATGTTCACTCCTCCAACAGGACATAACACGGGCAGTCGACCAATGGAGAGGGGCGAGCCTTCATCCGGGCCATCTCTTGAGTATGTGAAGAAAGTGTTGAAGAGCGTTTTGAGCTCATGGGTCAAAACTCTTTCCTCTGGCCATTTAGAAGTCGGCTTTGGCATGATCAAGCATGTACAGGACATCTTTGCTAATAGCGAAAATGTCGGTCTGGACATTGCAAGTGCGAAGGCTTTCATTGATGAAGTCATAGCTCTAGGGAACAAGTGGAATGAAACTAAGAGCTTCCCAAGTGGCGACTTCTTCAATGAGATGTTTTTGAAGCCTTCTGGCGAGGTAAGTCTAAGCTGAATGAGATCTCGCGGACTCGGAAGCAATTCGTTCGGGAGAGGAACGTTACCGAGTTGGCTATCATTGAGTTGATAGAAGATCTGTGCCGTGTTGATAGAGAGGTCGTTGAGACCAGGCAACGTCTTGAGCTAGTGGAAGAACAAGCTACTACAAAATGGGCTGCCATTGTGGAAGCTCGTGCCAGAGAAGGGACTCTGATTTGCCAAGTCGAGGAGGCTGAGAACAATCTCTGGAGGAAGACTCAAGAGTATGAGCAATGACAGATTCTTTGGGAAGAGCTTCCCCGTGCTGCAGATGGATCGCGGCCTTCTGCCGCATTTTATTGGAAGATTTTGAAGAAGCGTGGCCTAGAAACTTTAGAGGCTAAGGCCAAGAGTTTGCTTAAGGAGTTGAGTCTTTGGTTGAAGACCATGTGAGACTGAGCTCCTGATTCTTGTAACAAACATTTTTCTTTTTTTTTTTGGTACCCGTGTATGCACACATATTTTATTTGGTACTCTTTCTCTTGTAGTGCTTGTGGACATTCTTTTTTAGTACTCCTTTTTTTTTGTATTCCCTCTTTTCACTCAAATTCCTTTGTGATAAATTCAGGCAATAATTAAATGAGAATGTTTGTTTGGAAATTTGATCAAAAGTTTGTCATTTTGTGAAAAACCTTTTATGAAATGGTTGTGAAAGCCAAATTTTGAGATGGCATGAAAGTCAAAATTTGGGTCGGCATGGAAGCCGGAATTTTGTGGCGTAAAAGCCAAAATTCGGGATGGCATGGAAGCCGGTTTTGTTTGTGGCATGGGAGCCAAAATTTTTGTTTGTGGCATTGATAACCGAGGTTGTGGTATTGATAGCCGATTTTTATGGCATTTATACCCAAGTTTTTGTGGTGTTTATAGCCGATTTTTGTGGCATTTATAGTAGAGTTTTTGTGGCGTCCATAGCCGATTTTTGGCATGAGAGCCGATTTTTTTGAAAACCGAGTTTTGTTTTGTTGGCATGAAAGACAAATTTTAAATTGGCATGAGAGCCAGGTTTTGTGGCATTTATAGTCAATTTTGTGGCGTTGATAGCCGATTTCTTGGCATGAGAGCTAGGTTTTTGGCATTTATAGCCGATTTTGTGGCGTTGATAGCCGAGTTTTGGCCTGAGAGTCGGGTTTTGGTTTTCCAAAATGCAAGTATCGACTAAAAGTCGCCTCCCTGCTGAATGGTCTTGCTCATTCGGTTGCGAGTATCAATGGAATGTCGCCTCCTTGCTCATTCGGTTGTGAGTATCGATGGAATGTCGCCTCCTCGCGAATTTGGGTGCAAGTATCGACTAAGCGTCGCTTCCTTGCTTTTTTAAAAAAATTTGGTTTTGTGGGTATCGATTGAATGTCACTTCCCCACGATTTTTGAAATTTGAGGTCTTTTTTTGGACCTCGGTTTTTGTTTGAATTGTGGGTTTGTGGATATCAACTGGAATGTTGCGTCTCCACGATTTTTGAAATTTTGCAAGTATCGACAAAGTGTTGCTTCCTTGCGATTTTGAAATTTTGGAAGTATCAAATGGGGTTCGCATCCTTCCGATTTTTGGGTTTTGCGAGTATCGACTTAGCGTCGCTTCCCCGCGGTTCTTAAAACAACCGTTTCTGTTTAAATTTTGACTTAAAACCGTTTTTGGTTGTAAAAGTCAGGGTGGACTAGGGTGGAAATTCCTGAGTCCTGATTTTGCTTCTGATGGACCCGATTTTTCCTTCCTCTCCTCTCCCATCCATCCCCAGGGTCACCGAGAGGAATCGAATGGAGGGAAGAAAGGGGGAGAAAAAAGGGTATCTACATTTTTGTACGGGTATGCCAGATTTTCTATTATACTTGGACTTTAGAAATGGTGGTCCGGAGATCCACCTTCGCAAGTAGAAAGGAAATCAACATTTTTTCTAACTTTTCAGTGCACATATATTTAAGAAAAGAGACAGTTTTTTTTAATGCCGTTAGAGGTGTTGCGACCCCGGAACGGATCCCGGGCCCGCGACGTGTAGTTTTGTTTTCCCACAGGTTCCAGCGGTGAGGATTCCCGAGACACACGGAATCTTTCTCACATGATCAAGTATGCGGAAGCGTGTAGTTAATGACATCAAGATAAGCACCAATAAACTTTTAAGTGCTATGAAAAATAATAACAAGACATAGTATCAAAAGAAAGGAGTTAACATGGCATTCCCATCATAATTCAAGTTATGAGACTACACAAAGTAAGTTAAGTTTAGTTACATCCCATAAGAGGCCAACAGAGGCCAATACAATTCTCAAAATAATAAAAGAACCCAAAGACAAAATGTAGCGAAACTCAAGAATCTGCCCGACGTCTAGATGACATCGTCGGGTTGCCACTCTCTAACTGGGGGTGGCTCAAGAGCCTCCTCCGGACGCTCCTCCTCAAAGGCAACGTCTCCTGCACCTGGGCACCAACATACAAGGGTCAAACACAACGGTTTGGCAGGTAATCAATTTCGGCATGAGCATAAAGTAGAAAGTGCTTAAGAAAACATGTAAATACATTTTACTGAATTGTAAACAGTTACATGACTAGGGTACATTTCAAAATACGAGCAAAACATGACATGAATACTCATAATATGGGGTTGTTGGGATCGATCCTGACCTCGGTCAGATCTTCAATGCTCTTCTATTCTGGGGATCGACCAATGTCCTCGAGCTCTACTTCCAGTTCGGCCATGTGCACATGCTGCGATTCTGCTTCTCCAGGTACCACAGACACCAGACACTGCTTGGCCATCTGTTGGTCACCCCTGACCGTGATCACCTCAACTCGGCCGTCCCCGTTCTCTAACGGGAACTTGAGTTTTTGGTGATGGGTGGAGGGCACTGCTTCCATATTATGTAGCCAAGTTTGCCCCATAATTGCGTTGTATGGGGATGATGCATCCACCACAAGGAAGTCAGCTATCATAGATGTGCCTCCAACTTGGACTTCAAGGGCGACTTTCCCCTTGGGGTATACTGGCTTTGAGTTGAAGCCCACCAGGGGAGGGCGAGCTTCCTGTAAGTCCTCTTCTTTGAGACCCAACTTCTTGAAGCAATCGAAATATAGGATCTCTAATGAACTCCTAGGATCCACAAGAATTCTCCGCACCTTGAAGTTCTTCAATCTCAGGGTTAGAATCAGGGGATCATTATGGGGGAGTTGGACTCCATCCAGATCTTGGGTCTCTCCTTTCTAGCTTTTTTGGCAATAGGTCCTAGCTCAGTTGTCATTACTTGCTTGCTACGTGATGCTTTCCTGGCCTCGGCACGAGCTTGGTTGCTCCCCCTTGGGGCGGGAGCTAGGTGGATGACGTTGATGATGCCTTCTCGCTCGTTGCTGTCTTGCTCATCATCAGGTCGGCGTTGATGAGCTCGGTTGACTCTGCCCTCCTCCTTGATGTAATCTTTTAAGTGCCCGTCCTTGATGAGCTTCTCGAGGTGGGACTTAAGGGCCATGCAGTTCTCGGTTCTGTGCCCATTTTGCTTGTGATAGGCACAGAACTTGCTCTGATCTCTGGTGGACGGGTCACCCTTCACTAGCTGTGGCCATTTGAAGAATGGCTGCGACTTGATCCTACCGAGGAGCTTATAGATTGGCTCCTTGAAGATCATGTTCACAGCTTTGCAGGAGGCGACGACTGGCTTGGACTTCTTGCCACCCCTGGAGGTGGGAGTCGATATCGCTGCCAAACTCATCAAAGTCTTGCTCCGGTCTGTCTCCTCCATCCGAGATAGTTTTTCGTCCCTCTTAGAGGGTCTTTCTTCTTGCCAGAGGTCGAAGCTCTCGCGAGCTCAGGCCTTGTCTTCTTCTTGCTCAACGAACTGGTTCACTCTGGCCATCAGTGCTTTCACTATGACTAGGGGGACCGAACCAAGTCTTTTCGGAGCTCGTTGCTTAGTAGTAGGGCTTGTTTGAAAGACTTGAGGGCCACCTTGTCAGTGGCGTCTTCCACCTGGTTGTAGACGGTCTAGAACCTCTTGGCGAACTGAGTGATATTTTTCAATCCGCCTCATTCTGATAGCCATTAGGTCGTCGTCAGTATTGGGGATGATCCTGTGCGCTTGAAACTTCTCCATGAAGGAGTTTCGGAGCTACCGCTAGCTCGAGACTGACTCCTCTGGAAGCGCTCAAAACCACCTGAGGGGGAGGTCGCCTAAACTGGAAGAGAAGACTCTGCAGTTCAGGTGACTGATATCGCCCCACACCGACATTCGCTGAGTAAAATGTCGAAGATGTGTAGCAGGTTCCGAGATCCCGTCATAAAGAACGAACCTGGGGACGCTGAACTTCTCGGGGAGAGAAAAGTCTCTTATCTCTTGAGGGAAAGGTGACGTGCTGAGGTTTTTGGTGTCATAAGCATTCAGTCGGTCTCGGGTGAAACCGACTACCTCCATGTTTTGCTGCACCATTTGTTTAACTTGACGGTCAAGCCATTCTCTTTGGTCGTCATTGTCCTCCGGTCTCTGGCGTGACCTTTTTGAGTCGTCATTCAGGTGGCTGCTGCTCGAGCCTTCATCGTAAGCTCGGTCGTGCCTTTTGTTGCTTAGGACTTGCCTCAAGTCTTGTTCAACAGAAGGAGCCGGTCACGTTTGATGGGTGGAACCGGTGCTTTCGTCTTTCCCTTGAGTTGCCACTTGAGTTGACGGATCAACTCATTTTGTTCCTGGATAACAAGGTTTTGAGCCCTGATATCAGCAAGGAACGGGTTGTCATTATCATCGCTATCCACCTGGTGGGGGGATCGATGAGACCTGGCTGCTGCTGGAGCTTTGTCTCGCGGGAGAAGCTCCAACAAGGGAACATTCTGCTGGGGGTGCTCCAACAGAGGAGCGTTTTACTGGGGAGGAGCCGTTGGAAGGTTATCTCGTCGGGGAGGTGCTGTCACCCCCTTTGACGATGAGCCTAACTAGGTGACATGCCCTTCTACGCTTGCTACAACAGACCTTTCCCCAGACCTCCTCTGGCGAGGGGCTGGTGGTAGCACTGGTGCTAGAGGTAGTGACTGAGCCTTTGATGATCCTTCACCGTTTCTAGTTTTAGGAGCCATGATGTTTGCGAATATGGTTTGATCGCTCCCCACAGACAACGCCAATTGTAAGTGCCTAAATATTACAGACTTGATTAGCCGAGTATGAAACTCATAATACTGCTGTTAAGCTTCCTTTGGGGAGAGATCGAATGCCTGAGACCTGAAAGGGAAGGAGACAGAGGTTAGAGGCCCTGGCTGCAGTCAGCTGAAGGCACTCCAATGCCTAAGTTAGTGTAGTCACTGAACAAAGGATGAGTGAGTAGAGAAGAAAGGCAAGGTTTGGACTATGTGCATGCTTATGTTGAGTCACATTGCATTGCGCACCTCTTTGTGATCTTACCTTTGTATATATATAGGCAGAAGTCTTGTCAGGTGCTCCCTTAGTGGAGGTAGGTGGAGGTACTGTCCCATCAACCCCTACCATGTTTCCTTAGTGGAGGCAGGTGGAGGCACTGTCTCATCGGATCATGCCTTGACTTTTTGTATTGTTTTGGATGTGAGCGTCGGATAAGGACAACCCCTTATTTATATCCGACGCCCATCTTATCTGTATGTACGTTCTGTAACGTAACCGTTTTATAGGAATACAATTATGACTCAACACTCATCTCAGTTGATCGAGCCGAGCTGAAGATGATACCGAGACCAGGTATAGGTGCATCTTGGTACTATTGCCGAGGTGTCTTATATCGAGACCAAGATGAGTCTAGCTGGTAACTTTACCGAAGCTAGCTCAAGCTCGATGTTAGCTGGCACTGTTGCCGAGCTGGATATATCGTGGCACTATTGCCGAGTTGCAAACCAAGATCGAGATAAGCCAAGCCGGTACTGTTACCGAGACACGCACTACTACTGTCACTTTTACAGGCCTCTAGCTCAATCACAGATCGATCATGAGATTTAGCCATTCTTCTACTGGAAATGGACACTTGGATGACATTTTTCAATATATACATGGGAAGGACTTGCTGTTAGGAATTTTGTAGACTGCAATTTGATGGATGCATTATCATTCTAGCATCATTTGATTTACACACACTTGCATTGTTTTAAATAAACTTGAAATCTTGTTTTATTCATGCATTGTTTTTAAGAGCTGTAAAAGTTTTGATTTATGCATGATTTGTTTTTAAATCTTGGATGCATTTGTTTTAGAAAAGAGTTTTAGAAAATCAAGCTAGCCTATGAGTTTTAAATCTTTCAAAATGTTTTAGGCTTTTTATGTTCCATGTTTTAAAACCCTTAGAATGATTTAAAACATGTTTTTTAAGCTTGATTTAGTGGCCCAAATAGTTCCACAAAGAAAAACTTTGAAATTGCAAAAGTGGATTTTTGGTGTCCCGGCAGTGTCGTCGGTCGACCGGCCCAGGGGTCCCGGTCGACCGGGAACACTGCAAGGCAGAAATGGCCTGGCGCACCAACGGTCAGAAATCCGACCGTTGTGTGATCCCGGTCGACCGAGACCTGTTTGCAGGTCGACCGAGGAGTAGCCGTTGGGCACTTTTTGCTATAAATATGAGTTCTTTCCTTTGCCAAAAGTTGGGAATTTTAAGGCCCTCCTTGAGGGGTTTGAGGCAAATAGAAGGGAAATGAACTAAGGGATGAAGGGGAGCATTAGGAAAGCTAAAGCTTGGATTAATGAAGTTAAATCTCCAAGTAGGCTCTACTTTCCTTAATCATATGTTTTCATGCTTTGTTTTATTTTTGGTAAATCATTTCTAGCATGTTAAACTATGTTTGTGTTGTGTCCTTAACATGTTTTATGTTTTGAGTTGATTTATTGTTTTGGATACAACACCAAATGATTCAATCCAAGTAGTACTTGAATTGGTAAATCTAAGTAGATCATGTTAATGAAAGAACCTTTGAAATTATATGTAACATGATTCCTATACTTGGTTGAATCTTTGGTTGTTGTTTTCCATCATAAGAAAATCACTTTCAAAACTATCTTATGTTTTGGACTCAACTTCTTTACAAATCATATGTTTTCATGTTTTGTTTTATCATTGGTAAATCTTTAGTAACATGATAAACTATGATGTGTTGCATCCTTAGCATGTTTTATACTTTGAATAGATTATTGTTTTGGATGCATCACCATTTGATTCAATCCAAGTAGTACTTTATCTTTGGTAAATCTAAGTAGATCATGTTAATGAAATATGTAACATGATTCATATACTTGGTTGAATCTTTGGTTGTTGTTTTTCCATCATAAGAAAATCTCTTTCAAATGTATCTTATGTTTTGGATTCAACATCTTTACAAATCATATGTGTATTATTGTTTTAAAGTTTTACAACTTGCCTTACTTTGATAGGTATATCATATTCAAGTTGTATTTATAATCACATATGATTTGTCCCCTTATTTCAATCAAATCTATTTTTATGTTTTGAGCTTCATGTTGATTTGATTGACATCCCTATGCATCACATGTTTAGAGCTAATTCATTTCATACAACTTGTGTATCTTTGACATCATTAACAAGTTGTTACTTTTAACATGTGACTTGCATTTCCTCAATCATAAATGTTTTTGAGCTAAAACTTTCAAAAGCCTTAGGCATACATTTATGAGCTTTCATTTTCAAAATGATTGAGGACCACACACACACACTTCATGTACTTTCATCTTTGCATTCATAGTGTGAGTGTGTATTAGATTTTCACTTCCATATCCGCCTATTTAAGAGGCAATGTAATGAGCTAAATTGAATCTCCATCAAGTGTAATTTAGACACTAATTTAGAGAGATAACCAACCTTGTGGTTGAAGAGGTTATTGCTTAGCCTATAAAAGCATAATGTATAGGTTGATGTTAAGCCTTGAAAAACATCAATGTAAAGGTTATTGCTTAGCCTTGGAAAGCATATTGTAAAGGTTATTGCTTAGCCTATTGAAAAGCATAAATAGTGGAAATCCGGTGGGGTGTTGGATCACAAGCCGGTAGTGGATGTAGGCATTGAGGCCGAACCACTATAAATACTTGTGTGATGGTGATTGCTTTGTGGTGATTCTTTTGTTAGCTTCCGCATCTTGTATGATTAATCATCACATGTGACTAGTTTGTTTTAAAGAAGTTAAAATTGTTTAAAATTGGTCATAATTGAAGCTCACCCTATTCACCCCCCCCTCTAGGGTTCGGATCCCCATGGACTTACACTTGCCAGCAGGAAACCCAGCCAAACACAAAAAACAACTACAACATGAAATCTCCAACAGACAATAATTCAATTCCCAACTTTGGTTAAGGGAGGAGAAAGATAAGGAAAAACTAGGGTATTTCGTGTTTTAAAGGACGCAGCGGAGGGTCGATACTTGATATGGACCCTCACTTGTTGGCCCTCCCCATTTACAGAAAAAAAATAAACGCACCACTTCTGTGCAAATGAAACCAAGATGACCTTTATGGTATATCTGCATTTGACTTGATTAATTCTCAAAATTTATTGTTGTTTTTCTAGGGATATTAATACAACTGGGATGAGAGATAAACAAATAATTGACTAAAGCATCATCAATGATGACAATACAATGGCGATATGTAAATTCCTTTTTGTTAGGTCCTGTCGCGATATTGTGACATGCATTTCACTGGTCCTATACCCCCATGGTCCCCCTTGATGCAGAGGGGCATGAGTAGCCCCGGAGTGACAGGCGTCAGTATGAAGTAGTCTGCTGGCAATATTTAAAATTTAAGCTTTCTGTCGTTGATAATGTGTTACACCCCGACCCAATTTAATCTTGATTAGTGCTAATTAATAGTGACTTAGCTAAATTAATTGTGCTTAGTTGCTAATTGTGGTTATTAGTGTTTTTTGGTCCTTATAAGTCGAGTTAGTTGAGTCTGGAGTCTTGGATAGATGAGTGGGAACCGATTTGACTCGGTTGGGTAGAGTCCAGGGCTTTTTTTGTAATTATTAATTTTCTCATTTTGCATCATTTGCACGTCATTTTGGCATCATCGCGTGTATCTCGACGAGCACGTCGAATTTCGTACTAAGCATTACTTCATTTGACCAACCATTGAGTAAGTGAGCTTACATTTGACTCTTTATGAAAATACTAGGAGTGGGGGGTGGCTTTCTTATAAAATGGGCATTCTCATCCCTTTATATATATATATAACTTCCCCTTTTCCTTTCATTCTCTTCCATTTCCTCTCTATTCTTCTTCTCTCTACTTTTCTTCCTCTTTCTTTTCCTTATCATCTAATTGTGAGTAATTGTGGGTGCTTTGGAGGCAAGGAGTGGAGACCTCCTTCACCTTCTTCATCTTCTTCGTCTTCTTCATCCTCTTCTCTTCCTTGTGGTCAAGAATCCATCTTCTCCGTTCCCTACTCCTTCTAAACTAGGGTTCCTTGTCAAGGTAAGAGCCAAACCCTCTCTTTGTTTTGTGTTTTGAGTTCCATTAGAGTCAAAAGGCTCTTAGGGTAGACATGCATGCATATTCATGTGTTTTTCCATGTGTTTTGTAATTAGGGTTTGTGATTTGGGGAATTTTGGGTTCTTTTGTGCCAAGTGTGTAAAGAGAGTTTGGAAGCTCTATTTTGAGGCGAGTATAAGCATAAATTTGGATTTACATTTGGTTTAATTCAATTGATTCAAATGAAACTCCTTCTCAATGATTCTAATATCTTAATGAATGAATGGATGGAAGGGTTGTATAATGTGTAAATGGGAGCAAGGAGGCTCCATTATGCTGGGTGTGTGATAGAAGAAGTTGGGAAATGGATGGGAGGAAAAAACATGGGAATTCTGAGTTCAGGAATCCTGGAGCATTCGCTCGAGCAAACCACCCTTTTGAGTACTTAGTCGAGCGAGCAAAAGGGCCCCCCCGAGCGTCCACCTCTCTGGATGGGGTCCGCTCGAGCGACCTCCTTTCTGAATGTACCGCTCAAGCGAACGAAATGGGTCACGTGAGCGATCAACCCTTTGGATGGGGTCCACTCGAGCCAACCTAAAACTGTAGACTGGGCTTCTTTTGACCCAATTTTAGGGTGAATTATCACCCTTAATCTATCATAACCCACCCTAATCATCCCTAATAGATAATTATGGTGCACACCTTGTTCCATAGGAAATTAAGATTTCAAAGACCTTTATGACCCTAGAAAGGAACTATTAACCTTGTTATTTGGTCTAATGGGCATTCATTAGTCCCGTGCTATGCCATGAGGGTTAGTTTGGAAATTAACGCATTTCTTTTAATAAGTGACACTCAAAGAAGATAGTAGTACGTTGACTTTTCGAACCTACCTTGTAATGGACCGTGAAAGACTAAGAGAAATAAATTAGGGTTGATTAGTAAAAAGACCTTGAATTCTCTAAATTATTGCATTTCATATTGGAGTTCAATTTCTTTATCGATATCAAATCCTAATCGATTACAATGATTGTATTCTCAGTATTAATCTATGGTTCAATTCCCAAATTTCAATTCATAATTTAATTATGGGACATCCGCTTTTAATATTCAATGGAAATGTGGATTGAGTAAGTATTCGTGATATGTGCTTACTATTCGATTCAATTATGAACAAGTGAATACAGACTTACTCAAATTCGATTATTATTTGATTCGATCGAGTCGGTACTACTTAGCTTCGACCCTGTGATACCCGATGGGGTTGAACTTAGTTTAGTTATTCGAGACTACTGCAGTAAGTCATCTGGAGCACCGGAACTCCAGACCCGGGTAGCCAGCTAGCCTTTGGCCGGGCCGCTGGTGATATCCCAACTAGATTCACTCTCTTATTGAGAATATGAGCTCAATGTAGGAGCCAATTAGTATGTTTTCATTTTACCTTGATTCATAAGCATAAATTATTCGATTTTCACACAAATTGCCTAGTGAATACTTACCATTGACATCTATTAATTTAATCATCTTTTAATTCTATTTGAAGCACCATTTATTTCCTTATTATTGCCTATACTTGCTAGATCGTCGTATTGAGCTACTACTCTTGGTGTCACAGTCACACGTGCAGCTCCCGGCCTTGAAGCGGCCAAGGAGGGAAAAGCGGTTACTCAAGAGGTTCCTCTAGGATTAGAGGAATGGCCGGAGTTAGGGCCAGCGTAGATTCTCCTTTCCTCGGAGCGCGTGGATGCACTTTTGAGGGTTTCTATAGTGTGTGGCTAGCCCCTTTTTGTGTGGGTCACACTTAGTTGATTGTTATACTTGAAATGATTTTTTTGGTAGTGTTGTATAGGGTTATTTTATTATATCCTCTTTTGTAATTAATGTTTATACATGTATAATTCTTTTGTATTAAAGTTGAACTGCTAATTGGACTGAATGGGAAATGATACCTTCATGATTATGAATTTCAGCTTCCGCTATGTTTAAATGTTATTGATATGTTCTAGTGAGCTAGACTCAGTGTGAAAAGTTATTTTTCTCTCCTTCGTGTGTTGTATTTGGCTCGAGACAGGTACAACATCACGGGAGTACGTGTGTCTCACCTCGGGGATTACCCTAGGCCAAGGTGATTCAGGACCATGATGTGACATAATGTAATTAAGACATATTATCCCTTAAATATCCCTTTTGATTGTAGAAAAAATTAAAACCCACTGGGGAGAAATGTTCAAAGTGTTGAGAACTTTTCTTTTACTTTTTTGAAACATAAGTAACTCTTTCATTTAATAATCAACATAAACTAAAGAAATGGAAAGTTATCCTTTCAAAGAAGGAGAATTCCCCCATGAGCGAAAAAAAAACAATAAAAGCAAAGCCCACAACCCATTCATCAAGCAAAAAACTCAATCATCATAATAAACGGTCGCTAACTGTCACGCCCCAAAAATTAGATTGGATCCCAACCGCATAATTAGGGCATGAGAATCCGGGCCAATTAAAATATTTTCCTTAAATACATTTGCAGCCCCAATTCTGGGTGGATCGAAGTCCATAGTGAGGTTATGAGTGATGATCAGTCGCCATAACCAAATACGGAAGCAACGATTCATACAATCTGCGCATATGGTCACCAATAGAACATACAATAACATCATAGCTGATACAAGTAATAGAAAGGCTTTGCTTTTACTTATATTTCAATTACAAAATGCATTGGAGTTTTAATGAATGTCTTAAACACCATAATGACCTGTGCAAGAGGCACCTATGCTCATAGCTGGAATGTAAAGTGAGGCTCTCAAGTACCAATCCAGCAACACCACACTGCTGCCACACTCCACTAGGGGTAATCCCTCAACTAGTGAATCTCATAAGACTACCACAACCACGTACACAATAGGCCCCACAACCTAAGCATCAAATGTAGTAGCATTAAATATACTGACAAGTAAATAGATATGAGTAGCAGTGTAACGTGTGCCAACCGAAACCAATATGTTAGAAAGGACATAAATAATGGATAAACAAATAACTAACCAATAAAATAACCAGACCATCATATGCTATCAGAATGAACGCACTCAGGTAAACCCAGTACCCAGACAGGCTGGTCAAACAAATGCAACCCAGACGAACCCGGCCAAACCCAGACAAGCTGGTATGGTGGCGTACATCCACCTCCCGATTTGCAAACGGTAAGTACAAAACCATATGCAGGCACACACACAAACCCACATGTACACACACATATTCAAACCCCCACACACACAAGCCCAAACGTACACATTCACACAAACCCACATGTACACACACATATTCAAACCCACACACACAGAAACCCAAAGCTACACATACACACACACACACACACACACACACACACTCCTAAATAAGAGGTTCGGTCAATCCTACATAGGGTGCTCCCACCACATTGTCAATAGAGCCACAAGGAAGCCCACCGCACGAGCATATTAAAAGTGGGTATTAGACCAAGTAATGGAATGGGTATATGCTCTTGTCTTGTAATATTCGGGAGGTCATAAGCTAACCATAGCCTATACAAATCCTATAGTCAAGGCCAAGGGGAGTGAGCACTAACCAACCTAAGGCTAGGAACATTCATCACATGTAGGGTCCATACCGTCTAGCACGGTGGTTACGCGGGTCCGAAGTGCCTCTCATATTCATTTAGTGTTTCTGAAGTTGTGGCACCTTGGGGTTCCACTACGCCACCTACTTAGCCCAATATGGGTCCCACATGCACTACCTCACAACCCCACAAGGAGATGCTAGCCTACACACCCCCTTACTAGAGGTCCAATTCTTATTCATAGTTCAAGTGGGGCTAAGGTCCAAGTTTCAAGGGTAAATGGGTCCCAAATCCATTCAATTTACCATTTTAATGCCCAATAACAACTCCACTATTAATGCATTTTAAATCCACATACACTAACCCAAATAATCCAATTTAACACCATTTTAACACCCATTAATAGCTCCACCCTTAATGTGTTTCAAGTCCATACCCACTAATCCAAACAACCCAATTTAAGACCATTTTAACA
Source organism: Cinnamomum chago (assembly GCA_038049695.1). Classification (NCBI taxonomy): domain Eukaryota; kingdom Viridiplantae; phylum Streptophyta; class Magnoliopsida; order Laurales; family Lauraceae; genus Cinnamomum; species Cinnamomum chago. The sequence goes on along the minus strand of CP142455.1, from coordinate 43,668,736 downwards.
CTCATAATAGCTCCACCATTAGTGTTTTTTAAATCCATACCCACCAACCCAATTATCATAAATGCACATATTAGAGATATGTAACACATTTAGAGACATTTAACACATTTATAGCATTAGTAGATATATTTAACACATTGAAGGCATTAGTAGAGGTATTTAACACATTTCAAGCACTAGTAGATATATTTAACATATTTAAAGTAGTAATAGAGATATTTAACATATTTAAAGCGTCTAGTAGAGATATTGAATGCATTTTAAGCATCTAGTATAGATATTGAACACATTTAAAGCATCTAGTAGAGATATTAAACACATTTTAAGCATCTAGTATAGATATTGAACACATTTAAAGTATCTAGTAGAGATATTGAACATGTTTAAATCATCAAAACCAACAAATGTAACATGTACATACAAAACCCCTATTTCTTGGTGCCTAGGGAATCCAAATCTTGATCTCCACCACAACCCACTATAATCCAATGCTTAAAAACACTTCCCTACATGCCAAATAAGAAGAAAAACATACCTAAGACATGGATGCAAGGTTCTACAATGAATAGAAACAAATACATGGAGATTGAAAATGGGTATGTTTACCTAAAGGTGAAAATGGGGAAGGAGATGATGAGGATGAGGAAGATGATGCTCTAGGGAAGCTTGGGGAGCCTTGGCTTGGCCTTGGAAACTTGCACAATAGTGGAAAGGGGATGGAGGAAGAAGAGAGAATGGGAAGGGAGATGTTTAAGTAGAGAATAGAAGATGAAGTGTTGTGAATGAAATGAAATGAAGAGAAATGGGGGGAAAATGAAATGAAATGTAAATGTAAATGAAAGAGAAGTTTAGATTTGTAGAGATAGTTTGTGGAGTTTTACTAATAAGGGCCTAGCCCATTTGTTAAGTGGGTTTTATGAGATTAGAAGGGCTTAAGGTCATTTTGAGGTGAGTTTGTAAATGGGTTCTAGGTGGGTTTTGAGCCAATAGTATGATGGTTCTAACACATGAATGCCATGTATGATGAAAGCTACTCAATGCACCTAATTATACTACAAACTAGATTAACCAACACTAATCTTAATTAATAATGCTAACTCCCTAATTAAGGCCAATGACCTTACACTAACTCAGTCGTCTCAATACAAGCCAGAATAGGTCTCTATCGTTTGAGCCTTTTACTAACACAAACTGAATGAATTGTGAGAGCATCAAGAGAAGCCTTATCAAAGATTTGAACCTTCAATCCCAACTGTTTAGCATAAAATTGAAAAGGTCAAGGTGCAAGACCTGGATCCTTTAAAATCTTTAGAAGACTAAAATTCACTTCAAGAGCAAGAACTGTAAGATGCAGACGGATAAGATCTAATATATCAGAAACGACCCTGCAATGCAGATACTAATGGAATGTAGTTAATACTGCAGGTAATAAGTGTTGGGGAGCTTTAACTACACAAGGCCATGCAAATCACTAGATTAGGAGGGATAGGTAGGTCTCCTCATGTATCACTGTTTTATAAATTTCACTTAGATATAATTTAATGATTGTATTTGATAGAAGCCCTAAGTATACAGGCACTATACATACATATGTCCCAAGTATAATGGCTGTAAGTGCCTAAATATTATAGACTTGGATAAATGGATGTTTTAGTTTTTGATGTTACTGTAAAGCTCCTTTGGGAAAGATTAACCGCCTGGGACCTGAAAGGGAAAGAGGAAGAGACAGGTCAGAGGCCTGGGCTGCTATCATTCAGAGGCACTCAGAAGCCTAAATTAGTGTAGTCACTAGACAAAGGATGGGTGAGTAAGGAAGAAGAGAATGCAGAGTAAGGGCGTATATGATAGTGTATCTTTTGTGGGTTTACCTCATGCATATATATATAGAGGAAGGCTCATTCCATGGAGGTAGGTAGAAACACTATCCCGTTGCCCCATGCCATGCATCCTTAATGGCGGTAGGTGGGGAAACGTCCCATCGGATCATGCGCCGAATCCTCGTATTAATGTGGAGGTGATCGCCTGATAAGGCTAGCCTCTTATCATAGTCTGGCACCCATCTTGTCTGTCAGTGTCACGCCCCCAAACCGGAACCTCGGGGGCGCGAATGGGATTAAGGATAATTATATTTTTCTCCCAAGATCCGCGTGTGTGAAGACAACACATTCCAACACACTCTGAATATTTTGCGGAAGCTTTCATGGCGTTGCGACCCAGAGTCCGTAGGCATCGGATTCCGTGTCGCACTAAACCGTTAGCATATAGCTATTATATCAAGAATCACATCAGACTGGAATAAACCATTACAACCAAGTACAGAGCTGACCGTAACAGGATATTACATTCCCATACATGTTCAAGTTACAATTATCAATGTGCATTAATTAAGAATCCCAAGAAAAGGCTAATAAAAGCCATACAATAACAAGTTAATAACCACTACCCATATGAGACGCAACTCCGATGTCAAGCTCAATGTCTACATGACATGGCCGACAAAACAACCTGCAACTCATGGCTCCATAACCAACAAAAACACTTAGCTCGAGACAGAGAAATCTGGACCTGAGTACCAAAGTAGTGGGTCAGACATGACGGTCTGGCAGGTGGGTGAAAAGATAATAAATGTGCTGTAAAAAAAACATGTGATAATTCATATTATTTGATCAAAGGCTACATATAATTAAAACGAGTGCAACATCATGGATCTCTGACAAAACCTGTATTCATTTAAAGCATGAGTAAAACGTGGAGTCTAACAAGACATGTGTTCATTTACAACATCTGTAAAAGCATAGATATTAGACAAATCAGGTGTTCATTTAAAACATGTGTAAAAACATGGATATTTGACAAATGGGGTATTCATTTAAAGCATATGTAAACATAAAGATCTGGCAAAACAAGTGTCATTCAAAACATATGTAAAAGCATAGATATTTGACAAATCGGGTATTCATTTAAAGCATATGTAAACATAAAGATCTGGTAAAACAAGTGTCATTTAAAACATATGTAAAAGCATTTAAACATGTTCGATCAATAACTTTCATAAAGGAAACAAATCATTTACCGAAAACATAAATGCAATATAAAACATGTACGGGTATCCAAGTAAATTGGGAAACAAGCAAGATGACAACCTCACGAAGCTAAGTCCTCTATCATCGAAGTGACAGAGCAATATCAAGGCGTTGATCTTAGTCACACGAGGTGAGGAGAAACAACGGAATATATACATATACATATAATACACTATACATGACCACGGTAGCGAGCCGGGCATCGGGAACCACAGTAGCAATCTGCGGCATCGGGACAAGACCACGGTAAAAACCGGGTAGCGGGATCCAACTGCAGTTGGCGGGACAAGAGGGAGATTTCCAAATCAGTAGATCAAACTGACAAGGTTATCCAAGCTTAGTGGTGCCGACTCATAGGTCAAATACCAAATCGAGACATGTGTACAATACATTAAATGCAAGCAAATAAATCAAGTACAAGTAAATAAATGAGTGGGACAGGGGTGCTCAAAGGCACAACTGTCATTTCATGTCGGGCAATACACAAACGGGCTAGTAAAATCCTAAATTACAATTTCAATGCTTTCGGGAATGCTAAATCATAATTCATGAATTTTCGAGAATACATGTGACAATTCAGAATAACCGAAAACACATTTGATCTTTTGAAATTTCGGGGCAAGTATCGGGATTCAAAAACTAGTCCAAGGTGAATAGGGGTCCCGTATGTTGATTTCGATATAAACTTGGTACTCTTTGAGTTTGGGGACATTCCGAGCTCCTTACATACCTTGGTGATTATTAAGACTTCGATGAATCTTTGTGATGTGATTTCTTTCTCAAATAGGCTTCATACATTGCCTAATAATTCTCCCCGATGACAAGGGGTTCCCTTAAAAACCTTTCCTGAGCTCCAAAAGTGATCCATACCCGAGAGGGGGTGCGCTCGAGCGGACCTGGGCTGCGCAGAAAGACGGGCAGATAGAACGTCTGCGCGCTCGAGCGGCCAATCATCCGCTTGAGTGGGCAGTCAATCTGTTGCCCGAGCTGCAGTCAGAATGACTGCGCGCTCGAGCGGCCTAATACGCGCTCAAGCGGGCAGTCATTTCTGCTACCCGGGAATGGCCATTCTGGCCTTTTTCTCCTCCATCTCCAAAACATTTTTCTTGCAACAAAAAGGCCTCCTTGCCTCCCAATAAAAACTATTAAATCTCTTCAAACAACACTTAAAATCCTTCATCAAAACTCCAATAAACATTAAATCTAAACACCTTCTTTTTCACCTTCAACACCAAAGAAAGAGAAGAAACCCCAACATTCACAAAGGTTCATTTGAGCCATAATCAAGAGATAAAATAAAGGGCAATAAACCACATTTCCATGACAATAAATGAGCTAACAAAAAAACTTTCATGAGCATTTGTTTCACACAATGAATGCAAGCTAATGAATATGGATATGAATAACAAAACCAACCACATTCTTCATAAAACCATTAAATGTTCAAACTATCATTTCATCCACTTGCCTTTGGTCTTTAATCAAGCAAATCCAAGTCTCTAATCAACTCTCAAGCTCAAAATCCAAGCTACAAGCAAAACCCCCCAAAACAAACCTTAAAATGGGTCAAACCATGAATGAAAAAGATATAACTCACAATAATGAAAATGGAGCTTCTCAAGGACTAGAAGAATACAAATCTAGAAGATGGAGAAGATTGCTTACTTGGATGACCTTCAAATGGGAAGAGTTAGCTCAAAGGGAGTCTCAAAGTTGGTGGATTTCTCTACAAATGGTATCAAAAGGAAGCTTGCAAGGTGGGGAAGAAGAAGATAAACTCCATTTCTTGATTGGTGCAAGATTGGTGTGGGTTGGAGATGGAGAGAGCAAGAAGAATTACAGAAAGTTGCAAGAGAAAATGCTAGGCTGCCTTTTGTGCTGGAAAAATGGAAATGGAAGATGGGTTCTCCTTATATAAGCAATGAGAATGGGTCCCACCACTTAAGAAACTCTTTGGGCTGAAATCATGTCTTTCGGGATCTCGAATGAATTCGAAGAAGAAGGAAGAAATGATCACTGAGATATCTAGTTTCTAAAAAGTATATGTTTCACGGGTTTTAGGGATATCAAGTTTTGGGTATAGTTTTAGTGTAAAAAGTTGTTTTGCCCTCAAGGCTAGGAAATCGGGTTTCGGGGTCTCGAACGGAAATGGGATCAACATGGAAGTTGTCGGGATTAACGAGAAAAGTAAAACGGGATAAAAACACAAATTGTAGGAATCTCAGATAATCCCCCAAGTAAACGTAAAGTTATATAAGGAACCCCCAAAGGGCCCCCACTAGTCACCAAGGCACTCAAAATTCCCCAAAACTATATCAAAAGTTATTCCAAACCCAACTTAGTCAAAGAGTACTAATCACGCTTAAGTCTTACACAAGACTCAATTAACATTAATCGAGTTCACTCGGGTCGAGGTCTCACAGTCAGTAAGTTCTGCAATGTAGCCGTAGCGTTATGGGGTACAATTATGACCTTGTACTCATCCTAGTTGACAATGTCGAGCTGAGGATGATGCCGAGATGGACATGTCATGGCATTGTTGTCGAGATCGAGATGAGGCTAGTTAGTACCTTTATCGAAGCTAGCTCAAGTTGGATGCCAGCTAGCACTATTGCCGAATTGAATGTATCCTGTACTCCTGCCGAGCCTGGATATCGAGACCGAGATAAGCCAAGTCGGTAATGTTACTGAGATTAGCGTAATCCTGTTCTTAGGGAAAGCCCCTGCACAATTGCCCTAGCTCTTGACCTCGTACAGTTCTCCAACTCTTTGAGGTCGGGAGCTAAGTGATATGACTGAAGAGTTCTGGGAATTTAATTCACATCCCATCTTAAAGTCAGTTCCGTTCCTCGAGATAATTGATAGCAGGGTGCCATCACCTCGTCTGCCCGAGGCAATTAATAGGGTGTTTCAAATCATTGCAGGAGATGACCTGGCGGCACCACGTGTCGTCATTTGGTTGGCTGCCCAATTAATTTGAAGTGACGCATACAACTTCCAAGGCAACGCTTAGCACATGCGTCTTTCGAAATTTGAAAAGGGCGCCTTATCTTCTATATATAGGGGTGTCCCCTCTTTCTTCTCACTTTGGCCTTGCATTCGTACAGAAGAGTTTTCGCAGAGGAAGAGCTTCTTGCTGTTACCTTTTTTTTATCAGAATCCGGCGTCTTTCGGACCACTCTTCGCCGTTGTAAGTCTTTGCATGCCCTTCTTTCTTTTGTTCTGAGATCCTTCTAGGTTCCTCTTTTCTTGTGTTCCGTCTAGGGTTTTTGGTGTCTTCTCGATCCTTTGCCCCCTTTTCTCTCAATCTTCTCATATTCAGATATGCGGATCTATAGGAGCTGGGTAGATACTCCAGCGGTTGCAATGGAGTTTAGGGCAAATTACAAAGATTCCGGACGACATAAGGATCAGGTTAGACAAACCAGAGGACCCCTTTGATGGCCGTTCCTTTCGGGATGGCTAGATGCCGTTTCCGTTAGTGTTGATAGTCGAGGGCGGAGTTAGGTTTTCTGTGTATCCCCTCCTTAGGATCTGCCTGAGCAAGTGGAGTCTCTGCCCTTGCCAATTGATGTCGAACAACTTCAAAATCATCATGGGAGTAGCCGAGCTGAATTGAATTCTAGGTATCGGTCTTGGTGTCCATGACATCGAGGACTCCTATGACATGTAAGACCGGGGGGGAACATACATATTATCTCCGAGTTAAGGCAAGAAGAGTGCCTTTTGTCCGGGATTTGGAGGATTCGAATAAATACGTTGGAGATGATCGGTTGTTCGTCTCGGGAAACTGGAAATGAGGCGAGGCCGAAACCGATTTCGAGAGGGCGTACAGGAAACCTCGTCGTCTCGGGGCTCCTCCAAGTAAATATCGAACTCCTGAGCTTTTTGTACTGCTTCTTCCTGTTTTCACCGACCTGACGCTCTGTTTTCCTGTGTAGGTGTTAGTGAAAGGCGGCGAGAAGCGAAGCGAGTGGGGTGGAAGAAAATCAAAGCTTGGTTTGACGTCGTCTACCGATATCAAGGCCACAGAGGTCGGGATGCCTGGGTGCTGCTTGGGTACGAACCAAGGTACCATTCCTTTATCAAAAGGAGAGAGGGCGAGCCATCGGGGAGTTCGGAACCGGTAATGGCCCTGACCCGCGCTGACCGCCAAGAGACATCGGGCGCCGAAGCCTCAGTCCCGCATTCTGATTCGGAGGAAGCCGAGCTCGAGCAAGTTGTCGAATCGTACATCTCCCCGAGTTCAGAAGAGAGAAGAGGGGACATGGCACCAAGACGCCCTCTGGTAATAAAAGATCTGAGTTCCCTTATCTTCGGTGACCAAGCTGCTTCATTTGAATCGGGCATGTCCACCAAGGTTGTCGAGAATCCTGTCCCAACCTCGGAAGTCATGTAGGAGGAGCAGGGTCAACGGGAACTAGAAGAGACCCGACCGGAGAAAAGGGTCAGGGCCGAGGGCCCTTCTGAAGAAATTCTAGGCAGCACCTCGACACCTCAACCCTTCGGGCGGCAGCGTGGAGACCGAGCTTCATGATCGAGCCCGGGAGGTCGGTGGCTGTGGAGGACCGGATATGGGGAAACCTTGACGTGATTACGGCCCTGGCCCACGCCTGCGCTTTGCCAAAGAATATGGCGAGGCACAGGGAGGCCGAAGATGTTCAGCTAGCAGCGTGGAATATGCAGTCAGCCCTCGCGGTAAGACTCAGTTTTTCATGAGCTTTTCGACTTCGTCTTGGTCGCCATGTCTTGACAATCTGTCTCCCTTACAGGTACTGTAGAGAACCCAAGTCCAGCTCGAAAGGTCTCGGCAGGCCGGGACTCGGATTACGAGGCTGGAGGAAGAGAAGCGGGCCCTCCAAGCAGCTCTGGAGGAAAATAGATGGAGGGAGGAGGAGCGGGAGGCGACTGTTCGGGCTGTCATAACCGAGCTTGAAGCGGTGAGGGCTGAGGCTGAGGAGCAGAAACAGCTTGTCGCCGAGCTCAAGAAGAAAAAAGAGGATGCCGAGGCCAAATTGAAGACCGAGGTTGACTCTTCTTATGAAGAGGGGGTGGAAGCAGGTTCTCAATTATACGAGGCTCAAGTCGTGAATCTGAGCCAGACGATTTGGGAGCTGGGGTGGAGAGGTGCTCTAAAAGAAACTGGAGTCTCCAAAGATCATCCTTTATTCAAGAATCCACCCAAGTTCCAACCCCCAGATCCGGAGCCTGAAGTACCTCCTGTGTCGACCGAAATTCCTCCTGAGTCGACCGCGTCCGAAGCCGAGAAAGGGAATGCTGGGGCCGAGACCGGGGATGTCGGGGCTGTCCCTTCAACCATTTGATGTATTTCTTTTTACACTTTTTGATGTAATATAAATTGTAATCTTTACAACAGTGAATATGATTACCTTTTCACACCTCGTTCTTGAGTATATGAGTTCGGTGTAAGAATATAATAACTGAGTTCGGTTCAATAACCGGAACTGTCAAATAGTCACTAGGCATACAACCTCGGTTCCGTAACTAGAAGGAAGTTAGCTTTAATCGAACTTGGTCTAAAAATCGGAATTCTAGTATAGTTTGTTCCATAACCGAACTAGGATAGTTGCTGCGTTCCGTAACTTAGCATTTTGCATGGCTAGTTCCATAACCGAGCCAAAGTCACCGAGTTTGAGTTGGTTCCGAGTTCCATAACTTGGCATTTGGTGTGGCTGGTTCCATAACCGAGCCGAAGATACCGAGTTCTACAACGGGGTATTTAATATAGCTGGTTCCATAACCGAGCTAGAATATACGTCGAGTTCTGTAACTTGGTAATTTGGATAGTTGGTTCCATAACTGAGATAGAATATACGCCGATTTTTGTAACTTGGCGATTTGGATAGCTAGTTCATAACCGAGCTATGGCCACCGAGTTTCGTAACAAGGTGCTGATTGAAAGCAACGAAGTACATCTTTCCATAAAAATTCACTTTTATTGATTGCAGAAATTGAGTACAATTCAGAAATAGTATTTCTTAAGATGCGTGGCGTTCCTTGGTCGTGATAACTCTTTACCATCCATGTTTTCACGCTTGTAAACTGATTTCTCGGCAACCGAGATCACTTTGAATGGCCCATGCTAGTTCGGTCCCAGCTTGCCTTCATTGGGATTTTTGTCTGCTGGAAGTGTCTTCTTCAAGACTAGTTATCCAACTGAAAACTTCCTCTCTTTGACTCTTTGATTGTATCCTCTGGCTAGCTGCTGCTAATAGGAAGCCAGGCGGACAACTGCTGCATCCCTTCTTTCCTCAGCAAGGTCAAGCTCTCGAGTTAGGTTTACCTCGTTCTGACCTTGGTCAAAAAGTTCCAACCTCAGGGTTGGAAGGCCGACCTCGAGGGGATTACAACTTCATTCCATCGGCGAGGGAGAAGGGCGTTGAAGTGGAACGCCTTGGATTAGTTCTGTACGCCCAAAGGACGCTGGGAAGTTCTACCACCCATCTTCCCTTGGCTCGGTCGAGTCTCTTTTTGAGTCCATCAAGCACCACTTTGTTCGAGATCTCCGCCTGACCATTGCTTTGTGGGTAAGCAGGGGTCGAGTAGTAGTTCCTGATGCCGAGCTCTTGACAGAAGTTCTTGAAGAAATTGGAGTCGAACTGCGTTCCGTTGTCCGAGACTAGGGCACGCGGTACTCCAAATCTTGTGATGATATTCCTCCATACGAAGTTTCTTGTATCGTGCTCAGTGATGGAAGATAGTCCTTCTGCTTCTATCCATTTGGTGAAATAATCAGTAGCTACTATCATCCACCTCTTATTCCCTGGAGCTCGGTGGAGTGGTTCGACGATGTCGAGGCCCCATTGAGCGAAGGGCCATGGGCTGGAGAGTGGGCTCAGGTCTTATACTGGTTGGTGGAGAGAATGTGAGAACTTTTGACATTTTTCGCACTTCCTGGCATATAGCTGAGCGTCTTTCTGGATGTATGACCACCAGTAACCTTGGCTGATAGCTCGGTAGGCTAATGACCGACCTCCAATGTGGCTTCCGTAGATTCCTTCATGGATTTCATAGAGGAAATCTTCGACTTTGCTGGGGTGAACGCACCGGAGGTAAGGTCCGGTGAAAGATTTTCTATAAAGTTTGCCATCCGGAGATAACCAATACCGAGCTGCTTTCAACCTGATCTTGTGAGTTTCATTTCTTTCTTCAAGGAGCTGGTCATCTTTTAGATTTGCTATGACTAGGTCCATCCAGCTTGGGCCGAGGTCGGTGCACAAAACCTGCTAAGGTGGTTGAAGCACTATACTTGGTTTTTCTAGTGTTTCCACCTCAACGGTTCTTTTCTTCCCGGCCTCGACAGCAAAGGCTAGGTTGGCACGAGCATCAACATGGGAGTTAGATTCCCTGCCGATCTGTTTAACTTCGGCCTTCTGGAATTGGGAGAGGAGATGCTTTGCGTGTGCCAAGTAAGCTGCCATCCTTTCATCTCAGGCTTGGTAGTCTCCGCTCAGTTGGTTCGTCACCAGCTGAGAGTCCCTAAAGACCACTAGTTGATGTGCCTCCAGGATTTTAGCATTACTGAGCCCTGCGATCAATGCTTCGTACTTGGCTTCGTTATTGGATGCTTTGAAGTCGAGTGTCAAGGCTTGCTCGATGACAAGGCCTTCTAGAGATTGTAGCACGATGCCGGTGCCACCTCTCTTGGAGGTTGAGGATCTATCGACGAAGACTTTCCATCCTGAATCAAGGAACTGCTTCCAAGATCGATCTTGTTCTATCTCTGTAATCTCATCATCCTTATTGTCCCCCAGTTTGGTATCGAGCGGTGTCGGTGCCGAACTAGGAGTGGTGAATTCTACAATGAGATCTGCCAAAATTTGGGCTTTGATCGTCGTTCTGGGTTGATATTGGATATCGTACTGGCCCAGTTCGACGACCCATCTTGAAATTCTCTAGAGAAGTCTGCCTTTCTGAAAAGGGACTTAAGCAGATGTTCTGTAATAACCATTATTGTGTATGTTTGGAAGTAATGAGAGTTTGCGAGAGGCATTGATGAATGCCAATGCAAGTTTCTCAAGTGGAAGGTACCGGGTCTCGGCGTCAAGTAGGATCTTGCTCGTATAGTAAATAGGCTGCTGGTGCTTGCTTTATTCTTTGACTAGTACCGAGCTCACTGCATGATCCGAGACGGCTAGGTAGAGAAAGAGTACATCGCCTTGTTTCGGTGTAGACAACAAGGGTGGTGAAGATAAGTAGACTTTGAGTTCCTGTAGAGCTCTGTCGCACTCCGGAGTCCACTGGAACTTTGAGCTTTTATGAAGAAGCTGGAAGAAAGGGTGATACTTGTCCGAGGCTCGGCTTATGAAGCGGTTCAGCGCAGCTGCCATTTCGATGAGCCTTTGAACTTGTTTCACCGAGGTCGGACTCTGGATCGCCTGGATCACTGAGATCTGCTCCGGGTTGGCTTCGATCCCTCTTCGGGTGACCAGGCTTCCCAGGAATTTTTCGGAGGTGACACCGAATGCATGTTTGGAAGCGTTCAGCTTGAGCTGGAACTCTTTAAGGATGGCGAATGTCTGACGTAGGTCCACCAAGTGGTCCTGTGACCTTTTAGACTTGACAACCATGTCGTCAATGTAGACCTCCATTGTTTTCCGGAGCTGGGCTTGAAACATTTTTGTTACCACCCTCTAGTAAGTTGCCCCGGCATTTTTTAACCCAAAGGGCATCACTTTGTAATAGTAGATGCCTCTAGGTGTTATGAATGTGGTCTTTTCTTCGTCAGGCCGGTGCATCAGGATTTGATGGTAGCCTCGGTAGGCGTCGAGGAAACTCATCCAATCATGACCAGTAGTGGCGTCGATCCTCTGGTCGATCTTTGGGAGTGAGAAGTTGTCCTTAGAACAAGCTTTATTGAGGTCGGTAAAGTCCACGCAGACCCTCCACTTTTTGTTCTTCTTCTAGACCACCACTATGTTGGCCAGCCATTCTGGGTAATGTACATCTCGGATAGCCTTGGCGTCCAGGAGCTTTTCGACTTCTTCAATCATTGCCTCTGTTTGAGGGACCCCCGTTCTGCGAGCTTTTTGCACTATAGGTTTGTGCTTGGGGTCCACGTTCTATTAGGTTTTTGTTTGTTGCTAATTTGATGGATTCACGTTCACCTTCACTGTCAAATGATCACACACTCATGCATCTTAGTTTTGACTTTGGAATCTAAAATTCTAACTTGTATTTGCATTTGATTTTCAAATGATTTATTCATGCATGTTTTTAGAACCTAAATACACTTTTGAAAACCTATTTCTCCATGCATAATTTTGGAAAATCAAATTAAGAATCTAGGTTTGTGATTTGCATACATTCCTTTTTTTAAAATCATTTTAATATGCTTAAATCACACTGGCCTTGAGTTCCAAGTTTCATCTTTGGAATATTGAAAAATCTGCAGGAACTCATCCCAGGCCAGTTTGGTCGGTCGACCGACCCCTGCACCCGGTCGACCGACCAAACTGACTGTTGGGAAAACAGCCAGTGTACCCGGTCGACCGAGCCATGCCCAGGTCGACCAGGTAACTAGCCGTTGGGCCAATATGAATGTTGGGCTAGGTCGACCCGGGGGTCATGGGATCGACCGGGCCAACTAGCCGTTGGACTGTTTTTTGTATAAAAGTCCATTTCATTCCCTTCTTTCAAGGGGCTTGATCATTGAATCTTTGGAACATTATTGAAGCCTAAAGAAGAGGAATAAGCTAAGAAAGCTAGAAGGCAATTGGCAATCAAAATGTTTGAGATTTAAAAGGTATATCTTTCAAGTTAATCTTAATTTCCATTCCATTTAAAACCATGCATGTTCAACTCTTTGTAATTTCTTATATGCATGATTTCTAGCTTTAAAAGAGATGTTTTGCAAACACAATATCCCCTTGGAATATTAGATAGCTTTGCAAACATTCTTGTCTCAATCACATGTGTTCTTAGTCTTTAAACTTCTTACAACTTGTTTAGTATTTTCTTTCAAGTTGCTTGAAATTCTCATGTGATTAGCTTATAACTTCAATCATCATTTTCTGAGCTTAGATTTTCAAATGCATCAAGCATTCATTTAAGAGCTTCATTTTAGAATTTGATTGAAGTAAACATTCATACACTTTGTGCACACACCTTAGCTAATTGTTGTGTATGTTTCTATCTTGATTTAAACTTTCATATCAGCCTATTTTAGAGGCATTTGTATTGAGCTTAAATTGCTTCTCTTTGAGTGTTTGTATAGACACTTTTTTAAGAGAAATCTTTATATTATAAAGGTTATTGCTTAGCCTAAGAAAAGCATCTTGTAAAGGTTATTGCTTAGCCTAAGAAAAGCATCTTGTAAAGGTTATTGCTTAGCCTAAGAAAAACATCTTGTAAAGGTTATTGCTTAGCCTAGAAGAGCACATTGTATAGGTTATTGCTTAGCCTTTTCAAAAGCATAAATAGTGGAAATCCGGTGGGGTGTTGGATCACAAGCCGGTAGTGGATGTAGGTATTGAGGCCGAACCACTATAAATCTTTGTGTGATGGTGTATGATTGTGGTGATTTCTTTTGTTAGCTTCCGCATCTTGTTTGGTAAATCATCACTAGTGATTGTTATCTTAAAGAAATTAAAATTGGTCTTAATTGGTCACTATCTTGTAGCTCACCCTATTCACCCCCGCTCTAAGGTTAGGATCCAGGACTTTCAATTGGTATCAGAGCCTCGTGCTCTATTTTAGAATCAAGTGTTTGGAACTCTTGATTAGGTGTAAAAACCTTGAGTCAAAACCCTAGTTTTGTGTATGAATGAATACTATTAGAATGGATTCCACTAAGTTAGATTGTTTAGACTTTTGTGTAGATTCCTCTAGACCTCTCTTTCTTCCATCTATTTGAGATTCAAGCCTTCAAATTAATGAATCTCAATGTGACTTAAAAGAAGAAGAATATGATGAAAATGAAAATGGCCTTCAACAAGCCTATGAGGAATTATATACATTGTCCTTAGAGCTTGATAAGAAAAATAAAAAATTAAGAGAAGAATAAAAAAGGCTAAACAAAGAAGTAGTTTCTTCAAAAGATGAACTTAGAGAGAAAGAAGAAGTCATACAATGTTTAGACTCTAAGTTTATGATCTCTTTACATAACCTACCTAATATCAAAGATGAACTAAATGAGATTAATTTAAGTTATGATGAGCTTAATAATGAAAATTTAAATCTAAGAGATCAATTACAAAGGCAAGACAAAGACATTATCAATTTAGAATCCAAGTTGACAATTTCCAAGGAAAACTTGTCTAATGCTCAAAGTAATTTAAAAACCTTAGAACTTGGATCTAATGTTGTTAATAAACTTAAATTTGAATTAAACCTTGCCCATGAAGAACTAAACAACTATAAGGAAATTGAAAATGATTTATTAAAAGTCAAAAATGAAAATTCAATCCTTATAAACAAAGTCACTCAACTTGAAAGTTACAAACGAAAGTATGAGTGCAAATTTACCCAAGGTGAAGAGAAATTTGAAAAATTATTTAGATTGGGTAAATCACAAAGAGATAGGACGGGTCTTGGATTTGATAAGTATACTTCACATGGCCCTAAATTCACCAACTCTTTTGTGAAAGGTGAGTCCTCTTTCTCTATCACTCTTTCTCCTATGCCCAAAACTAAATGTCATTATTGTGGTAAGGAAGGGCATTTCAAATTTGAGCGCAAATTAAGGAAAAGTCATATGTCTAAACCCATCTTTGAACCTAAGAAAATTAAATCTAATTCTATGAAGGGTAAGACTTTGAATTCCAAGGAAGACTCTAAGAAGTTCAAACAAGTTAAAACAATTCAAAAAGAGTCATCCAAGATAGACTTTAAAAAGACTAATAGTCAAAATAAATCTATCAAAAAGAAACTTCTCACTTTACCTCCTTTAACCTTGGAAATGAAAGAATTCTTGAAAAAGGTTGAAAAGTTAAAATCAAAGTTCAAAAGACAAAAAGAGGGAGGAAAAGCTAAAATAAATGAGAAGAATAAAAAGAAAATGAAACACCAACTTCCAAAGACTAATCATCAATCTAAAATAGTCAAACCTCAAAGATTTGATGTCAAGTCTAAAAGAATTCAATCCTTATCTCCTTTAGTTGGTGGGATTTCAAAAATAGACTCCAAAGTTCAAGACCTTAGATGGATACCTAAGGTTAGACTTTTAGAAAAATACTAAGGCTTCTTAGATAGATAGGACCAACCCTTTCTCATAGTTATATGTCTAGTTGGTCTTGATTTTAGTTCTTTCTGCTCTCTTAGTATCTCTTTAGGTTTTAGATTCATTTGGTTGAGTCTTGCTTGTTCAAAATGCCTTTTGTATTAAATTTTTTTTTTGATTAAATGCATGTTTATGATCATTTTGATTTTAAAAAGCTTTTAAAAGTATACATTCTCAATCAATTGATTTGTTTTTCAAATTGTTTATTTTTGAATGGATTCATAGTCAAACCATTGTTTTATCAAAATTAAATGATTTTGAAAAATGTCTTTTATCTTACAAGTCCTCATTTCTTCAAAATGAATTATTTAGAATTTATTTTATAAAATCTCTTTTCTAAAATCTTTTAAGCTTGTATGATAGCTGGGGTTAAGGGTAGATAGCTTGTAACCTCACCCATTTTCTTCCAGCCCTTTTTTTTTTCTCTGAACTTGTTCAGAAATTCAGTCTGCCCCAGTTTCCCCGGTCGACCGCGTGAAGTGGTCGGTCGACCGAGCCTACGCTCACAGCAACAAAAACTATTGTGCTGAGCCTATTCTGTTTCAAACAGAACTTCTTCCTCCTGTGCAGGTCGACAACAGCGTGAGCCCGGGCTTCCATTTTTTCCTTTCTCCTCTGTTTTTCTTCCTGAATTCATTTTTTTCTTCAAGGATATGATCTCCCATTCATCTTGATCATCCTCATCTTCACAGTTTGGGTGTCCTCTTCTCTGTGCATCCAGAACTTCTCTCAGTCCTTCCCAACCTCTATTTTTCAGTTTCTGTTTGACTATGGTTGTACATTTTTGTGGTGTTGTGTCTTCCTCCTTCCTTAAGGAGCTTCTGTAGTCATCTGGACACACCCATTTGGCATCATTCATATGTGAAATTCTAAGCTCCAAATCCTGCACTCCATCTGTTTGTCGTTTTGCCTGAACCATTGTTTCATCTCATTCAGCAACTGTCTGGATTTGGTTGTTGCAGATTCCTTGTGATAGTGAGATCACACCCTTTGGGAGTTTCTTAAAACTTTTCTAGCCCATCTCAGTTTACCTATAACTCCCCTCCTTTGACTGAATTAGTGGGCTGTCTCGCTGTCTTTCTCTTCCGTTATCTTCTTGGTACCTTCCAGCACTGCCTTGTTGCCTTGAGCATTCTTCATCTTTGACACTTTCTAGTATGGCTAGCACAAAACAAACTTTTAGGAGGGAAAGCAAAAGGTCCAAAACCAAACAAGCTTCTTCATCTCATAGATCTCCCTTTACTTCTCTTGAAGCTGGTCCTCCTCCAGAGATTAGATTCAATCTAATTCCCTCTCCATCCTCTGTTATCAATTCTTTCCGGAGCAAAAGGATAATCGTTGAAAAGATGTACATTGTCAAAGACCTAGTGGACTACAATGTCCCGGCTATACTTGAAGCTATTGGATGGGGTAGCATCCTTACTTGGAGTGGCAAAACTTATGCTTCCTCCGTCCATGGTCTATATGAATCTATTTGTGCCTCTACTGCAAATTCTTTTACCATTAGATTCCTTCATGGTGAAGAGGTGGTCACCATTGACTTGATTTCCTCCATCTTAGGCATCCCTAGGTCTGATGGTCCCAAATTCATCTCAGAAGTCCTACCTCTTGATGAGAGAGAGTCAGTCACTCGTGCTCTTTGTGGCAAGCCTGAGGAATGGTCCGCCAAGAACTGCCTTCAAGCTTCTTCTATGATTCCCTCCCTACGTATCATTCACATTATCTTCACTCATTCCATTTACCCTAGGAAAGGGAACCAAACTGAAGTGACTCCTTACATGGCGAATATTCTTTATAATGTGATTACCGGAGTGCCTATGTGTCTTCCTTCCATTATCATGCACCACATCATCCGGGTAATCATTGGCTCCCAGCCTTGTGCTGCTCCCTTTGGGTTTCTCATCACCGAGATTGCCAGATCTTTTGGTGTGATCCCTCCTGCTTCTGAGAGACCTGAATCCACCACTGTTTTCAACAAAATGAACATTCTCTTGATGAAGCTACATCCACCACCACGAGCAAACCCAGTTGCAGAAGGAGATGCTGAGATTGAGGCTGCAGAGACAGAGATTGCAGATCAGCAGCAGCCCCAGCATGTTCAGTTAGAGCATTAGCCTCGTCAGCCCCAGTCCCCTCATTAGCGTACCATGGAGGAACGCATGACGTCCGTGGAGAAAGTGGTTGCTACCTTGCGCACCGAGTTTCAGGAGTTTAGGCAAGAGGTTTCAGGGAAGATGAATAAGGCCTTGAAGTACCTCTCGAACATCTCCAAAAGCTGCAGACGCCATGATGATGTGATGCCCCTGTCTCCTCCAGATTCATCTTAGACCATAGGAGGGTTTTTCACTTTTTGTGGGGGATTGTGATGGGTAGTGATAGATTGATTTTCTTGATATATTTATTATCTATCAACTGACAAGTTATTTTGATTACTGACCATGAACTTTTGATTTTTGTATTGGTCAAGTAATTAGTGATTTATGTACTGAATTTTTATTGTTAAATCAATGAAATTACAGTTTCACTTGTTCATCTCCTATCTTCTTGTTTATTTCTCTTGATGAATGTTTATGTTGCTTTGAAGCTTTATATTGTTAAATCAATTCATATTTGTTATCTTAGCTTCATTCAAACAATGCATAGACAAATCTATATACATGATAACCTGTTCCACATTACATTTGCATTCTCATTTGGTAACAGGTGCTACTGAAAGGTATTTGTTTTCTCATGTATACAGGTTCCTTTGCAATTTGATGTCAAAGGGGGAGAAAAAGAACAGATCTATTTAATGATAAAGGGGGAGAGAAGATTACAAAATCTGAAGATCAAACATAGGGGGAGAGAAGAGCAGAGCTCTAACCAAGGGGGAGAAATCTTAAAAAAATTAAGTTAAAGCTCACGACGAATCGGTCATTCGGTCGAAGCTACATTCAAGAGATTTCAAGATTAGAGCCGTTGAGAAGAACTAAAGTCCTAGAAGTGTTGTGATCATATTAGTTGCCATCAAATTGCAAAGGGGGAGATTGTTAGGTTTTTGTTTATTGCTAATTTGATGGATTCACGTTCACCTTCACTGTCAAATGATCACACACTCATGCTTCTTAGTTTTGACTTTGGAATCTAAGATTCTAACTTGCATTTGCATTTGATTTTCAAATGATTTATTCATGCATGTTTTTAGAACCTAAATACACTTTCGAAAACCTATTTCTTCATGCATAATTTTGGAAAATCAAATTAAGAATCTAGGTTCGTGATTTGTATACATTCCTTTTTTTAAAATAATTTTAATATGCTAAAATCACATTGGCCCCGAGTTCCAAGTTTCATTTTTGGAATATTGAAAAATCTGCAGCAACTCATCCCAGGCCAGTTTGGTCGGTCGACCGACCAAACTGACTGTTGGGAAAACAACCAGTGTACCCGGTCGACCGAGCCATGCCCAGGTCGACCAGGTAACTAGCCGTTGGGCCAATATGAATGTTGGGCTAGGTCGACCCAGGGGTCATGGGATCGACCGGGCCAACTAGCCGTTGGACTGTTTTTTGTATAAAAGTCCATTTCATTCCCTTCTTTCAAGGGGCTTGATAATTGAATCTTTGGAACATTATTGAAGCCTAAAGAAGAGGAATAAGCTAAGAAAGCTAGAAGGCAATTGGCAATCAAAATGTTTGAGATTTAAAAGGTATATCTTTCAAGTTAATCTTAATTTCCATTCCATTTAAAACCATGCATGTTCAACTCTTTGTAATTTCTTATATGCATGATTTCTAGCTTTAAAAGAGATGTTTTGCAAACACAATATCCCCTTGGAATATTAGATAGCTTTGCAAACATTCTTGTCTCAATCACATGTGTTCTTAGTCTTTAAACTTCTTACAACTTGTTTAGTATTTTCTTTCAAGTTGCTTGAACTTTTCATGTGATTAGCTTTTAACTTCAATCATCATTTTCTGAGCTTAGATTTTCAAATGCATCAAGCATTCATTTAAGAGCTTCATTTTAGAATTTGATTGAAGTAAACATTTATACACTTTGTGCACACACCTTAGCTAATTGTTGTGTATGTTTGTATCTTGATTTAAACTTTCATATCAGCCTATTTTAGAGGCATTTGTTTGAGCTTAAATTGCTTCTCTTTGAGTGTTTGTATAGACACTTCTTTAAGAGAAATCTTTATATTGTAAATGTTATTGCTTAGCCTAAGAAAAGCATCTTGTAAAGGTTATTGCTTAGCCTAGAAAAGCACATTGTATAGGTTATTGCTTAGCCTTTTCAAAAGCATAAATATTGGAAATCCGGTAGGGTGTTGGATCACAAGCAAGTAGTGGATGTAGGCATTGAGGTCGAACCACTATAAATCTTTGTGTGATGGTGTATGCTTGTGGTGATTTCTTTTGTTCGCTTCCCCATCTTGTTTGGTAAATCGTAACTAGTGACTGGTTATCTTAAAGAAATTAAAATTGGTCTTAATTGGTCACTATCTTGTAGCTCACCCTATTCACCCCCCCTTTAGGGTTAGGATCCAGGACTTTTACGTTTAACTTGTGGCACATGATCTCGGGGTCGATGCCTGGCATCTCGTATGGCGTCCAGACAAAAATGTCCTTGTTCTGCAACAAGAAGTTGAGCAGTTCGGACCTTTCATCGTCGGGGAGCTGACTCCCTAGTAGAAAATATCTCTCGGGGTCGTCGGGATCGATTCTAACCTCAGTCAGATCTTCAACGCTCTTCTGCTCTGCTAATCGACCGACATCCCCGAGCTCAGCCTCGAGTTCGGCCATATGTACCTGCTGTGGTTCTGCTTTGCTAAGCACCACAGCCATCAGGCACTATTTGGCCATCTGCAGATCTCCCTGTACAGTGATCACCTCAACTCGACGACTGGCATTCTCCAACGGGAATTTGAGTTTTTGGTGATGGATGGAGGGCACCGCTTCCATGTCGTGCAGCCAAGTTCACCCCATGATTACATTGTATGGGGATGGTGCATCCACCACGAGGAAGTCGGCTGTCTTGGAGGTGTTGGAAATAGGTGGGCCATTCAGATAGGTTTCAAAAACTTTTGATCCACTTAATGCAGAGATCAACTATCTAGAAGGCAACAAAACCCAATCCAGGATGCATTTCCTCAAACTCATAAATCATGTACAGCAAAATAACCTATCTAGAAGATATAAAACAACACCTAAACATGCAACCACGAAATCTACAACATACAAAGTTGTAGATTATACCTTTGGAGCTTAGTAGTGCTCTAATGGAGAAGTTGATTTCTTTCTTTGATGATTAACACCTTCACTAATCAAATCAGAATCTCCAACACCTTTTGATCTTCCACGCTATGACCCGTATCAGATTCTCTTTTCTCAAGAAGATGGTGGAATCTCCAAGAGAAAACCCTAAAGGAAACTAGAAGAGGGAAAAAGAGAGATGGGCGTGTGCAACTCTTGCACTAAGGGTCTTGGGCGTGAATTCCAAGATGTAATTATACATTGGACGTCCAAAGCCTCCTCTCCTCTTTTATAGCACTTAAGCAACCTCCTCTTACTAATTGAAATAGAAGTCTTACTTCCATAATAATTAGTTGCTTACTAAATCACAATTAGAAGTCTCACTTCAAATATGATTAGTAACTTCCTCCTTTTCTAATTAAAATAGAAGTCTCACTTCCATTAATAATTAGTAAGTGACTATTACCACTATTAGAAGTATCACTTCATATAAAAATAGTAACTTTCTATTTCCTTCTAGAGTTTTACTAGAATTAGTATCTTTCTAATATCTTGGGCTAGCGTGGGGACCACTAGGGATTCCTTAGAAAGCTGACTCCAACTGGGACACGCGACCCCACATCTCATGTGCAAACCGGGCCCACAGTTAATTGCAAATAACTCCACTATATAAATGCAACTAAACTCCAGTCTTGGGAATATATTACAATGAAGACCCTAAACTTCCCACTTACCACAATTAGGCCCCTCCAACTATATCCATGGATCAATTGGACCTGTCCACCAAATTAGATCCATATCTTATTAACCTTGAGCCCCAATTAATTATAGTGATCATTTGGTACCGATCCAATTAACTCTTAATTGGAATGGGTGCGCACTTACCAATGATAAATCCATTAATTGGCACAAGGGGATATTAAAGATAGATTCCATCTTGACCATTAAATGTTCCCACATCTCTACTACCACGTACCAAAATCACCGAGGTGTTGACCTACAATTGACCTCACTCATTGGTGACTCAAAGCAAATGAATAGATAGAAACTTGAGTTTATTAATATCTCAGGATTATGAGCCTATTGCTAGGGAATTATGAGAGCATACCTTAAAGTAAAGACAGTGTATATTAGGTGTTTCTCATGGTCCTTCAATACATCCAATGTACCGGCACCATGATCCAGAAACTTACATTCTGATGATCGAGACAAATCACACTATCTCATAGTGATCAAAGTGCTGCAACCTTGTCAGATGTGATGCCCAATCTCACCACTGGTTGTGAAGATATTTAAGTATAAGATTTGCAATACATGTCTCCTGTATGTGGACCTCATCCACACACATGTATTACATCTAGTATACTTATGGACTCTGGTTCATCTCATGAACCATTATGTCATTCGTATTGGTTATGTGCAAGTATATAATTAAACACCATTCATCTAATGAAAGGAAAACATGCTTGTATTGATAAATAAAGAAATTAATCAATTTATTACTTCAATTATTGGATTGAGACCACACAATCTAACAATCTCCCACTTGGGCTCAATGCCAGTCAGGGTTGCATCTCATGCCCATCCCATCTACATGCTGCTCAAAGACTTTGGTAGTCAAAGACTTAGTAAAGAGATCTCCCAGAGTGTCTGCAAAGTCTATCTAGGTGATAGCAGTATCACCACTCTGCACAATCTCTCTGACCATGTGTTACTACCTCTGTACATGCTTTTGGCTCCAGGGTTCATTGGATTATCGACTACCCTATTGTTATCACAGTAAACTGTGAGCGGTTGTCCTGCCAAAAGTACCACTCCAAGTTCCATAAGGAATCTTTTTGAGTCAATCTACTTCTTTAGCTGCTTCTCAAGCAGCTATAGCATAAACACATACCCAGAAGTTGATTTCCTTGAATCCTTTTCTGACGTGAAGTCAGAATCTGTGTAACCGGCTGGAATCAGTTCCTCACTGCCATAAATTAACATGTAATCTCTAATCATTCTCAAGTATTTGAGAATACACTTTACAACAGTCCAATGTTTAGGTCCTGGGTCAGTCTGATATTTGCTGACTCGGCCCACTGCGTGATAGATATCCAGTCTAGTACTAAGCATAGCTAGCCGTACCAGCACCTCATCTATGTATGCATATTGGGATAAGCCTATCATCCTATTTTTCCGGTCTTAATGCAGTTTGATCCCTAGGATGTGGTTGGCTTCTCCCAAGTCCTTCATATCAAAAGTCTTTGCCAACCAAACTTTCACTATTGACAGCATCCCTATATCACTCTTTAGGAGAAGGATATCGTCAACCCGAAAAATTACCCTACCTCCTTTACTTTTCATATACACTCATGACTCATTCGTTTCTGACAAAAATCAAATGACTTGATTGCCTGTTCAAAACGGATGTTCCAGCTTCAGGATGACTGCTTCAGTCCATAATAGACTTCAACATCTTGTAAACTCTTTGCTCTTGGTTTGTAGCTACAAAATTGTCTGGCTGCACCATATAGATGTCTTCCTCAAGATGGCCGTTGAGAAACTCCGTCTTGACATCTATTAGCCAAAACTCGTAATCGAGATGAGCCTAAATGGATAAGAGTATCCGGATGGACTTAAGTATGGCTACCGGCGGGAAGGTTTCCTCATAATCGAAATCTTCTTTCTGAGTATATCCTTTCGCAACAAGCCTGACCTTTAAAGGTCTCAACTCTTCCATCCAGTCCTCTGTTTCTCTTGTAGACTCACTTGCACCCAATTAGTTTGATATTGGCAGGCAAGTTCACAAGTATTCTAATCTGATTAGAGTACATAGACTCCATCTCAGCTTTCATAGCATCTTACCAACGTCCCGAATCTATGTCATTAATTGCTTCATGATAGTTATAGGGATCCTGTTCCAGTTCTTCCGGGATTGCCTCGTAAGACTCTCCCAAGAACGGGAACCTGTCAGGGGCCCTGACTATTCTCCCATTACGACGAGGCACTGGTGTAACTACTAGGTGTGGTAAGGGCGGTTCTTCCTCAAGTTCGGTCATACTTGGATTTGGAATTGTTTGCTCTTGAATTTCTTCCAAGATAACCTTTTCTAAAGATTTCCGGTCCATCATATAATCTTCCTCCAGAAAAACCGTATTAGTGCTCACCAACACTTTCTGCTTTCTGGGATTATAGAATAACCAACCTTTAGTTCCTTTAGGATATCCTACAATTGTGCACACTTCTAATTTCGTTTCCAACTTATTTGTCTTAACCTTTAGCACATGTGCTGGACAGCCCCAAATGTGTAAATGTTGTAGACTAGGCTTTCACCCGGACCACAACTCCCGGGGAGTCTTAGGTACAGACTTAGATGTTACGAGGTTTAGTAAGTACATTGCAATATCCAAGGCATATCCCCAAAAAGGATATAGGCAATCTTGAGAAACTCAGCATAGACCTAATCATATCTAAAAGAGTCCGGTTCCTTCTTTCCGCTACTCCATTCTGTTGAGGCATACCAGGAGCAGACAACTGGGATAGAATCCCATTTTCTGATAAGTATCCCATAAAATTAGCAGAGAGATATTCCCCTCCTCGATCTGATCGAAGAGTCTTGATACTTTTACCTAATTGCTTTTCCGCTTCCGCTCGAAACACTTTGAACTTTTCAAAAGCCTCGGACTTGCGGTGCATAAGGTATATGTATCCATATCTTGAGTAATCATCTGTGAAAGTGATGAAATACTTATATCCTCCTCTGGCCCTGACATTAATGGGTCCACACACATCAGTATGCACTAATTCCAATAAATCTTTGGCCTTATTGCCCTTAGATGAAAAGGGTCTTTTGGTCATTTTGCCTACCAGACAGGATCGGTAGACAGGCATTGGTTCTACCACCAATGAAGGCAAGATACCATCTTTCACTGTCAATCCTGTTTAGGTTTATATGACCTAGCCTCAAGTGCCAAAGTTTCGTTGGATTAGATGAAGGTGACTTCCTCTTTAATGATGGTCTATTAATTGTTTCAGTATCATGTATCTCATACATTGTAGGAGTTAACAAATAATGCCCATTGGTTACCTTGCCAGAACATATAAATGTACCATTCCTCTTTATGACAACTTCAGTACCAAAAGTAATGGAATAACTTTTATTCACTAAACTAGAAACTGAAATTAAATTCCGCTGTAAAGACGGTACATATAATGTGTCTGACAAAACCAATTTATTATTTGAAAAACATAATGTAATAACTCCCACTGAAACAACCTCTGCCTTAGTATCAGATCCTAGGTTGACAATGATTTCTCCGTCACTTAACCTCCTGGTTTCCTTGAACCCCTGCAACGAATTACATATGTGATCAGATGCCCTAGAGTCCATACACCAAGATTCTGAAGTACCAGTTGCAAAACTAACTTTAGAAATAAGTGACTCAATCATACCTGAGGTCTTCTTCTTAGATATTCTGGACAATTCCTTTTCCAATGTCCTGTCTTACCACAATGGAAACACTTTCCTTTTGACCTTGAACCCTTAGCCTTGGCTATACTACAAGCAGAACCATTCTCCACCTTAGGACCCTTGATGACTGATTTCTTCTTGCTATCTCTGTCTTTGCCGTTCGGCTTGGTCCTAGCAAATGACTTTTCTGTCATGAGGGGATTTTGCTCTTTCTTCATGATTTCCTCAGTCACTACCAGCTAGCGAGACATCTCAGCTATGGTCATTTCCAATTTATTATAATTGATCTCGAAATGATTGAAAGAATCCGGCAGTGACTGAAGGATCATGTCGATCTGCGATTCTTTATCAATCGTAACACCCAGTACATCTAACTCATTTAGTGCGAGACTCATTTTCAACAAATGTTTTTGTACTGGGGTTCCCTCAGCCATCTTAGTGTTTATCAGCACCTTCATAGCAGCTTGCCTAGCAGGTTTAACCTGGTCCGCAAACATCTCCTTTAAGTTCGATATAATATCGTATGCTGACTTATAGGATTGATGTTGGTGTTGTAAAACACTAGACATGGATGCCTGTATAAAACATCTGGCCACCTCATTGTCTTTGGTCCATTTGGTGTAAAGGTCCTTTTCATACTGAGGTGCATGAGGCTCAGGCTCAGGAAGGGAGGGTATGGTAAGGACATATCTGCATCCTGAAGCTGTCAGGATAATATCCAGGGTCCTTTTCCAGTCTATAAAGTTGGATTCCATCAACTTATTTTGGTTGAGGATGGTCGCAAGTGGATTGAAAGTATTCAAATTCATGTTTGAAATACTATAGCACATAACCATACATTCAATTAATGAATTTAAATGACATTAGGGCTTAGTATTCTACCAAATTTATATAGGATTCCTCATAACCACAAAATTAAGAATACATCGGAATCCTAATCCCCGGGGTATGCCTCCTTGGGGAGTACGAATACCCACTAGATTGGTGCAGATCAAAGTTGGTCAAAACTAGGATTAAGACTAACTTTCCATGATCCCCTTCATTCATTATTATCTAGGTATCTCATACCAAATAATGAATGACTCCCGATTAGCTTCGGTTTCTAAAATAAATGAGGCAAATCATTGGGGATACTACATCATTATTTTAGTTAAGTGTGACCCACCAACTAGCATTGCATGACAACCGTTGCAAGCAACTCCTCCTTGGGGAGTGGGCCCCCGCCCCGTCTCACCAACACTATCCATAGGAGATCCATATCTAGTAACCAGACAAGTAAAAGCCCTCCGTGGGGAACGACCATTCTCAAGATGGCGCGAGGCTAATACTTTCCTTACAATGGACCTATGGTGGAAAACCATGGGGATTTCTAAATTTAAATGCCCCACTCCCACTTAATATTATAGAATTGAGGATTTCCTTTTAGGTATTTAGGCCCACATATATACACATCAAATCATCTCATGATATGACCAATGATTGGTTCCAAGTCAAGTTATTTTATGGAAAGTCTAGTTTCTTAAATTAGTGTTACTAATGGATCCATCTCATAGGCCCACCAACTCTAATTAGAACTCTTTCAAAAAATTAATTTGATTTAACCAATTTCGGTAATTGCTATGTTTGGGTCAGATTTGGATACTATCTAAATCAAGCATTCATCCATAAAAAGAAACTGCTAAAATTAGAAACTAGTCCTCTCCTCCACATGGCCCAATCGGAATAGACTTCTTGGACTTCTAGACTTTCCAAAACTTTGGGATTCCTCAAACTCTTTGGGCATCACCAGAAGGCTTTTGGTAATCTTCAAACTCTTTGATTAGGAGTCCAACTTTACTTTCCTTCCTCGTCTCGGACATCGCCAGAATTTACAAAATTACGTAAATTCCTATGCCTCAATTATGAGACTTACATGGTAATCTAAACGTGGAAATAAAGGGGCTATAGGGAAATTCACCATGCCTTGCCCTTTCACGGGAAACCAAGGAAACCATGATGCCCATTACACTTAGCCTCAAATAAACCAATAACCATAAAAGAAAGTAAAAGATTTGTGGGCCATATGGAGAGGACATTATTACCTGCAAGTTAGTATCTCATACAACAAAGCATCTCACAAAACTAGGTTACCAAACCACAATGGAAAAATAAGATGTCAAAGGTTGCCACCCTTTTAATACATGCACTTCGCAGAGGGGGTCTGGGGTGTCCCCCGGCGAGGTTCGGGGTCAAAAATTCAGATCAAAGAATATAGTGATCCTGTGTTCCCAGTCGACCACCCAGAGGGCTCAGTCGACCGACCCTACAGGCACCCGGTCGACCGACCCTACAAGCACCCGGTCGATCGAGCACGGGGCCAGGTCGACCCGCCTGACGAAGGCAAAAAAAATTGGTTTTTTTTCAATTCGAGTCCAAACACCTCCAAAACACCTTTGAAGGCTCTCAATGGCATCCTACCATCCTTCCATCATAATTAAACCCTTTTGTGACTATCCAAACATAAATTTACTACATAAAGTAAACAAACCCAATCATAACTGATCCTTACATAGCCCTAGGTCTATCCTCTTCACATCTCATGCAAATATTAGATCTAGATTGTTGATCTTACATGATTAGAGATAAGGTATGGCTCTGATACCAATTGTTGAAAATAGGTGGGCCATTCAGATAGGTTTCAAAAACTTTTGATCCACTTAATGTAGAGATCAACTATCTAGAAGGCAACAAAACCCAATCCAGGATGCATTCCCTCAAACTCATAAATCATGTACAGCAAAATAACCTATCTAGAAGATAGAAAACAGCACCTAACATGCAACCACTAAATCTACAACATACAAGGATATAGATTATACCTTTGGAGCTTAGTAGTGCTCTAATGGAGAAGTTGATTTCTTTCTTTGATATTGAACACCTTCACTAATCAAATCAGAATCTCCAACACCTTTTGATCTTCAACGCTATGACCCATATCAGATTCTCTTTTCTCAAGAAGATGGTGGAATCTCCGAGAGAAAACCCTAAAAGAAACTAGAAGAGAAACTGTAAGAGGGAAAGAGAGAGATGGGCGTGTTCAACTCTTGCACTAAAGGTCTTGGGCGTGAATTCCAAGATGTAATTATACATTGGACGTCCAAAGCCTCCTCTCCTCTTTTATAGCACTTAAGCAACCTCCTCTTACTAATTGAAATAGAAGTCTTACTTCCATAATAATTAGTTGCTTACTAAATCACAATTAGAAGTCACACTTCAAATATGATTAGTAACTTCCTCCTTTTCGAATTAAAATAGAAGTCTCACTTCCATTAATAATTAGTAACTGACTATTACCACTATTAGAAATCTCACTTCAAATAGAAATAGTAACTTTCTATTTCCTTCTAGAGTTCTACTAGAATTAGTATCTTTATAATATCTTGGGCTAGCGTGGGGACCACTAGGGATTCCTTAGAAAGCTGACTCCAACTGGGACACGCGACCCCACATCTCATGTGCAAACTGGGCCCATAGATAATTGTAAATAACTCCACTATATAAATGCAACTGAACTCCAGTCTTAGGAATATATTACAATGAGGACCCTAAACTTCCCAATTACAACAATTAGGCCCCTCCATCTATATCCATGGATCAATTGGACCTGTCCACCAAATTAGATCCATATCTTATTATCCTTGAGCCCCAATTAATTATAGTGATCATTTGGTACCGATCCAATTAACTCTTAATTGGAATGGGTGCGCACTTACCAATGATAAATCCATTAATTGGCACAAGGGGATATTAAAGATAGATTCCACCTTGACCATTAAATGTTCCCACAGCTCTACTACCACGTACCCAAATCACCGATGTGTTGAACTACAATTGGCCTCACTCATTGGTGACTCAAAGCAAATGAATAGATAGAAACTTGAGTTCATTAATGTCTCAGGATTATGAGCCTATTGCTAGGGAATTATGAGAGCAGACCTTAAAGTAAAGACAATGTATATTGAAAGTCCTGAGATCCTAACCCTAGAGGGGGGGGGGGTGAATAGGGTGAGCTACAATATGTGACCAATTATGAAATTTTTTAATTTCTATGAAGTAAACTAGTCACAAATGATGACTTACCAAACAAGATGCGGAAGCTAACAAAATAAATCACCACAAGCATACACCATAACACAAAGGTTTATAGTGGTTCGGCCTCAGTGCCTACATCCACTACCGGCTTGTGATCCAATCACCCACCGGATTTCCACAAATTATGCTTTTTACTAGGCTAAGCAATAACCTTTACAACGTTGTTTTTATAGGCTTAACAACAACCTTTACAAGATGCTTTTCTAGGCTAAGCAATAACCTTTACACAATGCTTTTCTTAGGGTAAGCAATAACCTTTACAAGAAAAAGATTTCTCTTAAAGAAGTGTCTACAAAAACACTCAAAGAGATACAATTTAAGCTCAATGTAATTGCCTCTAAAATAGGCGGATATGAAAGTGAAAAACAACTCACACAAACACTAAATGAATGCAAATGTGTATGCTCATGATGTGTGTGTGTGTGTGATAGCTTCAATCAAGTTTAAAAAGAAAGCTCAATCAATATATGCTCAAAGCATTTAAAAGTTTAAGGCACATAAAAGATTTGATTGAAGTGAAATGCAAATCACATGTATAGATACAAACTTGTTAATGATATGAAAATCAAAGGTTCACAAGTTGTATGAAATTAATTAACTTAAGACCTGTGATGCATGTGCAATGTTGTTTTCAAAACTAAACAAATTTAACTAAAGTTCAAATGAATGAAAACAACAAATGAAGATTCAACCAAGTAAAAGACTCATGCTATAAAAGAAAAACAAAGATTTTGTCTAAGCATGATTAAGAAAGATTTTAAAACAACTTGGTTTGAAATCAAGGGTGAAGAATCCAATCCAACATAAATCAAAGATTAGAAAAAGAATGGATTCAACACATCATAGTTATAATGCTAAAATTAATTTACCAATAATTTAAACAAAGCATATAACATATGATTAATAAAAAGTAAAGCTTACTTAGAGATTTAACTTCATTGATCCAAGCTTTAGCTTCACTAATGACCCCTTGATCTCTCTTAGTTCATCCCCTTTTCTTTGTCTCAAATCACCTCAAAAGAGTCTTCAAAATCTCCAACTTTAGAAAAGGAATGAACTTCACTTTATAGCCCAAATAGTGGGTTTCTGCGAGTGCCCGGTCGACCTGGCTTCAAACGGTAAAAAAAAAAAAAGACCGTTGGAAGAGCCAACTATTAGGATTTTTGTAGATTGAAATTTGATGGATGCATTATCATTCAAGCATCATTTGATTTACACACATATGCATTGTTTTCAGAAATCTTGAAATCTTGTTTTATACATGCATTGCTTTTAAGATTTGTAAAAGTATTGATTTATGCATGATTTGTTTTTAAATCTTGGATGCATTTGTTTTAGAAAAGAGTTTTATCAAATCAAG
Organism: Cinnamomum chago; assembly: GCA_038049695.1. Taxonomy (NCBI): domain Eukaryota; kingdom Viridiplantae; phylum Streptophyta; class Magnoliopsida; order Laurales; family Lauraceae; genus Cinnamomum; species Cinnamomum chago. The sequence goes on along the minus strand of CP142455.1, from coordinate 43,638,231 downwards.
CTAGCCTTTGGTTTTAAAGTTTTGAATCATTTCAGGCTTTGTGTGTTTCATGTTTTTTAAACCCCTTAGAATGATTTAAAACATGTATTCTAGCTTGATTATATGGCCCAAAAAGTTCCACCAAGAAAATCTTTGAAATATGCTAAAGTTGGATTTTTGGTCCCAGCAGTGTGGCCGGTCGACCGGCCTAGAGGTCCCGGTCGACCGGGAACACTGCAGGCAGAAAATGCCCTGGGGCACCAACGGTCATATTTCTGACCGTTGTGTGTTTCGGGTCGACCGAGACCTGTTTCCAGGTCGACCGGGGACTAGCCGTTGGGCACTTTTTGCTATAAATATGAGTTCTTTCCTTTGCCAAAAGTTGGGAATTTTAAGGCCCTCCTTGAGGGGTTTTGTAAGAACCCGACCCCTAATCTCTTGGATTAGTGTTGTTTTATTTGTGGATTAGTTCTTTGAGTGGGATTAGTATTTGTTGGGTTGAGTTTGTGAGCTAGAATGGGTTTTCTTCCAGTTTTGGGCTTTTGAGTGCTTTGGTAGCTTGTGGGGCCCTTTGGGGGTTCCCTTTTCGGCTTTGCATTTTCTTGTGAGATTTTCCCGATTGGTTTCGTATCGTGTTTTTGGCCCATTGCATTCATCTTGAGGAATCCTACAACTTTCATGTTGATCCCATATCCATTTGAGAACACGAAAACCGATTTCCTGGCCTTGAGGGCAAAACAGTCTTTTCACACCAAATCTGTACCCAAAACTCGATATTCTCGAAATCCGTGAAACATACACTTTTTGGAAACTAGATATTTCGACGACCATTTCTTCCTTCTTCGTCGAATCCATCCGAGGTCCCGAATTAGATGATTTCAGCCACCCAAGTTCTTTAAGTTGTGGGACCCATTCTCACTTATTTATAAAAAGAACCCATCTCCTTCATTGCTCATTCTTCACCATTGTTCCAGCACAACCGTGGAGTCTAGGGTTTTCCTTGCTCCCTCTTCTTCTTCTTGCTTCCCATCACTCAATCCACTTCCAAGCTTGCACCAAGAAGAGATTGGAGGCCACCATCTTCTTCATCTCCTTGAGAACTTTCTTTCCATAGCTTTTGTGGAGCTCACCAACCATTACAAGACTTTCCTTGAGCTTACCTTGTCCATTAGAGGGCCTTCCAAGTAAGTGTTCTTCTTCATCTTCTAGATATGTGTTCTTCTAGCCTTAGAGAACCTCCACCTTGATTATTGAGAAGTTTCCTTGTCATTTCATGGTTTAACCCATTTTAGGGCTTATTTGGGGGTTTTGGTGGGTTTGGAGCTAGAGACTTCTTTGAGGCTTTTGTGGAGTGATTTGTGCATCTTCTTAACCCAAGGCAAGTGGATGAATGGATGGTTTTAATGTTATCAAAGTTTTATGAGAAATCCTAAATTTTGTTACTTATTCTTGATAATTTGATATATGTTTTCACATATGTTTCTTGCCACATTCTAGTGATTTTGAAATGCATATTCATGGGTTTTTCTCTCTTGTTAAATCTCGTAGAAAGGTATGCATTTTATTTGGTCAAAGTTTGCTCATATGGTTTTATAGAAATATGGTTGATTTTATGGTTTCTCCCTACATGTTTATTTATTACTTTGACTTGAAATGAATGCTCATGGAGAGCCTTGATAGTACATTTATTGTCATAGATATGTGATGGTTCATAGCCTTAATTCCTCTTGTTTTGTCCCAATTATATCTTATGTGAAATGGTTTCATTCTTGCTTTCCTTGGATTGAATGTGATGTTGATGGAGGGGAATGTGATGGAGGTTGTGAAACATTTGATGGTATTTGAATCAAGTTTTAGACTCCTCAATTGATGTATAAAGATGGTTGAAAGAGGGTTGTAAAAAAGAAGAGAAAGAGGGGAAATGAACTGCCCAGAATTCAGTTTCTGGACAGTTCGCTCGAGCGACCATGACAGTTCGCTCGAGCGACCTGTCCAGAAGGGGATACGGGAATTCCAGTAGCTTGGTCGCTCGAACGCATTTAAATAACCGCTCGAACGATGAGTTCGCTCGAGCGAACTCCCAGATTCGCTCGAGTGATGCGGTCTGCCTGGCCTGATGCGCGGGTACAGAAATTTGTTGGGTTGAGTTTGTGAGCTAGAATGGGTTTTCTTCCAGTTTTGGGCTTTTGAGTGCTTTGGTAGCTTGTGGGGCCCTTTGGGGGTTCCCTTTTCGGCTTTGCATTCTCTTGTGAGATTTTCCCGATTGGTTTCGTATCGTGTTTTTGGCCCATTGCATTCATCTTGAGGAATCCTACAACTTTCATGTTGATCCCATATCCATTTGAGAACCCGAAAACCGATTTCTTGGCCTTGAGGGCAAAACAGTCTTTTCACACCAAATCTGTACCCAAAACTCGATATTCTCGAAATCCGTGAAACATACACTTTTTGGAAACTAGATATTTCGACGACCATTTCTTCCTTCTTCGTCGAATCCATCCGAGGTCCCGAATTAGATGATTTCAGCCACCCAAGTTCTTTAAGTTGTGGGACCCATTCTCACTTATTTATAAAAGGAACCCATCTCCTTCATTGCTCATTCTTCACCATTGTTCCAGCACAACCGTGGAGTCTAGGGTTTTCCTTGCTCCCTCTTCTTCTTCTTGCTTCCCATCACTCAATCCACTTCCAAGCTTGCACCAAGAAGAGATTGGAGGCCACCATCTTCTTCATCTCCTTGAGAACTTTCTTTCCATAGCTTTTGTGGAGCTCACCAAACATTACAAGACTTTCCTTGAGCTTACCTTGTCCATTAGAGGGCCTTCCGAGTAAGTGTTCTTCTTCATCTTCTAGATATGTGTTCTTCTAGCCTTAGAGAACCTCCACCTTGATTATTGAGAAGTTTCCTTGTCATTTCATGGTTTAACCCATTTTAGGGCTTATTTGGGGGTTTTGGTGGGTTTGGAGCTAGAGACTTCTTTGAGGCTTTTGTGGAGTGAGTTGTGCATCTTCTTAACCCAAGGCAAGTGGATGAATGGATGGTTTTAATGTTATCAAAGTTTTATGAGAAATCCTAAATTTTGTTACTTATTCTTGATAATTTGATATATGTTTTCACATATGTTTCTTGCCACATTCTAGTGATTTTGAAATGCATATTCATGGGTTTTTCTCTCTTGTTAAATCTCGTAGAAAGGTATGCATTTTATTTGGTCAAAGTTTGCTCATATGGTTTTATAGAAATATGGTTGATTTTATGGTTTCTCCCTACATGTTTATTTATTACTTTGACTTGAAATGAATGCTCATGGAGAGCCTTGATAGTACATTTATTGTCATAGATATGTGATGGTTCATAGCCTTAATTCCTCTTGTTTTGTCCCAATTATATCTTATGTGAAATGGTTTCATTCTTGCTTTCCTTGGATTGAATGTGATGTTGATGGAGGGGAATGTGATGGAGGTTGTGAAACATTTGATGGTATTTGAATCAAGTTTTAGACTCCTCAATTGATGTATAAAGATGGTTGAAAGAGGGTTGTAAAAAAGAAGAGAAAGAGGGGAAATGAACTGCCCAGAATTCAGTTTCTGGACAGTTCGCTCGAGCGACCATGACAGTTCGCTCGAGCGACCTGTCCAGAAGGGGATACGGGAATTCCAGTAGCTTGGTCGCTCGAACGCATTTAAATAACCGCTCGAACGATGAGTTCGCTCGAGCGAACTCCCAGATTCGCTCGAGTGATGCAGTCGGCCTGGCCTGATGCGCGGGTACAGAAATTTGTTGGGTTGAGTTTGTGAGCTAGAATGGGTTTTCTTCCAGTTTTGGGCTTTTGAGTGCTTTGGTAGCTTGTGGGGCCCTTTGGGGGTTCCCTTTTCGGCTTTGCATTTTCTTGTGAGATTTTCCCGATTGGTTTCGTATCGTGTTTTTGGCCCATTGCATTCATCTTGAGGAATCCTACAACTTTCATGTTGATCCCATATCCATTTGAGAACACGAAAACCGATTTCCTGGCCTTGAGGGCAAAACAGTCTTTTCACACCAAATCTGTACCCAAAACTCGATGTTCTCGAAATCCGTGAAACATACACTTTTTGGAAACTAGATATTTCGACGACCATTTCTTCCTTCTTCGTCGAATCCATCCGAGGTCCCGAATTAGATGATTTCAGCCACCCAAGTTCTTTAAGTTGTGGGACCCATTCTCACTTATTTATAAAAGGAACCCATCTCCTTCATTGCTCATTCTTCACCATTGTTCCAGCACAACCGTGGAGTCTAGGGTTTTCCTTGCTCCCTCTTCTTCTTCTTGCTTCCCATCACTCAATCCACTTCCAAGCTTGCACCAAGAAGAGATTGGAGGCCACCATCTTCTTCATCTCCTTGAGAACTTTCTTTCCATAGCTTTTGTGGAGCTCACCAACCATTACAAGACTTTCCTTGAGCTTACCTTGTCCATTAGAGGGCCTTCCAAGTAAGTGTTCTTCTTCATCTTCTAGATATGTGTTCTTCTAGCCTTAGAGAGCCTCCACCTTGATTATTGAGAAGTTTCCTTGTCATTTCATGGTTTAACCCATTTTAGGGCTTATTTGGGGGTTTTGGTGGGTTTGGAGCTAGAGACTTCTTTGAGGCTTTTGTGGAGTGATTTGTGCATCTTCTTAACCCAAGGCAAGTGGATGAATGGATGGTTTTAATGTTATCAAAGTTTTATGAGAAATCCTAAATTTTGTTACTTATTCTTGATAATTTGATATATGTTTTCACATATGTTTCTTGCCACATTCTAGTGATTTTGAAATGCATATTCATGGGTTTTTCTCTCTTGTTAAATCTCGTAGAAAGGTATGCATTTTATTTGGTCAAAGTTTGCTCATATGGTTTTATAGAAATATGGTTGATTTTATGGTTTCTCCCTACATGTTTATTTATTACTTCGACTTGAAATGAATGCTCATGGAGAGCCTTGATAGTACATTTATTGTCATAGATATGTGATGGTTCATAGCCTTAATTCCTCTTGTTTTTGTCCCAATTATATCTTATGCGAAAAGGTTTCATTCTTGCTTTCCTTGGATTGAATGTGATGTTGATGGAGGGGAATGTGATGGAGGTGGCGAAACATTTGATGGTATTTGAATCAAGTTTTAGACTCCTCAATTGATGTATAAAGATGGTTGAAAGAGGGTTGTAAAAAAGAAGAGAAAGAGGGGAAATGAACTGCCAAGAATTCAGTTTCTGGACAGTTCGCTCGAGCGACCATGACAGTTCGCTCGAGCGACCTGTCCAGAAGGGGATACGGGAATTCCAGTAGCTTGGTCGCTCGAACGCATTTAAATAACCGCTCGAACGATGAGTTCGCTCGAACGAACTCCCAGATTCGCTCGAGTGATGCGGTCTGCCTGGCCTGATGCGCGGGTACAGAAATTTGTTGGGTTGAGTTTGTGAGCTAGAATGGGTTTTCTACCAGTTTTGGGCTTTTGAGTGCTTTGGTAGCTTGTGGGGCCCTTTGGAGGTTCCCTTTTCGGCTTTGCATTCTCTTGTGAGATTTTCCCGATTGGTTTCGTATCGTGTTTTTGGCCCATTGCATTCATCTTGAGGAATCCTACAACTTTCATGTTGATCCCATATCCATTTGAGAACCCGAAAACCGATTTCTTGGCCTTGAGGGCAAAACAGTCTTTTCACACCAAATCTATACCCAAAACTCGATATTCTCGAAATCCGTGAAACATACACTTTTTGGAAACTAGATATTTCGACGACCATTTCTTCCTTCTTCGTCGAATCCATCCGAGGTCCCGAATTAGATGATTTCAGCCACCCAAGTTCTTTAAGTTGTGGGACCCATTCTCACTTATTTATAAAAGGAACCCATCTCCTTCATTGCTCATTCTTCACCATTGTTCCAGCACAACCGTGGAGTCTAGGGTTTTCCTTGCTCCCTCTTCTTCTTCTTGCTTCCCATCACTCAATCCACTTCCAAGCTTGCACCAAGAAGAGATTGGAGGCCACCATCTTCTTCATCTCCTTGAGAACTTTCTTTCCATAGCTTTTGTGGAGCTCACCAACCATTACAAGACTTTCCTTGAGCTTACCTTGTCCATTAGAGGGCCTTCCAAGTAAGTGTTCTTCTTCATCTTCTAGATATGTGTTCTTCTAGCCTTAGAGAACCTCCACCTTGATTATTGAGAAGTTTCCTTGTCATTTCATGGTTTAACCCATTTTAGGGCTTATTTGGGGGTTTTGGTGGGTTTGGAGCTAGAGACTTCTTTGAGGCTTTTGTGGAGTGATTTGTGCATCTTCTTAACCCAAGGCAAGTGGATGAATGGATGGTTTTAATGTTATCAAAGTTTTATGAGAAATCCTAAATTTTGTTACTTATTCTTGATAATTTGATATATGTTTTCACATATGTTTCTTGCCACATTCTAGTGATTTTGAAATGCATATTCATGGGTTTTTCTCTCTTGTTAAATCTCGTAGAAAGGTATGCATTTTATTTGGTCAAAGTTTGCTCATATGGTTTTATAGAAATATGGTTGATTTTATGGTTTCTCCCTACATGTTTATTTATTACTTTGACTTGAAATGAATGCTCATGGAGAGCCTTGATAGTACATTTATTGTCATAGATATGTGATGGTTCATAGCCTTAATTCCTCTTGTTTTGTCCCAATTATATCTTATGTGAAATGGTTTCATTCTTGCTTTCCTTGGATTGAATGTGATGTTGATGGAGGGGAATGTGATGGAGGTTGTGAAACATTTGATGGTATTTGAATCAAGTTTTAGACTCCGCAATTGATGTATAAAGATGGTTGAAAGAGGGTTGTAAAAAAGAAGAGAAAGAGGGGAAATGAACTGCCCAGAATTCAGTTTCTGGACAGTTCGCTCGAGCGACCATGACAGTTCGCTCGAGCGACCTGTCCAGAAGGGGATACGGGAGTTCCAGTAGCTTGGTCGCTCGAACGCATTTAAATAACCGCTCGAACGATGAGTTCGCTCGAGCGAACTCCCAGATTCGCTCGAGTGATGCGGTCTGCCTGGCCTGATGCGCGGGTACAGAAATTTGTTGGGTTGAGTTTGTGAGCTAGAATGGGTTTTCTTCCAGTTTTGGGCTTTTGAGTGCTTTGGTAGCTTGTGGGGCCCTTTGGGGGTTCCCTTTTCGGCTTTGCATTTTCTTGTGAGATTTTCCCGATTGGTTTCGTATCGTGTTTTTGGCCCATTGCATTCATCTTGAGGAATCCTACAACTTTCATGTCGATCCCATATCCATTTGAGAACCCGAAAACCGATTTCTTGGCCTTGAGGGCAAAACAGTCTATTCACACCAAATCTGTACCCAAAACTCGATGTTCTCGAAATCCGTGAAACATACACTTTTTGGAAACTAGATATTTCGACGACCATTTCTTCCTTCTTCGTCGAATCCATCCGAGGTCCCGAATTAGATGATTTCAGCCACCCAAGTTCTTTAAGTTGTGGGACCCATTCTCACTTATTTATAAAAGGAACCCATCTCCTTCATTGCTCATTCTTCACCATTGTTCCAGCACAACCGTGGAGTCTAGGGTTTTCCTTGCTCCCTCTTCTTCTTCTTGCTTCCCATCACTCAATCCACTTCCAAGCTTGCACCAAGAAGAGATTGGAGGCCACCATCTTCTTCATCTCCTTGAGAACTTTCTTTCCATAGCTTTTGTGGAGCTCACCAACCATTACAAGACTTTCCTTGAGCTTACCTTGTCCATTAGAGGGCCTTCCAAGTAAGTGTTCTTCTTCATCTTCTAGATATGTGTTCTTCTAGCCTTAGAGAGCCTCCACCTTGATTATTGAGAAGTTTCCTTGTCATTTCATGGTTTAACCCATTTTAGGGCTTATTTGGGGGTTTTGGTGGGTTTGGAGCTAGAGACTTCTTTGAGGCTTTTGTGGAGTGATTTGTGCATCTTCTTAACCCAAGGCAAGTGGATGAATGGATGGTTTTAATGTTATCAAAGTTTTATGAGAAATCCTAAATTTTGTTACTTATTCTTGATAATTTGATATATGTTTTCACATATGTTTCTTGCCACATTCTAGTGATTTTGAAATGCATATTCATGGGTTTTTCTCTCTTGTTAAATCTCGTAGAAAGGTATGCATTTTATTTGGTCAAAGTTTGCTCATATGGTTTTATAGAAATATGGTTGATTTTATGGTTTCTCCCTACATGTTTATTTATTACTTCGACTTGAAATGAATGCTCATGGAGAGCCTTGATAGTACATTTATTGTCATAGATATGTGATGGTTCATAGCCTTAATTCCTCTTGTTTTTGTCCCAATTATATCTTATGCGAAAAGGTTTCATTCTTGCTTTCCTTGGATTGAATGTGATGTTGATGGAGGGGAATGTGATGGAGGTGGCGAAACATTTGATGGTATTTGAATCAAGTTTTAGACTCCTCAATTGATGTATAAAGATGGTTGAAAGAGGGTTGTAAAAAAGAAGAGAAAGAGGGGAAATGAACTGCCAAGAATTCAGTTTCTGGACAGTTCGCTCGAGCGACCATGACAGTTCGCTCGAGCGACCTGTCCAGAAGGGGATACGGGAATTCCAGTAGCTTGGTCGCTCGAACGCATTTAAATAACCGCTCGAACGATGAGTTCGCTCGAACGAACTCCCAGATTCGCTCGAGTGATGCGGTCTGCCTGGCCTGATGCGCGGGTACAGAAATTTGTTGGGTTGATATTGTGAGCTAGAATGGGTTTTCTACCAGTTTTGGGCTTTTGAGTGCTTTGGTAGCTTGTGGGGCCCTTTGGGGGTTCCCTTTTCGGCTTTGCATTCTCTTGTGAGATTTTCCCGATTGGTTTCGTATCGTGTTTTTGGCCCATTGCATTCATCTTGAGGAATCCTACAACTTTCATGTTGATCCCATATCCATTTGAGAACCCGAAAACCGATTTCTTGGCCTTGAGGGCAAAACAGTCTTTTCACACCAAATCTATACCCAAAACTCGATATTCTCGAAATCCGTGAAACATACACTTTTTGGAAACTAGATATTTCGACGACCATTTCTTCCTTCTTCGTCGAATCCATCCGAGGTCCCGAATTAGATGATTTCAGCCACCCAAGTTCTTTAAGTTGTGGGACCCATTCTCACTTATTTATAAAAGGAACCCATCTCCTTCATTGCTCATTCTTCACCATTGTTCCAGCACAACCGTGGAGTCTAGGGTTTTCCTTGCTCCCTCTTCTTCTTCTTGCTTCCCATCACTCAATCCACTTCCAAGCTTGCACCAAGAAGAGATTGGAGGCCACCATCTTCGTCATCTCCTTGAGAACTTTCTTTCCATAGCTTTTGTGGAGCTCACCAACCATTACAAGACTTTCCTTGAGCTTACCTTGTCCATTAGAGGGCCTTCCAAGTAAGTGTTCTTCTTCATCTTCTAGATATGTGTTCTTCTAGCCTTAGAGAACCTCCACCTTGATTATTGAGAAGTTTCCTTGTCATTTCATGGTTTAACCCATTTTAGGGCTTATTTGGGGGTTTTGGTGGGTTTGGAGCTAGAGACTTCTTTGAGGCTTTTGTGGAGTGATTTGTGCATCTTCTTAACCCAAGGCAAGTGGATGAATGGATGGTTTTAATGTTATCAAAGTTTTATGAGAAATCCTAAATTTTGTTACTTATTCTTGATAATTTGATATATGTTTTCACATATGTTTCTTGCCACATTCTAGTGATTTTGAAATGCATATTCATGGGTTTTTCTCTCTTGTTAAATCTCGTAGAAAGGTATGCATTTTATTTGGTCAAAGTTTGCTCATATGGTTTTATAGAAATATGGTTGATTTTATGGTTTCTCCCTACATGTTTATTTATTACTTTGACTTGAAATGAATGCTCATGGAGAGCCTTGATAGTACATTTATTGTCATAGATATGTGATGGTTCATAGCCTTAATTCCTCTTGTTTTGTCCCAATTATATCTTATGTGAAATGGTTTCATTCTTGCTTTCCTTGGATTGAATGTGATGTTGATGGAGGGGAATGTGATGGAGGTTGTGAAACATTTGATGGTATTTGAATCAAGTTTTAGACTCCGCAATTGATGTATAAAGATGGTTGAAAGAGGGTTGTAAAAAAGAAGAGAAAGAGGGGAAATGAACTGCCCAGAATTCAGTTTCTGGACAGTTCGCTCGAGCGACCATGACAGTTCGCTCGAGCGACCTGTCCAGAAGGGGATACGGGAGTTCCAGTAGCTTGGTCGCTCGAACGCATTTAAATAACCGCTCGAACGATGAGTTCGCTCGAGCGAACTCCCAGATTCGCTCGAGTGATGCGGTCTGCCTGGCCTGATGCGCGGGTACAGAAATTTGTTGGGTTGAGTTTGTGAGCTAGAATGGGTTTTCTTCCAGTTTTGGGCTTTTGAGTGCTTTGGTAGCTTGTGGGGCCCTTTGGGGGTTCCCTTTTCGGCTTTGCATTTTCTTGTGAGATTTTCCCGATTGGTTTCGTATCGTGTTTTTGGCCCATTGCATTCATCTTGAGGAATCCTACAACTTTCATGTCGATCCCATATCCATTTGAGAACCCGAAAACCGATTTCTTGGCCTTGAGGGCAAAACAGTCTATTCACACCAAATCTGTACCCAAAACTCGATGTTCTCGAAATCCGTGAAACATACACTTTTTGGAAACTAGATATTTCGACGACCATTTCTTCCTTCTTCGTCGAATCCATCCGAGGTCCCGAATTAGATGATTTCAGCCACCCAAGTTCTTTAAGTTGTGGGACCCATTCTCACTTATTTATAAAAGGAACCCATCTCCTTCATTGCTCATTCTTCACCATTGTTCCAGCACAACCGTGGAGTCTAGGGTTTTCCTTGCTCCCTCTTCTTCTTCTTGCTTCCCATCACTCAATCCACTTCCAAGCTTGCACCAAGAAGAGATTGGAGGCCACCATCTTCTTCATCTCCTTGAGAACTTTCTTTCCATAGCTTTTGTGGAGCTCACCAACCATTACAAGACTTTCCTTGAGCTTACCTTGTCCATTAGAGGGCCTTCCAAGTAAGTGTTCTTCTTCATCTTCTAGATATGTGTTCTTCTAGCCTTAGAGAGCCTCCACCTTGATTATTGAGAAGTTTCCTTGTCATTTCATGGTTTAACCCATTTTAGGGCTTATTTGGGGGTTTTGGTGGGTTTGGAGCTAGAGACTTCTTTGAGGCTTTTGTGGAGTGATTTGTGCATCTTCTTAACCCAAGGCAAGTGGATGAATGGATGGTTTTAATGTTATCAAAGTTTTATGAGAAATCCTAAATTTTGTTACTTATTCTTGATAATTTGATATATGTTTTCACATATGTTTCTTGCCACATTCTAGTGATTTTGAAATGCATATTCATGGGTTTTTCTCTCTTGTTAAATCTCGTAGAAAGGTATGCATTTTATTTGGTCAAAGTTTGCTCATATGGTTTTATAGAAATATGGTTGATTTTATGGTTTCTCCCTACATGTTTATTTATTACTTCGACTTGAAATGAATGCTCATGGAGAGCCTTGATAGTACATTTATTGTCATAGATATGTGATGGTTCATAGCCTTAATTCCTCTTGTTTTTGTCCCAATTATATCTTATGCGAAAAGGTTTCATTCTTGCTTTCCTTGGATTGAATGTGATGTTGATGGAGGGGAATGTGATGGAGGTGGCGAAACATTTGATGGTATTTGAATCAAGTTTTAGACTCCTCAATTGATGTATAAAGATGGTTGAAAGAGGGTTGTAAAAAAGAAGAGAAAGAGGGGAAATGAACTGCCAAGAATTCAGTTTCTGGACAGTTCGCTCGAGCGACCATGACAGTTCGCTCGAGCGACCTGTCCAGAAGGGGATACGGGAATTCCAGTAGCTTGGTCGCTCGAACGCATTTAAATAACCGCTCGAACGATGAGTTCGCTCGAACGAACTCCCAGATTCGCTCGAGTGATGCGGTCTGCCTGGCCTGATGCGCGGGTACAGAAATTTGTTGGGTTGATATTGTGAGCTAGAATGGGTTTTCTACCAGTTTTGGGCTTTTGAGTGCTTTGGTAGCTTGTGGGGCCCTTTGGGGGTTCCCTTTTCGGCTTTGCATTCTCTTGTGAGATTTTCCCGATTGGTTTCGTATCGTGTTTTTGGCCCATTGCATTCATCTTGAGGAATCCTACAACTTTCATGTTGATCCCATATCCATTTGAGAACCCGAAAACCGATTTCTTGGCCTTGAGGGCAAAACAGTCTTTTCACACCAAATCTATACCCAAAACTCGATATTCTCGAAATCCGTGAAACATACACTTTTTGGAAACTAGATATTTCGACGACCATTTCTTCCTTCTTCGTCGAATCCATCCGAGGTCCCGAATTAGATGATTTCAGCCACCCAAGTTCTTTAAGTTGTGGGACCCATTCTCACTTATTTATAAAAGGAACCCATCTCCTTCATTGCTCATTCTTCACCATTGTTCCAGCACAACCGTGGAGTCTAGGGTTTTCCTTGCTCCCTCTTCTTCTTCTTGCTTCCCATCACTCAATCCACTTCCAAGCTTGCACCAAGAAGAGATTGGAGGCCACCATCTTCGTCATCTCCTTGAGAACTTTCTTTCCATAGCTTTTGTGGAGCTCACCAACCATTACAAGACTTTCCTTGAGCTTACCTTGTCCATTAGAGGGCCTTCCAAGTAAGTGTTCTTCTTCATCTTCTAGATATGTGTTCTTCTAGCCTTAGAGAACCTCCACCTTGATTATTGAGAAGTTTCCTTGTCATTTCATGGTTTAACCCATTTTAGGGCTTATTTGGGGGTTTTCGTGGGTTTGGAGCTAGAGACTTCTTTGAGGCTTTTGTGGAGTGATTTGTGCATCTTCTTAACCCAAGGCAAGTGGATGAATGGATGGTTTTAATGTTATCAAAGTTTTATGAGAAATCCTAAATTTTGTTACTTATTCTTGATAATTTGATATATGTTTTCACATATGTTTCTTGCCACATTCTAGTGATTTTGAAATGCATATTCATGGGTTTTTCTCTCTTGTTAAATCTCGTAGAAAGGTATGCATTTTATTTGGTCAAAGTTTGCTCATATGGTTTTATAGAAATATGGTTGATTTTATGGTTTCTCCCTACATGTTTATTTATTACTTCGACTTGAAATGAATGCTCATGGAGAGCCTTGATAGTACATTTATTGTCATAGATATGTGATGGTTCATAGCCTTAATTCCTCTTGTTTTTGTCCCAATTATATCTTATGCGAAAAGGTTTCATTCTTGCTTTCCTTGGATTGAATGTGATGTTGATGGAGGGGAATGTGATGGAGGTTGTGAAACATTTGATGGTATTTGAATCAAGTTTTAGACTCCACAATTGATGTATAAAGATGGTTGAAAGAGGGTTGTAAAAAAGAAGAGAAAGAGGGGAAATGAACTGCCTAGAATTCAGTTTCTGGACAGTTCGCTCGAGCGACAATGACAGTTCGCTCGAGCGACCTGTCCAGAAGGGGATACGGGAATTCCAGTAGCTTCGTCGCTCGAACGCATTTAAATAACCGCTCGAACGATGAGTTCGCTCGAGCGAACTCCCAGATTCGCTCGAGTGATGCGGTCTGCCTGGCCTGATGTGCGGGTACAGAAATTTGTTGGGTTGATATTGTGAGCTAGAATGGGTTTTCTACCAGTTTTGGGCTTTTGAGTGCTTTGGTAGCTTGTGGGGCCCTTTGGGGGTTCCCTTTTCGGCTTTGCATTCTCTTGTGAGATTTTCCCGATTGGTTTCGTATCGTGTTTTTGGCCCATTGCATTCATCTTGAGGAATCCTACAACTTTCATGTTGATCCCATATCCATTTGAGAACCCGAAAACCGATTTCTTGGCCTTGAGGGCAAAACAGTCTTTTCACACCAAATCTATACCCAAAACTCGATATTCTCGAAATCCGTGAAACATACACTTTTTGGAAACTAGATATTTCGACGACCATTTCTTCCTTCTTCGTCGAATCCATCCGAGGTCCCGAATTAGATGATTTCAGCCACCCAAGTTCTTTAAGTTGTGGGACCCATTCTCACTTATTTATAAAAGGAACCCATCTCCTTCATTGCTCATTCTTCACCATTGTTCCAGCACAACCGTGGAGTCTAGGGTTTTCCTTGCTCCCTCTTCTTCTTCTTGCTTCCCATCACTCAATCCACTTCCAAGCTTGCACCAAGAAGAGATTGGAGGCCACCATCTTCTTCATCTCCTTGAGAACTTTCTTTCCATAGCTTTTGTGGAGCTCACCAACCATTACAAGACTTTCCTTGAGCTTACCTTGTCCATTAGAGGGCCTTCCAAGTAAGTGTTCTTCTTCATCTTCTAGATATGTGTTCTTCTAGCCTTAGAGAACCTCCACCTTGATTATTGAGAAGTTTCCTTGTCATTTCATGGTTTAACCCATTTTAGGGCTTATTTGGGGGTTTTGGTGGGTTTGGAGCTAGAGACTTCTTTGAGGCTTTTGTGGAGTGATTTGTGCATCTTCTTAACCCAAGGCAAGTGGATGAATGGATGGTTTTAATGTTATCAAAGTTTTATGAGAAATCCTAAATTTTGTTACTTATTCTTGATAATTTGATATATGTTTTCACATATGTTTCTTGCCACATTCTAGTGATTTTGAAATGCATATTCATGGGTTTTTCTCTCTTGTTAAATCTCGTAGAAAGGTATGCATTTTATTTGGTCAAAGTTTGCTCATATGGTTTTATAGAAATATGGTTGATTTTATGGTTTCTCCCTACATGTTTATTTATTACTTCGACTTGAAATGAATGCTCATGGAGAGCCTTGATAGTACATTTATTGTCATAGATATGTGATGGTTCATAGCCTTAATTCCTCTTGTTTTTGTCCCAATTATATCTTATGCGAAAAGGTTTCATTCTTGCTTTCCTTGGATTGAATGTGATGTTGATGGAGGGGAATGTGATGGAGGTGGTGAAACATTTGATGGTATTTGAATCAAGTTTTAGACTCCTCAATTGATGTATAAAGATGGTTGAAAGAGGGTTGTAAAAAAGAAGAGAAAGAGGGGAAATGAACTGCCAAGAATTCAGTTTCTGGACAGTTCGCTCGAGCGACCATGACAGTTCGCTCGAGCGACCTGTCCAGAAGGGGATACGGGAATTCCAGTAGCTTGGTCGCTCGAACGCATTTAAATAACCGCTCGAACGTTGAGTTCGCTCGAGCGAACTCCCAGATTCGCTCGAGTGATGCGGTTTGCCTGGCCTGATGCGCGGGTACAGAAATTTGTTGGGTTGATATTGTGAGCTCGAATGGGTTTTCTACCAGTTTTGGGCTTTTGAGTGCTTTGGTAGCTTGTGGGGCCCTTTGGGGGTTCCCTTTTCGGCTTTGCATTCTCTTGTGAGATTTTCCCGATTGGTTTCGTATCGTGTTTTTGGCCCATTGCATTCATCTTGAGGAATCCTACAACTTTCATGTTGATCCCATATCCATTTGAGAATCCGAAAACCGATTTCTTGGCCTTGAGGGCAAAACAGTCTTTTCACACCAAATCTGTACCCAAAACTCGATATTCTCGAAATCCGTGAAACATACACTTTTTGGAAACTAGATATTTGGACGACCATTTCTTCCTTCTTCGTCGAATCCATCCGAGGTCCCGAATTAGATGATTTCAGCCACCCAAGTTCTTTAAGTTGTGGGACCCATTCTCACTTATTTATAAAAGGAACCCATCTCCTTCATTGCTCATTCTTCACCATTGTTCCAGCACAACCGTGGAGTCTAGGGTTTTCCTTGCTCCCTCTTCTTCTTCTTGCTTCCCATCACTCAATCCACTTCCAAGCTTGCACCAAGAAGAGATTGGAGGCCACCATCTTCCTCATCTCCTTGAGAACTTTCTTTCCATAGCTTTTGTGGAGCTCACCAACCATTACAAGACTTTCCTTGAGCTTACCTTGTCCATTAGAGGGCCTTCCAAGTAAGTGTTCTTCTTCATCTTCTAGATATGTGTTCTTCTAGCCTTAGAGAACCTCCACCTTGATTATTGAGAAGTTTCCTTGTCATTTCATGGTTTAACCCATTTTAGGGCTTATTTGGGGGTTTTGGTGGGTTTGGAGCTAGAGACTTCTTTGAGGCTTTTGTGGAGTGATTTGTGCATCTTCTTAACCCAAGGCAAGTGGATGAATGGATGGTTTTAATGTTATCAAAGTTTTATGAGAAATCCTAAATTTTGTTACTTATTCTTGATAATTTGATATATGTTTTCACATATGTTTCTTGCCACATTCTAGTGATTTTGAAATGCATATTCATGGGTTTTTCTCTCTTGTTAAATCTCGTAGAAAGGTATGCATTTTATTTGGTCAAAGTTTGCTCATATGGTTTTATAGAAATATGGTTGATTTTATGGTTTCTCCCTACATGTTTATTTATTACTTCGACTTGAAATGAATGCTCATGGAGAGCCTTGATAGTACATTTATTGTCATAGATATGTGATGGTTCATAGCCTTAATTCCTCTTGTTTTTGTCCCAATTATATCTTATGCGAAAAGGTTTCATTCTTGCTTTCCTTGGATTGAATGTGATGTTGATGGAGGGGAATGTGATGGAGGTTGTGAAACATTTGATGGTATTTGAATCAAGTTTTAGACTCCTCAATTGATGTATAAAGATGGTTGAAAGAGGGTTGTAAAAAAGAAGAGAAAGAGGGGAAATGAACTGCCAAGAATTCAGTTTCTGGACAGTTCGCTCGAGCGACCATGACAGTTCGCTCGAGCGACCTGTCCAGAAGGGGATACGGGAATTCCAGTAGCTTGGTCGCTCGAACGCATTTAAATAACCGCTCGAACGATGAGTTCGCTCGAGCGAACTCCCAGATTCGCTCGAGTGATGCGGTCTGCCTGGCCTGATGCGCGGGTACAGAAATTTGTTGGGTTGAGTTTGTGAGCTAGAATGGGTTTTCTTCCAGTTTTGGGCTTTTGAGTGCTTTGGTAGCTTGTGGGGCCCTTTGGGGGTTCCCTTTTCGGCTTTGCATTCTCTTGTGAGATTTTCCCGATTGGTTTCGTATCGTGTTTTTGGCCCATTGCATTCATCTTGAGGAATCCTACAACTTTCATGTTGATCCCATATCCATTTGAGAACCCGAAAACCGATTTCTTGGCCTTGAGGGCAAAACAGTCTTTTCACACCAAATCTGTACCCAAAACTCGATATTCTCGAAATCCGTGAAACATACACTTTTTGGAAACTAGATATTTGGACGACCATTTCTTCCTTCTTCGTCGAATCCATCCGAGGTCCCGAATTAGATGATTTCAGCCACCCAAGTTCTTTAAGTTGTGGGACCCATTCTCACTTATTTATAAAAGGAACCCATCTCCTTCATTGCTCATTCTTCACCATTGTTCCAGCACAACCGTGGAGTCTAGGGTTTTCCTTGCTCCCTCTTCTTCTTCTTGCTTCCCATCACTCAATCCACTTCCAAGCTTGCACCAAGAAGAGATTGGAGGCCACCATCTTCCTCATCTCCTTGAGAACTTTCTTTCCATAGCTTTTGTGGAGCTCACCAACCATTACAAGACTTTCCTTGAGCTTACCTTGTCCATTAGAGGGCCTTCCAAGTAAGTGTTCTTCTTCATCTTCTAGATATGTGTTCTTCTAGCCTTAGAGAACCTCCACCTTGATTATTGAGAAGTTTCCTTGTCATTTCATGGTTTAACCCATTTTAGGGCTTATTTGGGGGTTTTGGTGGGTTTGGAGCTAGAGACTTCTTTGAGGCTTTTGTGGAGTGATTTGTGCATCTTCTTAACCCAAGGCAAGTGGATGAATGGATGGTTTTAATGTTATCAAAGTTTTATGAGAAATCCTAAATTTTGTTACTTATTCTTGATAATTTGATATATGTTTTCACATATGTTTCTTGCCACATTCTAGTGATTTTGAAATGCATATTCATGGGTTTTTCTCTCTTGTTAAATCTCGTAGAAAGGTATGCATTTTATTTGGTCAAAGTTTGCTCATATGGTTTTATAGAAATATGGTTGATTTTATGGTTTCTCCCTACATGTTTATTTATTACTTCGACTTGAAATGAATGCTCATGGAGAGCCTTGATAGTACATTTATTGTCATAGATATGTGATGGTTCATAGCCTTAATTCCTCTTGTTTTTGTCCCAATTATATCTTATGCGAAAAGGTTTCATTCTTGCTTTCCTTGGATTGAATGTGATGTTGATGGAGGGGAATGTGATGGAGGTTGTGAAACATTTGATGGTATTTGAATCAAGTTTTAGACTCCTCAATTGATGTATAAAGATGGTTGAAAGAGGGTTGTAAAAAAGAAGAGAAAGAGGGGAAATGAACTGCCAAGAATTCAGTTTCTGGACAGTTCGCTCGAGCGACCATGACAGTTCGCTCGAGCGACCTGTCCAGAAGGGGATACGGGAATTCCAGTAGCTTGGTCGCTCGAACGCATTTAAATAACCGCTCGAACGATGAGTTCGCTCGAGCGAACTCCCAGATTCGCTCGAGTGATGCGGTCTGCCTGGCCTGATGCGCGGGTACAGAAATTTGTTGGGTTGAGTTTGTGAGCTAGAATGGGTTTTCTACCAGTTTTGGGCTTTTGAGTGCTTTGGTAGCTTGTGGGGCCCTTTGGAGGTTCCCTTTTCGGCTTTGCATTCTCTTGTGAGATTTTCCCGATTGGTTTCGTATCGTGTTTTTGGCCCATTGCATTCATCTTGAGGAATCCTACAACTTTCATGTTGATCCCATATCCATTTGAGAACCCGAAAACCGATTTCTTGGCCTTGAGGGCAAAACAGTCTTTTCACACCAAATCTGTACCCAAAACTCGATATTCTCGAAATCCGTGAAACATACACTTTTTGGAAACTAGATATTTCGACGACCATTTCTTCCTTCTTCGTCGAATCCATCTGAGGTCCCGAATTAGATGATTTCAGCCACCCAAGTTCTTTAAGTTGTGGGACCCATTCTCACTTATTTATAAAAGGAACCCATCTCCTTCATTGCTCATTCTTCACCATTGTTCCAGCACAACCGTGGAGTCTAGGGTTTTCCTTGCTCCCTCTTCTTCTTCTTGCTTCCCATCACTCAATCCACTTCCAAGCTTGCACCAAGAAGAGATTGGAGGCCACCATCTTCTTCATCTCCTTGAGAACTTTCTTTCCATAGCTTTTGTGGAGCTCACCAACCATTACAAGACTTTCCTTGAGCTTACCTTGTCCATTAGAGGGCCTTCCAAGTAATTGTTCTTCTTCATCTTCTAGATATGTGTTCTTCTAGCCTTAGAGAACCTCCACCTTGATTATTGAGAAGTTTCCTTGTCATTTCATGGTTTAACCCATTTTAGGGCTTATTTGGGGGTTTTCGTGGGTTTGGAGCTAGAGACTTCTTTGAGGCTTTTGTGGAGTGATTTGTGCATCTTCTTAACCCAAGGCAAGTGGATGAATGGATGGTTTTAATGTTATCAAAGTTTTATGAGAAATCCTAAATTTTGTTACTTATTCTTGATAATTTGATATATGTTTTCACATATGTTTCTTGCCACATTCTAGTGATTTTGAAATGCATATTCATGGGTTTTTCTCTCTTGTTAAATCTCGTAGAAAGGTATGCATTTTATTTGGTCAAAGTTTGCTCATATGGTTTTATAGAAATATGGTTGATTTTATGGTTTCTCCCTACATGTTTATTTATTACTTCGACTTGAAATGAATGCTCATGGAGAGCCTTGATAGTACATTTATTGTCATAGATATGTGATGGTTCATAGCCTTAATTCCTCCTGTTTTTGTCCCAATTATATCTTATGCGAAAAGGTTTCATTCTTGCTTTCCTTGGATTGAATGTGATGTTGATGGAGGGGAATGTGATGGAGGTGGTGAAACATTTGATGGTATTTGAATCAAGTTTTAGACTCCTCAATTGATGTATAAAGATGGTTGAAAGAGGGTTGTAAAAAAGAAGAGAAAGAGGGGAAATGAACTGCCCAGAATTCAGTTTCTGGACAGTTCGCTCGAGCGACCATGACAGTTCGCTCGAGCGACCTGTCCAGAAGGGGATACGGGAATTCCAGTAGCTTGGTCGCTCGAACGCATTTAAATAACCGCTCGAACGTTGAGTTCGCTCGAGCGAACTCCCAGATTCGCTCGAGTGATGCGGTTTGCCTGGCCTGATGCGCGGGTACAGAAATTTGTTGGGTTGATATTGTGAGCTAGAATGGGTTTTCTACCAGTTTTGGGCTTTTGAGTGCTTTGGTAGCTTGTGGGGCCCTTTGGGGGTTCCCTTTTCGGCTTTGCATTCTCTTGTGAGATTTTCCCGATTGGTTTCGTATCGTGTTTTTGGCCCATTGCATTCATCTTGAGGAATCCTACAACTTTCATGTTGATCCCATATCCATTTGAGAATCCGAAAACCGATTTCTTGGCCTTGAGGGCAAAACAGTCTTTTCACACCAAATCTGTACCCAAAACTCGATATTCTCGAAATCCGTGAAACATACACTTTTTGGAAACTAGATATTTGGACGACCATTTCTTCCTTCTTCGTCGAATCCATCCGAGGTCCCGAATTAGATGATTTCAGCCACCCAAGTTCTTTAAGTTGTGGGACCCATTCTCACTTATTTATAAAAGGAACCCATCTCCTTCATTGCTCATTCTTCACCATTGTTCCAGCACAACCGTGGAGTCTAGGGTTTTCCTTGCTCCCTCTTCTTCTTCTTGCTTCCCATCACTCAATCCACTTCCAAGCTTGCACCAAGAAGAGATTGGAGGCCACCATCTTCCTCATCTCCTTGAGAACTTTCTTTCCATAGCTTTTGTGGAGCTCACCAACCATTACAAGACTTTCCTTGAGCTTACCTTGTCCATTAGAGGGCCTTCCAAGTAAGTGTTCTTCTTCATCTTCTAGATATGTGTTCTTCTAGCCTTAGAGAACCTCCACCTTGATTATTGAGAAGTTTCCTTGTCATTTCATGGTTTAACCCATTTTAGGGCTTATTTGGGGGTTTTGGTGGGTTTGGAGCTAGAGACTTCTTTGAGGCTTTTGTGGAGTGATTTGTGCATCTTCTTAACCCAAGGCAAGTGGATGAATGGATGGTTTTAATGTTATCAAAGTTTAATGAGAAATCCTAAATTTTGTTACTTATTCTTGATAATTTGATATATGTTTTGACATATGTTTCTTGCCACATTCTAGTGATTTTGAAATGCATATTCATGGGTTTTTCTCTCTTGTTAAATCTCGTAGAAAGGTATGCATTTTATTTGGTCAAAGTTTGCTCATATGGTTTTATAGAAATATGGTTGATTTTATGGTTTCTCCCTACATGTTTATTTATTACTTCGACTTGAAATGAATGCTCATGGAGAGCCTTGATAGTACATTTATTGTCATAGATATGTGATGGTTCATAGCCTTAATTCCTCTTGTTTTTGTCCCAATTATATCTTATGCGAAAAGGTTTCATTCTTGCTTTCCTTGGATTGAATGTGATGTTGATGGAGGGGAATGTGATGGATGAAAGTCCACGAGGATCCTAACCCTAGAGGGGGGGTGAATAGGGTGAGCTACAACTATGACCAATTTAAACCAATTTTAATTTCTTAATAAAAACTAGTCACATGTGATGATAAGACAATCAAAATGCGGAAGCTAACAATACAATCATCACAAAGCAATCACCACAACACCAAGGTTTATAGTGGTTCGGCCTCAATGCCTACATCCACTACCGGCTTGTGTATCCAACACCCCACCGGATTCCACTAATTATGCTTTTTACTAGGCTAAGCAATAACCCTTACAAAGTTGTTTTTCTAGGCTAAACAACAACCTCTCAATGTGCTTTTATAGGCTAAGCAATAACCTTACAATATGCTTTTCTTAGGCTAAGCAATAACCTTTACAATATGCTTTTCTTAGGCTAAGCAATAACCTTACAAGTTGCTTTTCAAAGGCTAAGCAATAACCTTTACAAAGTTGATTTCTCAAAGAAGGTGTCTTTCCAAAAGATCACTCTAAGAGATTACAATTTAAGCTCATATGAAATTGCCTCTTGAATAGGCTAATATGAAAGTTTAATACAAATTACAAACATACACTTAAAACAAGCTAAAGTGTGTGCACAAGTGTATGAGTGTGTTCCTTCAATCAATCTTAACAAAGAAGCTCTTAAATGAATGCATGATGCATTTTAAAAATCAAAGCTTATAAAATGATGATTGAAGAGAAAACTAATCACATGTGAAATTCAAACAACTTTAATAAATGAACTAAACAAGTTGTATGAGTGTAAAAGTCTAAGAAAGCATGTGATTTAGTTAAGAGAGTTTGCAAACTAATCTAATTTACCAAGGAAGATATTGAGTTTGCAAAACAACTCTTTATAGGCTTGAAATCATGCATAAATGAAAATACCAAGGATTTGAACATGCATGAATTTCATTTGAATGGAAATCAAAATAACTTAGAAGATGTACCTTTTAAAAACTCATGAGTTTGATTTCCAAATAGCCCTCTAGCCTTTCCAACTTCTTCCCCTTTCTTTGGCTCCAAAATGCTCTCAAAAGTTCATGGTTCAAGCCTTTGAGAAGTTG
The DNA here is from genome assembly GCA_038049695.1 of Cinnamomum chago. Classification (NCBI taxonomy): domain Eukaryota; kingdom Viridiplantae; phylum Streptophyta; class Magnoliopsida; order Laurales; family Lauraceae; genus Cinnamomum; species Cinnamomum chago. The sequence continues at coordinate 43,615,619 of CP142455.1, read as the reverse complement.
GAAATGAATGGACTTTATAGGCAAAAAACAGTCCACGGGCTAGTTGTCTCGGTCGACCTAGAGGTCTCGGTCGACCGGGAAGGCATAACGGTCGGATTTTTGACCGTTGGAGGTTTCAGTTCAGAAACTGTAAAAATTACCTCCAGTTGTCTCGGTCGACCGAGACCTGTGTCTCGGTCGACCGGCAACACTGCCGGGACACCCCATTTTGCAAAAATTCAATTTTTGCCTATTTGAAGGTATATCTATGGGGGACCTTTTGGGCCATTAAATCAAGCTTAAATACATGTTTTAGAGATATTCTAAGATGTTTAAAAACAAGGGAAACACAAAGCCTAAAATGATTTGAAACTTTAAACCAAAGGCTAGCTTGATTTGAAAAACTCCTTTTTCCAAAAACAATGCATACAAAAGTGATTCTTAAAGAGATGAATGTATGCAAAGCTTAAACCTAAATTCTAACATGATTTTCCAAATGCAATGCACAATGAATTAGGTTTTCAAAAAGAGTTTGGGTTCTAAAACCAATGCATCCAAGTATAAAACCAAAACATGCATAAAACCAAAGCTTTTCCAAATCTTAAAAGCTATGCATGTATAAAACTAGATTTCAAGGGTTTTCTAAACCAATGCTAGTGTGTGAATACAAATGATGCCAATATGCAATGCATCCATCAAATTGCAAAAACAAAAGACCTAACAATGGAGGTTGTGAAACATTTGATGGTATTTGAATCAAGTTTTAGACTCCTCAATTGATGTATAAAGATGGTTGAAAGAGGGTTGTAAAAAAGAAGAGAAAGAGGGGAAATGAACTGCCAAGAATTCAGTTTCTGGACAGTTCGCTCGAGCGACCATGACAGTTCGCTCGAGCGACCTGTCCAGAAGGGGATACGGGAATTCCAGTAGCTTGGTCGCTCGAACGCATTTAAATAACCGCTCGAACGATGAGTTCGCTCGAGCGAACTCCCAGATTCGCTCGAGTGATGCGGTCTGCCTGGCCTGATGCGCGGGTACAGAAATTTGTTGGGTTGAGTTTGTGAGCTAGAATGGGTTTTCTTCCAGTTTTGGGCTTTTGAGTGCTTTGGTAGCTTGTGGGGCCCTTTGGGGGTTCCCTTTTCGGCTTTGCATTCTCTTGTGAGATTTTCCCGATTGGTTTCGTATCGTGTTTTTGGCCCATTGCATTCATCTTGAGGAATCCTACAACTTTCATGTTGATCCCATATCCATTTGAGAACCCGAAAACCGATTTCTTGGCCTTGAGGGCAAAACAGTCTTTTCACACCAAATCTGTACCCAAAACTCGATATTCTCGAAATCCGTGAAACATACACTTTTTGGAAACTAGATATTTGGACGACCATTTCTTCCTTCTTCGTCGAATCCATCCGAGGTCCCGAATTAGATGATTTCAGCCACCCAAGTTCTTTAAGTTGTGGGACCCATTCTCACTTATTTATAAAAGGAACCCATCTCCTTCATTGCTCATTCTTCACCATTGTTCCAGCACAACCGTGGAGTCTAGGGTTTTCCTTGCTCCCTCTTCTTCTTCTTGCTTCCCATCACTCAATCCACTTCCAAGCTTGCACCAAGAAGAGATTGGAGGCCACCATCTTCCTCATCTCCTTGAGAACTTTCTTTCCATAGCTTTTGTGGAGCTCACCAACCATTACAGGACTTTCCTTGAGCTTACCTTGTCCATTAGAGGGCCTTCCAAGTAAGTGTTCTTCTTCATCTTCTAGATATGTGTTCTTCTAGCCTTAGAGAACCTCCACCTTGATTATTGAGAAGTTTCCTTGTCATTTCATGGTTTAACCCATTTTAGGGCTTATTTGGGGGTTTTGGTGGGTTTGGAGCTAGAGACTTCTTTGAGGCTTTTGTGGAGTGATTTGTGCATCTTCTTAACCCAAGGCAAGTGGATGAATGGATGGTTTTAATGTTATCAAAGTTTTATGAGAAATCCTAAATTTTGTTACTTATTCTTGATAATTTGATATATGTTTTCACATATGTTTCTTGCCACATTCTAGTGATTTTGAAATGCATATTCATGGGTTTTTCTCTCTTGTTAAATCTCGTAGAAAGGTATGCATTTTATTTGGTCAAAGTTTGCTCATATGGTTTTATAGAAATATGGTTGATTTTATGGTTTCTCCCTACATGTTTATTTATTACTTCGACTTGAAATGAATGCTCATGGAGAGCCTTGATAGTACATTTATTGTCATAGATATGTGATGGTTCATAGCCTTAATTCCTCTTGTTTTTGTCCCAATTATATCTTATGCGAAAAGGTTTCATTCTTGCTTTCCTTGGATTGAATGTGATGTTGATGGAGGGGAATGTGATGGAGGTTGTGAAACATTTGATGGTATTTGAATCAAGTTTTAGACTCCTCAATTGATGTATAAAGATGGTTGAAAGAGGGTTGTAAAAAAGAAGAGAAAGAGGGGAAATGAACTGCCCAGAATTCAGTTTCTGGACAGTTCGCTCGAGCGACCATGACAGTTCGCTCGAGCGACCTGTCCAGAAGGGGATACGGGAATTCCAGTAGCTTGGTCGCTCGAACGCATTTAAATAACCGCTCGAACGATGAGTTCGCTCGAGCGAACTCCCAGATTCGCTCGAGTGATGCGGTCTGCCTGGCCTGATGCGAGGGTACAGAAATTTGTTGGGTTGAGTTTGTGAGCTAGAATGGGTTTTCTACCAGTTTTAGGCTTTTGAGTGCTTTGGTAGCTTGTGGGGCCCTTTGGAGGTTCCCTTTTCGGCTTTGCATTCTCTTGTGAGATTTTCCCGATTGGTTTCGTATCGTGTTTTTGGCCCATTGCATTCATCTTGAGGAATCCTACAACTTTCATGTTGATCCCATATCCATTTGAGAACCCGAAAACCGATTTCTTGGCCTTGAGGGCAAAACAGTCTTTTCACACCAAATCTGTACCCAAAACTCGATATTCTCGAAATCCGTGAAACATACACTTTTTGGAAACTAGATATTTCGACGACCATTTCTTCCTTCTTCGTCGAATCCATCCGAGGTCCCGAATTAGATGATTTCAGCCACCCAAGTTCTTTAAGTTGTGGGACCCATTCTCACTTATTTATAAAAGGAACCCATCTCCTTCATTGCTCATTCTTCACCATTGTTCCAGCACAACCGTGGAGTCTAGGGTTTTCCTTGCTCCCTCTTCTTCTTCTTGCTTCCCATCACTCAATCCACTTCCAAGCTTGCACCAAGAAGAGATTGGAGGCCACCATCTTCCTCATCTCCTTGAGAACTTTCTTTCCATAGCTTTTGTGGAGCTCACCAACCATTACAAGACTTTCCTTGAGCTTACCTTGTCCATTAGAGGGCCTTCCAAGTAAGTGTTCTTCTTCATCTTCTAGATATGTGTTCTTCTAGCCTTAGAGAACCTCCACCTTGATTATTGAGAAGTTTCCTTGTCATTTCATGGTTTAACCCATTTTAGGGCTTATTTGGGGGTTTTGGTGGGTTTGGAGCTAGAGACTTCTTTGAGGCTTTTGTGGAGTGATTTGTGCATCTTCTTAACCCAAGGCAAGTGGATGAATGGATGGTTTTAATGTTATCAAAGTTTTATGAGAAATCCTAAATTTTGTTACTTATTCTTGATAATTTGATATATGTTTTCACATATGTTTCTTGCCACATTCTAGTGATTTTGAAATGCATATTCATGGGTTTTTCTCTCTTGTTAAATCTCGTAGAAAGGTATGCATTTTATTTGGTCAAAGTTTGCTCATATGGTTTTATAGAAATATGGTTGATTTTATGGTTTCTCCCTACATGTTTATTTATTACTTCGACTTGAAATGAATGCTCATGGAGAGCCTTGATAGTACATTTATTGTCATAGATATGTGATGGTTCATAGCCTTAATTCCTCTTGTTTTTGTCCCAATTATATCTTATGCGAAAAGGTTTCATTCTTGCTTTCCTTGGATTGAATGTGATGTTGATGGAGGGGAATGTGATGGAGGTTGTGAAACATTTGATGGTATTTGAATCAAGTTTTAGACTCCTCAATTGATGTATAAAGATGGTTGAAAGAGGGTTGTAAAAAAGAAGAGAAAGAGGGGAAATGAACTGCCCAGAATTCAGTTTCTGGACAGTTCGCTCGAGCGACCATGACAGTTCGCTCGAGCGACCTGTCCAGAAGGGGATACGGGAATTCCAGTAGCTTGGTCGCTCGAACGCATTTAAATAACCGCTCGAACGATGAGTTCGCTCGAGCGAACTCCCAGATTCGCTCGAGTGATGCGGTCTGCCTGGCCTGATGCGAGGGTACAGAAATTTGTTGGGTTGAGTTTGTGAGCTAGAATGGGTTTTCTACCAGTTTTAGGCTTTTGAGTGCTTTGGTAGCTTGTGGGGCCCTTTGGAGGTTCCCTTTTCGGCTTTGCATTCTCTTGTGAGATTTTCCCGATTGGTTTCGTATCGTGTTTTTGGCCCATTGCATTCATCTTGAGGAATCCTACAACTTTCATGTTGATCCCATATCCATTTGAGAACCCGAAAACCGATTTCTTGGCCTTGAGGGCAAAACAGTCTTTTCACACCAAATCTGTACCCAAAACTCGATATTCTCGAAATCCGTGAAACATACACTTTTTGGAAACTAGATATTTGGACGACCATTTCTTCCTTCTTCGTCGAATCCATCCGAGGTCCCGAATTAGATGATTTCAGCCACCCAAGTTCTTTAAGTTGTGGGACCCATTCTCACTTATTTATAAAAGGAACCCATCTCCTTCATTGCTCATTCTTCACCATTGTTCCAGCACAACCGTGGAGTCTAGGGTTTTCCTTGCTCCCTCTTCTTCTTCTTGCTTCCCATCACTCAATCCACTTCCAAGCTTGCACCAAGAAGAGATTGGAGGCCACCATCTTCCTCATCTCCTTGAGAACTTTCTTTCCATAGCTTTTGTGGAGCTCACCAACCATTACAAGACTTTCCTTGAGCTTACCTTGTCCATTAGAGGGCCTTCCAAGTAAGTGTTCTTCTTCATCTTCTAGATATGTGTTCTTCTAGCCTTAGAGAACCTCCACCTTGATTATTGAGAAGTTTCCTTGTCATTTCATGGTTTAACCCATTTTAGGGCTTATTTGGGGGTTTTGGTGGGTTTGGAGCTAGAGACTTCTTTGAGGCTTTTGTGGAGTGATTTGTGCATCTTCTTAACCCAAGGCAAGTGGATGAATGGATGGTTTTAATGTTATCAAAGTTTTATGAGAAATCCTAAATTTTGTTACTTATTCTTGATAATTTGATATATGTTTTCACATATGTTTCTTGCCACATTCTAGTGATTTTGAAATGCATATTCATGGGTTTTTCTCTCTTGTTAAATCTCGTAGAAAGGTATGCATTTTATTTGGTCAAAGTTTGCTCATATGGTTTTATAGAAATATGGTTGATTTTATGGTTTCTCCCTACATGTTTATTTATTACTTCGACTTGAAATGAATGCTCATGGAGAGCCTTGATAGTACATTTATTGTCATAGATATGTGATGGTTCATAGCCTTAATTCCTCTTGTTTTTGTCCCAATTATATCTTATGCGAAAAGGTTTCATTCTTGCTTTCCTTGGATTGAATGTGATGTTGATGGAGGGGAATGTGATGGAGGTTGTGAAACATTTGATGGTATTTGAATCAAGTTTTAGACTCCTCAATTGATGTATAAAGATGGTTGAAAGAGGGTTGTAAAAAAGAAGAGAAAGAGGGGAAATGAACTGCCCAGAATTCAGTTTCTGGACAGTTCGCTCGAGCGACCATGACAGTTCGCTCGAGCGACCTGTCCAGAAGGGGATACGGGAATTCCAGTAGCTTGGTCGCTCGAACGCATTTAAATAACCGCTCGAACGATGAGTTCGCTCGAGCGAACTCCCAGATTCGCTCGAGTGATGCGGTCTGCCTGGCCTGATGCGAGGGTACAGAAATTTGTTGGGTTGAGTTTGTGAGCTAGAATGGGTTTTCTACCAGTTTTAGGCTTTTGAGTGCTTTGGTAGCTTGTGGGGCCCTTTGGAGGTTCCCTTTTCGGCTTTGCATTCTCTTGTGAGATTTTCCCGATTGGTTTCGTATCGTGTTTTTGGCCCATTGCATTCATCTTGAGGAATCCTACAACTTTCATGTTGATCCCATATCCATTTGAGAACCCGAAAACCGATTTCTTGGCCTTGAGGGCAAAACAGTCTTTTCACACCAAATCTGTACCCAAAACTCGATATTCTCGAAATCCGTGAAACATACACTTTTTGGAAACTAGATATTTCGACGACCATTTCTTCCTTCTTCGTCGAATCCATCCGAGGTCCCGAATTAGATGATTTCAGCCACCCAAGTTCTTTAAGTTGTGGGACCCATTCTCACTTATTTATAAAAGGAACCCATCTCCTTCATTGCTCATTCTTCACCATTGTTCCAGCACAACCGTGGAGTCTAGGGTTTTCCTTGCTCCCTCTTCTTCTTCTTGCTTCCCATCACTCAATCCACTTCCAAGCTTGCACCAAGAAGAGATTGGAGGCCACCATCTTCCTCATCTCCTTGAGAACTTTCTTTCCATAGCTTTTGTGGAGCTCACCAACCATTACAAGACTTTCCTTGAGCTTACCTTGTCCATTAGAGGGCCTTCCAAGTAAGTGTTCTTCTTCATCTTCTAGATATGTGTTCTTCTAGCCTTAGAGAACCTCCACCTTGATTATTGAGAAGTTTCCTTGTCATTTCATGGTTTAACCCATTTTAGGGCTTATTTGGGGGTTTTGGTGGGTTTGGAGCTAGAGACTTCTTTGAGGCTTTTGTGGAGTGATTTGTGCATCTTCTTAACCCAAGGCAAGTGGATGAATGGATGGTTTTAATGTTATCAAAGTTTTATGAGAAATCCTAAATTTTGTTACTTATTCTTGATAATTTGATATATGTTTTCACATATGTTTCTTGCCACATTCTAGTGATTTTGAAATGCATATTCATGGGTTTTTCTCTCTTGTTAAATCTCGTAGAAAGGTATGCATTTTATTTGGTCAAAGTTTGCTCATATGGTTTTATAGAAATATGGTTGATTTTATGGTTTCTCCCTACATGTTTATTTATTACTTCGACTTGAAATGAATGCTCATGGAGAGCCTTGATAGTACATTTATTGTCATAGATATGTGATGGTTCATAGCCTTAATTCCTCTTGTTTTTGTCCCAATTATATCTTATGCGAAAAGGTTTCATTCTTGCTTTCCTTGGATTGAATGTGATGTTGATGGAGGGGAATGTGATGGAGGTTGTGAAACATTTGATGGTATTTGAATCAAGTTTTAGACTCCTCAATTGATGTATAAAGATGGTTGAAAGAGGGTTGTAAAAAAGAAGAGAAAGAGGGGAAATGAACTGCCCAGAATTCAGTTTCTGGACAGTTCGCTCGAGCGACCATGACAGTTCGCTCGAGCGACCTGTCCAGAAGGGGATACGGGAATTCCAGTAGCTTGGTCGCTCGAACGCATTTAAATAACCGCTCGAACGATGAGTTCGCTCGAGCGAACTCCCAGATTCGCTCGAGTGATGCGGTCTGCCTGGCCTGATGCGAGGGTACAGAAATTTGTTGGGTTGAGTTTGTGAGCTAGAATGGGTTTTCTACCAGTTTTAGGCTTTTGAGTGCTTTGGTAGCTTGTGGGGCCCTTTGGAGGTTCCCTTTTCGGCTTTGCATTCTCTTGTGAGATTTTCCCGATTGGTTTCGTATCGTGTTTTTGGCCCATTGCATTCATCTTGAGGAATCCTACAACTTTCATGTTGATCCCATATCCATTTGAGAACCCGAAAACCGATTTCTTGGCCTTGAGGGCAAAACAGTCTTTTCACACCAAATCTGTACCCAAAACTCGATATTCTCGAAATCCGTGAAACATACACTTTTTGGAAACTAGATATTTCGACGACCATTTCTTCCTTCTTCGTCGAATCCATCCGAGGTCCCGAATTAGATGATTTCAGCCACCCAAGTTCTTTAAGTTGTGGGACCCATTCTCACTTATTTATAAAAGGAACCCATCTCCTTCATTGCTCATTCTTCACCATTGTTCCAGCACAACCGTGGAGTCTAGGGTTTTCCTTGCTCCCTCTTCTTCTTCTTGCTTCCCATCACTCAATCCACTTCCAAGCTTGCACCAAGAAGAGATTGGAGGCCACCATCTTCCTCATCTCCTTGAGAACTTTCTTTCCATAGCTTTTGTGGAGCTCACCAACCATTACAAGACTTTCCTTGAGCTTACCTTGTCCATTAGAGGGCCTTCCAAGTAAGTGTTCTTCTTCATCTTCTAGATATGTGTTCTTCTAGCCTTAGAGAACCTCCACCTTGATTATTGAGAAGTTTCCTTGTCATTTCATGGTTTAACCCATTTTAGGGCTTATTTGGGGGTTTTGGTGGGTTTGGAGCTAGAGACTTCTTTGAGGCTTTTGTGGAGTGATTTGTGCATCTTCTTAACCCAAGGCAAGTGGATGAATGGATGGTTTTAATGTTATCAAAGTTTTATGAGAAATCCTAAATTTTGTTACTTATTCTTGATAATTTGATATATGTTTTCACATATGTTTCTTGCCACATTCTAGTGATTTTGAAATGCATATTCATGGGTTTTTCTCTCTTGTTAAATCTCGTAGAAAGGTATGCATTTTATTTGGTCAAAGTTTGCTCATATGGTTTTATAGAAATATGGTTGATTTTATGGTTTCTCCCTACATGTTTATTTATTACTTCGACTTGAAATGAATGCTCATGGAGAGCCTTGATAGTACATTTATTGTCATAGATATGTGATGGTTCATAGCCTTAATTCCTCTTGTTTTTGTCCCAATTATATCTTATGCGAAAAGGTTTCATTCTTGCTTTCCTTGGATTGAATGTGATGTTGATGGAGGGGAATGTGATGGAGGTGGTGAAACATTTGATGGTATTTGAATCAAGTTTTAGACTCCTCAATTGATGTATAAAGATGGTTGAAAGAGGGTTGTAAAAAAGAAGAGAAAGAGGGGAAATGAACTGCCCAGAATTCAGTTTCTGGACAGTTCGCTCGAGCGACCATGACAGTTCGCTCGAGCGACCTGTCCAGAAGGGGATACGGGAATTCCAGTAGCTTGGTCGCTCGAACGCATTTAAATAACCGCTCGAACGTTGAGTTCGCTCGAGCGAACTCCCAGATTCGCTCGAGTGATGCGGTCTGCCTGGCCTGATGCGCGGGTACAGAAATTTGTTGGGTTGATATTGTGAGCTAGAATGGGTTTTCTACCAGTTTTGGGCTTTTGAGTGCTTTGGTAGCTTGTGGGGCCCTTTGGGGGTTCCCTTTTCGGCTTTGCATTCTCTTGTGAGATTTTCCCGATTGGTTTCGTATCGTGTTTTTGGCCCATTGCATTCATCTTGAGGAATCCTACAACTTTCATGTTGATCCCATATCCATTTGAGAACCCGAAAACCGATTTCTTGGCCTTGAGGGCAAAACAGTCTTTTCACACCAAATCTGTACCCAAAACTCGATATTCTCGAAATCCGTGAAACATACACTTTTTGGAAACTAGATATTTCGACGACCATTTCTTCCTTCTTCGTCGAATCCATCCGAGGTCCCGAATTAGATGATTTCAGCCACCCAAGTTCTTTAAGTTGTGGGACCCATTCTCACTTATTTATAAAAGGAACCCATCTCCTTCATTGCTCATTCTTCACCATTGTTCCAGCACAACCGTGGAGTCTAGGGTTTTCCTTGCTCCCTCTTCTTCTTCTTGCTTCCCATCACTCAATCCACTTCCAAGCTTGCACCAAGAAGAGATTGGAGGCCACCATCTTCCTCATCTCCTTGAGAACTTTCTTTCCATAGCTTTTGTGGAGCTCACCAACCATTACAAGACTTTCCTTGAGCTTACCTTGTCCATTAGAGGGCCTTCCAAGTAAGTGTTCTTCTTCATCTTCTAGATATGTGTTCTTCTAGCCTTAGAGAACCTCCACCTTGATTATTGAGAAGTTTCCTTGTCATTTCATGGTTTAACCCATTTTAGGGCTTATTTGGGGGTTTTGGTGGGTTTGGAGCTAGAGACTTCTTTGAGGCTTTTGTGGAGTGATTTGTGCATCTTCTTAACCCAAGGCAAGTGGATGAATGGATGGTTTTAATGTTATCAAAGTTTTATGAGAAATCCTAAATTTTGTTACTTATTCTTGATAATTTGATATATGTTTTCACATATGTTTCTTGCCACATTCTAGTGATTTTGAAATGCATATTCATGGGTTTTTCTCTCTTGTTAAATCTCGTAGAAAGGTATGCATTTTATTTGGTCAAAGTTTGCTCATATGGTTTTATAGAAATATGGTTGATTTTATGGTTTCTCCCTACATGTTTATTTATTACTTCGACTTGAAATGAATGCTCATGGAGAGCCTTGATAGTACATTTATTGTCATAGATATGTGATGGTTCATAGCCTTAATTCCTCTTGTTTTTGTCCCAATTATATCTTATGCGAAAAGGTTTCATTCTTGCTTTCCTTGGATTGAATGTGATGTTGATGGAGGGGAATGTGATGGAGGTTGTGAAACATTTGATGGTATTTGAATCAAGTTTTAGACTCCTCAATTGATGTATAAAGATGGTTGAAAGAGGGTTGTAAAAAAGAAGAGAAAGAGGGGAAATGAACTGCCAAGAATTCAGTTTCTGGACAGTTCGCTCGAGCGACCATGACAGTTCGCTCGAGCGACCTGTCCAGAAGGGGATACGGGAATTCCAGTAGCTTGGTCGCTCGAACGCATTTAAATAACCGCTCGAACGATGAGTTCGCTCGAGCGAACTCCCAGATTCGCTCGAGTGATGCGGTCTGCCTGGCCTGATGCGCGGGTACAGAAATTTGTTGGGTTGAGTTTGTGAGCTAGAATGGGTTTTCTTCCAGTTTTGGGCTTTTGAGTGCTTTGGTAGCTTGTGGGGCCCTTTGGGGGTTCCCTTTTCGGCTTTGCATTCTCTTGTGAGATTTTCCCGATTGGTTTCGTATCGTGTTTTTGGCCCATTGCATTCATCTTGAGGAATCCTACAACTTTCATGTTGATCCCATATCCATTTGAGAACCCGAAAACCGATTTCTTGGCCTTGAGGGCAAAACAGTCTTTTCACACCAAATCTGTACCCAAAACTCGATATTCTCGAAATCCGTGAAACATACACTTTTTGGAAACTAGATATTTGGACGACCATTTCTTCCTTCTTCGTCGAATCCATCCGAGGTCCCGAATTAGATGATTTCAGCCACCCAAGTTCTTTAAGTTGTGGGACCCATTCTCACTTATTTATAAAAGGAACCCATCTCCTTCATTGCTCATTCTTCACCATTGTTCCAGCACAACCGTGGAGTCTAGGGTTTTCCTTGCTCCCTCTTCTTCTTCTTGCTTCCCATCACTCAATCCACTTCCAAGCTTGCACCAAGAAGAGATTGGAGGCCACCATCTTCCTCATCTCCTTGAGAACTTTCTTTCCATAGCTTTTGTGGAGCTCACCAACCATTACAAGACTTTCCCTGAGCTTACCTTGTCCATTAGAGGGCCTTCCAAGTAAGTGTTCTTCTTCATCTTCTAGATATGTGTTCTTCTAGCCTTAGAGAACCTCCACCTTGATTATTGAGAAGTTTCCTTGTCATTTCATGGTTTAACCCATTTTAGGGCTTATTTGGGGGTTTTGGTGGGTTTGGAGCTAGAGACTTCTTTGAGGCTTTTGTGGAGTGATTTGTGCATCTTCTTAACCCAAGGCAAGTGGATGAATGGATGGTTTTAATGTTATCAAAGTTTTATGAGAAATCCTAAATTTTGTTACTTATTCTTGATAATTTGATATATGTTTTCACATATGTTTCTTGCCACATTCTAGTGATTTTGAAATGCATATTCATGGGTTTTTCTCTCTTGTTAAATCTCGTAGAAAGGTATGCATTTTATTTGGTCAAAGTTTGCTCATATGGTTTTATAGAAATATGGTTGATTTTATGGTTTCTCCCTACATGTTTATTTATTACTTCGACTTGAAATGAATGCTCATGGAGAGCCTTGATAGTACATTTATTGTCATAGATATGTGATGGTTCATAGCCTTAATTCCTCTTGTTTTTGTCCCAATTATATCTTATGCAAAAAGGTTTCATTCTTGCTTTCCTTGGATTGAATGTGATGTTGATGGAGGGGAATGTGATGGAGGTTGTGAAACATTTGATGGTATTTGAATCAAGTTTTAGACTCCTCAATTGATGTATAAAGATGGTTGAAAGAGGGTTGTAAAAAAGAAGAGAAAGAGGGGAAATGAACTGCCCAGAATTCAGTTTCTGGACAGTTCGCTCGAGCGACCATGACAGTTCGCTCGAGCGACCTGTCCAGAAGGGGATACGGGAATTCCAGTAGCTTGGTCGCTCGAACGCATTTAAATAACCGCTCGAACGATGAGTTCGCTCGAGCGAACTCCCAGATTCGCTCGAGTGATGCGGTCTGCCTGGCCTGATGCGCGGGTACAGAAATTTATTGGGTTGAGTTTGTGAGCTAGAATGGGTTTTCTTCCAGTTTTGGGCTTTTGAGTGCTTTGGTAGCTTGTGGGGCCCTTTGGGGGTTCCCTTTTCGGCTTTGCATTCTCTTGTGAGATTTTCCCGATTGGTTTCGTATCGTGTTTTTGGCCCATTGCATTCATCTTGAGGAATCCTACAACTTTCATGTTGATCCCATATCCATTTGAGAACCCGAAAACCGATTTCTTGGCCTTGAGGGCAAAACAGTCTTTTCACACCAAATCTGTACCCAAAACTCGATATTCTCGAAATCCGTGAAACATACACTTTTTGGAAACTAGATATTTCGACGACCATTTCTTCCTTCTTCGTCGAATCCATCCGAGGTCCCGAATTAGATGATTTCAGCCACCCAAGTTCTTTAAGTTGTGGGACCCATTCTCACTTATTTATAAAAGGAACCCATCTCCTTCATTGCTCATTCTTCACCATTGTTCCAGCACAACCGTGGAGTCTAGGGTTTTCCTTGCTCCCTCTTCTTCTTCTTGCTTCCCATCACTCAATCCACTTCCAAGCTTGCACCAAGAAGAGATTGGAGGCCACCATCTTCCTCATCTCCTTGAGAACTTTCTTTCCATAGCTTTTGTGGAGCTCACCAACCATTACAAGACTTTCCTTGAGCTTACCTTGTCCATTAGAGGGCCTTCCAAGTAAGTGTTCTTCTTCATCTTCTAGATATGTGTTCTTCTAGCCTTAGAGAACCTCCACCTTGATTATTGAGAAGTTTCCTTGTCATTTCATGGTTTAACCCATTTTAGGGCTTATTTGGGGGTTTTGGTGGGTTTGGAGCTAGAGACTTCTTTGAGGCTTTTGTGGAGTGATTTGTGCATCTTCTTAACCCAAGGCAAGTGGATGAATGGATGGTTTTAATGTTATCAAAGTTTTATGAGAAATCCTAAATTTTGTTACTTATTCTTGATAATTTGATATATGTTTTCACATATGTTTCTTGCCACATTCTAGTGATTTTGAAATGCATATTCATGGGTTTTTCTCTCTTGTTAAATCTCGTAGAAAGGTATGCATTTTATTTGGTCAAAGTTTGCTCATATGGTTTTATAGAAATATGGTTGATTTTATGGTTTCTCCCTACATGTTTATTTATTACTTCGACTTGAAATGAATGCTCATGGAGAGCCTTGATAGTACATTTATTGTCATAGATATGTGATGGTTCATAGCCTTAATTCCTCTTGTTTTTGTCCCAATTATATCTTATGCGAAAAGGTTTCATTCTTGCTTTCCTTGGATTGAATGTGATGTTGATGGAGGGGAATGTGATGGAGGTTGTGAAACATTTGATGGTATTTGAATCAAGTTTTAGACTCCTCAATTGATGTATAAAGATGGTTGAAAGAGGGTTGTAAAAAAGAAGAGAAAGAGGGGAAATGAACTGCCAAGAATTCAGTTTCTGGACAGTTCGCTCGAGCGACCATGACAGTTCGCTCGAGCGACCTGTCCAGAAGGGGATACGGGAATTCCAGTAGCTTGGTCGCTCGAACGCATTTAAATAACCGCTCGAACGATGAGTTCGCTCGAGCGAACTCCCAGATTCGCTCGAGTGATGCGGTCTGCCTGGCCTGATGCGCGGGTACAGAAATTTGTTGGGTTGAGTTTGTGAGCTAGAATGGGTTTTCTTCCAGTTTTGGGCTTTTGAGTGCTTTGGTAGCTTGTGGGGCCCTTTGGGGGTTCCCTTTTCGGCTTTGCATTCTCTTGTGAGATTTTCCCGATTGGTTTCGTATCGTGTTTTTGGCCCATTGCATTCATCTTGAGGAATCCTACAACTTTCATGTTGATCCCATATCCATTTGAGAACCCGAAAACCGATTTCTTGGCCTTGAGGGCAAAACAGTCTTTTCACACCAAATCTGTACCCAAAACTCGATATTCTCGAAATCCGTGAAACATACACTTTTTGGAAACTAGATATTTGGACGACCATTTCTTCCTTCTTCGTCGAATCCATCCGAGGTCCCGAATTAGATGATTTCAGCCACCCAAGTTCTTTAAGTTGTGGGACCCATTCTCACTTATTTATAAAAGGAACCCATCTCCTTCATTGCTCATTCTTCACCATTGTTCCAGCACAACCGTGGAGTCTAGGGTTTTCCTTGCTCCCTCTTCTTCTTCTTGCTTCCCATCACTCAATCCACTTCCAAGCTTGCACCAAGAAGAGATTGGAGGCCACCATCTTCCTCATCTCCTTGAGAACTTTCTTTCCATAGCTTTTGTGGAGCTCACCAACCATTACAAGACTTTCCCTGAGCTTACCTTGTCCATTAGAGGGCCTTCCAAGTAAGTGTTCTTCTTCATCTTCTAGATATGTGTTCTTCTAGCCTTAGAGAACCTCCACCTTGATTATTGAGAAGTTTCCTTGTCATTTCATGGTTTAACCCATTTTAGGGCTTATTTGGGGGTTTTGGTGGGTTTGGAGCTAGAGACTTCTTTGAGGCTTTTGTGGAGTGATTTGTGCATCTTCTTAACCCAAGGCAAGTGGATGAATGGATGGTTTTAATGTTATCAAAGTTTTATGAGAAATCCTAAATTTTGTTACTTATTCTTGATAATTTGATATATGTTTTCACATATGTTTCTTGCCACATTCTAGTGATTTTGAAATGCATATTCATGGGTTTTTCTCTCTTGTTAAATCTCGTAGAAAGGTATGCATTTTATTTGGTCAAAGTTTGCTCATATGGTTTTATAGAAATATGGTTGATTTTATGGTTTCTCCCTACATGTTTATTTATTACTTCGACTTGAAATGAATGCTCATGGAGAGCCTTGATAGTACATTTATTGTCATAGATATGTGATGGTTCATAGCCTTAATTCCTCTTGTTTTTGTCCCAATTATATCTTATGCAAAAAGGTTTCATTCTTGCTTTCCTTGGATTGAATGTGATGTTGATGGAGGGGAATGTGATGGAGGTTGTGAAACATTTGATGGTATTTGAATCAAGTTTTAGACTCCTCAATTGATGTATAAAGATGGTTGAAAGAGGGTTGTAAAAAAGAAGAGAAAGAGGGGAAATGAACTGCCCAGAATTCAGTTTCTGGACAGTTCGCTCGAGCGACCATGACAGTTCGCTCGAGCGACCTGTCCAGAAGGGGATACGGGAATTCCAGTAGCTTGGTCGCTCGAACGCATTTAAATAACCGCTCGAACGATGAGTTCGCTCGAGCGAACTCCCAGATTCGCTCGAGTGATGCGGTCTGCCTGGCCTGATGCGCGGGTACAGAAATTTATTGGGTTGAGTTTGTGAGCTAGAATGGGTTTTCTTCCAGTTTTGGGCTTTTGAGTGCTTTGGTAGCTTGTGGGGCCCTTTGGGGGTTCCCTTTTCGGCTTTGCATTCTCTTGTGAGATTTTCCCGATTGGTTTCGTATCGTGTTTTTGGCCCATTGCATTCATCTTGAGGAATCCTACAACTTTCATGTTGATCCCATATCCATTTGAGAACCCGAAAACCGATTTCTTGGCCTTGAGGGCAAAACAGTCTTTTCACACCAAATCTGTACCCAAAACTCGATATTCTCGAAATCCGTGAAACATACACTTTTTGGAAACTAGATATTTCGACGACCATTTCTTCCTTCTTCGTCGAATCCATCCGAGGTCCCGAATTAGATGATTTCAGCCACCCAAGTTCTTTAAGTTGTGGGACCCATTCTCACTTATTTATAAAAGGAACCCATCTCCTTCATTGCTCATTCTTCACCATTGTTCCAGCACAACCGTGGAGTCTAGGGTTTTCCTTGCTCCCTCTTCTTCTTCTTGCTTCCCATCACTCAATCCACTTCCAAGCTTGCACCAAGAAGAGATTGGAGGCCACCATCTTCTTCATCTCCTTGAGAACTTTCTTTCCATAGCTTTTGTGGAGCTCACCAACCATTACAAGACTTTCCTTGAGCTTACCTTGTCCATTAGAGGGCCTTCCAAGTAAGTGTTCTTCTTCATCTTCTAGATATGTGTTCTTCTAGCCTTAGAGAACCTCCACCTTGATTATTGGGAAGTTTCCTTGTCATTTCATGGTTTAACCCATTTTAGGGCTTATTTGGGGGTTTTGGTGGGTTTGGAGCTAGAGACTTCTTTGAGGCTTTTGTGGAGTGATTTGTGCAACTTCTTAACCCAAGGCAAGTGGATGAATGGATGGTTTTAATGTTATCAAAGTTTTATGAGAAATCCTAAATTTTGTTACTTATTCTTGATAATTTGATATATGTTTTCACATATGTTTCTTGCCACATTCTAGTGATTTTGAAATGCATATTCATGGGTTTTTCTCTCTTGTTAAATCTCGTAGAAAGGTATGCATTTTATTTGGTCAAAGTTTGCTCATATGGTTTTATAGAAATATGGTTGATTTTATGGTTTCTCCCTACATGTTTATTTATTACTTTGACTTGAAATGAATGCTCATGGAGAGCCTTGATAGTACATTTATTGTCATAGATATGTGATGGTTCATAGCCTTAATTCCTCTTGTTTTTGTCCCAATTATATCTTATGCGAAATGGTTTCATTCTTGCTTTCCTTGGATTGAATGTGATGTTGATGGAGGGGAATGTGATGGAGGTTGTGAAACATTTGATGGTATTTGAATCAAGTTTTAGACTCCTCAATTGATGTATAAAGATGGTTGAAAGAGGGTTGTAAAAAAGAAGAGAAAGAGGGGAAAAGAACTGCCCAGAATTCAGTTTCTGGACAGTTCGCTCGAGCGACCATGACAGTTCGCTCGAGCGACCTGTCCAGAAGGGGATACGGGAATTCCAGTAGCTTGGTCGCTCGAACGCATTTAAATAACCGCTCGAACGATGTGTTCGCTCGAGCGAACTCCCAGATTCGCTCGAGTGATGCGGTCTGCCTGGCCTGATGCGCGGGTACAGAAATTTGTTGGGTTGAGTTTGTGAGCTAGAATGGGTTTTCTTCCAGTTTTGGGCTTTTGAGTGCTTTGGTAGCTTGTGGGGCCCTTTGGGGGTTCCCTTTTCGGCTTTGCATTCTCTTGTGAGATTTTCCCGATTGGTTTCGTATCGTGTTTTTGGCCCATTGCATTCATCTTGAGGAATCCTACAACTTTCATGTTGATCCCATATCCATTTGAGAACCCGAAAATCGATTTCTTGGCCTTGAGGGCAAAACAGTCTTTTCACACCAAATCTGTACCCAAAACTCGATATTCTCGAAATCCGTGAAACATACACTTTTTGGAAACTAGATATTTCGACGACCATTTCTTCCTTCTTCGTCGAATCCATCCGAGGTCCCGAATTAGATGATTTCAGCCACCCAAGTTCTTTAAGTTGTGGGACCCATTCTCACTTATTTATAAAAGGAACCCATCTCCTTCATTGCTCATTCTTCACCATTGTTCCAGCACAACCGTGGAGTCTAGGGTTTTCCTTGCTCCCTCTTCTTCTTCTTGCTTCCCATCACTCAATCCACTTCCAAGCTTGCACCAAGAAGAGATTGGAGGCCACCATCTTCTTCATCTCCTTGAGAACTTTCTTTCCATAGCTTTTGTGGAGCTCACCAACCATTACAAGACTTTCCCTGAGCTTACCTTGTCCATTAGAGGGCCTTCCAAGTAAGTGTTCTTCTTCATCTTCTAGATATGTGTTCTTCTAGCCTTAGAGAACCTCCACCTTGATTATTGGGAAGTTTCCTTGTCATTTCATGGTTTAACCCATTTTAGGGCTTATTTGGGGGTTTTGGTGGGTTTGGAGCTAGAGACTTCTTTGAGGCTTTTGTGGAGTGATTTGTGCATCTTCTTAACCCAAGGCAAGTGGATGAATGGATGGTTTTAATGTTATCAAAGTTTTATGAGAAATCCTAAATTTTGTTACTTATTCTTGATAATTTGATATATGTTTTCACATATGTTTCTTGCCACATTCTAGTGATTTTGAAATGCATATTCATGGGTTTTTCTCTCTTGTTAAATCTCGTAGAAAGGTATGCATTTTATTTGGTCAAAGTTTGCTCATATGGTTTTATAGAAATATGGTTGATTTTATGGTTTCTCCCTACATGTTTATTTATTACTTTGACTTGAAATGAATGCTCATGGAGAGCCTTGATAGTACATTTATTGTCATAGATATGTGATGGTTCATAGCCTTAATTCCTCTTGTTTTGTCCCAATTATATCTTATGTGAAATGGTTTCATTCTTGCTTTCCTTGGATTGAATGTGATGTTGATGGAGGGGAATGTGATGGAGGTTGTGAAACACTTGATGGTATTTGAATCAAGTTTTAGACTCCTCAATTGATGTATAAAGATGGTTGAAAGAGGGTTGTAAAAAAGAAGAGAAAGAGGGGAAATGAACTGCCCAGAATTCAGTTTCTGGACAGTTCGCTCGAGCGACCATGACAGTTCGCTCGAGCGACCTGTCCAGAAGGGGATACGGGAATTCCAGTAGCTTGGTCGCTCGAACGCATTTAAATAACCGCTCGAACGATGAGTTCGCTCGAGCGAACTCCCAGATTCGCTCGAGTGATGCGGTCTGCCTGGCCTGATGCGCGGGTACAGAAATTTGTTGGGTTGAGTTTGTGAGCTAGAATGGGTTTTCTTCCAGTTTTGGGCTTTTGAGTGCTTTGGTAGCTTGTGGGGCCCTTTGGGGGTTCCCTTTTCGGCTTTGCATTTTCTTGTGAGATTTTCCCGATTGGTTTCGTATCGTGTTTTTGGCCCATTGCATTCATCTTGAGGAATCCTACAACTTTCATGTTGATCCCATATCCATTTGAGAACCCGAAAACCGATTTCTTGGCCTTGAGGGCAAAACAGTCTTTTCACACCAAATCTGTACCCAAAACTCGATATTCTCGAAATCCGTGAAACATACACTTTTTGGAAACTAGATATTTCGACGACCATTTCTTCCTTCTTCGTCGAATCCATCCGAGGTCCCGAATTAGATGATTTCAGCCACCCAAGTTCTTTAAGTTGTGGGACCCATTCTCACTTATTTATAAAAGGAACCCATCTCCTTCATTGATCATTCTTCACCATTGTTCCAGCACAACCATGGAGTCTAGGGTTTTCCTTGCTCCCTCTTCTTCTTCTTGCTTCCCATCACTCAATCCACTTCCAAGCTTGCACCAAGAAGAGATTGGAGGCCACCATCTTCTTCATCTCCTTGAGAACTTTCTTTCCATAGCTTTTGTGGAGCTCACCAACCATTACAAGACTTTCCTTGAGCTTACCTTGTCCATTAGAGGGCCTTCCAAGTAAGTGTTCTTCTTCATCTTCTAGATATGTGTTCTTCTAGCCTTAGAGAACCTCCACCTTGATTATTGAGAAGTTTCCTTGTCATTTCATGGTTTAACCCATTTTAGGGCTTATTTGGGGGTTTTGGTGGGTTTGGAGCTAGAGACTTCTTTGAGGCTTTTGTGGAGTGATTTGTGCATCTTCTTAACCCAAGGCAAGTGGATGAATGGATGGTTTTAATGTTATCAAAGTTTTATGAGAAATCCTAAATTTTGTTACTTATTCTTGATAATTTGATATATGCTTTCACATATGTTTCTTGCCACATTCTAGTGATTTTGAAATGCATATTCATGGGTTTTTCTCTCTTGTTAAATCTCGTAGAAAGGTATGCATTTTATTTGGTCAAAGTTTGCTCATATGGTTTTATAGAAATATGGTTGATTTTATGGTTTCTCCCTACATGTTTATTTATTACTTTGACTTGAAATGAATGCTCATGGAGAGCCTTGATAGTACATTTATTGTCATAGATATGTGATGGTTCATAGCCTTAATTCCTCTTGTTTTGTCCCAATTATATCTTATGTGAAATGGTTTCATTCTTGCTTTCCTTGGATTGAATGTGATGTTGATGGAGGGGAATGTGATGGAGGTTGTGAAACACTTGATGGTATTTGAATCAAGTTTTAGACTCCTCAATTGATGTATAAAGATGGTTGAAAGAGGGTTGTAAAAAAGAAGAGAAAGAGGGGAAATGAACTGCCCAGAATTCAGTTTCTGGACAGTTCGCTCGAGCGACCATGACAGTTCGCTCAGCGACCTGTCCAGAAGGGGATACGGGAATTCCAGTAGCTTGGTCGCTCGAACGCATTTAAATAACCGCTCGAACGATGAGTTCGCTCGAGCGAACTCCCAGATTCGCTCGAGTGATGCGGTCTGCCTGGCCTGATGCGCGGGTACAGAAATTTGTTGGGTTGAGTTTGTGAGCTAGAATGGGTTTTCTTCCAGTTTTGGGCTTTTGAGTGCTTTGGTAGCTTGTGGGGCCCTTTGGGGGTTCCCTTTTCGGCTTTGCATTTTCTTGTGAGATTTTCCCGATTGGTTTCGTATCGTGTTTTTGGCCCATTGCATTCATCTTGAGGAATCCTACAACTTTCATGTTGATCCCATATCCATTTGAGAACCCGAAAACCGATTTCTTGGCCTTGAGGGCAAAACAGTCTTTTCACACCAAATCTGTACCCAAAACTCGATATTCTCGAAATCCGTGAAACATACACTTTTTGGAAACTAGATATTTCGACGACCATTTCTTCCTTCTTCGTCGAATCCATCCGAGGTCCCGAATTAGATGATTTCAGCCACCCAAGTTCTTTAAGTTGTGGGACCCATTCTCACTTATTTATAAAAGGAACCCATCTCCTTCATTGATCATTCTTCACCATTGTTCCAGCACAACCATGGAGTCTAGGGTTTTCCTTGCTCCCTCTTCTTCTTCTTGCTTCCCATCACTCAATCCACTTCCAAGCTTGCACCAAGAAGAGATTGGAGGCCACCATCTTCTTCATCTCCTTGAGAACTTTCTTTCCATAGCTTTTGTGGAGCTCACCAACCATTACAAGACTTTCCTTGAGCTTACCTTGTCCATTAGAGGGCCTTCCAAGTAAGTGTTCTTCTTCATCTTCTAGATATGTGTTCTTCTAGCCTTAGAGAACCTCCACCTTGATTATTGAGAAGTTTCCTTGTCATTTCATGGTTTAACCCATTTTAGGGCTTATTTGGGGGTTTTGGTGGGTTTGGAGCTAGAGACTTCTTTGAGGCTTTTGTGGAGTGATTTGTGCATCTTCTTAACCCAAGGCAAGTGGATGAATGGATGGTTTTAATGTTATCAAAGTTTTATGAGAAATCCTAAATTTTGTTACTTATTCTTGATAATTTGATATATGCTTTCACATATGTTTCTTGCCACATTCTAGTGATTTTGAAATGCATATTCATGGGTTTTTCTCTCTTGTTAAATCTCGTAGAAAGGTATGCATTTTATTTGGTCAAAGTTTGCTCATATGGTTTTATAGAAATATGGTTGATTTTATGGTTTCTCCCTACATGTTTATTTATTACTTTGACTTGAAATGAATGCTCATGGAGAGCCTTGATAGTACATTTATTGTCATAGATATGTGATGGTTCATAGCCTTAATTCCTCTTGTTTTGTCCCAATTATATCTTATGTGAAATGGTTTCATTCTTGCTTTCCTTGGATTGAATGTGATGTTGATGGAGGGGAATGTGATGGAGGTTGTGAAACACTTGATGGTATTTGAATCAAGTTTTAGACTCCTCAATTGATGTATAAAGATGGTTGAAAGAGGGTTGTAAAAAAGAAGAGAAAGAGGGGAAATGAACTGCCCAGAATTCAGTTTCTGGACAGTTCGCTGGAGCGACCATGACAGTTCGCTCGAGCGACCTGTCCAGAAGGGGATACGGGAATTCCAGTAGCTTGGTCGCTCGAACGCATTTAAATAACCGCTCGAACGATGAGTTCGCTCGAGCGAACTCCCAGATTCGCTCGAGTGATGCGGTCTGCCTGGCCTGATGCGCGGGTACAGAAATTTGTTGGGTTGAGTTTGTGAGCTAGAATGGGTTTTCTTCCAGTTTTGGGCTTTTGAGTGCTTTGGTAGCTTGTGGGGCCCTTTGGGGGTTCCCTTTTCGGCTTTGCATTTTCTTGTGAGATTTTCCCGATTGGTTTCGTATCGTGTTTTTGGCCCATTGCATTCATCTTGAGGAATCCTACAACTTTCATGTTGATCCCATATCCATTTGAGAACCCGAAAACCGATTTCTTGGCCTTGAGGGCAAAACAGTCTTTTCACACCAAATCTGTACCCAAAACTCGATATTCTCGAAATCCGTGAAACATACACTTTTTGGAAACTAGATATTTCGACGACCATTTCTTCCTTCTTCGTCGAATCCATCCGAGGTCCCGAATTAGATGATTTCAGCCACCCAAGTTCTTTAAGTTGTGGGACCCATTCTCACTTATTTATAAAAGGAACCCATCTCCTTCATTGATCATTCTTCACCATTGTTCCAGCACAACCATGGAGTCTAGGGTTTTCCTTGCTCCCTCTTCTTCTTCTTGCTTCCCATCACTCAATCCACTTCCAAGCTTGCACCAAGAAGAGATTGGAGGCCACCATCTTCTTCATCTCCTTGAGAACTTTCTTTCCATAGCTTTTGTGGAGCTCACCAACCATTACAAGACTTTCCTTGAGCTTACCTTGTCCATTAGAGGGCCTTCCAAGTAAGTGTTCTTCTTCATCTTCTAGATATGTGTTCTTCTAGCCTTAGAGAACCTCCACCTTGATTATTGAGAAGTTTCCTTGTCATTTCATGGTTTAACCCATTTTAGGGCTTATTTGGGGGTTTTGGTGGGTTTGGAGCTAGAGACTTCTTTGAGGCTTTTGTGGAGTGATTTGTGCATCTTCTTAACCCAAGGCAAGTGGATGAATGGATGGTTTTAATGTTATCAAAGTTTTATGAGAAATCCTAAATTTTGTTACTTATTCTTGATAATTTGATATATGCTTTCACATATGTTTCTTGCCACATTCTAGTGATTTTGAAATGCATATTCATGGGTTTTTCTCTCTTGTTAAATCTCGTAGAAAGGTATGCATTTTATTTGGTCAAAGTTTGCTCATATGGTTTTATAGAAATATGGTTGATTTTATGGTTTCTCCCTACATGTTTATTTATTACTTTGACTTGAAATGAATGCTCATGGAGAGCCTTGATAGTACATTTATTGTCATAGATATGTGATGGTTCATAGCCTTAATTCCTCTTGTTTTGTCCCAATTATATCTTATGTGAAATGGTTTCATTCTTGCTTTCCTTGGATTGAATGTGATGTTGATGGAGGGGAATGTGATGGAGGTTGTGAAACACTTGATGGTATTTGAATCAAGTTTTAGACTCCTCAATTGATGTATAAAGATGGTTGAAAGAGGGTTGTAAAAAAGAAGAGAAAGAGGGGAAATGAACTGCCCAGAATTCAGTTTCTGGACAGTTCGCTGGAGCGACCATGACAGTTCGCTCGAGCGACCTGTCCAGAAGGGGATACGGGAATTCCAGTAGCTTGGTCGCTCGAACGCATTTAAATAACCGCTCGAACGATGAGTTCGCTCGAGCGAACTCCCAGATTCGCTCGAGTGATGCGGTCTGCCTGGCCTGATGCGCGGGTACAGAAATTTGTTGGGTTGAGTTTGTGAGCTAGAATGGGTTTTCTTCCAGTTTTGGGCTTTTGAGTGCTTTGGTAGCTTGTGGGGCCCTTTGGGGGTTCCCTTTTCGGCTTTGCATTTTCTTGTGAGATTTTCCCGATTGGTTTCGTATCGTGTTTTTGGCCCATTGCATTCATCTTGAGGAATCCTACAACTTTCATGTTGATCCCATATCCATTTGAGAACCCGAAAACCGATTTCTTGGCCTTGAGGGCAAAACAGTCTTTTCACACCAAATCTGTACCCAAAACTCGATATTCTCGAAATCCGTGAAACATACACTTTTTGGAAACTAGATATTTCGACGACCATTTCTTCCTTCTTCGTCGAATCCATCCGAGGTCCCGAATTAGATGATTTCAGCCACCCAAGTTCTTTAAGTTGTGGGACCCATTCTCACTTATTTATAAAAGGAACCCATCTCCTTCATTGATCATTCTTCACCATTGTTCCAGCACAACCATGGAGTCTAGGGTTTTCCTTGCTCCCTCTTCTTCTTCTTGCTTCCCATCACTCAATCCACTTCCAAGCTTGCACCAAGAAGAGATTGGAGGCCACCATCTTCTTCATCTCCTTGAGAACTTTCTTTCCATAGCTTTTGTGGAGCTCACCAACCATTACAAGACTTTCCTTGAGCTTACCTTGTCCATTAGAGGGCCTTCCAAGTAAGTGTTCTTCTTCATCTTCTAGATATGTGTTCTTCTAGCCTTAGAGAACCTCCACCTTGATTATTGAGAAGTTTCCTTGTCATTTCATGGTTTAACCCATTTTAGGGCTTATTTGGGGGTTTTGGTGGGTTTGGAGCTAGAGACTTCTTTGAGGCTTTTGTGGAGTGATTTGTGCATCTTCTTAACCCAAGGCAAGTGGATGAATGGATGGTTTTAATGTTATCAAAGTTTTATGAGAAATCCTAAATTTTGTTACTTATTCTTGATAATTTGATATATGCTTTCACATATGTTTCTTGCCACATTCTAGTGATTTTGAAATGCATATTCATGGGTTTTTCTCTCTTGTTAAATCTCGTAGAAAGGTATGCATTTTATTTGGTCAAAGTTTGCTCATATGGTTTTATAGAAATATGGTTGATTTTATGGTTTCTCCCTACATGTTTATTTATTACTTTGACTTGAAATGAATGCTCATGGAGAGCCTTGATAGTACATTTATTGTCATAGATATGTGATGGTTCATAGCCTTAATTCCTCTTGTTTTGTCCCAATTATATCTTATGTGAAATGGTTTCATTCTTGCTTTCCTTGGATTGAATGTGATGTTGATGGAGGGGAATGTGATGGAGGTTGTGAAACACTTGATGGTATTTGAATCAAGTTTTAGACTCCTCAATTGATGTATAAAGATGGTTGAAAGAGGGTTGTAAAAAAGAAGAGAAAGAGGGGAAATGAACTGCCCAGAATTCAGTTTCTGGACAGTTCGCTCGAGCGACCATGACAGTTCGCTCGAGCGACCTGTCCAGAAGGGGATACGGGAATTCCAGTAGCTTGGTCGCTCGAACGCATTTAAATAACCGCTCGAACGATGAGTTCGCTCGAGCGAACTCCCAGATTCGCTCGAGTGATGCGGTCTGCCTGGCCTGATGCGCGGGTACAGAAATTTGTTGGGTTGAGTTTGTGAGCTAGAATGGGTTTTCTTCCAGTTTTGGGCTTTTGAGTGCTTTGGTAGCTTGTGGGGCCCTTTGGGGGTTCCCTTTTCGGCTTTGCATTTTCTTGTGAGATTTTCCCGATTGGTTTCGTATCGTGTTTTTGGCCCATTGCATTCATCTTGAGGAATCCTACAACTTTCATGTTGATCCCATATCCATTTGAGAACCCGAAAACCGATTTCTTGGCCTTGAGGGCAAAACAGTCTTTTCACACCAAATCTGTACCCAAAACTCGATATTCTCGAAATCCGTGAAACATACACTTTTTGGAAACTAGATATTTCGACGACCATTTCTTCCTTCTTCGTCGAATCCATCCGAGGTCCCGAATTAGATGATTTCAGCCACCCAAGTTCTTTAAGTTGTGGGACCCATTCTCACTTATTTATAAAAGGAACCCATCTCCTTCATTGATCATTCTTCACCATTGTTCCAGCACAACCATGGAGTCTAGGGTTTTCCTTGCTCCCTCTTCTTCTTCTTGCTTCCCATCACTCAATCCACTTCCAAGCTTGCACCAAGAAGAGATTGGAGGCCACCATCTTCTTCATCTCCTTGAGAACTTTCTTTCCATAGCTTTTGTGGAGCTCACCAACCATTACAAGACTTTCCTTGAGCTTACCTTGTCCATTAGAGGGCCTTCCAAGTAAGTGTTCTTCTTCATCTTCTAGATATGTGTTCTTCTAGCCTTAGAGAACCTCCACCTTGATTATTGAGAAGTTTCCTTGTCATTTCATGGTTTAACCCATTTTAGGGCTTATTTGGGGGTTTTGGTGGGTTTGGAGCTAGAGACTTCTTTGAGGCTTTTGTGGAGTGATTTGTGCATCTTCTTAACCCAAGGCAAGTGGATGAATGGATGGTTTTAATGTTATCAAAGTTTTATGAGAAATCCTAAATTTTGTTACTTATTCTTGATAATTTGATATATGCTTTCACATATGTTTCTTGCCACATTCTAGTGATTTTGAAATGCATATTCATGGGTTTTTCTCTCTTGTTAAATCTCGTAGAAAGGTATGCATTTTATTTGGTCAAAGTTTGCTCATATGGTTTTATAGAAATATGGTTGATTTTATGGTTTCTCCCTACATGTTTATTTATTACTTTGACTTGAAATGAATGCTCATGGAGAGCCTTGATAGTACATTTATTGTCATAGATATGTGATGGTTCATAGCCTTAATTCCTCTTGTTTTGTCCCAATTATATCTTATGTGAAATGGTTTCATTCTTGCTTTCCTTGGATTGAATGTGATGTTGATGGAGGGGAATGTGATGGAGGTTGTGAAACACTTGATGGTATTTGAATCAAGTTTTAGACTCCTCAATTGATGTATAAAGATGGTTGAAAGAGGGTTGTAAAAAAGAAGAGAAAGAGGGGAAATGAACTGCCCAGAATTCAGTTTCTGGACAGTTCGCTGGAGCGACCATGACAGTTCGCTCGAGCGACCTGTCCAGAAGGGGATACGGGAATTCCAGTAGCTTGGTCGCTCGAACGCATTTAAATAACCGCTCGAACGATGAGTTCGCTCGAGCGAACTCCCAGATTCGCTCGAGTGATGCGGTCTGCCTGGCCTGATGCGCGGGTACAGAAATTTGTTGGGTTGAGTTTGTGAGCTAGAATGGGTTTTCTTCCAGTTTTGGGCTTTTGAGTGCTTTGGTAGCTTGTGGGGCCCTTTGGGGGTTCCCTTTTCGGCTTTGCATTTTCTTGTGAGATTTTCCCGATTGGTTTCGTATCGTGTTTTTGGCCCATTGCATTCATCTTGAGGAATCCTACAACTTTCATGTTGATCCCATATCCATTTGAGAACCCGAAAACCGATTTCTTGGCCTTGAGGGCAAAACAGTCTTTTCACACCAAATCTGTACCCAAAACTCGATATTCTCGAAATCCGTGAAACATACACTTTTTGGAAACTAGATATTTCGACGACCATTTCTTCCTTCTTCGTCGAATCCATCCGAGGTCCCGAATTAGATGATTTCAGCCACCCAAGTTCTTTAAGTTGTGGGACCCATTCTCACTTATTTATAAAAGGAACCCATCTCCTTCATTGATCATTCTTCACCATTGTTCCAGCACAACCATGGAGTCTAGGGTTTTCCTTGCTCCCTCTTCTTCTTCTTGCTTCCCATCACTCAATCCACTTCCAAGCTTGCACCAAGAAGAGATTGGAGGCCACCATCTTCTTCATCTCCTTGAGAACTTTCTTTCCATAGCTTTTGTGGAGCTCACCAACCATTACAAGACTTTCCTTGAGCTTACCTTGTCCATTAGAGGGCCTTCCAAGTAAGTGTTCTTCTTCATCTTCTAGATATGTGTTCTTCTAGCCTTAGAGAACCTCCACCTTGATTATTGAGAAGTTTCCTTGTCATTTCATGGTTTAACCCATTTTAGGGCTTATTTGGGGGTTTTGGTGGGTTTGGAGCTAGAGACTTCTTTGAGGCTTTTGTGGAGTGATTTGTGCATCTTCTTAACCCAAGGCAAGTGGATGAATGGATGGTTTTAATGTTATCAAAGTTTTATGAGAAATCCTAAATTTTGTTACTTATTCTTGATAATTTGATATATGCTTTCACATATGTTTCTTGCCACATTCTAGTGATTTTGAAATGCATATTCATGGGTTTTTCTCTCTTGTTAAATCTCGTAGAAAGGTATGCATTTTATTTGGTCAAAGTTTGCTCATATGGTTTTATAGAAATATGGTTGATTTTATGGTTTCTCCCTACATGTTTATTTATTACTTTGACTTGAAATGAATGCTCATGGAGAGCCTTGATAGTACATTTATTGTCATAGATATGTGATGGTTCATAGCCTTAATTCCTCTTGTTTTGTCCCAATTATATCTTATGTGAAATGGTTTCATTCTTGCTTTCCTTGGATTGAATGTGATGTTGATGGAGGGGAATGTGATGGAGGTTGTGAAACACTTGATGGTATTTGAATCAAGTTTTAGACTCCTCAATTGATGTATAAAGATGGTTGAAAGAGGGTTGTAAAAAAGAAGAGAAAGAGGGGAAATGAACTGCCCAGAATTCAGTTTCTGGACAGTTCGCTCGAGCGACCATGACAGTTCGCTCGAGCGACCTGTCCAGAAGGGGATACGGGAATTCCAGTAGCTTGGTCGCTCGAACGCATTTAAATAACCGCTCGAACGATGAGTTCGCTCGAGCGAACTCCCAGATTCGCTCGAGTGATGCGGTCTGCCTGGCCTGATGCGCGGGTACAGAAATTTGTTGGGTTGAGTTTGTGAGCTAGAATGGGTTTTCTTCCAGTTTTGGGCTTTTGAGTGCTTTGGTAGCTTGTGGGGCCCTTTGGGGGTTCCCTTTTCGGCTTTGCATTTTCTTGTGAGATTTTCCCGATTGGTTTCGTATCGTGTTTTTGGCCCATTGCATTCATCTTGAGGAATCCTACAACTTTCATGTTGATCCCATATCCATTTGAGAACCCGAAAACCGATTTCTTGGCCTTGAGGGCAAAACAGTCTTTTCACACCAAATCTGTACCCAAAACTCGATATTCTCGAAATCCGTGAAACATACACTTTTTGGAAACTAGATATTTCGACGACCATTTCTTCCTTCTTCGTCGAATCCATCCGAGGTCCCGAATTAGATGATTTCAGCCACCCAAGTTCTTTAAGTTGTGGGACCCATTCTCACTTATTTATAAAAGGAACCCATCTCCTTCATTGCTCATTCTTCACCATTGTTCCAGCACAACCATGGAGTCTAGGGTTTTCCTTGCTCCCTCTTCTTCTTCTTGCTTCCCATCACTCAATCCACTTCCAAGCTTGCACCAAGAAGAGATTGGAGGCCACCATCTTCTTCATCTCCTTGAGAACTTTCTTTCCATAGCTTTTGTGGAGCTCACCAACCATTACAAGACTTTCCTTGAGCTTACCTTGTCCATTAGAGGGCCTTCCAAGTAAGTGTTCTTCTTCATCTTCTAGATATGTGTTCTTCTAGCCTTAGAGAACCTCCACCTTGATTATTGAGAAGTTTCCTTGTCATTTCATGGTTTAACCCATTTTAGGGCTTATTTGGGGGTTTTGGTGGGTTTGGAGCTAGAGACTTCTTTGAGGCTTTTGTGGAGTGATTTGTGCATCTTCTTAACCCAAGGCAAGTGGATGAATGGATGGTTTTAATGTTATCAAAGTTTTATGAGAAATCCTAAATTTTGTTACTTATTCTTGATAATTTGATATATGCTTTCACATATGTTTCTTGCCACATTCTAGTGATTTTGAAATGCATATTCATGGGTTTTTCTCTCTTGTTAAATCTCGTAGAAAGGTATGCATTTTATTTGGTCAAAGTTTGCTCATATGGTTTTATAGAAATATGGTTGATTTTATGGTTTCTCCCTACATGTTTATTTATTACTTTGACTTGAAATGAATGCTCATGGAGAGCCTTGATAGTACATTTATTGTCATAGATATGTGATGGTTCATAGCCTTAATTCCTCTTGTTTTGTCCCAATTATATCTTATGTGAAATGGTTTCATTCTTGCTTTCCTTGGATTGAATGTGATGTTGATGGAGGGGAATGTGATGGAGGTTGTGAAACACTTGATGGTATTTGAATCAAGTTTTAGACTCCTCAATTGATGTATAAAGATGGTTGAAAGAGGGTTGTAAAAAAGAAGAGAAAGAGGGGAAATGAACTGCCCAGAATTCAGTTTCTGGACAGTTCGCTCGAGCGACCATGACAGTTCGCTCGAGCGACCTGTCCAGAAGGGGATACGGGAATTCCAGTAGCTTGGTCGCTCGAACGCATTTAAATAACCGCTCGAACGATGAGTTCGCTCGAGCGAACTCCCAGATTCGCTCGAGTGATGCGGTCTGCCTGGCCTGATGCGCGGGTACAGAAATTTGTTGGGTTGAGTTTGTGAGCTAGAATGGGTTTTCTTCCAGTTTTGGGCTTTTGAGTGCTTTGGTAGCTTGTGGGGCCCTTTGGGGGTTCCCTTTTCGGCTTTGCATTTTCTTGTGAGATTTTCCCGATTGGTTTCGTATCGTGTTTTTGGCCCATTGCATTCATCTTGAGGAATCCTACAACTTTCATGTTGATCCCATATCCATTTGAGAACCCGAAAACCGATTTCTTGGCCTTGAGGGCAAAACAGTCTTTTCACACCAAATCTGTACCCAAAACTCGATATTCTCGAAATCCGTGAAACATACACTTTTTGGAAACTAGATATTTCGACGACCATTTCTTCCTTCTTCGTCGAATCCATCCGAGGTCCCGAATTAGATGATTTCAGCCACCCAAGTTCTTTAAGTTGTGGGACCCATTCTCACTTATTTATAAAAGAAACCATCTCCTTCATTGATCATTCTTCACCATTGTTCCAGCACAACCATGGAGTCTAGGGTTTTCCTTGCTCCCTCTTCTTCTTCTTGCTTCCCATCACTCAATCCACTTCCAAGCTTGCACCAAGAAGAGATTGGAGGCCACCATCTTCTTCATCTCCTTGAGAACTTTCTTTCCATAGCTTTTGTGGAGCTCACCAACCATTACAAGACTTTCCTTGAGCTTACCTTGTCCATTAGAGGGCCTTCCAAGTAAGTGTTCTTCTTCATCTTCTAGATATGTGTTCTTCTAGCCTTAGAGAACCTCCACCTTGATTATTGAGAAGTTTCCTTGTCATTTCATGGTTTAACCCATTTTAGGGCTTATTTGGGGGTTTTGGTGGGTTTGGAGCTAGAGACTTCTTTGAGGCTTTTGTGGAGTGATTTGTGCATCTTCTTAACCCAAGGCAAGTGGATGAATGGATGGTTTTAATGTTATCAAAGTTTTATGAGAAATCCTAAATTTTGTTACTTATTCTTGATAATTTGATATATGCTTTCACATATGTTTCTTGCCACATTCTAGTGATTTTGAAATGCATATTCATGGGTTTTTCTCTCTTGTTAAATCTCGTAGAAAGGTATGCATTTTATTTGGTCAAAGTTTGCTCATATGGTTTTATAGAAATATGGTTGATTTTATGGTTTCTCCCTACATGTTTATTTATTACTTTGACTTGAAATGAATGCTCATGGAGAGCCTTGATAGTACATTTATTGTCATAGATATGTGATGGTTCATAGCCTTAATTCCTCTTGTTTTGTCCCAATTATATCTTATGTGAAATGGTTTCATTCTTGCTTTCCTTGGATTGAATGTGATGTTGATGGAGGGGAATGTGATGGAGGTTGTGAAACACTTGATGGTATTTGAATCAAGTTTTAGACTCCTCAATTGATGTATAAAGATGGTTGAAAGAGGGTTGTAAAAAAGAAGAGAAAGAGGGGAAATGAACTGCCCAGAATTCAGTTTCTGGACAGTTCGCTCGAGCGACCATGACAGTTCGCTCGAGCGACCTGTCCAGAAGGGGATACGGGAATTCCAGTAGCTTGGTCGCTCGAACGCATTTAAATAACCGCTCGAACGATGAGTTCGCTCGAGCGAACTCCCAGATTCGCTCGAGTGATGCGGTCTGCCTGGCCTGATGCGCGGGTACAGAAATTTGTTGGGTTGAGTTTGTGAGCTAGAATGGGTTTTCTTCCAGTTTTGGGCTTTTGAGTGCTTTGGTAGCTTGTGGGGCCCTTTGGGGGTTCCCTTTTCGGCTTTGCATTTTCTTGTGAGATTTTCCCGATTGGTTTCGTATCGTGTTTTTGGCCCATTGCATTCATCTTGAGGAATCCTACAACTTTCATGTTGATCCCATATCCATTTGAGAACCCGAAAACCGATTTCTTGGCCTTGAGGGCAAAACAGTCTTTTCACACCAAATCTGTACCCAAAACTCGATATTCTCGAAATCCGTGAAACATACACTTTTTGGAAACTAGATATTTCGACGACCATTTCTTCCTTCTTCGTCGAATCCATCCGAGGTCCCGAATTAGATGATTTCAGCCACCCAAGTTCTTTAAGTTGTGGGACCCATTCTCACTTATTTATAAAAGGAACCCATCTCCTTCATTGATCATTCTTCACCATTGTTCCAGCACAACCATGGAGTCTAGGGTTTTCCTTGCTCCCTCTTCTTCTTCTTGCTTCCCATCACTCAATCCACTTCCAAGCTTGCACCAAGAAGAGATTGGAGGCCACCATCTTCTTCATCTCCTTGAGAACTTTCTTTCCATAGCTTTTGTGGAGCTCACCAACCATTACAAGACTTTCCTTGAGCTTACCTTGTCCATTAGAGGGCCTTCCAAGTAAGTGTTCTTCTTCATCTTCTAGATATGTGTTCTTCTAGCCTTAGAGAACCTCCACCTTGATTATTGAGAAGTTTCCTTGTCATTTCATGGTTTAACCCATTTTAGGGCTTATTTGGGGGTTTTGGTGGGTTTGGAGCTAGAGACTTCTTTGAGGCTTTTGTGGAGTGATTTGTGCATCTTCTTAACCCAAGGCAAGTGGATGAATGGATGGTTTTAATGTTATCAAAGTTTTATGAGAAATCCTAAATTTTGTTACTTATTCTTGATAATTTGATATATGCTTTCACATATGTTTCTTGCCACATTCTAGTGATTTTGAAATGCATATTCATGGGTTTTTCTCTCTTGTTAAATCTCGTAGAAAGGTATGCATTTTATTTGGTCAAAGTTTGCTCATATGGTTTTATAGAAATATGGTTGATTTTATGGTTTCTCCCTACATGTTTATTTATTACTTTGACTTGAAATGAATGCTCATGGAGAGCCTTGATAGTACATTTATTGTCATAGATATGTGATGGTTCATAGCCTTAATTCCTCTTGTTTTGTCCCAATTATATCTTATGTGAAATGGTTTCATTCTTGCTTTCCTTGGATTGAATGTGATGTTGATGGAGGGGAATGTGATGGAGGTTGTGAAACACTTGATGGTATTTGAATCAAGTTTTAGACTCCTCAATTGATGTATAAAGATGGTTGAAAGAGGGTTGTAAAAAAGAAGAGAAAGAGGGGAAATGAACTGCCCAGAATTCAGTTTCTGGACAGTTCGCTCGAGCGACCATGACAGTTCGCTCGAGCGACCTGTCCAGAAGGGGATACGGGAATTCCAGTAGCTTGGTCGCTCGAACGCATTTAAATAACCGCTCGAACGATGAGTTCGCTCGAGCGAACTCCCAGATTCGCTCGAGTGATGCGGTCTGCCTGGCCTGATGCGCGGGTACAGAAATTTGTTGGGTTGAGTTTGTGAGCTAGAATGGGTTTTCTTCCAGTTTTGGGCTTTTGAGTGCTTTGGTAGCTTGTGGGGCCCTTTGGGGGTTCCCTTTTCGGCTTTGCATTTTCTTGTGAGATTTTCCCGATTGGTTTCGTATCGTGTTTTTGGCCCATTGCATTCATCTTGAGGAATCCTACAACTTTCATGTTGATCCCATATCCATTTGAGAACCCGAAAACCGATTTCTTGGCCTTGAGGGCAAAACAGTCTTTTCACACCAAATCTGTACCCAAAACTCGATATTCTCGAAATCCGTGAAACATACACTTTTTGGAAACTAGATATTTCGACGACCATTTCTTCCTTCTTCGTCGAATCCATCCGAGGTCCCGAATTAGATGATTTCAGCCACCCAAGTTCTTTAAGTTGTGGGACCCATTCTCACTTATTTATAAAAGGAACCCATCTCCTTCATTGATCATTCTTCACCATTGTTCCAGCACAACCATGGAGTCTAGGGTTTTCCTTGCTCCCTCTTCTTCTTCTTGCTTCCCATCACTCAATCCACTTCCAAGCTTGCACCAAGAAGAGATTGGAGGCCACCATCTTCTTCATCTCCTTGAGAACTTTCTTTCCATAGCTTTTGTGGAGCTCACCAACCATTACAAGACTTTCCTTGAGCTTACCTTGTCCATTAGAGGGCCTTCCAAGTAAGTGTTCTTCTTCATCTTCTAGATATGTGTTCTTCTAGCCTTAGAGAACCTCCACCTTGATTATTGAGAAGTTTCCTTGTCATTTCATGGTTTAACCCATTTTAGGGCTTATTTGGGGGTTTTGGTGGGTTTGGAGCTAGAGACTTCTTTGAGGCTTTTGTGGAGTGATTTGTGCATCTTCTTAACCCAAGGCAAGTGGATGAATGGATGGTTTTAATGTTATCAAAGTTTTATGAGAAATCCTAAATTTTGTTACTTATTCTTGATAATTTGATATATGCTTTCACATATGTTTCTTGCCACATTCTAGTGATTTTGAAATGCATATTCATGGGTTTTTCTCTCTTGTTAAATCTCGTAGAAAGGTATGCATTTTATTTGGTCAAAGTTTGCTCATATGGTTTTATAGAAATATGGTTGATTTTATGGTTTCTCCCTACATGTTTATTTATTACTTTGACTTGAAATGAATGCTCATGGAGAGCCTTGATAGTACATTTATTGTCATAGATATGTGATGGTTCATAGCCTTAATTCCTCTTGTTTTGTCCCAATTATATCTTATGTGAAATGGTTTCATTCTTGCTTTCCTTGGATTGAATGTGATGTTGATGGAGGGGAATGTGATGGAGGTTGTGAAACACTTGATGGTATTTGAATCAAGTTTTAGACTCCTCAATTGATGTATAAAGATGGTTGAAAGAGGGTTGTAAAAAAGAAGAGAAAGAGGGGAAATGAACTGCCCAGAATTCAGTTTCTGGACAGTTCGCTCGAGCGACCATGACAGTTCGCTCGAGCGACCTGTCCAGAAGGGGATACGGGAATTCCAGTAGCTTGGTCGCTCGAACGCATTTAAATAACCGCTCGAACGATGAGTTCGCTCGAGCGAACTCCCAGATTCGCTCGAGTGATGCGGTCTGCCTGGCCTGATGCGCGGGTACAGAAATTTGTTGGGTTGAGTTTGTGAGCTAGAATGGGTTTTCTTCCAGTTTTGGGCTTTTGAGTGCTTTGGTAGCTTGTGGGGCCCTTTGGGGGTTCCCTTTTCGGCTTTGCATTTTCTTGTGAGATTTTCCCGATTGGTTTCGTATCGTGTTTTTGGCCCATTGCATTCATCTTGAGGAATCCTACAACTTTCATGTTGATCCCATATCCATTTGAGAACCCGAAAACCGATTTCTTGGCCTTGAGGGCAAAACAGTCTTTTCACACCAAATCTGTACCCAAAACTCGATATTCTCGAAATCCGTGAAACATACACTTTTTGGAAACTAGATATTTCGACGACCATTTCTTCCTTCTTCGTCGAATCCATCCGAGGTCCCGAATTAGATGATTTCAGCCACCCAAGTTCTTTAAGTTGTGGGACCCATTCTCACTTATTTATAAAAGGAACCCATCTCCTTCATTGCTCATTCTTCACCATTGTTCCAGCACAACCATGGAGTCTAGGGTTTTCCTTGCTCCCTCTTCTTCTTCTTGCTTCCCATCACTCAATCCACTTCCAAGCTTGCACCAAGAAGAGATTGGAGGCCACCATCTTCTTCATCTCCTTGAGAACTTTCTTTCCATAGCTTTTGTGGAGCTCACCAACCATTACAAGACTTTCCTTGAGCTTACCTTGTCCATTAGAGGGCCTTCCAAGTAAGTGTTCTTCTTCATCTTCTAGATATGTGTTCTTCTAGCCTTAGAGAACCTCCACCTTGATTATTGAGAAGTTTCCTTGTCATTTCATGGTTTAACCCATTTTAGGGCTTATTTGGGGGTTTTGGTGGGTTTGGAGCTAGAGACTTCTTTGAGGCTTTTGTGGAGTGATTTGTGCATCTTCTTAACCCAAGGCAAGTGGATGAATGGATGGTTTTAATGTTATCAAAGTTTTATGAGAAATCCTAAATTTTGTTACTTATTCTTGATAATTTGATATATGCTTTCACATATGTTTCTTGCCACATTCTAGTGATTTTGAAATGCATATTCATGGGTTTTTCTCTCTTGTTAAATCTCGTAGAAAGGTATGCATTTTATTTGGTCAAAGTTTGCTCATATGGTTTTATAGAAATATGGTTGATTTTATGGTTTCTCCCTACATGTTTATTTATTACTTTGACTTGAAATGAATGCTCATGGAGAGCCTTGATAGTACATTTATTGTCATAGATATGTGATGGTTCATAGCCTTAATTCCTCTTGTTTTGTCCCAATTATATCTTATGTGAAATGGTTTCATTCTTGCTTTCCTTGGATTGAATGTGATGTTGATGGAGGGGAATGTGATGGAGGTTGTGAAACACTTGATGGTATTTGAATCAAGTTTTAGACTCCTCAATTGATGTATAAAGATGGTTGAAAGAGGGTTGTAAAAAAGAAGAGAAAGAGGGGAAATGAACTGCCCAGAATTCAGTTTCTGGACAGTTCGCTCGAGCGACCATGACAGTTCGCTCGAGCGACCTGTCCAGAAGGGGATACGGGAATTCCAGTAGCTTGGTCGCTCGAACGCATTTAAATAACCGCTCGAACGATGAGTTCGCTCGAGCGAACTCCCAGATTCGCTCGAGTGATGCGGTCTGCCTGGCCTGATGCGCGGGTACAGAAATTTGTTGGGTTGAGTTTGTGAGCTAGAATGGGTTTTCTTCCAGTTTTGGGCTTTTGAGTGCTTTGGTAGCTTGTGGGGCCCTTTGGGGGTTCCCTTTTCGGCTTTGCATTTTCTTGTGAGATTTTCCCGATTGGTTTCGTATCGTGTTTTTGGCCCATTGCATTCATCTTGAGGAATCCTACAACTTTCATGTTGATCCCATATCCATTTGAGAACCCGAAAACCGATTTCTTGGCCTTGAGGGCAAAACAGTCTTTTCACACCAAATCTGTACCCAAAACTCGATATTCTCGAAATCCGTGAAACATACACTTTTTGGAAACTAGATATTTCGACGACCATTTCTTCCTTCTTCGTCGAATCCATCCGAGGTCCCGAATTAGATGATTTCAGCCACCCAAGTTCTTTAAGTTGTGGGACCCATTCTCACTTATTTATAAAAGGAACCCATCTCCTTCATTGCTCATTCTTCACCATTGTTCCAGCACAACCATGGAGTCTAGGGTTTTCCTTGCTCCCTCTTCTTCTTCTTGCTTCCCATCACTCAATCCACTTCCAAGCTTGCACCAAGAAGAGATTGGAGGCCACCATCTTCTTCATCTCCTTGAGAACTTTCTTTCCATAGCTTTTGTGGAGCTCACCAACCATTACAAGACTTTCCTTGAGCTTACCTTGTCCATTAGAGGGCCTTCCAAGTAAGTGTTCTTCTTCATCTTCTAGATATGTGTTCTTCTAGCCTTAGAGAACCTCCACCTTGATTATTGAGAAGTTTCCTTGTCATTTCATGGTTTAACCCATTTTAGGGCTTATTTGGGGGTTTTGGTGGGTTTGGAGCTAGAGACTTCTTTGAGGCTTTTGTGGAGTGATTTGTGCATCTTCTTAACCCAAGGCAAGTGGATGAATGGATGGTTTTAATGTTATCAAAGTTTTATGAGAAATCCTAAATTTTGTTACTTATTCTTGATAATTTGATATATGCTTTCACATATGTTTCTTGCCACATTCTAGTGATTTTGAAATGCATATTCATGGGTTTTTCTCTCTTGTTAAATCTCGTAGAAAGGTATGCATTTTATTTGGTCAAAGTTTGCTCATATGGTTTTATAGAAATATGGTTGATTTTATGGTTTCTCCCTACATGTTTATTTATTACTTTGACTTGAAATGAATGCTCATGGAGAGCCTTGATAGTACATTTATTGTCATAGATATGTGATGGTTCATAGCCTTAATTCCTCTTGTTTTGTCCCAATTATATCTTATGTGAAATGGTTTCATTCTTGCTTTCCTTGGATTGAATGTGATGTTGATGGAGGGGAATGTGATGGAGGTTGTGAAACACTTGATGGTATTTGAATCAAGTTTTAGACTCCTCAATTGATGTATAAAGATGGTTGAAAGAGGGTTGTAAAAAAGAAGAGAAAGAGGGGAAATGAACTGCCCAGAATTCAGTTTCTGGACAGTTCGCTCGAGCGACCATGACAGTTCGCTCGAGCGACCTGTCCAGAAGGGGATACGGGAATTCCAGTAGCTTGGTCGCTCGAACGCATTTAAATAACCGCTCGAACGATGAGTTCGCTCGAGCGAACTCCCAGATTCGCTCGAGTGATGCGGTCTGCCTGGCCTGATGCGCGGGTACAGAAATTTGTTGGGTTGAGTTTGTGAGCTAGAATGGGTTTTCTTCCAGTTTTGGGCTTTTGAGTGCTTTGGTAGCTTGTGGGGCCCTTTGGGGGTTCCCTTTTCGGCTTTGCATTTTCTTGTGAGATTTTCCCGATTGGTTTCGTATCGTGTTTTTGGCCCATTGCATTCATCTTGAGGAATCCTACAACTTTCATGTTGATCCCATATCCATTTGAGAACCCGAAAACCGATTTCTTGGCCTTGAGGGCAAAACAGTCTTTTCACACCAAATCTGTACCCAAAACTCGATATTCTCGAAATCCGTGAAACATACACTTTTTGGAAACTAGATATTTCGACGACCATTTCTTCCTTCTTCGTCGAGTCCATCCGAGGTCCCGAATTAGATGATTTCAGCCACCCAAGTTCTTTAAGTTGTGGGACCCATTCTCACTTATTTATAAAAGGAACCCATCTCCTTCATTGCTCATTCTTCACCATTGTTCCAGCACAACCATGGAGTCTAGGGTTTTCCTTGCTCCCTCTTCTTCTTCTTGCTTCCCATCACTCAATCCACTTCCAAGCTTGCACCAAGAAGAGATTGGAGGCCACCATCTTCTTCATCTCCTTGAGAACTTTCTTTCCATAGCTTTTGTGGAGCTCACCAACCATTACAAGACTTTCCTTGAGCTTACCTTGTCCATTAGAGGGCCTTCCAAGTAAGTGTTCTTCTTCATCTTCTAGATATGTGTTCTTCTAGCCTTAGAGAACCTCCACCTTGATTATTGAGAAGTTTCCTTGTCATTTCATGGTTTAACCCATTTTAGGGCTTATTTGGGGGTTTTGGTGGGTTTGGAGCTAGAGACTTCTTTGAGGCTTTTGTGGAGTGATTTGTGCATCTTCTTAACCCAAGGCAAGTGGATGAATGGATGGTTTTAATGTTATCAAAGTTTTATGAGAAATCCTAAATTTTGTTACTTATTCTTGATAATTTGATATATGCTTTCACATATGTTTCTTGCCACATTCTAGTGATTTTGAAATGCATATTCATGGGTTTTTCTCTCTTGTTAAATCTCGTAGAAAGGTATGCATTTTATTTGGTCAAAGTTTGCTCATATGGTTTTATAGAAATATGGTTGATTTTATGGTTTCTCCCTACATGTTTATTTATTACTTTGACTTGAAATGAATGCTCATGGAGAGCCTTGATAGTACATTTATTGTCATAGATATGTGATGGTTCATAGCCTTAATTCCTCTTGTTTTGTCCCAATTATATCTTATGTGAAATGGTTTCATTCTTGCTTTCCTTGGATTGAATGTGATGTTGATGGAGGGGAATGTGATGGAGGTTGTGAAACACTTGATGGTATTTGAATCAAGTTTTAGACTCCTCAATTGATGTATAAAGATGGTTGAAAGAGGGTTGTAAAAAAGAAGAGAAAGAGGGGAAATGAACTGCCCAGAATTCAGTTTCTGGACAGTTCGCTCGAGCGACCATGACAGTTCGCTCGAGCGACCTGTCCAGAAGGGGATACGGGAATTCCAGTAGCTTGGTCGCTCGAACGCATTTAAATAACCGCTCGAACGATGAGTTCGCTCGAGCGAACTCCCAGATTCGCTCGAGTGATGCGGTCTGCCTGGCCTGATGCGCGGGTACAGAAATTTGTTGGGTTGAGTTTGTGAGCTAGAATGGGTTTTCTTCCAGTTTTGGGCTTTTGAGTGCTTTGGTAGCTTGTGGGGCCCTTTGGGGGTTCCCTTTTCGGCTTTGCATTTTCTTGTGAGATTTTCCCGATTGGTTTCGTATCGTGTTTTTGGCCCATTGCATTCATCTTGAGGAATCCTACAACTTTCATGTTGATCCCATATACATTTGAGAACCCGAAAACCGATTTCTTGGCCTTGAGGGCAAAACAGTCTTTTCACACCAAATCTGTACCCAAAACTCGATATTCTCGAAATCCGTGAAACATACACTTTTTGGAAACTAGATATTTCGACGACCATTTCTTCCTTCTTCGTCGAATCCATCCGAGGTCCCGAATTAGATGATTTCAGCCACCCAAGTTCTTTAAGTTGTGGGACCCATTCTCACTTATTTATAAAAGGAACCCATCTCCTTCATTGCTCATTCTTCACCATTGTTCCAGCACAACCATGGAGTCTAGGGTTTTCCTTGCTCCCTCTTCTTCTTCTTGCTTCCCATCACTCAATCCACTTCCAAGCTTGCACCAAGAAGAGATTGGAGGCCACCATCTTCTTCATCTCCTTGAGAACTTTCTTTCCATAGCTTTTGTGGAGCTCACCAACCATTACAAGACTTTCCTTGAGCTTACCTTGTCCATTAGAGGGCCTTCCAAGTAAGTGTTCTTCTTCATCTTCTAGATATGTGTTCTTCTAGCCTTAGAGAACCTCCACCTTGATTATTGAGAAGTTTCCTTGTCATTTCATGGTTTAACCCATTTTAGGGCTTATTTGGGGGTTTTGGTGGGTTTGGAGCTAGAGACTTCTTTGAGGCTTTTGTGGAGTGATTTGTGCATCTTCTTAACCCAAGGCAAGTGGATGAATGGATGGTTTTAATGTTATCAAAGTTTTATGAGAAATCCTAAATTTTGTTACTTATTCTTGATAATTTGATATATGCTTTCACATATGTTTCTTGCCACATTCTAGTGATTTTGAAATGCATATTCATGGGTTTTTCTCTCTTGTTAAATCTCGTAGAAAGGTATGCATTTTATTTGGTCAAAGTTTGCTCATATGGTTTTATAGAAATATGGTTGATTTTATGGTTTCTCCCTACATGTTTATTTATTACTTTGACTTGAAATGAATGCTCATGGAGAGCCTTGATAGTACATTTATTGTCATAGATATGTGATGGTTCATAGCCTTAATTCCTCTTGTTTTGTCCCAATTATATCTTATGTGAAATGGTTTCATTCTTGCTTTCCTTGGATTGAATGTGATGTTGATGGAGGGGAATGTGATGGAGGTTGTGAAACACTTGATGGTATTTGAATCAAGTTTTAGACTCCTCAATTGATGTATAAAGATGGTTGAAAGAGGGTTGTAAAAAAGAAGAGAAAGAGGGGAAATGAACTGCCCAGAATTCAGTTTCTGGACAGTTCGCTCGAGCGACCATGACAGTTCGCTCGAGCGACCTGTCCAGAAGGGGATACGGGAATTCCAGTAGCTTGGTCGCTCGAACGCATTTAAATAACCGCTCGAACGATGAGTTCGCTCGAGCGAACTCCCAGATTCGCTCGAGTGATGCGGTCTGCCTGGCCTGATGCGCGGGTACAGAAATTTGTTGGGTTGAGTTTGTGAGCTAGAATGGGTTTTCTTCCAGTTTTGGGCTTTTGAGTGCTTTGGTAGCTTGTGGGGCCCTTTGGGGGTTCCCTTTTCGGCTTTGCATTTTCTTGTGAGATTTTCCCGATTGGTTTCGTATCGTGTTTTTGGCCCATTGCATTCATCTTGAGGAATCCTACAACTTTCATGTTGATCCCATATCCATTTGAGAACCCGAAAACCGATTTCTTGGCCTTGAGGGCAAAACAGTCTTTTCACACCAAATCTGTACCCAAAACTCGATATTCTCGAAATCCGTGAAACATACACTTTTTGGAAACTAGATATTTCGACGACCATTTCTTCCTTCTTCGTCGAGTCCATCCGAGGTCCCGAATTAGATGATTTCAGCCACCCAAGTTCTTTAAGTTGTGGGACCCATTCTCACTTATTTATAAAAGGAACCCATCTCCTTCATTGCTCATTCTTCACCATTGTTCCAGCACAACCATGGAGTCTAGGGTTTTCCTTGCTCCCTCTTCTTCTTCTTGCTTCCCATCACTCAATCCACTTCCAAGCTTGCACCAAGAAGAGATTGGAGGCCACCATCTTCTTCATCTCCTTGAGAACTTTCTTTCCATAGCTTTTGTGGAGCTCACCAACCATTACAAGACTTTCCTTGAGCTTACCTTGTCCATTAGAGGGCCTTCCAAGTAAGTGTTCTTCTTCATCTTCTAGATATGTGTTCTTCTAGCCTTAGAGAACCTCCACCTTGATTATTGAGAAGTTTCCTTGTCATTTCATGGTTTAACCCATTTTAGGGCTTATTTGGGGGTTTTGGTGGGTTTGGAGCTAGAGACTTCTTTGAGGCTTTTGTGGAGTGATTTGTGCATCTTCTTAACCCAAGGCAAGTGGATGAATGGATGGTTTTAATGTTATCAAAGTTTTATGAGAAATCCTAAATTTTGTTACTTATTCTTGATAATTTGATATATGCTTTCACATATGTTTCTTGCCACATTCTAGTGATTTTGAAATGCATATTCATGGGTTTTTCTCTCTTGTTAAATCTCGTAGAAAGGTATGCATTTTATTTGGTCAAAGTTTGCTCATATGGTTTTATAGAAATATGGTTGATTTTATGGTTTCTCCCTACATGTTTATTTATTACTTTGACTTGAAATGAATGCTCATGGAGAGCCTTGATAGTACATTTATTGTCATAGATATGTGATGGTTCATAGCCTTAATTCCTCTTGTTTTGTCCCAATTATATCTTATGTGAAATGGTTTCATTCTTGCTTTCCTTGGATTGAATGTGATGTTGATGGAGGGGAATGTGATGGAGGTTGTGAAACACTTGATGGTATTTGAATCAAGTTTTAGACTCCTCAATTGATGTATAAAGATGGTTGAAAGAGGGTTGTAAAAAAGAAGAGAAAGAGGGGAAATGAACTGCCCAGAATTCAGTTT
The DNA here is from genome assembly GCA_038049695.1 of Cinnamomum chago. Taxonomy (NCBI): domain Eukaryota; kingdom Viridiplantae; phylum Streptophyta; class Magnoliopsida; order Laurales; family Lauraceae; genus Cinnamomum; species Cinnamomum chago. The sequence continues at coordinate 43,572,034 of CP142455.1, read as the reverse complement.
CTGGACAGTTCGCTCGAGCGACCATGACAGTTCGCTCGAGCGACCTGTCCAGAAGGGGATACGGGAATTCCAGTAGCTTGGTCGCTCGAACGCATTTAAATAACCGCTCGAACGATGAGTTCGCTCGAGCGAACTCCCAGATTCGCTCGAGTGATGCGGTCTGCCTGGCCTGATGCGCGGGTACAGAAATTTGTTGGGTTGAGTTTGTGAGCTAGAATGGGTTTTCTTCCAGTTTTGGGCTTTTGAGTGCTTTGGTAGCTTGTGGGGCCCTTTGGGGGTTCCCTTTTCGGCTTTGCATTTTCTTGTGAGATTTTTCCGATTGGTTTCGTATCGTGTTTTTGGCCCATTGCATTCATCTTGAGGAATCCTACAACTTTCATGTTGATCCCATATACATTTGAGAACCCGAAAACCGATTTCTTGGCCTTGAGGGCAAAACAGTCTTTTCACACCAAATCTGTACCCAAAACTCGATATTCTCGAAATCCGTGAAACATACACTTTTTGGAAACTAGATATTTCGACGACCATTTCTTCCTTCTTCGTCGAATCCATCCGAGGTCCCGAATTAGATGATTTCAGCCACCCAAGTTCTTTAAGTTGTGGGACCCATTCTCACTTATTTATAAAAGGAACCCATCTCCTTCATTGCTCATTCTTCACCATTGTTCCAGCACAACCATGGAGTCTAGGGTTTTCCTTGCTCCCTCTTCTTCTTCTTGCTTCCCATCACTCAATCCACTTCCAAGCTTGCACCAAGAAGAGATTGGAGGCCACCATCTTCTTCATCTCCTTGAGAACTTTCTTTCCATAGCTTTTGTGGAGCTCACCAACCATTACAAGACTTTCCTTGAGCTTACCTTGTCCATTAGAGGGCCTTCCAAGTAAGTGTTCTTCTTCATCTTCTAGATATGTGTTCTTCTAGCCTTAGAGAACCTCCACCTTGATTATTGAGAAGTTTCCTTGTCATTTCATGGTTTAACCCATTTTAGGGCTTATTTGGGGGTTTTGGTGGGTTTGGAGCTAGAGACTTCTTTGAGGCTTTTGTGGAGTGATTTGTGCATCTTCTTAACCCAAGGCAAGTGGATGAATGGATGGTTTTAATGTTATCAAAGTTTTATGAGAAATCCTAAATTTTGTTACTTATTCTTGATAATTTGATATATGCTTTCACATATGTTTCTTGCCACATTCTAGTGATTTTGAAATGCATATTCATGGGTTTTTCTCTCTTGTTAAATCTCGTAGAAAGGTATGCATTTTATTTGGTCAAAGTTTGCTCATATGGTTTTATAGAAATATGGTTGATTTTATGGTTTCTCCCTACATGTTTATTTATTACTTTGACTTGAAATGAATGCTCATGGAGAGCCTTGATAGTACATTTATTGTCATAGATATGTGATGGTTCATAGCCTTAATTCCTCTTGTTTTGTCCCAATTATATCTTATGTGAAATGGTTTCATTCTTGCTTTCCTTGGATTGAATGTGATGTTGATGGAGGGGAATGTGATGGAGGTTGTGAAACACTTGATGGTATTTGAATCAAGTTTTAGACTCCTCAATTGATGTATAAAGATGGTTGAAAGAGGGTTGTAAAAAAGAAGAGAAAGAGGGGAAATGAACTGCCCAGAATTCAGTTTCTGGACAGTTCGCTCGAGCGACCATGACAGTTCGCTCGAGCGACCTGTCCAGAAGGGGATACGGGAATTCCAGTAGCTTGGTCGTTCGAACGCATTTAAATAACCGCTCGAACGATGAGTTCGCTCGAGCGAACTCCCAGATTCGCTCGAGTGATGCGGTCTGCCTGGCCTGATGCGCGGGTACAGAAATTTGTTGGGTTGAGTTTGTGAGCTAGAATGGGTTTTCTTCCAGTTTTGGGCTTTTGAGTGCTTTGGTAGCTTGTGGGGCCCTTTGGGGGTTCCCTTTTCGGCTTTGCATTTTCTTGTGAGATTTTCCCGATTGGTTTCGTATCGTGTTTTTGGCCCATTGCATTCATCTTGAGGAATCCTACAACTTTCATGTTGATCCCATATCCATTTGAGAACCCGAAAACCGATTTCTTGGCCTTGAGGGCAAAACAGTCTTTTCACACCAAATCTGTACCCAAAACTCGATATTCTCGAAATCCGTGAAACATACACTTTTTGGAAACTAGATATTTCGACGACCATTTCTTCCTTCTTCGTCGAATCCATCCGAGGTCCCGAATTAGATGATTTCAGCCACCCAAGTTCTTTAAGTTGTGGGACCCATTCTCACTTATTTATAAAAGGAACCCATCTCCTTCATTGATCATTCTTCACCATTGTTCCAGCACAACCATGGAGTCTAGGGTTTTCCTTGCTCCCTCTTCTTCTTCTTGCTTCCCATCACTCAATCCACTTCCAAGCTTGCACCAAGAAGAGATTGGAGGCCACCATCTTCTTCATCTCCTTGAGAACTTTCTTTCCATAGCTTTTGTGGAGCTCACCAACCATTACAAGACTTTCCTTGAGCTTACCTTGTCCATTAGAGGGCCTTCCAAGTAAGTGTTCTTCTTCATCTTCTAGATATGTGTTCTTCTAGCCTTAGAGAACCTCCACCTTGATTATTGAGAAGTTTCCTTGTCATTTCATGGTTTAACCCATTTTAGGGCTTATTTGGGGGTTTTGGTGGGTTTGGAGCTAGAGACTTCTTTGAGGCTTTTGTGGAGTGATTTGTGCATCTTCTTAACCCAAGGCAAGTGGATGAATGGATGGTTTTAATGTTATCAAAGTTTTATGAGAAATCCTAAATTTTGTTACTTATTCTTGATAATTTGATATATGTTTTCACATATGTTTCTTGCCACATTCTAGTGATTTTGAAATGCATATTCATGGGTTTTTCTCTCTTGTTAAATCTCGTAGAAAGGTATGCATTTTATTTGGTCAAAGTTTGCTCATATGGTTTTATAGAAATATGGTTGATTTTATGGTTTCTCCCTACATGTTTATTTATTACTTTGACTTGAAATGAATGCTCATGGAGAGCCTTGATAGTACATTTATTGTCATAGATATGTGATGGTTCATAGCCTTAATTCCTCTTGTTTTGTCCCAATTATATCTTATGTGAAATGGTTTCATTCTTGCTTTCCTTGGATTGAATGTGATGTTGATGGAGGGGAATGTGATGGAGGTTGTGAAACACTTGATGGTATTTGAATCAAGTTTTAGACTCCTCAATTGATGTATAAAGATGGTTGAAAGAGGGTTGTAAAAAAGAAGAGAAAGAGGGGAAATGAACTGCCCAGAATTCAGTTTCTGGACAGTTCGCTCGAGCGACCATGACAGTTCGCTCGAGCGACCTGTCCAGAAGGGGATACGGGAATTCCAGTAGCTTGGTCGCTCGAACGCATTTAAATAACCGCTCGAACGATGAGTTCGCTCGAGCGAACTCCCAGATTCGCTCGAGTGATGCGGTCTGCCTGGCCTGATGCGCGGGTACAGAAATTTGTTGGGTTGAGTTTGTGAGCTAGAATGGGTTTTCTTCCAGTTTTGGGCTTTTGAGTGCTTTGGTAGCTTGTGGGGCCCTTTGGGGGTTCCCTTTTCGGCTTTGCATTTTCTTGTGAGATTTTCCCGATTGGTTTCGTATCGTGTTTTTGGCCCATTGCATTCATCTTGAGGAATCCTACAACTTTCATGTTGATCCCATATCCATTTGAGAACCCGAAAATCGATTTCTTGGCCTTGAGGGCAAAACAGTCTTTTCACACCAAATCTGTACCCAAAACTCGATATTCTTGAAATCCGTGAAACATACACTTTTTGGAAACTAGATATTTCGACGACCATTTCTTCCTTCTTCGTCGAATCCATCCGAGGTCCCGAATTAGATGATTTCAGCCACCCAAGTTCTTTAAGTTGTGGGACCCATTCTCACTTATTTATAAAAGGAACCCATCTCCTTCATTGCTCATTCTTCACCATTGTTCCAGCACAACCATGGAGTCTAGGGTTTTCCTTGCTCCCTCTTCTTCTTCTTGCTTCCCATCACTCAATCCACTTCCAAGCTTGCACCAAGAAGAGATTGGAGGCCACCATCTTCTTCATCTCCTTGAGAACTTTCTTTCCATAGCTTTTGTGGAGCTCACCAACCATTACAAGACTTTCCTTGAGCTTACCTTGTCCATTAGAGGGCCTTCCAAGTAAGTGTTCTTCTTCATCTTCTAGATATGTGTTCTTCTAGCCTTAGAGAACCTCCACCTTGATTATTGAGAAGTTTCCTTGTCATTTCATGGTTTAACCCATTTTAGGGCTTATTTGGGGGTTTTGGTGGGTTTGGAGCTAGAGACTTCTTTGAGGCTTTTGTGGAGTGATTTGTGCATCTTCTTAACCCAAGGCAAGTGGATGAATGGATGGTTTTAATGTTATCAAAGTTTTATGAGAAATCCTAAATTTTGTTACTTATTCTTGATAATTTGATATATGCTTTCACATATGTTTCTTGCCACATTCTAGTGATTTTGAAATGCATATTCATGGGTTTTTCTCTCTTGTTAAATCTCGTAGAAAGGTATGCATTTTATTTGGTCAAAGTTTGCTCATATGGTTTTATAGAAATATGGTTGATTTTATGGTTTCTCCCTACATGTTTATTTATTACTTTGACTTGAAATGAATGCTCATGGAGAGCCTTGATAGTACATTTATTGTCATAGATATGTGATGGTTCATAGCCTTAATTCCTCTTGTTTTGTCCCAATTATATCTTATGTGAAATGGTTTCATTCTTGCTTTCCTTGGATTGAATGTGATGTTGATGGAGGGGAATGTGATGGAGGTTGTGAAACACTTGATGGTATTTGAATCAAGTTTTAGACTCCTCAATTGATGTATAAAGATGGTTGAAAGAGGGTTGTAAAAAAGAAGAGAAAGAGGGGAAATGAACTGCCCAGAATTCAGTTTCTGGACAGTTCGCTCGAGCGACCATGACAGTTCGCTCGAGCGACCTGTCCAGAAGGGGATACGGGAATTCCAGTAGCTTGGTCGCTCGAACGCATTTAAATAACCGCTCGAACGATGAGTTCGCTCGAGCGAACTCCCAGATTCGCTCGAGTGATGCGGTCTGCCTGGCCTGATGCGCGGGTACAGAAATTTGTTGGGTTGAGTTTGTGAGCTAGAATGGGTTTTCTTCCAGTTTTGGGCTTTTGAGTGCTTTGGTAGCTTGTGGGGCCCTTTGGGGGTTCCCTTTTCGGCTTTGCATTTTCTTGTGAGATTTTCCCGATTGGTTTCGTATCGTGTTTTTGGCCCATTGCATTCATCTTGAGGAATCCTACAACTTTCATGTTGATCCCATATCCATTTGAGAACCCGAAAATCGATTTCTTGGCCTTGAGGGCAAAACAGTCTTTTCACACCAAATCTGTACCCAAAACTCGATATTCTTGAAATCCGTGAAACATACACTTTTTGGAAACTAGATATTTCGACGACCATTTCTTCCTTCTTCGTCGAATCCATCCGAGGTCCCGAATTAGATGATTTCAGCCACCCAAGTTCTTTAAGTTGTGGGACCCATTCTCACTTATTTATAAAAGGAACCCATCTCCTTCATTGCTCATTCTTCACCATTGTTCCAGCACAACCATGGAGTCTAGGGTTTTCCTTGCTCCCTCTTCTTCTTCTTGCTTCCCATCACTCAATCCACTTCCAAGCTTGCACCAAGAAGAGATTGGAGGCCACCATCTTCTTCATCTCCTTGAGAACTTTCTTTCCATAGCTTTTGTGGAGCTCACCAACCATTACAAGACTTTCCTTGAGCTTACCTTGTCCATTAGAGGGCCTTCCAAGTAAGTGTTCTTCTTCATCTTCTAGATATGTGTTCTTCTAGCCTTAGAGAACCTCCACCTTGATTATTGAGAAGTTTCCTTGTCATTTCATGGTTTAACCCATTTTAGGGCTTATTTGGGGGTTTTGGTGGGTTTGGAGCTAGAGACTTCTTTGAGGCTTTTGTGGAGTGATTTGTGCATCTTCTTAACCCAAGGCAAGTGGATGAATGGATGGTTTTAATGTTATCAAAGTTTTATGAGAAATCCTAAATTTTGTTACTTATTCTTGATAATTTGATATATGCTTTCACATATGTTTCTTGCCACATTCTAGTGATTTTGAAATGCATATTCATGGGTTTTTCTCTCTTGTTAAATCTCGTAGAAAGGTATGCATTTTATTTGGTCAAAGTTTGCTCATATGGTTTTATAGAAATATGGTTGATTTTATGGTTTCTCCCTACATGTTTATTTATTACTTTGACTTGAAATGAATGCTCATGGAGAGCCTTGATAGTACATTTATTGTCATAGATATGTGATGGTTCATAGCCTTAATTCCTCTTGTTTTGTCCCAATTATATCTTATGTGAAATGGTTTCATTCTTGCTTTCCTTGGATTGAATGTGATGTTGATGGAGGGGAATGTGATGGAGGTTGTGAAACACTTGATGGTATTTGAATCAAGTTTTAGACTCCTCAATTGATGTATAAAGATGGTTGAAAGAGGGTTGTAAAAAAGAAGAGAAAGAGGGGAAATGAACTGCCCAGAATTCAGTTTCTGGACAGTTCGCTCGAGCGACCATGACAGTTCGCTCGAGCGACCTGTCCAGAAGGGGATACGGGAATTCCAGTAGCTTGGTCGCTCGAACGCATTTAAATAACCGCTCGAACGATGAGTTCGCTCGAGCGAACTCCCAGATTCGCTCGAGTGATGCGGTCTGCCTGGCCTGATGCGCGGGTACAGAAATTTGTTGGGTTGAGTTTGTGAGCTAGAATGGGTTTTCTTCCAGTTTTGGGCTTTTGAGTGCTTTGGTAGCTTGTGGGGCCCTTTGGGGGTTCCCTTTTCGGCTTTGCATTTTCTTGTGAGATTTTCCCGATTGGTTTCGTATCGTGTTTTTGGCCCATTGCATTCATCTTGAGGAATCCTACAACTTTCATGTTGATCCCATATCCATTTGAGAACCCGAAAACCGATTTCTTGGCCTTGAGGGCAAAACAGTCTTTTCACACCAAATCTGTACCCAAAACTCGATATTCTCGAAATCCGTGAAACATACACTTTTTGGAAACTAGATATTTCGACGACCATTTCTTCCTTCTTCGTCGAATCCATCCGAGGTCCCGAATTAGATGATTTCAGCCACCCAAGTTCTTTAAGTTGTGGGACCCATTCTCACTTATTTATAAAAGGAACCCATCTCCTTCATTGATCATTCTTCACCATTGTTCCAGCACAACCATGGAGTCTAGGGTTTTCCTTGCTCCCTCTTCTTCTTCTTGCTTCCCATCACTCAATCCACTTCCAAGCTTGCACCAAGAAGAGATTGGAGGCCACCATCTTCTTCATCTCCTTGAGAACTTTCTTTCCATAGCTTTTGTGGAGCTCACCAACCATTACAAGACTTTCCTTGAGCTTACCTTGTCCATTAGAGGGCCTTCCAAGTAAGTGTTCTTCTTCATCTTCTAGATATGTGTTCTTCTAGCCTTAGAGAACCTCCACCTTGATTATTGAGAAGTTTCCTTGTCATTTCATGGTTTAACCCATTTTAGGGCTTATTTGGGGGTTTTGGTGGGTTTGGAGCTAGAGACTTCTTTGAGGCTTTTGTGGAGTGATTTGTGCATCTTCTTAACCCAAGGCAAGTGGATGAATGGATGGTTTTAATGTTATCAAAGTTTTATGAGAAATCCTAAATTTTGTTACTTATTCTTGATAATTTGATATATGTTTTCACATATGTTTCTTGCCACATTCTAGTGATTTTGAAATGCATATTCATGGGTTTTTCTCTCTTGTTAAATCTCGTAGAAAGGTATGCATTTTATTTGGTCAAAGTTTGCTCATATGGTTTTATAGAAATATGGTTGATTTTATGGTTTCTCCCTACATGTTTATTTATTACTTTGACTTGAAATGAATGCTCATGGAGAGCCTTGATAGTACATTTATTGTCATAGATATGTGATGGTTCATAGCCTTAATTCCTCTTGTTTTGTCCCAATTATATCTTATGTGAAATGGTTTCATTCTTGCTTTCCTTGGATTGAATGTGATGTTGATGGAGGGGAATGTGATGGAGGTTGTGAAACACTTGATGGTATTTGAATCAAGTTTTAGACTCCTCAATTGATGTATAAAGATGGTTGAAAGAGGGTTGTAAAAAAGAAGAGAAAGAGGGGAAATGAACTGCCCAGAATTCAGTTTCTGGACAGTTCGCTCGAGCGACCATGACAGTTCGCTCGAGCGACCTGTCCAGAAGGGGATACGGGAATTCCAGTAGCTTGGTCGCTCGAACGCATTTAAATAACCGCTCGAACGATGAGTTCGCTCGAGCGAACTCCCAGATTCGCTCGAGTGATGCGGTCTGCCTGGCCTGATGCGCGGGTACAGAAATTTGTTGGGTTGAGTTTGTGAGCTAGAATGGGTTTTCTTCCAGTTTTGGGCTTTTGAGTGCTTTGGTAGCTTGTGGGGCCCTTTGGGGGTTCCCTTTTCGGCTTTGCATTTTCTTGTGAGATTTTCCCGATTGGTTTCGTATCGTGTTTTTGGCCCATTGCATTCATCTTGAGGAATCCTACAACTTTCATGTTGATCCCATATCCATTTGAGAACCCGAAAATCGATTTCTTGGCCTTGAGGGCAAAACAGTCTTTTCACACCAAATCTGTACCCAAAACTCGATATTCTTGAAATCCGTGAAACATACACTTTTTGGAAACTAGATATTTCGACGACCATTTCTTCCTTCTTCGTCGAATCCATCCGAGGTCCCGAATTAGATGATTTCAGCCACCCAAGTTCTTTAAGTTGTGGGACCCATTCTCACTTATTTATAAAAGGAACCCATCTCCTTCATTGCTCATTCTTCACCATTGTTCCAGCACAACCATGGAGTCTAGGGTTTTCCTTGCTCCCTCTTCTTCTTCTTGCTTCCCATCACTCAATCCACTTCCAAGCTTGCACCAAGAAGAGATTGGAGGCCACCATCTTCTTCATCTCCTTGAGAACTTTCTTTCCATAGCTTTTGTGGAGCTCACCAACCATTACAAGACTTTCCTTGAGCTTACCTTGTCCATTAGAGGGCCTTCCAAGTAAGTGTTCTTCTTCATCTTCTAGATATGTGTTCTTCTAGCCTTAGAGAACCTCCACCTTGATTATTGAGAAGTTTCCTTGTCATTTCATGGTTTAACCCATTTTAGGGCTTATTTGGGGGTTTTGGTGGGTTTGGAGCTAGAGACTTCTTTGAGGCTTTTGTGGAGTGATTTGTGCATCTTCTTAACCCAAGGCAAGTGGATGAATGGATGGTTTTAATGTTATCAAAGTTTTATGAGAAATCCTAAATTTTGTTACTTATTCTTGATAATTTGATATATGTTTTCACATATGTTTCTTGCCACATTCTAGTGATTTTGAAATGCATATTCATGGGTTTTTCTCTCTTGTTAAATCTCGTAGAAAGGTATGCATTTTATTTGGTCAAAGTTTGCTCATATGGTTTTATAGAAATATGGTTGATTTTATGGTTTCTCCCTACATGTTTATTTATTACTTTGACTTGAAATGAATGCTCATGGAGAGCCTTGATAGTACATTTATTGTCATAGATATGTGATGGTTCATAGCCTTAATTCCTCTTGTTTTGTCCCAATTATATCTTATGTGAAATGGTTTCATTCTTGCTTTCCTTGGATTGAATGTGATGTTGATGGAGGGGAATGTGATGGAGGTTGTGAAACACTTGATGGTATTTGAATCAAGTTTTAGACTCCTCAATTGATGTATAAAGATGGTTGAAAGAGGGTTGTAAAAAAGAAGAGAAAGAGGGGAAATGAACTGCCCAGAATTCAGTTTCTGGACAGTTCGCTCGAGCGACCATGACAGTTCGCTCGAGCGACCTGTCCAGAAGGGGATACGGGAATTCCAGTAGCTTGGTCGCTCGAACGCATTTAAATAACCGCTCGAACGATGAGTTCGCTCGAGCGAACTCCCAGATTCGCTCAGTTTGAGTCCAGTGGGTTTTGAGGTTTATTTTCTTCGTGGACCTTGGCTAACCTCCTCGAACTCACTCGACCATATGTGAGAGCGTCTTGAGCCGATGCTCTTCACGGTTGGTTCGGTAGCATCGAAGTTCAATCCATTTCAATCTTGAACGGGATGGAACGACGCGATATCTTCGTTATATCTAAACACAAGTCTTTCCCTTGGTTATCGCGAATTCTATTCCTTTCGGTGACTGAATAGGTTGCTCGATGTTTCCGAATTAATGTCATACCTAGGATGGACCGGTTATAATCTTGATCTTGCTATTGTAACATCTAGTACTACCCATAAGCTCATGTTAAGATTTTAAAGTAGTAAAAGTGCATAAGTAGCCCGGAATGTCTTCAAACTCAAGGAGTACCAAGAAATGATTATAATTGACATACGGGACCCCTATTCACTTAAATAGATCTTGAAATTAATACTTTTCCCGAAATTGTTATAATTCATTGTTTCACCTCATTTCCCAGATTGCATCATATGACTCGTTTTCCCGAAAGCATTGAAGTTACTCTAGTAACAGTTAATTGTCCCGAAAGGTATTGCCCGATATGAAATGATAGTGTGCCCTTGAGCACCCCCGTTTTACCCGTTTATGCCCGATATGAATGTTAGTGTGCCCTTGAGCACCCCCGTTTTACCCGTTTATTTACTGTACTTGATTACTTGCATATGTCCCGATTGGTTTTAACCTATGAGTCGGCATCACTAAGCTTGGATACCTTGTCAGTCTGATCCACTGACTTGGAAATCCCTCTCCCGTCCCGCCAGCTGCAGTTTGGATTCCGATACCCGGTTATTGCTGTGGTCCCGTCCCGATACCTGGTTCGCTACCGTGGTCCCGTTCCCGTATATTTATTATTGTATATGATTTACGTTGAGTCTCCTCACCTTGTGTGACTGAGACCAACGTCCCGCTCTTGTCACTTCGGTGATAGAGGACTTAGCTTCTTGTGATTGCCATCTTGCCAGTTCTCGATTCCTTGGACACCCGACATGGTTTATATTGCTTACTTGTTTTCAGTTAAATGATTCATTGCTTTTATGAAAGTTGTTATTTAGATAAGTGTTAATACTCTCCATTGTAAATTCAGTCACTATTATATTGTTTTATGTCCTTTGCACACGTACATGTTTTACATGAATGTCGGTTGGGTGAATACCCGTGCTTTTACATATGTTTCTAACGATCGATGGCTTTTGCTAGATTTATATGATTTCACATGTCTTAAACGAAAACCCGAATTGTTAAATATCCGTGCTTTGTTTTAAATGACATTTGACTTGTGAGATTCCCATGTTTATACACGTTTTAAATGATTACCCGATTTGTCAAATATCCATGGTTTGAAATATATTTTTTTGATGACACTTGTTTTGCCAGATTCCTATGTTTATACCTATTCTACATGATACCCGATTTGTTTAAATATCCATATCTTGGAATAGGCTTAAACGAACATTAGTCTTGTCAGATTTCTTGGGTTACACTTGTTTTAAATGAACACCCGGTTTGTTAAATATTCGTATTTTCACATATGTCTCAAATGGACATTGGTTTTGCTAGACTGTTGTGGATACCTGATTTGTCGTATACTTGTGTTTTACCTAAGTTTCAAATGAACGTTTGTTTTGTCAAACCACTATATTTATACATGTTTTAGACGAATACCCGATTGTCAAATATCTATGATTATAGATGATGTAAATGAATACATGTTTTATTAGATGTTCATGTTTTACCCGTGCTTGAAATGAATACAAGTTTTCCCCGAGATTCCCGACTTTGCACCCGTTTAATTATATGCAGTACTTGATCGATTAGCATGATTTATTATATGTTTTATTCTTTAGTATAATTGTGATCTTTTCATCCACCTGCCAGACCGTCGTGTCTGACCCACTACTTTTGGTACTCAGGTTCAGATTTCTTCGCCCCGAGTTGAGTGCTTTTGTTGGCTGTAGAGCCATGCTTTGCAGGTTAGTTTGTCGGCTATGTCATGTAGACATTGAGCTTGACATCGGAGCTACGTCACATTTGGGTAGTGGTTTATAGCTTCTTGTTGTATGGCTTTTGTTAGCCTTTTTCTTGGGATTCTTAATTAATGTACATTGATAATTGTAACTTGAATATATTTGGGAATGTAATATCCTGTTACTGTCAGCTCTGTAAATTATTGTGATGGTTACTCCAGTCTGATATGATTCTTGATATAATAGCTATGGGCTAAAGGTTGAGTGCGACGCGGAATCCGATGGCCACGGACTTCGGGTCGCAACGCCACAAATGCTTCCGCAAAATATTCAGAATGTGTTGTCTTCACACACGCGGATCCTGGGAGAAGAAAAATACAATTATGCTTAATCCCATCTCCCGCCCCCGAGGTTTCGGTTCGGGGGCGTGACAGGTTTTGAGGCAAATAGAAGGGAAATGAACTAAGGGATGAAGGGGATCTTTAGGAAAGCTAAAGCTTGGATTAATGAAGTTAAATCACCAAGTAGGCTCTACTTTCCTTAATCATATGTTTTCATGCTTTGTTTTACTTTTGGTAAATCTTGTGTAGCATGATAAACTATGTATGGAGTGTTGTGTCCTTAACATGTTTTATGTTTTGAGTTGATTTATTGTTTTGGATACAACACCATTTGATTCAATCCAAGTAGTACTTTATCTTTGGTAAATCTAAGTAGATCATGTTAATGGAAACATCTTTGAAATTAGATGTAACATGATCCATATACTTGGTTGAATCTTTGGTTGTTGTTTTCCAACATAAGAAAATCACTTTCAAAACTATCTTATGTTTTGGATTCAACTTCTTTACAAATCATATGTTTTCATGTTTTGTTTTATCTTTGATAAATCTTTAGTAGCATGTTAACCTATGATGTGTTGTATTCTTAGCATGTTTTATATTTTGAATTGATCTATTGTTTTGGATGCATCACCATTGATTCAATCCAAGTAGTACTTTATTTGGTAAATCTAAGTAGATCATGTTAATGAAAGAATCTTTGAAATTATATGTAACATGATTCATATACTTGGTTGAATCTTTGGGTGTTGTTTTTCATCATAAGAAAATCTCTTTCAAAATATATCTTATGTTGTGGATTCAACATCTTTACAAATCATATGTGAATTTGTTTTAAAGTTTTACAACTTGCTTTGCATTGATTGGTATATCATATTCAAGTTGTATTTATAATCACATATGATTTGTCCCCTTATTTCAATCAAATCTATTTTTATGTTTTGAGCTACATTGTTGATTTGATTGACATCCCTATGCATCACATGTTTAGAGCTAATTAATTTCATACAACTTGTGAATCTTTGATATCATTAACAAGTTGTTACTTTTAACATGTGACTTGCATTCTTTCCTCAATCATAAATGTTTTCATGAGCTAAAACTTTCAAAAGCCTTAGGCATACTTTATGAGCTTTCATTTTCAAAATGATTGAGGACATCACACACACACATCATGAGCATACATCTTTGCATTCATTAAGTGTTTGTGTGAGTTAGTTTTTCACTTCCATATCCGCCTATTTTAGAGGCAAATGTAATGAGCTTATTAGAATCTCCATCAAGTGTATGTTAGACACTAATTTAGCGAGATAACCAACCTATGGTTGAAGAGGTTATTGCTTAGCCTATAAAAGCATAATGTATAGGTTGATGTTGAGCCTTGAAAAACATCATTGTAAAGGTTATTGCTAAGCCTTGAAAAGCATATTGTAAAGGTTATTGCTTAGCCTATTGAAAAGCATAAATAGTGGAAATCCGGTGGGGTGTTGGTTCACAAGCCGGTAGTGGATGTAGGCATTGAGGCCGAACCACTATAAATCCTTGTGTGATGGTGATTGCTTTGTGGTGATTCTTTTGTTAGCTTCCGCATCTTGTATGATAAATCATCACATGTGACTAGTTTGTTTTAAAGAAGTTAAAATTGGTTAAAATTGGTCATAAATGAAGCTCACCCTATTCACCCCCCCGCCCCCTCTAGGGTGTTGGGTTTTGTGTATGCCCTAAAGCCCACTGACTGCATTCACATCTCTGTTACTGGATATTTTCTGGTTATTAATTAGAATTATTGTTTTTCTCTTACTGCATGTATATATGTATGTTTGTGTCAGGTCCATTGTTTAGAGTAAAGGACTTGGGTGTGTAGTGGCTACACATAGACAGGTCTGAGTCATGGACACTTGAAACAATAAACTGGTTCATAACTGAGAGATGGAGTTGGGCACTTCATCTTGGTATAAGTTATAGTGAGATACTCTCCTGTATTCAGGGTGACTTACCTTAGTCGCGGAGGCCTTTCCAGATTTATCTCATTAGTGCATGTGTCATGCATTGAACATGACCACTTGTAGGTGTGATCTCTAAAATAGTACTATCACTGAGAGAGATCAAGTCACCTTATGCTACTGAGTGACCAGTGCTCTTAATCTTGAGCATATGTGGATGAACTGACGAAGTCGAGTTCTTGTACTTTAATTCACTATGGGTGAGATCCTGTTCATGGGTCAACAGCTCTGTGTTTTGGGTACTTGAGCTTGATTAGTTAGGACGTACAGATGCAATAAAGAATCTATGCCATCTTGTGATGGAGTAATCGTCCCCTTAGAATTATCCGATTAATCATCAAAATCTAAGATCTTAGTATATGGATGTTCCATATGGATATTGAACTTGTGGGTCACTCCCTGGATCAAGAGAATGATATCCGCATGATGATTAAGTCAAGGATATGAAGTTCTAAGGTTGAGATATAATCAAGAAGGTTGATAGTACATCGGATAACCTGACTTGATTATGGATGTTACATAGAGGGGCATTTTGGTCATTTCACTTAGTAGGTCGAAGACGAAAGTCATTCCATGACGAGCTTATTTAATATTTAATATTTTTCCCTGGAGTGAAACCATAACTCTTTAGTGGAATGAGTTAGGGTTAAAATGATCTTAATGTTGCTATGGGGTTAGCATGGACATTTTGGTCATTTTGGGAGCCAAGGGCAAATATGTCTTTTGGTCCCTCTTCTAGTCACTTTCCTATATTGGCATGGTTTCCTAATTTAATTAGATGATATGTGGTTGAATTATTTTTGTGGAAAAACATTTTTGAGTTTAAATTCAAATAGGCTTTTGATGGCATACATGAATTTAACTCTAGCTAAATTATTAACTTGTGGGCCATGGTGTGTTTATCTATCTTGTGGGTCAGCCATAAGGAGAGCCCCTTGTGTGAGGTTTCCAAGTTTAACTACGTATCTTTACTTGGAAGGTAGAATTCCTCTTTGGGTAAGAATTCCTACGATTAAAGTTTACTAAATTTTAGTATCTTTAATTAGAAGGTGTTGCACTACTATGGTGGCTGGTTGCTAATTTTATGGGATGGTCATTCCTATTATAGATAACTAATAAAGGAATGTGAACTATATATAAATCCCACACTACCCTAGAAGTGCAACAAGTAATAAGAATTACCCTAGGTGTGAAACACATTGGAACCCCATTGGCTGCCCAAGAGAGAAAGAAACTCACGCCCATTGCTCTCTTCTTCTTCATTCATTGAATAAAGGAGATCAGGTCCTGGTTCTTTTCCACAAGTTATATTTCAGAAAACCCATCTATGAATCCATAGTTTGATCCCACAATCAAAGCCAATAAGATTGGGTTGTGGAATAGAAGAGAAGATCAAAACAAAAGCTACTGCAGAAAATTCCTGCAACTTGCATTGCTGACTGCAGGCTGAGATCAGACCTTTGGAGCTTTCTTATCAGAGATTTGAGGCCTTCATATCATCAAGGTATTAGTCCTCTATCATCTCCTTTCATTATACACATGTTGATCATGATTCCATGGAGTTTTATGCGTGTTTCATGGCTGCCTAATCAGATCTGTTTTCGTTTTAAAAACCATATCAGCCATGGACGTCCAAGTTCAGATCAGAATAGCATGAACTTTCAGTGGTATCAGAGCCTCTCCATGTGAAATCATGACCCCATGATGTGTTAATATTAATCCTAACTTTATTAAGGGCATGGTGGCACCCTTTAAGATACTGTTTAGTGCATGATAGGTGTGCAGGAATTTTTTCCAGGTTGCTGGAATTTTTCCAGAATTCTGTTTAGTGCATGTTTGGCGTACAGGAATTTTTTCCAGATTGCTGGAATAATTTCAGAATGTTGTATAGTGCTGTACAATGCACTATGAATGCACTAACCTCTTTGTATGCAGCCATATATGCATCCTTGATGGTTCGTATGAATGTTGTATGGATTTGGATGTGTTTTGTTTAATTGGAAATTGTAATTTTTAATTTATTTTTCCAACTAGATTTAATGTAGCTTTCTTGAAAAGCATAGGGACTTCCAATGTAACTTTTGGTTTTGTTTTTCATGGTTTGCTTGTATGTAAATTTAATTTTATATCATCAAGCGAGAGAAGAAAGCTTCAAAGATTGCATGGTTGCAAGTAGAAGGGGATCCTTGGTGATAGAGGAGACAAGGCTTCTTGGTGCAAGAGGAGAACTAATTTTGATGTCCTAGTTCAATAAGGATTTGAAGTCCTAAGAGCAAGGAGCCATCAAGGATTGCATTATATTTATTGCTTTATATAATTGCTATTATTGCTATGTTTATCACCTAATAACATGGCCACCACTAGGTTTTTAAAATTGGGTTCTTTCTATATTAGATCAGATTTGTTTGGCTGATTGTTTTTAAATGGAACTTAGACCAGCACCCTTCTTTGTCTAAGATTTAAAATTGGTTAGGGTTTAGTTTATCTTGGTACCCTTGTTTTCCAATAGAGGCCAAACTAAAATCTAATATGTTGCTACCTTAGTGGGCCCATAACCCACTGGTCCCAAGACCTTTACTCAATATGTTTTAAAGCAAAGGTTATTTATTTTTTGAGATGACTTAAGCAATTGAGTCATGAAAATTGTTAACTAAGTTTGCTAGATTTAAACAAGGTTTGAGTAACGATGTTAAGGTCAAAAGTGTTTTTAAAACCCTAGTGATAAATAATCAAGTGGGAGAGGGGTTTGGAAAAACCCCACGGCCTTCCATTTTTTGGTTCATGCTATCTCAATGAAATGTTAGTGGGAGCGGCCACCCTTTCGGTGGAGTTCTTTACTAAAGATCGCTTCAAAAAGTTAGTAGGTGAACTTATGTGAATATTCATAATGAGGTGTTAGTGGGAGCGGCCACCCCTTCGGTGGAGTTCTTTACTAAAGATCACTTCTATAGAATGTCGATGAAGTGTTGGTAGGAGCGGCCATCCCTTCGGTGGAGCTTTTTACTAAAGTTTACTTCAAGAGTTGATTGAAGTCACTTCCCATCGAAGGACTCAAGTCATAGACATTCTAGGAAATTTCATAAGAGATGGTAACACACTTGACACAAGACGGTAATAACCTCTCCCTAGGAGTTAGTGTTATTTGTCATATGAGGCCAAACCAATCAGTGATTGGACTGTCGCTGGATATGCTAAATCCAGATAGTGATAATCCAAATAAGCGAGGCTTTACTCAACGAGACTATAGATTCGGCCATCCCTTCGATGGAGGGTCTATGAGGAGGTTGAGACACTGATACATTATGATAAGGGTTAATAATGTAAAAAGTTAGCAGTGCATGTTTTTCCTTTTATTACAAGCACCATATACATGTTACATATATACTGCCCGTCTAATAATAAACCTTTTTATATCCAGAGAGATGACCGGGGGTTCTTTTAGCCCGTTGATGAGTATTTTACGTGAGAACAGACTTACTGGTCCGAACTACGTGGACTGGAAAAGGAATCTTGGCATAGTACTTATTGCAGAGGAGTACAAGTATGTCTTGACGAAACACTGTCCTGTGATTAATGATGATTCTACAGATGACCAGCAAGAGGCTGAAAGGAAATGGAAGAAAGCGAATAGCATGGCTAAATGCTACATGCTTGCTTCCATGTCCAACGTGTTGCAAACACAGCACGAGCATATGGACACAGCTTCTGACATCATGTTGTCCTTGTCTGAGATGTTCGCAGACAAAAGCAGGCCAGCTAGGCAAGCTGCTATAAGGACAATCATGAATACTAGGATGGCCGAAGGAACACCCGTCAGAGAGCATATGCTCAAGATGATGGATTGCTTCAATGTGGCTGAGATCCTAGGGGCTGAGATTGATGCAGAGAGTCAGACTGATATGATTCTCGAAACTCTGCCGGACTCTTTCAACCAGTTCAAGCTCAATTTCAGCATGAGCAAGATGGACATGACTTTACCAGAGTTAATGAAAGAACTCCAGGCCGCAGAGGCTATCATGAAGCCCAAAGCCCAAGCTCACTTTTTCCAGTCTTCCTCTAAATTGAACCCGAAAGGGAAGAAATTCAAGAAGAAGCAGGATAAGGGAAAGGGACAGAAAAAGGGCAATGCTGGTAAAAAGAAGTACAAGGGTGCAGGTGAAAAGCCCAAAGGGAAATGCTTCAAGTGCGGCCTTAAAGGTCACTGGAAGAAGGATTGTCCCAAGTTCCTGGCCTCTGCTAAGAAAGGTATATCTCTTTCCTACTACATTGAAACCTGTTTTGTCGTTGATTCTACTGATTCATGGATAGTAGACTCTGGAGCCACTAATCACATCTGCAACTCATTGCAGGGGTTTCAGATAATGTAGAAGCTTAAGAAAGGAGAGTTAGCCCTCAGAGTTGGAACTGGAACCAAAGTTTGGGCAGATGCAGTGGGAGATGTCACTTTACATTTCTTAAACAATAGGATATTGGTTTTAAATAATGTTCTCTATGTTCTGGACATGAGGAAGAATTTAATTTCAGTTTCTAGTCTTATTGAATATAATTATTCAGTTTCTTTCCATTTTGGTGTTGATATTAGTAGAGATGGAAACGTTATATGTTCCGGTAGAATGCATAACAACTTATTTTACATATATCCTATTGCTCCCACACTACATAATATACAACTAGAAAGCTCAACTTCCCTTAAGAGGAAGGTATCTTCAACCAATGACACTTTTCTTTGGCACTTACGTTTGGGTCAAATTAACCTAAAACGGATTCAGAGGTTGGTAGAGGATGGGCCCTTGAGTTCATTAGATCTCGAACCATTCCCTCAGTGCGAATCTTGTCTTAAGGGAAAGATGACCAAAAGGTCGTTCTCTTCAAAGGGACTGAGGTCGAAGGAATTGTTAGAATTGGTTCACACTGATGTATGTGGTCCTATGAGCAAACCAGCTCGAGGAGGTTATGAGTATTTCATCACCTTTACTGATGGTTACTCTAGGTATGGATATGTGTACTTAATGCGACGCAAGTCTGAGTCCTTTGATAAATTCAAGCAATTTAAGGCTGAGGCGGAGCTACAATTAGGTAAACATATCAAAGCCCTTCGATCTGATCGAGGTGGCGAGTACCTCCTGGGTGAGTTCAAAGAGTACCTCACACAACATGGGATTGTGTCTCAGTTGACTGCACCGGATACACCCCAGCAAAATGGTGTAGCAGAGAGAAGAAATCGTACCCTTCTTGATATGGTAAGGTCCATGATGAGTCATGCAACCCTACCCATATTCTTTTGGGGATATGCCCTAGAAGCAGCAGCATACATTTTGAATCTGGTCCCTTCTAAATCAGTGCCTAGGACACCGCAAGAAATATGGACAGGTCGAAAACCTAGTTTAAGACATATCCACATTTGGGGTTGTCCAGCCTATGTACTGAATGATAAAGCTACTAAGCTGGAACCAAGATCAGAAATGTGTTATTTCATTGGGTATCCTAAGGGAACAAAAGGTGGCATCTTTTATCATCCAAAGGAGCAGAAAGTACTTATCAGCACTCATGCTAGATACTTGGAGGATGATTGCATGATGCACCAAGAGCTAAGTTGTAAAGAAACACTTGAGGAGATTCTTCCGGGATCTCCTGCAACACCTGTACCAGATCCTAAGGCGGTAGATGAACAGGATATTCCTTTTAACACTCCGGAGCCTCATCGTAGTGGGAGAATTCCTAGACAGCCAGACAGATATCTAGGAGTGTCTTTTAAGACAGACTCCGAGGATCTGGTTGAGGATCCTGCTAGTTACGATGAAGCAGTAACGGATACGGATGCTGACATGTGGCAGCAAGCAATGAAGTCTGAATTGGATTCTTTGTATTTCAATCAGGTCTGGGATCTTGTAGATGCACCTGAAGGAATTAAACCCATAGGGTGCAAGTGGATCTACAAGAGGAAGAGAGGAGTGGATGGGAAGGTTGAGACCTTCAAAGCGAGACTGGTGGCGAAAGGATATACTCAGAAAGAGGGTATCGATTATGAGGAAACCTTCTCGCCAGTTGCCATGCTCAAGTCCATAAGGATTCTCTTAGCCATCGCATGTCATTATGACTACGAGATATGGCAGATGGACGTCAAGACATCTTTTCTTAACGGAAGTCTTAACGAATGCATCTATATGATGCAACCAGAGGGTTTCTTTGCCAGTGGCCAAGATAACATGGTTTGTAAGCTTAAAAAGTCCATTTATGGACTTAAGCAAGCATCTAGAGCATGGAACATCAAGTTTAATCAGGCAGTCAAATCTTTTGGCTTTGATCAAAACGTTGATGAACCATGTGTGTATAAGAAAAGAAATGGAAACGCAGTTGCATTGTTGGTTCTGTATGTGGATGACATATTGCTCATTGGAAATAATGTAGGTATGTTGTCATCCACTAAGGTTTGGTTATCATCTCAATTTCAGATGAAGGATTTAGGTGAGGCGAACTATGTTTTAGGGATCAAGCTTTTGAGAGATCGCAAAAATAAGATACTAGCCTTATCTCAATCTTCATATATTGAGAAGATTTTGGTCAAGTTTAACATGCATGACTCCAAGAAGGGTTTATTACCCTCTAGACATGGAGTACCACTATCTCGAGATCAATGTCCTAAGACACCTGAGGAGATAGAAAACATGAGGAGAGTTCCATACGCATCCGCTGTTGGAAGCCTCATGTATGCAATGTTATGTACTAGACCCGATATTTGCTTTGCTGTTGGCATGGTTAGCAGATATCAGTCAAACCCTGGACCTGTGCACTGGACAACTGTTAAGCATATATTCAAGTACCTTTGGAGAACGAAAGATTATATGCTAATCTATCGAGCAGATGATCTGACGCCTTTGGCGTATACAGACTCTGATTTCCAATCTGATAGAGATGCCAGCAAGTGTACCTCAGGATACGTTTTTACTCTATCAGGAGGAGCTATATCATGGAGAAGTGTCAAGCAAGATTGTACTGCTGATTCTACCATGGAGACAGAGTATGTGGCGGCAGCGGAAGCTGGAAAGGAAGCAGTATGGCTCAGAAAATTCCTATTGGAATTGGGAGTTGTTCCTACCGTACAGAAACTGATTGTCATGTATTGTGACAATACCGGTGCCGTAGCATAGAGTAAAGAGCCAAGGAATCACAGGAAAGGAAAACACATTAAGAGAAAGTACCACTTGATCCGGGAGTTCATCCAAGAAGGAGAAATAGTGGTGGAGCAGATTGCCTCTGCCAATAACTTAGCTGACCCTTTTACTAAGACTCTTACTGAGAAAGTGTTTAGTTCTCATGTTGAGTCTATGGGAGTTAGGTTAGGTAGTAGTGATCTTTAGTGCAAGTGGGAGTTTGTTGGGTTTTGTGTATGCCCTAAAGCCCACTGACTGCATTCACATCTCTGTTACTGGATATTTACTGGTTATTAATTAGAATTATTGTTTTTCTCTTACTGCATGTATATATGTATGTTTGTGTAAGGTCCATTGTTTATAGTAAATGACTTGGGTGTGTAGTAGGTACACATAGACAGGTCTGAGTCATGGACACTTGAAACAATAAACTGGTTCATAACTGAGAGATGGAGTTGGGCACTTCATCTTGGTATAAGTTATAGTGAGATACTCTCCTGTATTCAGGGTGACTTACCTTAGTCACGGAGGCCTTTCCGGATTTATCTCATTAGTGCATGTGTCATGCATTGAACAGGACCACTTGTAGGTGTGATCTCTAAAATAGTACTATCACTGAGAGAGATCAAGTCACCTTATGCTACTGAGTGACCAGTGCTCTTAATCTTGAGCATATGTGGATGAACTGACGAAGTCGAGTTCTTGTACTTTAATTCACTATGGGTGAGATCCTGTTCATGGGTCAACAGCTCTGTGTTTTGGGTACTTGAGCTTGATTAGTTAGGACGTACAGATGCAATAAAGAATCTATGCCATCTTGTGATGGAGTAATCGTCCCCTTAGAATTATCCGATTAATCATCAAAATCTAAGATCTTAGTATATGGATGTTCCATATGGATATTGAACTTGTGGGTCGCTCCCTGGATCAAGAGAATGATATCCGCATGATGATTAAGTCAAGGATATGAAGTTCTAAGGTTGAGATATAATCAAGAAGGTTGATAGTACATCGGATAACCTGACTTGATTATGGATGTTACATAGAGGGGCATTTTGGTCATTTCACTTAGTAGGTCGAAGACGAAAGTCATTCCATGACGAGCTTATTTAATATTTAATATTTGTCCCTGGAGTGCAACCATAACTCTTTAGTGGAATGAGTTAGGGTTAAAATGATCTTAATGTTGCTATGGGGTTAGCATGGACATTTTGGTCATTTTGGGAGCCAAGGGCAAATATGTCTTTTGGTCCCTCTTCTAGTCACTTTCCTATATTGGCATGGTTTCCTAATTTAATTAGATGATATGTGGTTGAATTATTTTTGTGGAAAAATATTTTTGAGTTTAAATTCAAATAGGCTTTTGATGGCATACATGAATTTAACTCTAGCTAAATTATTAACTTGTGGGCCATGGTGTGTTTATCTATCTTGTGGGTCAGCCATAAGGGGAGCCCCTTGTGTGAGGTTTCCAAGTTTAACTACGTATCTTTACTTGGAAGGTAGAATTCCTCTTTGGGTAAGAATTCCTATGATTAAAGTTTACTAAATTTTAGTATCTTTAATTAGAAGGTGTTGCACTACTATGGTGGCTGGTTGCTAATTTTATGGGATGGTCATTCCTATTAGAGATAACTAATAAAGGAATGTGAACTATATATAAATCCCACACTACCCTAGGCGTGCAACAAGTAATAAGAATTACCCTAGGTGTGAAGCACATTGGAACCCCATTGGCTGCCCAAGAGAGAAAGAAACTCACGCCCATTGCTCTCTTCTTCTTCATTCATTGAAGAAAGGAGATCAGGTCCTGGTTCTTTTCCACAAGTTATATTTCAGAAAACCCATCTATGAATCCATAGTTTGATCCCACAATCAAAGCCAATAAGATTGGGTTGTGGAATAGAAGAGAAGATCAAAACAAAAGCTACTGCAGAAAATTCCTACAACTTGCATTGCTGACTGCAGGCTGAGATCGGACCTTTGGAGCTTTCTTATCAGAGATTTGAGGCCTTCATATCATCAAGGTATTAGTCCTCTATCATCTCCTTTCATTATACACATGTTGATCATGATTCCATGGAGTTTTATGCGTGTTTCATGGCTGCCTAATCAGATCTGTTTTCGTTTTAAAAACCATATCAGCCATGGACGTCCAAGTTCAGATCAGAATAGCATGAACTTTCATAGGGTTCGGATCCCCCGGACTTACACCAACAGCTCTTTGCCCCGGTCAACCGCGCAGTGAAATTCCCAAAAATTGCATATTTTCAAAGTATTTTCTGTGGGAACTTTTGGGCCGTTAAATCAAGCTTGGAAACATGATTTAAATCAAACTAAGTGGTTTAAAATCATGAAACATAAAAAGCCAAAAATGATTCGAAACTTTTAAAACCAATGGCTTGCTTGATTTCTAAAACTCTTTTCAAATTTAAATGCATCCAATATCTAAAACTAAATATGCATGAAACATGATTTCTAAAAGACTTAAAACCAATGCATGTGAAAATCAAGATTTCAAGATTTTCTAAATCAATGCAAGTGTGTAAATTCAAATGATGCTAATATGATAATGCATCCATCAAATTGCAATATACAAAATTCCTAACAATCTCCCCCTTTGGAATTTGATGGCAACTTACTCAACATTGAATTAACACACCAAGTCTTCAACTCCCCCTAAGCTGGACAAGTCTTGAAATCTTCTTGGATGCTCCTTCTCTTAGCTTGGGCTCTTGGACTTTTTCTCCAATGTTCTTGATGCTTGGTACTTGATCATTCTTCAAGCTTTCTCTTCTTCTTTCTTTCTTTAGGCAAGCATCTTCTTTAGCTCCAAGCTTTCTCTCTTCTATTAGCTCTCCCTTTTGACCATGCCTCTCTCTCCCTTTGGTAAGATATGCATTCTCTCCCCCTGTAGAAGATCATACAAAATCTCCCCTTAGGAAGCTTGGACATTCTCTTCCCCTTTAGATGACTTGAATGCTCTCTCCCCCTTTGACATTAAATTGCAAAGGTACCTACACACATGAAATAAGGAAAATACCTTTTAGTAGCACCTGTTAACAAAAGAAATCGAAAATGAAATACACAACATGTTATCATGTATGGAAGTAGTCTCTAAGGGTTCAAAGTCAATCCAATGGTCAATTTGATCAAAATTAATACTTCCTATGAAGGTTTACACTCCCCCTCAATCCATTCTCTCCTTTTGTCAAACTTTTGACAAAGATATAACTATTTGGTTCAAGAAGAAGAAGATTTTTTAACCAATTGAGGGTCAACTTCAAGGAAATGATTAGACATGTTTTACTATAAAGCTCAATATGATCAAATTACCAAAAGAGAGCAAGGTCAAAGAGAAAAGCAATCATGGATACCAATTGGAAAAACACAGAATACCAATTGAGATTCAAAGATAAGTCTATTAAAACAATCACTCTAAAATGGATTTAAAAATATAACTATTAGGAAAAATCCAAATTAGAGCTATCCATGATGAAATGGGGTTTACTAAACATAGCATCAATCAATTTAACTATGAAAATCATATGCTATGAAAGTTTTTGAAATCATTTAATTCAATCAATAAATATGACTATCAAGTACAAGATGAGTGAAATGAAATTCAAACATGAAGCTCAAAGACTTTGGTAGTCAAAGACTTAGTAAAGGGATCTCCCAGAGTGTCTGCAGAGTCTATCTAGGTGATAGCAGTATCACCTCTCTTCACAATCTCTCTGACCATGTGTTACTACCTCTGTACTGCTTTTGGCTCCAGGGTTCCTTGGACTTATCGACTGCACTATTGTTATCACAGTAAACTGTGAGCGGTTGTCCTGCTGGCACTGTTGCCGAGCTGAATGTATCCTGTACTCCTGCCGAGCCTGGATACCGAGACCGAGATAAGCCAAGTCGGTAATGTTACCGAGATTAGCGTAATCCTGTTCTTAAGGGAAGCCACTGTTGACACCAAAAATGTCACTTTGCCTCTTCAACATCAAGAAGCCACATGAAGCCGCCTCCTATTACAAACAAGCAATGCCGCTTCAAGCATCAGATCTTGTCAGAACCACTTAAAAACTGATAGATCCTTCAAGACCTCCAAAAGAGGAGTTCACATAAAGTTTCGGGCCATTCCGACATCATTTGGCCGAACTTCACTCCTCCAACAGCCAAACAGGTGGTCCTGGCGGTGGCGGGGTCGAAGACATCAAAACTTCGATCAGAGCCTACGGACGGTGTCAAAATACCTCCAAAAGGCTCCACGTCAAATTTCAGGTCATTCCGACAACGTTTGACCCGACTTCAACTCTCCGAAAGAAAAATCAAGCCCCTTGGCGACGAGAACCACCAGGACCATTACTCATCAAACAGAGCACATGGGCGACTTCAACATACTTCAAAAGGGTTGCACGTCAAATTTCAAGTCATTCCGACAACGTTTGACCCTACTTTGACGCTCTGAAAAAAAATCAAGGTTACCGACGGCGAAGCACCCTGGAAACATGACATCCAAATCGAAGCTAATGGATCATCACAAAATGACTCCAATATGCTCCTTGCCAAATTTCAAGTCAATCAGACATCGGATGACCGCATATCTAAGCGCGACATCTTCCTCGCGGCAAGATCAGGCCTGCAGTGACGGGACCCCAAACGGCTTCAAAACTCAAACAAAAGCCTATGGTTGGTCCTATCTACTGCTCAAGAGGCTTCACATCAAATTTCAGGTCATTCCGACATCGTTTGACCTAGTTTCGACTCTTGACAAAAAGCGGCAACTCTACGTGGCAAAAGTCTTCGGCTTTTCCAAAAAATAGGAAACTTTGCGCTCTGATTTGCACGACTTCTCGTCAAGTTTTCTTCAAGAGAATCAACCCAAAAAATGAGGAAAAATGTCAAGAAAAATACAGGAGAAAAAAAGAAACAAAAAGCTCGAAAAACGGGCAACAAAGCCTTTTTTTTTCTCTTTCTTTTTCATTTTCTTTTTTTAATCATTATCTTATTTTTTTCCTTATTTTTTTTTATTTTTTTAAATTTTTTAAATTTTTTTTAAAATTTTTTTCTCAAGAACTTGATCGACACTTAGATGTGTAACGCTTAACCGCAAGACTACGGTGTCGTCAAGTAGTAAAGGACTAAAGAGTCCGGATTATCGATCCCACGAGGAGAGGATGGAACAAGCAATGAATCCGATTAATGTAGAATTGAACTAAGATATAACTAATATAGACAAATGAAGTGAATAATTAAAACTAATAAACTATGCAATGTAAACAACCAATTAACAATTTAAAATATGAAATTATTAAGATCTAACAAACTACACTAAACTAGTGGATGAGTGGTGGTGGGAATGGAAGATTTAAGGTGAAGATGTGGTGTGAAATGTATGGATTTTAAAACAAGTTATGTGAAATTTAGATCTAACGATCTAAAAAATAAAATAACAAATCAAACAAGGATTTAAATTAACAACAATAAAAAGAAGAGATTAGGCAATCCAAAATCCACTAATTAAGTATGAAATTAATGCAACCAATGCATGTTCTAATTCAACTCTCAAATCTACAATCCAATTATCAATCTCTTGCCTAATTGGGTTTGATGATATAACAAGGAAGATCAAAGTTAAGAGAATAAAAGGCCAAGATCCTAAATC
Organism: Cinnamomum chago; assembly: GCA_038049695.1. Taxonomy (NCBI): domain Eukaryota; kingdom Viridiplantae; phylum Streptophyta; class Magnoliopsida; order Laurales; family Lauraceae; genus Cinnamomum; species Cinnamomum chago. Next base: position 43,544,850 of record CP142455.1, on the reverse strand, counting down.
ATCAGTTAGCCACCCTAACAATAAATCATCAAATCAAGCTACAAAAGATCAAAGATAAGGGCTCTAGAGCATGCTATGTGAGAGAACTTAATCCAACTACAAAGCATCAATTGAGATTATCCAAGCATCAAGTGTAGAGATAGAGCATGAAAAATGAGAGGGATTAGCACAATTAGATCTAAGATCTATTAATCAATGAAGGCAAAAGTAAGGGATTTAAACTAAAACATGCATGAAATTGAACTAATCACATTACTTAGCTTCAAAAGAAGAGCCTAATCCAAGAGCATTAGCCACTAAACATCAAGAAAGAGCTCCAAATCTTCAATAATGACGTTCAATTACACACTCTCTCTTTGGATGAGTTACAAAGAAGCTCCTAATTACAATCTAAAAGTAAAAATAAAATTTCTAGAAGACTAACTTGCCAAAAGATCTCCTTCCACTCTACAAAAACATTCTAATTTATGGGAACATTGAAGACATTTGATTGGCTCATTTCATTTCACGAGGATTGCTTCCATTTGATTAGTTGCAACTTGAAGGCTTTTGATTGGCTTACTTGCTTTCACATGGATTGCTTGAATTTGATTTGGAGGCTTTTCATTGGCTCTTTTTTTTCACATGGATAGCTTCAATTTGATTGGTTGCAACAAACTTTCCTTCCAAAAGCATATGTGCCTTTTGCCTTATGTGGTCCTTCAACTTGGAGGCTTTTGATTGGCTCATATCCTTTCACATGGATTTGTGTCATGGCAAGCTTTGATTGGCTCATATCCTTTCACATGGAGAGATGAGTTGGATGGAAAAAAAAAATAATATGCAATTGTTGAGATTTGAACCCATAACCTATTCCATACCAACACAAGCTCCAACCAATACACCAACCAATCATTTGTGTTAGAAAATGACTTCTTTTATCCAGAAAGTCTTCTCCTCTTATTTTGGAATTCTTCAACACTTCCTAAGATTTTTTCATGTAATTTCTTTATTGAAATCTCTTCTTGATGGCTTGGGACACTGGCCGGAATGTTGGGATAGTTGCGGGGTCCACCTACACAAGAGAAATTACATAAAAATGCGCTACAAATAATCGGATTTATACATGACAATCCGATAATCCGTTAATGTAATAGAATGATAAAATCTCTGTGTAAGGCAAATGATATGCATATGAGATGCCGATAAAATTCGGACTAATGATGGGTACAGTATGCAATATTTAACACTCATCACTCATTCACACACATGTATTACATCTAGTATACTTGTGGACTCCGGTTCATCTCATGAACCATTATGTCATTCGTATTGGTTGTGTGCAAGTATATAATTAAACACCATTCATCTCTTGAAAGGAAAACATGATTGTATTGATAAATAAAGAAATTAATCAATTTATTACATCAACTGTTAGATTGAGACCACACAATTTAACAGGAGGCGCCTCCGATTTGGACTTCTAGGGAGACTTTCCCCTTAGGATAAACTGGCTTCGAGCTGAAGCCCACCAGGGGAGTGCGGGCTTCCTGCAAATCTTCCTCTTTAAGACTGAGCTTCTTGAAGCAGTCAAAATAAAGGATCTCAGACGAGCTCCCAGGGTCCACAAGAATGCACTTCACCTTAAAGTTCTTCAACCGCAGGGTGAGGATTAGTGGGTCATTGTGGGGGAGCTGGACTCCTTCAAGGTCTTCATTTGAGAACCAGATCTTGGGCCTCTCCTTCCGAGCCTTATTGGGTGCAGGTTCCAGCTTGGCCGACATCACTTGCTTGTCGTGTGAAGCCCTCCTGGCCTCGGCACGAGCTTGGTTACCCCCTCTAGGAGCGGGGGCCAGGTGAATGACGTTGATGATGCCCTCCAGCTCGTCGTTATCCTGATCTTCATCAGGTCGGCGCTGGTGAGCTCGGTTGACCCTTCCACCTTCCTTGATGTAATCTTTCAGGTGCCCGTCCTTGAGGAGCTTCTCGAGATGGGACTTGAGGGTCATGCAGTCCTCGATCCTGTGCTCATTCTGCTTATGGTAGGTACAGAACTTGCCCTGATCCCGGGTGGATGAATCGCCTTTCATCGGCTGCGGCCATTGGAAGTAGGGTTCCGTCTTGATCTTGCCGAGGAGCTTCTAGATGGGCTCCTTGAAGATTGTGATGACAGCCTTGTAGGAGCCGACGGCCGGCTTGACGGACTTGAACTTCGACTTCCTGTTGCCCCCAGAGGTGGAGGCCAAGAAGGCTGTTGAGCTTGTCGAGGCCTTCTTCCTGTCTGGTTCTGTTTCGGAGAATTTTTTGTCTCCTCTGGGGGGCCGGTCTTCTAGCGAAAGGCCGAAGCTTTCATGAGCTCGGGCCTCATCCTCCTCTTGCTCAATATACCGGTTCACCCTAGCCATTAATGCTTTCATTGTGCCTATGAGGGACCAGACCAGGTCTTTACGGAGCTCATTGCCTGGGAGTAGAGGTTGCTGGAAGCACATGATGGCGACGTCATCTTTGGCGTCTTTGATCTGGATGTAGATTGTCCAATAATCTTTTGGCGAACTGAGTAACGTTTTCAGTCTGCCTTATCTGGATTGCCATGAGGTTGCCACCTGTCTTCGGGATGACCCGGTGCGCCTAAAACTTCTCGACAAAGGAGTTCTGGAGCTGCTGCCAGCTCGAAATCGATCCCTCCGGAAGCGCCAGAACCATCTGAGGGAGAGGTCGCCTAAACTGGAGGAGAAGACTATACAGTTCAAGTGGCCGACGTCGCCCCAGATCGACATTCACTGGGTGAAGTGTCGAAGATACGCTGCAGGGTCCAAGGCTCCGTCATAGAGGACGAATCTCGGGACACTGAATCTCTCAGGGAGAGGTCCTTTATCTCTTGAGAGAAGGGAGACATGCCCTGGTCCTCTACGTCGTAGGCATCTAGTCGGTCTCGGACGAGGCCGACTTCTGCCATCTTGTGCTGGACCTCCTGCTTGACATGGCGGTCAAGCCATTCTCTTAGGTCACCAACGTTCTCTGGCCTCAGTGACTCTGGCCCTTGGCATGATCTTCTCGAGTCGTTGTGCAGATGGCTGCTACTCGAACCTTCTTCGTTGCCTCGGTCTCTTCTTTTATTGGTTAAGACTTGCCACAAATCCTGATCAGCCGAGGGAGTCGGGTTCCGTCTGTGGGATGGTACCCGGGCTCTTCTATTCTCTTTGAGCTGACGAATCAGCTCAACCTGCTCTTGGATGATATGGTTCTGGGACCTGATGTCAACAACGAGGGCGTCGTCGTCACCACCATTGTCAACCTGATGAGTAGACTTACCCACAGACACCGTGATGGGTCCTTCCACACTCAGCGCTATAGATTTTTCGCGAGATTTCCCTTTGTGGGGGGGGGGTGGAATCTTGGCGTGGCAAAGGTTGTGATTGGAATAGTGGAGGTAATGGTTGGAGCGGTTGAGGTTGTGGCTTGAGTTGTGGAAACAATGGTGATGGTGGAAACTCTGGTGGTGGGAATGAGTACTCCGGTGGTGTCACCGGAGGCGGTAACGATGAGTCTTTTCGGGCCTTCGACGTACCTTCGCCGTTTCTAGTCTTTGGAGGCATAGCTTCTATAGATTTGGTTTAATCATTTCCCACAAACGGCGCCAATTGTAAGTGCCTAAATATTACGGACTTGGATAAATGGATGTTTTAGTTTTTCATGTTGCAGTAAAGCTCCTTTGGGAAAGATGTAAGACCCCGACCCGAGTGAACCGTTTAGTGCTAATTAAGTTGCGTGTTAGTGCTAAGCTTGATTAGTGATTTTGACTAAGTTGGGTTTGGAATAGCTTTTGTTTTAGTTTTGGGCAATTTTGAGTGCTTTGATAGCTAGTGGGGGCCCTTTGGGGGTTCCCTTTTCGACTTTGCATTTACTTAGGTGATTTCCCGGAAAATGTTTTGAATTGCATTCTTAGCCCGTTTCATTTATCTTAGTGATCCCTACAACTTTCATGTTGATCCCGTTTCCATTCGAGGCTCCGAAACCCGATTTACAAGCCTTGAAGGGCAAAACAGTCCTTTTACACTAAACCTGTACCCAAAACTTGATATCCCCGAAACCCGCGAAACATATACTTTTTGGAAACTAGATATTTCGACGATCATTTCTTCCTTCTTCGTCGAATTCATCCGAGATCCCGAAGGAGATGATTTCAGCCAAACTAGTTCCTTTAGTAGTGGGACCCAACTCATTTGTTAACAAAGAGAAGCCATTCTTCATTCATTTCATTCTTCTTGTTCCAGCACAACAACTGAACCTAGGGTTTCCTTGCAACTCTTCTTCTTCTTCTTCTTGCTTCTCCATCTCCAAGCCACACCAATCTTACACCAACATCGAAATGGAGATCACCATCCTCTTCCTCATCTTGCAAGCTTCATCTTGATACCATTTGTGGAGAAATCTTCCAACCTTGAGATCTTCTTTGAGCTAGCTCTCTTCATTTGAAAGTCATCCAAGTGAGTAATCATTCCCATCTTCTAGATTTGTAGTCTTCTAGCCCTAGGGAAGCTTCATTTGCATTATTGAAAGTTCTATCATTTTCATTCTTTGTGTAACCCATTTTAGGGTTTGTTTTGGGGTTTTTTTATTGTAGCTTGGATTTGAGCTATAGAGGTGATTAGAAGCTTGGTACAGCTAGCTCGGACTTGAGGCAAGTGAATGATTGGGTGTTTTAAGTTTTAAATGGTTTGGTGAAACATTAATGGATTTCTTTCATGCTTTTAGTGATTTTCATTGTTGAAATAAATGCTCTTAATGTATCTTGATAGCCTCATTTAATGCCTTGAAAACATGAGTTTAATGTCTTCTTGTCTCTAGTATTGTGTGGTTTTATTTGTGTTGGAAGGAGGGAACAAGAGGAGGACCAAGGCCACTGCAGAACAAAACCTAGGTTCTGTTCCGCAGTGTACCCGGTCGACCTGGAGGGGTCCAGGTCGACCTGGGACACACTGACGAAATTCTGGGAACCAATAAAAAGTTACAACCGCCGGTCGACCTGGCTATGGCCGGTCGACCGGGCACACAGAGGCCAGGTCGACCGGCCCAACTGGAATATCCTGCTGAGTGGAAAATTCCAACCTGATTTAGAATGGTTTTAGGTGGGACCTTGGCTACCCTTTTTGGACTGTTTGGACTATGTGTGAGGATGTCTTGAGCCGACACTCCTCACGGTTGGTTCGGGGGCATCGAAGTTCAATCCATTTCAATCTTGAACGGGATGGGACGACACGATATCTTCCTTACAACTATACGCCAAGTCTATTTCCTTGGGTATCGCGAATCCTATTCCTTTCGATGACTGAATAGGTTGCTCGATGTATCCGGATTAACGTCATGCCTAGGATGGACCGTTTATAGTCTTGATTTTTCTAGCATAGCATCTAGTATTGTCCATAAGCTCGTTTAAAGTTTTAAAAACCGTAAAAGTGCATAAGGAGCCCGGAATGTATTCAAACTCAAGGAGTACCAAGTCTTTATTATAATTGACATACGGGACCCCTATTCACTTAAATAGATCTTGAAACCAATATTTTACCCGAAATTGTTATAGTTCATTGTTTCACTTCATTCCAAGATTTACATTACATGATTTGTTTTCCCGAAAGCATGATAGTTACACTAGTAACATTGACTTGTCCCGAAGTGTATTGCCCGACATGAAATGAAAGTTATGCATTTGAGTATTCTTGCCCCATTCATTTATTTACTCGAACTTGATGTATTTTGCATATGTCTCGATTTGATATTTAACCTATGAGTCTGCATCACTAAGCTTGGATAACCTTGTCGGTTTGATCCACCGACTTGGAGATCCCTCTCCCGTCCCGCCAGCTGCAGTTTGGATCCCGATACCAGGTTCGCTACCGTGGTCCCGTCCTATATATTTATATTGTATATATGATTTGCGTTGAAGCTCCTCACCTTGTGTGACTGAGATCAACGTCCCGTGATACTGTTGTCACTTTAGTGACAAAGGACTTAGTTTTATGTGATTGTCATCTTGTTAGTTCCCGATTCCTTGGATACCTTATATGTTTTATCTTGCTTACTTGTTTTCTAGCAAATGATTTATCTACTTTATGAGAGTTCTTGTTTAAACAGATTTCTATGCTTTTCAAGATATTTCCTTTATTATATGTTGTTATATCTTTTCACTCTCTTGCCAGACCGTCGTGTCTGACCCATTTGCTTTGGTACTCAGGTCCCGTTGCCGGCTACCTTGAGGAGGAGCCGGAGGAGGTGGTAGGTAAGCCGCAACCTCTAGTTGAGTGGCGTGCTGACGATGTCATGTAGACATCAGGTTGCTACGAGAGGCACGACATGATGGGGAAAACTATTTAATCATTCTTGGATTATTGTTTTGTTATATTGGCCTTTGTTGGCCTATATTTTTGGGGAAATGTAACTAAATGATTTTTTGTTTAAACTTTAACTACTTTTGGGAAACATGCTATAGATCATTTCTCATTCTGATACGGTAATTCATACTTGATGTTATCTTCTTGACTAAGGATGGTTTAACTATTTGATTTGCAACACGCTTCCGCACTCAAAAGAAATATTCATTTATGGTTGTGATATCCTCACCACGGACACCTGTGGGAAATTAAATAAATGTATGTTATCATTTAAACAGATGTTGTGGATCTCTATCATTATTAGTGTCCCGATCCCGGATCAGTCCTTCGGGGGCCCGGTCCGGGGTCGTGACAAAAGATTAACCGCCTGGGACTTGAAAGGGAAAGAGGAAGAGAAAGGTCAGAGGCTTGGGCTGCTATTAGCCGGAGGGACTTCGAAGCCTAAGTTAGTGCAGTCACTAGACAAAGGATGGGTGAGTAAGGAAGAAGAGAATGCAGAGTAAGGGCGTATATGATAGTGTATCTTTTGTGGGTTTACCTCACGCATATATATAAAGGAAGGCTCCTTCCATGGAGGTAGGTAGAAGCACTGTCCCGTTGCCCCATGCCATGCTTCCTTAATGGCGGTAGGTGGGGAAACGTCCCATCGGATCATGCGCCGAATCCTCGTATTAATGTGGAGGTGATTACCTGATAAGGCTAGCCTCTTATCATAGTCTAACGCCCATCTTGTCTGTCAGTACATTCTGCAACGTAGTCGTAGCGTTATAGGGTACAATTATGACCTTGTACTCATCCTAGTTGGCAATGCCGAGCTGAGGATGATGCCAGATGGACATGTCATGGCACTGTTGCCGAGATCGAGATAAGGCTAGTTGGTGCCTTTACAGAAGCTAGCTCAAGTTGGATGCCAGCTAACACTTTTGCCGAGCTAAATGTATCCTGTACTCCTCCCGAGCCTGGATACCGAGACCGAGATAAGCTAAGTTGGTAATGTTACCGAGATTAGCGTAATTCTGTTCTTAGGGGAAGCCACTGTTGACACCAAAATTGTCACTTTGCTTCTTCACCATCAAGAAGCCACATGAAGCCACATCCTACTACAAACAGGCAATGCCGCTTCAAGCATTAGATCTTGTCAGAATCACTTGAAAACTGATAGTCCTTCAAGACAGCCAAAAGAGGAGTTCACATAAAGTTTAGGGTCATTCCGACATCATTTGGCTAAACTTCACTCCTCCAACAGCCAAAAAGGCGCTCCTGGCGGCGGCGGGGTCAAATTGATCAAAACTTCGATCAGAGCCTACGGACGGTGTCAAAATCCTCCAAAAGGCTCCACGTCAAATTTCAGGTCATTCCGGCAACGTTTGACCCGACTACGACACTCCAAAAGAAAATCAAGCCCCTCGGGGCCGAGAACCACCGGGACCATTACTCATCTAACAGAGCACATGGGTGGCATCTGTTGGGATTGGTGTATGCCCTAAAGCCCACTGACTGCACTCACATCTCTGTAACTGGATATTTATTGGTTATTTAATGGAATGACATCTTTCTCTTAATACTTGTGTATATGTCTGGTTGTGTAAGGCCCATTGTTTTCTAGTAATGACTTAGGTGTGTAGTGGCTACACACAGTAAGGTCTGAGTCATGGACACTTGAAACAATAAACTTGTTCATAACTGAGAGATGGAGTTGGGCACTTCATCTTGGTATAAGTTATAATGAGATACTCTCCTGTATTCAGGGTGACTTACCTAAGTCACGGGAGGCTTTTCCGGATTTATCTCATTAGTGCATGTGTCATGGATTGAACAGGACCACTTGTAGGTGTGATCTCTAATATAGTACTATCATAGAGAGAGATCAAATCACCTCTTGCTACTGAGTGACCAGTGCTCTTAATCTTGAGCATTTGTGGATGAACTGACGAAGTCAAGTTCTTGTGCTTTAATTCACTATGGGTGAGATCTTGTTCATGGGTCAACAGCTCTGTGTTTTGGGTGCTCGGGCTTGATTAGTTGGGACGTGCAAATGCAATATGGATTCTATGCCATCATGTGATGGAATGATCGTCCCCTTAGAATTATCCGATTAATCATCAGAATCTAAGATCTTAGTATATGGATGTTCCATATGGATATTGAACTTGTGGGTCGCTCCCTGGATCAAGAGAATGATATCCGGATGATGATTAAGTCAAGGGTATGAAGTTCTAAGGTTGAGATGTAATCAAGAAGGTGGATAGTACATCGGTTAACCTACTTGATTATGGATGTTACATAGAGGGGCATTATGGTCATTGTACTTGGTAGGTCAAAGACAATCGTCTATTTATGATGAGCTTTATTTGCAATTTAATATTTGTCCTTGGAGTGCAACCGTAACTCTCTAGTGGAATGAGTTAAGGTTAAAATGATCCTAGTGTTGCTATGGGGTTAGCATGGACATTTTGGTCATTTTGGAAGCCAAGGGCAAATATGTCTTTTGGTCCCTTCTCTAGCCACTTTCCTAGATTGGCGAGGTTTCCTAAATTGTTTAAATGTGTGGAGAAATAATTTTGAGTGTAAATTCAAATAGGCCCATGATGGTATACATGAATTACAACTCTAGATAAATTATTTGGTACATGAGCCATAGTAAGTGTGGGCTAGCCAATGTGGTCCCTAGTTTGTGGGTCCCAAGTTTGTGCAGGTCCCATTACTTGGAAGGAGTTCTTTTTTGTGCAAGTTTTCCTAAAGTTTAGTAGCTTTCTAATTCAATTTAGAAACTAAATAGAAAAGGAAAGAGGGCTGGACGTCCATGATGGAGTGTGTTTTCCTTTTTGGAAAGTTCCTATTTTTTCTCCTTGGTTTCCTAGTTCTTTCAAGATACTTTCTCTCCAAGATATCAGCATTATATATTGCTGGTGGTTCCCCCTTTGGGCGTGCAACATTATTGAGGGAAGAAGGAGAGAAAATCTCTCTTGGTTGTGCAAGAGATTGGAAACAAGAAAGAGGGGCAGCACTCACACCCTTGGACGTCCATTGCACATCAGATTTTCTCTTGCTGGTCCTTGTTTTCTTCCTGCAGAAAACCCACATCAGATCTGAGTTCTTCACTTCAGATCAAGCAAAGACAATTAGAGGGAAGTCTAGTTTGTTCCCACCAACACTAGCCAATCAGATTGGAGAAAGAGGAATAGAGGAGAAGACTAGAAGGGAACCTGCTGCAGAGAAATTCCAGCAAGGTTGCTGAAAGTTGCAGTCTAAAGAATCTGATCTTAAAGTTCAGATTTCAGAAGTTTTTCAACCCAAGAACATCAGGTATATGTTCTCCTTTGTATCTTATTTGTTTACACACAAGTTGATCATGATTGCATGGTGTTATTGTGTGATTTACATGGCTGGTTTGCTTTCTAATTCTGATCCTAGTTAAAAGTTTTAAAATACCAGCTATAGAACTCTCTTCTTAAAAGGAGTTCAGATCTGATTCACACTAACTTTAACATCCTTCAAAAGGGTTGCACGCCAAATTTCAGGTCATTCCGACAACGTTTGACCCGACTTTGACGCTCCGAAAGAAAATCAAGGCTATCGACGGCGAAGCACCCCGGAAACATGACATCCAAATCAGAGCTAATGGATCATCTCAAAATGACTCCAATAGGGTCCCTGCCAAATTTCAAGTCAATCGGACATCGGATGACCATACATCAAAGCGCGACATCTTCCTTGCGGCGAGATCAAGCCTAGCAGCGACGGGACCCCAAACGGCTTCAAAACTCAAACCAGAGCCCATGGTTGATCCTATCTACTGCTCAGGAGGCTTCACGTCAAATTTCAGGTCATTCCGACATCGTTTGACCTAGTTTCGACTCTTGACAAAAAACGGCAACTCTGCGCGGCAAAAGTCTTCAGCTTTTCCAAAAATCAGGAAACTTTGCAGTCTGATTTGCACGACTTCTCGTCAGGTTTTCTTCAATAGAATCAACCCAAAAAATGAGGAAAATTTTCAAGAAAAATACAGGAGAAAAAAAGAAACAAAAAGCTCGAAAAACGGCCGACAAAGCGGCGACCAAAGGGACCGGATTTCCGCTAGAAGGCCCTTTTTCCAATTCTTTTCGCGTTTCGGCAGTTCTAGCCCATGTGATTTCCTAAAAATCTGATTTTCGATGCTCGGAAACGACTGATCTTCGTCAACATCACGGATCCGCCGTTAAAAGCATGGAATCATCATTGATCGCTCCAAGATCGCCAACCGGCTGACAAAAAAAGTGCATTTTCTGTCCGACCGATCGAGCAATCGACAAGACGGATGTCACCGGCCCGATGGTATCAACCAATGTCTGAAGTTGCATGATCGTCCGACATCAATCAACATGAAGATCCATCGTCAATCGTCGCGAGAAGAATTTCAAAAGACGCGGCACGGCCCGCGACTCTTCAAATCCCCGGCGACCACTTAATGTTGTTAATTGACCCAAGTAAATGCGGTCATTAACTCATTATTTTGGACGGCCCAATCAGAAGCAAGGAAATGGGAGTTACAAGTCAAAGTCATCATGGCATTAAAGCCATGAAACTCCTCTCATCATGGAGATTGAAGGCGATTAAATGCCCATTATCTCCACCGGCCAATCAGAAGCCAAGAAAAAGGAGTTACAAAATAAAGGAATTAAAACATGTAACTCCTCCCATTATGTGGTTTTAAATGCATTAAAGCCCATAAAGTCACCTAAAGGCTACCAAATGCCTATAAAAGTAAGTGATTCCAAGAAGAAACAAGCCCGAATCCCGGAATCTCGAACTCAAGATCCAGAAATCCATCTAGAAGCTCTGTTGCAACAAACACCAAAAAGGTGATTGAAGTCCCTTGGGGGGCACTCCCCCCCCCCCCCCCAATAAAAAACCTTCTCTTCTCATATTCAACATGGCCAAGACGCGGCTCTTCAGCCCGTCTCTTCGTTTTTAATTGGATATAGGACCTTCCCTTGGTCCTTATTCTCTACAAAATTGAAGTCGAAGCCAAGCCAAAGAATCAAAGCATCAAGCGTTCTCATCTGAAGGACGATGGCGAAGTCCATACATGACTTGCGACCATCGATTTGAATTGGTCCCCGCAATCTTCTGAGAAGTCAGATTCCCTTTCTTACTTTTCTATTGTACTTTGTATTTTCTTTAAGAGACAAAAAAATCACAATTCTTGTCTTTCATTTTGATGAGATTTGTAACTCGCCTTTCATGGCAAACAAAATCGCCTCTAACGACATTAAAAAAAAAACTGTCTCTTTTCTTAACAATATGTGCAATGGGAAGTTAGAAAAAAGGTTGATTTCCTTTCTACTTGCGAAGGTGGATCTCCAGACCACCAATTCTAAATTCCAAGTAGAATAGAAAATCTGGCATACCCGTACGAAAATGTAGATGCCCTTTTTTCTCCCCCTTTCTTCCCTCCATTCGGATCCTCTCGGCGACCCCTGGGATGGATGGGAAAGGAGAGGAAGGAAAAATCGGGTCCATTAGGTTGGCACACCCGGTGGGACCAGTTTACTTGAGAACGCGATGCTTGAATTCTTAGGCTCCTTTCTAGTTGGTGGCCAGTGTTGGATCTTGCATCCAAAAAAAAAAACTTGAGATGGGATTTTTGGAGAATTTCTACCTTTGAACTTATTTCCATTCTTTCTCATTTCAAAAAAAAAGAAAAGAAAAAGAAATTTGATTCCTCTTTTCTTTGGATTCAATTTTGAGAAACTTTGATCCTCTCCTCTTTGAACTTGATAGCTCACAGAAATGTTCGCAGCTATTGTTCTTATCGGGGAATGGGCCATCTTTTCTCTTTGATAAGTCCGATAGGGATTTCCAAAAAAAAAACCTCCTAAAAAAAAAAAAAAAAAACTCCTTCAAATTTTTTTTTCTTTTAGAATCAAATTTGAGAAAGTTTGGTCCCCTCCTTTTCGGATTTAATGCTCGCAGAAATGTTTGAGCCCTTATTCGGATTGGAACACCATTCGTTCTCTTTGACGAATTCATAAAAAAAATAAAAAAAATTTCAAAACCCACTAAGGTTGCACCAATTGCGTTCTTTGACCAATGTGGATCTAAGAAAAACCTTGTCCAAAGTATGGAGACAGCTACACTGTTTAAGGCAAGGGTCCTCCAAACGGGGTTCATTAAGTAATCCTACCCTTACTTGGGGGCTGATCTATCTACTAAGGTTTCATAAGGCCGAATTGAAAACCTTTGTGTTCCTTTAAAAAAAAACAAAAATTAAAAAAAAAAAAGCTTTCAAAAAAATCGTCATTTTTGGGTTTACATTTGAGAAATCTTAGTTCATTCCCTTTTCGGATTTAGCGCTCGTAGAAATGTTTGAGACCTTATTCAGATTGGAACACCATTTGCTCTCTTTTATGAATCTGATTTTGACCTTTCAAAAAATCCCATCACATGTCTATTCCAAGGATGCGATTTGCAACATTTGTGCCTAGCGGTGCCAGTATGTCCCTCCGGGTCTACTGTATTCGCGACCGACACATTTGTATCTCCAACCTTATGTCATCTTACCTCGAGTGAGCCTCGTTTCTCGGTAACTTGAATTAATGTCCATAATTGCTTCTAGCAGTCACTGGAACGCTCGCTCTGAGCCTCCTGTGCGTGCATTCAGAACAATTGTATCCTCTATGGCTTTTTGCCTTCTTCACCTCGCTTGGACTGGGCCATGTTCCCCTGAGCTATTTGAAAAGACAAAACCATAGTTCTTTCCCATTTATGATCACTATATTCTTGTGATTACTAATGGACGTGGTCTTGTTTCAGAAGTTTTCCAAAAACTAACAATGGCAGCTTCATTAACCATCACTTTCGATGAGAACAAGTACCAACACATTCTCCAGGAGAAGCAGAACAAGCACGTCCATAAGCCCCCTGCCAGTTGCCGAAGCGTCACCTCCCTCGGCAAATCTCAGCACACCGGGTCGACCTCTACTCCTCGGACTATCATCTTCGGGACGCTGGGACCATTCCCACTTCCCGTAGAGGAAATCGCACCTGCTAAAAATAGAAGATCGCCCTACAACGTATCACTGCCATGGCACCAAGGGCGAACACAAAGAAACCTGAAGCCCGTGGCAACTCCACGAAGCCTCAACCCGCAAAGAACCAAGTCTACCCTAAGACTTGGTCCCCAAGACCTTCACAAAAACAAAGGAGGTCCCGAACAACTGCAAAGTCAGCATACATGGCCCCTCTCAAAGAAAACTAGTTCTATCCTCTTGCATACATAGAGGAGAAACCAGCATCTTGCCTGACAAAGAAGGCAACCCATCATGAGTTGGCTTGCTCCTACAAGCCAAAAATCAAATCATACATCACCAGGCCTCTGCAAGAACCTGTCAAGGCCTGCACTCCTGCAGTTCGACCCTTTATCGCAACAGGGGCCGAACTCACAAAATTCAAAGCTTCGCTACGAAAGTCGAAGGACCGAGTCCAAATCATGTCTATGCCCAGCTACAAAGAAGATAGGCTCTGCTGTTGCGCTCGAGGGAGTACATCCTTCGTTGCTAAAGCCCAGCCAGAGCTAACAAAAGCTCAAATTACCCATCGCATACATCGCCACATGCCGTATCGACAAAAGAGACTAGAGAAGCAAAGGACCCATCATCCTAACCTCCAAGTCTCCCAAAAATGGGTCGAAAAAGAAAGACCCGATCAAATTGTTGCTGTCCATATGGTTGGCAAAACCAGAAGACGTCAGAAGTCAGTAACCAAAATTCATGTCCGACGACCGGTGACTCGCAGCGTCTCCCGGACACGAAGACATCCGGAAGAATCTTCTACTCCTTCAAACGAAGGAGAAAGGAGTAATCCTTCCTCAAGCTCTTCAAGAATGAGCCCCAGCTCAGTCACCAGAATGATCTCCACGTTCGAATCACTGAGGATGAATGTCTTGGCAACAAACTCTGACCAACCTCGCAATCCGCCTCCTGATGAAACGACCGCATGCATCCAGCAATTGGAGCAGGGTCAGCAAAGGATTGAGGCTCTGATGGAAAATCTTCTTCTCGCTTTTCAGCATCAAGAAAACAACCAACCTCCTCCAAATAACGAGGAAAATGCAGAAAATCGTGAGTCATGCGCCCTTACCAAAAAGGACGTTGATGATATCCTTGCCAAAGCAAAGGAAGAGGATACACTGAAGGAGCATTGGATTAAGCCACCATATCCCTTATGGATGGACTTGGTCCCGTTTCTTGCAAAATTCAAACAACCTACTCTCCAAACATATACGGGGAAAGGTTCAGCCAGACAACACGTCATCCACTTTAAAATACTGACGGGAGCTATCGTGGATCAAGATGCCCTCAAGATCCGTATCTTTGCAAGTACCCTAAAACGTACGGCTTTCGATTGGTACTCCACTCTGCCGGAGGACTCCATCCAAAATTGGGTCATGCCAGAGACACGCTTCCTGACCCACTTCAAAGGTGAGGATCATCCTGTTACTATGGCACAGCTCTGCAGCCTAAAACAGGGAGAGAATGAGTCAACATACGACTTCATTCACAAGTGGAAGGCGATGGCATACAAATGTTCAGATGTATTGCCACAAACGTCACTCGTCGACATTTGCCGCAACAACATGAGAGCAAGGATCCGCTCCATGATTATCGGCAACAAATCAAAAAACCTGAGAGAACTCCTAGAAGTAGCTATGGAGGCTGAAACTTTGATCAAAAACCTCAACAGTCAATAGTCATCAAAGAAAGAGCCGGCTACCATTACGACCTCAAAACTAAAGAAAAAGGTGGTTCTTAATGTGCAAACCAAGTCAACTCCTCAGCAGCCAAAGAAAGCCGAAAACAAAGCTGCAGGTAAGAAACCTGAACTTTATGTTGCCTTTAGAGAACGAGTAGAGAAAAAATACCCATTCCATGAAGATGTTGAAGAAATCTTCGAGACTCTCGTAGCAAATGGTAAACTCACCTTGCTTGAGCCCAAAAGATCTGGAGATGTTGGCAAAACCAATGATCCTCGGTATTGTCCATACCATCAGATGATCTCGCATCCTCTCAATCAATGCTTCATTGTGAGAGAGAAGATCAACGAGATATGGAAAAACGGGGTCATCACCTTTGACAAAAACTATAGGTCTGCCTCCGTCAAGATGGTGTCGTATGGACAAACTTCAAAATCACCAAAGGAGAAGACCACTACTTCCTTTAAGGTGATAAAAATCACCGAGACATCCCAAGAGTTGGTCCCTTATCCAACACCTGACGGACAACCTATATGGGTGCATCCCGGTCTCCTTGAAGATGAAAATTGGGAGATCGTCAAAACAAAGCCTACCGCTCGACAGCGAAGGCAAGCCAAGAGACAACTCCGCAAGCTCAAACAGCAGGAGAAAGTTCAATCAAAACAAGAAGTCCTGGAAAAGGCAGAGACCTCTTCCACTGCTTCGCTGGGGGCAACGGAAGAATCCAAGGCTTCAAAGGTGGAAAGAAAATTCACCCTTGGTGACTTCATGCCACCTCAATTCAGAAATGAAACTGCGTAGGGGACATCATACTCTTGCAATTCGGTGATTGGATTCTCCATGGATGGATACGAGTCCAGTGACACCGCCAGTGACACCGACGAGTGGGAGGAATCCCTTGAAACAGGAGAATACCTCTCCGATGAAGAATGGGCTCCCGAATCTCACCTTATGCTGGTATTCTGGTATAACCCATATAGGCAACAAGGATCCTGGTCTAATGATGAAGAAGGCCAAGAGCTTGTTTAAGAAAATGTTGTTGACTCAGCACCCTTCAATGCTCCAGTGGAACCCAATCATGTTGAACCACAAGGGGCAGATGAAGAAGAAGATTTGGCTCCCATGCCTGATCTTGAAGAGCATGCGAGGATCTTACAGTGCCTCACCTTAGAACATGAGCAAGATCTTCGTGATAAAAATCTGGAACCAGAAGTTCCTGAAAATCAACAGGTACCTCCTCCCTCAACTCCTGAAAATGGAGAAAACTGCTAGATAGATGATCCTCTCACATCCGATGATGAGTCTGATTCCCAACAGTCCACTATGGGGGAATCTCCCATCAGGGCAACGTGCAATGCGATAGCTCAAGATGATAATGCCTCTAAAGCATCATCTACCGAAGACACGTATTCTCCGGCTACACCTGATAGTATATCTTTCGGAGCTACGTTTTCTCGAGTGACTTCCACTGAGATAACATCTTCTCAACCTTCGTCCCCTGAAATCGTGACGTTGCAACGCACAGCTCTTCCGACCGATCATCCTGAAGAAACTTCAGTCGATGGAGACCTGGTCAGTTGGTCTCAAATACCTGACCTCATAGGAGATGTCTGGACCAACAAATTGCTTAATGAAGGGGAAAAGTTGCTGGATGCTGTTCAGGACTTGTTCCCGGAAAATGCTCCATGTAATGCAATCACTGAGGATGGTGACTCTGCTGCAGACACATCTTCAGCAAATGAGAAGGATCAACCCTTGGATCTCAAGGACGATCTTCCAAATGAAGACCCTTCTTAAGAAGCTCTTGAAGTTGGTAGAGGTATCCATTCTGGCCAGGATTACCACAAAAATTACAACCAATCTTCTTCTTCTTATGTAAATCCTTCGGGAAAAGATGTTGTAAACGCCCCAAGTGGCAACAATAATGAACATGCAGGCCCGAAGGAGGCTTTCAAGTACGACTTGATTGAGCACTTCAAACACATACCTGCACTACTGCACATCCTTGACTTATTACGAATGTCTCCACAAACTCGTGATAGTCTCATTTCAGAACTACAAAGGCTGAATACGGATGTCGACGAACATGCCCCACAAGTCCTACAAATTGAAATGGACTATAGGGTCAAAAAATTGAATACCCCCTCAAAGGAGGAAAAGAAGAAAACCGAGGGATCAGGTATTGGATGCCTCTTAGTACAGAAAGCAGCAAGTGCAACTATCGTCTTCGATAAGGATGACCTCCTGCTAGGCGAGACAAAGCACAACCGACCCCTGTACTTCACAGGGTACGTCAAAGAAATGCCGATACACAGAGTCCAGATCAACCCAGGGTCTGCACTCAACCTCATCTCTACTTCGGTGCTTGAAGAGCTGGGCATCCCACCTAGCAAGCTGAGTCACACGTCTATATCCATCTTTGGGTATGATGGGAGCGCTCAAAGGCCTATTGGTAAAATCAGGTTCAAATTGCAAATTAGTGATCTCATCTCTGAAGTCACTGTGTATGCAATAAGAACCCCCTCATGCTACAACATCCTTCTTAGACGCCCCTGGATACACAAGAATGGTGTCGTCCCTTCAACTCTACATCAATGGATCAAGTTCGTTGGCAACGACGGCTCAATACATCGAGTGTTTGCAGACAAAAAGCCCTTCAAAGGCAAAGAAGTCTATTTTGCAGATGCTCAAATGTACAAAGATGGAAAAGAAGAAAAGGAGGAAGAAATAGCACCCATTGCTGAAAATCTTCAGAAAGATAAAGGCAAGGCTCCTCAGCGATCATCGGAAGAAAACAAACCTTTTGTTAAATCCGAAGAGAGAGATCCATCTCCCTTCGTTGTCTCCCTCAAACCTTCAAAACCTATGGTCATAACAACCAAAGCAAAGAAGATAAAGCAAAAGTCTGGGGGCAAGCTTGCTGTCTTTTTCATGTCTATCATGCAAGACACGGATTCAGAGTCAGAGCCAGAAGACGACATATCGTCAAGCCAAGCTGACACTCAACAAGTTCAATATGCTCTACTCCCAATAAAGACACCTGCTGACGTAGAAGATCCTACGTCTTCTTCCTTTGTTGTTCTGGTAACTTCAGCAGAAGAGAAGTCAATCTTCTTCCACAGATCAGAATCTTCTTCATCAAATTCCATGCTTGAACCTTTCCAAAACAAAGGTATGCCTCAACTATTTCACTACAACAAATTACACCTTTAGCGACGTTTTTTTTCGTCGCTAAAAGTCCAAAAAACGTCGGTAAAACCTTTACCGACGTTTTTTTTTTCGTAGAGCAGTCGTCGGCAAAAAAATGTCAAGAAAAAACCTTACCGACGAATTAATTTTTCGTCGGTAAAATTATAATTTTCACCGACGCTTTTTTATTTTTTACCGACGTTTTTTTTCGTCGGCAAAATAAAATAGGAAAATTTACAAATAATAAAAAGACATTTACCAACGTTTTCTTTCGTCGGCAAAAGATAACGGGAAAATTAAAAAATAAAAAGACTTTTGCCGACGTTTTTTTTTCATCGGCAAAAGTATTAAAATTTTTCAAAAAATAAATTTGTACTTTTACCGACGAAAAAAAAACGTCGATAAAAGTATTTTTCAAAAAATAAAAAAATAAAATTACTTTTGCCGACGAAAAAAAACGTCGGCAAAAGTATTTTATTTTTTAAAAAAATTAAATTTAATACTTTTGCCGACGAAAAAAGTCTTCGGCAAAAGTATTTTTCAAAAAATAAAAAAAATAAAATACTTTTACCGACGACTTTTTTCGTCGGCAAAAGTATTAAGTTTTTAAAAAAAATAAATTTGTACTTTTACCGAAGAAAAAAAACGTCGGTAAAAGTATTTTTCAAAAAATAAAAAAAAATAAAATACTTTTTATTAAAACAATCTACAAAAATCCAAATTAAATTGGAAGGAAAACTGAAAATCTGAAACAGGCAGCAGGTGGCAGGTGATGTTCCCATTTGAGGGGCTTCAGAACCAACTTCATTGCAGAAATTCCAGGCTTCAAATGCCACTCTCAATCCATCTCTTTTCATGCCAGGGTCACCCACTGCTGAGATGTGATTATCTGCCAAAACAGAGGATGAACTGAAAAGAAGCATTTCTAGCATGAAAATCAGCACAAAGAACTTTAAATGTATTATAGTAGAATTTACTATAATACAAGAGAATATTATAGTAGATTCTTTAAATGTATTATAGTAGAATTTACTTTTGGAGGATTTGATAGAAATATTGTAAATAGGATTAGTGCAAGGTGGGCAAAGAGGTGAAGTATGTGATCTCTGTGAGCTACTTTCAGTAGAGTTGTACTCATACAAAGCATCAATAGAAATGAAAACTAACAATAGCTCAATTATATGACCCAGATGCATTAGGTGTCAACAATATCTCAAAGGATTAATGATAACATCAACCACTACATGGGTTAATGATAACATCAAACAGGCTTTCAGGGAATAGCAACAATCAAATCAATCAAACAGAAAAATAGAATAGAGAATTAAAGATCAAATCAGAGGTTGGAACATAAGACCCATCAAAATAAATTAAGGTGAGAAGTAGAAACCAACAAACATGTCATGAAGATGTAAACAAAGAAGCAAAAAAAGGTAAAAATTCAAGGCAGAGACTAAAGTAACCATTTTTATTGGAATACCCAAAACAAAAGCAATAACAAGAACATGACTTTCTTTTGAAAACTGAGAGAAAAAAAAGAAGAAGAAAGAAACTGATGGAATAACAGCAGAAATCAAACCCCACAGAGAAATATGTACTAATGAAGTTGGTGATCACATTTGATCTCTAGCTGATGCAATATGTGAGCATTAAATTTAGATATTGAAAAAGTTATATGATAGCTTGAGTGGAGATTTTGTCACGCCCCCGAACCGAAACCTCGGGGGCGGGAAATGGGATTAAGCATAAATGTATTTTACTTCTCCCAGGATCCGCGTGTGTGTGAAGACAACACATTCTGAATATTTTTGCGGAAGCATTTGTGGCGTTGCGACCCGAAGTCCGTGGCCATCGGATTCCGCGTCGCACTCAACCTTTAGCATATAGCTATTATATCAAGAATCATATCTGACTGGAGTGACTGGAGTAACCATCACTATAAATTACAGAGCTGATAGTAACAGGATATTACATTCCCAAATATGTTCAAGTTACAATTATCAATGTACATTAATTAAGAATCCCAAGAAAAGGCTAATAAAAGCCATACAACAAAAAGCAATAAACTACTACCCAAATGTGACGTAGCTCCGATGTCAGGCTCAATGTCTACATGACATAGCCGACAAAACAACCTGCAAGGCATGGCTCCAAAGCCAATAAAACACTCAACTCGGGGCGAAGAAATCCGAACCTGAGTACCAAAAGTAGTGGGTCAGACACGACGGTCTGGCAGGTGGATGAAAAGATAACAAATATACTGAAGAATAAAACATAAGATAAATCATGCTATTCGATCAAATGCTGCATATAATTAAACGGGTGCAAAGTCGGGAATCTCGGGGAAAAACCTGTATTCGTTTCAAGCATGGATAAAACATGAATGTTTAATAAAACATGTGTTCATTTACATCATCTATAATCATAGATATTTGACAATCGGGTATTCGTCTAAAACATGTATAAACATAGCGGTATGGCAAAACAACGTTCATTTGAAACTTAAGTAAAAACACAAGTATACAACAACCCAGGTATTCATAGCAGTCTAGCAAAACCAATGTCCATTTGAAACATATGTGAAAATACGGATATTTAACAAACCGGGTGTTCATTTAAAACCGGTGTAACCAAAGAAATCTGACAAAACTAGTGTTCATTTAAACGTATTTCAAAGCATGGATATTTAACAATTCGGGTATTCATTTAAAACATGTGTAATCACATAAATCTAGTAAAACCATCGAGCGTTTGAAACATATGTAAAAGCATGGGTATTCGCCCAACCGGCATCCATTTAAAACATGTGCGGGTACAAAGAACAGAAGACAATATAATAATAACTGAATTTACATTGGAGAATATTAACACTTTCATAAAGGAAACGAATCATTTATCGGAAAGCAAGTAAGCAATATAAAACGTGTCGGGTATTCAAGGAATCGGGAACTGGCAAGATGGCAACCACACGAAGCTAAGTCCTCTATCACTAAAGCGATAGAGCAATAACTAGGCCCTGATCTCAGTCACTCGAGGTGAGGAGAAACAGGGGATCTCATATAAATACATATACTAGGCACTGATCTCAGTCACTCGAGGTGAGGAGAAACAGTGGATCTCATGAATGCATATACATATACTATACATGACCACGGTAGCGAGCCGGGCATCGGGGACCACAGTAGCAATCTGCGGTATCGGGATAAGACCACGGTAATAACCGGGTATCGGGACGGGACCACGGTAATAACCGGGTAGCGGGATCCAAGCTGCAGCTGGCGGGACAAGAGGGGGATCTCCAAGTCGGTGGATCAGACCAACAAGGTTATCCAAGCTTAGTGGTGCTGACTCATAGGTCAAATCCAATCGAGACAATGCAAGTAAATCAAGTATAAATACATAATCAAACGGGCAAGACGGGGGTGCTCAAGGGCACACTGACATATCATGTGGTGCAATGCACTTCGGGACAAGTAACTGTTACTAGAGTAACTCCAATGCTTTCGGGAAAACAAGTCATGTAATGCAAATCTCGGGAAAAGAGGTGAAACAATGAACTATAACAATTTCGGGAAAATATTGATTTCAAGATCTATATAAGTGAATAGGGGTCCCGTATGTCGATTATTGAAATGACTTGGTACTCCTTGAGTTTGAAGACATTCCGGGCTCCTTATGCACTTTTACACTTTTCAAAACTTCGAATGACATCCTTGTGATATGGTTTCTTTCTCGAATGGCCTCATACAATGCTTAGTGAATCTCCTTTGATCGACAAAGCTCAACGCTCGAACGAACCGGGGAGCTTTTCGAAATCTGGGGAATTTCGGTTACCTGGCGGTTAGCCGCCGCTGGGGCAGGCGGCTAGCCGCTGGCTGACCGTGGCTGGGCTGCAGAAAAGGCAGCTTACTGGAAAGCTGACCGCCAAGTGCGGTTACCTGGCGGTTAGCCGCCGATGGGGTCGGCGGTTAGCCGCTAGCTAACCGTGAGGCTGACCGTGTTTTCAGGTGGAAAATGATGCTCTCTGGAAAAGGAACCGTGACATCTCGGCTACTTGGCGGTTAGCCGTCAGTCACCAGGCGGCTAGCCGCCGGGTGACCGCAGGCTGACCGCCAGTGCGGGAATCACCCACTGTGTTCAGATTTAAGTCATTTTCCTCCTCAAAACCATCCTCCTCACTTCCACTTAATCCTTGCCACATAACTGAGCTAAAAGCTCCTCCAATGCAACTATCTACACTTCTCCACAACTCCAATATGGGTTTATTCCATCACCTCATCCATCAATATCAAATCCAATGCAATTAAAGAAAGAAGGAAACCATTTCACAATAGGGTACATTTGATATAAGCAAGAAGAAATTAAATGACATTCACCAATACCCTTATAAGACATAAATGCACTAACATGAATGCACTACCAAAGCTCTATCATGGGCATTTATTTCAAACCAATGTAATAAATAGACATGAGTGAAAAGCACCAAAAACCATGGAAAGCTTATAAAAATCAAAACATCCACTTGCATTTCTCTTCCAAAATCACTTCAAATCCTCATTAAACTCCAATGAACAATTAAATTCAAACACCTCTTTAAATGAGTATCAATTCAAGTCAATGTGACTTATAACATAACCATGAATAGCCAATCCAACCTCATTCCTTATAAAACCATATGAACAAACTTGACTAAATAAAATGCATACATTCCCAAGAGTTCCAAGAGATTTAACAAGAGAGAAAAACCAATTCATATGCATTTCGAAATCAATAGAAATGTGACAAGAAGCATATGTGCAAACATGTATCCAATGATCAAGAACAAGTAATAAAACTTAATAACATTCAAACCATCCATTCATCCACTTGCCTTTGACTCTAATCAAGCAAACCAAGCTCCTAATCACCTCTCAAGCTCAAGATCAACAATCTCTACAAAAACCCCCAAAACAAACCCTAAAATGGGTTAAACAATGAAATGACAAGGAAACCTTCCAATAATCAAGGTGGAGCTTCTCTAAGGCTAGAAGATTACAAATCTAGAAGATGAAGAAGAACACTTACTTGCAAGGTCCTCTAATGGACAAGGTAAGCTCAAAAGAAGTCTTGTGATGGAGGGTTCTCTTCACAAATGGTATCAATGGAAAGCTTGCAAGATGAGGAAGAAGAAGCCGGTCTCCATTTCGAGTTTGGTGCAAGATTGGTGAGGATTTGAGATGGAGAAGCAAGAAGAAGAAGAGGAAACACAAGAGCAAACCCTAGGCTCAGTTGTGTGCTGGAGCAATGGAGAGGAAATGAGCAATGAAGGGGATGGGTTCCTCTTATAAGCAAGTGAGGTTTGGGTCCCACAACTTAAAGAACTTGGGTGGCTGAAATCATCTAATTCGGGACCTCGGATGGATTCGACGAAGAAGGAAGAAATGATCGTCAAAATATCTAGTTTCCAAAAAGTGCATGTTTCACGGATTTCGAGAATATCGAGTTTTGGGTACAGATTTGGTGTGAAAAGACTGTTTTGCCCTCAAGGCCAAGAAATCGGGTTTTGGTTTCTCAAATGGATACGAGATCAACATGAAAGTTGTAGGATTCCTCAAGATGAATGCAACGGGCCAAAAACACAATACGAAACCAATCGGGAAAATCTCACAAGAAAATGCAAAGCCGAAAAGGGAACCCCCAAAGGGCCCCACAAGCCACCAAAGCACTCAAAAGCCCAAAACAAGAAGAAAAACCATTATAGCTCACAAACTCAACCCAACAAATACTAATCCTACTAAAAGAAACTAATCCACAAATAAAACAACACTAATCCAAGAGATTAGGGGTCGGGTTCTCACATATTTCCTCATGATTGTGTACTGCATAATGAAAGGTGTAACCTTCCTTTCCTTTTGTTGTCCGAATAGACAGAGAGCATAGACTATTTAGGCTGAGAAAGGCTTATGCCAAGGGTATCCCTTATCTCCTTTCCTCTAGGTCATATGTGGTGCGATGTCTTGAAGAGGTGAGTTGCCTGAGGATGTCTCCTAAAATTTTACTGAAGGGGCAATTTTCCGATGATCTTTAATTCTTCACCTCTACTACCACCTCCACTTAATCACTCTCAACGAGGTTGTAGCATTCTTTGAGAAAGAAGAGGGCCAAATAGACAGAAATCCTGGTTCCTGTTCTCTTCCCAAATCTTGGGACTTAAAGACACATGTCTTGATATTAAGACATATCTGGGGATGTCTCTAACATTGAACAGAACAGGAGAAACAAGTCTGAATTTCAAGGCATTCTAAGAGCATCCATAATGAATATCAGCCTGGAAGGGGGCAACCTTAATAACTAAAGTCACATGGTGTCAACAAGGTACAATCCTAAAATTATTCATCTGAACTTTTCCATTGATTCATTCCACAGAGATCCTTTTTACTTGAGAATTGTTTAAATTTTAATGCCTAGGCCCCAGCGAGGAGCCTCACTAGTTTCTCTGTCTGGAAGTTTTAGATGATGGAGTCTCCCATTTGGAGCTTTCCCTGCATAGAAGAGTGGAAGACTGTAGTATATCACAGAGAATTTTTTCCATTATTATATGACTCAATTGCATACAGGAGTCTTCCTTACAAACAAGTGAACCCAGTCAACCCTACATAAGTCTTTTGTGAATCAAAACATACCTATAAATGGCGAGAGAGAGAGAGAATCTAAACATACCTATAAATGGAGAGAGAGAGAGAGAGAACTCTTATAAACCAAGTTTTGAATAAAAATTAATACAGATCTAACATTCCTGACACTCCAGAATCGAGCTGCGAATTGCGATCAACAAATTTGTATTGAGTTTTGTGGTGTCCATTGACACTACCAACTAAAAACATAGTTTTCAAGACATCTATGAAAAGAATACAACCAGTGGATGTTCTGGCTCATCCAAAATGAGTCTCATGGACAAAAGGCTGAGATTAGTGAAGACAGTTGCACATTATTGCTATTAGTATATTCTGAATTTTTACTGAACACGACAAAGAATATGGTGGTAATATAAGAAACAAGACTACCAAACTTTTAGATAAGGTGAGCACCTAGCTTAGATAATTTATCCACACACTGCTTGGTAAACCCATTTAGATTCATAGATCAATTTGTCTGTGAGAGAGTTGGATTGATCAGCAATGCTAAATTGTGCACTTATGTTGACAACGAGAAAGATACCATATGATTTCCAACATAGTAAGAAATCCAACAAAAGATTAAAAAAGGAAAACAAGTCCATGGGAATTGGTAAAGCTGAGTGAGTTACCATCTTCAGTCAGGCACCAGCCTCTCTTGCTAATCAAGCATTATAGATAAAGAGATGACAACCCAAAAAAAAAAAAAAAGGGAAAAAAGAGAGGAAACAAAGCCTCCTTATAAAACCCTACTGCTAGTGTACAATAGCCAAAATGACTTGCCTGTGAAAGATGTAAGCCAATACAGGAACCACACAATCTCCTTAGTACCAGTGAGAAGGTTTCTGAGGACCAAAAACTCATCATAGAAATTTGAACTGTGGGTGATCATAAGTCATAACATCAAATCAAAGGATTTGTACCAAGCGATCTGCGAGTAGAAAAAAAGTGTTTCAGTGAGCACATCCCTTGTAACAATTACTTCCATGTTGTAGGAAACCAAGTGAATAAAATGAACTTGCCGAACCAAATAGAGCTTTTTTCTACATTGAATGCAAGATGATTATTGAAATGAATTATATAAAGTGATAAAACAAAGTGGTTTGCACTTTGATCAGCCGTGACACTATTAATGAACTGTGACTCGCTCAGATGTGATCAGATTAAACCAAAGTGAAGTTACTTGGTGATCGATCTCAGGTCATCTTAGGTCATCGAAACAGCTTCAATCAAAAGATGAACATCTAATGCTCTGCCCTAAAGAGCAAGGCCCCTCACAATGCAGATCTTGATCACCAACTTCATTAGTACATATTGCACATAAGAAAATCACATTTGATGGCCGTTTTCTTGTACATATTAGCCACATGAAGCACAAAAATATCTACCAAATACACAAATACACCCAAGAAACCAAAAACAAAGCTATATATATATTACAATCACAGAATCTACTGGTGCATATCAGCTTTCACAAATAATTAAGTATCCCTTACAAGTTGAACGAAATGGAAAACAATTACAGGATTACAAAGGAAATGGACGTAAATCGTAATATAACTGAGACATTTCAACCATCAGAAATGGATATAAATCATAAGAGATAAATGAAATGATTGGTCCTAGACACTGATAAGATTGATAACCCCATCATGAATAGCCCGGTCTAAAAAATGGTACGAACACATGTGCAAGTAGGATTCTTTAAAAAGGTTAAATAACCCCCCAAACGAAAGGTAATGACTTCTCAACAGAGAAAGCCTCTTCTACATGTCTGACAAGAATTTATATAGATGGTTTATCAATGCACAATAAAAGACCCAAGTAGAAGGGAGCTTACTGAAAAGACACAAGTAGAAATGAACAATACAGGGAAGACAAGTAGAAGGGAGGTTACTGAAAAGACAGACCAAATACAGCAGTGACAAGAGTAATAGACATATAAATGAAGATGAGAAATGAATCATATAAACTATGAACTACATCTCTAGAAAAGTGAAACAGTTTGTCAACTGTTTGTAACTATGGTATACCACCAATACTGATTCTTTTTTCTTTTTTTACAAAGTTCATGTAGGATGGATTACAATCTGTTCTGCCAAAAATACTTCACCTCTTCCACAATTTGTGGTATCCCCATACCAAGTTACATATGGTATGAGAACTATAGTAATATATGTCAAAGAAAAAGGAAGATTGGAACATAGATAAAGTAACATGGATCAGGATCATTAAAAATTCAATTGAGGCAATTGAGGTCCTTCCCATCCTCATAATAATCACTGCTAACAAGATTGAACAAAAATCCACTATGATCAATGAATTGTACAAGGAGGAGCCCTTTTCCCATGCCATACTCTCTAACAACCGCTCTTCCAAGGAATGTAGATGTTGTTTCAACTCTCTTGGAAAGGTTTCTTCATGCCTAACAAACTCTCTATCACTTTGCTCAAATCAAAGGCAGTAATGCCAGTTCTCTCCAAAATAGTAGGAAACAACATGGTAACTAGAAATAGAACATAAACCACAAATGAATATAAACTTAATCTAGTTTCTTCATATGAATATAATTAGTACCATCAGAGACAGTCTCGATGCAAATGACCTGGAGCCACCAGTATGATTATATGGCAGCTTGGCTCGACTCTCTTGTGCTTTTTTCGACTTCACCAATATAGAAAAAAAATAATACAATAGCAGTCATTTATAAAATCATTACTAATAAAATTACGTTGGAATACATAATGAATTAACTTGCCTATCTTTTGGATGGTGGTATTTGCAGGTTGATCCATATTGCATCTTTTTACAACAAGTATCAAACGTCAAAAGATGAATTGAAGAAGACAATGGAGAAAGCTAACAATTTAATTGATAAATTTTTAGCTAAGAATAGCAATTGCAAAGACAAAAGAATAGTAGATAGATAGTGAATTGCCAAAGATAAGACACAAGAAAAGAACTCCATCAATTCATTGCCATTCGATATTATTCCCCATTGGTCCTAGCCCCTTATGATGAATAAAAAGGAAGCATAAATAGAGCACAATTAGACTGAAAACCTCACACATCTTTCTGGATATGTAAACCCATGGCTATACTCTCATTTTGGGCCATGGGCCTGGACCTGGGCCTCCAAGTTTGATTTCACTATGCTTGGAAACCCAAACACAAGTAAGGGCAATTGTAAGCTAGATTCTTCTCAAGACTGTTTCACTTTATATCAGATAAATTGATTTCTTCTTCACTCTATGTTGGAATGTTTTGTGCTCTGATTCAAATCTTGAATGGTGGTGTGTGGAAATATGTCTAGGCAATGTGCAATTCAAGGTATTACAACAAGCCATGAGTTATCACTAACCTATCTGGAGATAGGCAGCCTTGGATGAAGTACAATAATGGTCTGCATTCAGTGCAAGACCCAGTCTGGATGACTTGGGTCTTCCTGCAGACTGGGTTTGGAAGTGGTCTATTAACAGTGAGGCAAATTAGACATAGGAAGGAACCATGAAGATGCATGAATGCATGATTTCTTCTAGCAAATATAATAAATGTTATAATAATGACACCCTTTCACTCTGTTCTTTTTCAAAAGCAAGGAACCATGAAGATATAATAAATGCATAGTTTCTTCTAGAAGATATAATTAATGTTTTAATGAAGCCCTTTCAGTGTCTGTTCTTTTCTTTTTGGGGACAATTAAACGACATAAATAATCCTTAGTAGAAGAGATTTTTTTGAAGAGTAAGTGCGATCTTCATGACAATGTAGAGGGCATATGGAGAATTATAAAAAGGTTAGATAGAACCAAGATAATATTATTAACACAAAAAAAATAATATTAGCAAAGTGAATGTCATCAATTTACATTAAATGGAAATGAAAATCATTTCGAGCCTCAGTGTCACATACAAGTTACTAGTATTTTCAAGTACACGTCAGACATTATAAACGAAAAATTACCTCATCCGATTGAGACCATGATGTATCGTCATCTACATCATCATTTTGGCAATACTTTGGCAAAGCCAGGTATTGCAAGGCAATTTAATTTTGGAAACAGGATCAGCTTGCCATGGAATACGTCTATTTGGAAACAGGATCCATATTGCATCTTTTTGCGACAAGTATCAAACGTCAGAAGATGAATTGGAGAAGACAATGGAGAAAGCTAACAATTTAATTGTTGACATTTTGAAGAAAAAACCACAATTAAAGTGCTTTTGATAGTATTTTTTTTATGTTTTGTATTTTTATTTTATTTTATTTCATTTTTATTTTTAATTTATTTTTTTAATTTTTTTTAGAAATGGGACTTTAAAGAGTACTACTCATAATAGAAAGTGTTCTAAAGAAAGTCTTTCCAAACTAGGATTCTTTACTGAAGAGTTCTGTTTCCTTAATGCAAGATTTTCTTCAAGATAGAGAGAGAAGTTAGGGAGATTTTCAAAATTAGGAGGGGCCAATCCATTACATTACTTG
Organism: Cinnamomum chago; assembly: GCA_038049695.1. NCBI lineage: Eukaryota > Viridiplantae > Streptophyta > Magnoliopsida > Laurales > Lauraceae > Cinnamomum > Cinnamomum chago. The sequence continues at coordinate 43,515,424 of CP142455.1, read as the reverse complement.
TAAGTATCTTTATGCAGAGTACATACAGAGAGTCTTATGAGGAAAAGTATTTCCTATTACTAGGAGTCTAGGATGCTCTAGCTAGAATTTTGGAGCAAGTATTCCAAACTAAGCACAATTTTGGAGCTCGCATTGGAGGAAAGCACAATTTCTAGAAGTGCACTCTGGTAATTGACAGGGGAACACACCCATTGTAATGAGGAACACCCTCCATGTAACAAGTCTAAAGTAAATTCTCAAAACCTTGTTGAATGTTGGTTAGGTTGGGTAGAGTATGATCATGTTGTTTTTGGGCTGATACAAATTCACAATTAAAGTATCCAAACAAGTTCAATGTTTCCACTAGACTATATACCTCATCAGTGCTCTCTTCATTCATTAGATGCACCATTTGTAGCAAGGTTTACTCTTGAGTATAGTATTCTCAGCCCAACTGTAACTTCTCCATGCAGCTTCATAACTTGAACCTGAGATTTTATTTAATGTTCTTTGCCTCCTTTGGCACTTGTTCATGCAAAGTTCCATATATTTTTAGGGAAATTTCATTTTAAGAGAAAATGAGCTGCTGAAAGAGCCTTTCTACAATTGCAAGAGATGAAAGGTTCTTTTACACCAAGGACCCATTAGCCACAAGGATTTCAATTTTCCATCCATTCATGAAGAATGAAAATCCACACAAAAAAAATTGATGTGCAAGGAAATGAAATTTGTGGCAACTTGCTGCACCAAACTATATATTAAAAAACACTTGAGAATCCATTTTCATTTCCAAGGAAATGCTTCTGCATGAAAAATTGATAAAATTAAGTTAGATTGTTATCTAATTAAAAAAAAACCTCAAACCCCAGGAAATTAAGAAACTACTGGTATAAAAATCTTTAGTTTTCATTGCCTGTTCAAGTTCAGTGGATCAGAGAACATCACTATGGCCGTGGCACTAAATCAGCCTGATCCGAACGTGGATCAGGCTGGGGCCTATCCTAGCCCAACTAACAAATTGAGTACATCTAAGGTAAATAAGGTAAACAGTAACTAGTTTAGTGCATGCATCTCACTCCAATCTGGCATAAAAAAAATCAATTAAAGCCATCCACTGATGCTCATTTTACAGGAAACATGTAATCTGAGAACCAAGTTCAAACTGCAAGGGAATACTGCAGTAGTAAAATGATTAAAAAGTTAAATCCCAGAACATTTCTATCATTCAAAGCAGGTTAAGCAAAACATCAGAATGAATCATTCATTCTGAATGATAAAAACAGCACAAAGCACAAAGTAAAAGTACATGAGTCCAACAAAATCAACATAAAAAGTTTTATCATCAATCATTCATTCTCCCAATCCAAAAAAAAATTCATTCATTCATTCTGAATGATAAAACCACAAAGCAAAAGTACATGACTGCAACAAAAAAGAACAGACAAGAAAAGAAAAATCAACATAAAAAAATTTTAAATTTTATTTCTAGGTATTAAAAAAAATCTGTAAAATCATATTTGGCCCCGCTTTCAACCTCTTTTCAAAAAAAAAATTTCATCTAACAAGCATTCATACAATATTATCTAACAAATACAAAACAAGATACAAAGAATACATATTCCAAAAACACATGAAACACTCAAATATTTTCTCAAACAAAACTCACTAAACCTCAGAAGAAGAAGAGAACAAAAAAAAAAGAGCAAAAGATCTCCACAGACAAGTATCCATTGCATGAACATAAAAATAATTCTCAAACTTTCCTCCATCCATCGCTTAAAAAAAAGGCAAGACACAAAACAAAAACCATCAATCACTTCCAAATCCCACTTCAAATCCACCACGATCACAAATCTCACCCCCAAAAAAAGAATCACAAATGCAACAACAAAAACTCGTAAAGAATCTCTACCGAAGTCATACATTGAAAATCTAGAATCAATACCCCTCTCTCTCTCTAACTTCGTCTCCAGTTCAAATCGGCAACAGCTAAAATCTCACAAGAGAAACTTAAAAAGGAATTCCCCTGTTCTGTAAGTATGAGTTTTCAATCGCGAATCAAAAGCACAAAGAGAGAGAGCATCAGTATACCTAAGTTTTCAAGGCAGCAGGTTTTTTCTTCCTCTTTTCCTCCTCTTCTTCGTTCCCTACCTTCGTTTTATGTTGCGTGGAAAGCGAGAGAGTCAAGAGAGTTCACTTGCACGCCAGAGAGGTTGTAGGAGAAGGTCTGAAACAGTTTTTTTTTTGGGTTTTCGAATGGAGAGGGTTTTCGATGATAGGATGGACGATGGTTCGAGAGAGACGAGGGTAAGGGTTGGAGATTTGGGGGTTTTCAAATGGAGAGGAATTTCCGTCGGATCGGCTGAGAGAGTGGGAGTGATGTGCTAGCGCAAGGGTTGCAGGGGATGGAAAGGACGACGAGATGATGGAGAGGGCTAGAGAGATGAAGGGTTGCAGGGGAGAGACGGTGAGAGAGTGAGAGAGAAGAGATGGGGAGGGCTGCGCAGGGGAGAGAGAAGAGATGGGGAGAGCTGTGCAGGGGAAATGAGGGTTACAAGGGGGAGACGGTGAGAGAGAAGAGATGGGGGAGGGCCGCGCAGGGGAGAGATGAGCGAGAGAATGAGAGAGCCAGAGAGAGAGAAAAGATCGAGAGAGACAGCACAGAGAGATCGAGTGAGGGAGCGAGAGTGAACGAGTGAGAGAGAGGAGAAAAGAGAGTGAGCGAAAAAGAGGGGAAAAGAGGGTTTGGTGGCGGGAGGGGGAAAAATGGATCTTCACCGACGTTTTCTTTTCGTCGGGAGGGGGAAAAATGGATCTTCACCGACGTTTTCTTTTCGTCGGAAAATACATTTTTTCGTCGGTAAATATTAATAAGTATTTATTAATAAAAAATAAGATAAAAATTAACAACTTTTACCGACGTTTTATGATAAACGTCGGTAAAATACTTTTGCGACGCCAAATTTCGTCGGTAAAACACAAATTTCGTCGGTAAATATTAATAAGTTTTTATTATTAAAAATAAGTTAAAATTTAACAACTTTTACCGACGTTTTATTATAAACGTCGGTAAAATATTCACCGACGCTAAATTTCGTCGGTAAAACATAAATTGCGTCGGTAAAATAAAAACATTAATAAAAAATAAATCCCTTTTACCGACGTTTTTGTTTCGTCGGCAAAAAGAAAACAGAAACATGAACAAAATAAATGTAAACACTTTACTGACATTTTTTTTCGTCGGTAAAATAAAATAGAAAATAAATAAAAAATAAAAAGGCTTTTGCCGACGTTTTTTATCGTCGGTAAAATAAATAAAACGTCGCTGAAATTCACTTTACCGACGTTTTCTAATTCGTCGGTAATAATCTTCCATTTTATTTTGCGCTTTGAACTTTGCCGACGTTTGTAATAAAAACGTCGGTAAAAGTGCACTTTTACCGACGTTTTTGTATAATCGTCGGTAAAGGTGTGACTTTTACCGACGCTTTTATAAATCGTCGCTAAAAAACGTCGCTAAAAGTGCATATTGTTGTAGTGTTTCTATATAGTCCTGTGGCACAAGCTATTATGAAGAAAATGGGTTATGACACCCAAAACCCAGTCAGTCTAGGGCAAGGTCTCTGTATTCTCACACCATTGGAGCCCGCCTTGACCAAAAGTCAACTGGAAGATTGGAGACTCTACGGTCTTGTAGAAAGATCTTCACATGGGTTGGCGTATGATCCCGACTCTCCCATGAGACAGTTGACACAAATGCCAAGGAGTCGATTTGCCGACCAAGCCTCAACATCTCATGTCCTTAAAGACATCGATCTCCCTGGATATCTCTTTGAAGAGTCACCCGTCAAGGATCCAGGAAGCTCTACCAATTGGTACGATTTCTCTGATGATGAAGAGGAATTATCCGGTGATACAGACATGTGGCGTTCTGACCCAGAAAAGCCATCATCTCCAAAAGAAGTGCCCTACTTCGACCCAATTTCAACAGGTGATTGGGATAACCTCATAGCAAGCCTTGAGAAGATCACTGATCCTGAAGACCCATGGCCAGAAACAAAGCCTTGGCGTGGAAATGCCCTTAAAACTCTAGAAGGTTTCGTTGAGTTGGAAGCCTCCGAAAATATTGTGGAGGAACCACCTTCGAACCTTCCAACAGAAGATCCTGTTCAAAAGATAGACTTGGGAACACCAGATGACCCACGTCCCGTATTCATAAGCAAGAATATAAAGGATGATGAGTTACCCGAGTATATCTCTTTTCTTCGTGAGTTTGTTGATTGTTTTGCATGGTCTTATGCTGAAATGCCTGGCTTAGACCCCAAGATAGCAGTCCACAAACTCAATCTGCAAAAAGATATCAAGCTTGTCAAACAAGGCCAAAGAAGATTCCGTCCAGACGTGATGGACAAAATTGAACAAGAAGTTTAAAAACTCAAAAGTGTCGGCTTCATCCGTGAGGAACAACATCCTGACTGGTTGGCCAATATTGTCCTAGTGACAAAGAAAAATGGGCAGATCAGGGTCTGTATTGATTATAGAGACCTAAATGGTACTTGCCCCAAAGATGAGTTCCCCCTCCCCATACCAGAGGTGATGATTGACAACACCTGTGGGTTTGAGCGAATGACATTCATGGATGGATTCTCTGGCTACAATCAGATAAAGATGCATCCTGAAGATGAAAAACACACATCATTTCGGACCCCATTTGGCGTGTATTGCCACACTGTCATGCCATTTGGTCTGAAAAATGCTGGTGCCACATATCAAAGGGCTATGATGAAAATATTCCAAGACATGCAGCACAAGACGGTTGAATGTTACGTTGATGACCTCGTCGTCAAAAGCAGAAGAAAAGAAGACCATCTGAAAGACCTTCGGGAAGTCTTCCTCCAACTTCGCAAGCACAAACTACGAATGAATCCCCTGAAATGCTTCTTCGGTGTCTCATCGGGTAAGTTTCTCGGATTCATAGTCCGGAAAGCTGGAATAGAACTTGACCTCATCAAAGTCAATGCTATTCTAGAAATGCCTTCTCCAAGAACCTTAAGAGAACTAAAAGGACTTCAAGGAAGATTGGCATACATCAGACGGTTCATCTCCAATCTCTCGGGAAAATGTCGTCCCTTTTCCCACCTAATGAAGAAAGGTGTGAACTTTGTTTGGGATGCTGAATGTGAAGCAACATTTCAAGATATCAAGTCATACATAACCAAACCACCAGTGTTGGCTGCCCCTACCACTGGAAAACCATTCATCTTGTACACAAGAGCTCCCGATCATTCCTTGGGCGCTTTGCTCACACAAGAGAATGATGAGGGAAAAGAAGCTACTCTATACTACCTCAGTCGTATGCTGGTAGGTGCGGAGCATCACTACTCTCCAGTCGAGAAAGAATGCCTTGCAATGATGTTCGTTGTACAAAAGTTGCGTCACTATCCGTTGTCCAACACAGTCTACCTGATTTCGAGGATCAACCTCTTAAAGGTCCTTATCACAAAAGTCGGTTCTCTCAATGCCAGACTGGCAAAATGGACCATCCTCCTATCACAATTTCACATCAGATATGTACCACAAAAGGCAATCAAAGGCCAAGCTCTAGCAGATTTCCTCATAGAGCATCCGTTGCCTAAAAATTCCCCACTCAGAGATGATCTCCCAAACAAACCTGTCTACAACGTGGAGACCTTCTCACCAAATGCTTCCTGGGACATGTACTTTGATGGTGCAACCAGGACAAATGAAAAAAGAAAGTTGATCTCGGGAGTTGGCATCCTCTTTGTTAGCCCCGACAAGCACATGATTGCACATGCTTTCTCGCTACTGGAACCATGCTCAAACAATGCAGCTGAGTACCAAGCCCTGATTGTAGGATTGGAACTAGCCCTCGAATCCGGCATCACCATGCTGGAAGTCTTTGGGGACTCTCAACTGATCGTCAACCAGATGAATCGGAAATTTGAAGTCAGGAAGCCTGATCTGTTGCCTTACTACAACAAGGCACAATCGCTTTACCAAAGGTTTGCCATCTGTCACATCACCCACATCCTCAAAGGTGAGAACATCCATGCAAATGCCCTTGCCGGACTTGCCGCATCCATGGCGATCCAGGAAGGGGAAAACATGCAAATCACAGTGTGTCAAAGAAGGATTCTCCCTCCTCTTAACACACACCAAGCAGTTGTTGAATGCCACCAATTAGCCGGAAGTCGGATCTCCATCCTCAAACCTCCGATCGGCTACTAGAGAGATTCGTTCATTGATTACACCATGTTCAGAATCCTCCCTGAAGATCCAAAAGAATGGGTAAGCATTCAAAGACGAGCCCCAAACTTTCATTTGGACATACCTTCAAAAATGCTTTATAGAAAATCTTTCGATGAAGTACTTCTACGCTGCTTGTCACAACAAGAGGCCGAGGAAACCCTCAAAGAAGTTCATGCTGGTCTTTGTGGAGCTCATCAGGCTGGTCCCAAGCTCTACGATCAGATAAAAATGTTAGGTTATTATTGGCCAACCATGGTAGCTGACGCCATGCAATTTGCTAAACGCTGGCACCAATGCCATGTTCATGGAGACTATGTTCATATGCCTCCAGAATGGCTACACCCCACAGCAATCTCATGGCCGTTCGAAGCTTGGGGTATGGACATCATAGGTCCTATATCTCCCGTCAAGCAAAGGTCATCGCTTCATCTTCGCCACTACTGATTATTTCTCCAAGTGGTCAGAAGCATTTGCGCTCAGCGAAATGAAGACCTCATCAGTCCTTCAATTCTTGCACATCAACATTATTTGTCGCTTCGGCATACCTAAAAGATTCGTTCATGATAACAGACCGCAATTCCGGGATCACCGATTCTACAGGTTTTGTGACAAATACAAAATGCAGAGTTGTCCTTCGACTCCATACAATCCGGCAGCAAACGGACTAGCAGAAGCCTTTAACAAGACACTCTGCAAAATTCTCAAGAAAATGGTCTCTAGTCACAAAAGAGATTAAGGAGACAAACGACTTGAAGCTTTGTGGGCTTATCGAACCACCGTTCGAGGACCAACTCGTACCACACCATTTTCTTTGGTCTATGGATGCGAAGCTGTTGTCCCTTTGGAAGTACAAATTCCTTCCCTAAGGGTATCTTTACAAAATGACATGACGCAAGAAAGCAATGTCAAACTGAGACTCCAAGAACTGGACAATCTCGACGAAAGAAGGCTCGAAGCTTACAAAGCATTGAGTTGTACCAAGCACGCATGGCAGGATCTTTCGACAAAAGGGTCCGACAATGCGCTTACAAAAAGGGTGACTTGGTTCTTGCAGTAAAAAGGCCAATGCTTTTCGCCCACAAATCCAAAGGCAAACTCGAACCAAAATGGGAGGGACCCTTCGTCATTGACAGAGTCTTCTCCAACGGTGCATACGCACTTCTAAACATGGAGGGCGACAGATGTATGCTGCCCATCAACGGTAAGTTCTTGAAGCGGTACTACCCTTGAAGACTTACGCCACTGGGTTAGAGCAGTGCCTGCACAACCAAAGCATATTCTCAGGTACTCGCTCGTCAAACCCGCCTCTTTTAGACTTTTCATCCTTATGTTGAGATTTCTAAAATTTCAAAACAATGCTTACTTTCATAGTTTCATTGTTCAAAAAAAAAATCCAAAAATCCAAGTTTAGGAGCCTCTTCTCGGACTTGACCAAATTTTCGATCTTTGAACCCAAAATTCATGGTTTGAAACAAAAATTAGGACTCAGGAATTTCCACCCTAGTCCACCCTGACTTTTACAACCAAAAACAGTTTTAAGTCAAAATTTACGACCCTCGTGTCTTTAAACAAAAAAAGGTTTTTTTTTTAGAAAACCGCGGGGAAGCGACGCTCAATCGATACTCGCAAAGCCCAAAACTCGGAAGGATGCAAACCACATTCGATACTTCCAAAATTTCAAAATCGCAAGGAAGCGACACTTTGTCGATACTTGCAAAATTTCAAAAATCGTGGAGACGCAACATTCCAGTTGATATCCACAAACCCAAAATTCAAACAAAAAACCGAGGTCCAAAAAAAAAAATAGAGACTTCAAATTTCAAAAGTTGTGGGGAAGCGACATTCAATCGATACCCACAAAACCAAAATTTTTGAAAAAAGCAAGGAAGCGTCGCTTAGTTGATACTTGCACCCAAATTCGCGAGGAGGCGACATTCCATCGATACTCGTAACCGAATAAGCAATGAGGCGACATTCCATCGATACTTGCAAGACTATTCAGCAGGGAGGCGACTTTTAGTCAATACTTGCACTTTTGAAAACCAAAAAACTCGGCTATAAACACCACAAAAATCGGCTATAAATGCCAAAAACTCGGCTATAAACGCCACAAAAATCGGCTATAAATGCCAAAAACTCGGCCCTCACGCCAAAAATTGGCTATAAATGCCGAAAACCTGGCTCTTACCCCAAAAATCGGCTATCAACACCACAAAATCGCCTATAAATGCCACAAAACCTGGCTTTCATGCCAACAAAACAAAACTTCGTTTTCAAAAAAAAAAAATCGGCTATAAACGCCACAAAATTTCGGTTTCCATTCCAAAAACAAATTTCGTCTTCCATGCCAAAAACAAAATTTCAGCTTCCATGCCAAAAACAAATTTCGGCTTCTATGCCAACAAGAAACAAATCCCGGCTATCAATGCCACAAACAAAAATTTTGGCTCCCATGCCATCCCAAACTTCGGCTCCAACGCCACAAAATTCGGCTCTCATGCCATTTCAAAATTGGCTTTCACGCCATCTCAAAATTTTGGCTCCCATGCCACAAACAAAACTTGGCTCTCATGCCATTTCAAAAATTCGGCTCTCATGCCATTTCAAAAATTTGGCTCTCATGCCATTTCAAAATTGGCTTTCACGCCATCTCAAAAATTTGGCTCCCATGCCACAAACAAAATCGGCTTTCATGCCATCCCAAATTTTGGCTTTTACGATTCGAAATTCCGGCTTCCATGCCGACCCAAATTTTGGCTTCCATGCCATCTCAAAATTCGGCTTTCATACCAAAATAACCATTTGACAAAGGGTTTTTCACAAAATGACAAACTTTTGATCAAATTTCCAAACAAACATTCCCATTTAACTATTGCTTGAATTTTTCACAAAAGAATTTGAGTGAAAGGAGGGAATACAAAAAAAGGAAGTGCTAAAGAAATGTGTCCACAAGCACTACAAGAAAAAGAGTACCAAAAAAATATGTGTGTATACACGGGTATAAAAAAACAAAAGAAAAAAAAAGGTTTGTTACAAGAATGAGGAGCTCAATCTCACATGGTCTTCAACCAAAGGCTCAACTCCTCAAGCAGACTATTAGCCTTAGCCTCTAAAGCTTCTAGGCCACACTTCTTCAAGATCTTCCCATAGAATGTGGCAGAATGCCGCGATCCGTCTGCAGCATGGGGAAGCTCTTCCCAAAGAATCTTCCATTGCTCATACTCTTGAGTCTTCCTCCGGAGATTGCTTTCAGCCTCCTCGACTTGGCAAATCAGAGTCCCTTCTCTGGCACGAGCTTCCACAATGGCAGCCCATTTTGCATTAGCTTGGTCCTCCAATAGCTCAAGACGCTTCCTGGTCTCAACGACCTCTCTATCAACACGGCGCAGATCTTCTGTCAGCCCAATGATAGCCAACTCGGTAACGTTCCTCTCCCGAACGAATTGCTTCAAAGTCCGCGAGATTTCGTCCAACTCCGACTTGACCTCGCCAGAAGGCTTCAAAAACATCTCATTGAAGAAGTCACCACTTGGGAAGCTCTTGGTTTCATTCCACTTACTCCCTAAAGCTATGACTTCATCAACAAAAGCCTTCGCATCTGCAATGTCCAGGCCGACCTCTTCGCTATCAGCAAGGATGTCATGTACATGCTTAACCATGCCAAAGCCAGCTTCCAAATGGCCAGAAGAAAGAGTTTCGATCCATGAGCTCAAAACGCTCTTCAACACTTTCTTCGCATACTCAAGAGATGGTCTGGATGAAGGCTCACCCCTCTCCATTAGTCGACTGCCCGTGTCATGTCCTGCTGGAGGAGTGATCATTAAGCTCTTTCTAACCGGAGACACTGGCGAAGGAATCTGCTCAGAAGATTTCATCTCTGCCGCATTAAAACTGGAAGAAGAATTTCCTGCTTCTGGTTCAACTGTAGGCATCCCCTGCTCTGGCACTAAGAAAGACGGAGGAACTTCTTTTGTCGCCTCACAATGTGCCAGCAAAACAAAACAAAAAGAGGTATGAATATGATCCTGTTGAAAAAATCAATATCATCAGGGTTATTGCTACATTGCTACAAATACCTTCTTCGACGATCAGCGGAATACTTTCTGCCGACATGAGTTCATTTGAAGCGTCGTCAAAGGCCACATCCATGGATGGCTCAAAATCGTCGGAATCCTGTGGCAAGTCAACTGATAAGAAAACAAGCAACATGTTGGCATATGACAGCACAAACAAAAAAAAAGAAAAAATACAAAGAAGTCGTACCAGGTGAAGATTCTGGGATCACTCAAGAGTCCCTCGGTTCTTCTTCAGATGCTGCAACCGGATCCGTCACTGCCTCATTGGCTGGAACCTCAGGCATCATCAAGTCCTCATCTTCCACTAAAAAAGGGAGAGAAGGCAAATCAAAACAAGAAAATCGTAAAGAAAGAAATGGAAAGAGAAAGAGGAGGAATCATACGTTCATCACCGGTTTCTTCCTCTCGACTCCTCTTTTCCGGAGGCTCATCAGCATCCCCTGACATCTCTTCAGCAGTGGTGAGAGAGACTTCTAAATCAGGAGAGTCATAATGTCGTCTCTTATTGCGGCATTGCCCTCTCTTCCTCTTGCTTCTATGGGTTGGTTTACTTGAAGTACCCGCCCCACTGTCAAAGTCAGGAGCTTCGATTGATTCTTCACCGGATGGTCTGCTCTTCCCAGTGGACTCCATGGAAGCCTTTGTTAGTTCCGCTTGCATCCAAGCGTCGATCTCGGCTTCCTCCTCTTCGAGTTGATCCAAGACCTCACTAGGTATCTCTTGTACAACTCCTGGTCTGATGATGTCCTACTCATTGAGAAAGTTGATCTTGTGCTTCTCTCCGGAAAGGAAAGCCAGGACTTCTTCTCGATGGACTCCATCCGATTTTCCAAGACCCTTCCCAGGAGATTGCTTGACATAAAGCTCCTTCTTGGAAAGCCACCGGTACACAGAAAAGCTTCCCACGAACCATTTCATGAAGCCAGCAGTCCGGAAAGTGGGCAACTCAGGACAGGAAATCATGGCGGTTGTGTCCTCCGCACTGTAAAAGGCCCATGCATTCCTCTCATCCTGTAAACCTCCAAAGCGTTTCACCATGCTCAAAGGCGCTCCAACAACGCCTTGAGAGATGCCCATTTGCAGCGCGAAACGCGAGGGAACATACGGCTGGATATCGACAAAAAGATGTCTCCGGTACACCATCGTACCAACACGTGTGTTAAAAAGCCATCCCTTTTCTGTATTGGTCAAGGAGTAATGTCTTCCCGACCCCGCCCTGGTGGAATCACGGGAGGCTGCAAAATCAAAAGCCTTCTTCCGCAAACCTGGGGAAAGCTTCACTGAAGATTGCTCGATCTCGACGTCCCTGAACCGTTGGATCCTCAAATGGGTAGACAAAAGAGATTCATTAACGGTTGTCCCCCTAGGCAACCGAATCATGAAAGGGTCATCATCCTGTGTAACTCCTAAGCGGTGGAAGCCAGGACAGTGGTACACATACCACGAATATAAACTATGGGCTGAAAATACCTTGTTCATAGGGAGCCCAAGCTGAACCAAGAAAGCAGCAGCCTGCAGTTCGGTGCATAAGTAGGAGTAAAGAGCTGGCACCAAAGCCAACCGCTCTCCGAACGCCATCTGACAAGCCGTAAAAATACAATGTGGCCTGATGTGTGTTCCATCTCCTCCAGCAAAAACAGCCTCACCCAACTAATAAGTGAGGTAAACAGCGAGATCTCTTCGCAGTGCAATGTCAGGACAAATGACATCTGTACTCCCGAAGAACTTCTTCAAGTCATCTCGCATAACGGAGATCTTCTTCGAACCTGGGTTCTTGGCCCTAGCATCTTAGGCCATACCATCAATAGACTCTCCACCGTGAAAGAAGTTGGAGCTACAATTCTTCCAACTGCTACACCAGACTTTCGATTCCTCATTCTTCTTAAAAAAATCATAGAAGGCGACAAGCTAAAAGTACAGGAGCCTGAACTCCTCAGACTGCTCCTCAAGAACGTTGTCGATAGGCATAAACTCCTCATAGGGTTTGCCAAGGATAGGCAGCCCGGTGATGACGCTTAATTCCTTCAAAGTAAAACCAATCTCACCATTCGTCACAACGAAGGTGTTGGTTTGAGGAAGGAATGACTCATGATCGAGACAGTCCGATCAAAAGTTGACTGGGTAAAAATAGTTTTATCCTCACCATCAGCTGTGTAAAAGAACTGAAAGCATCTTCTTTGGTACGTCAAGTCGTCAGGGACTGCATTGCCAAATAAAAAGGTAGGCTTAGGCACAACGCTCTGATCATCCACGACCCAAGGACGGTTGCTTACCATAATTCTGTAAAACTCCTCATCCTTGAGAGCGATCAATCGATATCTCATCTCATCGCGGTTGAGGGAGTCACACTTCTCCAAGTTTCTCTCCAAAAACTGGACCTTCTTCCAGGCCTTCTATACGGCCACATTAGGATACCTAGTAGACCGACGAGATGCAGTAGTAGCAAACTCTTTGCCCTTGTTCGTTCTGGAGGAACTACCTGCAAAAGGATGGAAAAGGAAAAATCAATCATCAAAGTGACAGAATTTTGCTAAGAAAAAAAAAAGGAAAATTCTAACGAAATTTTGGCATGATTCCGGGACAATTCCGAAGAAAAGTGAAACATCCCGACAAAGATAGGAAGCTTGAAGATGAGCTCAAAACTGCTGCAAGCTCAACGAAGCATCCTCAAAGAAGGTTTGAACTCAAACATTGCTGTGAGATCAAACCAATTTTATCAAATCTCCGCAAGTTTGAAGTAGGGCTCAACATCGCTGCGAGCACCGAACTTGCAAAACTTGTAAAGCTCCTCAAAATCCAGCAAGGTCAGGAAAGGGCTCAACATTGCTGCTAACTCCAAATCCCAAAACTTGCAAAAGAGTTCCAGGTATGCATCATCATGCTCCCAATCAATTTACTAAAAAGCATGTATCCAAAAACTCATCATGTATTAGACGCTAGGAAAACTTTAACCAAAGTTTGATCAATTCCAACCCAACTTGGTCAAAACCAGTCAAAATTCATGTTCACTTGACCTAGAGATTCTAGCCTTTTATCTTGATGCATCAAAAAAACAGAGAAAGAAAAAAATATATGCATGAACATCTTGAAATGCATAGACTTCATGGTGCATAAACCTCCTAATCTTGGTGAGCAAAGAAAAAAAAAAGGAAGTTTCAAAACAAAAAAAAAAATTTGGGCAGCAGGCCGTGGCCCACTACCACATTGCAGTACGGCCAGGTCCGTATGGACTTGTCCGTACAGCCAAGGAAAGAGAAAAAAAAGTGCAAAAAGAAAAAAAAAAACATCAGCAAAAAAAAACAAAAAAAGAACAACACGTGAAAAGAAAAAAAAGAAAGAAAAAGAAAACACGTGAGAAAAAAAAGGAAAAAAAGAAAAGAAAAGAAAAGAAAATGGAAAGAATTCTACTTCTACATGGAGTTTCTTGTGAAGGAAGAAAACTTACTTGTAGCCATTGATGGGAAAGAAGAAGAAAAGCTTGAAGATCTTTGAAGAAGAAGAAGAAGAATTCTTGATCTTGGAGCACTTTTGAAGACTCTTGCAAAGAAAGAAAGCAATGAAGCAAATATCCAATCTCCTCTTGCTTTTATAGAAAAGAACAAACAAAAAGAGGAAACAAGGAGAAAAGAAAGGAGGTAAGTGCTAAAAATTAGCAACCTTCCAAAAAAAAAAGGAGATTTGAGATATTCTCTCCCAAAGAGAAGATTCTTTGAGAAATTTTCTCCAAAAAGAAAGGGAATGAGAAATATTCTCTCCCAAAAGAAAGGAAACTTGAGAGATTCTCTCCACTTAAGAATAGTTTTAGATATTCTCTATCCAAAAGAGATATTTTTAGATGTTATTTATAAAATGACACCATGTGAGATCTAAGCCATCTTTTAAAGCTTAAGGTCCCATGGGCTAGCCCACATGAGTCAAGTTTCACCACCCAGGCACTAAAAGGGGATTCCTTTCAAAAAAAAAAAATTCCTCTTACCAAGAGCATACAAAATGGTTCCATGCCTCTTTTGAGTCGATTGAACCATTAAAAAAAAAAAAGAAAAAAAGGAGAAAGCCTCATGAGTTCCCATAAAACCAAACCATCCAACCTCATACACCAAATTGAACCAAATTCTTGAAATTGACAACCCACAAAAAACCACACTCTGGTCCCCTAACTTGCCTCATAAAGCTTGTTAGGTCACAAGGCAAAAACCAAAAAAAAATCCCTGATCCCCTGGCTCGCCACATACAGCTTGTTAGGTCACAAAGTCAAAACCAAATCTGACCCCTCAACTTGCCACATACAGCTCGTTGGGTCACAAGGTAAAAATCCAAAAATCAAACCCTGACCCCCTAACCTGCTACATACAGCTTGTTAGGTCACAAGGTCAAAAACCAAAAAATCCCTCTTGATCGCCTGATGCGCCACATAAAGCCCTTAGGTTCACAAGGCCAAAAGGAAAACCCAAAATCCAAAACCCAAATCCAACTCCCTCATGTCATTTTCAAAACTTTGCCTTCAGATGGTACGTGATCCCTCTCAATACCATAAAATCCCCTTGGAAACTCAAAAGGCTATTAAAAAAATGCTCAAAGACTCTTGGTCAAATCGAAAGCTCTTGTAAGATCCGGCCCCGCCACTAATTATATTTATTATTAAAATATTAGTATTATATTAATTTAATGTATTTTAGTTATTTAAGTGGTTAGGATTAAGTGGGGCACACGTTAGATTGGATGCGTGGTTTAGTGAGTTGGGTTAGTGGGTAGATGACCTGACCCATAGTTTTGACCCAATAACTTAAGCCCAGAGGATATCTTCTTAACCTAATCCCTAATTTTAATATTCACAACTTATCTCTCTGCAACTCCTCCCGTAACCTCTTCGTCTTCTTCCTCTTTCAACTTCCCAAGCCATTCCAGCTTTAGGATCCAACCATCGGAATCAAGATCAGAGGATACCAGCATTCTTGGCTCAACTTTCTTATCTCAGGTAACCATCTCCTCAAATCATTAGGAGTAGATCTGTATTCTTGGGTTATCCCCTTTTTCTTTCCAATGCTAGGTTTTGGGTAGGAATATCATAGATCTGATCACCTGGGTATTTCTTTCTCATCTCTTATATCAGATTGGTGTTAGGATTGTGATTGAGCGCTGTGGGAATCGCGGTTTAGGTTTTGGTTAGGATCTATTGCATTTCTTCAAACTCCAGTAAAAGGCAAGTACTTAATTATAATCTGTGAATCTAATACACATGTTTCTCTTGATTCCATTGTGATGCATATAGAAATCCTTTGATGCCCTTTTGATAATTTTAATTGTTTTTGTGATGAGATCAAATATTGGGAATGATTGAATTGATTTCCTTAATTTTACTATCACTGTTGGCCACCGCCCACCCCTATTTGAATTTCAAAACCCTTTCTTCAACTTCTGTGATTCTTGATATTCGTGTATTAAGATGGTCAGATTACAATTAAGGAGTGCCTGATCTTGCAACAGGTTCCCAAATTCAAAATGGTGAGAAATTGTACGTGTGTTTTGGACTGTGGGGCCCAGGTGGGCCATCTGATCGGAGATCCTATCCATGGATCTACTTATGGACCTTTGGGCGACCCTATAGATGACGGACCCGTGTGAGGTGGGCCTGGTTTGGTCCACCATCCAGCAACTGTAGAGGAGGGTTGAAGGTATTGAAGAGGGTTTGGTTAGTTTAGTTTTTGGGATTGTGGGACCCATGTGGACCATTAATTTTAGATCGGGTCCCTACATCTTGAAGAGTGGGCTTGGGCGACCATAATGATGGGGACTGATCTGTGCTCTTGATCAGTGGGACCCCTATTCCAGTGGCCCAGTTCTTGTTTGGTGATGAGTTCATTACAGAACTCGTTTAGTTCTGTTGCAGGAAGAAGAAGAATGAAGGAGAGAGAGAATGAAGGAGAGAGAGAATGATGATGTGAGGGGGATAAGGAGTGAGAGAGTGATGGAGACGTGTGGGGATGGGATAGATGAGGTAGGTGATCATAGCTAACACTTGTCCATAGAAAAATAAAAAAAAAGAGTGATGAGTCCTGTGCATCAGTTGTGACAGCACATGCTTGTTGACTTTAAACACTTATGTCCATTAGAACTTGGATTTACAAAGAGAACCATTAGTTTTAATTAATTCAAATTAGATCCCTTTAACTTATTGTATAAAGAAGTGATTTGGAAAATATCTTAGGTGGTCCTTGAGTTTTCTAAAATTATAGACCAAGATTATTTTTATTTGCAAATTAATATTAAATGACATCTTAGTTTTTAATGTGTTAAAATTATATTTTTATTAATTGAAACAATGGACTAAGTAAATACCGTACGGGCAAACGGTATCTTACTAACATGGGGTTTAGTACTTTGTATGACCTCGGAGAAATCCTAATGGATTCGAGTTCAACCCATCACTATTGGAAAACCCTTAATTGGGTCTATGCACCATTGATGGAAAAAGGGATGCGTTGATCTTATATTTATTAGTGATTTCTATGGTTGTGGGGTACGAGACCTTATGTTTGACCATAGGATCGATTCGTATTTATGTCTTAACCTTCGCATGCATATATATGTTGATTTAGGATATGTGCTCCTTTAGATGCATGCCCTATTGTGTATTATGGACTATAAAGTGGCTCGGCAAATTTTGTATGACAATTTGATTATGATATGGGATGTGGAATGGCCAGCACTTTACTTTGACTTAGGACTCTTGTGTCGGAGCTTTATTATTCAGGTCTATTATGCTTATATGTTTATGTTTATGTGGGTCATTTATGGACGACTGCAGCTCGATATATGGACGGTTGATCACCGATGTGACCGGATCACTTATAATCCGCTTTGAATGTGAACAGGTTATCCTGATTTGTTTTTAATTCGATCGGTTTATGACCACCGACGTTATGGACGGGCTCCCCCGATTTATTTAGGGCTGACCACCCAAAACGGGGACACTTGTCTTCGTGTGAATCATATTGCTCCTTTTGTTTTATTTGGATTATGCTATACGTTCCTTCTTGTCAGTATTATTGTCATTAGTTCTATATGATCACTCTCGTCTATATTCTTCTCGTTGTTGTATTAAGTTTCGAATTATCATTATGTACTTGCTGTTTACTTTGTAATATTTGGTGCATAGGTACCGAGCCCTACTTTACCCAGGAGACGGAGGAGGATCAAGCGTTTCAAACGTTTGAGCCAACTGATGAACCCGACTGGGATGCCGGAGACGGTTTCGGAGCTGTCTGAGCCTGCATAAGAGTGAACGTCATCTTAGCAATTCTTTAGATGAACTTTCTTAATGATAAACATCTCTTTAGTAATTGTTTTATTCTTTCTGCAACTTTTGAAAGTTCATGCTATACTGATCTGAACTTGGACTTCCATGGCTGATTTCTGTTTTTCAAATCGAAAACAGATCTGATTTGGCAGCCATGAAACATGCATAAGAACTCCATGAAATCATGATCAACATGTGTATAATGAAAGGAGATGAAAGAGGACTAATACCTTGATGATATGATGGCCTCAAATCTCTGAAACAAGTGCTCCAAAGGTCTGATCTCAGCCTGCAATCACCAATGCAAGTTGCAGGAATTTTCTGCAGTAGCTTCTCCTTTGATCTTCTCTTCTATTCCACAACCCAATCTGATTGGCTTTGATTGTGGGATCAAACTATGGATTCCTAGATGGGTTTTCTGAAATATAACTTGTGGAAAAGATCCAGGACCTGATCTCCTCTCCTCAATCAATGAAGAAGAAGAAAGCAATGGGCGTGACTTGGGTTTCTCTTTCTTTCTTGGGCAGCCAATGAAGATCCCAATAGTTGTACGCCTAGGGTTATTCTTAGAACACCTTGCACGCCTAAGATAGAGTGGGATATATATAAATAGTTCACATTCCTCTTTAGTTATTTCCAATAGGAATGACCATCCCACAAATTAAGCAACCAGCCACCATAGTAGTTCAACATCTTCTAATTAAAGATACTAAAAATTAGTAAACTTTAATTATAGGAATTCTTACCCAAAGAGGAATTCTTCCTTCCAAGTAAAGATACCTAGTTAAACTTGAAAACCTCACACAAGGGGCTCCCTTTATGGCTGGCCCACAAGATAGATAAACACACCATGGCCCACAAGTTAATAATTTAGCTAGAGTTAAATTCATGTATGCCAACAAAAGCCTATTTGAATTTAAACTCAAAATTATTCTTCCACAAAATTAATTCAACCACATATCATCTAATTAAATTAGGAAACCATGCCAATATAGGAAGATGGCTAGAAGAGGGACCAAAAGACATATTTGCCCTTGGCTCCCAAAATGACCAAAATGTCCATGCTAACCCCATAGCAACATTAAGATCATTTTAACCCTAACTCATTCAACTAAAGAGTTACGGTTGCACTCCAGGGACAAATATTAAATATGAATTAAGCTCGTCAGGGAATGACATTTGTCTTCGACCTACCAAGTGAAATGACCAAAATGCCCCTCTATGTAACATCCATAATCAAGTCAGGTTATCCGATGTACTATCAACCTTCTTGATTATATCTCAACCTTAGAACTTCATATCCTTGACTTAATCATCATGCGGATATCATTCTCTTGGTCCAGGGAGCGACCCACAAGTTCAATATCCATATGGAACATCCATATACTAAGATCTTAGATTCTGATGATTAATCGGATAATTCTAAGGGGACGATCACTCCATCACAAGATGGCATAGATTCTTTATTGCATCTGCACGTCCTAACTAATCAAGCTCGAGTACCCAAAACACAGAGATGTTGACCCATGAACAGGATCTCACCCATAGTGAATTAAAGTACAAGAACTCGACTTCGTCAGTTCATCCACATATGCTCAAGATTAAGAGCACTGGTCACTTAGTAGCATAAGGTGATTTGATCTCTCTCAGTGATAGTACTATTTTAGAGATCACACCTACAAGTGGTCCTGTTCAATGCATGACACATGCACTAATGAGATAAATCCGGAAAAGCCTCCCGTGACTTAGGTAAGTCACCCTGAATACAGGAGAGTATCTCACTATAACTTATACCAAGATGAAGTGCCCAACTCCATCTCTCAGTTATGAACAAGTTTATTGTTTCAAGTGTCCATGACTCAGACCTAACTGTGTGTAGCCACTACACACCCAAGTCATTTACTAGAAACAATGGGCCTTACACAACCATACATATATACAAGTCTTAAGAGAAAAGAGTCCTTCCATTAAATAACTAGTAAATATCTAGTAACAGAGAAGGAGGGTGCAGTCAGTGGGCTTTAGGGCATACACAAATCCCAACAAACTCCCACTTGCACTAAAGATCACTACTTCCTAACCTAACTCCCATAGACTCAACATGAGAACTAAACACCTTCTCAGTTAGAGTCTTAGTAAAAGGGTCAGCTAAGTTATTTGTTGAGGCAATCTGTTCCACCACTATTTCTCCTTCTTGGATGAACTCCCAGATTAAGTGGTACTTTCTCTTAATGTGTTTGCCTTTCCTGTGATTCCTTGGCTCTTTGCTCTGTGCTACGGCACCGGTATTGTCACAATACATGACAATATGTCTTTGTACGGCAAGAACAACTCCCAATTCCAATAGGAATTTTCTGAGCCATACTGCTTCCTTCGCAGCTGCCGATGCCGCCACATACTCTTCCTCCATGGTAGAATTAGCAGTACAATCTTGCTTAACACTTCTCCATGATATAGCCCCTCCTGACAGAGTAAAAACGTATCCTGAGGTAGACTTGTTGGCATCTCTATCAGATTGGAAATCAGAGTCTGTATATGCCAGAGGCGTCAAATCATCTGATCGGTAAGTTAGCATATAATCTTTCGTTCTCCGAAGATACTTGAATATATGCTTAACAGCTGTCCAGTGCATAGGTCCAGGGTTTGACTGATACCTGCTAACCATGCCAACGGCAAAACAGATATCTGGTCTAGTACATAACATTGCATACATGAGGCTTCCAACAGCTGATGCATATGGTACTCTCTTCATAGTCTCTATCTCCTCAGGTGTCTTCGGACATTGATCCCGAGATAGTGGTACTCCATGTCTAGAAGGTAGCAAGCCCTTCTTGGAGTCATGCATGTTAAACTTGACTAATATCTTCTCAATATACGAAGATTGGGATAAGGCTAACATCTTATTCTTGCGATCTCGCAAAAGCTTGATCCCTAAGATATAGTTTGCCTCACCCAAATCCTTCATCTGAAATTGAGATGATAACCAAACCTTGGCAGATGACAACATGCCAATATCATTTCCAATGAGTAATATGTCATCCACATACAGGACTAAAAATGCAACTGCATTTCCACTCCCTTTCTTATACACACATGGTTCATCAATGTTTTGATCAAAGCCAAAAGATTTGACTGCCTGATTAAACTTGATGTTCCATGCTCTAGATGCTTGCTTAAGTCCATAAATAGACTTCTTAAGCTTACAGACCATGTTCTCTTGGCCACCAGCAATGAAACCCTCTAGTTGCATCATATAGATGCATTCGTCAAGACTTCCATTAAGAAAAGCTGTCTTGACATCCATTTGCCATATCTCGTAGTCATAATGACATGCGATGGCTAAGAGAATCCTTATGGACTTGAGCATGGCTACTGGCGAAAAGGTTTCCTCATAATCGATACCCTCTTTCTGAGTATATCCTTTCGCCACCAGTCTTGCTTTGAAGGTTTCAACCTTCCCATCTACTCCTCTCTTTCTCTTGTAGATCCACTTGCACCCTATGGGTTTGATCCCTTCAGGTGCATCCACAAGTTCCCAGACTTGATTGGAATACAGAGAATCCAATTCAGATTTCATCGCTTGCTGCCACATGTCAGCATCTATATCCGTTACTGCTTCATCGTAACTTGTAGGATCCTCAACCAGATCCTCGGAGTCTGTCATAAAGGACACTCCTAGATATCTATCTGGTGGTCTAGAAATTCTCCCACTACGACGAGGTTCCGGAGTGTTAAAAGGAATGTTTTGATTATCTACAGTCTCAGGATCTGGCACAGATGTTGCAGGAGTTTCTAAAAGAATCTCCTCAAGTGTGTCTTTACAACCAAGCTCTTGGTGCATCATGCAATCATCCTCCAAGTATCTAGCATGAGTGCTGATAAGCACCTTTTGCTCCTTTGGATGATAAAAGATGCCTCCTCTCGTTCCCTTAGGATACCCAATGAAGTAGCACATTTCCGATCTGGGTTCTAGCTTGGTAGCTTTATCATTCAGTACATAGGCTGGACAACCCCAAATGTGCATATGTCTTAAACTGGGTTTTCGACCTGTCCACATTTCTCGAGGTGTCCTAGGTACTGATTTAGAAGGTACCAGATTCAAAATGTATGCTGCTGCTTCTAGGGCATATCCCCAAAAAGATATGGGTAGGGTTGCATGACTCATCATGGACGTTACCATATCAAGAAGGGTACGGTTTCTTCTCTCTGCTACACCATTTTGCTGGGGTGTACCCGGTGCAGACAACTGAGACACAATCCCATGTTGTGTGAGGTACTCCTTGAACTCACCCAGGAGGTACTCGCCACCTCGATCAGATCGAAGAGCTTTGATATGTTTCCCTAGTTGTACCTCCGCCTCAGCCTTGAATTGTTTGAACTTATCAAACGCTTCAGACTTGCGTCGCATTAGGTACACATATCCATACCTAGAGTAATCATCAGTGAAGGTGATGAAATACTCATAACCTCCTCGAGCTAGTTTGTTCATAGGACCACACACATCAGTGTGAACCAATTCTAACAACTCCTTTGACCTCAGTCCCTTTCCAGAGAATGACCTTTTGGTCATCTTTCCCATGAGACAAGATTCACACTGAGGAAAAGGTTCGAGATCTAATGAGCTCAAAAGCCCATCCTCTACTAACCTCTGAATCCGTTTTAGGTTAATATGACCCCA
The DNA here is from genome assembly GCA_038049695.1 of Cinnamomum chago. NCBI lineage: Eukaryota > Viridiplantae > Streptophyta > Magnoliopsida > Laurales > Lauraceae > Cinnamomum > Cinnamomum chago. Next base: position 43,493,124 of record CP142455.1, on the reverse strand, counting down.
AACGTAAGTGCCAAAGATAAGTGTCATTGGTCGAAGATACCTTCCTCTTAAGGGAAGATGAGCTCTCTAGTTGTACATTATGCAGTGTGGGAGCAATAGGATATATATAAAATAAGTTGTCATGCATTCTTCCGGAACATATAATATTTCCATTTCTTCTTATATCAACACCAGAATGGAAAGAAACTGAATAATGAAATTCAATAAGTCTGGAAACTGAAATTAAATTCTTCCTTATGTCCGGAACATAGATAACATTATTTAAAATTAATATCCTATCATGCGGAAAATGTAAAGTAACAGCTCCCACTGCAACAGCCCAAATCTTTGCTCCATTTCCAACTCTAAGGTCAAACTCCCCTATCTCAAGCTTTTTCATTATCTGAAACCCCTGCAATGAATTGCAGATATGATTAGTGGCTCCAGAGTCTACTATCCAGGAATCAGTAGAATCAACCACATGACAGGTTTCAATGTAGTAGGAAAAAGATATACCTTTCTTATCTGAGCCTAGGAGCTTGGGAGAATCTTTCTTCCAGTGACCTTTGAGGCCGCACTTGAAGCATTTCCCTTTGGGCTTTCCACCTGTACCTTTGTCCTTCTTCCCAGCATTGCCCTTTTTCTATCCTTTTCCCTTACCCTGCTTCTTCTTGAACTTTTTCCCTTTCGGGTTCAGTTTAGAGGAAGACTGGGAAAAGTGAGCTTGGCCTTTAGGCTTCATGATGGCCTCTGCCGCCTGGAGTTCTTTCATTAACTCAGAGAGAGTCATGTCCATCTTGCTCATGTTGAAGTTGAGCTTGAACTGGTTGAAAGAATCCGGCAGAGTTTCGAGTGTTGGGATTGGTGTATGCCCTAAAGCCCACTGACTGCACTCACATCTCTGTAACTGGATATTTATTGGTTATTTAATGGAATGACTTCTTTCTCTTATTACTTGTGTATATCTATGGTTGTATAAGGCCCATTGTTTCTGGTAAATGACTTGGGGGTGTAGTGGCTACACACAGTTAGGTCTGAGTCATGGACACTTGAAACAATAAACTTGTTCATAACTGAGAGATGGAGTTGGGCACTTCATCTTGGTATAAGTTATAATGAGATACTCTCCTGTATTCAGGGTGACTTACCTAAGTCACGGAAGGCTTTTCCGGATTTATCTCATTAGTGCATGTGTCATGCATTGAACAGGACCACTTGAAGGTGTGATCTCTAAAATAGTACTATCACAGAGAGAGATCAACTCACCTCTTGCTACTAAGTGACCAGTGCTCTTAATCTTGAGCATTTGTGGATGAACTGACGAAGTCGAGTTCTTGTACTTTAATTCACTATGGGTGAGATCCTGTTCATGGGTCAACAGCTCTGTGTTTTGGGTGCTCGGGCTTGATTAGTTGGGACGTGCAAATGCAATATGGAATCTATGCCATCAAATGATGGAATGATCGTCCCCTTAGAATTATCCGATTAATCATCAGAATCTAAGATCTTAGTATATGGATGTTCCATATGGATATTGAACTTGTGGGTCGCTCCCTGGATCAAGAGAATGATATCAGGATGATGATTAAGTCAAGGGTATGAAGTTCTAAGGTTGAGATGTAATCAAGAAGGTAGCTAGTACATCGGTTGACCTACTTGATTATGGATGTTACATAGAGGGGCATTATGGTCATTGTACTTGGTAGGTCAAAGACAATCGTCTATTTATGATGAGCTTTATTTGCAATTTAATATTTGTCCCTGGAGTGCAACCATAACTCTCTAGTGGAATGAGTTAGGGTTAAAATGATCTTAATGTTGCTATGGGGTTAGCATGGACATTTTGGTCATTTTGGGAGCCAAGGGCAAATATGTCTTTTGGTCCCTCTTCTAGCCACTTTCCTATATTGGCATGGTTTCCTAATTTAATTAGATGATATGTGGTTGAATTATTTTGTGGAAGAATAATTTTGAGTTTAAATTCTAATAGGCTATTGATGGCATACATGAATTTAACTCTAGCTAAATTATTGACTAGTGGGCCATGGTGTGATTAGCTATCTTGTGGGCCAGCCATAAATGGAGCCCCTTGTGTGAGGTTTCCAAGTTTGATTGGGTATCTTTACTTGGAAGGAAAGACTCCTCTTTGGGTAAGAATTCCATTGATTAAAGGTTACTAATTTTAGTGTCTTTAATTAGTAAGTGTTGCACAACTAAAGGGGAAGGTTGCTATTCTTTTTAGGGATTGACATTCCTATTGGAAAGAGTATTCCTTAAAGGAATCTAATCTTTATAAATATATGGGAGTCCCCTTGGGCGTGCAACATATGAATCACAATGGCTGGAATTAACCCTAGGGCGTGAAACAGTTTGGAGTTCTTTTGGCCGCCCAAGACAAGAAGCCATCACACTCACGCCCAGCCCTTGCATCATTCTTCTTCTTGATTGGAGAGAAAAGAATCAGGTCCTGGGTTGTTTCCACAAAGAGTAATTCTGAAAACCCTTCTTAGGACTCCATAGTTTGATCCCACCATCAAGACCAATTAGATTGGGAAGTGGAATAGGAGAGAAGATCAAAGGAGAGAAATTTCTGCAACATATTCCTGCACCTGTATTGCTGATTGCAGGCTGGTTTCAGACCTTTGAAGGCTTTCTTTTCAGAGATTTGAGGCATTCATATCATCAAGGTAATAGTCCTCAATCATCTCCTTACATTATACACATGTTGATTATGATTTCATGGAGTTTTTATGCATGATTCATGGCTGGAAAATCAGATTAGTTTCAAGTTTTAAAACTAGATCAGCCATGGACGTCCTCTTGAATCAGATTTCAGATCTTTAATGCATATTCTTTCAATGGTATCAGAGCCACTCCATGTGAAATCATGATCCCATGTTGTGTGGTTTTCAATCCTAGATTAATTAAGGGCATGGTGGCGCCCTTTAGATTGTTGTTTACTGCATATATAGTGTGCAGAAATTATTCCAGGCTGCTGGAATTTGCCCAGAGCACAGCTGATTGCATGTTAGGGGTGCAGAAATTTTTTCCATGCTGCTGGAACAATTTCAGATTGGTGTTTACTGCATATATAGTGTGCAGAAATTTTTCCAGGCTGCTGGAATTTTCTCCAGAACTCAGTTTACTGCAGTTAAGGAGTGCAGGAATATTTTCCAGCCTGCTGGAATAATTTCAGGATGATGAAAGTGCTGTACATAGCACTTTGAATGCATTAACCTCTTTGTTTGCAGCCATATAATTGCATCCTTGATGGTTCGCATGTATGTGTGTGGATTTGGATGTTTTTAATTAGTTGAAAAGTGTACGATTGCGCGGTTAGCAATCATAGGAAGTTGTAATTATTTCCTTGTTTATATTTCAACTAGTCTTGATGTAAGCTTTCTTGAAAAGCATAGGTATCTCCAATGTAATTTTGGGTTTTTGTTTTTCATGGGTTTGCTTGTATAAATTTGATTTATTGTAACAAGCAAGAAAAGGAAAGTTTCAAGCGAGGAAGGTTGCGACAAACCGGGTCCCATGGTGACAGAGGCAACGGAGGTTTCCTAGCGCAAGAAGGACTCTTAATCAAGTTTCCTAAATGGAAAAGGATTTGAAGTCCAAAATAGCAGGGAGCCATCAAGGATTGCATTCTTTAATTTGCTTTTATATATGGAATGCATGGTTGAATGCTTTATATAATTGCTATGTTTATCACCTAGTAACATGGCCACCACTAGGTTCTTAAAATTGGCATCTTTCGATATTGGATTGTTTTAGTTTGGCAAATTGGTTTTAAACGGATCTTAGACCAGCACCTTCTATTTGTCTTAGGTTTAAAAAATTGGATAGGGTTTAGTTTATCTTGGTACCCTAAGTTTCCAAGAGAGGCCAAACTAAAATCTAATATGTTGCTACCCTAGTGGGCCCATAACCCTCAAGTCCCAAGACCTTTACTCAATATGTTTTAAAGCAAAGGTTATTTATTTTTGAGATGACTAAAGCAATTGAGTCATGAAAATTGTTAACTAAGTTTGCTAGATTTACACAAGATTTGAGTAACGATGCTAAGGTCAAAAAGAGTTTTTTCAAAAACCCTACTGTTAAATAATCAAGTGGGAGAGGGGTTTGGGAAAACCCCACAGCCTTCCATTTTAGGTTCATGCTATCTCATTAGAGTGTTAGTGGGAGCGGCCATCCCTTCGATGGAGTTCTTTACTAAAGATCGCTTCGATGGGTTAGTGGGTGAACTAATGTGAATATTCGTAATGAGGTGTTAGTGGGAGCGGCCATCCTTTCGGTGGAGTTCTTTACTAAAGATCACTTCTATAGAATGTCAATGAAGTGTTGGTGGGAGCGGCCATCCCTTCGGTGGAGCTCTTTACTAAGGTTCACTTCAAGGGTTGATTGGAGTCACTTCCCTTCGGAGGACTTAAGTCATAGACATTCTGGGAACGTTCATAAAAGATGGTAATACACTTGACATAAGACGGTAATGACCTCTCCCTAGGAGTTAGAATTGTTTGTCATATGAGGCCAAACCAATCAGTGATTGGACTATCACTGGATATACGTATCCAGACAGTGATGATCCAAATAAGCAGACCTTAACTCAACGTGACTGTAGGCTCGGCCATCCCTTCGATGGAGGGTCTATGAGGAGGTTGAGACACTGATACATTATTATTAGGGTTAAATAATGTAAAAAGTCTTGTGCATGTTTTTCCTTTTATTACAAGCACAATATACATGTTACATATATACTGCCTGTCTAATTATAACCTGTTATATATATCCAGAGAGATGGGGAAGGATTCATTTAGCCCGTTGATGAGTATTTTGCGTGAGAACAAATTGACTGGCCCAAATTACGTAGACTGGAAAAGAAACCTTAACATAGTACTCACCACTGAGGAGTACAAGTATGTTTTGTCGGAACCCTGTCCTACCATTGATGATTATTCTACAGATGACCAGCTAGAGGCTGAAAAGAAATGGAAAAAAGCGAATAGCATGGCCAAATGCTACATGCTTGCTTCCATGTCCAACGTGTTGCAAACGCAGCATGAGCAAATGGACATAGCTTCAGATATCATGTTGTCCTTGTCTGAGATGTTCGCAGATAGAAGCAGGCCAGCTAGGCAAGCTGTTTTAAGGATAATCATGAATTCTAGGATGGCTGAGGGAACACCTGTCAGAGAGCACATGCTCAAAATGATGGATTGTTTCAATGAAGCTGAGATCCTAGGGGCTGAGATTGATGCAGGGAGTCAGACTGATATGATTCTCGAAACTCTGCCGGGGTCTTTCAACCAGTTCAAGCTCAACTTCAACATGAGCAAGATGGACATGACTCTCTCTGAGTTAATGAAAGAACTCCAGGCGGCAGAGGCCATCATGAAGCCTAAAGGCCAACTTCACTTTTCCCAGTTTTCCTCTAAACTCAACCCGAAAGGGAAAAAGTTCAAGAAGAAGCAGGGTAAGGGAAAAGGACAAAAAAAGGGCAATGCTGGGAAGAAGGACAAAGGCACAGGTGAAAAGCCCAAAGGGAAATGCTTTAAGTGCGGCCTCAAAGGTCACTGGAAGAAAGATTCTCCCAAGCTCCTAGGCTCAGATAAGAAAGGTATATCTCTTTCCTACTACATTGAAACCTGTCATGTGGTTGATTCTACTGATTCCTGGATAGTAGACTCTGGAGCCACTAATCATATCTGCAATTCATTGCAGGGGTTTCAGATAATGAAAAAGCTTGAGAAAGGGGAGTTTGACCTTAGAGTTGGAAATGGAGCAAAGATATGGGCTGTTGCAGTGGGAGCAGTTACCTTACATTTTCCGCATGATAGGATATTAGTTTTAAACAATGTTATCTATGTTCCGGACATAAGGAAGAATTTAATTTCAGTTTCCAGACTCATTGAATTTAATTATTCAGTTTCTTTCCATTCTGGTGTTGATATCAGTAGAGATGGAAATATTATATGTTCCGGTAGAATGCATGATAACTTATTTTATATATATCCTATTGCTCCCTCACTGCATAATGTACAACTAGAAAGCTCATCTTCCCTTAAGAGGAAGGTATCTTCGACCAATGACACTTATCTTTGGCACTTACGTTTGGGTCATATTAACCTAAAACGGATTCAGAGGTTGGTAGAGGATGGGCTTCTGAGCTCATTAGATCTCGAACCTTTTCCTCAGTGTGAATCTTGTCTCATGGGAAAGATGACCAAAAGGTCATTCTCTGGAAAGGGACTGAGGTCAAAGGAGTTGTTAGAATTGGTTCACACTGATGTGTGTGGTCCTATGAACAAACTAGCTAGAGGAGGTTATGAGTATTTCATCACCTTCACTGATGATTACTCTAGGTATGGATATGTGTACCTAATGCGACGCAAGTCTGAAGCGTTTGATAAGTTCAAACAATTCAAGGCTGAGGCGGAGCTACAACTAGGGAAACATATCAAAGCTCTTCGATCTGATCGAGGTGGCGAATACCTCCTGGGTGAGTTCAAGGAGTACCTCACACAACATGGGATTGTGTCTCAATTGTCTGCACCGGGTACACCCCAGCAAAATGGTGTAGCAGAGAGAAGAAACCGGACCCTTCTTGATATGGTAAGGTCCATGATGAGTCATGCAACCCTACCCATATCTTTTTGGGGATATGCCCTAGAAGCAGCAGCATACATTTTGAATCTGGTACCTTCTAAATCAGTACGTAGGACACCTCAAGAAATGTGGACAGGACGAAAACCCAGTTTAAAACATATCCACATTTGGGGTTGTCCAGCTTATGTACTGAATGATAAAGCTACCAAGCTAGAACCCAGATCGGAAATGTGCTACTTCATTGGGTATCCTAAGGGAACGAGAGGAGGCATCTTTTATCATCCAAAGGAGCAAAAGGTGCTTATCAGCACTCATGCTAGATACTTGGAGGAGGATTGCATGATGCACCAAGAGCTTGGTTGTAAAGAAACACTTGAGGAGACTCTTTCAGAAACTCCTGCAACATCTATGCCAGATCCTGAGATTGTAGAAAATCAAGACATTCCTTTTAACACTCCGGAGCCTCGTCGTAGTGGGAGAATTTCTAGACCACCAGATAGATACCTGGGAGTGTCTTTCATGACAGACTCCGAGGATCTGGTTGAGGATCCTACTAGTTACGATGAAGCAGTAACGGACATAGATGCTGACATGTGGCAGCAAGCGATGAAATCTGAATTGGATTCTCTGTATTCCAATCAAGTCTGGGAACTTGTGGATGCACCTGAAGGGCTCAAACCCATAGGGTGCAAGTGGATCTACAAGAGAAAGAGAGGAGTGGATGGGAAGGTTGAAACCTTCAAAGCAAGACTGGTGGCGAAAGGATATACTCAGAAAGAGGGTATCGATTATGAGGAAACCTTCTCGCCAGTAGCCATGCTCAAGTCCATAAGGATTCTCTTAGCCATCGCATGTCATTATGACTACGAGATATGGCAAATGGATGTCAAGACAGCTTTTCTAAATGGAAGTCTTGACGAATGCATCAATATGATGCAACCAGAGGGATTCATTGCTGGTGGCCAAGAGAACATGGTCTGTAAACTTAAGAAGTCCATTTATGGACTTAAGCAAGCATCTAGGGCATGGAACATCAAGTTTAATCAGGCAGTCAAATCCTTTGGCTTTGATCAAAACATTGATGAACCATGTGTGTATAAGAAAGGGAGTGGAAACGCAGTTGCATTTTTAGTCCTATATGTGGATGACATATTACTCATTGGAAATGATGTTGGCATCTTGTCATCTACTAAGGTTTGGTTATCATCTCAATTTCAGATGAAGGATTTGGGTGAGGCGAGCTATGTCTTAGGGATCAAGCTTTTGCGAGATCGCAAGAACAAGATGTTAGCCTTATCCCAATCTTCGTATATTGAGAAGATATTGGTCAAGTATAACATGCATGACTCCAAGAAGGGCTTGCTACCTTCTAGACATGGAGTACCACTATCTCGGAATCAATGTCCGAAGACACCTGAGGAGATAGAAAGCATGAGGAGAGTACCATATGCATCAGCTGTTGGAAGCCTCATGTATGCAATGTTGTGTACTAGACCAGATATTTGCTTTGCCGTTGGCATGGTTAGCAGATATCAATCAAACCCTGGACCTATGCACTGGACAGCTGTTAAGCATATATTCAAGTATCTTCGGAGAACGAAAGATTATATGCTAGTCTACCGAGCAGATGATCTAACGCCACTGGCGTATACAGACTCTGATTTCCAGTCGGATGTAGATGGCAGAAAGTCTACCTCGGGATACGTCTTTACTCTATCAGGAGGGGCTATATCATGGAGAAGTGTCAAGCAAGTTTGTACTGCTGATTCTACCATGGAAGCAGAGTATGTGGCGGCATCGGAAGCTGCGAAGGAAGCAGTATGGCTCAGAAAATTCCTATTGGGATTGGGAGTAGTTCCTGCAGTGCAAAAACCGATTGTCATGTACTGCGACAATACTGGTGCAGTAGCTAACTTCAAAGAGCCCAGGAATCACAAGAAAGGCAAGCATATTCAGAGAAAGTACCACTTAATCTGGGAATTTGTCCAGGATGGAGAAATAGTGGTAGAGCAGATTGCCTCAGCTAATAACTTAGCTGACCCATTTACTAAGACTCTTACTGAGAAAGTCTTTACTTCACATGTTGAGTCTATGGGAGTTAGGTTAGGTCGTAGTGATCTTTAGTGCAAGTGGGAGATTGTTGGGATTGGTGTATGCCCTAAAGCCCACTGACTGCACTCACATCTCTGTAACTGGATATTTATTGGTTATTTAATGGAATGACTTCTTTCTCTTATTACTTGTGTATATGTATGGTTGTATAAGGCCCATTGTTTCTGGTAAATGACTTGGGTGTGTAGTGGCTACACATAGTTAGGTCTGAGTCATGGACACTTGAAACAATAAACTTGTTCATAACTGAGAGATGGAGTTGGGCACTTCATCTTGGTATAAGTTATAATGAGATACTCTCCTGTATTCAGGGTGACTTACCTAAGTCACGAAAGGCTTTTCCGGATTTATCTCATTAGTGCATGTGTCATGCATTGAACAGGACCACTTGAAGGTGTGATCTCTAAAATAGTACTATCACAGAGAGAGATCAACTCACCTCTTGCTACTAAGTGACCAGTGCTCTTAATCTTGAGCATTTGTGGATGAACTGACGAAGTCGAGTTCTTGTACTTTAATTCACTATGGGTGAGATCCTGTTCATGGGTCAACAGCTCTGTGTTTTGGGTGCTCGGGCTTGATTAGTTGGGACGTGCAAATGCAATATGGAATCTATGCCATCAAATGATGGAATGATCGTCCCCTTAGAATTATCCGATTAATCATCAGAATCTAAGATCTTAGTATATGGATGTTCCATATGGATATTGAACTTGTGGGTCGCTCCCTGGATCAAGAGAATGATATCAGGATGATGATTAAGTCAAGGGTATGAAGTTCTAAGGTTGAGATGTAATCAAGAAGGTAGATAGTACATCGGTTGACCTACTTGATTATGGATGTTACATAGAGGGGCATTATGGTCATTGTACTTGGTAGGTCAAAGACAATCGTCTATTTATGATGAGCTTTATTTACAATTTAATATTTGTCCCTGGAGTGCAACCATAACTCTCTAGTGGAATGAGTTAGGGTTAAAATGATCTTAATGTTGCTATGGGGTTAGCATGGACATTTTGGTCATTTTGGGAGCCAAGGGCAAATATGTCTTTTGGTCCCTCTTCTAGCCACTTTCCTATATTGGCATGGTTTCCTAATTTAATTAGATGATATGTGGTTGAATTATTTTGTGGAAGAATAATTTTGAGTTTAAATTCTAATAGGCTATTGATGGCATACATGAATTTAACTCTAGCTAAATTATTGACTAGTGGGCCATGGTGTGATTAGCTATCTTGTAGGCCAGCCATAAATGGAGCCCCTTGTGTGAGGTTTCCAAGTTTGATTGGGTATCTTTACTTGGAAGGAAAGACTCCTCTTTGGGTAAGAATTCCATTGATTAATGGTTACTAATTTTAGTGTCTTTAATTAGTAAGTGTTGCACAACTAAAGGGGAAGGTTGCTATTCTTTTTAGGGATTGACATTCCTATTGGAAAGAGTATTCCTTAAAGGAATCTAATCTTTATAAATATATGGGAGTCCCCTTGGGCGTGCAACATATGAATCACAATGGCTGGAATTAACCCTAGGGCGTGAAACAGTTTGGAGTTCTTTTGGCCGCCCAAGACAAGAAGCCATCACACTCACGCCCAGCCCTTGCATCATTCTTCTTCTTGATTGGAGAGAAAAGAATCAGGTCCTGGGTTGTTTCCACAAAGAGTAATTCTGAAAACCCTTCTTAGGATTCCATAGTTTGATCCCACCATCAAGACCAATTAGATTGGGAAGTGGAATAGGAGAGAAGATCAAAGGAGAGAAATTTCTGCAACATATTCCTGCACCTGTATTGCTGATTGCAGGCTGGTTTCAGACCTTTGAAGGCTTTCTTTTCATAGATTTGAGGCATTCATATCATCAAGGTAATAGTCCTCAATCATCTCCTTACATTATACACATGTTGATTATGATTTCATGGAGTTTTTATGCATGATTCATGGCTGGAAAATCAGATTAGTTTCAAGTTTTAAAACTAGATCAGCCATGGACGTCCTCTTGAATCAGATTTCAGATCTTTAATGCATATTCTTTCATCGAGAATCATATCAGTCTGACTCTCTGCATCAATCTCAGCCCCTAGGATCTCAGCCACATTGAAGCAATCCATCATCTTGAGCATATGCTCTCTGACGGGTGTTCCTTCGGCCATTCTAGTATTCATGATTGTCCTTATAGCAGCTTGCCTAGCTGGCCTGCTTTTGTCTGCGAACATCTCAAACAAGGACAACATGATGTCAGAAGCTGTCTCCATATGCTCGTTCTGTGTTTGCAACACGTTGGACATGGAAGCAAGCATGTAGCATTTTGCCATGCTATTCGCCTTCTTCCATTTCCTTTCAGCCTCTTGCTGGTCATCTGTAGAATTATCATTAATCACAGGACATGGTTCCGTCAAGACATACTTGTACTCTTCAGCAGTGAGTACTATGTCAAGATTTCTTTTCCAATCTACGTAGTTAGGGCCAGTCAGTTTGTTCTCACATCGAATACTCATTAACGGGCTAAAAGAATCCTTCCCCATCTCTCTGGATAAATAACAGGTTATAATTAGACAAGCAGTATATATGTAATATGTATATGGTGCTTGTTATAAAAGGAAAAACATGCACAAGACTTTTTACATTATTCAACCCTAATTATAATGTATCAGTGTCTCAACCTCCTCATAGACCCTCCATCGAAGGGATGGCCGAATCTATAGTCTCGTTGAGTAAAGCCTCGCTTATTTGGATTATCACTATCTGGATTTAGCATAACCAGCTACAGTCCAATCACTGATTGGTTTGGCCTCATATGACAAATAACACTAACTCGTAGGGAGAGGTTATTACCGTCTTATGTCAAGTGTGTTACCATCTCTTATGAAATTTCCCAGAATGTCTATGACTTGAGTCCTCCGATGGGAAGTGACTTCAATTAATTCCTGAAGTGAACTTTAGTAAAAAGCTCCACCGAAGGGATGGCCGCTCCTACCAACACTTCATTGACATTCTATAGAAGTGATCTTTAGTAAAGAACTCCACCGAAGGGATGGCCGCTCCCACTAACACCTCATTACGAATATTCACATTAGTTCACCCACTAACCCATCGAAGCAATCTTTAGTAAAGAACTCCACCGAAGGGATGGCCGCTCCCACTAACACTCCATTGAGATAGCATGAACCGAAAATGGAAGGCCGCGGGGTTTTTCCAAACCCCTCTCCCACTTGATTATTTAAAACTAGGGTTTTGAAAAACTCTACTGATCTTTACATCGTTACTCAAACCTTGTTTAAATCTAGCAAGCTTAGTTAACAATCTTCATGACTCAATTGCTTAAGTCATCTCAAAAAGAATAACCTTTGCTTTAAAACATATTGAGTAAAGATCTTGGGACCAGTGGATTATGGGCCCACTAAGGTAGCAACATATTAGATTGTAGTTTGGCCTCTATTGGAAACTTAGGGTACCAAGACAAACTAAACCCTAACCAATTTTAAATCTTAGACAAAAAAGGGTGCTGGTCTAAGATCCATTTAAAAACATTCAGCCAAACAAATCTGATCTAATATAGAAAGAACCCAATTTTAAAACCTAGTGGTGGCCATGTTACTAGGTGACAATTATAGCAATTATATAAAGCATTCAACCATGCATTCCATATATAAAAGCAAATAAAAGAATGCAATCCTTGATGGCTCCCTGCTATTCGGACTTCAAAACCTTATCCAACTAGGATACTTGATTAGGTGTCCTTTTTTTCACAAGGAAACCTCCGTCACCTCCATCACCGTGGAATCCGATTTGTTGCAACCTTTCTTGCTTGAAACTTTCTTCTTCTTGCTTGTTACAATAAATTAATTTTAAACAAGCAAACCCATGAAAAACAAAACCAAAAATTACATTGGATATACCTATGCTTGTCAAGAAAGCTTACATCAAGACTAGTTGGAATAAAAATAAGGAAAAATTACAACTTCCTATGATTGTTAAACACGCAATCGTACACTCTCCAACTAATTAAAAAACACCCAAATCCATATAAACATTCATACGAACCATCAAGGATGCATATATGGCTGCATACAAAGAGGTTAGTGCATTCATAGTGCTTTGTACAGCACTATATACTATTCTGAAAATATTCCAGCAATCTGGAAAAAATTCCTGCACTCCAAACATGCACTAAACAGTATTCTGGAAAAATTCCAGCAACCTGGAAAAATTCCTGCACACTTTTTATGCAGTAAATAGTATCTAGAAGGGTGCCACCATGCCCTTAACTAAGTTAGGATTAATATTAACACATCATGGGGTCATGATTTCACATGGAGAGGCTCTGATACCACTGAAAGTTCATGCTATACTGATCTGAACTTGGACTTCCATGGCTGATTTCTGTTTTTCAAATCGAAAACAGATCTGATTTGGCAGCCATGAAACATGCATAAAAACTCCATGAAATCATGATCAACATGTGTATAATGAAAGGAGATGAAAGAGGACTAATACCTTGATGATATGATGGCCTCAAATCTCTGAAACAAGTGCTCCAAAGGTCTGATCTCAGCCTGCAGTCACCAATGCAAGTTGCAGGAATTTTCTGCAGTAGCTTCTCCTTTGATCTTCTCTTCTATTCCACAACCCAATCTGATTGGCTTTGATTGTGGGATCAAACAATGGATTCCTAGATGGGTTTTCTGAAATATAACTTGTGGAAAAGATCCAGGACCTGATCTCCTCTCCTCAATCAATGAAGAAGAAGAAAGCAATGGGCGTGACTTGGGTTTCTCTTTCTTTCTTGGGCAGCCAATGAAGATCCCAATAGTTGCACGCCTAGGGTTATTCTTAGAACACCTTGCACGCCTAAGATAGAGTGGGATATATATAAATAGTTCACATTCCTCTTTAGTTATTTCCAATAGGAATGACGATCCCACAAATTAAGCAACCAGCCACCATAGTAGTGCAACACCTTCTAATTAAAGATACTAAAAATTAGTAAACTTTAATTATAGGAATTCTTACCCAAAGAGGAATTCTTCCTTCCAAGTAAAGATACCTAGTTAAACTTGGAAACCTCACACAAGGGGCTCCCTTTATGGCTGGCCCACAAGATAGATAAACACACCATGGCCCACAAGTTAATAATTTAGCTAGAGTTAAATTCATGTATGCCAACAAAAGCCTATTTGAATTTAAACTCAAAATTATTCTTCCATAAAATTAATTCAACCACATATCATCTAATTAAATTAGGAAACCATGCCAATATAGGAAGATGGCTAGAAGAGGGACCAAAAGACATATTTGCCCTTGGCTCCCAAAATGACCAAAATGTCCATGCTAACCCCATAGCAACATTAAGATCATTTTAACCCTAACTCATTCAACTAAAGAGTTACGGTTGCACTCCAGGGACAAATATTAAATATGAATTAAGCTCGTCAGGGAATGACATTTGTCTTCGACCTACCAAGTGAAATGACCAAAATGCCCCTCTATGTAACATCCATAATCAAGTCAGGTTATCCGATGTACTATCAACCTTCTTGATTATATCTCAACCTTAGAACTTCATATCCTTGACTTAATCATCATGCGGATATCATTCTCTTGGTCCAGGGAGCGACCCACAAGTTCAATATCCATATGGAACATCCATATACTAAGATCTTAGATTCTGATGATTAATCGGATAATTCTAAGGGGACGATCACTCCATCACAAGATGGCATAGATTCTTTATTGCATCTGCACGTCCTAACTAATCAAGCTCGAGTACCCAAAACACAGAGATGTTGACCCATGAACAGGATCTCACCCATAGTGAATTAAAGTACAAGAACTCGACTTCGTCAGTTCATCCACATATGCTCAAGATTAAGAGCACTGGTCACTTAGTAGCATAAGGTGATTTGATCTCTCTCAGTGATAGTACTATTTTAGAGATCACACCTACAAGTGGTCCTGTTCAATGCATGACACATGCACTAATGAGATAAATCCGGAAAAGCCTCCCGTGACTTAGGTAAGTCACCCTGAATACAGGAGAGTATCTCACTATAACTTATACCAAGATGAAGTGCCCAACTCCATCTCTCAGTTATGAACAAGTTTATTGTTTCAAGTGTCCATGACTCAGACCTAACTGTGTGTAGCCACTACACACCCAAGTCATTTACTAGAAACAATGGGCCTTACACAACCATACATATATACAAGTCTTAAGAGAAAAGAGTCCTTCCATTAAATAACTAGTAAATATCTAGTAACAGAGAAGGAGGGTGCAGTCAGTGGGCTTTAGGGCATACACAAATCCCAACAACTTTAACATTTAATGTTTATTTGATTTTCGTGTTGGATCTTATTTATGATCATTGAATACCAATTGAATAAGCTTCCGTTGCATTTAATGAAATATATTTTGACTCACCACAGGTTGAAATTTTTTTGTGGGTCCACTTTTTGGAAGTTTGTGTTGTATTAAACACAGGAAAATTTGAGTTTAATTTATTTTTCATGTTTTTCCCCAATTCGTATTCTGGGAGACGTGACAGCTCTCCTTCAAGTTTCTCTTCGAGGCACATCGACTCCAAAAGCTACTCGTCGCTGTACCTCGAGGGGGCATTTGTTGACACCAAAAATGTCACCTTGCCTCTTCAACATCAAGAACCACATGAAGCCACATCCTACTACAAACAGGTAATGCCGCTTCAAGCATCAGATCCTGTCAGAATCACTTGAAAACAGATAGATCCTTCAAGACAGCCAAAAGAGGAGTTCACATAAAGTTTCGGGCCATTCCGACATCATTTGGCCTAACTTCACTCATCCGGCAGCCAAACAGGCGCTCCTGGCGACGGCGGGGTCGAAGACATCAAAACTTCGATCAGAGCTTACGGACGGTCTCAAAATACCACCAAAAGGCTCCACGTCAAATTTCAGATCATTCCGACAACGTTTGACCCGATTTCGACGCTCCGAAAAAAAATCAAGCCCCTTGGCGGCGAGAACCACCGGGACCATTACTCATCAAACAGAGCACATGGGCGGCTTCAACATACTTCAAAAGGGTTGCATGTCAAATTTTGAGGTCATTCCGACAACGTTTGACCCAACTTTGACGCTCCAAAAGAAAATCAAGGCTACAGGCGGCGGAGCACCCCGGAAACATGACATCCAAATCGGAGCTAATGGATCATCTCAAAATGACTCTAAAGGGTTCCTGTCAAATTTCAAGTCAATCGAACATCGGATGACCGCACATCAAAGCGCGACATCTTCCTCACGGCGAGATCAGGCCTAGCAGCGACGGGACCCCAAACGGCTTCAAAACTCAAACGAAAGCCCATGGTTGGTCCTATCTATTACTCAGGAGGCTTCAGTCAAATTTCAGGTCATTCCGACATCGTTTGACCTAGTTTCGACTCTTGACAAAAAACAACAACTCTACGCGGCAAAAGTCTTCGGCTTTTCCAAAAAATAAGAAACTTTGTGCTTTGATTTGCACGACTTCTCGTCATGTTTTCTTCAGGAGAATCAAGCCAAAAAATGCGGAAAAATGTCAAGAAAAATACAGGAGAAAAAAAAAAACAAAAAGCTTGAAAAATGGCCAACAAAGCGGTGACCAAAGGGGAGAAATTCCCCCATGGTCGCCGGCGACCCTAGAAATTCGGGTCGCTGGATTTCCGCCGGAAGGCCCTTTTTCCGATTCTTTTCACATTTCGAGAGTTCTAGCCCCTGTGATTTCCTGAAAATCTGATTTTCGATGCTCGAAAACGACTGATCTTCGTCAACATCACGGATCCGCCGTTAAAAGCATGGAATCATCATTGATTGCTCCAAGATCGCCAACCGGCTGACAAAAAAAGTGCACTTTCTGTCTGACCGATCGAGAAATCGACAAGACAGATGTCACCGACCCGCTGGTATCAAGCAATGTTTGAAGTTTCATGATCGTCCGACATCGATCAACATGAAGATCCATCGTCGATCGTCGCGAGAAGAATTCCAAAAGACGCGGCACGGCCCGCGACTCTTCAAATTCCCGGCGATTGTTGGGATTGGTGTATGCCCTAAAGCCCACTAACTGCACTCACATCTCTGTTACTGGATATTTATTGGTTATTTAATAGAATGACATTTTTCTCTTATTACTTGTATATATGTATGGTTGTGTAAGGCCCATTGTTTTCTAGTAAATGACTTGGGTGTGTAGTGGCTACACACAGAAAGGTCTGAGTCATGGACACTTGAAACAATAAACTTGTTCATAACTGAGAGATGGAGTTGGGCACTTCATCTTGGTATAAGTTATAGTGAGAAACTCTCCTGTGTTCAGGGTGACTTACCTTAGTCACGGGAGGTCTTTCCCCGATATATCTCACTAGTGCATGTGTCATGCATTGAACAGGACCATTAAAGGTGTGATCTCTAAAATAGTACTATCACAGAGAGAGATCAAGCCACCTCTTGCTACTGAGTGACCAGTGCTCTTGATCTTGAGCATTTGTGGATGAACTGACGAAGTCGAGTTCTTGTACTTTAATTCACTATGGGTGAGATCCTGTTCATGGGTCAACAGCTCTGTGTTTTGGGTACTCGGGCTTGATTAGTTGGGACGTGCAAATGCAATATGGAATCTATGCCATCGTGTGATGGAATGATCGTCCCCTTAGAATTATCCGATTAATCATCAGAATCTAAGATCTTAGTATATGGATGTTCCATATGGATATTGAACTTGTGGGCCGCTCCCTGGATCAAGAGAATGATATCCGGATGATGATTAAGTCAAGGGTATGAAGTTCTAAGGATGAGATGTAATCAAGAAGGTAGATAGTACATCGGTTAACCTACTTGATTATGGATGTTACATAGAGGGGCATTGTGGTCATTGTACCTAGTAGGTCAAAGACAACCGTCAGTTTATGATGAGCTTAATTTGCAATTTAATATTTGTCCTTGGAGTGCAACCATAACTCTTTAGTGGAATGAGTTAGGGTTAAAATGATCTTAATGTTGCTATGGGGTTAGCATGGACATTTTGGTCATTTTGGGAGCCAAGGGCAAATATGTCTTTTGGTCCCTCTTCTAGCCATCTTCGTATATTGGCATGGTTTCCTAATTTAATTAAATGATATGTGGTTGAATTAATTTTGTGGAAGAATAATTTTGAGTTTAAATTCAAATGGGCTTTTGATGGCATACATGAATTTAACTCTAGCTAAATTATTAACTTGTGGGCCATGGTGTGTTTATCTATCTTGTGGGCCAGCCATAAGGAGAGCCCCTTGTGTGAGGTTTCCAAGTTTAACTAGGTATCTTTACTTGGAAGGAAGAACTCCTCTTTGGGTAAGAATTCCTATAATTAAAGTTTACTAATTTTTAGTATCTTTAATTAGAAAGTATTGCACAACTAAGGTGGCTGGTTGCTTATTTTATGGGATTGTCATTCCTATTAGAGAGAGGACTCTTAAAGGAATGTGAACTTTATAAATATATGAGACACTACCCTGGGCGTGCAACAGATGAAACAAAGTGAGATAGAAAAAACCCTAGGCGTGAAACAATTGGGAGCTCCATTGGCCGCCCAAGTCAAGAAGAAAAACCCTTCTTGGAATCCATATTCTGATCCCACAATCAGAGCCAATCAGATTGGGTTGTGGAATAGAAGAGAAGATCAAAGGAAAAATCTACTGCAGAAATTCCTGCAACTTACATTGCTGATTGCAGGCTGAGATCAGACCTTTGTAGCTTTCTTTTCAGAGATTTGAGGCATTCATATCATCAAGGTATTAGTCATCTATCATCTCCTTGCATTATACACATGTTTATCATGATTTCATGGAGTTTTTATGCATGTTTTATGGCTGAATTATCAGATTTGGTTTTGTTTTAAAACAAGAAAAACCATATCAGCCATGGACGTCCAAGTTCAGATCTATATAACATGAACTTTCACCACTTAATGCTGTTAATTGACCCAACTAAATGCGGTGATTAACTCATTATTTTGGACGGCCCAATTAGAAGCAAGGAAATGGGAGTTACAAGTTAAAGCCATCATGGCATTAAAGCCATGAAACTCCTCTCATCATGGAGATTGAAGGCTATTAAATGCCCATTATCTCCACCGGCCAATCAGAAGCCAACAAAAAGGAGTTACGAAATAAAGGAATTAAAACCTGTAACTCCTCCCATTATGTAGTTTTAAATGCATTAAAGCCCATAAAGTCACCTAAAGGCTACCAAATGCTTATAAAAGAAGGTGATTCCAAGAAGAAACAAGCTCGAATCTCGAAATCTCGAACTCAAGATCCAGAAATCCATTTAGAAGCTTTGCTACTCTGAATAAACTCTACTGCAACAAACACCAAAAAGGTGATTGAAGTCCCTTGGGGGGCACTCCCCCCCAAGAAAAAGCCTTTTCTTCTCCTATTCAACATGGCCAAGATGCGGCTCTTCAGTCCGTCTCTTCGTTTTTCATTGGATGTAGGACCTTCCCTTTGTCCTTATCCTCTAAAAAATTGAAGTCCAAGCCAAGCCAAAGGATCAAAGCATCAAGCGTTCTCATTTGAAGGACGATGGCGAAGTCCATACATGACTTGTGACCGTCGATCTAAACTGGTCCCCGCAATCTTCTGAGAAGTCAGATTCTCTTTCTAACTTTTCTATTGTACTTTGTATTTTCTTTAAGAGACAAAAAAAAATCACAATTCTTGTTTTTCATTTTGATGAGATTTGTAACTCGCCTTTCATGGCAAACAAAATCGCCTCTAACGGCATTAAAAAAAACTGTCTCTTTTCTTAAATATATGTGCAATGGGAAGTTAGAAAAAAAGTTGATTTCCTTTCTACTTGCGAAGGTGGATCTCCGGACCACCATTTCTAAATTCCAAGTAGAATAGAAAATCTGGCATACCCGTACAAAAATGTAGATGCTCTTTTTTCTCCCCCTTTCTTCCCTCCATTCGGATCCTCTCGGTGACCCCGGGGACGGATGGGAGAGGAGAGGAAGGAAAAATCGGGTCCATCAGCCACCACACAATGGCATTCTATGTACATATATGATTATTAAACTTTAAGGCCCTTATTTGGCTGTGCCAGTGGCTCATCTGCTAATATATGACAAGACTTTCTAATCTCTAACCCCGCTGAAATGCATCCATCTCGGTGGGCCGCACTTCTATGTTCCGATGCAAGTGATATAGTGTGGTCTAGATCACTTACCCAGTTAAAAACACAAGTCTCTCTCTCTATATATATATAATATTCAAGTGAGAACTAGTTCTCACATCATTTGGTGATGCCGCGATGGGACCAAGGGGATGGAAAGATCAATGTGAGACCACCATAATTATCAAGTTTGACCCCAGACACGTGCCCCTAACCCCTTCATCCGTCGCACACAAGTTTAATGACTTCATATTCAAAAAAAATATTAAACCCTCGATCCAACGGTTCAATCCATTCGGATGTGTACCAATCCTTGGAATTAGTGACTACAGGGGGTTCCCTATGGGTTGCTAGGTTTGGATGGATTGTTAATTTGGGGCCTTGCAAAAAAAGTTCTCATATATTTACTTGAATATTTTCATACATACATATATATATATATATGGGAGATGTTCCTACGAGAGATGCTTCCACCTTACTATGAGTATAAGGTGGGGGCCCTCACATCCAAATTCAATGCCAACAACTTAAATGTGAAGGCCCATACTCCTATCTCTCATATAAGGTGAGAGATATCTCTCATAAAAATATTTTCCTATATATATATATAATTCTTAAAAATACTTCACTTTAAAAATGCCTTTTTTTTCTGCCCCTCGTTTTTTCTGGGCATGGGATATATGGAAGGGTTTAGTTGAAATCAGTAAAAATCAGTTCGTAAGTCATTTAAATCATAAATCGCATAATCTATTTGGAGGTGGAAAAGGTGGACAAGAGGGTACGAATTCAACTTGTGCAGTAAACTGGTTTTCTCAAAGCTAAACAGGACCGCAGTTTTATTTTCTTTGCCTGACATCAATTGATTTAAATCTGTTCATGACCATTGAATCAAGTACAGTCCTTGGTTGGTTTTTAGTGGTAAACTATCACAATCAGTCCACGTACTGCAGCCAAGGAAAACGATCCCTGTTTGTACAAGCAGGAAGGCCTGTTTTGACCAATCGGGAGTGATGAGATCTCCCCCATATGGCACCTCCTGCGTGGTTCAAACAGGGATCCATTTCCGCCAATCAAATGTCCACTGTGGCAATCCAGGTAGTGATTTAGCTTTTGAAACATTGTGCTATGTTCTTTGAATCCCTTCGAAAAACTATGCCAAAAAGAGCTCTGTCGTTTCCACTTTTTTAAGATGAAAAGGAATTTAATTTGGGTCATTTGTAATGGATCCAAAGATGATATTCTCCCACGATAATGATGGTTATACTGATTTTTAGAGACTAATACAAAGAATAGATCTTAATTAATTAGAGAATCCCCATGGAAGTCATTGTGAGCATCACTAACAAAAGTCCAAAAGCCACTTGAAGAAAAAATTTGCCATTCTGACGTACATGATAAGGATTGGGGAGAAAGGACATACGAGCTCTTCAATTAGTGGGACATGTGATTCCTTCCATTCAGTGAGAAATTGAATGTCTTGTTTCTGATTGAATATCATCACTTCAACTTAGCCTCTGCCCTACACAAGCATACATGTACTGTGAAAGGTTAGGAAGATGAAGGTGAAGGAAGAAGGGAAATGACAGATTGCAAGGCCACAAGGAGAGCTCCTTAAAAACTCGGTTATGATACTGTCCGTTTGAAAAGTTAACTTTCTGTTACTTTTTGGAAAGAGATAACAGAACGTCTTCAAGCAGGACATTCACAAACACTTTTTGTCAACATTTAAATACATGTTTGCAGTTTCTAACCAAATAGATCCAAGAACTAGACTAGCCTAGCGACATCTTATAGACCTAAAAAGTAGAGCCGTTGCTGAATTGATCACGCATGTAAGAAAGAAAAGAGAGACTCAATTTTAAGAAGTGGAGCAACTCCTAATATGGAAGGTAAAAGCTCATATTTTGCAACAAATTTTCTTCAGAAATTCATAATGACTGATGGCACGTTTGGACAACCACGTTTTCATGAGAAGGTGAGGAAAGCTGGAACGCTTTTTGACAATAAAAGTTCTTCATCATTTGGTGCGACCGCTATCAATTGTTTAAGCACAAAAAATGAGCTTTATTTTTTGCAACTATGTAGAAACACATTTTTTTATGGGGGGAGTAGAGGAGAGCCTTTATTTTCCCATAGAAAAGTGAACGCCTATTCTGTGGGGGATTTTTCTAAGAGAATGATTACGCTAATCTCGGTAAACAGTACCATCTCAGCTCATCCCGATCTCGGTGTTCAAACTCGGCAACAGTGTCAAGACACATCCAGTTCGGCAACAGTGCCAGCTAGCACCAAGCTTGAGCTAGCCTCGGTAAGAGTACCGGCTAGGCTTATCTCGGTCTCGGTATAAGGTACCTCAGCAACAGTGCCAGGATGCGTCCAAGTCTGGCCTTGGTATCATCTTCAGCTCGGTACACCCACGGAGATGAGTACTAAACCGTAATTGTACTTTCATAAAATTACGGCTACGTTGTAGAACGTGCTGACAGACAAGATAGGAGCCGGATAATGATCAAGTGTCATCATTATCAAACGATCACATCCACATCAATACGAGAAGTCATCTCATGATCAGACTGGACAGTATCTCCACCTACCCCCACTAAGGGACCGCCAGGTGAGACTTCCATCTACAAATATAAGGGTAAGAATGCATTACTTAATGCTAGATAAGGTATGCATCTAGCATTAAGGTATGCATTACTTAATGCTAGATAACGCAATATATAATACAAGCATACTTGCCCTTCTCCATCCTTGGTTCAGTGATAGCACTAACTCAGGCATCGGAGAGCCTTCAACTGACGGCAGCCAAGGTCACTGGTCTCTTTTTCTCCTTCCCTTTCAGGTTTTAAGGCAATCCATCTTCCCCAAAGCTTAACAACAATATTTATGAGTTTCATACTCACGTAATCAAGTCCGTAATATTTAGGCACTTACAATTGGCACTGTCTGTGGGAAGGATAAAAAATGTCATGCCTCCAAAAAACGACAAAGGATCATCAAAGCCCCGTCACCATCACCAACGATCCTCTGTCGAAGGAGATCTGGGGAAAGTCTGGTGTAGTGGGCATAGAAGGACCTGTAACATAGTTAGGTCCATCATCAGAGGAGGTGATATCACCTCCCCAATAAAATGTTCCTCTAACGGAGCACCTCTAGCAGTGTTACCTGTTGAAGCCTCCCCCGCGGAGCAAAGCTCCAACAGCAACCAAGTCTTATCATCCCCTCCACCAGGTGGACCGCGACAACAATAATGATGAAGATCCGTTCCTTGTGGATACCAGGGCCCGAAACCTTGTCATCCAGGAACAAGATGAGTTGATCCACCAACTCAAATGTCCGCCCGGGTTTCGCCCTTTATGACCTTTATGATGAAAACTCGGATCCTGCTGCACCAATCCGGCATTTCATCCAGCGGGTGTCGGTATGGGAAGACCTCCCCCTAAGGTGGTTCTGCGCGCTCCTAGAGGGAATGATTTCGTGCTAATGGCAGCTTCGAAACTCCTTCATGGAAAAGTTCTAGGCACGCAGAGTCATCTTAAAAACAGACGCCACTGACAGATCGACCCTCACATCCTTCAGACAAGCTCTGCTGCCAGGCAATAAGTTTCGAAAGGACCTAGTTCAGTTCCCCATGATCACGGTGAAGGCACTAATGGCCAGGGTGAACCAGTTTGTCAAATAAGAAGAGGACGAGGCTCGAGCTCAAGCCCGGAACAGCCTCAGCCTCTAGCAGGATAAATCCTCAAAAACAAAAGAACAACAGTCTTGGAAATAGTTCCTTGACTCGCCATACAAAGTCTTCATCCTGAAGTCCCAGCTCGGTGATAGCACTAGCTGGGTAGAAGCATAAACTCAGTAGAATCTCCAACTATGGTCTCGGTGATAGCACTAGCCACAGCTCGTACAACTTCAATCATGCCAACTCCAGCTGTGGCCTCGGTGATAGCACCAGCCACAGCTCGGGCAGCCTTGGCTGCACAACTTCAGCGTTAGGCCTCGATGGCAGCAACAACCTCGGCTGCACAGCTTCAGCGTTAGGCCTCGATGGAAGCACCAGCCTCGACTTACAAAGCCCCGGCAATGGCCTCGGTGATAGCACCAGCCACGACCTGGACAACTTCATTCTCAACTCCAATTCTTGCCAAGTTACAGAACTCAGCAGAAATCTCAGCTCGGTGACAGCACTAGCTTGGTAGAAGTCTCAGTTCGGTGACAGACCGGATTCGTAGAGACTCCAGCTCGGTTACAGAACCAGCTATACAACACCTTGTTACAGAATTCGGTAGTTTCAGCTCGGTTACAGAACTAGCTATACACAATGCCAAGTTACGGAACTTAATGAAAATCTCGGCTCGGTTGCGGAACCAACCATCCCGGTCAAAGGACCAAACGTACAATGTGCCAGGTTATGGAGCTCGGCGGCTACCCTAGCTCGGTTACGGAACCAACTATGCAGTTGAAGAACCTGATGGCTTCCTCTGGTTGCAGAACCAGCGAAAGTCTTCTATCTCCAAAGATACAGGTACCTCTTGAGTTATAGAACTTAGGTACAATTGGAATTCTGACTTTTGAATTGAATTCGGTTATGCTGAGTTACTTCTGGTTGTGGAACCGAAGTCATTTGTCAAATGGTTACTCAATTTCGGTTACTGAACCGAACTCAACTACTTGGTCAAAGAATCGGACTTTTGTGCTAAGGGCCTAGTTATGGAACAGAGATCAAGCACATACATGTTATTTTCAATAGATCGAAGGCAAGTATGAATGAAAAATTATATTCATTGATTGAAGAATAGTTTATAAAATTCTTTACTTCTTTACAAAAGAAAAAGAAAAGTACATCCAGAAAGCTTCGAGAAGCAGTGGCCTTTACGTTGACATCAAAGGGCTCAGTCGTGGTAGCTTGGGGAGTAGCCTCAGGTGGAGTCGAAACAGATTCTGCAGCAACCTCAGCAGTGGGGGCAGAACTCGGCTTGGGCTCGAGGTGAGAAAATTTAGATAGCTCTTGATAAACAGGGTGATCCTCGGGGATCCCTGCCTTCTTCAGTGCAGCTCAACACCCAAGCTCGAATAGAGCCGAGCTTACATTCTCGACTTGGGCCTCATATTCACTTGTCGCCACCTCCACCCCGTCTTAGAAGGATGTGTCAACTTCAGCTTAGACTGAGGCTTGGAGTTCGGCCTTCTCCTTGTGCGCCATTTCCAGCTCGGCATTCCAATTTGCCAGCTCGGCCTCAAGTTCGAGAATCCTTTTTGCCTTAGCCGCTGTCGCACCCTTCAGCTCATGGGTCTCGGCCTTCAGATTGCAAAGCTCATTCAGTGCAAACTCGAGCTCTGCCCCCTGACTACTGATCTTCCCCTCCGCAACTCTCAGCTCCTGGCTACTCCCCTCCAAGGTCATCGCTAGTTTCTTCTTCTCCGCTTCCAGTTTCTCGACCTTCGAGCTGCTTTCACAGGTCCTGTCCAGGACCACCTGAACCCTCTGTGCAGTCTGAGAAGAGAAACAAATGTTAGAGAAAAGCTAACGGGATCAAATGCTACTCAAAGATCTATGATGAAGACTTACCGAGAAGATCGACTGCAGAGATGAGACCAGCAATGACACGTCATCTGCTCCCTTGTGCCTCTGCATGTCTAGAGGAAGGGCACATGCATTGGCGAGAGCAGCGGCGATGAGAGGACTACTGGACAGACAGTCTTCCACCGTCATAGGCCTCCCCAGCCCGAGCTGGAGGCTTGGCCTCCATAGGGCCGGTCTTGCAGGCTAAGGAGCCGAGGCTTGCCCAGGGCCCTTCTCTGACGAGCCCTCGCCCCTGAGCCTTTTCTCCTTCGGGGCCTTCTCTCTCACCTCTTCGGCAGAGCGCGGTTGAGCTCCAGTGCCTCAGCCCTCGGACCGCGACCTTTTCTCCGCCCGGCCTCCTTACCTTATAGTCTCAACAGAGCACTGCTGAACTACACCAGCAGCAGCAGCAAGAGCCCCGACGCTCCCCGAGGCCGCAATAGCAAACGTGGAGGCAGATGAAGCTTGACCTCTAAAAAGTTTTTTCCCCAGGTCTTTCACCTTCAAAACAGGGCGTCGTTTCTCCATCTCCTATCCCCTTTCTTTTTCTCGATGGGAGGGGGACGAGTAGGTCTAGACGAGCTGGGACAAATCGGTAGTCTCCGAGTCGGAGGGCGATTTGGATACCTGACCACCTGAAAATAATGAAAACGAAAGAGACCCAATTGCCCAAGTACATGCTTGTAAGAACATTTTGACATGCACAAAACCATTGTAGCATTACAACAAATAGTTTGTAAACATAATGGTTTTTGTCAGGATTGAAATTAGGATGTACAAAAAGAGAAAAAGAAGATAAAAGATAAAGAAAAAGTAAAAGAGGATGGCTCCAACATATAACATACAATTAGTATACATTACAACCCAATAATTAAATTCTATATAAGATACCATGTGCGATCATCAAACCAATTCCGAAAGTCAGATATCTCATTCTTCCTTTGATACTGAAAGCACCAAGACAGCATCATTAATCATGTTCAGAAAAAGAAAAGGAAAAGGAAAAGGAATAAAATAGGACAAACATAACTTCATGGAAAAAGAATCACAATAGAACTCAAATCTGAACTACAGAAAAGACCAGGAAGAAAAAGAAAAGGAAAAGAAGGCTACCATTTGACGACAGATGCGAATTGTATTAGCAAAGAAGACACGAATTCATTGCAAATAGAGCATCAAGAATGATCACATGTTTGAGGTCACAAACAGGCTCACCCACAAAAACCCAAGATAATTTATTTCTATCCTCAAATATCCTTGTAACTCAACGATTTTGAAATATTAGAATAGGATAAATACGGAGAGATTGGAAGACGATTATGAAATGTTAGAATAGGATAAATATGGAGAGATTGGAAGAAAGACCGAATGTACCTTTGATTGTAGCTCTCAAGGCACAGGTTGAAGATGGAGAGGTTCGCCTTCTTTCGAAACAGAGAGTGAAAAGAAGATGGAAGTTGAAGAGAAGAGCAGTAGTGAGTACAAAATGATTGCGAGAGTTAAGAGGGGAAGGTGGAAAGGTAGAAGTTCTAATGGTTCCAAGGAGTGATGGGAGACGGTGAAAATCATTTCTTAATCAACGGTTGATATTGGTAGAGGTCAAGATTGGAGAACAATCAAAATTGATTTCAAATTGAAAATAGGAAGCGATTGAAACCTGTTCGCTTCATATATTATAATAGAATGGAGGCGTGAAGTCACATGAGCAAAATTATAAATTCTACCCAAATCCCGGACCAGAACAACATTTTCTTATCTTTTTTGCTGTCCCAAACGTGGGAAAGGCAGGGTCCCACTGCAAGTGAGTTTTGTGACTTGTAAGTGGCTTCTTCCTTAAAAAACCCAGGGCTGGTTTGACTTACACTGGAAGTTGGAACTCCATATACTGCAGAACAAGTTGGTCTAGAATTCTTCTTCTCCGAGGGGACACTTAAGCAAAAATTTTCTTTTCCGTTCGACGATCCTAAATATACAATCAATGGGCTAGTTATTACTACAAATATTTAGGGGCATTTGGTGGCAGGTCCCTCAATAGTACGTTTCATTGCTTGTGGTCCAAATCATTTTCTTATAAAGGCAGCGGTCCCCTTTTAACATTAAATGAGTCAAAAAGACAAAAACGCCCTCTCTTTATATACTCTATACGTTACCAAACACGCACCGCTTTAAAATATTTTGTCATACACTCCGAAATCCAAGCAAAATAAAGATTCTAAAAGCAAAGATGAAGGAAACTGCAGAAAGAAGCAAAATCAACTCATCGGTGACCTCGAGCAACCGAATCCTCTTTACTTAAACTTAATTGAGTTTGACATAAGTTTATCTAAGTTTTGGTTCGAATTTATCTGAGCTTGATATGAAATTATTTGACTTTGACATGTATTTATCTAAGCTTTATGTGAAGTTGTCTTAGTCAATGATCAATTAAACAAGACTTTAAATGAATTTATCTGTATATTACAAGATTTTTCTGAGTTTGATTTCAATTTAACTACGTTTGTTATCAATTAAACAAGATTTCAAATGATCTTATGTGACTTTGAAACGATTTTTTCTGAGTTTTTAGTGAGTTTATCTGAGTTTCTTATGAAATAATGAGTTCGGTATGAAATTAACTAGATTTCACATGATTTTATTTGACTTTAAAATGTATTCAAATTGGTTTTAAATGAGATTTTTTGAGATTGTTGTGAATTTATCTAAGTTTTGTATGTGTTATCAGACTTTGGCATAATGTTATCTATGTTTGGTATGAATTTTTCTAAGTTTGATATGAATTTATTTGTATTTGCTTTGAATTAATATGAGTTTGATACGAATTAAGTGAATTTATCTAAGTTTGCTGTGAATTTATCTAACTTTGATGGGAACTTATCTATCTTTTGCATGAGTTTATATGAATTTACCTGTGTTTGAAATCATAGCCAGTTTGAAAACTAGTGTTTTGCATGTGTTACCTGACTTTGGCATAATGTTATCTGACTTTGGCATGATGTTATCTGTGTTTGGTATGCATTTTTCTAAGTTTGATATGAATTTATTTGTGTTTGCTTTGAATTAATCTGAGTTTGATATGAATTAAGTGAATTTATCTGAGTTTGTTATGAATTTATCTAACTTTGATGGGAACTTATCTAACTTTGGTGTGAATTTATATGATTTTATATGAATTTATCTGTGTTTGAAATCATAGCCAATTTGAAAACAAGTCACTTCGATACGAGATTATCTAACTATATTTGGTTTGGTATGACTAGATTTAGTTTGAATTTATCTAGCTTTGATAAAAATTTATCAGAATCTAATATGAAATTATTTGTGTTTGAAGTGAATTTAAATAAATTAGTTATGATTTTATTTGACTTTGCTTTTGACTGTGATGAGTTTGATATCAATTTTATTTGAGTTGTATATGTATGTTGACAGCCAAAAGCACCCAAAGGAGGGAAGAGGATACAAAAAAAATAGCAGCACCAAGCAAGCCACTTTAGGCAAAATTCCATCAATTGTCGTTCCCTCTAATTTAAAACTTAAAATTTGATCAAAAACTCATCTTACTACATTTAAATTGGAAATATAATCCGAGAAAGATAGTGAGTTGGAGCTAAAACCCAGATTTTAATTACATGTTATTTAAATGGTTAGAAGGGGAAATGAGTCATAAAAAATCTGATGTCACATGCTTAGGGACCACTGCCAATTTAAATTGTTAGAAGGACAAATGAATCATAAAAAATCTGATGTCACATGCTTAGGGACCACCGCCTAAATTAATCCTATGTGCAAGGGACTGTAGGCCTTAAACATTAATGCTGTGTATTGGAGACTTTATAACACGGTACTGATGGATCTCTCCCTAATTTACCCAAATATTTAATCCATTTGATAAGGGCTTAGTCATAGTCCCATTACCCATAGGAAATAATTTGCAGGACAATGTTCTAGCCTTCTAGGCCCCTTGGTGGTGGTAATTGGTCATAGCCAACTCTGAGGCCTTGCCTTGTTATACTTAAACTTTCCATGGATGCTGATGATGCCAAAAAGTGTTTCGGGCACCACCGGTCAAGTGATAAGCAATTAATGTGAAAATTAATGGAGAGAGAGAAAGTTTATAGTGGTTCGGTCAGTGTGACCTACGTCCACTTCAATTTGGTGATTTTACTATTCTCCGATGTAGAGATTACAAGTCAAAGGAATACAATGATAACATAAAAATGAAGAAGAATTCCTTGCACCCCAGTGCTGGTGGGGCTCCTTGTTTTATAGTCTTCCCCCTAACAGATGGGAACGACTCTTCAGCAATGGATGCTCCATTCTAGCGGAGTCTTCGAACCGCCCCCAACAAACGAGGCAGGTAGGATCTCCTCCGCAGGACTTGGTAAAAGCATGTAGATGGAATGACGCGTTGACTTTGTCATTTAGTGGATCTGGACCCGGCCCTTAACGGGTGGATTTGGACCTGGGCTTATCACGGCCTTGGGTTACTTAGGCCTGACCCGCCATCGTGAACTGAGTCTCTTGGGCCTGACCCGTTATTGTAGACCGAGTCATTTGAGCCTGACCCATCATTTGCCCCCCAATGCCTCTTGTCTAAGAAAACTTGGAGAAGGGGCATTAGCTTGAACTTTTGAGCTCTGGGTGGTGGAGACTTCTTCTGCTAGATGACTATTTCCCTTCATGATATATTTTTGCCTCGCTAAACACCCCAAGTCTTTTCCATTTTTTGAATGATGGGCCGTTGTTGGGCATGCAGCTGGAAGCGAGCGCTAGGCACGGGCACGAGGAGCACTGGGCGCGGGCGCTGGTGCCAGCAGGTGGTGGGCACTGGTGCTGGGCGCCCAGCCTTGTTGCTGGTGCGCGCCCAGCCTACTGCTGGGCGCTACTGCTGTTGGGCGAGCATCATTTTTTTTTTTGGTGGGTGAGCACATGGAGAGGGCGCCCATGTTGCTGCTGCTCATGATGGAGTGGGCCACGCCCCTGGCGCAGGCACAGCTACAGCATTGGGCGATGGATGGAGCTCAAGTGCAAGACAACTAATCTGGAGTGGTGGTTGAGTGAGTGGTTTGATTTGCTGTTTGGAATGTGAAAGGTTGAACTGAAGTGGATGGAGGAAAAAAGCTACTAGTGGGGGTAGTTTTTTTTTTTGAGTCACAATGTAACATTATCAGAGAGTGGTGGGTCCACTGCAAATTCATAAATCCACCATCCATGTGATAAATATGACTTTTTTTTATGCAACATCTAGATCATTGTACCCCATTTTGAACGGCTTGGATCGTTGCTGCTGACATTCATTTCAGATTCTCT
Source organism: Cinnamomum chago (assembly GCA_038049695.1). Classification (NCBI taxonomy): domain Eukaryota; kingdom Viridiplantae; phylum Streptophyta; class Magnoliopsida; order Laurales; family Lauraceae; genus Cinnamomum; species Cinnamomum chago. The sequence goes on along the minus strand of CP142455.1, from coordinate 43,462,394 downwards.
GTTTAGTTTTGGGTATGAGGCCATACACATTAGGTCAATGGCTTAGATGGTTGGGGCATCTGATAAATATGTGATAGATCTGGGCGGTGTGGATTTATGTGCCCCGGTGTTGTGCATGCACAAAGAAAATGGTTGCAACTTCAACTATCAGAAGCTCCTCTCTCTCCCTCAATCTACCCAACTTCTGGTGGCGGCGTCCTCCAATGAAGTGTGACACGAAGGACTTATTTAGCTCTGCAAAGGTGGAGATGGAGGCTGGGGCTAGACTGGAGAACCATTGTCGTGTGGACCCCTTCAATGTGGTTGGGAATGCTCTACACATAATCTCGTCAGAGATATTATGTAGTTGCATTAAGGTTTTGTAGGTTTCCAAGTGATCCAGTGGATCCTTTGTCCCATCAAAGGTCTCCATGGTTGGCATTTTGAACTTTCAAAAAGTGGGTAGTTCGCCACGTCGGGTTTGAACGGTGTGTCCGTTCGTTGTACCAGGTAGTCTATTGATTCTAGTACCTGTGCCTCATGGCATTGAAGACATCACCAAGCTGGTTCTGCATTTCCTTGATCTTCTCATCCCAACGATTGGGAGCTTCCCTAGACTGACCTTGAAAATGACTATCGTCTTCCAGGCTGTGATTTTCACTTCCCCCCTCCTGGAAATGAGGGTCATCATCGTTGGAGGCCGAGGGAGGAGGTGGAAGCCCGCCGCGACTCGACCCTCCAGGTGGGACTCCACCCGGGGGTGGAGGCACGTCAAGATGAGCGCGACCTTGGGGGTCGACCAGGAGTCTTTCATGCGGGCCGACACGGGGAGCTCCGCAAGAGGCGCCCAGGTGTACTCCTCGACCCTGGGCGCCATGGGGATGGGCGCCCAAGTGAGGATGTGGACGGGAGGCTCCTCGGCCCCGGGCACCATGGGGCCCGGGTGAGGTGCTCTTCTGCGTGGAGCAGTCCGATGCCCCGGGCACGGTACTTCTTGCGGTCCTGCACCAGCTAGTGCTCCTCCTTGCCCTGCCAACATGAGTTGCAATATTTGCTGGTTCTGGGTCACCAGCTGCTGCATGGTCTCCAGCATTTGTTGAGGAGAGGGAGCAGCAGGAGCATTTGGTGCAGGGTTACCCTCGCCTTCCCGGGAGGGGTTGTCATCTTGACGTCTTGTTGACCTTGTGGTGATCACCATAATGTCGAGAAAGGAAATCTTGTCGTTTCCCACAGACGGCGCCAAACTGATGATGCCAAAAAGTGTTTCGGGCAGCACCGGTCAAGTGATAAGCAATTAATGTGAAAATTAATGGAGAGAGAGAAAGTTTATAGTGGTTCGGTCAGTGTGACCTACGTCCACTTCAAATTGGTGATTTTACTATTCTCCGATGTAGAGATTACAAGTCAGAGGAATACAATGATAACATAAAAATGAAGAAGAATTCCTTGCCCCCCAGTGCTGGTGGGGCTCCTTGTTTTATAGTCTTCCCCTAACAGATGGGGACGACTCTTCAGCAATGGACGCTCCATTCTAGCGGAGTCTTCGAACCGCCCCCAACAGACGAGGCATGTAGGATCTCTTCCGCAGGGCTTGGTAAAAGCAGGTAGATGGAATGACGCGCTGACTTTGTCATTTAGTGGATCTGGACCCGGCCCTTAACGGGTGGATTTGGACCTGGGCTTATCACGACCTCGGGTTACTTAGGCCTGACCCGCCATCGTGAACTGAGTCTCTTGGGCCTGACCCGTTATTGTGGACCGAGTCATTTGGGCCTGACCCATCAGATGCAATAGCATCTGTGTATTATTCCGATTTAGGTATGAGATGAGAATATAAATCCATGGAATGAAAGGGAAAATGAGCACAAGACAAAAAAGTGAATGGGGAAGGTTGTGCTGTTGGACTCATACTGTACATAAGCTTTAGAAAAAGTAACGAAAATGCAAAGGGATGGTGGGGACGGTTTGTCTTGCCTTAGTTATTTGTTTGCAAATTGAGTTGGTTCTCAATTAGAGAGATAGCATGTGGCGGCAACAAAATGTTTCTGGGCTAATGTGGCACCTACTCAGCACATATGTCACTATCTATATTTTAGTGGACTGGTTAGATGTATGTGAATTATTGGACAGACATTCACAATATTTATGCTATATTTTAGTGGACTGGTTAGATGTATGTGAATTATTGGACAGACATTCACAATATTTATGCTATATTATTAGTGAAGTTAGTTTTCTCTTTAGTATAAAAAGATTTAAAAATATATTAAAAATAAAAATGATTATTTACAGTAAATACTGTTTTTTTATTTTAAATTATTTAAATGAATTTTTTTTTCTTCACATTTTCCAAATAATGTCTCAGGAAACTCCTAAAATAATTTGAAATATTCCGGCGTTTTTTTTGAAAGGCAATAATATGCCGACATTTTCTAAGATGATAATTTTGAGAGAACCGTATCTGTGATATCCTACTATCTCCATAATTAATTCTCCGTTGCCCTCATCTGATCTCAAATACATATACTCCTTTTTCAGGCTAATCTCATTGGAGCAATAATTCACATATTAAATACATGCACGAAAAGGAGATATTAAAGGGCAATCCCTATCTTTTGAATTGAATGTAAACTTTATCCTTGGCAAAGACACGTCATCTTTCCTATGTCAACAAGCACATTCACTACCATAATTTTGCTAAGCTCTTATATCCTTGTCCAATTCAGACAATTTTTAACTTGGGGATGTCCTGATCTGGGGGCGCATGTTGACATAGTTCTTTCTATTGGATTGTTGTCTGTTTGTGTTCTTTTTAATTAAACATTCTTTCTAGGGATTTTTACCAAAAAAATATTTCTAAACTTGGATTAGCCAGATTCGTTTATAAACACATAAAAACCTCCAAATTGTGGTTCATACAAGTTTTCTGGACAATTTTACCCCAAGCTTCTATTTCCACCCTAGGGAACGACATCGTCATCTCTTCTCTTTTTACCCCATCCAAGCGAACGACATCATCATCGTCTCCTTTTTTAACCCTATCCCGCCGCAGATGACATCGTCATCATCTCCTTTTACCCTAACGACATCGTCATCGCCTATTCCCATCCCGACATCATCGTCATCTATTTCCATTGCAGCAGACGACATCTTATGAGACCTATTTCCATCCCAGTGGACGATCGGTTTCTACCCTAACCACATCGATTTTTACTACCTCTTTTCTTTCTTCCTCATTCCCACCCATTACTAACAAGAAAACAAAGGAGAAGGGTTCTTTGAACTTCGTCGATCTGTTGAGCGGAGAAGAGGAGTTGCAAAGGGGTCTCAAAATGGGCTTCTCTATTGCAGATCTTGTTGTCATCTAAGACCAATTGCAGGAGGATTGACTGTTGTTACAGACTAGATTGGAGGAGAGAGACAGAGTCGAGGTTTGCAGTTAGGTTCTTTGTCCAATTTTGTAGAGAACGTGCATATTGCGGCTTCCTATGTACTGTTGAAGATTTCAGGAGGGTTGTTGGACTACGTTCGTCGTCGGAGGTGAGCTTTCACTACTTCTTTGTAAGTTTTTACTTCATGTTTGAATTTTAAGTGTCAACAGTATTTTTGTAGATCTATGGAACGAGCTCTTAATTTTTGTCCTCACTTTTTTTGGCCAATCTACGCCAAGGTATCGATCCCCATTGACCTATGTGAGACTAAGTGCCAATGCCACTGATCCATCAGTGTGTTGGTAAATTTGGTGATTTCATATGGGTGAATACAATAGAAATTGCATTCAACCGCTAATACCAAATCTGCCCATAAACTTTGAGAATCTAGGGAGGCATCTGATTAACACTACAGTTTACATACAAAAAACCCATCTGCCTATACGTAACCCTCCCCAAGGCAAATTACTCATTCCTCCATAAAGGAAATGATGACATTAAAGTTTGGCCGGTCACTGTAAGATGATTCCTCAGAGACTATTGACTACAAGACCTATCGGCTGTTGCAACACTTGAACACACTAGCCGCTCAAAGCAATGAAGTAGCCGTTGGTCCCCATTCAAGAAGTGACCGCTGGATGTCATGTGCACTGGCCGCCGCACTTCTTTCTGCATTAGCCGCTGGACGCCCATGATCTCCCCCGAACTGGCCAGTTTCTTCTTCTCATGGCCGCTGAACCTGCAATGTCTCCCACTAAAGACAGTTTTGAAAACCACCTCCACTCCTCCATGATCTCCGACAGTTATGGCTCCTCCAAAAGATATAAAAGGAAGATTCACTACACCAAAAATCGGAAATTGGAACGGAAAAGCGTTCCTAATCCTTCCGTTCCTAATCCGTTAAAGTGTTCCAATTTCCGTTCCAATTTGGTACCAACCGTTCCTAATCCAAATTGGAACGGAAATTGGAACACTTTAACGGATTAGGAACGGAAGGATTAGGAACGCTTTTCCGTTCCAATTTCCAATTTTTGGTGTAGTGATTAGAGAGAGTGTGAACCCCCCCACCACCACCCGATTTTTGGTCCGCAAACATCTCCTTTAAGCTCGATATAATATCGTATGCTGACTTATAGGATTGATGTTGGTGTTGTAAAACACTAGACATGGATGCCTGTATAAAACATCTGGCTACCTCATTGTCTTTTGTCCATTCGGTGTAAAGGTCCTTTTCATACTGAGGTGCATGAAGCTCAGGCTCAGGAAGGGGGGTATGGTAAGGACATATCTGCATCCTGAAGCTGTCAGGATAATATCCAGGGTCCTTTTCCAGTCTATAAAGTTGGATTCTATCAACTTATTCTGGTTGAGGATGGTTGCAAGTATTTGAATTCATGCTTGAAATACTGTAGCACATAACCATACATTCAATTAATGAATTTAAATGACATTAGGGTTTAGTATTCTACCAAATTTATATGGAATCCTCATAACCACCAAATTCAAAATACATCGGAATCCCAATCCCCGGGGTATGCCTCCTTGGGGAGTGCAAATACCACCTAGATTGGTACGGATCAAAGTTGGTCATAATTAGGATTAAGACTAACTTTCCATGATCCCATTCATTCATTATTATCTAGGTATCTCATACCAAATAATGAATGACTCCCGATTTGCTTCGGTTTCTAAAATACATGAGGCAAATCCTTGGGGATACTACATCATTATTTTAGTTAAGTGTGACCCACCAACTAGCATTGCATGACAACCGTTGCGAGCAGCTCCTCCTTGGGGAGTGGGCCCCCGCCTCGTCTCACCAACACTATCCATAGGAGATCCATATCTAGTAACTAGACAAGTAAAAGCCCTCCGTGGGGAATGGCCTTTCTCAAGATGGTGCGAGGCTAATACTTTCTTTACAATGAACCTATGGTGGAAAACCATGGGGATTTCTAAATATAAATGCCCCGCTCCCACTTAATATTTTAGAATTTGAGGATTTTCTTTGTAAGGTATTAGGGCCCACATGTATACATATGAACATCAAATCATCTCATGATATAATCAAAGATTGGTTCCAAGTCAAGTTATTTTAAGGAAAGTCCAGTTTCTAAATTAGTGTTACCAATGTGTCCATCTCATGGGTCATCAACACTAATTAGAACTCTTTCCAAAAATTAATTTGATTTGACCAATTTTAGTAACTTGCTATGTTTGGATCAGATTTGGAAATATTCTAAATTAAGCATGCATCCATAAATAGAAAGTGCTAAAAAATAGAAACTAGTCCTCTCCTCCACATGGCCCTAGCGGAATAGACTTCTTGGACTTCTAGACTTTCCAAAACTTCTGGAGTTCATCAAACTCTTTGGGCAACTCCAAAACACTTTTGGTAATCTTCAAACTCTTTGATTAGGAGTCCAACATCGCTTTCCTTCTTTGTCTCGGACATCGCCAGAATTTACAAATTTAGAAAAATCACATAAATTCCTATGTCTCAATTATGAGACTTACATGGTAATCTAAACATGGAAATAAAAAAGTTATAGGGAAATTCATCATGCCTTGCCCTTTCATGGGAAACCAAGGAAACCATGACGCCTTTTACATTTAGCCTAAAACAAACCATTAACCATAAATAGAAAGCAAAAGACTTGTGGGCCATATGGAGAGGACATGATCATCTGCAAGTTAGTATCTCATACAACAAAGCAACTCACAAAATCAGGTTACCAAACCACAATGGAAAAACAAGATGCCAAAATTAACCACCCCTTTAATACATGCATTTCGCAGAGGGGGTCCGGGGGTGTCCCCGGGCGGTGGTCGAGCTCGGTCGACCGACCCTATACGCACCCGGTCAACCGAGTATGAGGCCAGGTCGACCCGCTTGACGAAGGCAGAAATTTGGATTTTTTTAATTCGAGTCCAATCACCTCCAAAACACTTTTGAAGGCCCTCAATGGCATCCTACCATCCTTCCATCATAATTAAACCCTTTTGTGACTATCCAAACATGGATTTACTACATAGAGTAAACAAACACAATCATAACTGATCCTTACATAGCCCTTGCTTCATCTTCTTCGCATCTCATGCAAAGATTGGAGCAAGCTTGCTGATCCAACATGATTAGAGATGAGGTATGTCTCTGATACCAATTGTTGGAAAATAGGTGGGCCATTCAGATAGGTTTCAGAAACTTTTGACCCACTTGATGCAGGGATCAACTATCTAGAAGGCAACAAACCAAATCCAGGATGCAATCCCTCAAACTCATAAACCATGTACAGCAGCATAACCTATCTAGAAGCTAGAAAATAGCACATTAACATGCAACCACGAAATCCACAACATACAAGGATGTAGATATACCTTTGGAGCTTGGTAGTGCTCTAATGGAGGCTTTGAGTTCTTTCTTTGATGATGAACACCTTCACTAATCAAATCAGAATCTCCAACACCCTTTGATCTTCCACGCTATGTCCCATATCAGATTCTCTTTTCTCAAGAAGATGGTGGGATCTTCAAGAGAAAAACCCTAAAGGAAACTAGAAGAGAACTAGAAAAGGGAGAGGAAGAGAGGAGTGCAACTCTTGAACAATTAAAATGGGTTGGGCGTGAATCCCTATGTGGAGTAACATTAGGGATGTCCAAGGCTCTCTTCTTCTCCTTTTATAGCATTGAAGCCACCTCCTCTTACTAATTGAAATAGAAGTCTTACTTCCACTACAATTAGTTGCTTACTAAATCACAATTAGAAGTCTTACTTCAAATATGATTAGTAACCTCCTCTTTTACTAATTAAAATAGAAGTCCTACTTCCATTAATAATTAGTAACTTACTATTACCACTATTAGAAGTCTCACTTCAAATAGAAATAGTAACTTTCTATTTCCTTTTAGAGTTCTACTATAATTAGTATCTTTATAATATATTGGGCTAGCGTGGGGACCACTAGGGATTCCTTAGAAAGTTGGCTCCAACTCGGACACGCGACCCCACATCTCATGTGCAATCTGGGCCCACAGTTAATTGCAAATAACTCTACTATATAAATGCAATTGCACTCCAGTCTTAGGAATATATTTTAATGAAGACCCTAAACTTCCCAATTACCAAAAGTAGGCCCCTCCATCTATATCCATGGATCAAATGGACCTGTCCACCAAATTAGATCCATATCTTATTATCCTTGAGCCCCAATTAATTATAATGATCATTTGGTACCGATCCAATTAACTCTTAATTAGAATGGGTGCGCACTTACCAATGATAAATCCATTAATTGGCACAAGGGGATATTAAAGATAGATTCCATCTTGACCATTGAATGTTCCCACAACTCTACTACCACGTACCCAAATCACCGAGGTGTTGACCTACAATTGGCCTCACTCATTGGTGACTCAAAGCAAATGTATAGATAGAAACTTGAGTTCATTAATGTCTCATGATTATGAGTCTATTGCTAGGGAATTATGAGAGCAGACCTTAAAGTAAAGACAGTGTATATAAGGTGCTTCTCATGGTCTTTCAATACATCCAATGTATCAGCACCACGATCTAGAATCTTACATTCCGATGATCGAGACAAATCACACTATCTCATAGTGATGAAAATGTTGTAACCTTGTCAAATGAGATGCCCAATCTCATAACTGGTTGTGAAGATATTTAAGTATAAGATTTGTGACACATATCTCCCGTATGTGGATCTCATCCATATACATATATCACATTTTATATATTAATGGGACCCGGTTCATCTCATGAACCATTATGTCATATGTATTAGTCATGTGCATTAAGTAATAAATCACCATTCATCTCATGAAAGGATATCATGATTATATTGATAAATAAAGAAATTAATCAATCTATTCATCATATACTGGTATTGAGACCATACAATCTAACAGTCACGCTCCTGACAGTGGCTTGTTCGCTCAAGCGGACCCTATGGTCACTCGAGCGGATATGCTTCTGTCTGTGCCCAGACCAGGTAGTGGCTTGGTTGCTCGAACGAATAGGCTTCTGCCTGTGCTCGCTGAGTGTTGGAATTGCACTTCTATTGCTCAATTTCTGAATCCTTTCTTCCCTTTTTCTTGAAAGTCCTGGGATCCGAACCCTAGAGGGGGGGGGGGGGGGGGGGGAGGAATAGGGTCAGCTTCAATTATGACCAATTTTAACCAATTTTAACTTCTTTAAATTAAACTAGTCACAAGTGGTGATTAAGTAAATAAATGCGGAAGCTTACAGAAACAATCACCATAAAGCATGCACCATCACACAAGGATTTATAGTGGTTCGGCCTCAATGCCTACATCCACTACCGGCTTGTGATCCAACACCCCACCAGGTTTCCACCATTTATACTTTTCAATAGGCTAAGCAATAACCTTTTACAATATGCTTTTCAAGGCGAAGCAATAACCTCTACACTATGCTTTTCTTAGGCTAAGCAATAACCTCTTCAACCAAAAGGTTGGTTATCTCTCTAAGTAGTGTCTAGAATACACTTGATGGAGATACAATTTAGCTCATTACAATGCCTCTTAATTTAGGAGGATATGAAAGTGAAAATCTAATTCACACACACACACACACACACACACACACACACACTCTGAATGCAAAGATGAATGCACAATGTGTATGTATGATGTCCTCAATCAATTTTAAATTGAAAGCTCATAAATGTATGCCTAAGGCTTTTGAAAGTTTTAGCTCATAAAAACATTTATGATTGAGGAAAGAGTGCTAATCACATGTTAAAAATAACTTGTAAAAGATATACATATGTATTCTAAACAAGTTGCGAAATTCTAAGAACAAAACATGTGATGCATAGTGATGTCAGTCAAATTAACAATGTAGCTCAATATGTGTATGCTATGAGCATAAAACATAAAAATAGATTTGATTGAAGTTAGGGGACAAATCATATGTAGTTATAAACTCAACTTGAAAATGATATACCTATCAAAGCAAGGCAAGTTATGAAACTTTAAAACAAAAGTACATATGATTTGTGAAGTTGTTGAATCCAAAACATAAGATAGATTTGAAAGAGATTTTCTTATGATGAAAAACAACAACCATAAATTCAACCAAGTATAGAAATCATGTTACATATGATTTCAAAGATGTTTTCATTAACATGATTTACTTAGATATACCAATTTAAGTACTACTTGGATTGAATCAAGGTGATGCATCCAAAACAATAAATCAATTCAAAACATATACATGTTAAGGACACAACAAAACATAGTTTATCATGCTAGAAAAGATTTACCAATAATAAAGCAAAGCATGACAACATATGGTTAAGGAAAGTAAAACTTACTTAGTGATTTAACTCAATGAAACCAAGCTTTAGCTTTCCAAATGACTCCTTTCATCCCTTAGTTCATTCCCCTTTGATTGGCCTCAAAACATCTCAAGGAGGGCCTAAAAATTCCGGACTTTTGGCAAAGGAATGAACTAGTTTTTATAGAAAAAAAGTGCCCAACGGCTCTTCCCCGGTCGACCTGGCATTCAACGGTCATAAAACTGACTGTTTGAAAAAGTAGCCAACGGCTCTTTCCCGGTCAACCGCGCAGTGTGGCCGGTCGACTGACCACACTGCGGGTCGACCCGGGCCTGGGACCAAAATCCCCTAAACTTGTATATTTCAAAGTATTTTCATGTGGGGACTTTTGGGCCACTGAATCAAGCTTAGAATCATGTTTTAAATCAAACTAAGAGGTTTAAAAACATGAACATAAAAAGCCTAAAATGATTTGAAAGTTTTAAAACTCATAGGCTAGCTTGATTCATAAAACTTCTTTTTCAAATAAAAATGCATCCAAGTTAAAAATCAAAACATGCATAAATCAATATTTCTAACAATGCATGTGTAAATCAAGATTTCAAGTTATTCTAAAACAATGCATGTGTGAAAATTCAAATGATGCTAGAATGATAATGCAACCATCAAATTGCAACACAAATTTCCTAGCAATCTCCCCCTTTGCAATTTGATGGCAACTTACTCAACACCGAATTTTACACACTAAGTCTTCAGCTCCCCCTAAGCTGGACACGTCTTGAAATCTCTTTGATGCTCCTTCTCTTAGCTTGGGCTCTGGGTCTTTTTCTTCAGTCTTCTTGATGCTTGGAGCTTGATCATTCTTTAAGCTTTCTCTTCTTCTTTCTCTCTATGGCCAAGCATCTTCTTTAACTCCCAAGCTTTCTCTTCTTCTTTCAACTCTCCCCCTTTGACCATGCACTCTCTCTCTCTTTGGCAAGATATGCATTCTCTCCCCTGTAGAAGATCATACAATATCTCCCCTTAGAAAGCTTGGACATTCTCTTCCCCTTTAGATAACTTGAATGTTCTCTCCCCCTTTGACATTAAATTGCAAAGGTACCTACACACATGAAACAAGGAAAATACCTTTTAGAAGCACCTGTTAACAAAAGAAATCGAAAATGAAATTCATAACAGGTTATCATGTATGGTTAGCAAGCTTAAAAGGGTAAAGAGTCAATACAAGGGTGAATTTGATCAAAACTAATACTTCCTATGAAGGTTTAGACTCCCCCTCAATCCATTCTCTCCTTTTGTCAAATTTTTGACAAAGATATAACTATTTGGTTCAAGAAGAAGATGGTTTAACCAATTGAGGGTCAACTTCAAGGAAAGGATTAAACACGTTTCACTATAGAGCACAGTATGATCAAATTACCAAAAGAGAGCAAGGTCAAGGCGAAAAGCGATCATGGATACCAATTGGAAAAACAAAGAATACCAATTGAGATTCAAAGATAAGTCTATTAAAACAATCACTCTAAAATGGAGTTATAAAGGATATAACTATTAAGATAAATCCAAATTAGAGCTATCCATGATATTATGGGGTTTACTAAACATAGCATCAATTAATTTAGTTATGAAAATCATATGCTATGAAAGTTTTGAAATCATTTCATTCAATCAAAAAAATATGACTATCATGTGCAAGATGAGTGAAATGAAATTCAAACATGAAGCCAACCTCAACTAATAACCAACCAAGATTATGAATACATAAACATGGTGATCATGAGATTTACCTATATGAGCAAGAGAGGTGGCAAACATGAAATTTATGATGCTAATAGAATGTGACATGGAACAAAAATATATTACTATTAAGTTCAATCCAATGTACACAAGGTTTATCACATTCACAAGAAATGACATCAAATCAATCAAAAATTATACCAATTGAAACCAATTGAATTTGACAACATGATAAATATCAAGGATGTGACAAACACAAAATTCCATCAAGCATCATAAATGGATATTCATCACTTTTAATGATATAACTAATGAGCATAGTGATGAACAAGGTAAATTGCAATGCAAAAGGATATAACTTGGTAATGCATGCAATTTTCAAAGTGACAAAATCATATGAATTCAACAACTAAGATATCCATCAAACATATAGATATACGAGGGATGGATTTCAAAGAGTTTCATATGATCAAGATCACTACTATGATGTTGAAACATGTACAAGGCTGACATCACTTAGAGAATATACATGAATCAACATCATAACCATCCAAAAAGAAATGACTAGAAGGCATAGAGGATGGATTTGAGTTCTAGTATGGTTTCTACAAATATAACTAAGATCACAACCATACATAGAACGATTTGACATTTGCATAGAGAGGATCAATCAACACTCAAGATCTAACTCATACTATATCATCAATAAAGAATATAACTATGCAAGCACAAGAAGGTATGGAGTTAGAGGGACATCATGGATCGCATATAGATGAAGATGGATCACATATATGGATATACCTATTAAGAACAATGGTTTAATTCCAATTCATCTAAAATGATCCATTAATCTATCATGCAACATCTCCACTCTTAGCAAATGTACTAAACTTACAATGCAATGGAAAAACGATATGAGGTTTATACCAAATGAACTTAGCACATTAAATCACATATGTACTTAATAAGCTGAAATACAAGATTTTACTATAAAGCACATAAACAATCATCAATTTGCATTAATGAAAATATATATACCAAGTTAGGCACAAACATGCAAATCAATGACACCATATCCAGCCAAGCAATGTAAGACATCAAAATCAATTTACATAAAAAGAATGTAACTAAATGAGCAAAGATGCAAATTAATCATGATAATATTGCAATCAAAGGATTTTGAAAACCATGAGATATAACTTAAAAGTACATGAAGACAAAATCAAATGATCACAAAGAAACATTGCATTTTAAGAGAGGTGACTATAAAGAAACAAAATGCAAATGTAACGAAGACCAACAAAAAGATTTAACTATAAAGGATAGGTTGGTCTAGAGAGGTTCAAGGCCTTAAGGTTACTCTAATAGTCTACCTTTGAAGATTCACCTAAGGTCTTGATTAGGTTGTCCTTGAGAGTTCATTTTGAGGACTCACCAACTCTTGGAGATATAACTCAAAAAAGTCTTAGAGTGGTGAAATGATACTTGGGGAAATTTCATTTTCGATCATAGTGGAAATCATTAAAAAAATATGCAATAAAACACAACACTAGGGTTCTAGTCTAGATCATAGCGAAGAAGGATCAACTCCGGGTTGTTAAGCCCTAAAATGGAGTAACCTTGCTCTGATACCAATTGAAAGTCCTGGGATCCGAACATTAGAGGGGCGGGGGGGGGGGGGGGGGGGGTGAATAGGGTGGGCTTCAATTATGACCAATTTTAACTTCTTTAAATTAAACTAGTCACAAGTAGTGATTAAGTAAATAAATGCGGAAGCTTCCAGAAACAATCACCACAAAGCATGCACCATCACACAAGGATTTATAGTGGTTCGGCCTCAATGCCTACATCCTCTACCGGCTTGTGATCCAACACCCCACCGGATTTCCACCATTTATACTTTTCAATAGGCTAAGCAATAACCTTTTACAATATGCTTTTCAAAGCAAAGCAATAACCTCTACACTATGCTTTTCTTAGGCTAAGCAATAACCTCTTCAACCAAAAGGTTGATTATCTCTAAGTAGTGTCTAGAATACACTTGATGGAGATACAATTTAGCTCATTACAATGCCTCTTAATTTAGGCGGATATGAAAGTGAAAGTCTAATTCACACACAAACACACACACACACACACACACACACACACACACACACACTATGAATGCAAAGATGAATGCACAATGTGTATGTATGATGTCCTCAATCAATTTTAAAATGAAAGCTCATAAATGTATGCCTAAGGCTTTTGAAAGTTTTAGCTCATAAAAACATTTATGATTGAGGAAAGAATGCTAATCACATGTTAAAAATAACTTGTAAAAGATATACATATGTATTCTAAACAAGTTGCGAAATTCTAAGAACAAAACATGTGATGCATAGTGATGTCAGTCAAATTAACTGTCGCGACCCCGGACCGGGAATCCCAATCCGGGATCGGGACATTAGTGTGTAATGATAATTGGTGATGAGGATTACCTACATCCTCAAAATACAACTTATTTAATTTCCCACAGGTGTCCGCGGTGAGGACATCACAACCTTGCATGAATGTTTCTTTTTAATGCGGAAGCGTGTAGCAAATCAAATAGTTAGACTATCTCTAGTCATGCAAGCATTTACATCAATATCAAACTGTATCAGAAAGAGCAATGATCTATAGCATGTTTCCCAAAGGTTGTTAAAGTTAGACAAAATATCATTTAGTTACATTCCCCAAAATTAGAGGCCAACAAAGGCCAATATTGAAAGTCCACGAGGATCCTAACCCTAGAGGGGGGGGGGGGGGGGGGGTGAATAGGGTGAGCTACAATTGTGACCAATTTAAACCAATTTTAATTTCTTAAACAAAACTAGTCACATGTGATGAATGATCAATCAATATGCGGAAGCTAAACAAAATCAATCACCACATAGCAATCACCACAACACAATATTTATAGTGGTTCGGCCAACGTGCCTACATCCACTACCGGCTTGTGATCCAATCACCCCACCGGATTTCCACTATTTATGCTTTTTCAAAGGCTAAGCAATAACCTCTACAATGTTGCTTTTCAAAGGCTAAACAACAACCTTACAAGATGCTTTTCTTAGGCTAAGCAATAACCTTTACAAAACAAGATTTCTCAAAGAAGGTGTCTTTACAAAAGATCACTCTAAGAGATTACAATTTAAGCTCATATGAAATTGCCTCTTGACTAGGCTAATATGAAAGTTTAATACAAATAACAAACATACACTCAATTAAGTTAAAGTGTGTGCACAAGTGTATGAATGCTCTACTTCAATCTATTTTAACAATGAAGCTCTTAAATGAATGCATGATGCATTTTAAAATCAAAGCTTATAAAATGATGATTGAAGAGAAAAATACTAATCACATGAAAGATTCACACAACTTGAAGAAATGATCTAAAACATGTTGTATGAATATAAAAGTCTAAGAACACATGTGATTTAGGTGAGAGTGATTGCAAACCATTCTAATATACCAATGAAGATAATGAGTTTGCAAAACAACTCTTGAAATCATGCATAAGTGAAAAACAAAGATTTAAGCATGCATGTATTTCATTTTAATGAAAATCAAAATACAAGTAAAGTGTACCTTTTTAAGAACTCATGTATTTGATTTCCAAATGGCCCCCTAGCCTTTCCAACTTCTTCCCCTTTCTTTGGCTCCAAAATGCTCTCAAAGGTTCATGGTTCAAGCCTTGAAAAAGGTTGGAAATGAATGGACTTTATAGCCAAAAAGTTGCCAACGGCTAGTTCTCGGTCGACCGGCAAAGAGGTCTCGGTCGACCGGGAAAGCACAACGGTCAGAAATCTGACCGTTGGAGGTTTCAGTTCAGAAACTGCAGAAATTACCTCCAGTTGTCTCGGTCGACCGAGACCTGTGTCTCGGTCGACCGGCGACACTGCCGGGACACCCCTTTTTGCAAAAAATGCAACTTTTGCATATTTGAAGGTTTTTCTTTGGGGGACCTTTTGGCCACTAAATCAAGCTTGGAAAACATGTTTTAAAGATTCTAATGGTTTTTAAAACACGAACATAAAAAGCCTAAAAAGATTTGAAAGTTTAAAACCAAAGGCTAGCTTGATTTGATAAAACTCTTTTCAAATGAAAATGCATACAAAAATGATTCTTTTTTTGTGAAGAATGTATGCAAGGCTCAAACCTAAATTCTCAACAAGATTTACCAAACATAATACACAAAGAATTAGGTTTTCAAAAGAGTTTGGGTTCTAAAACCAATGCATCCAAGATTAGAACCAAAACATGCATAAAACAAATACTTTTCCAAAGCTTAAAAGCTATGCATGTATAAATCAAGATTTCAAGGTTTTCTAAAACAATGCAAGTGTGTGTGAATCAAATGATGCTAAAGTGCAAATGCATCCATCAAATTGCAAATAGAAAATCCCTAACAATCTCCCCCTTTGCAATTTGATGGCAACACACTCACCACTGAACATACACACAAAGTCTTCAGCTCCCCCTCAGCTGAACAAGTCTTGAAATCTTCTTGGATGCTTCTCTCTTAGCTTGGACTCTTTTCTTCATTCTTCATGATGCTTGGTGCTTGATCATCCTTCAAGCTCTCTCTCCATCTTCCTCTCTTTAGCTAAGCATCTTCTTTAGCTCCAAGCTTTCTTTCTTCTGTTTTGCTCTCCCCCTTTGACCATGCTTCTCTCTCCCTTGTAGAAGATCATACACAACTCTCTCCTTAGGAAGCTTGGACATTCTCTTCACCCTTTTGAGAACTTGAATTCTTTCTCCCCCTTTGATGGATAGGAGATCTTCGAGTACTTGAACTCTCGAACTCTCTCTCCCCCTTTGACATTAAATTGCAAAGGTACCTACACACATGAAACAAGGAAAATACCTTTAGTAGCACCTGTTAACAAATGAAATCGAAAATGAAATACGTAACAGGCTATCATGTATGGAAGTTATCTCTAAGGGCTCAAAGGCTATCCAAGGGTGAATTTGATCAAAACTAATACTTCCTATGAAGATTTACACTCCCCCTCAATCCATTCTCTTCTTTTGTCAAACTTTTGACAAGATTTAACTACTAGATGCAAGAAGAAGATGGTTTAACCAAATGAGGGTCAACTTCAAGGAAAGGATTAGATTCATATAACTATAAAGCACAATATGATCAAATTACCAAAAGATCAAGGTCAATGGGAAAAGCAATCATGGATATCAATTGGAAAAACAAAGAATACCAATTGAGATTTAAGGATATGACTATTAACACAATCACTCTAAAATGGATGTAAGAATATACCTATTAGGAAGAATCCAAATTAGAGCTATCCATGATACAATGGGGTTTACTCAAACATAGCATCAATCAATATAACTTATGAAAATCATATGCTATGTTGGTTTTGAAAATCATTTCATTCACTCAAAGAATATGACTATTAAAGAGCAAGATGAGTGAAATGAAATTCAAACATGAAGCCTACCTCAACAATTAACCAACCAATATTATGAACACATAAACATGGTGGTCATGAGATTTACCTATGTGAGCAAGGGAGGAGGCAATCATGAAAAATTATGATGCTAATGGTGTGTGACATGGAACAATCATATTACTTATCAAGTTCAATCCAATGCACACAAGGTTTATCACATTCACAAGAAATCAAATCAATAAAAAATATACCAATTGAAACCAATTGAATTTGACAACATGTTAAAGAGCAAGGATGTGACAAACACAAATTCCATCAAGCATCATAAATGCAAATTCATCACTTTTAAAGATATGACTATAGAACATAGTGATGAACAAGAGAAATTGCAATGCAAAAGGATATTACTTTGTAATGCATGCAATTTCCAAAGTGTCTAGATCATATGAATTCAACACTAAGATATCCATCAAACAAGAGATATAACTATGAAATACAAGGAATGGATTTCAAAGAGGTTCATATGATCAAGAACACTACTATGAAGTTGAAACATATATAAGGATGATACCAAGAGATACTACATGAGTCAACATCATAACCATCCAAAACGATATGACTATAAGGCATAGAGGATGGATTTGGGTTCTAGTATGGTATCTACAAATATAACTAAGATCACAACCATACATGGAACCTATAGTCATTTGCATATAAAAAGAATGTAAATAAACAAGCAAGGATGCAAACAACATACATTTCCATTTCTAAGATAATGAAACCAAAAGAAAAGGAAATGAAAACATGGAACATGCTTTAGATGAATATAACTAATGATGTTATAGGCATTTCCATTCAAATAATCTTCAAATCATTTTGAAAAACAAAATCCAACAATGAGCATAAAAAGAATGATTTTGAAGATCAATTTTCAACATTGTATTTTAAAAGATATAACTTAATTGAAACACATACAAGTTGATTTTTCAAAACAATGATTTTCCATATGAAAATATAACTTAGGAATCCATGGAAAACTTGAATTGATTCAAATCATTTGTTCAAATAATCTTACTATAACAAATACACAAATGATTCAATAACAATTGATCATGAAAAATCTAGCTATGAAAGCTTTTGAAAACACAATCAATTAATCATGTAGAAATGCAATGCAAAACATAAATGCACAAAAAGCAAATCAAACATGATGAGATTATAATCAAATGATTTTGAAAACCATGATATGTAACTTAGAATGGTGCATGAAGACAAAATCAAAAGATCATAAAGAAACATTGCATTTTAATAGATGTAACTAAAAAGAAACAAAATGCAAATGCAACATGACCAACAAAGTGATTTAACTATTAAAGAATAGGTTGGTCAAGTAGGTTCAAGGCCCTAAGGTTTGTCTAGGTAAATAACTTTAGGAATCCACCTAAGGTCTTGAGAGGGTTGAACTTTGAGGTCTATTTTGGACTTCTCACCAACTATAGGAGATTTAACTTGATAAATTTTCAATTTGAACTTATCACCATGATATTTAGATTTTACTAAATTTGGCTTAGAATGGTGATTAGTCTTTTGATGTTGGTGAGTTTGTTTCTTTGGGGATTGTTTCACTTTTCTTTTCTTCTTACTTTCTCCCTTTACTTGACTTTTGAATTTTAGATTTAACTTAGCAACTTTCTTCAAAAGTTCTTTCATGGGTTCATATAAGGGAGGTAGGTTGAGAAGCTTTTTGTTCTTAGATTCTTTCAAGCTTGGTTTAACTTGTTTAAGCTTTTTAGAATCTATCTTGGGAGACTCCTTTTTAAGAGATTTAACTTGTTTAGACATTTTGGAGTCTTTCTTGATTTTTAGTGTCTTACCCTTCATAGGTTTTGATTCTCCATTTTTTAGTTCAAAGATGGGTTTAGACACATGGCTTCTCTTTCTTAGTTTGCACTCAAACATAAAATGCCCTTCTATGCCACAATAATTGCATTTGGTTTTGGGCAAAAGAGAAAGAGTGCTAGAGAATGAGGACTCACCTTTCACAAAAGTGTTGGTGAATTTAGAGTCATATGACATATTCCTATCAAATCCAATACCCGTCCTATCTCCATGAGGTTTACCCAATTTAAATAATTTTTCAAGTCTTTCTTCACTTTGGGTAAACTTGCACTCATACTTTGTTTTATATCCTTCAAGTTGAGTGACTTTGGTTATAAGGATTGAATTTTCATGTTTGACTTTTGAAAGTTCATTTTCAATTTCCTTATATTTGCTTAGCTCTTCATTGGCAAGTTTTAATTCAAGCTTTAGTTCATTAACAACATTAGATCCAAGCTCTTGGGTTTTTAACTTACTTTTAATCAACTTGGCTTCTAAATTGTTAAAGTCTTTGTCTTGCCTTTTTATTTGATCTCTTAGAATTAAATTTTCCTTATTGACATTATCATAATCCATCTTTAATTCTTTTAGTTCATCTTGAATGTTAGATAGATTATTTAAAGAGATCATGAACTTAGATTCTACACAATTTATAAATTCATCTTTTTCTCTAAGTTCATTTTTAGAAGAGTCTAATTCTTGGTTTAGCCTTATAGATTCTTCTTTTAATCTTTTATTTTTCTTGGAAACCTCTAAGGACCATGTGTACAATTCCTCATAGGCTTCAAGTTCATCATATTCTTCTTCTTTTAATTCAAGTTGAGATTCTTTAAATTCAATGTTTGAATCTCCATAAGATGGAAGAATGAGGGGTCTAGAAGAATCTACAAAGTCTAGCATAGTGGAGTCCATTTCAATGATTTTCAAATAAGCACTACTCTAGGGTTTTAACTCTAGGTTTTTACACCTAATCAAGAGTTCCAAACACTTGATCCTAAGGGATTAGAGCACTTGGCTCTGATACCAATTGAAAGTCCACGAGGATCCTAACCCTAGAGGGGGGGGGGGGGGGGGTGAATAGGGTGAGCTACAATTGTGACCAATTTAAACCAATTTTAATTTCTTAAACAAAACTAGTCACATGTGATGAATGATCAATCAATATGCGGAAGCTAAACAAAATCAATCACCACATAGCAATCACCACAACACAATATTTATAGTGGTTCGGCCAACGTGCCTACATCCACTACCGGCTTGTGATCCAATCACCCCACCGGATTTCCACTATTTATGCTTTTTCAAAGGCTAAGCAATAACCTCTACAATGTTGCTTTTCAAAGGCTAAACAACAACCTTACAAGATGCTTTTCTTAGGCTAAGCAATAACCTTTACAAAACAAGATTTCTCAAAGAAGGTGTCTTTACAAAAGATCACTCTAAAAGATTACAATTTAAGCTCATATGAAATTGCCTCTTGACTAGGCTAATATGAAAGTTTAATACAAATAACAAACATACACTCAATTAAGTTAAAGTGTGTGCACAAGTGTATGAATGCTCTACTTCAATCTATTTTAACAATGAAGCTCTTAAATGAATGCATGATGCATTTTAAAATCAAAGCTTATAAAATGATGATTGAAGAGAAAAATACTAATCACATGAAAGATTCACACAACTTGAAGAAATGATCTAAAACATGTTGTATGAATATAAAAGTCTAAGAACACATGTGATTTAGGTGAGAGTGATTGCAAACCATTCTAATATACCAATGAAGATAATGAGTTTGCAAAACAACTCTTGAAATCATGCATAAGTGAAAAACAAAGATTTAAGCATGCATGGATTTCATTTTAATGAAAATCAAAATACAAGTAAAGTGTACCTTTTTAAGAACTCATGTATTTGATTTCCAAATGGCCCCCTAGCCTTTCCAACTTCTTCCCCTTTCTTTGGCTCCAAAATGCTCTCAAAGGTTCATGGTTCAAGCCTTGAAAAAGGTTGGAAATGAATGGACTTTATAGCCAAAAAGTTGCCAACGGCTAGTTCTCGGTCGACCGGCAAAGAGGTCTCGGTCGACCGGGAAAGCACAACGGTCAGAAATCTGACCGTTGGAGGTTTCAGTTCAGAAACTGCAGAAATTACCTCCAGTTGTCTCGGTCGACCGAGACCTGTGTCTCGGTCGACCGGCGACACTGCCGGGACACCCCTTTTTGCAAAAAATGCAACTTTTGCATATTTGAAGGTTTTTCTTTGGGGGACCTTTTGGCCACTAAACCAAGCTTGGAAAACATGTTTTAAAGATTCTAATGGTTTTTAAAACACGAACATAAAAAGCCTAAAAAGATTTGAAAGTTTAAAACCAAAGGCTAGCTTGATTTGATAAAACTCTTTTCAAATGAAAATGCATACAAAAATGATTCTTTTTTTGTGAAGAATGTATGCAAGGCTCAAACCTAAATTCTCAACAAGATTTACCAAACATAATGCACAAAGAATTAGGTTTTCAAAAGAGTTTGGGTTCTAAAACCAATGCATCCAAGATTAGAACCAAAACATGCATAAAACAAATACTTTTCCAAAGCTTAAAAGCTATGCATGTATAAATCAAGATTTCAAGGTTTTCTAAAACAATGCAAGTGTGTGTGAATCAAATGATGCTAAAGTGCAAATGCATCCATCAAATTGCAAATAGAAAATCCCTAACAAATATTACAAAATAATAACCCAAAGAATAGTTAACAAGTCCTTCCCAAAATGTTACGCCTCTTGGCAACCCGATGTCTACATGACATCGTCAGCACGCCACTCAACTAGAGGCTGCAGCTCACCTACCGCCTCCTCCGGCTCCTCCTCAAGGAAACCGGCAACGGGACCTGAGTACCAAAGCAAAGGATCAGACACTACGGTCTGGCAAGAGAATGACAAGATACAACAACAATAATGTAGAGGAAATCTCTTGAAAAGCATATAAATCTGTTTAAGCAAGAACTCTCATAAAGCAGGTAAATCATTTGCTATAAAACAATTAAACAAGATAAAACATATGAGGTAACCAAGGAAATCGGGAATAACAAGGTGGCAATCACATAAAGCTAAGTCCTCTATCACTAATGTGACAACAGTATCACGGGACGTTGATCTCAGTCACACAAGGTGAGGAGAAACAACGTATACATATATACAATATAATTATACGGGAATGGGACCACGGTAGCGAACCGGGTATCGGGACGGGGCCACGGTGGTAAACCGGGCATCGGGATCCAAACTGCAGCTGGCGGGACGGGAGAGGGATATCCAAGTCAGTGGATCAGACTGACAAGGTATCCAAGCTTAGTGATGCCGACTCATAGGATAAAACCAATCAAGACATATACAAGTAAATCAAGTACAGTAAATAAACGGGGAAAACGGGGGTGCTCAAGGCACACTGTCATTTCATGTCGGGTAATACATATCTGGACAAGTCAATGCTATTATCATGCTTTCGGGAAAACAATTCATGTAAAGCAAGTCTTGGAAATAGAGCAATATAATGAACTATACTAAATCAGGAAGGACAATGACTTTAAGATCTAATTGAGTGAATAGGGGTCCCGTATGTCGATTATGGAAAAGACTTGGTACTCCTTGAGTTTGAAGACATTCCGGGCTCCTTATGCACTTTTACGATTTTCAAACTTAAAATGAGCTTATGGTTATAACTAGGTGTTATACTAGGAAAATCAAGACTAGGAACGGTCCATCCTAGGCATGACATTAATTCGGAAACATCGACCAACCTATTCAGTCATCGAAAGGAATAGAATCCGCGATAACCAAGGCAAAAGACTTATATTTGGATATAAAGAAGTTATCACGTCATTCTATCCCGTTCAAGATTGAAACGGTTTGAACTTCGATGCCACCAAACTAACCGTGAGAAGTGTCGGCTCAAGACATCTCACCCATAGTCCAATTAGTCCAAAAAGGGTAGCCAAGGTCCCACCTAGCACTAAGGAAAAATAAAAATCTCAAAATCCACCGGACTCAAATTGAGTCCTCCGATCGATCGGACCGAAGGTCCGATCGATCGGCCAAAATTTTCTGAACAGGATCCGATCGATCGGCCGAAATTTCCGCACAGGGCCCGATCGATCGGTCTAAAAACCCTTACAGTTACTGACAGTCCGATCGATCGGTCTGCACGTCCGATCGATCGGACCTGGGCGCAGTGCAGGTCCGGGACTTTGATTTTTCTCCTCTTTGTTCCTTTCTTTCCAACACCTCAACCACCACATAGAACTATGATCAAGATGACTTAATTACATGCTTCCAAGACATTAAATGAGGCTATCAAGAGGTATAAATACCATTTATTGCAATCATGGAAAATCAATAAATGCAATCAATGAAAGCATAAAATCCATAAATGCTTCAACAAATCATTTGAAACTTAAAAACATCCAAGCATTCACTTGCCTCAAGTCTTCAATTAATGATATTAAGCTCTATCAAGTCCTCCAAGAAATGGTCCAAGCTACAATGCAAAATCCCCAAAAACAACCCTAAAATGGGTTACACAAAGAATGAAAATGAAAGAGCTTTCAATAATGCAAATGTAGCTTCCCTAAGGCTAGATGAACACTAATCTAGGAGATGGGAAGAATCACTTACTTGGAAAGTCCTCTAATGGCAAGAGTAAGCTTAATGGAAGTCTTGTGATGGAGGGTTCTCTTCACAAATGGTAGCAATGGAATGCTTGCAAGATGAGGAAGAAGAAGATGATCTCCACTTTGAGTTTGGTGCAAGATTTGTGGGGATTTGAGGTGGAGAAGCAAGAAGAAGAAGAGAAAACCAAGGGAAACCCTAGACTCTTCTCTTGTGCTGGAAAATGATAAATGAAGTGAATGGCTAATGGCTTCTCTTGTTAGCTAAAGAGTTGGGTTGGATTGGGTCCCACAACTAATGAAACTAAATGGGCTGATATCATCTCTCTCGGGTCCTCGGATGAATTCGACGAAGAAGGAAGAATTGTTCGTTGAAATATCTAGTTTCCAAAAAGTCTATGTTTCGCGGGTTTCGAGAATATTAAGTTTTGGGTACAGATTTGGTGTGAAATGACTGTTTTACCCTCAAGGCTATGAAATTCGGGTTTCGGGGCCTCGAATGGACACGGGATCAACATGAAAGTTGTAAGAATCCACAAGATGAATGCAACGGGCCAAAAACACAATTCACAACCAATCGGGAAAATCTCGCAAGAAAATGCAAAGCCGAAAAGGGAAACCCCCAAAGGGCCCCACAAGCTACCAATCACTCTAAAAAGCCCAAAACTAGAATCAAGGCTATTCCAAACCCAACTAGACCAAAAACACTAATCAAGCTTAGCACTAACACACAACTTAATTAGTACTAATCGGGTTCACTCGGGTCGGGGTCTTACATTAACAATGTAGCTCAATATGTGTATGCTATGAGCATAAAACATAAAAATAGATTTGATTGAAGTTACGGGACAAATCATATGTAGTTATAAACTCAACTTGAAAATGATATACCTATCAAAGCAAGGCAAGTTATGAAATATTAAAACAAAAGTACATATGATTTGTGAAGTTGTTGAATCCAAAACATAAGATAGATTTGAAAGAGATTTTCTTATGATGAAAAACAACAACCATAAATTCAACCAAGTATAGGAATCATGTTACATATGATTTCAAAGATGTTTTCATTAACATGATTTACTTAGACATACCAATTTAAGTACTACTTGGATTGAATCAAGGTGATGCATCCAAAACAATAAATCAATTCAAAACATATACATGTTAAGGACACAACAAAACATAGGTTATCATGCTCGAAAAGATTTACCAATAATAAAGCAAAGCATGACAACATATGGTTAAGGAAAGTAAAGCTTACTTAGTGATTTAACTCAATGGAACCAAGCTTTAGCTTTCCAAATGACCCCTTTCATCCCTTAGCTCATTCCCCTTTGATTGGCCTCAAAACATCTCAAGGAGGGCCTAAAAATTCCTGACTTTTGGCAAATGAATGAACTAGTATTTATAACAAAAAAGTGCCCAACGGCTCTTCCCCGGTCGACATGGCCTTCAACTGTAATAAAACTAACCGTTTGAAAAAGTAGCCAACGGCTCTTTCCTGGTCGACCGTGTAGTGTCGGGGCCGGTCGACTGGCCACACTGTGGGTCGACCCGGGCCTAGGATCAAAATCCCCTAAACTTGTATATTTGAAAGTATTTTCATGTGGGGACTTTTGGGCCACTGAATCAAGCTTGGAATCATGTTTTAAATCAAACTAAGAGGTTTAAAAACATGAAACATAAAAAGCCTAAAATGATTTGAAAGTTTTAAAACTCATAGGCTAGCTTGATTCATAAAACTTCTTTTTTAAATAAAAATGCATCCAAGTTAAAAATCAAAACATGCATAAATCAATATTTGTAACAATGCATGTGTAAATCAAGATTTCAAGTTATTCTAAAACAATGCATGTGTGAAAATTCAAATGATGCTAGAATGATAATGCATCCATCAAATTGCAATACACAAAATTTCTAGCACTTCTCATTTCTGAATCAACCTGCATAGCCTTGAGCCTCCATGCTCTACAAGGGTTCTATTCAAGCATTTTAAGACCATTCAATCCACAACTAATCCAACAATTTCCATTTAAAACTTCAAAAATCTTCCCATAGATTAAACAAAACATATATTAGCAAATTCCAAACAAAGATTTGGGAGTCCTTGGCATCAATACTTATAGGGATATAGAACTAACCAATAAGAGTCTAAATCACAAAATTTGAAGACTTAGCTACACAATTTGAAAGCACTTTGAAAATAGAATGCAAACAACTAAATATGCATGCAAACATAAGCCTATAAAGATTACTTGCCTTTGCCCAATGCCAAACAATTTCTTCCTCAAAGATCCGACCCAAGAGCTGAGCCAAAAAGCTACAAAAACCCATGAAAACCCATTCAAAACTCAACGAAAAACGAAAACAAGGAACCCATTTCGAAATGGGTGTTGCATGTATGAAAAACAAGTTCTTTAGGAGCTCAAAAGACTCCATTGCAAAGATGGGTTGAAGCTCTTATGTAAAGGTGTTCCAACAAGAAGCAAGGAAAAAATGGAGGGGTTTTCCCAGCTGGAAACTTCAAGAAAATTGCATCAATGGAAAGCTTGGAAGAAGAGGAAGAGATTGGTGGTCTTGGATTTGTATTTGGAAATCTCTAGCTTGTGCATGCAAAAGGAGAAAGATGGAGGGGAAGAGAGTTTCTTCTCAGCTCAGGTTTTTTTTGAAAAGTTGTAGGAAATGAGAGTGAAACGTGAGGGAGGGAGATGGGTTTTGAGTTAAGTGGAAAGTGGGTCCCAAAATGCACTAAAACTTGCAAGGGCTAAAACATGGTCTTGTGGGCCTTGGACGAGATCGACAAAGAAGGATAAAATGATCCTTGAAAAATCTAGTTTCCCAAAAGTATAATTTTGACATGGTTTTGAGATTTCAAAATTTGTGTTCAAATTTGGGTGTGAAAAGATAATTTTACCCCTTTTTGGGCCAAAACTTGGAATTTTAGGCTTCAAACACAAACAAGCTGAAAACGAAAGTTGTAGAGAATAATAAAACCATTCAAATGAAATCAAAATCACAATTAAAATGGAAATAAACAAAATCCTCCCACGCTTGCACGTACACCCAGACCTTTCTGAGTGTGTCTAACTAACACTAAACGCTCTCAAAATTTTCAAAGTTATGTCCAGGACTAAAATTAATTATATTCTAACCCAACGGTAACGAAACTCACTTAAGACTAAGCACACACTAATCACACACTAATTGGGTTAATCTGGGTCGGGATCTAACATCCTCCACCCCTTAGGATATTTGGTCCACCAAATAAGACAAACATTTACCTCTGGTAATAACTGTGGATATTTCCTCTGAACTTGATTTCTCAATTCCCATGTGGCTTTCTTTGGATCTTGATTTTCCCAAAGTACCTTGACCCACTGAATAGTCAGATTTCTCAATTCTTGCTCTTTGGTATCAATGATTTTGATTGGCTTCTCCACATATGAGGCATCTTCTCGAATCTCTAAGGGCTCGTGTTGTAGTATATGAGAAGGACTATGGGCATGTTTCTTGAGCATGGAAACATAAAATACATTGTACACCATGGAGAGTTCCGGCTGTAATGCAAGTCTATAGGCAATATCTCCAATCTTGCTCAAAATCTCATACGGGCCAATAAACCTTCTGGACAGTTTGCCCTTTTGTTCGAACCTTAGAGTTCCTCTTGTAAGTCCACGAGGATCCTAACCCTAGAGGGGGGGGGGGGTGAATAGGGTGAGCTACAATTGTGACCAATTTAAACCAATTTTAATTTCTTAAAGCAAACTAGTCACATGTGATGATAAACCATACAATATGCGGAAGCTAAACAAAACAATCACCACATAGCAATCACCACAACACAATATTTATAGTGGTTCGGCCAACGTGCCTACATCCACTACCGGCTTGTGCATCCAACACCCCACCGGATTTCCACTATGTATGCTTTTTCAAAGGCTAAGCAATAACCTATACAATGTTGTTTTTCTAGGCTCAACAACAACCTTACAATGTGCTTTTCTAGGCTAAGCAATAACCTTTACAAAATGCTTTTCTTAGGCTAAGCAATAACCTTACAAGATGCTTTTCAAAGGCTAAGCAATAACCTTACACAATGTAGATTTCTCTAAGAAGGTGTCTTTCCAAAAGATCACTCTAAGAGATACAAATTAAAGCTCAAATGTTGTTGCCTCTTAAAAAGGCTAATATGAAAGTTTAAAACAACTCACACAAACACTCTATGAATGCAAAAGTGTATGCTCATGATGTGTGTGTGTGATGACTTCAATCAAGTTTAAAAAGAAAGCTTAATCAAATATATGCTTAAAGCATTTGAAAGTTTAAGACACACAAAAGTTTTGATTGAAGTTTGATGCAAATCACATGAATAATAAACAACTTGTTAATGACATGAAATTCAAAGAATCACAAGTTGTATGAAAAATAAAGTTTAAGAAAGCATGTGATTTGATAAGAGTGATTGCAAACTAATCTAATTTACCAAGAAAGATATTGAGCTTGCAAATCAACTCTTTAAGGACTTGAAATCATGCATAAATGAAAATACAAAGGATTTGAACATGCATGAATTTCATTTGTATGGAAATCAAAATAACTTAGAAGATGTACCTTTTAAAAACTCATGAGTTTGATTTCCAAATTGCCCTCTAGCCTTTCCAACTTCTTCCCCTTCTTTGGCTCCAAAATGCTCTCAAAAGTTCATGTGTCAAGCCTTGAAAAAGGTTGGAAATGAATGGACTTTATAGCCAAAAAGTTGCCAACGGCTAGTCCTCGGTCGACCGGCAAAGGGGTCTCGGTCGACCGAGAAAGCACAACGGATATAAATCTGACCGTTGGAGCTTCAGTTCAAAATTCTGCAGAAATGACCTGCAGTTGTCTCGGTCGACCGAGACCTGTGTCTCGGTCGACCGGCGACACTGCCGGGAAACCCCCAAAATTTCCAACTTTTGCATTTTGAAGATTTTCTTTGTGGAATTTTGTGGGTCACTAAACCAAGCTAGAAAACATGTTTTAAGACATTCTAAGATGATTAAAAACATGAAACACCCAAAGCCTAAAAAGATTCAAAAGATAAAAACCAAAGGCTAGCTTGATTTGATACAACTCTTTTCAAATGAAAATGCATACAAAAATGATTCTTTTTGAGATGAATGTATGCAAAGCTTAAACCTAAATTCACAAGATGATTTTCCAAATATAATGCACAAGGAATTAGGTTTTCAAAAGAGTTTGGGTTTCAAAACCAATGCATCCAAGTTTAAAACCAAAACATGCATAAAACAAAAGCTTTTCCAAATCTTAAAAGCTATGCATGTATAAAACCAGATTTCAAGGTTTTCTAAAACAATGCAAGTGTGAGAATTCAAATGATGCTAAAGTGAAAATGCATCCATCAAATTGCAAATACAAAATCTCTAACACCTCTAACTGTTGAAACTTTCAAGAACACTTTGTCACCCACTTGAAACTGCAATTCTTTTCGGCGAGTGTCTGCATAACTCTTCTATCTACTTCGGGCGATCTTCAAACGTTCTTGAATCAATTTGACATTGTCACTTGTCTCTCCAACTATCGTCGGTTTATGAAAACTATGCACACCGACTTCTTCCCAACAAACCGGAGTTCTGCATCTTCTGCCATAGAGTGCCTCGAAAGGTGCCATACCGATGCTAGAGTGGTAGCTATTGTTATAAGTGAACTCACAAAGTGGTAAGTACTTGTCCCACTGGACCTTGAAATCTTGTATGCAAGCACGTAACATGTTTTCAAGGGTTTGTATCGTCCGTTCTTACTGACCATCGGTCTGTGGATGATACGTTGTGCTGAACTGAAGTTCGGTACCCATGGACTCAAGAAGAGTTTTCCAAAACCTTGAAACAAATCTGCTATCTCTGTCTGAAGTGATGGAGACGGGCTGACCATGCTTACTAACAATCTCATCAACAAACAATTTTGCAAGTGGTGCCATATGCATCATATTCCCTGTCTTCATTGGAATGAAATGAGCAGACTTCGTAAGACGATCCATAATAATCCAAATTGCATTATTCCCTTTCTTGGGATTTGGCAAACTAGAGATGAAATCCATGGTGATGTGCTCCCATTTCCACTCCGGAATCTCCATCGGTTGTAGAAAACATGGGGGTTTCTGATATTCTGCTTTAATCAATTGACAGGTCAGACAACGGGACACAAAAGCTGTTATCTCTCTTCATGTTGTTCCACCATAATCTATTCTTCAAATTGTGGTACATCTTCGTGCTACCCGGATGCATGGAATATCTTGTGCTGTGGGCTTCAGTCATTATTTCATTCTTCAAATCATCCACATTTGGCACACACAACCGTTCATGAAAATACAATATCCCGTTCACTATCTTGAAATCTGGACGTTTTGTGATATGCTTAACTATTCTTGCCAAATTTGGGTCTTGCAACTGATTATCCTTGATTTTCTGGATGAAAGTAGGTTCTGATACGGTTATGTTTACTGACATCACACCCTGCCTCAGTGGCTGCACTTCCACACCTAGCTTTTCAAATTGCTGGAAAACACTAACTCCTCTCAAACTGACCATGTCATTGATTTTCTTCTCAATGGATCAGCTACTACATTCACTTTGCTCGGATAATACCTGATTGGGAAGTCGTAATCTTTGATGTACTCCATCCACCTTCTCTGCCTCATATTCAAATCCTTCTGTGAGAACCAGTATTGTAAACTTCGATGGTTGGAATGGACTTCGAATTTCTCTCCATAGAGATAGTGTCTCCACATTCTCAAGGCAAATACAACTGCTGCCAATTCCAAATCACGGGTTGCATAGTTCCTCTCATGATCCTTCAACTGCCTTGAGCCATAAGCAATCACTTTGCCATCCTGCATCATTACACAACCCAGTCCCATATTCGATGCATCTGTATAAACAATAAATTCGCCGCTGCTCGATGGTAATGTGAGGATTGGAACTGTGGTTAATCTTTTTTTCAACTCTAGGAAACTTGCTTCACACTGTTTAGTCTAAACAAATGGTACGTTCTTCCGGGTAAATTTTGTCAACGGTGCTGCAATGGACGAAAAACCTTGGAAAAATCTTCTGTAATAGCCTGCTAACCCCAAAAAGTTTCTGATTTCAGTCACACTGCTCAATCTTTTCCAATTAACAACTGCTTCTATTTTGGCTGGATCAACTGCTAAACCTTCTTTTGAGATGATGTGACCTAAAAAGGCAACTTGTTCTAACCAAAATTCACACTTACTAAGTTTTGCATATAACTGGTTGTCCCTCAGAAGCTGTAATGATGTCCTCAAGTGTTTTTTATGATCCTCTTTACTCTTGGAATACACGAGAACATCATCGATGAATACCACTGTAGAGTGATCCAAATACTTGTCGGATGTGAATCTTGATTCCCCAGGGGAGGGAAATCGCCATTCAACTATATGAGATATTTAAAAATTACATCGAAAATGAGGATTCCGACTACCCTCAAAATCGATGGATCACGATCGCCAGTTACGGATAGGGCCGTAACACCGTCCTTCGACGAAAGTCGAAAGAGAACGAGAGAAAATGGGATCGGTTCTTCTCTCGTCTAATATGCCGCCTGCGACACATGACCGTTGTCTTGTCACTTAATTTGGGTCTTTCAATTTGGGTCAAATTTGGGTCGAATTACGAGTATAAAAAATAAGGTCACAGTGACCTAGGCAGGGGAAATCAACATTTAGGGCCATGCAGACTAATTAAAATTAAATCCAAGTATTCTAGGGGGGTAAATGAAATAAAATGGAGACAAACTAAGAAAACCGGGGGGAGAAGCCAAATATTTAGAAGAGGATCAGTCTCGTTCCCGGGTACCCCCTTCAATGTCCTTTGACGACCTAGGGTAAAAGGCTGATTCTTCGAATTGAAGAAACGATGCAAACGGAACTTTGAGTTGTGATTTCTGTGGGTTTGCGTGCGATACGCAAGCGATAAAAGTGCATGGCTGATGATGGGCCGAAAACAGGTAAAAATGACTGATGATGGGCCGAGATTGATTGACGGTGGCCGATGATGGGCCAAAGGTAAATAAACTGATATTTGGGGTGGCCGATGATGGGCCGAAAGAAAATAAAATGATATTGGGGTGTGTGAAATCACTCGTCTCATCTCGTTATTCTCATTAATTCGGATTCTCGGAATCAAGGTCTATTCCCTTTAATTTTGAATTCAAATGAATATTTGGCACCGGAGGTGGAGGACAAGAGAAGAAAATCTTTTTGGGATTAATTTTGTTGGTTTTATAGTTTTTTGGGGTTTTAATAATTAGGGCTAGAAGGGCCTAACTAGGGGATTTCTTACTTAGATTTAATCTAACTAATCCATTTCCCTAAATGGATCTCTACCCTATCCTAGGGTCCTGACCGCCCTCATCCGCTCTCCCAGTCCCTTAGCGGGCCCTGGGGAGAGAGTGTGACCTAACTTATTAAAATGAAATAAACTAAAAGAAGTCTAACCTAGTTAGGGAAAGACCTAGATCTGGGTCTAGGGTCTGACCTAGTTAGCCTAAACCACTATTTAATCTCTAATTTAAGTTTATTAATATTTTTGGGTTTTAATATCTTTTACTTTGTTTTTGGTCTTTTGTTTCTATTATTTTATTTATTTTTATTTTGTTTTTTTTTTCTAGTTTATTTATAGGGTCTAGAATCTCCTAAACTAATTTGTCCTAATGAAAAGGGATGAGGAGGAAGGAGTAAGTTGCTAATTTTTATTTAACCTAATTGATTTAAAATTTCCTAATTGAATTTCCTAATCCTAATAAAAGGGAGGAGGAGAGAAGGGGATAAATTTCTAATTTTTGTTTATTAGTCTACCTAAATAATTTAGACTTTTCTAAATAAATTCCTTAAACCTAATGAGAGGGGAGGAGGAGAAGAAATGAATTATTAAACCTAACTTAATTATTGTAATTAATCTAATACCTAGAATTCTATTTTTTTCTCTTTTATGTTTTTGTTCTTTTTGTTTTTTTTTTTTTTTTTGTTTTTGTTCTTTTTGAGGAAATTATGCAGCATTAAATTCCATCTAGTAAAATAAGAAATAAAAATGCAACTAAGTTATATGATGCATGTGCATGTTGAATGCATGGACATGTTTGATACTAACTAGGAATAATTTAAACGATAAAATGAAAAATTTACTAGATGCATGGACATGTTCTAAAAAGAAACAATAGATAGATATGGAACTAAATTTCAATGCAAGAAAATAGAATAGCATGCCTGGGTTCAGTTTAGATGAATGCGTTTGGAGGTGGGTGTACTGATTTGGGGCAGCAGATGGAATTTGGGTGCGGCAGGAGTCTGGGGGCAGCGGGTGGGTGCAGGGATGCAGCCAAGTCCGGGTGCAGAGAAATGGGTTGGGCTCGGTTAGAGGAGATGGGTGTACAAGGGAAGAGAGAGAGAAAGGTGGCTGGGTGCAGGGAAAAATAGAGAAAGAGAGAGTGGCAGGGAGAGTGTGGGTTGGGAGAGAGGAGAGGCAGAGAGAAAGTGGCAGAGAGAGAGAATGTGGGCTAAGAGAGGAGAGGCAGATAGGGAGAAAAAGAGAGAGGGGTGAGAGAGAGAGAGTAAAGGCAGAGAGGGAGAAAAAGAGAATGGGCTGAGAGAGAGTAGAGGTGGAGAGAGATTGGCAGAGAGAGAGAACGGGTAGGGAGAGAGAGAGAGAGTGCAGGCTGACAGAGAGTGGTTTGGAGCGGGAGAGGCAGAGAGAGGGAAAAAGGAGAGGGAAAGTGCGGGTTGAGAGAGGAAGAGAGGAGGGGGCGTGAGGGAGAGAGAAGAAAGAGACAGAGAGAGAAGACAGAGAGATAGAGAGCGAGAGAGAGATGATGAGCAGTGGGTGTAGGTGGAGAAAGAGGAAGGAAAGAGAGGAAAAAGAGTGCTGTGTGTGTAGAGTGCGGGAGGAAGGAGAGAGTCTACCTGGTCAAGGAGGCGTTCGGCGGTGAGGAGGAGGAGGCTGCGCTGGTGCGGCATCCAAGGAGGGCGGTGATGGCGACGATGCTGAGGAGGGCAGTGTCTGGAGGTTCTGTGTGCAGGGGTTGGAAGTCCGGAGAGATGGAGCAGAGGGTGGTGGGGAAGATGGAGCAGATCTGGAAGAGATGGGTTGCAGTGAGAGGGAGTGGTGAGATGGAGGGGATTCTGCACTGGGAGGGAGGAGAAGACAATCAGGGAGATGGGAGAAAGGTGGGTTGCAGGGATCATGTAGGTGGGGAAGGGAGAGAGAAAGAGGGAAGTCGAGATGAGGGAGAGTTCTAGGGGATGAAGGAGAGGGATGAGAGAGGGAGACGTGATCTGAGAGGGAGAGGAATTCTGATGAGATTGAAGATGGCCTGCATGAGAGAGGAGAGTTATGCGTGGGATGGGTGTCTCTAGTGGGCGAGAGTTCTGCGCTGGGAGGAGAGCGAAGGAGGGAGTAATGGTCAGATGGACGTCTAAGATGGACTCTAGTGGGAGAGGAGATAGAGATCAGGGAGAGTCCTAGCGAAAGAGAGAGTGGGAGAGAGATATCAGGGGAGATCTGGACTCTCCTCTCCCATACACATAATGGGCCGGACGGGTCTGAGTTTGGGCCAGATTGATGAGTGTAGGTTCAAGTCTGGTTCGGGTTAGGCTAGGTTGGGGTCAAGTCTTGTGGGTTTGGAGCTTAAGTTCAGGTGGGTCGGGTTGAGTTGGTTTAGGTCCAATCTTGAGGGGTTTGATTCAGGTGGATTGGGTTCAGGTGAGATGGGTTTGGGCCTAGTTTGATAGATTGAGTCGGGCTTCGTGGATTTTGATCCGCTCGCCGGATTTCGACGTTCTACACTGTCGGAAAGCTCTTTGCGAGTAGGTCACAATGAACCAATTTTTAATGCGTCCAAAGGTTTGGAAATGGTAGGTGATTTTTCATGCAGGAGCTTTTGGAGTGTGGGGCCCGTTGCCATGATTTTTCAATCCGCTCGACCGATCTCAGAGTTCTATATATATGGACGGAAAGCTCTCAACGAGCAGATCACAATGAGAAAATTCCCAAGGCGATCAGAAGTCCATAAATGATATTATTAAATAGGGTGGACTGGATCATCCCTCATAGGGTGCCAAAATGAGGTGTCTACAGTATGCCCCTCTTTGGAAGACAGCACGTACAGAGTTGTTCTCCAAAGAAAAGGAGACACATACTCTTGTCTCCGTTTGAGCCATTAGGTTCATGCGAGTGGCGTCCTATAAGGGTGAAGTCAATACTGGTTCACGAGGATCGAGGTGAGGTTGTTCTAGGCCACTAAGTCAACTTGTTCTCTTCTACAATCGAGCCTGATCAAGTGATGTGTGAGAGTGCTTAGAGGATGTCACCTCGTGTGTTCCGCTGTCCATCCAAAATTAAATCCCTACAAGGTGAATCATCCTACTCGGGGGGTGTACAAAGTGTCGGAGCAGGGTTCTAAAAGTGTATGTTCTGGTGATGATGTCAATGAGAAAGCGTATGTAGGAAAGAGATAAAGCTTTGGGTTTTGGGTTCAGCGATGCTTACCTTGTGGATCTTGTTCCTTTCGGTGTGGTGACCCTCGCCTTTTCACCTGTAACGACTCCTAACTGGAAAGAAAGGAGAAAGTTGTATTCCATATCGCGGCAAGATTGGTACATAAATGTGCCGAGTGTATATGTGATGCATGTGATGATGAAGTCTAGCATGTTTATAAGTATGATGCCGACTGAATTAAAATACTAGTGTGAGGTGTCGCCTCGACATCATCCTACCGTCATGATCATCAATCATCCATCGCCACGACAATCAGTAGAGACAAAATAAAACAAGAGAAATCCATCCAACCACATGCAAGGAGAAAGAATAAAAGATACGTAGTGTGAGCCCATTTTTATTGATAAATCATAGTGATAAACAGATGAATAATATCCTTGTTTCAAATTCTAGGGGTTACCTCTAATCACAAGCATAAACAAAACGAATCCTAACATGAATATATAATCTCCTAAAGCAAGCAATGAATAAATGGCCTAAACAATGAGTGGACTACGGGAGGTAACTGCTGCGACTCTATTACTGTTTATTCAAATGGGGGAAATTCCATTTAGGGCTTGAAAGTTTCCACTAACTGCTTTCATCTCGATGGCACATATCGCCAGATCTTCATGAGCTTTTATCAAGTTCGCTGGGTCTTCCCTCATGCGGTCGCAAGCATTTCGAATCCGGCCAAACATGTCTGTGTAGCCGTCAGCAATGGGAGTCATGAGGGCACACAATGTCAAGTTATACCCTTCTAGGTACGTCCTCATTTGTCGATGGATTCAAGCATTGATACTGTGCTCGCATGTGAAAGTAAGAGGGCCTGCCCTCCTCATCCTCCACTGTATTGTGTTGAAGTCTTCGATGCGGGCGGGTGCTGATGCTACCGTCTTCAATTCCCACTGGGCATGCCTGGTGTTAAAGTCGACCAGTTCAAGGAGTTTCGCTCTTAGTAGTCTCGTTGTGAAGGATGTGAGGTCTTCAACCGTGCCTTTGTAATCGAAAAGCACACGCAGTGCTGCCTCCACAGAAGTGCAGAGATCCTTGTACAGCCTGCAGATATTGCTTTACTTTTCAAAGAGCAGGTTATAGTGGGCCCGCGCAGTGCTTGCGAGCTTCCGACTAATTAGCCCCTTGTTTTCTGTGACACAAGCATAGTCCCACTTGAGTTCCGCCTGGTGCTCATGTCGAAATCTGAGTCTTTCTTCTGCTGTGTAATCCAATCCGCCCCTCAGTTCCTTGGGGACATTGTCGAAGGCCGGTACATAGCGGCGGCATCTAGGTGGAGAATGATTATTGTGTGGGCTGAACGGATGAGCTAGGCGGCCTGGCATTCTGACTGATCCTGTTATGTTTCGCAAAATCAAGAATGTGAGTAAAGTGAACAAGAAATTAATTTCAAAAGTTATTCACAACACATCCACAGTACATATATCATAAAACAATATATAGCGAGCATAAATACTAGAGTTATATCGTTTCTAGTTAATCTGAAACAAGGGGTGGTCATTTTCCGACTAATGGTATATCTCGTTTTGAGAGGAGTCATGCACAAAATAGGGTATCTGCATGGGGTTTTGGGTCGAGGGTTAATCAGGGAGGAGCCTGACGCATGTTTATGTAGGTGCGCATATAAAAAATGCCCCAGCGTATGGAGTGACATATGTGATCGAACCCTGAAACAAAACAATGTGTAACATGTCCTGCATTCAACCAAAAGGCATTAGTAACAAAAGCATGAGGTGATAGTGTGTGAACATGTGAGTGTTTGTGACAAAAGTGCATGTGATGGGACTTGAATTGGGAAGCCGTGCAAAATAAGTAAGTACCCATATGCGTGCATACACACAATATGTATATATATAGAAATGCCCCAGCATAAAGCTGGTGTAGTTTCTGGCTGAGAGTGAGAGAATGAAGGTGGTCTAGCTCTCTGATCCATGGTTATAAGTTTGGTAGTGATGTGACCTTCCCTAACTATCTTTTGGAGATCGATCCCTCACGGTTCTTTTCCAGCCGTTTTAGTCCTTTCGGTTGAACTTTGGAGAGCACTAGGCTGCTTTTGGAATTCATGTATGAGTAATGGTTTTGTTTGTGGGAGATAGTGAGTCACCGTGCTTCCTTAGTGTTGTGGTTATCGGCCACTCTCTGTTCGGTCCGCTGGACAAGGACCCGTGTCATTTCAGCGCTTTGGTTTCGTGAGTGCTTTTCTCTTATTTTGGCCTTTGCTCTATTTTTTTGTTTTTTGTTTTTGACATGTGACTGTGCAATGCTTGGGTCCCTTAAGTTTTCTAATTAACCCATATAACGAGCATTAGGCCAATGACTCCCAAACCAGATGGCTTTAGGGCACTAGGTATGTAAATACCCCTACGGGCTTACATGCTCGGGTTAAAAAGGCTACGAACCCAAGCTAGTCACAAAGCTTTTATTTTTTTCAGGACTTCTAACCAAATTTTTTTTTTTTTTTGGGATTGGCTCAGGAGAGGGTTTCCTAGGGTTTTGGCTTCTGAAGCATAAGGTATGGGGAGCATACCAATATCTCATGCGACTCCACCGTGGTTTCTCTTTTCTCTCTTTTGCAAGTGGTATGGGGGAAGCTTTCATGACATTGGTGACCTCATCTACGAACTCTCACGTTGAATGGCTTCAACTGTGCAAAGCATTGTGTGGGGCAAACTCACTACTCTAATGTTTCTCCGTTTTTTTTTTTGGTGCCAGTGTGTGTTTTGACTTCCAGGTTTAGTCATAGCACATCTCCTTGGTCCTCCATGCGGGGTTTACACAGCCGTATCAAGAGATCGAGGGTCATGCTTCACAAGAAGTGGAGAAGGGTCATATGGTGTACTTTTTCAAGTACATAGCATTCCATGGATTGGGGAGCTCTTCCCCTGCTGCGCATTCCATGGATCGGGGAGCTCTTCCCCATCTGCATTTACTAATCTATATGCATTGCCAGAATGTACTTCTTTTATTACATACGGGCCTTCCCAATTGGGTCGCAATTTGCCTCTAATGTGTTGGAGTTGTGATTGAGTGATGCGCTTCAGTACAAGGTCACCTATTTTGAATTTCCTATCTTTGACATGCTTGTCATAGGCTCTTGCGATCTGCTTCTTGTACACCTGAGTGTGTTCTGCTGCTTTCATCCTTTTCTCATTAAAGAGATCTAGTTGTAGCTGTAATGCTTCTCGTTTTTGGCCTTCTGCCATCTCTTCATCTAATTGGATCCGCAATGATGGGTACAGGAGCTCAAAAGGAAGAACTGCCTCCATCCCGTAAGTTAGGGCATATGGGGTCTCACCTGTCGAAGTCCTGATGGAGGTTCGATACGCCTACAATGCCTCGACCAAACGGTCGGGCCAGTCACTACCTTTCGCAGTTTCCACTATTTTCTTGATGATCTTGAGCAATGTTTTGTTTGTAGCTTCTGTCTGTCTATTCGCTTGGGGATAATATGGGGTTGAATGATGCAGTTCTATACCATATTTTGTGCACAAATCCTCCATTTGCTGAGATACGAATTGAGGGCCGTTGTCGATTATGAATACTTTCGGAATGCCAAATCAGGCTATTATGTTTTTCTGAATGAATTTGACCATTGTGGAAGCTTTGATGTTGACAAATGCCTCAGCCTTCGCCCATTTTGTGTAGTACTCCGTCGCCGTTAATATAAAAGCCTTATTTTGAGTGTTTTCTATGGTTGGGGCTAGGGGTCCTATGATATCAAATGCCCAGGTCAGAAAAGGCCAAGGAGCGGTAGTGGGATGCAGTGAAGATGCTGGAGCGTGAATTAGGTCAGGATGCAATTGACATTTCTTGCACTTCCTGATGTAGTCAACAGAGTCTGATTCTAATGATGGCCAGTAGTATCCTAATGAAATGATTTTCTTAAAGAGCATCAGGCCGTTTACATGTCCTCCGCATACGCCGGAATGAGCTTCTTCAATTATCTCTTGTCCTTCCTCGACTGTCACGCATCGTGGGAGGATTCCGCTGAATGATCGTAGGTACAACAGCCCCCCGACAATGACATATCTTTGAGTTATTTCTTTCAATGCTCTTTTGTCAGATTTGGTGGCGTACTCAGGGATGTATCCGTCGCGTAGATAATTCTAGATATCAAAGT
The DNA here is from genome assembly GCA_038049695.1 of Cinnamomum chago. Lineage (NCBI taxonomy): Eukaryota > Viridiplantae > Streptophyta > Magnoliopsida > Laurales > Lauraceae > Cinnamomum > Cinnamomum chago. The sequence continues at coordinate 43,423,275 of CP142455.1, read as the reverse complement.
ACCACGGATGGTCATCTGCGAGTTCTTCGTCATGTTGTAAAGGGGCTAGTATCCGCTCTTTATTAGGCTCTTCTACCTCTGTTTCCTCGCCCTTTGTTTCCTTCCTTTTTGCTCCATCATCTTTGGATGGAACCTCACCCGGATCTTCGAGGGTCAGGTCTTTCAGCTTGACCGAGGGGGTGTCTACTCGTTGGATGTGAAAGGTCTCAGATCCTTTGTTAAGAGGGATTTCCGCAATCGACGCCAAGGTGGCTAATGAGTCGGCCAGTCGGTTCAAAGCTCGTGGGATGTAAAGAAAGGAAATTTTTTCGAACCGAGATATGATTCTCTTGGCCTTGTCATGATAATGAGAAAGCTTGGGGGCGTTCACAGCCTCTCTTAAACCTGCTAGGAGCGCTTCGTACTCCATTTCATTGTTGGTGGCTAGGAACCCGACCTTGAAAGCCTTCGGTATTGCTACTCCTTCTGGGGATAAAAGCACTATCCCTATCCCTTTCCCATTTTGATTCAAGGCACCGTCAAAGTACATTGCCCACACTTTGTGGTCCTTTATCTCCTTTATGTCTGCACATAACATGTCTTCATCTGGAAAATCGGTTCCGACCGGCTCGTAGTGTGGTAGGGGTAGATGTGCAAGGTGGTCAGCGATGGCTTGCCCTTTTATGGACTTTTGAGTCACGTAAGTTATGTCGAATTCTGCCAAAAGCATATGCCATCGCGCCATTCACCCTAAAGTGATGGGTTTTTCGAAGATATATTTTAAAGGATCCATCCTGGCCAGGAATCTGACCGAGTAGGCTAAGAAGTAATTTCTTAATTTCTGGGGGGCCTAAACCACCACTAAAAAAGTTCTTTCCTTCAAGGAGTATTTTCGTTCATATGGCAGGAGAGATTTGCTCAGGTAATAGATTGCATTTTCTTTCTTACCCGTGTCATTGTGTTGACCTAGAACAACCCCTATCGTCGTCTCGGTGGTTGAAACATATAGGATAAGGGGCTTGTGTTTAACAGGAGGTTTAAGAACTGGGGAATTCAATAAATATTTTTTCAGCTCCTCAAATGCTTTCTGGAAGTCATCGTCCCAGTCGTACTGAGCTCCTCCTTTTAGCAACCTATAAAAGGGTTCACATCTGTGTGAATGCTACGATATGAACCGGGGAATGAATTGTAATCTCCCGATTAAACCTCTTAGCTCTTTTAAGTTCTTAGGCGGCGGCATTTCAAGGATGGCTTTCACCTTTGTTGGGTCCACCTCAATACCCCGATTGCTAAACAAGAACCCTAGAAGTTTTCCTGACGACACCTCGAAGACACACTTTTTCGGATTCATTTTCAATTGTGTTTCTCTTGACCTTTGGAGAACTCTCCTCAGAGCCGCGGTATGGTCTGCACGAGTTTGGGATTTAACTAAGATGTCATCGACATATACTTCCATACAGTCATGCATCATGTCGTGAAATATCGCTTTCATGGCTCTTTGGTAAGTTGCACCCACATTCTTTAGTCCGAAGGGCATTACAATATAACAATAAGTCCCCCAAGGGGTAGTAAATGTCACGCCTCGGGACCGAGGCCCTAATAATCAAGTCCTTAATCTGGAGGACGTGGCGCGACGGGTCAGAAAATTTCGCCCGCACACACTAATTATTTTCCCACAGAATTCCGCGGTGAGGATTCCAGACGATCCATGACAACCAATTAATCGAATTCACAACAAATAATAATATGCGGAAGCTTGTAGCAAAATAAAAACCAAACGAGATATAAGATAATTGCATAAACTCTGTATCAAAAGAGAAATATATAAATGGTATAACCCAAAGTTAGTTAAAGTTGTGAGGATCACAAAAGTATATTTAATTTATACATCCCAAAAGAAGACCGATGAGGTCATAAACTAAGTTCCCAAAATGTTATCCCAGCTCAAATTCCAACACGACATCTACATGACATCGTTGGGCTGCCACTCACGCTTTACTGGCGGCTCTACCGCCTTAACCGCATGCTCCGCCTCAAAATCTGCGGGTCCGACATCTGACACCAAACAAAAGAGTATCAGACACGACGATCTGGCAAGTGAATAAAGCAGATAAGGTATACGAGTTTTATAAATGTCATGTTTAAAATCATAAAAATATAATTGAAAGAAACATATATAAAGAGTAAACCAAATGAACCAAATCTATACAAATGAAAGAATTTCATAGTTTAACTGTTTCAAACTAACTGACAAATAATCGAAATATTGGCAAACCACATGTAGCTATATTCTCCTATTATTGAAGTAACAAGAGCACACAGACAAATAACCGTTGCCATATAAAATGGCCGGAACAGACAAACAGAAGCCGTTGCCAATACTCGTGGGACCGGAATACAGAACCGTTGCCATGGCCGGAGCAAACAAACAGAATCCAAACTGCAGTTGGCAAATAATTTTAAGATCCCAAGCCAGGTGATCAGCCCAACTAGGTGACCTAAGCTTAGTGGTGCCATTCAGAACCAAAACCTGAATCGATACAAATCAAATCATAGTAATACATTTCCAAAATCGATAAAATGAACTACTCCAGATAAATACATACTGACAAATTCGAACGAATCTGATGAGTAGCCTTACCGATGTTTCCAAATGTGGCAAAGCACTCAAATCTATTTCAAAACAATTTGTAGAAAGTATATAAATTTTCATAACTTGGAATGAATTAATGTATAGTGGTTTAATGGCTTACCACGGGTCGTCTTGACATACACTTAGACCCTTAATGTCGATAATATATGCGGAGCTTGGTGTCACTGAAGATCTCCGACAATTAAGGATATAAAGTGTGTATTAAGACTTAATTAAATTTCCCGGATAATTCTAACATCAAACAACTCCATCATTTTCCCATTTAAATTTCACGATTCATAACAATTCAATTCATTGTATACCTTTCATACTACTATGCTCCAATGAGGTTTAAATGGGCTTCAAATAATGGGGAAAAGGGCTGGAAAACAGCCCAGAAAATGGGCAGAAAACAGCCCTGAATGGGTTGGAAACAGCCCAGAAATTGGGTTAAAAATCAACCTGAAATGGGTCTGAAACGGACCTGAAAACAGTCCAGAAATTGGGCCTTAAATCAGCCTTAAAATGGGTCTGAAATGGACCTGAAAACAGTCCAGAAATTGGGCCTGAAATAGGCCTGAAAACTGCCTAGAATTGGGCCTGAAATCAGCCTTAAAATGGGTCTGAAATGGACCTGAAAACAGGCCTGAGAACAGCCCAGAGAAAGGCCAGAGAACAGCCCAGACGAGGGCCTGGAGACAGACCTGGGCCCTGGCCAGGCCCACTCACTGCAAGCAGAGCCTGGTCCCCCCAGTTCAGTGCAGGAAATCTGCACCGTTTTTCCTTGTTTGTTTTAAACCATTTCCCTCCTCCAATCTTATACATTTCCACCATTCCAAACTACAACTTTCTACATTTCTATCAACATCCAATCAGGTCCATCCAACCACACTAATCAATTTCATTCCAATGACCATCACCAAACAAGAATTCAAGCTGAAATGTGTTTAAAAAAAAAAAAACAAAGCTTGGAGAACCCATTTTTCAACATTGTAAAATAGTGACAGATCATGACTTTATGCACTAAAATAGTAACCATTTCCTGCATGAAAATCACATACAATCTGATCTAAAATCATGGAGAGAACAACCATTCCAAATCTAAGAAAATAATTCAAGAAAACTTTGAGAAGAAGACCCATTTGTTTGCATGCATTCAAATCTAATTTATTCACTTGCCTCTAGTCCAATGGAAAGGGTCTCAAACACACCCAAAAGAACTCCTACAACCAGCTGCAAACCTACACCAAACCCATGGGAAAAACCCATTAAAAAACTCAATATTTTGAAAAGAGAAGGAGCTCTCAAAAAGCCTCCTTGCATGCAAGTAGAAGAGCTTCCAAAGGGTGTGAAAAACCCATATCTAAAAGGAGAAACAAAACCTTACCTGTAGATGTAAAAACCAGCAACAAAAGGGAATTTCTCCAAAAATAGTATTAATAGCAAGCTTGGAAGATGAGGAATAGGGTGGTATAATTTGTTTTTCAATTTGGGTTTGTTTTCTTGACATGCAAGAAGAGAGAGATGACATGCAGAAGGGAGTTATCTCCCTAGCTCGTTGCTGCAAAAAATGAAGAATGAAGAAGGAGTGGACTGATGGGTCTTGGTTTTAAATGGGTTTAAGTTGTGAAAGGTGGGGCCCATGGGGCCCAAATCTTCAAGTGGCTGGATCGATCATTTGTGGGTCCCGACTGGAAACCGCAAAGAAGACAAAAATGATCGTTGAAAAATCTAGTTTTCAAAAAGTATGTTTTTCTCATGATTTTCAAATTTCGAAATTTATGCACATATTTGGGTGTGAAAAGACGGTTTTGCCCCTTTTTCTAGAAAAACGCAATTTTCTGGGTTTCAAATGCAAACGGAACAAGCATGAAAGTTATTGGGGTCAGAATAAAAAATTCAAAAATGTTGAAATCCATATTTTTCATAAATCTTATAAATTAAATTCCCATACTAACACGTGACACATGGGCCACCCCGAGCCCGGTCAAACTAAACTCAACGCGCTCAAAATTTCCCAATGTTATCTAAAAGGCTAATCTAACTAAAAATCCAAGCTAATCATCCCCTAATCCCACTTAGAGACTAATCAAAGTTAAAACAATATTAATATATACTAAACATGGGTCAGGGCCTGACAGTAAATGAGGTCTTTTCTTGATCCTCTGCCGAGCATTGTTGACACCAAAAATGTCACTTTGCCTCTTCAACATCAGGAAGCCACATGAAGTCGCATCCTACTACAAACGGGCAATGCTACTTCAAGCATTAGATCTTGTCAAAATCAAACAAAAACTGCAAGATCCTCTAAGCAGCCAAAAGAGGGGTTCACATGAAGTTTTGGGCCATTCCAACATCATTTGGCCAAACTTCACTCCACCGGTAGCTGAACAGGCGCTCCTGGTGGTGACGGAGTTGAAGACATCAAAAATTCGATCAGAGCCTACGGATAATCTCAAAATACCTCCAAAAGGCTCCATGTCAAATTTTAAGTCAAACCGACAACGTTTGACCCTCCATCAACCATTGAGCAGTAAAATCAAGTCTCTCGGCGGCGAGAACGACCGAGGCTATTACTCATCAAACGGAGCACATGGGCAGCTTCAACATGCTTCTAAAGGGCTGCACGTCAAATTTCAGGTCATTCCGACAACGTTTGACCCGTCTTTGACGTTCCGAAACAAAATCAAGGCTACTGGCGGCGGAGCACCCCGGGACCACAACATCCAAATCAGAGCCAATGGATAATCTCAAGATGACTCCAATAGACTCCCTGTCAAATTTCAAGTCAATCGGACATCGGTTGGCTGCACATCAAAGCGCGACATCAAGCCTAGCAGCAACGGGACCCCAAACAACTTCAAAACTCAAACAAAAGCCCACGGTTGGTCCTATCTACTGTTCAGGAGGCTTCACCTCAAATTTTGGGTCATTCCGACATCGTTTGACCTAGTTTCAACTCTTGACCGAAAATCGGCAACTCTGCGCGGCAAGGTCTTCGGCTTTTCCAAAAAATAGGAAACTTTGTGCTCCGGTTTTGCACGACTTCTTGTCAGGTTTTCTTCAGGAGAATCAAGCTAAAAAATGTGGAAAATTTTAAAAAAAAATACAGGAGAAAAATGGATTGAAAAAGCTCGAAAAACGGCCGAAGAAAAGGCGACCTAACCCCATGGTCGCCGGCAACCCTGGAAGTCCGGGTGGCCGGATTTCCGCCGGAAGGCCCGTTTTTCGATCCTTTTCGCGCCTCGGGAATTCCAGTCCTTGTAGTTTTCCAAAAATCTGATTTTTGATGCTCGGAATCGACCGATCTTCGCCAACATCTTGGATCCGCCGTCAAGAGCATGAAATCGTCATTGATCGCTCCAAGATCGCCAACCGACTGACCAAGAAAGTACACTTTCTGTCCGACCGATCGAGAAATCGACAAGACAGATGGTACCGGCTCGCTGTTAGCAATCTATGTCTAAAGTTGCATGATCATCCGACATCGATCAACATGAAGATCCATCGTCGATCATCGTAAAAAGAATTCCAAAAGACGCGGCACGGCCCGCGACTCTTCAAATCCCGGCGACCACTTAATGTTGTTAATTGACCCAACTAAATGCGGTCATTAACTCATTATTTTGGACGGCCCAATCAAATTCAAGAGAATGGGAGTTACAAGTCAAAGTCATCATGGCATTAAAGCCATGAAACTCCTCTCATCATGGAGATTAAAGGTGATTAAAGGCTCATCATTCTCCATCGGCCAATCAGATTCAGGGAAAAAGGAGTTACAAAATCAAGAAATAAAAACTTGTAACTCCTCTCATCATGAAGCATTAAAGCCATCAATGCTCATAAACCCTCCTAAATGGCTACCAAAGGCCTATAAATAGGAGAGCATTCTAAGAAGAACGGATCAGAAAAAATCAGCCAGAAAGATCCCCGAACCCAAGCCCCGGAAATCAAGAAAAATCATCCAGAATTCTAGAAGCTCTGCTACTTTGAAGAAATTCTGCTGCAACAAACACCACAAGGTGATTGAAGTCCCTTGGGGGCACTCCCCCCAAGGCAAAGTCCCTCTTCTCCTATTCAACATGTCCTAGACGTGGCTTTTCTGCCCGTCTCTTCATTTGTTTATTGGATATAGGACCTTCCCTTGGTTTTTATACTCTAAAAAAACTGAAGTCCAAGCCAAGCCAAAAGAATCAAAGCATCGCATGTTCTCATCTGAAGGACGATGGCGAAGTCCATACATGACTTGCAACCGTCGATCTGAACGAGTCCCCGCAATCTCTTGAGAAGTCAGATCCCCTTTCTTACTTTTCTGTTGTATTTTGTATTTTCTTTAGGAGACAAAAAAAATCACAATTCTTGTCTTACATTTTGATGAGATTTGTAAATCGCCTTTCACGGCAAACAAAATCGCCTCTCTCGGCATTAAAAAAAAAACCTTGTCTCTTTTCTTCAATATATGTGCAATGGAGAGTCAGAAAAAAGATTGATTTCCTTTCTACTTGCGAAGGTGGTTCTCCAGATCACCATTTCTAAATTCCAAGTAGAATAGAAAATCTAGCATACCCATACAAAAAAGGTTGATACCCGCCTTTCTCCCCTCCTTCCCTCCATTCGGCCTTTTCGGTGACCCCGGGGACGGATGGGGGAGGAACGGAAGAAATCGGGTCCATCAAGTTGGCACACCCGGTGGGACCCGTTCATTTGAGAACGTCATGGTTGGTTCTTTGGCCCCTCTTTAGTTGGTTGCCTATGTTGAATCTTACATCCAAAAAAAAACATGTGATGGGATTTTTCTGAAATTTCTATCTTGAATCTATTTCCACTCTTTCTCATTTCAAAAAAAGAAAATCTGATTTTTCTTTTCTTGGATTCATCTTTGAAACACTTTGACCCTTTCCCCTCTGGACTTGATAGTTCGCAAAAATGTTTGTAGCTATTGTTCATAAAGAGGAATGGGTCACCTTTTTTCTTTGATGAAGTCCCATAAGGATTTAAAAAAAAATTAGTTTTCCCCACTTTTGGATTCGAATTAGGGAAACTTTGGTTTCTTCCTTTTCGGACAATGGCTCGCGGAAATCGTTTGTATCCAACCTTTGGATTGGGAGAGGTCATTCGTTCTCTTTAATAGGTCCATTAGAGATCTTTCAAGAAAAACTTAAAAAAAAAAGTGTCTAATCTCAAACTCTTAAAAAAAATCAGTTTTCTCTTTTTTGGATTCGAATTAGGAAACTTTTGTTTCTTCCTTTTCGGACAATGGCTCGCGGAAATCGTTTGTAGCCAACATTTGGATTGGGAGAATAGTGCCTCTAAAGCATCATCTACCGAAGACACGTACCCTCCGGCTACACCTGATAGTATATCTTCCGGAGCTACATTTTCTCAGGTGACTTCCACCGAGATAACACCTTCTCAGCCTTCGTCCCCTGAAACTGTGACATCACGACTCATAGCTTTTCTGATTGATCATCCTGAAGAAACTTCGGCCTATGAAGACCTAGTTAATTGGTCCCAAATACCTGACCTCATAGGAGACATAGGAGAAAAATTACTGGATGTTGTTCAGGACTTGTTCCCGGAAAATGCTCCATGTAACGCAATCACTGAGGATGGTGACTCTGCTGCAGAAACATCTTCAGCAAATGAGAAGGATCAACCCTTGGATCCCAACGATGATCTTCCAAATGAAGACCCTTCTCAAGAACCTCTTGAAGTTGGTAAAGGTACCCGTTCTGTCCGGGATTGCCACAAAAATTACAACCAATCTTCTTCTTCTTATGTAAATCCTATGGGAAAAGATGTTTTAAACGCCCCAAGTGGCAGCAATAATGAACATGCAGGCCCGAAGGAGGCTTTCAAGTACGACTTGATTGAGCACTTCAAACACATACCTGCACGACTGCACATCCTTGATTTATTACAAATGTTTCCACACACTCGTGATAATCTCATCTTAGAACTGCAAAGACTGAACGCAGATGTCGGTAAACATGCCCCACAAGTCCTACAAATTGAAATGGACTATAGGGTCAAAAAATCAAATACTTCCTCAAAGGGAGAAAAGAAAAAAATCGAGGGAACATGCATTGAATGCCTCTCGGTTCAGAAAGCAGCAAGTGCAACCATCACCTTCAGTAAGGATGACCCCTGCTAGGCGAGACGAAGCACAACCGACCCTTGTACTTCACAGGGTACATCAAAGAAATGCCGATGCACAGAGTCTAGATCGACCCAGGTTCTGCACTCAACCTCATGCTACTTCTGTCTCGAGGAGCTGGGCATTCCACCTAGCAAACAGAGTCACACATCTATATCCATCTTTGGATATGATGGGACCGCTCAAAGGCCTATCCGCAAAATCAGGTTCAAGCTGCAGATCGGTGACCTTATCTCTGAAGTCACTGTATATGCAATAAGAACCGCTTCATGCTACAACATCCTTCTTCGACACCCCTGGATACACGATAATAGTGTCGTCCCTTCAACTCTACATCAATGGGTCAAGTTCGTCGGCAACGACGGCTCGATACATCGAGTGTTTGCAGACAAAAAACCCTTTAAAGGCAAAGAAGTCCATTTTGCAGATGCTTAGATGTACAAAGACGAAAAAGGAGAAAAGGAGGAAGAAACAACACCCTTTGCCGAAAATCTCTAGAAAGATAAAGGCAAAACTCCTCAGCAATCATCAGGAGAAAACAAACCTTCCTGCAAATCCGAAGAGAGAGATCCATCTCCCTTCGTTGTCTCCCTCAAATCTTCAAAGCCTTTGGTCATTAAAACAAAAGCAAAAAAGACAAAACAAAGGTCTGGGGGCAAGTTTGTTGTCTCCTTCGTGTCTATCATGCAAGACACGGATTTAGAGTAAGAGTCAGAAGATAACACATCATCAAGCCAAGCTGACACTCAACAAATTCAGCCTGCTCTATCTCCAATGGAGACACCTACTAACGTAAAAGATCCTACGTCTGCTTCATTCGTTGTTCCAACAACTTTAGCAGAAGAGAAACCAATCTTCTTCCACGGATCAGAAGCTTCTTCATCAAATTCCATGCTTGAACCTTTCCAAAACGAAGGTATGCCTCAACTATTTCTATATAGTCCTATGGCATAAGCTGTTATGAAGAAAATGGATAATGACACTCAAAACCCAGTCGGTCTGGGGCAAGGTCGCGGTATTCTCACTCCACTAGGGCCCGCCTTAACCAAAAGTCAACTGGAAGATTGGAGACTCTACGGTCATGTGGAAAAATCTTCACATGGGTTGGGGTATGATTCTGACACTCCCATGAGACAGTTGACACAAATGCTGAGGAGTTGATTTGCCGACCAAGCCTCAACATCTCATGTCCTTGAAGACATCGATCTCCCTGGATATCTCTTTGAAGAGTCACCCGTCAAGGATCCAGGAAGCTCTACCAATTGGTATGATTTCTCTAATGATGAAGAGGAATTATCAGGTGATGCAGACATGTGGTGTTCTGACCCAGAAAAGCCATCGTCTCCAAAAGAAGTACCTTACTTCGACCCAGTTTCAACAGGCGATTGGGACCATCTCATAACAAGCATTGAGAAGATCATCGATCATGAAAATCCATGGCCAGAAACAAAGCATTGGTCTGAAAATGTCCTTGAAACTCCAGAAGGGTTCGTTGAGTTGGAAGCCTCCAAAAATATTGTGAAGGAATCACCTTCGAACTTTCCAACAGAAGATCCTGTTCAAAAGGTAGACTTGGGAACACCAGATAACCCACGTCCTGTATTCATAATCAAGAATATAAAGGATGATGAGTTTCCCGAGTATATCTCTTCTCTTCGTGAGTTCGTTGATTGTTTTGCATGGTCTTATGCTGAAATGCCTGGCTTAGACCCCAAGATAGCAGTCCACAAACTCAATCTGCAAAAAGATGTCAAGCCTGTCAAACAAGGCCAAAGAAGATTCTGTCCTGATGTGATGGACAAAATTGAACAAGAAGTTTAGAAACTCAAAAGTGTCGGCTTCATCCGTGAAGAAAACCATCCTGAATGGTTGGCCAATATTGTCCTAGTGACAAAGAAAAATGGGCAGATCAAGGTCTATATTGTTTATAGAGACCTAAATGGCGCTTGCCCCATGTAAGACCCCGACCCGAGAGAACTCGATTAGTACTAATTAAGTCATGTGTTAGTTCTAAGCTTGATTAGTAATTTTGGCTAAGTTGAGTTTGGAATAGCTTTTGAAATAGTTTTTGGGGAATTTTGATTGTTTTGTGTTTGTGGGACCCTTTGGGGGTTCCTTTTTATGACCATGTATGCGCTTGGGGATTTATCAGAGATTTTGCATTCATTGTTTTAATCTCATCTTATTGATATTGTTAATCCCTACAACTTTTATGTTGATCCCGTCCCCGTTCGAGATCCCGAAACCCGATTTCATAGCATTGAGGGCAAAACAGTCATTGTGCACAAAATCTGTACCCAAAACTTGATATTCTCGAAACCCGCGAAACATATACTTTTTGGAAACTAGATATTTCGACGATCACTTTTCTCTTCTTCGTCGAATTCATTAGAAGCCCCGAAAGCTATGAATCCAGCACAATTAGATTTCTAGTGGTGGAGCCCACTCCCCATTTGTGAATAAGGAAACCCTTTCCCCTTCCATTTCCTTTTTCCAGCATAAGAGAGTGAATCTAGGGTTTTCCATTGCCTTCTACTTGCTCTTGCTTTCCATCACCAAACTCTCCACCAACCTTGCACAAATTGAGAGGAGGAGATCATCACCTTCTTCCTCATCACCATAGCTCTCTATTGGTACCATTGTTAGAGAAAACCCTCCATTACAAGACTTCCTTTGAGCTCACCTTGTCCATTAGAGGACCTTGCAAGTAAGTAACCCATCTCTTCTTCTAGAATTGTGTTCTCCTAGCTTAAGGGAATCTCCATCTTTGTTATTGAAACTTATTTCTTCCTATTCTATGTTTTGACTCTTTAGGGTTTTATTTTGAGATTTTCCTTGTAGCTTGGACCTTTGATTTAAAGGACTTGTTAGAGCTTGATTTGCTTACTAAAGACCAAGGCAAGTGGATACATGATTTTTCCTAAGCTTTCATTGACTTTGGATATTTTCCATTAATGCATATTTATTGCCTTGTTTTGAAATGAATGCTCATGATAGAGTATTAATGGTACATTTATGGTCCAAGAGATGTGTTGGTTTATAGCATTTAATTCCTCTTGTTTTGTCTCAAATATATATATTATGTGAAATGGTTTCCTTCTTTCTTTCCTTGTATTAAATGTGATATGGATGGAGGAGAATGGGATGGATGTGGTGAAGGATTTGATGTTATTTGAATGGAGTTTTAGACTCCTCATCTGATGTATAAAAGTGGCTAAAAAGGGATTGTAGAAGGAAGAGATAGAGAGGAGCTGAACTGGTCCGGAATCAGTTTCTGGACAGTTCGCTCGAGCGAACTTGACACTTCGCTCGAGCGACCTGTCCAGAGAAGGGTTCAGAGCATTCCAGTAGCTTGGTCGCTCTAGCGGACATCCCAGAACCTATTCCAGAGAGTTGATCGTTTGAACGCACTATAAACTCCGCTCGACCCAATGAGTTTACTTGAGCGACCTCAACTTCGCTCGAGCGAAGCCACCCAGACAACCATTCCAGAGAGCTCCTCGCTCGAGCGAACTCTCCGGTTCGCTCGAGCGATGAGGTTTGTTTGTCATAGGCTATGTTTGGGATAAAGATGAGTTGTTTAAATATTTTGGGACTATCCATTGAGAACCCCTCTATGTCAAGAGGATTTGTTAAGCATCGTATGAGGCCATTTGAGGAAGAAACCATATCACAAAGATTTCAATTGAAGTATTGAAAATTCAAAGTGTATAAGGAGCCCGGAATGTCCCCAAACTCAAAGAGTACCAAATTGTCATTAGATTGACATACGGGGTCCCTATCCACTTTAAACAAATTTTGAACCCGATACTTTACCCGAAATTCCAATTTTTTATTGTACCTTATTGATCCTAAGATTTATACTACATGTCTTGTTTTCCCGAAAGCATTGAATCACACTTGATATAGCTACTTGTCTTGAAGTGCATTGCACCACATGAAATGATAATGTGCCCTTGAGCACCCCCGTCTTGCCTGTTTATTTATTGTACTTGATTTAATTGCATATGTCTCGATTGTATTGGACCTATGAGTCGGCACCACTAAGCTTCGATAACCATGTTGGTCTGATCCACCGAGTTGGAGATCCCCCTCTTGTCCCGCCAGCTGCAGTTTGGATCCCGCTACCCGGTTATTACCGTGGTCTTGTCTCGATGCCGCAGATTGCTACTGTGGTCCCCGATGCCCGGCTCGCTACCGTGGTCATGTATAGTATATGTATATGTATATATAAGATCCACTGTTTCTCCTCACCTCGAGTGACTGAGATCAGTGCCTAGTTATTGCTCTATCACTTTAGTTATAGAGGACTTAGCTTCGTGTGGTTGCCATCTTGATTGTTTCCCGTTCCCTTGGTTACCTTTAAATGTTTTATGATGCATACTCATATTTGAATAAATGTTTTATCTTGTTTAGAGAAATTGTCATTTAAACAGGTTCAAATGTTTTTGGAGGTAAATTCGTGTTTTTTTTCATATTGTCATTGTGTTTTATCCAACTTGCCAAACCGTCGTGTTTTACCTACTCTTCGGTACTCAGGTCCAGTTATTGGTTGTCCCGAGGAGGAGCACGAGGAGGCGGTCGTAGAACCGCAACAATTAGTTGAGTGGCGTGCTGATGACGTCATGTAGACGTTTGGTTGCTATGAGAGACTTTATATTTTGGGAAACTATTTAACCATTTTTTGGATTGGTATTTTTGGTTATATTGGCCTGGTGGGCCTCTATTTTTGGGAAATGTAATTAAATGATATTTGTATAAACTTTAACTTACTTTGGGTAAATTGCTAATGATCATTGCTCATTCTGATACAGTATTTTATACTTCTGATATTGTCTTTATGACTAAGGATGGTTTGACTATTTGATTTGCTACACGCTTCCGCACTTAAAAGAAATATTCATTTATGGTTGTGATATCCTTACCGCGGACACCTGTGGGAAATTAAATAAATATATGAAATCATTAAATGTTTTAGTATCATCATCTTTAATAAATGTCCCGATCCCGGATCAGTCACGAGGGGGGGCCCGGTCCGGGGTCGCGACAGACCGGTATCAGCGCGAGACGTGCTTCAAGCAATTAAAAGAAAATAGAAATCCTAAGGACGTGGTGAGGATTCGTTAGACTCTTCGTTAGCTAGTATCGTGTGAGCAATTGTAACCCTTTATTTGATTTTTATGTGCTAACAATTTGTTTTGCAGCATCATGCCACCTCGTAAGAGACTAGTAAATGGCAACCCTTCTGCGAGCGATAGTAATCACACAGTTCCACTTGAAGAGGATAGGGTTGATAACAACCCACCAAATCAATTTCAGCAGATGATGCAGGCAGTGCTTGACCAACAGCATCAAGCTAATGAGAATCAAGCTAGGTTACAAGAACAAATGTTCAAAAGAGAGGAAGACCATGCTAGAGAATTGGCAGATATGCAGAGGCAGTTATTGGAAGTGTTACAAAGAAGACCTGAGCCGGTTCAACCTCAGCCCGCAATCGCTATCAATCAGAGGCAACATGACCCGAACGCTTTGTTTGAGCGGTTTCGGAAGAGGGCTCCGAAATAGTTCCTTGGAATAGAAGATCCATTGGCTGCAGATGACTGGTTGGAACATACGGAGAACATCTTTGAGATTTTCCATTGTACCGGAGGTGAAAGAGTGAAGCTAGCACCATCTCTATTTAGCGGTACAACAGACAGATGGTGGAAGACGGTGAGGGAAGAATACAGGACCATGGCTGATGTAGAGGTTTGGGCAAACTTCAAGAGGCAATTTCATGATAAGTATGTACCCGCTCATATCAAGAAGCAAAAGGCCATAGAATTTCAACAGCTTGTGCAAGGAAGTATGACAGTCCTCGAATACCTCACCAAGTTCGAGAGATTGTCCAGATATGATTTGGAGTTGGTGGATACGGTGGAGAAGAAAATTGCCAAGTTCTTTGAAGGACTTAACCCTTTTATTGAGAGAGATGCCACCAGAGTAGTACCACCTGCAACTTTTGATGAAGCGGTCAAGAGGGCCTATAAGTTTGAGAACTTTCACAACAAGATCCTTAGAGTTCAAGGCAAGGGACAAGCTCAGCAGCAGAACTACCAGCAAAGGAACCATCAGAACAAGAGACAGAGGACAGAACAGAATGTTCAGGGTCCATTGGTTTGTACCCATTGTGGGAAGAACCATGAGAGTGCACAGTGTCGTACACTGACAGGAGCATGTTTCAGATGTGGCTCCATGGCCCATCAGATGAGAGACTGTCCAAGGCAGAATAGGCAGAATCAGCAGCAGCAGCAAGGGGCACAATGTCCAGCAGCACCACAGAATGCAATCGTTGTTCAGAATCAGGCAAGGCCCCTACAGCAACAAGCACCACACCAGCAGCAGCATAGACCACAACAACAACAACAACAGGCTCGTCAGCAGGGACAGATCCACAATCAACGTGCACCGCAGCAGCATAGGAATGCACCACAAGGTAGACCACAGCAGGCACAGAATAGGCCCCAACATCGAGGGCAAATCTACGGGGTCAATAGAGTTGATACAGAGGCAGCGGGAAATGTAGTGGAAGGTACACTTCTTATTTGTGGGATAAAAGCTAAGATTTTATTTGACCCTGGCTCTATACATTCATTCTTATCCCATGAATTTTCTAAGTTGATTGATATGCATGCTAGAGAACTTGAGTTTATTTTAACTATGGCAACCCCAGTAGGCAAACAAATTAATTGTAGAACATATTATCCTAGTTGCACAGTCCATATAGGAGAAGTGGTTTTAACCGCAGATCTCATTCTATTAGAGATGTTCGATTTTGATGTCATCCTAGGGATGGATTGGCTGGCAGGATACCGTGCCACAATGGATTGTTTCCATAAGACCCTGACTTTCAAGTTAGATGAGACACCAGCAGGGGTGTTGTTTCAGGGAGAGAGGAGGAGTCCTCGTGCAGGGTTTGTCTCAGCATTGAAGGCTGATAGACTTTTGAGAAGTGGTTGTGAAGCATATTTGGCGTTTATCACGGAGGATAAATGGTCCCAAGGGGTGGAGGAGATTCCAATTGTTTGGGAGTTCCCGAATGTTTTTCCGGAGGAGATTCCAGGTTTACCACCCATCAGAGAGATTGATTTCACTATCGAGTTGTTACTAGGGACCGCTCCGATATCTATTGCACCATATAGAATGGCTCCAACAGAGTTGGGAGAGTTGAAGACTCAGTTGCAAGAATTGTTGGACAAAGGCTTTGTGAGACCGAGTATTTCACCATGGGGAGCTCCGGTTTTGTTTGTCAAGAAGAAGGATGGTTCGATGAGAATGTGTATAGATTACAGAAGATTGAATCAAATGACCATCAAGAACAAATATCCATTGCCAAGGATAGATGAATTGTTTGATCAGTTACAAGGTGCATCATACTTTTCGAAGATTGATTTGAGATCCGGTTACCATCAGCTGAGAGTTAGAGAATCAGATGTGATGAAAACAGCTTTTCGGACAAGATATGGCCACTATGAGTTCCTAGTGATGCCATTTGGGTTGACTAATGTACCGGCAGTGTTCATGGCGTTGATGAACAAGATATTTGCAGAGTATTTGGATCAGTTTGTGGTAGTGTTCATAGATGACATTTTGGTGTACTCCAAGACCAGAGAAGAGCATGAAGAGCACTTGAGGATAGCACTGCAGCTCTTGAGAGAGAATCAGCTATTTGCGAAGCTTAACAAGTGTGAATTTTGGTTGGAACAAGTGGCATTTTTGGGGCACATCATCTCCAAAGAAGGATTATCAGTGGATCCGTCCAAGATTGAAGCAGTTATGAACTGGGAAAGACCGAAGAATGCAACAGAGATCAGAAGTTTTCTGGGTTTAGCAGGTTATTACAGGAGGTTTGTGCAGGGATTTTTGTCGTTTGCATCACCTTTGACGAAGTTGACAAGGAAGAATGTGCCATATGTGTGGACAAATCAGTGTGAAGATAGTTTTCAAGAGCTAAAGAAGAGATTGACTACAGCACCAGTCCTTACTTTACCATCCGGGAGCGGCGGTTTTACCATTTTTACCGATGCTTCGAATGTTGGACTTGGTTGTGTGTTGATGCAAGAAGGAAAAGTAATTGCATATGGATCCCGACAGTTGAAAGATCACGAGAAGAACTATGTCACCCATGATCTTGAGTTAGCAGCGGTTGTTTTTGCGTTGAAAATGTGGAGACATTACCTTTATGGAGAGAAGTTCGAAGTCCACTCCGATCACCGCAGCTTACAATACTTGTTTTCTCAGAAGGAATTGAACATGAGGCAGAGAAGATGGATGGAATATATAAAGGATTACGATTTTCCAATCAAGCACCACCCGGGGAAAGCTAATGTAGTTGCCGATGCCTTGAGCAGGAAATCAGTAGGCTTGGCAAACCTAAGTGGCACTTGTATCTTTGAGCAATTTGAAGAGTTGAGTTTAGACCTATAGTGACTGAGGAAGGGTGTTTTGTTAGCTAATATGACAGTGTCAGAACCTTCTTTCATTCAGAAGATCAAGGATAGTCAGTTGCAAGATCCAGAGTTGGCCAAGATTTCAGAGCACATAGCAGAACGTCCCGATTTCCATATTGTTGATGGGGTTTTGTACCACCGTGACCGTCTATGCGTGCCTAACCTTGAAGACTTGAGGGATGATATCATGACCGAGGCTCACAGTACGAAGTACTCTATGCATCCAGGCAGCATGAAGATGTATCAAAACTTGAAGGGTAGATTTTGGTGGAACAATATGAAGAGAGAAATTGCAGCGTTTGTCTCCCGTTGTATGACTTGTTAGTTGATAAAGGCAGAACATCAGAGGCCTCTAGGATTGTTACAGCTGTTAGAGATCCCGGAATGGAAGTGGGAACACATTACCATGGACTTTATTTCGGGATTACCGAGGACTAGCAGAGGCAACGATGCGATATGGGTCATTGTGGACCGACTCACCAAGTCAGCGCATTTCATTGCTATGAGGACAGGGAAGAAGATGCACATGCTACCTTTAGCAGAGTTGTTTGTCAGCGAGATCGTCAGTCGACATGGGCAGCCAGTTTCTATGGGTACGAAAGAGGCAGCAGATTCGTCTTGAGGTTCTGGAAGACGCTACATGAGTCTATGGGTACGAAACTACAGTTTAACACAGCCTATCACCCGCAGACAGATGGTCAATCAGAGAGAACGATTCAGACTCTTGAGGATATGCTCCGTGCTTGTGTGTTAGATTTCAAGACTCAATGGGATGAGACTCTACCGTTGTGTGAGTTTGCTTACAATAATAGTTACCACTCGAGCATTGGGATGGATCCTTTTGAGGCTTTGTATGGTAGAAGGTGTAGGACACCGGTTGTTGGGAAGAAGTAGGAATTCGCAGTTTCCATGGACCGATGATAGTAAGTGAAACCAGCGACAAAGTGAAATTGATCCAAGAATGTCTGAAGGTAGCCCGGAGTAGGCAGAAAAGCTATGCAGATTCTCATAGAAGGGACTTACAGTTCAAAGAAGGGGATAAGGTTTTCCTGAAAGTGTCACCTACGAGGGGAACATTGAGATTTGGGCAGAAGGGCAAGCTAGCACGGAGATATATTGGACCATATGACATTGTGAGCAAGATTGGTGATGTGGCTTATAGGTTAGCCTTACCACCTGAGCTATCCAGCGTACACAACGTTTTCCATGTGTCTATGTTGAAGAAGTATGTCCCCGATCCTTCACATGTACTCCGGCACGAGCCATTAGAGATCAGAGAGGATGCTACCTGTGTTGAGAAGCCCGTTCAGATCATTGATACAAAGGAACAAGAGTTGAGGACACGGACTATTCAGTGGGTAAAGGTTCTATGGGAGAATCATGGACCGAAAGAGGCCACGTGGGAATTACGAGATCAAGTGCAGAAGAAGTACCCACATCTTCTACCAGAGGTGAGTCTCATATTTCATTTGGTGGACCAAATGCCCTAAGGGGTAGAGGATAAAGACCCCGACCCGAGAGAACTCGATTAGTACTAATTAAGCCGTGTATTAGTTCTAAGCTTGATTAGTAATTTTGGTTAAGTTGGGTTTGGAATAGCTTTTGAAATAATTTTTGGGGAATTTTGATTGTCTTGTGTTAGTGGGACCCTTTGGGGGTTCCTTTTTATGACCATGCATGCGCTTGAGAATTTATCGAAGATTTTGCATTCATTGTTTTAATCTCATCTTATTTATATTGTTAATCCCTACAACTTTTATGTTGATCCCGTCCCCGTTCGAGATCCCGAAACCCGATTTCATAGCATTGAGGGCAAAACAGTCATTGTGCACAAAATCTGTACCCAAAACTTGATATTCCCGAAACCCGCGAAACATATACTTTTTGGAAACTAGATATTTCGACGATCACTTTTCTCTTCTTCGTCGAATTCATTAGAAGCCCCGAAAGCTATGAATCCAGCACAATTAGATTTCTAGTGGTGGAGCCCACTCCCCATTTGTGAATAAGGAAACCCTTTCCCCTTCCATTTCCTTTTTCCAGCATAAGAGAGTGAATCTAGGGTTTTCCATTGCCTTCTACTTGCTCTTGCTTTCCATCACCAAACTCTCCACCAACCTTGCACAAATTGAGAGGAGGAGATCATCACCTTCTTCCTCATCACCATAGCTCTCTATTGGTACCATTGTTAGAGAAAACCCTCCATTACAAGACTTCCTTTGAGCTCACCTTGTCCATTAGAGGACCTTGCAAGTAAGTAACCCATCTCTTCTTCTAGAATTGTGTTCTCCTAGCTTAAGGGAATCTCCATCTTTGTTATTGAAACTTATTTCTTCCTATTCTATGTTTTGACTCTTTAGGGTTTTATTTTGAGATTTTCCTTGTAGCTTGGACCTTTGATTTAAAGGACTTGTTAGAGCTTGATTTGCTTACTAAAGACCAAGGCAAGTGGATACATGATTTTTCCTAAGCTTTCATTGACTTTGGATATTTTCCATTAATGCATATTTATTGCCTTGTTTTGAAATGAATGCTCATGATAGAGTACTAATGGTACATTTATGGTCCAAGAGATGTGTTGGTTTATAGCATTTAATTCCTCTTGTTTTGTCTCAAATATATATATTATGTGAAATGGTTTCCTTCTTTCTTTCCTTGTATTAAATGTGATATGGATGGAGGAGAATGGGATGGATGTGGTGAAGGATTTGATGTTATTTGAATGGAGTTTTAGACTCCTCATCTGATGTATAAAAGTGGCTAAAAAGGGATTGTAGAAGGAAGAGATAGAGAGGAGCTGAACTGGTCCGGAATCAGTTTCTGGACAGTTCCCTCGAGCGAACTTGACATTTCGCTCGAGCGACCTGTCCAGAGAAGGGTTCAGAGCATTCCAGTAGCTTGGTCGCTTGAGCGGACATCCCAAAACCTATTCCAGAGAGTTGTTCGTTCGAACGCACTATAAACTCCGCTCGACCCAATGAGTTCGCTTGAGCGGCCTCAACTTCGCTCGAGCGAAGCCACCCAGACAACCATTCCAGAGAGCTCCTCGCTCGAGTGAACTGTCCGGTTCGCTCGAGGGATGAGGGTTGTCTGTCATAGGCTATGTTTGGGATAAAGATGAGTTGTTTAAATATTTTGGGACTATCCATTGAGAACCCCTCTATGTCAAGAGGATTTGTTAAGCATCGTATGAGGCCATTTGAGGAATAAACCATATCACAAAGATTTCAATTGAAGTATTGAAAATTCAAAGTGTATAAGGAGCCCAGAATGTCCCCAAACTCAAAGAGTACCAAATTGTCATTAGATTGACATACGGGGTCCCTATCCACTTTAAACAAATTTTGAACCCGATACTTTACCCGAAATTCTAATTGTTTATTGTACCTTACTGATCCCGAGATTTATACTACATGTCTTGTTTTTCAGAAAGCATTGAATCACACTTGATATAGCTACTTGTCTTAAAGTGCATTGCACCACATGAAATGATAATGTGCCCCTGAGCACCCCCGTCTTGCCGGTTTATTTATTGTACTTGATTTAATTGCATATGTCTGGATTGTATTTGACCTATGAGTCGGCACCACTAAGCTTCGATAACCATGTTGGTCTGATCCACCGACTTGGAGACCGCCCTCTTGTCCCGCCAGCTGCAGTTTGGATCCCGCTACCCGGTTATTACCTTGATCTTGTCCCGATGCCGCAGATTGCTACTGTGGTCCCCGATGCCCAGCTCGCTACCGTGGTCATGTATAGTATATGTATATGTATTTATAAGATCCACTGTTTCTCCTCACCTCGAGTGACTGAGATCAGTGCCTAGTTATTGCTCTATCACTTTAGTGATAGAGGACTTAGCTTCATGTGGTTGCCATCTTGATTGTTTCCCGTTCCCTTGGTTACCTTTATATGTTTTATGATGCATACTCGTATTTGAATAAATGTTTTATCTTGTTTAGAGAAATTTTCATTTAAACAGGTTCAAATGTTTTTGGAGGTAAATTCATGTTTTTTTTTCATATTGTCATTGTGTTTTATCCAACTTGCCAAACCGTCGTGTTTTACATACTCTTTGGTACTCAGGTCCCGTTATTGGTTATCCCGAGGAGGAGCACAAGGAGGCGGTCGTAGAACCGCAACAATTAGTTGAGTGGCGTGCTGATGACGTCATGTAGACGTTTGGTTGCTATGAGAGACTTTATATTTTGGGAAACTTTTTTACCATTTTTTGGATTGGTATTTTTGGTTATATTGGCCTGGTGGGCCTCTATTTTTGTGAAATGTAATTAAATGATATTTGTATAAACTTTAACTTACTTTGGGTAAATGCTAATGATCATTGCTCATTCTGATACAGTATTTTATACTTCTGATATTGTCTTTATGACTAAGGATGGTTTGACTATTTGATTTGCTACACGCTTCCGCACTTAAAAGAAATATTCATTTATGGTTGTGATATCCTCACCGCGGACACCTTTGGGAAATTAAATAAATGTATGAAATCATTAAATGTTGTAGTATCATCATCTTTAATAAATGTCCCGATCCCGGATCAGTCACGTGGGGGGGCCCAGTTCGGGGTCGCGACACCCCAAAGATGAGTTCCTGCTCCCCATACCAGAGGTGATGATTGACAACACCTGTGGGTTTGAGCGAATGACATTCGGACCCCATTTGGCGTGTATTGCTACACTGTCATGCCATTTGGTCTGGAACTTGACCCCATCAAAGTCAAGGCTATTCTAGAAATGCCTTCTCCAAGAACCTTAAGAGAACTGAAAGGACTTCAAGGAAGATTGGCATACATCAGACGGTTCATCTCCAATCTCTCGGGGAAATGTCGTCCTTTCTCTCGATTGATGAAGAAAGGTGTGAACTTTGTTTGGGATACTGAATGTGAAGCAGCATTTCAAGATATCAAGTCATACCTGACCAAACTTTCAGTGCTGGCTGCCCCTACCACTGGAAAACCATTCATCTTGTACACAAGAGCTCTCGACCATTCCTTGGGCGCTCTGCTCGCACAAGAAAATGACAAGGGAAAAGAAACTGCTCTATACTACCTCAGCCGTATGCTGGTAGGTGCGGAGCATCATTACTCTTCAGTCGAGAAATAGTGCCTTGCAGTGATGTTCGTCGTACAAAAACTACGTCACTACCTTCTTTCGAATACAGTCTACCTGATTTCGAGGATCAACCTCTTAAAGGTCCTTGTCACAAAAACAGGTTTTCTCAATGGCCGACTGGCAAAATGGTCCATCCTCCTATCACAATTTGATATAAGGTATGTACCACAAAAGGCAATCAAAGGCCAAGCTCTAGCAGATTTTCTCGCAGAACATCTGTTGCCTAAAGATTCCCCACTTAGAGATGATCTCCCAGATGAACTTGTCTACAGCGTGGAGACTTTCTCGCCAAATACCTCCTGGGACATGTACTTTGACGGTGCAACCAGGACAAATGAAAAAAGAAAGCTGATCTCGGGAGTTGGCATCCTCTTTGTTAGCCCCGACAAGTACGTGATTCCACATGCTTTCTCGCTACTGGAACCATGCTCAAACAATGCAGCCGAATACCAAGCTCTAATCGTCGGACTGGAACTAGCCCTCGAATCCGGCATCACCATGCTGGAAGTCTTTGGAGACTCTCAACTAGTTGTCAATTAGATGAACCAGAAATTTGAAGTCAGGAAGCCTGATCCGTTGCCTTACTACAACAAGGCACGATCACTTTGCCAAAGGTTTGACATCTGCCACATCCCCAGAGGTGAAAACATCCGTGCAGATGCCCTGGCCGGACTCGCCGCAACTATGGCAATCCAAAAGGGGGAAAACAAGCAAATCACAGTGTGTCAAAGAACGATTCTCCCTCCCTTTAACACACACTAAGCAGTTGCTGAATGCCACCAAGTGGTTGGAAGTCGGATGTCCATCCTCAAACCTCAAATTGACGACTGGAGGGATCTGTTCATCGATTACGTTATGTTCAGAATCCTACCTGAAGATCCAAAAGAACGGGTAAGCCTTCAAAGACGAGCCCCAAACTTTCATTTGGATATTCCTTCAAAAATGCTTTATAGAAAATCCTTCAATGGAGTACTTCTACGCTGCTTGTCACAACACGAAGCCGAGGAAACTCTCAAAGAAGTCATGCTGGTCTTTGTGGAGCTCATCAGGCTGGTCCCAAGCTCTACGATCAGATAAAAAGGTTAGGATATTATTGGCCTACCATGGTAGCCGACGCCATGCAATTTGATAAACGCTGCCGCCAATGCCAAGTTCATGGACACTATGTCCATATGCCTCCAGAATGGCTACACCCCACAGCGATCTCATGGCCGTTCGAAGCTTGGGGTATGGACATCATAGGTCCTATCTCTCCCCCGTCAAGCAAAGGTCATCGCTTCATCTTTGCCGCTACGGATTATTTCTCCAAGTGGTCAGAAGCATTTGCGCTTAGCGAAATGAAGACCTCATCAGTCCTTCAATTCTTGCGCATCAACATTATTTGTTGCTTTGGCATACCTAAAAGATTCATCCATGATAACGGGCCGCAATTCCGGGATCACCGATTCTACAAGTTCTGCGACAAGTACAAAATCCAAAGTTGTCCTTCGACTCCGTACAATCCGGCTGCGAACGGACTAGAGGAAGTCTTTAACAAGACACTCTGCAAAATCCTCAAGAAGATGGTCTCTAGTCACAAAAGAGACTAGGGTGACAAACTACTTGAAGCTTTGTGGGCTTATCGAACCACCATTCAAGGGCCAACCCATAGCACACCATTCTCTTTGGTCTATGGGTGCGAAGCCGTTGTCCCTTTGGAAGTGCAAATTCCTTCCTTGAGGGTATCTTTACAAAAGGACATGACGCAAGAAAGCAATGTCAAATTGAGACTCCAAGAACTAGACAATCTCGATGAAAGACGGCTCGGAGCTCTGTAAAGCATTGAGCTGTACCAAGCACGCATGGCAGGATCTTTCGACAAGAAGGTCAGGCAACGCGCCTATAAAAAGGGCGACTTGGTTCTTGCCGTAAAAAGGCCTATGGTTTTCGCCCACAAATCCAAAGGCAAACTGGAACCAAAATGAGAGGGACCCTTCGTGATCGACAAAGTCTTCTCCATCGGCGCATACGCTCTCCTAAATATGGAGGGCGACAGATGTATGATGTCCATCAACGGCAAGTTCTTGAAGCGGTACTAGCCTGAAGACTTACGCCACTGGGTCAGAGCAATGCCTGCACGGTCAAACCCTATTTCCAGGTACTTGCTCGTCTAACCCACTCCTTTTGAAATTTTCATCCTTATGTTGAAATTTCTTAAAAAAAACTCTCAAAACAATGCTTACTTTCATAGTTTCATTATTAAAAAAAAAATTCGGAAAATCCAAGTTTAGGAGCCTCTTCCCGGACTTGACCAAATCTTCAATCCTTGAACCCAAAAATCATGGTTTAAAGCAAAATCAGGACTCAGGAATTTCCACCCTAGTCCACCCTGACTTTTACAGCCAAAAACGGTTTTAAGTCAAAATTTACGACCCTCGTGTCTTTAAACAAAAACGGTTTTTTTAAGAAACCGCGGGGAAGCGACGCTCAGTCGATACTCGCAAAACCCAAAAATCGGAAGGTTGCGAACCCCATTCAATACTTCCAAAATTTCAAAATCGCAAGGAAGCGACACTTTGTCGATACTTGCAAAATTTCAAAAATCGTGGAGACGCAACATTCTAGTTGATATCCACAAACCCACAATTCAAACAAAAACCGAGGTCCAAAAACAGACCTCAAATTTCAAAAATCGTGGGGAAGTGACATTCAATCGATACCCACAAAACCAAAATTTTTGAAAAAAACAAGGAAGTGACGCTTAGTCGATACTTGCACCCAAATTCACGAGGAGGCGACATTCCAACGATACTCGCAACTGAATGAGCAAGGAGGCGACATTCCATCGATACTTGCAAGACCATTCAGTAGGGAGGCGACTTTTAGTCCATACTTGCATTTTTGAAAACCAAAACCCAGCTCTCAGGCCAAAAATCGGCTATCAACGCCACAAAATCGGCTATAAATGCCAAAAACCTGGCTCTCATGCCGAAAAATCGGCTATTAATGCCACAAAATTGGCTATAAATGCCACAAAACCTGGCTCTCATGCCAATTCAAAATTTGGCTTTCATGCCAACAAAACAAAACTCAGTTTTCAAAAAAATCGGCTCTCATGCCAAAAATCAGCTATAAACGCCATAAAAACTCAGCTATAAATGCCACAAAAATTGTCTATAAATGCCATAAAAACTCGGCTATAAATGCCACAAAAATCGGCTATAAACGCCACAAAAAATCGGCTATAAATGCCACAAAAATCGGCTATAAACGCCACAAAATCGGCTATCAATGCCACAGACCCGACTATCAATGTCACAAACAAAAATTTTGGCTCCCATGCCACAAACAAAACCGGCTTCCATGCCATCCCAAATTTTGGCTTTTACGCCACAAAATTCCGGCTTCCATGCCGACCCAAATTTTAACTTTCATGCCATCTCAAAATTCGGCTTTCACAACCATTTCATAAAAGGTTTTTCACAAAATGACAAACTTTTTATCAAATTTCCAAACAAACATTCCCATTTAACTATTGCTTAAATCTATCACAAAAGAATTTGAGTGAAAATAGGGAATACAAAAAAAAAAAGAGGAGTGCTAAAAAAAATGTCCACAAGCACTACAAGAGAAAGAGTACAAAAAAACATGTGTGTATACACGGGTACCAAAAAAAGATGAAAAATGTTTGTAATAAGAATCAGGAGCTCAGTCTCACATGGTCTTCAACCAAAGACTCAACTCCTCAAGCAGACTCTTGGCCTTAGCCTCTAAAGCTTCCAGACCACGCTTCTTCAAAATCTTCCCATAAAATGCGGTAGAACACCGCGATCCATCTACAGCACGGGGAAGCTCTTCCCAAAGAATCTGCCATTGCTCGTACTCTTGAGTCTTCCTCCGGAGATTGCTCTCAGCCTCCTCGACTTGGCGAATCAGAGTCCCTTCTCTGGCATGAGCTTCCACAATGGCGGCCCATTTGCAGTAGCTTGTTCCTCCGAAGCTCAAGACGCTGCCTGGTCTCGACGACCTCTCTATCAACACAACGCAGATCTTCTGTCAACTCAATGATAGCCAACTCGGTAACGTTCCTCTCCCGAACGAATTGCTTCTGAGTCCGCGGGATCTCATTCAACTCAGGCTTGACCTCACTAGAAGGGTTCAAAAACATCTCATTGAAGAAGTCACCACTTGGGAAGCTCTTGGTTTCATTCCACTTGTTCCCTAGAGCTATGACTTCATCAACGAAAGCCTTCGCACCTGAAATGTCCAGATCGACTTCTTCGCTATCAGCAAGGATGTCTTGTACATGCTTGATCATGCCAAAGCCGGCTTCTAAATGGCCAGAGGAAAGAGTTTTGACCCATGAGCTCAAAACGCTCTTCAACACTTTCTTCGCATACTCAAGAGATGGCCCGAATGAAGGCTCGCCCCTCTCCATTGGTCGACTGCCCGTGTCATGTCCTGTTGGAGTAGTGATCATTAAGCTCTTTCTAACCGGAGACACTGGCGAAGGAATCTGCTCAGAAAATTTCATCTCTCCTACATTAAAACTGGAAGAAGAAGTCCCCACTTCTGGTTCAACTGCAGGCATCCCCTTCTCTGGCACTGAGAAAGAAGGATGAACTTCTTCTGCTACCTCACAATCTGCCAGCAAAACAAAACAAAAAAGGTATGAATATGATCCTGTTGAAAAAATCATTATCATTAGGGTTGTTGCTACAAATACCTTCTTCGACGATCGGCGGAATACTTTCTGCCTCCATGAGTTCATCCGAAGCGTCGTCAAAAGCCGCATTCATGGATGGCTCGAAATTTTCGGAATCCTATGACAAGTCAGCTAACAAGGAAACAAGCAACATGTTAGCATATGACAGCACAAACAAAAAAAGAAAGAAAATACAAAGAAGTCGTACCAGGTAAAGATTCTGGAGTCATTCCAGGGTCCCTCGGTTCTTCTTCAGATGCCACAATCGGATCCGTCACTGCTTCATCAGCTGGAACCTCAGGCATTACCAAGTCCTCATCTTCCACTGCAAAAGGGAGAAAAGGAGAAAAAAAAGAAAATCTCAATGAAAGAAATGGAGAGAGAAAGAGGAAGAATCATACCTTCACCAACGGTCTCTTCTTCTCGGCTCCTATTTTCTGGAGGCTCATCAACATCCCCTGACATCCCTTCAGCAGTGGTGAGAGGGACTTCTAAATTAGGAGAGTCTTCATGCTTTCCACGAACCATTTCGTGAAGCCAGCAATACGAAAAGTGGGCAACTCAGGAAAGGAAATCATGGCGGTAGTGTCCTCCGTACTGTAAAAGGCCCATGTATTCCTCCCGTCCTGCAAACCTCCAAAACGCTTCGCCATGCTCGAAGGCGCTCCAACAACGCCTTGAGAGAAGCCCAACTGCAGCGTAAAATGCGAGGGAACATATGGCTGGATATCAATAAAAAGATGTCTCCGGTACACCATCGTACCAACACATACGTTAAAAAGCCACCCCTTTTCAGCATTGGTCAAGGAGTATTGTCTTCCCAACCCTGCCCTGGTGGAATCGCTGGAGGCTCCAAAATCAAAAGCCTTCTTCCGCAAATCTGGAGAAAGCTTTACTGAAGACTACCCGATCTCGACGTCCCTGAACCGTCGGATCCTTAAACGGGCAGACAAAAGAGATTCGGAAATGGTTGTCCCTCTAGCCAACCGAATCATGAAAGGGTCATCATCTTGTGCAACTCCCAATCGATGGAAACCAGGACAGTGGTAAACATACCACAAATAGAAAATATGGGTTGAAAATACCCTATTCATAGGGAGCCCCAGCCGAACCAAGAAAGCAGCAGCCTGTAGTTCGGTACACAAGTAGGAGTACAGAGCAGGTATCAAAGCAAGCCGCTCTCCGAATGCCATCTGACAAGCTGAAAAAATACAGTGCGGCCTGATGTGTGTTCCATCTCCTCCAGCGAAAACAGCCTCACCCAACCAATAAGTGAGGTAAACAGCGGGATCTCTCTGTAGTGCAATGTCAGGACAAATGGCGTCTGTACTCCCGAAGAACTTCAAGTCATCTCGCATGACGGAGATCTTCTTCAAACCTGCGTTCTTGGACCTAGCATCCTGGGCCATACCATTAGAAGACCCTCCGCCATCAAAGAAGTTGGAGCTACAATTCTTCAAACTGCTTCACCGGACTTTCGAGCCCTCCTTCTCCTTCAAAAAATCATAGAAGGCGACGAGCTGAAAGTACAAGAGCCTAAACTCCTCAAACTGTTTCTCAAGGACGCTATCGATAGGCATAAACTCCTCATAGAGTTTGACAAGGATAGGTAGCCCGGTGATGACGCTTAATTCCTTCAAAGTAAAACCAATCTCACCATTCGTCACAATGAAGGTGTTGGTTTGTGGAAGGAATGACTCTAGCATGGCTATGAAGGCCTAATCAGAGAAAACCATGGTTTGCCGAAAAGCACGAACCGCATCAAAAATCTCGGCCTCCTTCAGAATAGTTCCACCAACCTGCAGGGTGTGATCAGTCCACGATTCCCAGCTCGAATCAGCACTGAAACAACCATGAAGTTGGAAAGGCATCACCCAACTGTTGCCGTCACCCCGAAAAATGCCAAGGCCAACCGGTTTCAAATTGATCGACGGATGGTCAGAACCTTGGTAGCCACTGGAGGGCATCAACATGTCCATACGGACAGGCGACTTCTGTTGGGATTGGTGTATGCCCTAAAGCCCACTGACTGCACTCACATCTCTGTAACTGGATATTTATTGGTTATTTAATGGAATGACATCTTTCTCTTTATACTTGTGTATATGTATGGTTGTATAAGGCCCATTGTTTTCTAGTAAATGACTCAGGTGTGTAGTGGCTACACACAGTAAGGTCTGAGTCATGGACACTTGAAACAATAAACATGTTCATAACTGAGAGATGGAGTTGGGCACTTCATCTTGGTATAAGTTATAATGAGATACTCTCCTGTATTCAGGGTGACTTACCTTAGCCAAGGAGGACTTTCCGGATTTATCTCATTAGTGCATGTGTCATGCATTGAACAGGACCACTTGTAGGTGTGATCTCTGAAATAGTACTATCACAGAGAGAGATCAAATCACCTCTTGCTACTAAGTGACCAGTGCTCTTAATCTTGAGCATTTGTGGATGAACTGACGAAGTCAAGTTCTTGTGCTTTAATTCACTATGGGTGAGATCCTGTTCATGGGTCAACAGCTCTGTGTTTTGGGTACTCGGGCTTGATTAGTTGGGACGTGCAAATGCAATATGGAATCTATGCCATCGTGTGATGGAATGATCGTCCTCTTAGAATTATCCGATTAATCATCAGAATCTAAGATCTTAGTATATGGATGTTCCATATGGATATTGAACTTGTGGGTCGCTCCCTGGATCAAGAGAATAATATCCGGATGATGATTAAGTCAAGGGTATGAAGTTCTAAGGTTGAGATGTAATCAAGAAGGTAGATAGTACATCGGTTAACCTACTTGATTATGGATGTTACATAGAGGGGCATTGTGGTCATTGTACTTGGTAGGTCAAAGACAATCGTCTATTTATGATGAGCTTTATTGGCAATTTAATATTTGTCCCTGGAGTGCAACCATAACTCTCTAGTGGAATGAGTTAGGGTTAAAATGATCTTAATGTTGCTATGGGGTTAGCATGGACATTTTGGTCATTTTGGGAGCCAAGGGCAAATATGTCTTTTGGTCCCTCTTCTAGCCACTTTCCTATATTGGCATGGTTTCCTAATTTAATTAGATGATATGTGGTTGAATTATTTTGTGGAAGAATAATTTTGAGTTTAAATTCTAATAGGCTCTTGATGGCATACATGAATTTTAACTCTAGCTAAATTATTGACTAGTGGGCCATGGTGTGTTTAGCTATCTTGTGGGCCAGCCATAAGTGGAGCCCCTTGTGTGAGGTTTCCAAGTTTGATTAGGTATCTTTACTTGGAAAGAAAGACTCCTCTTTGGGTAAGAATTCCATTGATTAAAGGTTACTAATTTTAGTGTCTTTAATTAGTAAGTGTTGCACAACTAAAGGGGAAGGTTGCTATTCTTTTTAGGGATTGACATTCCTATTGGAAAGAGTATTCCTTAAAGGAATCAAATCTTTATATATATATGGGAGTCTCCTTTGGGCGTGCAACACACAAGAGAAGAGATCAAGTGGCTGGAATTAAACCCTAGGGGCGTGAATCACCATAGTGATCCATTGGCCGCCCAAAGCAAGAGAGAAGAACACACACGCCCACCCCATTGCTGCCCTCTTCTTCTTCATAGGAGAGGAGATCAGGTCTTGGGTTGTTTCCACAAAGAGAAGTTCAGAAAACCCTTCTTAGGATTCCATAGTTTGATCCCACCATCAACACCAATCAGATTGGGAAGTGGAATAGAAGAGAAGACCAAAGGAGAAGCTACTGCAGAAAATTCCTGCAACTAGCATTGCTTACTGCTGGTTGATATCAGACCTTTGGAGCATTCTTTTCAAAGACTTGAGACCTTCAAATCAGCAACGTATTAGTCCTCTAACATCTCCTTACTTTATACACATGTTGATCATGGTTTCATGGAGTTTTTATGCATGATTCATGGCTGGAAAATCAGATTAGTTTCAAGTTTTAAAACAAGATCAGCCATGGACGTCTACTTGTATCTGATTTCAGATCTTTAATGCATATTCTTTCAACTTCTCCACATATCCGGAAGGGCCGCCAACGAAAACCCTGGTCTTTATCACATTGGTCCTCTTCACCCAGCTTGGCGGATCCTCCCTCTTGGGACACGTGGGAGAAAGACTCATGATCGAGATAGTCCGATCAAAGGTCGACCGGGTAGAAACAGTTCTCTCCTCACCATCTGCCGTGTAAGAGAACTGAAAACATCTCCTTTGGTACGTCAAGTCGTCAGGGACTGCGTCACTAAAGAAAAAGGTAGGCTTGGGCACAATGCTCTGATCGTCAATGACCCAAGGATGGTTGCTTACCATAATCCTGTAAAACTCCTCATCCTTGAGTGTGATTAATCGTTGTCTCATCTCATTGCAGTTGAGGGAGTCACACTCTTCCAAGTTTCTCTCCACAAACTGGACCTTTTCCTAAGCCTGCTGTACGACCACATTAGGAGACCTGGTAGACCGACGAGGTGCATCAGTAACAGGCTCTTTGCACTTGTTCGTTATGGAGGAACTACCTGCGAAGGAAAAAAAATTAACCATCAAAATGACATAATTTCGCTAAAGAAAAATTCTAGCGAAATTTTGGCATGATTCCGAAGAAAAAGGAAACATCCCGAAGAAGATAGGAAGCTTGAAGATGAGCTCAACACCGCTGCAAGCTCAATGAAGTATCCTCAAAGAAGGTCTGAACACAAACAATGCTGTGAGATCAAACCAATCTCATAAGTCTCCGCAAGCTTGAAGAAGGACTCAACATTGCTGCGAGCTCCAAACTTCAAAACTTGTAAAGCTCCTCAAAATCCAGCAAGATCAAGAAAGGGCTCAACATTGCTGCGAGCTCCAAATTCCAAAACTTGTAAAAGATTTCCAGGTATGCATCATCATGCTCCCAATCAATTTACTAAAAACCATGCATAAAAAAAAATCATCATGCATTAGATGCTAGGAAGACTTTAACCGAAGTTTGATCAATTCTAACCCAACTTGGTCAAAACCAATCAAACTTTGTCAAAGTCAAAATTCATGTTGACTTGACCTAGAGATTCTAGCCTTCTATCATGATGCATAAAAAAAAAAAAAAAAGTATGCATGAACAACTTGGAATGCATAAACCTCATTATCATGGTGCATAAACCATATTATCTTGGTGAGCAAAAAAAGAGAAGCAAAAAAAAACCAAAAAAAGGAGAGAGAAATTTCTTCGAAAAGAAAAAAAAATTTGGCCAACAGGCCGTGGCCCACTGCCATGTGGCAGTACGGCCAGGTCTGTGTATAACCAAAGGAAAAAAAAAACATGCAAAAAAAAAGCCAAAAAAAAAGAAGGAAGGCAGCACGTGAAGAAAAGAAAAGAAAAGAAAACACGTGAAAAAAAGAAGAATAAAAAAGAAAAGAAAAGAAAAAGAAAAAAAAATCTACTTCTACATGGAGTTTCTTGTGGAGGAAGAAAACTTACTTGAAGCCATGGATGGAGAAGAAGAAAGAACTTGAAGATTCTTGGAGAAGAAGATAAGTTCTTGATCTTGGAGCACTCTTAAAGTCTCATGCAAAGAAAGAAAACAATGAAGCAAAGATCCAATCTCCTCTTGCTTTTATAGAAGAGAGCAAACCAAAAGAGGAAACAAGGAGAAAAGAAAGGGAGGTAAGTGCTAAAAATTAGAAATCTTCCCAAAAGAAAGAAGATTTGAGATATTCTCTCCCAAAGAGAAGATTCTTTGAGAAATTTGAAAGTCCTGAGGATCCTAACCCTGGAGGGGGGGGGGGTGAATATGGTGTGCTACAACTATGACCAATTTAGTCCAAATTTAAATTCTTAACATAAACTAGTCACATGAGATGATTAATCAAACAATATGCGGAAGCTAATATAAACAATCACCACAAAAGCAAGCACCACAACACAAAGGTTTATAGTGGTTCGGCCTCAATGCCTACGTCCACTACCGGCTTGTGATCCAATCACCCCACTGGATTTCCACTATTTATGCTTTTTACTAGGCTAAGCAATAACCTTTACAATGTTGTTTTTCTAGGCTAAACAACAACCTCTCAATGTGCTTTTATAGGCTAAGCAATAACCTTTACAAGACGCTTTTCAAGGCTAAGCAATAACCTTTACACAATGCTTTTCTTAGGCTAAGCAATAACCTTTACAAATAAAGATTTCTCTAAGAAGGTGTCTTCACAAAAGAACACTCTAAGAGACACAATTTAAGCACAATGTATTTGCCTCTAAAATAGGCTAATATGAAAGTTTAAAACAACTTACAAACATACACTAAAGAAGCTAAAGTGTGTGCACAAGTGTATGAATGCTTTACTTCAATCAATTTCTACAAACAAGTTCCTAAATGAATGCTTGATGCATTTCAAAATCAAAGCTTAGAAAATGATGATTGAAGATTAATACTAATCACATGAAAGATTCAAACAACTTAAAGACATGAGCTAAAACAAGTTGTATGAGTATTAAAGTCTAAAGAGCATGTGAATTAGTCAAGAGAGTTTGCAAACCATTCTTAATATTCCAAAGATGATAATGAGTTTGCAAAACATCTCTAGAAATCATGCATAAGTGAAAATACAAAGATTTAAGCATGCATGGATTTCATTTTAATAGAAATCAAAATACTAGTAAAATGTACCTTATAAAAAGTCAAGCATTTGATTTCCAAAAAGCCCTCTAGCCTTTCCAACTTCTTCCCCTTTCTTTGGCTCCAAAAAATGGTCTCAAAAGTTCATGGTTCAAGCCTTTAAAAAGGTTGGAAATGAATGGACTTTATACGAAAAAACAGTCCAACGGCTAGTCCCGGGTCGACCTGGAAATAGGGCCGGGTCGGCCTGCTACACACAACGGTCAGAAAAATGACCGTTGGAGCTTCAGGACCCAGTCAACCTACAGTGTGCCGGGTCGACCCGGGTCCCTGGCTGGGCCGACCCGCCACACAGGCAGGTTGACCCCCTGGGACCAAAATTCCCAAAAATGCAACTTTTCAAAGTATTTCTTTGTGGGGATTTTGGACCACTAAACCAAGCTTGGAAACATGTTTTAAATCAACCTAAGATGGTTTAAAAACATGAAACACAAAAGGCCTAAAATGATTCAAAACTTTAAAACCAATGGCTTGCTTGATTTCTAAAAACTCTTTTAAAAAACAAATGCATCCAAGATTAAAAACAAAACATGCATAAGTCAAAACTTTTACAATTCTTAAAAAAACAATGCATGTATAAAACAAGATTTCAAGAATTCTTAAATCAATGCATATGTGTGTAAATCAAATGATGCTAGAATGATAATGCATCCATCAAATTGCAATCTACAAAATTCCTAACAATCTCCCCCTTTGCAATTTGATGGCAACTCACTCACCACACTCACCACTGAATAAACACACTTAGTCTTCAGCTCCCCCCCTTAGCTGGACAAGTCTTGAAATCTTCTTGGATGCTCCTCTTAGCTTGGGCTCTTTTCTTCATTCTTCATGATGCTTGGTACTTGATCATTCTTCAATCTTTCTTTCTCTAGCCAAGCATCTTCTTTAGCTTCCAAGCTTTCTTTCTTCTATTAGCTCTCCCCCTTTGACCATGCCTCTCTCTCCCTTTGGCAAGGTATGTATTCTCTCCCCCTGTAGAAGATCATACAAAACCTCCCCTTAGGAAGCTTGGACATTCTCTTCACCCTTTTGAGAACTTGAATGCTCTCTCCCCCTTTGACATTAAATTGCAAAGGTGCCGACACACATGAAACAAGGAAAATACCTTTTAGTAGCACCTGTTAACAAAAGAAATCGAAAATGAAAAACATAACAGGCTATCATGTATGGAAGTTATCTCTAAGAGTTCAAAGTCAATCCAAGGGTAAATTTGATCAAAACTAATACTTCCTATGAAGGTTTGCACTCCCCCTCAATCCATTCTCTCCTTTTGTCAAACTTTTGACAAACATTTAACTATTAGGTGCAAGGAGAAGATGGTTTAACCAATTGAGGGTCAACTTCAAGAGAAGGATTAGATTCGTTTAACTATAAAGCTCAATATGATCAAATTACCAAAACAAAGCAAGGTCTAATGAGAAAAGCAATCATAGATACCAATTGGAAAACCAAAGAATACCAATTGAGATTTAAAGATAAGACTATTAAATCAATCACTCTAAAATGGAGTTATAAAGAATATAACTATTAAGATAAATCCAAATTAGAGCTATCCATGATGCAATGGGGTTTACTAAACATAGCATCAATCAATATAACTTATGAAAATCATATGCTATGTAAGTTTTGAAATCATTGCATTCAATAAAAAAATATGACTACCATGAGCAAGAAGAGTGAAATGAATTTCAAGCATGAAGCCAACCTCAACAATTAACTAACCAATATTATGAACACATAAACATGGTGATCATGAGATTTACCTATATGAGCATGAGAGGTGGCAAACATGAAAATTATGATGCTAATGGAATGTGACATGGAATGTAAACATATTACTATCAAGTTCAATCCAATGTACACAAGGTCTATCACATACACAAGATAAAATATCAATTGGATATGAAATCAATGGAAAGTTATACCAAATGAAACCAATTGAATATGACAACACAATAAAGAGCAAGAATGTGACAAACACAAAATTCCATCAAGCATCATAAATGCATATTCATCACTTTTAAAGAAATGAATATTGAGCATAGTGATGAACAAGGTAAATTGCAATGCAAAAGGATATTACTTGGTAATGCATGCAATTTCCAAAGTGTCAAAATCATATGAATTCAACATCTAAGATATCCATCAAACATATAGAAATACGATGAATGGATTTCAAAGAGTTTCATATGATCAAGAACACTACTATGAAGTTGAAACATGTATAAGGATGACATTACTTAGAGAATTCACATGAATCAACATCATAACCATCCTAAAAGAAATGACTAGAAGGCATAGAGGATGGATTTGAGTTCTAGTATGGTTTCTACAAATATAATGAATAACACAACCATACATAGAACGATTTGACATTTGCATAGAGATGATCAATCAACACTCAAGATCTAACTCATACCATATCATCAATAAAGAATATAACTATACAAGCACAAGAACACTACACCAAAAATTGGAAATTGGAACGGAAAAGCGTTCCTAATCCTTCCGTTCCTAATCCGTTAAAGTGTTCCAATTTCCGTTCCAATTTGGATTAGGAACGGTTGGTACCAAATTGGAACGGAAATTGGAACACTTTAACGGATTAGGAACGGAAGGATTAGGAACGCTTTTCCGTTCCAATTTCCGATTTTTGGTGTAGTGGAAGGTATGGAGTTAGAGGGACAATCTATCATGTAACATCTCCACTCTTAGCAAATGTACTAAGCTTACAATGCAATGGAAAAAAGGATATGAGGTTTATACCAAATGAACTTAGCACACTAAATCACAAATGTACTTATTAGGCTCAAATGATAATAAAACAAAAGATTTTACTATAAAGCACATAAACAATCATCAATTTGCATTAATGAAAAAATATACCAAGTTAGGCACAACCATGCAAATCAATGAAACAATATCCAACCAATCAATGTAAGACATTAAAATCAATTTTCATAAAGAATGTAACTAAATGTGCAAAGATGCAAATTGTTTGTAGAAATTATTTCCTTCCAAATGATATAATCATATTTAAGCACAAGGAAATAAATTTAAGGAAAATGCTTCTATAAATACAAACAATAAAGCGTAGAACATTTTCCAAAGTTTCTCAAATCACTTCAATATTTGAAAATTCAACAAAGAATCATTTATAGAATTAAGAGCAAGTGATTTTGAAAAACAAGAAAGTGTACTATTGTAAAATTTTCAATTTGTAAAACAATAGACACTCACGAATTTTCCATACCAAGAGATATAACTTGAAAATCAATAAAAAACTTAAATTGCTTCAAATCATTTGATTTACAAAAAGGATCTAACTATGACATACATCAAATGATTTTCCAACATCAATTGATCATGAAAAAATCTAGCTAAGAAAGCCTTTGTAATCACAATCAATTGAACATGAATAGATAAGCACTACAAGAGATATAGCTATATGAACAAAATGCAAATCCATCATGAAAGTATTGCAATCAAAGGATTTTGAAAACCATGAGATATAACTTTAAAAGTTCATGAAGACAAAATCAAATGATTACAAAGAAACATTGCATTTTAAAAGATGTGACTAAAAAGAAACAAAATGCAAATGTGACATGACCAACAAATAGATATAACTAAAAAGCATAGGTTGGTCTAGAGAGGATCAAGGCCTTAAGGTTAGTCTAAATGTGTACCAATGAAGATTCACCTAAGGTCTTGAAAAGGATGTCCTTGAGAGATCACTTTGAGGACTCACCAACTCTTGAAGATATAACTTGAAAAAGTCTTAGAGTGGTGCAAAGAAGCTAGGGGAAATTTCATTTTCAAACATAGTGGAAATCTTTAAAAAGATATGCAATAAGTCACAACACTAGGGTTCTAATCTAGCAAGGATCAACTCTGGGTTGTTAAGCCCTAAAATGGAGTAACCGGCTCTGATACCAATTGAAAGTCATGAGGATCCTAACCCTAGAGGGGGGGGGGGGGGGGGGGGGGGTGAATAGGGTGTGCTACAACTATGACCAATTTAGACCAAATTTAAATTCTTAACATAAACTAGTCACATGAGATGATTAATCAAACAATATGCGGAAGCTAATATAAACAATCACCACAAAACCAAGCATCACAACACAAAGGTTTATAGTAGTTCGGCCTCAATACCTACGTCCACTACCGGCTTGTGATCCAATCACCCCACCGGATTTCCACTATTTATGCTTTTTACTAGGCTAAGCAATAACCTTTGCAATGTTGTTTTTCTAGGCTAAACAACAACCTCTCAATGTGCTTTTATAGGCTAAGCAATAACCTTTACAAGATGCTTTTCAAGGCTAAGCAATAACCTTTACACAATGCTTTTCTTAGGCTAAGCAATAACCTTTACAAATAAAGATTTCTCTAAGAAGGTGTCTTCACAAAAGAACACTCTAAGAGATACAATTTAAGCACCATGTATTTGCCTCTAAAATAGGCTAATATGAAAGTTTAAAACAACTTACAAACATACACTAAAGAAGCTAAAGTGTGTGCACAAGTGTATGAATACTTTACTTCAATCAATTTCTACAAAGAAGCTCCTAAATGAATGCTTGATGCATTTCAAAATCAAAGCTTAGAAACTGATGATTGAAGATTAATACTAATCACATGAAAGATTCAAACAACTTAAAGACATGAGCTAAAACAAGTTGTATGAGTATTA
The DNA here is from genome assembly GCA_038049695.1 of Cinnamomum chago. Classification (NCBI taxonomy): domain Eukaryota; kingdom Viridiplantae; phylum Streptophyta; class Magnoliopsida; order Laurales; family Lauraceae; genus Cinnamomum; species Cinnamomum chago. Next base: position 43,384,853 of record CP142455.1, on the reverse strand, counting down.
AAGTCTAAGAGCATGTGAATTAGTCAAGAGAGTTTGCAAACCATTCTTAATATTCCAAAGATGATAATGAGTTTGCAAAACATCTCTAGAAATCATGCATAAGTGAAAATACAAAGATTTAAGCATGCATGGTTTTCATTTTAATGGAAATCAAAATACTAGTAAAATGTACCTTATAAAAAGTCAAGCATTTGATTTCCAAAAAGCCCTCTAGCCTTTCCAACTTCTTTCCCTTTCTTTGGCTCCAAAAAATGGTCTCAAAAGTTCATGGTTCAAGCCTTTAAAAAGGTTGGAAATGAATGGACTTTATACCAAAAAACAGTCCAACGGCTAGTCCCGGGTCGACCTGCTACACACAACGGTCAGAAAAATGACCGTTGGAGCTTCAGGACCCAGTCGACCTGCAGTGTGGGGATTTTGGGCCACTAAACCAAGCTTGGAAACATGTTTTAAATCAACCTAAGATGGTTTAAAAACATGAAACACAAAAAGCCTAAAATGATTCAAAACTTTAAAACCAATGGCTTGCTTGATTTCTAAAAACTCTTTTAAAAAACAAATGCATCCAAGATTAAAAACAAAACATGCATATGTCAAAACTTTTACTATTCTTAAAAAAACAATGCGTATATAAAACAAGATTTCAAGAATTCTTAAATCAATGCATATGTGTGTAAATCAAATGATGCTAGAATGATAATGCATCCATCAAATTGCAATCTACAAAATTCCTAACAAAATTTTCTCCAAAAAGAAAGGGAATGAGAAATATTCTCTCCCAATGAGAGATTCTTCGAGAAACTTTCTCCAAAAAGAAGGGAAACTTGAGAGATTCTCTCCAAGTAAGAATATTTTTAGATATTCTCTATCCAAAAGAGATATTTTTAGATATTCTTTACAAAATGACACCATGTGAGATCTAAGCCATCTTTAAAAGCTTAAGGTCCCATGGGCTGGCCCACATGAGCCAGGTTTCACCACCTAGGCACTAAAAAAGGCTTCTTTTCGAAAATTCCTCTTACCAAAAGCATACAAAATGTTTCCATGCCTCTTTTGAGTTGATTGGGTCGCACAAAAAAATAAATCAAAGCCTCATGCCTCATGAGCTTCCAAAAGTTTCAAATCAGCCCACCTCATATACCAAATTGAGCCAAAATCTTGAAATTGACATCCCACAAAATTCAAACCTGACCTCCCAACTTGCCACATACAGCCTGTTGGGTCACAAGGTCAAAATCCAAAAACCAAACCCCGACCCCCTAACCTGCCACATACAACTTGTTAGGTCACAAGGTCAAAAACCAAAATATCCTTCTCGACCGCCTAATGCGCCACATAAAGCCCTTAGGTTCACAAGGTCAAAAGGAATACCCAAAATCCAACTCCCTCATGTCATTTTCAAAACTTTGCCTTGAGATGGTACGTGATCCCTCTCACTACCATAAAATCCCCATGGAAACTCAAAAGCTATTAAAAAAATGCCCAAAGACTCTTGGTCAAATCAAAAGCTCTCTTTCAAGTTTCTCTTCGAGGCACATTGACTCCAAAAACTACTCGTCACTGTACCTCGAGGGGGCATTTGTTGACACAAAAAATGTCACTTTGCCTCTTCAACATCAGGAAGCCACATGAAGCCGCATCCTACTACAAACGGGTAATGCTACTTCAAGCATTAGATCTTGTCAGAATCAAACAAAAACTGCAAGATCCTCCAGGACAGCCAAAAGAGGGGTTCACATGAAGTTTCGGGCCATTCCAACATCATTTGGCCTAACTTCACTCCTACGGCAGCTGAACAAGTGCTTCTGGCGGCGACGGCATTGAAGACATCAAAACTTCGATCAGAGCCTATGAAAGATCTCAAAACACCTCCAAAAGGCTCCATGTCAAATTTTAAGTCAAACCGACAACGTCTGACCCTCCATCAACCCTTGAGCAATAAAATCAAGCCTCTCGGCGGTGAGAACCATCGAGGCTATTACTCATCAAACGGAGCACATGGGCGGGCTTCAACATGCTTCAAAAGGGTTGCACGTCAAATTTCAGGTCATTCCGACAACGTTTGACCCGGCTTTGACGCTCCGAAAGTAAATCATGGCTACCGGCGGCGGAGCACCCTAGGACCACAACAACCAAATCGGAGCCAATGGATCATATCAAGATGACTCCAATAGGCTCCCTATCAAATTTCAGGTCAATCGGACATCGGTTGACCGCACATCAAAGCGCGACATCTTCCTCGTGGCAAAATCAAGCCTAGCATCGATGGGACCCCAAATGGCTTCAAAACTCAAACAAAAGCCCATGGTTGGTCCTATCTACTGCTCAGGAGGCTACACCTCAAATTTTGGGTCATTCCGACATCGTTTGACCTAGTTTCGACTCTTGACCGAAAATCGGCAACTCTGAACGGCAAGGTCTTCGGCTTTTCCTAAAAATAGGAAACTTTGTGCTCCAGTTTTGCACGACTTCTCGTCGGGTTTTCTTCAGGAGAATCAAGCCAAAAAATGTGGAAAAAAGTTAAGAAAAATACAGGAGAAAAAAGGACTGAAAAAGCTCAAAAAACGGCCGAAGAAAAGGCGACCAAAGGGGACAAAACCCCATGGTCGCCGGCGACCCTGGAAGTCCGGGTTGCCGGATTTCCGCCGGAAGGCCCGTTTTCCTATCCTTTTCGCGTTTCGGGAATTCCAGTCCCAGTAGTTTTCCAAAAATCTGATTTTTTATGCTTGAAATCGATCGATCTTCGCCAACATCTCGGATCCGCCGTCAAGAGCATGAAATCGTCATTGATCGCTCCAAGATCGCCAACTGGCTGACCAAGAAAGTACACTTTCTGTCCGACTGATCGAGAAACCGACAAGACAGATGGTACCGGCCCGCTGTCAGCAATCTTTATTTGAAGTTGCATGATCATTTGACATCGATCAACAAGAAGATCCATAGTCGGTCATCGCAAGAAGAATTCGAAAAGACGCGGCACGGCCCACACCTCTTCAAATCCCCGGTGACCACTTAATGTTGTTAATTGACCCAACTAAATGCGGTCATTAACTCATTATTTTGGACAGCCCAATCAGATTCAAGAGAATGGGAGTTACAAGTCAAAGCCATCATGGCATTAAAGCCATGAAAATCCTCTCATCATGGAGATTAAAGGCGATTAAATGCCCATCATTCTCCATCGGCCAATCAGATTCAGGGAAAAAGGAGTTACAAAATCAAGAAATAAAAACTTGTAACTCCTCCCATCATGAAGCATTAAAGCCATCAGTGCTCATAAACCCTCCTAAATGGCTACCAAAGGCCTATAAATTGGAGAGCACTCCAAGAAGACCGGATCAGAAAAAATCAGCCAGAAAGATCCCGTACCCAAGCCCCGGAAATCAAGAAAAATCGTCCGATTCAGAATTCCCAGAAGCTCTGCTACTTTGAAGAAATTATGTTGCAACAAACAACACAAGGTGATTGAAGTCCCTTAGGGGGCACTCCCCCCAAGGCAAAACCCTCTCTTCTCCTATTCAGCATGGCCTAGACGTGGCTTTTTTGCTGTCTCTTCATTTTTTATTAGATATAGGACGCTCCCTTGGTCTTTATCCTCTAAAAAAACTGAAGTCCAAGCCAAGCCAAAAGAATCAAAGCATCGCATGTTCTCATCTGAAGGACAATGGCGAAGTCCATACATGACTTGCGATTGTCGATCTGAACGAGTCCCCGCAATCTCCTGAGAAGTCAGATCCCCTTTCTTACTTTTTAGTTGTATTTTGTATTTTCTTTAAGAGACAAAAAAAATCACAATTCTTGTCTTTCATTTTGATGAGATTTGTAAATCGCCTTTTAAGGCAAACAAAATCGCCTCTCACGGCATTAAAAAAAAAACCTTGTCTCTTTTCTTAAATATATGTGCAATGGAGAGTTAGAAAAAATATGGATTTCCTTTCTACTTGCGAAGGTGGATCTCCAGATCACCATTTCTAAATTCCAAGTAGAATAGAAAATCTGGCATACCCGTACAAAAAATGTTGATACCCGCCTTTCTCCCCTCCTTCCCTCCATTCGGCCTTTTCGGTGACCCCGGGGACGGATGGGGGAGGAACGGAAGAAATTGGGTCCATCAAGTTGGCACACCCGGTGGGACCCGTTCATTTGAGAACGTCATGCTTGGATTCTTTGGCCCCTCTTTAGTTGGTCGCCTATGTTGAATCTTACATCTAAAAAAAACATGTGATGAGATTTTTTTGAAATTTATATCTTGAATCTATTTCCACTCCTTTTCATTTCAAAAAAAAAAATATGATTTCTCTTTTCTTGGATTCATCTTTTAAAAACTTTGATCCTTTCCCCTCCGGAATTGATAGCTTGTAGAAATGTTTGTAGCTATTGTTCATAAAGAGGAATGGGCCACCTTTTTTCTTTGATGAAGTCCCATAAGGATTTAAAAAAAATCAGTTTTCCCCTCTTTTGGATTCAAATTAGGGAAACTTTGGTTTCTTCCTTTTCGGACAATGGCTCGCGAAAATCGTTTGTATCCAACGTTTCGATTGGGAGAGGTCATTCGCCTTCTTTGATAGGTCCATTAGAGATCTTTCAAGAAAAACTTAAAAAAAAAAGAGTCTAATCTCAAACTCGTAAAAAAAATCTGTTTTTTCTCTTTTGGATTTGAATTAGGGAAACTTTAGTTTCTTCTTTTACGGACAATGGCTCACGGAAATCGTTTGTAGCCAACATTTGGATTGGGAGAAGCTATTCGCTCTCTTTGATAGGTCCATTAGAGATCTTTCAAGAAAAGTTTTCAAAAACAAAAAAAAAAACAAAAACAAAAACAACAACACTAAGGTTACACCAGTTGCGTTTTTTGACCAAAGTGGATCTAAGAAAAGCCTTGTCCAAAGTGTGGAGACAACTAGACTGTTCGAGGCAAGGGTCCTCCAAACGGGTTCATTAAGTAATCCTACCCTTACCTGGGGGCTAATCTATTTACTAAGGTTTCATAAGACCGAGTTGGAAACCTATGTGTTACTCTAAAAAAAATCGTCATTTTTAGGTTTACATTTGAGAAATCTTGGTTCATTCCCTTTCGGATAAAAGCTCGCGGAAATCGCTTGTAGCTTGCGCTCGGATTGGAACACCATTTGCTCTCTTTTATGAATCCGATTTTGACCTTTCAAAAAAATCCCATCTCGTGTCCATTCCAAGGATGCAATTTGCAACATTTCTGCCTAGCGGTGCTAGTACGCCCTTCCGGGTCTACTGCATTCGCGACCGACACATTTGTATCTCTAACCTTATATCATCATACCTTGAGTGAGCCTCGCTTCTCGGTAATTCGAATTAAGGTCTACAATTGCTTCTAGCAGTTACTGGAATGCTCGCTCTGAGCCTCCTGTACTTGCGTTCAGAACAATTGTATCCTCTATGACTTTTTGCCTTCTTCACCTCGCTTGGACTGGGCCATGTTCCCTTGAGCGATTTGAAAAGACAAAACCATAGTTCTTTCCCATTTATGATCACTGTATTCTTGTGATTACTAATAGACGTGGTCTTGTTTCAGAAGTTTTCCAAAACTAACAATGACAGTTTCATTAACCATCACTTTCGATGAGAACAAGTACCAGCTTATGCTCCAAGAGAAGAAGAACAAGCGCACTCATAAGCGCCCTGTTAGCTGCCGAAGCGTCACCTCCCTCGGCGAATCTCAAAACACCGGGTCGACCTCTATTCCCCGGACTATCATCTTCGGGTCGCTGGGACCATTCCCACTTCCCGTAGAGGAAACTGCACCTGCTAAGAAGCAAAAGATCGCCCCGCAACGTGTCACTGTCATGACACCAAGGGCGAACCCAAAATAGCCTGAAGCCCGTGGAAACCCCACGAAGCCTCAACCTGTAGAGAACCAGGTCTACCCTAAGACTTGGTCCCTAAGACCTTCACCAAAACAAAGGAGCTCCCGAACACCTTCAAAGCCAGCATACCTGGCCCCTCTAAAAGAAAATTGGTTCTATCCTCTTACATGCATGAAGGAGGAGAAACCAGTCTTTTGCCTGACAAAGAAGTTAACCCATCATAAACTGGCTTGTTCCTACAAGCCAAAAATCAAATCATACATCACCAGGCCTCTGTAAGAACCTGCCAAGGCCTGTACACCTGCAGTCCGACCCTTTATCTCAACAGGGGCCGAACTCGCAAGATTCAAAGCTTCGCTACGACAGTCGAAGGACCGAGTCCAAATCCTGTCTATGCCCATCTTCAAAGAAGAAAGGCTCGGTTGCTGCACTCGAAGGAGTACATCCTTCATTGCTAAAGCCCAGCTAGAGCTGACAGAAGCTCAAATTGCCCGTCGCATACGTCGCCGCATGTCGTATCGACAAAAGAGACTAGAAAAGCAAATGACCCAGTATCCTATCCTCCAAGTCTCCCAAAAACGGGTCGAAAAAGAAAGACCCGATCAAGTTGTTGCTGTCCATATAGTTGGTAAAACCAGAAGACGTCAGAAGTCAGCAACTAAACTTCATGTCCGACGACCGGTGACTCGCAGCGTCTCCAGGACACGAAGACATCAATCTTCTACTCCTTCAAGCCAAGGACAACGGAGTAATCCTTCCTCAAGCTCTTTAAGAATGAGCCCCAGCTCAGTCACCAGGACGATCTCTTCGTTCGAGTCACGGGGGATGAACGTCTTGGCTACAAACTCTGAGCCACCTCGCAATCCACCTCCTGATGAAACGACCACACACAACCAGCAATTGGAGTAAGGTCAGCAGAGGATTGAAGCTCTGGTGGAAAATCTTCTTCTCATTTTTCAGCGTCAAGAAAACAACCAACCTCCTCCAGATAACGAGGAAAATTGCGAAAAACAATGAGTCACGCGCCCTTACCAAAAAGGAGGTTGACGATATCCTCGCCAAAGCAAGAGAAGATGATACACCGAAGGAGCATGGGGTCAAGCCACATATCCCTCATGGATGAACTCGGTCCCGTTTCCTACAAAATTCAAGCAACCTACTCTCCCAACATATACGGGGAAAGGTTCAGCCAGACAACACATCATCCACTTCAAGATCCTGACGGGAGCTATCGCAGATCAAGATGCCCTCAAAATTCGTCTCTTTGCAAGTACCCTGAAAGGCACGGCCTTCAATTGGTACTCCACTCTGCCAGAGAACTCCATCCAAAATTGGGCCATGCTAGAGACGCACTTCCTGACCCACTTCAATGGTGAGGATCACCCTGTCACTATGGCACAGCTCTGCAGCCTAAAACAGGGTGAGAATGAGTCAACGTACGACTTCATTCACAAGTGGAAGGCGATGGCATAAAAATGTTCAGATGTACTACCACAAGCGTTGCTGGTCGACATTTGTCGTAACAACCTGAGAGCAAAGATCCGCTCCATGATTATCGGCAATAAATCAAAGAACCTGGGAGAACTCCTAAAAGCATCTATGGAAGCTGAAACGGTGATCAAAGACCTCAACAGTCAGCAGTCACCAAAGAAAGAGTCGACTACCATTACGACCTCAAAGCCAAAGAAAAAAGAGTTTCTTAACGTGCAAACCAAGTCCACTCCTGAGAAGCCAAAGAAAGCTGAAAATAAAGCTGCAAGTAAAAAACCTGAACTCTCTGATGCCTTCAGAGAACGAGTAGAGAAAAAATACCCGTTCGACGAAGATGTTGAAGAAATCTTCGAGGCTGTCGTAGCAAATGGTAAACTCACCTTACCTGAGCCCAAAAGACCGAGAGATGTTGGCAAAACCAATGATCCCCGGTATTGTCCATACCATCAGATGATCTCGCATCCTCTCAATCAATGCTTCATTCTGAGAGAGAAGATCAACGAGATGTGGAAAAACGGGGTCATCACCTTTGACAAAAAATATGGGTCTGCCTCCGTCAACATGGTGTCATATGGACAAACTTCCGAGTCACCAAAGGAGAAGATCACTACTTCCTTCAAGGTGATAAAAATGACCTAGACGTCCCCAAGAGTTGGTTCCTTATCCAGCATCAGACGGATAACCCATACGGGTACATCCCGATCTCCTAGAAGATGAAAATTGGGAGATCGTCAAAACAAAGCCTACCGCTCAACAGCGAAGGAAAACCAAGAGACAACTCCGCAAGCTCAAGCAGCAGGAGAAAGCTCAACCAAAATAAGAAGTCCATGAAAAGGCAGAGACCTCTTCTACTGCTTCACTGGGGGCAACGGAAGAATCCATTCTCAAAACTTCAAAGGTAGCAAGAAAATTCACCCTCGGTAATTTCATGCCACCACAGCTAAGAAATGAAGCTATGCAGGGGGCATCATATTCTTGTAATTCGGTAATTGGATTCTCCATGAATGGATACGAGTCCAGTGACACCGCCAGTGACACCGACAAGTGGGGGGAATCCCTTGAAACAGGAGAATACCTCTCCGATGAAGAATGGATTCCCGAATCTCACCTTATGCCAGTAATCTGGTATAATCCCTTAAGCCCCAAGGATCCTGGTCCGATGATGAAGAAGACCAAGAGGCTGTTCAAGAAAATGTTGTTGATTCAGCACCCGTCAACGCTCCAGTGGAATCCAACCATGTTGAACCATAAGGAGTTGATGAAGAGGAAGATTTGGCTCCCATGCCTGATCTTGAAGAGTATGCGAGGATCTTGCAGAGCCTTCTCTTAGAACAAGAGCAAGAACTTCGCGACCAAAACCCGAAACCGGAAGTCCCTGAAAATCAACAGGTACCTCCTCCCTCAATTCCTGAAAATGAAGAAATTTGCTGGATAGATGATCCTCTCACATCCGATGATGAACCCGACTCTCAACAGTCTATTCTGGGGGGATCTCCTATCAGGGCAACCTGCAATGCGATAGCTCAGGATGATAGTGCCTCTGAAGCATCATCTACCGAAGACACGTACTCTCTGGCTACACCTGTTACACTACACCAAAAATTGAAATTTGAAACGGTGGTTTGAAACGGCCCTTGCCCGTTTCAAATTTGAGGCGGTCTCAAACTGCTTGTAGAGCCAAAAACCGCTTCAAATGAATAAAAACTCATTTTTACAAAACAATGCATCATTCCCTCCATCCTTTTATCCTTTCGTGCCAATCTTCTAAAATGTACCATATCCCATCCCTTCGCTCCCTCCATACCTCATTCACTTGGCGCCCAAATACCCCAATGAATCCAACCGATCTCTTTAAGGAGTGTCTGAGACGATCAACATGCGCAGGTTCCTTATTCTCTCTACTTCTTCTTCTTTTAGCTATTTATCTTTCTGCTGTCTGGGTTTCAAACGATGGAGATTTAAGGTTTCTGCTGGATTGTGGCAATGGGTTCCATGGTGTGCTGGGAGATTTTGGAGGTGGATTGTGGGAGTGGGTTCCATGGTTTCATTATATCATGTTATTATGAAATGCCATGTTTCTGGCCTGTTCTTGGCTCGACATCTTTTTCTTCTTCCCTTCCTCTTCTTCCCCATCTCCTTCTTCCTCCATTACACCCACTTGTGCACGTTTTCCCTTTTTCGCATCTCCTTCTTCTTTTCTTTTTCTTTTTCCCTTCCTCTTCTTCCCCATCTCCTTCTTCCTCCACTACACCGACCTGAATGGGTCATTTGATTCGATGGTTTGCATTTAGACTGTTAATTTTTTTTTCTAGTGATATGTTTGTTTCATGTAAAAGTTGCTGTGGAATGAGATGGATTAAGGTAGATAGTGTTGACCATGATTGATGCGTAAGGACCTATGCTTATAGGGGTCTTGATGCTGGCCCTGTTTCCAGGCTGAATAGGGAAAACTAAAGGCAGATTCAGCTAAAACAAAATGGCTGGACAGGGACCCATTAGGAAATGCTTTGCTCCTTGCAGTCTCTTTTGAAGCTAGTGCATGTAAGGACCTCTGCTTATAGGGGCCTTGATGCTGGCCCTGTTTCCAAGTTGCAGATTTCTTTTGTAAGTCAGGCCTGTAGAGCTGTGAGCGGGGTTGTGGGTTTACTGGGTGGAGCAATACAGTGCTTTAGATTGCTGGTGTGATCGGCATTATTAATTATCACTTCCCTTTATATTTTTTCCTTCCTCCACAATGGGTCCCTGTCTAGCCATTTAGTTTTAGCTGAATCTGCCTTTAGTTTTCCCTATTCAGCCTGGTTATTTTCTCTGCCAGGAGTGTGAAATGGCTGATGTATTTTGCAGCTGCCCCTCTCTCAGATTAATTTTAGCTTGTCTTCCTAGAGTGGAGCCTCTTGTAGGCAAGAGCTGGTTGCTTACGCTTCGTAGATCCTTGAGGTGGAGAGTATTTCTCTTCTTCTTTCTGTTGTTGGTTTCTTTCTCTCCCTGCCTTGGTCCCCGCAGTATTGGTTCTAGCTGAGTTGAACCACTCCTATTTTAGAGGTGGCTTTTTTGTAGGTTTTTTGCTTTTGGATGTAGCCTCTCCTATTTTAGAGGTGGCTATTTTTGTTAGTTTTTTTGCTTTTGGATGTATTTTTTCTTCTCCTTCTCCTGGGGGCCTTGCCCTTCTTTTCTCTTTTCAATACTAATTTACCAATTAGCAAAAAAAAAAAAAAATGATTGATGCATATCAACTATTTGTGTCTAAGTTGAACTTAATTTTTGCATTTGTGTATTTATATTTGTATATATGTACTTAAAATCCTTATACGACTTGCATGTAGAAGTCTCATCCGCATTAGGTTTCTTGACTCTGGTTTATCTCACAAGTCACACCATGTGTTTGTGCATGAATTCTGAGAATCTGCATGCTACTATGCCAACTTACGTAGGTCTTTCCAGGTTGTAAATTCAATCTCCTATTAGTTTTGAATGGTTAATATTTCACTGCAGGCCACAGGACATCAATATATCTTTAGCCATGTAGCTTTTAGGTTCTTATTGGGCAGGTGAAAGAGGTGATGTTGTGAGTTCATGGTCCAATAATTCTCTTAGTATTAGCCAAGTTCCTCAAGATAAAGTCCTACAAGAAAGAGGTGAAGGTGTGAGTTTTGTTTTCTCCTCAGGTATATATATGTCCTTGATTAATGTTAGCCCATTTAAATTTTTTGGTGTTTATGTTTACCAAGTGTAGAGTGTTGGAAAATAGGTGGGCCATTCAGATAGGTTTCAAAGACTTTTGACCCACTTGATGTAGGGATCAACTATCTAGAAGGCAACAAACCCAATCCAGGATGCAATCCCTCAAACTCATAAATCATGTATAGCAAAATAACCTATCTAAAAGATAGAAAACAACACCTAAACATGCAACCACGAAATCCACAACATACAAGGATGTAGATTATACCTTTGGAGCTTAGTTGTGCTCTAATGGAGAATTTGAATTCTTTCTTTAATGATGAACACCTTCACTAATCAAATTAGAATCTCCAACACCTTTTGATCTTCCACGCTATGACCCGTATCAAATTATCTTTTCTCAAGAAGATGGTGGAATCTCCAAGAGAAAAACCCTAGAGGAAACTAGAAGAGGGAAGTGATGTGCAACAACTTGCACAAGAGAGGAAGACGATGATGGGCGTGAATCCCTAGGTGGAATCAATGCATGGGGTGTCCAAGCCTCCTCTCTCTCCTTTTATAACACTTAAGCAACCTCATCTTACTGATTGAAATAGAAGTCTTACTTCCATAACAATTAGTTGCTTACTAAATCACAATTAGAAGTCTTACTTCAAATATGATTAGTAACTTCCTCGTTTACTAATTAAAATAGAAGTCTCACTTCCATTAATAATTAGTAACTTACTATTACCACTATTAGAAGTCTCACTTCAAATAGAAATAGTAACTTTCTATTTCCTTTTAGAATTCTACTATAATTAGTATCTTTCTAATATCTTGGGCTAGCGTGGGGACCACTAGGGATTCCTTAGAAAGCTGGCTCCAACTGGGACACGTGACCCCACATCTCATGTGCAATCCGAGCCCATAGTTAATTGCAAATAATTCCACTATATAAATGTAATTGCACTCCAGTCTTAGGAATAAATTACAATGAAAACCCTAAACTTCCTCAGTACCACAAGTAGGCCTCTCCATCTATATCCATGGATCAATTGGACCTGTCCACCAAATTAGATCCATATCTTATTATCCTTGAGCCCCAATTAATTATAATGATCATTTGGTACCGATCCAATTAACTCTTAATTGGAATGGGTGTGCACTTACCAATGATAAATCTATTAATTGGCACAAGGGGATATTAAAGATAGATTTCATCTTGACCATTGAATGTTCCCACAGCTCTACTACCACGTACCCAAATCACCGAGGTGTTGACCTACAATTGGCCCACTCATTGGTGACTCAAAGCAAATGAATAGATAGAAACTTGAGTTCATTAATGTCTAAGGATTATGAGCCTATTGCTAGGGAATTATGAGAGCAAACCTTAAAGTAAAGACAATGTACATAAGGTGCATCTCATGGTCCTTCAATACATTCAATGTACCAGCACCATGATCCAGAATCTTACATTTCGATGATCGAGACAAATCACACTATCTCATAGTGATCAAAGTGCTGCAACCTTGTCAGATGAGATGTCCAATCTCATCACTGGTTGTGAAGATATTTAAGTATAAGATTTGCAATACATGTCTCCTGTATGTGGATCTCATCCATACACATGTATTACATCTAGTATACTTGTGGACTCCGGTTCATCTCATGAACCATTATGTCATTCGTATTGGTTATGTGCAAACAAGTAATAAAACACCATTCATCTCATGAAAGGAAAGCAATAATACATATTGATAAATAAAGAAATTAATCAATTTATTCATCATATACTTGGTATTGAGACCATAAAACTAACAATCTCTCACTTGGGCTCAATGCCAGTCAGGGTTGCATCTCATGCAGATCCCATCTACTTACTGCCCAAAGACTTTGGTACTCAAAGGCTTAGAAAAGGGATCTCCCAGATTGTCTGCAGAGTCTATCTTGGTGATAACAGTATCACCTCTCTGCCCAATCTCTCTGACCATTTGTTATAACCTCTGTACATGCTTTTGGCTCCTGGGTTCCTTGGACTTATCGACTGCCCTGCTGTTATCACAGTAAACTGTGAGCGGCTGTCCTGCCAAAAGCACCACTCCAAGTTCCATAAGGAATCTTTTGAGCCAATCTGCTTCTTTAGCTGCTTCTCAAGCAGCTACAGCATAAACACATACCCAGAAGTTGATTTCTTGGAATCCTTATTTGACTGGAAGTCAGTATCTATGTAACCGACTCATTACTGCCATAAATCAACATGTGATATTTAGTCCTTCTCAAGGATTTGAGAACACATCTTACAACAGTCCAATGGTTAGGACCTGGGTTAGACTGATATCTGCTGACTAAGCCCAATGCATGACAGATATCCGGTCTAGTATATAGCATAGCATACATGAGGCTACCAACACTCGAAGCGTATGGTATCAACCTCATCTGCTCCTTTTCCCCAGGTGTCTTGGGACACTGATCCTTGGAAAGGTGCACTCCATGCCTGAAAGGTGTAATACCCTTCTTGGAGTCTTGCATAGCAAACCGTACCAGTACCTTATCTATGTATGCATATTGGGATAAGCCTATCATCCTATTTATCCGGTCTTAATGGAGTTTGATCCCTAGGATGCGACTGGCTTCTCCCAAGTCTTTCATATCAAAAGTCTTAGCCAACTAAACCTTTTACTGTTGACAACATCCATATGCCACTCTCTAGGAGAAGGATGTCGTCGACTAGAAAAATTACCCTGCCTCCTTTACTTTTCATGTACACTCATGACTCATCCGGATTTTGACAAAAATCAACTGAATTGATTCCTTAGTCAAAACGAATGTTCCAGCTTCGGGATGCCTACTTCAGTCCATAAATGGACTTCTGCAGCTTGCAAACTCTTTGCTTTTGGTTACTCGCTATAAAACCGTCTGGCTGCATCATATAGATGTCTTCCTCAAGATGGCCGTTCAAAAATGCCGTCTTGACATCCATTTACCAAATCTCGTAATCGAGATGAGCTGCTATGGATAAGAGTATCAGGATGGACTTGAGCATGGCTACCGGCGAGAAGGTTTCCTCATAATCGATATCTTCTTTTTGAGTATATCCTTTTGCAACAAGCCTGACCTTTAAAGGTCTCAACTCTTCCATTTGGTCCTCTGATTCTCTTGTAGACTCACTTGCACCCAATAAGTTTGATATTGGCAGGTAAGGCCACAAGTGTCCCAACCTGATTAGAGTACATAGACTCCATCTCAGCTTTCATAGCATCTTGCCAACGTCCCGAATCTATGTCATTAATTGCTTTATCATAGTTACAGGGATCTTGTTCCGGTTCTTCCGGGACTACCTCGTAAGACTCTCCCAAGAACGAGAACCTGTTAGGGGGTCTGACAATCCTCCCACTACGACGAGGCACTGGTGTAACTACTGGGTCCGGTAAGGGCGCTTCTTCCTCAGGTTCGGTCATACTAGGATTTGGAATTGTTTGCTCTTGAATTTCTTCCAAGATCACCTTTTTCTAAAGGTTTCCGGTCTATCATATAATCTTCCTCCAGAAAAACCGCATTAGTGCTCACCATCACTTTCTGTTTTCTGGGATTATAAAATAACCAACCTTTAGTTCATTTAGGATATCCTACAAACGTGCATACTTCCGACTTCGCTTCCAACTGATCCATCTCAACCTTTAGCACATGTGCTGGACAACCCCAAATGTGTAAATGTTGTAGACTAGGCTTTCACTCGGACCACAACTCCCAGGGAGTTTTAGGTATAGACTTAGATGGTACGAGATTTAGTATGTACATCACAGTATCCAAGGCGTATCCCTAAAAGGATATAGGTAATCCTGAGAAACTCAATATAGACATGATCATATCTAAAAGAGTCTGGTTCCTTCTTTCTGCTGCTCCATTCTGTTGAGGCATACCAGGAGCAGACAATTGAGATAAAATCCCATTTTCTGATAAGTATCCCATAAAATTAGCGAAGAGATATCCTCCTCTAGCCCTGACATTAATGGGTCCACACAATCAGTATACACTAATTCCAACAAATCTTTGGCCCTATTGCCCTTTGATGAAAAGGGCCTTTTTGGTCATTTTACCTTCCAGACAGGACTCACAGACAGGCATTGGTTCTACAACCAATGAAGGCAAGATACCATCTTTCACTAGCCTGTCAATCCTGTTTAGGTTTATATGACCTAGCCTCAAGTGCCAAAGTTTTGTTGGATTAGATGAAGGTGATTTCCTCTTTAATGATGGTCTATTAATTGTTTCAATACCATGTATCTCATACATTGTGGGATTAACAAATAAATTCCATTGATTACCTTGTCAGAATACATAAAAGTACCGTATCTCTTTATGACAATTTCAGTACCAAGAGTAATAGAATAACTCTTATTCACCATACTAGAAACTGAAATTGAATTCCGCCGTAAAGACGGCACATATAACGTGTCTGACAAAACCAATTAATCATTTTGAAAAACATAATGTAATAACTCCCACTGAAACAACCTCTGCCTTAGCATCAGATCCTAGGTTGACAATGATTTCTCCGTCACTGAACCTCCTGGTTTCCCTGAACCCCTGCAACGAATTACATATGTGATCAGTTGCCCTGGAGTTCATACACCAAGATTCTGAAGTACCAGTTTCATAACTAACTTCAGAAATAAGTGACTCAATCATACTTGAGGTCTTCTTTTTAGATAAATAGTCTGGACAATTCCTTTTCCAATGTCCTGTCTTACCACAATGGAAACACTTTCCTTTTACTCCCGTACCGTTAGCCTTGGCCATACTACAAGTAGAACCATTCTCCACCTTAGGACCCTTGATGACTGATTTCTTCTTGCTATCTCGGTCTTTGCCTTTCGGCTCGGTCCTAGCAAATGACTTTTCTGTCATGAGGGAATTTTGCTCTTTCTTCATGATTTCCTCAGTCACTACTGGCTGGCGAGACAGCTCAGCTATGGTCATTTCCAATTTATTATAATTGATCTCGAAATGATTAAAAGAATCCGGTAGTGACTGAAGGATCATGTCGATCTTCGATTCTTTATCAGTCGTAAAACCCAATACATCTAACTCATTTAGTGCGAGACTCATTTTCAACAAATGTTTTTGTATTGGAGTTCCCTCAGCCATCTTAGTGTTTATTAGCACCTTCATAGCAACTTGCCTAACAGGTCTAACCTGGTCCGCAAACATCTCCTTTAAGTTTGATATAATATCGTATGCTGACTTATAGGATTGATGTTGGTGTTGTAAAACACTAGACATGGATGCCTGTATAAAACATCTGGCTACCTCATTGTTTTTTGTCCATTCGGTGTAAAGATCCTTTTCATACTGAGGTGCATGAAGCTCAGGCTCAGGAAGGGAGGGTATGGTAAGGACATATCTGCATCCTGAAGCTGTCAGGATAATATCCAGGGTCCTTTTCCAGTCTATAAAGTTGGATTCCATCAACTTATTCTGGTTGAGGATGGTCGCAAGTGGATTGAAAGTATTTGAATTCATACTTGAAAAAACTGTAGTACATAACCATACATTCAATTATTGAATTTAAATGACATTAGGGTTTAGTATTCTACCAAATTTTTGTGGAATCCTCATAACCACTAAATTCAGAATACATCGGAATCCCAATCCCTTGGGTATGCCTCCTTGGGGAGTGCGAATACCTCCTAGATTGGTGCGGATCAAAGTTGGTCAAAATTAGGATTAAGACTAACTTTCCATGATCCCCTTCATTCATTATTATCTAGGTATCTCATACCAAATAATGAATGACTCCCGATTAGCTTCGGTTTCTAAAATAAATGAGGCAAATCCTTGGGGATACTATATCATTATTTTAGTTAAGTGTGACCCACCAACTAGCATTGCATGACAACCATTGCGAGCAGCTCCTCCTTGGGGAGTGGGCCTCCGCCCCGTCTCACCAACACTATCCATAGGAGATCCATATCTAGTAACCAGACAAGTAAAAGTCCTCCGTGGGAAAAGGCCATTCTCAAGATGGCGCGAGGCTAATACTTTCCTTACAATGGACCTATGGTGGAAAACCATAGGGATTTCTAAATTTAAATGCCCCGCTCCCACTTAATATTTTAGAATTGAGGATTTCCTTGTAAGGTATTAGGGCCCATATATATATATATGAACATCAAATCATCTTATGATATGATCAAAGATTGGTTCCAAGTCAAGTTATTTTAAGGAAAGTCTAGTTTCTTAAATTAGTGTTACCATTGTATCCATCTCATGGGTCATCAACACTAATTAGAACTCTTTCCAAAAATTAATTTGATTTGACCAATTTTAGTAACCTGCTATGTTTGGATCAGATTTGGAAATATTCTAATTTAAGCATGCATCCATAAATAGAAATTGCTAAAATTAGAAACTAGTCCTCTCTTCCACATGGCCCTAGCGGAATAGACTTCTTGGATTTCTAGACCTTCCAAAAACTTTGGAATTCCTCAAACTCTTTGTGCAACTCCAAAACACTTTTCGGTAATCTTCAAACTCTTTGATTAGGAGTCCAACATCGCTTTCCTTCTTCGTCTCGGACATCGCTAGAATTTACAAATTTAGAAAAATTACATAAATTCCTATGCCTCGATTATGAGACTTACATGGTAATCTAAACATGGAAATAAATGGGCTATAGGGAAATTCATCATGCATTGCCCTTTCACGAGAAACCAAAGAAACCATGACACCCTTTACATTTAGCCTTAAATAAACCAATAACCATTAATAGAAAGCAAAAGACTTGTGGGCCATATGGAGAGGACATGATCATCTACAAGTTAGTATCTCATACAACCATACAAATCACAAAAACAGGCTGCCAAACAATGCTGGAAAAATAGGATGTAAGAGAAGACCCGAAACTGAAAAATCCAGTTTCTGCAACATTCTGTGCAGGGTCCTCGGTCGACCGACCAAAAGGCTCGGTCGACCAACCTGCAAGTCACCCGGTCGACCGAGCACGGGCTAGGTCGATCGGACTAACGAAAACCCGCAACTTAGGTTTTTCTGTTTCGTGTCCATTCTTCACCAAATCACTTCTAAAGTGTTCCAATGGCTTCCTACCATCCTTCCATCATTATTAAACCCTTTTTGTGACTATCCAAACATGAATCTACTATCAAACCAAGTAAATTCATCAAAACTGATCCTTACATAGCCCTTGCTTCATCTTCTTCACATCTCATGCAAAGATTAGAGCAAGCTTACTGATCTAACATGATTAGAGATGAGGTATGGCTCGGATACCAATTGTTGGAAAATAGGTGGGCCATTCAGATAGGTTTCAAAAACTTATGACCCACTTGATGCAGGGATCAACTATCTAGAAGGCAACAAACCCAATCCAGGATGCAATCCCTTAAACTCATAAATCATGTAGAGCAATATAACCTATCTAAAAGATAGAAAACAACACCTAAACATGCAACCACGAAATCCACAACATACAAGGATGTAGATTATACCTTTGGAGCTTAGTTGTACTCTAATGGAGAATTTGAATTCTTTCTTTGATGATGAACACCTTCACTAATCAAATTAGAATCTCCAACACCTTTTGATCTTCCACGCTATGACCCGTATCAAATTATCTTTTCTCAAGAAGATGGTGGAATCTCCAAGAGAAAAACCCTAGAGGAAACTAGAAGAGGGAAGTGATGTGCAACAACTTGCACAAGAGAGGAAGACGATGATGGGCGTGAATCCCTAGGTGGAATCAATGCATGGGGTGTCCAAGCCTCCTCTCTCTCCTTTTATAACACTTAAGCAACCTCCTCTTACTGATTGAAATAGAAGTCTTACTTCCACAAGAATTAGTTGCTTACCAAATCACAATTAGAAGTCTTACCTCAAATATGATTAGTAACTTCCTCTTTTACTAATTAAAATAGAAGTCTCACTTCCATTAATAATTAGTAACTTACTATTACCACTATTAGAAGTCTCACTTCAAATAGAAATAGTAACTTTCTATTTCCTCTTAGAGTTCTACTATAATTAGTATCTTTCTAATATCTTGCGCTAGCGTGGGGACCACTAGGGATTCCTTAGAAAGCTGGCTCCAACTGGGACACGTGACCCCACATCTCATGTGCAATCCGAGCCCATAGTTAATTGCAAATAATTCCACTATATAAATGTAATTGCACTCCAGTCTTAGGAATAAATTACAATGAAGACCCTAAACTTCCTCAGTACCACAAGTAGGCCTCTCCATCTATATCCATGGATCAATTGGACCTGTCCACCAAAATAGATCCATATCTTATTATCCTTGAGCCCCAATTAATTATAATAATCATTTGGTACCGATCAATTAACTCTTAATTGGAATGTGTGCACACTTACCAATGATAAATCCTTTAATTGGCACAAGGGGATATTAAAGATAGATTCCATCTTGACCATTGAATGTTCCCACAGCTCTACTACCACGTACCCAAATCACTGAAGTGTTGACCTACAATTGGCCTCACTCATTGGTGACTCAAAGCAAATGAATAGATAGAAACTTGAGTTCATTAATGTCTCAGGATTATGAGCCTATTACTAGGGAATTATGAGAGCAAAACTTAAAGTAAAGATAGTGTACATAAGGTGCATCTCATGGTCTTTCAATACATTCAATGTACCAGCACCATGATCCAGAATCTTACATTCCGATGATCGAGACAAATCACACTATCTCATAGTGATCAAAGTGTTGCAACCTTGTCAGATGAGATGTCCA
The DNA here is from genome assembly GCA_038049695.1 of Cinnamomum chago. NCBI lineage: Eukaryota > Viridiplantae > Streptophyta > Magnoliopsida > Laurales > Lauraceae > Cinnamomum > Cinnamomum chago. The sequence goes on along the minus strand of CP142455.1, from coordinate 43,365,083 downwards.
ATCTCATCACTGGTTGTGAAGATATTTAAGTATAAGATTTGCAATACATGTCTCATGTATGTGGATCTCATCCATACACATGTATTACATCTAGTATACTTGTGGACTCCGGTTCATCTCATGGACCATTATGTCATTCGTATTGGTTATGTGCAAACAAGTAGTAAAACACCATTCATCTCATGAAAGGAAAGCAATAATATATATTGATAAATAAAGAAATTAATCAATTTATTCATCATATACTTGGTATTGAGACCATAAAAGTGTAGAGTACTTAGAGTCTCACTAGCATGCCCTTATTTCTTAAATCATACAACGGGCCCACCATTCATGAATCAAACCTCATAATCATCAATGAGCACTTGACAAAATTTCTCTCCTATTGGAGATTTGGAGTGGAGGCACAAGTGCAGGGATAGCGTTTAAAGTAAATGGCATGCATTAAAAAACAGTGGACCTCATGCTAAAAGTTTGGGGTAGCATGAGAAGGGATAGCATTTGGGTCCTTATTATCCTTCGGCTGATTGCTTTGGCTGATGAAGCTGAATGAATAGAATTATCTCCACTCTCTGGAATAAGTAAAAAGAATAAAGAAATGGAAGGTAAGTGTATGCATCAATGGAGACTTCTTTTGATCAGTAATGAATGTTGTAACCAGTTCAATCTATAGCCTTGGAGCTGGAACCTTATGTCCTGGGTTTCAAGTAATACTGTGATGTCATAAAAGGACTTGCACTTCTGTTTGTTGGAATCAGTGAACTCTACTGTTGTAAGACCCCGACCCGAGTGAACCCGATCAGCGCTAATTAAGTTGCGTGTTAGTGCTAAGCTTGATTAGTGTTTTTGGTTAAGTGGGGTTTAGAATAACCTTGATTCTAGTTTTGGGCTACTTTGAGTGTTTTGATGGCTAGTGGGGCCCTTTGGGGGTTCCCTTTTCGGCTTTGCGTTTTCTTGAGAAATTTTTCCGATTTGTTGTGAATTGTGTTTTTGGCCCGTTGCATTCATCTTGAGGAATCGTATAACTTTCATGTTGATCCCGTCCTCGTTTGAGATCCCGAAACCCGATTTCATAGCCTTGAGGGTAAAACAGTCATTTCACACCAAATATGTACCCAAAACGTGATATTCCCTAAACCCGCGAAACATACACTTGTTGGAAACTAGATATTTCGACGAACATTTCTTCCTTCTTCGTCGAATTCATCCGAGGACCCGAGAGAGATGATTTCAGCCAATGTAGCTCCTTTAGTTGTGGGACCCAACCCAACCCAACTCACTTGTTAACAAGGGAAGCCATTTCCCATTCATTTCATTCTTCATATTCCAGCACAAGAAGAGAGCCTAGGGTTTCCTTGCTTTTCTCTTCTTCTTCTTGCTTCTCCATCTCCAATCCACACCAAACTTGCATCAACCAAGAAATGGAGATCATCTTCTTCTTCCTTTTCACCATGGCTCCCTATTGATACCATTTGTGGAGAAAACCCTCCATTCCAAGACCTCCATTGAGCTTACTCTTGCCATTAGAGGACCTTAAAGGTAAGTAATCATCCCCATCTCCTAGATTAGTGTTCCTCTAGCCCTTGAGAAGCTACATTTGCATTATTGTTGGTTCTTTCATTTTCATTCTTTGTGTAACCCATTTTAGGGTTGTTTTTGGGGGTTTTTGATTGTAGCTTGGCTTTGACCAATAGAAGTGAATAGAGGCTTGATTTCAGCTAGCTTGGACTTGAGGCAAGTGATTGATGAAGTGTTTTTAAGTTTTCAAATGGTTTGGTGAAGCATTTATGGATCTCATGCTTTCATTGATTGCTTTTATTGATTTTTCATGGTTGGAATAAATGATCTTAATGCATCTTGATAGCCTCATTTAATGTCTTGGAAACATGTGTTTAAGTCATCTTGTTTATAGTTATTTGTGGTTGTTGATGTGTTGGAAGGAAAGGAAAAAGGGAAGAAAAAAATCAGTGTCCCGGACCTGCTACACGCCCAGGTCCGATCGATCGGACGTGCAGGCCGATCGATCGGTCTGTCTTTAACTGAGAGGCTTTTTGAGCCGATTGATCGGCCGGTCGATCGGACTCTGTTCATAACTGGGACAGAGTTTCAGTTTGAGTCCAGTGGGTTTTGATATTTATTTTTTTTGTGGACCTTGGCTACCCTCCTTGGACTCACTTGACCATATGTGAGAGCGTCTTGAGCCGATGCTCTTCACGGTTGGTTCGGATACATCGAAGTTCAATCTATTTCAATCTTGAACGGGATGGAACGACACGATATCTTCTTCATACCTAAATGCAAAGTCTATTTCCTTGGGTATCGCGAATTCTATTCCTTTCGGTGACTGAGTAGGTTGCTCGATGGTTCCGGGTTGACATCATACTTAGGATGGACCGTTTATAGTCTTGATCTTCTATGGTAATACCTAGTTCTAACCATAAGCTCATGTTAAGTCTAAAAAATCGTAAAAGTGCATAAGGAGCCCGGAATGTCTTCAAACTCAAGGAGTACCAAATCATTTCAATAATCGACATACGGGACCCCTATTCACTTAAATAGATCTTGGGATCTATATTTTTCTCGGAATTGTAATAGTTCATTTTATTTCTTCATTTCCAAGGTTTACTTTACATGATCTGTTTTCCCGAAAGCTTGATGGTTACACTAGTAATATTGACTTGTCTCGAAGAGTATTGCCCGATATGAAATGAACGTTATACATTTGAATATTCTTGCCCGTGCATTGATTTACTTGTACTTGATTTACTTGCATATGTATCGATGTGTTATTTAACCTATGTGTCGGCATCACTAAGCTTGGATACCTTGTCGGTTTGATCCACCGACTTGGAAATCCCTCTCCCGTCCCGCCAGCTGCAGTTTGGATCCCGATACCCGGTCATTACCGTGGTCCCGTCCTGATACCCGGTTCGCTACCGTGGTCCCGTCCCGTATATTTATATTGTATATATGATTGCGTTGAATCTCCTCACCTTGTGTGACTGAGATCAACGTCCCGTGATACTGTTGTCACTTTAGTGACAGAGGACTTAGCTTTATGTGATTGCCACCTTGTGAGTTCCCGATCCCTTGGTTACCTCATATGTTTTATCTTGTTTACATGTTTTCTAGCAAATGATTTATCTATTTTGTGAGAGTTCTTGCTTAAACAGATTTCCTTGCTTTTCGAGATATTTCATCTATTATATGTTGTTGTATCTTCTCACTCTCTTGCCAGACCGTCGTGTCTGATCCTTTGCTTTGGTACTCAAGTCCCGTTGCCGGTTTCCTTGAGGAGGAGCCGGAGGAGGCGGTAGGTGAGCTGCAACCTCTAGTTGAGTGGCGTGCTGACGATGTCATGTAGACATCGGGTTGCTACAATAGGCGTAACATTTTGGGGAGAACTTATTAACCATTCTTTTGGGTTATTATTTTGTAATATTGGCCTTTGTTGGCCTCTAATTTTGGGGATTGTAACTAAATGATATTTTGTCTAACTTTAACAACTTTTGGGAAACATGTTATAGATCATTGCTCATTCTGATACAGTTTTGATATTTGATGTTAATGCTTGCATGACTAGAGATAGTCTACTATTTGATTTGCTACACGCTTCCTCACTCAAAAGAAATATTCATGCCAGGTTGTGATATCCTCACCGCGGACACCTGTGGGAAATTAAAGAAGTTGTATATTGTGGATGTAGATAATCCTCACTAATCATCATTCACACCATTAGTCCCGATCCCGGATTGGGATTCCCGGTCCGGGGTCGCGACAATTGTTGTAACAACCGTGGGTTGGGTCTTCTTCCAGTGTATGTATTGTATCTGAAATAGTTCTCCATGAGGCCTTGGATGAGATCTTACTCAGTTAGTAGGATGACAAATATTTATGTTGTCAATACAACGGCGCTTCTAGCGGCATCTGGCTTGTATCTGGGCGAAACTGCAAAAGTTGTTTGTTGGTGGAGTACCCTTTCAAATGATAAAACCATGGCTAAGAAACTAATTAAGTAATAGGAAATATATGTTGGGATTGGTGTATGCCCTAAAGCCCACTGACTGCACTCACATCTCTGTTACTGGATATTTATTGGTTATTTAATGGAATGACTTCTTTCTCTTTATACTTGTGTATATGTATGGTTGTGTAAGGCCCATTGTTTTCTAGTAATGACTTAGGTGTGTAGTGGCTACACACAGTTAGGTCTGAGTCATGGACACTTGAAACAATAAACTTGTTCATAACTAAGAGATGGAGTTGGGCACTTCATCTTGGTATAAGTTATAATGAGATACTCTCCTGTATTTAGGGTGACTTACCTTAGTCACGGAGGTCTTTCCGGATTTATCTCATTAGTGCATGTGTCATGCATTGAACAGGACCACTTGAAGGTGTGATCTCTAAAATAGTACTATCACAGAGAGAGATCAACTCACCTCTTGCTACTAAGTGACCAGTGCTCTTAATCTTGAGCATTTGTGGATGAACTGACGAAGTCGAGTTCTTGTACTTTAATTCACTATGGGTGAGATCCTGTTCATGGGTCAACAGCTCTGTGTTTTGGGTACTCGGGCTTGATTAGTTGGGACGTGCAAATGCAATATGGAATCTATGCCATCGTGTGATGGAATGATCGTCCCCTTAGAATTATCCGATTAATCATCAGAATCTAAGATCTTAGTATATGGATGTTCCATATGGATATTGAACTTGTGGGTCGCTCCCTGGATCAAGAGAATGATATCCGGATGATGATTAAGTCAAGGGTATGAAATTCTAAGGATGAGATGTAATCAAGAAGGTAGATAGTACATCGGTTAACCTACTTGATTATGGATGTTACATAGAGGGGCATTATGGTCATTGTACTTGGTAGGTCAAAGACAATCGTCTATTTATGATGAGCTTTATTTGCAATTTAATATTTGTCCCTGGAGTGCAACCATAACTCTCTAGTGGAATGAGTTAGGGTTAAAATGATCTTAATGTTGCTATGAGGTTAGCATGGACATTTTGGTCATTTTGGGAGCCAAGGGCAAATATGTCTTTTGGTCCCTCTTCTAGCCACTTTCCTATATTGGCATGGTTTCCTAATTTAATTAGATGATATGTGGTTGAATTATTTTGTGGAAGAATAACTTTGAGTTTAAATTCTAATAGGCTCTTGATGGCATACATGAATTTAACTCTAGCTAAATTATTGACTAGTGGGCCATGGTGTGTTTAGATATCTTGTGGGCCAGCCATAAGTGGAGCCACTTGTGTGAGGTTTCCAAGTATGACCAGGTATCTTTACTTGGAAGGAACAACTCCTTTTTAGGAAAGGATTCTTATAATTAAAGTTACTAAATTTTAGTATCTTTAATTAGAAAGGGTTGCACAACTTATTATGGCTGGTTGCTTTATTTATGTGATTGACATTCCTATTAGAGATGACTCTTAAAGGAATGTGTATTCTATATATAATCAGCACCATCCCTTGGGCGTGCAACATGAAAAGAAGGATAACCTAGGAATGCAACTCTTGCTCCATTGGCTGCCCTAGAAAAGATAGAGTGATTCACGCCCAGCCTGGTTCTATTTGAGAGATTCACGCCCAGCCATCTCATTCTTTGATTGAAGAGTGGAGATAAGGTGCTGGCCTCTCTTTTCCACAGGATATAGATTCTGAAAACCCTTCTTAGGATTCCATAGTGTGATCCCACCATCAAGACCAATTAGATTGGGAAGTGGAATAGGAGAGAAGATCAAAGGAGAGAAAATTCTGCAACAAATTCCTGCAACATACATTGCTGATTGCAGGCTGTTTTCAGATCTTTGAAGTCTTTCTTTTCAGAGTTTTGAGGCACTCATATCATCAAGGTAATAGTCCTCTATCATCTCCTTTATTTAGACACATGTTGATAATGATTTCATGGAGTTATATGCATGTTTTCATGGCTGGAATCAGATTTGAATTCTAGTTTTTTAAAACTTGAAAATCAAAATCAGCCATGGACGTCCTCTTGAGTATGAGTTCAGATCAGTAATGCATTTTCTTTCAATATACTGTTTGATTCATCAGTGTTAGATAAGAAGGACTTCCTATAGATATTAGATTGGAAATAACCTTTCATTACAGTTGCTCTTGCCTTTGTTACCATGGTGAGAAGCAAATTTAGTTTGTTTTTCTTCCTATTCTTTTCTTTTTTATTCAAGTTATTGTAGTATGTTGGGAAAGATTTGACTTGTATTAAATTGGAATTCATCTGTTATTGTATTGTTAAGCCTCCAAGTAAAATCATTAGGTTTCTGCCAACAGGAAAAACAAAAAAGTAAAATCATTAGGTAGTTGGTTGTAGCTTGTCTTACATGTTTACTTGTTTTGCAATAGTAGGCTACTTGCGTTTCTTTCTTTACTATTGAAAAGATTAAATATGCTTCGGATGGGAAATATGGTCCTTACAAATGCATGTTTTCTGTTGATGTTATTTGTTAGTATGGTAGTAATATAAGCCAGGACTAATTTGTGTGTGTGTGTACACAAGAGCTTGCATATGGATGACTCTGGTCATCGCAACTCAATAAGAATTGGATTTTAACATTCTATTTTGAACTCCCCCAGAATTTTTCGGCGTATAAACTTATGGAATCCAACCAAAGTGAAATGCCGATAGAAGAACGAGTTTGATTATACGGAATTATATATAATGATGAATCTTGGGTTCTTATGGAAGATTGCAATGTTTTTGGTTGGTGGGCCTAGACAAAAATGATGCACTGATCTCACAAACCTAAAGTTTGGATGCAATGCCCTCAAAATGGCAGCATGAAATAACATCAATGGAGCACTGGATATATGGATCAGGACAAAGAAACTCTCATGATCAAAGCCTCCCATCTAATTGGGTTGGTTTTGTGAGTTCCACTTTTCAACTTATTCTTGTATTTGTTGGAAATAGGTGGGCCATTCAGATAGGTTTCAAAAACTTTTGATCCACTTAATGCAGAGATCAACTATCTAGAAGGCCACAAAAACCCAATCCAGGATACAATCCTTCAAACTCATAAATCATGTATAGCAATATAACCTATCTAGAAGATAGAAAACAACACTTAAACATGCAACCATGAAATCCACAACATACAAGGATGTAGATTATACCTTTGGAGCTTTGTAGTGCTCTAATGGAGAATTTGAATTCTTTCTTTGATGATGAACACCTTCACTTAATCAAATCAGAATCTCCAACACCTTTTGATCTTCCAAGCTATGACCCGTATCAGATTCTCTTTTCTCAAGAAGATGGTGGAATCTCCAAGAGAAAAACCCTAGAGGAAACTAGAAGAGGGAGAGGAAGAGGAGTGTGCAACACTTGCACAAAAGGGGCTTGGGCGTGAATTCCAAGATGGAATTAATGCATGGGGACGTCCAAGGCACTCCTCTCCCCTTTTTATAGAACTTAAGCAACCACCTCATTCTAATTGAAATAGAAGTCTTACTTCCACAACAATTAGTTACTTACTAAATCACTATTAGAAGTCTTACTTCAAATATCATTAGTAACTTTCTCTTTTTCTAATTAAAATAGAAGTCTCACTTCCATTAATAATTAGTAACTTACTATACCACTATTAGAAGTCTCACTTCAAATAGAAATAGTAACTTTCTATTTCCTTTTAGAGTTCTACTATAATTAGTATCTATCTAATATCTTGGGCTAGCGTGGGGACCACTAGGGATTCCTTAGAAAGCTGGCACCAACTGGGACACGTGACCCCACATCTCATGTGCAATCCGGGCTCACAGTTAATTGCAAATAACTCCACTATATAAATCCAATTGCACTCCAGTTTTAGGAATAAATTACAATGAAGACCCTAAACTTCCACATTACCACAAGTAGGCCCCTCCATCTATATCCATGGATCAATTGGACATGTCCACCAAATTAGATCCATATCTTATTATCCTTGAGCCCCAATTAATTATAATGATCATTTGGTACCGATCCAATTAACTCTTAATTGGAATGGATGCGCAATTACCAATGATAAATCCATTAATTGGCACAAGGGGATATTAAAGATAAATTCCATCTTGACCATTGAATGTTCCCACAACTCTACTACCACGTACCCAAATCACCGAGGTGTTGACCTACAATTGGCCTCACTCATTGGTGACTCAAAGCAAATGAATAGATAGAAACTTGAGTTCATTAATGTCTTAGGATTATGAGTCTATTGCTAGGGAATTATGAGAGCAAACCTTAAAATAAAGACGATGTATATAAGGTGCTTCTCATGGTCCTTCAATACATCCAATGTACCGGCATCATGATCCAGAATCTTACATTTTGATGATCGAGACAAATCACATTATCTCATAGTGATCAAAGTGTTGCAACCTTGTCAGATGAGATGTCCAATCTCATCACTGGTTGTGAAGATATTTAAGTATAAGATTTGCAATACATATCTCCTGTATGTAGATCTCATCCATACACATGTATTACATCTAGTATACTTGTGGACTCCGGTTCATCTCATGAACCATTATGTCTGCATTGGTTATGTGCAAGTATATAATTAAACATCATTCATCTCATGAAAGGAAAGCATGATTGTATTGATAAATAAAGAAATGAATCAATTTATTACATCATATACTTGGTATTGAGACCATCAAAACTAACAGTATTCTCTGTCACTGTGCTGGAGCAAGATTTTGTTAATGAGAGGAATCCATGTGTTCTATAATTCTTTTTTTTCTACATGAAACATTGTTTTTTTCCTAACTTAAATGATACCATCATTTATTTTTGTGCCATCTATTTGACTTAACTGAGGTTACCTTTGCTAGATCTATTTAACTTATGTGAGGTAAGTTGTTGCAGAATGTTGTCCTCAAGCAACAAAGCGTGGATGAACAAACATAGGTTAAGTCCGGAGTATTTAGATAGAATTGTGCATTTCCTTGAGTTTACAAAGAAACATGGTGGTGGATTTAAGCATTTTCCTTGTCCATGTGCTAAATGTCAAAATGGGAGTAGAATGATCGCCCTTAATGTGATTCATGAGCACTTGCTCATTAACGGTATTGATGAGTCATATACAAATTGGATTTTACATGGAGAATGTGTTGCAACAACCAGTGAGAAAACATCAAGATCAAATCCTAATGAACAACCCAATAATATGTATCCTAGAATGGAGGAACTCGTTAATGATGCATTTGGAAGAATTGGTGAAAATGTTGATGCTCTCATGGATGATCTCATAAGGAACAGAGATATTCATGAAGGCTCCCAAGGGTTTCAAGGCGAAGACGAAGGAGAAGAAAGAAGATATAAGTCTTTATTTGATGATGCAAGACAACCTTTGTATCCTTCTTGTCCTAAGGCTCACAAAATTGTCAGCTATTGTTGAGTTATATAGTTTAAAGGCACAAAAAGGTTGGTCAGACAATAGTTTAAATGATCTCCTTCAATTGGTGAAGAAGTGGCTTCCGGCAGGAAACACGCTACCAGAAAGCACATATCAAGCTAAGAAGATGATCAACTCGTTGGGAATGACCTACGATTCCATACATGCATGCCCAAATGATTGTATTCTTTATTGGAAAGAGTATAAAGACAGACAAAGTTGTCCAATATGTCATACATCTAGATGGAGGTCAGATTACTTGGCCAAAAAAAAAAAGTGATAGAGTTCCATTAAAGGTTTTGAGGTATTTTCCATGGACACCATGGCTACAGAGGCTTTACAGGTTAGATTTCAAGGTTAACGATAGATTCCATAGGTCATTCTATTTGCCTTTGATTCTTAATTTTAATAACTAATTATTATTTTTACATTGTTATGTAGTGTGCCATGGATAGCAGAGCAAATGACTAGGCATGCTCAACCAAAAGAAAATGGTGGTGTTATGCGGCATCCATCTGATTCATCAAGTTAGGTGGTAATAAATACCAAGTAGCCAAGTTTTTCTGAGGAACATCGAAATGTTCGTTTAGGACTTACGACCGATGGGTTCAACCCTTTTGGACATCTCAGCAGCATCTACAGTTGTTGGCCTGTCATTATAGTGCCCTACAATCTCCCCCCCTCATTATGCATGAAAAGAGAATTTTCAATGTTGACAGTATTGATACCAGGTCCAAAAGGACCGAGTAAAGACATTGATCTTTACCTACAACCATTGGTTGACGAGTTGAAAGAGTTATGGCTTAATGGAGTGTCAACGTATGATTCTCATTCGAAGACAATTTTTAATCTGAAAGCTATGTTGATGTGGGGAATTCATGATTTTCCTGCATATGGGAGTTTATAGGGTTGTGTAACACATGCACAGTTCGCTTGCCCTGTTTGCTCCGAAGGAACCGTTTCCGAACGTCTTAAGAGAGGGAAAAAGTACTCTTATCAAAGTCATCGAAGATTCCTTCCTATTAATCACGTTTTTAGGACTCAAAAGGCGGCTTTCAACAATAAAACAAAAGAAATAAGATCTCCTCATCGATTGAGTGGTTCAGAGGTTGAAGACAAGGTGGCCGATATTCAGATGGATATTGGAAAATCGAAGGGAAAGAAATGAAAAAGTTATGATGATGAATCAACTGATAGTATAACTGCCTGGTACAAGAGATCGATTCTTTTCAACCTAACATACTGGAAGGTGGTTTTCTCAATTTGGTACTACATTCCATATTCTTGTATTTTAATAAACAGACAAGTAGAAATTTACTTTGTTTTAATGCTTTGACAGGATTTGCCAGTTTGTCACAACATCGATGTGATGCATGTTGTGAAGAATGTTGGTGACCACCTTTTGTCAACAATCCTAGATGTCAAAGATAAAACAAAGGATGGCACAAGTGCATGCGAGGATTTGAAAAGAATGAACATTAGGAAAGAGCTATGGTTACAAGAATCAGATGGGAGAACTATTAAACCTAAGCCACCATTTGTTCTATGTCGTAAGGAAAAGGAATTATTCTGTCATACTTTGCATGAATTGAAGGTTCCAACGAGGTATAGTTAGAGATTTAAACATCTTGTGAACATGCAAACCCTTGAAATAAAGGGGCTCAAATCACATGATTATCATGCAATAATGCAACAGTTATTACCTGTTTTGTTACAGAACGCATTCTCAGAGCATAAGCAATTGAAAGCTGCTATTCAAGAAATTTGTAACTTCTTTAATGTCATGTGCTCAAAGACGATTAGTGCAGATAATATAATTGGTGTGGACTAATTGTGGCAATGTGCGTTTTGGAGAAGTTCTTTCCACTATCATTTTTTGTTATTAGCGTTCACCTCATGGTGCATTTGGCTGATGAAGCATTAGCTTGCGGTCCAGTTAGATTTCGATGGATGTATCCTTTTGAACGGTAAAATTCTAATTTCAAAGTTGTCTTTGGTATTGTAGAGTATAGTGCTAATTGGGTTACGTAAAGAACATGGCACACCCTGAAGGGTGCATTGCAAAGCGCTACATTATAGAGGAATCTATTTTATATTGTATGGAGTACATGCCAGATGGTGATAGGGGTAGTCACAAGAGAACACATCAAAAGTTTTTGGATGATGACGGTGTGTGTGATGAGGAGCCTTTGGATAAAGGCCGGAATGTAGACCTAACTAACATTCAACATTAACAAGTACGTAGATGGGTTTTGGACTCCTATCGGGGAATTGCGGAATGGCATATGTGAGTTGACAAATTTCCTAAATTAACATATAAGGTGCAGTAATTCGATAACATGTACACAATCATACAAAGTAATGTGTCTTTCATTGATACAAGAAGTATAAGACATATTTAAGTACAACCACTCTCAAGGGTCCAAGAAAGAAGGGCGGTGTGTCTAAGAACACTGAGCATGATTTTATCAGTTGGCTGCGACAGGAGGTAATTAAGCATTTGTTTATTTTATTCTAACTATTTGATGATATACATGATTATAATTGCTGAGTACTCTTTAATCCTTCTTCTTAATGTGCAGATGGAATATGTTGAGGGAGAGCCGATACTAAAACGACTAGCAGTTGGGCCAATGTTCAAGGCCAAATGCTATAACAAATACCGTGTCAATGGGCATGTATTCTCTCCAATTGATTACGAGACTAACAAATCAACACAAAATAGTGGGGTCTCAATGAAAGCGTTCACATTATATAGAGCAAGCGTTAAAGATAAAAAGTATAAGGAAGTTGAGGCCACCTATTATGGAGTTGTGAAACAGATAATTGAGTTGGATTACATTGATTTTCGTCAAACAATATTTTATTGTGACTGGTTCAAAGTAGAGGACAAGACTAATGGGTGCATTGTTGATCCCAATACAAATTTGACAATGGTGAACTTGGAAAAATTGAAAGGAAAAGATAAGGAAGGAGACGAGCCATTCATATTAGTGTCTCAACCAAGTCAATTTTTTTACTCCAAAGATCAAACTAGACCTGGATGGGCTGTTGTTCTACTCGCCCCAAAGAGATTGACAAAAGATGTAGATGCACTTGAAGATCCGTGTCTCTTTTCTTCCAATGTTAGCGCAGCTGAAAATTTAGAAAATGTTCTAAAAGAAATTAACTATGAATTGTAACGTTGGACATGTTTACTTTGATTTAACTATTTTTACAGTAGTGGAATTTTCAAGTAGTTGAATATGTGAAATGTGCACTTTATGCTTATGGTGCCTTGATTATGAATGTGCCTTGATAATGAAATATGCACTTTATGCTTATGCTTATGCTTATGGTGCCTCGATTATGAATTTTCAAGTAGTTGAATATGTTGATTTTATTTCACGCATTCATGTGACTTGATTGTGCTAAGTGTCATTAGGTCCTTTGAGACATCGGTGTTCTAATGGCCGAGTAAGGGGAAAGTTATTTGAATGCAGGTTAGAAGAAATTCATTTCATCATTGTTTATACAGTTTCGTACTCAAATTTTAAATGGCATTAATTTTATTTAACATTCATTTTCTGTTTCAGAATCTTCCAAGCCGCCAAAAAAAAATGGTGATTACCTTAAATGCTCATGGTCTACCAGTGGGAGATAATTCAACCAAGTTGTCATCTAGATGTGGACAACTGGTTCGCAGCATTGTCCCCATCTCATACAAGGGCGCCACCATGCCCTTGATTGATCTAGAATTGATATCCACACAACATGGGATCATGATTAATCATGGTGTGGCTCTGATACCACTGAAAGGAAGTGCGATTCAGATCTGAACTCTTAATGAAACAAAGAGTTCTATGGCTGCAATTTAAAACTTTTTACTAGGATCATATTTAGAAAGTAAATCAGCCATCAAAATTGCACTAGAAACACCATGAAAACAAGACCAACTTGTGTGTAATCAAATTAGATACAATGGAGAAGACATACCTGATGTTCTTGGGCTGAATAAACTCCAAGATCTGAACTTGAAGATCAGATCTACTGCCTTTAAATTCCTGCACACCTTGCTGGAATTTCTTGCAATAGTTTCCTTCTAGTCTTCTTCTCTATTCCTCTTTCTCCAAATCTGATTGGTTAGTGTTGGTGGGAACACAATAGGCTTCCTTCTTCTTGTTTTTCTCTTGATCTTATGTGCAAAGACCAGGTTGTTAGGTCTTTTGTTTTTGCAATTTGATGGATGCATTTGCACTTTAGCACCATTTGAATTCACACACTAGCATTGTGTTAGAAAACCTTGAAATCTAGTTTTATACATGCATAGCTTTTAAGATTTGGAAAAGCTTTTGTTTTATGCATGTTTTGGTTTTAAACTTGGATGCATTGGTTTTGAATCCCAAACTCTTTTTGAAAACCTAATTCCATGTGCACTACTTTTGGAAAATCATGTTAGGTATTTAGGTTTCAGGTTTGCATACTTTCAGCACCTTTGGAATCAGTTTTGTATGCAATATCTTTTGAAAAGAGTTTTTACTAATCAAGCTTGCCTAAGGTCTTAAACCTTTGAATCTTCTTAGGCTTTAGGTATCTCATGTTTTAATCATCTTAGAATACCTTAAATCATGTATTTAAGCTTGATTTAGTGGCCAAAAAGATCCCCCAAAGAAAAACTTTGAAAATGGAAAAAGTGGATTTTTGGCCCAGGGACTCGCCCGGCAGTGTCGCCGGTCGACCGAGCCCTGTGTCTCGGTCGACCGAGGACACTGCAGGGCCCTGGGAAGTTTCTGTGCAGAAATTTCCCAACGGTCAGAAATATGACCGTTGTGTTGTCCCGGTCGACCGAGCCCCTCTAGGTCGACCGAGACAACTAGCCCGTGAACTGTTTTTTGCCTATAAAGTCCATTCATTTCCAACTTCTCAAAAGTTGAACAAATGAGCTCTTGAGAGCATTTTGGAGCCAAACAAAGGGGAAGAAGTTGGAAAGGCTAGAAGGCCATTTGGAAATCAAATGTTTGAGATTTAAAAAGGTAGACCTTACTTATCATTTTGATTTCCATTAAAAGTAGAATCAATGCATCATTAAATCTTTGTATTTGCATATTTGCATGATTTCTAGCTTTTAAAGAGATGTGTTGCAAACTCTAAATCATCCTTGGTAAATTAGATTAGTTTGCAAACTCTCTTATCCTAATCACATGCTTTCTTAGATTTTAACATTCATACAACTTGTTTAATTCATTTCATCAAAGTTTTTTGAATTCTTTATGTGATTAGTTTTCTCTTCAATCATCATTTTATAAGCTTTGATTTTAAAATGCATCATGCATTCATTTAAGAGCTTCATAGTTAACATTGATTGAAGAAACACATTCATACACTTGTGCACACACTTTAGCTTGTTTTAAGTGTATGTTTATAATTTGGAATTTCACTTTCCTTTTAGCCTATTAAGAGGCAATTCCAATTGAGCTTAATTTGTAATCTCTTAGAGTGATCTTTTGTGAAGACACTTTCTTTGAGAAATCATCTTCGTGTAAGGTTATTGCTTAGCCTTTGAAAAGCAATTTGTAAAGGTTATTGCTAAGCCTAGAAAAGCACAATTGAGAGGTTGTTGTTGAGCCTTAGAAAAACAACATTGTAAGGTTATTGCTAAGCCTAAGAAAAGCATATTGTAAGGGTTATTGCTTAGCCTAGTAAAAAGCATAAGTAGTGGAATCCGGTGGGGTGTTGGAGACACAAGCCGGTAGTGGATGTAGGCACGTTGGCCGAACCACTATAAAAATTGTGTTGTGGTGATTGCTTTTGTGGTGATTGTTTATTTGAGCTTCCGCATATTGTATGGTTAATCATCACATGTGACTAGTTTTTATTAAGAAGTTAAAATTGGTTTAAATTGGTCATAGTAGTAGCTCACCCTATTCACCCCCCCCCCCCTCTAGGGTTAGGATCCATAGCGGACTTTCAATTGGTATCAGAGCATCGTGCTCTATCCCTTAGGATCAAGTGTTTGGAACTCTTGATTAGGTGTAAAAACCTAGAGTTAAAACCCTAGAGTTGTCCTTTATATGAAAATCATTAGAATGGACTCCACTATGCTAGATCTTGTAGATTCTTCTAGACCCCTCATTCTTCCTTCTATTGGAGATTCCATCATTCAATTAAAAGAATCTCAAATTGAATTAAAAGAAGAAGAAATTAAAGAAAATGAAGAAGATCTTCAACAAGCCTTTGAGGAATTATATGAATTATCCTTAAAGACTGAAAAGAGAAACAAAAAGTTAAGAGAAGAATCTAAAAGACTAAACAAAGAATTAGTCTCTTCAAAAGATGAGCTTAGAGAGAAAGAAGAAGTCATAAATTGTTTAGAATCTAAGTTCATGATCTCTTTAAATAATCTATCTAACATTCAAGATGAACTAAAAGAATTAAAGATGGATTATGATAATGTCAATAAGGAAAATCTAAAACAAAGAGATCAATTACAAAGGCAAGATAAAGACTTTAACAATCTTGAATCTAAATTGACTATCTCTAAGGAAAATTTATCTAATGCTCAAGATGAATTAAATGAGATTAAGATAAATTGTGATGAACTTAAAAATGAAAATTTAAACCTAAGAGATACAATTAAAAGACAAGATAAAGACTTTAACAACTTAGAATCCAAGTTGATCAAAAGTAAGTTAAAAACAAAAGAACTTGGATCTAATGTTATTGATGAACTAAAGCTTGAATTAAAACTTGCCAATGAAGAGCTAAACAATTATAAGGAAATTGAAAATGAACTTTCAAAAGTTAAACATGAAAATTCAATCCTTATAACCAAAGTCACTCAACTTGAAAACTATAAACAAAAGTATGAGTGCAAGTTTACCCAAGGTGAAGAGAAACTTGAAAAATTATTCAAATTGGGTAAATCTCATGGAGATAGGACGGGTCTTGGATTTGATAGGAATATGTCATATGACCCTAAATTCACCAACACTTTTGTGAAAGGTGAGTCCTCATTCTCTAGCACTCACACTTCCTTGCCCAAAACCAAATGTGATTATTGTGGCATTGAAGGGCATTTTAGGTTTGAGTGCAAACTAAGGAAAAGAAGCCATGTGTCTAAACCCATCTTTGAACTCAAGAAAGTAAAATCAAACTTGAAGGGTAAGACACTAAAAACAAAGGAAGACTCCATAAAGCTTAAACAAGTTAAACCAATTAACAAGGAGTCTCCAAAAATAGATTCTAAAAAGGTTAAACAAGTCAAACCAAGTTTAAAAGAATCTATTAACAAAAAGCTTCTCAACCTACCTCCCTTAAGTCAAAACATGAAAGAACTTTTGAAGAAATTTACTAAGTTAAATCTAAATTTCAAAAGTCAAAGAAAGGGAGAAAATAAGAAGAAAAGAAATTTGAAGCAATCCCCTATGAAACAAACTCACCAACTCTCTAAGACTAATCATCAATCTAAAAAAGTCAAACCTCAAAGATTTGATGTTAAGTCTAAAAGAATTTATCAAGTCAAATCTCCTTTAGTTGGTGAGAACCCCAAACTAGACCTCAAAGTTCAAACCTCTCAAGACCTTAGGTGGATTCCTAAAGTTAGATACTTAGACAAACCTTAAGGCCTTGACCCTCATTGACCAACCTATGCTTTATAAGTTAAACCTTTTGTTGGTCATGATTGCATTTGCATTTTGTTTCTTTATAGTTACATTTCTTGAAATGCATTGCTTCTTTATGATCATTTGATTTTGGTTTCATGCACCATTCTAAGTTACATGTCATGGTTTTCAAAATCATTTGATTATAATTTCTTCATGTTTGATTTGTCTTTTGCACACATATGTCTTGCATTGCATTTCTTTACATGATCAATTGATTGTGATTTCAAAAGCTTTCATAGCTAGACTCTTCATGATCAATTGTTGAATCATTTGTGTTTATGTCATAGTAAGATTATTTGAACAAATGATTTGAATCAATTCAAGTTTTCCATGGATTTATAAGTTATACTTTTATATGGAGAACATTGTTTTGAAAAATCAACTTGTATGTGTTTTAATGAAGTTATATCTTTTCAAATACAATGTTGATAATTGATCTTCAAAATCATTCCTTTATGCTCATTGTTGGATTTTGTTTTTCAAAATGATTTGAAGATTGTTTTGAATGGAAATGCTTTTTAATCTCATTAGTTATATTCATCTAAGCATGTTCCATTATTCTCATTTCCTTTTTCTTTTGGTTTCATTATCTTTAGAAATGGAAATGTATGTTGTTTGCATCTTTGCTTATTTAGTTATTCTTTTTATATGCAAATGACTTTTGGTTCCATGTATGGTTGTGAACTTGTAATTTTTGTAGAAACCATACTAGAACCCAAATCCATCCTCTATGCTCACTAGTCATATCTTTATGGATGGTTATGATGTTGATTCATGTAGATTCTCTTGGAGTCATCCTTATACATGTTTCAACTTCATAGTAGTGTTCTTGATCATTTGAACCTATTTGAAATTCATTTCTTGTATTTCATAGTTATATCTCTTGTTTGATGGATTTCTTAGTGTTGAATTCATATGATCTAGACACTTTGGAAATTGCATGTTTTTACAAAGTAATATCCTTTTACATTGCAATTTTCCTTGTTCATCACTATGCTCAATAGTTATATCTTTAAAAGTGATGAATATGCATTAGTGTTGCTTGATGGAAGTTTATCACATCCTTGCTTTTACTCATGTTATCATATTCAATTGGTTTCATTTGGTATAACTTTCCATTGATTTCATATCCAATTGATATCTTATCTTGTGTATGTGATAGACCTTGTGTGCATTGGATTGAACTTGATAAGTAATATGATTGTTCCATGTCACACACCATTAGCATCATAATGTTCATGATTGCCACCTCTTTTTGATCATATAGTTATATCTCATGACCACCATGTTTATGTGTTCATAATATTGGTTGGTTATTAGGAGAGGTTGGCTTCATGTTTGAATTTCATTTCACTCAATTTGCACTTGAATAAGTCATATTTATTGATTGAATGAAATGATTTTCAAAATCTTACATAGCATATGATTTTCATAAGTAATATTGATTGATGCTATGTTTGAGAATACCCCATATCATGGATAGCTCTAATTTGGATTTTTCCTAATAAGTGACATTCTTGAATCCATTTTAGAGTGATTATGTTAATAGTCATATCCTTTAATCTCAATTGATATGTTTGTTTCAATTGATATCCATGATTGCTTCTCCCATTAGACCTAGCTCTCTTTTGGTAATTTGATCATATTGTGCTTAATAGTTAAATGAATCTAATCCTTTCCTTGAAGTTAACCCTCACTTGGTTAAACCATCTACTTCTTGAATCTAATAGTTATATCTTGTCAAAAGCTTGACAAAAGAAGAGAATGGATTGAGGGGGAGTGTAAACCGTCGTAGGAAGAATTAGTTTTGATCAAATTCACCCTTGGAATGCTAATGAGCCCTTAGAGTTAACTTACATACATGATAGCCTGTTATGTTTGTCATTTTCGATTACATTTGTTAACAGGTGCTACTAAAGGTATTCTTCTTGTCTCATGTGTGTAGGTACCTTTGCAATTTAATGTCAAAGGGGGAGAGAGAGTTCAAGTGTGACTCAAAGATCTCCTACTCATCAAAGGGGGAGAGAGTTCGAGAGTTCAAGTACTCGAAGATCTCCTATCCATCTAAGGGGGAGAAAGCTTTCAAGTTCTCAAGAGAGAGAGGCATGGTCAAAGGGGGAGAGCAAATAGAAGAAAGAAAGCTTGGAGCTAAAGAAAATGCTTGGCCATAGAGAGGAAGATGATAAGAAAGCTTGAAGAATGATCAAGCACCAAGCATCAAGAAGATTGAAGAAAAGATCCCAAGAGCCCAAGCTAAGAGAAGGAGCATCCAAGAAGATTTCAAGACTTGTCCAGCTAAGGGGGAGCTGAAGACTAAGTGTGTAATTTCAATGATGAGTAAGTTGCCATCAAATTGCAAAGGGGGAGATTGTTAGGTCTTTTGTTTTTGCAATTTGATGGATGCATTTGCACTTTAGCACCATTTGAATTCACACACTAGCATTGTGTTAGAAAACCTTGAAATCTAGTTTTATACATGCATAGCTTTTAAGATTTGGAAAAGCTTTTGTTTTATGCATGTTTTGGTTTTAAACTTGGATGCATTGGTTTTGAATCCCAAACTCTTTTTGAAAACCTAATTCCATGTGCACTACTTTTGGAAAATCATGTTAGGTATTTAGGTTTCAGGTTTGCATACTTTCAGCACCTTTGGAATCAGTTTTGTATGCAATATCTTTTGAAAAGAGTTTTTACTAATCAAGCTTGCCTAAGGTCTTAAACCTTTGAATCTTCTTAGGCTTTAGGTATCTCATGTTTTAATCATCTTAGAATACCTTAAATCATGTATTTAAGCTTGATTTAGTGGCCAAAAAGATCCCCCAAAGAAAAACTTTGAAAATGGAAAAAGTGGATTTTTGGCCCAGGGACTCGCTCGGCAGTGTCGCCGGTCGACCGAGCCCTGTGTCTCGGTCGACCGAGGACACTGCAGGGCCCTGGGAAGTTTCTGTGCAGAAATTTCCCAACGGTCAGAAATATGACCGTTGTGTTGTCCCGGTCGACCGAGCCCCTCTAGGTCGACCGAGACAACTAGCCCGTGAACTGTTTTTTGCCTATAAAGTCCATTCATTTCCAACTTCTCAAAAGTTGAACAAATGAGCTCTTGAGAGCATTTTGGAGCCAAACAAAGGGGAAGAAGTTGGAAAGGCTAGAAGGCCATTTGGAAATCAAATGTTTGAGATTTAAAAAGGTAGACCTTACTTATCATTTTGATTTCCATTAAAAGTAGAATCAATGCATCATTAAATCTTTGTATTTGCATATTTGCATGATTTCTAGCTTTTAAAGAGATGTGTTGCAAACTCTAAATCATCCTTGGTAAATTAGATTAGTTTGCAAACTCTCTTATCCTAATCACATGCTTTCTTAGATTTTAACATTCATACAACTTGTTTAATTCATTTCATCAAAGTTTTTTGAATTCTTTATGTGATTAGTTTTCTCTTCAATCATCATTTTATAAGCTTTGATTTTAAAATGCATCATGCATTCATTTAAGAGCTTCATAGTTAACATTGATTGAAGAAACACATTCATACACTTGTGCACACACTTTAGCTTGTTTTAAGTGTATGTTTATAATTTGGAATTTCACTTTCCTTTTAGCCTATTAAGAGGCAATTCCAATTGAGCTTAATTTGTAATCTCTTAGAGTGATCTTTTGTGAAGACACTTTCTTTGAGAAATCATCTTCGTGTAAGGTTATTGCTTAGCCTTTGAAAAGCAATTTGTAAAGGTTATTGCTAAGCCTAGAAAAGCACAATTGAGAGGTTGTTGTTGAGCCTTAGAAAAACAACATTGTAAGGTTATTGCTAAGCCTAAGAAAAGCATATTGTAAGGGTTATTGCTTAGCCTAGTAAAAAGCATAAGTAGTGGAATCCGGTGGGGTGTTGGAGACACAAGCCGGTAGTGGATGTTGGCACGTTGGCCGAACCACTATAAAAATTGTGTTGTGGTGATTGCTTTTGTGGTGATTGTTTATTTGAGCTTCCGCATATTGTATGGTTAATCATCACATGTGACTAGTTTTTATTAAGAAGTTAAAATTGGTTTAAATTGGTCATAGTAGTAGCTCACCCTATTCACCCCCCCCCCCTCTAGGGTTAGGATCCATAGCGGACTTTCACAGGTCTGATATGGGTTTTCTTTAAGAAGAAAACAAGGACCAGCAGGAACTTCTACTTGTGCAAAGATGCCTAGGACGTCCAAAAGCTTTTTGTGGCTGGTTTTTCCCTCACCAATGTAACCCACGCCCCAAGGTGTTTCTCTCCTCTTTTTAATGTTGATCCACCCCAAGGGAGGGAACTACCAGCTATAAATAATAGCTGAAACCCTTTTAGAGAAGACCTTTCCTTAAAGAATAAGGAAACCAAGAGGACTTTCTAAAAAAGGAAACAAACACATGTGGACGTCCAGCCCTCTTCCCTTTTCTTGTTTAGTTTCTAAATAGAATTAGAAAGCTACTAAACTTTAGGAAAACTTGCACAAAGAGAACTCCTTCCAAGTAATGGGACCTACACAAACTTGGGACCCACATCCTAGGGACCACTTTGACTAGCCCACACTTACTATGGCCCATGTACCAAATAATTTATCTAGAGTTGTAATTCATGTATGCCATCATTGGCCTATTTGAATTTACACTCAAAATTATTTCTCCACACATTTAAACAATTTAGGAAACCTTGCCAATCTAGGAAAGTGGCTAGAGAAGGGACCAAAAGACATATTTGCCCTTGGCTTCCAAAATGACCAAAATGTCCATGCTAACCCCATAGCAACACTAGGATCATTTTAACCTTAACTCATTCCACTAGAGAGTTACGGTTGCACTCCAGGGACAAATATTAAATGCAAATTAAGCTCATCATAAAC
Source organism: Cinnamomum chago (assembly GCA_038049695.1). Lineage (NCBI taxonomy): Eukaryota > Viridiplantae > Streptophyta > Magnoliopsida > Laurales > Lauraceae > Cinnamomum > Cinnamomum chago. The sequence goes on along the minus strand of CP142455.1, from coordinate 43,343,154 downwards.
CGACGATTGTCTTTGACCTGCCAAGTACAATGACCACAATGCCCCTCTATGTAACATCCATAATCAAGTAGGTTAACCGATGTACTATCTACCTTCTTGATTACATCTCATCCTTAGAACTTCATACCCTTGACTTAATCATTATCCGGATATCATTCTCTTGATCCAGGGAGCGAGCCACAAGTTCAATATCCATATGGAACATCCATATACTAAGATCTTAGATTCTGATGATTAATCGGATAATTCTAAGGGGACGATCATTCCATCACACGATGGCATAGATTCCATATTGCATCGGCACGTCCCAACTAATCAAGCCCGAGCACCCAAAACACAGAGCTGTTGACCCATGAACAGGATCTCACCCATAGTGAATTAAAGCACAAGAACTTGACTTCGTCAGTTCATCCACAAATGCTCAAGATTAAGAGCACTGGTCACTCAGTAGCAAGAGGTGACTTGATCTCTCTCTGTGATAGTACTATTTTAGAGATCACACCTACAAGTGGTCCTGATCAATGCATGACACATGCACTAATGAGATAAATCCGGAAAGACCTCCGTGACTAAGGTAAGTCACCCTGAATACAGGAGAGTATCTCATTATAACTTATACCAAGATGAAGTGCCCAACTCCATCTCTCAGTTATGAACAAGTTTATTGTTTCAAGTGTCCATGACTCAGACCTTACTGTGTGTAGCCACTACACACCCAAGTCATTACTAGAAAACAATGGGCCTTACACAACCATACATATACACAAGTAATAAGAGAAAGATGTCATTCTATTAAATAACCAATAAATATCCAGTAACAGAGATGTGAGTGCAGTCAGTGGGCTTTAGGGCATACACCAATCCCAACAATCTCCCACTTGCACTAAAGATCATTACGACCTAACCTAACTCCCATAGACTCAACATGTGAAGTAAACTCTTTCTCAGTAAGAGTCTTAGTAAATGGGTCAGCTAAGTTATTTGCTGAGGCAATCTGCTCTACCACTATTTCTCCATCCTGGACGAATTCCCGGATCAAGTGGTACTTTCTCTGAATGTGCTTGCCTTTCTTGTGATTCCTGGGCTCTTTGCAGTTAGCTACTGCGCCAGTATTGTCGCAGTACATGACAATCGGTTTTTGCACTGCAGGAACTACTCCCAATTCCAAAAGGAATTTTCTGAGCCATATTGCTTCCTTCGCAGCTTCCGATACCGCCACATACTCTGCTTCCATGGTAGAATCAGCAGTACAATCTTGCTTGACACTTCTCCATGATATAGCCCCTCCTGATAGAGTAAAGACGTATCCCGAGGTAGACTTTCTGCCATCTACATCCGACTGGAAATCAGAGTCTGTATACGCCAGTGGCGTTAGATCATCTGCTCGGTAGGTTAGCATATAATCTTTCGTTCTCCGAAGATACTTGAATATATGCCTAATAGTTGTCCAGTGCATAGGTCCAGGGTTTGATTGATATCTACTAACCATGCCAACGGCAAAGCAGATATCTGGTCTAGTACACAACATTGCATACATGAGACTTCCAACAGCTGATGCATATGGTACTCTCCTCATGCTGTCTATCTCCTCAGGTGTTTTCGGACATTGATTCCGAGATAGTGGTACTCCATGTCTAGAAGGTAGCAAGCCCTTCTTGGAGTCATGCATGTTATACTTGACCAATATCTTCTCAATATACGAAGATTGGGATTAAGGCTAACATCTTGTTCTTACGATCTCGCAAAAGCTTGATCCCTAAGACATAGCTCGCCTCACCCAAATCCTTCATCTGAAATTGAGATGATAACCAAACCTTAGCAGACAACAACATCCCAACATCATTTCCAATGAGTAATATGTCATCCACATATAGGACTAAAAATGCAACTGCGTTTCCACTCCCTTTCCTATACACACATGGTTCATCAATGTTTTGATCAAAGCCAAAGGATTTGACCGCCTGATTAAACTTGATGTTCCAAGCTCTAGATGCTTGCTTAAGTCCATAAATAGACTTCTTAAGCTTACAGACCATGTTCTCTTGGCCACCAGCAATGAATCCCTCTGGTTGCATCATATAGATGCATTCGTCAAGACTTCCATTTAGAAAAGCTGTCTTGACATCCATCTGCCATATCTCGTAGTCATAATGACATGCGATGGCTAAGAGAATCCTTATGGACTTGAGCCTGGCTACTGGCGAGAAGGTTTCCTCATAATCGATACCCTCTTTCTGAGTATATCCTTTCGCCACCAGTCTTGCTTTGAAGGTTTCAACCTTCCCATCCACTCCTCTCTTTCTCTTGTAGATCCACTTGCACCCTATGGGTTTGATCCCTTCAGGTGCATCCACAAGTTCCCAGACTTGATTGGAATACAGAGAATCCAATTCAGATTTCATCGCTTGCTGCCACATGTCATCATCTATATCTGTTACTGCTTCATCATAACTAGTAGGATCCTCAACCAGATCCTCGGAGTCTGTCATAAAAGACACTCCTAGGTATCTATCTGGTGGTCTAGAAATTCTCCCACTACGACGAGGCTCCGGAGTGTTAAAAGGAATGTCTTGATTATCTACAGTCTCAGGATCTGGCACAGATGTTGCAGGAGTTTCTGAAAGAATCTCCTCAAGTGTTTCTTTACAACCAAGCTCTTGGTGCATCATGCAATCATCCTCCAAGTATCTAGCATGAGTGCTTATAAGCACCTTTTGCTCCTTTGGATGATAAAAGATGCCTCCTCTCGTTCCCTTAGGATACCCAATGAAGTAGTACATTTCCGATCTGGGTTCTAGCTTGGTAGCTTTATCATTCAGTACATAGGCTGGACAACCCCAAATCTGGATATGTCTTAAACTGGGTTTTCGACCTGTCCACATTTCTTGAGGTGTCCTAGGTACTGATTTAGAAGGTACCAGATTCAAAATGTATGTTGCTGCTTCTAGGGCATATCCCCAAAATGATATGGGTAGGGTTGCATGACTCATCATGGACCTTACCATATCAAGAAGGGTACGGTTTCTTCTCTCTGCTACACCATTTTGCTGGGGTGTACCCGGTGCAGACAACTGAGACACAATCCCATGTTGTGTGAGGTACTCCTTGAACTCACCCAGGAGGTACTCGCCACCTCGATCAGATCGAAGAGCTTTGATATGTTTCCCTAGTTGTAACTCCGCCTCAGCCTTGAATTGTTTGAACTTATCAAACGCTTCAGACTTGCGTCGCATTAGGTACACATATCCATACCTAGAGTAATCATCAGCGAAGGTGATGAAATACTCATAACCTCCTCGAGCTAGTTTGTTCATAGGACCACACACATCAGTGTGAACCAATTCTAACAACTCCTTTGACCTCAGTCCCTTTCCAGAGAATGACCTTTTGGTCATCTTTCCCATGAGACAAGATTCACACTGAGGTAAAGGTTCGAGATCTAATGAGCTCAAAAGCCCATCCTCTACCAACCTCTGAATCCGTTTTAGGTTAATATGACCCAAACGCAAGTGCCAAAGATAAGTGTCATTGGTCGAAGATACCTTCCTCTTGAGGAAAGATGAGCTTTCTAGTTGTACATTATGCAGTGTGGGAGCAATAGGATATATATAAAATAAGTTGTCATGCATTCTACCGGAACATATAATATTTCCATTTCTACTGATATCAACACCAGAATGGAAAGAAACTGAATAATGAAATTCAATAAGTCTGGAAACTGAAATTAAATTCTTCCTTATGTCCGAAACATAGATAACATTATTTAAAACTAATATCCTGTCATGCGGAAAATGTAAAGTAACAGCTCCCACTGCAACAGCCCAAATATTTGCTCCATTTCCAACTCTAAGGTCAAACTCCCCTTTCTCAAGCTTTTTCATTATCTAAAACCCCTGCAATGAATTGCAGATATGATTAGTGGCTCCAGAGTCTACTATCCATGAATCAGTAGAATCAACCACATGACAGGTTTCAATGTAGTAGGAAAGAGGTATACCTTTCTTATCTGAGCCTAGGAGCTTGGGACAATCTTTCTTCCAGTGACCTTTGAGGCCGCACTTGAAGCATTTCCCTATGGGCTTTTCACCTGTACCTTTGTTCTTCTTTCCAGCATTGCCCTTTTTCTGTCCTTTTCCCTTACCCTGCTTCTTCTTGAACTTTTTCCCTTTCGGGTTCAGTTTAGAGGAAGACTGGGAAAAGTGAACTTGGCCTTTAGGCTTCATGATGGCCTCTGCCGCCTGGAGTTCTTTCATTAACTCTGAGAGAGTCATGTCCAACTTGCTCATGTTGAAGTTGAGCTTGAACTGGTTGAAAGACTCCGGTAGAGTTTCGAGAATCATATCGGTCTGACTCCCTGCATCAATCTCAGCCCCTAGGATCTCAGCTTCATTGAAACAATCCATCATTTTGAGCATGTGCTCTCTGACAGGTGTTCCCTCAGCTATCCTAGAATTCGTGATTGTCCTTAAAGCAGCTTGCCTAGCTGGCCTGCTTTTGTCTGCGAACATCTCAGACAAGGACAACATGATATCAGAAGCTGTGTTTTGCTCATGCTGCGTTTGCAACACGTTGGACATGGAAGCAAGCATGTAGCATTTGGCCATGCTATTCGCCTTTTTCCATTTCCTTTCAGCCTCTAGCTGGTCATCTGTAGAATAATCATCAATCGTAGGACAGGGTTCCGAAAAAATATACTTGTACTCCTCAGCGGTGAGTACTATGTTAAGGTTTCTTTTCCAGTCTACGTAATTTGGGCCAGTCAATTTGTTCTCACGCAGAATACTCATCAACGGGCTAAAAGAATCCTTCCCCATCTCTCTGGTATATAACGGGTTATAATTAGACAGGCAGTATATATGTAACATGTATATGGTGCTTGTAATAAAAGGAAAAACATGCACAAGACTTCTTACATTATTTAACCCTAATCATAATGTATTGGTGTCTCAACCTCCTCATAGACCCTCCATCGAAGGGATGGCCGAGCCTACAGTCACGTTGAGTTAAGGTCTGCTTATTTGGATCATCACTGTCTGGATACACATATCCAGTGATAGTCCAATCACTGATTGGTTTGGCCTCATATGACAAATAACACTAACTCCTAGGGAGAGGTTATTACCGTCTTATGTCAAGTGTATTACCATCTCTTATGAACGTTCCCAGAATGTCTATGACTCAAGTCCTCCGAAGGGAAGTGACTTTAATCCAATCTTGAAGTGAACTTTAGTAAAGAACTCCACCGAAGGGATGGCCGCTCCCACCAACACTTCATTGACATTCTATAGAAGTGATCTTTAGTAAAGAACTCCACCGAAGGGATGGCCGCTCCCACTAACACCTCATTACGAATATTCACATTAGTTCACCCACTAACCCATCGAAGCGATCTTTAGTAAAGAACTCCACCGAAGGGGTGGCCGCTCCCACTAATACTCCATTGAGATAGTATGAACCGAAAATGGAAGGCCGTGGGGTTTTTCCAAACCCCTCTCCCACTTGATTATTTAACACTAGGGTTTTGAAAAACTCTTTTGACCTTTACATTGGTTACTCAAAAAATCTTTTTAAATCTAGCAAACTTAGTTAATTAAATTCATGACTCAATGACTTAAGTCATCTTGAACATAAATAACTTTTGCTTTAAAATATTTGAGCAAATCACTTTAAAGGATCAAATTTCCTAACTTGGGACCAATGGGTTATGGGCCCACTAAGGTAGCAACAAATTAGATTTTAGTTTGGCCTCTTTTGGAAACTTAGGGTACCAAGATAAACTAAACCCTATCCAACTTTTAAACCTTAGACAAATAGAAGGTGCTGGTCTAAGATCCGTTTAAAACAATTTGCCAAACTAAAAACAATCCAATATAGAAAGATGCCAATTTTAAGAACCTAGTGGTGGCCATGTTACTAGGTGATAAACATAGCAATTATATAAAGCATTCAACCATGCATTCCATATATAAAAGCAAATAAAAGAATGCAATCCTTGATGGCTCCCTGCTCTTCGGACTTCAAATCTTTATCCAATTAGGAATCCTTATCCAACTAGGAATCCTAATCAAACTAGGATACTTGGTTAAGAGTCCTTTTCGCACTAGGAAACCTTCGTTGCCTCCACCACCATGGAATCCGCTTCTACTTGCAACCATGCAATCTTTGAAGCTTTCTTCTCCTTGCTTGTTACAATAAATAAATTTATACAAGCAAACCCATGAAAAGCAAAACCAAAAATTACATTGGAGATACCTATGCTTTTCAAGAAAGCTTACATCAAGACTAGTTGGAATAAAAACAAGGAAAAATTACAACTTCCTATGATTGCTAAACGCGCAATCGTACACTTTCCAACTAATTAAAAAACATCCAAATCCACACACATACATGCGAACCATCAAGGATGCAATTATATGGCTGCAAACAAAGAGGTTAGTGCATTCAAAGTGCTTTGTACAGCACTACACAGCATGCTGAAATTATTCCAGCAGTCTGGAAAAAATTTCTGCACACTATTTATGCAGTAAACAACATTCTGGAATTATTCCAGCAGCCTGGAAAAAATTCCAGCACACTGTTTACACAGTAAACAGCATTCTGGAATTATTCCAGCAGCCTGGAAAAAATTCCTGCACACTATTTATACAGTAAACAACATCCTAAAGGTCGCCACCATGCCCTTGATTGATCTAGAATTGATACCCACACAACATGGGATCATGATTAATCATGGTGTGGCTCTGATACCACTGAAAGGAAGTGCGATTCAGATCTGAACTCTTAATGAAACAAAGAGTTCTATGGCTGCAATTTAAAACTTTTTACTAGGATCATATTTAGAAAGTAAATCAGCCATCAAAATTGCACTAGAAACACCATGAAAACAAGACCAACTTGTGTGTAATCAAATTAGATACAATGGAGAAGACATACCTGATGTTCTTGGGCTGAATAAACTCCAAGATCTGAACTTGAAGATCAGATCTACTGCCTTTAAATTCCTGCACACCTTGCTGGAATTTCTTGCAATAGTTTCCTTCTAGTCTTCTTCTCTATTCCTCTTTCTCCAAATCTGATTGGTTAGTGTTGGTGGGAACACAATAGGCTTCCTTCTTCTTGTTTTTCTCTTGATCTTATGTGCAAAGACCAGGTCTGATATGGGTTTTCTTTAAGAAGAAAACAAGGACCAGCAGGAACTTCTACTTGTGCAAAGATGCCTAGGACGTCCAAAAGCTTTTTGTGGCTGGTTTTTCCCTCACCAATGTAACCCACGCCCCAAGGTGTTTCTCTCCTCTTTTTAATGTTGATCCACCCCAAGGGAGGGAACTACCAGCTATAAATAATAGCTGAAACCCTTTTAGAGAAGACCTTTCCTTAAAGAATAAGGAAACCAAGAGGACTTTCTAAAAAAGGAAACAAACACATGTGGACGTCCAGCCCTCTTCCCTTTTCTTGTTTAGTTTCTAAATAGAATTAGAAAGCTACTAAACTTTAGGAAAACTTGCACAAAGAGAACTCCTTCCAAGTAATGGGACCTACACAAACTTGGGACCCACATCCTAGGGACCACTTTGACTAGCCCACACTTACTATGGCCCATGTACCAAATAATTTATCTAGAGTTGTAATTCATGTATGCCATCATTGGCCTATTTGAATTTACACTCAAAATTATTTCTCCACACATTTAAACAATTTAGGAAACCTTGCCAATCTAGGAAAGTGGCTAGAGAAGGGACCAAAAGACATATTTGCCCTTGGCTTCCAAAATGACCAAAATGTCCATGCTAACCCCATAGCAACACTAGGATCATTTTAACCTTAACTCATTCCACTAGAGAGTTACGGTTGCACTCCAGGGACAAATATTAAATGCAAATTAAGCTCATCATAAACCGACGATTGTCTTTGACCTGCCAAGTACAATGACCACAATGCCCCTCTATGTAACATCCATAATCAAGTAGGTTAACCGATGTACTATCTACCTTCTTGATTACATCTCATCCTTAGAACTTCATACCCTTGACTTAATCATTATCCGGATATCATTCTCTTGATCCAGGGAGCGAGCCACAAGTTCAATATCCATATGGAACATCCATATACTAAGATCTTAGATTCTGATGATTAATCGGATAATTCTAAGGGGACGATCATTCCATCACACGATGGCATAGATTCCATATTGCATCGGCACGTCCCAACTAATCAAGCCCGAGCACCCAAAACACAGAGCTGTTGACCCATGAACAGGATCTCACCCATAGTGAATTAAAGCACAAGAACTTGACTTCGTCAGTTCATCCACAAATGCTCAAGATTAAGAGCACTGGTCACTCAGTAGCAAGAGGTGACTTGATCTCTCTCTGTGATAGTACTATTTTAGAGATCACACCTACAAGTGGTCCTGATCAATGCATGACACATGCACTAATGAGATAAATCCGGAAAGACCTCCGTGACTAAGGTAAGTCACCCTGAATACAGGAGAGTATCTCATTATAACTTATACCAAGATGAAGTGCCCAACTCCATCTCTCAGTTATGAACAAGTTTATTGTTTCAAGTGTCCATGACTCAGACCTTACTGTGTGTAGCCACTACACACCCAAGTCATTACTAGAAAACAATGGGCCTTACACAACCATACATATACACAAGTAATAAGAGAAAGATGTCATTCTATTAAATAACCAATAAATATCCAGTAACAGAGATGTGAGTGCAGTCAGTGGGCTTTAGGGCATACACCAATCCCAACAATCTCCCACTTGCACTAAAGATCACTACGACCTAACCTAACTCCCATAGACTCAACATGTGAAGTAAACTCTTTCTCAGTAAGAGTCTTAGTAAATGGGTCAGCTAAGTTATTTGCTGAGGCAATCTGCTCTACCACTATTTCTCCATCCTGGACGAATTCCCGGATCAAGTGGTACTTTCTCTGAATGTGCTTGCCTTTCTTGTGATTCCTGGGCTCTTTGCAGTTAGCTACTGCGCCAGTATTGTCGCAGTACATGACAATCGGTTTTTGCACTGCAGGAACTACTCCCAATTCCAAAAGGAATTTTCTGAGCCATACTGCTTCCTTCGCAGCTTCCGATACCGCCACATACTCTGCTTCCATGGTAGAATCAGCAGTACAATCTTGCTTGACACTTCTCCATGATATAGCCCCTCCTGATAGAGTAAAGACGTATCCCGAGGTAGACTTTCTGCCATCTACATCCGACTGGAAATCAGAGTCTGTATACGCCAGTGGCGTTAGATCATCTGCTCGGTAGGTTAGCATATAATCTTTCGTTCTCCGAAGATACTTGAATATATGCCTAATAGTTGTCCAGTGCATAGGTCCAGGGTTTGATTGATATCTACTAACCATGCCAACGGCAAAGCAGATATCTGGTCTAGTACACAACATTGCATACATGAGACTTCCAACAGCTGATGCATATGGTACTCTCCTCATGCTGTCTATCTCCTCAGGTGTTTTCGGACATTGATTCCGAGATAGTGGTACTCCATGTCTAGAAGGTAGCAAGCCCTTCTTGGAGTCATGCATGTTATACTTGACCAATATCTTCTCAATATACGAAGATTGGGATTAAGGCTAACATCTTGTTCTTACGATCTCGCAAAAGCTTGATCCCTAAGACATAGCTCGCCTCACCCAAATCCTTCATCTGAAATTGAGATGATAACCAAACCTTAGCAGACAACAACATCCCAACATCATTTCCAATGAGTAATATGTCATCCACATATAGGACTAAAAATGCAACTGCGTTTCCACTCCCTTTCCTATACACACATGGTTCATCAATGTTTTGATCAAAGCCAAAGGATTTGACCGCCTGATTAAACTTGATGTTCCAAGCCCTAGATGCTTGCTTAAGTCCATAAATAGACTTCTTAAGCTTACAGACCATGTTCTCTTGGCCACCAGCAATGAATCCCTCTGGTTGCATCATATAGATGCATTCGTCAAGACTTCCATTTAGAAAAGCTGTCTTGACATCCATCTGCCATATCTCGTAGTCATAATGACATGCGATGGCTAAGAGAATCCTTATGGACTTGAGCATGGCTACTGGCGAGAAGGTTTCCTCATAATCGATACCCTCTTTCTGAGTATATCCTTTCGCCACCAGTCTTGCTTTGAAGGTTTCAACCTTCCCATCCACTCCTCTCTTTCTCTTGTAGATCCACTTGCACCCTATGGGTTTGATCCCTTCAGGTGCATCCACAAGTTCCCAGACTTGATTGGAATACAGAGAATCCAATTCAGATTTCATCGCTTGCTGCCACATGTCATCATCTATATCTGTTACTGCTTCATCATAACTAGTAGGATCCTCAACCAGATCCTCGGAGTCTGTCATAAAAGACACTCCTAGGTATCTATCTGGTGGTCTAGAAATTCTCCCACTACGACGAGGCTCCGGAGTGTTAAAAGGAATGTCTTGATTATCTACAGTCTTAGGATCTGGCACAGATGTTGCAGGAGTTTCTGAAAGAATCTCCTCAAGTGTTTCTTTACAACCAAGCTCTTGGTGCATCATGCAATCATCCTCCAAGTATCTAGCATGAGTGCTTATAAGCACCTTTTGCTCCTTTGGATGATAAAAGATGCCTCCTCTCGTTCCCTTAGGATACCCAATGAAGTAGCACATTTCCGATCTGGGTTCTAGCTTGGTAGCTTTATCATTCAGTACATAGGCTGGACAACCCCAAATCTGGATATGTCTTAAACTGGGTTTTCGACCTGTCCACATTTCTTGAGGTGTCCTAGGTACTGATTTAGAAGGTACCAGATTCAAAATGTATGTTGCTGCTTCTAGGGCATATCCTCAAAATGATATGGGTAGGGTTGCATGACTCATCATGGACCTTAACATATCAAGAAGGGTACGGTTTCTTCTCTCTGCTACACCATTTTGCTGGGGTGTACCCGGTGCAGACAACTGAGACACAATCCCATGTTGTGTGAGGTACTCCTTGAACTCACCCAGGAGGTACTCGCCACCTCGATCAGATCGAAGAGCTTTGATATGTTTCCCTAGTTGTAACTCCGCCTCAGCCTTGAATTGTTTGAACTTATCAAACGCTTCAGACTTGCGTCGCATTAGGTACACATATCCATACCTAGAGTAATCATCAGCGAAGGTGATGAAATACTCATAACCTCCTCGAGCTAGTTTGTTCATAGGACCACACACATCAGTGTGAACCAATTCTAACAACTCCTTTGACCTCAGTCCCTTTCCAGAGAATGACCTTTTGGTCATCTTTCCCATGAGACAAGATTCACACTGAGGTAAAGGTTCGAGATCTAATGAGCTCAAAAGCCCATCCTCTACCAACCTCTGAATCCGTTTTAGGTTAATATGACCCAAACGCAAGTGCCAAAGATAAGTGTCATTGGTCGAAGATACCTTCCTCTTGAGGAAAGATGAGCTTTCTAGTTGTACATTATGCAGTGTGGGAGCAATAGGATATATATAAAATAAGTTGTCATGCATTCTACCGGAACATATAATATTTCCATTTCTACTGATATCAACACCAGAATGGAAAGAAACTGAATAATGAAATTCAATAAGTCTGGAAACTGAAATTAAATTCTTCCTTATGTCCGAAACATAGATAACATTATTTAAAACTAATATCCTGTCATGCGGAAAATGTAAAGTAACAGCTCCCACTGCAACAGCCCAAATATTTGCTCCATTTCCAACTCTAAGGTCAAACTCCCCTTTCTCAAGCTTTTTCATTATCTAAAACCCCTGCAATGAATTGCAGATATGATTAGTGGCTCCAGAGTCTACTATCCATGAATCAGTAGAATCAACCACATGACAGGTTTCAATGTAGTAGGAAAGAGGTATACCTTTCTTATCTGAGCCTAGGAGCTTGGGACAATCTTTCTTCCAGTGACCTTTGAGGCCGCACTTGAAGCATTTCCCTATGGGCTTTTCACCTGTACCTTTGTTCTTCTTTCCAGCATTGCCCTTTTTCTGTCCTTTTCCCTTACCCTGCTTCTTCTTGAACTTTTTCCCTTTCGGGTTCAGTTTAGAGGAAGACTGGGAAAAGTGAACTTGGCCTTTAGGCTTCATGATGGCCTCTGCCGCCTGGAGTTCTTTCATTAACTCTGAGAGAGTCATGTCCAACTTGCTCATGTTGAAGTTGAGCTTGAACTGGTTGAAAGACTCCGGTAGAGTTTCGAGAATCATATCGGTCTGACTCCCTGCATCAATCTCAGCCCCTAGGATCTCAGCTTCATTGAAACAATCCATCATTTTGAGCATGTGCTCTCTGACAGGTGTTCCCTCAGCTATCCTAGAATTCGTGATTGTCCTTAAAGCAGCTTGCCTAGCTGGCCTGCTTTTGTCTGCGAACATCTCAGACAAGGACAACATGATATCAGAAGCTGTGTTTTGCTCATGCTGCGTTTGCAACACGTTGGACATGGAAGCAAGCATGTAGCATTTGGCCATGCTATTCGCCTTTTTCCATTTCCTTTCAGCCTCTAGCTGGTCATCTGTAGAATAATCATCAATCGTAGGACAGGGTTCCGAAAAAATATACTTGTACTCCTCAGCGGTGAGTACTATGTTAAGGTTTCTTTTCCAGTCTACGTAATTTGGGCCAGTCAATTTGTTCTCACGCAGAATACTCATCAACGGGCTAAAAGAATCCTTCCCCATCTCTCTGGTATATAACGGGTTATAATTAGACAGGCAGTATATATGTAACATGTATATGGTGCTTGTAATAAAAGGAAAAACATGCACAAGACTTCTTACATTATTTAACCCTAATCATAATGTATTGGTGTCTCAACCTCCTCATAGACCCTCCATCGAAGGGATGGCCGAGCCTACAGTCACGTTGAGTTAAGGTCTGCTTATTTGGATCATCACTGTCTGGATACACATATCCAGTGATAGTCCAATCACTGATTGGTTTGGCCTCATATGACAAATAACACTAACTCCTAGGGAGAGGTTATTACCGTCTTATGTCAAGTGTATTACCATCTCTTATGAACGTTCCCAGAATGTCTATGACTCAAGTCCTCCGAAGGGAAGTGACTTTAATCCAATCTTGAAGTGAACTTTAGTAAAGAACTCCACCGAAGGGATGGCCGCTCCCACCAACACTTCATTGACATTCTATAGAAGTGATCTTTAGTAAAGAACTCCACCGAAGGGATGGCCGCTCCCACTAACACCTCATTACGAATATTCACATTAGTTCACCCACTAACCCATCGAAGCGATCTTTAGTAAAGAACTCCACCGAAGGGGTGGCCGCTCCCACTAATACTCCATTGAGATAGTATGAACCGAAAATGGAAGGCCGTGGGGTTTTTCCAAACCCCTCTCCCACTTGATTATTTAACACTAGGGTTTTGAAAAACTCTTTTGACCTTTACATTGGTTACTCAAAAAATCTTTTTAAATCTAGCAAACTTAGTTAATTAAATTCATGACTCAATGACTTAAGTCATCTTGAACATAAATAACTTTTGCTTTAAAATATTTGAGCAAATCACTTTAAAGGATCAAATTTCCTAACTTGGGACCAATGGGTTATGGGCCCACTAAGGTAGCAACAAATTAGATTTTAGTTTGGCCTCTTTTGGAAACTTAGGGTACCAAGATAAACTAAACCCTATCCAACTTTTAAACCTTAGACAAATAGAAGGTGCTGGTCTAAGATCCGTTTAAAACAATTTGCCAAACTAAAAACAATCCAATATAGAAAGATGCCAATTTTAAGAACCTAGTGGTGGCCATGTTACTAGGTGATAAACATAGCAATTATATAAAGCATTCAACCATGCATTCCATATATAAAAGCAAATAAAAGAATGCAATCCTTGATGGCTCCCTGCTCTTCGGACTTCAAATCTTTATCCAATTAGGAATCCTTATCCAACTAGGAATCCTAATCAAACTAGGATACTTGGTTAAGAGTCCTTTTCGCACTAGGAAACCTTCGTTGCCTCCACCACCATGGAATCCGCTTCTACTTGCAACCATGCAATCTTTGAAGCTTTCTTCTCCTTGCTTGTTACAATAAATAAATTTATACAAGCAAACCCATGAAAAGCAAAACCAAAAATTACATTGGAGATACCTATGCTTTTCAAGAAAGCTTACATCAAGACTAGTTGGAATAAAAACAAGGAAAAATTACAACTTCCTATGATTGCTAAACGCGCAATCGTACACTTTCCAACTAATTAAAAAACATCCAAATCCACACACATACATGCGAACCATCAAGGATGCAATTATATGGCTGCAAACAAAGAGGTTAGTGCATTCAAAGTGCTTTGTACAGCACTACACAGCATGCTGAAATTATTCCAGCAGTCTGGAAAAAATTTCTGCACACTATTTATGCAGTAAACAACATTCTGGAATTATTCCAGCAGCCTGGAAAAAATTCCAGCACACTGTTTACACAGTAAACAGCATTCTGGAATTATTCCAGCAGCCTGGAAAAAATTCCTGCACACTATTTATACAGTAAACAACATCCTAAAGGTCGCCACCATGCCCTTGATTGATCTAGAATTGATACCCACACAACATGGGATCATGATTAATCATGGTGTGGCTCTGATACCACTGAAAGGAAGTGCGATTCAGATCTGAACTCTTAATGAAACAAAGAGTTCTATGGCTGCAATTTAAAACTTTTTACTAGGATCATATTTAGAAAGTAAATCAGCCATCAAAATTGCACTAGAAACACCATGAAAACAAGACCAACTTGTGTGTAATCAAATTAGATACAATGGAGAAGACATACCTGATGTTCTTGGGCTGAATAAACTCCAAGATCTGAACTTGAAGATCAGATCTACTGCCTTTAAATTCCTGCACACCTTGCTGGAATTTCTTGCAATAGTTTCCTTCTAGTCTTCTTCTCTATTCCTCTTTCTCCAAATCTGATTGGTTAGTGTTGGTGGGAACACAATAGGCTTCCTTCTTCTTGTTTTTCTCTTGATCTTATGTGCAAAGACCAGGTCTGATATGGGTTTTCTTTAAGAAGAAAACAAGGACCAGCAGGAACTTCTACTTGTGCAAAGATGCCTAGGACGTCCAAAAGCTTTTTGTGGCTGGTTTTTCCCTCACCAATGTAACCCACGCCCCAAGGTGTTTCTCTCCTCTTTTTAATGTTGATCCACCCCAAGGGAGGGAACTACCAGCTATAAATAATAGCTGAAACCCTTTTAGAGAAGACCTTTCCTTAAAGAATAAGGAAACCAAGAGGACTTTCTAAAAAAGGAAACAAACACATGTGGACGTCCAGCCCTCTTCCCTTTTCTTGTTTAGTTTCTAAATAGAATTAGAAAGCTACTAAACTTTAGGAAAACTTGCACAAAGAGAACTCCTTCCAAGTAATGGGACCTACACAAACTTGGGACCCACATCCTAGGGACCACTTTGACTAGCCCACACTTACTATGGCCCATGTACCAAATAATTTATCTAGAGTTGTAATTCATGTATGCCATCATTGGCCTATTTGAATTTACACTCAAAATTATTTCTCCACACATTTAAACAATTTAGGAAACCTTGCCAATCTAGGAAAGTGGCTAGAGAAGGGACCAAAAGACATATTTGCCCTTGGCTTCCAAAATGACCAAAATGTCCATGCTAACCCCATAGCAACACTAGGATCATTTTAACCTTAACTCATTCCACTAGAGAGTTACGGTTGCACTCCAGGGACAAATATTAAATGCAAATTAAGCTCATCATAAACCGACGATTGTCTTTGACCTGCCAAGTACAATGACCACAATGCCCCTCTATGTAACATCCATAATCAAGTAGGTTAACCGATGTACTATCTACCTTCTTGATTACATCTCATCCTTAGAACTTCATACCCTTGACTTAATCATTATCCGGATATCATTCTCTTGATCCAGGGAGCGAGCCACAAGTTCAATATCCATATGGAACATCCATATACTAAGATCTTAGATTCTGATGATTAATCGGATAATTCTAAGGGGACGATCATTCCATCACACGATGGCATAGATTCCATATTGCATCGGCACGTCCCAACTAATCAAGCCCGAGCACCCAAAACACAGAGCTGTTGACCCATGAACAGGATCTCACCCATAGTGAATTAAAGCACAAGAACTTGACTTCGTCAGTTCATCCACAAATGCTCAAGATTAAGAGCACTGGTCACTCAGTAGCAAGAGGTGACTTGATCTCTCTCTGTGATAGTACTATTTTAGAGATCACACCTACAAGTGGTCCTGATCAATGCATGACACATGCACTAATGAGATAAATCCGGAAAGACCTCCGTGACTAAGGTAAGTCACCCTGAATACAGGAGAGTATCTCATTATAACTTATACCAAGATGAAGTGCCCAACTCCATCTCTCAGTTATGAACAAGTTTATTGTTTCAAGTGTCCATGACTCAGACCTTACTGTGTGTAGCCACTACACACCCAAGTCATTACTAGAAAACAATGGGCCTTACACAACCATACATATACACAAGTAATAAGAGAAAGATGTCATTCTATTAAATAACCAATAAATATCCAGTAACAGAGATGTGAGTGCAGTCAGTGGGCTTTAGGGCATACACCAATCCCAACAATCTCCCACTTGCACTAAAGATCACTACGACCTAACCTAACTCCCATAGACTCAACATGTGAAGTAAACTCTTTCTCAGTAAGAGTCTTAGTAAATGGGTCAGCTAAGTTATTTGCTGAGGCAATCTGCTCTACCACTATTTCTCCATCCTGGACGAATTCCCGGATCAAGTGGTACTTTCTCTGAATGTGCTTGCCTTTCTTGTGATTCCTGGGCTCTTTGCAGTTAGCTACTGCGCCAGTATTGTCGCAGTACATGACAATCGGTTTTTGCACTGCAGGAACTACTCCCAATTCCAAAAGGAATTTTCTGAGCCATACTGCTTCCTTCGCAGCTTCCGATACCGCCACATACTCTGCTTCCATGGTAGAATCAGCAGTACAATCTTGCTTGACACTTCTCCATGATATAGCCCCTCCTGATAGAGTAAAGACGTATCCCGAGGTAGACTTTCTGCCATCTACATCCGACTGGAAATCAGAGTCTGTATACGCCAGTGGCGTTAGATCATCTGCTCGGTAGGTTAGCATATAATCTTTCGTTCTCCGAAGATACTTGAATATATGCCTAATAGTTGTCCAGTGCATAGGTCCAGGGTTTGATTGATATCTACTAACCATGCCAACGGCAAAGCAGATATCTGGTCTAGTACACAACATTGCATACATGAGACTTCCAACAGCTGATGCATATGGTACTCTCCTCATGCTGTCTATCTCCTCAGGTGTTTTCGGACATTGATTCCGAGATAGTGGTACTCCATGTCTAGAAGGTAGCAAGCCCTTCTTGGAGTCATGCATGTTATACTTGACCAATATCTTCTCAATATACGAAGATTGGGATTAAGGCTAACATCTTGTTCTTACGATCTCTCAAAAGCTTGATCCCTAAGACATAGCTCGCCTCACCCAAATCCTTCATCTGAAATTGAGATGATAACCAAACCTTAGCAGACAACAACATCCCAACATCATTTCCAATGAGTAATATGTCATCCACATATAGGACTAAAAATGCAACTGCGTTTCCACTCCCTTTCCTATACACACATGGTTCATCAATGTTTTGATCAAAGCCAAAGGATTTGACCGCCTGATTAAACTTGATGTTCCAAGCCCTAGATGCTTGCTTAAGTCCATAAATAGACTTCTTAAGCTTACAGACCATGTTCTCTTGGCCACCAGCAATGAATCCCTCTGGTTGCATCATATAGATGCATTCGTCAAGACTTCCATTTAGAAAAGCTGTCAAATGTATCTAAAAGATTGGTATGCAAAAGTAACTTGCAATCTTAAATTATATCATAAGTTTTTTTTACTCCTGAGATTCCTGAAAAGATTGGTATGCACAAGTAACTTGCAATCTTAAATTATATCATAAGTTTTTTTTACTCCTGAGATTCCTGAAAAGACTAAGCAATCTGGGCTATTATCTTATCTTTGCTTATGACCGAGGCTCCTTACTTGAAACCTGATCCTAGAATTAATGGAAAAGATCAAAAGATTGGAAACTTGCTGCACTTGGAGGTGGACTGGTGCAACAGTTATAGAGGACAAAAGGGGGGATATCTAGACCAATTGTTTCATGGGTTATCCGTATCATCATGTTAGATGGTGTGGATTCTTATGCATGTTCCTCCATGCATTTTTAAGCATCTAGTGACATCAAGACCAACATTATAGAATCGTTGTTGCTTTTTGCATCCAATTGTGTGACTAAGACTAAACTTGTTCTTACTTCACAATTCACGTGGAATACCTCCTCTCCACTGTCAAAATCCAAAACATAAAATTGTTCCATAAAATCTGATTTTGTAGGCTGTTTTGGTAAATGACAATTTTTTTGCTGGGAATGTTGATTGTCTATGTAGAAATTCAAATATGCAGTTTCCAGCAGGTTTGATCAAGACATTGATCTAGAAAAGGTTGGCATTGCAAATCAAACTACAATGCTTAAGGGAGAGACTGAAGAGATTGGTGAGTGATACAACTCTAGCAGCTTCTTACGGTGATTGGTGCCTTCTAATTTCCGCTTTGTGATTCTTACACTTTATTTTCGTGTTTTGTCAGGTAAATTGGTTGAGAAGACAATGATGCGCAAGTATGGGATAGAAAACATCAATGAGCATTGATAGGCCAGGCCCAAATGACTCGGTCCGCAATGACAGGTTAGGCCCAAGTGGCTCGGTCCACGATGGTGGGTCAGGTCTAAGTGACCTAAGTCCGTGATGAGCACAGGTTTAAATCCACCCATTAAGGGCCGGGTCCGAATCCACGAAGCGACGAAGTCAGCGCGACGTTCCCCTTAACCTGCTTTTACCAAGTCCCGCGGAGAAGATCCTACCTGCCTCGTCTGTTGAGGGCGGTTCGAAGACTCCGCCAAAATGGAGCGTCCGTTGCTGAAGAGTCGTCCCCATCTGTTAGGGGAAGACTATAAATCACAAAGCCTCGCCAGCACTGGGGGGCAAGCGATTCTTCTCCATTTTTACACTATCATTGTACTTTTCTGACTTGCAATCCCTACCTCGCAGAAGTAAAATCATCAGTTTGAAGTAGACGTAGGTCACATTGACCGCACTACTATAAACTCTCTCTCTCCCCATTAATTCTCACATTAATTACTTACTACTTGACCGGTGGTGCCCGAAAACACATTTTGGCATCATCAGTTTGGCGCCGTCTGTGGGAAACAAAGAAAATTTCCTTTTTTCAAAGCTATGCCGATCACCACAAGGTCAACAAGGCGACAAGATGGTAATCCCTCGCGGGAGGGCGAGGGTAATCCTCCACCGACTAACCCTACACCGAATGCTCCTGCTCCTTCTCCTCAACAAATGCTGGAGGCCATGCACCAGCTGGTGACCCAAAACTAGCAGATACTGCAACTCATGCTTGCAGGACAAGGAGGAGCACAGTTTGGTACGGTACCACCGCAGGAAGTGCCGCGCCCGGAGCATCCGGCCGCTCCACGTAGAGGAGCGCCGTGCCCGGGCGCCCATCCAATGGTGCTCGGGGCCGAGGAGCTGCCCGTCCCCTGGGCGCCTATTCCCAGGGCGCCCAAGGTCGAGGAGCACACCATGGCGCCCACGCCCAGGGCGCCTCTGCTGGAGCTCCCCCTGTCGCCCCGCACGGAAGACTCTTGGTCGACCCTCAAGGTCGCGCCCATCTCGACGTGCCTCCACCCTCGGGTGGAGCCCCAGGAGGGTCGAATCGCGGTGGTGGACTTCCACCTCCTCCCTCTGCTTCCAATGATGAGGATCCTCATTTCCATGAGGGGGGAATTGAAAACCACAGCCTGGAAGATGAGAGTCATTTCCAAGGCCAGTCCAGAGAAGCCCCCAATCATTGGGTTGAGAAGGTCAAGGAAATGCAAAATCAGATTGGCAATGTCTTCAATGCCACGAAGTCACAGGTACCAGAAACAATTGACTACCTAGTACAACAGACGGACACACCGTTCAAGCCCGCCATGGCGAACTACCCACTTCCTAAAAAGTTCAAAATGCCAACCATGGAGACCTTTGATGGGACAAAGGATCCACTGGATCACTTGGAAACCTACAAAACCTTAATACAACTACATAATATCTCTGACGAGATTATGTGTAGAGCATTCCCAACCACATTGAAGGGGTCCACACGGCAATGGTTCTCCAGTCTAGCCCAGCCTCCATCTCCACCTTTGCAGAGCTAAGCAAGTCCTTCGTGTCGCACTTCATTGGAGGACGCCGCCACCAGAAGCCCACCACAAACTTGCTCAGCATAAAGCAAGATAAAAATGAAAGCCTCAGGAGTTACCTCACTCATTTTAACGAGGAGGTACTCCAAGTTGAAGAGCCCGACGACAAGGTCTCCATGACAGCCTTCCTAGGAGGCCTTCGCTCGTCAAGCTTCCTATTTTCGGTGATGAAGTGCCCGCCGAAGAGCTTTCCGGAACTGCTGGCAAAAGCCCAAAAGTATATGAATGCCGAGGACATCACTAGGGCTAGGCGAGAAGAGTCCTCCAGACCAGAGGGCAAGGGGAAGGAGCGAGACAGAGACAACAGGAAGGAGAACAGCAATAAGCGAAGCAAGACGGAGAGGGTACCTGTCAAAGAGAGAGTCGGTCCAGCTCCTCAGAGAGACAGACAAGCCTTCACCCCTCTCAATGCCGCAGTCGGACACATCTTGTTACAGATCCAAGATGATCCCGCTGTCAAATGGCCAAGGAAGATGAAGTCTCCCCCAAACCGTAGAAATCCTAACAAGTACTGTCACTTTCATCGCGACCATGACCATGACACCGACGACTGCTATCAACTCAAGAAGCAAATTGAGGACCTCATTCAGTGTGGACACCTGCGCCAATATGTCGCTGGAAGGGCCCAAGCACCGTCACCGCCTCGTAACTGAGAGAATCAACAGCCCTTCGGAGAAATTCAGACTATTTCAGGGGGATCAGCGGAGTCACTCTCGGCAATGAAGGCCCACGCCAGAAAGTCCAGGCACACTGATGAAGCACGCCCATCCAAAGCGCCCATGGTGACGGCGAGGTCATATCCTTCTCGGATAGGGACTTGGAAGGAATACAATTCCCTCATGATGACCCACTGGTGATCACCCTGACAGTCGCCAATTTCCAGGTGCGTAGGATCCTAGTGGATAGTGGTAGTTCCGCTGATATCCTGTTCGCAGATGCTTATGACAAGTTGAGCCTAGGCAGGGAAAGGCTACGACCTGTCAAGTCACCTCTTATTGGATTCTCAGGGGAGAAAATGTACCCCTTGGGAGCAATTGTGCTGCCAGTCACCGCCAGAGCAGCACCTCGAAGCTCCACGATCATGGTCAATTTCCTAGTGATAGACTGCCCATCAACTTACAATATCATATTGGGGCGACCTGCCCTCAATACGTTAAAAACTGTCCCCTCCACCTATCACCTCGTCCTCTGCTTTCCAACCTCTAATGGAGTCGGAGAGGTCAGGGGGAACCAGGTGGCTGCCAAGGAGTGCTATGTCTCCTCAATAAAGGACAAAAAGCCACAGGAAGCATTGCAAATTGAGACCCTTGATCCAAGGGATGACGCCACCAATGAGAGAGGAGAGCCAGTGGAGAAACTCACCCCTGTGGTCTTGGACGAGGAGCATCCAGACAGAAAAGTGTACCTTGGCTCTACTCTTCCAGAAGATCTTGGTCACCAGCTAGTAGAATTGCTAAGGCATAGCAGGGACGTCTTCGCGTGGTCTCACGCGGACTTGGAAGGAATCGACCCTAGTATCGCCACCCACCGCCTCAATATCGATACTATCTACAAGCCTGTTCGTCAGAAGCTGAAGAGCGCTTCCACTGAAAGGGCTCAAGCGATGGGCGAGGAGGTGAGAAAGCTAGTTGAAAATGGGGCAATCAGAGAAGTGGCATATCCTGAGTGGCTCTCCAATGTTGTGATGGTAGCCAAAGCCAATGGAAGATGGTGCCTTTGTGTTGACTTCACTGAGCTCAACAAGGCGTGCCCAAAAGACAGCTACCCGCTACCGAGGATTGACCTGCTCATTGATGCCACGGCAGGACACGAACTGCTCACTTTCTTGGACGCATATTCTGGGTACAACCAGATCAGCATGCACCCCCCAGACCAAGAAAAAATTTCATTTATCACCCCAGGGGGAACCTACTGTTACAGAGTCATGCCCTTCGGGCTTAAAAATGCAGGGGCCACCTATTAGCGGTTGGTGAACAAAATGTTTCAATCCTAGATAGGGCAAACAATGGAGGTTTACGTGGACGACATGCTGGTGAAGAGCCTTGCCGCAGCAGATCACGTTAACCATCTTCGAGAAACTCTCAATGTTCTCAGGTCATATAGCATGAAGTTGAACCCAGAGAAGTGCACCTTTGGCGTAGGATCAGGAAAATTCCTAGGCTTTATGGTCAATCAGAGGGGAATTGAAGCAAACCCAGATAAGATCAAGGCTATCCTTGACATGAAGTCGCCCTCCTCCACCAAAGAGCTCCAGCGACTAAATGGAATAATTGCAGCATTAAACAGATTCATCTCCAAGTCTGCAGACAGATGCCTACCCTTCTTCAAAGCCCTCCGGAAAGCCTTTGAATGGGGACCAGAGGCAGAGGAGGCCTTCCAAGGACTCAAGGCTTACTTGACCACACCTCCCCTCCTCTCTTATGCTGCGCCAGGTGAAATCATGTACTTGTACCTCTCTGCTTCCTCAACAGCAGTTAGCTCCGTCCTCATCAGAGATCATGGTGGGATACAAAAACCCATTTATTATGTGAGCAGGGCATACAGGGGGACAGAAGTTCGGTACTCGAGGTTGGAAAAACTGGCGCTTGCCCTCATCTCGATAGCAAGACGCCTAAGGCATTATTTCCAGAGTCATACAGTTGTTGTGATTACTGATCAACCTTTGAAGGGAGTCTTGGGAAAGCCGGATGTGTCTGGGAGACTCCTTAAATGGGCAGTTGAATTGGGCGAATTCGATGTCCAGTACAAACCGAGGGTGGCCATCAAAGCGCAAGTTTTGGAAGACTTTGTAGCGGAGTTCACAGAAGCAGAAGAGGAAACAGATGAACTCACCTCGCCCCTACCAGGCAGTTCGCCGCCATGCGAGGACAACCAAGGGGTCGCCCGCACAACTCTAGATCTCCAGGCCCAGCTCATGAGGAACCAGACACCCCTGGGCGCCCAGGCACTTCTTGCCAAGGGGGACCAACCACTCCTGGGCGCCCAGGGCCGTACTTCCTGCCAAGGGCGCCCAAGCAGCTCCTGCCTCGAGCGCCCCGCCGCTTCCTGTTTCGTAGCCCGGCGCCCATGGTCCCTCGTTATCACTGTGGACGCTCTATGTCGACGGCTCCGCGACCAGTAATGGAGGTGGAGCGGGCCTCGTTTTGATCAGCCCTGATGGCACACCCCTCAAGTATGCAGTGAAATTCCACTTTACAGCTTCTAACAATGAAGCAGAGTATGAGGCTCTCCTCGCTGGTTTAAAGTTGGCGCTCGAAATGAACGCCCGATGCCTCACCGCTTACAGCGACTCCCAGCTAATAGTTAATCAAGTAATGGGTGAGTTCGAAGCAAGGGAAACAAGAATGCATGATTATCTCAGCATGGTGAAAAAACTGATCCCGCGGTTCCAGCACTTCCAAATCTGTCATGTCCCCCGGGAGAGTAATATTGCTGCCGATGCACTTGCCAGGCTCGCCTCATCCCTAGAGACCCCATCAGGCGAACTAGCATTCCTTGGACACCAGTTCGAACCAAGCCAGTTGGATGAGAACACTGCAAACATCAACTGTGCTACAGCTAAAACAAATTGGATGACCCCGATAAGGGCATACCTTCAAGAGGGTACACTGCCAGAGGACCCCCTTGAGGCAAGAAAGCTGAGGATGAGAGCTTCCAAGTTCACCCTCTTGCAAGATATCCTATACAAGAAAGGCTACTCTTTACCATTGTTGAGGTGCCTCTCTCCTGAAGAAGCTGATTACGCCCTGAGGGAAATCCATGAAGGAATTTGTGGGAACCACTCCGGCGGACGCTCCCTTGCCCACAAAGCACTTAGGCAAGGTTTCTTTTAGCCCAGCATGCTAGCAGACGCCAAAGAATTTGCCAGAAAATGTGACAAATGTCAGCGCTTCGCCACTGTGCCAAGACAGCCCCCAGAGGAACTCACAACCATCATGAGCCCATGGCCTTTCTCCAAATGGGGAATTGACATCCTAGGCCCCCTTCCTTTGGGTAAAGGACAATGCAAGTTCGTAGTGGTCGCCATCGACTACTTTACAAAGTGGGCGGAGGCGGAACCCTTGGCGAGGATCACAGAATCCAAAGTAAAAGATTTTGTCTGGAAAAATATAGTCTGCCGCTTTGGGATCCCTCACACCATTGTCAGTGATAATGCAAAACAATTCGACAATAAACTCTTCAATTCGTTTTGTTCCAACCTTTAGATAAAGCAGCCCCATTCTAGCCCAGCACATCCACAGGCAAACGGGCAAGCAGAGGTCATGGTGAGAACAGTCCTGCGTAACCTGAAGACAAGGCTCGAAAGAGCGAAGGGCCTTTGGGTCGACGAGCTTCTGGGATTATTGTGGGCCTATCGGACCACGCCAAGAGCTCCTACTGGGGAAACCCCTTTCTCTCTCGCTTTTGGGACTGAGGCAGTCATTCCTGTCGAGAATGGGGTCCATTCTCTTAGGGTCCAGCACCACGACCTCGACACCAATGAAGAGGGACTTCGCATCAACCTCGATTTGATGGAGGAAGCAAGGGAAATGGCCAACGTCCGCAATGCAGAGTATAAGCGACGCATGACAAAATATTATAACTCAAGAGTAAAGCCTCGTTCCTTCCAACCA
This sequence comes from Cinnamomum chago, assembly GCA_038049695.1. Taxonomy (NCBI): domain Eukaryota; kingdom Viridiplantae; phylum Streptophyta; class Magnoliopsida; order Laurales; family Lauraceae; genus Cinnamomum; species Cinnamomum chago. The sequence continues at coordinate 43,318,142 of CP142455.1, read as the reverse complement.
GGAGATTTGGTCCTTAAAAAGGTGATCCTCGCCACCAAGGATTCTCGCGAAAGCAAACTGGGACCGAATTGGGAAGGCCCATACCTCATAACAGAGGTGGTAAGACCAGGCACTTACAGGATCCAGAATTCTGAAGGGAAGACCCTACCTCATCCATGGAATGCGAAACACCTGAAGAGGTACTACCAGCAACATGTGAAGGGGAAATAAGCAGTGAAAATGGGGAGTTTCATTTTTTCAATACTTTGTGGAATGTTCTTTTATAATGAGCAGTAAATAAATGAAAGTTTTACATGTTACTCATTCCAACAGTTAGGCCACAAAATTGCCTTTTCAAAAAAAAAAAAAGAAAAGAAAAATCTATGTATAATGAAACATATCAAAGTCTCATGTACCCTAATCACTATCACGGCTCCCCTCCTCGTCCTCATCCTCCTCGCCATCCTCGGTGTCATCAGAGCCTCCATTACCTTCATCAGGCGCCTCGGTTGGCACAAAGCCTGAAAGGTCGAGGTCAGGGAAAGCAGCAGAAATCTTCCCTCGAAGCTCCTCGTAACCATCAATGAAGGCATCAATGAGGCCATCCGCTAGCTCCTTCTCAGCCTGAGAAGCTTTATCGTGTACCGCCTTCATCTCTGTCGCCACGACAGTCTCTCTGAGCAATGCCCTATCGCGGGTCTGTGCAAGCTCAGCCTCACTGAGCGAAGCCCTCTTGCGGGCCTTCACCAGCTCAGCCTCTGCCTTGGTCGCCCTCTCTCGAGGTGACGAAAGCTCAGTCTTGAACCTGGTCGCCCTCTCGCGGGCTGACAAGAGCTCAGCCTCTGCCCTGGTAGCCCTCTCGCGGGCTGACGAGAGCTCAGTCTCGAACCTGGTCGCCCTCTCACGGGCCGCCGCAAGATCAGCCTCAGAAGCTCCCCTAGCAGCAACCTTCCTCTGAGCAATGGAAAGCTCCTTTTGCATACTCTCATTCTCCTGCTTCAGTTGGCTGTTATATCGGGCCCTTGACAACAAGCAGACGGATGCAGTGGAAGCCTGGAGCAATAAAAGACAAAGAAAATGAGAATACACATAAAAAAAAATTTGGAAGTCTGGAGAAAAGGAAATAGTAAGCTTTTACCTGAGCTAGACCCTCTAAGAATGTGTCAATGACCCTCTCGGTACCCAAAGAATTGATTTGCGTAACCTCAAGGGGAAACACAAATCTCCCAGCTTCTCCCGAATCACCGGCGGGTTGCCCAGCATTGGACCAGCCCAATTGGGTGCCCCTACAGGAGTGTTGGGATTGGTGTATGCCCTAAAGCCCACTGACTGCACTCACATCTCTGTTACTAGATATTTATTGGTTATTTAATAGAATGACATCTTTCTCTTATTACTTGTGTATATGTATGGTTGTGTAAGGCCCATTGTTTTCCAGTAAATGACTTGGGTGTGTAGTGACTGCACACAGAAAGGTCTAAGTCATGGACACTGGAAATAACTAATTTGTTCATAACTGAAAGGTGGAGTTGGGCACTTCATCTTGGTATAAGTTATAGTGAGAAACTCTCCTGTGTTCAGGGTGACTTACCTTAGTCACGGGAGGTCTTTCCCGGATATATCTCATTAGTGCATGTGTCATGCATTGAACAGGACCATTAAAGGTGTGATCTCTAAAATAGTACTATCACTGAGAGAGATCAAGTCACCTTATGCTACTGAGTGACCAGTGCTCTTAATCTTGAGCATATGTGGATGAACTGACGAAGTCGAGTTCTTGTACTTTAATTCACTATGGGTGAGATCCTGTTCATGGGTCAATAGCTCTGTGTTTTGGGTGCTCGGGCTTGATTAGTTGGGACATGCAAATGCAATATGGACTCTATGCCATCGTGTGATGGAATGATCGTCCCCCTTAGAATTATCCGATTAATCATCAGAATCTAAGATCTTAGTATATGGATGTTCCATATGGATATTGAACTTGTGGGTCGCTCCCTGGATCAAGAGAATGATATCCGGATGATGATTAAGTCAAGGGTATGAAGTTCTAAGGATAAGATGTAATCAAGAAGGTAGATAGTACATCAGCTAACCTACTTGATTATGGATGTTACATAGAGGGGCATTGTGGTCATTGTACTTGGTAGGTCAAAGACAATCGTCAGTTTATGATGAGCTTAATATGCAATTTAATATTTGTCCCTGGAGTGCAGCCATAACTCTCTAGTGGAATGAGTTAAGGTTAAAATGATCCTAGTGTTGCTATGGGGTTAGCATGGACATTTTGGTCATTTTGGAAGCCAAGGGCAAATATGTCTTTTGGTCCCTTCTCTAGCCACTTTCCTAGATTGGCAAGGTTTCCTAAATTGTTTAATTGTGTGGAGAAATAATTTTTGAGTGTAAATTCAAATAGGTCCATGATGGCATACATGAATTACAACTCTAGATAAATTATTTGGTGCATGAGCCATAGTTTGTTTGGGCTAACCAATGTGGTCCCTAGTATGTGGGTCCCAAGTTTGTGTAGGTCCTATTACTTGGAAGGATTTCTCTTTGTGCAAGAATTCCTATATATTATAGAGATCCTAATTCTACTTGGACTCTAAATAAAGAAGGAGGTGTTGGACGTCCACATGGTAGTTGGTTTGTTTTTGGAAAGCTCCTCTTAGTTTCCTAGTTCTATAAGGAAACATCTTCAATAGGAATTCCTCCATAAATATATGGTTCTCCCCTCCCTTGGGCGTGGAACACATAGAAAGAAAAAAGGAGAGAAATCCTCCTTTGGGCATGCAAGGGTTTGGAAACATTGAGAGGAGCCTCCCATAGAAAACGTCCAGCCCACTTTGGACGTCCTTTGCACAAGAAAAGGATCATGGCTGATTGCATCTTCTATTCTTGAAGAAAGACCACATCAGATCTGATCTTTTCATATAAGATCAAGGAAAAATAAGAAGAGAGAAACCTAGTAAGTTCCCACCAACACTAGCCAATCAGATTTGGAGAATGAGGAATAGAGGAGAAGACTAGAAGAGAAAACTGCTGTAGAAATTCCAGCAAGGTGTGCTGGAAGTTGCAGCCTACAGATCTGGTCTTAAAGTTCAGAAATCAGAGGTTTTTCAACCCAAGTACATCAGGCATGTCTTCTCCATTGTATCTTCTTTGATTACACACAAGTTGATCATGATTTCATGGTGGTTTTGTGTGATTTACATGGCTGGTTTCAGCAGTCCAGATCATACCAGATTCAATTTTGAAAATTCCAGCCATAGATCTCTTAGTTTCATCAAGAGTTCATATCTGAATCACACTTTCTTTCAATGGTATCAGAGCCACACCATGATTAATCATGATCCCATGTTGTGTGGATATCAATCCTAGATTAATTAAGGGCATGGTGGCGCCCTTTAGGATGTTATTTACTGCATGATAGGCGTGCAGGAATTTTTCCAGAATTCTGTTTAGTGCATGTTTGGCGTGCAGGAATTTTTTCCAGATTGCTGGAATAATTTCAGAATGTTGTATAGTGTTGTACAATGCACTATGAATGCACTAATCTTTTTGGTTGCAGCCATATAATTGCATCCTTGATGGTTCGCATGTATGTGTGTGGATTTGGATGTTTTTTAATTAGTTGGAAAGTGTACGATTGCGCGTTTAGCAATCATAGGAGGTTGTAATTTTTTCCTTGTTTATATTCCAACTAGTCTTGATGTAAGCTTTCTAGAAAAGCATAGGGATCTCCAATGTAATTTTTGGTTTTTGCTTTTCATGGGTTTGCTTGTATAAATCTGATTTATTGTAACAAGCAAGAAAAGGAACGTTTCAAGCAAGGAAGGTTGCAACAGACAGGATTCCATGGTGGTGGAGGCAATGAAGGTGTCCTAGTGCGAAAAGGACTCTTAACCAAGTATCCTAGTTGGATTAGGATTCCTAGTCGGATAAGGTTTCCTAGTTGGATAAGGATTTGAAGCCCGATGAGCAGGGAGCCATCAAGGACTGCATCTTTTATTTGCTTTTATATATGGAATGCTTTATATAATTGCTTTTATTGCTATGTTTATCACCTAGTAACATGGCCACCACTAGGTTTTTAAAATTGGGTTCTTTCTATATTAGATCAGATTTGTTTGGCTGAATGTTCTTAAATGGAACTTAGACCAGCACCCTTCTTTGTCTAAGATTTAAAATTGGTTAGGGTTTAGTTTATCTTGGTACCCTAAGTTTTCAAAAGAGGCCAAACTAAAATCTAATATGTTGCTACCTTAGTGGGCCCATAACCCACTGGTCCCAAGACCTTTACTCAATATGTTTTAAAGCAAAGGTTATTTATTTTTTGAGATGACTTAAGCAATTGAGTCATGAAAATTGTTAACTAAGTTTGCTAGATTTAAACAAGGTTTGAGTAACAATGCTAAGGTCAAAAGTGTTTTTCAAAACCCTAGTGTTAAATAATCAAGTGGGAGAGGGGTTTGGAAAAACCCCACGGCCTTCCATTTTCTGTTCATGCTATCTCAATGGAGTGTTGGTGGGAGCGGCCATCCCTTCGGTACAGTTCTTTACTGAAGATCGTTTCGATAGGTTAGTGGGTGAACTAATGTGAATATTCGTAATGAGGTGTTAGTGGGAGCGGCCATCCCTTCGGTGGAGTTCTTTACTAAAGATCACTTCTATAGAATGTCAGTGAGTGTTGGTGGGAGCGGCCATCCCTTCGGTGGAGCTTTTTACTAAGGTTCACTTCAAGAGTTGATTGAAGTCACTTCCCATCGAAGGACTCAAGTCATAGACATTCTGGGAAATTTCATAAGAGATGATAATACACTTGACATAAGACGGTAATGACCTCTCCCTAGAAGTTAGAGTTGTTTGTCATATGAGGCCAAACCAATCAGTGATTGGACTATCACTGGATATGCGTATCCAGACAGTGATGATCCAAATAAGCAGACCTTAACTCAACGTGACTGTAGGTTCGGCCATCCCTTCGATGGAGGGTCTATGAGGAGGTTGAGACACTGATACATTATGATTAGGGTTAAATAATGTAAAAAGTCTTGTGCATGTTTTTCTTTTTATTGCAAGCACCATATGCATATTACATATATACTGCCTGTCTAATTATAACCTGTTATATATCTAGAGAGATGGGGAAGGATTCTTTTAGCCCGTTGATGAGTATTCTGCATGAGAACAAATTGAGTGGCCCAAATTACGTAGACTGGAAAAGAAACCTTAACATAGTACTCACCGCCGAGGAGTACAAGTATGTTTTGTCGGAACCCTGTCCTACGATTGATGATCATTCTACAGATGACCAGCAAGAGGCTGAAAGGAAATGGAAAAAGGCGAATAGCATGGCCAAATGCTACATGCTTGCTTCCATGTCCAACGTGTTGCAAACACAACATGAGCAAATGGACACAGCTTCTGATATCATGTTGTCCTTGTCTGAGATGTTCGCAGCCAAAAGCAGGCCAGCTAGGCAAGCTGCTTTAAGGACAATCATGAATACTAGGATGGCTGAGGGAACACCTGTCAAAGAGCACATGCTCAAAATGATGGATTGTTTCAATGAAGCTGAGATCCTAGGGGCTGAGATTGATGCAAGGAGTCAGACTGATATGATTCTCGAAACTCTGTCGGAGTCTTTCAACCAGTTCAAGCTCAACTTCAACATGAGCAAGTTGGACATGACTCTCTCTGAGTTAATGAAAGAACTCCAGGCAGCAGAGGCCATCATGAAGCCTAAAGGCCAAGCTCACTTTTCCCAGTCTTCCTCTAAACTGAACCCGAAAGGGAAAAAGTTCAAGAAGAAGCAGGGTAAGGGAAAAGGACAGAAAAAGGGCAATGCTGGAAAGAAGGACAAAGGTATAGGTGAAAATCCCAAAGGGAAATGCTTCAAGTACGGCCTCAAAGGTCACTGGAAGAAAGATTGTCCCAAGCCCCTAGGCTCAGATAAGAAAGGTATATCTCTTTCCTACTACATTGAAACCTGTCATGTGGTTGATTCTACTGATTCATGGATAGTAGACTCTGGAGCCACTAATCATATCTGCAATTCATTGCAGGGGTTTCAGATAATGAAAAAGCTTGCGAAAGGGGAGTTTGACCTTAGAGTTGGAAATGGAGCAAAGATTTGGGCTGTTGCAGTGGGAGCTGTTACTTTACATTTTCCGCATGATAGGATATTAATTTTAAATAATGTTATCTATGTTCCGGACATAAGGAAGAATTTAATTTCAGTTTCCAGACTTATTGAATTTCATTATTCAGTTTCTTTCCATTCTGGTGTTGATATTAGTAGAAATGGAAATATTATATGTTCCGGTAGAATGCATGACAACTTATTTTATATATATCCTATTCCTCCCTCACTGCATAATGTACACAACTAGAAAGCTCATCTTCCCTTAAGAGGAAGGTATCTTCGACCAATGACACTTATCTTTGGCACTTACGTTTGGGTCATATTAACCTAAAACGGATTCAAAGGTTGGTAGAGGATGGGCTTTTGAGCTCATTAGATCTCGAACCTTTACCTCAGTGTGAATCTTGTCTCATGGGAAAGATGACCAAAAGGTCATTCTCTGGAAAGGGACTGAGGTCAAAGGAGTTGTTAGAATTGGTTCACACTGATGTGTGTGGTCCTATGAACAAACTAGCTCGAGGAGGTTATGAGTATTTCATCACCTTCGCTGATGATTACTCTAGGTATGGATATGTGTACCTAATGCGACGCAAGTCTGAAGCGTTTGATAAGTTCAAACAATTCAAGGCTGAGGCGGAGTTACAACTAGGGAAACATATCAAAGCTCTTCGATCTGATCGAGGTGGCGAGTACCTCCTGGGTGAGTTCAAGGAGTACCTCACACAACATGGGATTGTGTCTCAGTTGTCTTCACCGGGTACACCCCAGCAAAATGGTGTAGCAGAGAGAAGAAACCGTACCCTTCTTGATATGGTAAGGTCCATGATGAGTCATGCAACCCTACCCATATCATTTTGGGGATATGCCCTAGAAGCAGCAACATACATTTTGAATCTGGTACCTTCTAAATCAGTACCTAGGACACCTCAAGAAATGTGGACAGGTCGAAAACCCAGTTTAAGACATATGCACATTTGGGGTTGTCCAGCCTATGTACTAAATGATAAAGCTACCAAGCTAGAACCCAGATCGGAAATGTGCTACTTTATTGGGTATCCTAAGGGAACGAGAGGAGGCATCTTTTATCATCCAAAGGAGCAAAAGGTGCTTATTAGCACTCATGCTAGATACTTGGAGGATGATTGCATGATGCACCAAGAGCTTGGTTGTAAAGAAACACTTGAGAAGATTCTTTTAGAAACTCCTGCAACATCTGTGCCAGATCCTGAGACTGTAGATAATCAAAACATTCCTTTTAACACTCCGGAGCCTCGTCGTAGTGGGAGAATTTCTAGACCACCAGATAGATATCTAGGAGTGTCCTTTATGACAGACTCCGAGGATCTAGTTGAGGATCCTACTAGTTACAATGAAGCAGTAACGGATATAGATACTGACATGTGGCAGCAAGCGATGAAATCTGAATTGGATTCTCTGTATTCCAATCAAGTCTGGGAACTTGTGGATGCACCTGAAGGGATCAAACCCATAGGGTGCAAGTGGATCTACAAGAGAAAGAGAGGAGTGGATGGGAAGGTTGAAACCTTCAAAGCAAGACTGGTGGCGAAAGGATATACTCAGAAAGAGGGTATCGATTATGAGGAAACCTTTTCACCAGTGGCTATGCTTAAATCCATTAGAATTCTCTTAGCCATCGCATGTCATTATGACTAGGAGATATGGCAGATGGATGTCAAGACAACTTTTCTAAATGGAAGTCTTGACGAATGCATCTATATGATGCAACCAGAGGGATTCATTGCTGGTGGCCAAGAGAACATGGTCTGTAAACTTAAAAAGTCCATTTATGGACTTAAGCAAGCATCTAGGGCATGGAACATCAAGTTTAATCAGGCAGTCAAATCTTTTGGCTTTGATCAAAACATTGATGAACCATGTGTGTATAAGAAAGGGAGTGGAAACGCAGTTGCATTTTTAGTCCTATATGTGGATGACATATTACTCATTGGAAATGATGTTGGCATGTTGTCGTCTGCTAAGGTTTGGTTATCATCTCAATTTCAGATGAAGGATTTGGGTGAGGCGAGCTATGTCTTAGGGATCAAGCTTTTGCAAGATCGCAAGAACAAGATGTTAGCGTTATCCCAATCTTCGTATATTGAGAAGATATTGGTCAAGTATAACATGCATGACTCCAAGAAGGGCTTGCTACCTTCTAGACATGGAGTACCACTATCTCGGAATCAATGTCCGAAAACACCTGAGGAGATAGACAGCATGAGGAGAGTACCATATGCATCAGCTGTTGGAAGCCTCATGTATGCAATGTTGTGTACTAGACCAGATATCTGCTTTGCCGTTGGCATGGTTAGTAGATATCAATCAAACCCTGGACCTATGCACTGGACAACTGTTAAGCATATATTCAAGTATCTTCGGAGAACGAAAGATTATATGCTAACCTACCGAGCAGATGATCTAACGCCACTGGCGTATACAGACTCTGATTTCCAGTCGGATGAAGATGCCAGAAAGTCCACCTCGGGATACGTCTTTACTCTATCAGGAGGGGCTATATCATGGAGAAGTGTCAAGCAAGATTGTACTGCTGATTCTACCATGGAGGCAAAGTATGTGGCGGCATCGGAAGCTGCGAAGGAAGCAGTATGGCTCAGAAAATTCCTATTGGAATTGGGAGTAGTTCCTGCAGTGCAAAAACCGATTGTCATGTATTGCGACAATACTAGTGCAGTAGCTAACTGCAAAGAGCCCAGAAATCACAAAAAAGGCAAGCATATTCAGAGAAAGTACCACTTGATCCGGGAATTCATCCAGGATGGAGAAATAGTGGTAGAGCAGATTGCCTCAGCAAATAACTTAGCTGACCCATTTACTAATACTCTTACTGAGAAAGTGTTTACTTCACATGTTGAGTCTATGGGAGTTAGGTTAGGTCGTAGTGATCTTTAGTGCAAGTGGGAGATTGTTGGGATTGGTGTATGCCCTAAAGCCCACTGACTGCACTCACATCTCTGTTACTGGATATTTATTGGTTATTTAATAGAATGACATCTTTCTCTTATTACTTGTGTATATGTATGGTTGTGTAAGGCCCATTGTTTTCCAGTAAATGACTTGGGTGTGTAGTGACTGCACACAGAAAGGTCTAAGTCATGGACACTGGAAATAACTAATTTGTTCATAACTGAAAGGTGGAGTTGGGCACTTCATCTTGGTGTAAGTTATAGTGAGAAACTCTCCTGTGTTCAGGGTGACTTACCTTAGTCACGGGAGGTCTTTCCCGGATATATCTCATTAGTGCATGTGTCATGCATTGAACAGGACCATTAAAGGTGTGATCTCTAAAATAGTACTATCACTGAGAGAGATCAAGTCACCTTATGCTACTGAGTGACCAGTGCTCTTAATCTTGAGCATATGTGGATGAACTGACGAAGTCGAGTTCTTGTACTTTAATTCACTATGGGTGAGATCCTGTTCATGGGTCAATAGCTCTGTGTTTTGGGTGCTCGGGCTTGATTAGTTGGGACGTGCAAATGCAATATGGAATCTATGCCATCGTGTGATGGAATGATCGTCCCCCTTAGAATTATCCGATTAATCATCAGAATCTAAGATCTTAGTATATGGATGTTCCATATGGATATTGAACTTGTGGGTCGCTCCCTGGATCAAGAGAATGATATCCGGATGATGATTAAGTCAAGGGTATGAAGTTCTAAGGATAAGATGTAATCAAGAAGGTAGATAGTACATCAGTTAACCTACTTGATTATGGATGTTACATAGAGGGACATTGTGGTCATTGTACTTGGTAGGTCAAAGACAATCGTCAGTTTATGATGAGCTTAATATGCAATTTAATATTTGTCCCTGGAGTGCAGCCATAACTCTCTAGTGGAATGAGTTAAGGTTAAAATGATCCTAGTGTTGCTATGGGGTTAGCATGGACATTTTGGTCATTTTGGAAGCCAAGGGCAAATATGTCTTTTGGTCCCTTCTCTAGCCACTTTCCTAGATTGGCAAGGTTTCCTAAATTGTTTAATTGTGTGGAGAAATAATTTTTGAGTGTAAATTCAAATAGGTCCATGATGGCATACATGAATTACAACTCTAGATAAATTATTTGGTGCATGAGCCATAGTTTGTTTGGGCTAACCAATGTGGTCCCTAGTATGTGGGTCCCAAGTTTGTGTAGGTCCTATTACTTGGAAGGATTTCTCTTTGTGCAAGAATTCCTATATTTTATAGAGTTCCTAATTCTACTTGGACTCTAAATAAAGAAGGAGGTGTTGGACGTCCACATGGTAGTTGGTTTGTTTTTGGAAAGCTCCTCTTAGTTTCCTAGTTCTATAAGGAAACATCTTCAATAGGAATTCCTCCATAAATATATGGTTCTCCCCTCCCTTGGGCGTGGAACACATAGAAAGAAAAAAGGAGAGAAATCCTCCTTTGGGCATGCAAGGGTTTGGAAACATTGAGAGGAGCCTCCCATAGAAAACGTCCAGCCCACTTTGGACGTCCTTTGCACAAGAAAAGGATCCTGGCTGATTGCATCTTCTATTCTTGAAGAAAGACCACATCAGACACGAATGAGGAGCAGAAGGTGCAGCTGAAGAGGAAGACTCTGGAGTAGCAATCGGGGCAGAAGAGGTCGCTGGCTAGGGCGACACTGTGGGAGAGGCCGCCTGATGGGAACACGGCCGTGCCCCCGCTGAAGGGGTGGATACGAGAGAGCTTGCCCTGAAAGTCACTGGCGGGGAGTTCCCCCTTGGGGTGCTGTCCACCCTCGCCGCCTTGGAAGGAGGGGTACACCTACTCGAAGTGCGAGCCCCAGAAGGAGGGGTGCTCCTACTAGAAAGGCGAGCCCCGATCGCCTCTCTATCTACTGCTGCAGAAACAGAAGGGTTACTTAGGCATGGAATATCAGGTAAAAAAAATTAGAAAGCAGAGGTCAAGTACTTTTTCTTTTCACGGGAGGTGTCTGAGAGGGGCCACTAGCTCCACTAACTCCACCACTCTCTTTGGGTAAGAGAACCCCCAAGTCTTTCTCAGGATAGTCCCTCACGGCCTGCAGCTTCCATTCCTGATTCATAGAGAGCACTGGAGCGTCTATAAAAGGGTAATGGGTGAGCACATATATAGAAAAAAATATATACAAATAAAGACAAAGAGTGGCAAGTGAATGGCTTACCAAGTTTCCTGGCGTCACCCCATCGTGTTGGCACCAATACCCGGTCTGTCTCAGAGGCCCACTCTTAGCCAACAAAGAAGAAGCGAGATTTCCAGCTGTGGCAATTGGAACGCAAACCCGTGAGCAGCTTGCCATATCTAGGGGCAAGATAGTACCATCCCCTATTAGGGGCCGGAGACTCAGTCAGGCTGTAGGCAGAATGGAACTCCACAGGAGAAGCATCCTCGTGATGAACCCTCCTCCACAGTGCAAGAAAGTCGAGCAGAACCCTCCAACCATTGGGTGCTAACCTCCCCGGGGTCAATAAAAAGTAATGAAGAACGCAACAAACGAAGGAGGGCATGGGGAACCTAAGCCCGGCTTCGAGTATCTCTTCGTAAATGACAAGGTCACCCGACCAGTCATCACAAGCAGGCTCGTCCGTTTCGGCCCGGCGACATAGCACAGTGGGTGGAATATGATAAGAAGAAGACATCTTCAAAATTTCATTGTTAGTGTTGAAAACATTAAAAATAGTGCTCACCGTGGATTTACCGTCGTCAACAACGACTTTTCCTCTATATTTTTTGCGACTAGAGGAGCATATCCCCATGCTCATCTCACTTGAAGCAGTGCCGGGGGCGTCGCCGTCTGCACCACCATCGTCCGTCGTAGCCGCACCCAAGGGGACGCCCAGGGCGGCGCCCTGTCCACTGCCCGCGCCCAAAGGGGCACCCTGGGTTGTAGCGCCCACACCAGCAGCCGTAAGGGCGCCAGCTAGTCTTCCATCGCGTGCAGCAGGGGCACCCCAGGCGGGGGCGCCTAGTCCGGCGTCCACACTCGCCTCGCCCGCAGCAGCGGGGGTGCCCCGTCCGGCGTCGCCCGCCTGGCGCACAGCAGCAGCCCGTCCGGCCTCCATGATTGCGCCGTCCGCAGTAGGGACGCCCCGTCCAGCCATTGTCGCGCCACCGACAGTGGGGGCGCCCCGTTCGGCGTCCCTTGTCGTCACGACGCCCGCAGCAGGGGCGCCCCGTCCAGCATCCACCAACGCCACGCTTGCAACAGCGGGAGCGCCCCGTCCGGCGCCTGTCGTCGCTCCCCATCCGACGTCGACCAGCACAGGGGCGCCCGCCTGCCTTGTGCGTCGTCCCCATCAGCAGTTACCGAACTGCCTGCAGCAAGGGCGCCCCGGGTGGGGGCGACCAGAGCTCTGTCCGCTGGGCGCCACGGCCACTGTCCGCTGTCGCCAAGCCACCTGTAGCAGGGGCCCCATTGTCATCTTTCCTGACGGCAGCAGGGTTGGCCATGCCCTTCCGTTGCCCAACTCCTCTGCCTCTTGTTGATACTCCATGGTGGCAGCCCCTTCTCTCTCCTTTTTCTTGAACAAGAAGAAAAATCAAAGAAAAAAGGAGTAGTTCCAAGGAAAGATGAAGACAACACCCCTACTTATAGCCTGGGGTTTCCTAGGGTTTTCAAAGGGGAAGAAACCCAACGCCAAAAGAACTCTTTCATGAAATTCAAAAAAGGAAAAAATCCTGATCTTGAGCAGAGGGAGACGGGCCGTGTCTGAGCAAGCTAAGCGGAAAGAGACGAGCAGTGTCTGGGAAGGCTAGGAGTTCTCGGAATGAAGAAAGCCTGGATATTCAAAATGTCTCCCTTTCAAAGTTTTCTTTAGCGCGAGACATTGAGGGGCAAATGATGGGCCAGGCCCAAATGACTCGGTCCGCAATGATAGGTTAGGCCCAAGTGGCTCGGTCCACGATGGTGGGTCAGGTCTAAGTGACCTAAGTCCGTGATGAGCACAGGTCTAAATCCACCCATTAAGGGCCGGGTCCGGATCCACGAAGCGACGAAGTCAGCGCGACGTTCCCCTTAACCTGCTTTTACCAAGTCCCGCGGAGAAGATCCTACCCGCCTCGTCTGTTGAGGGCGGTTCGAAGACTCCACCAAAATGGAGCGTCCGTTGTTGAAGAGTCGTCCCCATCTGTTAGGGGAAGACTATAAATCACAAAGCCTCACCAGCACTGGGGGGCAAGCAATTCTTCTCCATTTTTACACTATCATTGTATTTTTCTGACTTGTAATCCCTACCTCGGAGAAGTAAAATCATCAGTTTGAAGTGGACGTAGGTCACACTGACCGAACCACTATAAACTCTCTCTCTCCCCATTAATTCTCACATTAATTACTTACTACTTGACTGGTGGTGCCCGAAAATACATTTTGGCATCATCAAGCACTTCATGAGTTTCAATACGATTTGCTGTTACTACACGGGTAGTCTCATCTCAGTTCTTCATTCTTGAGCTGTTGTTAATCATAAGGTGACTTTTACTTAATGTGATACTATAGGCAAAGTATTTTCACTAGTTCATCTTTTTGTATCTGCACTCCCAGTTTTGTGCTCAACTGGTGGCTATTTTTTGTCCCCTTCATATATGTATGTATGTTTATAGTATTTCATTTCTGACATGAATTTCATTCAGGTTTCAAAGTCCAGGGCATAGCCCAAATCAAAGCTAGGTAAGCACAACCGAATTGGGCCATGTGGGTTCAGATAAGAGAAGGGTCCTGATGGACCCGATTTCCTTCCTTTTTTCTCCCATCCGTCCTCGGGGTCACCGAGAGGGCCGAATGGAGGGAAGAAAGGGGGAGAAAGGTGGGTATCAACATTTTTATACGAGTATGCCAGATTTTCTATTCTACTTGGAATTTAGAGATGGTGATCCGGAGATCCACCTTCACAAGTAGAAAGGAAATAAATCTTTTTCCTAACTTCCCATTGCACATATATTTAAGAAAAGTGACAAGGTTTTTTGTTTGCCGTGAAAAACGATGTTTGTTTGCTGTGAAAGGTGATTTACAAATCTTATCAAAATGAAAGACAAGAATTGTGAGTTTTTTTTTTTGTCTCTTAAAGAAAATACAAAATACAACAGAAAAGTAAGAAAAGGGATCTAACTTCTCAGGAGATTGAGGGGACTCGTTCAGATCGACGGTCGCAAGTCATGTATGGACTTCGCCATTATCCTTCAGATGAGAACGCTTGATGCTTTGATTCTTTTAGCTTGACTTGAACTTCAGTTTTTTAGAGGATAAGGACCAAAGGAAGGTCCTATATCCAATGAAAAAATGAAGAGACGGGCTGCAAAGCCGCGTCTAGGCCATGTTGGATATGAGAAGAGGGGGGCTTTGCCTTGGGGGGAGTGCTCCCCAAGGTACTTCAATCACCTTGTGGTGTTTGTTGTAGCGGAGTTTCTTCAGAGTAACAGAGCTTCTAGGAATTCTGAACGATCTTTCTGGCTTATTTTTCTTCGATTTTTCTGATCCGTTCTTCTTGGGATGGTCTCCTATTTATAAGCCTTAGGTAGCCATTTAGGAGTGTTTATGAGCTTTGATGGCTTTAAAGCTACATGATGGGAGGAGTTACAAGTTTTATTTCTTGATTTTGTAACTCCTTTTTCCTTGAACTTGATTGGCCAATGGAGAATGATGGGCTTTTAATCCCCTTTAATCTCCATGATGAGAGGAGTTTCATGGCTTTAAAGCCATGATGACTTTGACTTGTTACTCTCATTTCCTTGCTTCTGATTGGGACGTCCAAAATAATGAATTAATGACCGCATTTAGTTAGGTCAATTAACAGCATTAAGTGGTCGCCGGGGATTTGAAGAGTCGCGGGCCGCACTGCGTCTTTTGGAATTCTTGTTGTGATGATCGCCAATGGATCCGCATGTTGTTTGATGTTGGATGGCGATGCAACTTCAGACATTGGTTGATACCAGTGGGCCGGTACCATCTGTCTTGTCAGTTTCTCGATCGGTCAGACAGAAAATTTACTTTCTTGGTTGGCCGGTCGGCGATCTTAGAGCGATCAATGACGATTTCATGCTCTTGAAGACGGATCCGAGATGTCGATGGAGATCTGTCGGTTTCGAGCATCAAAAATCAAATTTTCAGGAAATCACAGGGGCTAGAACTCCCGAAACGTGAAAAAGGACGGAAAACAGGTCACCCGGCCGAAATCCGATGAACCAGACTTCTAAGGTCGCCGACAACCATGCACCCGGCCGGCGACCATGGGGTTTGGTCCCCTTTGGTTGCCGTTTCATCGGCCGTTTTTCGAGCTTTTTTTTTTTGTTTTTTTCTCCTGTATTTTTATTGACATTTTTCCTCATTTTTGGGCTTGATTCTCATGAAGAAAACCCAATGAGAAGTCGTGCAAAACCGGGGCACAAAGTTTCCTATTTTTGGAAAAGCCGAAGATCATGCTGCGCAGAGTTGCCGATTTTTGGTCAAGAGATGAAACTAGGTCAAACAATGTCGGAATGACCCGAAATTTGACGTGAAGCCTCTTGAGCAGTAGATAGGACCAACCATCGGCTTTTGTTTGAGTTTTGAATCCGTTTGGGGTCCCGTTGATGCTAGGCTTGATTTCACCGCGAGGAAGACGTCGCACTTTGATGTGCGGTCAACCGATGTCTGATTGACCTGAAATTTGACTAGGAGTCTATTGGAGTCATTTTGAGATGATCCATTAGCTCCGATTTAGATGTCGTGATCCCTAGGTGCTCCACCGCCGGTAGCCTTGATTTTCTTTCGGAGAGTCAAAGTCGGGTCAAACGTTGTCGGAATGACCTGAAATTTGACGTGCAGCCCGTTTGAAGCATGTTGAAGCCGCCCATGTGCTTTGTTTGATGAGTAATGGTCCCGGTGGTTCTCGCCCCCGAGAGGCTTGATTTTCTTTCGGAGCGTCAAACGTCGGGTCAAACGTCGCCGGAATGACCTGAAATTTGATGTGGAACCTTTTAGAGGTACTTTGAAACCATCCGTAGGCTCTGATCGAAGTTTTGATGTCTTCTACGCCGTAGCTGCCAAGAGCGCCTGTTTGGCTGTCAGAGGAGTGAAGTTAGGCCAAATGATGTCGGAATGGCCTGAACTTGATGTAGAGTCCCCTGGTGGCATCTTGGGGCCAGCTGTGTACTTTGTTTTGTATGTTAAGGTCCCTGACTTCATCGCCGCCGGGAGCGCCTTGCTCAGCTGTTGGAGGAGTGAGGTTGGGTCAAATGATGTCGAAATGGCCCGAAAGTTTATGTGAACTCCTCTTTTGGCTGTCTTGAAGGATCTTGTAGTTTTCAAGTGATTCTGACAAGATTTGATGCTTAAAGCAACATTGCCTGTTTTGTAATAGGATGCAGCTTCATGTGGCTTCTTGATGTTGAAGAAGCAAAGTGACATTTTTGGTGTCAATAGGTCCAATGCTAGGCAATCAAGGATTGTTGTTGATCAATCACATAATAGAGATTCAACTATCAAACTTATTGGAGCCTTACACAAGTTTGTTGGTCCAGGTGAGAGTCTGTTGATTGTATGGACAACTGGGCGCTCCTTAGTTCGCATTGAGTTCTAGTATTTCTCTTCTTTGCAGATATTAAAGGCTTTCTTGCAGTTGTCAAGCCTACACTTCTCAGCACACTTGATGCAGAATATGAGAAGAATCCATTTGAGGTATACCAGTAGTTCTGATCATCAAATCCTAAAAGTTCAGTTATAAGATTTGCTACTTTTAGTACTCAAAAAAATGTGGACTGTCATTGTCACACAAGTTTGTTCATAAGCATGGTAAATAGGTGAAAATGTTGATTGTCTAGCCAAACTTGTAAACCTCTAAATGAATATCCAATTGTGAATCTCAAGTCACCATTATGTACCAGAATCTGTCATGAATATTGCATCTATTTCTCTCCTCATTTTGTATTACCTGATTTAACAGTTCCATGAGGATGCCCTGAACTTCTCTGTTCACTCTTAATGTATAATTATTCATATTGATATTGGTACAACTCCTTTAATAGGTATTGGTATAATTATTCATATTGGTATTGGTATTACCTGATTTAAAAGGCCACCCCAAAATAGGAGGGGCACAAGCCAACAGAAAACAAAAATAGCAGAACAACACAAACCAACAGCACAAAGAGAGCACCAATAGAAGAAAAAGAATGGCACTACATAGCAGAGAGCTACAAAGCCAGCAGCAGGAAGGCACTGAGCCACAACACAACTCAGCAAGAGAAAAGCAGAGCAAAGCACATCACAACAACACAGCAAAAGACAACCAAGAAGTAGCAGAGAACAGCACCACTCTGAACAGAGAAAGTAACCCAGCAAGAGAAGGCACTGCACAAGCACAGAACCAACCATCAGGGTGCAAATCTAACTGCACAGTGGCAGAGCTAGGACCTAGAGGAGCTCAATCCAGACCCAGGCCACGTAGGACAAGATGAGGAAGGGTTGAAACAGGTACCTGCAGAGAGCTGGCCAGGTCTCTCATCCAGTCATAGAAGATGATCAGAGCTTTACCCAGATAGGGCTTTCTGTTCCGGTGCTTCGAATCGTTTCGGAGAGACCAGAGCACGAAGATGGCTTGGAAGAAGATCTCAGCAACATGATATCTACCAGGGCATTAATTATTTATTTAATTTGCAGGTATTATAATAATTATTTAATTTCATTGTTCTTAGGACATGTTTGTTTGCATATAATATGTAGGAATTAAGTTTTAAATCTCTGCGTTCCCTCACATCTTCGATTTTGGATCTGTTGTTAATAGCAACAGTTTTTTTTTTCTTCTTTCTTTCTTTTTCCTGAGAGGTTTATGTTAGTGAAGAAGAAACAACCCACCAATCTACTTACACATTTGGACAACCATCAACAACCCACCTATATGCATACACATTTGGTGATGGTGAGAAGATTAGAATATTAGTTGGGTTCCCTTTCTCATTTCTCTTGTTGCTGCTGCTGTTATTGGAACATTGGAATACCCACAGTTTCGGTGTTTTGCAGGATCTCGTCCGTCCGTTCGATGTGTCGTTCGTTTTTTACCATGCATCGACATACACAAGGTGAGCATTTGTTAGAAGCATGGTTTTGTTATGATCCGTATTTCTCATATCCGTGCTAGTTCTAACTTCTACCGGTGAAACTAGATCTGCATCATTTTTTTCCTCTTTCTGTTGTTAGATCTAAAGGGAATCAAGAAAGGAAACTAGTTCCAATGTTATCGAACATGATTGGAAGTTGAGTGTCATATGCATCTAATTTATACACTAGCTTGATTGTATCATTCTGCTGCAATGTTCAAGCCAATTTCAAGTTACAGTGCATCGAAATGCAACCTTACTGAAGTTCAGATGTTATGCTTTCTACATAGCAATTTATCTGTCATTTGTTCACTTGAATCTCGTGTTTTTTTAGATACTTTGGTATTGATTTTATGACTAGTAATGGAATAGCTCAACCAAAGGTACTAATCTTAGTTACCATCTTTTTGTAATTTTCACTATCAATGTGCATTGGGATTAAAAATAATGTGAACTGGAAATTAATTTCTTTTGCTGAACTGATAAGGAGTCTTACTTTATGGGCCACCTAGTACCGGAAAAACTCTGTTAGCAAGAGCTATGGCTCATCATACTGATTGCACCTTTTTCTTTGCTTTGTTTTTTCTCAGTATAGATGGTGGATTTTAATTGATCAATTTCTTATTAAAATGGCGTGGATTTCTATTCTTACAAATACAATTTAAAGACTGTTTAATTACAGCTTGTGCCTTAAGTAAATGTGCCTGAGCCCTTAGGTAAGTCCATATGGATGGTTAAATGGATGGATATGTTTGTGGATATCAAATTTGTATATGCATGTGTTGTTAGTTACATGTGCATATGTTACATATGTAAGTTCAGTTGGATGTGTCAAGCATTTATGAATATATTCAATTGGATATTTATTCATGTCATGTGTTTTCATGTTAGGTGCCCAATAATCTCAATCATTTCATGTTATATGCAATTTATTAGAGTGAATCAACTGAATTCGTTCGTGAAGTGTGTTGTGGTTTGTAGTTAAATTTGTTGAATGTGATCTTTAGGATTATTTGAGCACCTTTTTTAGAATATTCACCTCTTTTTTGATATTACTCAATTCATGTCAACTGGTGTTAATGTATGAATCTCGAATTTTCCTTTGGCAACAACTAAAAAACAATTTGGTTATGTAAATTTTGAATTTCGGGTGGCAGTTGACGGCAGCTCATACCACAGGTCTTGTTTCAAATGCTCTCATGATGGCTGTTCAAAGTGTTAGAGTGCGAGTTAATGTTTCTTATTAGTTATAAAGGTCACATGCATGTAACATAGGGGTTCACATCCAAAACAGCCCCCATTTGTGTTTGCTTTTGATTTTTTTGTTATATTTCTATGTATTTCTAAATATTGTAAATTGTACATTTAACTTGATCAAGCTAGTATATTGATTTTTTAAATAAACTGATGATGTGTGACATTAATGTGTAGATGAGAATGTTACAATTTATGGGTTAATTTTTTTTGTGATTTTAAAAAATGAATTTAATTGTAAATAAAAAAATTATGGGAAAATTATTAACAAAAATAATGATTCTTAATTAGGGATGGTTCAAAATTGTCATTTAACACAGTAAAAACCGTTCAATATGGAACGATTTTAAACCCTTCCAGAACAGACTAGTAACTGTTAGAATTTGAAACAATTTTAGAAAACTTGGAAGAGTTTAAAACCGTTCCAAAATAAATACTAATTCCAACGGTCACTTTAAGTTGGAACGGTTTTAGAACATTTGGAAGTGTGTAGAACCGTTCCAAAAAGGACTATACTAGTTCCAGAAATTTGAATTTGGAACGGTAAATTGAAATCCGGTAGTGCCTATAACTGTTGCAAAATTTTGAATTTGGAACGGTTCGAATAAAATTGGAACGGTTAGAGACACTTCCAAAAAATTTATTTTGAAACGGTTCTAAACCGTTTCAATGGTTAAGGAACATGGACATTTGCAGCAGTTTTGGACCATTCCTATTTTTACTAGGAACGGTTTTCAACACTTCCTGTTTGTTGTTTTTGGTGTAGTTGTTAGTTTATGGTCTCAATACCATGGGTATATGATGTAATAAATTGATTAAGTTCTTTATTTATCAATAAAATTTATGTTTTTCCTTTCATGAGATGAATGGTGTTCTATATACTTGCACATAACTAATACAAATGACATAATAGTTCATGAGATGAACCGGAGTCCACAAGTATACTAGATGTAATACATGTGTATGGATAAGATCCACATACAGGAGATATGTATTACAAATCTTATACTTAAATATCTTCACAGCCAGTGATGAGATTGGACACCACATCTGACAAGGTTGCAGCATTTTGATCACTATGAGATAGTGTAATTTATCTCAATCGTCAGAATGTAAGATTCTGGATCATAATGCTGGTACATTGGATGTATTGAAGGACCATGAGAAGCACCTTATATACACTGTCTTTATTTTAAGGTCTGCTCTCATAATTCCCTAGCAATAGGCTCATAATCCTGAGACATCAATGAACTCAAGTTTCTATCTATTCATTTGCTTTGAGTCACCAATGAGTGAGGCCAATTGTAGGTCAACACCTCGGTGATTTGGGTACTTGATAGTAGAGTTGTGGGAACATTCAATGGTCAAGATGGAATCTATCTTTAATATCCCCTTGTGCCAATTAATGGATTTATCATTGGTAAGTGCGCACCCATTCCGATTAAGAGTTAATTGGATCGGTACCATATGATCATTATAATTAATTGGGGCTCAAGGATAATAAGATATGGATCTAATTTGGTGGACAGGTCCATTTGATCCATGGATATAGATGGAGGGGCCTACTTGTGGTACTGTGGAAGTTTAGGGTCTTCATTGAAATATATTCCTAAGACTGGAGTGCAATTGCATTTATTTAGTGGAGTTATTTGCAGTTAACTGTGGGCCCGGATTGTACATGAGATGTGGGGTCGCGTGTCCCAGTTGGAGCCAGCTTTCTAAGGAATCCCTAGTGGTCCCCACGCTAGCCCAATATATTAGAAAGATACTAATTCTACTTAAACTCTAAAAGGAAGGTTACTATTTCTATTTGAAGTGAGACTTCTAATAGTGGTAATGGTAAGCTACTAATTAATAATGGAAGTAGGACTTCTATTTTAATTAGAAAGGAGAAAGTTACTAATAGTTGTGGAAGTAAGACTTCTATGGCAATTAGTAAGGGAGATGTTTACTAATTTGTAATGGGAGTTAAACTTCTATTTCAAATAGGAAAAGAGGAGTTATGGAGGGCTATAAATAGAGGACTACTCCTCTCAAATTCGTGCATAATAATAGGAGCACTTTCAGCCCCTTGTGCAAGAGTTGTACAAGTCTTCTTCCTCTCAAAGTTCCCCTCTCTTTCACCTTTGGTTCCTTAGAGTTACTAGTAGGGTTTTCTCTTGAGGATTCCACCATCTTCTTGAGAAAAGAGATCTAATACGGGACATAGCGTTGGAAGATCAAAAGGAGTTGAAGATTCTGATTTGGATTGTGAAGTTGTTCATCACCAAAGTAAAGAAATCAAATCCTCCATTAGAGCACAACAAAGCTCCAAAGGTATATCTACATCCTTGTATGTTGTGTATTTCGTGGAAGCATGTTTATGTTCTATTTTCTATCTTCTAGATAATAGTTGTTGCTGTACATGGCTATGAGATTGAGGAAATTGCATCCTGGATTGGGTTTGTTGCATTCTAGACAATTGATCCCTGCATTAAGTGGGTCAAAAGTTTTTGAAACCTGTCTGGAAGGCCCACCTATATTCCAACAATTGGTATCAGAGCCTAACCTCATCTCTAATCATGTTAGACCAGCAAGCTTGCTCTGATCTTTGCATGAGATGTGAAGAAGATGAAGCAAGGGCTATGTAAGGATCAGTTTTGATGATTTTACTTGGTTTGATAGTAAATTCATGTTTGGATAGTCACAAAAGGGTTTAATAATGATGGAAGGATCATAGGAAGCCATTGGGACACTTTGGAAGTGATTTGGGAAAGAATGGACAAGAAATAAAAAAAACCCAAGTTGCAGAAATTCGTCAGTCCGGTCGACCAGGCCCCGTGCTCGGTCGACCGGATGCTTAACTGTGAGAACCCGACCCCTAATCTCTTGGATTGGTGTTGTTTTATCTGTGGATTAGTTTCTTTTAGTGGGATTAGTATTTGTTGGGTTGAGTTTGTGAGCTAGAATGGTTTTTCTCTAGTTTTGGGGAATTTGGAGGGCCTTTGTGATTAGTGGGACCCTTTGGGGGTTCTTGTAGTGACTTTGCACGTGATTGGGAGGTTATTCGAAATTCCTGATAATTCTTGTTTTAGCCTCATTTGACTTATTTTGTTAACCTCTACAACTTTCGTGTTCACTCCATACCCGTTCGAAGCTCCGAAAATCAGTTTTTCCAGCCCGGAGGGCAAAACAGTCTTTTCACACCAAATCTGGACCCAAATTTCGAGATCCCAGAACCATGCCAAAGTTATACTTTTTGAAAACTAGATTTTATGAGAAACATTTTTCTCTTCTTTGTCGATCGCATCCGAGGCCCACAAATAGATGTTTTACCCTTGGCAAGCTCTGAGTGTAGTGGGGCCCACACCCACCCATTATAAAATGACTCCACTCACTCTTTCTCCCTCATTTTCCACTCCCCATCGGCTGCAACTCCCAGCTACAGTGCCAGCAGCCCCTCTTCTTCATTTCTTCCATTTCTTCTTGCTTTCTCCTCTCATTCTTGGAAGAAACTCTTGCCATTTGGAAACCTAACTATGCCATCTTCTTCCCCATCTCTTTAGCTTCCCATGGATGTGATTCTTGTGCAAAACCAAGGTGGGCAGCCCCTATTGCAAGCTTCTTCTTGTTCATTCATGGCCTTAGAGGTAAAGACTCCTTCCCATTTTCCTTGGATGTGCAATGGCTTTCCCTTAAGTTCTATTTCCTAGCTTGGTTTAAGCCCATTCCTTGTCTTTCATTGTTTAACCCATTTTAGGATTTGTTTTGGGGTTTTTGTAGAGATTGTTGATCTTGAGCTTGAGAGGTGATTAGAGGCTTGATTTGCTAGATTGGAACCCAAGGCAAGTGGATGAATGGATGGTTTTAATGTTATCAAAGTTTTATGAGAAAATCCTAAGTTTTATTACTTGTTCTTGATCATGGAATACATGTTTGCACATATGCTTCTTGCCACATATATATTGATTTCGAAAATGCATATTAATGGTTGTTTCTCTCTTGTTAATCTCTTGGAAATGTATGCATTTCATTTGGTCAAGGTTTGCTTATATGGTTTTATAGTGAATGGGGTTGGTTTTCCATTCATGTTTATGTTTACTAGCTTGCATTGATTTGAAATTGATACTCATTTAATGAGTTTTGTTAAATCATCTATGGTTAAGGAAATGTGAATCAATAGTCTTGATTTATCTCTAGATTCTTGGCTCAAATGGACCCTTGTGTATATTGGGGATTCTTCCCTTTGTTTAATGTGAAATGAGAAGAAAGAGGTGTTTGGATTTAATGTTCATTGAAGTTTTGATGGGAGTTTTATTGTAGTTAAGATGTTGTTGAAGCAAGGAAAAACTTAGTTTGTACATGTGTTGGAAGGAAAGGAAAAAGGGGAGAAAAATCAAGTTTCCCGGACCTGCTACACGCCCAGGTCCGATCGATCGGACATGTAGGCCGATCGATCGGACTGTCATTAACTGTAAGGCTTTTCAGTTTGAGTCCAGTGAAATTAGATATTGTTTTTTTTGGAAACATTTGGGCTTTCTATGAGTCCTAGAGGTATTTACCTTAGTGTTAAGACTAATTATACCCTAATCTAAGGTCTCTAAGACTAGGGAACTAAAAGAAAAGAATGGTGATGTTCTAGGCACTAATTCTTGGTTTTAGGTGAGACCCTGGCTACCCTTTTTGGACTGTTTGGACCATGTGTGAGAATGTCTTGAGCCGACACGCCTCACGGTTGGTTCGGTGGCATCGAAGTTCAATCCATTTCAATCTTGAACGGGATAGAACGACGCGATATCTTCTTTATATCTAAACACAAGTCTTTCCCTTGGTTATCGCGAATTCTATTCCTTTCGGTGACTGAATAGGCTGCTCGATGTTTCCGGATTAATGTCATGCCTAGGATGGACCGTTATAATCTTGATTTTTGCTATTGTAACATCTAGTACTACCCATAAGCTCATTTTAAGTTTTGAAAATAGTAAAAGTGCATAAGGAGCCCGGAATGTCTTCAAACTCAAGGAGTACCAAGTAATTATTATAATCGACATACGGGACCCCTATTCACTTAAATAAATCTTGAAACCGATATTTTTACCCGAAATTGTAATAGTTCATTGCTTCACCTCATTTCCAGGATTTGCATCACATGACTTGTTTTCCCGAAAGCATTGAAGTTACATTAGTAACAGTTATTTATCCCGAGATGTATTGCCCGATATGAAGTGACAATGTGCCCTTGAGCACCCCCGTTTTACCCGTTTATTTATTGTACTTGATTTACTTGCATATGTCCCGATTTGTTATTTGACCTATGAGTCGGCATCACTAAGCTTGGATAACCTTGTCAGTCTGATCCACAGACTTGGAGATCCCCCTCCTATCCCGCCAGCTGCAGTTTGGATCCCGATACCCGGCTATTACCGTGGTCCCGTCCCGATACCTGGTTCGCTACCGTGGTCCTGTTCCCGTATATTTATATTGTATATATGATTTACGTTGAGTCTCCTCACCTTGTGTGACTGAGACCAACGTCCCGTTATACTCTGGTCACTTCGGTGATAGAGGACTTAGCTTCTTGTGATTGCCATCTTGCCAGTTCCCGATCCCTTGGATACCCGACACGTTTTATATTGCTTACTTGCTTTCTGATAAATGATTCGTTTCCTTTATGAAAGGTGTTATTTAAACAAGTGTTCATATTCTCCAATGTAAATTCAGTTATTATTATATTGTTTCTGTTCTTTGTACACGCACATGTTTTAAATGAATGCCGGTTGGGTGAATAACCATGCTTTTACATATGTTTCAGACGATCAATGATTTTGCTAGATTTATATGATTACACATGTTTTAAAGGAATACCCGAATTGTTAAATATTCGTGCTTTATTTTAAATGACATTTGGTTTGTCAGATATCTATGTTTATACCTGTTTTAAATGATTACCCGAGTTATTAAATATCCATGCCTTGAAATATGTTTAAATGAACACTAGTTTTGTCAGATTTCTTTGGTTACACCGGTTTTAAATGAACACCCGGTTTGTTAAATATCTGTATTCTCACATATGTTTCAAATGGACATTGGTTCTGCCAGACTGCTATGAATACCTGGTTTGTTGTATACTTACGTTTTTACCTAAGTCTCAAATGAACGCTTGTTTTGTCAAACCACTATATTTACACATGTTTTAGACGAACACCCGATTGTCAAATATCTATGCCTTTATGGATGATGTAAATGAACAGACATTTTTGTAGATATTCGTGTTTTACCCATGCTTGAAACGAATACATGTTTTGTCAAAGGTCCATGATTTTGCAACCGTTAATTATATGCAGCATTTGATCGAATAGCATGATTTATCAGATGTTTTATTCTTCAGTATATTATTATCTTTTCATCCACCTGCCAGACCGTCGTGTCTGACCCACTACTTTTGGTACTCAGGTTCAGATTTCTTCGTCCCGAGACGAGTGCTTTTGGTTGGCTGTGGAGCCATGTTTTGCAGGTTGTTCTGTCGGCTATGTCATGTAGACATTGAGCTTGACATCGGAGCTACGTCATATTTTGGGTAGTAGTTAATAGCTTTTTGTTGTATGGCTTTTATTAGCCTTTTCTTGGGGATTCTTAATTAATGTACATTGATAATTGTAACTTGAACATATTTGGGAATGTAATATCCTACTACTGTCAGCTCTGTATTTTGTTGTGATAGTTATTTCCAGTCTGAGATGATTATTGATATTATAGCTATATGCTAGAGGTTGAGTGCGACACGGAATCCGATGGCCACGGACTCCGGGTCGCAACGCCACGAAAGCTTCCGCAAAATATTCAGAATGTGTTGGAATGTGTTGTCTTCACACACGCGGATCTTGGGAGAAAAATATAATTTATGCTTAAATCCCATTTCCCGCCCCCGAGGTTCCGGTTCGGGGGCGTGACATTAACGGCCAGTCGACCGGGCCTTCTGTGCAAATTTCTGCAGAAATTGATTTTTCAGGTTTCGGGTCTACTTTTACTTCCTATTTTTTCAGCATTGTTTGGCAGCCTATTTTTGTGATTTGTATGGTTGTATAAGATACTAACTTGCAGATGATCATGTCCTCTCCATATGGCCCACAAGTCTTTTGCTTTCTTTTATGGTGATTGGTTTATTTGAGGCTAATTGTAAAGGGCGTCATGGTTTCCTTGGTTTCCCGTGAAAGGGCAAGGCATGATGAATTTCCCTATAGCCCTTTTAATTCCAGTTTTAGATTTCCATGTAAGTCTCATATATGAGGCATAGGAATTTATGTAATTTTTCTAAATTTGTAAATTCTGGCGATGTCTGAGACGAAGAAAGGAAGCGATGTTGGATTCCTAATCAAAGAGTTTGAAGATTACCAAAAGAGTTCTGGAGTTTCCCAAAGAGTTTGAGGAATTTCAAATTTTTGGAAAGTCTAGAAGTCCAAGAAGTCTATTCCGCTTGGGCCATGTGGAGGAGAGGACTAGTTTCTATTTTTGCTATTTCTATTTATGGATGCATGCTTAAATTAGAATAATTCCAGATCTGATCCAAACATAGCAAGTTACTAAAATTGGTCAAATCAAATTAATTTTTGGAAAGAGTTCTAATTAGTGTTGATAACCCATGAGATGGACACATTGGTAACACTAATTTAGAAACTAGACTTTCCTTAAAATAACTTGACTTGGAACCAATCTTAGATCATATCATAAGATGATTTGATATTCATATATTCATATATGGGGCCCTAATACCTTACAAAGAAATCCTTAATTCTAAAATATTAAGTGGGAGCGGGGCATTTATATTTAGAAATCCCCATGGTTTTCCACCATATGTCCATTGTAAGGAAAGTATTAGCCTTGCGCCATCTCGAGTATGGCCGTTCCCCACGGAGGGCTTTTACTTGTCTGGCTACTTGTTAGACCCCGACCCAGACCAATCCGATTACTGTGTGATTAGTATGTGTTTAGTCCTAAGTGGGTTTAGTTATTGTTGGGTTAGAAGTGATTAGTTTTAGTCTTGGATATAGCTTTGGTAATTTTGAGAACGTTTAATATTAGTTAGACACACTCAGGATGGCCTGAGTGCACGTGTGAGTGTGGGAAGATCGTATCGATTTCCGTGTGATTGTGATTTTGATTTCATTTGATTGATATTTCGACGTGTTACAACTTTCGCATTAAGCCCATTCATGTTGGAAGCCCAAAAACCCAAGTTTTGGCCCAAAGAGGGTAAAATTGTCTTTCTTGCACAAATCTGGACACAATTTTCGAGACTTCAAAACTATGTCAAAAATATACTTTTTGGAAACTAGATATTTCGACGATCGTTTTATCCTTCTTCGTCGAAGTCATCCGAGGCCCACAAGATCATGTTTTAGCCATTTCAAGTTCAAGTTAGTTGGGACCCATTTTCCTTCACTTAAACCCTTTCTTCCTCTCTTCCATTCATTCCCCCAAATCTCTGCAATTTCTGAAGCTAGGGCAAGAAAAACCCTTTTTCTCTCCCTCCTCATTTCCCCTTGCATGATCTAGTTAGAGAGCTCCAAATAAAGCTTCAAGTTCATCATCTTCTCCATCTCATTGCAAGCTCTCTATTGGTACAAGTTTCTTGGAGTTTCTTTTCGGACAAGATCTACATTTCCTCTCTTCTCTCTTGTGTGACCATTCCTAGGTAAGAGCTTCAACCCACATCTTTCATGGAGTCTTTTTAGTCCTTTAAGATCATGATTTTCCTAGTTCCAACCCTTTTTCTAAAGGGGTTTCTTGTTTTCAAGATTTAGTGAGTTGTGTGATTTTCTCTTGGATTTTCTTGTAGTGTTGATTAGCTTGAGGAAGTACTTGAGGAGGAGTGTTTAGCTTTGGTCAAGGCAAGTGATCTTTATAGGCTTCATGTGCATTGTATTTTGATTCTATTTCGTTTTAGGAATTGTGCATGTGATTTGTCTACAAGTTTATGATTTTATCTTACTTGATTTGGATGTGTGGATGATGATAAATAAACCATTGGTGAGCATGAAGGCTCAAGGGATGATATGTGGTTGGTGGATGAGAAGAAGGAGAAGAATGTAGTGAAAGATGTGCAAGGAAAGGGGATTTCTGCACTCAGCGAGCTCAGGCAGCAGCCTGTTCGCTCGAGCGACCCTGGGTTCGCTCGAGCGAACATGCCACTGTCTCCTACGGAGCGAGGCAGTGAGTCGTTCGTTCGAACGCATTTTATTATTCGCTCGAGCCAACATTCGCTCGAGCGAACTGTCTACGCCTTGTAAGGTCCGCTCGAGCGAAGTGTCTCGCTCGAGCGAAGTGTCATCAACGTGACAGGTTCGCTCGAGCGAACCTGCCAGTTGCAGGAAGATGAGTTTCTTTCCATTCTGTGTATTTTTCTTGAGGTCCGAAAACTAGACTATGTTAAGGGTTTTGACTTGACATTGTGTAAATGAAACCTCGAAATGCCACCCAACCTCTAAGGACACCAATTCTTGTATATTCTGACATTTGGAGTTTCAATTACACAAAGGTCAATTTGTAGCCTTAGCACATGCTTGTCAGATTTCGTATTTGAATTTCCGTCTTGGTACTATAAATACAAACGTGCACTTGTTTTGAGTTTCAAGTATAAGCGTGTTTTGAAATTTTGTTTCCAGAAAAAGGGGATCACTTCCTAAGCGTGTTATGCATAATTATTATGCCCCTTGCTAGTCGTGCTCGTCGTGTTTTGATAAGTGATTTCCCCCTTTTTATCTCGACGTGTTTTGATCGTGCTTCGCGTGTCTTGTGCATTCATGAATTAAGTAAACACCACTGAGCTTAGACTGCCCTTTCGGTTTGATCCACCGTCTGGGGGTCTTTAAACATGTGGACTGTCTGCAGACTGGTCGTGTATTTATTACACATCGTGTGTGTCCGGTTCCGCGGCCGGAATTCCCGTCTTTGTGGGAAATCGTGTCGTGCTTATATTATGTATATCGTGCTTGTCGTGCGTGCTTGCTCTTTTCATTATATAAATGATAGAGAAAGGATGGGCTCTTTGTGGATTGTAACTATTCATGATATATTATGTACTCATGCTAGATTATTTTGTATCTCAGCTTTGTTCGTACTCTTGAAAATGTATCTCAACTTTGATAGTACTTCATACCAAAGATTTGCTTACATGTTTTCTCTAAACGTTATTGTTCATGTTCATGCCTACATTGATTACCTGCCAAACCGTCGTGTTTGACCCTTGTTTATTGGTGCCCAGGTGCAGAAGACGTTGCCTTTGAGGAGGAGCGTCAGGAGGAGGCTTGTGAGTCAACTCCCGTGAGAGAGTGGCAGCCCGACGATGTCATTTAGACGTCGGTCTGGTTCTCGAGTTTCGTCACCCTTAGTCTTGGGGTTTCTTTTGACTATTTTGAGATTGTATTGACCTTTATTGGTCTCTTATGGGTTGTACTAAACTTAACTTGTTTTTGTATTAGTTCTATAACTTGAATATTAATGGGAATGCTTGTTAGCTTCTTTCTATGATACCATGCCTTGTGATCATTTGTTATGGCACCCAAACGTTTTGTTGGGCTCATCTTGATGTGTTTTGCTACACGCTTCCGCATACTTGTACGTGTGAGCCAGATTCCGCGTGTCTTTGGGAATCCTCACCGCGGGAACCTGTGGGAAAGCAATTAACAACACCGAATGCAATGCAACACTCGTCGCGGGCCCGGGATCCGTTTCGGGGTCGCGACAGGACTGGTATCAGAGCGAGACATGTTTCAGGCACTTAAAAGAAACTAGAAAGGTCTTAGGAACGTGGCGAGGATTCGTGAGTTCGATAGATTCGTTCGTATAGGATCTTAGAAACCCTTGTACCATCATTATTGTGTTCTAACTCTTTGTGTTACAGCAATATGCCTCCGAGAAAAGCTCCAAATCATCATGCTTCAGGCAGTAATCAGAATGAGTCAGATGCATCTGAGACACCGACAGCTACACAGTTTCAAGAATTGATGCAAGCCATGATAGCACAGCAAAGGCAGGCAAATGAGAACCAAGCAAGATTTCAAGAACAATTGGCTAAGAAGGATGATGAAATGGCACAAGTCCAAAGGCAGTTGTTGGAAGTGCTTCAGAACAGGAATGTAGCACCACCCGCAGGTCCACAGATTGTTATTCAGAATAGGGATCCTGACCCTAATGCTCTGTTTGAGAAGTTTAGAAAGAGAGCACCAAAGGAGTTTTCGGGCAATGAGGACCCGCTAGTGGCAGATGACTGGCTAGTCAATACGGAGAAAATCTTTGATGTCTTCATGTGCACGGGTATACAGAAGGTCAACCTCACAGCTTCATTGTTCTACGGGCTTGCAGACAGGTGGTGGCAAACAGTCAAGGATCCTTATGCATTTATGGCAGACGAGGAGGCATGGGCAGCTTTCAAGATACAGTTCCAGGACAAGTATATTCCCTCTCATGTCAAGAGGCAGAAGGCTATTGAGTTTCAGCAACTCAAGCAAGGTAGCATGACCGTGTTAGACTATGTCACCAAATTTGAGAGATTGGCTAGATATGCTACCGAGCTAATTGATACGGAAAGGAAGAAGATAACTAAGTTTTTGGAAGGGCTGAATCCGATCATTATGAGGGATGTCATAGGAGTAGTGCCTCCAGCTACATATGATGAGGCAGTCAAGCGGGCTTATACATTTGAGGATATTAATAACATGATAGTTCAGGATAGGAAGCAGCAGTATCAACAGCAGAATCAGAGGCAGCAGCAGGGCAAGAAACCAAGGCAAGAGCAAGGCCATGTGAGGCAGGGTTGTGGACATTGTGGCAAGAATCATGAGACACACGAATGTCGTAAGGCCATGGGTGCCTGTTTCAAGTGTGGGGCTATGAACCATTCAATCAAGGATTGCCCACTACTTCAGAATCAAGGGAACAGGAACCAGCAGCAGAGACAAGTAGCTCCTCAGAACCAAGCACCAGTTCAGAATCAAGCCAGACCACCTCAGCAACAGCAGCAGGCTAGGCCACAAGTGCAGAATCAGAATGCTCGTCCTCCACAGCAGAACAGACAAGGCCAAGGAAGGCAGAACCAAGTACCGAACAGACTACAGATGCATGGACGGTTATACTATCTCAACCGTGCAGATGCTGAAGCTGCAGGAGACGTGGTAGAAGGTAAACTTCTTGTTTGTGGGGTAGAAGCCCAGATTTTGTTTGACCCTGGATCCACACATTCATTTTCATCTCCTAGTTTTGCTAAGTTGATTGATGCACCATGTAGTGAATTGGATTACATCTTAGTAGTGACCACTCCAGTAGGGAAACAAGTTGTGTGTAGAAACCATTACCCTAGTTGTACAGTGTTGTTAGGAGATGTGAATTTACCGGCCAACCTCATAGTTTTAGACATGCATGATTTTGATGTTATTTTAGGCATGGATTGGTTAGAAGCATATCATGCCACCATGGACTGTTTTAGTAAGACCATCACATTCAGATTCCAAGGACCACAGGCAGAATTGATATTTCAGGGGAACAGGAGGAAATCTCAGGCAGGGTTTATTTCAGTGTTGAAGGCAAGCAGATTAGTGCAGAGTGGGTGTCAGGCATTTATTGCGTTTATCACAGAGGATAAACAGTCCCAAGGGGTGGAGGATATCCCCATTGTGTGTGAATTTCCGGATGTTTTTCCAGAAGAAATCCCGGGTTTACCACCAATTAGAGAGGTTGAGTTCACGATTGAGCTCCTTCCAGGGACAGCTCCGATCTCGATTGCACCATATAGGATGGCTCCAGCAGAAATGGGTGAGCTAAAGCTCCAATTGCAAGATTTGTTGAGCAAAGGTTTTATTAGGCCAAGTGTCTCACCGTGGGGAGCACCGGTGTTGTTTGTGAAGAAGAAGGATGGAAGCCTGAGAATGTGCATTGACTACCGGAAGTTGAACCATGTGACCGTGAAGAACAAGTATCCTTTGCCAAGGATAGACGAATTGTTTGACCAATTGCAATGAGCAGCCTATTTTTTCCAAGATAGACTTGAGGTCAGGATACCATCAGTTGAGAGTTAGAGACTCAGATGTCCAGAAGACAGCCTTTAGAACAAGATATGGGCACTATGAGTTCTTAGTGATGCCCTTTGGTTTGACAAATGCACCAGCAGTCTTTATGGCTTTGATGAACAAGGTCTTTGCACCATATTTGGATCACTCTACGGTAGTGTTTATTGATGATGTCCTTGTGTATTCTAAGAGTAAGAAGGAACATGAGGAACATTTGAGGACAGCGTTGCAGCTCTTGAGGGACAACCAGCTATATGCGAAACTCAGTAAGTGTGAATTCTGGTTAGAGCAAGTTGCTTTTCTAGGCCACATCATCTCCAGAGAAGGTTTAGCAGTTGATCCAGCGAAGATAGAGGCAGTTGTTAGTTGGGTGAGGCCAAGCAGTGTGACAGAAATTAGAAGCTTCTTGGGGTTAGCAGGCTACTACAGAAGATTTGTCCAAGGTTTTTCGTCCATTGCAGCCCCTTTGACAAAATTGACTAGGAAGAATGTCCCATTTGTTTGGACTGATCAGTGTGAAACCAGTTTTCAAGAGTTGAAAGGAAGGTTAACCACAGCCCCGATTCTTACATTACCCTCGAGCAACGGCGGATTTATTGTTTATACAGATGCTTCGAATGTGGGACTAGGTTGTGTATTGATGCAAGATGGCAAGGTGATTGCTTATGGCTCGAGACAGCTGAAGGACCACGAGAAGAATTATGCGACTCACGACTTGGAGTTGGCGGCGGTTATCTTCGCATTGAAGATGTGGAGACACTATCTCTATGGAGAGAGATTCGAGGTCCATTCAGATCACAGAAGTTTACAATATTTGTTTTCGCAGAAGGATTTGAACATGAGGCAGAGAAGGTGGATGGAGTATATCAAAGATTATGACTTTCCAATTAAGTACCATCCAGGCAAGGTGAATGTTGTAGCTGATGCGTTGAGTAGGAAATCAGTGGCTATGGCCAATTTGAGAGGAATGGGTGTCTTACAACAGTTTGAAGAATTGGGTGTAGAGGTACAAACCCTGAGATTGGGTGCGATGTTAGCGAACATGACAGTATCAGAACCTACCTTCATCCAGAAGATTAAGGAAAATCAGTTACAAGACCCAGACTTGGCCAAGATAGTAGAAGTTATTGCAGAACGCCCCGATTTCAAGATGGTGAATGGAATATTGTATTTTCGCGACCGGTTGTGTGTGCCAAGTGTGGATGATTTGAAGAATGAGATAATGAACGAAGCTCACAGTACAAGATATTCTATGCATCCAGGTAGCACGAAGATGTACCAAAATTTGAAGAATAGGTTTTGGTGGAACAACATGAAGAGAGAGATAGCAGCTTTTGTGTCTCGTTGTCTAACTTGTCAGTTGATCAAGGCAGAGCATCAGAAGCCTCCTGGTTTGTTACAGCCTTTGGAGATTCCGGAGTGGAAATGGGAGCACATTACCATGGATTTCGTCTCCGGTTTGCCTAATACCAAGAAGGGGAATAATGCAATTTGGATCATTGTAGATCGTCTGACAAAGTCTGCTCACTTCATTCCGATGAAGACAGGGAATATGATGCACATGGCACCGCTTGCGAAGTTGTTTGTTGATGAGATTGTTAGTAAGCATGGTCAGCCCGTCTCCATTACTTCAGACAGAGACAGTAGATTTGTTTCAAAGTTTTGGAAGACTCTTCATGAGTCGATGGGTACCAAACTCCAGTTCAGCACAGCTTATCATCCTCAGACCGATGGTCAGTCAGAAAGGACGATACAGACTCTCGAAGACATGTTGCGTGCTTGTGTATTGGATTTCAAGGTTCAGTGGGATGAATGCCTACCGCTTTGCGAATTTGCTTATAACAATAGTTACCACTCTAGCATCGGTATGGCACCTTTCGAGGCACTTTATGGTAGAAGATGCAGAACTCCGGTTTGCTGGGAAGAAGTCGGTGAGCGTAGTTTCCATGGACCGACGATAGTTGGAGAGACAAGTGACAAGGTCAAGTTGATTCAGGAAAGGTTGAAGATTGCCCGAAGTAGGCAGAAGAGTTATGCAGACACTCGCAGAAGAGAATTGCAGTTTCAGGTGGGTGACAAGGTGTTTTTGAAAGTCTCACCAACTAGGGGGACATTGAGATTTGGACAGAAGGGAAAATTGTCTAGAAGGTTTATTGGTCCGTATGAGATTTTGAGCAAGATTGGAGATGTAGCTTATAGACTTGCGTTACCGCCGGAATTCTCCGGGGTACACAATGTTTTTCATGTTTCTATGCTCAAGAAGTATGTCTCTAGTCCTGCACACATTCTACAGCATGAGCCTTTAGAGATTCGAGAAGATGCCTCGTATGTGGAAAGACCGATCAAGATCATTGACACCAAAGAGCAAGAATTGAGGAACCGGACTATTCATTGGGTCAAGGTACTTTGGGAGAATCACGAACCAGAGGAAGCCACCTGGGAATTGAGAGAGCAAGTGCAAAGGAAGTATCCACAGCTTTTACCAGAGGTAATTGTTTGATTTATTTGGTGGACCAAATATCCTAAGGGGTGGAGGATGTTAGACCCCGACCCAGACCAATCCGATTAGTGTGTGATTAGTATGTGTTTAGTCCTAAGTGGGTTTAGTTATTGTTGGGTTAGAAGTGATTAGTTTTAGTCTTGGATATAGCTTTGGTAATTTTGAGAACGTTTAATATTAGTTAGACACACTCAGGATGGCCTGAGTGCACGTGTGAGTGTGGGAAGATCGTATCGATTTCCGTGTGATTGTGATTTTGATTTCATTTGATTGATATTTCAACGTGTTACAACTTTCGTATTAAGCCCATTCATGTTGGAAGCCCAAAAACCCAAGTTTTGGCCCAAAGAGGGTAAAATTGTCTTTCTTGCACAAATCTGGACACAATTTTCGAGACTTCAAAACTATGTCAAAAATATACTTTTTGGAAACTAGATATTTGGACGATCGTTTTATCCTTCTTCGTCGAAGTCATCCGAGGCCCACAAGATCATGTTTTAGCCATTTCAAGTTCAAGTTAGTTGGGACCCATTTTCCTTCACTTAAACCCTTTCTTCCTCTCTTCCATTCATTCCCCCAAATCTCTGCAATTTCTGAAGTTAGGGCAAGAAAAACCCTTTTTCTCTCCCTCCTCATTTCCCCTTGCATGATCTAGTTAGAGAGCTCCAAATAAAGCTTCAAGTTCATCATCTTCTCCATCTCATTGCAAGCTCTCTATTGGTACAAGTTTCTTGGAGTTTCTTTTCGGACAAGATCTACATTTCCTCTCTTCTCTCTTGTGTGACCATTCCTAGGTAAGAGCTTCAACCCACATCTTTCATGGAGTCTTTTTAGTCCTTTAAGATCATGATTTTCCTAGTTCCAACCCTTTTTCTAAAGGGGTTTCTTGTTTTCAAGATTTAGTGAGTTGTGTGGTTTTCTCTTGGATTTTCTTGTAGTGTTGATTAGCTTGAGGAAGTACTTGAGGAGGAGTGTTTAGCTTTGGTCAAGGCAAGTGATCTTTATAGGCTTCATGTGCATTGTATTTTGATTCTATTTCGTTTTAGGAATTGTGCATGTGATTTGTCTACAAGTTTATGATTTTATCTTACTTGATTTGGATGTGTGGATGATGATAAATAAACCCTTGGTGAGCATGAAGGCTCAAGGGATGATATGTGGTTGGTGGATGAGAAGAAGGAGAAGAATGTAGTGAAAGATGTGCAAGGAAAGGGGATTTCTGCACTCAGCGAGCTCAGGCAGCAGCCTGTTCGCTCGAGCGAACATGCCACTGTCTCCTACGGAGCGAGGCAGTGAGTCGTTCGTTCGAACGCATTTTATTATTCGCTCGAGCCAACATTCGCTCGAGCGAACTGTCTACGCCTTGTAAGGTCCGCTCGAGCGAAGTGTCTCGCTCGAGCGAAGTGTCATCAACGTGACAGGTTCGCTCGAGCGAACCTGCCAGTTGCAGGAAGATGAGTTTCTTTCCATTCTGTGTATTTTTCTTGAGGTCCGAAAACTAGACTATGTTAAGGGTTTTGACTTGACATTGTGTAAATGAAACCTCGAAATGCCACCCAACCTCTAAGGACACCAATTCTTGTATATTCTGACATTTGGAGTTTCAATTACACAAAGGTCAATTTGTAGCCTTAGCACATGCTTGTCAGATTTCGTATTTGAATTTCCGTCTTGGTACTATAAATACAAACGTGCACTTGTTTTGAGTTTCAAGTATAAGCGTGTTTTGAAATTTTGTTTCCAGAAAAAGGGGATCACTTCCTAAGCGTGTTATGCATAATTATTATGCCCCTTGCTAGTCGTGCTCGTCGTGTTTTGATAAGTGATTTCCCCCTTTTTATCTCGACGTGTTTTGATCGTGCTTCGCGTGTCTTGTGCATTCATGAATTAAGTAAACACCACTGAGCTTAGACTGCCCTTTCGGTTTGATCCACCGTCTGGGGGTCTTTAAACATGTGGACTGTCTGCAGACTGGTCGTGTATTTATTACACATCGTGTGTGTCCGGTTCCGCGGCCGGAATTCCCGTCTTTGTGGGAAATCGTGTCGTGCTTATATTATGTATATCGTGCTTGTCGTGCGTGCTTGCTCTTTTCATTATATAAATGATAGAGAAAGGATGGGCTCTTTGTGGATTGTAACTATTCATGATATATTATGTACTCATGCTAGATTATTTTGTATCTCAGCTTTGTTCGTACTCTTGAAAATGTATCTCAACTTTGATAGTACTTCATACCAAAGATTTGCTTACATGTTTTCTCTAAACGTTATTGTTCATGTTCATGCCTACATTGATTACCTGCCAAACCGTCGTGTTTGACCCTTGTTTATTGGTGCCCAGGTGCAGAAGACGTTGCCTTTGAGGAGGAGCGTCAGGAGGAGGCTTGTGAGTCAACTCCCGTGAGAGAGTGGCAGCCCGACGATGTCATTTAGACGTCGGTCTGGTTCTCGAGTTTCGTCACCCTTAGTCTTGGGGTTTCTTTTGACTATTTTGAGATTGTATTGACCTTTATTGGTCTCTTATGGGTTGTACTAAACTTAACTTGTTTTTGTATTAGTTCTATAACTTGAATATTAATGGGAATGCTTGTTAGCTTCTTTCTATGATACCATGCCTTGTGATCATTTGTTATGGCACCCAAACGTTTTGTTGGGCTCATCTTGATGTGTTTTGCTACACGCTTCCGCATACTTGTACGTGTGAGCCAGATTCCGCGTGTCTTTGGGAATCCTCACCGTGGGAACCTGTGGGAAAGCAATTAACAACACCGAATGCAATGCAACACTCGTCGCGGGCCCGGGATCCGTTCCGGGGTCGCGACACTACTAGATATGGATCTCCTATGGATAGTGTTGGTGAGACGGGGCCGGGGCCCACTCCCCAAGAAGGAGCTGCTCGCAACGGTTGTCATGCAATGCTAGTTGGTGGGTCACACTTAACTAAAATAATGATGTAGTATCCCCAAGGACTTGCCTCATTTATTTTAGAAACAGAAGTAAATCGGGAGTCATTCATTATTTGGTATGAGATACCTAGATAGTAAAGAATGAAGGGGATCATGGATAGTTAGTCTTAATTCCGATTTTGACCAACTTTGATCCGCACCAATCTAGGTGGTATTCGCACTCCCCAAGGAGGCATACCCCGGGGATTAGGATTCCGATGTATTCTAAATTTAATAGTTATGAGGATTCCATATAAATTTGGTAGAATACTAAACCCTAATGTCATTTAAATTTATTAATTGAATGTATGGTTATGTGCTACAGTATTTTCAGCATGAATTCAAACACTTTCAATCCACTTGCGACCATCCTCAACCAAAATAAGTTAGTGGGATCAAACTATGTAGACTGGAAACTGAACCTGGATATTATCCTGACAGCTTTAGGATATAAATATGTCCTTACCAAACCCCCCCTTGATGAGCCATTGCCAGAAGCATCACAGGAAGAAAATGAACTTTACACCAAGTGGGCCAAAGACGATGAGATGGCCAGATGTTACATACAGGCATCTATGTCTAGTGTTTTACAATACCAACATCAATCCTTTAAGACTGCATATGATATTATATCAAACTTAAAGGAGATGTTTGCGGAACAGGGCAAGCCTGCTAGACAGGCTGCTATGAGGGTGCTTATAAGCACCAAGATGGCTGAAGGCACGCCAGTACAGGACTATATGTTGAAAATGATGGACTCATTGAATGAGTTAGATGTACTGGGGGCTGCGATTGATGCAGAATTATAGATTGACATAATACTTGAGTCACTACCAGAGTCATTCAACAATTTCAAGGTTAATTACAACATGAATAAAATGAATCTGACTCTGGCTGAGCTGTCTAGCCAGCTGGTGGTGACTGGAGGCATTATGAAGAAAAAGCCAACTGCCCTGATGACAGAAAAGTCATTTGCCAAGTCCAGACCGAAAGGCAAAGGGCGGAAAGGCAAGAAGAAATCAGTTCCGAAGGGTCCTAAGGCGGAGAATGGTCCTAATGGTGGTGTTGGCAAGGCTAAGGGAGCAGGGACAAAAGGAAAGTGTTTCCATTGTGGTATGACAGGACATTGGAAGAGGAATTGTCCAGAATATCTGTCCAAGAAGAAGACCTCAGGTATGATTGAGTCACTTGTTACTGAAGTTAGTTTTGCAACTGGTACTTCAGAATCTTGGTGTGTGGAGTCCGGGGCAACTAATCACATATGTAATTCGTTGCAGGGGTTCCGGGAAACCAGGAGACTCAGTGACGACGAAATCATTGTCAACCTAGGATCTGATGCTAAGGCGGATGTGGTTTCAGTAGGAGTTATTACTTTATGCTTTCAAGATAATAAGTTGGTTTTGTCAGACACTCTATATGTACCGTCTTTAAGGCGGAATTTAATTTCAGTTTCTAGTTTGGTGAATAAAAGTTATTCTATTACTTTTGGTACTGAAGTTGTCATAAAGAGAAATGGTACTTTTATATGTTCTGGTAAGGTAACCAATGGGCTTTATCTATTAACTCCTACAATGTATGAGATACATGATACCGAAATAATTAATAGGCCATCATTAAAGAGAAAGTCACCTTCATCTAATCCAACAAAACTTTGGCACTTGAGGCTAGGTCATATAAACCAAAATAGGATTGACAGGCTAGTGAAAGATGGTATCTTGCCTTCATTGGTGGTAGAACCAATGCCTATCTGTGAGTCCTGTCTGGAAGGTAAAATGACCAAAAGACCATTTTCATCAAAGGGCAATAGGGCCAAAGATTTATTGGAATTAGTGCATACTGATGTGTGTGGACCCATTAATGTCAGGGCCAAAGGGGGATATGAATACTTCATCACTTTCACAGATGATTATTCAAGATATGGATACATATACCTTATGCACCGCAAGTCCGAGGCTTTTGAAAAGTTCAAAGAGTTTCGAGCGGAAGCGGAAAAGCAATTAGGTAAAAGTATCAAGACTCTTCGATCAGATCGAGGAGGGGAATATCTCTCTGGTGATTTTATGGGATACTTATCAAAAAATGGGATTCTATCCCAGTTGTCTGCTCCTTGTATGCCTCAACAGAATGGAGTAACGGAAAGAAGGAACCGGACTCTTTTAGATATGATCAGGTCTATGATGAGTTTCTCAGGATTACCTATATCCTTTTGGGGATATGCCTTGGATACTGCGATGTACATACTAAACCTCGTACCATCTAAGTCTGTACCTAAGACTCCCCGGGAGTTGTGATCTGGGCGAAAGCCTAGTCTACAACATTTACACATTTGGGGTTGTCCGGCACACGTGCTGAAGGTAAAGACGGATAAGTTGGAAACGAAGTCGGAAGTATGCACGTTTGTAGGATATCCTAAAGGAACTAAAGGTTGGATATTCTATAATCCCAGAGAGCAGAAAGTGCTGGTAAGCACCAATGCGGTTTTTCTGGAGGAAGATTATATGATGGACCGGAAATCTTTAGAAAAGGTGATCTTGGAAGAGATTCAAGAACAATCAATTCCAAATCCAAGTATGACCGAACTTGAGGAAGAACCGCCCCTACCAGACCCAGTAGTTACACCAGTGCCTCGTCGTAGTGGGAGAATAATCAGGCCCCCTGATAGGTTCTCGTTCTTGGGAGAGTCTTACGAGGCAATCCCGGAAGAACTAGAACAGGATCCCTGTAACTATGATGAAGCAATTAATGACATAGATTCGGGACATTGGCAAGATGCTATGAAAGCTGAGCTGGAGTCTATGTACTCTAATCAGGTCTGGACACTTGTGGACTTGCCTGCCAATATCAAACCTATTGGGTGCAAGTGGGTCTACAAGAGAAAAAGAGGACCAGATGGAAGAGTTGAGACCTTTAAGGCCAGGCTTGTTGCGAAAGGGTATACTCAGAAAGAGGGTATCGATTATGAGGAAACCTTCTCGCCGGTAGCCATGCTCAAGTCCATCCGGATACTCTTATCCATTGCGGCTCATCTCGATTACGAGATTTGGCAAATGGATTTCAAGACGGCGTTTCTCAACCGCCATCTTGAGGAAGACATCTATATGATGCAGCCTGACGGTTTTATAGCAAGTAACCAAAAGCAAAGAGTTTGCAAGCTGCAGAAATCCATTTATGGACTGAAGCAGGCATCCCGAAGCTGGAACATCCGTTTTGATCGGGCAAATAAATCATTTGGTTTTAGTCAAAATCCGGATGAGTCATGTGTGTACATGAAAAATGAAGGTGACGGGGTAGTTTTTCTGATATTATACGTCGACGACATCCTTCTCCTTGGGAAAGATATAGGAATGTTGTCAACGGTGAAAGTTTGGTTAGCAAAGACTTTTGATATGAAGGACTTGGGAGAAGCTAGTTACATCCTAGGGATCAAACTCCATCGAGACCGGAAGAATAGGATGATTGGCTTGTCTCAAGCTGCATACATAGATAAGGTACTGGTACGGTTTGCTATGCAGGACTCCAAGAAGGGTATCACACCTTTCAGGCATGGAGTGCACCTTTCCAAGGATCAGGGTCCCAAGACCCCAGAGGAAAAGGAACAAATGAGAGCAATTCCATACGCTTCGGCTGTTGGTAGCCTCATGTATGCTATGCTATGTACTAGACCGGATATCTGCCATGCAGTGGGCTTAGTCAGCAGATATCAGTCTAACCCAGGTTTTTGACCATTGGACTGTTGTAAAAATGTATCCTTAAGTACTTGAGAAGGACTAGAGATTACATGTTGATTTACGGCAGTGATGAGCTGATTCCAGTCGGATACACAGATTCTGACTTCATGTCAGATAAGGATTCCAGGAAATCTACCTCTGGTTATGTGTTTATGCTTGGCGGAGGAGCTATCAGCTGGAGGAGTATTAAACAGGAATGTACCGCTGATTCCACTTCTGAGGCAAAAATATGTAACGGCTTGTGAAGCAGCTAAGGAAGCAGTATGGCTCAAAAGATTCCTTTTGGAACTTGGAGTGGTACCTTTGGCACGACAGCCGCTCACAGTTTACTGTGACAGCAGCGGGGCAGTCGCTCAGTCCAAGGAACCAAGGAGCCATAAAAGCCAAAAGCACATACAGAGGAAGTATCATTTGGTCAGAGAGATTGTGCAGAGAGGTGATATTGCAATTACCAATAGTTCATGAGATGAACCGGAGTCCACAAGTAGACTAGATGTAATACATGTGTATGGATGAGATCCACATACAGGAGATATGTATTACAAATCTTATACTTAAATATCTTCACAGCCAGTGATGAGATTGGACACCTCATCTGACAAGGTTGCAGCATTTTGATCACTATGAGATAGTGTGATTTATCTCGATCGTCAGAATGTAAGATTCTGGATCATAATGCTGGTACATTGGATGTATTGAAGGACCATGAGAAGCACCTTATATACACTGTCTTTATTTTAAGGTCTGCTCTCATAATTCCCTAGCAATAAGCTCATAATCTTGAGACATCAATGAACTCAAGTTT
Organism: Cinnamomum chago; assembly: GCA_038049695.1. NCBI lineage: Eukaryota > Viridiplantae > Streptophyta > Magnoliopsida > Laurales > Lauraceae > Cinnamomum > Cinnamomum chago. The sequence continues at coordinate 43,275,660 of CP142455.1, read as the reverse complement.
CTATCTATTCATTTGCTTTGAGTCACCAATGAGTGAGGCCAATTGTAGGTCAACACTTCGGTGATATGGGTATGTTGACACCAAAAATGTCACTTTGCCTCTTCACATCAAAAGCTACATGGAGCCGCATCCTACCAAAAATAGGCAGGCGCCACTTCAAGCATCAGATCTTGTCAGAATCAAACAAAAACTGCAAGGTCATTCAAAACAGCCAAAAGAGAGGTACACATGAAGTTTCTGGCCATTCCGACATCATTTGGCCTAGCTTCACTTCTCCAACAGCTAAGCAGCAGCTCCCGGCGGCGACAGTGTCGAAGACCCCAAATCTTCGATCAGAGCCTACGGATGGTCTCAAAATACCTCTGAAAGGCTACATGTCAAGTTTCAAGTCAAACCGACACCGTTTGACCCTCCATCAAATCTCGAGCAGCAAAATCAAGCCCTTAGGTAGCGAGAACTACCGAGGTCGTCACTCATCAAACAGAGCACATAGGCGGCTTCTGCATACCTCAAAAGGGCTGCGCATCAAATTTCAGGTCATTCTGACAACGTTTGACCCACTTTCGATGCTCGGGAACAAAATCAAAGCCTACCGGCGGCGGAGCACCCCGGGACCATGGCACCCAATTCGGAGCTTGTGGATCATCTCAAAATGACTCCAGTAGGCTCCCCATCAAATTTCAGGTCAATCGGACATCGTTTGACCGAAAGTCAAAGCTTGGCATTTCCCTCGCGGTGAAATAAAGGCAAGCGTTTGCATGACTCCAAATGGCTTCAAAACTCAAACGAAAGCCTATGGTTGGTCTTATCTACTGATGGGGGAGTCACACGTCGAATTTCAGGTCAATCGGACATCGTTTGACCAGAAGTCAAAGCTCGGCATTTCCCTCGCGGTGAAATAAAGGCAAGCGTTTGCATGACTCCAAATGGCTTCAAAACTCAAACGAAAGCCTATGGTTGGTCCTATCTACTGATGAGGAAGCTACCCATCAAATTTCAGGTCAATCGGACATCGTTTGACCGAAAGTCAAAGCTCGGCAATTCCCTCGCAGTGAAATCAAAGTCAAGCGTTTGCGGGACCCAAAACGGCTTCAAAACCTGAACAAAAGCCTATGGTTGGTCTCGTCTACTGCTCAATAAGCTACACGTCGAATTTCAGGTCATTACGACATCGTTTGACCTAGTTTCGACGCTTGACAAAAAAATCGGCAGTTCTCCACAGCAAAGTCTTCGGCTTTTCAGAAAATGGGAAACTTTGCGATCCGATTTGCACGGCTTCTCGTCAGGTTTTCTTGAGGGAAATCCAGCCAATAAATGAGAGGAAATTCCAAGAAAAATGCAGGAGAAAACAGAAGCGAAAACTGACGAAAAACGGCGAAGAAAAGGCGACCGGAAGACGGCCGACCATGGGGCACAAACCGACCTCGCCCAAAAACCCCGTTTTTCGGGTACTTTTCGCGTTTCGAATTGATTGGCCCCTGTGATTTTTCCAAAATCTGATTTTTTGTGCATGATATCCGTCGATCTTCATCAACATCACGGATCCATCACTGGAATCATTATATCATCATCGGACGCCTCAAGATCGTCAAACGGCTAACCAAGAAAGCACACTTTCTGCCCGCCCGATCACGAAATCGACTGGACAGATGTTGCTGGCCCGCTGACATCAACCAATGTCTGAAATTTGATCACCATCCGACATCAAATGGTATGTGGGTCCATTGGTGATCATCGCAAGAAGAATCCCAAAGGATGCGGCATGGCCCGCGACTCTTCAAACGCCCAAGCAATCAATTAATGAAGTTAAATGACCCGTTTATGGCAAGTTAGTGCGGTCATTAACTCATTATTTTGAACAGCCCAATCAGAAGCAAGCAAATGGGAGTTACAAGTCCAAGTAATCATGACATTAAAATCATGAAACTCCCATCATCATGGAGATTAAAGGCGATTAAATGCCCATCACTCTCCATCGGCCAATCAAATTCAAGGAAAAAGGAGTTACAAAACAAGTAAATAAAAACTTGTAACTCCTCCCATCATGAGCATTAATACCATAAATGCTCATAAACTCTCCTAAATGGCTACCAAAGGCCTATAAATAGGAGGGTCATTCCAAGGGAAACGGAGCCAGAGAAAAAATCGCCAGAAAATCATTCAAAAATCCTCGGAGAAATCTCTACAACTCTGCTCCTTCAAGAAAACTCTGCAGCAACCAACACTACAAGGTGATCAAAGCCCCTTGGGGGGCCACCCCCCCAAGGCCACCTCTCCTTCTATCCAACATAGCTAGATGCGGCTTTTCAGCCCGTCTACTCACCTTTTTACCGGATATAGGACCTTATCTTGGTCCTTATCCTCTAAAAATCTGAGGTTGGAGCCAAGCCAAGAAATCAAGCATCAAAGTTCTCATCTGAAGGACGATGGCGGAGTCCATACATGACTCGCGACTGTCGATCTGAACGGGTCCCCCACAATCGCATGAGAAGTTAGATTCCATTTCTTTCTTTTCTATTGTATTGTATTTTTTCTTAAAGAGACACAAAATTCACATTTCTTGTCTTTTCATTATTGATGAGCTTTGTAAACCGCCTTTCACGGAAAAATCGCCTTTCACGGCAAACAAAGAAAATCGCCTCTCACGGCATTCAAAACAAACTTGTCTCTTTTCTTTAAAATATGTGTGCAATGGAAAGTTAGGAAAAAGTTTGATTTCCTTTCTACTTGTGAAGGTGAATCTCCGGATCACTAGTCTAAATTCCAAGTAGAAAAGAAAATCTGGCATACCCACAAAAATGTTGATACCCGCCTTTCTTTCTTCCCTCTCCCTCCTTCCGGACCCCGACAGACCCGGGGCGGATGGCAGCGGAGGAGGAACGGAGAGGCGCGGTCCATCAAGTTGGCATACCCGGTGGGACCTTGTTCATTTGAGAACACGATGCTTGGATTCTTTGGCTCCTTTTTAGTTGGTGGCCTATGTTGGATCTTGCATCTAAAAAAAAAAACACATGAGATGGGATTCTTGGAAATTTCTTCTTTTGAGTTTATTTCCAGTCTTTCTTGTTTCTAAAAAAAAATTCTCAAAAAGAAACAAAATCTGATTTATAAAAATTTCAGATTTCCCTCTTTTGGGTTTAAGTTGAGAAACTTTTGTTTCTTCCTTTTCGGACTTTGAGATCGCAGAAATGTTGAACTCATTTTTGGAATGGAACACCATTCGCTCTCTTCTATGAATCCACAAAAAAAAAACTTCAGATTTCTCTCTTTTGGGTTTAAGTTGAGAAACTTTGGTTTCTTCCTTTTCGGACTTTGAGATCGCAGAAATGTTGAACTCATTTTCGGAATGGAACACCATTCGCTCTCTTCTATGAATCCACAAAAAAAAATCAATTTAAAAAAAAAAACTTCAGATTTCTCCCTTTTGGGTTTAAGTTGAGAAACTTTGGCTTCTTCCTTTTCGGACTTCGAGATCGCAGAAATGTTGAACTCATTTTCGGAATGGAACACCATTCGTTCTCTTCTATGAATCCATAAAATAAAATCTTTCAAAAAAAGCCACTAAGGTTGCACCAATTGCGTTCTTTGACCAAAGTGGATTTAAGAAAAGCCTTGTCCAGAGTGTGGAGACAGCTAGACTGTTCTAGGCAAGGGTCCTCCAAACGGGTTCATTAAGTAATCCTACCCTTACCTGGGGGCTGATCTATCAACTGAGGTTTCATAAGATCGAATTGGAGATCTATGTGAACTCTTAAAAAAAATCTTCAAAAAAAAAATCTCTAAAAAAAAAAAAGGAACAAAAAAACTTCTGTCATTTTTGGATTCATATTTGAGAAATCCTGGTTCCTTCCTTTTCGGACTTCGAGATCGCAGAAATGTTGAACTCATTTTCAGATTGGAATACCATTTGCTCTCTTCTATAAAGTCCAATCTTGACACTTTAAAAAAAAACTTCCGTCACTTTTGGATTCACATTTGAGAAATCCTGGTTCCTTCCTTTTCGGACTTTCGAGCTCGCAGAAATGTTGAGCTCATTTTCGGATTGGAATACCATTTCCTCTCTCCTATGAATCCAATCTTGACCTTTCAAAAATTCCATCTCGTGTCCTTTCCAAGGATGCGATTTGCAACATTTGTGCCTAGCGGTGCTAGTACGCCCTTTCGGGTCTACTGTATTCGCAACCGACACATTTGTATCTCAACCTTATATCACTTTACCTTGAGTGAGCTTTGCTTCTCGGTAATTTGAATTAAGGTTCACAATTGCTTCTAGCAGTCACTGGGACGCTCATTCTGAGCTGACCCTACCTGCGTTTAGAACAATTGTGCCCTCTATGGCTTTTCTGCCTTCCTCATGTTGCTTGGGCTGGGCCATGTCCCCTCGGGCGACTTGAAGAGGCGAAACCATAGTATTTTCCATTTATGATCACCATATTCTTGTGATTACTAATGGATATGGTCTTGTTTCAGAAGTTTTCCAAAAACTAACAATGGCAGCTTCATTAACCATCACCTTTGATGAGAACAAGTACCAGCTCATGCTCCAAGACAAACAAACCAAGCGCACTTACAAGCGCCCTGCCAGCCGCCGAAGCGTCATTTCCCTCGGCAACTCAGAAGACACCGGGTCAAACTCTACTCCCCGGACCATTGTCTTCGGGTCATTGGGACCATTCCCACTACCCGCAGAAGAAACCGCACCTGCCAAGAAGCAGAGAACCGCCCCTCAACGTATCACTACAGTGATACCAAGGGCGATCATCAAGAAGCCTGAGGCCCGTAGCGCTCCTGCAAAACCTCAACCTACAAGAAACCAGGTCCGCTCAAAGACTTGGTCTCCAAGGCCTTCACCCAAACAGCGAAGGTCACAAACATCAGCAAAGCCAGCCTACCTGGCCCCGCTCAAGGAGAACCGGTTCTACCCTCTCGCATACATGAAAGAGGAGAAACCTACCCTCCGCCAAACAAAACCAACTCAGCACAAACCGGCTTGCTCCTACAAGCCCAAAATCAAATCTTGCATCGTAAGGCCTCCGCAAGAACCTGCCAAGGCCTGCACTCCTGCGAGTCGACCCTTCCTCTCAACAGGGGCCGAACTCGCCAAATTCAAGGCTTCGCTGCGACAGGCAAAGGATTGTGTCCGGATCCTATCTCTGCCAGTCTTCAAAGAAAACAAGCTCGGCTGCTGTGCACCAGGGACTACGTCCTTCATTGCCAGAGCACAGCCGGAGCTAACCGAAGCTCAAATCGCTCGTCGTATGCGCCGCCGTGTGGCATATCGACAAAAGAGACTAGAGAAGCAAAGAACCTAGGATTCCGCACTTCAGGTCTCCCAAAAATGGGTCGAAAAAAAAAGACCCGACCAAGTTGTTGCTGTCCATATGGTTGGCAAGACCAGAAGACGTCAGAAGTCAGCAACAAAAATCCATGTCATGCGTCCGGTGACTCGCAGCGTCTCCCGGACACGAAGACATAAAGAGAACTCTCCCGCTCCTTCAAGCCAAGGACATCGGAGTGACCACTCTTTGAGCTCTTCATCTAAAAGAATGAGCTCTAGCTCAGTCACCAAGACAATATCTTCATTCAACTCTCGAGGAATGAACGTCCTGGTCACAAATGCTGAGCAACCTCCGCCACATGATGACGTAGCTGCACGCATCCAGCAGCTGGAACAAGGACAACAGAGAATAGAGGTCCTAATGGAAAACCTCCTTCTCACTATCCAACGTCTGCCAAACAATGAAGCTCCTCCGAGCCATCAAGGCGACGAGGAAAATGCGGAAAACAGTGAGTCACGCGCCCTTACCAAAAAGGACGTTGACGATATCCTCGCCAAAGCAAAAGAAGAGGATACACTAAAGGAGCATGGGATCAAGCCACCATATCCCTTGTGGATGGACTCGGTCCCGTTCCCTACAAAATTCAAGCAACCTACTCTCCAAACATATACGGGGAAAGGTTCAGCCAGACAACACGTCATCCATCTCAAGATCCTGACGGGAGCTATTGCGGATCAAGATGCCCTCAAAATCCGCCTCTTTGCAAGTACCCTAAAAGGTACGGCCTTTGATTGGTACTCCACTCTGCCGGAGGACTCCATTCAAAATTGGGCCATGCTGGAGACACGCTTCCTAACCCACTTCAAAGGTGAGGATCATCCTGTTACTATGGCGCAGCTCTGCAGCCTAAAACAGGGAGAGAGTGAGTCAACATATGACTTCATTCACAAGTGGAAGGCAATGGCGTACAAATGCTCAGATGTATTGCCACAAGCGTCGCTAGTCGACATCTGCCGTAACAACATGAGAGCAAGAATCCGCTCCATGATCATCGGCAACAAATCAAAAAACCTAGGTGAACTCCTAGAAGCTTCTATGGAGGCTGAAACGGTGATCAAAGACCTCAACAGTCAGAAATCATCAAAAAAAGAGCCGACCACCATTGCAACCTCAAAGCTAAAGAAAAAAGAGGTTCTCAATGTGCAAACCAAGTCAGCTCCTCAGCTGCCAAAGAAAGCTGAAAACAAAGCTGCAGGTAAAAAGCCTGAACTCTCTGATGCCTTCAAAGAACGAGTAGAGAAGAAATACCCGTTCGATGAAGATGTTGAAGAAATTTTTGGGGCACTTCTCGCAAACGGTAAACTCACCTTGCCTGACCCCAAAAGACCGGGCGATGTTGGCAAAACCAACGATCCTCGGTACTGTCCATACCATCAGATGGTCTCGCATCCTCTCAATCAGTGCTTTGTTGTGAGAGAGAAGATAAATGAGATGTTGAAAAACGGAGTCATCACCTTCGACAAGAACTATGGGTCTGCCTCCGTCAACATGGTGTCGTGTGGACAAAAACAAAAATCACCAAAAGAGAAGATCACTACTTCCTTCAAGGTGATAAAGATGACCCAAACGTCCCAAGAGTTGGTTCCATATCCAACATCAGACGGACAACCCATATGGGTACACCCCGATCTCCTAGAAGATGAAAATTGGGAGGTCGTCAAAACAAAGCCAACCGCTCAACAGCGAAGGCAAGCCAGGAGACAACTCCGCAAACTCAAACAGCAGGAGAAAGCTCCGAAAAAGCAAGAAGTCGCTGAAAAGGCAGAAACCTGCTCTACCGCTTCACTGGGGGCAACAGAATAGTCTCCTCCCAAGACTTCAAAGGCGGCAAGAAGATTCACTCTTGGTGATTTCATGCCACCGCACCTCAAAGATGAAACTACGCAGGGGGCATCATACTCTTGCAACTCGGTGGTCGGATTCCCCATGGATGGATACGAGTCCAGTGACACCGCTAGCGACATCGATGAGTGGGAGGAATCCCTCGAAACAAGAGAATATCTCTCCGACGAGGAATGGATCCCTGAAACTCATCCTATGTCAGTAATCTGGTATAACCCATTACAGCCGCAAGGATCCTGGTCTGATGATGAAGAAGACCAAGAGGCTGTCCAAGAAAATACTCCAGTGGAACCCAACCATGTTGAACCACAAGGAGCAGACGAAGAAGAAGATTTGGCCCCCATGCCTGATCTCGATGAATACGCAAGGATCTTGCAGCACCTTGCTATAGAGCAAGAACAAGGTCGCATCAACCAGCTTCGTCACAACCCAGCACCGGAAGTTCCTGAAAATCTACAGGAATCTCCTCCGGTAACCCCGGAAAAAGAAGAAAGTTGTTGGATCGATGATCCCCTTACATCTGAGGACGAATCTGATTCCCAACAGTTCATCTTGGTGTTGGGATTGGTGTATGCCCTAAAGCCCACTGACTGCACTTTCATCTCTGTAACTGGATATTTATTGGTTATTTAATGGAATGACATCTTTCTCTTATTACTTGTGTATATGTATGGTTGTATAAGGCCCATTGTTTTCAAGTAAATGATTTAGGTGTGCAGTGGCTGCACACAGAAAGGTCTGAGTCATGGATACTGGAAACAACTAATATGTTCATAACTGAAAGGTGGAGTTGGGCACTTCATCTTGGTATAAGTTATAATGAGAAACTCTCCTATGTTCAGGGTGACTTACCTTAGTCACGGGAGGTCTTTCCCGGATTTATCTCATTGGTGCATGTGTCATGCATTGAACCGGACCATCTGTAGGTGTGATCTCTAAAATAGTACTATCACAGAGAGAGATCAAATCACCTCTTGCTACTGAGTGACCAGTGCTCTTAATCTTAAGCATTTGTGGATGAACTGACGAAGTCAAGTTCTTGTGCTTTAATTCACTGTGGGTGAGATCCTGTACATGGGTCAACAGCTCTGTGTTTTGGGTGCTCGGGCTTGATTAGTTGGGACGTGCAAATGCAACATGGAATCTATGCCATCGGGAGATGGAATGATCGTCCCCTTAGAATTATCCGATTAATCATCATAATCTAAGATCTTAGTATATGGATGTTCCATATGGATATTGAACTTGTGGGTCGCTCCCTGGATCAAGAGAATGATATCCGGATGATGATTAGGTCAAGGGTATGAAGTTTTAAGGTTAAGACGTAATCGAGAAGGTAGATAGTACATCGGTTAACCTACTTGATTATGGATGTTACATAGAGGGGCATTGTGGTCATTATACTTGGTAGGTCAAAGACAATCGTCATTTTATGACGAGCTTATTGTGCATTTAATATTTGTCCCTGGAGTGCAACCATAACTCTTTAGTGGAATGAGTTAGGGTTAAAATGATCTTAATGTTGCTATGGGGTTAGCATGGACATTTTGGTCATTTTAGGAGCCAAGGGCAAATATGTCTTTTGGTCCCTCTTCTAGCCGCTTTCCTATATTGGCATGGTTTCCTAATTGGAAGATTTGTGGTTGAATTAATTTTGTGGAATAATAATAATTTTGAGTTTAATTCTAATAGGCTCTATGAGGCATACATGAATTTAACTCTAGCTAAATTATTGTCTTGTGGGCCATGGTGTGTTTAGCTAATATTGTGGGCCAGCCATAAGTGGGGTCACATGAGTGAGGTTTCCAAGTTTGATTAGGCATCTTTACTTGGAAGGCAAGACTCCTCTTTGGGTAAGAATTCCTCTCATTAAAGGTTACTAATTTTAGTTTCCTAATTTAGTAAGTGTTGCACAACTAAGGAGACTAGTTACTAATTTTTATGGAAAGGTGTTTCCTATTAGAAATAGGAATGTACACTCTTTATAAGAAGGAAACTACCTTGGGCGTGCAACATATGAGTACTAATAGAAAGAGGAATACCCTAGTGGACGTGCATCACTATATAAAACCCCTTGGCCGTCCACTTTGAATATAACACCATTCACGCCCAGCCCTCTTGTTGGCTGCCTTCTCCTTCATCTTAGGAGAGAGAAGATCAGCAACGTCCTTCTCCACAAAGAGAGATTCAGAAACCCTTCTTTGGATTCCATACTTTGATCCCACCATCATCACCAATTAGATTTGGGAGTGGAATAGGAGAGAAGACCATAGGAAGAAATTCTGCACAAATTCCTGCACCTGGGTTGTAGATTGCAGGAGGATTTCAGAGCCTTAAAGCTTCTCTTTTCAAAGTTTCAGAGCACACAAATCATCAAGGTAATAGATTACTATCTACTCCTTGATTTAGGAACATGTTGGTCATGATTTCATGGGTTTTAATGCATGGTTTAATGGCTGATTTCAAATCTGTTTTTAAGTTTTTAAAACTCTGGTTTAGCACAAATCAGCCATGTATATCTCTTTCCAGACCTGATATGCATTATCTTTCACTTGGAGGCATCTTCCGTCAAAGTTACTTGCAATGCAATAGCTCAGGATGATAATTCCTCCGGAACCACACCTTCTCAGGCTTCGTCTCCTGGAACAGTGACATCGGAACTCAAACCTCTTCCGACTGATCACCTTGAAGAAATTCCAGCCAGTGAAATCTTCTTCAGAGAAAATCCGGTCAATTGGTCCCAAATGCCCGATCTCATCAGTGATGTCTGGACCGACAAAATATTCGATAAAGAAGGAAAGTTGCTGGATGCTGTTCAGGACTTGCTCCCGGAAAATGCTCCATGCAACACAATTACTGAAGATGACAATGCTGACATAGAGACATCTTCAGCAAATGAGAAGGAACAACCCCTCGATCTCGAGGGTGATCTTCCAAACAAAGACCCTTCTCCAGAAGCTCTTGAAGTTGGTAGAGGTACCCGTTCTGGCCGGGATTACCACAAAAACTACAACCAACCTTCTGCTTCTTATGTAAATCCTTCGGGAAAACAAGCTGTAAACGCCCCTAGTGGCAAGAATAATGAAAATGCAGGCCCCAAGGAGGCTTTCAAATACGACTTGATTCAGCACTTCAAACATATACCTGCATGTCTGCACATCCTAGACTTATTACGAATGTCACCACAGACTCGTGATAGTCTCATTTCAGAACTACAAATGCTGGATGCGGATGTCGACAAACATGCCCCACAAGTCCTACAAATTGAAATGGACTATATGGTCAAAAAATCAAAAACTCCCTCAAAAGGAGAAAAGAAGAAAAATGAGGGATCCTGCATCGAATGCCTCTCGGTTCAAAAAGCAGCAAGTGCAACCATCACCTTCACCAAGGAAGACCTCCTGCTAGGCGAGACAAAGCACAACCAACCCCTGTACTTCACCGGGTACATCAAAGAGGTGCCAGTACGCAGAATCCAGATCGATCCAGGTTCTGCACTCAACCTCATCTCCACTTCGGCACTCGAAGAACTGGGCATTCCGCCTAGCAAGCTGAGCCACACGTCTGTGTCCATCTTTGGATATGATGGCAGCGCTCAAAGGCCGATCGGCAAAATCAGGTTCAAATTGCAAATCAGTGATCTTATCTCCGAGGTCACTGTCTATGCAATAAAGACCCCTTCATGCTACAACATCCTTTTTGGACGCCCCTGGATACACGAGAATGGTGTTGTCCCTTCGACTTTACATCAGTGCATCAAGTTCGTTGGCAATGACGGCTTGATACATCGAGTGTTTGCAGACAAAAAGCACTTCAAAGGCAAAGAAGTCTATTTCGCAGATGCTCAGATGTACAAAGATGAAAAAGAAGAAAGGGAGGAAGAAACAGCACCCTTTGCCGAAAATCTCCAGAAAGACAAAGGCAAGGCTCCTCAGCAATCACCGGAAGAAAACAAACCCTCTATCAAAACCGAAGAGAATAATCAATCTCCCTTCATGGTCTCCCTCAAGTCTTCAAAGCCTCTGATGATCACCACCAAAGCAAAGAAGACAAAACAAAAGGCTGGGGGCAAGTTTGTTGTCTCCTTCGTGTCTATCTTGCAAGACACGGATTCGGACTCAGAGCCAAAAGACGACACATCGTCAAGCCAAGCTGATGATCAACAAGTTCAGCCCGCTCTCACTCCGTTGGAGACAACCGTTGACATAGAAGATCTGGCATCTGCTTCCTTCGTTGTTCCAGCAACATCAGCAGAAGAAAAGCCAATCTTCTTCCATAAATCGGGAGTTTCTTCATCAAATTCTTCGCTTGAACCTTTCCAAAATGAAGGTATGCCTCAACTATCCTTGTATAGTCCAATGGCACAAGCTATCATGAAGAAAATGGGCTACGACGCTCAGAACCCAATCGGTTTGGGAGATGGCCGTGGTATTATCACGCCATTGGAACCAACCCTGACCAAAAATCAACTAGAAGGTTGGAAACCCCACCGCCACATAGAAAAGTCTTCACATGGGCTGGGGTATGATCCTGACGCTCCCTTGAGACAGTTGACACAAAGGCTGCAAAGTCGTCTTGCCGACCAAGCCTCAACATCTCATATTAATGAAGACATCAATCTCCCTGGATATCTCTTTGAAGAGTTGACCGTCAAGGATCCAGGAAGTTCATCCAATTGGTACGATTTCTCTGATGATGAAGAGGAATTGTCCGATGATACAGACACACGGTTCTCTGACCCAGAAGAACCACTGTCTCCAAAAGAAGTGCCCTACTTCGACCTAGTTTCAACAGGTGATTGGGACCATCTCATAGCAAATCTTGAGAAAAGTACCAATCAAGAAGACCCATGGACAAAAGCAGAGCCGTGGTCTGTAGATACCTTTGGAACTCCAGAAGGCTTTGTTGGGCTGGAAGCCTCTGAAAATATTGTGGGGGGAACCACCTTCAAACCTTCCAACTGAAGATTCTGTTCAAGAGATAGACTTGGGAACACCTGATAACCCACGTCCTGTATTCATAAGCAAGAATATAAAGGATGATGAGTTACCCGAGTATATCACGTTTCTTCATGAGTTCGTTGATTGTTTTGCATGGTCTTACGCTGAGATGCCTGGCTTAGACCCCAAAATAGCAGTCCACAAACTCAATCTTCAAAAAGATATCAAGCCTGTCAAACAAGGCCAAAGAAGGTTCCGTCCTGACGTGATGGACAAAATTGAACAAGAAGCTCAAAAACTCAAAAGCATTGGCTTCATCCGTGAGGAACAGCATCCTGAATGGTTGGCCAACATCGTCCCCGTGACAAAGAAAAATGGGCAAATCAGGGTCTGCATTGATTACAGAGACCTAAACAATGCATGCCCAAAAGATGAATTCCCGCTCCCTATACCGGAGGTGATGATCGACAACACCTGTGGGTTCGAACGAATGACATTCATGGATGGCTTCTCTGGCTACAATCAGATAAAGATGCATCCTGAAGATGAAAAACACACAGCATTTCGGACCCCGTTTGGCGTGTATTGCTACACTGTCATGCCATTCGGTCCGAAGAATGCCGGCGCTACATATTAGAGGGCTATGATGAAGATATTCCAAGATATGCAGCACAAGACGGTCGAATGTTATGTCGATGACCTCGCCGTCAAAAGCAAAAGAAAAGAAGACCATCTCAAAGATCTTCGAGAAGTCTTCCTCCGACTTCGCAAACACAAACTGCGAATGAATCCCCTCAAATGCTTCTTCGGTGCTTCATCGGGTAAGTTTCTCGGATTCATAGAGCCAACTCCCTGAAACCGAGAAGTCCGAGCTGCTAAACTTCTTGTTACAGAACAAGGAAGTTTTCGCTTGGATGCCCTATGAGATGCCTGGCATTGATCCCGAGATCATGTGTCACAAGCTGAATGTGAATCCCAAACACAAACCCGTGGTTCAGAAGCCTCGCAGAACGGGGATCCCACAAACTGAAGCTGTGATCGAGGAGGTCGAGAAGCTGCTAGAGGCAAAGGCGATCAGGGAAGTCCACTACCCTGATTGGCTGGCCAATACGGTGGTGGTTAAAAAGAAGAATGGGAAGTGGAGAGTTTGCGTCGACTTCACCGACCTCAATAAGGCTTGCCCGAAGGACAACTTCCCACTCCCAAAGATCAACCAAATGAATGATGTCACCTCAGGGCATGACAGGATGAGTTTCCTCGACGCTTACCGAGGTTACCATCAGATTCCAATGCATGGGCCTGACGAAGAAAAACCCGCGTTCGTAACACCTAGAGGCATCTACTGCTACAAAGTAATGCCCTTTGGGTTAAAAAACGCGAGGTGTCAGCTCCGGCAAATTCCTGGGAAGCCTAGTCACAAAAAGGGGAATTGAATCCAATCCAGACCAGATCTCGGCTATCCAAGCGATTCAAAGTCCAACAACGGCGAAACAAGTCCAGAAGCTCACTGGAATAGCCGATGCACTCAATCCTTCATTAGCCGAGCTTCTGACAAGTGCCGGCCCTTTTTCAGCTTTTAAAGAAGAGTTCGAGATTCAAATGGAATTCGGAGTGCGACCGAGCTCTGCAGGAATTCAAGACTTATCTAGCTTCACCCCCCTTGCTGTGCACACCAAAACAGGGGAAGGTGCTCTATCTGTACTTAGCCGTCTCGGATCATGCAGTGAGTTCAGTGCTCCTCAGAGAAGAGGACAGGCAACAAAAGCCCATATATTACACGAGCAAGATCCTCCTTGACGCCGAGACCAGGTACCTACCACTAGAGAAACTTGCATTAGCACTCGTCAGTGCTTCTCGCAAACTCTCCCACTACTTCCAGACGTACACTATAGTGGTTGTTACAGAACATCCACTTAAGTCCCTTTTCAGAAAGGCAGACTTCTCTAGAAGAATCTCAAAATGGGATGTCGAGTTGGGCAGAATGATATCCAGTAACAACCCCGAATGGCGATCAAGACCAAAGTTTTGGAAGACTTCATCATTGAGTTTGTTTCTCCTAGTTCGGCACCGAGAGAGCTCGACACCAAACTGGGGGGCAATGAGAAAGAGGTTACCGAGACAGAATAAGAACAATCTTGGAAGCAGTTCCTTGATTCAGCATGGAAGGACTACGTCGATGGATCCTCAACCTCCAAGAGGGTTGGCGCTGGCATAGTCCTCCAATCTCCAGAGGGCCTTGTCATCGAGCAAGCCTTAACACTCGACTTCAAAGCATCCAATAATGAAGCCAAATATGAAGTCATTATTGGATGGACAAAGACTCTAATTCACATGCCGATGCTCTTGCTAACCTAGCTTCTGTTGTCGAGGCTAGGAAAAAGAGAACCATCGAGGTAGAGACTTTGGAAAAACCAAGTATAGAGCTACAGCTGCCTCAACAAGTTTCGTGCGCTGATCTTGGTCCAAGCTAGATGGACTCAATCATCACCTACCTCAAGAACGATCAACTTCCTGAAGATAAAAATGAGGCTCACAAAATCAGGCTAAAAGCAACTAAGTTTTGGCTATCTCTGATGGACCCGATTTATTTCTCTCCTCTCCTCTCCCGTCCGTCCCCGGGGTCGCAGAGAGGAAAAATCGAGGTGGAGGGAGGAAAGGGGGAGAAAAAAAGGGCATCTTATATTTTGTACGGGTATGCCAGATTTTCTATTTTACTTGGAATTTAGAAATGGTGATCCGGAGATCCACCTTCGCAAGTAGAAAGGAAATCAATCTTTTTTTTCTAACTTTCCAAATTGCACATATATTTAAGAAAAGAGACAGGTTTTGAATGCCATTAGAGGCGATTTCATTTTTGTTTGTCGTGGAAGGCGAGTTTGCCGTGAAAGGCAATTTTTTTGCTTTAAGAGGAGATTTTGTGTCGTGAAAGGCGATTTACAAATCTTATCAAAATGAAAGACAAAAATTGCGATTTTTTTGTCTCTTAAAAAAACAAAGTACAATAGAAAAGTAAGAAAGGGAATCTGACTTCTCAAGAGATCGTGGCCACCAGTTCAGATCGACGGTCGCAAGTCATGTATGGACTTCGCCATCGTCTTACAATAGAAAAGTAAGAAAGAGAACGCTTGATGCTTTGATTCTTTGGCTTGGCTTGAACTTTAATTTTTTAGAGGATAAGGACCAACGGAAGGTCCTATACCCAATGAAAAATGAAGAGACGGGCTGAAGAGCCACGTCTTCGCCATGTTGAGTAGGAGAAAAGGAGGCTTTTTCTTAGAGGAGGGGGGGGTGTCCCCCCCATCAAGGGACTTTGATCACCTTTTAGGTGTTTGTTGCAACAGAGTTTCTTCTTGCAGCAGGACTTATGGATCTTGAGTTCGGAATTCCGGGATTCTCCGTGTGTTTTTCTGGGCGTCTGTGTTCGGGGATCCTTTCTTCTTGGAATCACCTCCTTTTATAGGCATTTGGTAGCCTTTAGGTGACTTTATGGGCTTTAATGTATTAAAACCACATAATGGGAGGAGTTATATCTTTTAATTTCTTTGTTTTGTAACTCCTTTTTCTTGACTTCTGATTAGCCAGTGGAGATAATGGGCATTTAATCGCCTTTAATCTCCATGATGAGAGGAGTTTCATAACTTAAATGTCATGATGACTTGGACTTGTAACTCCC
Organism: Cinnamomum chago; assembly: GCA_038049695.1. Lineage (NCBI taxonomy): Eukaryota > Viridiplantae > Streptophyta > Magnoliopsida > Laurales > Lauraceae > Cinnamomum > Cinnamomum chago. The sequence continues at coordinate 43,259,866 of CP142455.1, read as the reverse complement.
ATTTCCTTGAATCTGATTGGGTCGTCCAAAATAATGAGTTAATGATTGCATTTAGTTGGGTCAATTAACAACATTAAGTGGTCGCCGGGAATTTGAAGAGTCCCGGGCCGTGCCGCGTCTTTTGGGATTCTTCTTGCGATGATCAACGATGGATCTTCATGCTGATCGATGTCGGATGATCACGCAACTTCAGGCATTGGTTGATACCAGCGGGCCGGTGACATCTGTCTTGTCGATTTCTCGATCAATCGGACATAAAGTGCACTTTCTTAGTCAGCCGTTAGGCGATCTTGAAGCGATCGATGACGATTCCATGCTCTTGACGGTGGATCCAAGATGTCGACAAAGATCAGTCGTTTCCGAGCGTCAAAAATCAAATTTTCAGGAAATCACAGGGGCTAGAACTCCCAAAACGCGAAAAAAACCGAAAAAAGGGCCCTCCGGCGGATATCCGGCGACCTAGACTTCCAGGGTCGCCGGCGACCATGGGGCAAGGTCGCCAATGACCATAGGGGAATTTTCCCCTTTCGTCACCGTTTTGTCGGCCGTTTTTCGAGCTTTTTTGCTTCTTTTTTCTCCTGTATTTTTCTTAAAATTTTTCCTCATTTTTTGGCTTGGTTCTCCTGGAGAAAACCCAATGAGAAGTTGTGCAAAACCGGGCACAAGGTTTCCTAATTTTTGGAAAAGCCGAAGACTTTGCTGCGCAGAGTTGCTGATTTTTGTCAAGAGTCGAAACTAGGTCAAACGATGTCGAAATGACCTGAAATTGGACGTGAGGCCTCCTGAGTAGTAAATAGGACCAACCATGGGCTTTTGTTTAAGTTTTGAAGCCATTTGGGTTCCCGCCGCTGCTAGGCTTGATCTTGCCGCGAGGAAGATGTCGCGCTTTGATCTGCGGTCAACCGATGTCCGATTGACCTAAAATTTGACAGGGAGCCTATTGGAGTCATTTTGAGATGATACATTAGCTCCGATTTGGATGTCACGGTTCCGAGGTGCCCCGCCGCAGGTAGCCTTGATTTTCTGTCGAAACGTCAAAGTCAAGTCAAACGTTGTCGGAATGACCTGAAATCTGACGTATAGCCGTTTTGAAGCATGTTGAAGCCGTCCATGTGCTCCGTTTGATGAGTAATGGTCCCGGTGGTTCTCGCTGCCGAGGGGCTTGATTTTCTTTCGGAGCGTCAAAGTCGGGTCAAACATTTTTCGAATGACCTGAAATTTGACGTGGAGCCTTTTGGAGGTATTTTGAGACCATCCATAGGCTCAGATCGAAGTTTTGATGTCTTCGACGCCGCCGCCGACAGGAGCATTGTTTGGTTGCCGGAGGAGTGAAGTTAGGCCAAATGATGTCGGAATGGCCCAAAACATCATGTGGACTCCTCTTTTGGTTGTCTTGAAGGATCTATCAGTTTTCAAGTGATTCTGATAAGATCTGATGCTTGAAGCAGCAACGCCCTTTTGTAGTAGGATGCGGCTTCATGTGGCCTTTTGATGTTGAAGAGGCAAAGTGACATTTTTGGTGTCAACAAATGCCCCCTCGAGGTACAGCGACGGGTATCTTTTAGAGCCGATGTGCCTCAAAGAGAAACTTGAATGAGAGCTTTGACCAAGAGTCTGTGAGCATTTTTTTTAATAGCCTTTTGGGTTTCCAAAGGGATTTCATGATAGTGAGAGGGATCACGTACCATTTCAAGGCAAAGTTTTGAAAATGACATGAGAGAGTTGGATTTGGGTTTTGGATTTTGGGTTTTCCTTTTGATATTGTGAACCTAAGGGCTTTATGTGGCGCATCAGGCGATCAAAAAGGATTTTGGTTCTTGACCTTGTGACCTAACAAGCTGTATGTGGCAGGTTCGGGGGTCGAGGTTTGAATTTTGGATTTTGACCTTGTGACCCAACAAGCTGTATGTGGCAAGTTGGGGGGTCGGGTTTGGTTTTGACCTTGTGACCTAACAAGCTGTATGTAGCGAGCCAGGGAGTGAGGGATTTTTTGGTTTTGGCCTTGTGACCTAACAAGCTTTATGTGGCAAGTTAGGGGACCAAAATGTGGTTTTTTGTGGGTTGTCAATTTCAAGATTTTGGCTTAATTTGGTTCATGAGGTGGAATGGTTTGGTTTTTTGGAAACTCATCAGGTTTTCTCTCTCTCTCTCTCTCTCTCTCTTTTGAATGGTTCAATCGACTCAAAAGAGGCATGGAACCATTTTGTATGCTCTTGGTAAGAGGAAATTTTTTTTGAAAGGGAGCCCTTTTTAGTGCCTAGGTGGTCAAACTTGACTCATGTGGGCTAGCCCATGGGACCTTAAGCTTTTAAAGATGGCTTAGATCTCACATGGTGTTATTTTGTAAAGAATATCTAAAAATATCTCTCTTGGATAGAGAATATCTAAAAATATTCTTAATCTCTCGAGTTTCCTTTCTTTTGGGAGAGATTTTCTCAAAGTATCTCTCTTTGGGAGAGAATATTTCTCATTCCCTTTCTTTTTGGAGAAAATTTCTCAAAGAATCTTCTCTTTGGGAGAGAATACCTCAAATTTTCTTTCTTTTAGGAATGTTGCTAATTTTTAGCACTTACCTCCTTTCTTTTCGCCTTGTTTCCTCTTTTGGTTTGCTCTCTTCTATAAAAGCAAGAGGTGGTTGGATATTTGCTTCTTTGCTTTCTTTCTTTGCAAGAATCTCACAGAGTGCTCCAAGATCAAGAATTCTCCTTCTTCTTCAAAGAGCTTCAAGTTTTTCTTCTTCTTCTCCATCAATGGCTTCAAGTAAGTTTTCTTCCTCCACAAGAAATTTTCCATTGTAGAAGTAGAATGCGTTTTCTTTTCTTTTCTTTTTTTTTCCACGTGTTTTCTTTCTTTTTTTTTCACGTGCTGCCCCTTTTTTTTGGACGTTTTTTTTCCCTGTCTTCTTTTTATTTTTTTTGCACATTGTTTTTTTTTTATTGGTTGTATGGACCTGACCGTACTACCACGTGGCAGTGGGCCACGGCCTGCTGCCCAGAAATTTTTTTTTTGAAACATCTCTCTATTTATTTTTATTTTTTGCTCACCATGATAATGAAGTTTATGCACCATGATGATGAGATTTTATGCATTTCAAGATGTTCATGCATATTTCTTTCTTTCTCTTTTTTTTTTCTTTGATGCATCAAGATAAAAGGCTAGAATCTCTAGGTCAAGTCCACATGAATTTTGACTTTGACAAAGTTTGATTGGTTTTGACCAAGTTGGGTTGGAATTGACCAAACTTTGGTTAAAGTTTTCCTAGCATCTAATGCATGATAATTGTTTCGGATGCATGCTTTTAGTAAATTGATTGGGAGCATGATGATGCATACCTAGAAATCTTTTGCAAGTTTTGGGATTTGGAGCACACAACAATGTTGAGCCCTTTCCTGATCTTGCTGGATTTTGAGGAGCTTTGCAGATTTCGAAGTTTGGAGCTTGCAGCAATGTTGAGCCCTTCTTCGAGCTTGTGGGGATTTGATGAGATTGGTTTGATCTCGCAGCGATGTTTGAGTTCAAACCTTATTTGAGGATGCTTCATTGAGCTTGTCTTCTTGCTTCCTACCTTCTTCGGGATGTTTCCCTTTTCTTCGGAATTGTCCCGGAATCGTGCCAAAATTTCGCTAGGATTTTTTAGCAAAATTCTGTCACTTTGATGATTGATTTTTCCTTTTTTTCTTCCTTTGCAGGTAGTTCCTCCAAAACGAACAAGGGCAAAGAGCCTGCTACTGATGCGCCTCGTCGTTCTACCTGGTCTCCTAATGTGGTTGTACAGCAGGCTTGTGAGAAGGTCCAGTTTGTGGAGAGAAACTTGGAAGAATGTGACTCCCTCAACCGTGATGAGATGAGACAGCGATTGATCGCTCTCAAGGACGAGGAGTGCTATAGGATTATGGTAAGCAACCGTCCTTGGGTCATGGACGATCAGAGCGTTGTGCCCAAGCCTACCTTCTTCTTTGGCGATGCAGTCCCTGACAACTTGACGTACCAAAGGAGGTGCTTTTAGTTCTCTTACACAACTGATGGTGAGGAGAGAACTATTTCTACCCGGTCGACCTTTGATCGGACTGTATCGATCATAAGTATTTCTCCCACGTGCCCCAAGAGGGAGGATCCTCCAAGCTGGGTGAAGAGGACCAATGTGATAAAGACCGGGGTTTTTGTTGGCGGGCCTTCCTGATATGCAGAAAAGTCGCCTGTCCGTATGGACATGTTGATGCCTTCCAGTGGCTACCAAGGTTCTGACCATCCGTCGGTCAATTTGAGACCGGTTGGCCTTGGTATTTTTCGGGGTGACGGCAGTAGTTGGGTGAAGCCTTTTCGACTTCGTGGCCATTTCAGTGCTGATTTGAGCTGGGAATCATTGGATGATCACACCCTGCAGGTTGGTGCAGCCATTTTGAAGGAGGTCGGGATCTTCGATGCGGTTCGCGCTTTTCGGAATATCGTGGTTTTCTCCGATGAGGCCTTCGTGGCCATGCTAGAGTCATTCCTTGCACAAACCAACACCTTTATTGTAACAAATGGTGAGATTGGTTTTACTTTGAAGGAACTAAGCGTCATCACCGGGCTGCCTATCCTTGACAAACTCTATGAGGAGTTTATGCCTATCGACAACGTTCTTGAGGAGCAGTCTGAGGAGTTCAAGCTCCTGTACTTTCAGCTCGTCGCCTTCTATGATTTTTTTAAGGAGAAGGATGGCTCGAAAGTCCGGTGCAGCAGTTGGAAGAATTACAGTTCCAACTTCTTTGACGGTGGAGAGTCTTCTGGAGGTGTGGCCCAAGACACTAGGGCCAAGAACCCAGGGTCGAAGAAGATCTCCATTATGCGAGATGACTTGAAGAAGTTCTTCGAGAGTACAGACGTCATTTGTTCTGACATCACACGGCGAAGAGATCTCGTTGTTTACCTCACTTACTGGTTAGGTGAGGCTGTTTTTTACTGGAGGAGATGGAACACACATCAGGCCGCATTGTATTTTTTCGGCTTGTCAGATGGCGTTCGGAGAGCAGTTGGCTTTGGTGCCAGCTCTCTACTCCTACTTGTGTACCGAACTGCAGGTTGCTGCTTTCTTGGTTCGGCTTGGGCGCCCTATGAATAGGGTATTTTCAGCCCATATTTTCTATTCGTGGTATGTGTACCACTGTCCTGGCTTCCACTGCTTAGGAGTTGCACAGGATGATGACCCTTTCATGATTCGGCTGGCTAGAGGGATAGCCATTTCCGAGTCTCTTTTGTCTACCCGTTTGAGGATCCGACGATTCAGGGACGTCAAGATCAGGCAATCTTTAGTGAAGCTTTCTCCAGGTTTACGGAAGAAGGCTTTTGATTTTGGAGCCTCCCGTGATTCCACTAGGGCAGGGTCGGGAAGACACTACTCCTTGAACAATGCAGAAAAGGGATGGCTTTTTAACATACGTGTTGGTACGATGGTATACCGAAGACATCTTTTTGTTGATATCCAGTCGTATGTTCCCTCGCATTTCACGCTGCAGTTGGGCTTCTCTCAAGGCATTGTCGGAGCGCCTTCGAGCATGTGAAGCGTTTTGGAGGTTTGCAAGATGGAAGGAATGCATGGGCCTTTTACAGTGCAGAGGACACTAACGCCATGATTTCTTATCCTGAGTTGCCCACTTTCTGGACTGCTGGCTTTACGAAATGGTTTGTCGAAAGCTTTTCAGTGTACCGAGGGCTTTCCAAGAAGGAGCTCGATGTCAAGCAATCTCCCGGGAATGGTCTTAGCATATCAGATGGAGTCCGTCGAGAGGAAGTCTTGTCTTTCCTTTCCGGAGAGAAGCACAAGATCATCTTTCTCAATGAGCAGGACATCATCAAACCAGGTCCTGTACAAGAGATACCTAGTGAGGTCTTGGAACAGCTCGAGGAGAAGGAAGTCGAGATCGACGCTTGGATGCAAGCGCAACTGACGAAGGCTTCCATGGCGTCCACTGGGAAGAGCAGACTATCGGGTGAGGAATCAAGCGAAGCTCCTGACTTTGACAATGGGTGGGTATTTCAAGTAAACCATCCCATAGAAGCAAGAGGAAGAGAGGGCAGCGCCGTAATAAGAGATGCCACGATGACTCTCCTGATTTGGATGTCCCTCTCGCCACCGCTGAAGAAATGTCAGGGGATGCTGATGAGCCTCCGGAAAAGAGGAGCCGAGAGGAAGAAACTGTTGATGAATGTATGATTCCTCTTCTTTCTATTTCCATTTCTTTCTTTGAGATTTTCTTATTTTGATCTGCCTTTTCTCCCTTTTTCAGTGGAGGATGAGGACTTGATGATGCCTGAGGTTCCAGCCGATGAGGCAGTGACAGATCCAGTTGCGGCATCTGAAGAAGAACCGAAGGACTCTTGAGTGATTCCAGAATCTTCACCTAGTATGACTTCTTTGTATTTTCTTTCTTTTGTCTGTTTTGTATTTTCTTTCTTTTGTCTGTGCTGTCATATGCTAATATGTTGCTTGTTTTCTTGTCAACTAACTTGTCACCGGATTCCGACGATTTTGAGCCATCCATGGATGCGGCCTTTGACGATGCTTCGGATGAACTCATGGTGGCAGAAAGTATTTCGCCGATCGTCGAAGAAGGTATTTGTAGGAATAACCCTGATGATAATGATTTTTTTTTACAGGATCATATTCATACCTCCTTTTGTTTTGTTTTGCTGGCAGATTGTGAGGTAGCAGAAGAAGTTCCTTCGTCTTTCTCAGTGCCAGAGCAGGGGATACCTGCAGTTGAACCAGAAGTAGGTACTTCTTCTTCTAGTTTTAATGCAGTAGAGATGAAATCTTCTGGGCAGGTTCCTTCACCAATGTCTCCGGCTAGAAAGAGCTTAATGATCTCTCCTTCAGCAGAACATGACACGGGCAGTCTACCAATGGAGAGGGGTGAGCCTTCGTCCGGGCCATCTCTTGAGTATCCGAAGAAAGTGCTGAAGAGCGTTTTGAGCTCGTGGGTCGAAACTCTTTCTTCTGGCCATTTGGAAGCGGGCTTTGGCATGGTTAAGCATGTACAGGACAACCTTGCTGATAGCGAAGAGGTCGGCCTGGATATTGCAGATGCTAAGGCTTTCGTTGATGAAGTCATAGCTTTAGGGAGCAAGTGGAATGAAACCAAGAGCTTCCCAAGTGGTGACTTCTTCAATGAGATTTTTTTGAAGCCTGCTGATGAGGTCAAGTCTGAGCTGGACGAGATCTCGCAGACTCGGAAGCAATTCGTTCGGGAGAGGACCGTTACCGAGTTGGCTATCATCGGGCTCATAGAGGACCTGTGCCGTATTGATGGGGAGGTCGTTGAGACCAGGCAGAGTCTTGAGCTATTGGAGGAACAATCTATTGCAAAATGGGATGCCATTGCGAAAGCTCGTGCCAGAGAAGGGTCTCTGATTCACCAAGTCGAGGAAGCTGAGAGCAATCTTCGGAGGAAGACTCAAGAGTACGAGCAATGGTAGATTCTTTGGGAGGAGCTTCCCCGTGCTGCAGACTGATCGCGGCGTTCTACCGCATTTTATGGGAAGATCTTGAAGAAGCGCGGCCTGGAAGCTTTAGAGGCTAAGGCCAAGAGTCTGCTTGAGGAGTTGAACCTTTGGTTGAAGACCATGAGAGACTGAGCTCCTGATTCTTGTAAAAAACCCTTTTTTTCTTCTTCTTTCTTTTTTGGTACCCGTGTATACACACTCATATTTTTTGGTACTCTTTCTTTTGTAGTGCTTGTACACATTTTTTTTAGCACTTCTTTTTTTGCATTCCCTCTTTCACTCAAATTCTTTTGTGATAAGTTCAAGCAATAGTTAAACGGGAATGTTTGTTAAGAAATTTGATCAAAAGTTTGTCATTTTGTGAAAAACCTTTTATCAAATGGTTGTTTTGGCGTGAAAGCCGAATTTTGAGATGTTATGGAAACCAAAATTTGGGTTGGCATGGAAGCCGGAATTTTGAGGCGAAAAAGCCAAAATTTGGGATGGCATGAAAGCCGGTTTTTTGTTTGTGGCATGGAAGCCAAATTTTTGAAATGGCATGAAAGCGGATTTTTGAATTGGCATGAGAGCTAGGTTTTGTTTGTGGCATGGGAGCCAAAATTTTGAGATGGCGTGAAAGCCAATTTTGAAATGGCGTGAGAGCCGAATTTTGTAGCGTAGGAGCCGAAGTTTTTTTTTTTGAAGTGGCATGAAAGCCAAAATTTGGGTCAGCATGCAAGCCGGTTTTGTTCGTGGCACGGGAGCCAAAATTTTTGTTTTTGGCATTTATAGCCGAAATTTTGTGGCGTTTATAGCCGATTTTGTGGCATTTATAGCCGAGTTTGTGGCGTTTATAGCCAATTTTTTTTGTGGCATTTACAGTCGATTTTCTGGCATTTACAGCCGAATTTTGTGGCTTTTATAGCCGAGTTTGTGGCATTAGAGCCGATTTTTTTTTGGCATTTATAACCGAATTTTTTTTCTAAACCAAGTTTTGTTTTGTTGGTGTGAAAGCCAGGTTTTATGGCATTTATAGTTGATTTTTGGTGTGAGAGCCGGGTTTTTGCCATTTATAGCCGATTTTTGGCGTGAGAGTCGGGTTTTTGGCATTTATAGCCAATTTTTGGCGTGAGAGCCGGGTTTTTGGCAATTATATCCGATTTTTGTGGCATTTATAGCCGAGTTTTTGGTTTTCAAAAATGCAAGCATCAACTAAAAGTCACCTCCCTGCTGAATGGTTTTGCAAGTATCGATGGAATGCCGCCTTCTCGCGAATTTAGGCGCAAGTATCGACTAAGCGTCGCTTCCTTGCTTTTTTTTCTCAAAAATTTTGGCTTTGTGGGTATCGATGGAATGTCGCTTCCCCACAATTTTTGAAATTTGAGGTTTTTTTTTTACCTAGGTTTTTTTGTTTGAATTTTGGGTTTGTGGATATCAACTGGAATGTTGCGTCTCCACGATTTTTGAAATTTTGCAAGTATCGACAAAGTGTCACTTCCTTGCGATTTTGAAATTTTGGAAGTATTGAATGGGGTTCGCATCCTTCCGATTTTTGGGTTTTGCGAGTATCTACTGAGCGTCGCTTCCCCGCGGTTTTCTAAAAAAACCTTTTTTTTTGTTTAAAGACACGAGGGTCGTAAATTTTGACTTAAAATCTCTTTTTGTTGTAAAAGTCAAGGTGGACTAGGGTGGAAATTCCTAAGTCCTGATTTTGTTTCAAACCATGAATTTTGGGTTCAAGGGTCGAGAATTTGGTCAAGTTTGGGAAGAGGCTCCCAAACTTGGATTTTTGGATTTTTTTTTTTTTGAACAATGAAACTATGAAAGTAAGCATTGTTTTGAAATTTTAGAAATCTCAACATAAGGATGAAAAATCTGAAAGAGGCGGGTTTGACGAGCGAGTACCTAAGGATAGGCTTTGGTCGTGCAGGCACTGCTCTGACCCAGTGGTGTGAGTCTTCAAGGGTAGTACCGCTTCAAGAACTTGTCTTTGATGGGCAGCATACATCTGTCGCCTGTTAGGAATTTTCTAGATTGCAATTTGATGGTTGCATTATCATTCTAGCATCATTTGATTTACACACTTGCATTGGTTTTAAATAAACTTGAAATCTTGTTTTATTCATGCATTACTTTTTAGTTTTGTAAAAGTATTGATTTATGCATGTTTTGGTTTCAATCTTGGATGCATTTGATTTAGAAAAGAGTTTTCAAAGAAATCAAGCAAGCCTTGTTTTAAAAAGTTTTGAAACTTTTTAGGCTTTTTATGACATGTTTTAAAAACCTTTAGAATCCTTAAAACATGTTTTCCAAGCTTGATTTAGTGGCCAAAAGGTCCCCCAAAGAAAAACCTTCAAATATGCAAAAGTTGCATTTTTTGCAAATAGGGGGGAGTCCCGGCAGTGTCGCCGGTCGACCGAGACACAGGTCTCGGTCGACCGAGACAACTGGAGGTAAAAACTGCATTTTTGCACTGAAACCTCCAACGGTCAGAAATCTGACCGTTGTGCCTTCCCGGTCGACCGAGGCCTGTGTGCCGGTCGACCGAGGATATAGCCGTTGGACCTTTTTGGCTATAAAATGAGTTCTTTCCCTTGCCAAAAGTTGGGAATTTTTAACCCCTCCTTGAGAGGATTTGAGGCATTTCAAAAGGGAAAAGAACCAAGGGATGAAGGGGAAGATTAGGAAAGCTAAAGCTTGGATTAATGAAGTTAAACTACCAAGTAGGCTCTTCCTTTCTTAATCATATGTTTGCATGCTCTTGTTTTATTTTTGGTAAATCATTTCTAGCATGTTAAACTATGTTTGTGTTGTGTCCTTAACATATTTTATGTTTTGAGTTGATTTATTGTTTTGGATACAACATCATATGATTCAATCCAAGTAGTACTTGAATTGGTAAATCAAAGTAGATCATGTTAATGAAAGAAACTTGGTAAATCATATGTAACATGATCCATATACTTGGTTGAATCTTTGGTTGTTGTTTTCCATCATAAGAACATCTCTCTCAAAACTAACTTATGTTTTGGATTCAACTTCTTTACAAATCATATGTTTTCATGTTTTGTTTTATCATTGGTAAATCTTTGTAACATGTTAATATATGATATGTTGTATCCTTAGCATATTCTATATTTTGAATAGATCTATTGTTTTGGATACATCACCATTGATTCATCAAAGTAGTACTTTATTGGTAAATCTAAGTAGATCATGTTAATGAAAGATGTAACATGATTCTTATACTTTGTTGAATCTTTGGGTGTTGTTTTTTTTCCATCATAAGAAAATCTCCTTCAAATGTATCTTATGTTTTGGATTCAACATCTTTACAAATCATATGTGTATTATTGTTTTAATGCTTCACAACTTGCCTTACTTTGATTGGTAAATCATTTTCAAGTTGTCCTTATAATTACATATGATTTGTCCCCTAATTTCAATCAAATCTATTTTTATGTTTTGAGCTTCATTGGTGATTTGATTGACATCCCTATGCATCACATGTTTAGAGCTAATCCATTTCATACAACTTGTGTAACTTTGATATCATTAACAAGTTGTTACTTTTAACATGTGATTGCATTATATCCTCAATCATAAATGTTTTTGAGCTAAAACTTTCAAAAGCCTTAGGCATACATTTATGAGCTTTCATTTTCAAAATGATTGAGGACCACACACACACACTTCATTTGTTTTCATCTTTGCATTCATAGTGTGAGTGTGTATTTGTATTTCACTTCCATATCCGCCTATTTAAGAGGCAATGTAATGAGCTTAATAGAATCTCCATCAAGTGTATGTAAGACACTAACTTAGTGAGATAACCAACCTTGTGGTTGAAGAGGTTATTGCTTAGCCTATAAAAGCATAATGTATAGGTTGATGTTAAGCCTTGAAAAACATCATTGTAAGGTTATTGCTTAGCCTTGGAAAGCATATTGTAAAGGTTATTGCTTAGCCTATTGAAAAGCATAAATAGTGGAAATCCGGTGGGGTGTTGGATCACAAGCCGGTAGTGGATGTAGGCATTGAGGCCGAACCACTATAAATCCTTGTGTGATGGTGCTTGCTTTGTGGTGATTATTTTGTTAGCTTCCGCATCTTGTATGTTTAATCATCTCATGTGACTAGTTTGTTTTAAAGAAGTTAAAATTGTTAAAATTGGTCATAAAAGAAGCTCACCCTATTCACCCCCCCTCTAGGGTTCGGATCCCCATGGACTTACAAGTGGTATCAGAGCGGGTTACTCCATTTTAGGGCTTAACAACCCGGAGTTGATCCTTGCTAGATTTGAACCCTAGTGTTGTGATTTAATGCATATCTTTTTAAAGATTTCCACTATGTTTGAAAATGTTTTATTTTCCCTAGCCTCATTGCACCACTCTTAGTCTTTTTCAAGTTATATCTTTAAGAGTTGGTGAGTCCTCAAAATTATCTCTCTTGGACAACCTTTTCAAGACCTTAGGTGAATTTTCAAAGGTAGACTATTTGAGTAACCTTAAGGCCTTGATACCCCTAGACCAACCTATGCTTTTTACTTATATCTATTTGTTGGTCTTGATACATTTGCATTTTGTTGCTTTATAGTCACATATTTTAAAATGCAATGTTTCTTTGTGATCATTTGATTTTGTCTTCATGAACTTTTAAGTTATATCTCATGGTTTTCAAAATCCTTTGGTTGCATTACTTACATGATGGATTTGCATTTTGTTCATATAGTTATATCTCTTGTAGTGCATATCTATTCATGATCAATTGATTGTGATTACAAATGCTTTCATAGCTAGTTTTTCATGATCAATTGATGTTGGAAAATCATTTGATGATTGTCATAGTTATATCCTTTTTGGAAATCAAATGATTTGAAGCAACTTTAGTTTTCCATTGATTTACAAGTTATATCTTTTGATATGGAAAATTTGTAAGTGTCTATTGTTTTTACAAATTGAAAATTTTACAATAGTACACTTTGTTTTTCAAAATCACTTGCTCTTAATTCTATAAATGATTCTTTGTTGGAATTTCAAATGTTGAGGTGATTTGAGAAACTTTGGAAAATGTTCTAAGCTTTATTAGTTATATTTTTAGAAGCATTTTCCTTGAAGTTATTTCCCTGTGCCTAATTATGATTGTATCATTTGAAAGGAAATAATTTTTACAAACAATTTGCATCTTTGCTCATTGAGTTACATTCTTTATGCAAATTGATTTTGTTGTCTTACATTGCATGGTTGGATATGATTTCATTGATTTGCATGTTTGTGCCTTTTTTGGTATATAGTTTCATTAATGCAAATTGATGAGTGTTTATGTGCTTTATAGTAAAATCTTGTTTTTGAGCTTTTTAAGTACATATGTGATTTTATGTGCTAAGTTCATTTGGTATAAACCTCATATCTTTTTTTTTTTCCATTGCTTTGTAAGCTTAGTACATTTGCTAAGAGTGGAAATGTTACATGATAGCTTAATGGATCATTTTAGATGAATTGGAATTAAACCATTGTTCCTAATAGGTATATCCATTTATGTGGTCCATCTTCATCTTTATGTGATCCATGATGTCTCTCTAACTTCATACCTTCTTGTGCTTACATAGTTATATTCTTTATTGATGATATGGTATGAGTTAGATCTTGAGTGTTGATTGATCCTCTCTATGCAAATGTCAAATCGTTCTATGTATGGTTGTGTTATCTATTTTATTTGTAGAAACCATACTAGAACTAAAATCCATCCTCTATGCCTTTCTAGTCATATTCTTTTATGGATGGTTATGATGTTGATTCATGTATATTTTCAAAGTGATTTCATTCCTTAGACATGTTTCAACTTCATAGTAGTGATCTTGATCATATGAAACTCTTTGAAATCCATTCCTCATATTTCTATGTGTTTGATGGATAACTTAGATGTTGAATTCATATGATTTAGTCACTTTTTAAATTGCATGCATTTCAAAGTTATATCCTTTTGCATTGCAATTTACCTTGTTCATCACTATGCTCAATAGTTATATCTTTAAAAGTGATGAATATGCATTTATGATGCTTGATGGAATTTTGTCACATTCTTGCTCTTTATCATGTTATCAAATTCAATTGGTTTCATTTGGTATAATGTTTGATTGATTTGATTTCTTGTGAATGTGATAAATCTTGTGTGCATTGGATTGAACTTGATAAGTAATATGATTGTTCCATGTCACACACCATTAGCATCATAATGTTCATGTTGCCACCTCTTTTGCTCTCATAGGTATATCTCATGACCACCATGTTTATGTGTTCATAATATTGGTTGGTTATAGTTGAGGTTGGCTTCATGCTTGAATTTCATTTCACTCATCTTGCACTTTAATAGTCATATTTAATGATTGAATGAAATGATTTTCAAAACTTTCATAGCATATGTTCTTCTTAGTTAAATTATTTGATGCTATGATTAGTAAACCCCATTGCTTCATGGATAGCTCTAATTTGGATTTTTCCTAATAGGTATATCTTTAAATCCATTTTAGAGTGATTGATTTTATTAAGTCATATCCTTAGATCTCAATTGGTATTCTTTGTTTTTCCAATTGATATCCATGATTGCTTTTCTCTTTGACCTTGCTTTCTTTTGGCAATTTGATCATATGAGCTTGATAGTTAAATGAATCTAATCCTTTCTTTGAAGTTGACCCTCACTTGGTTAAACCATCTTCTTCTTGTACCTAATAGTTAAATCTTTGTCAAAAGTTTGACAAAAGAAGAGAATGGATTGAGGGGGAGTGTAAACCTTCATAGGAAGTATTAGTTGTGATCAAATTGACCCTAGGATTGCCTTTGAACCCTTAGAGACTACTACCTCACATGATAGCCTGTTATGTATTTCATCTTCGATTTCATTTGTTAACAGGTGCTACTAATGGTATTTTCCTTGTTTCATGTGTGTAGGTACCTTTGCAATTTAATGGCAAAGGGGGAGAAATTATGCAAGTTCTCAAAAGGGTGAAGAGAAAGTCCAAGCTTCCAAAGGGGAGGGTTGTGTATGATCTTCTACAAAGGGAGAGAATGCATACCTTGCCAAAGGGAGAAAGAGGCATGGTCAAAGGGGGAGAGCTAATAGAAGAAAGAAGCTTGGAGCTAAAGAAGATGCTTGGATAAAGAAAGAAAGAAGAAAGAAAGCTTGAAGGTTGATCAAGCTCCAAGCATCATGAAGATTGAAGTCCAAGAGCCCAAGCTATGAGAAGAAGCATCCAAGAAGATTTCAAGCCTTGTCCAGCTGAGGGGGAGCTGAAGACTAAGTGTGTTTATTCAGTGGTGAGTGTGTTTGCCATCAAATTGCAAAGGGGGAGATTGTTAGGAATTTTCTAGATTGCAATTTGATGGTTGCATTATCATTCTAGCATCATTTGATTTACACACTTGCATTGGTTTTAAATAAACTTGAAATCTTGTTTTATTCATGCATTACTTTTTAGTTTTGTAAAAGTATTGATTTATGCATGTTTTGGTTTCAATCTTGGATGCATTTGATTTAGAAAAGAGTTTTCAAAGAAATCAAGCAAGCCTTGTTTTAAAAAGTTTTGAAACTTTTTAGGCTTTTTATGACATGTTTTAAAAACCTTTAGAATCCTTAAAACATGTTTTCCAAGCTTGATTTAGTGGCCAAAAGGTCCCCCAAAGAAAAACCTTCAAATATGCAAAAGTTGCATTTTTTGCAAATAGGGGGGAGTCCCGGCAGTGTCGCCGGTCGACCGAGACACAGGTCTCGGTCGACCGAGACAACTGGAGGTAAAAACTGCATTTTTGCACTGAAACCTCCAACGGTCAGAAATCTGACCGTTGTGCCTTCCCGGTCGACCGAGGCCTGTGTGCCGGTCGACCGAGGATATAGCCGTTGGACCTTTTTGGCTATAAAATGAGTTCTTTCCCTTGCCAAAAGTTGGGAATTTTTAACCCCTCCTTGAGAGGATTTGAGGCATTTCAAAAGGGAAAAGAACCAAGGGATGAAGGGGAAGATTAGGAAAGCTAAAGCTTGGATTAATGAAGTTAAACTACCAAGTAGGCTCTTCCTTTCTTAATCATATGTTTGCATGCTCTTGTTTTATTTTTGGTAAATCATTTCTAGCATGTTAAACTATGTTTGTGTTGTGTCCTTAACATATTTTATGTTTTGAGTTGATTTATTGTTTTGGATACAACATCATATGATTCAATCCAAGTAGTACTTGAATTGGTAAATCAAAGTAGATCATGTTAATGAAAGAAACTTGGTAAATCATATGTAACATGATCCATATACTTGGTTGAATCTTTGGTTGTTGTTTTCCATCATAAGAACATCTCTCTCAAAACTAACTTATGTTTTGGATTCAACTTCTTTACAAATCATATGTTTTCATGTTTTGTTTTATCATTGGTAAATCTTTGTAACATGTTAATATATGATATGTTGTATCCTTAGCATATTCTATATTTTGAATAGATCTATTGTTTTGGATACATCACCATTGATTCATCAAAGTAGTACTTTATTGGTAAATCTAAGTAGATCATGTTAATGAAAGATGTAACATGATTCTTATACTTTGTTGAATCTTTGGGTGTTGTTTTTTTTCCATCATAAGAAAATCTCCTTCAAATGTATCTTATGTTTTGGATTCAACATCTTTACAAATCATATGTGTATTATTGTTTTAATGCTTCACAACTTGCCTTACTTTGATTGGTAAATCATTTTCAAGTTGTCCTTATAATTACATATGATTTGTCCCCTAATTTCAATCAAATCTATTTTTATGTTTTGAGCTTCATTGGTGATTTGATTGACATCCCTATGCATCACATGTTTAGAGCTAATCCATTTCATACAACTTGTGTAACTTTGATATCATTAACAAGTTGTTACTTTTAACATGTGATTGCATTATATCCTCAATCATAAATGTTTTTGAGCTAAAACTTTCAAAAGCCTTAGGCATACATTTATGAGCTTTCATTTTCAAAATGATTGAGGACCACACACACACACTTCATTTGTTTTCATCTTTGCATTCATAGTGTGAGTGTGTATTTGTATTTCACTTCCATATCCGCCTATTTAAGAGGCAATGTAATGAGCTTAATAGAATCTCCATCAAGTGTATGTAAGACACTAACTTAGTGAGATAACCAACCTTGTGGTTGAAGAGGTTATTGCTTAGCCTATAAAAGCATAATGTATAGGTTGATGTTAAGCCTTGAAAAACATCATTGTAAGGTTATTGCTTAGCCTTGGAAAGCATATTGTAAAGGTTATTGCTTAGCCTATTGAAAAGCATAAATAGTGGAAATCCGGTGGGGTGTTGGATCACAAGCCGGTAGTGGATGTAGGCATTGAGGCCGAACCACTATAAATCCTTGTGTGATGGTGCTTGCTTTGTGGTGATTATTTTGTTAGCTTCCGCATCTTGTATGTTTAATCATCTCATGTGACTAGTTTGTTTTAAAGAAGTTAAAATTGTTAAAATTGGTCATAAAAGAAGCTCACCCTATTCACCCCCCCTCTAGGGTTCGGATCCCCATGGACTTACATCGCCTTCCATGTTCAGAAGTGCGTATGCGTCGTTGGAGAAGACTTTGTCAATGATGAAAGGTCCCTCCCATTTTGGTTCAAGTTTGCCTTTGGATTTGTGGGCAAAAACAATTGGCCATTTTACTGTAATAACCAAACCACCCTTTTTGTAGGCGCGTTGCCTGACCTTTTTGTCGAAAGATCCTGCCATGCGTGCTTGGTACAGCTCAATGCTTTGTAAGGCTTCGAGCCGTCTTTCGTCGAGATTGTCCAGTTCTTGGAGTCTCAGTTTGACATTGCTTTCCTGCGTCATGTCATTTTGCAAAGATACCCTTAAGGAAGGAATGTGTACTTCCAAAGGGACAACAGCTTCGCATCCATAGACCAGAGAGAATGGTGTGCTATGGGTTGGCCCTCGAACGGTAGTTCGATAAGGCCACAAAGCTTCAGGCAATTTGTCGCTCCAGTCTCTTTTGTGACTAGAGACCATTTTCTTGAGGATTTTACAGAGCGTCTTGTTGAAGGCTTCTGCTAGTCCGTTTGCTGCAGAATTGTACGGAGTCGAAGGACAACTTTGGATTTTGTATTTGTCGCAAAACTTGTAGAAACGGTGATCCCGGAATTGCGGTCAGTTATCATGGACGAATCTTTTAGGTATGCCGAAGCGACAATTAATGTTGACGCTCAAGAATTGAAGGACTGATTAGGTCTTCATTTCACTGAGCGCAAACGCTTCTGACCACTTGGAGAAATAATTTGTAGCGGCGAAGATGAAGCAATGGCCTTTGCTCGACGGGGGAGAGATAGGACCTATGATGTCCATACCCCAAGCTTCGAACGGCCATGAGATTGCTGTGGGATGTAACCATTCTGGAGGCATATGAACATAGTCTCCATGAACTTGGCATTGGCGGCAACGTTTAGCAAATTGCATTGCGTCAGCTACCATGGTAGGCCAATAGTATCCTAGCCTTTTTATCTGATCGTAGAGCTTGGGACCAGCCTGATCAGCTCCACAAAGACCAGCATGTACCTCTTTGAGGGTTTCCTCGGCCTCTTGTTGTGACAAGCAACGCAGAAGTACTCCGTCGAAGGATTTTCTGTAAAGCATTTTTTAAGGTATATCCAAATGAAAGTTTGGGGCTCGTCTTTGAACGCTTACCCTTTCTTTTGGATCTTTAGGGAGGATTCCGAACAAGGTGTAATCAATGAACGGATCTCTCCAATCATCGATCGGAGGTTTGAGGATAGAGATCCGACTTCCGGCCAATTCGTGGCATTCAACAACTGCTTGGTGTGTGTTAAGAGGGGGAAGAATCCTTCTTTGACACACTGTAATTGGCATGTTTTCCCCTTCCTGGATCGCCATGGATACGGCAAGTCCGGCCAGGGCATCTGCACGGATGTTCTCACCTCTGAAGATGTGGGTGATATGACAGATGTCAAACCTTTGGCGAAGTGATTGTGCCTTGTTGTAATAAGGCAACAGATCAGGCTTCCTGACTTCAAATTTCTAGTTCATCTAGTTGACGATCAGTTGAGAGTCCCCAAAGACTTCCAGCATGGTGATGCCGGATTCGAGGGCTAGTTCCAGTCCTACGATGAGAGCTTGGTATTCAGCTGCATTGTTTGAGCATGGTTCCAGTAGCGAGAAAGCATGTGGAATCATGTGCTTGTCGGGGCTAACAAAGAGGATACCAACTCCCGAGATCAGCTTTCTTTTTTCATTTGTCCTGATTGCACCGTCAAAGTACATGTCCCAGGAGGCATTTGGTGAGAAAGTCTCCACGTTGTAGACAGGCTCGTCTGTGAGATCATCTCTGAGTGGGGAATCTTTAGGCAACGGATGCTCTGCAAGGAAATCTACTAGGGCTTGACCTTTGATTGCCTTTTGTCGTACATACCTGATATCAAATTGTGATAGGAGGATGGACCATTTTGTCAGTCGGGCATTGAGAGAACCTACTTTTGTGACAAGGACCTTTAAGAGGTTGATTCTCGAAATCAGGTAGACTGTGTTCGAAAGAAGGTAGTGACGTAGCTTTTGTACGGCGAACATCACTGCAAGGCATTCTTTCTCGACTGGAGTGTAGAGATGCTCCGCTCCTACCAGCATACGGCTAAAGTAGTATAGCGCAACTTCTTTTCCTTCGTCATTCTCTTGTGCAAGCAGAGTGCCCAAGGAATGGTCAAGAGCTCTTGTGTACAAGATGAATGGTTTTCCAGTGGTAGGGGAAGCCAGCACTGGTGGTTTAGTTAGGTATGACTTGATATCTTGAAATGTTGCTTCACATTCAGCATCCCAAACAAAGTTCACACCTTTCTTCATTAGGCGGGAAAAGGGATGGCACTTCCCTGACGATTGGAGATGAACCGTCAGATGTATGCCAACCTCCCTTGAAGCCCTTTTAGTTGTCTTAGGGTTCTTGGAGATGGCATTTCTAGGATAGCCTTGACTTTGATGGGGTCAAGTTCTATCCCGTCTTTCCGAACTATGAATCCAAGAAACTCACCCGATGAGACACCGAAGAAGCATTTTAGTAGATTCATCCGCAGTTTGTGTTTGCGAAGTCGGAGGAAGACTTCTCGAAGATCTTTGAGATGGTCTTCTTTTCTTTTGCTTTTGACGGCGAGGTCATCAACATAACATTCTACCGTCTTGTGTTGCATATCTTGGAATATCTTCATCATAGCCCTCTGATATGTGGCACCAGCATTTTTCAGACCAAATGGCATGACAGTGTAGCAATACACGCCAAATGGGGTCTAAAATGATGTGTGTTTTTCGTCTTCAGGATGCATCTTTATATGATTGTAGCCAGAGAATCCATCCATGAATGTCATTCGCTCAAACCCACAGGTGTTGTCAATCATCACCTCTGGTATGGGGAGCGGGAACTCATCTTTGGGGCAAGCGCCATTTAGGTCTCTATAATCAATACAGACCCTGATCTGCCCAATTTTCTTTGTCACGGGGATGATGTTGGCCAACCATTCAGGATGTTGTTCCTCACGGATGAAGCCGACGCTTTTTAGTTTTTGAACTTCTTGTTCAATTTTGTCCATCACATCAGGACGGAATCTTCTTTGGCCATGTTTAACAGGCTTGATATCTTTTTGGAGATTCAGTTTGTGGACTGCTATTGTGGGGTCTAAGCCAACCATTTCAGCATAAGACCATGCAAAACAATCAACGAACTTACTCGGGTAACTCATCATCCTTTATATTCTTGCTTATGAATACAGGACGTGGGTCATCTAGTGTTCCCAAGTCAATCTTTTGAACAGGATCTTCTGTTGGAAGGTTAGAAGGTGGTTCCTCAACAATATTTTCGGAGGCTTCCAACTCAACGAAACCTTCTGGAGTTTCAATGGCATTTTCAGACCAAGGCTTTGCTTTTGGCCATGGGTCTTCAGGATCGGTGATCTCCTCAAGGCTTGCTATGAGACGGTCCCAATCGCCTGTTGAAATTAGGTCAAAGTAAGGTACTTCTTTTGGAGACGATGGCTTTTCTGGGTCAGAACGTCACATGTCTGTATCACCGGACAATTCCTCTTCATCATCAGAGAAATCGTACGAATTGGTAGAGCTTCCTGGATCCTTGACGGGTGACTCTTCAAAGAGATATCCAAGGAGATCGATGTCTTCAAGGACATGAGATGTTGAGGCTTGGTCGGCAAATCAACTCCTCAGCATTTGTGTCAACTGTATCATGGGAACGTCGGGATCATCCCCCAACCCATGTGAAGATTCTTCTACATGACCGTAGAGTCTCCAATCTTCTAGTTGACTTTTGGTTAAGGCGGGCTTCAGTGGTGTGAGAATACCGCGACCTTGTCCAAGACCAACTGGGTTTTGAGTGTCATAACCCATTTTCTTCATAATAACTTGTGACATAGGACTATATAGAAATAGTTGAGGCATACCTTCGTTTTGGAAAGGTTCAAGCAAGGAGTTTGACGAAGAAGCTTTTGATCTTTGAAAGAAGATTGGCTTCTCTTCTGCTGAAGTTGCCGGAACAACGAAGGAAGCAGACGTAGGATCATCTACTTCAGCAGGCATCTCTATTGGAGATAGAGCAGGTTGAACTTGTTGAGTGTCAGTTTTGCTTGACGGTGTGTCGTCTTCTGGCTCTGACTCCGAATCCGTGTCTTGCATGATAAACACGAAGGAGATGACAAACTTGCCCCCAGACTTTTGCTTTCTCTTCTTTGCTTTGGTTGTTATGATTTGCTTTGGTTGTTATGACCAAAGGCTTGGAAGATTTGAGAGAAACGATGAAGGGAGATGGATCCCTCTCTTCGGATTTGCCGGATGGTTTGTTTTCTTCCGGTGATCGCTGAAAAGCCTTGTCTTTATCTTTCTGGAGATTTTCGGCGAAAGGCACTGTTTCTTCCTCATTTTCTTCTTTTTCATCTTTGTACATCTGAGCATCTGCAAAATGGACTTCTTTGCCTTTGAAGGGCTTTTTGTCTGCAAACACTCGATGTATCGAGCCATCGTTGCCAACGAACTTGATGCATTGATGTAGAGTTGAAGGGACGACACCATTCTCGTGTATCCAGGGGCGTCCAAGAAGGATGTTGTAGCATGAGGGGGTTCTTATTGCATACACAGTGACTTCAAAGATAAGGTCACCGATTGGCAACTTGAACCTGATTTTGCCGATAGGCCTTTCAGCTCTCCCATCGTACCCAAAGATGGATACAGACGTGTGACTCAGCTTGCTAGGTGGGATACCCAGCTCTTCAAGTGCTGAAGTAGAGATGAGCTTGAGTGCAGAACCTGGATCGATCTGGACTCTATGTATCGGCATTTCTTTGATGTACCCGATGAAGTACGAGGGTCGGTTGTGCTTTGTCTCGCCTATCAGGAGGTCATCCTTACCGAAGGCGATGGTTGCATTTGTTGCTTTCTGTACCGAGAGGCATTCGGTGCTTGATCCCTCGGTTTTCTTCTTTTCTACCTTTGAGGGAGTATTTGATTTTTTTACCCTATAGTCCATTTCAATTTATAGGACTTGTGGGGCATGTTTGTCAACATCCATATTCAGCCTTTGTAGTTCTGAAACAAGATTATCACGAGTTTGTGGAGACATTCGTAATAAGTCCAGGATGTGCAGTCGTGCAGGTATGTGTTTGAAGTGCTCAATCAAGTCATACTTGAAAGCCTCCTTCAGGCCTGCATGTTCATTATTGTTGCCACTTGAGGCGTTTACATCTTGTGTTCCTAAAGGATTTACATAAGAAGAAGAAGAAGGTTGGTTGTAGTTTTTGTGGTAATCCCGACCAGAACGGGTACCTCTACCAACTTCAAGAGCTTCTTGAGAAGGGTCTTCATTTGGAAGATCGTCCTTGGGATCCAAGGGTTGATCTTTCTCATTTACTGAAGATGTGTCTGCAGCAGAGCCACCATCCTCAGTGATTGTGTTACATAGAGCATTTTCCGGGAACAAGTCCTGAACAGCATCCAGCAACTTTTCTCCTTCATTGAGTAATTTGTCGGTTCAGACATCTCCTATGAGGTCAGGTATCTAGGACCAACTGACCAGGTCTCCATCGGCTGAAGTCTCTTCAGGATGATCGGTCAGAAGGGCTGTGAGTTGCGACGTCACAGTTTCAGGGGACGAAGGCTGAGAAGATGTAGCTCCAGAAGATATACTATCAGGTGTAGCCGGAGAGTATGTTTCTTTAGTAGATGATACTTCAGAGGCATTATCTTCCTGAACTATCGCATTGCAAGTTGCCCTAATAGGAGATCCCCCCAGAGTGGACTGTTGGGAGTCGGACTCATCATCGGATGTGAGAGGGTCTTCTATCCAGCAGTTTTCTCCATTTTCAGGAGTTGAGGGAGGAGGCACCTGCTGATTTTCAGGGACTTCCGGTTCCGGATTTTGATCGCGAAAATCTTGCTCTTATTCTAAGGCAAGGCACTGCAAGATCCGCGCATACTCTTCAGGATCAGGCATGGGAGCCAAATCTTCTTCTTCATCTACCCCTTGTGGTTCAACATGATCGGGTTCCACTGGAGCATTAAACGGTGCTGAATCATCAGCATTTTCTTGAACAGGCTCTTGGTCTCCTTCATCATCGGACCAGGATCCCTGTTGCCCATATGGGTTATACCAGATTACCGGCATAAGGTGAGATTCAGGAACCCATTCTTCATTGGAGAGGTATTCTCCTGTTTCAAGGGATTCCTCCCACTCGTCGGTGTCACTGGACTCGTATCCATCCATGGAGAATCCAATTACTAAATTGCAAGAGTATGATGCCCCTGCACAGTTTCTTTTCTGAATTGAGGTGGCATGAAATCTCTAAAGGTGAATTTCCTTCCCACATTTGAAGCCTTGGATTCTTCCGTTGCCCCCAGCGAAGCCGTGGAAGAGGTCTATACCTTTTCCAGGACTTCTTGCTTTGATTGAGCTTTCTCCTACTGCTTGAGCTTGCGGAGTTCTCTCTTGGCTTGCCTTCGCTGTCGAGCGGTAGGCTTTGTTTTTACGATCTCCCAATTTTCATCTTCTAGGAGATCGGGATGTACCTATATAGGTTATCCGTCTGATGTTGGGTAAGGAACCAACTCTTGGGACGTTTGGGTCATTTTTATCACCTTGAAGGAAGTGGTGGTCTTCTCATTTGGTGATTTTGAAGTTTCTCCATATGACACCATGTTGACGGAGGCAGGCCCATAGTTTTTGTCAAAGGTGGTGACTCCATTTTTCCACATCTCGTTGATTTTCTCTCTCACAACGAAGCATTGATTGAGAGGATGCGAGATCATTTGATGATATGGACAATACCGAGGATCATTGGTTTTGCCAACATCTCCCGGTCTTTTAGGCTCAAGAAAGGTGAGTTTACCATTTGCCACGAGAGCCTCGAAGATTTCTTCAACATCTTCATCGAACGGGCATTTTTTCTCTACTCGTTCTCTGAAGGCATCAGAGAGTTCAGGTTTCTTACCTGTAGCTTTGCTTTCAGCTTTCTTTGGCTGCTGAGGAGTTGACTTGGTTTGCACATTAAGAACCTCATTTTTCTTTGGCTTTGAGGTCGTAATGGTAGCCGGCTCTTTCTTTTATGATGACTGCTGACTGTTGAGGTCTTTAATCACCGTTTCAGCCTCCATAGAAGCTTCTAGGAGTTCTCCCAGGTTCTTTGATTTGTTGTCGATAATCATGGAGCAGATTCTCGCTCTCATGTTGTTACGGTAGATGTCCACGAGCGACGGTTGTGGCAGCACATCTGAGCACTTGTATGCCATTACCTTCCACTTGTGAATGAAGTCGTAAGTTGACTCATTCACTCCCAGTTTTAGGATGCAGAGCTGTGCCATAGTAACAGGATGATCCTCACCTTTGAAGTGGGTCAGGAAGCGTGTCTCTAACATGGCCCAATTTTGGATGGAGTCCTCCGGCAGAGTGGAGTACCAATCGAAGGCCATACCTTTTAGGGTACTTGCAAAGAGACGGATCTTGAGGGCATCTTGATCCGCGATAGCTCCCGTCAATATTTTGAAATGGAAGATGTGTTGTCTGGCTGAACCTTTCCCCGTATATGTTTGGAGAGTAGGTTGCTTGAATTTTCTAGGGAACGGGACTGAGTCCATCCATAAGGGATATGGTGGCTTGATCCCATGCTCCTTCAGTGTATCCTCTTCTTTTGCTTTGGCGAGGATATCGTCAACGTCCTTTTTGGTAAGGGCACGTGACTCACTGTTTTCTGCATTGTCCTCGTTATCTGGAGGACATTGGTTGTTTTCTTGACGCTGCAAAGTGAGAAGAAGATTCTCCATGAGAGCCTCAATCCTCTGCTGACCTTGCTCCAATTGCTGGATGCGTGCAGCCGTTTCATCCGGAGGTGGATTGCGAGGTTGCTCAGAGTTTGTAGCCAAGACGTTCATCCCCCGTGATTCGAATGAGGAGATTGTCCTGGTGACTGAGCTGGGGCTCATTCTTGAAGAGCTTAAGGAAGGATTACTCCATTGTCCTTGGCTTGAAGGAGCAGAAGATTCTTCCAGGCGTCTTCGTGTTCGGGAGACGCTGCGAGTCACCGGTCGCCGGACATGAATTTTGGTTGCCGACTTCTCGCGTCTTCTGGTTTTGCCAACCATATGGAGAGCAGCAACTTGATTGGGTCTTTCTTTTTAGACCCATTTTTGGGAGACTTGGAGAATATGATGCTAGGTCCTTTGCTTCTCTAGTCTCTTTTGTCGATAAGACATGCGGCGACGTATACGACGGGCAATTTGAGCTTCTGTCAGCTCTAGGTGGGCTTTGGCAATGAAGGATGTACTCCCTCGAGCGCAGCAGCCAAGCCTATCTTCTTTGAAGCTGGGCATAGACAGGATTTGGACTCAGTCCTTCGACCGTCGTAGCGAATCTTTGAATTTTGCGAGTTCAACCCCTGTTGAGATAAAGGGTCGAACTGCAAGAGTGCAGGCCTTGGCAGTTTCTTGCAGAGGCCTAGTGATGTATGATTTGATTTTTGGCTTGTAAGAGCAAGCCGACTCATGATGGGTTGCCTTCTTGGTTAGGCAAGAGGCTGGTTTCTCCTCCTTCATGTATACAAAAGGATAGAACCGGTTTTCTTTGAGAGGGGCCAGGTATGTTGGCCTTGCAGATGCTCGGGACCTCCTTTGTTTTGGTGAAGGTCTTGGGTACCAAGTCTTAGGGTAGACCTGGTTTTCTGCGGGTTGAGGCTTCGCGGGGTTGCCACGGGCTTCAAGTTTCTTCGCGTTCGCCCTTGGTGTCATGGCAGTGACACGTTGCGGAGCAATCTTCTGCTTTTTAGCAGGTGCGGTTTCCTCTACGGGAAGTGGGAATGGTCCCAGTGACCCGAAGATGATAGTTCGGGGGGTAGAGGTCGACCCGGTGTTCTGAGATTTGCCGAGGGAGGTGACGCTTCAGCAGCTAGCAGGGCGCTTATGAGTGCGTTGTTCTGCTTCTCCTGGAGCATGAGCTGGTACTTGTTCTCTTCAAAAGTGATGGTTGATAAAGCTGCCATTGTTAGTTTTTGGAAAACTTATGAAACAAGACCACGTCCATTAGTAATCACAAGAATATAGTGATCATAAATGGGAAAGAACTATGGTTTTGTCTTTTCAAATCGCTCAGGGGAATATGGCCCAGTCCAAGCGAGACGAAAGAAGGCAAAAAGCCATAGAGGATACAATTGTTCTGAACGCAAGTACAGGAGGCTCAGAGCGAGCATTCCGAAGCTCTCTCGGAGGTAAAATGATATAAGGTTGGAGAAACAAATGTGTCGGTCGCGAATACAGTAGACCCGGAAGGGCGTATTAGCACTACTAGGCACAAATGTTGCAAATTGCATCCTTGGAATGGACATGAGATGGGATTTTTGAAAGGTCAAAATCGGATTCATAAAAGAGAGCAAATGGTGTTCCAATCCGAATAAGGGTTCAAACATTTCTACGAGCGCTAAATCCGAAAAGGAGGGAACCAAAATTTCTCGAATGTGAACCCAAAAGTGACGGAAGTTTTTTTTTTTATTTTTTTTTTTGAAAAAAAAAATTTGTTTTTTTGAAGGGACCACAAAGGTTTTCAATTCGGTCTTATGAAAACTTAGTACATAGATCAGCCCCCAGGTAAGAGTAGGATTACTTAATGAACCCGTTTGGAGGACCCTTGCCTCGAACAGTCTAGCTGTCTCCACACTCCGGACAAAGCTTCTCTTAGATCCACTTTGGTCAAAGAACGCAATTGGTGCAACTTTAGTGGGTTTTAAAAAAAAAATTTATGGATTCATCAAAGAGAACGAACGATGTTCCAATCCGAATAAGGGCTCAAACATTTCTGCGAGCAATAAATCCGAAAAGGAGGGGACAAAACTTCCTCAAATTTGATTCCAAAAGAATTTTTTTTTCTTGAAGGATTTTTTTTTTTTTTGAAATCCTTATCGGACTCATCAAAGAGAAAAGATGGCCTATCCCCCGATTAGAACAATAGCTGCGAACATTTTTGTGCGCTATCAAGTTCAAAGAGGAGAGGATCAAAGTTTCTCAAAATTGAATCCAAAAAAAGAAATCAAATTTTTTTTTTTTTTTGAAATGAGAAATAATGGAAATAAGTTAAAAGGTAGAAATTTTCCGAAAATCCCATCTCATGTTTTTTTTTTTTTGGACGCAAGATCCAACATAGGGCACTGACTAGAAAGGAGCCTAAGAATTCAAGCATCGCGTTCTCTAATGAATTGGTCCCACCGAGTATGCCAGCTTGATGGACCCGATTTCTTTCTCTCCTCTCCTCTCCCGTCCGTCCTCGGGGTCGCCAAGAGGAAAAATCGAGGTGGAGGGAGGAAAGGGGGAGAAAAAAAGGGCATCTTATATTTTGTACGGGTATGCCAGATTTTCTATTCTACTTGGAATTTTGAAATAGTGATCCAGAGATCCACCTTCGCAAGTAGAAAGGAAATCAATCTTTTTTTTTCTAACTTTCCAAATTGCACATATATTTAAGAAAAGAGACAGTTTTTGGATGCCATTAGAGGAGATGTCATTCTTGTTTGCCGTGGAAGGCGAGTTTGCCGTGAAAGGCAATTTTTTGTCGTAGGAGGCGATTTTGTGCCGTGAAAGGCGATTTACAAATCTTATCAAAATGAAAGACAAGAATTGTTATTTTTTGTCTCTTAAAAAAAACAAAGTACAATAGAAAAGTAAGAAAAGGAATCTGACTTCTCAGGAGATCGTGGGGACTAGTTCAGATTGACGGTCGCAAGTCATGTATGGACTTCGCCTTCGTCCTTCAGAAGAGAACGCTTGATGCTTTGATTCTTTGGCTTGGCTTGAACTTCAATTTTTTAGAGGATAAGGACCAAGGGAAGGTCCTATTCCCAGTGAAAAACGAAGAGACGGACTGAAGAGCCACGTCTTGGAATTACGAGACCAAGTTCCTAAGAAGTATCCACATCTTCTACCTGAGGTGAGTCTTATGTTTCATTTGGAGGACCAAATGCCCTAAGGGGTGGAGGATGTATGACCCCGACCCGAGAGAACCCGATTAGTACTAATTAAGTGGCGTATTAGTTCTAAGCTTGATTACTGATTCTGGCTAAGTTGGGTTTGGAATAGCTTTTGATCTAGTTTTGGGGTATTTTGATTTCTTTGAGTTAGAAGGGCCCTTTGGGGGTTCCTTTTCATGACATTGCATGTGTTTGAGGATTTATAGGAGGTTTTTGCATTCATGGTTTTGATCCCGTTTTATTGGTATTGTCAATCCCTTCAACTTTCACGTTGATCCCATCCCCGTTCGAGATCCCGAAACCCGATTTCATAGCCTTGAGGGCAAAACAGTCATTGTGCACTAAATTTGTACCCAAAACTTGATATTCCCGAAACCCGTGAAACATATACTTTTTGGAAACTAGATATTTCGACGATCATTTCTTTCTTCTTCGTCGAATTCATTAGAAGCCCCGAAAGACAAGATTTCAGCCCTTGAATGTCTTTAGTAGTGGGACCCATTCCCATTTACCATATAAGGAGAACCCATCTTCCCATTCCCTTTTTCCAGCACAAAAAGAACCTAGGGTTTGCTTTTGGCAACTTTTCTTCTTCCTCTTGCTCTCTCCACCTCCAATCCACACCAAACTTGCATCAATCAAGAAATGGAGATCATCTTCTTCTTCCTCTTCACCATGGCTCTCTGTTGATACCATTTGTGAAGAAAACCCTCCATTCCAAGACCTTCATTGAGCTTACTCTTGCCATTAGAGGACCATAAAAGTAAGAAATCCTTCCCTTCTTCTAGATGTGTATTCTTTTAGCCTTAGAGAAGCTTCATCCTCATTATTGTAAAGTTTCCCCTTTCTATTTCATTGTTTGACTCTTTTAGGGTTTGTTTTTTTTTTAGGATTTTTGTCATAGCTTGGATCTTTGGCTTGGAAGAGTATTAGAGCTTGTTTTCCTTGATTAGAGACCAAAGGCAAGCGGATTATTTGATTTTTATGAGCTTTCAATGGTTTCCATGAGGAATGTGGTTGACTTGTCATTTCACTCATATTTATTGGCTTGCATTTATTTTTGAAATGAATGCTTGAATGCATATTGGCTAAGTCATTTAATGTTTTGTAAACATGTTGGTTTAGCATTTATTGTCTTTTGGTTATATCCTAAATGAATGTTGTGAAATGGTTTCCTTCCTCCTTCCTTTGTATTGGACTTGATGTGGAAGAATGAGGTGATGAATGATCACAAGTTGGAGTTTTGGAGAAGTATAGATAGATGTATTGGAGGAGTTCTTAGCTCAATTTTATTGCAGGGACTAAGTGGAAGTAGGGAGAATGGTTTTGAGGAGGAGAAATGACTCAAAATATGAACACAGTGGGTGTTTCCCGCACCTGGCGGTCAGCCTGCGGTCACTTGGCGGCTAGCCGCCTGGTGACTGGCGGCTAACCGCCAGCTAGCCGAAATATCATGGTGGCTTTTCCAGAGAGCACACTTCTCCACCTGAAAACTCAGTCAACTCCACGGTTAGCCAGCGGCTAACCGCCGAACCCATCTGCGGCTAACTGCCAGCTAACCGCACCTTGGCGGTTAGTTTTCCAGTAAGCTGCATTTTTGCAGCGGTCAGCCAGCGGCTAGCCGCCCATCCCAGCAGCGGGTAACCGCCAGCTGACCGAAATCTCCCAGGTTTCGGAGCGGTCAGCCAGCATTTATTGTCTCCGGTTCGCTCGAGCGCTGAGCTTTGTCGATTAAAGGAGATTCACTAGGCATTGTATGAGGCCATTCGAGAAAGAAACCATATCACGAAGATGTCATTTCGAAGTTTTGAAAATTCAAAGTGTATAAGGAGCCCGGAATGTCCCCAAACTCAAAGAGTACCAAATTTTTATCAGATCGACATACGGGGTCCCTATTCACCTTGAACTAGTTTTGAACCCCGATACTTGTCTTGAGATTTCAAAAGCTCTATAGTATTTCATTGTTCCCTAGATTTATACTACATGCCTTGTTTACCCGAAAGTATTGAATTACACTTGAAATAGTTACTTGTCTTGAAGTGCATTGCGCCACATGATATGACAGTGTGCCCTTGAGCACCCCCGTCTTGCCCGTTTATTTATTGTACTTGATTTAATTGCATATGTCTCGATTGTATTTGACCTATGAGTCGGCACCACTAAGCTTGGATAACCATGTTGGTCTGATCCACCGACTTGGAGATCCCCCTCTTGTCCCGCCAGCTGCAGTTTGGATCCCGCTACCCGGTTATTACCGTGGTCTTGTCCCGATGCCGCAGATTGCTACTGTGGTTCCCGATGCCCGGCTCGCTACCGTGGTCATGTATAGTATATGTATATGTATATGTATTTATATGAGATCCATTGTTTCTCCTCACCTCGAGTGACTGAGATCAGTGCCTAGTTATTGCTCTATCACCTTAGTGATAGAGGACTTAGCTTCGTGTGGTTGCCATCTTGATTGTTTCCCGTTTCCTTGGTCACCTTGCATGTTTTACATTGCATACGTGTATTTGGAATAAATGTTTTATCTTGTTTAGAGAAATTGTTATTTAAACAGGATTACATGTTTTGAAGGTAAATTCATTTATTTTCATATTGTTTGTGTGTTTTCCTCCATTTGCCAAACTGTCGTGTTTGACCTACTCTTTGGTACTCAGGTCCCGTTGTTGGATATCCCAAGGAGGAGCTCGAGGAGGCAGTCGTAGAACCGCAGCAGTTAGTTGAGTGGCGTGCTGATGCCGTCATGTAGACGTTTGGTTGCTATGAGAGACTTATCTTTTTGGGGAAACTGTCTAACCATTCTTTGGATTGGTATTTTGGTTATATTGGCCTGGTGGGCCTCTATTTTTGGGAAATGTAATTAAATGATATTTGTATAAACTTTAACTTACTTTGGGTAAACATGCTATAGATCATTGCTCATTCTGATACAGTATCTTTATACTTGTGATATTGTTTTATGACCAAGTATGGTTGACTATTTAATTTGCTACACGCTTCCGCACTTAATAGAAATGTTCATTTATGGTTGTGATATCCTCACCGCGGACACCTGTGGGAAATTAAATAAACGTATGTTATTATTAAACAGATGTAATGTCCCGATCCCGGAACCGTCCTTCGGATTCCCGGTCCGGGGTCGCGACAGACTGGTATCAGAGCGAGACGTGGCGAGGATTTGTTAGATCTTTCGATTAGCTAGTATCGTGTGAGCAATGTGTGACCCATTATGTTATTATGTGCTAACAATTTGTTTTGCAGCATCATGCCTCCCCGTAAGAGAACAGTGAATGGAATTCCTTCTGGAAGTAACAGTGATCACACCGGGCCGGTAGAAGAGGATATGGTTGAGAACAACCCACCAAATCAGTTCTTGAAATGATGCAAGCAATGCTTGACCAGCAGCGTCAAGCCAATGAAAACCAAGCTAGATTGCAAGAACAGATGCTCAAGAGAGAAGAAGACCATGCTAGGGAAATGGCAGAGATGCAAAGGCAATTGCTTGAGGTCCTACAGAGAAGACCAGAACCGGTTCAACCCCAACCAGCTATCGTCATAAACCAGAGGCAACATGATCCTAATGCCTTGTTTGAGCGATTCAGGAAGAGAGCTCCGAAGGAATTTCTGGGAATAGAAGACCCATTGGCTGCAGATGACTGGTTGGAACACACAGAGAACATCTTTGAGACTTTCCAGTGTACAGGGGGAGATAGAGTGAAGCTAGCATCATCCCTCTTTGTTGGTTTAGCGGACAGATGGTGGAAAACGGTTAGGGAAGAATATAAAACCATGGCTGATGTAGAAGTTTGGGCAAACTTCAAGAGACAATTTCATGACAAATATGTACCTGCTCATATCAAGAAGCAAAAGGCCATAGAATTTCAACAGTTTGTCCAAGGGAGCATGACAGTCCTCGAATACCTCACTAAGTTCGAGAGATTGTCTAGATATGCTCCAGAGTTGGTGGATACGGTGGAGAAGAAAATTGCCAAATTCTTTGAGGGACTTAATCCCTTCATTGAGAGAGATGCCACCGGAGTAGTACCACCTACTACTTTTGACGAGGCAGTCAAGAGGGCCTACAAGTTTGAGAACTTTCACAACAAGATCCTCAGAGTCCAAGGCAAGGGACAAGCTCAGCAGCAGAACCACCAGCAAAGGAACCATCATAACAAGAGACACAGGACAGAACCGATTGCTCAAGGTCCATTGGTTTGTACCCATTGTGGGAAGAACCATGAGAGTGCACAGTGTCGTACACTCACAGGAGCATGTTTCAGATGTGGCTCCATAGCTCATCAGATGAGAGACTGTCCAAGACAGAATAGGCAAAATCAACAGCAACAGCAAGGGGCATAGCGTCTACCAGCACCACAGAATGCAATAGTTGTTCAGAATCAAGCAAGGCCACTACAGCAACAAGCACCACCACAGCAGCAGCATAGACCACAACAACAACAACAACAGGCTCATCAGCAGGGACACAACCCAAATCAGCGTGCACCGCAGCAACATAGAAATGCACCCCAAGGCAGACCACAGCAGGCACAGAATAGGCCACAACAGCGAGGGCAAATCTACGGAGTCAGCAGAGTGGATGCAGAGGCAGCGGAAAATGTAGTGGAAGGTACACTTCTTATTTGTGGGATAAAAGCTAAGATTTTATTTGACCCTGGTTCTACCCATTCATTCTTATCCCATGAATTTTCTAAGTTGATTGATATGCATGCTAGAGAACTTGAGTTTATCTTGACTGTGGCAACCCCAATAGGCAAACCAATTATTTGTAGTACATATTACCCTAGTTGCACAGTCCAGATAGGAGAAGTGGTTTTAACCGCAGATCTCATTCTATTAGAGATGTTCGATTTTGATGTCATCCTAGGGATGGATTGGCTGGCAGGATACCATGCCACAATGGATTGTTTCCATAAGACCCTGACTTTCAAGTTGGTTGAGACACCAGCAGGAGTGTTGTTTCAGGGAGAGAGGAGGAGTCCTCATACAGGGTTTGTCTCAGCATTGAAGGCTGATAGACTTTTGAGAAATGGTTGTGAAGCTTATTTGGCGTTTATCACGGAGGATAAACGGTCCCAAGGGGTGGAGGAGATCCCAATTGTTTGGGAGTTCCCAGATGTTTTTCCAGAGGAGATTCCAGGTTTACCACCCATCAGAGAGATTGATTTCACCATTGAGTTGTTACCAAGGACCGCTCCGATATCTATTGCACCATATAGAATGGCTCCAGCAGAGTTGGGAGAGTTGAAGACTCAGTTGCAAGAATTGTTAGATAAAGGTTTTGTGAGGCCGAGTGTTTCACCATGGGGAGCTCCAGTTTTGTTTTTCAAGAAGAAGGATGGTTCGATGAGAATGTGTATAGATTATAGAAGATTGAATCAGATGACAATCAAGAACAAATACCCGTTACCAAGAATATATGAATTGTTTGATCAGTTACAAGGTGCATCATACTTTTTGAAGATTGATTTGAGATCCGGTTACCATCAACTGAGAGTCAGAGAATCAGATGTGTTGAAAATAGCTTTCCGGACAAGATATGGTCACTATGAGTTTCTAGTGATGCCATTTGGGTTGACTAATGCACCGGCAGTGTTCATGGCGTTGATGAACAAGATTTTTGCAGAGTATTTGGATCAGTTTGTTGTAGTGTTCATAGATGACATTTTGGTGTATTCCAAGACCAAGGAAGAGCATGAAGAGCACTTGAGGATAGCACTGCAACTCTTGAGAGAGAATCAGCTGTATGCGAAGCTCAATAGTGTGAATTTTGGTTGGAGCAAGTAGCATTTTTGAGACATCATCTCCAAAGAAGGATTATCAGTGGATCCATCCAAGGTGGAAGCAGTTATGAGTTGGGAAAGACCGAAGAATGCATCAGAGATCAGAAGTTTTCTCGGTTTAGCAGGTTATTACAGGAGGTTCGTGCAGGGATTTTCGTCGATTGCGTCACCTTTAACGAAGTTAACAAGGAAAAATGCACCATATGTGTGGACAGATCAGTGTGAAGAGAGTTTCCAAGAGCTAAAGAAGAGATTGACTACAGCACCAGTCCTTACTTTACCATCTGGGAGCGGCGGTTTTACCATTTTTACCGATGCTTCGAATGTTGGACTTGGTTGTGTGTTGATGCAAGAAGGAAAAGTGATTGCATATGGATCCCAGGAGTTGAAAGATCACGAGAAGAACTATGCCACCCATGATCTTGAGTTAGCAGCGGTTGTGTTCGCGTTGAAAATGTGGAGACATTACCTCTATGGAGAGAAGTTCGAAGTCCACTCCGATCACCGCAGCTTACAGTACTTGTTTTCGCAGAAAGAATTGAACATGAGGCAGAGAAGATGGATGGAATATATAAAGGACTATGATTTTCCAATCAAGTACCACCCGGGGAAAGCTAATGTAGTTGCCGATGCCTTGAGCAGAAAATCAGTAGGCTTGGCAAATCTAAGTGGCACTTGTATTTTTGAGCAATTTGAAGAGTTGAGTTTAGACCTACAGCCACTAAGGAAGGGTGTTTTGTTAGCTAACATGACAGTGTCAGAACCTTCTTTCATTCAGAAGATCAAGGATAGTCAGTTGCAAGATCCAGAGTTGGCTAAGATTTCAGAGCATATAGCAGAACGTCCTGACTTCTGTATTATTGATGGAGTTTTGTACTACCGTGACCGTCTATGCGTGCCAAATATTGAAGACTTGAGGAATGATATCATGACCGAGGCTCACAGTACAAAGTACTCTATGCATCCAGGCAGCACGAAGATGTATCAGAATTTGAAGGGCAGATTTTGGTGGAACAACATGAAGAGAGAGATTGCAGCGTTTGTCTCCCGTTGTATGACTTGCCAGTTGATCAAGGCAGAACATCAGAGGCCTCCAGGATTGTTACAGCCATTAGAGATCCCGGAATGGAAGTGGGAGCAGATTACCATGGACTTTATTTCGGGATTACCGAGGACTAGCAGGGGCAACGATGCGATATGGGTCATTGTGGACCGTCTCACCAAGTCAGTGCATTTCCTTGCCATGAAGACAGGGAAGAAGATGTACATGCTACCTTTGGCAAAGTTGTTTGTCAGCGAGATCGTCAGTCGACATGGGCAGCCAGTTTCTATCACTTCTGACAGAGACAGCGGATTCGTCTCGAGATTCTAGAAGACGCTACACGAGTCTATGGGTACGAGACTACAGTTTAGCACAGCGTATCACCCTCAGACAGATGGCCAGTCAGAGAGGACGATTCAGACTCTTGAGGATATGCTCCGTGCTTGCGTGTTAGATTTCAAGACTCAATGGGATGAGACTCTACCGTTGTGTGAGTTTGCTTACAACAACAGTTACCACTCGAGCATTGGGATGGCTCCTTTTGAGGCCTTGTATGGCAGAAGGAGTAGGACACTTGTTTGTTGGGAAGAAGTTGGCACTCGCAGTTTCCATGGACCGACTATTGTTAGTGAGACCAGCGACAAGATCAAGTTGATTCAAGAGCGTCTGAAAGTGTCCCGGAGTAGACAGACGAGCTATGCAGACTCCCACCGCAGAGATTTACAGTTCAAGGAAGGAGATAAGGTCTTCTTGAAAGTGTCACCTACAAGGGGAACATTGAGGTTTGGACAGAAGGGCAAGCTATCACGGAAATACATTGGACCCTATGACATTGTGAGCAAGATTGGTGATGTGGCTTATAGATTAGCCTTACCACCTGAGCTATCCGGCGTACACAACGTCTTCCAGGCGTCTATGTTGAAGAAGTATGTTCCCGATCCTTCGCATGCACTCCAGCATGAGCCAATAGAGATCAGAGAGGAAGCTACCTATGTTGAGAAGCCAGTTGAGATCATTGATACAAAAGAACAAGAGTTGAGGACTCGAACTATTCAGTGGGTAAAGGTGTTATGGGAGAACCACGGACCGGAAGAGGCAACGTGGGAATTACGAGACCAAGTTCAGAAGAAGTATCCACATCTTCTACCTGAGGTGAGTCTTATGTTTCATTTGGAGGACCAAATGCCCTAAGGGGTGGAGGATGTAAGACCCCGACCCGAGAGAACCTGATTAGTACTAATTAAGTGGCGTATTAGTTCTAAGCTTGATTACTGATTCTGGCTAAGTTGGGTTTCGAATAGCTTTTGATCTAGTTTTGGGGTATTTTGATTTCTTTGAGTTAGAAGGGCCCTTTGGGGGTTCCTTTTCATGACATTGCATGTGTTTGAGGATTTATAGGAGGTTTTTGCATTCATGGTTTTAATCCCGTTTTATTGGTATTGTCAATCCCTTCAACTTTCACGTTGATCCCGTCCCCGTTCGAGATCCCGAAACCCGATTTCATAGCCTTGAGGGCAAAACAGTCATTGTGCACTAAATTTGTACCCAAAACTTGATATTCCCGAAACCCGTGAAACATATACTTTTTGGAAACTAGATATTTCGACGATCATTTCTTTCTTCTTCGTCGAATTCATTAGAAGCCCCGAAAGACAAGATTTCAGCCCTTGAATGTCGTTAGTAGTGGGACCCATTCCCATTTACCATATAAGGAGAACCCATCTTCCCATTCCCTTTTTCCAGCACAAAAAGAACCTAGGGTTTGCTTTTGGCAACTTTTCTTCTTCCTCTTGCTCTCTCCACCTCCAATCCACACCAAACTTGCATCAATCAAGAAATGGAGATCATCTTCTTCTTCCTCTTCACCGTGGCTCTCTGTTGATACCATTTGTGAAGAAAACCCTCCATTCCAAGACCTTCATTGAGCTTACTCTTGCCATTAGAGGACCTTAAAAGTAAGTAATCCTTCCCTTCTTCTAGATGTGTATTCTTTTAGCCTTAGAGAAGCTTCATCCTCATTATTGTAAAGTTTCCCCTTTCTATTTCATTGTTTGACTCTTTTAGGGTTTGTTTTTTTTGGGGATTTTTGTCATAGCTTGGATCTTTGGCTTGGAAGAGTATTAGAGCTTGTTTTCCTTGATTAGAGACCAAAGGCAAGTGGATTATTTGATTTTTATGAGCTTTCAATGGTTTCCATGAGGAATGTGGTTGACTTGTCATTTCACTCATATTTATTGGCTTGCATTTATTTTTGAAATGAACGCTTGAATGCATATTGGCTAAGTCATTTAATGTTTTGTAAACATGTTGGTTTAGAATTTATTGTCTTTTGGTTATATCCTAAATGAATGTTGTGAAATGGTTTCCTTCCTCCTTCCTTTGTATTGGACTTGATGTGGAAGAATGAGGTGATGAATGATCACAAGTTGGAGTTTTGGAGAAGTATAGATAGATGTATTGGAGGAGTTCTTAGCTCAATTTTATTGCAGGGACTAAGTGGAAGTAGGGAGAATGGTTTTGAGGAGGAGAAATGACTCAAAATATGAACACAGTGGGTGTTTCCTGCACCTGGCGGTCAGCCTGCTGTCACTTGGCGGCTAGCCGCCTGGTGACTGGCGGCTAACCGCCAGCTAGCCGAAATATCACGGTGGCTTTTCCAGAGAGCACACTTCTCCACCGGAAAACTCAGTTAGCTCCACGGTTAGCCAGCGGCTAACCGCCGAACCCATCGGCGGCTAACCGCACCTTGGCGGTTAGTTTTCCAGTAAGCTGCAATTTTGCAGCGGCTAGCCGCCCATCCCAGCGGCGGCTCACCGCCAGCTGACCGAAATTTCCCAGGTTTCGGAGCGCTGAGCTTTGTCGATCAAAGGAGATTCACTAGGCATTGTATGAGGCCATTCGAGAAAGAAACCATATCACGAAGATGTCATTCGAAGTTTTGAAAATTCAAAGTGTATAAGGAGCCCGGAATGTCCCCAAACTCAAAGAGTACCAAATTTTTATCAGATCGACATACGGGGTCCCTATTCACCTTGAACTAGTTTTGAACCCCGATACTTGTCTTGAGATTTCAAAAGCTCTATAGTATTTCATTGTTCCCTAGATTTATACTACATGCCTTGTTTTCGCGAAAGTATTGAATTACACTTGAAATAGTTACTTGTCTTGAAGTGCATTGCACCACATGATATGACAGTGTGCCCTTGAGCACCCCCGTCTTGCCCGTTTATTTATTGTACTTGATTTAATTGCATATGTCTCGATTGTATTTGACCTATGAGTCGGCACTACTAAGCTTGGATAACCCTGTTGGTCTGATCCACCGACTTGGAGATCCCCCTCTTGTCCCGCCAGCTGCAGTTTGGATCCCCCTGCCCGGTTATTACCGTGGTCTTGTCCCGATGCCGCAGATTGCTACTGTGGTTCCCGATGCCCGGCTCGCTACCGTGGTCATGTATAGTATATGTATATGTATATGTATTTATATGAGATCCACTGTTTCTCCTCACCTCGAGTGACTGAGATCAGTGCCTAGTTATTGCTCTATCACCTTAGTGATAGAGGACTTAGCTTCGTGTGGTTGCCATCTTGATTGTTTCCCATTTCCTTGGTCACCTTGCATGTTTTACATTGCATACGTGTATTTGGAATAAATGTTTTATCTTGTTTAGAGAAATTGTTATTTAAACAGGTTTACATGTTTTGAAGGTAAATTCATTTATTTTCATATTGTTTGTGTGTTTTCCTCCATTTGCCAAACCCTCGTGTTTGACCTACTCTTTGGTACTCAGGTCCCGTTGTTGGATATCCCAAGGAGGAGCTCGAGGAGGCAGTCGTAGAACCGCAGCAGTTAGTTGAGTGGTGTTCTGATGCCGTCATGTAGACGTTTGGTTGCTATGAGAGACTTATCTTTTTGGGGAAACTGTCTAACCATTCTTTGGATTGGTATTTTGGTTATATTGGCCTGGTGGGCCTCTATTTTTGGGAAATGTAATTAAATGATATTTGTATAAACTTTAACTTACTTTGGGTAAACATGCTATAGATCATTGCTCATTCTGATACAGTATCTTTATACTTGTGATGTTGTTTTATGACCAAGGATGGTTGACTATTTGATTTGCTACACGCTTCCGCACTTAATAGAAATGTTCATTTATGGTTGTGATATCCTCACCGCGGACACCTGTGGGAAATTAAATAAACGCATATTATTATTAAACAGATGTAATGTCCCGATCCCGGATCCGTCCTTCGGATTCCCGATCCGGGGTCGCCACAGTCTCAATACCAGTATATGATGAATAGATTGATTAATTTCTTTATTTATCAATATAATCATGCTTTCCTTTCATGAGATGAATGGTGATTTATTACTTAATGCACATGACCAATATATATGACATAATGGTTCATGAGATGAACCGGGTCCCATTAGTATATTAGATGTGATATATGTATATGGATGAGATCCACATACGGGAGATATGTGTCACAAATCTTATACTTAAAATATCTTCACAACTAGTGATGAGATTGGGCATCTCATCTGACAAGGTTGCAGCACTTTGATCAATATGAGATAGTGTGATTTGTCTCGATCATCAGAATGAAAGATTCTGGATCACGGTGCTGGTACATTGTATGTATTGAAGGACCATGAGAAGCACCTTATGAAATACTGTCTCGATTTAAGGACTGCTCTCTTAATTCCCTAGCAATAGGCTCTCAATCCTGAGACATTGATGAACTCAAGTTTCTGTCTATTCATTTGCTTTGAGTCACCAATGAGTGAGGCCAACTATAGGTCAACACTTCGGTGTCTTGGGTATGTGGTAGTAAGACTGTGGGAACATGCAATGATCAAGATGGAATCTATCTTCACTATCCCCTTGTGCCAATTAATGGATTTATCATTGGTGAGTGCGCACCCATTCCAATTAAGAGTTAATTGGAGCGGTACCAAATGATCACTATAATTAATTGGGGCTCAAGGATAATAAGATGTGGATCTAATATTGGATGAGACAGATTTATTCCAATTGATCCATGGAAAATGATAGAGGGGCCTACTTGTGGTAATTGGGAAGTTTAGGGTCTTCATTGAAATATATTCCTAAGACTGGAGTGCAATTGCATTTATATAGTGGAGTTATTTATAATTAACTGTGGGCCCGGATTGCACATGAGATGTGGGGTCGCGTGTCCCAGTTGGAGCCAGCTTTCTAAGGAATCCCTAGTGGTCCCCACGCTAGCCCAATCTATTAGAAAGATACTAATTATAGTGGAACTCTAAAAGGAAATAGAAAGTTACTATTTCTATTTGAAGTGAGACTTCTAATAGTGGTAATAGTAAGTTACTAATTATTAATGGAAGTAGGACTTCTATTTTAATTAGTAAAAGAGGAGGTTATTAATCATATTTGAAGTAAGACTTCTAACTGTGATTTAGTAAGCAACTAATTGTAGTGAAAGTAAGACTTCTATTTCAATTAGTAAGAGGAGGTGGCTTCAATGCTATAAAAGGAGAATAAGAGAGCCTTGGACGTCCTTAATGGAATCTGTTAGGCCCTTGAGTGTTGCAATGGTTGATGGATGCACACACTTTCACCTTGACATGATCACACACTTGAGCTCTTAAATGTAGACTTCTTGGATCTTGATTTCTCTCATGCATATACACATGCTTTTGAAATGAATTTACTTCATGCATGATTTAGAACCCAAACTCCTTTGAGAACCTATTTCCTTGTGTCTTATTTGGAAAATCATCTTGACAAATTAGGTTTGATCTTTGCATGCATTCATCTCTTCATTATCACATTTGTATGCATTGTTTTTTAAAAAGGAGTTTTTAGAATTCAAGCAAACCTTTGGTCTTAAACATTTTGAATCTTTTTAGACCTTGGGTGTCTCATGTTTTTAATATCTTAGAATATCATAAAACATGTTTTTAAGCTTGTTTTTCAGGTCCAAAGATCTCTTCCAAGGGAAATCTTCAAATATGCATTGTGCAGGATTTTTGGC
The DNA here is from genome assembly GCA_038049695.1 of Cinnamomum chago. Classification (NCBI taxonomy): domain Eukaryota; kingdom Viridiplantae; phylum Streptophyta; class Magnoliopsida; order Laurales; family Lauraceae; genus Cinnamomum; species Cinnamomum chago. The sequence goes on along the minus strand of CP142455.1, from coordinate 43,219,006 downwards.
CAAAAAGGGTTCTCTGGCAGTGTAGCCGGTCAACCGGCCATGGTAGGCCGGTTAACCGGCCACAGTGCAGATGACCCAAAATCTCAACGGCTCTTTTTATGACCGTTGAGTTTGCCCGGTTAACCGGCCTGCTATGGGGTTAACCGGGTAAACTAGCCGTTAGACTCTTTTCTTGTTTAAAAACCTTTCTTTTCCCATACTTTTGGGAGCTTGAAAAATGAACTTTTGAGAGGAGATTGAAGAAGAAGAAAGGAGATTAACTTGAGAAGGCTAGAAGCTTATTTGGAAATCAAATGTTAGAGTTTTAAAAAGGTATTTCATACTTTTCATTTTGATTTTCATTAAGATTGAAATCAATGCATGCACAAATCTTTGTATTACCTTCTATGCATGATTTCTAGCTTATATAGAGATGTTTAGCAAACTCAAAAGCATCATTGGTAAATTAGATGGGTTTGCAAACTATCTTAACTAAATCACATGCATTCTTAGATTTTAACTTTCATACAACTTGTCATCTTATTTCCTCAAAGTTGTTTGAATCTTTTATGTGATTAGTTTTATCTTCAATCATCTATTTCCAAGCTTTGATTTTAAATTGCGTCAAGCATACAATTAAGAGCTTCACCTTTGAAATTGATTGAACTACAACTTGCATACACTTGTTCACACACACCTTAGTTTGTTTTAGTGTATGTTTGTTATTTGAATTGCACTTTCACATTAGCCTATTTAGAGGCAATTCATTTGAGCTAAAATTGTATCTCTTAGAGTGTTCTTGAAGAGACACCTTCTTAGAGAAAATCCAACTTGTAAAGGTTTTTGCTTAGCCTTGAAAAGCAACTTGTAAAGGTTTTTGCTTAGCCTTGAAAAGCAACTTGTAAAGGTTTTTGCTTAGCCTCGAAAAGCAACTTGTAAAGGTTGTTGTTGAGCCTTAGAAAAACAACATTGTATAGGTTATTGCTTAGCCTTTGAAAAAGCATAAATAGTGGAAATCCGGTGGGGTGATTGGATCACAAGCCGGTAGTGGATGTAGGCATTGAGGCCGAACCACTATAAACCTTGGTGTTGTGGTGTTTGCTTGTGGTGCTTGTTTTCTTATCTTCCGCATCTTGTCTGGTAAATCATGTTATATGACTAATCTTCTTTAAATAATTAAAATTGGTCATTTTTATAGGACACCCTATTCACCCCCCCCCCCCCCCTCTAGGGTTAGGATCCAAGGACTTTCAGAATCCCACATAGGGATTCACACCTAGCCCATGTAATAGTGCAAGAGTTGCACTCCTCTCTTCCTCTCCCTCTTCTAGTTTCTCTTCTAGTTTCCTTTAGGGTTTTTCTCTTGGAGATCCCACCATCTTCTTGAGAAAAGAGAATCTGATATGGGACATAGCGTGGAAGATCAAAGGGTGTTGGAGATCTTAATTTGATTAGTGAAGGTGTTCATCATCAAAGAAAGAGATCAACTTCTCCATTAGAGCACTACAAAGCTCCAAAGGTATAATCTACATCCTTATATGTTGTGGATTTCGTGGTTGCTTGTTTATGTGTTATTTTCTATCTTCTAGATAGGTTATATTGCTGTACATGGTTTATGAGTTTGAGGGATTGCATCCTGGATTGGGTTTGTTGCCTTCTAGATAGTTGATCCATGCATCAAGAGGGTCAAAAGTTTTTGAAACCTATCTGAATGGCCCACCTAGTTTCCAACAACCAGCAGGCCGGTGACATCTGTCTTGTCGATTTCTCAATCAGTCGGACAGAAAGTGCACTTTCTTGGTTAGCCGTTAGGCGATCTTAGAGCGATCGATGACGATTTCATGCTCTTGACGGCGGATCCAAGATGTCGATGAAGATCAGTCGTTTCCGAGCGTCGAAAATCAGATTTTCAGAAAATCACAGGGGCTAGAACTCCCGAAACGCGAAAAGAGGAAAAAGGGCCCTCCGGAGAAAATCCGGCGACCCGGACTTCCAGGGTCACCGGCGACCATGGGGGAATTTTCCCCTTTGGTCGCCGTTTTGTCGGCCGTTTTTCGAGCTTTTTTGCTTCCTTTTTCTCCTGTATTTTTCTTAAAATTTTTCCTCATTTTTTGGCTTGGTTCTCCTGGAGAAAACCCAACGAGAAGTTGTGCAAAACCGGGCACAAAGTTTCCTATTTTTTGGAAAAGCCGAAGACTTTGCTGCGCAGAGTTGCTGATTTTTGTCAAGAGTCGAAACTAAGTCAAACGATGTCGGAATGACCTGAAATTCGACGTGAGGCCTCCTGAGTAGTAGATAGGACCAACCATGGGCTTGTGTTTGAGTTTTGAAGCCATTTGGGTTCCCGTCGCTGCTAGGCTTGATCTTGCCGGCAGGAAGATGTCGCGCTTTGATGTGCGGTCAATTGATGTCCGATCGACCTAAAATTTGACAGTGCGCCTATTGGAGTCATTTTGAGATGATCCATTAGCTCCGATTTGGATGTCATGGTTCCGAGGTGCCCCCCCCCCCCCCCCCCCCCCGCCAGTAGCCTTGATTTTCTATCTGAGCGTCAAAGTCAGGTCAAACGTTGTCGGAATGACCTGAAATCTGACTTGTAGCCTTTTTGAAGCATGTTGAAGCCGCCCATGTGCTCCGTCTGATGAGTAATGGTCCCGGTGGTTCTCGCCGCCAGGGGTTTGATTTTCTTTTGGAGCATCAAAGTCGGGTCAAACATTGTCGGAATGACCTGAAATTTGACGTGGAGCCTTTTGGAGGTATTTTGAGACCATCCATAGGCTCAGATCGCAGTTTTGATGTCTTCGACGACGCCACTGCCAGGAGCGCTATTTGGTTGTCGGAGGAATGAAGTTAGGCCAAATGATGTCGGAATGGCCCAAAACTTCATGTGGACTCCTCTTTTGGTTGTCTTGAAGGATCTATCAGTTTTCAAATGATTCTGATAAGATCTGATGCTTGAAGCAGCAACGCCCTTTTGCAGTAGGATGCGGCTTCATGTGGCCTTTTGATATTGAAGAGCCAAAGTGACATTTTTGGTGTCAACAGTCTCTGGATGGAAAGCTCTACAGGAAGTCCTACACCGGCCCCAACCTCCAGTGCGTTCACCCAAGCAAAGTGGAAGACTTCCTCTATGAAATTCACGAGGGGATCTGCGAAAGCCACATCGGAGGTCGATCACTGGCATACCGACCCATCAGCCAAGGCTACTGGTGGCCTTACATGCAGAAAGACACCCATCCATATGCCAAAAAGTGCGAAAAGTCCCAAAAGTTCTCACACTCTCTTCATCAACTAGCACAAGACCTGAGCCCACTCTCTAGCCCATGGCCCTTCTCTCAGTGGGGTTTGGACATCGTGGGACCGCTTCACCGAACTCCAGGGAATAAGAGGTGGCTACAATTATTTCACCAAGTGGATAGAAGCCAATGCATTATCTTCCATCACCGAACAAGAAACGAAGAACTTCATGTGAAAGAATATCGCCACAAGATTTGGAGTCCCACGAGCTTTGGTCTAGGACAACGGGACCCAGTTCGACTCCAATTTCTTCAAAAGCTTCTGCCACGAGGTCGGCATCAGAAACTACTATTCCACTCCAGCCTATCCACAAAGCAACGGCCAGGCCGAAATTTCAAACAAAGTGGTACTCGATGGGCTTAAGAAAAGACTTGACCGAGCTAAAGGAAGATGGGTGGAGGAGCTCCCAAGTGTCCTTTGGGCGTATAGAACTACTCCAAGGCGATCCACTTCGGCAACACCTTTCTCCTTGGCCTATGGAATGGAGGTCGTGATACCTCTAGAGATCGGTCTTCCAACCCTGAAGTCGGAGCTCTTTGATCAAGGCCAGAACGATGTGAATCTGGCCCGAGAACTTGACTTGGCTGAGGAGTGAAGAGATGCAACAGCTATCCGCCTCGCTTCTTACCAGCAACAGTTGGCCAGAGGATACAACCAAAGAGTCAAAGAAACGAAGTTTTCGGTTGGGGAACTGGTCTTAAAGAAGACACTTCCTGCAGATAAGAATCCCAATAAGGGTAAACTATCTTCGAACTGGCACGGGCCATTTAAGGTGATCTTAGCTGCCAGGTGATCAGCATACAGGCTCGAGGACATGGATGGTAAAGAGTTACCACAACCATGGAACGCGATGCACCTCAAGAAATATTATTTCTAAATTATAACCAATTTACAGAATCAATAAAAGTATATTCTTGTGGAAGGATGTGCTTTGTCACTTTCGATATACGCCATGTTACAGAACTCGGCAACTATCTCAGTTCGGTTGTGGAACCAGCTACACGAAACACCAAGTTACAGAACTCGACAACTATCTACCTAACTGCTGCGGAACATTAGGGAAATGAAGGAAAAACCTTAGACGGTTAGGGCGTGCCAAGTTAGTGAACTCGGTGTCTACCTCGGTGTTCGGAAATAAATACGTATGGTTGCGAAACCAAGTATTCTACCACCTAGAAAAAGACCTTGTATTCCTTTTGAGTTAAAGAACTTGATCCAATTTGCTCTCGTCCAGCTTGGTTGATGAACTAAGCTACGAAACAGACAAATTTGGTATTTGGATTCAAGCTTCTCGAGTTATAGAACTTGAGGTTGTATAAGTTTCTGGTTGTTGAACCCAATTACTCGTTCCGGTTACTGAACCGAACTCAAACACTTGTTCCGGTTATTGAATCGAACTCAATTACTATGGTTCCAGTTGTTGAACCGAACTCAGACACTTAAAACAAAATCGCGACTTCCTAAAGCATGTAAAGAACTCTGATAAAGAACCGAAGACAAACACATGAGAAAGATGGAAAATGAAATTTTATTCGCAATAGGAAGGAGTACAATATTTACAGAAGAACATTACAAAAAAGAGGGGGAAAATACATCGAAGACATTTTTATTCAGCGTCGGCCTCAGGACGTGTAGCTCCGGTCGAGGCTGCTTCGGGAGTCAGAACAACTTCAAGAACCTCGGGAGCAGGAGCGGAACTCGGTTCAGGCTCCGGCCTTGGGAACTTGGCCCGATTTCTATAAGCTGGGTGGTCTTCGAAGACCCCAGCTGCCTTCAATCCTCCTAGCCAACCGAGCTCCCATACTTTATCGCTCACATCGAGGACCTGGGCCTCGTATTGTTGCGTCGCCGCATCCACCCCGTCTTGGAAGGTGGCTTCGGTCTCGGCCTGGACTGAGGCTTCAAATTCGCCCTTTTTCTTCAGGGTGGCTTCGAGCTCGGCCTTATACCTTTCCAATGTGGCTTCGAGCTCGGCCATCTTCTTCCCCTTAGCCTCAGCCTCACCCCTCAGTTCGTGGGTCTCGGCCTTCAACCTGCAGATCTCGGCCACCGCCGTATTGAGCTTAGCTACGAGGCCAGTGTTCTTGTCCACCTCCTCCCTCAGCTTCTGGCCACTCGCCTTCAAGGCCGTCTCGAGTTCTTTTTCTCCGCTTCGAGCCTCGGGACCTTGGAGATGTTTTGGCAAGACCTGTCCAGAACGACCTGGACCTTCTGCACGATCTGAAAAAGAAGAGTGTCAGAAAGGAACCGAGATCAAACACTTTGTGAAGACTTGTGGAAAAAATAAACTTACCAAGAAGGCCGACTGCAAAGATAATATCAGTAGTGTCGTGTCGTCAGCCTCCCTGTGCCTCTACATGTCGGGTGCAGGGCGCACACATTTGCAAGCGCGGCGATGATGAGTGGACTACTGGAGATGTGGTCCTCTATGTCAATGGCCTACCGGGCCCAAGCTGGAGCTTCGGCTTCCATGGAGCCGGCCCGATAGGCCGAGGTGTCGTAGTAGGACCAGAACCCTACTCGGTGAGCCCTCGATCCTAGGCCTCTTCTCTAGCCGACCTTCCTCCTGCACAATCTCGCTAGGACGCTGTTGAGTCTCCACACTTACGGATGGAGCAAGGACGAGCGCAGAAGACGGGGCCTCATCGACAATAGGCACCGAGGAGGTCGAGGGGGCTAAAAGGGCTTGAGTTCAGCCTCCGAATAATCGGGCCCCCAAATCCTTCACCTTCACGGGAGGTCGGCTCCGCATCATCTCTTCTTTCTTTCGAGCTGTGAGAAGTGTACGATTCGATGACTTGCTCAAGGTTAGCCACCTCTGAGTCGGAAGGCGAAGCAGAGGCCTCAGCACCCGAAGCTACTCAGTGCTCAACGTCGGTCAACGCTAGCACCGGCTCCCCCCTCTCCGAAGTCTAGCCAGTCCTCCTCTTTATGAATGAGTGGTACCTCGGCTCGTACCCAAGTAGTGCTAAAGCTGCTCGGCCCTTGTGACCTCGGTAGCGGCGGACGGCCTCGAACCAAGTGTCGTTCCTCTTCCACTTGATCCGGTTCATCTCTTGCCTCCTCTAGCGAACGTCTGCACAATAAATAGAGTGTCAACTCGACAAAAACAAGAAAGAAGAATACAAAAACTCTGAAATGGTCGGTATTTACTTGGAGGAATCCCGAGGTGACGAGGGATCTTGTATGACCTCTCCAACTCGGTCTCGGCCTCTCCTAGCTTCCAGTTGCCCGAGACGAACAAGCGATCACCTCCGGCATACCTGTTGGAGTCCTCTAAGTCCTGGACGAAGGGCACCCGTTTCGCCTTTACCCAGAGGTAATACATGTTATCGTCCCCCCCAGACTTACAGAGGTCATAGGTATCCTCGATGTCGTGGACACTGAGGTCAATACCGAGAATCTTGTTGAGCTCGGCGGTACCCATTATTATTTTGAAACCGTTGGGCATCAGTTGGCAGGGATAGAGATTGCATTTCCGAAGATAAGTCCATAGAAGCGGGTGAAGGGGAAATCTAACCCCGCCCTCGACTATTGTAACTAAGGGGAATAGCATCCAGCCATCACGGAAGGTATGGCCTTCAAAGGCCTCTTCCGGGTCATCTAACCTAACTAGAACGTCGTCTAGTATCCCATACATAGCTCTAAACTCAACCAAAGCCTCTGGAGTATCCAACCAGTGCCTGTAAATCCCCATGTCTAAAGAAACTAGGAAAACGAAGACTAAAAGAAAAGGGGGGAGAAACCCAAAGCGAAGCTAGGAGAAGGGAACCTAAAGAAGAAAACATAAATAGACAGGGCAATGAGGAGAGACTTACGACGACAGGGAGAAACCCTAAGGATGCCGGACTTAGATCGAGAAAGCATGACGACGAAAGATTTTCTCTCTGCAAGACTCTTTTAAATGGATGCCAAAGTAACAAAATGAAGAAGAAGCGCCTCTATATATAAAGAGAAAAGGGGCGCCCTTTCGAATTTCGAAGACGCACGTGTGAGGCGTCACCTCGAGTACTCCACGTGTCTCTTCGAAGTGGTTCGATAGCCAATCAAGCAGTGACACGTAGTGCCGCCGGTACATCTTCTGCATCAATCGAGGTGCACTATTATTTACCTCAAGTAAGCAAAGCGACAGCGGCGTGCTGTCAATTATCTCGGGCAGAGGAAGCGACATCGTGCTAAGAATTAGATGTCAACAACCGACACCAAGATGAAATGCAAACTAAATACTCAGAAGGGCTCTCCGGTCATAATACTTAGCTCCCAACCTCAAAGAGTTGAGGAACTCTTAAAAGATCAGGAGTTAAGGGGCAATTGTGTTGTGAAAGTCTGGGATCCTAACCTTAGGGGGGTGAATAGGGTGAGCTACAAATTAGTGACCAATTAAGACAAATTCTAACTTCTTTAAAATTAATTAGTCACAAGTGATGATTATCAAACAAAATGCGGAAGCTAACAAAAGCAATCACCACAAGCATACACCATCACACAAAGATTTATAGTGGTTCGGCCTCAATGCCTACATCCACTACCGGCTTGTGATCCAACACCCCACCGGATTTCCACTATTTATGATTTTCAATAGGCTAAGCAATAACCTCTACAATGTTGTTTTTCTAGGCTAAACAACCTATCAATGTGCTTTTCTAGGCTAAGCAATTGTTGGAAATAAGTGGGCCTGGTGGATAGGTTTTCAAAACTTTTGACCCACTTGACTCAGGGATCAAGTATCCAGAAGGCTATAGAACCCAATCCAAGATCCATGTCCTCAATCTCAATCATCATGATCAATGAATAAACCCATTTAGAAGATAGAACAGCAGCCAACAAGCATCCATAAAAATCTACAACATGCACGGAAGTATATTATACCTTAGGAGCCCGGTTGTGCTCTAATGGAGAATTTGCGTCTTTCTTTGATGATGAAACACTTTGACATATCAAACAAGAGTCTCCAAGACCTTTTGATCTTCCACACTATGACCCGTATATCAAATCTCTTTTCTCAAGAAGATGGTGGAATCTCCAAGAGAAAACTCTACTAGAAACTCCAAGAAACTAGAAGGGAACTAGAAGAGAAAGAAGAGAAGAACAATTGTGCAACAACTTGCACAAAGGGGTTTTGGGCGTGAATCCCTAGGTGGGGATTTGCATTGGACGTCCAGCCCTATATTCTCCTATATTTATAGCCTACAAACCTCCTCTTATGACTCTCTTACTAATTGCATTAGAAGTCACACTTCCACACAAATTAGTAGCTTATTATTACCACTATTAGAAGTCTCACTTCAAATAGAAATAGTAACTTTTTAATTCCTTCCTTTTGGAGTTCAAGTAGAATTAGTAACTTTCTAATTCTTGGGCTAGCGTGGGGACCACTAGGGATTCCTTAGAAAGCTGGCTCCAACTAGGACTTGCGACCCCACATCTCATGTACAATCCGGGCCCACGGTTAATTACAAATAACACCACTATATAAAAGCAATTGCACTCCAGTCTTAGGAATAAATTACAATGAAGACCCTAAACTTTCCAATTACCACAAGTAGGCCCCTCTATCATTATCCGTGGATCAATTGGAATATGTCTGTCCCATCCAATCTTAGATTTACATCTTATTATCCTTGAGCCTCAATTAATCACAGTGTTCATCAGTACCATCCAATTAACTCTTAATCGAGATGGGTGCGCACTTACTAATGAAAAATCTATTAATTAGCACAAGGGGATAATATAGATAGATTCTTTCTTGACCATTGGATGTTCCCACAGTCCTACTACCATGTGCCCAAGACACCGAGGTGTTGACCTACAGTTGGCCTCACTCATTGGTGACTCAAAGCAAATGAATAGATAGAAACTTCAGTTCATCAATGTCTCAGGATTGAGAGCCTATTGCTAGGGAATTATGAGAGCAATCATTAAATCGAGACAGTATTCATAAGGTGCTTCTCATGGTCCTTCAATACATCTAATGTACCAGCACTATGATCCAGGATCTTACATTCTGATGATCGAGACAAATCACACTATCTCATAGTGATCAAAGTGTTGCATCCCTGTCAGATGAGATGCCCAGTCTCATAAATGGTTGTGAAGATATTTTTAAGTATAAGATTTGCGACACATATCTCCCGTATGTGGATCTCATCCATTTACATATATCACATCTAATATACTAATGGAACCCGGTTCATCTCATGAACCATTATGTCATATGTATTGGTTATGTGTGTTAAGTAATAAAATATCATTAATCTCATGAAAGGAAAGCATGATTTTATTGATAAATAAAGAAATTAATCAATTTATTACATCAACTGATGGATTGAGACCACACAATCTAACAGCAATAACCTCTACACTATGCTTTTCTTAGGCTAAGCAATAACCTTTACAAAAGAAAGATTTCTCTCAAAGTAGTGTCTACACAAACACTAAAAGAGATACAATTTAAACTCAATTACAATGCCTCTAAAATAGGCGGATATGAAATTGAAAATCTAACTCACACAAGCACTATATGAATGCAAAGATGTATGCTCATGATGTGTGTGTGTGTGATAACTTCAATCAAGTTAAAAAGTAAGCTCAATCAATATATGCTCTAAGCATTTAAAAGTTTAAGGCACATAAAAGATTTTGATTGAAGTGAAATGCAAATCACATGTATGAATACAAACTTGTAGATGAAGTGAAAATCAAAGGCTCACAAGTTGTATGAAATTAATTAACTTTAAACATGTGATGCATGTGCAATGTTGTTTTCAAAACCAAATTAATTTAACTAAGGTTTAAATGAATGACAACAACAAATAGAGTTTCAACCAAGTAAATGAATCATGCTATAAAAGAAATCAAAGATTTTGGCTAAGCATGATTAATGAAGATTTTAAAACAAACTTGGTTTGAAATCAAAGTGAAGAATCCAATCCAACTTAGATCAAAGATTAAAAGAAGAATGGATTCAACACATCATAGTTATAATGCTAAAATTCATTTACCAATAATTTAAGCAAAGCATATAACATATGATTAATAAAAAGTAAAGCTTACTTAGAGATTTAACTTCATTGAATCAAGCTTGAGCTTCACTAATGACCCCTTGGTCTCTCTTAGTTCATCCCCTTTTCTTTGTATCCAAACTCCTAAAGAGTTGCTAAAAAGTTCCTCTTTGATCCACACTTTTTCCAAAGGAATGAACTTGTATTTATACTCAAAAATTGAGTTCCTGCGTCTCCCCGGTCGATCTGCACCTTCCCCGGTCGACCTGGGCTTCAACGGTCATAAATCTGACCGTTTGAAAAGAGCTCCAACGGCTCTTTACCCGGTCCACCTACTATGTGCTCGGTCGACCGGGTCAATGGGCTCGGTCGACCAAGCACACTACAGGTTGACCCGGGCCCAGGGACCAAATTCCCCTAAAATGCATATTTTAAAGTGATTTCTTGTGGGAACTTTTGGGCCACTGAATCAAGTTTGGAATCATGATTTAAGTCAAACTAAGAGGTTTAAAAACATGAAACATAAATAGCCTAAAATGATTTGAAAGATTTAAAACTCATAGGCTTGCTTGATTCATAAAATATCTTTTCAAAACTAATTACATCCAAGTTTAAAATCAAAACATGCATAAATCAATATTTTTACAAGTCTTAAAAAAAATGCATGTATAAATCAAGATTTCAAGATTTTCTAAATCAATGCATGTGTGAAAATTCGAATGATGCTAAAATGATAATGCATCCATCAAATTGCAATAACACAAAATCCCTAACATGTGGGACATTTCCTTAATAGCGAGATTATGCTGGTCTCGGTAACAGTAACGGCTTGGCTTATCTCGATCACGGTTTGCAACTCGGCAATAGTGTCAAGAAACATCCAGCTCGACAACAGTGCCAGCTAACACCGAGCTTGAGCTAGCTTTGGTAAAAGTACCAACTAGACTCGCCTTGGTCTCGGTATAAGGCACATCGTCAACAGTACCAGGATGCGCCCATACCTGGTCTCGGTATCATCTTCAGCTCGGCTCGATCAACTGAGATGAGTACGGAGTCATAATTGTATTTTTATAAAACAGCTACATTACAGAACGTACAGACAGATAAGATGGGCGCCGGATATAGATAAGGGGTTGTCCTTATCCGACGATCACATCCGCAATAATCCAAGAAGTCAATGCATGATCCGATGAGACAGTGCCTCTAGCTACCTCCACTAAGGAAACATGGTATGGGCTGATGGGACAGTACCTCCACCTACCTCCACTAAGGGAGCGCCCGACAGGGTTTCCGCCTATATATATACAAGGGTAAGATCACAAAAAGGTGCGCAATGCAACGTGACTCAACATAAGCATGCACATAGTCCAAACCTTGCCTTTCTTCTCCACTCGCTCATCCTTTGTTCAATGACTGCACTAACTTAGGCATTGGAGTGCCTTCGGCTGACTGCAGCCAGGGCCTCTAATCTCTGTCTCCTTCCCTTTCAGGTCTCAAGCATTCGATCTCTCCCCAAAAGAAGCTTAACAGCAGTATTACGAGTTTCATACTTGCCTAATCAAGTCCGTAATATTTAGGCACTTACAAGTAGTATGAAGTGATGAGGTCCAACAAAATCAGTAAACACATACCTAAATGTATCTGTGGTAGTTCAACAATACATTCATATTATCTTATTCAATGACATGAGTAATTAACATAAGGATGACACAGACAAGAAAAATTGCAGATGCTTGTTTGTATTCATGACTCGTGTTAGATTTACAGGTAAATGTATTGATTCCCTAGTAAAGCAGCACCCCAAGAAACACTGTTTGAACAATCAAAATCATTCATTTAGAGGACATATTTATAGAAGCAAGTGGTGGTTAATATATGTTTCTTTTGAGCAAATAGTCACATCTAGAGTTAAGATAATTGTACCAAAATATATGTTTCAGTAAACAACTCATTGGCTGAGTGAACTTTGGTTGAACCTTGATCCTCTCTGTGGGAGTTATGCCTCTACCAGTCAGGATTACATAGATTGGTGTAAAATCCTGCTATCTGCAATCTGGGTCATAGAAATTTAGATTGCTGGTTAGGTCTATCTTTGATTCATTAAGAGGGATGATAAAAATTTTGTTTCCTTATTTCGTTTATCAATAGGTTCGGATGTTGATTCTCATGGACTGTAACCTAATTTAAGAGAGGAGGAAGATAAGGGAAGATTAGGCCTTTTCACTTTTTAAATGACGCAGCGGCGTTTTAGCGAGGGTCGATATCGACCCTCCCCCGTTTTCACAAAAAATAAACAGAAGGGGGCACTTCCGTACAATGGAAACTAAGAGGGCCTTTTTAGCGTAGTCTGCATCTAAAGTACATCCTCATAAATTTTAGTTGAAGTTCCTTGGCGTTATCCTTCAACAAAATCTACAATTGGTTAACAAAAAAAATTCAAAGTGAAACAGCCACAACCTTTTAAACTTATGAATCTAGCTGTTTGGTCAAACTCCAGTGCCAATAATTGAGAGGGGGGAATGAAAGGTCTCAAGCATAGATCAAGTGCGTCTCTCAAATGTCGCAATTTATGTTCATAACCATCTCATTGGGGGTCCTAATTCCTATAGCTTAACACATCCTTACAGTCATCAGATCATTTCATGAGTCCCACTAATATTTGGGTACTAGATCAGAAAGCTTCTACATGCTACTAAATCTCCACTAATAGAAGGAAAGTGTGTGCAGATATGGGATGGGGGTGGGGTGTTTAAAAAGATTTTCCACACAAGAGAAAAAAGTCAGCAGGAACTGGTTTTCCACGGTCATACATAACTATGTCCTAAGGGCCCATGTGCTTCCATGAACTGAATTCTTCCTCAACACTCTAATAAATTTATTTTAAAGAAATTGGCTAAATTTGAAGAAATAAAGGTGGACATCCATGAACGACCATCAAACATGTCACGCCCCCAGAAGTGAAACCGAGGTTATGCGTGAGATTAGGGCCAATTAAAATTTTTCAACAATAATAATAATAACACTTGGCCCCAATCATGTCCCAAATGGATCGAATATCGCTGTGAGGTACAAATGTTTCCTCGAATATATATAAATCAATAGCGGAAGCTTCATACAAACAAGTGGTATCTCAAGATGTATAGTTAAGAGCAATACGGAAATACATTATCTAAGTTCAAGTTTGAAACAGTTAAACAAAAGTATTAATTACAATGAAAGGCCACGATAAAACTTGGGCCTAACCAAAAAGATGACCAAAAGAGTCAAAAGATGCATCTATCCAAAATAAGCATGAGGCACTCGAGTACGGAGTCGGTACGACTATACAATGTCGTCGGTACTATAGTCTAGGAGGTCATCAGACCGATCCGCCTGAATCTCCTCCGTCGTCTCCTCCTCGATGAAGAAGGGCTCGGTACCTATGCACCAAGAGTTGTACCATCAGACACGAAGGTCGGCATGCAAATATAAATACAAAACATCAATAGATATGTAGTACGAATTAGAAAAAACGATAGACAAGATCATAAGGCATGCATAACATCCTGATCGTAAGAAGTGCATAGCATTCGAATCAATATCAATCTACATAAACATCTAGCAAGATTGGCGGTCCACATGTGCTAATTACCACGGGATAGTATCATTACCCTCCCTACTCTCATTGAGTTGTGGTGGAGATATCAAGGCACAGGATATACCTGGCAGCAAGGCACAGGATTAAAACCTGGCAACAAGGCACGAGTAGTAACTCGGCAACAAGGCACGGTAATGACCCAGCAAACAAGTAAGATCCATCAATAAGTAAAAGGTCGTACTGCGCAGACGTTCATCAAGGTCCTCACCCAGATGGTGCCCCATCTGTGTTAGGCGATATACAACTGAGTGGTGCCTGACACAAGGATCCCTAGACAAACAATAGTGAGGGGCTAGGCTTTCTTGTGTGAACAAGATTTATCATCAAAAGAGAGGCTACTTTCCATTATCAAGTCAAGATCAATCAAGCAAGCTTATTCAAACGTCAATACCATAAGTAGTCATCATCAAGCTTTTGCAATCAAAGCCACCTAGCCTCAATACCTCTATCAATCGTCAAAATAAGCGGAACATCAAAGGGATCCTAAGTTCAACACCTAGGTTCGTCAAGTAATCCCAAAGACAAAACAAAGTAAACGAAGCTAAGGAACATGAACATAGCATGTAGATAAGTACCAGACGGTACAATTTGGAATCAGAAGCGATAGGCAATCCAATCCTACGTACAAATGTTAAACCTGAGGCATCGTACAACCATACTCAATCAACGAAGGGAATTAGGGTTCGAGATACCCAAACAAACAGTCTTCGTGCATAGATATAAAGCGGTATCCCATTGTCCCGTACCGTTCAAGATTGAGGTAGGTTGTAACCCAATACAACCGGATTAACCGTGAAAGACGTCGGCTCAAAACATCTTCACATATAGTCAAATGAGTCCTCAAAAGGTAGTCAAGGTCCCACCTAAGTCCATCCAAGAAGAGGTGAAAATCCCTTCCAGGAAGAGATTCACAGTTTTCCCGGTCGACCCCGCCCTTGGCCAGTCGACCGCATACACAGCGAGCCCGGTCGACCTGAGAAGGCCAGGTCGACCCCTCCCATGCAAACCCGGTCGACCAAGGTCAAGGCCGGTTGACCTGCAGTTGTAAGTAATAATTGGGAATAGTGTTTTGATCAGGTTCCCTGGAACCTGACCCTGTGTCGCCGGTCGACCGCATGCACTGCGAAAACAGAACCCATGTTCTGTTTCTGTAGTGAAATGGGTCCATTCCATTTCCAATCTTCCTGAACCTGATTAGCAGTCCATATAATAATAAAAACAATCTAACTACAATACCCACATCTAGTTAATCAAGTCAACATCATAATCCATTTCATTAAACAATTAAACATAATTATCATGTTTTCCAAAATCAAAGACATCAATGAGCATATGGTCATCTAAATCATCATTAAATCATCAAATCAAAGGAGAAATAACATATCTAAGCATATATATATATATCCACTTGCCTTAGGTGAAGTGCTAGACCAAAACCAAGAAGAAAATTGGGAAGGAAACCTCTTTGAAGCTCCAAAAAGAGAAAGCAACTCTCAAAACCCAAATCACTCCTACAAATGCATACCAAGGGTTGAAGTAAGTCTCCCTAATCCATTTCTAATTAACAAGAAAGAAGTAGTGATGGTTTACAAGCTTTACGAGCTTACCTTGGAATGGGTTGTGGATGAAAAGCTTAAAAAAATATATGGTTGGAGTCTTGGAGGCTTGAGGAAGAAGATAGGAAGATTTGTCGTCGACGTCGGAACTCCGGTGAACGTCGGTAGTGAGGAAGAAGTGAACGAAAGAGAAGAAGAGAAATGAGAGGGGAGGCTGCAGTCACTATTGTGCTGTTATGAAATGAAAGAGAGAAAGAGAGATGGGTTTTGTAACCTAATAAAGGGATTGGGCCTTATAAACGGGCCATGGGTTTTGGGTTGGGTTTGGGTCAAGTTTCGGGTCGGGTCCAAGTTTACAATTGATAAATTTCGGGCCTCTTCAACTCGTTAAATCGAAATGCGACAAAAGACTAAAGTTCATGAAATGACGAGACCTACCCGATGCACCCAAAACTCATAATCTTATAATTTCCTAAAAACTTACCCAAATGACAAAACAACCCTCTATTCTACCCAAACGCACTCCGAATCATGCGAGACTTCGCACACGAGATTCGACGTTAAACCCGACTGCTTAGACTCTAAACGCACTTACTAAATAATCACACAATTAATTATAATTAATAGGAGATTAAGGGACAAGATGTTACAAAATAATATCTTCTTTAATAGAAAATATCATAAGAAGAGAATAAAGATGAACACCCAGCTATCATTCAAGTAAAACAAATCTCAGAAGGTTCAGCTCCATCTACATCTCCGCCTAATATTTCCTAGCACTCCTCATTTTTCAGTACCTTTGTTGGAACCGATTTAGGCCTTCCATATATGCAAAGGGCCCCCAAAAGCCAATAAACTTATGGTTGGGTGGATTTGGCATCTTAGTCCCACACACATACCTACCGATCCATCCCTGTCTTGAAGTTTAACTTTCACTCCTGCACCACTGGACCAAAGTTAGCAGCAACAAATAATAATAATAATAATAATCATAATAATAATAATAACAACAAGAAGGGGGTCTAAAACTTTGTTTGTGATACCCATTCAATGACCACCTTTTTATGTGAGAATGACCAACCATCTGGTGCTCGGCCATGGTGGATCCATCGAGATGAGCGATTTGCATCAAAGAGGGATGTGCAATTACCTTGGCTGAACAAACAGTAGTTTTTCTTGAGCCACAATCATTGCATGACATTACACCTTTTGACCTTTTCTTTAAAAGCCAAAACACCCCTTCACGAAGCCTTCAGAGAAAAGATTAAAAAGAACTTCCTGTTGGCATACAAGATTATTGCGCCTGACAAAAAGCAGAATCTTTGCATGTTCTGGAAAGGCTCAACACAGAAGAGAGTAGAGCCCAGCGCTACCGAACACGCAACAGAGAAACTCTGCTGTTTACATCTCCTTGGCCATTGCTTTAATGACCCAACAGTTCAGCACCACATGAAATAAGTTATGTGTGGCATTTGAGATTTTTTAATGTACACACACCCTTTCCCCAATCTACCTGTCAAAAGATTATTACAGATACCAAACTCATTGAAAATTATTTGATGTGTGCCTGTGTTTGATGTTCCATGCACTTGCAGACAAATGGAGAACAAAAGCACTGGTGGGCCCCATCGACGATGAAGAATAACATTAGGAAAAGATATCAAACTAGACTCAGCCTCAATAGTGCTCTGGTCAGATTCAAATTTAGACCCAATTGATTGATTCAGGGCCGATTGAAGATGGACACGGATGTCATGATGATGCACCCAACCCACTTGCAGTATCTTTATATTGTGTCTATTATTTAGGCTTGCCATTGAAGTGACCCAGACATGATTTTATATACACTTAGAGTTGTTATAAATCCATCAGTGGGGTCCATGTTTGAACTAAGAACCGTTGAAAATCACTGCCCCACCTTGAACTCTCATTAAATGAAATCTTACTCTAATTATAGTTATGCTCACCACCAGTTTGATCGTGTAAAAAACCTGATTAAAATCAGGAGTCAGGAGTTAAATTAAGTGTTTTTCATGTGATTATTCTGATGGTCGGAGTAATCTGAATAGAGTAAAATTTTACTTGTTGATGGTTCAAGGCGGGACAGTGGCTTTTCACGGTTCTGGATTCCAAATGCGGGGTCTCAAAGATGGATTTATGGCAATTTGCTTAGACAATTTATCAAAACCAGCCTAAGATAATCCGGACTATGTACAATCAGGTCAAGGGTCATGTATGGATCCTAGTATTAGGACCCAATTGGGACTTGGACTGTATAAAATATTTTAAAAAACCTGACAACTCAGATAGTGTCCAACACATAACTAATGAAAATGAAAAGGTAGTCAGTGATCCAAATAAAATATGAAAATAATGAGCAAATTGAATGTTAGATTCCTCCCAACCATTTGAATGGAACCCACAATTTAGTCGGTTTGGATGGATGTGCATGTGTGCAGCAAAAGTAAATGCATGCATATCCATTGCCTTACAATGACATACTTTCAGTATCCAAATTAACTGTATATTTGATTAGATCTCTTCAGTCTTATTTCTTTCCTATTGCCTTACAATGGCACACTTTCAGTATCCTCATTGATTGTATATCTGATTAGATCTCTTCATTCCTATTTCTTTCCTATCACAGTTGAATGAGTTTTGACACTGGCTATTATGGTTTCTGAGAGATATAAGAAAGAGAAGAACAATAGGAGGCTTACACCTTACCCTGCATAAGAAATGGCGACTGAAGCTCAGACACCCGAACCCATCTCAGGAAAGGTATGTAAAATCACCCCTTAACATGCCCTTTTCATCTCAGATCTAATCTTTATGCTTGTCTCTATGATTTAGAATATGATCACAGCAGCCCAATATGTAAGATTTCAGACAGTGGATCTTTCATTCTAATGACACAGCAATGAAATTTATCAGACTATTACATGAAAAATCTGTCTTTTTGTTATCAAGATCGCTGGAAATCTGAGAAGAACAGCTGCTTCTTAAATTTGTTCACTGAGTTTTATGATCATGTGAATAATGAAATTGCTAGAACTAAATTTTCTCCTTTGGACTTTTCAAGTTATTAGTAGATTCTTAGTTCTTATATTCTATTAGATTTAAAAAATTCATGAAAAGGAAAAAATAGAGGGATTAAACATCTTTCTTTCATTCTCTTTGATTTGCTGCTATGATCTAATACCAAGAATCACAGGCTTTCAATCTCACACTGAGACACAGCAGAGTCTCAGTTTACAGCTTTTACAGAACAATTTCGTATCGGAGAACAAACCAGTTTCGGAACATCTTTGTAACGGAGAGCAAACTGGCTCTTCTCTCTTTCTTGGATCTTAGTGCTAAGACTCCGAATTTGATCTTCCACAACAGAAAACATTGTGGTGATTCATCCACCGTAGATGTGGATTCAAGCAAGGCCTTTTTACCAGAAGTAATCACTTTAATCACCAATTTAATATTTAAATTATCATTGAATGGTTGGAAATATGGGTTTTTATGGTTTAATACTTGATGGATCTAGATATAGAGACTCCGACACGTAGCCGGAAATCTATGTACTTTTCAGTGATTGGAAAGCTCCGCAAATCTCTTCGCGTGTGTCTAACGTTCGGTCATGTAAAACAAATATCCACCCCTCGGGTTCCCTTATCTTATATAGACAAGTCCCAGGAGACTTCTTCACCAAGAAACCACATCCAATGTTCTCATTGGGAGTCTTATTTGTCAGAACAAATCAAATCTTACTATAAGTGAGATTGTATTCTCTGCTGGCCTGCACCCTCCTTAATTGACATTAGACCCGTGATATCGGGCCACACAATTTCCTACAACACCTTCCTCTTAAATTCATCTTCCAGGGGCTAATGACAAAATACTTAAAAATGTGACTCAGAGTGCCTTGAATGGACTCTTTTTTTAAACATCTTATCCCAGGGTTAGAACCCACGTTATCATGTGTTTATCTCATGATATATTGGGTTACTTAATAAATCTCGAAATAAAAAAAATAACCAGCTGCTAGGTCCAAATAATTGATTGACAAATGTTAATTTTGATTTCTAAAAGTTAATTTGGATTGGAAGAAAAGAAATTGTCACCGTTTGGGAAGTCATGGGTTTATCCCATGATATCATGAGTTTTCTACCGAATTTATTGAAAAAAAATTAGAGTTTCTTGGATGTCATTGAGTAGTCATCAAGTGAAACGTTTTATTTTTTTTCAAAACTCTAATTATATTGATTGAGGAAAAAAAGTTTATCTAATTATATTGATTGAAGAAAAAACCATTTTTCTCACTATTTTCAAGTAACTGTATTTCTATGTTGCTAAAAAAAGATATCATGATATAATGGTTTTTCTACTGCAATTATAAAAATAAAAAAATAAAGTTTTCCTAGATCTCTATGAGTAAGTCACCGATAGTGAATTTTGTTCTCCGAAAATCTAATGTGATGAAAGAAAAATATATTTTTTTCACAGTTTTAAAGTAACTGCATTTCCATATAACTAATAGAACCCACGATATCATGGGTTTATGGGCAGGACGGCATAAAAACTTTTTTACAAAAGTCAAGTGACTCTGGTGAGATTGGTTGTTGTTTTGTCAGTAACACATGCAAAGCTGGTTCAAGAGGAAGTAATCCATAAAATCCCCCAGAAAACAATGTTCCTGATCCAAACAAAATGAGTAAAATCAGGTGGTTGGGTTCATCCAATCTGAGATTTTGGGATTAATTCCAACCACAATAAGACCCACTATAGCTGGACAGCGTAGAGTTTCTGGTTGGAAAAAAAAAATGGACTGCTTAGATTGGTGATGTCATATGCCACATCAATGGTGGATAATCACAAACTTTCGCAGCACGAGTTCATGCCTTTGCATCCAACTAAAAAAGAAAGAAAGAAAGAGCTCATGCCTTCGTGAACTAGTTTATTACCCGGGATCCATGCCCAATGAGGGTTGGGAACCAAACCTGATTAATTTACTTTAAAATCTTAAAATAAACTGTTGTTGCTACTGCCACAGCTGATGTGTATAATTATTTTCTTGCTCTTGATGGATTCTTTTTTTTTTTTTTTTGATAACGTAGGGTTCCCAGCCCTTTGGGCCAGAATAATCCCTACGGGCCCAGGAGAGAAAGTCGGGTAAAATTCCCCTGTGGCCCCAGTGTGGTAGAGCAATTTCGAACCCACAACCTCCGGGTGCAAACCGTAGTCCTAGGCCAACTGAGCTACCCCTCGGGGTTCTGCTCTTGATGGATTGACCACTTTATTTTTGCTTTTATGCTTTTTAAAACTTTAATTTTCTTCATATGCTTTCATGTCTCTTCTTCGCATAAATTAAAGAAAACTGTCAGCATAAATCTAGGCTTCGCATAGATTAAAGATAACTGTCAGCATAAATCTAGGCTTGCTCTTTAAAACTGTCCGTATCTGTATGGATCCGACTTGGTTGTATTTTGATTGCAAAGGTAGGGAGATAAGAAGAGTATGGTGAAGGTGAAGGTGAAGGTGAAGATTAGAAGTTGGTCACATATCATTTTAGTCAAATTACCTAACTCTTGATTGTAGGGCCTCAAATTTTGATGGTTTTAGACGTTCATTTTTTGTTGTGACTAAACCAAATGATTTTCTAAAAATAAAAAAAAAAATAAAAAATAAAAAAATAAAAAAAAAGGAAAGGGAAAGAAAGAAAAAAACAAAGCCTAACTATTAATGATGGGGATGAGTCCCCTGCTAAATATTTGTTATCCCTGTTTATGCATGAAAGTAGGCTCATCACTCATGTGAGATATTATTGGGCTATTTATGTACGAATTAGTCATTTGCTTCGGATGAGATCCTCTGCTAGTTGTGGTGGTGGTAGTAGTGTTTTTATTTATTTATTTATTTATTTATTTAAATTTAACCCGACCAAAGGGGTTGGGACCCAAATGATAGCCCACATATACACGGGAAGACAGCTCACTCAAGTGGGAAATGAGCCTACACACGTGGAAAGAAAGGCAGCTCAAGCAGGAAGAGGTGGAGTACCGAGGGTTCGGACCTTGGGCAGGTGAGAATCGTCACTCCTTACTACTCCTTACCACTCGGGTGATGGCGGTTGTTTTTTATCCCCTTAATGCCAGGAGTAGTGTTTGGTCCCATCCACATTGCATTTGAGTATTCAAACCATACTTGATCCCCTGGTTTTGCATTTTTTTTTTTTTTTGGGTAAGGCAAGAAGATTTTTTTTAAGGGGCAATGTTCTTCTACAAGAAAGCTGCATATGAGCAATATGGAGTCGAACTTGTGGAGCCAACTTAAGATGCTCTCTTATTAGTGGGATTGGGCACATGGAAAGGCCTTCTTGCAGATAAGGGCTCACCAATAAAAAAACAAAAGAAAATCAGCCTTGTAAGATAATCCTAGCACTTCATTTGAAAGCCATAAACTTTAATGGTCATTTAACCATAGATTTTTTTCAGATTTAATCCAACGAAGGATAAGTGTTTAATGATAGTGATCCTACGCCCGGTACCAAATCATGAGGGGATGTGATTATGAAAGGGCCTATGCTTATCCAAGGTGGGCTCTAGTGGGCCTACAAAGCTGGACTACATATGCAGAAGCTCGTAAGATAACATTTTTCTTCGTTATAAGAAAAGAAAAACAAGGAACAAAGCAAGAGAACACATAACAAAACATAACCACGTCAGGGAAGCCCACAGAAAAAATACCAAGCAACGAAAAACAGAAGGAAAAAAAAAAAAACATAAACAACTTCAAGTTGAACGAAAAATAATTGTGGTTCGCTTATAGTTGCCTTACGGTTTACTGCCATTAGACTGCTAGGTCACCCAAAATAGAGAACCTGAAAAGTGTCAATATTGAAAATGTGACCGTGAGGTGACTGTTCGCATAAGCGGTTACCCGGCGGCGACCCGGCAGCGAGCCAAAATCCAGTTTCAGTCGACCGTTGTACAAAATCATGCAAAAAAGGCTCTAGAAAAGTAACCGTGGTTAGGCCATGAATCTGGCGGTTAGCCGTTGGAAAATTTCAGTCAGTGGTGATCCCTGAAGCAGAAATAACATAGCTGCTCATATTCGGCCAATTCACCCTAATGGATTTCCTATTTTGTTCAAGGGTTTTAGAAGGCCTTTTCAAGGTATGCCTATTTTCCATTTTACCTGAATAGTTTGGTACATTTGGAGTATTTGACTTGATAAACCGCATGCCTATCCAAGAATTATCTTCCATCTTCAAACTTGATCTTCCTTGGAAGGACTCTAGAGGTAAGGTCTTGGACTTTGACATGAAATTGACAACACAGGGATAGTGCAAATAAGACTATGACACTAACAATACCCCCTTTGTCAATTTCGTAGAAAAACACTTATTCTATACAACTTTACAATTTTAGACTCAATTGCAACCAATCATACATGATCTTTACTCAACAATGATACAAATTACATCTCATCAAGACCATAACTTTAAACACAAACTCCCCCTAAGAAAATGCAAGAAACTTGTGAAATGTACCTACATTGAACACTGAAATAGCATATTCTTGGTGGGATGCGTTGTCCTCCTTAATCATTAACATAAACATGAATTTCATTTAGTCTACTTCCTTGGAATTGCTTGTCTCCCCCTCAATTTCACCACTCTTCTGCCCTTAATTTATCACTTCTCCCCTTTTTGACATGAGATTGACAAGGGAATAAATGCACAAGATATGCCTATGGTGGGGAAAAAAGGAGACAGACAAAATGAAAGAGGATATAGACATATACCTGTGAAAGGACAAGATGTATCGGCTATAGAAGAATATGACAATAAAAATGCAACTCAAGGAAGATTCTGAACCTGTAACTGACACCGAAACTAGTAGCACACCATGAATTCCATCCATAAAAGTAAAATTCAATATATATATATATATATTTATATTTATATAGAGGGCATCTCTCACCTTACTATGAGAGATAAGGTGGGGGCCCTGTCGCGACCCCGGACCGGATCACAGACCCAACCCGGGATCGGGAATAAATGGTTGGAATGATAGATGATAATGCCATGAAACATATGTATTTGTTTTGGCCCTTACGTACACGAGTCAACAAAATTATGATATCACCCGTGTACGCGATTTCTCATAGGTATCCACGGTGAGGATTTCACATCAACATAAATATTTCGTTCAAGTGCGGAAGCGTGTAGCAAATCAATTTCATGAATATATCCCATAATAAGAAGAATGACAAACATATAATCAACTAAATGTCAGAGTAAGCAATGATCATTAGCATGTTCCCCAAAAGTAAATGTTAAAGTTTATACAAAATATCGGTTATTTAACATTTCGCAAAAAATAAAGGCCAACAAAGGCCAGTACAACCAAATAATTCGCCAAAAGAATATGTTATCCACAATCCTCAAAAGTGTATCGTATCTCGAGGCAACCGAATGTCTAAGCGACATCATCGGCATGCCACTCAATTAAACATTGCGGTTCTCCGACCGCCTCCGCAAACTCCTCCTCGGGGTAACCAACGTCTGGACCTGAGTACCAAATAGTGGGTCAAACACAACGGTCTGACAGGTGAGAGAAAAGATAAAACAATACAATGATAAATGAATTTACCTTAGAAAACACTTAAACCTGTTTAAACAATAATTTCCATGAAGAAGTAAATCATTTATTCAAAAACATATATACAATGTAAAAGCATGTAAACGTACTAAAGAACGGAAAAACAAGCAAAATGGCAACCACACGAAGCTAAGTCCTCTATCACCGAAGTGACAAGAGCATATCGGAGCATTGATCTCTGTCACACGAAGTGAGGAGCTTCAACGAAATATACATATACATATAACTATACGGGACGGGACCACGGTAGCGAGCCGGGTATCGGGAACCACGGTGGCGAACCGGGTATCGAGAACCACGGTGGCGAACCGGGTATCGAGAACCACAGTAGTAAGCCGGGTATCGGGACGGGACCACGGTAATAAACCGGGCATCGGGATCCAAATTGTAGTTGGCGGGACGGGAGGAGGGTCTCCAAGTCGGTGGATCAAACCGACAAGGTCATCCAAGCTTAGTAATCGGGACATGTATAGAATACATATGATGCAATTATAGAAACAGACAAGACGAGAGTGCTCTAAGGCACAATTATCACTTTATTTCGGGCAATGCATAATCAGAACTAGCAAAGAGCTACAAGTACAAATTCAGTGTTTTCGGAATGATAAATCATAAATCATGAATTTCGGGAGTGCATATCAAAATCCGGGAACAATAGAATACAATTAAAAACCAAACCAAGCCTTTTCCCACTAGGTGGGGTCGGCTATATGGATTTGACGACGCCAATCAAATCTGTTTAGGGTCATGTCCTCCGTTAGATCCATATAGGCAAGGTCATGTTCAATAGTTTCTTTCCAACTTCTCTTGGGTCTCTCTCTCCCTCTCCTACTCCTGGCAATCTCCATGCTTTCACACCTTTTAACAGGTGCCTCCGTTGGGCGCCTTCTAACATGGCCGAACCATCTCAGTCGATTTTCTCTCATTATATCTTTAATCGGTGTTATTCCTACTTTGCCCCTAATCTCCTCATTCCTAATCCTATCTCTCCTTATGATCCCGCACATCCATCTTAGCATTCTCATCTCCGCAACTTTCATCTTCTTAACATGATTATGCTTTACTGCCCAACACTCTGATCTATATGACGACACTGGACGTACCGCCACCTTATAATACTTTCCTTTAACCTTGAGGGGGACTTTCCAATCACACAAGACCCCCGAAACACTCCTCCATTTGGTCCACCCGGCCTGAATCCTGTGACTTACATCAGTATCAATCTCTCCATCTTGTTACACCATAGATCCAAGGTACCTAAAGTTTTCTTTCTCTAAAATCTTGTGTGCCCAAACTTACTTCTAAGTTACCAGGTGTCCTACTTTGACTAAACTTGCATTCCATATATTCCGTCTTGCATCGACTTAGCCTAAACCCTTTTGTTTCTAACGTTTTCCGCCACAATTCTAGCTTAGCATTCACTCCTTCTCTCGTCTCATCCACTAAAACAATATCATCTGCAAATAGCATACATCACGGCACCTCATCCTAAATGTCTTGTAATCTCATCCATAACTAGGGCAAACAAGTACGGGCTTAACGCTGAGCCTTGGTGTAGACCAATCGTGATAGGAAACTCTTTAGTCTCTTCGCTAGTCGTTCTTATAGATGTCACGACTCTATTATACATATCCTTTATCGCCTCAATATATGCGACACACTCTTTTCTTTTCCAGTACTCTCCATAGAATCTCCCTAGGAACCCGGTCATAGGCCTTCTCCAAGTCAATGAACACCATATGTAAATCTCTCTGACCTTCTCTATACTGTTCCATTAACCTTCTCAGGAAAAAGATAGCCTTCATGGTTGATCTCCCAGGCATGAAACCAAATTGATTCTCTGAAATGTGTGTTGTTCTTCGTAGTTTTCTCTCAATAACTCTCCCATAATTTCATTGTATGGCTCATCAATTTAATCTCGCAGTAGTTCGCACAGTTCTCAATATCTCCTTTGTTCTTGTATATGGGTATAAGAATATTTTTCCTCCATGCATCAGGCATCTTCTTGCTCTTTAGCACTACATTAAAAAGCTTTGTCAACCAATTTATGTCATCCCCCCCCCCCC
Source organism: Cinnamomum chago (assembly GCA_038049695.1). Classification (NCBI taxonomy): domain Eukaryota; kingdom Viridiplantae; phylum Streptophyta; class Magnoliopsida; order Laurales; family Lauraceae; genus Cinnamomum; species Cinnamomum chago. Next base: position 43,192,813 of record CP142455.1, on the reverse strand, counting down.
CCCCCCCCCCCCCGCACCTCCAAACCTCAATAGGGATACCATCTGACCCAACTGCTTTCCCATTCTTCATCCTTTTCAATACTTCTTTAACTTCTTCCCTACTGATTCTCCTATAGAACATATGATTCGATTCTTCCCTAGCAATGGTAAATTGCCTCAATTGTATGTCACTACTACTGCTATCGTTAAATAACTTGTAAAAGTAGCTTTTCCAACGCTCCTTTATCTCCTCATCCTTAATGCATTTAACTTGGTTTAAGTCCTTGGTCCGCCTATCTCTGGCTTTAGCAAGCTTGAATATCTCTCTTTCGCCTTCCTTAGTGTCAAGTCGCCTATATAGCTCCTCAAATGCCTTTGCCTTGACTTCACTAACTGCATTTTTTGTTTCTTTTTTTGCTTCTTTATACCTCTCCAAGTTCGCTTCATTTCGATCCTTTTGCCAAGTTTTAAAGCACTCCCTTTTAACTCTTATCTTGTCTTGGACGGCCTCGCTCCACCACCATGCCTCTTTCTGTGCCGGAGCACCCCCTTCAGATTTTCCTAAGACTTCTTTCCCTACCCTCCTAATACACTCTGCTACCTTATCCCACATATTATTTGCACTCTCATTTACCGCCCAAACGTCTTCCTCTAATACTTTTTCCCTTAATGCTAGTTGCTTATCACCTTTCAAGTTCCACCATTTAGTCCTTGAGCATCTATACAACTTCTTTTTTCAACGATAGAATACAATTAAACTTTCAAAATTCCGAGACAAGTATCGGGATTCAAGATTAGTTCAAGGTGAATAGGGGTCTCGTATGTCTATTTCAGTATAAACTTGGTACTCATTAAATTTTGGAAACATTCCGAGCTCCTTATACACCTTGGTAACTTCAAAAAACTTCGATGAATCTTTGTGATGGAGTTTCTTTCTTAAACGGGCTTCGTATATTGTATATAAATTTCCCCACTACAATAGGGCTTCCAACAAACCTCTCCCAAACATTTAAACATTTCATTCTTGCTCCTAACATAGCCCCAGGTGAACAGAACACGTCGCTCGAGCGGACGATGAAGTTCGCTCGAGCAAAGTGGTCTTTGGAAGGGTTTGCCGAGCGGAGTTGGGTCAGGTTGGCTCGAGCGAAGTATCAGTTCGCTCAAGCTAACCACTCTCTATGAGGGTTTCTAGGAGGGTTCGCTCGAGCGACCTGTGAAGTTCGCTCGAGCGACCTGTCCAGGAACTGATTTTGGGGACAATTCAGCTCCTTCCTTTTTCTCTTCTTACAAACCCCTTTTGAACCTCATTTCTACATCAAATTGAGAGGCTCAAAACCTCCTTCAAACCCCATTCAAAACACCATCAAATCTTCCAAAAACAACCATCCATTCATTTCCTTCTCAACCATATCCAACCACAAAAGAGGAGAAAATCCACCAACCATAAAGATTCATTTGTACTATAAACAAGTACTAAATAAAAGACTATGAATGCCAATATTTCCAAAAGTTAAAAAAACCAACAAGACTCATTCATGAGAATTTATTTCAAAACCAATGCAAGACAAGAATAATTAGTAAAGTCATCCACATTTCTCATAAAAACCATTTCATGCTCAAAATATCTATTCATCCACTTACCTTAGGTCCAAGCTAGCAACTCAAGCTACTAACCACACTCTTCTCAAGGATAACCTACAACACATCAAAACCCCAACAAGCAAACCCCAAAAGGGTCAAAACAAAGAATGGGGAAGAGAAAACTTGTAACAATGGAGATGGAGTTTCTCCAAGGCTAGAAGAACACAAATCTAAGTGATTGGAGAGAAAGCTTACTTGTAGAGTCTTCAAATGGACAAGAATGGTTCAAGGAAGATCTTGAAGTAGGTGGTTTTCTCCACAATTGGCATCAAGAGAGAGCCTCCAAGATGAGGAAGAAGAAGATGACTTCGATTGTTCTTTTGGCAAGAGATTGGTAGTGGATTGGGAAATGGAAGAGCAAGGAGAAGAAGAAAAAGGAACCCTAGCTTGGGCTTGACTTTTGAACTGGAAAAGAAGAAGGGAAACAAAAAATAAAAAAAGGGAATGGGTTCTCCTTTTATAACAAGTGGAGATGGGCTCTACCACTAGTAATCCTTGTCGGGCTAAAACATGCTTTTTCGGGACCTCGGATGAGTTCGACGAAGAAGGGAAAAACGATCGCCGAAATATCTAGTTTCTAAAAAATATATATTTCAAGGGCTTTGGGGATATCGAATTTGTGTCCAGATTTGGCGTAAAAAGACCGTTTTACCCTCGATGTTGGGAAAGTCGGGTTTTGGGTTTTCGAACGACGAGATCAACACGAAAGTTGTAGAGATTAACAAGATGAGTCTAACAGGATTGAAATACGAATTATTGGAACTTCGAGTAAACCCTCCCTCGAGTACACTTAAAGTCACAAAAATGAACCCCCAAAGGGTCTCACTAATTACAAAGGCATTCAAAACTCTCCAAAGCTATATCTTAAGCTATTATATTCTTAACTTAACTAAAATCCACTAATCGTGCTTAGAGTTAACACGCGACTTAATTAATGCTAATCGAGCTCACTCAAATTGGGGTTTTACAGGCCCTCACATCCATATCCAATGCCAACAACTTAAATGTGAGGGCCCCCACCTTTATCTCTCATAGTAAGGTGGGAGATGCTCTCATGGGAGATGCCTCATGGGAGCATCTCCCAGGATATTGCTGTAAATCCTGCCCTCATCATATGGTGATTGACAAACTTAATGGGACCCACTGATCATGTGAGGGATGGGAAGCGACATCTTGGGTAAGACCATATATCAAATTTGGGGTCAATCCCATGCCTCTAACCCCTTCATCCGTGGCCCACAAATTTAATGACTATATTAAAGGAAAAAATTTGACACTCAATCCAACGGTCCAATCCATTTTGATAGGTGAAAATTCAATGGGTCTAGCATACTTAAGGGGTTCCATGTGTGCGGATGATTCTGATGTGTTATAAAGTCAACCCTACTATGTTGTCCCCCACCATAACATGCTGAGGGCGCGCGCGCACACACACAGACACACACAAATATATATATATATATATATATATATATGCTCCTATGAGAGATATCCCTCACCTTATATGAGAGATAGGGGTGGGGGCCCTCACATTTAAGTTGTCATTGAATATGGATGTGAGAGCCCCCACACAATCTCTCATATAAGTGAGAGATATCTTTCATATGAACATCTCCCTACACACACACACACACACACACACACACACACACACAAAATAGATGGAAATGGAAATCGCATTCATTGAAATATAACAGAAAAGTTCATACAATTTCCATAAAATAACGTCAACACATCCAAACCATGCAAAACACTACCCAAACAATAGACACATCCAAAAACCAATGCATCACCATCCATAACATCCATCAATCATCAAAAACATCAATATCTCCACATCCACACCAATTAGCCTACACCACCACATAAAATCGTCCAACCAACAAAACAAGGTGGTGTGCGCCTAGACTCCAAAGGAGGATATGGAGATGGTGGGACCTCAACATCATCCCTTCTACAGCCCTTTGAGATCTCGGACAGGTACTTGAATCTTCTTCATCAATTTCTCCAATTGGGACTGCCTTTGCTCAATGGCAGGCAACCGTTCTTCAATGGATGAAAGTAGAGGAGCTGGAGGAGCTTAGGGTGCTTGCCATTGTTATGAGCAGAGTTGCTGGATGTGGACCATTTTCTTGAGCAGGTCCTTCATGATGTGGCCGAAGATTCATTTGGGATAATTTTGCCCGTCCAAAAGTAACGACTAACATTCCTTTCTCGTTAGTAGGCATGGGAACACCAAAGGATCAAGCTAATTCGATCATTAGAAATCCAAATGGAGCAACACTCTTTCTAACCGGGAGAGGACAAAAAATGAATGATAGATCTACAAATAAGAGAGGAAAGACAAATACGAACACCGGAAGCTACTTTGTGAAGCACATTCACCATATAAGAGGTTAATTCGGGCCAGTTTCCTTTCCTTGGATATGCATTGAATGTAAAAATGTTACAGAGGATGCGGAAATTAGTTTTGAAAGCAAGGAATGGAAGGAAAATTTTATCATCCCATTGAGCATTATAGCCACAAAGAAATTCGGTGGCTTCTTGTTTTTCTTCCTAAAAAAAACTTCAGATACTTATTGAAGTCCTCAAGGATAAGTGTTGACATTTAAGATTGACGAGAGTCTGTCAAGAGTGATTGTAACAAGATCGATAAATGTAAAATTGAATGAACAATTGTCAGCAAAGATTTGTGCATTAGTGCCGGAGGAATATATGGTACTAACTATAGAGGGGTATGCTCTTCCATTAGTGCTGGAGGAATATATGGTACTAACTATAGAGGGGTATGCTCTTCCACCCCAATCAAGAATATTTTCCCCTTCTACGTTTGTTAGAATTTGAGGAATGTTGTAATTTGAAACTTGGTCTTCTTGAATGACCTTTCTTTCAACGATGATGAATATTTTCCAAATTAACCTCATTAGGCTTTAAGGTATGTGAAGTAGTGGGAGAAGGCGAGGTAGAAGAAGACGAAGAATAGGATGAAGAGCGTCTTCGACAAGAAGAAGATGCTTGGGATGAATGTCCTCTCTTGGATGGATGAGGAGCCGCTTGTTTGGTCCTAGGAGGCATGGTGGAAGGAGATGTTGAGAATGAGGGAGAAGATGAAATAGACAGAAGAAAATGAGGGAAAAGAGAGAGGAATGAGATGAGGAAGATGATGAAAGGAGAAGAATAAGAGAAGCACAAAAAGATTTTTAGATTTCATTGTTAAGGGATGAGGAATGAGATGTGTCCTCTCTTTGTACCATTTAAGTTGTGACTTCATTGTTAAGGGATGAGTTTTTAGATTTAATTGTTCAACTTCATTCTCAATTCCCTTAAAATTAATTAAATCTTTATTGGCAATTTTTAGTTTTAATTTTACTTCTTCAAGCTCTTTTGCTAATGAACTTTTCTCATTCTTAACAAGCTCAAGTTTTTCTTTCGACTTTCTATTTTTAGCTTGTCGCTTACTTATAATCTCACTTAGTTAACAACTCTCCTCATAGAGTTGGTTGTGACTCTTCATCGTTCTCCTCATCATCTGTATCTTCAGGTTCATATTCAAATTCACTCACAGAGCCTTCATCATCAGATTTCTCTGTCATTTCCATTTCCTTAGAGAAGTTAAATGTAGTAGTGCCCATTAACACACAATAGGTCTCAGTCTTTTGTTGAGCAATATGAGCCGAGGTCGTAATGCATTGTTCTTCACATAAGAGATCATTCAAGCAGACATTAAATGAAGGTAAGAGCATCCGATTCATCACGGCAAATCGGACACTTTCATATTAATTTCTCAGTTTCATAAAAAACTGATCTCTTTGACTAGAGGCCTGAAGATCTTAGATCACTGTCAAAACATTGTCAGCCACATCAGCATACTTAATACTATCGTATTCCGACCACAGTGTATGAAATTCGAAATAATAGTCTTATACCGATAAGGTCCCTTGTGCATATTCAGCAATCGCACATTCAAGATAAAATTGACACACGGAGTTGTCTTTATGGTATACTTTCTTCAAATACCCCCACATGGCTTTAAAGTTTGAGTAAGGCTTGAGATTCATTATCATATGTGCCTTGACTGATCCCAGAATCCATGATTTGATTTTGGCATCTTTAGTATTCCAAGAGGATATCTTCTTCTCATCCTCAGTTAGTTTAGGGTCAGCACCAAAAACAAAACCCTACAATTCCTTAGCTTCTAGATATATTTGAAATTGGAAATACCAGGCAGCGTAATTCTTTCCCGTAAATTTGATCAAAGTAACCTCAGGTTTTTCTGTCGCAATTGGATATTGAAAAAAAATGATTGAAACAATGAAAGAAAGTGATCAAATCCAACAACAGTTTGAATGAAATATTGTTCTTGATTGCAGAAGGCAAGATCCAACCGAGCAGAGAAGAAAGAAATCAAGCCAGAACAATAAAAAAAAGGAAAAAACCCCTCTAACAACCTTGAATGGAGCCCTAGATCCCCACGTGGGCCCCACAGGTGGTGCTAGACACTCATCAGATTTCTGATCAATGGAATCACACTATTTTTGCACCTACTGGAACAAGTTTGAACTTATTCCGCTGAAAATCCAAAAGTCTGTACGATATTGATCAAAACTTGTGTAAGTTTTTGAAAAATCACGGGAATGATAAAAAAAACTTACCTGACAGTGTCGAAAAATTCTATAAAAAATCACCAAAATACTCAAAAGACCTAGGCAACCTTGGCTGGAATGATCCTTGATGGTGTTGTGATGATCACAGTTAGGCCACAGTAGATCTGAGGCTATCGCAATCCTGAATGAACGTTGATCTCTTGGAAAAGATCCTCTATCTATTTTCTTCACGAGAGAGAGATTTCTCTCTGATTAACTCCTTGGATGATTTCTAAGACTGAAGACTAGAACTCTGCTCTAATCCTATGACAAATTCACAATCACAAAACTTCAAAGAGTATAATACTGAAATTGTATTATTAATTGTGTGTCTCCCTTGGGAGATCGTCCATCAATATATAGTGTACCTACATGCCTTAATCAAGGCTCCAAGTTAGGAAACTACTAATTACATCAATTGCTATTCTAAGTTAAGAAACTAACGAATCAAGAGAATATGTACTGCTGTTCTGAATCTTGACCCAATCAAACCACATGAAATATATCATGCTGGACTGGATCCTTTCATGGGCCTTGGGCCTGTTTAACACTATCACTCATGGTTTATATTATCTCAAGGATAATCATCTTCAGTTGACCACTTATGCAGACGCTAATTGGACGGGCTGTCAGGATACACGTCAGTCTACTATTGGTTGGTGCATGTACCTCAAAAATTCTCTCATTTCTTGGAAATGCAAGAAACAAGAGCGTGTTTCAAGATTTTCCACAGAGGCTGAATATAGGGCAATGTCTTCTACCTATTCTGAAATCTTATGGCTACGAGGACTTCTTTTGGAACTCGAATTTGCTCAATCCTCTCCTACTTCATTGAATGCAAATATTACTGGGGCTATCAGAATCACTGAAAATCCTATCTTCCATAAACGCACCAAACATATTGAAGTGGACTGACACTTTATTCGGGATGAATATAAGAGTGATGTCATTTCTTTACCTCATGTCCCTACTGAACTTCAGTTTGCTGATATCTTCACCAAATGACTTCCTCGGCCTCGACATCAGTTTCTGGCCCAACCCAATCATGCAGGCCCATTTAAGACTAATTAATGTATTTTACCATTAGTCAAAACACGTGTACATACCTTATATATTAGCTAGGATTTTGGATCTAGATTGTATTACCATAATTTAGGCATGATTAGCTATTGTAAATTAGGGCAATCAGCCCCTTTATAATGAAAGACAGTGGGCCCTTAAGGGACACGAGATTCACAAAACATATTTTCTTCTTCCCATGTTTCTATCTAATGACAATTTTGTGACCCATACACCCACCAAATTGATCCTGATTAAGAAGCATTAAAATGAGACCTAATGTGGTGCCTAACATGATGAGTAAATTGGAAATCCAAACCTAAAACAACATTACAAGATACAAATCACATTGTTCACTTGCCTTGGCTTTAGGATGTCACAAATTGGCCTTCCAAACTCCTAAACTACGCTGCCCAAGCTTCTAATTGTCGGCAAAATGAGATCCACACCCAAAACCCCAATTTATAACAATCATAGACACCAAGAATTGGGAAAAATGAGAAAGAATATGGATCTCCTTTTGCATCATAAATCTAAGGTCTAAATGGAAGGAACTCAAAGGAAAATAGAAGGAAAACTCCATGAATTGCAGAAATCAGAAGTGGGGAAAGAAATGGTGGCTGGTCCTGCATGAATGGGGACTCCTGTTAGCCAGAGACGAGGAAGATGGCAAGGATGGCAACGTGGGTGGTGAAGAGAGCTTCCAAATGGTGTAGATCGGCCTTTGGAAAGGTGGATTTGATGGGGAAGAGGAAAAAGAGAAGGAAAGAGGAGAGGAAAAAGAGATCGGGTTTCAGGCACTTTAGCAAATGAGGAAATGAAGGGAATGGTGCACCATTCAGTGATTTTTTAGAAATTATAGAAAAGGGCCTCACATGACTGGCTTTGTGAAAAATGGGCTTTTGAGGGTCTTCTGAGCCTCGGATGGGGTCGGGGTCTCCATGAAAGTAGTCCGAGACAATGAGATCTATCAATCGAACCCCAGAACATCATTTTTTTGAATTTGAAAATACTCACTTCCCGAACCTGACTTGCACATGAGCCCCCCAAACAAGTCAAATACCCTAAAACCTCTCTAAGTACCAAACAAAATTAATTATACTAGAAACACAATTCAAACATACTAATGCACCACCCTTAATTACACTAATAAAAGCATATTTGGGGATGGGACCATACAATTGGACCAGTAAATTGTCTAAGCTCATCCCATGGGCCTAAAAAGAGAGCCCAAATCAAGAACAATACAGACCAACCTCAGGCTCGACCAAGCTGGCCATTCCTAGAGGTGCACCTTAAAATGCTCAAATATGGGTAAAAGGACATAGTAATATGTACGAATTTATAAAACAGAATTTAACAGTAAGATATACTTCTAAATAGTTGAAGCTCATCCCATGGGTCAGTAAATAGTCTAAGGTGATCCCATGTGCCTACAAAAAGAGCCCAAATCAAGAACAAAACAGGCCAGCCTCAGACTGGGCCCAGCTGGCCAATCCGAGAGATGCACCTTTACCTTATAATGTTCAAATATGGGTAAAAGAAGATAGACGATTTCATATTTATAAAACAGAACTTAATACTAAGATATACTTTTAAATTGAGTTTACTGGGTAAATAATATGGTGCCCAATGCAAATACAAGCTTCCAAATTTCCATTATAGTACGCTACAGAGTACAGACACATCAAGAAGGGTTTTTAAAATAAAATAAAAATCATTCTTCCAGTTTCCAGAATTCAGCAGATGATCTGCAAGCAATACTTTAATTTGTCAAAGACAGCAAGGGGAAGAAGAGAGAAAACACTTTGTGAATTCGATGATCCCTTTTTAGGGTCAATGATTGGAAGCTCCAAAATCAATAAACCATATGGAGGAAGAGGATTGGTGGTTACCTGAAATGCCAAGTGCGGAGAAGGCATTTATGATCATTTGTTGAATAAGCTCAGGGGTGATCTGAGGAGCAGTATTGGAGGCAGGAGGTGGTGAAGGCATGATCGGTGCTAAAGAACTATCACTGGAAGTAGTAGCATCTGCAATGTTGACATGATATGCTTGTGGAGTGCGATTTTGTGGCCGCCTTTTGCAGTCAGTAATAACATGACCATTTGATTTGCAGTAATTACAAAACTTGGTCTTACACTGTGAGGCATAGTGTCGATAACTCTTGCAGCCAAAGCATTGGATTTTGCTAAGATCTCTTGTAGGGGGTTGTCCTTTAGTAGCACAAGTAGTATGATGAACGATTCCTCCCAGACCATGAGAGACTCCAGGGGTGTAATTGGCAGTGGCAGCATATGCGACATCAGGAGAGGTTCCTGGGGATTGTTGCTTCAGAACATGCTGAATGAGCTGACTTTGTTCCTCTCGCAAGAGTTCATTAAGACACTTATTCAGGGTTGGAGATGGAACCCTACTCATCAGATTGAAACGAATGATCTCATATTCAGATCTTAATTTCATGAGGAACTAGTCTCTGTGAAAAGTTTCCTGTAATTTTTTAATCTCAGAAAGAGTTGTCTCAGATACATTGAGGTATTTGATTTCATCATATTCTGCCCATAAATTGAGAAAACCCGTATAATAGTCCTGGATGGAAGAGGTGCCTTGGGAATACTGAGCAATCTCCAGTTCAAGCTGGTATTGACGGGCAGAGTTCCCTTGGTGATACACTTGTTTCAGATATTCCCACATCTCCTTAGAGGTCTTGTAAGGTTTGAGATTCAGGATATATTGGGGTTCAACAGAACCAAGAATCCAAGTTTTTATCTTGGCATCCTTTGTATTCCAAGAGAGTATTTTTTTTTTCTCATCTTCCTTAGGTCGTGGATCCCATCCTGAAACAAGTCCCCACATTTCCTTTCCTTCAAGATAGACTTGAAATTGATAGGACCATGAAGTATAATTCTTTCCATTAAATTTGATCAATGCAATTTCATGCTTTTTCATTTCAGTAATCAGTAGATCTATTAAACAATGCAAGAAAATCCAACTGTTCATAAATCAAATTGATAAGGAATGCTAACCAAATGTGAGAGGACTTCCAATTTTGCAACGGATCAATCAGAGAAGACGGCACCTTAAAAAAATACAAGTTTTCCAAAAAAATGGACCTAGGCGACCATGAATTTGTAGATAGAATGGAGTGCAGCAGACAAGAAGTGCGGTTTATGATCAATCAGAGATAATAGAGTGATGAAGACTAAAAATTCGCACCAAACAAGCCAGATTGCTCACCAAAAAGAGCTAATTCCAAAAACTTAGACGACTGTGTGGAAAGATACTGCAGAAACTGAAATTTCTCCAGAAGGGGTAGAAAGCCTACCTCTGTGATGCTAAAAATCCTAAAAAAATGTCCACAAATACCAGAAGAAGTAGGCGACCAGAGTGGTTGCAATCTCCAGATACAGCAGTGTGGATCTAGGGTGGGCCGCGTTTGATCACACCTTGATCAGACCAGCGGATGAAGATTTCTTGAGTAGAGAAGACACTTGAAGACTTCCAATGCTTGGAAGATGGAGAAGATCACTCAGAAAAACTCTGTATAGAGTTGTGTTTGCTCAGTGCTCTGATAACATGTCAAAGCCAGCAAGGGGAAGAAGAGAGAGAACACTTTGTGAATTCGATGATCCCTTTTGAGGGTCACGGTGTTTCAATATATAGATATAATGTTTCCATATGAGTTACAGTGATTGAGATAATCAACTAAATTACAGCAATCCTAATATAATTATTATCTAATCATATCCCCTAATAAGGCAAAGAATCAATTACATATCTGCACACATGAGGATTGTTTTGACCCACAAGTTGGCCTTTATTTGTCATGGGCTGACCCACTGGCCCATTTGACATAATTGACTTTTGCTTTGTTAAAATTCCATTTTAATCATCTTGGATATATACATGTTTCCTGCTTTCTACCTATTTCTCTATTGCATTTCTACTACTAGCAGAAGCCCCTTCAAATGGACCTTTTAAGATTTTTCAACTATTGAATCGTGCTATTTTTCAAACTATTCATATGGCTTGTTTTCCTGCAGACGATTGAAGAGGAAATCAAACCATTCATTTGCCATCAGCTTCACACAGCTTCTGGAGTGAAGGCAGCACAGAAGGCAATCCTGACAGAGGACGAAAATTCCAAAGATACAATTGAAGGTCCATCTTCAAAAAATGTCTCTCTTTTGAAGGTTGACTACGGGCATAATCATCCATCTTTTGAGACAGCAGAACGGTCAACCAAAACAGCAGCTTCTCGGACTAACAGTAGCACTTTGATGGAAATCGCTTCAGACTCATCTTTGGAAGTTGAGACTGTCTCAGAAAAACCAGAAGAGAGAGTAATTCAGATTCCTGTTGAAAACCAAAAGGCCAATGAGACCGAATTGAATAAAGAACAAGAGGAAAGCACAAAACCAGATTCAGAAGCCAAGGTCACAGCCACTATTATAGAGAATAAAAGAGAAGACACTGAAAAGCCCTCCGTATCATCTGACGAGAACTATGATGATAAGGTCAACCTGAGCTTTCCAGAAAGAAGAAAAGATGATTGGGACCAAGAGCACACTCATTCAATACCTAATGAGCAGAATCTGGACTTAACTAAGGAATGCAATGTGGAAGCAGAAGCCGTGGATGAAGAAAATTTAACAAAGACAAGTGATTTCTCCATCAATAAAAGAGGAGCACCTGTGGAAACAATTGATTTGAAATATGAAAATAAACATGAGGAGGAGACAAAACAGGAAACAATTGATCTGAAATATGAAATTAAACATGAGGAGGAGACGAATGACATTGAAGTAGCGAAAGAGGAAAAGAAAGAAGTTTTCGACAATAAACTTGATATGCTATCAGTTTCTGAAGCAGCAGAAGGAAAAATGATGGAAGAATCCTCAAAAGTGTTTTCTGAATATCAAAATCTCAACACTGGTGTGGACAGTGAGAGGCTCCAAAGATTCGTTGAGTTGGGGTCAGAAGGGAAAAACCTCGAAAAAATTGAAGAAAGTGACAACGTTGGAGATCCATCATCTATCTCAGGCATCAACATTGACAGTACATCTGTTTTGCGGGAAAACAAGGAAACAGGGAACAGTGAGAACTTTCCGGACTTGGCTTTTGAAGCATCTGCAATGGTGCCAAAGGAAGATACAGATAATGGGACTGTCGGTGCAACAGAAAACATCAAATCAAATGTCTTCAAGGAAGAGGAATGCGTAGAAAAGCACATTGATACAGATGCTACACCCATCAAACAGGAACTAACAGACTCTTGCTATCAAGAAGACAAAATAGAAGGCAAGGAGCTAGATGAGACCTCCAATATCGAGAAGAATCTTGAAACTAGTGATCCATGCAGAGAGACGGAGTCTCAAAAACTTGGAAGAGAAGAAAATCCAGTCAGTAGTCTTAAAGATCTCTCTACTGCAGAAACAGTGGCAGATCCAAGCATCCAAAACACGGAAATGAACATCAACAATATGAATGAAACAAAGTACTCCACCTGTGTTTCAGCACATGAAGAGAATATTCTTGAAACCAAGAATGTAATTCAAAATATTGAAGAGGAGGTCGATGGGGAAGGGTTGAGTGCCTATGATAACATACAGCCTGCATCTGTTACAATTGTAACTGAAGAGACAAACTTACAAAAAGCTGAACTAGAAGATGAAAAGCTTGAAGAGACCTCTGATGTTGCATGTGATGGGGTTCCTGAAACAACCTATACCACCTTGGAGCAAAAAGGTGTGAATACAGGGGAAGTGCCAAAACTAGTATCTGAACATCCCCCAGGCAGTGACAACACAGATACCAAGAGCCCTGATCTTGCATCTGATGGGAGGGGTCCTGGAAAGGGCCATACGACCTTCGAGCAGAGAGAAGGTGAGAATACAGGGGAAGCTCCAAAACTAGAATCTGAATATCCCCCAGATAATGACAACAAAGATACCACGAGCCCTGGTCTTGCATCTAATGGGAGGAGTCCTGAAACAAGCTATACTACCTTGGAGCAAAAAGAAGGGGAGAATACAGGGGAAGCTCCAAAACTAGTATCCAAACATCCCCCAGGCAATGACAATGCAGATACCAAGAGCCCTAAAGAAGACACTCCAGATATTTTGCCCATTGCACAAGCATCAGTAAAAGAAACCTCAGAGAAAAATAAAATTGAAGGCAAGGAGCCCGACAATGAAACCAAACCAATACAAGAAGAGAGGGTTGCCAAAAAAATCGAGGCCTATGACCTTGAATTGGATGATAAGACTCCACAAGTAAATGATACCAGCTTAGATCACAAAGAAGCTGGATGTACAAAGATTGACCGAACTTACCCGATAGCTTCTAATCTTCATACCACTGATGAAAGTGGTAAGGAAGACAACGGCTGCAGGGCACAGGAGACATCAGACATTTTGCCTGCTATGAAAACTCTTGTAGAAACAAGTTCACCGAAAGATGAAATCCAGGGTGAAGAGACTGAGAAATCAACTGAACAGATATCTGAAGAGAAGACTGAAGAAAGTACGGTATCCAACCTTGCATTCAAAGAGACGATTCAAGAAGCAGCTGACAGTGGCCTACATCAAGAACTCAAAGATGATCAGATAAAGGGAAGTTCTACTGCAGTTAATGAACTTCCCACAGCTGATGGAAGTGAAAATGTAGAGGACAAACCAGATGATCTGCTTGTATCACAAGCTATTGTTCTCGAATGCATACAGAATGATAAAATTGAGGCCTCTGGTCTAGCATCTGAAGAGAACATTATTGAAACCATGGATGAAAGCTTTCAGCATGGAGAGGTCAAAGATGCAAAGATCAAGGAATGTTTCATCCAAGATTCCAAACTTCCCATAGCCAATGAAACAGATAAAACAGACAAAGAGAGCTCAACAGAGGAGACAGCGGAGGTTTTGCCCATCGTACAAAGTTTAGTTGAAAACATTTTAGAGAAAGATGAAATACAATCAACCAAGAAAGCGGCTAAACAAATATCTGAAGAGAAGACAATTGAAGGAGTTGAGGACTCTAACCCTGCATGTGAAGAGAAGATTCAAGAAACAGATGATACTATCTTGCTTCTCAAAGAAGGTGAAGGTAAAGAGTTAAAGGGAACTTCAGTTTCTGAATCTCGTGAAGTCAATGCAAACAAAATGACAAACACAGGGAGCTCAACAGAAGTGAAGCAAGATCTGCTTCCTGCTTCACAACCATCAGTCGAAGAAATCTTACAAAACGATGAAATCCAAGGCAATGAATCTAAGAAAGAAAATGAAACATTACCTGAAGAGAAGACTTCAGAAGCAATCAAGATATCAGACTTTTCACCCGAGGAGAAGTTTCCAGAAGCAAGTGATGCTGGCTTACAGAAAGAAGAGGGAGAAGGTTCAAAGATTGCAGAGACATCTTTAGTGTCTGAACTTCACATATTCGATGAAAGCGTCGCTGCAGATAAGCAATGCCAAACAGAAAAAACAACAGATGCTTTTCCCATCTTTGCCCAAGCATTAGTTGATAAAAGTTTACAGAATGATGAAATCCAAGGCATTGAGCCTGAAAAGGTAACTGAATCAAGAGCTGCAGTGAAGATTTCAGAAGAATTTGAGGCCTCTGATCTTGCATCTAAAGAGAAATGTCCAGAAGCCACTGATGCAAGATTACAGCACGAAGACGAAGGTGTGAAGATTGTGGAAATCTCTCATTTAATTTCTGAAATTTCCACAGTTGATGAAAGCAACAAAGAGGATAAGCAGACCCCTGCAGAGGAGAAAGCAGATGTATCCCAGCCCAAACAAAGCTTACAAGAAGATGAAATCCACTGCAAGGAACCAGAGAAAGCTGAACCTATACATGAACAAGGAACTGCAGAAGCAGCCACGGCCTTAGATCTTGCATCCAAAGAGAAGTCCGCAGAAACAAACAGTACTACATTGCATCACGAAGAAGTAAAGGAAGTGGGGATGGAGGAGCGCCCCAATTTAGCATGTGAACTTCCTACAGTTGATGGAAGTGATAATGCAGATTGGAAACCAGATGCTCTGCCCGTAGCACAAGCTTTGATCCAAGAAAATTTAGAGAAAGAGAAAATCGAGGCCTCTGGTTCAGCATCTGGAAAGAATATTCCAGAAGCCAATGGTACAAGCTTACCACACGAAGAGATCAAAGAGGCAAAGATCGAGGGAAGCTTCGACCAAGTTTTTAAACTTCCCACAGCGAAAGAAATAGATAAAGCAGGTAAAGAGAGCCCAACAGAAGAAACAACAGATGTCCTGCCTGTTGTACAAACTTTAGTCCAAAACATTTTAGAGGAAGACGAAACACAATCAGCCAAGAAAGCAGCTGAACAAATATCTGAAGAGAAGACTAGTGAAGAAATCAAGGACTTTGACCTTGCATGTGAAGAGAAGATTCAAGAAACAGATGATACTATCTTGCTTCTGAAAGAAGGTGAAGGTAAAGAAACAAAGGGAACATCAGTTAATGAATCTTCTGAAGTCAATGAAAACAAAATGACAAACATAGAGAGTTCAATGGAAGTGAAGCAAGAGCTGCTGCATGTTTCAGAATCATCACCCAAAGAAAGCTTACAAGAAGATGAAACTCAAGGCAAAGAATCTGAGAAAGAATCCGAAACGTTACCTCAAGAGAAGATTTCAGAAGCAATTGAGGTATCAGATTTCGAGCCTAAAGAGAGATTTCCAGAACTATGTGAAACTAGCTTGCTGATAAAAGAGGCCGAAGGTTCACAGGTTGTAGAGACTTCTACTTTAGTTTCTGAACTTCACATATTTGATGGGAGTGATAATGCAGATAAGCAAAACCAAACAGACAAAAAAATAGATGCTTTTCCCATTATTACCCAAGCATTTATTAATGAAAGCTTACAGAAAGATGAAAGCTTTTGCATTGAGTCTGACAAGGCAACTGAACCAATTCCCAAAGAATTTGTGGCCTATGATGTTGCATCTAAAGATAAATGTCTAGAAGCAACTGATGCTAGCTTACAGCATGAAGACGAAGGTCTGAAGAATGCTGAAATTTCCACAGTCGACAAAAATGATAAAGCGGATAAGCAGACCCCTGCACAGGAGAAAGCAGATGCTTCTGAGGCCTCAGTTGAAGAAAGCTTACAAAGAGAAGAAATCCACGGCAAAGAACCAGAGATAGCTGCTGAACTGGTACTACAACAAAAGGCTGCAGAAGCAACCCCGGCCTTTGGCCTTGCATCTGAAGAGAAGTGTCTGGAAACGGATGGAAATAAATTGCATCATGAAGAAGTAATAGAAGTGGATATGGAATCAGAAACCAATTTAGCTTGTGAACATCCCACAGTTTATGTTAGTGATAATGCAGTCAGGAAACCAGATGCTCTGCCGATTGCACAAGCTTTAGAGCAAGAAAATTTACAGGGAGATAAAATCAATGCCTCAGGTCTAGCTTGTGAAGATAATATTCTTAAGGCCTCTGATAAAAGCTTACAGCATGGAGAGGTTGAAGATGCAAAGATTGAGGAAAGTATGAACCAAGTTTTCAAACCTCACATGGCCAATGAAAGAGATAAAACAGGTACAGAGAGCTTGATAGAGGAGATAACAGATGTTTTACCAGTTGTACAAACTTTAGTCGAACACATTTTACAGAAAGACGAGGTCCAAGGTGGTGAAGCCAAGAAAGTAACAGAACAAATATCTGAACAGAAGAAAAGTGCAGAAGAAATCATGGACTCTAACTTTGTATGTGAAGAAAAGATTGAGGATTCAGATGATACTATCTTGTTTCTAAAAGAAATTGAAGGAACAGAAATTGAGGGAACTTCAGCTTGTGAATATCCCCAAGTCAACGAAAAAAAAATGACAAATATCGAGAGCTCAACAGTAATAAAGCAAGAGCTGCTGCCTGCTTCAGAACCATTACTCCAAGAAAGCTTACAAGAAGATGAAACACAAGGCAAAGAATCAGAGAAAGCATCGGAAATGTTACCTCAAGAGAATATTTCAGAAGTAACTGAGGCATCGGATTTTGAACCTAAAGAGAAATTTCTAGAAGCATGTGATACTAACTTACAGAAAGAAGAGGCCGAAGGGTCAAAGATTGCAGAAACTTCTAATTTAGTTTCTGAACTTCACATATTTGGTGAAAGCAATAATGCAGATAAGCAAACCCCAACAGACGAAAAAATAGACACATTCCCCATCATTGCCCAAGCACCCGTTGATGAAAGCTTACAGAAATATGAGATCCAAGGCATTGAGCCTGAGAAGGCAACTGAACCAAGAACTGGGGCAAAGACGGCAGAAGAATTTGAGGCCTCTGTACTTGCATCTCAAGAGAAATGTCCAGAAGCCACTGATGCTAGCTTACAGAATGAAGATGAAGGAGCGAAGATTGTGGAAATCTCTCATTTAATTTCCAAAACCTCCACAGTAGCTGAAAGTGACAAAGCTGATATGCAGGTCCCAGCAAAGGAGAAAGCAGGTGCTTCGTCTATTTTGCCGGCTTTAGTGGACGAAATCTTACAAAAAGATGAAATCCACTTCAACGAACCTGAGAAAGCAGATGAATGGATCTCTGAACAGAAGACTGCCAAAGAAATCACAGCCTTTGATATTGCATTTGAAGAGAAGAGTCAAGAAACAAATCGTGAAGTAGAAAATCAGGAGATGGAGGAACATGCCAATTTATTTTGTGAACTTCCCTTAGTCAATGAAAAAAATAATTCAGATAAGAAGAGCCCAGCAGAGGAGAAAACAAATGATTTACCCATTGCACAAGCATTAGTTGATGAAAGCTTACAGCAAGATGAGATCCAAAGCAAGGAATCCATGACAGGAGATGAAGCAATAGCTAAAGAGAAGACTCTGGAAAACTTGAAGGCCTCGGATCTTGCATATGAAGGGAAGAGTCTAACAGCCAGTGATGCTAGCTTACAGCATAAAGAAGCTGAAGGTACAGAGAGTGAGGAGACCTATTTTGTTCCTGAAATTTCCACGGTCAATGAAAGTGGTAAAGCAGATAAGCAGACCCTGACAGAGGAAAAAGGAGACTCTCTGCCTATAGCACAGGCTTTGATTGAAGAAAGCTTAAGAAATGATGAAATCCACAGCAAAGAACCTGAAAGAGCAGCTGAAGTGGTACCTGAACAGAAGACTGCAGAAAAAATCTTATTAAGGGAGGATGTGGAGATTAAAATAATGAACAAGGAAGAATGCCCACATGGAATTCCATCTACCATAGCTCAAGTGGATGAAGCAGACAAAGATAACAGAAAATTGGGAGAACCATTGGAAATTTCAGATCTAGTATCAGAAAATCTAGGAGTTGAAAGTACTAAAGCTGAGATTGACAGCGGCATAGATGTTAATCTGGGTGAATTTCCTATGTTCACAACAGCTGACACAAGCAGCACTACAAAAGATGTTCCAACAGAGAACAAAAGAAAAGAAACAAACCTGGATACTTCTGTTTCCACACAGACAACAGAAGATCCATGTTTACAGATGGAAGCAATGAAGAGCAATCAGGTCACACAATTGACTGATAGTACTGGGGACTGTTCAAATCATACTCAACAGAATAATGGCCGTGAAACAAAAATAGAAACTCTAAGCATGGAAGGCTCTCAGAAAGTAGATGACGAGGAATATGAAATTCCTAAATCAGAACCCAAAGAGCATGTTTCTGAAGCAAAAGATGGCATTGAAGTATTTGAGGGTGAGATTCCAGCTAAGGAGAAAGAATCAGAAGAAAGAATTGGTATTGTATTGGCTACATGTGTTTCAACAGAAGACGAAGCAGAAGAGAAGTTTGAAGAGGGTCACAAACAAGAAGTGGCACTTGAACATGATCTAAAAGCAGCAGAGTCCAGCTGGATGTTAGAAAATGATACACCAAAAGAAGACACCACTCATGACTTCAAACTCAATACCACATCTGCCACACAGTCAGATGTGTCATGCTCACAACAAGAAGAAAGTGAAACCCAACAGATTGAGAAAGTTTCTCACAAAGTGAGCAAAGATCAGTCTCAAAGTGATATGAACACTGAATCATCCACAACACAGGCTCGAGTTGGAGAAAATCTGAAGACAGGAACTAGAGAAGAAACAGATAGTGAGAGGGTTGAAACGCCCACGGACAATGACTTAGAATTAAGGATTGTTGAAACATGTGCACCCGCAAAAACTTACAGTTCAGAAGATGATGAAAAACTACTTGAGATTGAAGCTTCATTTAAAGAAGACAAAACAGAAAAAGAAGAAGAACCTGCGGCAACAGTCGACGAGAATGTTGACAGAAAATTCAAAGATAGGGGCAATGAAGGAGTTGTAGTTCATGCTGAAATATCAGATGCCAGTAAAAACAGTGGAAGGGAAACCCAAAATAATGATGAAGCTTTAGAACCAAACTTGCAGGAAGACACACTGGAGGGAGCAAAGAATGAGCAGTCACTAGAGGTAGTGATCGAGGGAATTCAATCAGCCAATGAAAATACAAAGGAGGAGAAAGATTTCCCAGAGAACAGGGACGATGTGAAGAGAGTTGAAAGCTTTCCAGATGTAAATCAAGAGGTGAAAGAAGGAACAGACGAATTGGAGCCTCCAAACGATAACATTGGAGATGTGAGCCAGAACCAAGCGGTCAGTGCTTAATGCATACTTAATTCACCACACATCTTCAAATTCAGTATAATAATCACCAAAATATTGTTCTCCTTACTGGAGCTATGATAGATATTTGCATTGTTCTTATATGTTGATATGCAGTAGCACTGGAGTCCCATAATTCGTCAGTAGTCTTGCAATGTCGAAAACTGCTAGTAATAACCTCCTCCATAGGGTTTAAAACCCAATTCATAATTAACATATCCTCAATCTCACAATCTCCATATTAAGGGATTAACAAGAGGAGGATCTTTTATTCGCCCATCTATGAACCACAATCTCTGTCCACCAATGGCCATCTTTGTTGAGTAGTAAGTAAGACCATTCCTTTTAAGTTTTTCCTTTGACTAGATTAACTGTAAGCCGGCTATTGGGGTTTACAACTCTTGAATCTTGGGTCCTAACTGAACCTCTCCCTCTAGCTTATATTCCATCACAACTTATTTTTTGTGTTTGTATGACCTTGTTGCAACAGTGTACAAACTTCAACTATATTTAAAGACACTTGTCACCAATATAGAGGAATAATCTTCCAATCAACAAAAAAAAAAAAAGTCGGGTGACTAGGTGCTGGTGTCAGCCTGTTGAATGGGTTAAAACCCAAAAAATCGAAGAAAAAACTTTCTACTTCTTGATGACTCCTTTTGTGCTAGATTGTCTCTGACTAAGTAAAAACTTCAAGACTTGATTAAAGGAGAGATTAAATGTGGAAAATCATAAAAATAGGTGAAAAGATGAAAAGACGATGGACGAAAAGAGATCGAATTAGGAGGAAGAATGTTTCTGGTCATCCCACATGTGGTTGGGCAACCAGCCTATTATTTATATAATGAAATTTGACATAATTAAAATTAAAAAAAAACAAAAAAAAGAAAAAGATCCATGAAGTTGAGCATATTTACAGATCAGCCCTCGTGATTTCAAAAATTATAAAAGTCCTTTAATAATTTCTAGTACTCTTCTAACAACTATTATGAAAGGTAGCACAGGACTGATATGATCCATGGCATCAGTATATACAATATGTCCTCAGACTTTACGCATGCCACGCTTTGGGGATGTACAAAAGGGGCTGATGTTTACAATGATTCAGTATGTTGATCTGATGAACCCTACCATGGATAATTCATGTCCCAACAGTCGCTTCAGCAAGAACCTTTCAATGTATGGCCTAAAAATAGATAAGAAAAGAAAATACAGCAATTTTCCACATCTAATGTCAAGGCAAAATACTGGAAAGCTAGGGCTCAACAGACCATGAATGAATTCAAAGCATAAAGATATATTTACGGTCATATAATTCTTCAGTGTAGATTCACATGTTTTCATTCTTTCCTTATGTCTCCTTTTTCCTGATGATAAATTATATCTTTAAATGTCAACAGATGAAGGCTTCTGATTTAGTGACCGAACAGCAGGACAACAGAGTACATTCAACTGAGAAAAAAGAAGCTGAGGCCTTAAAGGGTGAAGGCCTGACTAATACTGTTGATACTTCAGTCAATAAAACCATATCTACTGAAGAAAGTACAAAGATACAAGTAGGTTATAAGCATCAAAAGGCCACTGCCTTCACTCCTGAAGAACACGTTATAGGCGAAAGTAACATAAAATTGGATATCCCAGTAGATGCAAATTATGAGAAGCCTCAAGTAGATTCAGAACCGGTGCCAAAAGAACAGAGTAAAAGAAGAACTCCTGTGATGAGATCCACCAGGATTGAGACCCCAACAGATAATGAAAGCCCAGATTATACTCTAGCTGATCCACAAGCTTCAGTGCAAGAAAACACAGAGACTGAAGCTATTCAAATGAAAACAGAAGAGCATTTCAAGGAACAGGATGAAAGAAGTAAAAGTATGGATGGTGAGGAACCAGAAAGCACTTGTGAATTCAACTTTGTAGATAAACCAGAGGGCGCCAAAGCCACAGAAAGCAAAGAAAGAGAAATGATAGAAAAAGAGTCATCCTCATATAAGGGCATAAAGGAAGATAGGACAGAATGGGAGAAGCTTGAAATGCCCAGCCCCACGGTGTTTGAGAGAGTAGAGATGGCATGTACAGGTGAAAATGTTGAAAAACAGATCCATCCTGTATCTTTCAAAGAAGTGAAGAAAGAAAGATTTCAAGAAGACAAATTTGAGGTTGTAAAACCTGAAGCAAAGCCTCATTTTCTGAATCATGAAATGAAGCAAGCAAATAATACCACAAATAATGACATTCCAAATGAGGTAAGATTGACTCCAAATAAATCTGAAGTACTATCTTCTTCCCCTTTTCTCTGAGATTCTGTCTTGTCTGTTGAGATAAAAAGTTCAATGTAATAGACGTAAGCTTGAAGAGTACCAAAGGACATGGTTTTAAGTTAGATTAAGTAGAAGAAACAATGTCAATCCAACTAGAAGTAATAGGCCTAGAAGATGATGATGATGATACAGACTAGACCAAGCATCTGTCCAGTCCAAGAAATTGTACATGTTCAAGAAGCCAATCCCCAAACCCATATGTTACAAGATACATATCTGGTGCACTTAGGGCCAGTTGCTTCCATGTAATTGAGTTCTTAGGAACTCAAAAGATTTCTGTTTCTGTAAGTGGTTAAAATGAATGGCCAGAGGTGAATAGTCAAGATGAGCATCAAATGACCTCCCTTTTAGTGGAAATTGAATCAAGTGAAGATGAGAAACGAATACATAGCCATCACGGTAGTAATTCAAATCCTAGGAAAGTTGATGCCTCATGTATATTGATATCTAATATCCTTCATCCCTATTTAATAATCCTTTGGTGGAGCTCATTTGACCATGAATTCCTATCTATTCTATGCAAACAAACAAGCCCTAATTGTGCACAAATAAGTATGCATCCTTAATATAACAGTCAGTTATCTCGTTGTTCTGTACAATGAACAAAGGGTAACAAAGGGTTTTAACCCATAGTTTCAATTTCATTCCGAAAAGGAAACTCAACAGAAACACCCCTCCCCTTCCCTCCCATCCACATCCCGCCCACTCCCCTCACCTTCTTCCCCCCTCCTAAACAAAAAATAAAAAATGAAAAATCCTCCCTCAAAGAGATCTGACTAAATCAAAAATAAAAACATCCTCCCTCTGCAAGAATTATGACCTATTCCCATCTACTCTGCCCTGGTTCAGCGAACAGGAAGATAGGAAGATTTTGCGTTATTGGTTTTCATTTCCACATTTCTACCATGTTAAAGGGAAAATTTAGGCATAAGAGTCTATTAACCTCCCAATTGAATGGAGGACTGAAACGAGATAATATATGTACAATTGCACTTTAATTATTAACATATATACTTAATTACTTGTTAATTGATCTTTTTAATTTAATCAGTGACTAAGATGCATGATAATGACATATTAGGCATTTAAAAGTATCGGGCTATCTGCAGAGTAGTTCATGTTGTATGAGATAAATATATTGCTTGAAGTATTGTTTTAGAATTCTACTGCTTTTACTGTTTTTTAATTTGTTTATTTTTTCTTTTCTTTTCCTATCATGTCTTGTTTGAAACAGCTAGAACATCGGAATGTTTAATTTCAGTGCCAAAAACAAAAGCAATTGACAGCTATGGTTTTAACATCAAACAAAAAGCGCAATACAGAGCTCCAAATCTATCAGTTCCAAGTTCTTTATTAGGATCGATGGACAACAAAGCCTACGTATCTCAACTTCATCGGGGATTGATGTCTAGACGGCCCTCATGCTCAAGAGTCATAACGAGTAGAAGTAGTAAAATAATCATAAATCTAGGATTATTTTTAGCAGATTTTGAAAAGAGTATTACCAGAATGGTGATCACATACATCTTGATGGATTTCTGAATTCATGATACTCCTTTACTTCACTACCAACTAGGGTATAAATTCTACTGCTAGATCAATTCGCCATGGCGGTGGCATGAGAAGAATGAGTGTTTTATCTCAATATTCTAATCACTGACTTTGACGTATATATTAGGAGGAATTTGAATAGAGGGAGAATGGAGAGGAGGTAAGATAGAAAAGTAAGGAATAATGCGATGGAAAGAGGAGATGATTTATCAATGGATTGATCAATCCTAAATCTAGTTATTAATAGCTTAGTGAACTTTTAAGAACTTACAAAAAAAAAAATCCCCATTATTTATTATCATTATATATAAAACACCCATGTCATTCTTCTACTCCCCCTTAAGCGGAGCATAGATATCAATCATGCTCAGCTTGACTAGCGACTCTTATAGTTTTCTTTTGACAGCAGATTTAATAAAAAAAATCTACAAGCTATGACTTTGATCGAATAAACATTGTCTTAATGATGTTAGTTGCCACCTACTCCCAACGAAATGACAATCGGCTTCAATGTACTCAATCCTCTCGTTCAAAACTGGATCCTTTGCAATCTATAAGGCTGCTTGGTTCTCCCCATAACATTTTTTTTATAACAATTATCCCCATAACATTATTGGAAGCTAAACAATGACTATAAAATTAGTCAATAATCTTGAACCATGATACTTTGCAAGCACCATGTGCCATAGCTTGGCACTCAACCTATGCACTTGACATTGCTCTGGCCTCAATGGAACTTAGAATTCAACTAAGAATTTTAGTATTATTTGCTTTCCATAAGTTCTCCCACCTGTGCTTTATCTCTTTCTATCCAGACAAGGATTTTAACACAACTCTATTTTTTTACTTTAATATACCTTACTTCTACCTTTTCCAAGATTTGACATCCATCTCTCCTTTACTACTCCACACATGTGAACAAACATGCCCTATGGAGGACTATTTGTTGCAATTATCCATTTCCTTCAGATGACTAGGGTCAACCAGTTAGAAAGATATTAAGCCAAATATCTTCCATGATTCAATAACTAATATATGCAAAAGTGGGCATCACTTGTACTTTATTTCAGTCACGAGCACCATATATAAACATTATCTTTTAATTTCTAAGCAGGTTCCTCAGGGACTTGAGGCAGAGGGGTGTGTTCAAAAACTCAATACTGTATCACTCAGCGATGACAAAATTGATGATAACATTCAAGAAAATGAGGACAAGAAAGTTAGCGAACCTGAATTGGAGACTGAAAATCAGATCACTGAGATGAAAGACACAGATGATAAAACAGTGGATAGACATTCAACTGAAGAGGTGATTGTCTTTTTCCCTTCTTATTACAGAAATGACATCCAAAGTGTTTACTCGCCAATATACCCAAAAGTGGGCACCACTTCCACTTTATTGCAGCCACAAGCACCATATATAGACATTATCTTTTAATTTGTATGCAGATTCCTAAGGGACTTGAGGCAGAGGGGTCTGTTCTGGAACTCAATGTTCTATCAATCAGCGCAGACACTGTCGAAGAAAACCTTCAAGAAAACAAGGACAAGAAACTTAGTGAGCCAGAATTGGAGGCAGAAAATCAGATCTGTGAGATGAAAGACACAGATAATAAAACAGTGGATGGACATTCAACTGAAGAGGTCATTGTCTTTTTTGCATCTTATTACTGAAATATCATCCACAGTGTTTACTAAAATACCCAAAAGTGGGCACCACTTCCACTTCATTGCAGCCACAAGCACCATATATAGACATTATCTTATAATTTTTATGCAGATTCCTAAGGGACTTGAGGCAGAGGGGTCTGTTCTGGAACTCAATGCTCTATCAATCAAAGACGACACTGTCAAAGAAAACCTTCAAGAAAACAAAGACAAGAAACTTAGTGAGCCTGAATTGGAGGCTGAAAATCAGATCTGTGAGAAGAAAGACACAGATGATAAAACAGTGGATGGACATTCAACTGAAGAGGTCACGGTCTTTTTTGCTTCTTATTACTGAAATATCAACCAGTGTTTACTAATAAACCAAAAAGTGGGCACCACTTCCACTTCATTGCAGCCACAAGCACCATATATAGACATTATCTTTTAATTTTTATGCAGATTCCTAAGGGATTTGAGGCAGAGGCGCCTGTTCTGGAACTCAATGCTCTATCAACCAGAGCGGACACTGTCGAAGAAAACCTTCTAGAAGACAAGGACAAGAAACTTAGTGAGCCTGAATTGGAGGCTGAAAATCAGATCTACGAGATGAAAGACAGAGATGATGAAACAGTGGATGGAAATCCAACCGAAGAGGTCATTGTCTGCTTTCCTTCTTATTACTGAAATATCATGCACAGTGTTTACCAATATACCCAAAAGTGGGCACCACTTCCACCTCATTGCAGCCACAAGCACCATATATAGACATTATCTTTTAAATTTTATGCAGATTCCTAAGGGACTTGAGGCAGAGGGGTCCGTTCTGGAACTCAATGCTCTATCAATCAGAGAGGACACTGTTGAAGAACACCTTCAAGAGAACAAGGACAAGAAACTTAGTGAGCCTGAATTGGAGGCTGAAAATCAGATCTGTGAGATGAAAGACACAGATGATAAAACAGTGGATGGACATTCAACTGAAGAGGTCACGGTCTTTTTTCCTTCTTATTTCTGAAATATCAACCAGTGTTTACTAATATACCCAAAAGTGGGCACCACTTACACTTCATTGCAGCCACAAGCACCATATATAGACATTATCTTTTAATTTTTATGCAGATTCATAAGGGACTCGAGGCAGAGGAGTCTGTTCTGGAACTCAATGCTCTATCAATCAGAGTGGACACTGTCGAAGAAAACCTTCAAGAAAACAAGGACAAGAAACTTAGTAAGCCTGAATTGGAGGCTGAAAATCAGATCTATGAGATGAAAGACACAGATGATGAAACAGTGGATGGACATCCAACTGAAGAGGTCATTATCTGTTTTCCTTCTTATCACTGAAATATCATCCACAGTGTTTACTAATATACCCAAAAGTGGGCACCACTTCCACCTCATTGCAGCCACAAGCACCATATATAGACATTATCTTTTAATTTTTTATGCAGATACCTACGGGACTTGATGCAGAGGGGTCTATTCTGAAACTCAATGCTCTATCAATCAGAGAGGACACTGTCAAAGAAAACCTTCAAGCAACTGAAGAGGTCACTGTCTTTTTTCCTTCTTATTACTGAAAGATCATCCAGTGTTTACTAATATACCCAAAAGTGGGCACCACTTCCACTTCATTGCAGCCACAACAACCATATATTGACATTATCTTTTAATTTTTATGCAGATTCCTAAGGGACTTGAGGCAGAGGGGTCTGTTCTGGAACTCAATGCTCTATCAATCAGAGAGGACACTGTCGAAGGAAACCAGAAAGAAAACAAGGACAAGAAACTTAGTGAGCTTGAATTGGAGGCTGAAAATCAGATCTTTGAGACGAAAGGCACAGATTATAAAATAGTGGATGGACATCCAACTAAAGAGGTCATTGTCTGTTTTCCTTCTTATTACAGAAATATCATCCAGTGTTTACTAATATACCCAAAAGTGGGCACCACTTACACTTCATTGCAGCCACAAGCACCATATATAGACATTATCTTTTAATTTTTGTGCAGATTCCTAAGGGACTTGAGGCAGAGGGGTCTGTTCTGGAACTCAATGCTCTATCAATCAAAGAGGACACTGTTGAAGAACGCGTTCAAGAAAACAAGGACAAGAAACTTAGTGAGCCTGAATTGGAGGATGAAAATCAGATTTGTGAGATGAAAGACACAGATGATAAAACAGTGGATGGACATTCAACTGAAGAGGTCACTGTCTTTTTTCCTTCTTATTACTGAAATATCAGCCAGTGTTTACTAATATACACAAAAGTGGGCACCACTTCCACTACATTGGAACCACAAGCACCATATATAGACATTATCTTTTGATTTTTATGCAGATTCCTAAGGGACTTGAGGCAGAGAGGTCTGTTCTGGAACTCAATGCTCTATCAATCAGAGCGGACACTGTCGAAGAAAACCTTCAAGAAAACAAGGACAAGAAACTTAGTGAGCCAGAATTGGAGGCAGAAAATCAGATCTGTGAGATGAAAGACACAGATAATAAAACAGTGGATGGACATTCAACTGAAGAGGTCATTGTCTTTTTTGCATCTTATTACTGAAATATCATCCACAGTGTTTACTAAAATACCCAAAAGTGGGCACCACTTCCACTTCCTTGCAGCCACAAGCACCATATATAGACATTATCTTATAATTTTTATGCAGATTCCTAAGGGACTTGAGGCAGAGGGATCTGTTCTGGAACTCAATGCTCTATCAATCAGAGCGGACACTGTCGAAGGAAAGCTGAAAGAAAACAAGGACAAGAAACTTAGGGAGCCTGAATTGGAGGCAGAAAATCAGATCTTTGAGACAAAAGGCACAGATGATAGAATAGTGAATGGACATTCAACTGAAGAGGTCATTGTCTTTTTCCCTTCCTATTACTAAAATATCATCCACAGTGTTTACAGGCTTGGTCCATCTAATGGTAGAGGCCAGTGGCACAATGGAAGGTGCTCACTATTGGAACCTTGAGGTTGTGGGTTCTAGTCATGTTAGTATGTTACCAATCAAAAAAAGATTATAATAACAATAATCTACGGTGGAAGGCGCAAAAATATAGTTCTTATGCCATGTATAAAGAGGATCGCAATTGACATAAACAAAAATGCAAGACTTGTGTAGCCTTCATTTCCCTTCCTCCTACTAATCGTGCATATTATGTTGAATCTTTACAGATCATGCAGGCTAAAAGGTCAAGCTTACTATCCACAGAAAGGAGCAACCAAACGAAAACTGCATTTATGAAGGATGAGGAAGAACCAAATCAGATCTTTGAAGCTTCAACTGTTACAGTAACATCAGCTGAAAAAGCCACCAAGGAAGAAGTAGGTGACACAGGCTGGAGAGGCCTCAGATATAGTGTCCTAATATCAGATCTAAATCAGAAGCATAATCTCTACCCCTTTGCTTCCCCTTTCCGATTTTCTTGCTATTTTGAGTTGAATCTTTATGTGGATCCTAATGGAAGTGTTAAGGCTTAAATGATATGAGCATCAATGCTTAGAATTTAGATGCAAACTAGACCAAGCATTTGCTTAGCCCAATATGTGTGGGCAAACTTTGTAGGGGTCCATCCTATTCAGATCTTGCCCAAGACATTGTTTGATGATCTATGGCCCCTATAAACAAGGGAAATTGATTGAAATTGTTCATTTTCTATCAGATGGCTAGTACCATCATATAACAAAGATACTAGGCCGCAGTTCTTCCATGGCTGGCAATATGTACCTTAATACTTTCATCAAAAGTAGGCACTGCTTGTTGCATTTCTAGGTCAAACAAAAGAACGTTTTTTTTTTATTTCAATCACAAGTACCCTGTATAACCACTGTCTGTTTTTTTGGTAGAAAGTATAACCACCATCTGTTAATTGCTATGCAGGTGCTTAAGGGACTCGGGGGTGAGGGAGCTGTACTGAAACGAAATACTGAATCAATCAGGGTTGATACAGTTGAAGAAAACCTTGAAGAAGACAGGGAGGTCAAGAAGCTCAGTGAGCCTGGATTGGAGGCTGAAAATCAGATCTTACATAAGGACACATCTCATAACACAAAGGATGAAAATCCAAATGAAGAGGTTAGATTAAAATATTAAAATTGAAGCTTTTTTTCTTGCCTGATACTGACCTGTCTTTTCTTTTCCATTGATTTTAATGAGATCCTACGGTAGAGGAGTTGGATTATATTTTTCATGCTACACCAATCAATGTTAGAGCCCAGCAAAATATAGTTTGTGTGAAATATATGCAAAAATAGTCACTACAGATCAAAAAAGTGAAGGAGACAACAATAATACCCTCTTCATATCCATTTGTAACACTGGTCTTACATATTAAATTAAATTTTTACAGATCATACCTGATAAAGATTCAAGCTTACTACCCACAGAGGAAAGCTACCAAACAGGTCCAACCGAGAAGACAGAAACTGTTTTCTTGAAAGATGAGGAAGACCCAAATCTGAGCATCAATGCTTCACCTGTTACAATCACATTAGCTGAAGAAATTGCAAAGAAAGAAGTAGATGACAAGATGGAGAATGCATCCAGTTTGGAGCTGAAGAAACAGATTCATGAAGCTGCCACTGCAAATGAAAAGAGCATAGAATTTGCAACAACAAAGACAAGTGCTCCAGAGGGCCAAATCGAAGAGGAAAAGCTTAAGGAAAGCTCTACTGATTTGTCTTTTATTCATAATTCAAACACAGTAAGAGATGCCATCAAACTCACAGAACCACCTTCCATTGAGACTTTAGGTGTTACTGATACTTCACCTGTTGCACTGGCTTCAGATGCCAAAATGCTACAGCAAGAAAGTGAGAAGCTTTACAGAGACTCAAATTTGGTGTCCGAAGAGAAGATTCAAGAAACAATAGACGCAAATGAGGTCAAAGAAATGTGCATTGTAAGGCCTGAAGAAGCCTCATGTCTATCATCTATTGAACAGCCAGAAGAGAGAGAGAAAGCAGAAAATGAAATACAAGATCCCCAGCAGCTTCAGGAAACCTCTGAGTTGGTGTCTGAAAAACAAAGGCATGAAAAAATCAGAGCAACGGAAGTGGAAGAGATCAGAATTGCAACAGATGCAAAACCTACAAAAGCATCAGATGAAAGTGAGACAGCTGAAGTCACTGATGCAATTCCTCAAGTGCCAATTAATAACACTATCATTGCAGGTGACAGCATAGATCAAGCAATGGAGGATGCACAAATCTTAGAAATCAGAAAGCTTGTGACTGGCCCTAAGGCGTCAGATGAGAATATTCATGACAATATTCCTGCAAGTGGTGAAATAGAAAGCATGATTTTAAAAGATGAAGAAAGCCGAAACAAAAAATTCAATTCCATCTTGCCTGATCAGGATTTGGAACAAGAAAAATTGTTAAACAAAGAAACCAAAAGGCTTGAAGAAGCCAAAGTAACACTGCAAAATATTGAAGTTCCCAATGAAGTTTCTGATGAAACATCTGAAGATAACCTACAGACTCCAGATGTGACATCATCAAAGAAAGCCACAGACGAAGATCAGTGGCTTGGAGAAGCTTCAGAAGTTCAGTTGGAACTAAAAGAAGCAAAGCATGAAGAAGACCAAATGGAAATCAGTATGGAGGAAAAGGGTAATGCAGCAGAAGATTCAATAGAAGAAATCAAAGTATCAGATTCAGGCAAGATTCTGTTATCGGATCTCTTACAGAAATCTACAAAAGAAACCTTGCAGCCAGCCAAAGATCTCATACAGGAAAGGAGCCCCTTAGGCAATGAAGACAACTCACAAAACAAGCAGGTGGCAACTGTCCAAATCGAAGAAGAGAAAACATGTGAAGAAGAAGATGAAGAAGAAGAAAAGGATGGACAAAGAAAGGAGGAATCACGCTCTGATGCTCCAGTCATAGTGGAAGCTTCTAAAGATGCAGATCACAAGCTGGTGCATAAGAAACCCCACAACATTCTTTCTGGGGTCGGATCAAAGGTCAAGCATTCCATTGCAAAGGTAAGAAAGGCGATCACTGGCAAGTCTTCCCACCACAAGTCACAGAAATAGGAAGCTGCTATAGCCTATATTATGAAAAATGGAGAAAGTTCACTTACTGTATATTCATAATTACCAGTTGAAATGCTTTCTTATGCTACTACTAAGTGTGTGCACCTAGTGTTTTTATTTCAAATAAGGGGATGGTAAAATATCCAAAAATGGTGAAGGATTCTCAAGTATTGTAAATATCAAATTGCTTGATGCTATTTTTGCTTGTATGATCCTTTCATAAGCAGCAGATGCAATATCCAATCCTCTCTTACACGGTATCCTTACTTCCATGTGTAGAAGCAATTTTGAAAATTTCCAGCAAAGCTGAAATTCATAGAGAATTGACAAAAGTAACTAATTTTCAGGAGATTTGATAGAAATGCTCATCCTCTAGATCAAAATGAAGAATTTGAACAACCATTGACACCAATTTATGCACCAGACAAACAGAAAATCTCCCTCACTTCACTTTATGGAAGAAATAGATAATCTTTTTTTATGATGGACATTTCTGTTCTAAGAAAGAAATGTTTGAAATGGAGTTTTTACTGGCAGTTCAGATTAGTTTTAAAGGTGCAGCGTTGAAAGACTGGATAAAGATATAGATGGTACTATGCAAGCCAACAAACCCAAGAATAATTGTAGACGGTATTACATATTCAGTTTGTTGAGAACTATATGACAAGTTAACCACGAATTCTAGAAATAAAGATTCTGTAAAACTTACAACTAACCCGAGAGTTTATCAGTTTATTGAGAACAAGATAACCAGTAATTCCACAAATAAGATTCTATATCTGCACCGGGGTTGGTTCAACGAAGCAAAATGGAAGCTGAACCATTATTATTAAAAAAAGAATAAAAAAGAAGCTGAAACAATATCTGCAATGTTTAGAAACTCTCACCACGAGTTCGTGATTCCTTTTCTGTTTTCTTGAGAACGAAGCAACATATGCAAAATGAGTGCCCCCAAAAACTACGATGCATGCTTCCTAAACCTTTTTGTTTTGTTTTCTTTTCTTTTCCTAGTTGTCATTTGGTTGTGATCTTATTTCCAACCACTTGATCAAGGAACTGAGTGATCCAGGACAAATTGAAACCTAACCTAATATGGTACAATGAGATCAGATTTAGAATTAAAATTAATATGAAATTAAAACACACCATTCATATCGATAAACAGTGCAACCTAATGGGAAATCAATAATTGATCCAAGACGGGCCTGCAGTCCTGTAGTAGAAGTCCTTCTCAAAAGAATGGGTAGGATCCAAGGATGAAAATAGTGGTAGCGGCGGGCCACGCTATGAAGCGGGCGCTACGTAGCGTAGCGGTGATACGTAGCGGCATAGCGGTGCGTTTTGAAAAAATCGTCAAAAAAATCTGAAGATTTTCCAGAAAATCCAGAATATTGGAAAATGATTGAAAATGTTTATTTTTTTTTTTTTTTTTTTTGCAAAAGTAACTTAGATAAGGGGGCGTAGCGGCCCCCTCATTATATGAGATCCTGTATCGTTGTATGAATAGAAAATAATAGTAATGACCAATTTTTTCACATGTATTCATGTTGCTTAGTTATGCTAACTTATTTCTAGTTAGAGTGAAATTTGATTGAGCTCTATTTTCAAGTAGAATGAAATTTGAATAAGGCCTTGATTTTAATTGAGTAATATTCGGCTAAGACATGACTTTTTATATATATTTAGCCTCATTGTGGAGCCCACCAATGGTTAAAGGAATCAAGTGCTTCAACTTTTATCTTTTCTTAAAGGGTTCATTTAATTTTTATTGATACCTTTCAAAGGGTCCATAAGTGCCCTAATAAAATAAAAGAGGGGTTCATTTAATTTTTATTTATGCCTTTTAAAGGACCCATAAGTGCCCTCTAATGAAATAAAAGAGGGGTCCATTTAATTTTATTCATAACTTTCATAGGGCCCATAAGTGCCCTCTAAAAGAGGGGTACATTTAATTTTTATTTATAACTTTCATAGGGCCCATAAGTTTCCTCTTAAAAGAGGGAGTAGGGTACATTTAATTTTTATTTACAACTTTCATAGGCGCATAAGTGCCCCTTAATGAAATAATACAAGGATCGAAATGAAATTGGTTTTGGTGCCATGAGTGCCCTCTAAAAGAGGGATTACATTTAAATTTTGTTTATAACTTTCATAAGGGCCCATTAAGTGCCCCCCTAATGAAATAAAACAAGGGCAGAGGGTTTCGTGCCCTATTTCTTTTCCCAAAATGAAGGTCGACGAAAATTGAGAAGCGGTAGAGGGTAGAGGAGAAGAAGAAGAAGAAGGAAGAAGAAATGAAGAAAAGGAAGAAGGAAAGAGGAGGTGGTGCATGTTGCTACCGTGTGCCGCTGCCGCTGCTCGTTGCAGGTGCTGCCGCTGTTGTTTCTACTGCGATCAAGAATGTTTTCTTCTTCCCCCAGTCAAACTTCTTCTATCTTTTCTTTCTTCTTCCTCTTTTTTTTTTTTTTCCCTTCTTCCTCCAATCAAATTGATGAGAGGGGTAAGTCGGGTGGTTTTTTTTCCATGTTTCATTGCCCATAGCAGCCAATACGTAACATATCGGTGCGTATCGACCGCTACGGGTAAATAGCAGCCGATACAGACGCTACGGATGTGATACCCGATATTTTCATTCTAGCATGGCGGCCACTGCCACCACGGCCGATATAGCGGTAGCGGCCGATATTTTCATCCATGGTAGGATCTCAATGGAAGATAGAACTCCCAAAATGCTTAGGGAAGGTCCACTTGTGTAGATCTCGTGTTTCTTGTGATTATCTGGGCAGGGGCTGGGTCAGATAGAAAAATGGGAAAATCGGGGGTTCAGATCTAGCGTCAAGGGTCACAGATCTAACGGTTGGGTTGTTAAATAGTGGAAATGGTAGAGATCTAGGGCGTAGAAATCTAGGGTTAGTGCAGGAAGATTGCTCGTAGGAAAAGAAATAGAGAAAGAGAAAATGATACCTTTGATTGGGCTCTCACCAAACTCCAACCCAAGAGACTCACAAAAAAGAAGAGGAAAACTCCATTCCTTTCATTCTCAAGTTTTATTACATAAGATAGCATGAAAAAAAAAAAAAAAAAAAGACAATATAGTCTTTTATAACCTAGCCCTAAAGTGATGACATCATCACAAAAGAAAACCAAAGAAATAAGGAACATAAGGGGAGAGTGAATGGCCTTGGGATTTGTGCGAAGGGGATATGCACACGAATCCTCAAAACACTTTTCTTTTTTTAAGTTGTGGCCCCCTTTTTCTTTTATTCTCTTCTTAAAGAAACATTGGCCCCATTTTATGACTCTACTTTTTATTTAAATGACTTGGGCCCCTCTCAACTTTAAAACTCATTTACTTCAACCCATGTGGCACTTGCCAAAGTGGGGCCTTCCAGATGATTGCACACATGGGGCCTTCTTTCCTTCGAAAAGTAGATCCAGCGAGATCCCACTGTCGGATGTCATCATGATGGTAATCCAACGGTGGATTTGTGAGATCTTGGCGAGCAAAGTCAGAATACGCATCATCCACCCATATCATAGCTTGATCTGCCACCCTACGCTTCCTCCTGCCATAGATCTTGAAAGCATTGGGGGAAGTAGGGTTGATGTCCCCATTAATTCCCCTCGGCTGAGAAGATCTCACCTCTGGTGAGATAAAGCTATCATATCGCTCCAGGAGTTCCAAATTGAGATGCTGCAACTCATCACGTGTGATCCATGTGCTGTCATGTTGCGAATAGTTCTTCCACATGACAAGGAACTTTTGTATGCCTCCCTACCTGGTAGAGACCAATTGGTCATCCATTATGTCTTCCACAATTTCTTTCCTTTGAGCTTTAGGAGGGGGAGGGGGAGGGGGAGGTGGGTAAGTTATGGGAATTGGCAATAGGAAAAGGATGGATCAAAGTCTTTGGGTGCATGAGTTGGAGAAACAAGAGGAGACGAGTTGGCAGAAGATGTTGAAGACCCTCAAAAAGAAACAAGATCCTCTACATTGAAAGTAGAACTGATTCCCATATCAAATGGAAGGCCTAAAACATATGCATTGGGACCCAACCTCTTCAAGATTTTGAATGGACCAGTACTACGGGCCTACAATTTCTTGGCAATTCCTTGTGGGAATCGCTAGGTCTAACATGGACCATAACTTCATCTCCCACTCGAAACTCATTGTACCGACGGTGTGAATCAACACCTGATTTATAGTATTCATTTTGCATTTAAATTTTTCGTCCGATCTCATTATGCAATGCATGAATGTGATAGATGAATGCATCAGCTGACTCAGATGGATGATGAATAGATGACATGGGAATGAGATCTATAGGCACCCTAGGCTTATAACCAGTGACGGCTTCAAAAGGACTCATGCCTATGGACCCATTTACCGAACTATTATATGGAAACTCCGCAATTGGTAACACAGACTCCCATGAACGGACATACTCACCAACTGGACACCTCAGAAGATTACCCGAACTCCGGTTCATTACCTCCGTTTGACAATCAATCTATGGATGGTATGCAGATGAAAATTGCAGTCTTGTTCCCAAAATTTTCCATAGTGTCTTCCAAAAGTAACTAGTGAACTTGACATCCCTATCAGACACAATTTTTTTAGGACACCATGAAGACTAACAATTCGCTCCATAAAAATTTTCGCAACATGCGAAGCGTCAGATGTTTTGGAGCAAGGGACAAAGTGGGCCATTTTTTAAAAACAGTCCACGACAACAAGTATGGAATCATGTTGTTTGTTGGTCTTCAGAAGTCCAAGCACAAAATCCATACTCATGTCTTGCCAAGGTGCATGAGGCACTGGCAATGGAGTGTACAACCTCGTGTTTTGTTTTCGCTGTTATAATTTAGTCAATTAGCATTCAATCATCTTTTTCATTTATTTAATATTATGATTTTTAGTTGCTTTTGACATTGTTTTATCATGAGTCTTCATGGGATCAATCTCGTACTTACAATTCATTATATTACATAGCGATCTTGTGCGCTTGCGAGTTTTAATTCTGTGCATACTAGTAGCTTATTTCTAGGTTGCTTGGTGCATACCAGGTCTATAACAGTCAACAGATTCCGTCATTACATAATCTGGAATGGTGATTTTTCAGTGGTGTAATTAATAGAATTGTTCTAAGAAAACTCCACTTGCAAAAGTACCATATCCCATTGCCTTGTATTATTTCTATTTCCTAAGCTCTGATTCACCATATTAGTTTGCCCATCCATTTGAGGGTGATATGCACTATAAAATAGTGCCCGCATGTAATGAAGACATAATTGGGCCTAGGTAAAAGGGCCTAGGCAAAATGGGCTTGGATCGAATGGCTCATGGGCTTGAACTATGGGCCAATGGGTCGGATGGTGTTAAATAACTATGTAATCTTTATTAATCTCTTAATATAGTAAGTATAATGTGTGATCTTGTTATCCTTTATGGTAGGAAGATACATGGATTAACAAGTCGGGTCCTATGGGACTCAGACTCAAATTATGGGACTCGGCCAAGTCCCAGACCTGGCCTTCAGACTCGGCCAACTTTTTTTTTTTTTAATTGAGATTTGGCCCAATTTCATGTTAGTAAGAACTAACTCTATGTATTCAGCCCAAAGACCAACAAATCCAGAGTCATCGTCATCATCGACGCCTTGTCCCAGAGTGGTATTCCTAAATGGTTTTGTTTCCTTGATTGTATCCAGACATGTCAAGTTCCAATTGAAAAAGGTGCCCGCATGATCTTGATTATAAATGGTAGCGAGATAGTCCCACATAGCTTTTGCAATTTTGTATGTTCAAATCAAATTGAGATCACAAATTGTTGGTCCACAGAACTTAAAATCCACGTAATAATATTTATTTTTAAATGGTAACTTGTATTGATCAAAAGCTTTACAGTATAAAAGGGTTATACTGAGAAGCGGCTGGGTTTGAACCCCAGAAATACAGCCACCACTCAAAAAGAGGAGAAGCTATACAAGGAGGCTAAAGGCCTCAGACAAAAGGAAAATAAAGAGCCAAATCAAAATGAAATGACTTCCCTCCAGTTGAACAATAATGCATCAAGGGTTAAGCCCCAAAAGTCTAGAAGAAAGGAGACCCAAGAGGCAACACAGAATTTCATTTTGAGGATTAGGTCTTCTTGAGAGGAAAAGGTCCCTTCAAAGCACCTTCTGCTTCTCTCTTTCCACATCGTCCAGATGCAGGCCAGAAATGATAGGAGCCACATTATCTTCCCTTTGGAGGTAGAAATCGAGCAAGCCCACTTTTGGAAAATCTCGGGGAAGGATTGTGGAATAACCCAACTACAGTTAAACTCCTTGAGGATTGCTGACCAGATTGCTTTTGTTTACTTCCATTGAAAGGATAAGTGGTTGACCAATTCCTCGTTGGCTAAGCAAAGGGGGTAAGCGTTGACAATAAGCATGTTTCAGCGGCGAAGATTATCCACAGTCAGAATTTTATTCTGAAGAGCGAGCCAGGCAAAAGCAAGGACTCTAGGAGGGGCCTTGATTTTCCATAGGGAAGACCAACCTCGATAAGTAGTCGGGACCGCGGCATGAAGGGCGGAGAAGGAGGAAACAGAGAAAGAGCCGCCGCGGGAAGGGCCCCAACGCCTGCTGTCTTGCCCTTCGTTGTTGAAGTCTAACCCGCTGTTTAAAACCCACATAATAATCTTTGCATCAATAACTGTCCATTAACCAAATTTACTAGGTTTGTGGGTCTAGTTGTGGTCCTATCAATGTGTACCCAAAAATCCTTTCCAATCAAAAACGACCAAAATTGGAATTACCATGAGAAATAATTTTCCCATGAATTGAACAGAGAGTGATGCAGTAGCATTATACACTCGTTTGAGCAAGAGGCGTGGTCCACATGTGGGACCCGTACCATTCTGATTTGTCAATTGTTAATAGTTTCTAATTTTTATTTAAGAAGGTGTTTAGGAATAGTTTCTAATTTGGATAGGATTATTAGTTGTTTCCTAGTTTGATTAGGAAAGCTTTCTTAGGGCTTAAGTTTCGTTTGTTATATATACAGCATTGTCGAGATCGGTAATCTCAGAGATTAGAATTTATTAATAGAATTCCTTGTGTGGATTTTTCGTTGGAGACTGTTTCTTCATCGTGTGATTGTTCTGATGGGAACCCTAATTATGCCCCGGCACTTGCATCATAACCCTAAGTTGCATCAATTGGTATCAGAGCCGAACGATCTCTGATCGTCGGCGTGACTACCCCTAATCAAACCCTCTCTGTCCTCCCTGCCAAAGTCCAAAACCCATCTTCACATTCCCATCCTTCCCTCTAAACCCTCAAACTCCCGTAACCTCCCAGCACCACCACCATCTCAACACCCTTATCGCCAAACCGCAACCCAAATGCCAAATCCACATCCCTATCTCTTTCTCACACTTCAACCCAGTAGAAAAAACAAAAGAAATTCAGAAAACAGAAGAAGAAGAAGAGAAGTAGCAGCATCACAAAGGAGAGAGAGAGAGAGAGAATAAAAGGTTGTGTACCTAGCACCAGAGTACACATTGTCGTCGTCACCACGGCCCTCGCCTACCAGCCGACATCGTCAAAGCCTCGCTAGCGTGCATCTTCCCCGTCGATCCCCTCACCCCTCGCCATCGCTAGCGCCAGCGCTCCAATGCATCTGGCCCAGTTCTATTTTCATCTCTTCGTTGGAGAACTAAGAAAAAGGGCAAAGGAACCTTTTTCCTCTTCGTGCAGCGAAACAAGGAGAGGGGACTCACGTGCCCTTTGTGCCACGTGCTAACTTAAGTGTTATTGGGCCTGGGTTCGAGTTTGGATCAGGTCATTCACTTTTGTTGTACATCTTTTGCAAATTTGGATCAGGTGGATCCGACCCAATTAATATTGAAGCCCAACTTGTTTTGAAGAGCCCAACAATATAAAAACATAAAATTTCAGGCAGAGTACAGACATCACCAGACCTTCTCACTAGCAGGTTTTGACCAAATCAACGGCCACATATGGTTTCTGCGTCATTAGGCTCATACAAAGTCAGATTTGATATCCATCTTCACCTAAGTGCTCCTGCAAGCAGATCTACAAATCAGGTCAGTTAGAAATTTTAAATTTGCTTTAAACCAAAATACCTCCCAATAAGCAGGTAGAAGTGGAGTCTTCCTCCCATAATGATGATGATTTGAGGGGAACCGTTGGGCAACTATCCGCCATGATGGTTCAAATGCAAGAGACTCCTGCAAGGATTGAGACCCAATTAACCAATTTGGAAACTAATTGGCGTGAAGATAACCATCGGGATGATGGACATAATCGGAATCAACGAGACCCACACGTAGTAAATGTTGATCACGATTTGGGTATAAAACTTGTGATTCCCGATTATGATGGGAAATTGAAGCCTGATGAATTCTTGGATTGGTTAGCGTGCGTTGAAAATATTTTTGCACATAAACCAATGACGGATGATCATAAGATTACTCTAATAGCAACTCGATTTCGCAATTATGCTGCGATATGGTGAACCGAGTTGCAAAAGAAGAGGAGATACCAACAAATTGACCATGTTGACACGTGGACCGAGATGAAAAATCTGTTGAAGCAGAAGTTCCTGCCTATCAATTACTCCAGAGATTTGCGTTCACGTTTTCAATACTTGAAAGAAGGATTTAAGACAATTGTTGAGTATTCTGAGGAGTTTATGGCGATGCAAGCCCGTTGTGGTTTGAATGAAGATGATGAGGTCTTAGTTGACAAATACTTTAATGGGCTTACACTTGACATTAAAGATATCCTCACATTCAAGCATTTTGATAATGTTGATGAGATTATTCAACATGCTCTCAAAGCCGAGGGAATTGCAAATCATCAAGCCCAAAACCTCAATGCAGCTAAATGGGTTATGCAAAAGAATTCCTCCATTGCAGGTTTTAAACCGAGTTCGTCATCGGAGAAAGTTTTCACAGAGCCCGAAGGTCAAAATAGGCTCACATGCTTTAATTGTAAACAACAGGGCATCGTGCAGTAGAATGTCCAAAACGTATCCACCTCATTGAGAATGAAAGTGATGTGAAAGATGTTTCAGATGATCCTAAAAAGAATGAAACAGAGGAAGTGGAGGACATTTTGCCCAAGGAGGGTCTTGAGTCTCTTTTGGTCATCCAAGAGGCTACATCCACTACCACAGCCACAAAGAAATGGTTGCGAGAAAATGTTTTCCGCTCCAAAGGAACTGTCAATGGTAACGAATGCAAGGTATTCATTGATGGAGGCAGTTGTCAGAATATTATATCCCAAGCTTTCGTGGATCGTTTACAGCTGAAAGTTCGGAAGCATCATCATCCTTATTTTGCTAGATGGTTAATGACAAGTGATGAAGTGCAAGTCCGATATGCATGTCCAGTTACCTTTTCCATTGGTGTAGATTATACAGATACAGTTCGGAGTAATGTGATACCCATGGATAGTTGTGATATCTTGTTGGGTCATCCATGGATGTATGACAAGAATGGAACTAATGGCATGCGCAACAACACATACATTCCTGCATGGTGAAAAGCAAATCACACTCCCTGCATGGTGAAAAGCAAATCACACTCCGTCCTATGAAGCCGATGCCACCAAAGAAAGGGTCACATTCTCGTCTCACCAAGGAAGCGCTTCACGTGCACACTATCTACAGAAACAACATCCAGAAGAAGAGCCGAGTTCAAGGTCGAACTTTTTTCCAACCTGGGGAGAATGATGCAACAGCATTATACACTCGTTTGGGCAAGAGGCGTGGTCCACATGTGGGACCCGTACCATTTTGATTTGTTAATTGTTATTAGTTTCTAATTTTTATTTAAGAAGTTGTGTTTAGGAATAGTTTCTAATTTGGATAGGATTATTAGTTGTTTCCTAGTTTGATTAAGAAAGCTTTCTTAGGGCTTAAGTTTCTTTTGTTATATATACAGCATTGTAGAGATTGGTAATCTCAGATATTAGAATTGATTAATAGAATTCCTTTCTGGATTTTTCGTTGGAGACTGTTTCTTCATCGTGTGATTGTTCCGGTAGGAACCTTAATTGTGCCTCGGCACTTGCATCCTAACCCTAGGTTGCATCAGAGAAGATCTGATTTGTCTGTCATGGGAATGTTCAGATACTAGCCAAAACAAGAGAATGAGGGACTGTTAGAATTTCAAGGCAGAATTAATGATAAGTGCTTAATTATTTGTAATCTAAGCCCTAATATTTTGTTTATCCTATGCTAGTTCATGTTTATTTTATTTGATTTTACATAGTTTTTGTTAATTTTTATGCTAAGGTCAAAAGGAGCAAAAAGAGAGTAATTAATGGGCGTGAATCCCAAAGAAGGACCAAGGTGGGTCCCATTCAAGATGTTTCAGATTCAAAGAAGACTTTCCAATTATTTGGACAACTTACAATTCAAATCAAAGAAGGAAAATTTGGAGCAAGAGTTCAAGTCAAGATAGAAGTCTTAAAAGAGGGGTCCCACACTCATGTTACACGCACCAAATAGGGCCCACTTTTATGTCAAAAGTTCAGATTTAATTCCTTGCAATTAATCTCAGATTTGTGGGTCCATGTGAATAAGTTTCTAGAAGATACAAGTGGGACCAGATTTAGAAAGCTTGCTAATCAAGAAAAGAAGACTCCTATTCTAATCTAATTAGGAAGCATACTTATAAAAAAAGATGGAGATCTAATCATACAAGGAGAGAAGCCTAAAAAGGAGGAGATTCTTCACAAAAGAGGGTTGTTGCAAGACTTATAAATAAATAAATAAAAAACCTAGCCACATCCATCCTGTAAAGAAGCAGGTCAGCGGCAGGTCAGCTTGACCAATGGGTCAGCCCACAACCCATGTATTGGGTCAGCCCACAAGTCAACATTGTATGAGTTGTCACTTGATATTAGATAGATATTAGTTTCCCTAACCATGCCTGTAATCTTGTAATCAGATCTTAATCAGATCCACTAATTTAGGCTACAGTGTTATATATGTAACCATCGTCAATACAATCAATACATAATTCTCTTGCAACTCGTCTCTCTCTTGCACGTTTTTGTTCTCTCTCTTGCTGCTTCTAGTTTGGTTCAAGAATCTCTAACATGGTATCAGAGCCCATTCAAGCATAAAAGGAGCCCTGTTCGTCAGTCATCACACCCTGAAGCAGCCCTGTTCGTCAGTCATCACACCCTGGAACCTGCTGTGATCAAAGGTGGCCCACCTGTTGATCACCCTGCATCAGAATATCTTCCCATCCTGGTCGACCATTTATCCTGGGAATTTTGCACATTTTTTCCAGATTTTTTGATCATATGAGATCTGGGTTGTTACTGTGGCTGTATTTCAAATCTGAATAGGCTTCCGGAGCTGGATTTCTCCTTATTCAGACTATGAGCATCTTGATTTGGTTCAATGTCTTCTGATCGAACTGTATCGGGAATTACTGTCATCCTTGATGGCACAAATTATCCTTATTGGTCCCATCTCATGCAAAATTTCCTCAAAGGTCAAACTGTGGAAATATGTTGCTCAGCAAATCCCTACACCAGACAGTAAGGATGCCACTTTTGAGGAATGGGAAGCTTCCGTTGGAAAAATAAATTCTTGGATTGCCAATTCAGTCAATCCATCTATTGGAAATCAATTACCTAAATTCAATTATCCTAAGGCTGCTTGGGATTATTTAGCACGATTGTATACTCAATCTAATGCTGCTCGCCGATATCAGTTAGAATGGGAAATCAAAACTACAGACCAAGGGAATGACTCCATTTATGATTTCTTTATGAAAATGACGGCCTTATGGGATCAACTGGCTCTAATGGAGCCCACTTTTAAAACAACTGATGATGCTCACACCTTTGAAGTCTATCGGCAACAAACTCGCCTGGTTCAGTTTCTTATGGCCCTCCGCCCTGATTTTGAACATGTTCGTGGTCAGTTATTACATCGGTCACCACTGCCTTTCGTTGATACGGCACTCTCGGAACTTTTGGCAGAAGAACAAACTCAACTTTCTCTTACAAGGAAGAAACATGTGGAGCCCACACATGTCCTGTCAGCAAATGTTAGTACCCCACAGCATGATCGCTCCTTTCCATCTGGTACCAATGACTTTTGCAACTATTGTAAGAAGAAAGGACACTGGAAACGAGACTGCTCAACCAGACCTCCAAGGCCGAACAATAAGACCCAACATTCTGGTCAACAGCCCAATCGTGGTCCCATGCAATCTTATCCACAGCGACCTTATGCAGCCAATGTTGCTGAAGATGATAGCTTTGTGCCTCCACAAATGGATCTTACATCTCAGATTCAGGCTATGATTGATGAGCGCATGCAACAGTTATTTCTGGCTTCCTCCACTGGTTCTGCTTCTCAGATGGCCACTACCCCCTCAGCCTCTGGTTCTGCCATGTCTATTTCTGGTCCTTCAGGTACTCATGATAATACATGGATTTTTTATTCTGGTGCATCCTATCATATGACAAATGATGTTTCCAAACTTCATAATTGTTATACTCCTGCTAGCCTCTCACTATCCAAACAGCTGATGCCACTCCTCTACCAGTCTCTCTTATTGGCTCCATTTCAAATAAGTTGATCTCTCTTACTAATGTTTTGTGTGTTCCTCACTTGTCTATCAACTTGATCTCTGTTAGTCAATTGACTTCTTCTGGATTTCTTGTCTCATTTTCCTCTACTAGTTGTTCTGTGCAGGATTCGCGCACCGGGAGACAGATTGGGACCGGCCTTAGGTCAGGAGGACTTTACTATCTCCGCTCACTGCACCTTCCATCATCCACAATATCTCCTGCCGCTCTTGTTTCATCCACATCACCCTTTGCTCTTTGGCACTCTCGTTTAGGCCATTTATCTTTTAATAAAATGAAGTTTTTAGTTTCTAGTGGTGTTTTTGGTAACATTTCTGTAT
This sequence comes from Cinnamomum chago, assembly GCA_038049695.1. Taxonomy (NCBI): domain Eukaryota; kingdom Viridiplantae; phylum Streptophyta; class Magnoliopsida; order Laurales; family Lauraceae; genus Cinnamomum; species Cinnamomum chago. Next base: position 43,148,315 of record CP142455.1, on the reverse strand, counting down.
CAGACATTTCTACCTGTTTTGGTTGCCAATTTGGTAAACAACATGCATTCCCTTATAATAAAAGCACTTCTCTTTCTACTGCTCCTTTTGCTTTAGTACATTCTGATGTCTGGGACCGGCCTCTCAGCCCACGAAAGGCGGTTCCATTTATTATGTGCTGTTTATTGATGATTTCACTAGATATACATGGTTGTATTTGATGAAAAATCGTTCTGAATTATATACTATCTACACTGCTTTCTCCACCATGGTTTCCACTCAATTCGACACGAGGATTAAAATATTCAGGTCTGATTCAGGGGGAGAGTACATGTCCCACAAATTCCGTTCTTACCTGACCAGTCAAGGGACTCTAGCTCAATTATCTTGTCCTGCCACACCACAACAGAATGGAGTAGCAGAACGGAAACACAGGCATATCCTAGATACTACTAGATCCTTGATTTATTCCTCACATGTTCCTCTACAATTCTGGGGGGAAGCAGTCCTGACTGCAATCTATCTTATTAACAGAACACCATCCTCTGTATTATCTGGCACATCTCCATATGAAAAATTGTTCTCTTGTAAACCGAACTTGTCTCATCTAAAGGTATTTGGTTGCACCTGTTTTGTTCGGTTGCATGACAATGAGAGAACCAAACTTTCCCTTAAATCCACTGTCTGTGTATTCTTAGGGTATGGCATCGAACAAAAAGGCTATCGATGTTATGACCCTAAAACCAATAAGCTACGGGTCTCGCGTAATGTCACCTTCTTGGAACATATACCTTTCTACACTTTACCTACTTCATCCACTTCTCCTGAGCAACCTACGGTTTACCCTCTTGATCCCTTTCCAGAACTGTTTCCATCCGATACACCTTCTCCTCCACCCCTGCAGGTCTATCATCGTCGGCCCAAAACTCCGTCTACTCCTTCGGACTCAGCAGCACCACCTCCTACTCCTGACCCCGGCCTATCTCCTCTGCTCCAGATGTGCCGGATCCTCCTCAAACTCGAAGGTATCCAGTGCGCACCAGAATCCCTCCCTCTCGATTTGGCTTTGTTTGTACTGATCATTTTTCTCCATCCTATAAGTCCTTTCTTGCAGCAATTCATACCTTGGCAGAACCACAATCCTATAAGGAGGCCATTGCTCATCCGAGCTGGAGGTCTGCCATCGTAGAAGAACTTGCAGCTCTGCAAAAAACTCGAACATGGGATCTTGTTCCTCTTCCCTCCGGAAAACAGGTTATCGGCAGCAAATGGATATTTAAGATCAAGACCAAATCTGATGGATCTGTTGATCGCTACAAGGCTCGCTTGGTTGCCAAAGGCTACACACAAGAATATGGGGTAGATTATGAGGATACCTTTGCTCCGGTTGCTAAGATGACAACAGTTCGTACTTTATCTCTGTTGCCGCTATTAGACATTGGCCACTCTATCAGCTTGACGTCAAGAACGCCTTTTTGAATGGATTTCTTCAGGAAGAAATCTATATGCATCCTCCTCCAGGCGTCGTGAGACCTCCTCATTATGTGTGTCGTCTCAAACGTGCTTTATATGGACTCAAACAAGCACCTCGTGCTTGGTTTGAACGGTTTAGCACCTGTATTATCAGCATTGGTTTTTCTCAGAGTGCCCATGACTCTGCTCTCTTCACTCGCTATTCGCGATCTGGCTGTGTTTTCCTGTTACTCTATGTCAATGATATGATTATCACTGGTAGTGATGCTTCTGGTATTCTATTCTTGAAGTGTTTTCTTCATCGACAATTTGAGATGAAAGATTTGGGTCATCTGCGGTACTTTCTAGGCATTGAAGTTGCCTACTCTCCCACGGGATATCTTTTGTCACAAACAAAATACTGCAATGAAGTTCTTCAACGAGCTGGACTCACAGATCTTAAACCTGTCTCTACTCCAATTGAACATAATCTGAAACTTCAAACTACTAATGGAGATCTACTTTCTTATCCAACTCGTTATCGTGAAGTAGTCGGCAGCTTGGTTTATCTGACCATTACTAGACCAGATATTGCCTATGCGGTACATGTGGTAAGTCAATTTGTTACGCAACCCACTCATCTTCATTGGGCTGCTGTACTGCGCATACTGAGATACTTACAAGGAAGTTCCAACCGTGCCCTCCTTCTTTCCTCTAGTCAGAATCTTACTCTGCATGGCTATTCTGATTCAGACTGGGCAGGAGATATCAATGATCGGCGCTCTACCACAGGCTTCTCCATCTTTCTTGGCTCCTCTCTCGTCTCTTGGAAGAGCAAAAAACAAGAAGTTGTCTCACGGTCATCAACTGAAGCTGAATATCGTGCCATCTCTCACACTACCACTGAAATTATTTGGCTTCGCTAGTTACTACGTGATTTAGGAGTTATAGTTCCTAAATCCACCCCTCTTTACGGACAGTGAAAGTGCACGGAAACTGGCAACAAATGATGTCTTTCATGAACGGTCCAAACATCTTGAAGTTGACTGTCATTTCATTCGTCAACATGTTCGGAGTGGTACTATAAAACTCTTTCAGATTTCCTCAGCTGCCCAGGTAGCAGATTTTTTCACCAAAAGCCACTCCACCTCTCGTTTTTCGGAGCTAGTTCCCAAGCTTTCGATGGTCACCTTCTCCCATCCAAAGCTTGAGAAGGGGCGTAAAGAAGCAGGTCAGCTTGACAATGGGTCAGCCCACAACCCATGTATTGGGTCAGCCCACAAGTCAACATTGTATGAGTTGTCACTTGATATTAGATAGATATTAGTTTCCCTAACCATGCCTGTAATCTTGTAATCATATCTTAATCAGATCCACTAATTTAGGCTACAATGTTATATATGTAACCATCGTCAATACAATCAATACATAATTCTCTTGCAACTCGTCTCTCTCTCTTGCATGTTTTTGTTCTCTCTCTTGTTGCTTCTGGTTTGGTTCAAGAATCTCTAACACATCCATAATACCAGCCATAAAACATCACACAAACCATCCACAAATCAGCTACAATCATCCACAAACCCTAGCAGCCATACAACACTATTGGGAGCACCTTTGGAGCATCTTTTGGAGAGCTTTCGAAGCGAGGAAAAGGGGAAAAAGCTGCTGGCCATCCACTGCACCTTCATCATCTTCTAGTTTTCTTCTTATGACTATATTTTATATTTTGTTTTCAATTCCAGACATGAGTAGCTAATTTTTTAGGGCTAGGGTGTAATTGAAACCCTAGCCTAGTTCTATGTAGTCTCTTTTGGCGTCTTTTAATTCAGATTTCAGTTTTATTAGTAGAGATTCTAAACCATGTTTTTAATTGATGAGCTGTGTATATGCCATGCCAACCATGTTATGTTCAATTAATTTTAAGAGTAGCTAACTTAATTTTGATTGATCTTGATGTGAAGCATCTAGGGTTTAGAACCATGAATAATCTAAGTATATGCCATGCTTAGACTCATGCATTTATCTTTCCCATTGTTTTTATGCATTATGTGTGTTTTGACTAGGACATATGCCATGCTTAGTTTTTGCATCGAATAATTCATGTAGTATGCCACTCATGAATTGGGTTTAGGGGAATAATAATCTAGACGCATATGCCATGGTCTAGGTTGATAGATGTCACTAATAAAATCTGATTTTTTATTAAAAGATAATAAGGGACATGCATAGGATTGGTTAAGGGAGTAGATGAAACCCTAGTTCATTCATTCTCATTGTTTTCAATTCTAATATTAGTTGTATGTTTTAGATTAATTTCCATTTAGCTTTTGATAGTTTAATTTACTGTTTTTAGTAGTTTAATTCAATCTTTCATCATTCAATTGTCTCTTTTAATATTCTGATTTTTAGTTGCTTTTGACATTATTTTATCACAAGTCTTCGTGGGATCGACCACGTACTTACAATTCACTACACTACATAGTGATCTTGTGCGCTTGCGAGTTTTAATTGTGTGCATACTAGTAGCTTATTTCTAGGTTGCTTGGTGCATACCAATTAATCAAACAGATTGGAGTAATTTCCCTATGCACAATTTGCAAAAAAAATTAGGTTGGGCAATGATGCAGGACAAGATGAAATTTAACCTAATATGAATTTGTGAAATCCTTTGAGAATTAGTAATCCAATTTAAATTATGAAACACACCATTCCCACGCAATCTAATGTTGACAATTAAATAGGGAATTATGTGACGGTTCAAGGCATCGTTACAAGTCACTCAACAATGGTCCCTCAAGTAAGAAGAGGGAGGGATCTTAATGGAAGATAGAACTTCCCCGTGCTTAGGGAATAGTTAAATCAAGTAGATTATTCATTCCCTAGCAAGGATTTGAAACAATGTCCTAGTTCAAATGGTTTGCAAGTGTTTAATATGTAGTAGGGGATTGAAATTAAAGTTTCAGATTTGAAAATATTATCCCACAACAACAGTAAGGCTCAAATAATAAATTCAGATTTAGGGAATTTTATTAATCTGAAGTTTGTGAAGTGGAAACAATGGAAAATCAACGCATCGCAATACATTGTTCGGCCTGTAGGCATCAACAATCTGTACTGCGAGGCATGTACCCTTATAGAAGGAAAAGAGGTCTGTAGTAAGATGACACTCAAATTCATTGAAATATTCTCAAATTCCTTCTCTTTCTCTGGATTTCTCTTATGTTAAAATATGGTATCAGAGCCCAAACAATACAGCAGGTCCAAATCCCAACCTATGTCGATTTCATTTTATAAGGTTACATGCCTCTCAATACAGCAGGTCCAATCCCCTTTTAGATTGAGGTGGAACCCATGATATTACACTTGTATTGCTTTATAGGGATATCTACAAAACGCCTATGAGTTGTAAAAGACATTTCCATCCCTTACCACCCACGTGACACAAACAAGCCTTACATGTGCTGCACACACATACCACACGTGCCATTCTAACAAAAAATTGATACAAAATTAGATCTTCTGTGATGCAGAGCGGATGTTTATTTTTAGTAACTTCTTAATTTTATTGTAATTAGGATTAGTATGATGATTTATTTGGTTTCCTAGTTTGATTAGGATACTTTCATTATTAGATTAGGTTTTCTTAGGCCCTAAGTTACTTTTCCTATTTATATTACAATGTAGAGATAATAATCTCAGATTTGGAATTGAGTAAAAATTGGGATTTTCCCTTGGAGAGGTTTTCCTCGTGTTAGAAATCTCTGCGGAGATAATTTGAGGTGTCTTTGACACGTGCTTCAGCATCTACGCAAGCCCTAACCCTAGGACCTGCATCAGTTGGTATCAGAGACGAACGATCCCTCGATCGTCAGCGTGTTACCTCTATCCCCATCCCTACCTTTGTCCACCTCTATCATCCCATACGCCTCTGCCGTAACCAAAACCCATCCCACAGACCACTATCAAACTTACCCAGCCCTACCCCTCTGCCATCAACCTAGCCCCAATCGTCTTCCACACCCGACCCCAAACCTTTCTTCCTTCGTCGAGCACCAACAGTGCATCCCTTCTTCAGTCTTCCTCCCCAAACAACCACTCCAAACCCCCTTCTGCCCCACCTTTTCCAAAGCAGTCCCCCACCCCTCAAAACCCCGCCAAAACGCACTTTCAACACAACCCGAACCAGTGAAAAAAAAAAAAAAGAAGAAGAGAAGAGGAGAAGAAGAAATCGAGAACAGGGGATAGATTACTTACCTAGATCGGTGTTGCATCATTACATCACTGCCTCCTCGCCGCCGCACAGCCCGCCTGACCGCAGCAACACCGCCGCAGACCGCCACGTATCTCCATCATCATCATATACTTCCCAGTCGAAGTAGTTGTTTGCACTGCACCCCTATTGTCTTCCATCCGTTTCACTTTCTCTTAATCTGCAAATCTGAGAGACAGCCCTAAGCATTTTCTTTTTCTTCGCCTTAGTCCACAAGACGGCAGAGAGCTCAACTAACTCTGTGACACGTGCCAGACTTTAGACCAGACTTTAGTGTTATGTGGGCCTAAATCTGTTGGGCCTAGTTTTCTAGTTTGGGACGAGCCAGGTCTACAATTTGCAGGATCCGACCCATTTTCAAAAGCCCATAGCAGCAAACAGTAGCTGCTAACACAAGTGATAACATCAGCAACATCTCTTTTCCAGCCACTTTTTGCGCTACATCTTTTGCATAATTGGATCAGGTGGATCTGACCCAATTAAAATTGAACCCAACTTGTTTTGAAGAGCCCAGTCAAGTTGTGCTGACATCATATCTACATCAGCAGATTTCAGTCCACACTAATTTTTTTAGATCGACGGCCAGAAAAAAAATTCACGATATAAGCGTCATCCACAGTCAAATTTCAGATCCGTTTTTGCTAGTGTGATTGTGGAAAGCAGATCTACACAGCAGGTCAGTCAGAAATTTTAAATTTGCATTAAACAAATATGCCTCCCAAGAAGCATGTAGAAGTGGAGTCGTCCTCCAATAATGATGATGATTTGAAGGGAACCGTTGCGGAATTATCAGCAAATGTTAATCAACTATTCGCAATGATGGTTCAAATGCAAGACACTCTTGCAAGGATTGAAACCCGATTAACTACTTTAGAAACTAATCAGCGTGAGGATAATCATCGAGCTGATGGAGGACATAATCGGAATCAACGAGACCCACATGCAGTCAATGTTGATCGTGATTTGGGTAATAAACTCGTGATTCCCGAGTATGATGGAAAATTGAAACCAGATGAATTCATGGATTGGTTAGTGTGTGTTGAAAATATTTTTCCATACAAGCCAATGATGGATGGTCATAAAGTCACCTTAGTGGCAACTCGATTGCGCAATTATGCTGCGATTTGGTGGGCCGAGTTACAAAAGAAACGAAGAAATCAAAATATTGACCCCGTTGAAACATGGATCGAGATGAAGAATTCGTTGAAGTAAAAATTCCTCCCTGTAAATTATTCCAAAGATCTCCGTTCAAGTTTTCAAGATTTAAAGCAAGGTTCCAAAACTGTTATTGAATATTCTGAGGAGTTCTTAACCATGCAAGCTCGTTGTGGCTTGAATGAAGATGATGATGTGTTGGTTGATCGATATTTTCATGGGCTACGTATTGACATACAACATATCCTTACATTCAAGAATTTTGATAATGTTGATGACATCATCCAACATGCCATCAAAGCTGAGGACATTGCTAATTATCAAGCTCGAAAGTTTAGTGTCTAAATGGCCCGCACAAAAGACTCCAGCAAAGCCAGACTTCAATCCAAGTGCCAGTTCCTCAGAAAAGTTTTCCTCCAAGTTTGAAAATCATAACAAGTTCACACGTTTTCATTGTAAACAAAAGGGTCACCGTGCGTTTGAATGCCCAAAAAGAATAAATTTAATCGAAGGTGCACCAAAAGAACCGGAAACAAAAGATGATCCTAAAAGTGAAGACTCCAGCAAAGCCAGACTTTAATCCAAGTGCCAGTTCCTCAGAAAAGTTTTCCTCCAAGTTTGAAAATCAGAACAAGTTCACATGTTTTCATTGTAAGCAAAAGGGTCACCGTGCGTTTGAATGCCCAAAAAGAATAAATTTAATCGAATGTGCACCAGAAGAACCGGAAACAAAAGATGATCCTAAAAGTGAAGACTCCAATGAAGTGGAGGAAATAGCAGCTGACACAGTGGGTGCACTACTCTTGGTGCAACAAAAGTCTTTACCCACTGTTGAGAAGAAATGGTTGTGGAAAAATATTTTTCGTTTCCCAGGTCAAATACATGGGCAAAATTGTACAGTTGTGATTTGATGGTAGAAGTTGTGAGAATATTATCTCTCAAACTCTTGTTAATCGCTTGAAGTTGAAGGTTTACAAGCACAATCGTCCCTACTTTGTCAAATGGCTAATGACAGGTGATGAAGCGCAAGTGCGACATACATGCCAGGTTACTTTTTCAGTTGGTAGTGATTACAAAGATACAACTTGGTGCGATGTGCTACCAATGGACAGTGGAGATATCCTATTGGGTCGCCCATGGATGTATGACAAGGATGGCACTCATGGGATGCGCAGCAACACATATACCTTCATGCACAATGGACAAGAAGTTACTCTTCATCCAAAGAAGCCAGAATCACCGAAGAAGAAATCAAAGGCCCATGCTACAAAGGAAGTGCTTCACGTACATCATATATATAGAGGCAACTTGAAGAAGACCCGAATTTGAGGTCGAACTCTTCTTTCAACCTGGGGGGAAAGATGCAGAACGGATGTTTATTTTTAGTAACTTCTTAATTTTATTGTAATTAGGATTAGTATGCTGATTTATTTGGTTTCCTAGTTTGATTAGGATACTTTCTATTATTAGATTAGGTTTTCTTAGGCCGTAAGTTACTTTGCCTATTTATATTACAATGTAGAGATAATAATCTCAGATTTGGAATTGAGTAAAAATTGGGATTTTCCCTTGGAGAGGTTTTCCTTGTGTTAGAAATCTCTGCAGAGATAATTTGAACTGTTTTTTACACGTGCTTCGGCATCTACGCAAGCCCTAACCCTAGGGTCTGCATCATTCTGACAGGGGTTGATGCAGGACAATAGGAGATCTACCCTAATATGATGAGATCAGATCTGAATTAACTATTAAATTCAAGTTATAGGCATGCTAATTAAAATAAAGAACATTGAATAACAAGTAAATAATAAATCTGAGGTCCAAAGTGATCTCACAGATCCCGCAATAACCCTTTTAGCAAAGAAAATGGTAGGATCTTAATGGAAGATAGAACTTCCAAGCTGCATAGGACCAATGATTTATATCAAATGGTTTGGATGAAAGGTTTATTGCAATAAGGTTCAGATCTGATAAATCTCAGGTCTAAAAATTCAGCAACGCTCAGATCTGAAATTTAAAGATCTTTGGTAAGAATTCAGCAAGGTTCAGATCTGAAATTTGAAGTTCTTTTGTGAGAAAGAAGTTCTAGATCTGGCCTAGGGTTAGATGGTAAGGGTCAATAAAGCTCTTGGAAATAGAAAAGTGAAAGAGATAGAAGATACCTTTATTGGGCTCTCACCAAACTCCGGTCCGGAGGCCTTACGGAGATTCTCAAGAGAAGGTAGACTCTAGAGGTTTAAGGGGGAAGAAGAAGTATTCTTTTTCATTCAATCATCAAAAACATAGTATCCCCAGAATACACAGGCAGTCTTTTAAAATACCTAATGAAAAATGATGACATCATCCCATAGAAGAAAACAAAAGGAACGAATGAAAGAAATAAAAGGGTCTTGCGCATGAGGCTTTGGAATTCGTGCATAAAGGGGGGAGTATGCACGCATCCCAAGAAATAACCCTTTTGCAACTTAAGTTGTGGGCCCCCTTTATTTCACTACTTAAGTTTTTAACAAAACATGGGCCCCTTTGTTCTACTATGACTCTTTTAACTAACTTGGGCCCCTCTAGACTTCAAAACTATTTTATTTCCTCCCATGTGGCACTTCCCAATGTGGGGCCTTCAAGATGATTGCGCACATGGGGCCTTCTCTTCGTTATTCTGCACAATCCATCCGTTTGATGCCCTCGCGGTGACAAATCAATGGTGGATATGCAATTTCTTCGCGATCAAAGCCCGGGCATGAATCATCCAACCATAACGCGGCTTGATCAGTGTTCCTGCGCCTTGATCTTTGGTAGACCTTATAAGAACGAGGGGGATCAGATCTGATGTCCCCATCAATTCCCCTCGGCTGGGAAAATCGCACCTCCGGTGAGATAAAACTGTCATAGCGCTCGAGGATGTCAGGATCGATGCGCTGCAACTCTTCTCGCATGATCCACGTGCTATCAAGCTGCGGTCTGTCTTTCCACTTGACAAGGAATTTCTGGATGCCTCCCTGTCTAGTGGAGACCAATTGGTCATCCAATATATCTTCCACAATGTCCATCCGTTGAGCTTTAGGTGGTGGGGGTGGGGTTGGTTGTGGGAAACGGTTTTGGAAAGTAGTGGGCTCAAAAAGATGGTCCAGATGGTTGGGTGAAGGGGTAGAAGGTGGGTTGTTGGGACACATGGGAGGGCCCCGAAAAGGAACCAGGTCCTCCACATTGAAGGTAGCACTAATACTCATATCAGGTGGAAGATCTAAGACATACGCATTAGGACCCAACCTTTTCAAAACTTTGAATGGGCCAGTACTGCGGGCCTGTAATTTCTTGGCAATTCCTTGTGGGAACCGCTCTGGCCTTATGCGGACCATGACATCATCACCCACTTGAAATTCAATGAACCAGCGATGTGAATCAGCAGATATTTTATAACTATCATTTTGCGAGTTAATTCGTTTTCTGATCTCATTATGCAATGAATGAATGCGTTGAATGAATGCATCGGCTGACTCAGACGGGCGATGAATGGAGGACATGGGAATGAGATCTACAGGCATCCTAGGTTTGTACCCAGTTACTGCTTCAAAAGGACTCACGCCTATGGATCTATTAACTGAACTGTTGTATGCAAACTCTGTTATTGGTAGGACAGACTCCCATGATCTAACATGCTCACCAACTAAACATCTCAAAAGATTCCCCAGACTTCGGTTGACTACCTCTGTCTGACCATCAGTCTGTGGATGGTACGCAGATGAGAATTGCAGTTTTGTTCCCAAGATTTTCCACAGTGTCTTCCAAAAGTAACTGGTAAATTTAACATCCCGGTCAGACACAATGGTTTTTGGGACACCATGCAGGCTAACAATGCGCTCCATGAAAATTTTCGCAACATGCGAAGCATCTGATGTCTTGGAGCAAGGAACAAAGTGGGCCATCTTAGAGAAGCGGTCCACGACAACCAGTATGGAATCATGCTGTTTATTGGTCTTGGGAAGCCCAAGCACAAAGTCCATACTAATGTCTTGCCACGGTGCGTGAGGCACTGGCAATGGAGTGTACAACCCCGTGTTCTGTTTACGCTGTTTTGCCAATTGGCAAGTGCGACAACGCTCAATGGTGCGGGCGACGTCTCGCTTGAGACTGGGCCAAAAGAAACGGTCCTCGACAAGAAGAATGGTCTTGTCATGACCAAAGTGACCGCCCACTCCACCAGCGTGGAGCTCCCAAATTAAAAATTCTCTCATGGATGTGCGGGGAATGCAAATCTGATTTCCTCAAAAGACATAGCCATCTTTCAACGTAAACCGATCAATGCTCCGCAGGGGATTATCAAAAAGCGAAGCAAACATATCCCCAAAATCTGGACAGGAGGGATAGTCATCTCTCAAACGCTCAAACCCAGTGACTTCGACATTCATGGAATGAATTAAATTGATTCTGCGACTTAACGCATCCGCCGGTTTGTTTTCCACTCCTGCCTTGTGCTTTAAAATGAAAGTGTACTCTTGTAATAGTTCAACCCATTTGGCATGTTCCCCTTTCAACTTAGATTGAGAGTTCAAGTACCGCAATGCCTCATGATCTGAGTACAAAACAAATTCCATCGATAACAAATAATGGCGCCAATGTTTCAATGATTGAACTATTGCATAAAACTCTCGCTCATAGTTCGAGTACATTTTTCGTTTTGCTTCATTCAACTTCTCACTGAAATAAGCAACTGGGTGTCCCTCTTGACTCAAAACACCTCCAATTCCGACGCCAGATGTGTCACAGGCCACTTCAAACACCATGGAAAAGTCAGGCAAGCGCATGACAGGTGCTTCAGTCATCTTGGCTTTGATTTCCTGAAAGGCTTTTGTTGCAGCTGGGCTCCAATTAAACTCTCCCTTTTCATGCAATCGGTAATTGGAGCCATGATGGTACTAAACCCCTTGATGAAACGACGATAAAACGTGGCCAACCCGTGGAAGCTTCGTATCTCATGGATGTTGGATGGAATTTTCCATTCAACAATTGCCCTCACCTTTTCAGGATCAGCAGACATCCCTGCAGCAGAAACGACGAAACCCAAGAAAATTGTGAGGCCCCACCCCTTGTGGGCCCTCTAATTGAATATTTGAATACTATTTAATAATAAATATTAGTTAATTATATTAATTAGGGGTTAGTAAGGGTAGATACATTTTCCTAAGTTTGGTTAGGTTAGTTTAGTTGTGTTAGTGTTAGGGTTTTGGGGGTCTTGTGTAATTCTAGGGTTAATTAGTGTTGGAGAACCTAACTAGGTATTTATGGTTTCTATAGGGGGTTTTTCCTAAAAAGCACCTTTTCTAGAATCTTCCCCACCTAAAGACCCAATTGCCCCTAACCCTAATCCTAATCCTATACAACCCCAAAGGCCATTTCAGACTTTAGCCACCCCCAAACCCTATAAATCCAGCACATTTCCCCAAAACCCTTAGCAACTATTCACTCCTTTTCCATTCTTCTTCTTCCTCTCTCTCATTTCTTCCCTAAGAGCTGAGGCTTGAGCTACTGTTGTGCTGGAGGAAAAGACCTAGGAGTTGTTATCATCTTCTTGAGGATTTGGCTCTCTTTCTTCTCTTCTTTCTCTACAAACCTTCTATTCCAAATCAAAGGCAAGTGCATTATACTTTTAACTTAGGTTGTGTATTCTGTTGCATTTGATTCATTTAATTTTAGTTCAGCTATTTTCATGTGTTAGAAACAACATTGAGCTTAGAATAGATGGATGGTTGGACATTGATGGATGGGTTTTCACCCCATTTGGAAGATCAATGGGCCTATTTCTTGATGGATGGTTGGGCATTGTAGTGTTTTTATAATTTTATTTGATTATTTGATGAATGGAGGTGCTGTAGAATCTATTTGATTAGAAATGGGATGAAGAGGGTGATTGTAACAGTCACTGTTAGTGAAACAGTGAGATTTTGGTTTTTTGGCATTGAGATCGGAACCCAGGTGGGCCACCCGATGGCCGATCCGACCCGTGGATCTGATAGAGGACCCACGGGCGACCTTAGAGGGGCTGGTCCCATGGTGTGTGGACACCCCCTTGGCCACTATCTAGCGTCTGATCAGAGGGAGAGAAAACTGTTTTAAAAAGAAAACCCAGTTTTGGCTTGAACTGTTGCGGGACTCACGGACTGATCTGATCACAGATCTAGTCCGTCCATCAGGCCTGATTTGGTGGGGCGACCATAAGGGTGAAATCTGATCCGGATTTGATCAGAGGTAGGACCCTAATCCAAGCGTTGGACACTAACCTATTAAACCCAAACCGTGAGTAGTTTTCTTTCCGTTTTTGTAAACGGTGGGGCCCAGGTGGGTCACCTTTGGAGATCCGGACCACACATCATGTAGGGACACCTTAGGCGACCTTGATGATGAGGGCTGATCGTGGGCCCACGATCGCTGAGACTCCATATTCCAGGCGCACGTTCTGTTTCAAGTCCAGTTGCAGAACGTGTTTAGTGACAGAGAGAGGAAAGAGATGAGTGGGGAAAGGGTGGTCCATAGGAGCATCGGAAAAGAGGTGCGAAGGGGTATGGGAAAGTGTGGTCCACTGAAATTGTGGGGCCTAGGTGGGTCCCTGATTTCAGATCAGGTCCGGACATTGGATCCGGGGCTGCTTAGTGACCATGATGATGAGGACTGATCTAGGACTGGGCCCAGTGGGGCCCACTGATCCAATAACCCACTCGTTGTATTAATTAAAATTAATCCTTTAGTTTTTAATGTATACAATTAGCACCATTAATTTTCATAAATTGGAAATATAGACCCCTTAGTTTTTAATGAACCAAATTGGAGCCGGGACCAGTGGGGCCCACTAATCCATAACCCATTAGTTTTATTAATTAAAATAAAACATTTAGTTTCTAATGTGTACAACTAGACCCATTAGTTTTAGAAAATTAGGAAAGTAGGACCCTTAGCCTTTATGGAATCCAATTAGAATAAATTAACTTGTTACCTTTAAAATAATATTTCTTGACCTCTTTAATTTTAGAAATTAGAAATTATAGATCCCTTAGTCTTTATTTAACCTAAATTGAGTTTGGACCCTTTAGATTTATACTTTTAGAAATTACATTAGATTCTAGAATTAGATTAATGCCTTTTATTTTTTAATGAACCCAATTTGAATAGTTTGTGTATGACCTTGATTTTTCCATCAGACGCAGACTTTAGTGCAGAAGTTGAGATTTGGCCTGGAATCTGTTGACTCAGGTACACCTCTTTACCAGATCGACTGGCTGGCCACCTGGTCGATCGGGTACACTGGAAATTTCAGAATCCAAACCAAGTCCCAACTTTGATTCCCGTGGAGCAGATCGACCCGACCCTTGCCAGGTCAACCTGCCACACTGTGAACACTAAGATGTGAGTTTAGCCTTTGTTTTATGATTGATCGATTGTGGGGCCCATTGACCATCCAAATGAACTTCCATCAATGTGTCAAGCACGAGTCAATGGCGTGGCTCGACCTTGACTCGTGGGGACCACCGATTAGGGTTTTGGTCATGTAATCTAAGATGATTCGACCCCTAAACGTCGTCAATGATGCCCGTAACCTCAGGAGCACCAAACACAGTATCCTATGGCATCTGAGACTTCATTTAGAGATCAAATTACCGGAGATGGACCTGAACCTGAACGTGGTCCATTACCTAGGGTTGGACTGTTGTTATTTCCCGTTGATTCTCTTACTGAAGTTCATACTTCACCTTTCCTATTTATTGTTGCTTTTATATCCTTAGTGTAGCAATTAACTGTTAATTAAATGGAAATTGAGGACCTGAACCTAGGATATCTTAGAGGAGACCCGATGGTGTGAATGGGAAAACATTGACCCGTGTCTGTGTCTAGCGGGCCCTTGTTGGGCCTAAGTATGGATATGTGTACCCTTAGATGGAAGAGGTAGTTTATATTGGGATTACAACTCATAATGGATTAGAAGGGGCTGTTTATCAAAGTAGTAATGGATTCGATGCCTCGTTTGGACTGATTTAGACCAGGCCATGTGTTGATGGGCCTTGGTATGGATCCAACGAGTGGGCCTGGACTTGAATTGTAATCCATTGATTAATTGATTTATAGACCTCTTAGAGACTGGGTTAGGACCTTGTTCACGCAAGGCAAAGCCTAGACAAACACAGACCCTTAGAGTTTCTCGAGTCGGCATAAACATTCACTCGATTGATTTAAGCTCAACTTGTGGACTGATCATCCCCGGTAGGAGCTATTATGAGTGTTGTAGTGAGTTATCATGATGAGTTGTTGTTAGACGGACAATGTGATACCGGGTCCGATCTTTGAGTGATGAGTGTGATGAGATTGATGAGTGATTTGCGGGATTAGTAATTCTCAGCACTGGTGAGATTCCCCGCCGCAACTGTGTTCAGTATGGGAGGGCCGCGGCATAATATCCCGCGGTATTCCAGCTCGTGTGAATGTGCCATTTGTAGTAGATTAGATGTTGTATATTTATCCTGATTCCTTATGCTTATCTTGCTCAACTGCTTAGTTCATTTACCTTGTTATTCTTTAAATTATATACCTGTCTCTACTCTTTTGATATATATGCCCTATGTTACTTGTATACTGTAACTTGTCAGATCTTTTAGATCTGACCCATCTTTGGTGCTTAGGCCTTGACCCAGAGTTCGAGGACGATGCGCTCGCGCTCGTAGAGGCGCCGGTCGCAGGAGACTTCATTTGGGGCCCGGCCGACCCGGAAGTCGAGCCGGAAGGTGGAGAGCCGTTACCAGGGCTGTGAGAGTTTATTTGTTTGGGTTTTTGGAGCGAATTTTGTAGTGAGCCGGGTAGCTATCAAAGATGTAATTAACTATTGATCTTAACAACCGATACTTTTAAACTAGACTGTAGTTCTGCTCACACTTGATATATTATGATACCGTTACTTCCGTTCCACTTTTGAGCTTCCGCAAATTTAACCGTTGTTATTATATTGTTCAAAAGGTTTTAAATTGGACCTCACTGCGGGCCTACGATCTTATAAGTTTTCGGATTTTCCGGGAAGTAGCGCACCAACTTCGGGTATTCCGACGACCTTCTCTGTATCCGGAATTGGGGCGTCACAAAAATCACACTATCTGTCATGAAGGTGCACTTCTTTAGGTTTGCGTACAGTTGTTCCTTACGCAAAGTGCTACAAACTTGCCACAAATGATTGAGGTGTTGTTCCGTTGTGTTACTATAGATGAGAATATCATCGAAGTAAACAACTAGGAATTTTCCCATGAATGGCCTCAACACTTGTGTCATGATGCGCATGAAAGTACTTGGTGCGTTGGACAACCCGAATGGCATCACTAGCCATTCATACAATCCGTCCTTTGTCTTGAAGGCGGTCTTCCATTCATCCCCAGGACGAATGCGAATCTGGTGATAGCCACTTTTAAGATCTATCTTAGAAAAGATAGTGGCACCAGCCATCATATCGAGCATATCATCTAATCTAGGTATCGGGAACCGATACTTGACAGTGATCTTGTTGATCGCTCGACTGTCCACACACATTCTCCAAGTCCCATCTTTCTTTGGAGTAAGAAGTGCAGGAACGGCACAAGGGCTTAGGCTCTCCCTAATGAAACCTTTGTCAAGGAGTTCATCTACCTGTCTCTTCAGTTCTGCGTGTTCCAAAGGGTTCATCCGGTAATGTGGCAAATTAGGCAATGTTGCCCCCGGAACAAGATCAATCGCGTGTTGGATATCACGCATTGGTGGGAGTTCATTTGGCAATTCTTCAGGAAAGACATCCTGAAACTCCCGAAAGACAGGTTCCACCTCATGTGGGATGCTAGTAGTTGACTCTTTGGAAACTTCCGTAGCCACTACGGCATAGACAATGGGGTCCTCCTCTGAACCCTTGCCAATCCTCTCCTCTGGATCAGCCTGGAATTCACTAGCACTGAAGATATGTAAGCTCTTTGTTTTAGAATTCGAGGCACTAGTGCTGGCCTTCTCCACTCTCTTTCTTGCCAGTCTTATCTTTAGGGGGTAGTGGGTGCAACTTCACCTTCTTGTCTTTGTAGTTAAAGACGCAGATGTTGGTGCGTCCAAAGTTGGTGACATCCAAATCATAGATCCAAGGCCTCCCTAAGATAAGATGTCCCACATCCATAGGGACCACATCGCACCACAATTGGTCCTGATAAGTGGACATGTGCACTGGGACCAGGCAACGCTGAGTGACGGGAATGGATGTAGAATCTACCCATGACACACGGTATGGCTTGGGATGGGGTACTGGGGTCAAGCCTAAGCGGGACAAATTGTTGGCAGAAACTACATTGGTACAACTTCCGCTATCAATGATGACCTTACAGCTCTTATCATTGCATTTGACGTAGGTGTGAAAGATGGATGTCCTACGCCAGTCCTCATTTTCTTGGAGTGTTAATGCACATCGTACTACCATCACACGAGGTAGTTCACCCTCCATTTTATTTTGTACATTTTGATTTCCGTGATAAGAGGGAGCAAATCTAAGAAAAGATACCCGATCCTACGGATCACCACAATCATCATCACTAGGCACAAAATCCGGGATGTAGGCATCTACTGTTGGGTCACTCTCATCCTCTATATCTTCAATGCAGAGATTTCGGGAGGGGCAGTCACGGGCGAAGTGCCCACGACCATTGCAATTGTGGCAAGTAACGGAGTTGCTCCATTTAGAGTTATCACCAACGATTCCCTTGCCTTTGTTATCCTTGAAGGTGGGCGGTATAGTGGCAGGATTTCTAGGAGGTTGGCCCCCAAAATTTGGTTTACCGCTTGAAGGATAAGGCTTAGAGTCCGTTCCCCGATAATCACTACGCTTAGCCTGTTCACTTTTCATGGCAGCCTCAAGGTTGAGCACTACCTCGTAAATGTCCTCTAGGCTAGCTGTTTTAACAGTGATTAACTTTCTATGAAACTCTTGACGAAGACCTGTTCTGAATTTAGACATTCGGCCTGGAAGGTCTTCCTGAACATTGCATCGTAGGTTAAGTTCTTCAAACTTATTAATGTATTCCGTCACAGACATACTACCCTGTCGGAGGTTAGACCTTTGGTCTAAGAGTCTATCCTGATAGGATTGGGGTAGGTACTTAACCCGTAAATGCAATTTCATCTCATCCCAAGTCACAATGGGTGCTTCTCGTCAGTTCTGCAAACCGCGCTCAACATCAACCCAATACAACCGTGCTTGACTCACCAATTTCATTTTGGCAAATCGGACCCTTCTCTCGTCAGACATCTCGTACCACTCAAAGTAGTGATCCATGTCAGACTCCCAATCGGAGTAGGCTCGTGAGTCTATCCGACCGTCAAAAGATGGGGCTTCTACCTTAACACTCTTGAAAACCCAATCTTCCGGGTTTCGTTCTCTACCGCATGCCCTATGGTTGTTTCCAATCTCAGACTCGAAGTCGGTATCATCGTCACGCTCATGTCTTTTGTTCCTCTTACGATCACGGCGATGATGTGCATTATCACCTTGTTGCGATCTCTCAATATTCACAAGGCGGGCAGTAAGCGCCTCCGCTCGAATCTGTGACTCCTGCCGGAGAGCAGTCAGTTGGGTCATGATGGGTCCCAACATGTCCTGGACAATCTTAGTTACCTGTTCTGGGTTCATTTTGAGATGCTCAGGTTGGATATCTCTACCACTCCGTGTGGGCATACAAGATGGGCAACTAGATGAAACAAACTACTAATGCAACACAGCAATGATTTATGATGATTCTAAATGACTCCCTGCGCAAAACTTGCTCTGATACCAAAATTGATGTAGGACAATAGGAGATCTACCCTAATATGATGAGATCAGATCTAAATTAACTATTAAATTCAAGTTATAGGCATGCTAATTAAAATAAAGAACATTGAATAACAAGTAAATAATAAATCTGAGGTCCAAAGTGATCTCACAGATCCCGCAATAACCCTTTTAGCAAAGAAAATGGTAGGATCTTAATGGAAGATAGAACTTCCAAGCTGCATAGGACCAATGATTTATATCCAATGGTTTGGATGAAAGGTTTATTGCAATAAGGTTCAGATCTAATAAATCTCAGGTCTAAAAATTCAGCAAGGCTCAGATCTGAAATTTAAAGATCTTTGGTAAGAATTCAGCAAGGTTCAGATCTGAAATTTGAAGTTCTTTGGTGAGAAAGAAGTTCTAGATCTGGCTTAGGGTTAGATGGTAAGGGTCTATAAAGCTCTTGGAAATAGAAAAGTGAAAGAGATAGAAGATACCTTTATTGGGCTCTCACCAAACTCCGGTCCGGAGGCCTTACAGAGATTCTCAAGAGAAGGTAGACTCTAGAGGTTCAAGGGGGAAGAAGAAGTATTCTTTTTCATTCAATCATCAAAAACATAGTATCCCCAGAATACACAGGCAGTCTTTTAAAATACCCTAATGAAAAATGATGACATCATCCCATAAAAGAAAACAAAAGGAACGAATGAAAGAAATAAAAGGGTCTTGCGCATGAGGCTTTGGAATTCGTGCATAAAGGGGGGAGTATGCACGCATCCCAAGAAATAACCCTTTTGCAACTTAAGTTGTGGGCCCCCTTTATTTCACTACTTAAGTTTTTAACAAAACATGGGCCCCTTTGTTCTACTATGACTCTTTTAACTAACTTGGGCCCCTCTAGACTTCAAAACTATTTTATTTCCTCCCATGTGGCACTTCCCAATGTGGGGCCTTCAAGATGATTGCGCACATGGGGCCTTCTCTTCGTTATTCTGCACAATCCATCCGTTTGATGCCCTCGCGGTGACAAATCAATGGTGGATATGCAATTTCTTCACGATCAAAGCCCGGGCATGAATCATCCAACCATAACGCGGCTTGATCAGTGTTCCTGCGCCTTGATCTTTGGTAGACCTTATAAGAACGAGGGGGATCAAATCTGATGTCCCCATCAGGGGTGAATCAGAAGTCTAAAGCCATTACATCTGAGCTTTTAGGAAATCCTATTCCACCACTCTATACACACCATACACTATTTCTCAAAGATGAGACACAGAGCTATGGAAAATGCTGCTGGTGGCGGTCTAGGTGGAGGATGTTGTGTTAGAGGCCTAGGTAGGATCTTAGTATACCCATTGTGGTCATTGCATTGACAAAGTCGACAACCAGTTTTTGATACCTTCTGTAACCATATGTATACTAAAAAATGCCCAAACTGTGAAATTTTTCATGAGTTTCTACACTGGTTTTGGCTAAATTTGTGTTGGCACCCTTGTATCGTGGTGGCACCTTGAAGCTTTAATATCTCAAACACGTACCTTTCACCCAGAAATGGACTTCCTATGCTCACTTTGTCATAAAACAAAGGCATAACCTTGCTTTTAATCTTCCCAACACCACAAGAGATGCCCGATCCATTGTTAGAAAGAGATCAACGATCTTGTTTTACACAACAAGAGATTTCAGATCTCAGTTTAAGGCCAAAAACAATTGTTGACAACTGGCACAATTCAAATTCAATCTCTCTAAGTACAAAATGATAAAGTGTCATTTTGTCAGAAATATAGAGGACAATTCAGTCCCACTGATGTGGTACCATACAGGAACCTATTAGTTGTCCAATCAGTCTTCCCTAGCAAAGATCCTTAAACAAACTAACCCCTTTTTTGTTTCTGGTTAAGATGATCTTTCTATTTTTGAGATTTTTTTTAGAGAGTTTCCCTAGTAACTGCAAAGGAAGCTCCAGAAACCCTTAGCTTTTTCCTTATGCTCTAATTAGGCCCCAAACCCATATTAATTAGCCCCAAAATGAATTTCTTTGGATTAAGCTAGTTGCCCATAGTTCCTATAAATAGCAAGGCCATTGGTATCTTTTAAGAGGCACTAAGCGGAAATTCTCACTCCAAAAGCTCAAGCAACACTTCATCTTCAAACTATTTGATTAATGGAGATGCATTAACCTCAAGAAAATGCACTTGACATCCAAATAATTGGAGTTCTGACTTCTGAATCAGCCACAATACAGTCTGGATTATTTTATCTGGAGGCATTTCCAAATTGATGATCTGCTGTTAACCCTAGTTTTTAATTCTTTTTGTTGTGTTATCTTCTTGGGTTTCTGCTTGCTTGCTGTTCTGCTGTTGGTTTGGGGATGACTCATCTCCTTCAATATTTTTCTAGTTTCCTTATCTCTATTGGTAAGATCTCTGTTACTTATTCTAAAGACAAATGTGATTCTTACCATCTTTCTCACAGTCCCATAAACAAGAAAAATATATAGAATCAAATTAAAAAAAAAAAAGCAAAAGCAAGAAAGAAAGTATGGCTCCAACAAATCATCAAACATAACAAAGGCAGAATCAAATTTTCCCAACACAATTACCCATTGCCATACAAAGAATACTGAAGAGAAGTACAGATTATTTTACCTATGAGAAAGGAGTCCACATGTCTACATAACACCTCAATGATAATGGCATGGCCCGTTTCCACACATCAACACTAGGCAATTTACCTGTGAGAGCAATACAACTGTCCTCTTTCCTACGTCCAAGATCCAAAACAAACAATTCGCCCCCAAAAACCCGATTCATCGCCTTCAAAGTCTCCTCCTTAATCAAATTCCCATCTCTACGCGGGTCCTCAGCCTCCACACAACTCCCCCCACAATTCACCATAATCCTCCCTCCTCCTCTCAGATTTCTCTTCAATTTCTTCCATGTCTCGGATTCCTGAAGCTCAGGAATCAAACTACCCTTACAGAACAGATCCACCAAAATCCCAGAAAACCCATCTCTCACATCGGCTTTCAGCGCATCGCCTAGATAAATAAAAAGCTTATCTGGGTACTGTCTTTCAAGCTTCGAAAGGCCGAAAAACTCTCTCCCAACCGACACCACAGACGGGTCGAGCTCCCACCCATGGATTACGGCATCTGGGTACAGTTCTAATATCAAACGGGCAGCAGAACCGGCACCGAATCCGAGAATTCCGATCGGGCCAGCGGGAAGAATGGGTGGGAGAGTAGCAAAAACGTCGAAGTAGGTGTTGGTGAGGAGCTTGAAGCGGAAAGAAATGCTGTGGATGTTGCCAGGGGTGTCTAAAAGCAGAAGCCTGGAGCCTGCAAATGGGTGGTCGGCTCGTCTTGAAACTTCTAAAACCCTGATGTGGTTGTGGCTAGATTTGAATTTCGCAAGAGTCTTCACGAAATTGGCGGGAATTCCGTCTTCGTCCTTTTCGTTTTGAGTGAGTTTGTTGTTTTGGGAACTGTGGTGTTGTTGGGTGTTAGAAGAAGAAGATGATAAAGAAGATGGAAGTGGGAAGGTGATTGGGTGAGGTTGACGGAGTTTGATGGGAAATAATTGTAGAGGAAGACGGGGATATTGAAAATGGGATGGAAATAAGCAGGGTCGGTTTTGATAGGGAATGAACCACGAAGAGTAGTGTAGGGGGAGCATTGCAATTTGCAAGGGCCGGGATGCAAGTGAAGGACAGGACGGTTTCGCAGAGATGTTAGTCAAGGGTGATTCTATATGCACCCAAAACATTGCTGAGCTTACCTTGAACCCACCACATCATATGTTTCATTAATTATTAAATAAAAAGGAGTTTGTTGAGCCCACCCACCATATTTTTTTTAAAGTACCCACGAGTCTTCCTCCTCCAAACTTCCCTCTCGTCGACGGTTTCAACTTCTCAACGACGGCAGTGTCGAGAACTTGGTCATTGTGGAAGTCTTTCTCCACTAAAAAGCTCTCCAATGCCCAGCGCCTCTTCTTCTTCTTTCTTGTTCATGTGAATTTCAAAGAAGGTGAGCTCTTCTTCTTCTTTATCTTCTTCTTTACATTTCTTTTAGGTCGTAATTTTCACATTCCTTTTAAGTTGTAATTTTTTAGACTCAAAGATTACAAACGTTTGCATTAGGGTGGTAATTTCTTCTTCTTCTTTTTCTCATCCGAAGTGCATAATCCATGTGCATTTTGAAAAAAAATGATGCATTCAGTTTTCTCGATATGCTCGATATCGCAGAACCGTGCATGGAATTTATGCACAGCGAATGTTCACTGTGCAAGAAATTTCTGCATGACAAATCTATCCCATGTAGAACAAATATGCACGGCAAATGTATTCGTGCAGAACAGATATGCACGGCATATATATGCGGTGCACATGAAAGATGCACGAAAAAAATATGTCGTGCAGCAAAATTTTGCACAGTGAACAGGTGTCGTGCAGAAGCATTTTGCACATTACATTTGTTCCGAGCAGCATAAGAAATCATGATTTTTTCTATTATATGATATTTCCTCTTATTGATTATTATTTTTAACAGATCGGAAAAAATGCCCAAAAGACCAGCTCGCTATATTGGTGGCACCTTATATCCGACAGGTGGACATACTCGTACTTCTAGCTAGCCGTCGAGAGTGCGGACTAAGATTGGCGTTGCTAGACCTCATCGCCGAGGTGTGCATGCCGGTACTTCGACCGGCGTCTGTCAACGGCCAACGGCGTCTAAACGAAGACGCAAATTGCAATAGGATCCATTGCCCTAGCTGTAGAGAGCTCTTCAGAGGATGATTCCTCAGAGGATGAGGAAGGGTCGTCTAGTCCTCCACAGCCGTCTAGTCCTCCTATGGCGGCAACAGGGGAGGATGATTCCTCGGACGAGGAGGACAGTCCTCCTGCAGTGGCAGCAGGTGAAGGTCTTATTCCTGGCGGTCCAGCCGACCAATCCGTCCTTGTGAGTGTTAGGACGCACATGTCCATATCCATATAAGACGGGGAGGTACACGTTAATTATTTTAATGTTTAAAGTAATTTTTTTTTTCAAATAAGGTGTTTCATAGTCTATAATAACAGATGTTAATGAAGATTTATATTTGTAATGTGCAGGAACGTGATCCACTCAAATGTATCGGTCATTGGAGTCAGCTGAAGGACTGATACATACCTCTGCCTGGAGATGGGGCTGATCTTCATGTGCCTCGGTTTCGCGCTATTATAGAAGAGTCTGGATTGGCAGACTTGAGGCGTTTCAGCTACCGATATATCTCTTACCCCTTGGTCTCGAGCTTTGTGGAGAGATGGCAGCCCGAGACCAATACCTTCCACATGCCATTTGGGGAGATGACGATCACATTAGATGATGTGGGTACTCTCCTTGGCAACCCAATTACGGGACTTCCTGTCCACGTATCTACTAATATGGGATTTACTGAGCAAGTAGATCTACTCAAGCGTGGACTGGGTGTGGATAGGGCATCTGCGGCAGCAGAGTTGAGCCTGGCACAGGGTGGGGTAGTGAGGATGGGGTGGATCCGACAGGTGTGCGGCGAGTGACTCCTGCGTCGTCGGTTGAGGAGGTAGAGTGTGCAGCCAGAGGCTATCTTCTTTATTTGTTAGGCTGCACACTATTCACTAATAAGCCCACGACTCGAGTCCCAGTCTACTACCTATGTTTACTGATGGACCTACCACGGGTCCGTCATTATGCATGGGAGGCTGCCGCACTGGCATATCTGTATCGCCAGTTGGGAACAGCCATTGTCAGGCCCCGACCCAGGTTTAGTATATATTATTATTGTTTTAACTATGATTAGTCTCTAAGTGGGAGTAGAGGACGATTAGCTTAGAATTTTGGTTAGACAAGAATTTTAGATAGTTTTGGGGAATTTTGAGCGCGTTGAGTCTGACTTGATCGAGCCCGGGATGGCCTGTGTGACACGTGTTAATGTAGGAATTTGACTTATTTGATTTATGAAAAATATGTATTTCGACATTTTTTGAATTTTTTATTTTGATCCCAATAACTTTCATGTTTGTTCTGTTTGCATTTGAAACCTAAAAATTACGTTTTTTGAGAAAAAAGGACAAGACAGTCTTTTCAAACCTAAATATGTGCATAAATTTCAAATTTTGAAAATCATGAGGAATATATACTTTTTGAAAACTAAATTTTTCAAGGATCATTTTTCTCTTCTTCGTCAACTTCATTCGGGACCCACAAATGATCGATCTAGACACTTGAAACATTAGGGCCAATGGGGCCCACAAATGGGCTTAAACCCATGCACATAAGAAAAACCCACGTTTGGGTCATCTTCTTCTCTTCTTCATTTCAAGTCCTGCAACCAACTTGAAGAGAGTTCATTTCTTCCTCTCATCTTCTCTCCTCTTGCATGTATAGCAAATTCACCCACATTGAAGAACAAATCACACCAATCTCTTCCTCATCTTCCAAGCTACCCATTGATACCATTTTTGTGAGATTCCAACTGGGATTTTCCCCTTCTCTAAGTTCTTCTTCTTTGGAGCTTCTCAAGGTTAGCAATGGTTGTCTCTTTTCCAAATCTTGGTTTTATTGAATCAAAAGAAGCCTCTTTTCATACATGCATGGACTCTTTTGTAGAACTCCATTGTTTACCAAATTTTGTAGATTTTTTAATGGGTTTTTTCATGGGATTGGTGCAGGCCTGTAACTGAGCTGTGTGAGAGTTGTTGGACTATTTCTGAGACCCATTTGGGCTAGAGGCAAGTGAATAATCAGAAATTAAGAAATGCATGTTATTAAGACATTAGTTTCTCTATAATTTATGGGTTTGATTTATGAATTGATTGAGTAATAAAGGATGCATTATATGTTATGAATTGTTGCTTCAGAAATCAAAATATTTATTGTTCATTACAACTTCTGAATTTTTAGTCTTTGTATCTGAAAGTTTTGTGCTTTCAATGAAGTAAAATGCTATGTTTATATCAGATTTGGTGAATGGAATAAATTAGAATGTTTGTGGTTTAATGGAATGTGAATTCAACTGGGAGAAATGCAAATGTTTCAGGTGGGAAATGAAGTTTTGAATGAATCAGAAATAAGGATGAAGAGGTGCAGAAATCTGCACCAGATTTCGGAATGGACAGAGCCCAGTCCAAGGCCCGCTCGAGCGGCCAGGTAGAGAGCCAGAAGGCGGGCCGCTCGAGTGGGCCTTGGGCGGCTCGAGCATCCCAACCTCTAGATGGGCCGCTCAAGCGGGCCTTTGGGCGTTCAAGCGACCCAGCTTCTGGATGGGCTTCGCTCGAGCGGACCCAGTACCGCTCGAGCGGGCCTGGCCAGGGCCCAGGTCTACTTTCAGGCCTGTTTTCAGGCCCACTTCAGGGCTGTTTTCTGGCCCATTTTCTGGGCTGTTTTCAGCCCACTTCAGCCCCTTTTTCCAGCCCATTTTCCCCATTATTTGAAGCCCATTTAAACTCTATTGGATCATAGGAGTATGAAATGTATACATTGAATCGATTCATTATGAATCGTGAAAAATTTAATGGGAAAAGTGATGGAAACGCTTGAGGTTAGAATTACTAGGGAAATTATTTAAGTCTTAATACACACTTTATATCATTAATTGTCGGAGATCTTCAGTGACACCAAACTTCGCATATATTATCGACATTAAGAGTCTAAGTGTATATCAAAACGACCCGTGGTAAGCAATTAAACCACTATACATTAATTCATTCCAAGTTAGGGAAATTTGTATATCTTCTATAAATTGTTTTGAAATAGATTTGAGTGGTTTGCCACGTTCAGAAACATCAGTGAGGCTACTCATCTGATTCGTTCGAATTTGTCAGTATGTATTCGTCCGGAATAGTTCCTTTTATCGATTTTGGAAATGTATTACTATGATTTGAGTTGTATCGATTCAAGTTTTAGTTTTGAACGGCACCACTAAGCTTAGGTCACCTAGTTGGGCTGATCACCCGGCTTGGGATCTTAAAATTTATCTGCCAACTGCAGTTTGGACTCTATCTGCTCCGGCCATGACAACGGTTTTGTTTTCCGGTCCCACGAATAGTGGCAACGGTTTCTGTCTGTTTGTTCCGGCCATTTCATATGGCAACGGTTATTTGTTTGTGTGCTCTTGTTACTTCGGTAATAGGAGAATATAGCTAGACGTGGTTTGCCAATATTTTGATTATTTGTTAGTTAGTTCGAAACATTTAAATTATGAAATTCTTTTATTTATATAAAAATGGTTCATTTGATTTACTCTTTATTTATGTTTCATTTCAATTGCATTTTTATGATTTTAAACATGACATTTATAAAACTTGTATACCTTATCTGCTTTATTCACCTGCCAGACCGTCGTGTCTGATACTTTTCCGTTTGGTGTCAGAGGTTGGACCCGCAGCCTTTGAGGCGGAGCGCGCGGAGGAGGTAGTAGGGCCTCCGGTGGAGCATGAGTGGCAACCAAATGATGTCATGTAGACGTCATGTTGGGTCTGAAGTTCGATAACATCTTTTGGGAAATGACTTTTATTTATTTTGGGAACTTTGTTTATGGCCTCTGTTGGCCTTGTTGGATTGTATAAATTTAATATACTCTTATAATCCTCACAACTTTAACTAACTTTGGGTTATGCTCTTATGTATATCTCTCTTTTGATACAAAGCTTGTGTAATTATCTTATATTCCATTTGAATTTTATTTTGCTTTACATGCTTCCGTGTATTATTATCTATTGTGAAATCGATTAATTGGTTGTGATGGTCGTGCGTAGCATACTTCTTCTCATGCTCTTTCAACTGGCGTGATCAATAGGCTAGCCGACACCTGACCGCGAGGTGACCGAATTTGACAGATTTCCTGTTTTGAAGAGATTTTTGCAAGAATGAAAACTAGAACATGTTAGTGGCCTTTAGCCTGGTATTGTGCACTCGAGACCCAAGATGTCCTTGAACCTCCGGGGCACCAATCCTGTTTTAAATTCCAACATCTGGGCTTCGACTGCACAACGATCAACCAAAGGTTCTTGCATGAGCTTGATAGGCTTTGTATTTGTACTTTGGTTTCGATATAATGAATATCATCGTGTACTTGTTTTGAAGTTTTAGTACAAGCTCATTTTGAAGACGTGTTTTAAGAAAAAGGGGATCACTTCCTAAGCGTGTTATGCATATTAATTATGCCTCTTTGCTAGTCGTGCTCGTCGTGTTTTGATAAGTGACTTCCCCCTTTTTATCTCGACAAGTTTTGATAGTGCTTCGCGTGTTTTGTGCATTCATAAATTAAGTAAATACCACTGAGCTTAGACTGCCCTTTCGGTTTGATCCACTGTCTGGGGGTCTTTAAACATGTGGATTGTCTGCAGACTGGTCGTGTATTTATTACACATCGTGCGTGTCCGATTCCGTGGCCGGAATCCTCGTATATGTGGGAATCGTGTCGTGCTTATATTATGTATATCGTGATTGTCGTGCGTGCTTGTCTTTTCATTATATAAATGATAGAGAAAGGATGGGCTCTTTGTGGATGGTGACTATTCATGATATATTATGTATTCATGCTAGTTTGCTTTGGTATCTCAGCCTTGTTCGCATTCTCGAAAATATACCTCAGTTATTGTAGTATTTTAATCAAGGTTTTACTCATATGTTTTCTTAAATACTATTGTTTCATGCTTGCACCTAAATTGATTACCTGCCAAACCGTCGTGTTTGACCTTTGTTTGCTGGTGCCCAGGTGCAGGAGACGTTACCTTTGAGGAGGAGCGTCAGGAGGAGGCTTGTGAGCCAACCCCTGTGAGAGAGTGGCAGCCCGACGATGTCATCTAGACGTCGGGCGGGTTTTTGAGTCTCGTCACCTTTGTCATGGGGTTTCTTTTGGTTATATTTTGAGAAGTGTATTAGCCTCTGTTGGCTTCTTATGGAATTGTAACCAAACTTAGCTCACTTTTGATTTAGTCTCATAACTTGAATATTAATGGGATTGCCATGTTAGCTTCTTTCTTTGATACTGTGTCTTGTTATTATTTATCATGGCACTTAAATATTTTATTGGTGCTCACCTTGATGTGTTTTGCTACACGCTTTCGCAAAGCTTGTACGTGTGAGTCAGATTCCGCGTGTCTTTGGGAATCCTCACCGCGGGAACCTGTGGGAAAACAATAGACCGTGTAATTGAATATCAAAAAAACGTCGCAGGCCCGGGGATCCGTTCCGGGGTCGCGACACTCTTGAAAAATCTGCGATAGTAGCCTGCTAAGCAGAGAAAACTCCGAATCTCCGTGGCATTCTTCGATCTCTCCCAATTCATCACTGCTTCTATCTTTGCTGGGTCCACTGCTAGTCCGTTCTTGGAGATGATATGCCCGAGGAAAACTACTTGTTACAACCAAAACTCGCACTTGCTAAGCTTCGCGTACAACTGGTTGTCGCGTAACAACTGCAGAGACGTCCTCAAATGTTGCTCGTGCTCCTCTCTGGACTTGGAGTAGACCAACACATAGTTGATGAACACAACTATGAAGCTATCGAGGTACGGAGCGAAGATCTTGTTCATCAGGGACATGAACACTGCTGGTGCATTCATCAATCCGAACGGCATCACAAGGAACTCGTAGTGGCCATAGCGTGTAAGGAACGCTGTCTTCTACACATCCTGCTCTCTGACTCGCAGCTGATGGTATCCCGATCTCAAATCTATCTTTGAAAAGTATTGAGCACCCTAAAGCTGGTCGAAGAGCTCGTCGATTCGAGGAAGAGGATACTTGTTCTTCACTGTTGCCTGGTTGTCGATAGTCAATGCACATCCTCATCGATCCATCCTTCTTCTTCACAAAGAGTACTGGTGCACCCCATGGCGACATGCTCGGCCTGATGAAGCCTTTGTCTAGCAACTCCTCCAACTCGGTCTTCAACTCTCGTAGCTCTGCAGGAGCCATGCGATAAGGAGCTCTGAAAATCGGTGCTGTGCCTGGTGCAAGCTCAATGGTGAAGTTGATCTCTCTAACAGGTGGTGATCACAGGATCTCGTTGGGAAACACATCAGGGAACTTGCAGATAACTGGGATCTCCTCTACTCCTCTGGTCGGCTTATCCTCCGAGATGAACGCGATGTAGCCTTCGCAACCTGATTTCATCAATCTTTTAGCCTTCAGTGCCGAAATCATCCGAGTGTTAGGCGATCTCCTCTCACCTACAAACTTGATCGTGTCATCTGATCCGTCGATGGAGAGTCGGACTGTCTTCTCGAAGCAATCCATCACCGCTCAGTATCTAGCCAACCAATCCATCCCCAAAATGACGTCGAAGTCATGCATGGGTAGCACGATCAGACCTGCAAGCAAAATGCACTCCCCAATCTGTACTCGGCACCTGGGGTGGTAAGTCTGACACACCACACTCCTACCCATTGGTGTAGACACAACTAACGTACAAGACATTGCCTCTCCTACCCCACCAAGGACTAAACCAAAAGCTGATGACACATACGAATGTGTCGCTCCTGGATCAAGCAATACTCTAGCAAGATGATTACTAATAGAAAGAGTACCTTCCACCACGTTGCCTGCAGCCTCGGCATCCTCGTGAGTGAGTGTGAAAGCTCGACCCGCAGCCTGGGGTCTCTGCTGCTGGTGCTGCTGGCCATGGTGTCTCTAATGACGTCTTCGATGGTACTGTTGTCTTCGGGGATGCTGAGGTGCGCGTGCCTGCTGCTGTGCACGGTACCGCGACTGAGGTGCTAGTGCAACCTGACGCGTTGGCTGAGCTGCTGGAGCTGGAGCTCCCAGAGGTGCTGGAAGCTGAAGCATCGGGGGCTGCTGCTCGCGGAGTGGGCAGTGTCTAGATATGTGCCCCTGCTCGCCGCAGTCGAAGCATACTTTAGGCCTGCGGTAATGCTGCTGCTGATGATGATACCGCCCCACCTGGCCTGGTGGCCTCTGCCTCTGGAATGGCTGTCGCTGTGGGATCACGGGTGGCTGCCTGATTGGGGCGATCCGAAACCGTTTCTACTGACGAGTGGCCTCCACCCGTTGAAGATTCTCCTCTGCCCAGTAAGCTCTCCTCGTAGGTAGGTAGCTCAATACAAGTCATAGCCAGCTGGATCTCCTCCCTCAATCCATCGACAAACTGCCAGACACTCTCTGCCTCGGACGTAAGCAGTGCCTCTGCGAAACGGGACAACTGAGTGAAACGGAGCTCGTACTGATAGACAGTCATACTGCCCTGAACAAGAATCTGGAACTCCCTGAGCTTGCGCTCTCTGACATGAGCGGGAATAAACTTCTTGAGGAAATCTGTCTTGAAAGCAGTCCAAGCCACCTCGTCTCATATCGCCTCGTAAGGTCGCTGCATGGTCCTCCACCAGTCCTCAGCCACACCACGAAACATATATGCTGCCAACTGCACCCTCTGGCGTCCAGAACACTCGAAGACTCTGAAGATTTTCTCCATTCGGACAATCCAGTCGTCTGCAACCATGGGGTCATCTGCGCCGGTAAATTCTGGCGGCACCCTCTTGAGAAACTTCTCAAATATAACGTTCTGGTCAGCCTCCCGAATAGGTGTGCCCACTGGATCGGGTTGCACCACCCTCTCGATAATGTCCAGGACTTGCACTTGGAACTGTGTGAAGTCCTCTGTCTCCTACTTGTGAGCTGAAGCCTGAGCCTCCTGTGAGACCAGGAAGGCCTGGAGGAACTGCTGAAATCGACGCTCATAGTCGGGTTGACCGCCGACTGCTGGATCTGCTGGTGGGGCCTCATCTGCCGACATTTGTCAAGAGAAGGGAATAGTGTTAGCTCGAGTCCAATACTTACGACTACACTGGTTCTACCCAATCTATCGACTTTACACGTATCCTGTCACTGAAATCCTCACTACATCCTAAAGTTTCTAGTGTGTTTTATTTCCTAGAGACTAGCCCAACTCTGACACCATAAGATGTAACGCCCCAATTCCGAATACAGAAAAAGTCGTCAGAATATCCGAAGTTGGCGCCCTACTTCCCGAAAAATCCAAGAACTTCCAAGATCGTAGGTCCGCAGTGAGTTCCAATTTTTAAACTTTTGAACAATATAATAGCAATGGTTAAATTGCGGAAGCATAAGAAGTGAAGCGGAAGCAATAGGTATCATGATATATCAAATATGAGCGGAACTGTAGTCCAGTTTAAAAGTATCAATAAATAAGAACAAAGATTAATTATATAATTGACTGCTACCCAACTCACTACAGTAATCGCTCAAAAAACCCAAACAAAGATAAACACTCAAAGCCCAGGTACCGGCTCTCCAACCTCCAGCTCGACCTCTTGGTCGGCCGGTCCCCATCCGTATTCTCCTGCTACGGGTGCCTCTATGAGCGCAAGCGCATCATCCTCGTACTCGGGGTCAAGACCTAAGCACAAAAAATGAATCAGATCTAAAGATCTGGCAAGTCACAGTATACAAGTAACATAGGACATATGTATCAAAAGAGTAAACACAGTTACACAGTTAAAGAGTATCAAGATACATGATCTAGGCAGTTGAGTAAGATAAACATATAGAATCAGGACAAATATAACATCTAGTCTAAAACAATATGGCACATTCACACGAGTTGGATACCGCGGGATATTATGCCGCGACCCTCCCATTCACACGGGAATCTCACCAGAGCTAGGGAATGACTAGCCCCACAAACAGTCACACTCAACAGTCTCACCACACTCATCACTCGGAGAGACTGGACTGGGTATCACACCATCCCTCTAAGACATAGCTCATCATGATAGCTCACTCAACACTCATAAATAGCTCCTACTAGTGATGATCAGTCCAAAGGTTGAACTTAAATCAACTGAGTGAATGTCTATGCCGACTCAATGAAACTCTAAAGGTCTGTGTCTGTCTAGGCTTTGCCTTGCGTGAACAAGGTCCTAACAAGGTCTCTAAGATATTCAAATATCAAATCAGTCCATGGATTACAATCCAAGTCCAAGTCCACTCGTTGGATCCATACCAATGCCCATCAGTTACATGGCCTGGTGTAAAACAGTCCAAACGAGGTAACAAGTCCATTTCCACTGATAAACAGCTCATTCTCTTCCAAAATGAGTTATAATTCCAGTATAAACCACATCTCCAATCTAAGGGTACTCATATCCATACTTAGGCCACAATAAGGCCCGCCTAGCCACAGACACGGGTCAGTGTTCTCTCAATCACACCATCGGGTCACCTTTAAGATATCCTAGGTTCAGGTCATCCGTTTCTATTTAATTAACAGTTATAAGCTATAGTCAGGACATAAGAGCTACAATAATAAGATAAGTGAAGTATGAACTTCAAGTATAAGAATCAATAGGGAAATATCAATAATCCATCCTAGGTAATAGCCACGTTCGGGTTTGGGTTCATCTCAGGTAATTTGATCTCTAAATGGACTCTCAGATGCTAATGGATACTGTGTTTGGTGCTCCTGAAGTTACGGGCATAATTGACAACGTTTAAAGATCGAATCATCGTAGATTATACGACCAAGACCTTACTTGATGTTCCCCACGAGTCAAGGTTGAGCCACACCATTGACTCGAGCTTGGCACATCAATAGAAATCCATTTTGATGGTCAATGGGCCCCACAAACGATCACAACCTCAGAATGTGAAAACTGGAAAATCACTGAATTCAGTGTCCTCGATCGATCTGGCACAGGGCTTGGTCGACCGAGTACACTGGGTTATCAGGATGTTGACTCCCAGGTCGACCTAGTGTGCAGTGTCCTCGGTCGACCTCCTGGCCTGATCGGTCGACCGAGTACACTGGGAAAATTGGGTCAAGCACCTGGAAGACATGATCTGATCTCAGGGATTCCCTGTGTGTCCGGTTGACCTCCTGGCCTGGGCGGTCGACCGCATATACAGAAATCCTGGAAAATGATATCTCAGCTCTCAGGCACTTCCACTACAAATTTTGTGTGCTCGGTCGACCTGGAGCAGAGCTCGGTCGACCGAGTACACTGGATGTCTGGGTCTGAGGGAGAATCCAACTCCCAGTTATTTTCTGCAGAACCTGTGTGCTCGGTCGACTTGGAGCAGGGCTCAGTCGACCGAGTACACTGGGTGTCTATCCTACCTGAAAAATAACTGAGACTTATTTTTCTCAGTTTTTAGTGTGCAGTTCGGTCGACCGAGTACACGTATCCTGTAGAAATTTCAGATTTCTAAATTTCATCTCCTTCAATCTAATTTTTCCACCAAAACTCCTCCAATCTCGCCCAAACATCACCATATCCACATAAAACTTAAAAACACTTCAATGCTCCACCATCCATCACCAAACGGGCCATTGATCTTCCAAATGAGAGATCCCATCCATCAATGGCCAAAATCCATCAAAACTAAGCTCAAGGGTAGATCTAACACATGTACATTAATTGAATTGAAATTACAGAATCAATGTAAAAGGAAACATACATTCTATGCTAAATATGTATATTGTACTTGCCTTGATTGAAATGCAAGGTTGTAGAGAGAGAAGAGAGAACCAAGCCAATATAAGAAGAAATCCTAGCTCCTATGGTCTTCTCAATCACAAAACCAACTCAGAATCTCAGATTTAGAAGAGATCTCTACTCCTATGCCCACATCCACAGAGAACTTCTATAAGGAAGAAGAATCTAGAGAGAGAAAAAAGGGTTTCTAATGAAATTGAACTACAAGAGGGTTCTTACCTTGGCTAGAAGAGGGATAAGAGATTATCAAGATAGAGAGAGTGGGATACTAGTTGTAGCTGGGATTGTGGGTCTTCTTCTTCTTCTTCTTAGAATTCTAGAGAGAGAGAGAGAGAGAGAGAGAAAAGAGAGGGGAAATGAGGAAGATGAACAGTAGCTAATGTATGGCAGGGGAAGGTGCAGTATTTATAAGTTGGGGGTTTGGGCTAGGGACTAAAACACCCTTTTAGTTTGCATAGGATTAGGGTTAGGGTAGAGGGCATTTTGGTCTTTGAGTATGGTTCTAGAAGATTTTCTAGTGGATACCCCCTTATAGTAATTACTAATATCTAGTTAGGGCCTCTAACTCACTAACTAACCCTAGAAATTGTAAATGACCCCTATTAATTCTATTACTAACACAACTAGACTAATCTAACTAAAACTTAGGAAAGTGCATAACTACCATTTCTAACCCATTAATTAGTATAATTAGCTAATATACTCTATTAAATAGTATTCAAATTCAAATTGAGGGCCCATAAGGGATGGTTCCTCACACCCCGAGTGTCATGAATACCTGCACAAAATGGTTTCCATTAACGAAACCAATCGCCACAACTTTGCGAGAACTTGGTGGAATCGGGGATGATCTCAAATGCATGAAAGTAAGGCACTGTTGCACATAAAGGTGGACCAATACAACATTATAACCTGAAGATATCAGGTGACTCATGTCTGGCAATGTCATCCAACGATCAAATGAGGGATTGCTATCATAGTACGCAAAGGCATAATACAGCTCTCCAACCCTATCCTCTCCTCCATATACCAATGAATAATAATTTTGATACCTCTGCAGTTCATTGCTCAAATCCAGTCTAACCTGCATCCAACTATCCTCACACATGCCCAGAAGACCAGCTATGGCTCTGAATCCACAGTTACCGTCGGCTTCAACATCCTTAACACTCTCGATATAGGGTCCTAAAGACTTAGGAAGCAAATGCTCTAACGAGCATGATCGAGTGCGATGGACACTCAGTTTCTCCTTCTTCTTCATTGTATCTAGACTATTGGATCTAGCTGGAACGCTATCTTCGATCAAGAGTACATACTCAAAAGCAGATGGCTCCCGATGCGTAGACCGATCCAACTTTTTCTTTTTCGATGATGAACGACCGCGAGTATTCAATTTAACACCCGGCTCAAGAAAAGAAGTAAACGAAGGACTCCCCAATTCTCTGAGTTTTTTCATTTTTGTATTTTACCAACTTGATCGGTACTATGAAATTTCCTATTTATCAACTCGAACTCAGAAGTTGTGGTCAACTCGGGGGCTTCATTCACCTTAGTGGAGTCTAAATTGAGTTTCCTCCAATACTGATGGACACAGCTCAGTGGTATTTTAGTGCCTTCCCTTATATATTCGGCAATTTCGTGTGCACATGGTAACCCATAAGTCCGTCGAATTACGCACCCACATGCCGCCGAATCTGGACCATTATCACCAGCTCTTATTGACTCATTCAGAACTATATCCATAGCATTCCTTGATATAAATCCTCTCAACTCACGAAATAGTGCCGATTTGAACTTATATTGCATGGTGTTCATGCTCTTTTCAAAAGAAGCCTTTATCTTTGTAAAGAGCAACTCGAGCAAGGCATGGATAACCTGCCAGGACACATCAAAATTACAGTTCAATGGCCAAGGTGTCTATTCAATTTAGCATGTGCGCTCTCAACCCTGTTCGTAGTCACGTTCCCAAAATGCATATGTCGATCCGTCCAAGCAGCCACAA
The DNA here is from genome assembly GCA_038049695.1 of Cinnamomum chago. NCBI lineage: Eukaryota > Viridiplantae > Streptophyta > Magnoliopsida > Laurales > Lauraceae > Cinnamomum > Cinnamomum chago. The sequence continues at coordinate 43,112,178 of CP142455.1, read as the reverse complement.
ATTGTTCCTTGTAGTTATTCAACCACGAGTTATTCACATAATCAACAGCGTGTGGATACCTACAGAAATTTTGGTCCAATGCACTTAGAAGTTGAATGTAGTCATTTTCAGTGGGAGAGACTACCAACATATTCCAACAAGAGATAAATGCATCCCATATGTCGTTGGTCTCAAAATACTTCTTACAATTTGCCAAGATGTTCCTAGAAATATGCCACCTGGATAATAAGTTTGCTGCATTCGGAAAAACAACGTTTATTGCATTGATCAGTGCTAACTCTCTGTCCATGACAATCACATGGGGCATAATGCATCCATCCATTAATTCATTAAGCCTCTCCAAAGCCCATATGTAATTGGCCTCCCTCTCTGATTGAAGGTACACAAAAGCAACAGAGAAAGTCAGTTGAGTAGATGTGACACCAACAATCTTAAGCAAGAGAAGTAGATATCTATTAGTCTTGTACGTGGAATCCATTATCAAAATTTCTGGAAATACATGTAACAACTGAATAGATGATGGATGTGCCCATAATAGGTCCATCATAGCATCTGTAGCGTCGTTGCTAGTGTGATACTTAATGTAGTTGTTCTGCTCCAAATGCATCATGAGTTGCTGCATCTGTGATCGACCGACCATCTCAGTCACCCTCCACTTCCAACGAGCGTTGTAGATACTCTTCATCGTAGTAGTGTTGTGCACGTCCTTTTCCTGCAATGTTCGAAGGATGTTTCTCGGCTTCACCAAACTCTTAGACATATCAATCAAAACATTGATTTCTTCCCCAGAAAGCCTCCGAGCAAACGAGTGCCCCTCGAGATGTTGTGCGTTTGGATGATTGTGCACTCCACAAACCAATGTTAACATCCAATCATCATCATTTGCCAAACTTTCGGCCCTTCAAAGCAAAAGGGCAACTACACTTCTTCGTTCCCGTTGCCTTATTAGGATTTCTCTTTTGAGAGACTTTCGATGGACCCTTGTAACTTCCACTTCTCTCAAAAGATAAAATTATTCTCGGCTTCCTACCATCTCCACCAGCCTCTGAATTTTTTATTACAATTACCAAGCCATGTTTATTTCCAACTTCCCTTGTCCATTGGATTAGGTCCTCTCGGCTTTTGAATGCCGTGTCAGTGGTGAAGACATTAGTAAAATCCAAAGAGCACTCACTGGCACCAGTTGACTCAATCTCCTGAAAATATGATTGCTAAATCTAAGTACATCAATGCACGAGACTATACAGCCATGCAATATAATAATGTATGGATATATATGCAGTTCTTATAAAATATTTTCTGTTTACTATTGCTGTGCTATAAATTTTTTATCGACATACTTATACCGTGCAAAATTAAATTGTTTGATGGTATTCCGCCGTGCAAATGAATGGAATACCGAGCACACCGCCATGCAAAATTAATTAAACGGCTGGAAACGAAGTCAAAATGTATACCTCCTCTTGGTAAATTGTCAGTTGCTTGTCCATATTACAGATGCCTACTTCCAATAAACAATGTAGTGCTGGGAGATGAGTACCTTCAACATTATTAAACAAATGGAGGAGACTTGAATACTTCTAAGAGTTAGAGAAGATGATGAGGAAGGAGATGAAGATCAATGAGGATGAATGAGTGCAGAGGAACAATGACGAAACAATGGATAAAGGGGATAATGAAGAAGAAGAAGAAGAAGAAGAAGAAGAAGAAGACGAGGAGATGATCTTTTACACCGGCAAGAAACACTGTAGGAGAACCAAAGGAAGAGGAGAGGAGGTTGATGGTGAAGGGTGATTTCGTCATTTCACCTGGGGGCATTTTGGTAATTAAAAATAAATAAATTGTGGGTGTGTACAGCAAATGCCATGGTGTGTTCAGAATTCCCGGTTCGTAAAAGCTGGTTAAGGAATTATATAAAGGCCGAGAAACATCAATTCTCACATATGATATACCCATCACGGGTCAACCCCTTTGGATTTGGATCAATTGGTCAAACACATTTATGAACTAGAGTCCGGAACTCCGTATCTCTTGAATCCCGGCTTAGCTAAAATTAAACATTTTAAATGATATATGCATTCACTTAATTCTTCATATAAAGATGGGTAACAGTGTTATTCATTATTCTACTCTAAGATTAGTGTTTTTTTCCGTTAAAGGAATTAAAATGACAAAGGAGGGATGTATCACTAAATAATGAATGAAATCATAACGGCCTACTACTAAAACCTAGAAACCTTAGGGGGTATATAAAAAAACTTTTTATGTTATATAAAAGAATAATTTTAGTGGAATTTACCAGAAAAATCATATAAGATGTCCCTTGTACTAAAAAGGTCCTCATAGTTTCTGTGTAACACAGCCGTCCTTCCCACTAAAAATCCTTTTTTCCATTTTCAATGGGGGATAATATGGCCATTCTTGTTTTAGTAACACCCCTGAATTTGCTTTTCCTTCTACCTTTCCCTCTGCAATTTGGTGGGTTCTGCAGCACTTTTTCGCAAAGTCATTCTTCAACAATGAATACTCTTTAGTAAAGGTGGTTGAACTCCATTAAAGAGGTAGGTATAGCATACATTACTCTTCTTTTATATACTATTTACCATAGAGCCTGTGTTTTATGTTCTTTTTGGAGACATTTTCATTTCTTTTTGTCATATTCATTGTCTTTGTTTTATGAACTGTTTTATGAAGGTTGAAGCATCTACGTAACACGTGAAGCCGTTTTCATTACTCTATTGTCTTAAACCGTCGGCGTGTTTGGATGTATATTGAATTGAAGTAAAGTGACGTGAAACATCAAATCAAGAGAGAATAAAATATAGGAGGAGGTTATGATGGTCTTTTATTTTTAGTTGTTTGATAGGAAATCTTTTTTACTTTTTGTGTAAAAAGAGGGGACTTTTTTTTGTCATTTAGTGGATAAAAGAGTCTACTTTTTGACTTAAAAAAAAAAAAAGAATGAGGGAATTTTGAATCTGTATGTTTTTTTATGACCCCTTGTCTTTTTTTGCCTGGATAATGGAGGCTTTACTTCACTTTAAAGGAAATCATGTGGTACTAAGTTCTTTGTAGAGTATCTCCGTTTAAGGAATATAGAAATGGGCATTTGAATACATACACATACATTAGTCAATATAAGCATTTTTAAGTTAGCATTGTTTCACCATGTATTATTTACCTTTGAGCCTAAGTTCCACAAGCATTCATGTGTAGCATTGTTTAATAGTGCATTATTTACCCTAGAGCCTACAAATGGCGGTCAACTCGTCTGTTAACTTCTAAAACCTGATTTGGTTGTGGCTGAATTTGAATTTCCCAAGGGTCTTGAAAAAATTGGCAGGAATTCCGTCTTCGTCCTTTTCGTTTTGAGTGGGTTTGTTATTTGGGGAACTTGTTGGGTGTTAGATGAAGATGATGAAGATGATGGCGGTGGGAAGGTGATTAAGTGAGGTTGAGGGAGTATGCTAGGGAATGATTGTAGAGAAAGAAGGGGATTTTGAAATTGGGATGAAAACAAGGGTCCATTTTGAAAGGAAATGAAGGAAGAAGAGTAGGATAGGTGGAGCATTGCAATTTGTAAGGCCGAATCAGGATGCAAATGAAGGACAAGACGGTTTTGGAAACTTGAGACATGTTCGTTGAAGCTGGTCACGAAGTTATAAATGGCGAGAAGCCTCGAATTTTAGGTTACATATGAGGTGCACTCACCTTGGGATTTGTTTGAATTGGTCAAACACATTATGTGCTGGACTCCAGATCTGTCGATCCCTAGCATTAGTTAAAAATAAGCATGTTAAATAATACTAGCAGCAAAGCCCGTGCAGATAAGCAAGCTAGGGGCCAAAATTGAAGATAATAAATCTAAGATAATATATTATAAAGAATAGATGAAAGGAATTATATTATGATAAAAAATAATACTTTTTTTTAAAAGAAAATTCATAGAAACAAAAAGAAAAACCATATGTTAGAGGATTTGGGGTAAAAACCCTAACAAATTACTAAAAATAAGATCTTGCTCTCCTTGGAAAAATAAAAATAAATGAAAAAACACCAATGAAATTCACAAAATGTGATTATAATCTATTTGAAAAACAAAATCCAAAAAATTCAAAGACATGAAAATGCCCAATATAATGGATAATAATATGATTTTCACATCTTAGAAAAAAAAAAAAAAAACTAACAAAGCCGACAAACATTATATGAGATCTTACGTTTAATCTCAGTTGTATTGTACCCACCTTGGATTGAATTTTGATTCTTACATAATAATTAGTTGCGATGATTTTATTAGACTTCTTTGACCCTTAATTTCTACTTATAAATTCAAAATTTGTTTGAATATGTAGTGGCAAACATTTATTGGATTTTGTATTAATTAGTTGCGTGTGTGTTGGTGTGGGTGGCGCGGGGGTTGCTTGGCATCACCCAATATCTTAATACAAAAGAGGGTATTTGGTTTGTAAATGGGCAGGACCAGGGCCTCAGTTTCAGGCCCGTGAACTGTCTTATGATGAATATTATGCCCCCACAAATTAAATTAACCGGGCTTACCCTTAGATATATTTCGGCCCCCACCAACCCATCCACTCCTTTCCTTTTTCAAGCCATTTTCGATTGAGAGTGGGGTACATAATTTAAACGGTTTGGATTGTACATAAATATTAACATAAACTTCACCTTTGAGAGTGTGGAAGGTTACTGATTTGGCGACATTGTTTGGTGGGCTCCTCAGCTTGATATCCAATCCAAGCTTCTTGATTATCGAGATCAATCCAACAGTTCTTAATAGATTTTGGGACTAATGGTTGAAATATTTGAAAGAGCCATGGAGTAGTTGGTTTTTTTTTATATATAAAAATGAAATCAATTATTCAATCCCATCCACAAGATGATTACCCAAATCATAGAGATTTTAGGGATAGAGATGATCAAGAGAAAAGTTAGGAAATGGAGTGATAAAGTTTCACAACTATTGAGATATGGGCCCTATTGAGCAGTTATTCATTCCTATTAAGAGGATGAGAGATTTCAGGAAGTATTAGAATGAGAGATTTTAGGAGGATGGGAGATTTTATGAAAGTATTAGAGGGAGAGATTTGGAGTGGCCCACATTAAACCCAAAACTCTGTGTGTTTTTATAAGTATTTTTCTGAAAGGAGAACTCACGTGGGTGATGACTTGGCACTCCTCACAGTGCTCCTCCCCCTTTGCTTTAATATATTTATATATATATATATATATATATATATATATAAAATATGCATTCACTTAATTCTTATTTCAAACAATATTAGCCGAAAAAGTTGTAGGAAACTGAGGGGTATTTGTGATTACAATTTTTAGATTACGCATAAAGGGATATAAAGATGGGTAAAAGCGTCCTTGTATTCTAGGGGTAGGTTTATGTACTGATGTTTTCCGTGAAAAGAGAAAATTGCCACATCAGTAAAACCCAGGGAAGATAGATGATAAAGAAAACAATTTTTGTGGGAGTACCAAATCTATGTTTGCTACAAAAAAACTCTTCGTTGAAACTTTGTTTTTTTGTATTTGGTTATCTCAGTGAAAAAAAGACAAACCAAAAGATACAAAATAAATAACAATAAATGAATCATGGGTTGAGATTGCAGAGAGATCACACCAATAAAAGTAAAAATAAATTGAAGAGAAATCATGTGATGAGATTGCAATAGTAGAGAAATTGCAAAGAAAAATATAGATAACTTGCTGAGAAAATAAAAAGCTACCTTGGAGAGCAATTGCAAAGGAATGGCCCATCTTGGACTCGACCAGTCTATTTCTCACCAGGGAAGACAGAGATGCATGTGAGGAAGCAACGGATTGCTAAGTCACTCACTTCGAAGATGATATGTTGACATGGGACTCTTGTTTTAGCGGCTTTGACGGAGAGGGCAGAATTGTTACCTGGTATGACGTCAGTCTCATTGATTATTCGAAGACAGAGACTAGATAGTAGGGCTGAACCAGAATCCGTAGGATATGGTAAGAGTAGGTATATAGAATTTCAAGATTGACCGGGATGGAGATTACTTCCAAGTGAGCTCGTCTACAACCCCAGTTTTGCGCAAGTGTTAGTGCCACCGTATGCAGCGTCGTATGGCATAAAGCATAGCATCCTAGTGCATTGAAAGGAGTAAAAAATTACAGTTTCCTTGGACGACATTGATTGATAAGGTAAATTAGCAGATTTGAGCCAGTGCAAGAACGTCTGATGACTGCCTAGGGATGACTAAGGGCATGTTTGGTACACATCCTCAGAGAGGATTTCTGTCATTTTTCCGCAATCCCGTGGAAAATTCACGTTTGGATCAGCGTGGAAAAGCACAGGGAGGAAGAGAGAAATCCTTGTTTGCAATTATTTTGGAAGTCAGACACCCCCCCATAGGATCCGCGGAATCCACAAACTCGCGGATTTGCGGAGCTACAGTGAATCTGACGTTAATATAGGTGGGACCGGTTTTTGCGTTTTTTTGGTTTTTTTGGGCCCCACAATCAAGATCTGAACCGATAATATTGTTAAGAAGGTCAAAAACGGCTATCTCCCAAAATTTCAGCCGTTGATTCATCTTAGATCTTGAGATATTTGCAAAATCGTCCAAACCGTTAAAATGCCATATTCTGTGATGCAGTGGGCCAAAAAATGGGATTAAACACAGTCCCTTGTTTTCAATTTTCTGGTTCCTGTGGGCCCCAAAATCAAGATCTGAACCGTTAATTATGTTAAGAAGGTCCATAACAGCTATGTCCCAAAATTTCAGCCGTTGATTCATCTTAAATGTTGAGATATTTGCAAAATCGTGAGGGACATTTGCCAAAATGTATTACTGAGCAAATTATTATTGAAAACAGTCCGTTTTTTCTCATTTTTGGGTTTATGTGGGGTCCACGATCAACATCAAAACCGGTCATTAGTTTTGGACGGTCAAACACGGTAAGGTGACCAAATTATAACCGTTGATCCTTACTTTATCTTGAGATACATGTATAAACATCAATTGGATCATACATTCTACAACTTATAAGAATCCTCCCTCCATCCAAACATGGAACTTTCATTGGGAATTCTACTTGAGGATTGTGGCTTTCTTTGGAGATGGAGAGAATCCTCTAAATATAGGATTCTTCACCGTTTACCAAACGTGCCCTAAAGGAATCTTTGAACATCGACTTTGTTAGAGGAGCACATTGCCGAGTAGATGTATGGGATCATACGAGGCCTTCAACCGAATCAGGGATGTCGCTTGCAGACTCACCTCACCGCCATGATGAGTGGATGACTAGTGGGTTTAGGTGATTTTGGAGAACCAAGATTGACCGATCTTTTGAGATTTTCACGATCTAGTATTGGAGTAATACCACCACTTGATTTTCAGTTTTGTTTAGTTCATTTGGAGGACCAAATGCTCTCCGTGTTGGGGGTTTTGTTCAGTTCATTTGGATGACCAAATGCTCTCTATGTTGGGGGGTGGGGACCCCTAACTATAGTGATTAGCGTGGTTTAAGTTTTTCGGTATGCTTTTTAAATGGGATTAGAGGTTTTTTGGCTAAGTTTGTGAGTTTGATTAGAATTTTTTATAGCTTTGGGAAATTTTGAGAGCCTTTGAACTTTGCTTGACACGCTTTAGGACCCTTTTGTATCGTTCGAGTAAGTGTGTGGGGTTATCAATGATTTCGAAAATTTCCATTTTTACTCCTTTTGATAGTTCAAAATAGCCCCTACAACTTTCATATTCATTCCGTCTTCGATTGAAACCAAGAAACCTAGTTTTCCTGCCAAAAGGGCAAAACAAACTTTTCACACCAGAATCTGTGCACGATTTCCAATGTTTTTAAATTACTCGAAAAATAAACTTTTTGTAAATTAAAATTTTCGGTGATCAATTTCCCCCCTCCATCAATTTTCTTTTCAAATCTGAAAAATTTTATTACATTAAGAGACACGGAACATCTAAGGAACCCCCATCGGGTAGAAAGTTTTGACAAAGACCACAAAAAGAGAACCAGCTATCCCCAGACCCTCCAAACTAAACTGGAGACCCCTATATAAGAGTTGCTTGGCTTCTCCCCACACATCTTCCCATTTAGAAAACCGGTAGAAGCATGCTTGGCTTCTCCCCACACATCTTCCCATTTAGAAAACCGGTAGGAGCATGCTCATTCATGGTAAATTATATTACCTGATCTCCATACTGATCACTTGCTGATTATACCTATCCAGGTAGTTCTTTCTTTTCCTTCCTCTAATTCTTCCACCATTTAGGGGGTAATACGACTCTAATTTCTTTCCTGTGGATTTTTATGACAACACTTTCAAGTGTGACACGGAGTGTGAACTCTCTCATATTTTCTATACATCCAATGATAGAATAGCTTATTATTTTCATTCTACTTGTTTTCAACCTAGGAGGGAATGGATGATAAGTATGTTTTGGTTATTTCGTTGTCATGGCACTCATTTTGTTGCGAAGGGAGAAACTTTCAAGATTCCATGATCCACAGCCACCCATCTTCTGATGTAGAGTGTGAAATGTGCAATGTAATATAATACTCTTGTAGAGAGTACTATCTGTGTAATTACATTAGTTTTTTAAATTTATTTTTATTATAGGGGATTAAAAGTTGTAGATTTTTTGTTCAAACTTCAATCACTTTTATCCTTAGAGATATATTACCCATGTAAGTAACCAATCTAAAGCGGATCGAGGCATTACTCAAATTTGGTCCATTGATGCCCTGATGTATCGTCTATTGTGTTTTTCAAATTTTGACAATTTATAGATAGAGACAAATGTATATGTTACAAATTCATTAAAGATGAAAACTTTGTAAGACTTTCTCATTTTCTTCTTGAGAATTGAATTTCTATTTCGATCATGTATTTTCAATGTATGAAGCAATCAGCCTTAGTTTGACATTTGTTTTATGCTTCTGTCCTTTCAAATTAAAGGTGTGCTTAATAAGTTCGATGTGAATAGGGCGGCTAGGGGGCGAACTTGGGCCACTGGGTATTGGTGAGGTGCTTCGCAATAGTGAAGGCATTGTGTTGGCTTTGTTCTCAAAGCATGTGGATCATATGGAGTCTAAGGAGCCTGAGACTATTCTAGAAGCTATTCGTATTTTCACTTCATCCTCTTCTCATTTTATACTAGTGGTTGAGAGTGAATCTCTTAATGCTATATTTTGGGAGGCTATGTTTCCTTAGAAATTTCAGTTCTATTTGAATGACATTAGACCTCTATTGTCTTCTAATTTCGTAGCTTTCACTATGTAACCTGTTTTATCATATAATGCTTTTATACCATAGTTTCCTTTTGCTATATTGGCCAGAGTTTCTTTGTAATATTTTTCTTCCTTTTAATATATTTTCATTGTTGCCTATCAAAATAAAAATAAAAAAATGTAAAATGAGTGCAGCACTGACCCACTAATCAATTTCATACTTCACCCCCTTTTTTTAGGTATCCCGTACTACACTCCTTTGAAACTTCACTTCTATGGATATCTATTGACCACCCATTAATGCCCAACCAATTCCCACCTTATCTATCAGTTTTTTTCTCTATCAGCTCTAACTTGTCCATCTTACCCATTCATGATTAATCATTTCACATTTAGTATGAGACTGTAGTCCTCGTTCTCCCTGCTGTTGGGTTCAATCAAGAAAATGCATTCAAATCCTAACAATAAAATTCAGAAATGAGTAGAAAATAAAAGCCCATAAGAAATATTTCACTTATTTAATAAAAATAATTAAAAAAATCAAATCCAACGGGTAGAAATGAGTCTTTTCATTGAATCCATGTGCAATTTTATATCAAATCATCAAATCCATTGAGTAGAAAAATGAGTATTATTATTAGTTTTTGGCCAAACCATTTTCATGATGGGATCTTTCCATCTCTTGCCCCGATTTACTACCATCATGCATCTACGCATGCCCTATTAGTGGAACACGATCTGCTCAAAAGAGGAAGCTGAGTAGATTCCTCTTCAAGAGTGTCCAAATTGTCCACTTCTAAGCAGCAACATACAGAGATATAAGCCCATCTTCTTTGCACACAGGTAGTGATACAGAATTCCTCTTTAAGAAATTTCACTTCTCTGTATGTGGAGATATAACCCCATCTTCTTTGCACAGAGACAGTGATCCAGAAATCGTCTTTTAAAAAATTTCACTTCTCTGTATGTGTAGATTTAAGCCCATCTTCTATTAGGTTCTTCCAGAAACATATATTTCGCACAGTATCATACTAAGGGCGTCGCCATCAGATCAAAGGGATCAAAACATAAAAAATGCTTGAAAAAGGTCTGGATTTATGTTGGGGGGTGGGGGGTTTGTTTGGGGGTTTTGTTAACGTTTATATGGGTATTATTGTCATATGATAAAACAATTGAGGGTAAACTTGACCAAAGAAAAACCATGCATGTCTTTCGGCTTCAAACTTGAGGCTCCTATCGAATTCTCACCCAAAACATAACTTTTTCAAATGGGTTCAATACATCTTAAAACCATTTCAAATAGACATTTGCTTTTAAGTTGCCAAACAGTCTAAAATGCTAAAAACTCTATTATAATCACTATTAAGTCAAATAGAGGTTAAACATAGAGTTGCCAAATGGCACCTTAGTCAACATCATTGCGGTTCAATAGGGGCGCAACATCCGAAACATCTCCGTTAGTACCAGTTTTCTGAAGAATTTGACCTTTATTTTGACAAACTACAGGCCCAAGATGCATGTGCCTCATGCAACTACACAAATGCTGTATTGAAACCCTACATAATTCTCTGTATAATCGGAAATGTTCCACCAAGCAGGAAATGGTAGAAGGCATGCAAGCACTTGCTGTTACTAGTGAGTGAGGAAAGAGCACAACCGTAGCTTCATATGGAAGACCTTAAAACCACATATCAGATAACGGAAAATTTGTTGCTCTTTGAAATAGACAGGGTGGTTGCCAAATATTTTTTCTAAACAAATCTTTCTTACAAATTGAACCAGCCTCTGGACTCCAAAAAAGTTAAAATCCTACAAATTGTAGGCTTCAAGGAGACGTGGCAGGTAGTTACCAGACCAAACGGCTTGTGCTATGGAGAGACCTTCTAAACACACGTACACACACAAAGATGTTTCTTTATTATCATCCTTCATCTAATTTCTGACAACTCCTTTTGAGGACATGGATGTCAATGAGATTCCAAAACTTTCCAACAATTCCACTGGACAAAGCTAAAAACGCTTGTTTTGCTGCTTGGCGACGTGCTTCTAAAACCTCAGCATTACTAAAGAGCTGCTCCAGGGATTCTCTGAGCTCTCTTCTTGAGACCTGTTATTATTTAGGTTTTATATTCTAGAACTTAACAACAATATAAAAACAATGCAAACCATAAAAATGTTTTATTGACATCAATTTGGTTTTTAAATCCACCTGACAGCAAACAATCAGCACACAGTGCATGTGCTTCTAATAAAATTCACTAATTTGTTTCAGCACATCTATTGTCCACACCCTATATGCATGCAAATATGGACCATCCAGATTGTGGCCAATGGAGCATAACCTGAAATCTTACAGATTGAACCATGCTAGCCATCCAATTTGTGGCCCTAAAAGACACATTTGTGTAACACTGAGCTAAGTAGTGCGGAAAAGCCTGTTTTCGTGCTTGCCACTTATCTGCAGTTTGGTGCATCACTTTTCTGTGTTAAAAGGAAAAGTTTGAACTATTTTCCTCAAATCTGCAGGCAAACTTGTCCTATGTGGTGGTGGTGGGTTGGAAGAGGGGAAGAGGAGGGGGAAGGAGTCGAAGGTCAAAACTACTTTTTCATGACATGCAGAATTCCAACATTGCGCAAATGTGTGCTTGAGGAAAATTGGTTTGTCTCAATTGGCATGCATGCACATGTGCTCTAATTGTAGATGTGTTGCCACTTTCCCCAAGATTGAGAAAGATGTACATTATTGTATCTCTATTTTTTTTTTCCTCAGTTTTGTATCTCTTTTTTCGTTAATCTCAGTCTTGTATCTCTATTGAGTGAAAAAGAAAGCAAGAGCTTCTACACAGTGGGATTCCTCCGTATCATTCAGATTATGTTGCAAAGTGATTAAGATGTAATTCCTCTGCTTCATCTTTGCTGAAAGGCCAAGAAAGGTATGTTCTCTCTAGTTAGGATGATTAGTAACTGGAAGTTAACATCCTAATCAGACCCTAACTGCAATAAGTAGGATGACTAACCCTAAACAAGACACAAGTTAAGCCCAAAACTTGAAATTACACGCACTAGAGACTCTGCAGTCCCTATAGCAGCCTCCAGTAGTCCTCATTGATGGAGAATTGGCTGATCAATTCATGTCAGTTAATGCAGTAAAGTCATTGTCCCGATCTTCTAGCTTCTACCTGATGTATTGATTCTGCCTGCGGATGCAAACGTGTTGTATCCTGGCGGAACCACGGTAATGGTACATACAGACCAGGATCTGTTTTCATAAATCTGGACCCAGCTCCGGATCCAACACGGAACCTATGTTTTGTACCAGGATCCAACTGCTAAAAAAATCATGATCATTCGAACTAAGATGTGGAATGCATTAGTATAAATGGACAAAAGGGCTTCAAAACAATATTTTTTTAGTATATAAGTTGGGCTATTAAATGGTAAATAATTAAGGCTAAGTAAATCCTCAACTATCAATATTACACAAGCTTTGTACAATGGCGGACCCAGGATTTTCAATTGCGTGGTGCGTGCATGTAAAGGATTAACAGATCCTTGTATTGAAGAAGGAGAAGAAGAAGAGAGAAAGAGAGGAGAGATTGTGGAATCTGTCATATCCCAAAGTGGGGATTGACTGTTGCTCTTTATACACAAAGTATTGCTCTTTACAGCCTATGATTGATCCTAATTACATGTGTATATAAGTAAGAAAGGAAAGAATATAAAAGTGATTGATAGCATACAACTATACAATGTTTGACTAAATCTAAGAGATCCCACACGTGGGTTTGTAGCTTTGGGCCTCTTAGTCATGGGCCTTGAGAGATGGGCCTGCTTCTTTGTTTGTGTTTCTACACTCCCCCTCAAATTGATGCGGTGGTTTGCCAAGAAGCATCAATTTGGAAAGAATGGAATCATGACGATCGCAGGGCAAGCCCTTGGTGAACACATTTGCCAGTTGTTCAGATGAAGAGATATAAGGTAAACCGATATCTTCACAGACAAAGTGCTGACGAATAAAGTGACAGTCAATTTCAATGTGCTTAGTGCACTCACGAAAAACAATATTCTTTGCAATTCGAATAGCACTTGTGTTATCTGCATACAACGGAGTAGGGTCTTTGGTGAAGATGCTGAATTCTCGTAGAAGACGACGCAACCATATGACTTCGCTGCAGGCAGAAGACATGGAACGATATTCGGCCTCGGCTGTCGATTTGGAAATTGTGACTTGTTTCTTGCTTTTTCCATGAGATAAGAGAAGGGCCCAAGAACATGCACCATCCATCATCAAGCGACGAGTGTCGGGACATCCAGCCCAATCGACATCAGCATATACTGTCAATTGTAATAAAGAGGTGGAAGGGTAAAATAAACCACGATCCCGAGTACCCTTTACGTATCGGAGAATTCGATAAATAGCTTGAAGATGTGGTTTATGAGGATGGCCTATAAATTGGCTACCAGTCTGCACAACATGTGATATATCGGGCCGTGTCATGGTTAAGTAGAGTAGGCTACCAACCAAATGATGAAATATGGTAGGATTTGGGAGAGGATGCCCATCTTCTTTACTGAGCTTGACATTAAGCTCGATGGGAGTGGCAAATGTTTTGGCATCGTCAAGTCGCGCAGAATGAATCAAGTCATCAACATATTTTGATTGAGTGATTTGAACGCCAGCTTTGTTCCGTTGAACCTCCAGACCCAAAAAGTAGGTTAAGGAACCAAGGTCCTTCATTTTAAAAGTACTCACGAGGTGAGTTTTAAGTTCAATGATCCCATCATGATCATTCCCACTAATTATCATATCATCAACATAGATAAATAGAATTGTATAGCCACGAGAGGATCTACGAATGAAGAGAGAGCTGTCATTGGTGACAGAGAGAGAGAAAGAGAAAGATGAGAGAGAGAGAAAGAGACTTTTGTGAAAATGATTCCAATCGACCTCCTTGTCTTCTTGGATTGCTATTCTTTATATAGAGTTTACATTGCCTAGATTTAGGCTACAAATCATCAAATCAGAACCTAATTAAATCTCTAAATATGGTAAAACAGCCTAACATACGATTTAGTCTACTATACAAGTTATGACTAGATCTCATATGTACAAGTGGGCTGGGCCTATTATCATACAAGTGAGTTGGGCCTATTTATCATACAAGTTTATACTTTAACACCTCCCCTCAAATTGATGCGGGGAATCAACCAGCAACAATTTGCGAACCAAGAATTCATGCCGCGGCCGTGGAAGGCCCTTGGTGAAGATATCAGCAAGCTGGAACTCAGTGGAAATATGGGGAAGAGTAATGACTTTGCGATCATACTCGTCCCGAATGAAGTGACAGTCCACCTCTATATGCTTAGTCCGTTCATGAAACACAGGATTTTCAGTGATTCGAATAGCACTTGTGTTATCAGCATGAAGAGGAGTTGATTGAGTCTGTGAGAATCCAAGCTCTGAGAGCAACCCACGTAGCCATAGGATCTCAGCACAAGCGGAAGACATTGCACGGTATTCTGATTCCGTGGAAGATTTTGAGACTTTATCTTGTTTTTTACATTTCCAAGATATCAAGGCGTCTCCCAAGTAAACGCACCATCCTGTGGTAGAGCGGCGTGTGTCCGGACAGCCGGCCCAATCTGCGTCAGAATAAGCAGTAAGTGTAAGCGGTGTGCCAACTGGAAAAAATAAGCCACGGGTAGAGGTACCAAGGATATATCGAATGATCCGTTTGACTGCCGCCAAATGATGATGCCGCGGGACTGTCATAAACTGACTGACCAGATTAACAGCATAAGAGATATCTGGTCGGGTGATGGTTAGGTAGACAAGGCTACCAACTAACCGACGATAAAAAGTAGGATCAGGAAGGAGCTCACCATCTTGTTGACGAAGCTTAACATTCACTTCCAAAGGGGTGTCAACTGGGGTAGAATCACCTAGATCGGCGAGAGCCACAAGGTCAGTAGCATATTTGTGTTGATGCAGAAGCAAACCTTTCTTTGATTGATGAACTTCTAAACCCAAGAAATAATTCAAAGGTCCCAAATCCTTCATATGAAATGTATCTTAAAGAGCGGCCTGTATCTGTCGAATCATATCACTGTGTGGGCCAGTAATGATGATATCATCGACATACACAAGGAGAATTGTAGATCCTCTGGATGAATGAATCGTGAACATCGAAGGATCATACGGGCTTTGGATAAAAGAAAGCCGGAGGAGAGTGGTACGGAACTTGTCAAACCAGGCTCTGGGCGCCTGTTTAAGGCCATATAAGGAGCGTCGTAAACGAGCGACATCAGTCTTGGAAGAAGAAGGAATTCCCTGAGGGAGACGCATATAAACTTCCTCTTGAAGGTCCCCATGAAGAAATGCATTCTTCACATCCATCTGATACAGGGGCCACGACTGAGAAGCGGCTATTGCAAGAACTGTACGTACAGTTGTCATTTTGGCCACCGGAGCAAAAGTCTCCTCATAGTCGATACCATACTCCTGCCTGTTTCCAAGTGCAACCAGGCGGGCTTTGTAGCGATCCAATGATCCATCAGATTTCAATTTCACCGAATATACCCATTTGCATCCAATGGGTTTGACGGATGAAGGACAAGGAACGACGTCCCATGTATGATTTGTTTGAAGAGCGGTAAGTTCTTCCTGCATAGCCTGTATCCAACAATCATGCTGTACTGCCTGAGAGTATGAGTTAGGGATAGAAACAGAAGATAAAGTGGTTAATAATGAAGCATGGGTAAAGCCATAACGATCAGGGGGCCTGATGTGGCGAGTGGATCGGCGAAGAGCAGGAGGCTCCGGAGGGGGATCAAGTGCAGGATCAGGTGCATGAATGGTAGGCGTAGGGAGAGACCCAGAGGCAGAATCAGCTGTAACCTTCCGTCGTTCATACACAAAATTTGGCCTAAAATGAGTAACCGGTTGAGGTATTGCATCTAAAAAGGGTGGTAAAAAAGATAAAGGAACAGAGTCATTCGAATCACCATGCCTTGGAAAGAAATACTGATTTTCGAAAAACACGACATTGCGAGACACCCGAATTCTTTTGGCTATAGGATCATAACATAGATAGCCTTTTTGAGTAAGAGCATACCCAAGAAAGGCACATCTGGAGGACTGTGCTGTTAACTTAGTACGCTCAGTGGGAGGGAGAAGAACAAAACACACACACCCAAAGGGACGAAGATGATCATAAAGAGGATTTTTTTGAAAAAGTCTAAAAAAAGGTGTCTGGTTATCTAATCTAGAGGAAGGTAAACGATTTATTACATGCACAGCGGTTGAGAGGGCTTCGGGCCAAAACCTAGTGGGGACAAAAGAAGCTAACAAGAGGGAACGAGCAGTATCTAAAAGATGTTGGTTTTTTCGTTCAGACACACCATTTTGTTGGGGGGTGTAGGGACAAGATCGTTGGGAGATAATTCCTTTGGTTTGCAAAAATAGTTGAAAATCCTTAGAAACATACTCCCCCCCTGAATCAGATCTAAGAATTTTAATGGTAGTGGAAAACTGATTCTCAACATAAGACAAGAAAATCTTAAAAACCGAGAAAACATCAGACTTAGAATGCAAAAAATAAATCCAAGTAAAACGACTATAATCATCAATGAATGTAACAAAGTATTTATAATGAGAATGAGAGATAACAGGTGCAATACCCCAGACATCACTATGAACAATATCAAAACATTTCAGAGCCAAAGAATCATGAAGAGGAAACGGAAGGGTTTTCCCTTTCCCCATCTTGCAGCTATCACAATTAGAAGAAACATCCTTAAAAGAAACTTTATTATCATTAATTAAACCAGAATTCAATAAAAACATCAAAGTTTTGGAATTAGGATGTCCTAAACGATTATGCCATAACTGGCATTTATTATGACTAGAATGAGAAAGCAAAGCAGACTCTGAAGGAGGCCTTTCTTGTGACGAAATCTGGAGAGGAAACAGTCTTCCCTGCTTAGGGCCCTTCGCTAGCACCTTCCCCGATACTTGATCCTGCACAACACAACCAGAGCGAGAAAAAAGGATGGAGCAATTATTATCAACAAGTTGACCAACTGATAACAAATTGGTGGTTAAGCGAGGAGACAGAAAAACATTATGCAAGGGCAAGGAGTGAGGAACATGGCCAACAGCGGTAATGGGAACACTGCCACCGTCAGCAGTATTGATGCAGAGGTCTCCATCATACTTCCTAATATGAGTCATATTCGCAGGAGAGTGTGTCATATGATTGGAGGCCCCTGAATCAATATACCAGGTGGATTCTGAAGATTTTGGTTTACCTGACAGGCCAAGTGCAGAGAAAGCATTTATGATCATTTGTTGGACCATTTCAGGAGTAAGGGTAGAAGAAGAAGTGGCAGCAGGTGGTGCAGGCATGACTAGTGAAGACTCTTCAGGTGGTGCAGGCATGACTGGTGAAGAAGCTTCAGGAAGATGTGCAGAATAAGCTCTTTGTTGCTGTGGCCTGTTCTGAGGTCGTGTCCTGCATTCTGGAAGAACATGACCTTTGGTTTTGCAGTAGGAACAAAACTTCTGGTTGCACTGAGTGGAAACATGTCCGAGTTTTTGACAGCAAAAACATTTGACCTTGCTCATGTCTCGGGCTTGGGGCTTACCCCGGGCTATATAAGCAACATCGATAGGAGCCGCCTGAGGAGAAGTCTGTGCAAGTGTTGTCTGAGTCACCAAGCGCTGCTCCTCTCTAAGAAGTTCGCCCAAACATGATTCGAGTGAGGGGGATGGCACCCTGCTCATTAAGTTGGAGCGGACAGTTTCAAATTGTGGCCGTAACTTCATCAGAAACTGATCCCGCTGACTTGTTTGATGGATCTCTTGAATAGAGTCAGCATAAATAATCTCAGCATAATCAGTCCACAGACTTGTAAACTGAGAGTAGTAATCCTGTATCGACAGGGTCCCTTGAACAAACTGCGAGATTTCGTGTTCTAAATGAAACCGTCGAGCAGAATTTCCCTGTAAATATATTTTCTTTAAATAATGCCATATTTCTTGGGCCGTCTTGTATGAGCGAAGGTTCAGGATAAACTGTGGATCGACGGATCCCAATATCCAAGTCATGATCTGATAATCTTTAACCTCCCATTTAGGGAGAAGCTTATCATCAATAGGTTTGGGATCTGAACCATCAAGATGTCCCCAGAGTTCTTTACCCTTAAGGTAAATTTGAAATTGAAAAGACCAAGTGGTATAGTTTTTACCATTAAACTTAACCAGAGTGATATCATTTTTCTCCATAATATCAATGCAGAAATATTCTTAGAAAACAGCCCCAACAGTGCAGATTCAACAGTGAAATAATAGTGCAGCAATCAGTGTACTAACAGCAGCAATAACACTAAGCAGTACTCAATTAATCAGCCCTTAACAGTAACAAGCAGCATCAACAACAGCAAACAGGACTAACAAATAGCAGAAGAGAGCCCCCAGACACTGCCAGACAATGCCAGACAGCCCAGACAGCCCAAACGAACTGGAGTTTTGGGACCAGATCTGTTCGTGGGCCCCACAGGGTGATCAAAACACAGATCAGGTTTGAAGATCTTAAAGAAGATCAAAGTTACTTCCTTCAGTCCAAGTATGAGGAGATTTGGATACAGATCCACAAATCTGGACGGTCTTGATGAAAACTATCTGACCAAACTTGATTAAAAACGACAGAGTAAGAAGTGGCTGGAACCTACCTCAAAGCTGATGGAAAAATTCCATAAAAATCTTTAAAAAGACCCTCAAGGATAGTCGATCACAACTGTAGTGATATCTTGGAGATACGAAGATGATCCGTGGTGGGCCACTTTTGATCAGTGACAGTAACAGAGAAGATCAGCACGCCAGGAAGAAGATCCACGCCAGGAAGACTCAGTGGATCAATGAGAGAAGAAGATTGATCATATCCTAAGCTCTGATACCATGACAGAGAGAGAGAAAGAGAAAGATGAGAGAGAGAGAAAGAGACTTTTGTGAAAATGATTCCAATCGACCTTCTTGTCTTCTTGGATTGCTATTCTTTATATAGAGTTTACATTGCCTAGATTTAGGCTACAAATCATCAAATCAGAACCTAATTAAATCTCTAAATATGGTAAAACAGCCTAACATACGATTTAGTCTACTATACAAGTTATGACTAGATCTCATATGTACAAGTGGGATGGGCCTATTATCATACAAGTGAGTTGGGCCTATTTATCATACAAGTTTATACTTTAACAATTGGAGCTTTGATAGAAGCGGGCCTGAAGGATGGCAGATCGAAACTTTTCAAACCAGGCCCAAGGAGCTTGTTTGAGCCCATATAAGGACTTTGTCAACTTGTAGACATGATGTGGAGGACAAGAATACCCCGGTGGCGGACGCATTTACACAAGTTCCTTGAGATCCCCATGTAAGAATGCATTCTTGACATCCATCCGCCAGAGGGGCCAGTTGCGAGACGTGGCAACTGCGAGTAAACACCGAACTATAGTCATTTTGGCAACCGGGGCAAAGGTTTCCCCATAGCCAATGCCGTACTCTTGCTTATAACCTTGGGCGACTAGGCGGGCCTTGTATCTATCAATACTGCCATCAGAGTGATGTTTAATGGAATAGACCCATTTGCTTCCGATGATGGTTGTATTTGTTGGAAGAGGCACTAAGTCCCAAGTTTTATTGACTTCAAGGGCAAGTAATTCATCTGTCATTGCATCTTGCCAACATGGTATATTAGCGGCCTGTTTATAAGAGGTAGGGATAGGAATGGGATCCAAAGAGGTAAGAAGTGCAGAAAATCCATATCTATCAAGTGGAACCGATGTACGACTATATCGCCGTAGATAAGGTTCGGAAGTGTTACCTTTAGTAGTATCATTGCCTGCAGGAACCAGTAGGGAAGGTGGATCTGTAGGAGAAGCAATAGGAGGTAGTTGCCTTGGACGAAGAGTATAGACCTGTGTAACTGTAGGAGGGGAAGTAGGAGATCAAAAATGAGGAAGGTAAGATACTTGGATATTAGAAGAACTTGGTGACTCTAAATAAAACAGAACGTGCTCCAAGAAAACAACATTTTGAGAAATCCTTATTTGGCGTTCTTTGGAATCATAGCACTGAAAACCTTTGTGTTCATCACTGTAGCCAAGAAACATGCATCGAGCTGCTTGTGGTGAAAGTTTTGTACGCTCTAGAGATGGGAGATGAACAAAACAGAGACATCCAAAAATCTGCAAGTGTGAGTAGGAAGGTGGATGACCAAATAAGCACTCAAAAGGGAAAACTGTACCTAGGACAGAGCTAGGTAATCTATTGATAATGTGAACAACTGTATGGGCTGCTTCACACCAAAATCGAGGTGGAACAAGGGATTCCACAAGGAGTGTTCGGATAGTTTCTAGGAGATGATGATTCTTTCGTTCTGCCACTCCATTTTGTTGTGGTGTGGGGACAAGATTTTTTTATGAATAATTCATTTTTCTGCAAGAAAGTTATTGAACTGAGTGGATGTATACTCTCCCCCTGAATCTGAAAGTAGAATCTTGATGAATTTTTGAAATTGAGTACTGACCATTTTATAAAATTTTTGGAACACAGAAAAAACTTCAGATTTGGATTTCAAAAAATAGGTCCATGTATAACGGCAATGATCATCTATAAAGGTAACATAATATTTATATCCAAGTCGACTCAAGTTAGGGGCAATCCCCCAGAAATCCGTGTGAACAACATCAAATGTGTTAGCAGTACGTAAATAATGAATAGGGAATGGTAACACATGACTTTTGCTTAAACAAAAAGATTCACATTTCAATTTTGAAAAATGAGAAACCATGGAACTAGACATAGATTTAGTCAAATATCCAAGTTTAAACAAAGACGACAAATTGCATTATTCAAATGACCAAGGCGTTTATGCCAAGTGGTCCACATTATTTAAAAGACTGCTAGATGAGGTAAGAAATGATTGTTGTCCAATGTCCAAAAAAACAGCCTGCCATGCTTACTCCCCATCCCGATCGCCTTCCCAGTTTGCCGGTCCTGTATGACACAACCAGAAGGAGAAAAATTAACTAGATAACCAGATTCAACAAGTTGGCCAATGGAAATAAGATTTGCAGCTTAATTGGGGACAAAATAAACATTAGGCAAGGTAAGAGTACCAATGGTTATATTGCCCATACTAGAAATTGGTAATTGATCACCATTTGCGGTGGTGATGGAGTCATGGCCATGGTAAGGTTTATGGTTGTGCAAATTTTGGACCACATATGTCATGTGGTTGGAGGCTCCTGAGTCGAGGAACCATGAGGTGGGTGCGATAGAAATAAGTGGGGAGGCTGATGAGTGAAATGTAGGCAAAGCAATAGGAGAAGAGGACAGACCGTTAATACCCATAGAGGTAAATGCAGATGCTACAGATGAATTAATCAAATCTCGAATTTGAGCTATTGTCAATGTCATGGAACCAGTGTTAGAAGTGTCAGAGGATGCTGACGCAAGTGAAGTTGTATTCTTAGCCTGAAGTGCAGTAGAGCCGCACATTTGAGTCTGATCAGGTTTCTTGTTAGGCCTTGTGCAGTTGGAGATAACATGTCCATTACGTTTGAAATAAATTGCAAAATAATTTCTGCCGGCAGTCCCGTGCAACATGTCCATGCCTTTTACATTCAAAACACTGTGGTTTCTGACCACGAGCAGTTAAGAAGGCCGTCTCATCAGTCTAAGATGGTCCTGATTGTGCAAGAAAGACCTTTGATTCTTTAGGGAGGGAACAGTGTGAAGAAAGACGAGTTTCTTCACGAAGGATCTCTTGAACACATGTATCCAGATTAGGAGAGTTTCCACGATTCATAAGGGCTGCTCGTATTGCTTCAAATTCTGCATAGAGATTCATTAGGAATTGATTGATATGAAGTTCTTCCTGAAGCTTGAGAGCTTGGGGAAGGAATGCCGCGGAGACAGACTGCAGGAGCATTCTGGTCCCTTTCAGTCCATAAGGTTAGAAACCCATTATAGTATTCCTGTACATTCTTGTCATTTTGGCAGTATTTAACCAATTCTGTGTCAAGATGGAATCTTTGGGCTTTATTTTGCTGATAATATATTTTCTTCATGTGTGTCCACATATCAGAAGCTTTCGTAAAAGCTTGTAGTGCCATTGTGAAGGAGGGATCAACGGAGTTGAGAATCCAGGTCACAACCTTAGCATTCCGTTGATTCCAAGTGGCAATTGTTTTATCTTCTGTGCCATTAGGATCAGCAGCTGGTTTGATAGTTGTCCCATCTAAATACCCCAACATCCCTTGTCCTTCAATGAAGTTCTTAAGGTGAAATGCCCAAGACATATAATTGGTACCATTAAATTTAACAGAAATAACATCAACCTTTTCCATTTGATTTAAGAAGATGATTTCTAAGAAGGGAGATGGGCAGCAGCACTGTTTTCAGAAAAAAAAAAGAAAAAAAAAAGGACCTCTGGACATCCAAGAAATTTGTAGGAAAGATGTCTTCTTTCTATAACAATATATTTTCTTCAATCAGCCTTCCAGGTTATATTGGTAGCCTATTTTTGTAACTTTTGATCCAAGAATGATTGGATTCCAATGGTTGGATCTGAATATCAAGCCTTAAAACGGAAACAGCTTCTATAAACTGGCAAACTAGAGAAGCAGGTAAGACTGACTTGTCTGAGATGATAAAAGTCTTAGTAAAATTCTTAATATTCCCAGGAATAATGGTCGACCAGTTTGGTGGTGATTTCTGTAGATACCGTAATCTGGAGGTGGGGCCCACTTTGAGATCTGGTGGTTGGATGATTGTTGACAGTAGTTAGAGTTGCAGAAAAACTGATCTGCTGCTTTGTTTGATGCTGCTGAGAGTAGAAAATCTAATCTGCTGCTTTCAATGATGCTGCTGAGAGATCCTTCTTTGTGGTGATGCAAGGATTGAAGAAATAGAGAGGATTTGTCTATCCTTCTCTGTTGATTGCAAGAGATGACAGACAGATAGCTCTGATATATTGTAAGAAACCATAAACCAACCCAAAAGCTTAAGCTCATTGGTGGAAGGCCCAACAGTCTGATAGACCTTCAAAATTAACATGTCCCAAAACACTGAAAGAGACTAATTGTTTCAAATAAGTGACAGAGGGACGTCCTAGTCAACCCCCTCCCCCCCACCCCACCCCAAACCCACCCCGCCCGATTTATGCCCCGTCTCAATATGTCTCCCAGTTGATGGATTCTGCACAGAACAGCCGAATGAGGAGAAGGTAACCGCATAAACATCCTGAACAAGACTAAAAGATAAGAGACTTGCAGATCAGTTGGGAACAAAAAGAACAGATGAAATAGAAAGTAAACCAGCGTCAATAATACCTATTTTGGTAACTGGTAGATGAGAGCCACCATCATTGTAGATGAAACATGGAGGTGAGGGTGAATAAGTGTGATTGACAGGCAAAGTATAGGAGGGCATGTAACTAGAGGGCCCAGAATCAAATATCCAAGGGAAAGCTGAGCTACCTATAGGGGCAATAGCTGGCAAGGTGCGGAGGATGCCGAAGCCGAAGAAGACCTCAGTTAGAGGAGAGCATCATCTGAAGGAACTGCTCGGCAATGATGGCCTAGATTTGTGAAGTGAGATCAGAAGGCAAAATAGTGTTCATAGTTGTAGAAAGTGCTGCAGGCTAAGCTCCAATGATTAGGTCACTGATGTGGACCTCTCTAACACAGAGGACGGTCCCATTTCCAGCATCCTTGTTGCTTGCAGTAACTGTAGATGACAGATGGTTTGCCTTTTCGGTGAGTTATGCCAAGATGTATAGGCTTACAAGGACATGGTTCACATGTGTGATCCTTTTGCAAGCAAGAGAGGACTTGGTTTGTTCTTCTAACAGAAATTCAGAGAAAGCCATATTGACTGACCTAACGAAGAGGAGATTGACGTAGTATACGACTTACATGGTCAAAATTCAAGTCGCAGTGCCATCAGAAACTGTAAAAGACTAGTTCAAAGTCAGGATCATTTATAAATTGTGGCTCCAAATGATAGAGTTGTCATTATTACATAAAAGACAAGTATTGAATCCTCTCCTTGGTGAGCATTTCGAATCTCCCACTCCACCTTATATCTTTTGGAGTGGTTACACATAGGTAAGCCAAATAATCCCAAGCATCTTTAGGATGGGCAACTTTTGCAAGTTGGAATCTGATGGTGGAATCAATGAGTTTGCAATCCATGAATTATTACCAACATCATATTCCCCTTCTTCCATAGCAAGGTCTATGGGGTTCTCTATTTGGTAGAAATATATTTCCAAAGTTTCCAGATGTAAGGTCTCATCATGGATGAAAATATCGGTAGCGGCGGGCGTAGCGGCCCGCCGCCAAACCGATACGTAGCATATCGGAGATACGTATCGGCGTAGCGGTGCGATTTTAAAAAATCGCCAAAAAAATCTGAAAAAATTCCAGAAAATCCAGAAAATTGTAAAATGAAAGAAAATGTGGTTCTTTTGCAAAAGTAAGTAAGAAAAGGGGGCGTATCGGTGCCCTCAATATATGATGTCCTGTATCGCTGTATAAATAGAAAATAATAGTAATGATTAGTTTTTTCACATGTATTCATGTTTCTTAGTCATGTTAACTTAAAAAGTAATGAAAAGCTCATTAAAAAAAAATTAGAACATGAAATAAAGGCATAAGAATTAAGAAGACTTAAGAGTTAGGTCATTAGTGAACATTGAACAATCAAATATCAATACTTCAGCATTCAAGGTTCAAATTCAATCAAGTGAATGAACTATGAAGTGATCAACAATCAACATTCAGCACCAATTTAGAAATGACAAAGGGAGTAGAGAGTTAGTGAAAGAAATAGGAAATTAGGAA
Source organism: Cinnamomum chago (assembly GCA_038049695.1). NCBI lineage: Eukaryota > Viridiplantae > Streptophyta > Magnoliopsida > Laurales > Lauraceae > Cinnamomum > Cinnamomum chago. Next base: position 43,087,017 of record CP142455.1, on the reverse strand, counting down.
TACCTTGATCACCACCAAAAGGGATTTGGGAGACACTTATATTCATACATTTGGACAATATGTAATGTAAACATCATGATGGTACTATTAGAGCCAAATATCAGTGTTTAATTGTTAGGGTCACTGTGGTGAGACCTAACCCTAAGCATAAAACTTTGGTGATCAAAATTAGCTTAATATGAACATAAACATTATATGTTGCATGCATTCATGATAGATCATTCAATATATGAAAAGTACTGATAAAGAGGCCGAGCCCCGGAGGGCTGTCCGACGGCTCTTTGGGGCTGAAAGCCCCATGCCGTCGGACTGCCCGACGCGGGCTGGCCCTCTGGGCCGCCGACCATAAAGGCGGGGTTCGGGGCGGCATCCCCGATTCGATTTTTTTTTTAATTTATTTTGAACTTACGCAGGATGGACCACAAAGAGGTGAAAACAGCAACCATAGAGGGGAAGAGATGAAAGAGAAGGGTAAAAAACCCTAAAAAGTCCAAAAGGGGGGGGTTTTATAACCCCCGCCCCACGTGTATCGGCCGCCACGTATCGTGGCGGTATGTATCGGCCGATACTCAAGAGTATCGGCCGATATGGGCCGCTACGGGTGCGATACACCCGTGGCGGCCAATAATTTCATTGAAGCGTATCGGCCGTGGCCGATACGCCCGATATATCGGCCGATACGCTTCGTATCGGCCGATATTTACTTCCATGGGTCTCATGCCTTAATTAGAGGGGTTAGTCACTAATCACTAGGATTTAGGGTACTTAATTGTGTTTAGTGGCCTGAGCATTAGGATAAGTGGTGTGTGATGCATCATTAGGTAGTGGGTCATGCATATCGTCCTTACTTGGACCCATCTTGGCCCGGTGGCCCAAGGCACTCTCATTATGAGCCCATACCCATCTGCCAAGGACTTTATTGTAAACTCCCTAACAACTTGGCCTTATGTGCAAAATCCGTAAAGAGAAATTCCCTTTTAAACCCTAAAGCCCCATTTCCCCATTTCATTTCATTCCGTCTCTACTCCCCCCCACCCCCCATCCCCAATTCTTCCACTAACCAAGCTAGGGCTTCCAAGGGTTTCCAAGGCTTCCCACAAGGCTCAAGAGTCACCCCATCATCTCCTTCATCTTCCTCCTTTCTCATTCTCATCAATAGGTAAGCATACCCTCTTTATAGACACATGTAGTTTGCTTCTTTCAACACTAGGAGCATGCATTGGTGATTTAGTGCGGTTTCCCTTTCATTTTGGCATGTAGGTGGGTTCTTTGCTTGGTTTGGATTGGGGAGGTGTCAAAGGCAAGATTGTGGTAACCCTAGGCTCCAAGAAAGGGGTTTTTGCTCAAATAAGCCAAAGGCAAGTATATAGACACGATTAATGGTGTAGGCATGTCTATTTGGTTGATTTTAATGCTTTAAATGTGCTAACCTTCTCTATCATGTGCATTTATGATATTTGGGTGGGTGGGTGTGAACTTAAAATGCATTAATGGTGGATAGTTACATAAAACAAAATTGAAAAAAATATTTGATTTATGCCATCGTAGTTATACTCCTCTCTTGTTAAGTTTCATTGACTAACTCATTAGTTTATTACTAATTAATAGATATCTAGTTGCATAAGTTTGGATTTCATTTCATCATTGTTATATCAAGGTATAAGCAATATAGGATGAAGATGAATTGGCATAAAACTGGACACCATCATATGGATCCAAACCTATGATGGACACCATCATAGGCTTTAGCAGTTAGAATTCTAGCCAACTGATGCACAAATCTAAGTTGGTAAGGATTATATTGCTGGAACAGGTTGATTTTCAAATATTGATGTGGGGCCCACCTGTTCCCACTGGATAGGCAATCTGATCCGGTCATATGAAGGGGGCAGATGGGCGACCTTAATGGTCAGGTCCCTTTGTGGTCAGGATATAAGTATGTCCTTACCACACCCTGCCCTGAGGAACCTGAGCCAGATGCACCGCAGGATCAAAATGACCTTTACACCAAGTGGCTAAAAGAAGACGAGATGGCCAAGTGCTACATGCAGGCATCTATGTCAAGTGTTTTACAACACCAACATTAATCCTATAAGTCTGCATTCGATATTATATCAACTTAAAGGGAATGTTTGGGGACCAAGGCAGTCTCACTAGACAGGCAGCTCTGAGAACTATTATGAGCACTAAGATGGCTGATGGGACACCGGTACAAGATCACGTTCTGAAAATGATGGACTCATTGAACGAGTTGGATGTACTGGATGCTGAGATTGATACAGAATCTAAGATTGATATTATCCTGAAGTCGCTACTAGACTCATTTAGCAATTTCAAGATCAACTACAGCATGAATAAAATGAGTTTGACTTTAGCGGAGCTTTCTAGCCAGCTGGTAGCTATGGAGGGTGTTATCAAGAAGCCAAGTTTCAATATGACAGAAAAGTCATTTGCCAGGTCCAATCCAAAAGGCAAAGGGTGGAAAGGCAAGAAGAAATCGGTCCCCAAAGGTCCAAAGGTGGATAATGGTCCTAATGGTGGTGTGGCAAAGGCTGATAAGGGCACAGGGGCCAAGCCAAAGGGAAAGTGTTTCCACTGTGGTATGACAGGACATTGGAAATGGAATTGTCCTGATTTTCTGTCTAAGAAGAAAACCGTAGGTATGATTGAGTCACTTGTTTCTGAAGTTAGTTTTGCAACTAGTACTTCAGAATCCTGGTATGTTGACTCCAGTGCAACTAATCACATTTGTAATTCGTTGCAGGGCTTCTGGGAAACCAGGAGGCTTAGTGGCGGCGAGATCATTGTCAATCTGAGATCGGATGCTAAGGTAGAGGCGGTGTCAGTGGGAGTAGTTACATTATGCTTTTCAAATAATAAGTTGATTTTGTCAGGCGCTTTATATGTACCATCTTTAAGACGGAATTTAATTTCGGTTTCAAGTATAGTAAATAAGAGTTATAATGTTAACTTTGGTACTGAAGTTGTCGTTAAGAGGTATGGTACTTTTATATGTTCTGCCAAAGTAATCAATGGTCTTTATTTGTTAACTCCCACAATGTTTGAAACACATGACACCGAAATAATTAATAGGACAAATAAACCAACATTAAAAAGAAAGTCACTTTCATCTAATCCAACAAAACTTTGACACCTGAGGCTAGGTCACATTAACCTAGATAGGATTGACAGGCTAGCGAAAGATGGTCTCTTGCCTTCATTCGTGGCAGACTTAATGCCTGTCTGCGAGTCCTGTTTGGAAGACAAAATGACTAAGAGACCCTTTTCTTCAAAGGGCAATAGGGCCAAAGATTTATTGGAATTAGTGCATACTGATGTGTGTGGACCCATGAATGTTAGAGCGAGGTGGTTATGAGTATTCGATCACTTTCATAGATGATTACTCAAGATATGGACACATACCTTATGCACCGCAAGTCCGAGGCTTTTGAAAAGTTCAAAGAGTTTCGAGCAGAAGCGGAAAAGCAATTAGGTAAGAGTATAAAGACTTTTCGATCAGATCGAGGAGGCTAATATCTCTCCCCTGATTTATGGGATACTTATCAGAAAATGGGATTCCATCACAGTTGTCTGCTCCTGGTATGCCTCAACAGAATGAAGTGGCAGAAAGAAGGAACCGAACTCTTTTAGATATGGTTAGGCATATGATGAGTTTCTCAGGATTACCCATATCCTTTTGGGGGTATGCTTTGGATACTGCGACGTACATACTAAACCTCGTACTGTCTAAGTCAGTACGTAAGACTCCCCGGGAGTTGTGGTCTGGGCAAAAGCTTAGTCTGCAACATTTACACATTTGAGACTGTCTAGCACATGTGCCGGAAAAGGCGGATAAGTTGGAATCAAAGTCGGAGGTATGTACCTTTGTAGGATATCCTAAAGGAACTAAAGGTTGGAATTAAAGTCGGAAGTATGCACCTTTGTGGTCTAGTCTCCGTGCATATCGGATGAGCCATTCCGAACATGCTGAACTCAAGAAACAAGTTGTTGATCTATTGCAACAAGAATATATTCGGGAAAGCCTAAGTCCATATGTCGTACCCGCTCTCCTCACACCAAAGAAGGATAAAAGCTGGCGTATGTGTGTGGATAGTCGTGCCATCAATAAAATCACTGTAATGTATCGCTTCCCTATCCCTAGACATGATGATATGCTTTATCTTATGACTAGTGCTTCTGTCTTTTCTAAGATTGATCTTCGCAGTGGTTATCATCAAATCAGAATTAGACCAAGTGATGAATGGAAAACAGCCTTCAAAACTAAAGATGATCTTTATGAATGGCTGGTTATGCCTTTTGGTCTTTCTAATGTTCCTAGCACATTTATGCGTGTTATGAATCAATTGCCGAAACCATATTGGAAAGTTCGTTGTTGTCTACTTCGATGATATCTTGATTTACAGCAAATCCAAAAGTGAGCAACTTGATCACTTGAGGAGCATATTTCAGCTTCTTTGTCGGGAACACTTCTATGCTAATCTGAGGAAGTGTACTTTTATGAGAAATTCTGTGATTTTCCTTGGCTTTGTCGTCTCTTCTAAGGGTATTGCAATGGACCCATCCAAGATTTAAGCTATCCTCGATTGGCCTATTCCGACAACTCTCACTGAAGTTCGTAGTTTTCACAAACTTGCTACTTTCTATAAAAGGTTCAGTTAAAATTTCAGCAGTTTTATGGCTCCCATCACTAATTGTATGAAAATGGGTGAATTTAAATGGACAAGTGCAGCAACTAGAGCATTTGGAGAAATCAAGTGCAAGATCACGGAAGCCCCAGTCCTACGACTCCCAGATTTTGGTAGTCTTTGAAGTTGCTTGTGATGCTTCTCATATCAGCATTGGAGGAGTTCTTAGCCAAGAAGGTCACCTAGTAGCATTTTTCAGTGAGAAGCTCCCCGATGCCAAACACAGATATTCTATTTATGATTTGGAATTTTTTGCCATTGTACAAGCATTGCGACATTGGCGTCATTACTTGGTTGGCAACGACTGTCTTATATTCCGATCACGAGGCGTTGAAGCATATACAGTCACAACAGCATGTCAGTGATCGTCAAATTAAATGGAGCTCTTACCTTCAACAATTCACATTCAGTCTCCGTCATAAAGCTGGCAAAGAAAACTCAGTAGCTTATGCTTTAAGTCATCGGAAACATCTCCTCAATACTATGGCAGTGGCAGTCACTGTAACAGGTTTTGAGCAGATAAAGCAAGAGTATACAATTGACACAAATTTCGGCACAATCTTTGTGTAATATCCTGAATTACATGGGCCCAGGATTAGTTGGCCCAAGTAATACTCTAGTTGATTATGCATTATGAAATTAGAATGTTACTTATTATGAAATTAGAGTTGCCTCACGTGAAGAGCTTTTGAAAGGAAAGATAAGGAGTTGTTATACAACTCTAATTAGGAAGACATGGAAGGATTAGGACTTGTCTTCCCTTTATATATATATAAGTAAACCAACGACCCCTATTATGGTATTTTAAGTTGGAAAAATTCTGAGAAAGACTGTGGGCTGCAATCTAGGAGAAGGAGAGGAGGATTGATGTCCTATTCGCGTCCGCACATCGCAAAAGCAACAATCACGTATCAAAGGTGAGTGGATCTTCCTAATTGATTGGGTGATTAATCAAGATGATTGATAATGGAATGTGATTCAAATATTCTGTATTGTTAGGTATGTAATGATTTTTAAAACCACCATATAGACATAAAAGATATGTTTTGGGGTAAGGAATCATGTTTGAATGGTGATTTGAATGTTACAGTTTGATAGGAGGTGTAAATCCTTGAATATATGTCAAACAGGCACAAATCTGTAAAAACAGAGTACTGTCGACAATGGTTTCATTGAAGTTAGAGGGCCGTGGGACCCCATGGCCCACTAGATGAGGCATCTGGACCATAGATTCAAAGGAGGACTCATGGTCGATCCAAAGGAGGACTCATGGTCAATCCAAGAGGAACTGTACCCAAGGGAGGTGGGCCCCGTTTGGGCCATCATCCAATGGATTTTTAAACTTCTGGCGTGAAACTGACGGAAACAGACTCAAAAGTCGACATCTATGGTGGGACCCACTAACTAAGCCAATCATAGATTAGGACCCCACGTCTTGAACTAGGCTAAGGGACGATCCCAATGGTGGTGGTCCCATGTGGCCTGGTCTCCATTTGACCAGTTATCCAGGAACTTCAATTTTGTTAACCATAAGGCTTATTTATCAATTTATTTGAGACTGCAGGCCCCCGTAAGGACGCATGATGATGAATCAGACCCATTAGAATGGGAGCTTACCTCTGGACGACCCTAGAGAGTAGACCTGATCATGATTTAGACCAACGGGACCCACTGTATTCTATACCAATATATTATAGACATTGGATACCTGTTTTGGACTCTGAATGTGTGTAGATGAGGCCTGGCTGGAGTCTGTAAGTTTGGATAGCCCCTGAAATTTTGTAGGAAATTACAAATCACTATTCTACTTAGGTAAATTAAGGTTTTATGTGAATTATGATTAATTGTATGGACTGTTTTGCTGAAATTGGGGGCATCCTTGGACTTGACATGTAATGACCATATAACCTTTACATCCAGATTACTTAAGGTTTTAGGTGATTGATTATATGGGCTGTGATTAATTAACTGTGATTAACTATATGGATGGTGATATAGTGGGCCACGCCTATACCACTCAATACCAGTTATGATGAGAAGTGGGCAGCTACCAGCGAAGTGTGCATATGTTGGGTCCACACTACTGTTGTATAAATTATTAGTAGTGAATTCTGGTTGCTATGTGATCATGAAAATTATGCAATTGGTCCCAGACGTGGGATGTTGGACTTAATGTCCGAGCCGTTATAGCGGTTGGTCCTTAGTGGACGTGTCTGATGAGACAGGGTCACAGTGACCGGTATACATGTATACGATGGGCCTTTGAGGCGTGGTAATGTGCATGGGCACGGATATGTATATGGATATGGTAATGTGCATGGGCACGGATATGATGTAGTAATGTGCATGGGCACGGATATGATGTAGTAATGTGCATGGGCACGGGTATGTATATGGATGTACTTTGATGGCATTTAATATATTGATTCAAATATGTTGATCATGTGATATTATGTTTTATGTTGCTTATGTAATTAGGAAAATTCATTCACTAGTAATACTGATGTTGTGTTGTCCTCTTCAGGTAATCTTACTGCGGGTGAGACAAATCAGGATGACGTTCAGCACGTAGACTTTGGCATGCGTGGCTGAAGGGAGAGAACGAGAAATATTTAAATAATTGTTAGAAGGATTAGCTTTTGTTTAGCAATTTATTTAATGTTTAGTACATTATTAAATTGAATCAAAACATAGGAATTTGGATCAGTCAGAGATTATTGATATTGTTTGACATTTATAAATTAATTGGAATTATAGTTGGATTTAAATGCCAAATTTCTTATGTGAATTATTTGATAAATGAATGGTAAACATTGCCAAGTTATCACGATCCGAATACCCGACAGGGCCCCGGGATTTGGGTCGTGACACTTTGCTGATTTTCTTAATGGCAACAAGGACAAGCACCCTCATTATAGCATATACGATGGATTCTTATTCCGAGGTAACAAACTTTGCCACCCTGCTACTTCGATTCGAGAACATGTTGTTCGTGAATTGCATTCAGGAGGTTGTAGTGGTAATTTGGGACGTGACAAGACACTCGCTCTCGTAAATGATCGTTTTTATTGGCCACGCATGAGAGTTAATGTTATCAACATATGTGAAAGATGTCGCACCTAGGCTAAAAGTAACAAGAAGAATACAAGTTTATATTAGCCATTGCCTATTCCTAATGCACCATGAGAAAATATCAACATGGACTTTGTGTTAGGACTTCCACAGACTGGACGGAAAGTTGATTCCATCTTTGTTGTTGTTGATTGTTTTTCTAAAATGGCACGGATGCTTACAAGGTAGCTCAATTATTTTCAAAGAAGTTGTCCGTCTTCATGGCCTCCCCAAGACAATCATTTCAAATCGTGACATCAAATTTATGAGTTACTTCTGGAAGACTTTGTGGATGATAGCAAAGACAAAGCTTCATTTCTTTATTGCTTACCATCCGCAAACTGATGGACAAACTGAAGTTGTTAATAGATACCTTGGACAGCTGTTACGATGCCTTGTACGTGATCATATAACCACAAGGGATCAGGTTCTACCTATGGCTGAATTTGCTTACAACAATTCGGTCAATCATTCCACATGCATCTCACCCTTTGAGGCACTCACAGGTGTTCAACCGCGCTTGCCTATTGATTTTGTACCATTGCCTCTTGAAGCGCGTCCTTGTGTTGAAGCCGAAAACTCCATCAAACACATGCAACAAAAACATGATGACGTTCGACGACATACTGCCGCGAGCAATGACAATTACAAGGCTCATGCTGACAAACATTGTTGTTTCCTAGAAAGATTACCGCTAGGCGCAAACAAGTTACATCCGAGAAATATAGGTACATTCAAAGTGTTGAAGAAGCTCAGTTCCAATGCATATACTCTAGAGTTGCCATCTGATATTGGTATCGGCCCCACATTCAATGTTGCCGATCTCACTCTCTATCGTGGGCATGATAATGAAGACGATTCTGATGAACAAATCATGACGTTACTAGATGCTCCACCACCGCTTGATAAAATTATTGATGTTCTTGATGATCAAATTGTTTCTACTCGTCGCGGAGGATTTCAGAAGTTCCTTGTTCGTTGGTAAAACCGGCCCGTCTCCGATGCTACCTAGATTACTGCTACCGAATTCCAGCGTTTGAATCCAGATCTTTATTAGCACTATCAAGCAAGTAACTCACCAGAGTCGAGTTTTTCCAAGCCAAGGAGAGTTGATGCAGTACGGAAGTCCAGAAGAGGACCTGGGCCCACATAATGGACCTAGCCATCCAACCCAGTCTTTTGGGTTCATTCCATAGGCCCAAATTGGATGAGAAAGCTACTATGGAATTCTAAATTATCTTAAGACTGGTTAGGAATTGTTTCTTGTTTTGTTATTTGATGAGAATTAGTAGTTTTCTATTTTTCTTATAGTTTACTGTTTTAGTAGCCTTATTACATTATAAATAGAGGAGCTCTCTATTGAAATAGGCATGCTTTCAATTAATCAACAGATTTCTCTGAGTTACTCACGTGAGTTATGGATTGTTTTATGGTTATGTTTGTGCCCTAGTGGCTAGAATCTATCTTTGGATTCGATCAATCCTTCGGGAGATTGATCTATCATCTCGATTGTGGATCTTGGTTGCATCCCCTCCCCCTTCTATTGAGGGCACATGTAAACCTTGAACCCGGGGGGGGGGAGGTGTTGTGCACACCTTCGAACACTCAATGGGACCTCAAACTCCCCAGTGAGCTTGAGATGTTAAAAAAAAATGGAGTGGACCTGGACGCCTTTCCCTAATCATCATGAATCCTCGAATCGGCACCACTAAGCTTGGACTTCCATCTCAGTCAGGATCCGGCTGTCTTCGAGTTCTTACTTTTATCATCATCTACATATTGGTCTCTGTATGTTTATCTTGCTCGGAGCCAAGGCCGGGGTCTTTCTTGATGGCCATCTAATGGATGGCTTATTATCATTATAATATGCTTGCGCCAACTATACTAGCTTGCTATTATGTATGCTCACGTGATTACGCTTGTTAGTGTATGCGCTCTCGTCACCATGAGTGATGAAGAGGGTATAACTGATGTCGATTACCATTTTGTTAGACAATACTTGATATTTTAGTCCTATTTTGCATTCATGCACTACTTGCCTATCAGTACACTTTATTTGGCATCCTGGTATGATCACCTGTATTTATATTTACATTTTTAGCAAACATGTGTTATCATTCATTTTAAACACTCGCTAGGTCGACATGCCCGACGTTGCGAACCTTGGTGATGTAGGTTCTACCCCGGCCTCTAAGGATGTGCTTGCGGAGGAGGTTGTGGAGCTGCAGAGCTTAGGTGAGAGTTGTGTTGACGGTGACAATTAGACATCAAGTCTTGGATTGAGTGATCGTAACAATTAGGGTATCTTATGTATTTGGGTTATTTCAGATGCACTGACCTTTGTTGGCCTTTTACTTTCGGGTCGTAATTAATGTACCTTTTATATTTGTAACTTAACATTTTGGGTAATGAAACATCTTGGTTACTGTCATGCTCTGTATTTTTTGTTTATATGATTTTCTAGTTTGAGAATGTATCATATCATAGCAGCATTGTAATATCTTGAGTTACCTGCGCCCCAAGATTAGTATGGCCCAGGTAGTACTCTTAGTTGATTTCTTAATATGAAATTAGAAGTGTTGCTTATTATAAGTCTTGTGATTATTCCACGTGATTAAGTTTTGGAAAGAAGAGGAGTTGTAAAACAACTCTAAATAGGAAGCTTAAGATGACTAGAATTCCATCTTCCCTTTATATATATATAGACAACCAACGACCATTATATTAGTGTCCTGTTCATCTTCCTTTGGAGAGATTTTGAGAGTCTTGTGGGTTGCAATTTAGGAGAAGGAGAGGAAGACCAACTGATGTTCTATTCGCATCCACATATTGCAAAGGTAAAGATCATTTATCAAAGGTGAGTGGATCTTCCTAATTATCTAGATAGTTTAGCCATGGATGATTGATAATGGAGTATGATTCAATTATCCTGTATTGATAAGTATTTGGTAATTGTAAGTAACCATGGAATAGATTTGAAATCTGTTTTGCACCAAGGAGTTGTGTAAGAATGACTGTCTGTATGATACAAATAATCTGGAGTAAAAATCCCTGAGCATCCATCGAATAGGCTTGCAAATTGATGGAAACAGGGGCTGACGTCAAGGTGTAAATTGACAGCGGAGAGTTGTGGGATCACATGGCCCACTGTATGGATGATCAGGACCATAGATCCAAAGGAGGATCCATGGTCGACCAAGGAGAACTTGGACCCATGTGAAGTGGATTCCGTTTGGGCCACCATCCACTGGATTTACATATAACAGACGTGAGTTTGAGGCAAACAGGATTTGAATGTCGTCAGGGGTTATGGGACCCATCAGTGGACCTGATTAGAAATCGGGACCCCACATCTTGAAGTGGACTCATGGTCGACCTTAGTGTAGTGGGACATCTGGGTTTTGAACCATTGGGTCCCACTGTCCAACAGACTCAAAGAGTCCCAGGCATGTGTAAGATGGAAAAATGCAGACTGTCGACAATCCTTGTGGGACCCACTATCTAAGTTAATCATAGATTAGGCCCCCAAATCTTGAAGAGGGCCCAGGGACGGTCTGAATGGTGGTGGTCCCATGTGGCCTAGTCTCCATATGCCTAGTTATTCAGGAACTTCAATTTTGTTAACCGTGAGGGTTATTTATGAATGCTGTTTGTGTTGTTGAAACTGCGGGGCCCAGTAACGATGATTGATGGTGAATCCAATCCATTAAGAGTAAAGCCTATCCCTAGGTGACCTTAAACATTAGGTCTGATCATGGTTTGGTCCAGCAGGACCCACTGGATTATTTATCAAGAGGTTCAGGTGTGAACGGGTTGTTTATCTATGCTTTGTGAATTCTAGGAGTCTATTAACTAGGTTAGACCTGGAATTATTAATTAACTTTCTTGTTAAAAGTTCCTATGATTTATGAGTAATCGTGATTAATGAATTAACGACGATTAACAGAAATTAGTTAATTTTGTGTAATGTTGCTGTTTATAATAAAGGTGGGCCACCCCTAAATCAATCACTGCTAGTCATGAATAGAAGTGGGGCAGCAACATGTAATTTGTGTAGGGAGCTGGTCCACACTGTTGATTTGTGTAGGTTATGGATAATTAATTGAATTCTGATTATTGTAATGTTATGACATGTCTAGAAGGTGAACATGGTAATGAAATGTTGTACACTGGATTTTATATGTGGATGTTGGACTTGTGTTCGGATGATTGATGGCCATTGAGTTGGCCGGTCCTTAGTGGACGTGTCTGATGAGACAGAGTCATGGTGACCGGTATACATGTATACGATAAGGCCTTTGAGGCGTGGTAATGTGCATGGGCACGGATTTGTATGCGAATGTACTTTTAATGATATTTGATTATTGATTCAGATTTGATGAGTTATGTGATGTTATGTTAGGAATATTCATTCACCAGTGATATTGATGTTGTGTTGCCCCTTCAGGTAATTTTGTTGCGGGTGGGGCAGAACAGGATGGTGTTCAGCACGTAGATTTTGGCATGCGTAGCTGAAGAGAGAGAACGAGAAACATTCAAATAGAAGGATTAGCTTTTGTTTAGTAATTCATGTAATGTTTTAATACATTATTGATTTGAGTCAAGACATAGGAATTTGGATCATTCAGAGATTATTGATATTGTTTGACTTTAATAATTTAATTGGAATTATAGTTTGATTTAAATGCCAAATCTCTTATGTGAACTATTTGATAAATGTATGGTAAACATTGCCAAGTTATCACGATCCGGATATTCGACAGGGCCCCGGAATTTGGGTCGTGACAAGCATATGCTTAAGCCTTGAGTTGTAACACAGAATATGAGGGCCACAGACTTTGGGTTGCAATGTCACATAAGCTTCCACGCAATATTCATGCAAGTGATGGAAATTTTATATCCTCACGCAGATTCTGGGGAAAGAAATGCACATGATCCCTGTAATTCTAATTGACGCCCTGACTTGGATAGTTCGCAGTAACTTGGGATGGACGTGTCATAGACAAGGAGAAATTATTTTCAAGGATTATAGATGTCAGAAATTTTCACCAAATGGTATAAGAGCATTTGGCTGGCCAATCAAGGATTCATATTGCCTGGTTGGCATCAAGAAATGGATAGCCCAGTAACTGAAGTTTGCAGAAAGCACAGTCCGTACGAGGTTCTTGTTACCTGCAGAACAGATAATGGATTCAGTTGTTGCATTTCCAGTACCATATGAGAAAAATGGCCAACATGAGGACCTGTAAATTAACCAAATATAAAAGTTAAATAACCATATTATGTGCTTGGTTCACCGAAAATACTAAAAATTGTTTGGGCTATTAACCGTAAATGCAGCAAACGATTACCAGTCAAAACAGCGCAGCCAGCTGCTGCAGCCTCGGAAATGTTATGACCAGCTAAACCAGGTAAAAACGATCCACCTATCACAGCTATTGGAGCTAACTCATACAAGCTCCTCAGTTCACCTGCAATAAATAATGGAACAGCAGATTGAAAGTTGTTGCCAGACTATTTCTAACAAGCTTTAATTAACCTGCAATAAATAATGGGACTATAATAAAATTTAAGTCGTAGTCAGAATTTTCTGACAAGCTTTCATTTAACGGATGCTGTGGGTGGGTGTGTGTGTGTGTGTGTGTGTGTGTGTGAGAGAGAGAGAGAGAGAGAGAGAGAGAGAGAGAGAGAGAGAGAGAGAGAGAGAGAGAGAGAGAGAGAGAGAGAGAGAGAGAGAGAGATGTTCTTGGTCATCATTCACACATAATGTGTAACACTTGAGGCACCTCGGTGCATGACATTTATCGGAGTAAGGAATGAAAGACCCAGTTTTGGATCAGGTTCTGGCCAAAACTCAAACCCATCAGATCATCACTACTCTTTATTTGCTATAATTATTTTATTATTTTGGAATGATAATTGAGATTTTATAAAAGAAGCCAAGCAGCATAAGAGTCATATGCTGCTACAAAGCAGAGCCACAAATGACAAGATCAAAGCAAACCTAAAGAAATGAAAATCTGAAACATGCAACATATATCCTTGCAAGCAACAAGAAAATTTTTAATGCCCGACTCTTGATTTATGAGCAAAAACTTTATAAGTGTTGATAGACAATTACGGATTAATTTGTAATTTATAGCAGTTATGGGTTAATAGATTAGTGTTATTATAAGGATAAGACTGAGTAAATTAGGATTACATTAAATTTGTGTTGTTTTAGGTTAGACTTAAGATGTGATTAGGGGCTTAGGGTTCTCTAAATTTCTACTCGTATATAAGAGTTGGGTTTGGTTAGGGTTAGGTTTTCTTTTCATTTTTTTTTCTTTTCTTTTCCTTTCCTTCTTCCCTTTCTTCCTTTACCAAGTCCTGCCTTCGTTCAGCCCAAAGGTCCTTGTTCTATTTGTTGGCCCAAGTTATCATGGGATTGTTAAAACACTTCCAGTCAGGCTTTTCTGTTGTGGGGATCATGTAATACCCGGGCCTAGTATAAGGGCTAGATTATTTTTTTGATATTTAATATTTAATTGTCTTGATTTTACTTAGAATTATTGGGACCCATAGTTAAATGGAGGAATTTGAGTTGGACTTGTGTTGGTTATACCATAGACTCCTAGTAATGTTAGGAATAGGTTTGAAATGTGAGAAGGAAATAATAAAATTAGAAAGAGGACATTGGGAAGGAATCTAACTTAGCTTCTATATATACTGATCAACCAAAAGCCTAGTGTAGTATTAGCCTTGAAGAAATTAGGAGGAAGAACCAGTCCTAGTCAGCCATATCAGGTGAGTAGAGATTCTGATCTAATTGTACGGTTCTGAATTTCTGGCCTTGTTCTTGTGTATTTTCCTCTATTTTATGGTGAGTAAAATTTCCCATATACATGTCTTGATGAAATTAAATTATGAAGATGAATGAGTCGGTGGTTGTATGGATTGCATTGCTTTACAATTACATCTTGTTTGCCAACACTTCTGTAGCATTACTTTGTGATACAAAATTGGATTTTTGAACAATAGATCACAATTTCAGACATTTGTAAGACACTGTCAATACAAACAGGCCATGTTTTAAATAGTGAATGATTAGTTTCCTTGGTTAGACATGATGGATTGATTGTTGCTCCCTAACTAGAGACTGTTACAGTACAGAATTTGCACAGTCGACACACTAGTTGGTAGGATTGATAAGATAAAATCTATTTTTAGATGCTATGATTTAAGGAATTGATTCATTATGAATGGTAGGTTTCTAAGCAATGTCTTCATGATCAAAGAAGGGAAAATCAGCAAGAAAATCCACCCAGAAACTGAAATTTCTGGTTTCTGCACGTTTAGACCAGTTTTGGCCGTTTGTGGTTGTGGAACCACATGGCCCACCTGATCAGAAATCTAGACCAGGGATCTGAAAAGGGACTCATGGTCAACCATAGTGTAGTGGGACATCTGGGTTTTGAACCATTGGGTCCCACTGTCCAACAGACTCAAAGAGTCCCAGGCATGTGTAAGATGGAAAAGGCAGACTGTCGACAATCCTTGTGGGACCCACTATCTAAGTTAATCATAGATTAGGCCCCCACATCTTGAAGAGGGCCCAGGGACGATCTGAATGGTGGTGGTCCCATGTGGCCTGGTCTCCATCTGCCCAGTTATCCAGAAACTTTAATTTTGTTAACCGTGAGGACTATTCATGAATTTTATTTGTATTTATTGAGACTGTAGGGCCCATTAACGATGATTGATGGTGAATCCAATCCATTAAGATTAAAGCCTATCCCTGGGCGACCTTGGAGATCAGGTCCCATCATGGATTGGGACAGTGGGACCCACTATCCAAGCATTCCAGTTTTGCAGGCGGGAACCTCTTTACTAGGACCGGGTTCTGTGTGTTTTAGATTTGTACTTGAATTTAAAATAAAAGGGAGAAAGGTAAAGGACTAAAGGGTGTTGTTGAGTTGGACATGTTTGAATAAAGAAGTCCACATGTTAGAAGCTTTAACTTTCTGTTAAATTATTTACCTTGTCCCCTGGGTTTCGAAAATTTGGAAAAAAAAAGGCCTGATATTTATTATTCTTCATAGCTGGGCCTGTTTTGATTAATTTGAGACCATTCCTTGGATTTCAGACCTTATGAAATTACAAATAAGGACTGTTCAATTGTGGATATTATATTTATTGTTGGAGTTGTTTTCATTATTTTGTATCTTGAGTAATTATGGTTTGAAACATATTGTGGATTATGATACCTGTTGTATACCATTATTATTTGGGGATCTCACATGGTAAATTGTGTGGTTTGCATATGTACATTTTGTGATTAATTTGTTAATTGAATAACTGTCTCAAAAACTGTAAAGGGTGAGTTATGTAATTGACCTCTCTCATCTTATACACCAATTTTGATTCGGACTAGGGCAGATTGAATCCGCATGATTTGAGAAGGGGTTGATTATGGAATTTGCCCATTAGGACATGCTAAATATCATATTTTTGATGATATATATATATATATATATTTGCTATTTGATTGGAAAACTGAGATACGGTGACTTTGTTTGTTTGGAGGCACTTTTTCGACACCCCTAGACCACAAGCATGTATGGCCCGATTTTGGGAGGATTGTTGATGTTGGACTGAGTGTCTGGGCTGTTATAGCGGCTGGTCCTTAGTGGACGTGAGTGACCATTATGATGGCTGGTCCTTAGTGGACGTGTCTGATGAGACAGGGTCATAGTGACTGGTATACATGTATACGATGGACCTTTGTGGTCGGATTTATTCTGGACCTTAGTGGTCGGATTTTTTTTGGACCTGGTGGTCGATGGTTATGGACCTTTGTGGTCGGATGGTTATGGACCTTTGTGGTTGGATTCATCAAGCCATCAATTATATGGAACAATTTGATTGATCAGAAGGATTTTTGAATCACCATAATAAGGGCCCGATCAAGCAAAGGGGGAATGATTTGAAACTGGAAGATCAAGATGGCTCCCAATTAAATAAAAAACGTTCTAAATTAAATGGAGAACAAATCAGATTATTAGTGACCTATTTGGATCAGTCCATGATACCCATCCAAGCCCACAAATATTGGACAACGCATTGATGGGATTTGAGTCACATGAACTTGTCCCATATTAGGCCAAGCCAAATAGAACCAACCAGCAATTTGGTTGCCAGACCTGAGAACCAGATGAGGGCATGTGGCTGGCCCCACAGGACCAACAAGTGGGCCATGGGCCCTAACATCCAGGCCTGCTAGAATGTGCAACATGCACTTGCATTTCTTTCCATCGGTCCTTCCAAGTCATCTACTTTCTTTCTTTTTTTTTATTATTATCTATATTTTCAATTTGAGTTGTGACAAGAATGCAACTTTTATATTTGAGTTGTAAATGGGCTCTTATGTTTAAAAGTTTGTTAGGATGGGATTTGGAGTGAGAGTCTCCACCATAAGAACAATGACATATAAGACTAAGGCTTGATGTGCTTAGTTTTTAAAATCAAGGGAGGGGATGAGATAATAGATTTTAAGGATGTTTATCAGTTTCTACCAAACAATATTCACATAAAGAGGCAGCAGTTTCTGGACTTTTATTATTCAATTTATCTCAATAAGAGGTTGTCTTACGCACTTTTATCCTCCCTTAGAGTGATCTCCCATTCGATTGAACACATTGACTGAAGATCTCACGACCATTGGTAAGCAGATTACTGTCTTTGTCCTTGTTTTACGATTGATTTACTGTTGATCAAAGACTGGGGCTACAATCAGAATTTGACTTCCTGTACTGCGTCAATTATTATAGCTCATATTTTAATGAATAGAAATAGCTGTAATCGTCAAAACAAGGTGATCCTAAGGCATATACAATCCATGGTCTTCTTTCCATCCACACACGTGGACTCCATATACCGCAGTGCATTATATTATAATGAGGGTGATATGCAGTCAGTCATTTCGCAGTGAAAGTTGGGTATTTGTTTCTTATAGAAAATGATCTTGCAAATGCAACTCCATTTGACTAGAAACTTTCACTGCCCAATCGGACAATGATTTGGGAGTCAAGTGTAAAGTGTGGAACAGTCAACTTAACATGCCTTTTGAAAATTCAGTGGGCTACAGAAATAAGTTAAAAAACTGAATTCTCTAAGATACAAACCTAATGTGTCCACAACATAGATATGTGTGTCTGTGGAGATCTTTCGACTTTGTGACCTCAAGGATACATTCAACCCTTCAGTCAACAGATCCTGCGCAAATATGAAGACAATACATCCCATTAGATAAATGAACCTTGCGAGCAGACAAACCTGCCTAGGACTTCAGTTGGAACTCAGAAATGTGTATTCTACACATGTATGCTTGCAGCATATAACTTTCTGCATAAGGCAAGGCTGCCATACTATTATAATTCTGCAAAATGGAAAGTGCCTTGGAACTGTATACCCCTCTTATACTGTAATTATTGGCATTTATACATTTTTTCAATTCAACACAGTTATTCGACAAAACAAGGCACCTGCTGTGCAACTGCAATGACGTTGCAGTAAAAGACGGTCATTTCATATGCATGACATACCAAGCATATGGAAATTTCTAAAAGATCTCAAACAAGTGAAATAGTGATGGTGTTGTGCATTAGTTCAGCCTAGCCTAGAATATGATCAAGAAAGAAGTATAAAACAATCAATCATCAATTGTATAATCAAACAAGGGTTCAGCCTGGTACAGTGAGATGGCCACCTTTGGCTAGTTGGCCTTAGATGAGCAATGAGATTTTGAATGGAACCGTCGGACTGAAGTAAAAACAGTTTTGCCACAATGATTCATTCCTCACGAACACCAGTTGGGCAGCAAATTCACTTATTGAACCAGAAGACCCCCTTTGCAGTTAGGATCCAAGAAGCAAAGACCAAACCTTGACAGAATTCAAACAGAGCTGGCTAACCAGAACATTAACCCTGCTTTGCTGGAAGCTGTATCTGAAGCCAGAGAGCATCCTAAAAAGCTCCTTTTCATGGAAGAAAACCTGTTAAAACAGAAAGCTAGAGACAAGCACTTGAATTTGGGTGACACTAACTCAAAGTATTTCTATTATTTAGTCAAGTCCAACAAAAAAGAGCCAACACTAGTTCTATTGAGGACTTGCATGGCACCTGTCACTCCAATCTGGAGGTCATAGAATATGTTTTTGTGGAACACTTTTAAGTGCATTCTGTCCCCTAAAGTTTCTGCTCATGTTGAACCCAGTGACATCCCATAAACTAATGGTGAACTCAACAGTGAAGATGCATTGAGCAAAAAATCTGTTCAGAGATTGAAGAAGCAATCAGGCACTCTAACCTGCACAAATCACCAGGTCCTGACGGCCGCAACGTCCATTTCTACAAGGTTTGCTGGTCAATCATCAGACAAGATGTAATATCTTGAGTTACCTGGGGCCAGGATTAGTCTGGCCCAGGTAGGACCTTAGTTGATGACTTATGATGGAATTAGAAGTTACTCACGTGAGTAGTTTTTAGAAAGGAAGGATAAGGAGTTGTATAACAACTCTAATTAGGAAGCATGGGTGGATTAGGACTCTATCTCCCCTTGTATATATATATAGATAACCAACGAGACCTTCCCTGTAGTGTATACTTCTACTTTGTTTTGAGAAATCTGAGAGAGAAAGAGTTGGTGATTGGAAATCTAGGGGAAGAAGAGGAAGAAGCCAATCGGTCGGATGTCCTTCTCGCGTCCGCACATCGCAAAAGCAACGATCGTTTATCAAAGGTGAATGGATCTCCCTAAACATCTAGATGCTTTAATCAGAAGACTGATGATAGTGTATGTTACTATTGAATTGTGAATACTGTATATACAGTGATGGTTTGTTACCTATGGATTACATAGAAACTCTTTTGTGAGTCTTATAAATCTCAACTGTGAAGTATATAACTTCCCTGGAGTTGTTAACTCATGTTTCTTCTTGAGATTTTGTGAAATTGTACAAGAAATATAATCTAGAAGCCTGTCGTCAATGACAAGTATTGACTATAGGAGGTTGTGGGACCCATACGTGGATCTGATTAGAAATCAGGACCCCACATCTTGCAGTGGACCCAGGGACGACTTGTTTGGTAATGGTCCCACGTAGAGTGGATCCCATCTGAGCCCTCATCCTATGAGCATGTTGTAATGTAGGACCCCTGGGCGACCCTAGGTATGATGGCATCTGAGATTTGGACCAGTGGGACCCATTATTCAGTAGACTCAAAGAGTCCCAGGCGTGTGTAAGATGGAAAAAGGGCAGACTGTCGACAATCCTTGTGGGACCCACTACCTAAATTAATCATAGATTAGGCCCCCGCATCTTGAAGAGGGCCCAGAGACGATCTAAATGGTGGTGGTCCCATGTGGCCAGGTCTCCATCTGACAAGTTATCCAGAAACTTCAATTTTGTTAACCGTGAGGGTTATTCATGAATCCTGCTTGTGTTTGTTGAGACTAGTAAAGATATGTGATGGTGAATCCAATCCATTAAGAGTAAAACCTATACTTGGGTGATCTTATACATTAGGTTTGATCTTGGTTTGGTCCAGCGGGACCCACTAGATTTCACTTTGGAAGGTTTCAGGCATGAATTCATTGTTGTAACAGTCTCTGTGTGTGTAAGGGTGTATTGGATGGAATTTATGAATGGGGAATTAGCCCTAGACTTGGTACATAATTACTAAATAACCGAATTAATTAAGATTTTCATATAGTTATAATAAATTGTATGGGCTATCTTGGAATATTTAGTATGATTCTGTCACCTTGATTGATATTTGATGAAGGTGGGCCTCTCCTACATTATCCCTTACCTATTATGATCAGAAGTGGGGCACTAATCTAATGGGGATTGGTATGAGATTGGCTCCACAACACTGTTGTATAAATTATTAATAGTGATGAATTCTGGTTGTTATGTGATGGTGAGGTTGCAGACGTGGGATGTTGGACTCAATGTCCGGGCCGTTATAGCGGTTGGTCCTTAGTGGACGTGAGTGGCCATTATGATGGCTGGTTCTTAGTGGACGTGTCTGATGAGACAGGGTCATGGTGACCGGTATACATGTATACGATGGGCCTTTGAGGCGTGGTATTGTGCATGTGCACGGATATGTATATGGATGTACTTTTGATGATATTTAATATATTGATTCAAATATGTTGATCATGTGATATTATGTTTTATATTACTCGTGTAATTAGAAAAATTCATTCACCAGTAATAGTGATGTTGTGTTGCCCCCCCTTCAGGTAACCCCTTCAGGTAATTTTGCTGCGAGTGGGGCAGAACAGGACTGCGTTCAGCACGTAGATTTTGGCATGCGTGGCTGAAGAGAGAGAATGAGAAACATTCAAATAATTGATAAAAGGATTAGCTTTTGTTTGGTAATTTATGTAATGTTTTAATACATTAATGATTTGAGTCAGGACATAGGAAATTTGATCACTCAGAGATTATTGATATTGTTTGACTTTTATAATTTAATTGGAATTATAGTTTGATTTAAATGCCAAATTTCTTTTGAGAACTATTTGATAAATGTATGGTAAATGTTGCCAAGTTATCACGATCCGAATATCCAACAGGGCCCCGGAATTTGGGTCGTGACAATTTAGATCAAACTATAATTCCAATGAAATTATAAAAGTAAAACAATATCAATAATCTCTGAATGTTTCTCATTCTCTCTCTTCAACCACTCATGCCAAAATCTACGTGCTGAACGCAGTCCTGTTCTGCCCCACCCACAACAAAATTACCTGAAGGGGGCAACACAACATCAGTATTACTGGTGAATGAATTTTCCTAATTACACAAGTAATATAAAACATAATATCACATGATCAACATATTTGAATCAATATATTAAATATCATCAAAAGTACATCCATATACATATCCGTGCCCATGCACAATACCACGTCTCAAAGGCCCATCGTATACATGTATACCGGTCACCATGATCCTGTCTCATCAGACACGTCCACTAAGAACCAGCCATCATAATGGCCACTCACGTCCACTAAAGACCAACCACTATAACGGCCCGGACATTGAGTCCAACATCCCACGTCTGGGACCTCACCATCACATAACAACCAGAATTCATCACTATTAATAATTTATACAACAGTATTGTGGAGCCAATCTCATACCAATCCCCATTAGATTAGTGCCCCACTTCTGATCATACTAGGTAAGGGATGATGTAGGAGAGGCCCACCTTCATTGAATATCAATCAAGGTGACAGAATCATACTAAATATTCCAAGATAGCCCATACAATTTATTATAACTATATGAAAATCTTAATTAATTTGGTTATTTAGTAATTATATACCAAGTCTAGGGCTAATTCCCCATTCATAAATTCCATCCAATACACCCTTACACACAGAGACTGTTACAACAATGAATTCACGCCTCAAACCTTCCAAAGTGAAATCCAGTGGGTCCCGCTGGACCAAACCAAGATCAAACCTAATGTATAAGGTCACCCAAGTATAGGTTTTACTCTTAAGGGCCCGTTTGGTAATTTTACTAATATAGTCAAGTGAAGTCAAGTCAAGTTAAACATCCCATCAAAAGCACTATTTACCAAAACTCCCTCCATCTTTTCCAAAAAAAGTCAAAAAGTAACTACATTTACTCACTAAAAAACAAAAAAACTCCATTTCCCCATACAAAAAGTAAAAAATATTCCATCCCAAACAACTAAAAACAAAATATCATCATAACTCACTTATATTTTATTCATTCTTTTCATTTTACTTAACTCCACTTTATTTTAAAAGTAAATTACCAAACGGGCCCTAATGGATTGGATTCATCACATATCTTTACTGGGCCTCACAGTCTCAACAAACACAAGCAGGATTCATGAATAACCCTCACGGTTAACAAAATTGAAGTTTCTGGATAACTGGTCAGATGGAGACCAGGCCACATGGGACCACCACCATTCAGATCGTCTCTGGGCCCTCTTCAAGATGTGGGGGCCTAATCTATGATTAACTTAGGTAGTGGGTCCCACAACGATTGTCGACAGTCTGCCCTTTTTCCATCTTACACACGCTTGGGACTCTTTGAGTCTACTGAATAATGGGTCCCACTGGTCCAAATCTCAGATGCCATCATACCTAGGGTCGCCCAGGGGTCCTACATCAGATGATCAGATCTGATTTTTAATCAGGTTATCCGGTGGGTCCCAGAAGGCCTGACGACGGGAAATTGCCATTCCTTGTAACAGTCGCCTGTTTTGCAACATGCTCATAGGATGAGGGCTCAAATGGGATCCACTCTACATGGGACCATTACCAAATAGGTCGTCCCTGGGTCCACTGCAAGATTTGGGGTCCTGATTTCTGATCAGATCCACATATGGGTCCCACAACCTCCTATAGTCAATACTTGTCATTGACGACAGGCTTCTGGATTATATTTCTTATACAATTTCACAACATCTCAAGAAGAAACATGAGTTAACAACTCCGGGGAAGTTATATACTTCACAGTTGAGATTTATAAGACTCACAAAAGAGTTTCTATGTAATCCATGGGTAACAAACCATCACTGTATATACAGTATTCACAATTCAATAGTAACATACACTATCTTTAGTCTTCTGATTAAAGCATCTAGATGTTTAGGAAGATCCACTCACCTTTGATAAACGATCGTTGCTTTTGCGATGTGTGGACGCGAGAAGGACATCCGACGATTATCTTCCGACCGATTGGCTTCTTCCTCTTCTTCCCCTAGATTTCCAATCACCAACTCTTTCTCTCTCAAATTTCTCAAAACAAAGAAGAAGTATACACTACAGGGAAGGTCTCGTTGGTTATCTATATATATATATATATATATATATATACAAGGGGAGATAGTCCTAATCCTCCTAATTAGAGTTGTTATACAACTCCTTATCCTTCCTTTCTAAAAACTACTCACGTGAGTAACTTCTAATTCCATCATAAGTCATCAACTAAGGACCTACCTGGGCCAGACTAATCCTGGGGCCCAGGTAACTCAAGGTATTACATACTCCGCTCGGGAAATTTGGTCCTCCAAATTTAAAACATACCTGTGTCGAAAAGATGCGGGTACTTCTTTCGAACCTCGTCGTCGATCTCCCATGTAGCCTCCTTTGTATCGTGATGTGTCCATAGCACCTTGACTAGTCGGACTGTTCGTCTCCGTAACACCCTTTCCTTGGTGTCTAAGATTGCAGGAGATCTCTCCTCATAGGATAAATCTGGTTGTCCGTCCACTGGTTCGAGATCTAACACATGAGACGGGTCTGGTTCATACTTCTTTAACATTGATACATGAAACTCCTTATGTACTCCGACTAACTGTGGCGGTAATTCCAAATCGTAAGCATTCCCATCGCTCACGCGTCTGATAATCTTGAATGGTCCAATATATCTCGGACCGAGCTTTCTCGTTTTGCCAAAACGCATCACTCCCCTCATGGGAGAAACTTTTAAGAATACTGAGTCACCCACTGCAAATTCTAATTCTCTCCGGCGTTTGTCCGCATAACTCTTCTGGCGACTCTGAGCAGTCTTCAATCTGTCCTGGATTTTCTTAATATTCTTTGTAGAAGTTTGCACCCATTCAGGGCCTAATATTCGTCGATCGCCCACTTCTTCCCAACATATCGGAGAACGGCAGCTCCTGCCGTACAGGGTCTCGAAAGGAGCCATCTGAATACTCGAATGATAGCTATTGTTATAAGCAAACTCTGCCAGCGGTAACTGCTCATCCCAACTGTCTCTGAAATCTATAGCACAAGCTCTAAGCATGTCTTCCAGTGTTTGATTGGTTCTCTCCGTCTGCCCGTCCGTCTGGGGGTGATATGCTGTGCTAAAATTCAGTTTCGTACCCATAGCCTTCTATAAGCTCTTCCAAAACTGAGAAACAAATCTAGTATCTCTGTCTGATACGATCGATGCTGGAACGTCAAGCAACCTTAAAATCTCTCGAACATATGTTTTGGCCAGGTGTTCCATTGTAGTTTTTCCTTTCAATGGTATGAAGTGTGCTAACTTCGTCAATCGATCCATAATTACCCAAATTATTTCATTTTGTCTTGAGGTCCTGGGAAATCCTGAAATAAAATCCCTAGTGATATGTTCTCATTTCCATTCTGGTATAGGTAACGGCTACGGCAATCCCTCCAGCTTTCTATGGTCAGCCTTCACTTATTGACAAGTAAAACAACGTCCGACAAACTCAGTAACATCGTTTTTCATACCGACCCACCAAAATCTGATTTTTAAGTTTTGATACATCTTGGTGCTCCCCGGATGGATAATATATCTTATGTGGTGTGCTTCCTTCAAAATTTCATCTTTGATTTCCTGAATATTTGGGACACAAAGTCTGCCTCGGAAGTATAACACACCATTAACAACTGAGAAGTCTGGTTTATTGTCCAATTTGTTGAAGATTTCCACCAATGCCTTGTCATCACATTGATGGTCCTTTATTTGCTGGATTAATTCGGGTTGGACCTTGAAACTTCCCAATAGTACTTTTTCACCAATAGGCAATAAATTTGCATCCAAGTCCTTGACCACTCAACTGTAAGACAAGCCATCTGTGCTGATTTCCTACTTAAGGCATCGACTACAACATTCGCCTTTCCTGGATGATAAAATATAGAGAAATTATAATCTTTCAAGAATTCCATCCATCTTCGTTGGCGCAAGTTCAGCTATTTTTGAGAAAATACATATTTGAGGCTCTTGTGATCTGTATATACTTCAAATTCTTCACCGTAAAGGTAGTGTCTCCAAGTTTTTAATGCAAAAACTACAGCTGCCAACTCAAGGTCATGCGTAGCATAATTTTGTTCATGAACCTTTAGTTGTCTGGAAGCAAACGCAATCACCTTTCCATGTTGCATGAGAACACACCCTAGCCCTTGTAACGATGCATCACAATAGATAACAAATCCTCCACTCCCAGCAGGAAGGGCGAGTATTGGTGCCGATGTCAGTTTACCTTTCAATGTTCTGAAGCTATCTTCACATTTCTCGTCCCAAGTGAACAGAACATCCTTCCTTGTGAGTCTGGTTAATGGTCCAGCAATCGTAGAGAATCCTTGTACAAACCTTCGATAAGAACCCGCCAGGCCTAAGAAGCTTCGAACTTTTGAAACATTTATAGGTCGCTTCCAATTCATAACCGCTTCTATTTTAGTAGGGTCTACAGATAATCCATCTCCTGAAATAATGTGACCCAGAAAGGTTACTTGCTCTAACCAGAAATCAAAATTTCTGAACTTGGCATATAACTGATTGTCTCTCAACAGCTGCAAGGAGGTACGTAAATGCTTGCCATGTTCTTACCGTTCCTTAGAGTAAATGAGGATATCATCAATAAATACCACCACAAATTTATCCAAATAGGGTTGAAAAACTTGATTCATCAGTGCCATGAAGGCGGCTGGCGCATTGGCCAATCCGAAAGGCATGACTCGAAACTCGTAATGACCATACCGCGTCCGGAACACTGTCTTGGGAATGTCTTCCTCCCTCACTCTTAGTTGATGGTAGCCAGACCTTAGATCAATCTTGGAAAAGTATTTCGCACCTTGCAGTTGATCAAATAATTCATCAATACGGGGTAGAGGGTACTTGTTCTTAATAGTCACCTGGTTTAATTGTCTATAATCAATGCACATTCTCAAGGTTCCATCCTTCTTCTTCACAAACAACACCGGTGCTCCCCATGGGGACACACTAGGCCTGATGAATCCTTTGTCCATTAGTTCCTCCAATTGGTCTTTGAGTTCCTTCAATTCCACAGGAGCCATTCAATAGGGTGCCTTAGAAATCGGGGCCGTACCCGGCATAATTTCAATAGTAAAATCAACCTCTCGAATTGGGGATAACTCGGGCAAGTCATCCAGAAATACGTCAGGGAATTCCCTAACAACGGGAATATCTTCTATATTTGGCTTCGGTTTATCCTCCGAAATGAAGGCTAAAAAGCCTTTGCACCCCCTCTTCAATAGCTCACCGGCTTTGATGGCTGAGATAACCATTGACCGAACAGGTCTCCTTTTTCCCACCAAACTAACATGAATAAATCCCTCCAGGTTAAACCGAACTACTTTGTTAAAACAGTCTAAAATAGCCCGATACCTAGTAAGCCAGTCCATTCCCAATATAACATCAAAGTCATTCATACGTAATAATACCAGGTCAGCCGGCATCCGGGCTTGCCCAATCTCTATCATACAGTCATAAAATATGGTTCTAGTACATATTTGCTCGCCTATGGGTGTAGACACCGCTAATGCATTAGTCAAAATTGAGGGGGAGTTTTCTATCTTAGCAGCAAAAGTATGCGAGAAGAAAGAATGCGTTGAACTAGAATCAAATAAAGTACTAGCTTCAAAATTGGAAATTAAAACCACACCCTCGACCACATGGTTGGGCGCTTCCACATCATGATGAGTCATGGCAAAGAGCCTTCTGTTCTGCTATTGTCCCGCCTGATTCCCTCCTTCGTTGTTCCTGCCAAGATTGTAATGCTATCCTTAGGGTGGGTTCTGCTGATTTCCACGGGGCTGATATGTCTGGTTTTGATAATAACGCTGGTTTTGTGGAGCTCTTGTTGGCGACCCTGCTGATTTTGTGGGGGTGCTTGTCGTTGTGTCTGGGTGTCCCTAACTTGATGCCCTTCCTGACCACAACCGTAACACCTGCTTTTCTGTTTGGCCTGATTTCTCTCCCTGGCTTCCGGACAATCTTTTACCTTATGGCCTCCCTTTCCACACCCGAAGCACACTCCAGATCTTTTCCGGCATTGATTTGTTTCATGTGATCCCCCGCAACAGTTGCAAATCGACTTGGTTTCAATTTTCTGTTTCTTATTGGGGAACTGGTGCTTGGAGTCATCTGTTTTTCTTTCAGTGGACGTCATTTGAGTCTCTCTCTTTATATCTTCTAAGGCTTCTTCTGAGACGAAAGCTTTTCTTAAAGCTTCAGCATAAGTCTTTGGTTCATGCAGCTTCACGTCCTTTTTGATGTCTAGTCTAACGCCGTTCATGAATTGTTCCATCTTTTCTTCTTCTGTAGCCACTAATGTTTCAGCAAAATGTGACAGCTCAGTAAACTTAAGAACGTACTTGGCTACCGTCAGATTTCTTTGTACCAAAGTTTCAAACTCTTTTTTTTTCTGAGCCCTAATATGATCTGGTATAAACTTCTTGATAAACTCCCGTTTGAAGAAGGCCCAAGTAATCTCTGTTTCTTGCCCATTGAATGACCTCTTGGCTGCCTTCCACCATTCCTTCGCATCACCTTCTAATTTGAATGCAGCAAGTACGGCTTTTTATAACTTCAAAGATGCCCTTTCATAGGTTCTGCCCATTTATTTGCATCCCAAGGATTAGTTGTTTTTTCAAAGCTCTTGGGGCGAAATTCATTGAATCTTTTATATAAGGTAT
This sequence comes from Cinnamomum chago, assembly GCA_038049695.1. Taxonomy (NCBI): domain Eukaryota; kingdom Viridiplantae; phylum Streptophyta; class Magnoliopsida; order Laurales; family Lauraceae; genus Cinnamomum; species Cinnamomum chago. The sequence goes on along the minus strand of CP142455.1, from coordinate 43,058,691 downwards.
CCCTTTCACGATTCCTGCCCCCATTATTGCTACCTTCACCCGAACCATCTCTGTTATTGCTGTGTTCCTCGCCATTCTCACATTGATGGTGATAGATAGCGGAGATTTGCTCTTGGACTTGCGCATATGCCTTCATAAAGCCTTCAAACATTTGTCAGCCGTACTCCGGCATCTCCATAGTTCCATTGTTTGGCTGAACATTATTGTTCGCATTCTCATTTCTAATAACATTGTCCATCGTCCTATTCCTTCTGCAGAAGGGAAGAATTTGAGAGCTAAAAGATCATTAACAACATATCTTACTTTAGTCTCTACCCTCAACACCCCAACGTCCTCACCACGTGACCTATGGGTTGCTAATTCTTTTAATTGCCCAAAACCTTATGCTCTGATACCACTTTGTCACGATCCAAATTCCAGGGCCCTGTCGGATATCCGGATCATGATAACTTGGCAACATTTACCATACATTTATCAAATAGTTCACATAAGAAATTTGCAATTTAAATCAAACTATAATTCCAATTAAATTATAAAAGTCAAACAATATCAATAATCTCTGAATGATCCAATTTCCTATGTCCAGACTCAAATCAATAATGTATTAAAACATTACATAAATTACTAAACAAAAGCTAATTCTTTTATCAATTATTTGAATGTTTCTCGTTCTCTCTCTTCAGCCACGCATGCCAAAATCTACGTGCTGAACGCCGTCTTGTTCTGCCCCACCCGCAACAAAATTATCTGAAGGGGGCAACACAACATCAGTGTTACTGATGAATGAATTTTCCTAATTACATAAGTAGTATAAAACATAATATCACATGATCAACATATTTGAATCAATATATTAAATATCATCAAAAGTACATCCATATACATATCCGTGCCCATGCCTCAAAGGCCCATCGTCTACATGTATACCGGTCAACATGACCCTGTCTCATCAGACAAGTCCACTAAGAACCAGCCATCATAATGGTCACTCACGTCCACTAAGGATTAGCTGCTATAACGGCCCGGACATTAAGTCCACTATCCCATGTCTGGGACCTCACCATCACATAACAACCAGAATTCATCACTATTAATCATTTAGACAACAGTAGTGTGGAGCCAATCCCATACCAATCCCCATTAGATTAGTGCCCTACTTCTGATCATAACAGGTAAGGGATGATGTAGGAGAGGCCCACCTTCATCGAATATCAATCAAGGTGACAGAATCATACTAAATATTCCAAGATAGCCCATACAATTTATTATAACTATATGAAAATCTTAATTAATTCGGTTATTTAGTAATTATATACCAAGTCTAGGGCTAATTCCCCATTCATAAATTCCATCCAATAAACCCTTACACACAGAGACTGTTACAGCAATGAATTCACGCCTGAAACCTTCCAAAGTGAAATCCAGTGGGTCCCGCTGAACCAAACCAAGATCAAACCTAATGTATAAGGTCACCCAAGTATAGGTTTTACTCTTAATGGATTGGATTCACCATCACATATCTTTATTGGGCCCTACAGTCTCAACAAACACAAGCAGGATTCATGAATAACCCTCACGGTTAACAAAATTGAAGTTTCTGGATAACTGGTCAGATGGAGACCAGGCCACATGGGACTGTTAGAGATTCTTGAACCAAACCAGAAGCAACAAGAGAGAGAACAGAAACATGCAAGAGAGAGAGAGACGAGTTGCAAGAGAATTATGTATTGATTGTATTGACGATGGTTACATATATAACACAGTAGCCTAAATTAGTGGATCTGATTACAAGATTACAGGCATGGTTAGGGAAACTAATATCTATCTAATATCAAGTGACAACTCATACAATGTTGACTTGTGGGCTGACCCATTGGTCAAGCTGACCTGCTGCTGACCTGCTTCTTTACACCCCCTCTCAAGCTTTGGATGGGAGAAGGTGACCATCGAAAGCTTGGGAACTAGCTCCGAAAAACGAGAGGTGGAGTGGCTTTTGGTGAAAAAATCTGTTATCTGGGTAGCTGAGGAAATCTGGAAGAGTTTTATAGTACCACTCTGAACATGTTGACGAATGAAATGACAGTCAACTTCAAGATGTTTGGACCGTTCATGAAAGACATCATTTGTTGCCAGTTTCCGTGCACTTTCACTGTCCGTCAAGAGGGGTGGATTTAGGAACTATAACTCCTAAATCACGTAGTAACTAGCGAAGCCAAATAATTTCAGTGGTAGTGTGAGAGATGGCACGATATTCAGCTTCAGTGGATGACCGTGAGACAACTTCTTGTTTCTTGCTCTTCCAAGAGACGAGAGAGGAGCCAAGAAAGATGGAGAAACCTGTGGTAGAGCGTCGATCATTGATATCTCCTACCCAGTCTGAATCAGAATAGCCATGTACCGCATAGGCAATATCTGGTTTGGTAATGGTCAAATAAACCAAGCTGCCGACCACTTCACGATAACGAGTTGGATCAGAAAGTAGATCTCCATCAGTAGTTCGAAGTTTCAGATTATGTTCAATTGGAGTAGAGACAGGTTTAAGATCTGTGAGTCCAGCTCGTTGAAGAACTTCATTGTAGTATTTTGTTTGTGACAAAAGATATCCTGTGGGAGAGTAGGCAACTTCAATGCCTAGAAAGTACCGCAGATGACCCAAATCTTTCATCTCAAATTGTCGATGAAGAAAACGCTTCAAGAATAGAATACCAGAAGCATCACTACCAGTGATAATCATATCATCGACATAGAGTAACAGGAAAACACAGCCAGATCGCGAATAGCGAGTGAAGAGAGCAGAGTCATGGGCACTCTGAGAAAAACCAATGCTGATAATACAGGTGCTAAACCGTTCAAACCAAGCACGAGGTGCTTGTTTGAGTCCATATAAAGCACGTTTGAGACGACACACATAATGAGGAGGTCTCACGACGCCTGGAGGAGGGTGCATATAGATTTCTTCCTGAAGAAATCCATTCAAAAAGGCGTTCTTGACGTCAAGCTAATAGAGTGGCCAATGTCTAATAGCGGCAACAGAGATAAAAGTACGAACCGTTGTCATCTTAGCAACCGGAGCAAAGGTCTCCTCATAATCTACCCCATATTCTTGTGTGTAGCCTTTGGCAACCAAGCGAGCCTTGTAGCGATCAACAGATCCATCAGATTTGGTCTTGATCTTAAATATCCATTTGCAGCCGATAGCCCGTTTTCCGGAGGGAAAAGGAACAAGATCGCATGTTCGAGTTTTCTGCAGAGCTGCAAGTTCTTCTGCGATGGCAGACCTCCAGTTCGGATGAGCAATGGCCTCCTTATATGATTGTGGTTCTGCCAAGGTATGAATTGCTGCAAGAAAGGACTTATAGGATGGAGAAAAATGATCAGTACAAACAAAGCCAAATCGAGAGGGAGGGATTCTGGTGCGCACTGGATACCTTCGAGTTTGAGGAGGATCCGGCACATCTGGAGCAGAGGAGATAGGCCCAGGGTCAGGAGTAGGAGGTGGTGCTGCCGAGTCCGAAGGAGCAGATAGAGTTTTGGGCTGACGATGATAGACCTGCAGGGGTGGAGGAGAAGGTGTATCGGATGGAAACAGGTCTGGAAAGGGATCAAGAGGGTAAACCGTAGGTTGCTCAGGAGAAGGGGATGAAGTAGGTAAAGTGTAGAAAGGTATATGTTCCAAGAAGGTGACATTACGCGAGACCCGTAGCTTATTGGTTTTAGGGTCATAACATCGATAGCCTTTTTGTTCGATGCCATACCCTAAGAATACACAGACAGTGGATTTAGGGGAAAGTTTGGTTCTCTCATTCTCATGCAACAGAACAAAACAGGTGCAACCAAATACCTTTAGATGAGATAAGTTCGGTTTACAAGAGAACAATTTTTCATATGGAGATGTGCCAGATAATACAGAGGATGGTGTTCTGTTAATCAGATAGATTGCAGTCAGGACTGCTTCCCCCCAGAATTGTAGAGGAACATGTGAGGAATAAATCAAGGATCTAGCAGTCTCTAGGATATGCCTGTGTTTCCGTTCTGCTACTCCATTCTGTTGTGGTGTGGCAGGACAAGATAATTGAGCTAGAGTCCTTTGACTGGTCAGGTAAGAACAGAATTTGTGGGACATGTACTCTCCCCCTGAATCAAACCTGAATATTTTAATCCTCGTGTCGAATTGAGTGGAAACCATGGTGGAGAAAGCAGTGTAGATAGTATATAATTCAGAACGATTTTTCATCAAATACAACCATGTATATCTAGTGAAATCATCAATAAACAACACATAATAAATGGAACCGCCTTTCGTGGGCTGAGAGGCCGGTCCCCAGACATCAGAATGTACTAAAGCAAAAGGAGCAGTAGAAAGAGAAGTGCTTTTATTATAAGGGAATGCATGTTGTTTACCAAATTGGCAACCAAAACAGGTAGAAATGTCTGATACAAAAATGTTACCAAAAACACCACTAGAAACTAAAAACTTCATTTTATTAAAAGATAAATGGCCTAAACGAGAGTGCCAAAGAGCAAAGGGTGATGTGGATGAAACAAGGGCGGCAGGAGATATTGTGGATGATGGAAGGTGCAGTGAGCGGAGATAGTAAAGTCCTCCTGACCTAAGGCCGGTCCCAATCTGTCTCCCAGTGCGCGAATCCTGCACAGAACAGCCAGTAGAGGAAAATGAGACAAGAAATCCAGAAGAAGTCAATTGACTAACAGAGATCAAGTTGATAGACAAGCGAGGAACACACAAAACATTAGTAAGAGAGATCAACTTATTTGAAATGGAGCCAATAAGAGAGACTGGTAGAGGAGTGGCATCAGCTGTTTGGATAGTGAGAGAGCTAACAGGAGTATAACAATTATGAAGTTTGGAAACATCATTTGTCATATGATAGGATGCACCAGAATAAAAAATCCATGTAGTATCATGAGTACCTGAAGGACCAGAAATAGACATGGCAGAACCAGAGGCTGAGGGGGTAGTGGCCATCTGAGAAGCAGAACCAATGAAGGAAGCCAGAAACAACTGTTGCATGCGCTCATCAACCATAGCCTGAATCTGAGATGTAAGATCCATTTGTGGAGGCACAAAGCTATCATCTTCAGCAACATTGGCTGCATAAGGTCGCTGTGGATAAGATTGCATGGGACCGCGATTGGGCTGTTGACCAGAATGTTTGGTCTTACTGTTCGGCCTTGGAGGTCTGGTTGGGCAGTCCCGTTTCCAGTGTCCTTTCTTCTTACAATAGTTGCAAAAGTCATTGGTACCATGGAAAGGAGCGATCATGCTGTGGGGTACTAACATTTGCTGACAGGACATGTGTGGGCTCCACATGTTTCTTCCTTGTAAGAGAAAGTTGAGTTTGTTCTTCTGCCAAAAGTTCCGAGAGTGTCGTATCAACAAAAGGCAGTGGTGACCGATGTAATAACTGATCACGAACATGTTCAAAATCAGGGCGGAGGGCCATAAGAAACTGAACCAGGCGAGTCTGTTGCCTATAGACTTCAAAGGTGTGAGCATCATCAGTTGTTTTAAAAGTGGGCTCCATTAGAGCCAATTGATCCCATAAGGCAGTCATTTTGATAAAGAAATCATGAATGGAGTCATTCCCTTGGTCTGCAGTTTTGATTTCCCATTCTAACTGATATCGGCGAGCAGCAATAGATTGAGTATACAATCGTGCTAAATAATCCCAAGCAGCTAAAGGATAATTGAATTTAGCTAATTGATTTCCAATAGATGGATTGACTGAATTGGCAATCCAAGAATTTATTTTTCCAACGGAAGCTTCCCATTCCTCAAAAGTGGCATCCTTACTGTCTGGTGTAGGGATTTGCTGAGCAACATATTTCCACAGTTTTTTACCTTTGAGGAAATTTTGCATGAGATGGGACCAATAGGGATAATTTGTGCCATCAAGGATGACAGTAATTCCCGATACAGTTCGATCAGAAGACATTGAACCAAATCAAGATGCTCACGGTCTGAATAAGGAGAAATCCAGACCCAGAAGCCTATTCAGATTTGAAATACAGCCACAGTAACAACCCAGATCTGATAATTTTCAATAAGAAAAGTCACAGAGACTTGAATCTGAGCACAGATGAGTGCTATGGGCCCTACTGAATGATCAGAGGAGAGATCACAGCCACAGAGGACAGACCAATCCAAAACAGGCAAAAAATATTCCAAAACAGGGCCAGGCGAGTGTGATTTTGGGCACAGATTTGAGCTGTGGGCCCCACTGGATGATCAACCGGATGATCAGAGCACACAGGGATCTCTGTCTCAAAAATCCGAAACTCCTCTAGGTGTGATTTTGATGAAAGCTTGTGTAACCAGAATTTTGAACGGGCTAGATGAAAACTATGTGCTCAGATGAGATAAGTATAAATCAAGGAGAATGGCCTACCTCAGATGATCAAAAAATCTGGAAAAAATGTGCAGAATTCCCAGGATAAATGGTCGACCAGGATGGGAAGATATTCTGATGCAGGGTGATCAACAGGTGGGCCACCTTTGATCACAGCAGGTTCCAAGGCGTGATGACTGACGAACAGGGCTGCTTCAGGGCATGATGACTGACGAACAGGGCTCCTCTTATGCTTGAATGGTCTCTGATACCATGTTAGAGATTCTTGAACCAAACCAGAAGCAACAAGAGAGAGAACAGAAACATGCAAGAGAGAGAGACGAGTTGCAAGAGAATTGTATATTATTGTATTGACGATGGTTACATATATAACACTGTAGCCTAAATTAGTAGATCTTATTAAGATCTGATTACAAGATTACAGGCATGGTTAGGGAAACTAATATCTATCTAATATCAAGTGACAACTCATACAATGTTGACTTATGGGCTGATGACCCAATACATTGGTTGTGGGCTGACCCATTGGTCAAGCTAACCTGCTGCTGACCTGCTTCTTTACAGGGACCACCACCATTCAGATCGTCTCTGGGCCCTCTTCAAGATGTGGGGGCCTAATCTATGATTAACTTAGGTAGTGGTCCCATAAGGATTGTCGAGAGTCTGCCCTTTTTCCATCTTACACACGGTTGGGACTCTTTGAGTCTACTGAATAATGGGTCCCACTGGTCCTAATCTCAGATGCAATCATACCTAGGGTCGCCCAGGGGTCCTACATCAGATGATCAGATCTGATTTTTAATCAGGCTATCCGGTGGGTCCTAGAAGGCCTGACGACGGGAAATTGCCATTCCTTGTAACAGTCGCCTGTTTTACAACATGCTCATAGGATGAGGGGTCAGATGGGATCCACTCTACATGGGACCATTACCAAACAGGTCGTCCCTGGGTCCACTGCAAGATTTGGGGTCCTGATTTCTGATCATATCCACGGTCCCACAACCTCCTATAGTCAATACTTGTCATTGACGACAGGCTTCTGGATTATATTTCTTATACAATTTCACAGCATCTCAAGAAGAAACATGAGTTAACAACTCCGGGGAAGTTATATACTTCACAGTTGAGATTTATAAGACTCACAAAAGAGTTTCTATGTAATCCATGGGTAACAAACCATCACTGTATATACAGTATTCACAATTCAATAGTAACATACACTATCTTTAGTCTTCTGATTAAAGCATCTAGATGTTTAGGAAGATCCACTCACCTTTGATAAACGATCGTTGCTTTTGCGATGTGTGGACGCGAGAAGGACATCCGACGATTATCTTCCAACCGATTGGCTTCTTCCTCTTCTTCCCCTAGATTTCCAATCACCAACTCTTTCTCTCAAATTTCTCAATACAAAGAAGAAGTATACACTACAGGGAAGGTTTCGTTGGTTATCTATATATATATATACAAGGGGAGATAGAGTCCTAATCCTCCTAATTAGAGTTGTTATACAACTCCTTATCCTTCCTTTCTAAAAACTACTCGCGTGAGTAACTTCTAATTCCATCATAAGTCATCAACTAAGGACCTACCTGGGCCAGACTAATCCTAGGGCCTAGGTAACTCAAGATATTACAAAAGATGTGACCACTGCTATTAAAGATTTTTTCAGAAGTGGGAAGCTCCTCAAGCAATTCAAAACCTGTTTCATTGCCTAAAAGTGCCCAAAAAGGATTTTCCAGTCACAACTAGGGATTTTCGGCCTATAGCCATTGCAAATGAGCTGTACAAAATTCGAGGTGCTTTAAAGGAAAATCATCAGAAGCGAGTACCTTAGCGGAGGAAATTAAATACTTAGTGGCTCTTTGGGTTTCCTCCAATCCTCTATTGAAAGGTATTCCCATCAATTCCATTATTCATAATTGGCAAGAAGTGGTCTTCTCTCATCCTATCTCAAAAAGAGTATTTCCAAGATGGTGTTCTCCTCCTCCAGGTGCTCTCAAGCTCAATTTTGATGGTAGTGCTTGTGTTATCCCCGGCCCCGCTGGTTTTGCGGGAGTTATTTGTGATGCTGAAGGAAACATTCTCCTATCCTATTTTGGCCGGGTGGTTTCTGTTAGGGATTTTGTGTTTTGCAATTTGATGGATGCATTATCATTTTAGAATCATTCGAATTTTCACATGAGCATTGATTTTGAAAAGCTAGAAATCTTGATTGATTTACACATGCATTGTTTTTAAGACTTCAAGAAATAATGATTCATGCATACTTTGGATTTAAAACTTGGATGCATTTAGTTTGAAAAGAAGTTTTATGTATCAAGCATGCCTATGGTTTTAAATCTTTCAAATCATCTTAGGCATTTTAGGTTTCATGTTTTTAAAACTCTTAGATTGATTTAAAACATGTTTCCAGGCTTGGTTGCATTGCCCAGAACTCCCACTAACAAAATACTTTGGAGCAGGTTTTCAAGAAGGCAAAACTTTTTTGGTGCTACAGTATTTTGTTACAGCTGTCAGTTAACCAAAGTATGACCGAACCCAGCTCGGTCAGCTATCGGTCCCAAATCCAGAATGTGAAATCTGTGATATCAGGGAACTTTGGTCATCTGTCGGTCAGCTGTCGGTCGACCGAATTTCAGTTCGGTGAACTAACAAGTGCTCTTCGGTCAGCAAACTTTCAGGAAATATGACCGTTGGGAGTTCGGTTAACCGAACTTGAAGTCGGTTGACCGATAAGCTAGCTGTTGGACAACTTTTTCTATAAAATGAAGTTCATTCCAAAGCCAAATTTGAGGATCCAAGGGATACTCTGAGGTGTTTTGAGGCCAAACAAATAGGAATGAGCTAAGGGAGGCTAGTTGGTCAAAAGGGAAGCTAAATCTTGGAATCATAAGTAAATCATCTATGTAAGCTTAGTTTTCCTTATCATATGTTTTCATGCTTCGTTTAAATATTTGAAAATTTTATTTTAGCATGCTAACTATGATTTGATGAATCCATTACATGTATTTCACTTTGAATTGCTTTGTTGTTTTGGATTCTTCATTTAGATTCAAACCAAGTTTGTTTTAACTTTCATATGAATGGTTTCATGCTTTGTTAAAACTTTGATTTCTCTCATAGCATGAATCTCATACTTCGTTGGATCTCTAGCTAGTTGTTTTCATTCCATGAACTCATAGGCAAATTAATTTGTTTTGAAAACAACTATGCTCATGCATCACATGTTTTAGATTTGGAATTTCAATACGACTTGCATTACTTGTATCATATTTTTTTACAAGTTGTCTTTTAACACGTGATTAGCATTCTTACCTCAATTATAAATATTTTTATGAGCTTTCACGCATTCATCTTTGCATTCATATAGTGTGTGAGTTAGATTTACACTTTCATATCCACCTAATTAAGAGGCATTGTATTTGAGCTTTAATTGTAATCTCTTAAAGTGTTTGTGTTGACACTTCTTTGAGAAATCATCTTTTGTATAGGTTATTGCTTAGCCTTAGAAAAGCATAAGTGTCTGGTTAGGGGTGAACCATAAAACCCAAGAGGTTATTGCTTAGCCTTGGAAAGCATAATGTAAAGGTCAATGTTTAGCCTATTGAAAAGCATACATAGTGAAAATCCGGTGGCGTGTAGGATCCCAAGCTGGTAGTGGATGTAGGCATTGAGGCCGAACCACTATAAATCATTGTGTTATGTTGAATGCTCTGTGATGTGTGATGATTGTTTTTGTTTAACTTCCACACTTTAGTTCTATATCATCACTTGTGAGAAATTGTATTAAAGAAGTTTAAATTGGACATAATTGGTCACTAAGTTGTAGCGCGCCCCCCCCCCCCCCCCCCCCCCCCCCCCCTCCCCCCCCTCCTCCTCCCGAGATCGGACTTTCAGTTTCGGTTCAAGCAGCAAAGCTGAATTATTAGCCCTCGAGATCGGACTTTTAGTTTCGGTTCAAGCAACAAAGCTGAATTATTGGCCCTCAGAATTGGCATCCGTGAAGCATCAAAGCTCAATCCTCGACGGCTACTAATTGAAGGAGGCTCCTATTGTGTCATTCGGTGGGCAAGTCAGGCTTCGAATCCTCCTTGGAATCTTGCAGATATCATTGAAGAGGTTATCCAGCTTTCAAGGGAGTTAAATAGCTCTTTCCACCATATTAAGAGATCGGCTAATTAGGAAGCAGATAAGCATGCCAAAGAGGGAGTTCTAAAACATACCTTGATTGTGTCTGTAATTTGTTTGCTAGCTCTTTTCAGGTGCTATTGCCCATTTTTGTTATGGAGTGATGCCCATTTTTGAGGTTTAATTCGTTTCCTCTTTCGGTTTTTGGTTGTTCATCCCCTTGTTGTGGGGTTTTTTGAGTCAGCATATATCTCTTATATTGTACAGTTCCTTTTGTGCAATATAATGTCATTCTTTAAAAAAAAATGATCTATTTAAAATTAAGCAATAAATTTTGGTTAGCAAGATCAAAAGCTTCATGAATGGTATAATCAGTCCTAGCCAATTTGTTTCATTCCGCGAAGATCTATAACAAAAAGATCGATAATGGATAACACTCTATTCTGCCATGAATTAGACGAAGGCTTTTGAAGAAATGGCCACCAAGAATGTGTTTATAAATTGACCTCAGCAAAGCCTTTGATAGTGTGCGGTGGGACATCATTAAAGCAGCTCTGAAATCTCTAAATTTCCCTCATACTACCATCCATTGGATTATGGATTCTGTTGGGAGCCCAGCTTTCTCTGTTCTTGTTAATGGTAAAGCTCGTGGCTTCTTCAACAGTATTAGTGGGTTGAGACAAGGGTGTCCTCTATCTGCAGGCCTTTAGAGCATGGTGGGCTGGGGATAAAAAGCATCAGAGATACGGCCTCTGCAGCTCTTCAGTGACAAGTCTGGACCATTGTGACTGGAATGAACTGCACGTGGGCAAGCTGGATCCGGGGCAAAGTAAATCAGAAGCAAATTCCTACAGGATCTAAAAACCAATCCAAATGGCTCTTGGGAATGGAAGGGATTACTGGTTAACCGCAAACCAGCTCTGTAGCATATTTATCACCTCATTGGTGATGGCAGCCCAACTTCTTTTTGGCTAGATCATCAGCTACAAGGAGGCAGTCTAGTGGAGCAATTTGGTAACGGGCCAATCTATGACTTACATCTCAGCAGAGACTTGAAAGTCAGCCACTTCATCGCTAGAGGGAAATGGGACTTACCTCAAGCTGCTTTGAACCAGTTGATTGATATATTCCAGCTCATTGCAGGACCCCTCATATGGAAGCCTTCAGAACAGGGAACCTTAAGCATTAAAACTGTTGTGCCTATTTTTGATGGCCCAGGGGTTCCTAAGTGCAATTATGTCTGGTTCGAAGGTAGAATAAACAAGCACTGTATCTATGCTTGGATGTCTATCCTGGGTTACCTCAAGACTAAGGGCATGTTTGGTACACGTCCTCAGAGAGGATTTCTATCGTTTTTCCGCGATCCCGTGGAAAACCCACGTTTGGATCAGCATGGAAAACCATCCGGAGGAAGAGAGAAATCTTGGTTTGCAAATATTTTGGAAGTCAGACACCCCCGATAGGATCAGCGGAATCCACGCTCGCGCGAATTTGCGGAGCTACAGTGTTCCGGACGTTAATATAGGAGAGGCCGGTTTTTGCGTTTTTTTGGTTTTCATGGGCCCCACAATCAAGATCTGAACCGGTCAAAGTGTTCACAAGGTCCAAAACGGCTACCATACCAAAAATCAACCGTTGATTCCATCTATAACTTGAGATATTTGCAAAACCATTCTGACTGTTGATATGCCCCACAGTAAAAAAAAAAAAAGGGGATTATTTGGCAGTCTGTTTTTTTTCATTTTTTAAATTTTTGTGGGCCTCGAAACTGTGAATAGTTTAGAGGAGACCAAATACAACAAGGGGCCCAACTTTCAACCGTAGATCTATCCTCTATTTTGAGATATTTGCAAAAATGTCCATAATCTAAAATATTAATTTTTTAATTTATGTGGCCCCATTTGCACGATCTGAACCGTTCAGAATATCTAAAGAGCCAAAAGTGGTTGTGGAGTGAAAGATCAGCCCTTGATATTTCATGGATTATGAGAAATTGACTAAAAACTTCTGATTGTTGGATCACACAATGCATGGACTCCATGATTCCTCTCTTCTGCCAAACATGGAACTATTTTTAGGAAATCCTCTCTGAGGATGACTTGATTCCAACAGATCAAAGAAAACCTCTAACTAAGGGATTCTTGTCAATTTGCCAAACGTGCCCTAAATGTTTCCTAGTTTCTCAAATGATTGTGTCCTTAATGCAACTCATGCAATGAAACAATCATCATCATCATCATCAAAGCCTTGTCCCAATTATGTTGGTGTCAGCTACACGAATTCCGCTTCTCCATTCCGATCTATCTTTGGCCAAATCCTCAGATAAGTTACACTTCTTCATATCAAATATTTACTACCTCCATCCATGTCCTCTTTGGCCTACCCTTTCCCTTGGTGGGCCATCAACCTTCATAGCCAAACTTTTCCTTACTGGTGTAGTTGCTGGCCTACATTAGACATGCCCAAACCACCTCAAGCGGGTTTCTTTATTTTTATCCCCTATTGTTACTACACCTAAAGTGATTTCGAAAATGCTAATTTCTAATTTTATCCTTGCTACTTTTACCACACATCCACCTCAACATTCTCATATCTGTTACATCCATTTTGTGCATATGTTGCTTCTTGCTTGGCCAACATTCTACGCCATAGGTCATAGCAGGTCTAATCATTGTCCTTTAAAATTTTCCCTTCAATCTTGTTGGCATTCATCGCTCACAAAGCACTCCAGAGGCAAGTCTCTACTTTAACCATCCCGTTTTTATCCTATGGTCGACATCTTCATCAATCTCCCCATCCTTACTACTTATAGAGCAAAGGTAATGGAAAGAATCTCTTTGTGGTATCTCATGGTCTTCAATTCTCACAATAGTTACAATCCATATATTCTGTCTTTATACGGCTTAATTTAAAGCCTACAGCAATGAAACAACCTACCATCTTTTTTATAGATTGTGCCTACGACAAACAAATCTGGGACTCCATTGCAATGAAGTTCAGCAACATGGTTGTCGGGTAGATCCATTTTAGAACATCTTCAGCACTTCATCAGTAGCTCGAACCAAAGCAAAGAGGGTAATCAAACCATCATTAGGTCATGCCTTCCTGCTTTCATTTAGTGTATTTGGAAAGAAAGGAACTAGTGAGTCTTCCGAAACTCTACCTGGCCCTGGCAATCTGTCCTCAGAGATGTTAAACACTAAATTTGCTCCGGGGCCATATTTCTGAATCTTGACACAACTGCCAATCTGGTGGCAGACTGGGATATGCCACCTTCAACTATACGTCTTCCTAGCAGGCTGATGAAATCGGTCCAATTTAACTGGAGTCTTTTCATCTCTTTTGAAGGCGGATTCACAGTTTGTCCTCCTAGAAATTATGCTGAGATTGGTGACATCCTCCAAGAGGCCTGCAACCTGATTAAAGATGCGGCTGGAATCTCTCAGAAGCTCTGCATTCCTGTTGACAGCAAAGAAATTTGCAGTGCTATGATTGATCAATCCACATCCGACTGGAAGTGCAGATTTAGGGCCATGGAATTAGCTGGTATTGTCAACTTACACAATTGCTGAGTTTCTCCTTCTCCTGCTGACAAGCATAATCAGTGGTCAAGAATTGCTGTCATGATCTAGGATTCCAATGCAGCCAGATTCCTTCTCATTGTTGCTCCTTTCTCTCTGTTTTAGAGAGTTGAGTTCCTAACTTTTGCCTAGCTCAGACTGTGGGCTTTTTTTGGCTGGCCCCGCCTGTAGGCTATAGCATTTTTCCTTTCTGTTTGTGTGGGTTTGTTCTTCCAGGTTGCTTCACCACATGTGGCCAGCAACGGCTGGAGCAATCCTCTGGATTGCACAGATTATATCTATTCTTGGAAATACACAACTTTGAAAAAAGAAAAAAGGAAAAAAAGAAAAAAGAAAAAAAGAGTTACAGATAGGAAGGTACAATGGAAAATTGTCCTTGTTGAGGATGCGAGACATGATAGTAGTAACCATGTTAGGGTACTATTATGTGTTTGTATTAGTTCTTTAGGGACCCCCACAATGGATACAATTAAGCATTAGTAGGAATTTCTATTAATAATGCTGGTATAAGTTTCACAACAAACTGGGAACCGATCGATCAAACATAGGATCCTTGTAAGGAATCATAAAGCCCTGAGAACCAATAACATCTGATTGAACAGAAAGATTCAAGCAAACAATATAACATAATGAACAAAAGCACCTGAAGCGTACTGAGAAAATTTGTTGCCCTTGTTGTGGATGCCGAGGCACGATAATAGTAATGATGCTAGGATACAATTTTATAAGTTCCTTATGGACCCATAGCACAACTGCAATTCAAATTCATAGGTCAATTATTAATACTGGTATGGAAACCCCAAAAAATCAGAATGCCTCTAAATACATAAAATAGATCTATAAACAAGGATGATGAAGTCATTGAGAAATAGAAATGTGATTAAATACAAAAGTGCTAATCAAATCCAATATGTAATTAAAGCATCCATTTCTAATGAAGGAAAAGAAATCTAGAGCATAGGACGACCTGGTCGGGAATCAATCAAAATCATGGATCTGAATCTGAACTATTTTTCAAATACTAAAGACTGAGAGGGAAATAAGATATAAAAAAAAGATGATTTCACGCATTAACCCCACTTTAAACATCCCCTCAGATACCATTTTTGGTTTTGTTTCCTATAAATTGCATGGCGTGGTCTATTTGGAAACTAAGGAATGATAGAATTTTCAATTCAACAGTTGTTTCTTTGAATGCCTTTTTAAGCTAGACAGTTCTAAGGATTCAAAGTGGCCAGCTGCTTCAAGAAAAGCGAGAAAAGACATTCAAAATATCAAGTTGGACAATGTTCTCAACAATGACTGGGGCTCATGGCACTGTGGAAGTGCCCACTGTTGCATCCTTGAGGTTGTGGGTTTGAGTCATGTTACCAATCAAGAAAGAGAGAGATATAGGATGGGTTAACTGGTATTGGTGCAGTTCTTCATAATTCTCAAGGTCAAGTTTTACTTTCCTTCTCTAAGTTCATTGGAGTTTAAGATTTAAATGAGGACATTATGTCTATGTCAGAAGCTATGAGGATGTATGTGTCACGACCCAAATCCCGGGGCCCTGTCGGATATTCGGATCGTGATAACTTGGCAATATTTATCATTCATTTATCAAATAATTCACATAAGAGATTTGGCATTTAAATCAAACTATAATTCCACTCCCAGCAGTAAGGGTGAGTATTGGTGCCGATGTCAGTTTACCTTTCAATATTCTGAAGCTATCCTCACATTTCTCGTCCCAAGTGAACGGAACATCCTTCCTTGTGAGTCTGGTTAATGGTCCAGCAATTGTAGAAAATCCTTGTACAAACCTTCGATAATAACCCGCTAGGCCTAAGAAGCTTCGAACTTCTGAAACATTTGTAGGTCGCTTCCAATTCATAACCGCTTCTATTTTGGTAGGGTCTATAGATAATCCGTCTCCGGAAATAATGTGCCCCAAAAAGGTTACTTGCTCTAACCAGAAATCACACTTGCTAAACTTGGCATAAAGCTGGTTGTCCTTCAACAGCTGCAAGGAGGTACGCAGATGCTCGCCATGTTCGTGCGTTTCCTTAGAGTGGATGAGGATATCATCAATAAATACCACCACAAATTTATCCAGATAGGGTTGAAAAACTTGGTTCATCAATGCCATGAAGGCGGCGGCTGGCGCATTGGTCAATCCAAAAGGCATGACTAGAAACTCGTAATGACCATACCGCATCCGAAACGCCGTCTTGGGAATGTCTTCCTCCCTTACTCTTAGCTGATGGTAGCTGGACCTTAGATCAATCTTGGAAAAGTATTTCGCTCCTTGCAATTGATCAAATAGTTCATCAATGCGGGGCAGAGGGTACTTGTTCTTAATAGTCACCTGATTTAACTGTCTATAATCAATACACATTCTCAGGGTTCCATTCTTCTTCTTCACAAACAACACCGGTGCTTCCCATGGAGACACACTAGGCCTAATGAATCCTTTGTCCAATAGTTCCTCCAATTGATCTTTAAGTTCCTTCAATTCCGCAGGAGCCATTCGATAGGTGCCTTAGAAATCGGGGCCGTACCCGGCATTATTTCAATAGTAAAGTCGACCTCCCGAATTGGGGGCAATCCAAGCAAGTCATCCAAAAATACGTCAGGGAATTCCCTAACAACGGGAATATCTTCTATACTTAGTTTCGGTTTATCCTCCGAAATGAAGGCTAAAAAGCCTTTGCACCCATTCCTCAGTAACTCACCAGCTTTGATGGCTGAAATAACCATTGACCGAACAGGTCCCCTTTTTCCCACCAAACTAACATGAGTAAATCCCTCCAAATTAAACCGAACTACTTTGTTAAAGCAATCCAAAATAGCCCGATACCTAGTAAGCCAGTCCATTCCTAGTATAACATCAAAGTCGTTCATACGTAACAATACCAGGTCAGCTGGCATTAGGGCTTGCCCAATCTCTATCATACAATCATAAAATATGGTTCTAGTACATATTTGCTCACCCGTGGGTGTAGACACCACTAATGCATTAGTCAAAATTGAGGGGGAATTTTCTATCTTGGCAGCAAAAGTATGCGAGATGAAAGAATCAGTTGAACCAGAATCAAATAAAGTACTAGCTTCATAATTGGAAATTAAAACCATACCCTCGACTACATGGTTGGCCGCTTCCACATCATGGTGAGTCATGGCAAAGAGCCTTCCGTTCTGCTGATGTCCCACCTGATTCCCTCCCTGGTTATTCCTGCCAAGGTTGTAAGGCTGTCCTTGGGGTGGGTTCTGCTGATTTCCACAGGGCTGATGTGTCTGGTTTTGATAATAGCACTGGTTTTGTGGACGCCCTTGTTGGCGACCCTGCTGATTTTGCGGAGGTGCTTGTCCTTGTGTCTGGATTTGATTCCTTCCCTGTTTACTGGGGCAGTCCTTAACTTGGTGCCCTTCCTGACCACAACTGTAATATCCACCTTTCCGTTTGGCCTGATTTCTCTCCTTAACCTCCGGACAATCTTTTACCTTATGACCTCCTTTTCCACACCCAAAGCACACTCCAGATCTTTTCCGGCTTGATTTGTTTCATGTGATCCCCCGTAATGGTTGCAGACCATTTTGGTTCCAGTTTTCTGTTTCTTATTAGGGAACTGGTGCTTGGAGTCATCTATTTTTCTTTCGGTGGACACCATTTGAGTCTGCCTCTTTATATCTTCTATGGCCTCTTCTGAGACGAAAGCTTTTCTTAAAGCTTCAGCATAAGTCTTTGGTTCATGCAGCTTCACGTCCTTTTTGATGTCTGGTCTAAGGCCGTTCACGAATCGTTCCATCTTTTCTTCTTCTGTAACCATTAATGTTTCAGCAAAATGTGACAGCTGTGTAAACTTAAGAGCGTACTTGGCTACCGTCAAATTTCCTTGCACCAAAGTTTCAAACTCTCTCTTCTTCTGAGCCCTAATATGATCTGGTATAAACTTCATGATAAATTCCCGTTTGAAGAAGGCCCAAGTAATCTCTGTTTCTTGCCCATTGAATGACCTCTTGGCTGCCTTCCACCATTCCTTCGCATCACCTTCTAATTTGAATGCTGCAAGTATGGCTTTTTGATGTTCTGTACAACCCATAACTTCAAAAATGCCCTCCATGTGTTCTGCCCATTTATTTGCATCCCAAGGATTAGTTGTTTCTTCAAAGCTCTTGGGGCGGAATTCGTTGAATCTTTTATATAAGGTATCCATTCCACGATTCTTGCCCCCATTGATGCTGCCCTCACCTAAACCGTCTCTGTTATTATTGTGTCCCTCACCATTCTCACTTTGATGGTGATAGATAGCGGAGATCTGCTCTTGAACTTGTGCATACGCCTTCATAAAGCTTTCAAACATTTGCCGAGCGTACTCTGTCATCTCCATAGTTTCACTGTTTGGCCGAACGTTATTGTTCGCATTCTTATTTCCAGTAACATTGTCCATCGTCTTATTCCCTCTGTAGAAGAAAAAAATTGTGAGCTAAAAGATCATTAATAGTATACCTTACTTAATCTCTACCATTGACAACCCCAACGTCCTCACCACGTGACCTATGGGTTGCAAATTCTTTTAGTTGCCCAAAACCTTATGCTCTGATACCACTTTGTCACGACCCAAATCCCGGGGCCCTGTCGGATATTCGGATCGTGATAACTTGGCAATGTTTATCATTCATTTATCAAATAATTCACATAAGAGATTTGGCATTTAAATCAAACTATAATTCCAATTAATTTATAAAAGTCAAACAATATCAATAATCTCTGAATGATCCAAATTCCTATGTTCTGATTCAAATCAATAATGTACTAAAACATTAGATAAATTACTAAGCAAAAGCTAATCCTTCTAAATTATTTAAATATTTTTCGTTCTCTCCCTTCAGCCACGCATGCCAAAATCTACGCACTGAACGCCATCCTGATCTGTCCCACCCGCAGTAAGATTACCTGAAGGGGACAACACAACATCAGTATTACTGGTGAATGAATTTCCTAATTACACAAGCAGTATAAAACATAATATCACATGATCAACACATTTGAATCAATATATTAAATGCCATCAAAAGTACATCCATATACATATCCGTGCCCATGCACATTACCCCGCCTCAAAGGCCCATCGTATACATGTATACCGGTCACCATGACCCTGTCTCATCAGACACGTCCACTAAGGACCAGCCATCATAATGGCTACTCGCGTCCACTAAGGACAACGGCCTCCATGGCCCACATGGTTAGAACACCATACCTCACAATAAATTTGCATACCAACCCATTATTTCACTTGTACTGATAATTTCCATTACACTATCAGTCATTTCCATATATGCCATATCATAATATTAACATTTAGCAGTATGGAACCAGCTCCATATAATTCCCCCTTAGATTACAGCCCCACTTATAATCATAACAGGTAAGGGACAATATAGGAGTGGCCCACCTTCATAGAATATTACACAGTATCATACCAAGATTTCAATAAAACAGTCCATAAAATTAATCATAGTCCACGTGATCAATCATAATCCACATAAGGCCTTGATTTATGTAAGTAGGAAGGTTAGTTTGTAATTAGATATAAAGTCCAGGGCTATCCCCATCTGTAAATCCCACTTAGGCTATACATACACAGAATCTAGAAACACAAGCTGAAACACTGTGGTAAAATCCAGTGGGTCCCACTGGTCTGATCTAAGATCAGACCTAATGTCTAGGTCGCCCAAGGATAGGCTTTACTCTTAATGGATTGGATTCACCATCAAATATTTTTACTAGGCCCCACAGGCTTAACAAATACAATTAAAATTCATAAATAAGCCTTATTGTTAACAAAATTGAAGTTCCTGGATAACTGGTCGGATGGAGTCCAGGCCACATGGGACCACCACCATTGGGATCGTCCCTGAGCGTACTTCAAGATGTGGGGTCCTAATCTATGATTGACTTACTTAGTGGGTTCCACCATGGATGTCGACCTTCAACCCTATTTTCATCGAATTCACGCCTGGGCTGTTTTAATTATGTTGGACAGTGAGGCCCAATAGATCAAAACCCAGATGTCCTACTACACTAAGGTCTACCATGGGTCCCACACCTGATGACTGGACCTGATTTCCAATCAAGTGACCATGTGGGTCCCAGAAGGTCCTGACAACTAGGAACTCCCATTCATGTAATAGTCGTCTGTAATACTTTCTATCGATTGGATGAGGGCCCAGATGGGGTCCACTCTTTATGGGACCAGCACCACTGTGGTCGCCCATGGGTCCACCTCTGAATCCATGGACCAGATTACCCATCTGGTGGGCCACATGGTCCCACAACCCCAACTTCTATACTTGAGCACCCTCGTCAAGCTTCTGTTACTCTAAAAATAATGCTCAAACGATGAGTCTTTTGAACTGAAGCTTCATACTGACAAAGTACCATTCTTTTCAACAAGTTAGTAATTCAAAAATAGATTTACTCCAAGTCGATGACTTCTGATTGTCATCCTGTAGTCTTCCATTACACAGCACTCAACAAATTTTTAATACCAATGATAGTAATTAGGAAGATTCACTCACATTTGCTAAACGATCGTCGCCTCTGCAATATGTGTACGCGAATAGGACATCAATCAGCCTTCCTCTCCTTCTCATAAATTGCAGCCCAAAACTCTTTCTCACAATTTTCTCCAAAGAATAGAATACCATAATACTGTCGTTGGTTTACTTATATATATAATAGAGTCCTATTCCTATTCCTCTTCCTCTTTCTAATTATTGTAGTCATAATACTCCTACTCTTTCTAAAACTCTTCACGTGAGGCAACTCTAATTCCATAATAAGTAACATTCTAATCTCATAATGCATAATCAACTAGAGTATTACCTGGGCCAACTAATCCTGGGCCCATGTAATTCAGGATATTACAGTATGCCTCGCCTCGTCTTTCCAAAAGAGCTTGATTGTTGAAAGTGATTCTTCTAATGCCATCTTGTGAGCCCAAGGTGTAGTTGGGGGGGGGACCATGGAAGTTCCGATATTGATTAAATGAAAGTATTTGTCTTCTTCTATAAAGGTAGAATTCGCTATGCCCTCAGATCAGCAAATGAGGTGGATGATTTGTTAGTCAAGGGTTTATGGAAGCAGACAGTAGCAGACCTTGCTTTTTTGTGTTTCATTTTCTTGTACTCGCGGGGGTCGTCCTTTCTGATTAGTTGTTTGTAGAGGGTATAATGCTCTTAGACCTTCATTTTCCATTTTCTGGTTGTTTCATCTCTTTAATAAAATTTACTAGTTAATGGACAAGAAAAGAAATAAATTGCAAAGGCGATTCTCGCACTTACATCTCCTTAGCTTGTAGCTTGGCTTTCATTACTTCCTAAAAGTCAAAACCCCCCCACGCCCCCAAACAAAAAAAAAATAAAATGGACCAACCACAGACCCGCGGACAATAAAACATAAATAGTGTGATAATTAAGTCACTACCAAGTACTACTGACCTTCTTCCTCACCCTTATGTAAAGAGGTAGCCATCCAAACTGGCCTATTCGCAAGCTGTAGGTGCAGATCTTTTATCTTGCTGCTCTCTTTCTCAGAAATGTCAATATCTCCAGCAGCTAACAAAAAACAACAGATATAGTAAAAAAAAAAAAAAACAGCTAAAAGAAAAATCAGTCCATTCATCTTCCATTACAATCGTCATGATGTACATTAAGCACCCGTTATTGAGCCAAAATGTCAAAGAATAGAAGGTTTCGCAACAATATAAACAACTAATATTTGAGAAGTGCTGAAGCTTAATATAAAGCAAAGCCTTAAAAGTCCAAATAGTGGAAGTTCAGACCTCAGGAGCTACGTAAGCAACATCTGTGATATCAATTGAGAAAGAGGGGATCATATGTAGCAGCTACATGTTAGTTTCCAATTTATGTTGAAAATACGCATTCTAAGCATGGTTCAAATCGCGGTGGCCCCACACAGTGAGATGTTGCGGTTTGCAGCCTCTATCACAATGTGAAAATTTTCAACCCCAAAAATAATCTTGAAAAATATCCAAAAAAAACCCAGAATATTAAAAAAAAAATTTAGAAAACAATGCTTTCCCCTCTTTAGTGCACATTATAAACCAAAATATTGGTACCCCTAATTCATAATATACTGTGCCACTGTTCAATCTTTAACTGTCAAATATATTAAATTTTAGCATTTAATTGGGCCATTTTATAATTTTTAAATCCATCAATGTGGCTCCCATCTAAAACCCAAATCACTTACAACAACTATCACCCTAAATCAGCTGTTTGAAAATTTTCATTCTCATCAAAGTTGGGCAATTGTGTTGACCATATCATATGATTACAATCATTCACCTATCATATATAAGCCTTTTAGGATCCAGCCATCTACAAGAAATCAGGTCCATCAGATGTTACCGACTATCTAATTAAAGATCACCCAATGGACGTCAAAAATAGAAAATTTGAATCTTGTCCATGTAATGACTTTAGATGAACAACTAGCAAGATCCAATTCACCTGATTTTTCTTTTTCTTTTTTATAGATGGATAGATCTCAATGGGTCACACAATCTCTGCCACATGTCCTATTAACTAGGAGTTTGGATTTTCTTAGACACGGAATCGTGGAAAATTTGGGCCCGCTTATGAAAATCTAAATTATACAAGGGCCCCCCCCCCCCCTCCTTTTTCAAGGGTCTACAGCCCATCCCACCCTCATTTTTCAACCATCAGCTGATATTTTCGGTGAGAATTTAGTGAATTGGGCTGATACCGATTCCCAATAAGATATTAGTTTGGCACCAACCGATACTTCATTGTATTGGCTGATACGGTATTTGTCAATATTTTAAACCATGACTGTAAGCGCAGTTCAAAGAGATCTCAATACTAGAACTAAAACTATTTATGAAACGAAAAAAAAAAAGAGTAAAAATTTAGAAGCTACCCCTGCATGAAAAAACAAGCAAATTTTTTTTGAATAAAGTACTTTTCAAGTTGGAAAAATACGTTACATGGTTAAAGAGTTCAATTAAGGAAATAAATGAGCTTACCATATTTCAAGTCACCAGCAAAGTGGATGACAAATGGTGGTGCTTGTAGAAGCTGAAAATGGATTGCCTCTAGTGTGCTCTGCTTAAGATAAGAATGTCATGTATCTGCTAAAGATGCAAGACTTGTAGTAATAAAGAATATAGGTCCATACCAGTGGGGCAATCAAGGAGAATTTGGACAACATCAATGAAATCAAGGGCCGTGCTACTGGTCCTGACCAAAGTTTGAAGGATTTAGCGGAAACACGAGCATTCAGTAGTGCCACTGCAATCTGAAGATCACTCAAAAATCAAAATGCATGAAAATAATGCAAAAGAAAGAGAACAAGAATCAAAGAAAATAAAAGGTGCTGAAAGAGCCGAAAATGCAAAAGATAGGAAGAGTGAAGTGAACAGCAGAAGAATTTTAAATGTCTGTAGAACTGGCAAAATGGTAAAAGAGAAATGATAGCAAAGCCCACATCTTGTTGCTCACATCTTTTCCTGCACCTTGTACTGTGAAATATACAAGTCAGAATTCAGACCATTTTACTAGATGAGTTGTGGGACAAAACCCCATCGATTTAGGGATTTTAACATGAAGAAGTGTAATTATCCATTGTATGAAAAAATGGTGCACACCTCTAATTACTATGCATTTTCACACATGGCCCATTCATGGTGGAACCTACATGATGACTGTCCGTTTGCCCTTAGGCAAAGTCAAGCAAAAAGATGAGTGCCTTGTTGGATCCAAGGCCTACCTGAAATCGCCGGAGTGCAAGTCTACTAGTTGGAAGATTCAAACCGTCCAACAAGCTGGACCTAAACCCAAATTTAGAAACCTCATCGAGCCAGACATAGGCCTGGATCCAAGCCCTTTGGACTCTACTACTCAAATTTTAATATACACATAAAACTGAAATATTCAAAAAAAGATTTCATTCACTTATTAGTATGTGAATTGTATTTTTAATTTTTATTTATTTCTTTAAATGATGATTTAGAATCAATATGGCAGTAACGTTGATGAGCAGATGCTTATTTCAAAATACATGCTCATTATGAAAGAGGTAAAATCAAAGTAAGATCACTTAACACTCACTCCTCTTCGAGAAGCTGACATGATAAGGTTTGGCCAAAGTTCACTTTCCATTAGAAAGATAGCATTCGGATTCCAATAACCAAGGAATGCATCCACCGAAGCAGGAGTGTCAATTGGTGCAAACTGCAATAATACGACACAAATACAATTAAGCACAAAAAATACAAAAAAAATACAAAAAAAAAGTTGTGGCACTAAGCAGCAGCATCACAAACATGATCCTGAAAGTTCAATCAATAAGGTTCAAGCCATCAAATGCAACAAGTGAGAATAGTCACATGCTGATGAGACTTTGAGAGTATCCAGGAAATGCAACAATATAGAAACCAATATTGTAATACCCCTAACCCTGTTATAGGGGCGAGAATTTTGTCTAAGATTTTATATCTTTTCCCTTGATTTTTTTGGATTTATAATTTGTCTTGAATAATTATATATTTTATTTGGTGAATGATGATTTCTTATATATGTATATATAACTGTGGGACCCCTTTTGTGTAGCATAGAATTGTCTTTTAAATAGATCCTTGGCTTTGTAGGACCCATTGATTTTAGGATAATAGGAACAAGTCATTTAGAATTATTGGTGGGAACTTTTGTATATTAATTAGTTTGTATTTTATTGGTGGACTTCTAATTTGGGGATTAAGAGATATTAGTGGGATCATGATTAGTAATTTAATAGGAATTGTATTCTCATTATACGAAAGAACCATGAATTAGAAAGAGGTAGTTAACTTAGAATAGGAAGGAGGACTGCTTATGTATTCTACAAGAATTAGAAAGCCAAACTTGTTGCCTAAAAGGACTCCTAATACAAATTAGAAGGAAGGCTTTCCTAGTAGACTTCGAATTAGGAAAGTGGATAAGTAGCCCAAAATTACAAATACATGTCTCCACTAGAGAAACCTCCACACAAACTCTCCCTTGACAAACTCTCCCTTTTCTCTAGCCTTCATATCAACTAGAACCCTAGAGAGAATGATGCAGGACCTAGGCTTAGGGCTTGCGGGGAAGTGCCGAAGCAAAGGGTTGTAAAATAAAGCCAAAAAACCGTCCAACCGAACCGAACCGAACCAAACCGAACCGCGGTTAATAATAGTGTTTCATGGATTGGTTACTGTTATGGTTATTGAAATTGAAAAACCGTACTTCACAGTTCGGTTACGGTTTTCAGTCTCGACTCATGGTTATTAACCAAACCGACGGTTCGGTTAACCATGTTCCCAAAACACACAATGTAAAATCCTGTGTATCCTGGGCCCAGGCTTAGTCTGGCCCAGGTAGTTTCTTAACGGATCTCTTATTATGCAATTATAAGTATTACTTATTTGGAATTAGAGTGTTACTTATTATGGAATTAGAGTTGCCTTCACGTGAAGAGTTTTAGAAAGGAAGGAGTTGTATGGCAACACTAATTAGAAAGAGGAAGAGGAAGTAGGAATTGGACTCTATGCTTATATATATATATATAACCAACAATCCCTGTTGTAACCAATTCCTTCGGAGAAATTCTGAGAGAGTCTTGTGACTGCAATTTAGGAGAAGGAGAGGAAGGCTGACTGATGTCCTATATGCGTCCACATATTGCAAAGGCGACGATCGTATATCAAAGGTGAGTGGATCTTCCTAAACATCTAGACGCTTTAATCAGAAGACTGATGATAGTGTATGTTACTATGGAATTGGGAATATTGTATATACAGTAATGGTTTGTTACCCATGGATTACATAGAAACTCTTTTGTGAGTCTCATAAATCTCGACTGTGAAGTATATAACTTCCCTGGAGTTGTTAGTTCATGTTTTTGTTTGACATGTTGTGAAATTGTGTAAGAAAAATCATCCAGAAGCCCGTCGTCGATGACAAGTATTGACTGTAGGAGGTTGTGGGACCCCACGACCCACCAGATGGGGAATCTTATCCATATATCTAGAAGGGGACCCATGGGCGACCATGGTGGTGCTGGTCCTAAAAAGATTGGATTCCATTTGGGCTACCATCCATGTACCAGAAATTCAAAAATCGTGAATGAACAAGAAAAACAGGGCACTAGTCGTTTGTAGCTATGGGACCCATCTATTGACCTGATTAATGATCAGGACCCCACATCTTGTAGGGGACCCATGGTCGACCCTAGTGATGGTGGACTCATAGGAACTGGGTCCCATCTAAGCATTCATCTAAGTGTTTAGCAAACAAGAAGCGACAATTGCAGGAATTTGGGCTCCCTGTCGGCAGACTGTAAGGGGACCCTCTGGGCCATCTGATCTGAGATCAAGACCTGTCAGGGGATAGGGTATTGTTGTGCGACAATGTTGGAATGGTCCATCTAGGATTTGGACCAGTGGGACCCACTGATCAATGAATTCAAATACAGCTAGGCGTGATTTGGTGCAGGAAACAATAAACATCGATTTTGATTTGTGGACCCCAGGATATGGTTTGATGATGGATCAGAACTAATGAGTTGAGGGTTAACCCTTGGACGACCTTGAACTGGAGGTCTGATCTTGGATTGGTCCAGTGGGACCCACTGGGACTCTATAATTGGAGTGTGCAGGCTTGAACTCTGTTCTGTAACTGTTCCTGTGTGGACAGGTGTGCTAGATAATTAAGGAATAACCCTAGGATGAGTATATAATTACCGTATGACCCTTCCATCTGTAGAAATTGAAGGTTTTGTGTAATTTATGATGTATTGTAAGGACTATTTGGGCATATTGGTATGTTTTGGTTGTTTGTATATTATGCTATGGAGGTGGGTCATTCCTATATCATTCCTTAAACTATGATGATCAGAAGTGGGGCACTAATCTGATCAGGAATTGAATGGGGCTGGTTCCACACTACTGTTGTGCCAATTATTAATAATGAAATCGGGTTGCTACGTGATTATGAAATATTGTGCATTGGGTCCCAGACGTGGGATGTTGGACTTAGTGTCCGGGCTGTTATAGCGGCTGGTCCTAGATGGACGTGTCTGATAAGACAGAGTCATGGGGACCGGTATATATGTATATGATGGGCCTTTGAGGCGTGGAAATGTGCATGGGCACGGAATTGCATATGGATGTACTTTTAATGATATTTGATTTAATGATTCAGATTTGTTGATTATGTGATATTATGTTATATGCGGCTTGTATAATTAGGAAAATTCATTCACCAGTAATACTGATGCTGTGTTGCCCCCTTCAGATAATCATTTTGTGGGTGGGCAAGAGCGGAATGACAATCAGCACGTAGACTTCGGCATGCGTGGCTGAAGGGAGAGAACGAGAAAGGCTTAAATAGTTGATAGAATCCTTAGTCCTTGTTTAGGAAAAGTTATTTAATGTTTTAAGCACATTATTGAAATGAATTAGGGCATAATAAGTTGATTATTCAGAGATTTTGGATATTTAAAAATGGAAATATATTTTGAACTAAATGCCTGATTCCCTGTGGATATTATTTGATGTGTGCATGACGAATATTGCTATATGATCACGATCCAAATATCCGACAGGGCCTCGGAATTTGGGTCGTGACAAAGTGGTATCAGAGCATAAGGTTTTGGGCAATTAAAAGAATTAGCAACCCATAAGTCACGTGGTGAGGACGTTGGGGTGTCAATGGTAGAGATTAAAGTAAGATATGTTGTTAATGATCTTTTAGCTCATAAATTCTTCCTTTCTGCAGAAGGAATAAGACTATGGAAAACGTTACTGGAAATGAGAATGCGAACAATAATGTTCGGCCAAACAATGGAACTATGGAGATGTCGTAGTACACCCGGCAAATGTTTGAAAGCTTTAGGAAGGCATATGCGCAAGTCCAAGAGCAGATCTTCGCTATTCACCACCACCAAAGTGAGAATGGTGAAGTACACAGCAATAACAGAGATGGCTTGGGTGAAAGCAGCAATAATGGGGGTAGGAATTGTGAAAGAGATACCTTATATAAAAGATTCAACGAATTTCGCCCCAAGAGCTTTGAAGAAACTACTAATCCCTGGGATGCAAATAAATGGGCAGAACATATGGAAGGCATCTTCGAAGTTATAGGATGTATAGAACATCAAAAAGCCATACTTGCAGCATTTAAATTAGAGGGTGACGCAAAGGAATGGTGGAAGGCAGCCAAGAGGTCATTCAATGGGCAAAAAAAAGATATCACTTGGGCTTTCTTCAAACGGGAATTTATAAAGAAGTTTATACCATATCATATTAGGGCTCGAGAGTTTGAAACTTCAGTGCAGGGAAATCTGATGGTAGCCAAGTACGCTTCAAGTTCACTGAGCTGTCACATTTTACTGAGACATTAGTGGCTACAGAAGAAGAAAAGATGGAACGATTTGTGAACGGCCTTAGACCAGACATCATCAAAAAGGATGTGAAGCTACATGAGCCGAAGACTTATGCTGATGCCTTAAGGAAACCTTTCGTCTGAGAATAAGCCATTGAAGATATAAAGCGGGAGACTCAAATGGTGTCCACCGAAAGTAAAACAGATAACCTCAAACACCAGTCCCCCAATAAGAAATAGAAAACAGGAGCCAAGCCGGTCTGCAACCATTGCGGGGGATCACATGAAACAAATTAATGTCGGAAGAGATCCGGAGTGTTCTTTGGGTGTGGAAAGGGAGGTCATAAGGTAAAGGATTGTCCAAAGGCTCAGGAGAGAAATCAAGCCAAACGAAAAAGTGGATGTTATGGTTGTAGTCAGGAAGGGCACCAGGTTAAGGATTGCCTTAGAAAACAAGGAAGAAACCAGTCTCAGATGCAAGAAGAAACCACCTAGGCAAAACCAACAAGACCGCCAACAAGAGCGTCCGCAAAACCAACGTTATTATCAATAGAACCATACGTATCAGCCCCCGGGAAATCAGCAGAACCCACCCCAGGGACAACATCACAACCTTGGCAGGAACCACCAAGGGGGGAATCAAGCGGGGCAACAACAGAATGGAAGACTCTTTGCCATGACTCATCATGATGTGGAAGCGGCCAATCATGTGGTTGAGGGTATGGTTTTAATTTCCAATTTTGAAGCTAGTACTTTATTTGATTCTGGTTCAACGCATTCTTTCATTTCGCATACTTTTATTGCTAAAATAGGAAACTCCCCCTCAACTTTGACTAATGCATTAGTAATGTCTACACCCACAGGCGAGCAAATATGTACTAGAACCATATTTTGTGATTGTATGTTAGAAATTGGGCAAGCCTAGATGCCGGCTGACCTAGTATTGTTACGTATGGACGACTTTGATATTATATTAGGAATGGATTGGCTTACGAGGCATCGGGCTATTTTAGAATGCTCTAACAAGGTAGTTCGGTTTAATCTGGAGGGATTTACTCATGTTAATTTGGTAGGAAAAAGAAAACATGTCAGGTCAATGGTTATCTCGGCCATCAAAGCCGGTGAACAACTAAGGAGTGGGTGCAAAGGCTTTTTAGCCTTCAACACAGAGGATAAACAGAAACCAAGTATAGAAGATATCCCCGTTGTTAGATACTTCCCCGACGTGTTTTTGGATGACCTGCTCGGGTTACACCCAATTCGAGAGGTCGATTTTACTATTGAAATAATGCCGGGTACGGCCCCGATTTCTAAGGCACCTTATCAAATGGCTCATGCGGAACTGAAGGAACTTAAGGATCAATCAGAGGAATTATTGGACAAAGGATTCATCCGACCTAGTGTGTCTCCGTGGGGAGCACCGGTGTTGTTTGTGAAGAAGAATGATGGAACCCTAAGAATGTGTATTGATTATAGGCAGTTAAACCAAGTGACTATAAAAAACAAGTACCCTCTGCCCCGCATTGATGAATTATTTGATCAACTGCAAGGTGCGAAATACTTTCCCAAGTTTGATCTAAGGTTCGGCTACCATTAACTAAGAGTGAGGGAGGAGGACATTCCCAAGACGGCATTCCGGACGCGATACGGTCATTACGAGTTTCTAGTCATGCCTTTCGGATTGACCAATGCACCAGCCGCCTTCATGGCACTGATGAACCAAGTTTTTCAACCCTATCTGGATAAATTTGTGGTGGTAATTATTGATGATATCCTCATTTACTATAAGGAACGACAAGAACATGGAGAGCATCTTCGTACCTCCTTGCAACTGTTGAGGGACAATCAGCTATATGCCAAGCTTAGCAAGTGTGATTTCTGGTAAGAGCAAGTAACCTTTCTGG
The DNA here is from genome assembly GCA_038049695.1 of Cinnamomum chago. Lineage (NCBI taxonomy): Eukaryota > Viridiplantae > Streptophyta > Magnoliopsida > Laurales > Lauraceae > Cinnamomum > Cinnamomum chago. The sequence goes on along the minus strand of CP142455.1, from coordinate 43,028,271 downwards.
GTCACATTATTTCAAGAGATGGATTATCTGTAGACCCTACCAAAATTGAAGCGGTCATGAATTGGAAGCGACCTACAATTGTTTCAGAAGTGCGAAGTTTCTTAGGCCTGGCGGGTTATTATCGAAGATTCGTACAAGGATTTTCTACGATTGCTGGACCGTTAACCAGACTCACAAGGAAGGATATTCCGTTCACTTGGGACAAAAAATGTGAAGATAGCTTCCGAACATTGAAAGGTAAACTAACATCGGCACCAATACTCGCCCTTCCTGCTGGGAGTGGAGGAGTTGTTATCTACTGTGATGCGTCATTACAAGGGCTAGGGTCTGTTCTCATACAACATGGAAAGGTGATTGCGTATGCTTCCCGACAGTTAAAGGTCCATGAACAAAATTATGCTATGCACGGCCTTGAGTTGGCAGATGTAGTTTTTGCATTGAAAATTTGGAGACACTACCTTTACGGTGAAGAATTCGAAGTATATACAGATCACAAGAGCCTCAAATATGTATTTTCTCAGAAAGAGTTGAACTTGAGACAACGAAGATGGATGGAATTCCTGAAAGACTATAATTTCTCTATATTTTATCATCCAAGAAAGGCGAATGTTGTAGCCGACGCCTTAAGCAGGAAATCAGCACAGATAGCTTGTTTGACCGCCGAGTGGAGACTACTTGAAGAAATCAAGGACTTGGATGTTAATCTATGGCCTATTGGTGAAAAGGTACTATTGGGAAATTTCAAGGTTCAACCCAAATTAATTCAGAGAATAAAAGATCATCAACAGGATGACAAGGCATTGGCAGAAATCTTCGACAAAATGGACAACAAACTGGACTTCTCAATTGTTAGTGGTGTATTATATTTCCCAGGCAGACTTTGTGTACCAAATATCCGGTAAATCAAATATGAAATTTTGAAGGAAGCACATCACACAAGATATACTATCCATCCAGGAAGCACCAAGATGTATCAGAACTTAAAAATCAGATTTTGGTGGGTCGGCATGAAAAATGATGTTACTGAGTTTGTCAGACGTTGTTTTACTTGTCAACAAGTGAAGGCTGATCATAGGAAGCCGTGGGGATTGCTGCAGCCGTTACCTATACCAAAATGGAAATGGGAACATATCACTATGGATTTCATTTCAGGATTTCCCAGAACCTCAAGACAAAATGAAATAATTTAGGTAATTGTGGATCGGTTGACCAAGTCGGCGCACTTCATACCGTTGAAAGGAAGAACTACAATGGAACACCTGGCCAAAACATATGTTCGGGAGCTTGTAATGTTGCATGGCGTCCCAGCATCGATCGTATCAGACAGGGATACTAGATTTGTTTCACAATTTTGGAAAAGCTTGCAACAGGCGATGGGTACGAAACTGAATTTCAGTACTGCGTATCACCCCTAGACTGATGGACAGACCGAGAGAACCAATCAAACACTAGAAGACATGCTTCGAGCTTGTGCTATATATTTCATTGACAGTTGGGATGAGCAGTTACCGCTGGCCGAGTTTGCTTATAACAATAGTTATCATTCGAGTATCCAGATGGCTCCTTTTGAGGCACTGTATGGCAGGAATTGCCGCTTTCCGATTTGTTGGGAGAAGTGGGTGATAGACGGATATTAGGCCCTGAATGGGTGCAAACTTCTACAGACAATATTAAGAAGATCAGGGACAGATTAAAAACTACACAGAGTCGCCAGAAGAGTTATGCAGATAAACGTCGAGGAGAATTGGAATTTGCGGCGAGTGACTCGGCATTCCTAAAAGTTTCACCGACGAAGGGAGTGATGCGATTCAGCAAAAAAGGAAAGCTAAGCCCAAGATACATTGGACCATTCAAGATTACAAGGCGCGTGAGCGATGGGAACGCTTACGAACTGGAACTACCATTGTAATTAACTGGAGTCCATAAGGTGTTTCAAGTATCAATGTTGAAGAAATATGAGCCATACCCATCTCATGTGCTAGATCTCGAGCCAATGGACTTACAGCCAGATTTATCCTATGAGGAGAGACCCGTTGCAATCTTAGACACCAAGGAAAGGGTGCTCCGGAGGCGAACAGTCCAACTAGTCAAGGTGTGATGGACGCATCACGATCCAAAGGAGGCTACATGGGAGATCGAGGACGAAGTCCGAAAGAAGTACCTGCATCTTTTCACCACATGTATGTTTTAAATTTGGAGGACCAAATTTCCCAAGGAGGGGAGTATGTAATATCCTGTGTATCCTGGGTCCAGGCTTAGTCTAACCCAAGTAGTTTTTTAACGGATCTCTTATTATGTAATTATAAGTATTACTTATTTGGAATTAGAGTGTTACTTATTATGGAATTAGAGTTGCCTCACGTGAAGAGTTTTAGAAAGGAAGGAGTTGTATGGCAACACTAATTAGAAAGACGAAGAGGAAGTAGGAATAGGACTCTATGTTAATATATATATATACATACATTTATAACCAATTAGTGTATCCAATAGTGTTACTTATTATGGAATTAGAGTTACCCATATATATCCTTGTTGAATCCAATTCCTTTGGAGAAATTCTGAGAGAGTCTTGTGATTGTAATTTAGGAGAGGGAGAGGAAGGCTGACTAATGTCCTATACACGTCCACATATTGCAAAGGCGACGATCGTATGTCAAAGGTGAGTGGATCTTCCTAAACATCTAGATGCTTTAATTAGAAGACTGATGATAGTGTATGTTACTATGGAATTGGGAATATTGTATATACAGTAATGGTTTGTTACCCATGGATTACATAGAAACTCTTTTGTGAGTCTTATAAATCTCGACTGTGAAGTATAAAACTTCCCTGGAGTTGTTAGTATATGTTTCTATCTGAGATGTTGTGAAATTGTGTAAGAAAAATAATCCAGAAGCCTGTCGTCGATGACAAGTATTGACTGCAGGGGGTTGTGGGACCCCACGGCCCACCAGATGGGGAATCTGATCCATAGATCCAGAAGGGGACCCATGAGTGACCATGATGGTGTTGGTCTTAAAAAGATTGGATTCCATTTGGGCTACCATCCATGTACCTGAAATTCAAAATTCGTGAATGAACAAGAAAAACAAGGCACTGGTCGTTTGTAGTTGTGGCACCCATCTATTGACCTGATCAATGATCAGGACCCCACATCTTGTAGGGGACCCATGGTCGACCCTAGTGATATTAGACTCATAGGAACCGGGTCCCATCAAAGCATTCATCTAAGTGTTTAGCAAACAAGAAGCGACAATTGCAGGAATTTGGACTCTCTGTCGGCAGACTCTAAGGGGACCCTCTAGGTCATCTGATCTGAGATCAAGACCAGTCAAGGGATAGGGTCTTGTTGTGCGACAGTGTTGGAATGGTCCATCTGGGATTTGGACCAGTGGGACCCACTAATCAATGAATTCAAATACAGCCAGGCGTGATTTGGTGTAGGAAACAGTAAACATCGGTTTTGATTTGTGGAACCCAGGATATGGTTTGATGATGGATCGGAACCAATGAGTGGAGGGTTAACCCTTGGACGACCTTGAATTGGAGGTCTGATCTTGGATTGGTCCAGTGGGACCCACTGGATTCTATAATTGGAGTGTGCAGGCGTGAACTCTGTTCTGTAACTGTTCCTGTGTGGACAGGTGTGCTAGATAATTAAGGAATAACCCTAGGATGAGTATATAATTACCGTATGACCCTTCTATCTGTACTAATTGAAGGTTTTGTGTAATTTATGATGTATTGTAAGGACTGTTTTAGGCATATTGGCATGTTTCGGTTGTTTGTATATTATGCTATGGAGGTGGGCCATTCCTATATCATTCTTTGTAATTTATTCCTAAGACTGGAGTTCAATTGTATATATATAGTGGAGTTATTTGCAATTAACTGTGGGCCCAGATTGCATATAAGATGTGGGGTCAGGGTGTCCCAGTTGGAGCCAGCTTTCTATGAAATCCCAAGTGGTCCCCGCGCTAGCCCAAGATTAGATCATTACTAATTCTACTTGAACTCAAAAGGATAGGAAATAGAAAGTTACTAATTGTTATGGAAGTGAGACTTCTAATAATAATTAGAAAGAAGAAAGTTACTAATTCTTATGGAAGTGAGATTTCTATTATTAATTAGTAAGAGGAGGTTGCCATAGCTATAAATAAAGGAGAGGGGTGGACGTCCCATGTATGCTTGCACTCCCAAGGAGTCTAGACCCAAGAGCAAGAGTTGCTCAAGCCCTCTCTTCCTCCTTTCTCTTCTAGTTTCTCTTCCGGGTTTTCCTTACAGCTTCTAGTTGTTTTCTCTTGGAGATCCCACCATTCTCCTTGAAGAAAGAGATCTGAAGCGGGTCATAGCGTGGAAGACAACAAGGTGTTGGAGATCCTAATTAACTACTAAGAAAGAATTCTTTACCGAGCAAGTTTTCTTCTCCATTAAAGCACAACCGAGCTCCCAAGGTATAATCTACTTTCTTGAATATTGTGGATTTTTCTGGTTGCTTGTTAGCTGTTGTTCACTATCTTGGAGATAGTGATTTACTGATCTTGATTATGAGTTTGAGGTTCTTGGATCCTAGATGTGGTTTATGGCCTCATGGGTACTTGATCCCTGAGTCAAGTGGGTCAAAAGTTTTTGAAAATCTATCCATGAGGCCCACCTACTTCCAACAAAAGGTGATGTGAATGATACACCAAGTGATTCTAAGGGTAAAGGGACAAAGAAAGAGGTAGAAGTAGGTCCCGTGGAGGGTCTTAAAACTCTATTGGTCCTCAAAGAGACTACATCAACTGTTGAGAAGAAATAGTTGCGAAGTAATATTTTTAGCTCAAAAGGTACTGTCAAATGTCAATGGACATGCACAATAGCGATTGATGGAGGCAATTGTGAAAACATCATATCTCAAGCTCTTGTGGATCGTTAGAAGCTAAAGGTTCTAAAGCATTATCGTCCCTATTTTGCTAGAAGGCTAATGACAGGTGATGAAGTGCAATTGCGATATGCATGCCCAGTTACTTCTGCCATGGGTGGGGAATACAAATATACAGTTTGGTACGAAGTGCTACCAATGGATAGTGGTGATGTATTATTGGAATGCCAAGGGATGTATGACAATAGAACTCATGGCACGCGCGACAATACATATACATTTGGTCATATGGAAAGCATGTGACACTCCATCCTATGAAGCCGGCACCACCAAAGATAGGGTCACGATCTCGCATCACAAAAGAAGCGCTTCAAGTACACTATGTCTACAGAAGCAATGCCGATAATTACCAATTTTGAGGTCAAACTCTTTTCCAACCGGGGGGGAATGATGCAGCGGTACCAATAATTCATTTGAGACAAACTAGCATGCCACATGTGTGACGCAAGGGAATCTAGAGATTTTCTTATTTTATTAGTTTCTAATTTTAATTGAAGGGTTGTAATTAGGAAGGCTTTCTAATTCTCGTAGGATTCCTATCTAGTGTCCTAGTTTGATTGGGAGCAAAAGTCTGAGTCCCTAAGTTTCTTTTACTGTTTATATGGCATTGTAGGGATCATAATCTCAGAGTTGAACTAATAGAATTTTTCCCTTGTGGGATTTATCATTAGAGAGTGTTCTTCTTCGTGATATTGTTTCTAGAAAAACCCATCATTGTGCTGCAGCACTTACGATCCAAATCCCAACCCTAGGATTTGCATCAACCGGACTAGGAGTAGATTTAGGGTCTTAACTCTAGCCTAGAATGGCGATGAGTTGGTTGATCATGGTGATGGTATTGGATATGTTTTGGATAGATGTCATGGAAATGCTAATGGATGGTTGAATGTTTTGTCACGATTTGGACTTTTTTGGAAACGTAATAGAATATCATGATGTTTACATGTTTTGTGTGAGACCTTGACCCTTCTTAATCATGATTAGTTTTAATTAATGATGGTTAGATGCTAAATGTGATGTTTTGTATGTTAATGATTGTGGTTAGGTAGATTCGTGGGGTTTTGGACCAAACTAAGTAGTTTGAAGACCTTTTTGTAATTTTGGGTTTTATGTAATGGGTAGGTTGTAATTCTAGAAATGGCTCGATTTTTTGGGTCCATCAGGTAGAGAATTACCTAACGAACAACTTGATGCAGGACCACGGGTCGACCAGCCAATGGGCATAACCCATATATCATGATCAAGCATTTGGGCCCAACCCATTCATTTTATGTTATTTTTATAGTAGTTAGAGATTTTAATTATGTTTTTAGTAGGATGTTTTAATCATGGCCATAATGATTAATGAAAATGAGTGGTTTCCTACGTTTTCGTCTAGTTCTCCTTGAAATCCCTAATGCCTCCTCACTTGAAGTTTGGTGAGAGCCCAAGTTAGTAATGCCTCCGGATCGGAGTTTGGTGAGAGCCCAAATTTTTTCCCTTATCTATGTATCTTCTATCCTTGCCTGCCCCGCATCTTCCCTCTGTTCCAGATTACAATGTTTTGACCCAACCAATTTGAAGTCAATAAGGCCCATTTCCGACCCACATGACCTAAAACCATATTACCCTTTAAGTTTTGGACTTGCTTGTAATTTCTAGAAAACTTCAACTAAAACCCATCTCCCAACCTAATCAACCGTTACCTCCTTCTTTCACTTCTCTCAGCTGAGCTCTCTTCTTCCTCACCACTTCTCTTCCTTGATTGTATTTAATTGGACTAAAAGGTGTTTAATTAAGTCCTATCAAATCCCCCCCCCCCCCCCCCCTCTCTAGGACTTGCATAGGCCTAGCTTGCAATTTCAGGCCCAGCCAACGGATACCGAGACCTTCTAGGGATGAAGCTTTGCCAAAAGAGTTCCAATGCCTTCTGAAGTATTAGATCTTATCTAAATTCATAGATCAGAGGCTCCAATTGTAGTCCAATGATGTTTACAGAGATTTTGTCGACATTTGTGGACCACGCGACCAAAGAGCCTAGAGCTCTAATTGTCAAAGCCAGTAAAGAGAAGAAGATGGAACAATTGGTTTGTGAATCTCATGATCCCATTGAGAGCTCACGATGCTCCTTTATAGAAATATAGTTACTATACATGTTACAGTAATTGTAGCAATCACTAGATTACAGCCAATCTAATCTAATCATAATCTAAATTACATCTCCTAATATGGTAATGATATAAATTACATAGTTGTACACATGAGGCAAATTATCTCCCAAGTTTGGGCTTTATTTATCATGGGTTGTGACCCACTGACCCATTTAGCACTAACCCATTTGACACCTCCCCTCAAATTGATGCAGGTGAATCCACGAGCATCAATTTGCCAACTAAGAATTGGTGTCGTGGCCGGGGAAGTCCCTTGGTAAAGATATCTGCAATTTGAAGTCCGGTAGAAACATGAGGAAGAGTAATGGCTCCTCGCACAAATTCATCACGGATGTAATGACAAGCCACCTCAATATGCTTTGTGCGTTCATGGAAGACAGGATTTTCAGTAATCCGTATGACACTGGTATTGTCGGCATAGAGAGGAGTAGGACCAGATTGGGAAAATCCAAGCTCAGAAAGGAGACCTCGAAGCCAGACAATTTCAGAGGTGGCAGCCGACATAGCACGATATTCTGCTTCTGTGGAAGATTTGGAGACTTTATCTTGTTTTTTACATTTCCAGGAAATTAAGGAGTCCCCCAGGAACATGCACCAACCAGTGGTAGATCGGCGACTATCAGGGCAACCAACCCAGTCAGCATCTGAATAAGCAATGAGACGTCGAATTACCCACAGGAAAGAAAAGACCACGAGATGGTGTATGAAGAACATATCGAAGAATGAGCCGAACAGCAACTAGATGGAGATGGCGTGGTTGTGTCATGAACTGACTAACCATATTCACTGCATAGGAGATATCAGGCCGAGTGATAGTCAAGTAGATCAAACTTCCGACTAAACGGCGATATATTGTGGCATCAGGAAGAAGATCGCATGTATCATGCGCGAGCTGAAGATTGGCCTCAACAGGTGTATCGACAGGAGTTGAGTTTTGAAGACCAGCTGTCTCAATGAGATCCATAGCATATTTGTGTTGATCAAGGATGAGACCTTTCGCTGACTGATGAACCTCAAGGCCTAGAAAGTACGTGAGTGGCCCTAAATCTTTCATATGAAAAGATTCATGTAAGGATGCTTGTAGATGTGTGATCATGCCAGAGTCTGTCCCAGAGATGATGATATCATCTACGTACACCAATAGGACAGTAAGCCCATTTGAGGAGCGGTGAAGGAACATAGAAGGATCAGAAGCACTCTGAGTGAACTGTAGATGAATGAGAGCATCCCTAAATTTCTCGAACCAGGTGCGCGGAGCTTGCTTAAGACCATATAGAGAGCGTCGTAAGCGAGCGCAATCTCCTGCTGAGGCACCCGTAATGCCTTGGGGAAGCCGCATATAGACTTCTTCCTTGAGATCGCCATGAAGGAAGGCATTCTTGACATCAAATTGGTAAAGAGGCTAGGAGTGAGAAGCAGCAATGACAAGAACAGTACGGATTGTAGTCATTTTCGCAACTGGAGCAAAGGTTTCCGCATAGTCCATGTCATATTCCTGTCGGTTGCCGAGAGCGACTAACCGTGCTTTATAACGATCCAAAGAGCCATCAGCCTTAAGTTTGACAGAAAAAACCCATTTGCAGCCAATAGGTTTTGCAGATGAGGGACATGGAACAATATCCAAGGTATGATTCTCCTGTAGTGCCGTTAATTCGTTGTGCATAGCCTTTTGCCAACAGTCATGTTTCACCGCCTGCAAGTAAGAAGTCGGAATAGCAATGGAGGAGAGGGCAGCAAGCAAAGACGTGTGAGTGAACCCATATTTGTCAGGAGGCTTGGAGATACGCGTAGAGCGTCGGAGCTGAACTGGAAAGGAAGTAGCTTGTGATGAAGCGGGAACAAGATCAGGTGACGGTGAGGAATCTGGAGGGGGAGGCAGTAGTGGAACATCCTTGTGACGATGTCGTTCATAAACAATGAGTGGAGAAGAGATCGAGTCAGAAAAATCTGGTAGATGAGAAAAAGAAGGTAAAGGAGCAGAATGGGGAGAAAAAAAATGCTGATTTTCGAAAAATGTGACATTTCGAGAGATGCTAAGACGGTTGAGCACAGGATCATAACAGAGATACCCCTTTTGGTGAGATGCGTAGCCAAGGATTGCACATTTGGCAGATTGAGCAGTTAATTTGGTATGTTCGGTCGAGGGAAGATGAACAAAACACACACATCCAAAAATGCGTAGGTGGGTATAAGTGGGATCTGTATGAAAGAGACGAAAGTGAGGCGTTTGATTGTTGAGGCGATGGGATGGTAAGCGATTGATTAAATGAATTGCAGTGGTTAAAGCTTCGAGCCAAAATCGCGCAGGAACTGATGATTCTAAGAGAAGAGAATGAACAGTATCGAGGAGATGTCTGTTTTTTCGTTCAGCAACTCCATTCTATTGAGGAGTGTAAGGGCACGATCGCTGTGATAAAATCCCGTATTTTTGCAAATAAGTCTGAAACGGATGGGACATATATTCCCCTCCGGAATCCGATCGAAGAACTTTTATGCGAGTAGAAAACTGATTTTCAACATATGCCATAAATTTTTGGAAAGCATCAAAGACTTCAGATATAGAGTGTAAGAAATAAACCCAAGTGAATCTACTATGATCATCAATGAAAGTGACAAAATATTTGAAATTTGTATGAGAGATTACAGGAGTAATCCCCCAGACGTCACTATGAATAATGTCAAAGCAATTTGAAGCCATAGTAGATTTGGAAGAAAAGGGAAGAACTTTACTTTTTCCAAGTTTGCAAACAGAGCACTCATCAGAAATGTGACGAAAAGATGTTTTATTTTCATTAAGACTACCAGTGTTTAACATCAAAGATAACAATTTTGAATGAGGATGGCCTAATCTATTATGCCAGAGCCTCCAAACATCTTAAGGAGAAAAACAAGAAAAGGCAGAGAGCTGGTTATTCTGAGAAGGAGGCAGAACGAGAGGAAACAGGCGTCCACACTTAGGCCCCTTCGCGATCACCGTCCCCGACACTTGATCATGCACAACACAACCAGAGTGAGAGAAGGAAACATTACAATTATCATCAATCAATTGTCCAACAGACAGAAGATTTGTAGTGAGATGAGAAAGAAAGACATTTGTGAGAGGTAATGAATGCATGATATCACCAGTAGCTGTAATAGGAAGCTTTTTACCATTAGCAGTATGGACTTGTAACTTTCCATTGTATGGTTGCAGGTTAGATAGATGAGCGGTGGAGGAGGTCATATGATTGGAAGCTCCCAAATCAATAAACCATATGGAGGAAGAGGAGTTGTGGTTACCTGAAATGCCAAGTGCAGAGAAGGCATTTATGATCATCTGTTGAATAAGCTCAGGAGTGATTTAAGGAACAGTAGTGGAGGCAGGAGTAGGTGAAGGCATGACTGGTGCCGAAGGACTAGCACTAGAAGAAGTAGCATCTGCAGTATTGACATGATATGCTCGTGGAGTGCGATTTTGTGGCCGCATTTTGCATTCAGTAATAACATGACCATTCGATTTGCAATAATTACAAAACTTAGTCTTACACTGTGAGGCATAGTGTCCATAATTTTTGCAACCAAAGCATTGGATTTTGCTAAGATCTCTTGCTGGAGGTTGTCCTTTCGAAGCAGAAGTAGTATGATGAACAACCCTCCTGGGGTGTAATTGGTAGTGGCAGCAAATGCGACATCAGAAGAGTTTCCGGAGGACTGTTGCTTCCGAGCATGCTAAGTGATCAGACTTTGTTCCTCTCGCAAAGTTCATTAAGACACTCATTCAGGGATGGAGATGGAACCTTGCTCATCAGATTGGAACGAAGGATCTCATATTCAGATCTTAATTTCATGAGGAACTGGTCTCTGTGAGAAGTTGCCTGTAATTTTTGAATCTCAGAAAGAGCAGCCTCAGAGACATTGAGGTATTTGATTTCATCATATTCAGCCCATAAATTAAGAAAACATGTATAATAATCCTGGATGGAAGAAGTCCCTTGGGTATACTGAGCAATCTCCAGTTCAAGCTGGTATTGTCGGGCGGAGTTCCCTTGGTGATACACTTGCTTCAGATATTCCCACATCTCCTTAGAGGTCTTGTAAGGTTTGAGATTCAGGATATATTGGGGTTCAACAAAACCAAGAATCCAGGTTTTTATTTTGGCATCCTTTGTATTCCAAGAGAGTATTTTTTTCTCATCTTCCTTAGGTCGTGGATCTAATCCGGAAACAAGTCCCCACATTTCCTTTCCTTCAAGATAGACTTGAAATTGATAGGACCAGGAAGTATAATTCTTTCCATTAAATTTAATCAATGCAATGTCATGCTTTTCCATGGCAGTAATGAATAGATTTATGAAACTTGTGCAAGAAAATCCAACTGTTTCTTCAAAGAATGGCTAACCAGATGAGAGGAAGAGTTCCAAGTTTGCAACAGAGAAGTCAGAGAAGACAATATCCAAAAACAGCACCTTCAAGCAAAAAAATGTCCAAAAAATAGGCCCAGGCGACCAGGATTTTTCAGAGAGAAGAGGGTGCAGCAGCCAACAAGTGTAATTTATGATCAATCAAAGATCATAGGATGATGAAGACCACAAATTCGCACCAAACAAACCAGATTGCTTACCAAAAAGATCAAAATCCAAAAACTTGGACGGCTGTGATGAAAAGATACAGCAGAAATTGGAATTTCTCTAGAAAGGGTAGAAAGCCTACCTCTGAGATGCTAAAAATCCTCAAAAAATGCCCACAAATACCAGAAGAAGTGGTCGACCAGATTGGTTGCAATATCCAGATACAGCAGTGTGGATCTGGGGTGGGCCACGTGTGATCACACCTTGATCAGACCAGTGGATGAAGATTCCTTGAGTAGAGAAGACACTCGATGACTTCCAATGCTTGGAAGATGAAGAAGATCACTTAGAAACTCTATATAGAGTTGAGTTTACTCAGGGCTCTGATACCACGCTTCCGTTGCGCCACTCTGATATGGTGAGCAAAGGAAGAAGAGACAATAGTCTCTGTGAATTCGATCATCCCTTTTGAGGGTCTCGATCTTTGAATATATAGATTAAAGTTGCTACATGTGTTACAAGATTTGAGGTAATAAACTAAATTACAGTCATTGTATGCTAATCAGATCTCCTAATAAGGCAAGGAATAAAATACATAGTTGTACATACGAGGCTTGTTTTGACCCACAAGTTGGGCTTTATCTGCCATGGGTTGTGACCCACTGACCCATTTGACAATACTGGCTTTGACACTCATAACATGTAAAACACAAACAAGAACAAAGATATTTTGGAGATTATTAGGTGGGTTTTCTTGATCTCACAAAACCCTCTTTATATAATAGCATTCATAGAGTATAGTTGGGTTATGATAACCCTTACTAAAATGAGAGGTTACAAAGACATTATTTCTAACTATACTTATCTAAGCATACATGTTACAAAGAGATTATCCCAAACTGACTATATATATCCTAAGGATACATATTGCGAAGAGGTCATCTCTAACCAACAATACTCATCCTTATGATGCATATAAACAGTTTCATAGGTCACATAAACTAGTGAGTCCATTAGGCCCAGGGCCCATTTGGTCTAACTCCCGATCAAGGTTCATTTGTCTCTTTACAACATAGACACGCACACAGTAATTACGCGCTTGCGGCTTAAGATGAGCAACGGTGGTGTCAAAGGCTTTCTATAGTCACTTGTGCACTAGGACCATCCAAGTGGTGGGATGCGCACACAATCAAATGGGTGGAAGGAACTAGATTGATCAACGGAGATCTTAAGGGTCCAAAACAATCTAAAAGACTCTAGGGCAGTCTTGAGTTATGAAGAATATAGAAATATAAAAGATATTCTTGTTAATTACAGAAAAGTATAAAGATGTGATGTAGGAAGAAATAGGCCGTGTCACTTTCATTGCCATGTGGGCTCTTATGTGGCAACATTGGATGACAAAGTGGCAACATTGGATACCCAAGGCTTTAGCCCAATTAATGTGATTTTGAGAAGTGGTTGGCATTATTGTGAATTTCTTAGAACTCCTAGTATTTATTTTGCCTAGTAACTAGTTCTTTGTAAGTTATATTTGCTTTGGGTGTCTTAGTTGACAACGTAGTAAGAAGTTGTTGTATTGAATGCAGCTAACTTGTGTTTGTTTAAGGAGTATAAGTTGACTACTTTGAAAGCTGTAGAATTGAATATAGCTATCCTTGGGATTAAGCATGTATTCATGAGAGAAGAGTGCTATATATATATCTTGTAAGAGTCCAATGGTGGGGTAGATTATGTTTGTTTCATTTTGATTAATGTTAATTCAGTGGAGAACTTGGCTCCTCTCTTTTATGCCTTATTATCTCTTGTTGCGATCGCTGTTTCTTCTTGTTGTCTCCATTGTATCTTTTCCTCATCGTTTGGTATCAGAGCTTGTGTTACGCTCTTGGACTGATTTCGCCATTTACCATCTTCATTCATGGCTACAAGAAGAGGTCAAGGTGGATGCATTCGTATAATGGGAGATGCAAGAGACAGAACTACAAGCACTTCGGAGACAAGTCGAACAATTAACCACACGGCTTGATCATTAAGGAGCTTGTAGTGAGCATGGACAAAGCTTTGGTTATTTTAGTGATGGGTCCGACATTACCAAGGAATTCTACAAGCTAATGGTGCGCAATGACAATCAAGAAACCAATGACTCAATAGGTGAGATTTCAAAACAATCCACAACTATTTCCCAAGTACAACCAAAGGAATATCATACATTCTTCCTGGTTGAAGGAATACATGTGGACAATTCACATTAGACATTAGAACCTATCCAAAATTATGTTGATTGGTCAAAGCCCCCAATTTTCGACATTTATCCACACGATGAATGTGATCCATCCATTTATGACCGGTGTCAAAATGGAGAATTATCCCATGATGTCAATGAGAAATTGTTCGATGATGATTATCAAGAAGATATTGATGATATACCCATCTTTGATGTGTATCAAGATGATCATGTTGATGAGACTAACTAATGACGGAAGCTTTGATGCACACTATGATTCCATGTATTACTGCTATGATCATGACTCAAGCACTAAGAGAATCATAAAGCACCTTGATTTTTCATTCAAAGAAGATGGATGCATCAAGTGATATTGTTTTGAAGATCCATTTGATGAATCCTATTCAATCAGATATCACCAGACATTCCTTCATGATTTAGTCATGTGTGAAATAATTGGGCCAATTGGATGAATGCGTTGCATAGTTTTTGCAAGTATACCACGCAACAAATTCTAGTTCAGGACGTTTTAACAAAATTTGTAGAGATGCAGATCGAAAGCCAACAAATTCATATCAACGAGTTACAAGGGGAACGAAAACAGAAAAGAAAGCAACACATAATTAAAGTCGACTCGAGGTCGAGCCTTTTTCAAGAGGGGGAGTATGATGTAAGAAGAAATAGGCCATGTCATTGTCATTGCCATGTGGGCTCTTATGTGGCAACATTGGATACCTGAGGCTTTAGCCCAATTAATGTGATTTTGAGAAGAGGTTGGCATTATTGTGAATTTCTTGGAACTCTTAGTATTTATTTTGCCTAGTAAGTTGTGTTTGCTTTGGGGGTCTTAGTTGACTACATAGTAAGTTGTGGTATTGAATGCAGTTAACTTGTGTTTGTTTTGGGAGTATAAGTTGACTACTTAGAAAGTTATGGCATTAAATATAGCTATCTTTGGGATTAAGAATGGATTCATGAGAGAATAGCACTATATATATATATATATATATATATATATCTTGTAAGAGTCCAATGGTGGGGTAGATTATGTTTGTTTCATTTTGATTAATGTTAATTCAGTGGAGAGCTTGACTCCTCACTTTCATCCCTTATTATCTATTGTTGTGATTGTTGTTTCTTCTTGTTGTCTCCATTGTATCTTTAACTCATCCAGATGAATGGAGTATTTTATAATAGTGTAGATAAGTGTAGGATTAGGATAGAGTGTGTAGAAGTATCTAGAGAAGGGCTCGAATGTTCCATCCATTCAATGAGCGTCACGTGGTTTAATCTTAGCCATTTGTTGTATACAGTATTATTATAAATAAGGATCTCTATATTCATTTGCAAGCAAGCAAGTGTTCTCTCTTCTTGGTGTGTGCAGTGTGTGCAAAGCCTTGTGGTGTGACTAGGGACACCTATACACACGCAGGCATACATGTACACATGCACACACTTGCACCTATGCATGCACGCACATAAAACAATCTAGAAGACTCTAGGACAGTCTTGAAATATTAAGAAATATATATGGAATTCTTGTAAATTACAGAAAGATGTAAAGATGCATGGAATTTTCTAGAAAAGTGTGGATAAGTGTAGGCTAGGAAGCACGGGCACCTCTCCGGGGCTGGCATGTTAGTGTCCGATATGTTTTAGTTTTGTATTGCGATTTGATAATTTGATATGTTTGTTAGTTGGTACAGTGGTACACTGGTACTTGAATTTGTATTTATTTGATTACTAAATTGATTACAAAGTTAAAATGATATTATCTTTTAGTATATGATTAGATATATTATTATTATTATTATTAAATATTAATGTGTCCCCAACGTGTCTGTGTCCTACTTTTTGAGAAATGCAGTGTCGGCATGTCGTGTCGTGTCCGTGCCCCGTTTCCATGTCCATGCTTCTTTGAGTGTAGGATTAGGACAAAGTTGTGTACAAGTTTCTAGAGAAGGTTCTGATCCGTTCAATGGGTGTCATTTGGTTTAATCTTGGCCATTCATTTTATAGAGTATTAGTACAAATAGAGGTCTCAGCATTCATTGGCAAGCAAGCAAGTTTTAAGGAAGCAATACAAGAAGCTCTCATTTCTTGGTCTGTTAGTGTGCAAAGCCTTGTGGTGTATGTTTTTGTCTACGGACACCGGGAAATGCAAACACGTAAACACAAACAAACGCATGCACACAAGCACACACAATTAGATCATTCAACATATGGATTTGAGGCCTCAAAGATAAACCGTAAAAATATACAAAAATATATGGCTTTCAATCCAACAATGAGTATTAGTTGGATGAATGGAAAATTCCAATGCATGCCAATTCATGGGGCTTAGTGAGTGTTGAGGGTGGTGGTGGTAGATTGAATATAGGTTGGTCCATGTGGGCCCCACGAACTGGTTCTCATAGAGTTTAGGTAAGGGCATTCACATAAATTTTCATACATATTATTTCATACATAATATGTACACAGACATGGGTTATTTGTCTTTTACTCTTTTACACACACATGCCCCTGCGTACAGATATATGCGTGGAGAGAGAGAGAGAGAGAGAGAGAGAGAGAGAGAGATGGGGGGGGGGGGGGGGGGGCGGCATCACACCTGATATATGATTCCATCTGGAAGCTGATCCTTGATGACTTCACTGCAAAAGAACAGGATGGAATCAGTGGTGTTACAATTTCTTCCGTGGAGATCTAGCACTTCAGCCATTAAGATCTAGCCTTTTTACTTTTATCAATTTATCTCATAGATGCAATCCACTCCATCCGAAAAAACAAAGGATATCAAAATTTCCTGTCTCAATATTACATTCTCAATCAAAACCCCCTACTTTTCCCTTAAAATATTTTTGTTCCAAATGTAGGAAAAATATATGGTAAGTAGGTACTTAATCTACACAAAATTGAAGTCTTGTGCTATTGCCGCAAATCATAAGCATTCAAAAATATGTAGCCAAATGGTTGTTTATCAACTCATATGCATTTGAGACAGTAAAATTGAGCACCATTAAGTATGATGAAAATTGGAACCATAGGTAGGCATCAAATGGCCAATATAGGATGTATCTGAGGTCAAAGAATAAAACCCCGACCGAAATTGTGTCAGGTGGTAGTGAAAACAGG
Source organism: Cinnamomum chago (assembly GCA_038049695.1). Lineage (NCBI taxonomy): Eukaryota > Viridiplantae > Streptophyta > Magnoliopsida > Laurales > Lauraceae > Cinnamomum > Cinnamomum chago. Next base: position 43,011,291 of record CP142455.1, on the reverse strand, counting down.
GAGCGCCCCCCTTCCTACATATCCAAATCCATTTCAACTCAAGATGTTAGGTTCTCATCCCCCCCTCCTACATATCCAAATCCATTTCAACTCAAGATGTTAGGTTCCCATGATGATTTTGCCTTCAGACATCTGCATTTTTATAATCTATAGTACATTTTGAAGGCCTTTGAGATCTATAGTGGTTATTTCAGTACCTTTGTTTTTTATCAGACAATTTGGACATTAAAGTTGAGCCCAAAAACAAAGGATAAAAAAGTGAGGAACTTTGGGTTTCCATGGTAATTTTTAATAGTTCACGTGAAAGAAGAATGAGAGATAGGAGTTCACATAAGAGAGGGAGGGCCCAAGATGGCGTCTACCAGTGTCGTAGACACATCCTTTCATAATCAACTTCTCACCGTTAATAGTTACAGTTTTTTTTCTTTTAATGGTTACTTTCATTGGAAAAGAACAAATGGTACAAGAGATGAGTACTTACAGCAAAAGATAGGAAAGCACGAAAACAAAAGAAAGCTAGAACCCAAAAAGCAACAAACTAAGGCCCTGCATTAAAGAAGGCCAACTCTTTCCAATGATACACTATTTGTTGTAAGGAATATCCTCTAAAAGACGGGTTAATGGACACGCAGAGAGCCATAAGAAACTTTAATTTCTCCACCAAACTGCTTCTGCTAGAAGCTATCCCTTCAAAACATCTTGAGTTCCTTTCCTTCCAAATCGTCCAAATCACCGCCAGAAATGACAACCTCCACATCACCTTACCTCTAGAATCCCCAATAGGGGCTTTCCAAACCTGGAAGAGCTCAAAGAGAGAATTAGGGAGGACCCAATAACAATCAAACCATCCTACCATTGACATCCAAATAGATTGGGCTGATTTTCAATTCACATCCCTCTCCTCCTTAAGAAATCCATAGTAGGTATCTTCTTCTTGAGAACTAACCACCCAAAGACTAGCACCCTTGGGGGAGCCTTCAACTTCCAAATGTTGCACACTGCGCTCCTCTCCCCCGGATTGTTAAGAATAGCCTTTAAGAAAATGGACACCGAAAAGGATCCATTCTTTGAGGCTTTTGAATCCCTTGCGTTTCTTTAGTAGTTACAGTTATACCAATCAGAAAAGAAAAGTGTAACTACAGTTATGAAGACTATTAATCAGCCTTTTCATTATGTGGAATAATCAAATGATATAAAGAGTAAAAAGGCATCCACCATTATAAAAGGAAAGAAAAATCCTAAAAGTGGAGTGAATCACATGTTGCGGTTCCCACTTCAATCGACCTAATTTGACCCTACTGACATCAGCAGTACAGTCATTAGCATCAGCCCTAGACTTACTGCATCCGTCAAGAAATGTGAATCAGTGCTCTAACTCCAAATGGAGCATAGGTGGAAGAAATAAAGAAAAGTGAAATAACAAATGAAAAGAAAGCAGAGAGAGAGAGAGAGAGAGAGAGAGGTATACAACTCAATATATGCCCTAATAATGATTAAGTGTGGGTTTCATGTCCAATTACCTAAAACAGTCTTAATGAGCTACAACCCTCCTCCCAAGTATTTTGATACTTACATGTTAGCACTAAGTATCATAAGATAATTACAGTTAACCCCTTGGTCATACTATTTTACACTCCCCCCCCCCCCCCCCCCCCCCCCCCAACATGGTACATGGATATCGATCATGCCCAGATTGGCAGATTGCCTAGCAATGTCAAAAGGTTATGTCTTACAAGCATATTATGTGAAAGATTGGCTAACTGATTTTCAGATCTCTCATAGACTAGACGGATGATATTAGAGAAACATTTTCATGGATAAAGTGACAATTTGCTTCTATAAGCTTTGTCCTCTTGTACTGCGCAGGATTCTCTGTAAGATAGATGGATCCTTGATTATCTCCTCTGTAATATAGATGGATGCTTGATTATCGCCATGTAGTTTCATCAAAAAAATTACATGAAAACCTAGATCTTCCAAGAAAAGTATGATTCATAAAACTTCACATGCTCCATAGCCATTAATCTATCGGTCTCTAACATAGAACAAGGAAAACAATCTACCTTTTGCTCTTCCTGTTAGTTTTGATGGTCTCAATACCAAGTATATGATGTAATAAATTGATTCATTTCTTTATTTATCAATACAATCATGTTTTCCTTTCATGAGATGAATGGTGTTTAATTATATACTTGCACATAACCAATACAAATGACATAATGGTTCATGAGATGAACCGGAGTCCACAAGTATACTAGATGTAATACATGTGTATGGATGAGATCCACATACAAGAGATATGTATTGCAAATCTTATACTTAAATATCTTCACAACCAGTGATGAGATTGGACATCTCATCTGACAAGGTTGCAGCACTTTGATCACTATGAGATAGTGTGATTTGTCTCGATCATCGGAATGTAAGATTCTGGGTCATGGTGCTGGTACATTTGATGTATTGAAGGACCATGAGAAGCACCTTATATACATTGTCTTAACTTTAAGGTCTGCTCTCATAATTCCCTAACGATAGGCTCATAATCCTGAGACATTAATGAACTCAAGTTTCTATCTATTCATTTGCTTTGAGTCACCAATGAGTGAGGCCAATTGTAGGTCAACACCTCGGTGATTTGGGTACGTGGTAGTAGAGCTGTAGGAACATTCAATGGTCAAGACGGAATCTATCTTTAATATCCCCTTGTGCCAATTAATGGATTTATCATTAGTAAGTGCGCACCCATTCCAATTAAGAGTTAATTGGATCGGTACCAAATGATCACTATAATTAATTGGGGCTCAAGGATAATAAGATATGGATCTAATTTGGTGAATAGTTCCAATTGATCCATGGATGTAGATGGAGGGGCCTACTTGTGGTAATTGGGAAGTTTAGGGTCTTCAATGTAATATATTCCTAAGACTGGAGTACAATTGCATTTATATAGTGGAGTTATTTGCAATTAACTGTGGGCCCGGATTGCACATGAGATGTGGGGTCGCGTGTCCCAATTGGAGCCAGCTTTCTAAGGAATCCCTAGTGATCCCCACGCTAGCCCAAGATATTAGAAAGATACTAATTATATAGAACTCTAAAAGGAAATAGAAAGTTACTATTTCTATTTGAAATGAGACTTCTAATAGTGGTAATAGTAAGTTACTAATTATTAATGGAAGTGAGACTTCTATTTTAATTAGAAAAGAGGAAGTTACTAATCATCTTTGAAGTAAGACTTCTAATTGTGATTTAGTAAGCAACTAATTGTTTTGGAAGTAAGACTTCTATTTCAATTAGAAAGAGGAGGTTGCTTAAGTGTTGTAAAAGAGAGAAAGAGGAGGCATGGACGTCCTATGCAAGAATTCCACCTAGGGATTCACGCCCATCTCTTTGTTCTTCTCTTGTGCAAGTTGTTGCACATCTCTTCCCTCTTCTAGTTTCTCTTCTAATTTCCTTTAGGGTTTTCTCTTGGAGATTCCACCATCTTCTTGAGAAAAGAGAATCTGATACGAGTCATAGCGTGGAAGATCAAAGGGTATTGGAGATTCTGATTTGATTAGTGAAGGTGTTCATCATCGAAGAAAGAATTCAAATTCTCCATTAGAGCACAACTAAGCTCCAAAGGTATAATCTACATCCTTGTATGTTGTAGATTTCGTGGTTGCATGTTTAGGTGCTATTTTCTATCTTCTAGATAGGTTATGTTGCTATACATGGTTTATGAGATTTAGGGATTGCATCCTGGATTGGGTTTGTTGCCTTCTAGATAGTTGATCCTTGCATCAAGTGGGTCAAAAGCTTTTGAAACCTATCTGAATGGCCCACCTATTTTTCAACACTTCCAAGTATCAAATTCCCGTCAATGAAGAAGGATCGCCCTTAAATCAACCTCATATCTACCCACCCATTCTACATCAAAGCACCTCCACAATCATGTACCCATGCTTCAAGTAAAGCATATCATTCCATAGAGGGTTTTTCAAATACAAATGAATTTTTTAATGCAATATCCAAATAAGGGTAAAGAGAGAGAATGCATGAATTGGCTAACACCACCAAGAGCATAACTAGTGTCAGGTTTCGACAATATTAGTGAAGTTATCGGGATAAGTTTTTACTTAGCATATGTTAGTTGACTCTCATCTTTTTCTTCTACTTCTCAAATTTTAAAATTCATCTTCTTCATTCTCCTACTTCTTTCACTTCTCTTAAGAATATTCCATCACTGTTACCAATCACAAAAGAAAAAAATCTCAGGAATATTCATTGCAATTCAATGCTATCGTTTGAAGTCTCAATCAAGAACTTGTTTGTTGTAAAGTCCCATTCTAAGTGCTCTCCTTATTCTGCCCAAATCATTTTTAGGCAAAAAACCATTATAGATTTGGGATGGGAATTAGGAAAAGAAAACCCCACATGATGTAGTTTCAATCGCATGTTGCCCCAAACTACCATTGGGTCAACAACTTCCCTATCTGCGAAAATATACAAGATAATAGCAATTAGGGTACGCCTAAAGGCATCTTTTACTAACTAGTTTGGACACATTTAGATACATTTTGTGTTCCAGCTGAGTTGCTACTTCAACATCTGAATCCAAGTCAATCTCCAGTCACTGCAATCACCAACAAAATTCACTTAAATTGAACATATTCAGTGTTCTCAATATCAAGTCGGAGTACCTCCAATCCATACAACGAGAGTTGCACTTAAGACGAAGATAGTGGACTCTATCGAACCCAATTCCACAAGAGCCCACAATTTTCTCGAAAATAATCGATAAAGGCTTGATTGACAAATCAAACTGAAACATCCTCTACAATTTAGAAGAGCACCAGATAAATTCTCAGAGTAGCAGAACATTTTTTTCCCCTGTACAGGTAAAGGAGTTGAAGCAAAGAAAGAGATTGTAATCTTACAATGCTGTGAATGTTGTAGTAGTCATCAAAATGGTGAGACCAGGTTGTTGCTGAACACAATGCTTGATAACTGGGATGGCAGCCATTCCTTCGCCTGACAGGAAGAAATATACAATCATCAAACTAGCATTTATGCATATGCATTTTCTTTTTCTAATATGCTAATGAGAGCCACTGCAAGGAACATCAGGTCTCCATGCCTCTCCAATGACTGAAAAAGTACAACCCATAAAACTATCATCACACACTCATATCCAGATCCTCCATCAGAGATTAAAACGAGAGAGAGAGAGATGTGGATGGTGTTAAAGTACCCAAGGAGACGGCATGGAAGTGGAGGAGAGGGCCTGGGGGGCGAGGGGAGGAAGGGCGGCCGAAGCGCTCTGGCCAGCGGAGGGGATGCTCGAGGCCTCGAAGCCTGCGCCATTGGAGGTGAAGGAAGAGAAAGGGAGAGATGCCACAGGTCAACGCTCGGTATACTCCGTACACCACCTTCCCCCGCTCTCCCGCCATTTCTTCTCTACTTTGCTTCCTCTAATCCTCTTCAATCATATTGTCTCCGATTTCTGGGACGGCTTCCCTTCCTGTTTCTGTGCCTGCCTTTGCTCTGCTACGGACAGGCGATTAGAGACAACTGCACTGTTTACAATGAGTGCTGCTACCTATCCTACCCTACCTACACAGTGCGTTTTGCTCTCCACACACTGCAATAGATTGTGACTAAAATGTTCACTTATAAATTTACCAAAATATTTGAACTTCAGCCCTCCCAGTCTACTTGAAATGATATCTACACACTGCGTATTTTCCCTCCACTTGAAATGTTTGAACATATGTTAAGGGCTATGATGCCCGGATACGGACACGGGTATGGATACGGGACACGGGAACGAGCGTCCGATACGCCAACTTCAAAATTTTAGGACACGGATACGGGTATGACATTATTAAAAATATATAAATATAAATATTTAATTGGGAGTTTATTTTAAATGGAATATTTTTTTTAAAATTTTGATGGAGCTGTCAAATTTGAGAAAAGATCTTTAAAGAGTAAAGCGTTCCTTATTTTACTGTTGTTTATTTTTAATATAGTTGGGCCGAGCTGGACTTGATCTCAAGCCCACAAGATGGGCCTTGCCTCACTTGAAATTGGAGTGGGGACACATGGGCCATGCCTCACTGAAATAAGAGTGGGACTGTGGGATGTAGGAGACACATGATGGTGGAGGTGAGGAGATCTTCACGCCTGATGGTGGCAGACGATGGACAGGGGAGTCGGCTGTGGCGACGTCGGTGCAGGTACGCTGCATTTTTTTTTTTTTCTTCTCCTCTGGTCTGGGGGATGGAGGTGAAGGGGAAGGGGTTCAGCAAAGAGCAGGGGCTAAGGTTGTGGGTGGTCGGGGAGGCTGGAGTTCCTCTGTTTTTTACTTTTTATTATATAAAATACGAGACAGCCGTATCCCATTTTTTTGCACTGTATCCCTACCATATCTTGCGGTATCCCGTACCCGTATCCGTATCGTACCGTGTCTGCACCGGTACCATGAGTAAGTTGCCGTATCTGGGTATCATAGGTTAAGGGTTTCACTCCTCTCCACTTGCTTCCATTTAGTTTGTGCCATGCATCATGAAATGAATACAAGGTTTCTACTTCTTCCTGCATTTTACTGATCTTTACTTCCTCCCTCTTTCATCTTCTCCCTCGGTTTCAAGCCTCACTTCATTATCAATTGACTGCAACTCATTAATCTTGATTTCATTCAAAGTTGAAACCCGATTTGCTAGCATTCTTAATCAATGGACGAGCAAAAGGAAACGCAGATGATGTCTCCTGATCATTCTAGCAGCGTCGATGTAAGCATATTCATCGCAACCTGTGTATTTGGGCAAAGGCGAACCGTTCAGCCCTGGATGTCCGACCGAATGTCCTCTACGCGGCCCTGAAAGGCTGAACAAAGGTACTTTGTGCGGCACTACAGTGCCGAGAAGAAGTAAAATATGTGAACATCAATGACCGAAATTAAGGAAACTATGTGGACATGCATGGCCGAAAATAAGGACATTATGCGATGGTTTAGGTCCGAACAATTTAATTTTGTCCGAATATTCAGAGTCGTGCAGTTGTGCCATTTACGTACTCTAACAAAATTGGTTCCATAGCAGTTTCATGCGCCTACTGAATGCAGCAAGGTTGGCTCGGAATGTGTGGTCGACTATAGTAATGAGTTTATCACTCAAGAGGTAATTAATCGAGATGAAACATTCGATATTTAAATTGATGTAGTCACTTTATTCAATATAATTTTGTTTGGTTATGCACAGATATTCACAAGCCGAGAATCCCTAATTAATTGGGCTCGTGATGTTGGGAGGAGAAATGGTTTCATTGTTGTGATTAAGACATCAGCAGCGTCCAACAGGAGAAATAAAAAACCAAGGCTGACCCTTGGGTGTGAGAGGAGTGGGTCTTATAAAGACACGAGGATTACTAAAGACGGGACTGGTGGGAAGAAATTGAAGCAAACTAGTTCGAAAAAATGTGGATGCCCATTCACGTTACAAGGCAAAGTGGTTGGCTCAAATGAGGAATGGATGTTGCATGTAGTGTGTGGTGTGCATAATCATCCTGCTACAGACTTTCTGGAAGGACACTCATTTCCAGGGAGATTAACAAAGGAGGAAACGTCAGTGCTGGTGGACATGTCCAAGAATATGGTTCAGCCAAAGAATATCTTGGTGACACTGAAACATAAAAATGAGCTAAATGTAAGCACAATGAAGACCATTTACAATGCACGTCAAAGGCATAAAGTTGCGGAGAGGGCTGGACGGAGTTAGATGCAGTAACTGTTGAAATTATTGGCGGAGCATGGTTACATTGAGTGGCATAGGAAATGTCCTGCAACAGATATTGTCATTGACTTGTTCTTCACACACCCTACCAGCCTAGACCTCTTGCGTGCATTTCCTCATGTGTTGATAATGGACTGCGCCTACAAGTCCAATTGGTATCGAATGCCCTTATTGGAGATTGTTGGGGTTATATCCACAGAGAAGACTTTTTCGGTATGCATTGTATATCTCCAGAATGAATGTGAAGATTGCTACTCATGGGCATTGGGTATTTTGCGCAAAGTTATTGGCGAGGGTGTTTTTCCTAGTGTTATCGTCACTGACAGAGAGATGACTTTAATGAACGCCATATCTATTGTTTTCCTCGGCGCTACTCATCTTTTATGTAGATGGCATATCAACAGAAATATATTGGCTAAATGCAAGAAGTTGTTTGAGACGAAGGAAAAGTGGGACCAGTTTATAATGAGCTGGAACATGTTGGTCTCTTCATCCACAGAGGAACATTACAATCTGCAATTCAACTTATTTTTAAAGGAGTTCATCACCTATCCTGCATCACTTTAGTATGTTAGAGTGTCTTGGTTAGATCCATACAAGGACAGATTTGTGGCTGCCTAGACGGATAAGGTCATGCATCTTGGGAACACTACTACAAACAGGGTGGAGAGTTCACATGCACAGTTGAAGCAGCAGCTTGGACCAAGCCAGGGGACTTTTGAAGACTCATGGATGAAGATACACAACCTATTGTTGCTGCAACATATAGATATAAAAGCATCATTTTAAAAAAGTAAGACGGTTGTGCAACACAATTTCAAGCCTTCCGAATTCAAAGAACTTCGTGGGAATATTTCTATAAGTGCATTAGAGAAAATCTTGGCCGAGAAGAAACGAGCCTCATAAGTTGGTATTGATAGAGATGCTTGTGGCTGTGTACTTCAACAGACACATGGCCTACCTTGTGCTCATGAGATTGCAGAATACATAAGTGATGGGCGCCCTATTCTTTTAGATTGCACGCATATGCATTGGCGCAAGCTTGACTTGCTATCTACCGCTTATGATCAAGACTCCAGTGTCACTTTGGATTGCATGCCAAAGATAGATTTAATTGTCGAACAGTTCAGGGGCTATGATTAGAGAAAGAAGTTACAGATCTTGGATAAGCTTAGGGAGCTTGCAAAGCCTGAGACGACCTCACTGATCGAGCCAGGTTCGAAAACTAAATGTTGGGGGCGTCCCAAATTGAAATTACACAATTCTACTAAACGTGAACCCTCTTCCTTTGAATATGTCGAATCAACTTAGGATAGTTACTCTCCTGTCTTGAAGATGGAAGAGACTATTGTCAGCAGTGGGGCCTCCTTGGTGCCCGTGAAGAAGCTGATTCCTAAGCAAAAGGTCAGTCGCACCCGAAATTTGAAGCCAACCACTTATATTAACACACTCCCAGCTGGTTTAAGATCTTTTATTCATCATGTAAAAGATGTCAATGCGGATGGCAATTGTGGCTTTAGAGTCATTGCAGGGTTGATGGGACTTGGTGAGGATTCGTGGCAACAGGTACTGAAAGATCTTTTTAGAGAGTTTGTGACTCATGCAGAACACTACAGACAATTATATGGATCGCACCAAAGGGTTGATCAACTTCTCAACATCATATCGTACCAAGGGGATTGCCCTCCATATGATCGATGGATGACGATGCCGGACATGGGACATCTAATTGCCTCGCACTATAACATTGTCCTATACCATTTGTCAATTGAGCAATGTCTGACTTTTCTTCCTCTTCGATCGGTCCCTATTCCTACTGCTGCTAGACGATAGATCGCAATCGGTTTTGTCAATAAAAACCACTTTGTTCAAGTGATAATAGTAGATGCATAGATTCACCAAACTTATTTTCCCGGAAATGCCGTGACTCACTTGAACTCCTTGTTATATGTAGGTTTTCCTCGTATAAAGTCATCCAATTCCACCTATTGCTACTAATTGGATTCATCACCATCACCTTTCTGCAGATGGTTAGGATACAACTTATCAATCTCGGATCCAACATTTCAGAGAAATTATTAGTCCATCAGTTGCCACATGCGAAACCATCGATCTAGAATGATGGCTTTAATGAACGCCATATCTAATGTTTTCCTTGGTGCCAAACATCTTTTATGCAGATGGCATATCGACAAAAATATTTTGGCTAAATGCAAGAAGTTGTTTGAGACGAAGGAAAAGTGTTGACACCAAAAATGTCACTTTGCCTCTTCAACATCAAAAAGCTACATGAAGCCGCATCCTATCACAAACGGGAAATGCTACTTCAAGCATATCAAGTCTTGTTAGAATCAAACAAAAGCTACAAGATTATTCAAAACAGCCAAAAGAAGAGTTCACATGAAGTTTCGGGCCACTTCGACATTATTTGGCCTAACTTCACTCTTCCAGTGGCAAAACAGGAGCTCCCAGTGGCGGTGAAGTTGGAGACCTTGGTTCACAAAACATAGTACACAATTGGCCTCAAAATGCCACTAGAAAGCTTTACATCAAATTTCAGGCCATTCGGACACCGTTTGGCCCCAAAAGAAAACAGTTTCAGCAAAGTCAGCTCTCCTGACAACGATAGCGTTGAAGACATCAGATCTTCGATCTGAGCCTATGGATGGTCTCAAAATACTTCCAAAAGGCTCCATGTCAAGTTTCAGGTCGAACCAACAACGTTTGACCCCACATCAACCATCGAACAGCAAAATCAAGCCTCTCGGCGGAGAGAACCACGGAGGCCACCACTCATCAAACAAAGCACATGAGTGACTTCAAAATGCTTCAAAAGAGCTACATGTTAAGTTTCAGGTCATTCAGACAACAATTGACCGGACTTTGACTATCGGAAACCAAATCAGGCCTCCGGCGGTAGAGCTCCTGGGACCATGATTTCCAAATCGGAGCTAATGGATCGTCTCAAAATGACTCCAATAGGCTCCCTATCAAATTTCATGCCAATCGGACATCGATTGACCGTACATCAAAGCGCAACATCTACCTCACGACAAAATCAAGTCTACTGGCGATAGGACCCCACACGGCTTCAAAACTCAAACAAAAACCTATGGTTGGTCTTATTTATTGCTCAGGAGGCTCAACCTCAAATTTCAGGTCATTCCGACATCATTTGACCCAGTTTTGGTTTCTGACAGCAAATCGGCAACTCTACGTGATAAAGTCTTCAGCTTTCCCGGAAAATCGAAAACTTTGCTCTCCGATATGCAAGGCTTCTCATCAAATTTTCTGCAGGGAAATCAGGCCAAAACATGTACAAGTATGTCAGGAAAAATACTGAAGAAAGAAGAATCGGAAAAACTGAAAAGACGGCCGAAAATCGGCGACCAAAGGGGATAAAAATCCACATGGTCGCTGGCGAACATGGGTGATGACTGTTTTTTGGTCCCTTTTCGCGTTTTGAGATGTCCGGCCCCTGTGGTTTTCCAAAATCTTGACTTTTGAGGCTTAGAATCCGTTGATCTTCACCAACATCACAGATTCGCCGTCAAGAGCATGAAACCATCATTGATCGCTTCGAAATCACCAATCGGCCGACCAAGAGAGTACACTTTCTGCCTGATCGATCGAGAAATCGACGGGACAGATGGCACCAGCTAGGGCTGAACAGAACCGGACCACAAAACCAGACCGGACAGGACCAGATTTGTGGTCTTAACAGTATAAATCCGGTCCGGTCCGGACCGGATTTGAAAAACCGGTTATATCCGGTCTGGTTACCAAAGGCCTATAAAAGGGGGGTCATTCCGAAGGAAACGGATCCAGATAAAATCGATCCCCGATCCTGGATTCCAGACGAAAAATTCATAAATGAGAGAAATCTTTGCAACAAGCTCTCCTTTGTTGACAAAGTTTTGCACCGACCACCACTACAAGGTGACCAAAAGTCCCTTGGGGGGCCCATCCCCCAAAGCCCATCTACTCGGCTCTTTATTGGATATAGGACATTCTCTTGATCTTTATCCTTTAAAAATCTGAGGTTTAATCAGAGCCAAGTGAATCAAGAGCACCCTCTGTTCTCATCTAAAGGATGATGGCCAAGTCCACACACGGCTTGCGACCATCAATCTAAACGAGTCTCCACCATCTCCTGAGAAGTTAGATCTCTCTTTCTCACTTTTCATTGTATTCTTGTATTTTTTTTGAAAGAGACATAAAAAAAAATCATAACTCTTGCCTTTCATTATTGATAAGAATTGTAAATCACCTTTCACGGCAGAAAATCGCCTTTTACGACAAACATTGCCTTTCACGGGAAAAAAAGACCTTTCACGGCAAAACAAATGAAATCGCCTTTCACGGCATTCAAACCATGTCTCTTTTCTTAAATATATGTGCAATGGAAAACTTGAAAAAAGTTTATTTCCTTTTTTACTTGCGAAGGTGGATCTACGGACCACCACTTGTCAATTCCAAGTAGAGTAGAAAATCTGGCATACCTGTATAAAAATGTTGATGCTCGCATTCGCCTCTGGTCACATAAGGGTTGAACCCCATGGACTCTCACGTCTGCTGACCCCGATAGCGCCACGGGCGAAAAAGCGAGTCCATCAAGTTGGCACACCCAGAGGGACTTGTTCGTTTGAGAACATGATGCTTAGAAAAAGAAATATTCGCATATCATATCTTTTGCTCTATGCTCATACTTCTTCTCTAGATTCCTTGGCTCCTTTTTTGTTGGTGGCCTATGTTGGATTTTGCTTCTAAGAAAAATGAGAAGGGATTTTTTGGAAATTTCTAATTCTATCTTTGAATTTATTTCCACTCTTTCTTTTTTCAAAAAAAAAAAATCAAAAAATTTCAGATTTCTCTCTTTTGGATTCAACTTTGATCCTTTCCTCTTCGAACTTGATAGATCATATAACTGTTTGATGCTATCGTTCGTATCGGGGAATGGGCCATCGTTTCTCTTCGATGAGTCCGCTAGGGATCTTTAAAAGAAACAAAGAATTTCAGATTTCTCATTTTTGGATTCAACTTTGAAAAACCTTGATCTTTTCCTCTTCGAACTTAATAGCTCGCAAAAATGTTTGATGCTATCATTCTTATTGAGGAATGGGCCATCTTTTATCTTCGATGAGTCCGTTAGAGATCTTGCTAAAACAAAAAAAAAAAGAGGCAAAGTTACTAAAGGTTACACCAATTGCGTTCTTTGACCACGATTGATTCAAGAAAAGCCTTGTCCAGAGTGTGGAGATAGCTAGACTGTTCTAAGCAAGGGTCCTCCAAACGGGTTCATTAAGTAATCCTACCCTTACCTGGGGGCTAATCTATCAATTGAGGTTTCATAAGACTGAATTAGGAAGCTTGGGTGTACTATTCAATCTTTAGATTTTTCTTAAAAAAATAGAGAAAAAAAGAAATCTTAAAAGAAAAAAAAACTTTCGTCACTTTTGGGTTCAGATTCGAGAAATCTTGGTCCCTTCTTCCCTTTCGGAACGAAGCTCGTAGAAATGTTTGAGTTGGCTTCTAGATGAGAATATCAATTGCTCTATTTGATGAATTCGATTTTGACCTTTCAAAAAAAAAAAAAAAAAAAAACTCCCATCATTTTTGGGTTCAGATTCGAGAAATCTTGGTCCCTTCTCTTTTGGAACGAAGCTCGCAAAAAAATTTAAGTCGGCTTTCGAATCAGAACACCATTTGCTCTCTTTGACGAATTAGATTTTGACCTTTCAAACTTTCGTCACTTTTGGGTTCAGATTCGAGAAATCTTGGTCCATTCTTTTTCGGAACGAAGCTCGCAGAAATGTTTGAGTCAGCTTCCGGATCGGTAGCATTTGCTCTCTTTGATGAATCCAATTTTGGCGTTTCAAAAAATCCGATCTTGTGTCCATTCCATGGATGCAATTTCCAACATTTGTGCTTAGCAGTGCTAGTACTCCCTTTTGGGTCTACTGTATTCGAGACCGACACACTTGTTCTCCCCAACATTTGTGTCTAGCGGTGCTAGTACGCCCTTTCGGTCTACAGTATTCGCGACCGACACATTTGTACCTCCAACCTTATATTCATCTTACCCCGAGTGAGCCTTGCTTTTCGGTGATTTGAATTAAGGTTTACAATTGCTTCTAGCACTCACTGGAATGCCCATTCTAGGCCTACCATACTTGCGATCAGAAATGTTGCGACCCCGGACCGAGGCCCTAGCCCGCGACGCCGGGTTACGGTTTCCCACAGGTCCTCGCGGTGAGGATCCCGAGAACGGGGACTAACTCACACGATCACGGTTGTGGAAGTGTATAGCAAATCATATGATGACAAAGAATGAATAAAATTTTCAAGATGCATCAATAAAATAAATCAAGACATAAATTAGAAGGAGGAAATATAACATAGCTTTCCCAGCATGATTTAAGTTTCAAAGTTAATGTAAAAGTAAGTTTAGTTTTGTTACAGCCCAATAAGAGGCCAACAAAGGCCAATACATCAAAAAGTCCAAAGATAAAACCCTTAACAAAATGGAACGCTTCTCAAGATCCCGCCTGACTTCTAGTTGACGTCGTCGGGCTTCCACTCTAGAGTTGGGGGGCTCAACAGCCTCCTCCTTACGCTCTCCTCAAAGGAAACGTCGCCTGCACCTGGGCACCAAATCAACAAGTATCAAATACAATAGTTTGGCAGGTAATCAATTTAGGTATGAGCATAAAACAATTGGAGTTTGAAGAAACAATACTAAAATAGTTCGTGACGAGATATATGTTAGGTCTTTTGTTTTTGCAATTTGATGGATGCATTTGCACTTTAGCACCATTTGAATTCACACACTAGCATTGTGTTAGAAAACCTTGAAATCTAGTTTTATACATGCATAGCTTTTAAGATTTGGAAAAGCTTTTGTTTTATGCATGTTTTGGTTTTAAACTTGGATGCATTGGTTTTGAATCCCAAACTCTTTTTGAAAACCTAATTCCATGTGCACTACTTTTGGAAAATCATGTTAGGTATTTAGGTTTCAGGTTTGCATACTTTCAGCACCTTTGGAATCAGTTTTGTATGCAATATCTTTTGAAAAGAGTTTTTACTAATCAAGCTTGCCTAAGGTCTTAAACCTTTGAATCTTCTTAGGCTTTAGGTATCTCATGTTTTAATCATCTTAGAATACCTTAAATCATGTATTTAAGCTTGATTTAGTGGCCAAAAAGATCCCCCAAAGAAAAACTTTGAAAATGGAAAAAGTGGATTTTTGGCCCAGGGACTCGCCCGGCAGTGTCGCCGGTCGACCGAGCCCTGTGTCTCGGTCGACCGAGGACACTGCAGGGCCCTGGGAAGTTTCTGTGCAGAAATTTCCCAACGGTCAGAAATATGACCGTTGTGTTGTCCCGGTCGACCGAGCCCCTCTAGGTCGACCGAGACAACTAGCCCGTGGACTGTTTTTTGCCTATAAAGTCCATTCATTTCCAACTTCTCAAAGGTTGAACAAATGAGCTCTTGAGAGCATTTTGGAGCAAAACAAAGGGGAAGAAGTTGGAAAGGCTAGAAGGTCATTAGGAGAGCTAAAGCTTGGATCAATGAGTTAAACAACCAAGTAAGCTCTACCTTTTGTTAATCATAGTTTTCATGTTTTGCTTAAGCTATTGGTAAATGGTTTTGTACATGATAACTATGATGTGTAGAATCCTTTCTTCTTCTAATCTTTGGTCTAATTAAGATTGGATTCTTCACATTAGGTTTCAATCCAAGTTGTTTTTAAAACTTTCTTAATCATGCTTAGCCTAAAATCTTTGATTTCCTTTAATGCATGATTCTTTGTCTTGGTTGAAACTTCCTTTGTTGTTTTCATACATTTAAACTTTAGTTAAATTGATTTGTTTTTGAAAACAACATTGCACATGCATCACATGTTCTAAGTTAGTCATTTTCATACAACTTGTGATTTTTGATTTTCATATCATAAACAAGTTATTTAACATACATGTGATTTGCATTAGACTTCATTCAAATCTTTTATATGTCTTAAACTTTGAAATGCTTTGAGCATACATATGAATGAGCCTTCATTTTAAAATTGATTGAAGTCATCACACACACACATCATGAGCATACACTTTTGCATACATAGAGTGTTTGTGTGAGTTTGTATTACACTTTCATATCCGCCTATTTAAGAGGCAATTTCTTTGAGCTTTAATTTGTATCTCTTAGAGTGATCTTTTGGAAAGACACCTTCTTAGAGAAATCTACATTGTGTAAGGTTATTGCTTAGCCTTTGAAAAGCATATTGTAAGGTTATTGCTTAGCCTAAGAAAAGCATATTGTAAGGTTATTGCTTAGCCTAAGAAAAGCATATTGAAAGGTTATTGCTTAGCCTCTAAAAGCACATTGTAAGGGTTATTGCTTAGCCTAGTTAAAAGCATAAATAGTGGAAATCCGGTGGGGTGATTGGATTCACAACCCGGTAGTGGATGTAGGCATTGAGGCCGAACCACTATAAACATTGGTGTTGTGGTGCATGCTTTGTGGTGATTGATTTTGTTTAGCTTCCGCATTTTGATTGTTAATCATCACATATGACTAGTTTTGTTTAAGAAATTAAAATTGCTTTAAATTGGTCATAGTTGTAGCTCACCCTATTCACCCCCCCCTCTAGGGTTAGGATCCTCGTGGACTTTCAATTGGTATCAGAGCCAAGTGCTCTAATCCCTTAGGATCAAGTGTTTGGAACTCTTGATTAGGTGTAAAAACCTAGAGTTAAAACCCTAGAGTTGTCCTTATATGAAAATCATTAGAATGGACTCCACTATGCTAGACCTTGTAGATTCTTCTAGACCCCTCATTCTTCCATCTTATGGAGATTCAAAAATTCAAATTAAAGAATCTCAACTTGAATTAAAAGAAGAAGAATATGATGAACTTGAAGCCTATGAGGAATTGTACACATGGTCCTTAGAGGTTTCCAAGAAAAATAAAAGATTAAAAGAAGAATCTATAAGGATAAACCAAGAATTAGACTCTTCTAAAAATGAACTTAGAGAAAAAGATGAATTTATAAATTGTGTAGAATCTAAGTTCATGATCTCTTTAAATAATCTATCTAACATTCAAGATGAACTAAGAGAATTAAAGATGGATTATGATAATGTCAATAGGGAAAATTTAATTCTAAGAGATCAAATAAAAAGGCAAGATAAAGACTTTAACAATCTTGAATCTAAATTGACTATCTCTAAGGAAAATTTATCTAATGCTCAAGATGAATTAAATGAGATTAAGATAAATTGTGATGAGCTTAAAAATGAAAATTTGAACCTAAGAGATACAATTAAAAGACAAGATGAAAACATTAACTATTTAAAATCCAAGTTGACAATTTCCAATGAAAATTTGTCTAATGCTCAAAGTAATTTAAAAACTTTAGAACTTGGACCTAATGTTGTTAATGAGCTTAATTCTAAGTTAAATATTGCCTATGAAGAGCTAAACAATTATAAGGAAATTGAAAATGAGCTTTCTAAAGTCAAACATGAAAATTCAATCCTTATAACCAAAGTCACTCAACTTGAAAGCTATAAACAAAAGTATGAGTGCAAGTTTACCCAAAGTGAAGAGAAACTTGAAAAATTATTCAAATTGGGTAAATCTCATGGAGATAGGACGGGTATTGGATTTAATGGGAATATGTCTTATAACCCTAAATTCACCAACACTTTTGTGAAAGGTGAGTCCTCATTCTCTAGCACTCACACTTCTTTGCCCAAGTCTAAATGTAATTATTGTGGCATTGAAGGACACTTTACATTTGAGTGCAAACTAAGAAAAAGAAGCCTTGTGTCTAATCCCATCTTTGAACCAAAGAAAGTAAAATCAAACTTGAAGGGTAAGACACTAAAAATCAAGGAAAACTCCAAAAAGACTAAACAAGTTAAATCTTTTAAAATGGAGTCTCCTAAGATAGATTCTAAAAAGCTTAAACAAGTTAAACCAAGCTTGAAAGAATCTAAGAACAAAAAGCTTCTCAATCTATCTCCCTTATATGAACCCATGAAAGAACTTTTGAAGAAAGTTGCTAAGTTAAATCTAAAATTCAAAAGTCAAGTAAAGGGAGAAAGTAAGAAGAAAAGAAAAGAGAAACAATCCCCAAAGAAACAAACTCACCAACATCAAAAGACTAATCACCATTTTAAGCCAAATTTAGTAAAATCTAAATATCATGGTGATAAGTTTAAATTGAAAATTTATCAAGTCAAATCTCCTTTAGTTGGTGAGACTTCTAAGATAGACCTCAAAGTTTAACCCTCACAAGACCTTAGGTGGATTCCCAAAGTTTTATACTTAGACAAACCTTAAGGCCTTGGACTTCATTGACCAACCTATGCTTTATAAGTTAAACCTTTTGTTGGTCATGATTGCATTTGCATTTTTGTTTCTTTTAAGTCACATCTTTTAAAATGCATTGTTTCTTTATGATCATTTGATTTTGTTTTCATGCACCATTCTAAGTTACACTTCATGGTTTTCAAAATCTTTTGATTATAATTTCATCATGTTTGATTTGCTTTTTGCACTCATATGCCTTGCATTGCATTTCTTTACATGATTAATTGATTGTGATGTTAAAAGCTTTCATAGCTAGATTTATTCATGATCAATTGTTGTTGAATCATTTGTAAGACTATTTGAACAAATGATTTGACTCAATTCAAGTTTTTCCATGGACTTCTAAGTTATATTTTTATATGGAGAACATTGTTTTGAAAAATCAACTTGTATGTGTTTCAATTAAGTCATATCTTTTAAAATACAATGTTGAAAATTGATCTTCAAAATCATTCCTTCTATGCTCATTGTTGGATTTTGTTTTTCAAAATGATTTGAAGTTTGTTTGAATGGAAATGCCTATAACATCATTAGTTATATTCATCTAAAGCATGTTCCATGTTCTCATTTCCTTTTTCTTTTGGTTTCATTATCTTTAGAAATGGAAATGTATGTTGTTTGCATCTTTGCTTGTTTGTTTACATTCCTTGTATATGCAAATGACAATTGGTTCCATGTATGGTTGTGATCTTAGTTTCATTTGTAGAAACCATACTAGAACCCAAATCCATCCTCTATGCCTCTAGTCATATCTTTTAGGATGGTTATGATGTTGATTCATGTGTATTCTCTAAGTGATGTCATTCTTATACATGTGTCAACTTCATAGTAGTGTTCTTAATCATATGAAACTCTTTGAAACCCATTTCTCATATTTCTATATGTTTGATGGATATCTTAGATGTTGAATTCATATGATTTTGACACTTTGGAAATTGCATGCTTTTCAAAGTCAAATACTTTTGCATTGCAATTTACCTCGTTCATCACTATGCTCAATAGTTATATTTTTAAAGTGATGAATATGCATTTTTGATGCTTGATGGGATTTTGAGTTTGTCACATCCTTGCTTTTAATCATGTTATCTTATTCAATTGGTGTCATTTGGTATAATTTTCCATTGATTTCATATCCAATTGATGACTTATCTTGTGTATGTGATAGACCTTGTGTGAATTGGATTAAGCTTGATAGTAATATATTTGTTCCTTGTCACACACCATTAGCTTCATAATGTACATGATTGCCTCCTCACTTGCTCTTATAGGTATATCTCATGACCACCATGTTTATGTGTTAATAATATTGGTTGGTTATTATTTGAGGTTGGCTTCATGTTTGAATTTCATTTCATTCATTCTTGCACATTAATAGTCATATTTATTGTTTGAATGAAATGATTTCAAAACTTACATAGCATATGATTTTCATAAGTAATATTGATTGATGCTATGTTTGAGTAAACCCCATATCATGGATAGCTCTAATTTGGATTTCTCTTAATAGTTATACTTTTAAATCCATTTTAGAGTGATTGAGTTTACAGTCATATCCTTTAATCTCAATTGATATGTTTGTTTCAATTGATATCCATGATTGCTTCTCCCATTAGACCTTGCTCTCTTTTGGTAATTTGATCATATGAGCTCTATAGTTAAATGAATCTAATCCTTTCCTTGAAGTTGACCCTCACTTGGTTAAACCATCTACTTCTTGCATCTAATAGTTAAATCTTGTCAAAAGATTGACAAAAGAAGAGAATGGATTGAGGGGGAGTGTAAACCTTCAAAGGAAGTGTTAGTTTTGATCAAATTGACCCTTGGATTGCCTTTGAGCCCTTAGAGTTAACTTACATACATGATAGCCTGTTATGAATTTCATTTTCGATTTCATTTGTTAACAGGTGCTACTAAAGGTATTCTTCTTGTCTCATGTGTGTAGGTACCTTTGCAATTTAATGTCAAAGGGGGAGAGAGAGTTCAAGTGTGACTCAAAGATCTCCTACTCATCAAAGGGGGAGAGAGTTCGAGAGTTCAAGTACTCGAAGATCTCCTATCCATCTAAGGGGGAGAAAGCTTTCAAGTTCTCAAGAGAGAGAGGCATGGTCAAAGGGGGAGAGCAAATAGAAGAAAGAAAGCTTGGAGCTAAAGAAAATGCTTGGCCATAGAGAGGAAGATGATAAGAAAGCTTGAAGAATGATCAAGCACCAAGCATCAAGAAGATTGAAGAAAAGATCCCAAGAGCCCAAGCTAAGAGAAGGAGCATCCAAGAAGATTTCAAGACTTGTCCAGCTAAGGGGGAGCTGAAGACTAAGTGTGTAATTTCAATGATGAGTAAGTTGCCATCAAATTGCAAAGGGGGAGATTGTTAGGTCTTTTGTTTTTGCAATTTGATGGATGCATTTGCACTTTAGCACCATTTGAATTCACACACTAGCATTGTGTTAGAAAACCTTGAAATCTAGTTTTATACATGCATAGCTTTTAAGATTTGGAAAAGCTTTTGTTTTATGCATGTTTTGGTTTTAAACTTGGATGCATTGGTTTTGAATCCCAAACTCTTTTTGAAAACCTAATTCCATGTGCACTACTTTTGGAAAATCATGTTAGGTATTTAGGTTTCAGGTTTGCATACTTTCAGCACCTTTGGAATCAGTTTTGTATGCAATATCTTTTGAAAAGAGTTTTTACTAATCAAGCTTGCCTAAGGTCTTAAACCTTTGAATCTTCTTAGGCTTTAGGTATCTCATGTTTTAATCATCTTAGAATACCTTAAATCATGTATTTAAGCTTGATTTAGTGGCCAAAAAGATCCCCCAAAGAAAAACTTTGAAAATGGAAAAAGTGGATTTTTGGCCCAGGGACTCGCCCGGCAGTGTCGCCGGTCGACCGAGCCCTGTGTCTCGGTCGACCGAGGACACTGCAGGGCCCTGGGAAGTTTCTGTGCAGAAATTTCCCAACGGTCAGAAATATGACCGTTGTGTTGTCCCGGTCGACCGAGCCCCTCTAGGTCGACCGAGACAACTAGCCCGTGGACTGTTTTTTGCCTATAAAGTCCATTCATTTCCAACTTCTCAAAGGTTGAACAAATGAGCTCTTGAGAGCATTTTGGAGCAAAACAAAGGGGAAGAAGTTGGAAAGGCTAGAAGGTCATTAGGAGAGCTAAAGCTTGGATCAATGAGTTAAACAACCAAGTAAGCTCTACCTTTTGTTAATCATAGTTTTCATGTTTTGCTTAAGCTATTGGTAAATGGTTTTGTACATGATAACTATGATGTGTAGAATCCTTTCTTCTTCTAATCTTTGGTCTAATTAAGATTGGATTCTTCACATTAGGTTTCAATCCAAGTTGTTTTTAAAACTTTCTTAATCATGCTTAGCCTAAAATCTTTGATTTCCTTTAATGCATGATTCTTTGTCTTGGTTGAAACTTCCTTTGTTGTTTTCATACATTTAAACTTTAGTTAAATTGATTTGTTTTTGAAAACAACATTGCACATGCATCACATGTTCTAAGTTAGTCATTTTCATACAACTTGTGATTTTTGATTTTCATATCATAAACAAGTTATTTAACATACATGTGATTTGCATTAGACTTCATTCAAATCTTTTATATGTCTTAAACTTTGAAATGCTTTGAGCATACATATGAATGAGCCTTCATTTTAAAATTGATTGAAGTCATCACACACACACATCATGAGCATACACTTTTGCATACATAGAGTGTTTGTGTGAGTTTGTATTACACTTTCATATCCGCCTATTTAAGAGGCAATTTCTTTGAGCTTTAATTTGTATCTCTTAGAGTGATCTTTTGGAAAGACACCTTCTTAGAGAAATCTACATTGTGTAAGGTTATTGCTTAGCCTTTGAAAAGCATATTGTAAGGTTATTGCTTAGCCTAAGAAAAGCATATTGTAAGGTTATTGCTTAGCCTAAGAAAAGCATATTGAAAGGTTATTGCTTAGCCTCTAAAAGCACATTGTAAGGGTTATTGCTTAGCCTAGTTAAAAGCATAAATAGTGGAAATCCGGTGGGGTGATTGGATTCACAACCCGGTAGTGGATGTAGGCATTGAGGCCGAACCACTATAAACATTGGTGTTGTGGTGCATGCTTTGTGGTGATTGATTTTGTTTAGCTTCCGCATTTTGATTGTTAATCATCACATATGACTAGTTTTGTTTAAGAAATTAAAATTGCTTTAAATTGGTCATAGTTGTAGCTCACCCTATTCACCCCCCCCTCTAGGGTTAGGATCCTCGTGGACTTTCAATATATTCTAAATTCACAAAACTAGCATGAATACATATAATATCATGAATAGTCAATCCACATTGAGCCCATCCTTTCTCTATCATACCTGATGACAAGAGTAAGCAAGCACGCAAAAATACGATCCCACGCCGCACGAGGTAGACGGGGAGGCCGGTCGCGGAATCGGAGCACGACACGATGTGTAATATAATACACGACTAATCTGTAGATAATCTATATGTTTAAGGACCATCGGACAGTGGATCAGACTGAAGGGGCAGTCCAAACTCAGTAGTGTTCACTTAAATTCATGAATGCTTAAAACACAACGATACACATTCTAACAGATCGAAATTTAAGGGGAAGATCACTTGTGAAAACGAGGTAAGACACGACTAGCAAAATAGCATAAATTATATGCATATGGAACTTAGGAAGTGACCCCCTTTTTGTTCTTGAAACAAATCTTTGAATGAGCTTATACTTAAAATTCAAAACGAGTACACGATGATATTTATTGTATCAAAACTGAAGTTCGAAAACAGAGTCCATCAAGCATATGCTAAGACCTTTCATTGACCCTTGTGTAATTGAAACCCAAATGTCGGAAAATAAAACGGATTGGCGACTCCGAAGTTAGAATACATTTCGGATTTCCAATTTCACAATGTCAAGCTAAAACCCTTAGCATAGTCTGGATTTTCCTCCCCACGAAAATCCTACAAGAATCCATTTTCTTTAAACTCGGTTAGCTCGCGGCTACTTGGCAGCTAGCCGCGAATTACCGACAGTTGACCGCCTGCTCAGGAAAGGTTGCGGCATTCTGGAATTGTAACCGCCAAATGTCAGCTACCTGGCGGTCACATAGCGGTTAGCCGCCATTTGACTGCCTGCCCACATCAGAAAAAATGTAGCTCTTTGGAATTGTGACCGATTGAAGGTTGGTTAGCCGCCAGTCACCTAGCGGCTAGCCGACAGCTGACCTGCGGGCAGTGCATTTCAAGTCAGAATTTTGAACATCTTTCACCCCATTTCAAGTTCTTTCATTTCTAAGACTTTCCTTTACTTCCAGAACCTGTAAAACTTCCAATAGAGCCAATTTCCAACATTTTCTAAACACAACTTCTCCATTCATCACTGTCACGTCCCCCGAACCGGATGAGAGAATAAATCGGATCCGGGGAGTGAAATTTAGGGCTAATTAAATTTTTTTTGCCCTTTAGGCCCAAGGATCGTAAGTCCGCTGTGAGGATGTTGCATTTCAAACCTCAAGTAATATAAAATTGCGAAATTCGTACATTTGAGGCATATTAAATTTCGAAGCAATGAATAATAAATCTAATTAATAGTTAAAGTTGCACAAAGAAATAATAAAACTAATCAATGAAGTTAATTTATTACAATGGTCATCCCAATAATCTAGGCCATTTAAAACAATAGTGATGTCAATGATATGAAAGTTTCAACGAGAGATATTAAAGAATGAAAGAATCTAAAGAAGTCCCTATGAGTCTCTCTCGTGCCAGATATGATGACACTACTCTACGTCATCTACACGCCACTCTCGTTCCTCCTTAGCCGGTTGGAGATCTTATGGGATCTCCTCACGTACCTGTTCCTCATGATAGTACTCACCTGAGGTGTCTGCACACCAAGGAACAGAGTCAACGACATGTTGAGCAATAGATAAGCAATATATAAATAATCATGACATGCATCAAGTATAAAAGTAATGACAGGCATGATAATCAAGAGAATACAAGGAATCGAATCTAGGCATAAAACATGAATAAATAACCAGAAACAATAACAGGAAATCCTAACATACTAGCAATAACCACTGTCCAAACAATGCAATGCAAGAATAAAGAGGGAGACTTCGAGGATGTCCAAGCCACCTCCCGGGGGGCCAGTAACAATCCTACCCGGACTACTGATACCAAAGTCCGGCTCCAGGGGGATCCAAGCTCCCGGTCCTAGGAATAGTAGCACGATCCAAGCCCGCTCCAAACTATTCAACGCCATGGATGTCGTCCAAAGCCGACTGCCCATCCCGATGTCCGAGTAACTCGCCCATCAATAATACCCCAAACTGCAGCTGGCCATGACATGCAAATAATAATAAAGTGGTGTTGACACGAGGAAACCAAGACAAACAAGTCTGACTAGCTCAATATACAAGACATGTTCATAGAGATTATCTCATTCACGTCAATACAAGACAAATCCAATCACATGATAATCCCTTCAGTCTAGCCAGTCATGTTTATCAATTACATAACACGGGGTCCTAAGGTACACTTTAAGTCAGGTCCAAGTCCTAATTCTACAAGGGATTATGTTTCATAATTAATTAGGTGTATTATGCCGAGAGAGTGTACAAGGTGTAATTACAACGTATACAATTGAACAAGTCAAGGAGGAATTACAAGCCAACCCTAGGCAAGTGGTGTTGTCCATGTATCCTACATGTTCTAACGGAGTACGTTAGGCAAGTGGTGTCGTCCATGTATCCTACATGTTCTAACGGAGTACGTGTGGAATTGGATCAACGATGCTTCTAAGGAAATCCCTTAGTGTACAATCATGTTATACATCCATTAATTCAATTCCATACGCATTCGGTTACCTTATGTTTAATACATGAATACCTAGACAACCCAATCGAAGCACACCAAGCCACGTGCTACGATTTAATCCCCATTAATGGTCAAGTGTTAGTAGGTTCATGGTTTCCAACATCTAAGGCCCAAACCTAAGTTACTGGTCTCATTTACAATAAAATATAGGCTAGATCAATAATCTAAGTTTTTACATCACTTCCCGACCTCTGATCGTGATGAAAAACCATTGGATTCTACATCTCAAGGGCTTTCCAACGGTATATAATATGTAGTAATCCGACGGACGAATTAAAAGTTACAAGTGTTCTAAGTTTTTTTTTCCAAATGTTGTCAGAAATAACAAAATTGCCCTCCGATCGATCGGACAAAAGATCCGATCGATTGGTCTGAGATTTGAGATTTGTCTCAATTAACTGAGACAAATTTCAGTCCGATCGATTGGTTTGCAGGTCCGATCGATCGGCACTGTAGACCTGAACCCCGAAAATGAGTTTTTCTCTCATTTTTCCTCCTGCAAATCGATGGCTAATCTGCAGAAAACGGGCCTTCATGCTCCCATTTCATCACAATCATCATTTCCCTCCATCCTATCAAATTAAAAACCTCCAAAGCTACCATTTTAACAACTAATTCAAACCAAATAATCCCAAAATCTAATCTATCATATAAATCCCAGATTAAAATATAACCACAGCTTAGAATTTGGGTATTCTAACAAGAAATCATTGCAATCAATAGAAAACCATACACACATGTTTAAATATAAAATGCATATCTACTTGCCTCAACCAAGAAGAAGATTGAAATAGGGAAAACTTGAGGAGAAGCTTTCTATCACGAAATCCACGAATCTAACCCAACCAAACGTAACCTAAAACGCCAAGGAGAAGAAAAGAGAGAAAAAGATCGAGGTCAAACTTAAATCTAACCAAAAGAGAAGATGATTGAAAGATGAGCATGAGGGAAATCTTACCAAACCGGTATCAATGGAAAGAGGAGATCGAAAGGATGAAGATAAGCGGTTCGGATCGCGGAGGTGATCGATCCCGGGTAGAGTTCTGGGCTTGAGAAGAAAAGAGGAAGAAGATGGGCTACTGTAGCTCTCGTTCGTTGCAGAGATGATTAAGAGATTAGGGCTAATCTCTGTTTAAGAAGAATAGAGGGAGGAAAAGACTGAATTGCCCTTAAGTGGGTCCGAAGAAGAAATGGGCCACTTGAAGGGTTTCTAATCGTTGGATCGCGACGAGTTAGG
The DNA here is from genome assembly GCA_038049695.1 of Cinnamomum chago. NCBI lineage: Eukaryota > Viridiplantae > Streptophyta > Magnoliopsida > Laurales > Lauraceae > Cinnamomum > Cinnamomum chago. The sequence goes on along the minus strand of CP142455.1, from coordinate 42,984,998 downwards.
AGACAAAAATGATCAGCGCGACGAGACCTTTTCAACGAACCCAAAATCACGATGATAGAAATTTTTCTAGAAAAACACTCAATTTTCCCTAAATTGCAAACTACCCCCTGCTAGGATCAAACGAACTTGAAGTCGCACGAAACTTCGCAGACACTATTCTAACACTAAAAGAAACTCACTCAAGGCCTAGACCCACTTAAATATCTAACAATACCATTAATTATAATAATAATAAAATAAATGGGTCAACGGGCCTATTGTTGGGCCCAATTGACCTAGTAAGGCCGCGGACCTTACAATCACCCTTCTCCATATTTCTTCAATTAAGATCAAATTTCAACCAAGTATTGACATTCAAATCTAAATGGTGGAAAGCATTTGGTAAGTAATCAAAATGACATGCATGTAGTCAAAGAGACCAAATACAAAGATTAGTTAACAAATAGCATGGTTTGGAAAACCCATTAAACATAAACATGCACTTTGTAAGCAAAAAGGCATTAGATGTCTTCCCTAGAACCAAGCCTAGATTAATCACTTGCCTTGATCCTAAAATGCAAATCAAAACCTTCTCAAGGATCCTTCCCTACAGCTGCATCGAGCTCTACACAAAATCCCAAGAATAACACCTCAAAATCCAACCAAATTTGAAAACAAGAAACCCATTTCGAAATGGGTGTTGCATGTTTGAAAAACAAGTTCCTTAGGAGCTAAAAGGACTCCATTAAAGTCAAGGAATGAAGCTCTTACCTAGAGGTGTCCAAACAAGAAGAAATGAAGAGAAGATGGTGGCTGCCCAGCTGGAATTTCCAAGAAAATTATAGCAATAGAGAGCTTGGGATGAAAGGAAGAAGAAGATAGGCTCAGATTTCCATTCCATTGCCTAATCGTGAGACATGCAAGAGGAGAAAGATAGGGAAGAAGGTGGTTCTTCCTAAGGTCTGAGTTCTGAAATCTCTGCAACTGAGTGTAGTTTGAAAATGAATATGAGTGAGGGAGGGAGATGGCTTAAGTGAGTGGATTGTGGACCCCATTAAGTCTGAAAATTGAAATGGCTAAAACATGATCTTACGGGCCCTGGACCAGATCGACGAAGAAGGATAAAATGATCCTCGAAAAATCTAGTTTCCAAAAAGTATAAATTTAGCATGGTTTTGAGATTTCAAAATTCTTGTCTAGATTTGAGTGTGAATGGTCAATTTTACCCTTTTGAGCCAAAACATAGGTTTTTGGGCTTCAAACACAAACGGGTTGAATACAAAAGTTGTAGATAATAACAAAATCATTCAAGAGCGGTTGAAATCACAATTTTAAATCAAAAATCCAAAATCACGATTTTTAACAAGAATCCAGAATCATCCTCCCATACTTGCCCATGAACTCAGGGCATCCCTAAGTGTGTTTGACTAAAACCAAACGCTCCCAAAATTTCCAAAGCTATGTTTAAGACTAACATCAATCATATTCTAACTCAACGATTATTAAACCCACTTAAGACTAAACACTCACTTAATTAGCACGAATCGAGCTAATCTGGGTTGGGGTTTAACAAGAACAATTGTACCTTATATGGCTTTTTGCCTTCTTCATGTCGCTTGGGTCGGACCATACCCTTCAAGTGATTTGAAAAGACAAAACCATAGTTTTTTCTATTTATGATCATTATATTCTTGTGATTACTAATGGATGTGGACTTGTTATGAGAATTTTTTCGAAACTAACAATGGCAGTTTCTTTGACCATTACTTTCGACGAAAGCAAATACCAACTCATGCTTCAACAGAAGCAAAACATGCGCACTCACAAGCACCTTGCTAGCTATCAAAGTGTCTTTCTCGGCAACTCTCTGAACACCGGGTTGACCTCTACTCCCCGGACCATCGTCTTTGGGACATTGGACCATTCCCACTTCCCTTAGAAGAGATTGCACCTGCTAAAAAGGAGAAAATTGCCTCTCAACGTGTCACTGCCATGACACCAAAGGCGAGCGTCAAGAAACCCGAAGCCTGCGGTACCCCCGCGAAGCCTTAACCTAAAAGTAACCAGGTTGATCCCAAGACTTGGTCCCCAAAACCTTCGCCAAAGCAAAGCAGGTCCCAAGCATCCACCAGGCAGCGTACCTGGCCCCACTCAAGGAGAACCGGTTCTACCCTCTCACCTACGTGAAAGAGGAGAGACCCGCCTTCCGCCAAACAAAGAAATCAAACCAGCACGAGTAGGCTTGTTCCTACAGGCCCAAAATCAAATCGTGCATCACAAGGCCTCTGCAAGAATCTGCAAAGGCCTACACTCCTTCGATTCGACCCTTCGTCTCTACAGGGGCCGAACTTGAAAGATTCAAAGCTTCGCTATGACAGCCAAAGGACCAGGTTCAGATCTTGTCCCTCGTTTTAAAGAAGACAGGCTCGGCTACTGTGCTCGAGGGAGTACATCCTGCATTGCCAAAGTCAAGCCAGAGCTAAATGAAGCTCAAATTGCTCGTCGTATACGTCGCCATGTGTCATATCGACAAAATAGACTAGAGAAGTAGAGGACCCAGCATCCTACACTTCACGTCTCTACAAAATGGGTCAAAAAAGAAAGACCCGACCAAGTTGCTACTGTCCATATGGTTGGAAAAACCATAAGATGCCAGAAGTCTGCAACCAAACTTCATGTCCGCCGTCCAGCGACTTGCCGCTTCTCCTGAACATGAAGGCATCCGGAAGAATCCCCTGCTCCTTCAAGCCAAGGACAGTAGAGTAATTCTTCCTTGAGCTCTTCATCCAAAAGAATGAGCCCCAGCTCAGTCACCAGGATAATTTATTCGTTTGAATCCCGAGGAATGAATTTCATGGCTACAAATTCTAAGCCACCTCGGAATCCACCTCAAGATGACGCTATCGCACGCATCCAACAATTGGAGCAAGGTCAACAGAGGGTTGAGACTCTGATGGAGAACCTTCTTCTCACCTTTCAGCGTCAAGAAAATAATGAACCTCCTCTGAATCATCAAGATAACGAGGTAAAATGCAGAAGACAATGAGTCACGCGCCCTTATAAAAAAGGACGTGGATGACATCCTCGCCAAAGCAAGAGAAGAGGATACACTCAAGGAACATGGGATCAAGCCGCCATATCCCTTATGGATGGACTCGGTCCCGTTCCCTACAAAGTTGAAACACCTTACTCTCCAAACATATACGGGGAAAGGTTTAGCCAGATAGCACGTCATCCACATCAAAATCCTGATGGGAGCTATCGTGGATCAAGATGTCCTCAAGATCTGTCTCTTTGCAAGTGCCTTAAAAGGTACGGCCTTTCATTGGTACTCCAGTCTGCTGGAGGACTCCATCTAAAATTGGGCCATGCTAGAGACATGCTTCCTGACTCACTTCAAAGGTGATGACCATCCTGCTACTATGGCTTAGCTTGCAGCCTAAAATAGGGGGAGAATGAGTCAACATACGACTTCATTCACAAGTGGAAAGCAACGGCGTACAAATGCTCAGATGTACTGCCACAAGCATCGCTGGTCGATAGCTGCCGTAATAACATGAGAGCAAGGATCCACTCTATGACCATCGACAACAAATCAAAAACCTGGGAGAACTCCTAGAAGCTTCCAAGGAGGCTGAGACGGTGATCGAAGACGTCAACAGTCAAAAGTCATCAAGAAAGGAACCGACCGCCATCACAACCTCAAAACCAAAGGAGAAAGAGGTCCTCAATGTGCAAACCAAGTCAGCTCCTCAGCCACCAAAGAAAGCTGAAAGCAAAGCTACAGGTAAGTGACTTGAACTCTTTAATGCCGTCAAAGAGTGAGTAGAAAAGAAATATCCGTTCAATGAAGATATGGATGAAATCTTTGGGGCTCTCGTGGCAAACGGTAAACTCACCTTGCCCGACCCCAAAAGACCGGGAGATGTTGGGAAAACCAATGACCCTCGGTATCGTCCATACCACCAAATGATCTCGCATCCTCTCAATCAATGCTTCGTTGTGAGAGAAAAGATAAACGAGCTGTGGAAAAACGAAGTCATCACCTTTGACAAAAATTACGGGTTTGCCTCCGTCAACATGATGTCATCTGGACAAACATCCAAATCAGCGAAGAAGAAGATCACTAGTTCCTTTAAGGTGATAAAAAGAACCCAAGCGTCCCAAGAGCCGGTTCCTTACCCAGCAACAGGTGGGCAACCTATGTGGTACATCCTGATCTCCTAGAAGATGAAAAGTGGGAGATTGTCAAAACAAAGTCGATAGCTCAACAGTGAAGGCAAGCTAAGAGAAATCTTTGTAGGCTCAAACAGCAGGAGAAAGCTCAACCAAAATAAGAAGTCCATGAAAAGGCAGAGACCTCCTCTACCGCTTTACCGAGGGCAATAGAAAAATCCCTTCCCGAGACTTCAAAGGTGGTAAGAAAATTCACTCTCAGTGATTTCATGCCACCTCAATTTAGAGATGAAACTGCGCAGGGGGCATCATACTCTTGCAATTCGGTAGTTGGATTCTCCACGAATGGATACGAGTTCACTGACACCGATGAGTGGGAGGAATCCCTTGAAACAGGAGACTACCTCTTCGATGAAGAATAGGTTCCTGAAACTCACCTCGTGCTAGTAATCTAGTATAACCCCTTACAGCCACAAGGATCCTGGTCTGATGATAAAGAAGACCAAGAGGCTGTTCAAGAAAATGTTGTTGACCCAACACCTGGCATTGCTCCAATGGAACCCGACCATGTTGAACCATAAGGAGTAGACGAAGAAAAAGATTTGGCTCCCATGCCCAATCTTGAAGAATATGCGAGGATCCTGCAGCTTCTTGCCCTAGAACAAGAGCAATATTGCATCAACGAGCTTCATTGCAATCAAAATGCAGAACTGGAAGTCCTTGAAGGCCACCAGGTACCTCCTCCTTTAACTCCTGAAAATGGAGAAAATTGCTGGATTGATGATCCTCTTACATCCAAGGATGAGTCCGACTTCCAACAGTCCATTCTAAGGATGTCTCCTATTGGAGCAACCTACAATGTGATAGTTCAGGATGATGGTTCCTCCGAAGCCTCGTCTGCTAAGGCCGCTTACTCTTATACCACATTTGGTAGTATATCTTCTCGAGCTACTTTTTCTCAAGTGACTTCCACTGAGATGTCGCCTTTTCAGACTTTGTCTCCTCAAACTGTGACATCAGAACTCATACCCTTTTCGACTGATCACAATGTCTGGACCGATAAATTACTCAACAAAGAATAAAGTTGTTGGATGTTGTTCAGGACTTGTTCTCGAAAAATGCTCCATGCAACGCAATCACTGATGATAGCAACTCTGCTGCAGACAATCCCCAGTAAATGAGAAGGATCAACCCCTTGATCTTGAGGGTGATCTTCCAAACGATGACCATTCTCAACAAGCTGCTCTATACTACCTCAACCGTATGTTGGTAGGTGCAGAGCATCGCTACTCTCCAGTCAAAAAAGAATGCCATGTAGTGATGTTCGCTGTGCAAAAGCTATGTCACTATCTTCTTTCCAACACAGTCTACCTGATTTTGAGGATCAACCTCTTAAAAGTCCTTGTCACAAAAGCAGGTTTTCTCAATGCCTGACTGGCAAAATGATCCATCCTCCTATCACAATTTGATATCATGTATGTATCACAAAAGGCAATCAAAGGCCAAGCTCTAACAGACTTTCTCGTAGAGCATCCATTGCCTAAAGATTCTCCACTCAGAGATGATCTCCCGGACGAGCCTGTCTACAACGTGAAGACTTCCTCAGCAAATGCCTCCTGGGACATGTACTTCGATGGTGCAACCACGACAAAAGAAAAAAGAAAATTGATCTCAGGAGTTGGCATCCTCTTTGTTAGCCCCGATAAATACATAATTCCACATGCTTTCTCGCTATTGGAACCATGCTTAAACAATGTAGCGGAATACCAAGCTCTGATTGTAGGATTGGAACTTGCCCTCGAATCTGGCATCACCATGCTAGAAGTCTTTGGGGACTCTCAATTGATCGTCAACCAGATGAATAAAAAATATGAAGGCAGGAAGCCTGATCTGTTGCCTTATTACAACAAGGCACGATCGCTTCTGCAAAAGTTTGACATCTGTCACATCACCCACATCCTCAGAGGTGAAAACATCCATGCAGATGTCCTAGCCGGACTTTCCACATCTATGGTGATCCAGGAAGGGGAAAACATGCAAATTTCAGTGTGTGACAGAAGGATACTCCCGCCTCTTAACACTCACCAAGCAGTTGCTGAATGCTACCAAGTGGTTGGAAGTCGGATCTTTATCCTCAGACCTTCAATCGGCGACTGGAGGGATCCGTTCATCGATTACACCATGTTCGGAATCCTACCTGAAGATCCAAAAGAACGGGTAAGCATTCAAAGACGAGCCCCAAACTCTCATTTGGATATTCCTTTGAAAATCCTTTACAGAAAATCCTTCAACAGTGTACTTCTACGCTGCTTGTCACAACAAGAGGCCGAAGAAACACTCAAAGAAGTTCTTGCTGGTCTTTGTGGAGACCATCAGGCTGGTCCTAAGCTCTACGATTAGATAAAAAGGTTAGGCTATTATTGGCCTACCATGGTAGCTGACGCTGTGTGATTTGCTAAGTGCTGCCAACAATGCCAAGTTCATGGGGACTATGTTCATATGCCTCCAGAATAGCTACACCCTACAGTAATCTCATGGCCTTTCGAAGCCTGGGGTATGGACATCATAGGTCCTATTTCTCCCTCATCGAGCAAAGGTCATCCCTTCATCTTCACCACTACGGATTATTTCTCCAAGTGGTCAGAAGCATTTGCGCTCAATGAAATAAAGACCCCATCAGTCCTTTAGTTCTTACACACTATTGTGACCCCAGACCGGGTCTACTGGCCTAATCCGGGATCGGGACTAATTAATAGAGGATGACAAAGTATTAAGTGTGCACATTTATTTAATTTCCCACAGGTGTCCGCGGTGAGGATATCACAACAACATAATACATTTTGTTTTATTGCGGAAGCGTGTAACAAATCAAATTGGTAATTCAACTCTAGTCACGAGATAAAAACACATATATAAACCAAGTTTTAGAATGATCAATGATCATAATGTTTTCCCAAAAAAAAAGTTAAAGTTTATACAAAAGATCATTCAATTACATATCCCAAAAATAAAGGCCAACAAAGGCCAATATAAACAAAATACAAATACCCAAAAGAATGAGTTAGACAATTCCCAAAATGTTACGTCTCTTGAAGCAACTGAATGTCTAAACAACATCGTTAGCATGCCACTCAACTAATCGTTGCGGTTCACCGACCGCCTCCTCAAGCACTGCCTCAGGGTAGACAATATCCAGACCTGAGTACCAAAGAGTGGGTCAAACATGACGGTTTGGCAAGTGGGTGAAAAGATATAAAAATTCAATAATAAATACATTTACCTTGGGAAACACTTAAAACCTGTTTAAACAATAACTTTCATACAAGAAATGAATCATTTTTTAGAAATAAATATGCAATTTAAAACATGTAAGGTATTCAAGGAATCAGGAAACAAGCAAGATGGCAACCACATGAAGCTAAGTCCTCTATCACCGAAGTGACAGCATATCAAGGCGTTGATTTCAGTCACACAAGGTGAGGAGATTCAATGAAATATATACATATACATATAATATACGGGACATGACCACGATAGCGAGCCGGGCATCGGGAACCACAGTAGCAGTCCGGGGTATCGGGACAAGACCATGGTAATAACCGGGTAGCGGGATCCAAACTGCAGCTGACGGGACAAGAGGGGGATCTCCAAGTCGGTGGATCAGACCGGTAAGGTTATCCAAGCTTAGTGGTGCCGACTCATAGGTCAAATGACAAAATCAAGATATATATATATATATATAATACATCAAGTGCAAGTATGTAAACAAGCGGGACGGGGGTGCTCAAGGCATAAGTATCCTTTCAATTCGGGTAATATATAACCGGGCTAGCAAAATGCTAAAATACAATTTTAATACTTTCAGGAATGATAAATCATAATTCATAAACATCTGAGATAACTGAAAACACAATGCAACTTTTGAAATCTCAAGACAAGTATCGGGGTTCAAAATTAGTCCAAGGTGAATAGGGGTCCCATATGTCGATTTCTATATAGACTTGGTACTCTTTGAATTTGAAGACATTCCGGGCTCCTTATACACTTTGGTGAAATCGAAACTTCAATGAATCTTTGTGACATGGTTTCCTTCTCAAACGGGCTTCATACATATCTCCAGGTGAACGGTCCCCATCATTCTCTAAAAGGGTTCACAAATGATCGGGACAAAAACCCTCTTCATTTCAAAATTCCTGGGTAAGGTCAGTCACCTGGCGGTTAGTCGCTGGTTGACCACGAGGCTGACCGTGGATTTGCCAATCTAGATACAGAGCACTGGAAATGTAACCGAAATGGGCTCGGTTAGTTGGCGGTTAGCCGTTGGCTAACCGTGAGGCTGACCGCGTCTTCAGGAAGGAAATGGTGCTCTATGGAATTGTAACTGTGACGGCTCGATTAGTTGGTGGTTAGCCGCCGATGAGTTCGGCGGTTAGCCGCTGGCTGGCCGCGCCTTCAAAAGAGAAAAACAGCTCTCTAGATTTGTAATCGCGACGGTTCGGTTGGCTGACGGTTAGCCGTCAGTTACCAGGCGGCTAGCCGACAGGTGACCACCATGTGCGGGAAACTCCCGCTGTGTTTAGATTTGAGCTCTTTTCCTCCTCAAAACCACTCTCCTTACTTCCTATTCATTTCCTACAATAAAATAAGCTAAAAGCTCCTCCAATACATCTTTCAACACTTCTCCAAAACTCCAATAAGTATTCATTCCATCATTTCCTTTTTAACCACAACAACCACAAAAGAAAAGAGAATCCAAATCACAAGTACTCATTCAAGATATATCCAAAAGACAACAAGGACTATAAACCAACATATTTCCAAAACATTAAATGAGCTAGCAAGGTTCATTCAAGAGTATTTATTTCAAAAATCAATGCAAGTCAATAAGTATGAATAGAAATGACAATTCAACCACATTTTTCATGAAAACCATACAAAGCTCAAATAACATTTCATCCACTTGCCTTAGGTCTCTAACAAAGGAAATCAAGCTTCTAAGCACACTCTTTCAAGACAAGAACAAAAGCTACACAAAACCCCCAAAAACAAACCCTAAAGGGTCAAAACAAGAATGAAGAAGAAGAAGCTTGCAATAGGAGAGGGAAAAGACTCTCCAGGGTTAGAAAAACCCAAATCTAGGAGGTAGAAGAAGGAACCTACTTGGAAGGTCTTCAAATGAACAAGGTGAGTTCAAAGGAGACTCCAATGTTGCTGAAACTCTTCACCAATGGTATCAATGAGGAGCATTCATGGTGGGGAAGAAGAAGATGAAGTTCATTTCTTGGTTGGTGCAAGATTGATGTGGAAGGGAGATGAAGAAGCAAGAAGAAGAAGAAGAAATGGCAAGAGAAACCCTAGGCAGCTCCCAACACTCCACTCCCACGTTTTTGAGCCAAGAAGGGTGAAAGTGGAAATGGGTTTTGTTTTTATAGCACAGGAGGGTGGCTCCATTACTAGAAATCTTGTGGGGCCGAAAACATGTCTTTTGGGACCTCGGTTGAAATTGACGAGGAAAGGAGAAACGATCGTCGAAATATCTAGTTTCCAAAAAGTATATGTTTCGCGGGTTTCGAGGATATCAATTTTTGGGTATAGATTTGGTGCACAATGACTGTTTTGCCCTCAATGCTAGGAAAGTCGGGTTTCGGGATCTTGAACCGGCATGGGATCAACATGAAAGTTGTAGGGATTGATGAGATAAATAAAACAGGATAAAAACAATAAACACAAGAATGTCAGATAATCCCCCAAGTAAACGCAACGTCATAAAAGAAACCCCCAAAGGGTCCCACTAATCACAAAGGCACTCAAAATTCCCCAAAGCTATAGGAAAAGCTATTATAATCTCAACTAAACAAAACACACTAAACACGCTTAGAACTAAAACACGACTTAATTAACACTAATCGAGGTCACTCGGGACAGGGTCTTACATGCACCCACATTATTTGTCGTTTTGCCATACCTAAAAGATTCATCTATGATAACGGACTACAATTCCGGGAGCACCGATTCTACAGATTTTACGATAAATACAAAATCCAAAGCTGTCATTCGACTCCGTATAATCCGGTAGCAAACGGATTAGCAGAAGCCTTCAATAAGACACTTTGCAAAATCCTCAAGAAAATGGTCTCTAGTCACAAAAGAGACTGGAGCGACAAACTGTTTGAAGCTTTGTGGGCCTATTGGACCACCGTTCAAGGACCAACCCATAGAACACCATTCTCTTTGGTCTATGGATGCGAAGCTGTCGTGCCCTTGGATGTACAAATTCCTTCCCTAAGGGTATCGTTGCAAAATTATATGACTTAAGAAAGTAATGTGAAGTTGAGACTCCAAGAGCTGGACAAGCTCGATGAGAGATGGCTCGAAGTTCAACAAAGCATTGAGCTTTACCAAGCACGCATGGCAGGATCTTTCGACAAGAAGGTCCAGCAACGTGCCTACAAAAAGGGTGACTTGGTTCTTGCAGTAAAAAGACCGATGGTTTTCACCCACAAGTCCAAGGGCAGATTTGAGCCAAAATGGGAAGGACCCTACCTCATCGACAAGGTTTTCGCCAATAGTGCATATGCTCTCCTAAATATGGAGGGTGATAGATGTATGCTGCCCATCAACAACAAGTTCTTGAAGTGGTACTACCCTTGAAGACTTACGCCACTGGGTTAGAGCAATGCCTGCACGACCAAAGCCTATTCCCAGGTACTTGCTTATCAAACCCGCTCCTTTTAGATTTTTTATCCTTATGTTGGAATTTCTAAAAATTCAAAATAATGCTTACTTTCATTGTTTCATTATTAAAAAAACAGAACAAAAAATCTGAGTTTAGGAGCCTTTTTTCCTAACTTGACTAAAATTTTCGACCTTTGAACCCAAAATTCATGGTATGAAACAAAATCAAGATTCAGGGATTTCCACCTTAATCCACCCTGACTTTTATCGCCAAAATAGTTTTAGGTCAAAATTTACGACCCTCGTGTCTTTAAACAAAAAATGGTTTTTTAAAATAAAAAAAAACTGCGGGGAAGCGACTCTTAGTCGATAATTGCAAAACTTAAAATCGAAAGGATGCAAACCGTATTCGATACTTCCAAAACCGCATGGAAGCGACATTTCGTCGATACTTGAAAATTTTCAAAAATCATGGAGACGCAACATTTTAGTTGATATCCACAACCCAAATTTAAAAAAAAAAAAAAAAAGAGGTCCAAAACACCTAAAAATTTCAAAAATCGTGGGGAAACGGCGTTGCAGTCAATACCTGCAAAATTAATTTTTTGAAAAAAGAGCGAGGAAGCGACACTCCATCGATACTCGCAAATCCGATGGGGAAGGATGCGACATTCCATCGATACTTGCAAAACCATTCAGCAGAGAAGCGACACTTAATCGATACTTGCACCCAAGTTCGCTAGGAGACGACATTCTATCGATACTCGCAATCGAATGAGCAAGAAAGCGACATTCCATCGAAACTTGCAAGACCATTCAGCAGGGAGGCGACTTTTAATCGATACTTGCATTTTTGAAAATCAAGACCCGACTCTCATGCCATCAAAACAAAAACAAAATTGGCTCTCAAGCCAAAAACCTGGCTTTCACGCTAAAAAAAAAAAAACCTGGGTTTCGCTCCAACAAACCAAAACTTGGCTTTAAAAAAACTTGGCTTCATGCCACAAAAACCTAGTTTTCACGCCAAAAATCGGCTTTAATGCCACAAAACCTGGCTTTCACGTCAAAAATCAGCTCTCATGCCACAAAAACCTGGCTTTCATGCCAAAATCGGCTTTAACGCCACAAAACCTGGCTTTCACTCCAAAAATAAAATTTTGGCTCTCATGCCACCAAAAACAAACCTCGGCTTTCACACCATAAGCAAAATTTTTGGCTCTCATGACATAAACCCCAAATTTGGCTTTCATGCCACAAACAAAATTTGACTCACATGCCAAAACAAACATTTAACAAAAGATTTTCGCAAAATGACAAACTTTTGATCAAATTTTCAAACAAACACTCCCATTAAACTATTGCTTGAATTTGTTTTCATCACAAAATGATTTAAGTGAAAGGAGGGAATACAAAAAAAGAAAGGAGCGCTCACAAGCACTACAAAAAATAAAGAGAGAAAAGAGTACAAAAAAAATGTTTGTATACATAGGGTACCAAAAAAAAAGAGAAGAAGGAAGTTTGTTACAAAAGAAACCAGGAGCTCAGTCTAACATGGTCCCCAGCCAAAGGATCAACTCCTCAAGCAAACTCTTGGATTTGACGCTCAAGGTTTCCAAGGCACGCTTCTTCAGAAATTTCCCAAAAGATGCAGTTGAACACTGTAACCCTTATTCAAGACCTAGAAGCTTTTCCCAAGTAGTTTGCCATCGTGCTTGTTCTCGAGTCCACTCCTTGAGAACGCGATCGGCGTCTGCAACCTGGCGAATCAAGTGCCTCTCCCTAGCACAAGTCTCTGCTAAAGCAGCCCACTTGGTCGCGACTTGCGCCTCTAATTGCTCAAGATGTCGCATGGCTTCAATGACCTCCCTATCGAGGCGTTCAATGTCATGGCTTAGCTCAATGATGACCAACTCGGTGACGTTCCTCTCTTGGACAAACTGCTTTCTATTCTGCGTGGCCTCATCCATTTCAAACTTGGCTTTGTTAGCGGGGTCCAGAAGCATCTCCTAGAAGAAGTCACCATCAGGGAAAACATTGGTCTCAGACCACTCGTCGCCCAGCTCAATGATCCTATCAACGATCACCCTGGCACCTATGACATCCAGACCAACCTCTTCGCTATCACCGAGAATCTCCTGCACATGCTTGACCATGCTGAATCTAGCATCCAAGTGACTAGAAATGAGAGTCTCCATCCAAGAGCTCAAAACCCGCGCCAGTACCTTCTTTACAAATTGAAAGGATGGCCCAGATGAAGTTTGACCCCGCTCCATCGATCGGCTGCCCTTGTCGTGCCCCGTTGGAAGAGTAATAAATAAGCTCTTTCCAATTGGATCCACTGAGGAAGGAATCACAGCATGAGGACTCACCTCTGCCGTGTCAGAACTCATTGTAGAAACCCCTACCTTCGGATCAACCTCTAGCACCCTTTGCTCTGGTTTTGAAGAAAGCGATGGGATCTCTCCGACCACTTCACAACCTTCCAATGAAACACAAAAAGGTATGAATATGATCATGTTGAAAAAGTCGTTATCATTAGGGTTATTACTACAAAGTACCTTCTTCGACGACTGGTGGAGTACTCTCTGCCTCCATCAACTCATCCGACATCGCCAAAAGTTGCATCCATGGATGGTTCAAAGTAGTCAGAATCCTGTGGCAAGTAAGCTGACAAGAAAAACAAGCAATATGTTAGCAAACGACGGTACAGTAAAAAAAAAAGAAACACAAAAAAGTCATACCAAGTGGAGTTCTGGAATCACTCGAGAGTCTCTCGGTTCTTCTCTAGATGCCGCAATCGGATCCATCTTCGCCTCATTGGCAGGAACCTCAGGCATCACCAAGTCATCATCCTCTGCTAAAAAAAGGGGAGAAAGCAAATCAAAACAAGAAAATCTCAATGAAAGAAACGGAAAGAGAAAGAGAAAGAATCATACCTTCACTGACGGTCCCTTCTTCTTGGCTTCTCTTTTTTGGAGGCTCGTCAGCATCCCTTGACACCTCCTCATTGATGGTAAGAGTGACTTCCAAATCAGGAGAGTCTTCGTGTCGTCCCATGCTACGGCGCTGCCTCTTGCCTCTGTGGGTTGGTTTGCTCGAAGAACCTGCCCCATTGTCAAAGTCAGGTCTCTCACTTGACCCCTCACTGGATGGTCTGCTCTTACTAGCAAACTCCATCGAAATTTGCCTCTGCGCCGCTTGCATCCAAGCATCGAGCCCAGCTTCCTCCTTCTCCAGCTGCTCTAAGGCCTTGCCAGGTACTTCCCGGACAGCTTCAGATCCGACGACGCCCTGCTCACCAAGAAAACCTATCTTATGCTTTTCTCCAGAAAGGAAGGCCAAACTTCCTCTCTTTGGACGCCATCTGATTTCCCGAGGCTCTTCCCAGAAGACTGCTTAACATCAAGCTCCCTCTTGGAAAGCCATTGGTATGCCAAAAAGCTCACCAAGAACCACTTCGTGAAGCCGACGGTCCGGAAAGTAGACAGCTCAGGATAAAAGCCCATGCATTTCTATCAACCTGCAATCCTCAGCACTATAAAAAGCCCATGCATTTCTACCATCCCTTAGACCTCCAAAGTGCTTCACCATGCTCGAAGGCGCTCTAACAACGCCTTGAGAGAAGCTCGACTGCAGCGTAAAGTGGGATGGGACATTTGGCTGGATGTCGACGAAAAGATGTCTATGGTACACCATTGTGCCAACACATATGTTAAAAAGTCACCATTCTCTGCATTGGTCAAGGAGTAATGTCTTCCCAACCTTGCCTTGGTAGAGTTGTGGGGGGTACCAAAATAAAAAACCTTCTTCCACAACTCCTGAGAAAGCTTCACTAAAGACTGCCCTATCTCGATGTCCCTGTACCGTCGGATCCTCATGCGGGCAAACAAAACAAATTCAAAGACGGCTTTACCCCTAGCCAACCGAATCATAAGAGGAGCATCATCCTGCGCAGCACCCAACTGGTGGAAGCCAGGACAGTGGTATATATACCACGAATAAAATATATGGGCTGAGAATACCCTATTCATACGGAGTCCTACCTGAACCAAGAAAGCAATAGCCTGTAGTTCGGTGCACAAATAAGAGTAAAGAGTAGGCACCAAAGCAAGCTGCTCTCTGAATGCCATCTGACAAGCTGGATAAATGTAATGCGGCCTGATGTGCGTTCCATCTCCACCAGCAAAGATAGCCTCACCCAGCCAGTAAGTGAGGTAAACAACGAGACCCCTCCGCATCATAATGTCAGAACAAATGGCACTTGTGCTCGCGAAGAAATCCCTTAATTCTTCTCGCATGACAGAAGTCTTCTTTGAACTCGGATTCTTAGCCATGCCTTCCCGAGTCGTGCTTTAGAAGACTCTCTGCTATAAAAAAAGTTGGGAAACGAAGAGCTAAAACTCTTCCAACTACTGGACTTGACTTTCGAGCCCTCATTCTCTTTAAAAAAAAATCATAGAAGGCGACAAGCTGAAAGTACAGAAGCCGAAACTCTTCAGATTGCTCCTCAAGGACGCTATCGATAAGCATAAACTCCTCGTAGAGTTTGCCAAGGATAGGCAACCCAGTGCTCGCGCAGAGCTCTTTTAGAGAAAAACCAATCTCACCATTCGTGACAACGAAGGTGTTGGTTTGTGGAAGGAACGATTCGAACATAGCCATGAAGGCCTTGTCGGAAAAGATCACGGTCTCCCTAAAAGCACGGACCGCATCAAAGATCATGGCTTCCTTCAAAATAGCGCCACCAATCCGCAGGATGTAATTAGTCCATGACTCCCAATCTGAGTCAGCACTGATGTGGCCACGAAGTCGAAAAGGCTTCACCCAATTGCAGCCGTCACTGTTGAAAATACCAAGGTCCACCGGTCTCAAATGGACCAACGGATGATTAGAACCTTGGTAGCCACTGGTTGGCATCAACATGTCTATACGGGCATGTGACTTTTCCGAATATTCGGAAGGGTCGCCAACAAAAATCCCAGTGTTGATCACATTGGTCCTTTTTACCCAGCTTGGAGGATCTTCCCTCTAAGAGCATGTCGGAGAAAGGCTCATGATTGAGATAGTACGATCGAAAGTCTACTGGGTAACAACAGTCCTCTCCTCACCATCAGCTGTGTAAGATAACTGAAAACATCTCCTCTGGTATGTCATGTCATCAGGGACTGCATCACCAAAGAGAAAGGTAGCCTTGGGCACAACGCTTTGATCGTCCATTGCTCAAGGACGACTACTTACCATGATCTTGTAAAACTCCTCATCCTTGAGGGCGATCAATCCCTGCCTCATCTCATCTTTGTTGAGGGAGTCACACTCTTCCAAGTTTCTCTCCATATACTGGATCTTCTCCCAGGCCTGCTGAACGACCACATTGGAAAATCTAGCAGATCGGGGTGCACCAGTAACAGGCCCCTTACCCTTACTCGTTCAGGAGGAACCACTTGCAAAGGTTGGAAAAGAAAAGATTAATCATCAAATTGACAGAATTTTGCTAAAAGATCAGGAGAAATTTTGGCATGATTCCGGGGCAATTTCGAAGAAAAAGGAAACACCCCGAAAGAGATATAAAGCTTGAAGATGGGTTCAACATTGCTGCGAGCTATAAAACTTGCAAAGCTTCTCAAATCTCCGTAAGATTGAGAAAGGGCTCAACATTGCTGCAAGCTCCAACACTTGCAAAGCTTCTCAAATCTCCGCAAGATTGAGAAAGGGCTCAACATTACTGCGAGTGCCAAACTCCAAAACTTGCAAAGAGTTCCAGGTATGCACTATCATACCATGCTCCCAATTCTATTTACAGAAAAAATCATGCACAGAAAAGAAATTGTCATGCATTAGATGCTAGGAAACCTTTGACAAAAGTTTGACCAATTCCAACCCAAATTGGTCAAAATCAACAAACTTTGTCTAAGCCAAAACTCATGTTGGCTTGACCTAGAAACTCTGGCCTTTTATTTGATGCATCAAACATAAAATGCATGAACATCTTGATTTGCACAAAAAAGAAGAAGAAGAAAGAAACCTCTGAAAGTCCTGGATCCTAACCCTAGAGGGGGGGGGGGGGGGGGGGTGAATAGGGTGAGCTACAATATGTGACCAATTATGACAAATTTTAACTTCTTAAAATAAACTAGTCATAAGTGATGATTTATCAAACAAGATGCGGAAGCTAATAAAAAAAATCACCACAAGCATTCACCATCACACAATGATTTATAGTGGTTCGGCCTCAATGCCTACATCTACTACCGGCTTGTGATCCAAACACCCCACCGGATTTCTACTATCTATGCTTTTCAATAGGCTAAGCAATAACCTTTACAATGTTGTTTTTCTAGGCTAAACAACAACCTATCAATATGCTTTTCCAGGCTAAGCAATAACCTTTACAAGATGCTTTTCCAAGGCTAAGCAATAACCTTTACAATAAAAGATTTTTCTTAAAGAAGTGTCTACACAAACACTCAAAGAGATACAATTTAAGCTCAATATATTTGCCTCTAAAATAGGCGGATATGAAATTGAAAAACTAACTCACACAAACACTAAATGAATGCAAATGTGTATGCTCATGATGTGTGTGCGTGATAACTTCAATCAAGTTAAAAACAAAGCTCAATTAATATATGCTCAAAGCATTTAAAAGTTTAAGGCACGTAAAAAAGATTTGATTGAAGTTAAATGCAATTCACATGTATGGATACAAACTTGTTAATGATATGAAAATCAAAGGCTCACAAGTTGTATGAAATTAATTAGCTCTAAACATGTGATGCATGTGCAATGTTGTTTTCAAAACTAAACAAATTTAACTAAAGTTTAAATGAATGAAAACAACAAATAAAGTTTCAACCAAGTAAATGAATCCTGCTAAAAGGAATCAAAGATTTTGGCTAAGCATGATTAAAGAAGATTTTAAAACAACTTGGTTTGAAATCAAGGGTGAAGAATCCAATCCAACTTAGATCAAAGATTAAATGAAGAATGGATTCAACACATCATAGTTAACATGCTAAAAATCATTTACCAAAGATTTAAACAAAGCATCTAACATATGATTAAGAAAGGTAAAGCTTACTTAGAGATTTAACTTCATTAATCCAAGCTTTAGCTTTCCAAATGACCCCTTGGTCTCTCTTAGTTCATCCCCCTTTGTCTTGTCTCCAAACACCTCAAGAATGTCTTCAAAATCTCCAACTTTTGCAAACGAATGAACTTCATTTTATAGAAAAAAACTGCCCAACGGCTAGTCCCCGGTCGACCTGGCCTTCAACGGTCATAAAACTTATCGTTTGAAAAAGCAGCAACGGCTCTTTACCTGGTCGACCCGCAGTG
Organism: Cinnamomum chago; assembly: GCA_038049695.1. Lineage (NCBI taxonomy): Eukaryota > Viridiplantae > Streptophyta > Magnoliopsida > Laurales > Lauraceae > Cinnamomum > Cinnamomum chago. The sequence goes on along the minus strand of CP142455.1, from coordinate 42,966,833 downwards.
GGCGCGGTCAACCGGGTCCCCTAGGCCGGTCGACAGGCCACACTGCGGGTCGACCCGGGCTTGGGACCAAAATTCCCTAAAATTGCATTTTTCAAAGTAATTTCTTGTGGAAACTTTTGGGCCACTGAATCAAGCTTGGAATCATGTTTTAAATCAAACTAAGAGGTTTAAAAACATGAAACATAAAAAGCCTAAAATGATTTGAAAGATATGAAACATAGGCTAGCTTGATTTGATAAAACTTCTTTTCAAAACAAATTGCATCCAATGTTTAAAATCAAAACATGCGTAAATCAATATTTCTAACAATGCATGTGTAAAACAAGATTTCAAGTTTTTATAAAACAATGCATGTGAGAAAATTCAAATGATGCTAAAATGTTAATGCATCCATTAAATTGCAATATACAAAATCCCTAACAACCTCCTCAACAAAAAAAAAGAAAAGAAAAGAAAAAGCAAAGAAAAAAAAGAGAGAAAAAAGTGGGTTGGCCCACAGGCTGTGGCCCATTGCCACGTGGTCGTACGGCTAGGTCTGTACAAAAAAAAAAAATGTGTGAAAAAAAAGAGAAGAATCTATGTGAAAAGAAAAGAAGAAAAAAAAGAGAGAGAAAATCGTGAAGAACAAAGAGAAAAAGAAAAGAGAGAAAGGAAAAAAAAGAGAAAAAGAAAGAAAAGAAAAAAGAAAGAAAGAAAGAAGACTTTTGTTTTTTTTTTTACCATGCTACTTGTACAATGGAGTTTTCTTAGAAAAGAAGACTTACTTGAAGCCATTGATGGAGAAGAAGAGGAAAAACTTGAAGATCCTTGAAGAAGAAAAGCTCTTGGCCTTGATGCACTTTTGAAGGCTTTTGCAAAAGAAAGCAATAAAAGCAAGGGATCCAATCTCCCTTTGCTTTTATAGAAGAGAGCAAGCCAAAGAAGGAAACAATGAGAAAAGCAAGTAAGTGCTACAAATTAGCAACCTTCCCAAAAGAAAGACACTTTGAGGGATTCTTTCCCAAAAGAAAGATACTTTGAGAGATTCTCTCCCAAAAGAAAGGGAATTAGAGAGATTTTCTCTCAAAAGAGAGGGGATTTGAGAGATTCTGTTCCAAACAAAGAAAGATACTTCGATATATTCTCTCCCAAAATAAAGGGAACTTAAGAGATTCTCTCCAAGTAAGGATATTTTTAGATATTCTCTACCCAAAGGAGATATTTTTAGATATTATTTACAAAATGACACCACATGAGATCTAAGCCATCTTTAAAGCGTAAGGTCCCATGGGTTAGTCCACATGAGCCAGGTTTGACCACCTAGGCACTAAAAAGGGCTTCCTTTCAAAAATCACTCTTACCAAGAGTACAAAGTGGTTCCATGCCTCTTTTGAGTTGATTGGACCACAAAAAAAAAAAAAAAAATCCAAGCCTCATGAGCTTCCAAAATTCAAACCATCCAACCTCATATAATTGAGCCAAAATCTTGAAATTAACATTCCACAAAAATCCAAACCACTCCAATGGACCCAAATATAGACCCAAAGAGTGATCAAAATCCAAATCCTGATCCCCTAACTTGCCACATACAACTTGTTAGATCACAAGGTCAATACCAAAAACCAAATCTTGACCCCCCGACTTGCCACATATAGCTTGTTGGGTCACAAGGTCAAAATAAAAAGCCAAACCCCGACCCCCTAACCTGCCATACACAGCTTGTTCGTTAACAAGGTCAAAAAGAAAATAAAAAAACCCAAAAACCCAAATCTAAATCTCTCATGTCATTTTCAAAACTTTTCCTTGAGATGACACGTGATCCCTTTTACTACCATAAAATCCTTTGGAAACTCAAATGGCTACTCTACCAAAAGAAAACTGCTCAACGACTCTTGGTCAAGTCAGAAGCTCTCCTTCAAAGTACTCTTCAAGGCATATCGACTTCAAAAGTTATGTAACTCGTCGCTGTACCTTGAGGGGGCATTTGTTGACACCAAAAATGTTAGTTTACCTCTTCAACATCAAAAAGCTATATGAAGCCGCATCCTACCACAAACGGGCAATACTACTTCAAGCATCAAGTCTTATCAGGATCAAAGAAAAACTGCAAGATTCTTCAAAATAGCCAGAGGAAGAGTTCACATGAAGTTTCGGGCCACTTTGACATTATTTGGCCTAACTTCACTCTTCCAGCAACAAAATAGGAGCTCTCGGCGGCGGTGAAGCTGGAGACCATAATTCACAAAACAGAGTACACAGTTAACCTCAAAATGCCACTTGAAAGCTCTACATCAAATTTCAGGGCATTCTGACACCGTTTGGCCTAAAAAGGAAACAACCGCAGCAAAGTCAGCTTTCTTGGGGCGACAGCGTCGAAGACATCAGATCTTTGATCTGAGCCTATAGATGGTCTCAAAATACCTCCAAAAGGCTCCATGTCAAGTTTCAGGTTGAGCCGGCAACGTTTGACCCCACATCAACCATCAAAAAGAAAAATCAAGCCTCTCAGCGGCGATAACCACCGAGGCCACCACTAATCAAACAAAGCACATGGGTGACTTCAAAATGCTTCCAAAGGGCTACATGTCAAGTTTCAGGTCATTTCGACAACATTTGACCGGACTTTGACTCTTGGAAGCCAAATCAGGCCTCCTGGCGGCAAAGCTCCCCAAGGCCATGATTTCCAAATTGGAGCTAATGGATCGTCTCAAAATGACTCCAATAGGCTCCTTGTCAAATTTCAGGCCAATTGGACATCGGTTGACCCTACATCAAAGCATGACATCTACCTCGTGACAAATCAAGTCTATTGGCGACAGGACCCCACACGGCTTCAAAAATCAAACAAAAGCCTATGGTTGATCTTATTTATTGCTCAGTAGGCTTTACCTCAAATTTCAAGTCATTCTGACATCGTTTGACCTAGTTTTGGCTTCTTACGACAAATCGGCAACTCTGCGCAACAAAGTTTTCAGCTTTCATGGAAAATCAGAAACTTTGCACTCTGATATCCAAGGCTTCTCGTCAAGTTTTCTACAGGGAAATCATAGCCAAAACATGTACAAAATTTTCAGGAAAAATACCGAAGAAAAATGAATCGGAAAAACCGGAAAGATGGCCGAAAATCGGCGACCAAAAGGGATAAAAATCCCCATGGTCACTGCGACCATGGGCCAAGGTCGCCGGCGACCCTGGGTGCATGGTCACCGGTGACCCTGGAAATACAGGTCGCTGATTTTCGCCGAATGATCTTTTTTCGGTCCTTTTTCGCGTTTCGAGATGTCCGCCTTTTCCAAAATTCTGACTTTTGAGGCTCGAAATCCGTCTATCTTCACCAACATCACGGATTCGCTTTCAAGTGCATGAAACCATTATTTATCGCTTTGAAATCGCCATTCGGGATCCGAACTCTTAAGGGGGGGGGGTGAATAGGGTGAGCTTCAAATTAGTGACCAATTATGACCGATAGTGATGATTATAAAAAAAATGCGGAAACTAATAAAAACAATCACCACAAAGCATGCACCATCACACAAGGATTTATAGTGGTTTGGCCTAAATGCCTACATCCACTACCGGCTTGTGATCCAACACCCCACAGGATTTCCACTATCTATGCTTTTCAATAGGCTAAGCAATAACTTTTACATTATGCTTTCCAAGGCTAAGCAATAACCTCTTACACTATGCTTTTCTTAGGCTAAGCGATAACCTCTACAACCAAAAGGTTGGTTATCTCTCTAAGTAATGTCTAGAATACACTTGATGGATATACAATTTATAGCTCACTACAATGCCTCTTAATTAGCGGTTATGAAAGTGAAAATCTAATTCATACACGCACACTATGAATGCAAAGATGAATGCACAATGTGTATGTATGATGTCCTCAATCAATTTGAAAATGAAAGCTCATAAATGTATGCCAAAGGCTTTTAAAAGTTTTAGCTCATAAAAACATTTATGATTGAGGAAAGAATGCTAATCACATGTTAAAAATAACTTGTAAAAGAAATACCTATGTATTCCAAACAAGTTGAGAAATTCTAAATACAAAACATGTGATGCATAAGGATTTCAATCAAATTAACAATGTAGCTCAATATATTAATGCCAAAAGCATTTGAAAGTGTAAAACACAAAAATAGATTTGATTGAAGTTAAGGGACAAATCATATGTAATTAAACATTCAACTTGAAAATGATATACTTATCAATGCTAAACAAGTTGTGAAACTTTAAAACAAAAGTACATTTGATTTGTGAAGATGCTGAATCCAAAACATAAGATAGATTTGAAAGTGATTTTCTTATGATGGAAAACAACAGCCAAAGATTCAACCAAGCATAGAAATCATGTACATATAATTTCAAAGATGTTTTCATTAACATGATTTACTTAGATATACCAATTTGAGAATTACTTGGTTTGAATCAAGGTGATGCATCCAAAACAATAAATCAATTCAAAACATATACATGTTAAGGACACAACAAATCATAGTTTATCATGCTAGAAAAGATTTACCAATAATAAAGCAAAGCATGAAAACCTATGATGAAGGAAAGTAAAGCTTACTTAGTGATTTAACTCAATGGAACCAACCTTTAGCTTTCCAAATGACCCCTATCATCCCTTACCTCATTCCCCTTTGATTGGCCTCAAAACATCTCAAGGAGGGCCTCTTAGTTCCTCACGTTTTCAAAGGAATGAACTTGTATTTATACTCAAAAAATGGCCAACGGCTAGTCTCCGGTTGACCTGGACCCTTGCCCGGTCGACCGGGTACACAACAGCCATAAATATAGCCGTTTGAAAAGCTGTTTTTAGCGGGGGCCAGAGACTGCATGTAAAAGTGGTTTGGCCGCCGGTATAAGTCCTGTTTTCCTAAAAAATGTGTTTTTTAAAGTAATTTTATTGTGGGGACTTTAGGCGATGGAACCAAGCATGGAAACATGATTTAAATCAAACTAAGAGGTTTAAAAACAGGAAACATAAAAAGCCTAGAAAGATTTGAAAGATTTAAAACATAGGCTAGCTTGATTTATAAAACTTCTTTTCAAAATAAATCGCATCCAAGTTTAAAATCAAAACAAGCTTAAATCAATATTTCTACAAGTCTAAAAACCAATGCATGTGTAAATTAAGATTTCAAGATTTTCAAAATTAATGCATGTGTGAAAATTCGAATGATGCTAAAATGATAATGCATCCATCAAATTGCAATACACAAAATCCCTAACAATCAGAAGCGAGCAAATGGGAGTTACAAGTTAGCCATAAACACGGTATTAAACCGTGTAACTCCTCCCATCATGGAGCTTAAAGGCAATTAAAGGTTCTTAATTCTCCATCGGCCAATCAGAAGCAAAGAAAAAGGAGTTACAAAAATAATGAATACCAACTTTTAACTCCTCCCATTATGTAGCTTTAATTCATTTAAGGCTTATAAACCCACGTAATGGCTACCAAAGGCCTATAAAAGGGGGGGGGGGGTCATTCCAAAGGAAACGGATCTAGAAAAAATCGATCCTAGATCTCGAATTCCAGACAAAAATTCATACACAAAAGAAATCTTTGCAACAAGCTCTCCTTTGTTACAGAAGTTCTACACTGACCACCACTACAAGGTGACCAAAAGTCCCTTGGGGGGGCTATCCCCCAAAGGCCTTCTCGTTCTCCTCCTCTATGGCTTAGACGTGGCTTTTCAGCCCGTCTACTCGGCTTTTTATTGGATATAGAACATTCTCTTGGTCTTTATCCTCTAAAAATCTGAGGTCTAAGCCGAGTCAAGTGAATCAAGAGCACCCTCTGTTCTCATATGAAGGATGATGGCGAAGTCCACACACGGCTTGCGACCATCAATCTGAATGAGTCCCCACAATCTCCTGAGAAGTTAGATCTCCCTTTCTCGCTTTTCAATATTGTATTTTGTATTTTTTTTTGAAAGAGACATAAAAAAAATCACAACTCTAGTCTTTCATTATTGATAAGAATTGTAAATCGCTTTCCACGGAAAAAAATTGCCTCTCACGGAAAAAAATGCCTTTCACGGTAAACGTCGCCTTTCACTGCAAAAAATCGCCTTTTACGGCAAGGAAACACATCCATTACACCGAAGATGCCAGGATCAATTGCAGTTTCCAATCCAATAGAGAATGATCAATCTTTAATGAGATGACAATCATGCAAACTATTATCTGAGCATAATGAAGTCGTAGCGCGTGGAAGAGCTTATACGGGGAAAGAACCCCAACAGATTCATGGCAAGTCTTTTGCGAAAAAAGCATATAAAGTTATGGTTGATATTATTGACAAAGGAGACATCAAATTATTTCAATCAGATGGTTTTCATTCAACTTTGGGTGAAATTGGAAATGGGTCATTTGTAGTATGGCCTATGAGCTTTACTTTGTTTACTGATTAGTTATTGCTTGTAAAGAACAACTTATTAAACTTTTATCATGGTTTATGTTCATTTATAGCTTTTGTTACAACAGTAGAACAATACATTGAATGGATTGTCTTTTTAAGTATCTTAGTTTACCTTTATTTCAATGTATAAATTAATGTCTTCAAATGAGCTCTCTTGTTGATTCATTGCAAATTAATATACGTGTGTGTGTGTTAGACACACACACACACACACACACACACACACACACACACACTTATGAGTGTCATTACAGGTTCTCTTACAAGTTTTTTAAGTTTATATTTTAATTAAAAAAAAAATATTCATAATATTAGGAACAGTTTGTAACTGTACTATTATAATTAGGACCAGATTCTGGAACGGTTTGGACATGTTCCAACAATAAAAATTAAGGAACGGTTCACACTTGTGGACAAAAAAAAAAGAAGGAACGGTTTAAAATCGTTCTAAAAATATAAATTTAAATGGGTTGAAATAGTTCCAAACAATTGTATTCAGAAACGGTTCCACATCGTTCCAAAAAGATACTTTTGGCATGAGTTGAAATCGTTCTACAAAATAAATTTAGGAACGGTTTCGATCCGTTCTATAATAATATTCTAGAATGAATGTGGAGCGTTCCAAAGTATTAGGAACACCCCTTTTTAGAACGGATCAAAATTGTTCTTTAATCCATTGAAACGGTTCAAAACCGTTCTTAATAGCGATTTTTGGTGTAGTAAAAAAATTGCCTTTCATTGAAAAACAAATGAAACGGCATTCAAACAATGTCCCTTTTCTGAAATATATGTGCAATGGAAAACTTATAAAAAGTTGATTTCCTTTTCTACTTGCGAAGGTGAATCTACGGACCACCACTTGTCAATTCCAAGCAAAGTAGAAAATCTGGCATACCAGTACAAAAATGTTGATGCTCGCATTCGCCTCCAGTCGCGACAGGGTTAGACCCCACGGACTCTCACGTTCGCTGATCCAGGTAGCGCCACGTGTGAAAAAGCGAGTCCATAAAAAAGTGGGATTGGTTTATAATGAGCTGGAACATGTTGGTTTCCTCGTCCACAGAGGAACATTACAATTTGCAATTCAACTTGTTTCTGAAGGAGTTCATGACCTATCCGGCTGGACTTAAGTATGTTAGAGGATATTGGTTAGATACATACAAGGACAGATTTGTGGCTGCCTGGATAGACAAGGTTATACATTTTGGGAACACTACAATATGGAATAAAAAAAATAGTGAAGGTAACAAATAGTTACAACACGTTTGTCAAGATTAATCACAAACCTGCTCCTGCCAAATACTTGCAGCAATATGCGTCTAGAAATTGTGTAATAGCGACAAGCTTATAGGCTTCCCGAGAATTTCTCCAGTCCTTACCTAAATAGCAGTTGAAGTTCGATGACAGACTTCTTGCTGTTCATGGACTTCTGGTTGCTCTTGGGCTTCAAGGTGTTCTTGGACTACTTCTTCAGCGTCCATTGCATCCTTGGCCTCATGAGTTTCTATTAGATCAACATCGACATGTCTCTGACACAGTCTCTTGTTCGACGCTGTGGGTCGAATACTAGAGGTACTAGGAACATCCATATTTGAAAAAAAGAAAAGAAAACGAGGCAAAAAATCAGCAGAGGAAATTAAACAGTGAACCGTTCGGCACTGAGGCACAACATCCTAAAACAATGTTCGGCCCTAATTAACCGTGTGGATACTGTCCGTTTGGAATTACCTCATAGTGATACTATGAACTGTTCGGTTATATATGAGTGTCTAAGTCCTATCCGTTCGAACTTAAGATGCCGCACAAGTATGACATTTACGGTATTTTGAGGCCGAACAGGTTCTTCGTATTGGGGTCCTCAACGCAGAATAGTGTCTAGAAATTGCAAAAAAAAAAAAGAAGCTACGACAACGGTGGGAAATAGGAGAGAGAGAGATGCAGTGGAGGGAAGAAACTCCTCTCAAGAAACCAATTAGTGGGACTTAACAACCGCTACAAGCATTTCTAAGAGAGTACAAAGATCGAAATCACTCACCTGTGTATAGAAAAGTAATGCAGATTGAAGATGAAGAGAGCCTGAAAATCAAAATCATCTTTGTTGGGCCCTCGTCGAGATCGAAATCGTCGTGAAGGGGCTCGTCCAAACCATTGCGGGAAGAGGTGTAGAGAAATCGTTGAGGAGTCACAAAAATGGGAGGGAAGAAGGGGTTGAGATGCAAAGTGTGGGGGGAAATGTCGAGGAGTCCAGGAAATGGGCGTTTTAGGGAAAATGCAAAGTGTAGAGAGAAAAAATTGGAATATTTTTGCACTGAAGTACTGTGTGTATAGAGTTGCAATGTGTGGAAAGCCATTTTCAGTGTGCAGGTAGCAGCACTCTTTAGAATATTGAGGGTAAATTGAGTTCAGGTCCTCTGGCTTCCATGTTTTTTCCGTGAGAAAGGCGTGAAAAATTTGACCACTTTTCTGCATGAGTGTGGCCACTTTTTCCATGGGAAAAGGCCGAAAGCCTAGTTCTGAATTATTGTATGAGACCCATACGACCTCCTAGGGAACAATTTTGGGACAATTATAGTACAACATGTCTTAAACTTGACAATCACCCTAGAACTATCGAAAAAGGTGTAATTATCGCAAAACTATTCATTATCCTAGGAATGTAGGATATCGCATTATGTGCTCGATAACCGTGATAGATCAACGATTCCAATTTGGTGCCATAATAGTTCTTACACTCATATAGTTATTCAACAGCATGAATGATGGTTTGGTGGTCCCATAGTGATTGGACTCCCAAGTGCAAGGGTGCGACTGTAGTAATAATTGGTGAGACTAGGTCGATCCACAGGGAACAATGCTTTTTAAGAAACTTTCCAATTTTAACCTGTCCTTATAAAGAAACTAATCAAATTACAAGAAAATTCCTAAAAACTGAAAATTAATAATTACAACTTTTCAAAAAAAAAAAACCTAAACTAAATAAAGAAACCTAGTTTATTCAACCCTATTCTAACTATAACCCGCAAAAGTAACAAACTCATCAAAACAACCAATTTAATATAAGATAAATCAAAGCAAAACTTTCTAAAACAAATTACAATGTAAATATGAATGATTTATGCAATCCTACATGAAAAAAATGCAATTCTAGACTAGTTCCTAAAAATCTGATCCATGCTGAAAAAAATCTATGGAAACTATTGCACATGCAAATTTTGTTGGACTGTACAACAGGCCTAAGATGATATGAACCTAAATCTAATGGCTGGAGTCAATACTGTGATGATGCATGAATACAACAGAAAAAGAAGAATGGAAAAATGACTTAAAATGAAAAAGATATGATCACCTAAAGATGCCTAGTTGAACAGTTTTGTGCTGAAAATCTGATTGTAGGCTGTCCGACTACCCCTGTTTAAGCCGCTGTTTACCCCACTTTCCAAACTTATTTTTCTCTGAAACTTTGGGGTTGCAAAGACTTGTTTCCAAATATTAATTTTGTAAAGTTTCAATGGAAACTAAACTCGTTTGCCTAATTTTTAAATCACACACTTTTGAGTGAAAAATAGTTTGAAATTGCTGTAACAATGCTGTCTTTTTCACTATTCACGTATAAGTCCGAATTTGATCTTTCTAATCAGTCAATAATCTTTGGTTTCCAGCAACCAAACACAAGTTTAAATGAAATTCCTAAGCCTAATGCATGCAATGGGTACTTTTCAACAATAGACTATGCAAAGATAGAAAGTTTCTACTAAACCTAAGAAGATGCAGTTCTAAACTTCTAAATAAAAAAAATATCTTCATACACATTAAAGTAAATAACTAAAAATAAAAATAAGAATGGTGGTAAAAAAAAAATAAAGCAGGAAATTATGCCCTTAGATCTAAAAACTTGACATAGGTCTAAGCATTGAAAATACGGGCTGTGTAGTTCTTCTCCTCTCTTCTCAGAGTAGGGAAAGACGCAAGTGACCTTAGAATTACGTGATTTCTCTCGACTCTGATTCGCCTCTTTTATTTTCAATCCCTAGATCTAAGCATATGATATCTCATCTCCAATCATAACATATCAAAGATACTAGACAAGGAAAACATAAATCACTTACTATAAGAACTTGAGCACGCAGAATCAATCAAAGTTGCGTCTTATTCCTGGATCTTGAAGTACAAAAAATTAATATTCTTCTCTCCTTTTCATTCTCTCAACATGGCCTCTCAATTTATGTCTAAAAGAATTAGAAGAAAGAAGATGAAGAAAGGGACTTAGAGAAAGGAGTGGAGTGGAATGGAATGGAGAGAGAGAGAGAGAGAGAGAGAGAGAGAGAGAGAGAGAGAGAGAGAGAGAGCCTCCAAAGTGATCCCCCAAGGTGATGTTCGTCCAGCACCTCCCATGGGCTGATTTTATTGTGTGTGATGCCTCCTCTTTTGCTAAGAATCTCCTCTCTTTTAGGGACTTGTTTCCTAATGTATAGAGATTTCTTGCTTAGGCCTCAAGCTAGGCTTCACACTTGGAAAGAATTTGAATTGTTGAGAGTCCCTTGCCAAATTAAGTGTCTTAGAGAATAAGACTTTCCTTAGAGCTTCCTAGAATTTCTCTCAAAGATTGCTTGATGATGTGGAGAGGAAACTTGCCAAAAATTGAGATTTCTTGCAATTCCCGCCTAAAACTGTAGCAGACAACTTCCTGAGGTCATATCTCCCTTAATAGAGCTCTGATTTATACAATCTTGGGCTCCACGATATCTACTCGAAAAGAGCTTTCCAACGGTGGCTAGCATGCTCCGATCCGACACTCAATTGGAGAATTATGGCCATTTTAAGTTACTACCCCTGAAAAATCCAGGAATAATTGTGCACAAATGGAAGCTTCTATGTTGGCATGCAATGGGGTGTGTGGGACCCATGTTGGACATCCAAGGCATGCTTGGACTCTTTCCTTGCTTGCTTATTTGACTTTCCTTTCACCTCTCTTCTCAAAATTCATTAATAAGGGTCCCATGTTGATTTCTCCTACAAATTGAAAGAAATAAATTTAGCACTAATTACGTGTAAGAAAATAAACATGAATCATGCATGGGACCCTACATGCCTAATGATGCTCCCAAATGACAAACTTTCCAAAAATAACACATATTGCCAAAAATAGAAGATATACATTGATGAAGCAAAAAAAAAAAAAAAAAACCTGCTTTGGGGGGGTGATAAATGAGATGAAAAACCTCAATTTCACAAAAGTCAGGTAATTCAATGAATCTTGACCAATTCTGACTATTTTCCCAAAAGTATCCACAGATGCATGTAATCATGAAATTAAGTGCAATTCTATGCAATTAAACATAATTAAGTCCACAAATGCTAATGAAGTGATGACCTAATGACCTAATTTTGTGGGCTTATAACACAGTTCAAGTTTCATTTGTATGTGTTTGGTGGGAGAGGGTACAATACTCTTGTACTTTTTCTTCCCTCATTGTAATCTCATTATTTAATGAATGAATGTTTTTGTTACTAATAAAAAAATATCAACGGGTCTAAGGTTTTTCTTCATTTTTGGTATCTATACATTAAATCGAAGGCTGGAAATTTTATAGCTAGCCATTTTCAATGTTTCAAAGAAGATTAATGATCTTGATTGTGATTATGGGGCCCACAAAAGTACATAAAAATAGATGTGTGGTTATTCAATTTTTATCAAATATCTCGAGATCCGAGACATATCAATGGTTGAAATTTGGTATATGGGTTGTGTTTGACCGTATTAATGTTTCTGACGGTTTGGATCATCGTTAATGGTCACATAGTTTAACAAAAATTAAACAAAACATTGAGGGAAGCATTACTGTCCATGGCACTGTTGCTCCGTAAGTCTTCCCGCTTCCATAATGAGATATCCTACATCCCTAGCGTTAGTTTATATGGTCTTAATCCATTAGATGATGTAATAAATTGAATCATTTCTTTATTTATCAATATAATCAACTTTTCATTTCATGAGATGTGATGGACCGGGCTTTTGTCCTCTCCTTCCGCCCCGGGGCTGCCGGGGTCCGGCAGAGGAGAAAAGCGAGCATCAACATTTTTTTGTACGGGTACGCCATATTTTCTATTCTAATTGGAATTTGAAGTGATGGTCCGGAGATTCACCTTCAAAGTAGAAAGGAAATTAACTCTTTTTTCTAACTTTCCATTGCACATATATTTTAAAGAAAGTGACATTTTTTTTAAATGTCGTGAGAGGCGATTTCATTTTGTTTGCCGTGAAAGACGGTTTTTTTTTTGTGCCGTGAAAGGCAGTTATGCCGTAGAAGGCAATTTACAAATCTCATCAATAATGAAAGACAAGAATTGTGATTTTATTTTGTCTCTTTAAAAAAAATACAAAATACAATAGAAAAGTAAGAAAAGGAATCTAACTTCTTAAAAGATTGTGGGGACTCGTTCAGATCGACGATCGCAAGTCATGTATGGACTTCGCCATCGTCCTTCAGATGAGAACGCAAGATGCTTTGATTCCTTCGGCTTGGCTTGAACTTCAGATTTTTAGAGGATAAGGACCAAGGGGAGGTCCTATATCCAATAAAAAACCGAATAGACGGGCTGAAAAGCCGCGTCTAGGCCATGTCGGATGGAAAGAGAGGGGCCTTGGGGGGAGGGGGGTGGCCCTCCAAGGGACTTCAATCATCTTGTGGTGCTTGTTGCAGCTGAGTAGCAGAGCTTTCTTCTTGGATTTTTCTCTCCTTAATCTGTGTATGCGTGTTGATCTTTCTGGATCTCGTCCTCCTGTTCCTCTTGGAATGACCCCCTTTTATAGGCTCTTGGTAGCCATGGGGTGGGTTTATGAGCATTGATGGCATTGATGCTCCATGTGGGAGGAGTTACAAGTTTTAATTCATTTATTTTGTAACTCCTTTTTCTTGGTTTTTGATTGGCTGATAGAGAATGATGGGGATTTAATCGCCTTTAATCTCCATGATGAGAGGAGTTTTATGGTTTTAATGCCATGAATGCTTTGATTTGTAACTCCTCTTTCCTTGCTTCTAATTAGGCTGTCAAAATAATGGGTTAATGACCTCATTAAGTTGTCATAAAACTGGTCAGTTAACTGCATTAAGTGGCCGCCTAGGCGCTCGAAGAGTTGCGGCCGTACCGCATCTTTTGGAATTCTTCTTGTGATTATCACCGAGGGATCCGCATGTTGTTTGATGTCGGATGACGATGCAACTTCAGACATTGGTTGATATTAGTGGGCTGGTGATATCCGTCTTGTCGATTTCTCGATCGGTTGGACAGAAAGCGTACTTTCTTGGTTGGCCGGTTTGATGATTTTGAAGCGTGCGATGATGATCACATGCTTTTGGTGGTAGATTCAAGATGTTGGTGAAGATCAGCTAATTTTGAGCACAAAAAATCAGATTTTCGGAAAACTACAGGGGCCAGGATTCTTGAAACGCGAAAAGGGGTTGGAGAAATGGCCATTTCGGTGGAAATCCGATGAACTGGATTTCCAGGGTCGCTGGCGACCATGGGCTTTTCCCCTTCTTTGGTCGTCATTTTTCGGCCGTTTTTCGATCTTTTTTTATCCTTGTTTCTCCTGTATTTTTCTTGACATTTCTCCTCATTTATTGGCTTGATTCTCCCGAAGAAAACCTGATGAGAAGCCGTCCAAATCGGAGTACAAAGTTTCCGATCTTCCGGGAAAGCCGAAGAATTTGTCGCCGATTTTCCGTCAGAAGTCGAAACTAGGTCAAACGATATCGTAATGACCTAAACTTTGAGGTGAAGTCCCTGAGCAGTAGATAGGACCAACCATGGGCTTTTTCTTGAGTTTTGGAGCCGTGTGGGGTCTTGTCGCTAGTAGACTTGATTTTGTTGTGAGGGAGATGCTGTGCTTTGATGTGCGGTCAACCGATGTCCGATTGTCATGAAATTTGAAAGGGAGCCTATTGGAGTCATTTTGAGACGATCCATTAGCTCTAATTTGGAATTCATGGTGCCGGGAAGCTCCGCCGCCGGGGGGCTTGATTTTGTTTCCAAGCGTCAAAGTCAGGTTAAACGTCTCGAATTGGCCTGAAATTTGACGTGCAATCCTTTGGAAGCCTTTTGAAGCCACCCATGTGCTATGTTTGATGAGTGATGGCCTCAGTGATTCTCGCCGCCGAGAGGCTTGATTTTACTACTCAAGGGTTGATGGAGGGTCAAACATTGTCGGTTTGACTTGAAATTTGACACGGAGCCTTTTGGAAGTATTTTGAGACCATCCGTAGGCTCTGATCGAAGTTTTGATGTCTTCGACACTGTCGCCGCCAGGAGCGCCTGTTCAGCTGCCGGAGGAGTGAAGTTAGACCAAATGATTCTGGAATGGCCTGAAACTTCACATGGAGCCTCCTAGTGGCATTTTGAGGCCAACAGTGTGTTCTATTTTGTGTGTCAGGGTCTCTGGCTTCACCATCGCCGAGAGCTCCTTCTCAGCTGCTGGAGGAGTGAAGTTGGGTCAAATGATGTTGGAATGGCCCGAAACTTCAGGTATAGCCCTCTTTTGGCTGTCTTGAAGAATCTTACAGTTTTTGTCTGGTTCTAACAAGATTTGACGCTTAAAGTGGCATTGCCTGTTTGTGGTAGGATGCGACTTCATATAACTTTCGATGTTGAAGAGGCAAAGTGAAATATTTTTTTGTGTCAACGAATGCCCCCTCGAGGTACAACGACGAGTTGCATTACTGTCGAAGTCGATGTGCCTCGAAGAGAAGTTTGAAGGAGAGCTTTTGACTTGACCAAGAGTTTTTGAGCAATTTTCTTTTTGGTACAGTCACCTTTTGAGTTTCCAAAGGGATTTTATGGTAGTGAGAGGGATCACGTACTATCTAAATGCAAAGTTTTGAAAATGACATGAGGGATTTGGATTTTGGATATTGGGTTTTCCTTTTGACCTTGTGAACCTAAGGGTTGTATGTGGCGCATTAGGCGGTCAAGAGGGTTTTTTGACCTTGTGACCTAACAAGTTGTATGTGGCAGGTTAGGGGGTCGGGGTTTCATTTTTGATTTTGACCTTATGACCCAACGAGCTGTATGTAGCAAGTTGGGGGGTCAGATTTGGTTTTGGTTTTGACCTTGTGACCTAACAAGCTGTATGGGCCAAGCTAGGGGGTCAGGTTTGGATTTTTGTGGAATGTCAATTTCATGATTTTGGTTCAATTTGGTATATGAGGTTGGATGGTTTGAATTTTGGAAGCTCGTGAGGCTTGAATTTTCATTTGTATGGTCCAATCAACTCAAAAGAGGCATGGAACCATCTTTGTGTGCTTTTGGTAAGAGGGATTTTTCTTTGACTAAAAGCCTCTTGTAGTGCCTAGGCGGTCAAACTAGCTCATGTGGGCTAACCCATGGGATCCTAGGCTTTAGAGATGGCTTAGATCTCACATGGTGTCATTTTGTAAAGAATATTTAAAAAATATATCCTTTGGATAGAGAATATCCAAAAATATCCTTACTTTGAGAGAATTTCTCAAGTTTCCCTTCTTTTTGGAGAGAATTTCTCAAGATATCTTTCTTTGGGAAAGAATCTCTCAAAATATCTTTCTTTGGGAGAGAATTTCTCGAAGAATCTTCTCTTTAAGAGAGAATATCTCAAATCTTCTTTCTTTTGGGAAAGTTGCTAATTTTTAGTACTTACCTCCTAGCTTTTCTCCTTGTTTCCTCTTTTGGTTTGTTCTCTCTTTTATAAAAACAAGGTGAGGTTGGATCTAGTGCACTTATTGCTTTCTTTTTGTAAAAGTCTTTAAGAGTGCTCCAAGATCAAAAACTCTTCTTCTTAAAGGATCTTCAAGTTTTTTCTTCTGAAAGTCTTTTGCAAGTTTTGGGATTTGGAGCTCGCAGCAATGTTGAGCCCTTTCTTAGTCTTGTGAGGCCTTTTGAGGAGCTTTGCAAGTTTTTGGAGTCTGGAACTCGCAGCAATGTTGAGCCCTTCTTCAAGCTTGCGGAGATTTGAGAAGACTAACTTGATCTCGCAGCAATGTTTGAGTTCGAGTCTTCTATGAGCTTGCAATGATGTTGAGCTCATCTTCAAGCTTCTTCTCTCTTTCGGGGTGCTTCCCTTTTCTTTGGAATTGTCCCGGACTCATGCCAAAATTTCGCTAGAATTCTTTTAGCAAAATTCTGTCATTTTGATGGTTGATATTTTTTATCCTTTGCAGGTAGTTCTTCCAGAACGAACAAGGGAAAGGGGTTTGTTACTGACACACCTTGCCGGTCTGCCAGGTCTCCTAATGCGGTCGTACAGCAGGCCTGGGAGAAGGTCCGGTATGTGGAGAGAAACTTGGAAGAGTGCGACTGTCGCGACCCCGGACTGGGTTACTGACCTAATCCGGGATCGGGACTATGTGAAGTGATGACGTGTGGTGATGAGATACACACATTTACTTAATTTCCCACAGGTGTCCGCAGTGAGGATATCACAACAACATAATACATTTATGTTTAAGTGCGGAAGCATGTAGCAAATCAAATTAGTAATTCAACTCTAATCATAAGACGATAACACAGGTATAAACCAAGTATAAGAGTGAGCAATGATCATTAGCATTTCTCAAAAGAAATGTTAAAGTTTATACAAAAGATCATTTGATTACATTTCCCTAAAATAGAGGCCAACGAAGGCCAATATAAACAAAATATAAATCCCCAAAAAGAATGGTTACCCACAACCCAAAATGTTACGCATCTCGGACTACGAATGTCTAGATGACATCATCGGCATGCCACTCGACTAGATGTTGCGGTTCTCCGACCACCTCCTCAAGTTCGTCTCGGGATAGACAATGTCTGGACCTAAGTACCAAAAATGGATCAGACATGATGGTCTGGTAAGTGGGTGAAAAGACATGACAATATAATAATAAATGAATTTACATTCAAAAGCATTTAAACATGTTTAGACGATAATTCCCATAAAAGAGATAAATCATTTATTAAAAAATAAGTATGCAATGTAAATCATGTAAAGGTAACCAAGCAAACGAGAAACAAGAAAGATGACAACCACACGAAGCTAAGTCCTCTATCACCGAAGTGACAAGAGCAAATCAAGGGGTTGATCTCAGTCACACGAAGTGAGGAGATTCAACGATATATACATATACATATAATATACGGGATATGACCACGGTAGCGAGGCGGGAATCAGGAACCACGGTAGCAATCTGGGGTATCGGGACAAGACCACGGTAATAACCAAGTAGTAGGATTCAAACTGCAGCTAGCGGGACAAGAGGGGGATCTCCAAGTCGATGGATCAGACTGACAAGGTTATCCAAGCTTAGTGGTGCCGACTCATAGGTTAAATAACATAAATCAAGACATGTGTAAAGTACATCAAGTGCAAGTATGTAAACAAGCGGGACAAGGATGCTCAAAGGTACAACTGTCGTTTCATGTTGGGCAATGCATTTCTAGACTAGCAACTATTACAAGTACAATTTCAATGTTTTCGGGAATAACAAGTCATATAGTATAAATCTCGGGAACAAGGAAATACAAATGAATCATTGAAGTTTGGCAAAAATATCGGGTTCAAGGTTTGTTTAAGGTGAATAGGGGTCCCATATGTCGATTTAATAACAACTTGGTACTCCTTGAGTTTAGAGACATTTCGGGCTCCTTATACACCTTGGGATTTTCCAAAACTTCAAATGAATCTTCGTAATGTGGTTTCTTTCTCAAACGGATTTCAAATGATGAGAATAAGTCTTCCCATCACAATATGGCTCCCAACAAACCTCTCTTAATCATTTAAACATTTCATTTTTACTCCCAAGACAGTCCGAGGTGAACAGTACCCATTGCTTGAGTGGACCTGGAGTTCGCTCGAGCGGTGAGCTTTCTGGAATGATTTTTTGGGTGGGTTCGCTTAAGCGAACTCATCCAGTTCAGGTTGGCTCGAGCGAAGATGCAGGAGGTTGTGAGGACTCGTTCAAATTGACGGTCGCAAGTCATGTATGGAGTTCGCCATCATCCTTCAGATGAGAACGCTTGATGCTTTGATTCTTTGGCTTGGCTTGGACCTCAGTTTTTTAGAGGATAAAGACCAAGGGGAGGTCCTATATCCAATGAAAAAGCGAGTAAATGGGCTGAAGAGCCGCGTTTAGGCCATGTTTGATAGAAGGAGAGAGGAGACCTTGGGGGGGGGGGGGGGGTTGGCCCCCCAAGGGACTTTGATCACCTTGTGGTGTCTCTTCCGCAGCAGAGTGACAGAGTTTCTTCGAAGCTTCTTGGCTTCTTTCGGGGCGGATCGGAAATTCGAAGGTGTGTCCAAGGTGTGTATGTGTAGGTTGTACTCTATTCTTCTTGGAATGACCCCTTTTTATAGGCTTTTGGTAGCCATAGGGTGATTTATGGGATTGATGACCCATAATGAGATGAGTTACAAGTTTTAATTCTTGATTTTGTAACTCCTTTTTCTTGGCTTATGATTGGCCGGCGGAAGATGAAGGCATTTAATCGCCTTTAATCTTCATGATGATGGGAGTTCCATGGTTTTAATGCCATGATTACTTGGACTTGTAACTCCCATTTGCTTGATTTTGATTGGGCCGTCTAAAATAATGGGTTAATGACCGCATTAAGTTGTCATATATGGGTCAATTAACAACATTAAGTGGTCGCTAGGGCATTTGAAGAGTCGCGGGCCGTGCCACGTCTTTGGGAATTCTTCTTGTGATGATCGCCGATGGATCCGCATGTTGTTTGATGTCGGATGACAATGCAACTTCAGACATTAGTTGATACCAGCGGGCTGGTGACATCTGTCTTGTCGATTTCTCGATCGGTCGAACAGAAAGTGCACTTTCTTGGCCAGCCGATTGACGATCTTGGAGCGATCAATGATGATTTTATGCTCTTGACGACGGATCCGAGATGTTGACGGAGATCAGTCAATTTCGAACATCAAAAATCAGATTTTTAGGAAATCACAGGGGCTGGAACTTCCGAAATGTGAAAAAGGATGGAAAACGGGTCACCCGGCGACAAATCCGGTGACCCGGATTTCCATGGTCGCCAGCGATCCTTCCCCTTCTGGTCGCCGTTTCTCGGCCGTTCTTTGGTCTTTTTCGCTGCCGTTTTCTCCTACATTTTTCTTGATATTTCTCCTCATTTATTGGCTTGATTTCCCTGAAGAAAACCTGACGAGAAGCCGTGCAAATTGGAGCATAAAGTTTCCTTATTTTTTGGAAAAGCAAAAGACTTTGTAGCCGATTTTCCGTTAAGAGTCGAAATTAGGTCAAACGATGTCAGAATGACCTGAAATTTGAGGTGAAGCCTCCTGAGTAGTAGATAGGACCAACCATGGGCTTTTTTTTGAGTCTTGAAGCCATTTGGGGTCCTGTCGCCAGTAGGCTTGATTTTGACGCAATGAAGATGTCGCGCGTTGATGTGCGATCAACCGATGTCCGATTGACTTGAAATTTGACAGGGAGCCTATTGGAGTCATTTTGAGATGATCCGTTAGTTCCGATTTGTGTGTTGCGGTCCCAGGGTGCTCCGCCGCCGGTAGCCTTGATTTTGTTTCGGAGCGTCAAAGTCGGGTCAAACGTTGTCGGAATGACCTGAAATTTGACGTGCAGCCCCTTGGAAGCATGTTGAAGCCGCCCATGTGCTCCATTTGATGAGTGATGACCTCGGTGGTTCTCGTCGCCGAGAGGCTTGATTTTACTGCTCTAGGGTTGATGGAGGGTCAAACATTGTCGGTTTGACTTGAAATTTGGCATGGAGCCCTTTGGAGGTATTTTGAGATCATCCATAGGCTCTGATCGAAGTTTTAATGTCTTCGATGCAGGAGCGCCTGTTCAGCTGCTGGAGGAGTGAAGTTGGGTCAAATGATGTTGGAACGATCCGAAACTTCATGTGAACCTCTCTTTTGGTTGTTTTAAAGGATCTTGCAGTTTTTGTTTGATTCTGACAAGATCTGATGCTTGAAGCAGCATTGCCTGTTTGTAGTTGGATGCGGCTTCATGTGGCTTCTTGATGTTGAAGAGGCAAAGTGACTTTTTTTGGTGTCAACAGTATTGGGAGAGTTCACTTGAGCGATATAGGTGAAAGTCCTGGGATCCTAACCCTAGAGGGGGGGGGGGGGGGTGAATAGGGTGACCTACAAATATGACCAATTAAAACAAAATATAATTCTTTAAGGTAAACTAGTCACATATGATGATTTACCAGACAAGATGCGGAAGCTAAGAAGACAATCACCACAATCAAACACCACTACACAAGGAGTTATAGTGGTTCGGCCTCAATGCCTACGTCCACTACTGGCTTGTGATCCAATCACCCCATCGGATTTCCACTAATTATGCTTTTTACTAGGCTAAGCAATAACCTTTACAATGTTGTTTTTCTTAGGCTCAACAACAACCTTTACAAGATGCTTTTCAAGGCTAAGCAATAACCTTTACAAAGTGCCTTTTTAAGGCTAAGCAATAACCTTTACAAAAGAAGATTTTTCTCTAAGAAGGTGTCTCTTCAAGAACACTCTAAGAGATACAATTTAAGCACAAATAAAATGCCTCTTTAATAGGCTGATGTGAAAGTGTAATTCAAATTACAAACATACACTAAGATAAGCTAAAGTGTGTGCACAAGTGTATGAATGTTTTACTTCAATCAATTTCTACAATGAGGCTCTTAAATGAATGCTTGATGCATTTTAAAATCAAAGCTTAGAAAATGATGATTGAAGATAAATGCTAATCACATAAAAGATTCAAACAACTTAAAGACATGAGCTAAAACAAGTTGTATGAATATTAAAGTCTAAGAACACATGTGATTAAGACAAGAGAGTTTGCAAATCATTCTAATGTTCCAAAGATAATAATGAGTTTGCTAAACATCTCTTTAAAAGCTAGAAATCATGCATAAAAGAAAATACAAAGATTTAAGCATGCATAGATTCTAATTTGAATGGAAATCAAAATGACAAGTATGATATACCTATTTAAAAACTCAACATTTGATTCCCAATGGTCTTCTAGCCTTCTTGGCTTTTTCCACTTCCTTTGGCTCCAATAGGGTCTCAAAGATTCATTAGTCAAGCCCCTTGAAAGGTTGGAAAAGAATGGGTTTTAAAGTGAAAAACAGTCCAACGGCTAGTCCCCGGTCGATCTGGAAACAGGTCTCGGTCGACCGGGTTCACACAACGGTCAGAAAAATGACCGTTGGTGCTCCAGGAACCCAGTCGGCCTGCAGTGTGGCCGGTCGACCGGGTCCCCTGGGCCGGTCGACCGGCCACACTGCTGGTCGACCCCCTGGGACCAAAATTCCCATAAATGCATATTTTCAAAGTATTTCTTTGTGGGGATTTTTGGGCTACTAAACCAAGTTTGAATAACATGTTTTAAATCAAACTAAGATGTTTAAAAACATGAAACACAAAAAGCCTAAAATGATTCGAAACTTTAAAATCCAATGGCTTGCTTGATTTCTAAAAACTCTTTTCACATTAAAATGCATACAAAAATGATTCTATAAATGATGAATGTATGCAAGGCACAAACCTAAATCCTCAATTTGATTTCTCAAAAGTAATGCACAAAGAATTAGGTTTTCAAAAGAGTTTGGATTCTAAAACATGCATGAATCAAATTCATTTCAAAAACATGTGCAAATGCAAGAAAGAATCCAAGATCCAAAAGTCAAAAACTAAGAGCTCATGTGTGTGATCATGTGATATTGAAAGTGAGTGAATCCATCAACAATTGCAACAAACAAGGGCCTAACAATCTCCCCCTTTGCAATTTGATGGCAACTACTATGATCTCACACTAAACGGACTTTGGATCTTCTTGACGTCTCTGAACTTGAAATCACTTGAATGCAGCTTCGACCTCATGACCGATTCGTCGAAGGCTTTTGACTATAATCTTTTCAAGCTGATTTCTCCCCCTTGGTTAGAGCTCTCCTTTGCTCTTTGAAACCAAGTACTCTTCCTCAGCTCTTGAAGCAGATCTCCCCCTTTGTTAGATCTGACCTTCTTTCTGTCTGATCTTCAGATCTTCTAGTCTTCTCTCCCCTTGAGACATTGCATAGATCTGATAGATCTGATCTTTTTCTCCCCTTGAGTCTTTAAGAGATCTGTTCTTTTTCTCCCCCTTTGTCATCGAATTGCAAAGGAACCTGTATACATGAGAAAACATATACCTTTCAGTAGCACCTGATGTTTAATGAAATTGCAAATGAAGTGCAGAAACAGGTTATCATGTATATAGATTTGTGTATGCATGTTTGAATGAAGCTATAATAACAGATATAAATTGATTTAATCATATTAAGGCTCCAAAACAACATAAAGCATCCATCAAGGAGAAACATCAAGGAGAACATAAGATAAAAAAATGAAACTGTACTTTTATTGATTTAACTTGATAAGTTCAGTACAAAGATCATTAAGTACTTGACCATTTACATAAACAAGAGATAATGGTCAGTACGTAAAACAATACGTTAGATGATAGAAAATGAATACAACAAGTAAAGAACACTCTATCACTACCCAAAATAACCCCAAAACAGAAGGAACAACACTCCTAAAGGGTCTATGCAGAATCAGGAGGGGAAGGAGGCAAAGTGTCATCGTGTCGCCTACAGGTCTTCGAGAAGTTCGAAAGATACTTCAAAGTCTTATTCATCTTCCCAGAGACCTCTTGACGAAAATCATGAAATTCAGTCCTCAAAGTAGCAACCACCTGTTCCAAAGAAGTCAAGCGCTCATCCGTAGTACGCCTAGGAGGGGGCTGGTGCTGTCGAGACTGAGAGGACTGGGCAGGCTGAGGAGGCTGATTTGGCTGGGCTGGCTGCTGGTCTGCAATCTCCAAGTCTGCAGCCTCTACTCCTTCATCTCCTTCAGCTATAGGATTTGCCCGAGGAGGTGGTGGAAGCTTCATCAGAAGAATGTTCTGTTTGTTGAAGACGGTCGTAGGCACCGGTCTCTCTGATGAAGGAACAACCACTCCAAAGGTACTGGCAAGTTGAGTAGCAAGGAATCCAAAAGGGGCTGCACATGGCTGAGAGCCAGTGACCACCTTGATAATGTGATGAATAATCAAAGAAGGTAAGCACATCGGGACTCCTTTGATGACATTGAATAGAATGTTTGCCATGTAAGGTGTAACCTCGGTCCTATTCCCTTTTCTCGGATAGACAGAGTGAGTGAAGATGATGTGAATGATCCGAAGGGAAAGAATCAAGAAGGACGCAGGGAGAGAGTTGTTCGCAGACCACTCAACATGATGACCACATATAGCTGTGGTGACAAACTCTCTATCCTCAGGTAGAAGGACCTCTGAAATAAATCTAGGTCCATTGGACTTAGGAATTCCTATAAGAGAGGATATGCTATCTGGAGTAATGAGCTCTTCACCTTCGGAGGTTCTGACTGAGAAAGTGTTCAATGTGGAGGCAAAAATAGACTCATAGAAACTGTAGATAGAAGATGAATAGGTTTTGCCACTCCAAGTTAGGATTTTGCCCTAACCTATAGCCTCTAGGATGGCTGGCACTCCGTAGTCTACAAGGTCTTTGATCACACATAATTTCTCCACAATAACCCCTTTGCTCTTAAAGGATTTTACTACTGACGAGAGGGAAGGAGCAGGGACGAACACTACTTCTGGAGGGGTACCAATCTCCGGAGAGGTGGAGGGAGACCTTTGGGAAGAGGAGGCTTGACCAGTTTTGGATTTTTTAGGAGGCCTCCTCTCTGTTTGCTTTGTTCTGGCCATTTTCTGAAAATACTAAGGATGCTCAAGATGATAAGAAACAACTGGAAAGAGTTAAGAGAGAAAGTGGGCTGGACAGCCTACTAAACACAGCTAAAAACAGTGAGACAACACACTTAAATCGGTCTAAGAAATGAGAATTAGGATGACTGAAAAAGTTAGAATAATCTGCCAGAAGATGAGGTCTCACTGGGCACATGAATTTTCAACAGCAGAGATCAAACAGAGGCTGTTTTCAGTGAAAATCTGGTTTAGGCAAAAAATCAAACAGTTTGTGTGCAGTGAAGAGAGCTGGTTGCAACACAAC
This sequence comes from Cinnamomum chago, assembly GCA_038049695.1. Classification (NCBI taxonomy): domain Eukaryota; kingdom Viridiplantae; phylum Streptophyta; class Magnoliopsida; order Laurales; family Lauraceae; genus Cinnamomum; species Cinnamomum chago. Next base: position 42,942,343 of record CP142455.1, on the reverse strand, counting down.
TGAAGGATGCAGGCTGGGTGCCCAAAACGGCTCCAACAGATACACAGAAAAGAAGGAAACACAAAACGCACAAAAAAAAAAAAACCAAAAACAAATAAAAATAGAAATGGAAAAGCCACGGTTGGGAAGAGGCAACAGAGGAGGTTGGAGATGCACAGGACGAGGATGACTGCACGGAGTAGATGGAGAGAACACGAGGAAGGAGAAGGAAAACTAGGGAGGAGAATAGATTGAACGAGGAGGAAGAAATGGAGGAGAAGCCGAAACAACAAACGCAATGGAGAATGGAGTTGCTGCACGGACGACTGCTGAAAGGGGAACAAAAGCTCTGTTTGAAAACAGAACAGAAACTGCACAGCAGTTTTTGATGCTGAACCGCAAGGCCGGTCGACTGGCTCACTTAGCCCTGTCGATCGGGCAAACTGAGTCAGAATGAAATCTGATTAGTTCAGGGGGAAAATAGGGAAGAAAGTAAATATACAATTTGGAAGCAATAAACCCTGATCCCCAGCAATCACACAAGCTTGAAAACTTTTAGAAAAGATATTTTCAAAAATCAATTCTAAAATTATACCATTTTAAGAAAATAAGGCTTGTGTGATAAAAATAATTTTTCAACAACATTTAAATTTGACAAAACAAGGGTTTAACTTTGAAACCAATAAAAAATAAACATTTTGAAAAACAAATCAATTGATTTAGAAGATACAACATTCCAAAACTTTTTCAAATCAATTTGATCATAATCATGCATTTAATCATACCAAACCATTTTAAATCCAAAATGCACAATCAACAAACAAGACTCAATAAAATGAATCTAAAAGCCTAAAGAAATAATAAGAGAGTAGAGCCAAGACCAACTAAGCATATGACTATCAGAAAAGGTTGGTCCCATTTATCTAAGAAACCTTAGTAATCTTCTAAAGGTCTAACCTTAGGTATCCATCTAAGGTCTTGGGCTTTGGAGACTAGTTTGGAAATTCCACCAACTAAAGGAGATGAGGATTTAATTCTTTTAGACTTGTCATCAAATCTTTGAGGTTTGACTATTTTAGATTGATGATTAGTCTTTGTATGTTGGTGTTTCAAATTCCTTTTATTCTTCTCATTTCTTTTAGCCTTTTCTCCTTCTTTTTGTCTTTTGAATTTTGATTTCAACTTTTCAACCTTTTTCAATAATTCTTTTATTTCCAAGGTTAAAGGAGGGAAGGTGAGAAGATTCTTTTTGATAGATTTGTTTTGATTTTTATTCTTTTTAACATCTATCTTGGATGACTCTTTTTGAATTGTTTTACCTTGTTTGAAATTCTTAGAGTCTTCCTTGGAATTCAAAGTCTTACCCTTCATAGAATTAGTTTCAATTTTCTTAGGTTCAAGGATGGGTTTAGACATATGACTTTTCCTTAGTTTGCAGTCAAATTTGAAATGTCCTTTACCACAATAATGACATTTTGTTTTGGACATTTGAGAGAGAGTGCTAGAGAAAGAGGACTCACCTTTCACAAAAGTGTTGGTGAATTTAGGGTCATGTGAAGTATGCTTATTAAAACAAAGACCCGTCCTATCTCCATGAGGTTTACCCAATTTAAATAACTTTTCAAGTCTCTCTTCACTTTGGGTAAACTTGCACTCATACTTTTGTTTGTATCCTTCAAGTTGAGTGACTTTGGTTATAAGGGTTGAATTTTCATTTTTGACTTTTACTAAATCATTTTCAACTTCCTTATACTTGATTAACTCTTCATAGGCAAGTTTTAGTTTGAAATTAAGTTCATTAACATCATTAGATCCAAGTTCTAAGGTTTTTAACTTACTTTGAACATTTGACATATTTTCCATGGAAATTGTCAACTTGGATTCTAAATTGATAAAGTCTTTGTCTTGCCTTTTTATATGATCTTTTAAATTTAAATTTTCTTTTTCAAGATCATTATAACTTATCTTAATTTCATTTAGTTCATCTTTGATATTGGATAAGTTATTTAAGGAGATCATGAACTTAGAGTCTAAACATTGTATGACTTCTTCTTTCTCTCTAAGTTCATCTTTTGAAGAGACTAGCTCTTTGTTTAGTCTTTTAGATTCTTCTCTTAAACTTATATTCTTCTTGTTAAGCTTTAAAGATAATGTATATAATTCTTCATAAGCTTGTTGAAGATCATCTTCATCATATTCATTTTCTTCATTTAGTTCACATTGGAGTTAATTGATTTGAAGGTTTGAATCTCCAATAGATGGAAGAATGAGGGGTCTAGGAGAATCTACACAAAAGTCTAAACAACCTACCTTAGTGGAATCCATTTCAATAGAATTCATTCAAACACAAATCTAGGGTTATGAACTCTAAGTTTTTACACCTAATCAAGAGTTTCAAAAACACTTGATCCTAAAAGATAGAGCACGAGGTTTTGATACCAATTGAAAGTCCTGGGATCCTAACCCTAGCGGGGGGGGGGGGGGGGGGGGGGGAATAGGGTGACCTACAAATATGACCAATTAAAATCAAATATAATTCTTTAAGGTAAACTAGTCACATAAGATGATTTACCAGGCAAGATGCGGAAGCTAAGAAGACAATCACCACAATCAAACACCACTACACAAGGAGTTATAGTGGTTCGGCCTCAATGCCTACGTCCACTATCGGCTTGTGATCCAATCACCCCACCGGATTTCCACTAATTATGCTTTTTACTAGGCTAAACAATAACCTAGAGGGGGGGTGAATAGGGTGAGCTCCAATTATGACCAATTTTAACAAATTTAACTTCTTTAAAACAAACTAGTCACAAGTGATGATTAATCATACAAGATGCGGAAGCTAACAAAAGAATCACCACAAAGCAATCACCATCACACAAGGATTTATAGTGGTTCGGCCTCAATGCCTACATCCACTACCGACTTGTGATCCAACACCCCACCGGATTTCCACTATTTATGCTTTTCAATAGGCTAAGCAATAACCTTTACAATATGCTTTCCAAGGCTAAGCAATAACCTTTACATTGATGTTTTTCAAGGCTTAACATCAACCTATACACTATGCTTTTATAGGCTAAGCAATAACCTCTTCAACCACAAGGTTGGTTATCTCACAAAGTTAGTGTCTAACATACACTTGATGGAGATACAAATAAGCTCATTACATTGCCTCTTAATTAGGCGGATATGGAAGTGAAGAACTAATACACACTCACACTATGAATGCAAAGATGAAAGTACATGAAGTGTGTGTGTGTGGTCCTCAATCATTTTGAAAAAGAAAGCTCATAAATGTATGCCTAAGGCTTTTGAAAGTTTTAGCTCAAAAACATTTATGATTGAGGAAATGCTAATCACATGTTAAAAGTAACAACTTGTTAATGAGATCAAAGATTTACAAGTTGTATGAAATTAATTAGCTCTAAACATGTGAAGCATAGGGATGTCAATCAAATCAACAATGAAGCTCAAAACATAAAAATAGATTTGATTGAAAAGAGGGGACAAATCATATGTAATTATAAATACAACTTGAAAGTGATATACCTATCAAAGTAAGGCAAGTTGTGAAACTTTAAAACAATAATACACATATGATTTGTAAAGATGTTGAATCCAAAACATAAGATACATTTGAAAGAGATTTTCTTATGATGGAAAACAACAACCAAAGATTCAACAAAGTATATGAATCATGTTACATATTTCATTAACATGATCTACTTAGATTTACCAAAGATAAAGTACTACTTTGATGAATCAATGGTGATGTATCCAAAACAATAGATCTATTCAAAATATAGAACATGCTAAGGATACAACAAATCATAGATTAACATGTTACAAAGATTTACCAATGATAAAAAAAAACATGAAAACATATGATTTGTAAAGAAGTTGAATCCAAAACATAAGATAGTTTTGAAAGTGATTTTCTTATGATGGAAAACAACAACCAAAGATTCAACCAAGTATATGGATCATGTTACATATAATTCCAAAGGTTTTTCCATTAACATGATCTACTTAGATTTACCAAAGTTAAGTACTACTTGGATTGAATCATATGGTGTTGTATCCAAAACAATGAATCAACTCAAAACATAAAATATGTTAAGGACACAACACAAACATAGTTTAACATGCTAGAAATGATTTACCAAAAATAAAACAAAAGCATGAAAACATATGATTAAGGAAGGAAGAGCCTACTTGGTGGTTTAACTTCATTAATCCAAGCTTTAGCTTTCCTAGTCATCCCCTTCATCCCTTGGTTCTTTTCCCTTTTGATATGCCTCAATACCTCTCAAGGAGGGGCTAAAAATTCCCAACTTTTGGCAAAGGAAAGAACTCATATTTATAGCAAAAAGTTGCCAACGGCTAGTCCTCGGTCGACCGGCACACAGGCCTCGGTCGACCGGGAACACACAACGGTCGGATTTCTGACCGTTGGTGCGCCAGGCCATTTTTGCCTTGCAGTGTTCCCGGTCGACCGGGACCTCTGCGCCGGTCGACCGGCGACACTGCAGTGGCCAAAAATTCCAACTTTGCAATATTTGAAGGTTTTCTTTGTGGAACTTTTTGGGCCATAAAATCAAGCTTTAAAACATGTTTTAAATCATTCTAAGGGTTTTAAAACATGGAACATAAAAAGCCTAAAACATTTTGAAAGATTTAAAACTCATAGGCTAGCTTGATTTGATAAAACTCTTTTCTAAAGCAAATGCATCCAAGATTAAAAACAAATCATGCATAAATTGAAACTTTTACAAATCTTAAAAGCAATGCATGAATAAAACAAGATTTCAAGTTTATTTAAAACCAATGCAAGTGTGTAAATCAAATGATGCTTGAATGATAATGCATCCATCAAATTGCAATCTATAAAAACCCTAACAATCTCCCCCTTTGCAATTTGATGGCAACACACTCACCACTGAAAATACACACTTAGTCTTCAGCTCCCCCTTAGCTGGACAAGGCTTGAAATCTTCTTGGATGCTCCTTCTCTTAGCTTGAGCTCTTTTCTTCATTCTTCATGATGCTTGGTGCTTGATCATTCTTCAATCTTTCTTTCTTTATGGCCAAGCATCTTCTTTAGCTCCAAGCTTTCTTTCTTCTAGTTGCTCTCCCCCTTTGACCATGCCTTTTTCTCCCTTTGGCAAGGTATGTATTCTCTCCCCTTGTAGAAGACCATACAAAACCTCCCCTTAGGTAGCTTGGACATTCTCTTCACCCTTTGAGATCTTGAATACTTTCTCCCCCTTTGCCATTAAATTGCAAAGGTACCTACACACATGAAACAAGGAAAATACCTTTAGTAGCACCTGTTAACAAAAGAAATCGAAAATGATAATCATAACAGGCTATCATGTATGGAAGAAGACTCTAAGGGTTCAAAGGCAATCCAAGGGTCAATTTGATCAAAACTAATACTTCTTATGAAGGTTTACACTCCACCTCAATCCATTCTCTTCTTTTGTCAACATATTGACAAAGATTTAACTATTAGATGCAAGAAGAAGATGATTTAACCAATGAGGGTCAACTTCAAGGAAAGGATTAGATTCATTTAACTATAAAGCTCATATGATCAAATTGCCAAAAGAAAGCAAGGTCAAAAGAGAAAAGCAATCATGGATTCCAATTGGAAAAACAAGGAATACCAATTGAGATTTTAGGATATGACTATTAAACATAATCACTCTAAAATGGATTTAAAAATTTAACTATTAGGAAAAATCCAAATTAGAGCTATCCATGATGAAATGGGGTTTATTAATCATAGCATCAAATAATCTAACTATGGAAAGCATATGCTATGAAGGTTTTGAAAATCATTTCATTCAATCAACAAATATGACTTATTAAAGTGCAAAATGAGTGAAATGAAATTCAAGCATGAAGCCAACCTCAACAATTAACCAACCAATATTATGAACACATAAACATGGTGGTCATGAGATTTACCTATGAGAGCAAGGGAGGTGGCAACATGAACATTATGATGCTAATGGTGTGTGATATGGAACAATCATATTACTAATCAAGTTCAATCCAATGCACACAAGGTTTATCACATTCACAAGAAATCAAATCAATAAAAAATACACCAATTGAAACCAATTGAATTTGACAACATGATTAAAAGCAAGGATGTGATAAACACAAAATTCCATCAAGCATCATAAATGGATATTCATCACTTTTAAAGATATGACTATTGAGCATAGTGATGAACAAGGTAAATTGCAATGCAAAAGGATATTACTATGTAATGCATGCAATTTCCAAAGTGTCAAAATCATATGAATTCAACATCTAAGATATCCATCAAACATATAGAAATATGAGGAATGGATTTCAAAGAGTTTCATATGATCAAGAACACTACTATGAAGTTGAAACATGTATAAACATGACTCCAAGAGAATCTACATGAATCAACATCATAACCATCCAAAAAGATATGACTAGAAGGCAAAGAGGATGGATTTGGGTTCTAGTATGGTTTCAACAAATATAATAAATACCACAACCATACATAGAACACTTTGACATTTGCATAGAGAGGATCAATCAACACTCAAGATCTAACTCATACCAATCATCAAAAAGAATATAACTATTTAAGCATAAGAAGGTATGAGGTTAAAAGAATCAATCTATCATGTAACATCTCCACTCTTAGCAAATGTACTAAGCTTACAAAGCAAAGGAAAATGGATATGAGGTTTAAACCAAATGAACTTAGCACATAAAATCACATGTACTTAAAAAGCTCAAAAACAAGATTTTACTATAAAGCACATAAACAATCATCAAAATGCATTAATGAGAATATACCAAGTTAGGCACAAACATGCAAATCAATGAAACCATATCCAACCAAGCAATGTAAGACATCAAAATCAATTTGCATAAAAAGAATGTAACTAAAAGAGCAAAGATGCAAATTGTTTGTAAACATTATTTCCTTTCAAATGATATAATCATAATTAGGCACAAGGAAATAAATTCAAGGAAAATGCTTCTAGAAATACAACCAATAAAGCATAGAACATTTTCCAAAGTTTCTCAAATCACTTCAATATATGAAATTCCAATATAGAATCATTTAGAAATAAGAGCAAGTGAATTTGAAAAACAAGAAGTGTACTATTGTAAATTTTCAAATTGTAAAACAATAGACACTCACAAAGTTTCCATACCAAGAGATATAACTTTGAAAAATAATGGAAAACTTAAATAGATTTAAATCATTTGATTTACAAAAAGGATCTAACTATGACAAACATCAAATGATTTTCCAACATCAATTGATCATGAAAAAACTAGCTATGAAAGCATTTGTAATCACAATCAATTGATCATGAATAGATATGCACTACAAGAGATATAACTTTAAGATCAAAATGCAAATCCATCATGAAAGTATTGCAATCAAAGGATTTTGAAAACCATGAGATATAACTTAAGGGTTCATGAAGACAAAATCAAATGATCACAAAGAAACATTGCATTTTAAGAGATGTGACTATAAAGAAACAAAATGCAAATGTATCATGACCAACAAAAAGATATAACTAAAAAGAATAGGTTGGTCTAGTGGGATCAAGGCCTTAAGGTTACTCAAATAGTCTACCTTTGAAAATACACCTAAGGTCTTGAAAAGGTGTCCTTGAGAGATCACTTTGAGGACTCACCAACTCTAGAAGATATAACTTAGAAAAGTCTTAGAGTGGTGCAAAGAGCCTAGGGAAAATATCATTTTCAAACATAGTGGAAATCTTTAAAAAGATATGCAATAAATCACAACACTAGGGTTCAAATCTAGCAAGGATCAACTCCGGGTTGTTAAGCCCTAAAATGGAGTAACCCGCTCTGATACCACTTGTAAGTCCATGGGGATCCGAACCCTAGAGGGGGGGTGAATAGGGTGAGCTCCAATTATGACCAATTTTAACAAATTTAACTTCTTTAAAACAAACTAGTCACAAGTGATGATTAATCATACAAGATGCGGAAGCTAACAAAAGAATCACCACAAAGCAATCACCATCACACAAGGATTTATAGTGGTTCGGCCTCAATGCCTACATCCACTACCGACTTGTGATCCAACACCCCACCGGATTTCCACTATTTATGCTTTTCAATAGGCTAAGCAATAACCTTTACAATATGCTTTCCAAGGCTAAGCAATAACCTTTACATTGATGTTTTTCAAGGCTTAACATCAACCTATACACTATGCTTTTATAGGCTAAGCAATAACCTCTTCAACCACAAGGTTGGTTATCTCACAAAGTTAGTGTCTAACATACACTTGATGGAGATACAAATAAGCTCATTACATTGCCTCTTAATTAGGCGGATATGGAAGTGAAGAACTAATACACACTCACACTATGAATGCAAAGATGAAAGTACATGAAGTGTGTGTGTGTGGTCCTCAATCATTTTGAAAAAGAAAGCTCATAAATGTATGCCTAAGGCTTTTGAAAGTTTTAGCTCAAAAACATTTATGATTGAGGAAATGCTAATCACATGTTAAAAGTAACAACTTGTTAATGAGATCAAAGATTTACAAGTTGTATGAAATTAATTAGCTCTAAACATGTGAAGCATAGGGATGTCAATCAAATCAATAATGAAGCTCAAAACATAAAAATAGATTTGATTGAAAAGAGGGGACAAATCATATGTAATTATAAATACAACTTGAAAGTGATATACCTATCAAAGTAAGGCAAGTTGTGAAACTTTAAAACAATAATACACATATGATTTGTAAAGATGTTGAATCCAAAACATAAGATACATTTGAAAGAGATTTTCTTATGATGGAAAACAACAACCAAAGATTCAACAAAGTATATGAATCATGTTACATATTTCATTAACATGATCTACTTAGATTTACCAAAGATAAAGTACTACTTTGATGAATCAATGGTGATGTATCCAAAACAATAGATCTATTCAAAATATAGAACATGCTAAGGATACAACAAATCATAGATTAACATGTTACAAAGATTTACCAATGATAAAAAAAAACATGAAAACATATGATTTGTAAAGAAGTTGAATCCAAAACATAAGATAGTTTTGAAAGTGATTTTCTTATGATGGAAAACAACAACCAAAGATTCAACCAAGTATATGGATCATGTTACATATAATTCCAAAGGTTTTTCCATTAACATGATCTACTTAGATTTACCAAAGTTAAGTACTACTTGGATTGAATCATATGGTGTTGTATCCAAAACAATGAATCAACTCAAAACATAAAATATGTTAAGGACACAACACAAACATAGTTTAACATGCTAGAAATGATTTACCAAAAATAAAACAAAAGCATGAAAACATATGATTAAGGAAGGAAGAGCCTACTTGGTGGTTTAACTTCATTAATCCAAGCTTTAGCTTTCCTAGTCATCCCCTTCATCCCTTGGTTCTTTTCCCTTTTGATATGCCTCAATACCTCTCAAGGAGGGGCTAAAAATTCCCAACTTTTGGCAAAGGAAAGAACTCATATTTATAGCAAAAAGTTGCCAACGGCTAGTCCTCGGTCGACCGGCACACAGGCCTCGGTCGACCGGGAACACACAACGGTCGGATTTCTGACCGTTGGTGCGCCAGGCCATTTTTGCCTTGCAGTGTTCCCGGTCGACCGGGACCTCTGCGCCGGTCGACCGGCGACACTGCAGTGGCCAAAAATTCCAACTTTGCAATATTTGAAGGTTTTCTTTGTGGAACTTTTTGGGCCATAAAATCAAGCTTTAAAACATGTTTTAAATCATTCTAAGGGTTTTAAAACATGGAACATAAAAAGCCTAAAACATTTTGAAAGATTTAAAATTCATAGGCTAGCTTGATTTGATAAAACTCTTTTCTAAAGCAAATGCATCCAAGATTAAAAACAAATCATGCATAAATTGAAACTTTTACAAATCTTAAAAGCAATGCATGAATAAAACAAGATTTCAAGTTTATTTAAAACCAATGCAAGTGTGTAAATCAAATGATGCTTGAATGATAATGCATCCATCAAATTGCAATCTATAAAAACCCTAACACAATCCTCCAGTTGACTTTTGATCAGGGTAGTTCCAATGTCGTGAGAATACCACGGCCTCCTCCCAAACCGATTGGATTCTGAGCATCATAGCCCATTTTTTTCATGATAGCTTGTGCCATTGGACTATACAGGGATAGCTGAGGCATACCTTTGTTTTGGAAAGGCTCAAGCGAAGAATTTGATGAAGAAGCCTCCGATATGTGGAAGAAGATTGGCTTTTCTTCTGCTGCAGTTGTCAGAACAATGAGGAAAGCAAAGCAAGGTCTTCTACGTCGGCACGTGTTTCCAATGGAGTGAGAGCTTGCTGAGTATCAGCTTGGCTTGACGGTGTATCGTCTTCTGGCTCCGAATCTGAATCTATGTCTTACATGATAGACACGAAGGAAATAGCGAACTTGCCCCCAGTCTTTTGTTTCGTCTTCTTCACCTTGGAGGATTTGAGGGAGACAACGAAGGGAGATGGATTGCTCTCTTCGGATTTCCCGGAAGATTTGTTTTCTTCCGATGATTGCTGAGGAGCCTTGCCCTTCTCTTTCTAGAGATTTTTGGCAAATGGTGTTGTTTCTTCCTCCTTTTCTTCTTTTTCATCCTTGTACATCTGAGCATCTGCAAAATGAACATCTTTGCCTTTGAAGGGCTTTTTGTCTGCAAACACTTGATGTATCAAGTCGTTGTTGCCAACAAACTTGATGCATTGATGTAAAGTTGAAGGAATGACACCATTCTCGTGTATCCAGGGGCGTCCAAGAAGAATGTTGTAGCATGAAGGGCTTTTTATTGTGTACACAGTGACTTCAGAGATAAGATCACTGATTTGCAACTTGAACCTGATTTTGCCGATAGGCCTTTGAGCGCTCCCATCGTATCCAAAGATGGATACAGATGTGTGACTCAGCTTGCTAGGTGGGATACCCAGCTTTTCAAGTGCCGAAGTAGAGATGAGGTTGAGTGCAGAACCTGGGTTGATCTAGACTCTATGTATTGACATTTCTTTGACGTACCCTGTGAAGTACAAGGGTCGGTTGTGCTTTGTCCCGCCTAGCAGGAGGTCATCCTTATCGAAGGCGATGGTTGCACTTGCTGCTTTTTGAACCGAGAGGCATTTAATGTTTGATCCCATGGTTTTCTTCTTTTCTCCCTTTGAGGAAGTATTTGATTTCTCGAGCCTATAGTCCATTTCAATTTTTAGGACTCGTGCTGCATATTTGTCGAAATCTGCATTCAGTCTTTGCAATACTGAAATGAGATTATCACTAGTGTGCGGAGACATTCGTAATAAGTCTAGGATGTGTAGTCGTGCAGGTATGTGCTTGAAGTGCTTAATCAAGTCATATTTGAAAGCCTCCTTGGGGCCTGCATTTTCATTATCGTTGCCACTTGGTGCGTTTACAACTTACTTTCCTGAAGGATTTACATAGGAAGAAGAAGGTTGGTTGTAACTTTTGTGGTAATCCCTGCCAGAATGGGTACCTCTACCAACTTCAAGAGCTTCTAGAGAAGGTTCTTCATTTGGAAGATCGCCCTCGGAATCAGGGGGTTGATCTTTCTCATTTGCCGAAGACATCTCTGTAGCAGTATTGGCATCCTCAGTGATTACGTTGCATGGAGCATTTTCCGAGAACAAGTCTTGAACGACATCCAACAACTTTTCTTCCTTGTTGAGTAATTTATTTGTCCAGACATCTCCTATGAGGTCAGGTATTTGGGACCAATTGATCGGGTTTTCATTGAAGAAGACTTCATTGGATGGAGTTTCTCCAGGATGGTCGGTCGGAAGAGTTGTGAGTTGTGATGTCACAGTTTCAGGGGACGAAGGCTGAGAAGGTGATATCTCAGTGGAAGTCACCAGAAAAGATGTAACTCCAGAAGATATACTACCAGATGTAGTCTGAGAGTATGTGTCTTCGGCAGACGAAGCTTCAGAGACATTATCATCCTGAACTATCGCATTGCAGGTTGCCTCGATAGGAGATGCCCCCAGAATAGACTGTTGGAAATCGGACTCATCCTCGGATGTAAGAGGATCATCAATCCAACAACTTTTTTCATTTTTCAGGATTATCGGAGGATGTATTTGTAAATCTTCAAGGACTTCTGGCACTGGATTCTGATTGTGACGAAGGTGATTGGTACGATCCTGCTCTTACTCTATGGCAAGACGCTGCAAGATCCCTACATATTCTTCAGGATCATGCATGGGAGCCAAGTCTTCTTCGTCACCTGCTATTTGTAGTTCATCAATGTTGGGTCCTACAAGAGCATTGGCAAGTGCTGGATTGTCAGCATTTTCTTAAATAGCCTCTTGGTCTTCTTCATCATCGGACTAGGATCCTTGTGGTTGTAAGGGATTATACCAGATTACTGGCATAAGCTAAGATTCGGGAATCCATTCTTCGTCGGAGAGGTATTCTCCTATTTCAAGGGATTCCTCCCATTCGTCGGTGTCACTGGACTCGTATCCATCCATGGAGAATCCAATTACCGAGTTGCAAAAATATGATGCCCCCTGCGTAGCTTCATTTCTTAGCTATGGTGGCATGAAATCACCAAGGGTGAATTTTCTTGCTGCCCTTGAAGTCTTGGGAACGGACTCTTCTGTTGCCCCCAGTGAAGCAGTAGAAGAGGTCTCTGCCTTTTCAAGGACTTCTTGTTTTGGTTGAGCTTTCTCATACTGTCTAAGCTTACGGAGTTGTCTCCTGGCTTGCCTTCACTGTTGAGCAGTCGGCTTTTTTTTTACGATCTCCCAATCTTCGTCTTCAAGGAGATTGGGATGCACCCATATAGGCTGTCCGTCTGGTGTTGGATAAGGAACCAACTCTTGGGACGTCTGAGTCATTTTTATCACCTTAAAGGAAATGGTGATTTTCTCCTTTGGTGACTTTGAAGTTTGTCCATATGACACCATGTTGACGGAGGCAAACCCATAGTTTTTGTCAAAGGTGATGACTCCGTTTTTCCACATCTCGTTGATCTTCTCTCTTACAACGAAGCATTGATTGAGAGGATGCGAGACCATCTTGTGATATAGACAATACTGAGGATCGTTGGTTTTGACAACATCTCCCGGTCTTTTGGGCTCAGGTAACGAGAGTTTACCATTTGCTACAAGAGCCTCAAAGATTTCTTCAACATCTTCATCGAACGGGTATTTCTTTTCTATTCGTTCTTTGAAGGCCTAAAAGAGTTCGGGTTTCTTACCTGTAACTTTATTTTCAACTTTCTTTTGCTGCTGAGGAGCTGACTTAGTTTGCACATTAAGAACCTCCTTCTTCTTCGGTTTTGAGGTAGTTGGCTCTTTCTTCGATGATTTCTGACTGTTGAGGTCTTTAATCACCGTTTCAACTTCCATAGCTGCTTCTAGGAGTTCTCCCAGGTTCTTTGATTTATTGCCGATGATCATGGAGCGGATTCTTGCTCTCATGTTGTTACGACAAATGTCGACCAGCGACGCTTGTGGCAGTACATCTGAGCATTTGTATGCCATCGCCTTCCACTTGTGAATGAAGTCGTATGTTGACTCATTCTCTCCCTATCTTAGGCTGCAGAGCTGTGCCATAGTAACATGATGACCTTCATCTTTGAAGTGGGTCAGGAAGTGTGTCTCCAGCATGTTCTAGTTTTGAATGGAATTCTCTGGCAGAGTAGAGTACCAATCAAAGGCCGTACCTTTTAGGGTACTTGTAAAGAGACGGATCTTAAGGGCATCTTGATCCGCTATAGCTTCTGTTAGGATCTTGAAGTGGATGACGTGCTGTTTGGCTGAACCTTTCCCGATATATGTTTGGAGGGTAGGTTGTTTGAATTTTGCAGGGATTGGAACCGAGTCCATCCAAAGGGGATAAGGTGGCTTGATCCCTTGATCCTTTAGTATATCCTCTTCTTTTGCTTTGACCAGGATATCGTCACCGTCTTTTTCGATAAGGGCACATGACTCATCATTTCCATCATTTGTCTCATCATTTAGATGGACTTCATTGTTTGGTGGACGTTGGAAAGTGAGGAGGTTTTCCATCAGAACCTCTATTCTCTACTGTCCTTGCTCTAGCTGCTGGATGCATGCGGTTACGTCGTCATGCAGCGGAGGCTGCTCAACATTTGTAACTAAGACGTTCACCCTTCGAGAGTCGAATGAGGATATCATTTTGGTGACTGAGCTGGAGCTCATTCTTTTGGATGAAGAATCGGAGGAGTAGTTACTCTGATGTCCTTGGCTTGAAGGAGCAGGAGAATCCTCCCGATATCTTCGTGTCCGAGAGACGCTGCAAGTCACCGGTCTTCTGACATAAATTTTAGTTGCCGACTTCTGGCATTTTCTGGCTTTGCTAGCCATATGGACAGCAACAACTTGATTGGGTTTTTCTTTTTCGACCCATTTTTTAGAGACTTGAAGGGCAGGATGCTAGATTCTTTGCTTTTCTAGTCTCTTTTGTCGATATGTTGTGTGGCGACGTATGCGATGAGCAATCTGAGCTTTGGTGAGCTCTAGCTAAGCTCTATCAATGAAGGACGTAATGTTGGAATATAGGTGGGCCTTCCAGACAGGGTTCAAAACTTTTGACCCTCTTGATGCAGGAATCAATTGTCTAGAAGACAACAAAACCCAATCCAAGATGCAATTCCCTCAATCTCATAAACCATGTACAACAACATAACCTATCTAGAAGATAGAAAATAGCACATAAACATGCAACCACGAAATCTATAGCATACAAGGATGTAGATATACCTTTGGAGCTTTGTTGTGCTCTAATGGAGAATTTGAGTTCTTTCCTTTGACGATGAACACCTTCACTATCCAATTCAGAATCTTCAACACCTTTTGATCTTCCACGCTATGACCCGTATTAGATCTCTTTTCTCAAGAAGGTGGTGGAATCTTCAAGAGAAAACCCAACTAGTAACTCTTAGGAACTAAAGGAGAAAGAGGAGGGAACTTAGAGAGGAAGAGAACTTGTGCAACTCTTGCACAAAGGGGCTGAAGTTGCTCTATGTATTATGCATGACCAAGAGGGGTTTATTCCTCTTTATATAGCCCTCCAATCCACCTCTTTTCCTATTTGAAATAGAAGTTTAACTCCCATTACAAAATAGTAAACTTCTCCCTTGCTAGTTGCCATAGAAGTCTCACTTCCACAACAATTAGTAGCTTTCTCCTTTCTAATTAAAATAGAAGTCCTACTTCCATTAATACTTAGTAGCTTACCATTACCATTATTAGAAGTCTCACTTCAAATAGAAATAGTAACCTTCCTTTTAGAGTTTAAGTAGAATTAGTATATTTCTAATAACTTGGGCTAGCGTGGGGACCACTAGGGATTCCTTAGAAAGCTGGCTCCAACTGAGACACGCGACCCCACATCTCATGTGCAATCCGGGCCCACAGTGAATTGTAAATAACTCCACTATATAAATGCAATTGCACTCCAGTTTTAGGAATAAATTACAATGAAGACCCTAAACTTCCCAATTACCACAAGTAGGCCCCTCCATCTATATCCATGGATCAAATGGACCTGTCCACCAAAGAAGATCCATATCTTATTATCCTTGAGCCCCAATTAATTATAATGATCATTTGGTACCGATCTAATTAACTCTTAATCGAAATGGGTGCGCACTTACCAATGATAAATCCATTAATTGGCACAAGGGGATGTTAAAGATAGATTCCTTCTTGACCATTGAATGTTCCCACAGCTCTACTACCACGTACCCAAATCACCAAGGTGTTGACCTACAATTGGCCTCACTCATTGGTGACTCAAAGCAAATGAATAGATAGAAACTTGAGTTCATTAATGTCTCAGGATTATGAGCCTATTGCTAGGGAATTATGAGAGCAAACCTTATAGTAATGACAGTGTGTATAAAGTGCTTCTCATGGTCCTTCATTACATCCAAAGTACCAGCACCATGATCCAGAATCTTACATTCCGATGATCGAGACAAACCACACTATCTCATAGTGATCAAAGTGCTGCAACCTTGTCAGATGAGATGCCCAATCTCATCACTGGTTGTGAAGATATTTAAGTATAAGATTTGCAATACATGTCTCCTGTATGTGGATCTCATCCATACACATGTATTACATCTAGTATACTTATGGACTCCGGTTCATCTCATGAACCATTATGTCTTTTGTATTGGTTATGTGCAAGTATATAATTAAACACCATTCATCTCATGAAAGGAAAGCATGATTGTATTGATAAATAAAGAATTGAATCAATTTATTACATCATATACTTGGTATTGAGACCATCAAAACTAACACGTAGTCCCTCGTGCGCAGCAGCCGAGCCTGTTTTCTTTGAAGCTAGGCATGGACAGGATTCAGACGCGGTCCTTTGCCTGTCGTAATGAAGCTTTGAATTTTGCTAGTTCGGCCCCTGTTGAGATGAATGGTCAAACTACAGGAGTGCAGGCCTTGGCAGGTTCTCGTAGAGGCCTTGTGATGCATGATCTGATTTTTGGCTTGTAGGAGCAAGTCGACTCATGCTGGGTTGATTTGTTTGTTTGGCGGAGAGTAGGCCTCTCCTCTTTCATGTGAGAGAGAGGGTAGAACCGGTTCTCCTTGAGAGGGGCCAAATATACTAGCTTTGCAGATGCTCGGGACCTCCTTTGTTTTGGGGAAGGTCTTGGGGACCAAGCCTTGGGGTAGACCCGGTTCTTTGCAGGTGGGGTTGCCACGAGCTTCAGACTTTTTAATGGTTGCCTTTGGTATCGGAGCAGCGACATGTCGAGAGGTAGTTTTTTGCCTCTTGGCAGATACAATTTCTTCTGCGGGGAGTGGGAATGGTCCCAGTGACCCGAAGACGATGGTCCAGGGAGTAGAGGTCAACCCGGTGTTCTGAGAGTTGCCAAAGGAGATGATGCTTTGGCAATTGGCAGGGCGCTTGTGAGTGCGCTTGTTTTGCTTCTCTTAAAGCATGAGCTGGTACTTGTTCTCATCAAAGGTGATGGTCAATGAAGCTGTCATTGTTAGTTTGGAAAACTTTTGAAACAAGACCACATCCATTAGTAATCACAAGAATATGGTGATAATAAATGGAAAGAACTATGGTTTTGTTCTTTCCAAATCGCTTGAGGGAACATGGCCTGGCTTAAGCGAGGTGAAAAAGGCAAAAAGCCATAGAGGGTGTTAGTGCCACATTTTCATGTGCACTGTTTTTATTGTCAATTCCGTGCCAAAGAGTTCCGAAGACATTGTCTCTTAAGTACTTCAAAGAAGATTCAATTCAAGAGGACTGTCAAAGCTTTTTGGAAAGGCCAGGATTCGTCAAAGATCAACATCAAGCCGTGCCAACCAAGATCAGGTAATTGTGACCGAAACCATGCTCCTAAGTGACCCTAAAAACCCCAGGCTAAATTGTTATTTTGAAAGGTTTTAGATGATATTTTTGAGCTTGTTTAAAACTAAAAAATGACCCCAGATTTCAGCCAGCTGACCTCATGCGGTTAGCAGTCCATGCCCCTAAGTCCACCTGTCCGAAGGCATCCAACATGATCATAACACCAGGTCACATTGAGGCTTAGTAAACATGAGTATGTATAGAAACTTAACAATAAACAATGTTTTAATAAATTAATAAAGAAATGTTAAGTTGTCAAAACCGGTGTGCTTTTGATTTCTTTAATAATTTTTCTACAAAAGTTCCCTCATATTCATACTCATGATTCTTATAAGGCCTCACCAAAACTTTGCTCATGTCAGGGTCTTTATCAAATTTCAAATGTAGGAATAGTGTTCTTATCAGGTGCACCTTACCATGCCTTAAGTTACCGTTGGAACTATCCGTTGGATTTAATAGTGTTCCTGTCAGATGCACCCTACCATGTCTTAAGTTACTATTGAAACTATCCGTTGGATTTAATAGTGTTCCTGTCAGGTGCACCCTACCATATCTTAAGTTACCGTTGGAACTATCCGTTGGAGTTTTTCTATAAATACTTGAAGCTCATTCTCAACAATGGTGAGTCCAATTTTGAAGAGCATTTATTCCAAATTCTTGTAAACCTTTCTCAAGCTCTCAAAGCTTCTTCCAAACACACTTAGATCCTATCTTTGCAAATCCAAGGGCTTCCTTAACTCTAAGGAGTGTGCTTTGAGAAGCCAAATCTAGGGTATCCTAATCCTTAAAGGTATCCCTCATTTCTGCCCTAGAAATCAAACCTCTACAACTTGGTTATGCATCTCAAAGGAGTTTCATCATCAACACCAAGCTAGCTGGAAGAGGTAAAGAGCTTCGATCACGGTCAAAAGCTTCTTCGAACACTTTCGATCTTCATCAAAGGCAAGTGTTCACCCTTCATTCAAATTTATATCTTTGCAACAGTGGATTGAATCTGTGTGTGTCAATCACTCTAAAAATGGTGTATGGGGATTAGATCTGTGTGATCGAACCTCAGTAACAAAATTGAATTAGAATTAGTACTTGTGTAGTTTGATTCTTTATAGTGGAACCAAGGGACTGTGTGACCCTTGAGAGTGGATGTAGGTCTGTGTGACTGAACCACTATAAATCTCTTGTGTCATTTTTATCTCTTGTGCTTATTATCTTGTTTCAAATTAGAGTTTCTCTGATTATTTAAGCACACACATTGAACTTATAATTCATACAAGTTATTTTGTTATCTGTGATTATTATTCCAAGTTGAGATTAAAAATTGGGCTAATAAGTTTAAGATTGGCATTAGAATTCCTTTTGTCCTATTCACCCCCCCTCTAGGACTTATTCATTGAACCTAGTTGCACTTTCAATTGGTATCAGAGCGGTTACTCCCTTGTGGTCTTACAACCCGGAGTTGATCCTTCTCCTTCTCCTTTGTGCCAATGTCTAATCCAGAAGGTAGTGCCACAAACAGACTACCATTGTTTGAAGGTACTAACTATTCCTTTTGCAAAGCCCGTATGGCAGTGTTTCTCAAATCCATTTGTGGTGAGGTATGGGATGCTGTGGAGGATGGATGGTCCCCTCCTACCTACATAGCTGAGGATGGCACTGTCAAGCCTCTTCCAAAGGCCAAATGGACAGCTAGTCAAAAAACCTTGAGAGACTATGATGCTAAGGCCTTGAATTGCATAACCTGTGCCATGAATGCTGAACAATTCAAAAAGATTATGACATGTACCACATCTAAACAAGCTTGGGAGTTGTTGGAAACTAATTATGAAGGAACCACCATTGTTAAAAGAGCCAAGCTCCAAATGCTAACCTCCCAATTCGAATCTCTAAGAATGAGAGAAGATGAAATGTTTGATGATTTTCGAACAAAGCTTATGATTATCGTTAATGAGATGTGGTCTCTCGGTGAGCAAATTTTTGATGGCAAAGTTTGTAGCAAAATCCTTAGGTCTTTACCTGAAAGATTTCACTCCAAAGTGACTTCTATAGAGGAGTACAATGACCCTGAAACTATGAAAGTAGAGGAACTGTCGGGAAACATTAGAACCTTTGAGTTGAAAATGAATAATGCTTCTAATAAATCCAAAGAGAAGAAATCTATAGCTTTGAAGGTCTCCCAACCATCTCCTTCTAAAGAAGAATCAGGAAATGAAAATGAAAGTGATGATGAAGATGTTGCTTTACTTACTAAAAGATTCTTAAGACAATTTAAGAAAAAGACTTCTAAGTTTAATAGAAAGGAGAGACCATTTGATAAAAGCAAAAACAAAGCCAGCTCCTCTTCTAAGTATCAATCTAGAAAAGTAAAATGCTATAACTGTCAAAAGTTTGGTCACATATCTACTGAGTGTCCAATTGAAAAGAAAGATAAGAAAAAGACTCTTGTGGCAACATGGGATGACTCTTCCGAAGCTGAATCAGACTCAGATGAATCACACAAAGATGAGACAGAAAATTACACTATACTAATGGCCAGAACAGTGTGTGATCCATCACCGGAGATATCAGAAAATTCTGGAACAACTGATATTGAGAAATCTGGGAATGAGTCTAAGTCTGATTATGACAGCTCAGAAGATGAAAAAGAAGATGAAGATCCTCAAGTTTCATATGATAGACTTTATGAGGAAAGCTGCAAATTGATTGATGCCAAGAGCAAACAAAAATCCAAGAACAAAGTCTTAAAAGACAGAATTGAAACCTTAACTGATGAAAAGAATATCTTAGCAACTGAACTAAAAGAAGTTAATTCTAAATTTCAAATTGCTAATGAAAATTTAATCAAATTCAAAAGAGATGAAAAAGAAGTTGAAACTCTAAAAGAATTAAACACTCAATTAAGGGATGAAGTCACTCATCTGAAATGGTTCAAAGAGAAGTATGAATATTCGTTTACCCATGGAGAAGAAAAATTTGAAAGACTTTTTAAAATGGGTAAATATCATAGAGACAAAACTGGGCTAGGATTCAACAAAGAAGACAAATCCAAACCTAATGCTTCTACTGTATTTGTGAAAGGAGAAGCTCCCTCCAGTAGTCAAAACAATTCTGAAATTACATGTTATTCATGTGGAAGCAAAGGACATGACAAGTATGAGTGCAAAATGAAACAAATGAAAAGACAGTCCACCAAAACTTATGTCAACCCTTATAAAGATAAACAGACTAAGACTTCTTTTCAAAACAATTCTATCAATCACTCATTCTCTCAACAATTAAATATGTTGATGAAACAAATTGGTCTTCTAAAGTTGCAATTCCACAATCATACAAGAACTGTTAAACCTACTAAAAACTACTCTAAGAAATCTTTTCACCAACAAAATCCTAACAAAGCTAAATCTCAAGGTCCTAGTGCAATCCCTGTCACCCAAAGATTCATATGGGTTCCCAAGAACAAAAGCCTAGTTGTTCACACAGCTCTTAAAGCTATTGACCAATCCTTGTGGTACCTAGATAGTGGATGCTCTAGACACATGACTGGGGATAGAGCACATTTCTCATCTTTAAATGAATATGAGGGTGGAACTGTCACCTTTGGTGATGGAAAAATTGCTAAAGTTGTTGGTAAGGGTACTTTGAATGTTCCTAACATGCCTGTTATTGAAAATGTTTTGTATGTCGTTGGTTTGAAACATAACTTGCTAAGTATTTCTCAAATATGTGATAAAGATCATGTTGTTAACTTTAGTAGTCTTGGTTGTGAGATTTCCAAAAATGGAAAGGTTATTCTAAGAGGACTTAGAACCAGTGACAACTGTTATGTTATTAGTAACTACAAAGAATCATCCAGTTCATCCTGTCACATTGCTCATCTTGATGAAGCTCAACTATGGCATAAAAGACTTGGACATGTGAACTTTAGAGACCTATCCAAATTGAACAAGTATGTTAAGGGTCTTCCAAAAATCAGCAAAGAATCAAAAACAGTTTGTGGAGAGTGTCAAAAGGCAAACAAATCAGAAACTCTCACAAAAAGACCAAGTCTCTAAAGACCTCTAGATCTCTAGAGCTTCTCCATATGGACATAGTTGGTCCAACTAAGAAAGAGAGTAAAGGGGGCAAAAGATACTTTCTTGTTATTGTTGATGATTATTCTAGATTCACTTGGGTTGCATTTCTAAGAGAGAAATCTAATGCTTATGCTGAATTTAAAAAGATTGTGAAAAGGATCCAAGTTGAAAAAGGAAGAGCAGTTGCTCGAATAAGAAGTGATCATGGTGGTGAATTTGAAAATACAAAGTTTGAAAAATATTGTGATAAGTATGGAATTCACCATGAATTTTCTGCCCCTAAAACTCCTCAACAAAATGGTATTGCTGAAAGAAAGAATCGAGTCTTACAAGAAATGGCCACAGTTATGCTTCATGGAAAGAATGTTCCTAGAGATCTATGGGCTGAAGCAGTTAGTACAGCTTGTCACATCATAAACAGGGTATACTTGAGAACTGGCTTGGACAAAACTGCTTATGAATTATGGCATGAGAGAAGGCCCAACATTAGCTACTTTAAAATTTTTGGTAGCAAGTGCTATATACTCAAGGACAGAGAACACTTGAGCAAATTTGATACTAAAAGTGATGAAGGCATCTTTATTGGCTATTCTCAAAACAGTCGTGCCTACAGAGTATTGAATTTAAACACTGGAGCCATTCAAGAATCCATAAATGTAGTCATTGATGACAAACTAAATGATTTCAGTTATCAAGAAAACCCTGATAATGATGAGATAAATGTCTCAACTGAAAAACTGGATGAGTCTCTAATCTCTAAGGATTTGGTAAATGTGAAACATCATTCTATGGACCAAATTCTGGGAGATCCTTTGGCTGGTGTCAAAACTAGAAGACAATTAGAAAACATTGTTAGCTATCTTTGCTTTACTTCTACTTTTGAACCTAAAAATGTTGATGAAGCTTTTTCTGATGATAATTGGATAAATGCCATGCAAGAAGAGTTAAATCAATTTTCTAGAAATGAAGTTTGGGATCTTGTGCCTAGACCAGATGACAAAAATGTGGTAGGTACCAAGTGGATTTACAAAAATAAACTTGATGAAAATGGTACCATTGTTAGAAACAAGGCTAGGCTGGTTGCTCAAGGGTACTCTCAAATTGAAGGAATTGATTTTGAAGAAACTTTTGCTCCCGTTGCTAGACTTGAATCCATTAGAATCCTTATTGCCATTGCTTGTTCTTTGAAATTCAAACTATACCAAATGGATGTCAAAAGTGCTTTTCTAAATGGTATTTTGGAAGAAGAAGTTTATGTTGAGCAACCCAAAGGGTTTGAAGACCCTAAGAAGCCTAACCATGTGTATCATCTTAGAAAGGCTCTCTATGGTCTCAAACAAGCCCCTAGAGCTTGGTATGAGAGGCTTACTCAATTCTTAATTGATCAAAGCTTTGAAAGGGGTAATGTGGATAAAACTCTCTTTATTCAAACAAACAATGATAATATTTTGATTGCTCAAATTTATGTTGATGATATAGTGTTTGGTTCTACTTGTAATGATCTCACAAAAAAGTTTGCTAATCTTATGAAATCTGAATTTGAAATGAGTATGGTTGGTGAACTTAATTTCTTTCTAGGGTTACAAGTCAAACAATTGTCTAATGGACTGTTTATTTCCCAAACCAAATATGCTAAAGAATTAATCAAAAGGTTTGGATTAGACTCAGCCAAGCACATGAACACACCCATGAGCACAACACTCAAATTATCTAGAGAGTCGAGTGGTAAGAGTGTTGATACTAGTCTGTATAGGAGCATGATAGGCAGCTTATTATATCTTACAGCCAGTAGACCTGATATAGCATTCAGTGTAGGAGCTTGTGCCAGATATCAATCCGATCCCAAAGAAATTCATTTGAAAGCTGTTAAAAGAATCATAAGATATGTTTCAGGGACTTCAGGATATGGCTTATGGTATCCATATGACTCATCTACCTGCATTACTGGATACTCAGACGCCGATTGGGCTGGAAATGTGGATGATAGAAAATCTACAAGCGGTGGGTGTTTTTACCTAGGAAACTGTCTTGTTGCTTGGCATAGCAAGAAACAATCATCCATCTCTTAATCTACAGCTGAAGCAGAATATATAGCAGCTGGCAGTGGTTGTACTCAAATGCTTTGGATGAGACAAATGCTCAAAGACTATGATGGTATTGAACAATGTAGCATGAACTTGTATTGTGATAACACCAGTGCTATCAATATTTCCAAAAATCCCGTCCAACACTCTAGAACTAAACATATTGGTATTAGACATCATTTCATTAGAGAATTGGTTGAAGAAGGAGTCATAGTTTTGGAGCATATTTCTACTGAGAAACAACTTGCAGATATTCTGACAAAACCATTGAATGTTTCAAAATTTGATAATATGAGAAAATCCCTTGGTATTTGTGTTATTAAATAATTTCTTATTGTTTATTTGTTTTATATGTGTTAGTTTCATTTAATTGTTTTTATGTGTTTAATTAAAAAAAAAAAAACATATCATTTCTTAAGCCATGAACTTATTTCATAGTTCTGTAAAAAGCAAAATTCTGTTGCACTATCTACTACTGAGGCAGAGTATGTTGCTAGAGGTAGTTATTGTGCTCAAGTTCTTTACATGAAGCAACAACTTGAGGATTTTAAACTTGTGTGCTATAAATCTTTCATAGAACCCAATACACCATTCTAGGACTAAGCATATTGAAAATAGATATCATTTTCTTAGAGATCATGTGCAGAAGGGTGATATTGTACTAGAATTTACAGGCACACACGATAAGTTGGTAGACATTTTTTTAACAAAAACCCCTGCCAGAAAATAGACTATGCATATTAGAAGAGAAATCAAAATGATATGCATACCATGAATATTTATTGTATATTCTTCTCAATGTCTTACAAAAACTTGAGACTTTTAGCCTCATCATTCAAATGCTTTTGCTTTTCATAGATCCTCATGCAATCCTTGTCTAAAGGATTAGGCAATCGAACTGAAGAGGTAAGCAAGGATATTAAATCCTTATTCTGTTGCTTTAATTCTACTATTTTTCTGTTAGACTCGAGAAGAAGCCGTTGCAGTACATCGATCTCCTTTATAAGCTTTTCTTTCGTGCGGGTTTTGGACTGCAACCGATCGGAAAATGAGACAATGGATGATGAGTATTGAGTCCCAAGACTCACAAGCTCATAAATGGCATCTTGATCCGATTTATTAGCCAAATCTCTCTCTTGTCGCCTTGGCATCATGGAACCTAAAGCAGATGCAGAAAAAGTTTGGGATTGAGGTAAAGAATACCTTATCTCCTGATCACAAGAAGTACTAAAAGGAAATTGATGAGCCATTGTAATTTTGTGAATAAGAATGCTGATGAATTACAGAGACGAGAAGAAGATTTGATACAAATTAGATAGAGCTAAGACTGCTCTTATAGAGATGGAATTTGAACAAGACAAACCTTCATATCTTCAAATCTTTCTTGGTACAGATTAAAAATATGCTGGATGCATATTTTCAAAAGCTACTTAGCTAAGACAGTGAGATTAATTGCGGAATGTCCCTATTTTTTCTCGTTTGTCGACGACATCCAGTGGATTTGAATCTCCTTCCGCATCCAGTTGATAAAACTAGGCCTCTAGCCTTTGCAGTTTATGTCGGACATGGGTGGTTCCAGAGTGTATCTCTTTGCGGGTTGGCTCCGGTGGGCTGGGGCTCGGGTGATGTGCATGAATTTGGGTTGCACTCACTTAGGCCCGGTAAGAATTGTGGGGGATGAACTTGAATGCCCTCGGCCCTGTCTAATCAAGGCCCATCTAATTATCTATGCTTAAATGGATTATCTACCTTCTGTTCTCTAATCTTTGCATTAGTTTCCAAAGTTTTTCTCAGTTTATACATCTCTTTGTCAATTTCTAACAAAAAGGGGGAGAAATAATGTTCGTTGAGGGGGAGAAACTTCTTTTTCTTGTTTTAATTCATATGTTGCAGGTACAAAGGGGGAGAAACAGGTAAAAAGGGGGAGAAACTTCTTTTTCTTGTTTTAACTCGAACAAGGGAGAAGATTCCCAATCTGTGCTATTAATGTTGTGTTTCTACAGGGAAATTCTTCTCAAGCAAAAATGAAGAAGATCAATACTCATTCTTTCTGCTTCCTTATCCTTTTATTGTTGAAAATCATATGTAAAAGTTTATGAACTTTGTGTATAATGTATGATTGTATGTTAAGTCTCTTCTTTTATAAATGTATAAGTTTAATTGGTTTCGTCACGAAATTGACAAAGGGGGAGATTGTTAGTGCCACATTTTCATGTGCACTGTTTTTATTGTCAATTCCGTGCCAAAGAGTTCCGAAGACATTGTCTCTTAAGTACTTCAAAGAAGATTCAATTCAAGAGGACTGTCAAAGCTTTTTGGAAAGGCCAGGATTCGTCAAAGATCAACATCAAGCCGTGCCAACCAAGATCAGGTAATTGTGACCGAAACCATGCTCCTAAGTGACCCTAAAAACCCCAGGCTAAATTGTTATTTTGAAAGGTTTTAGATGATATTTTTGAGCTTGTTTAAAACTAAAAAATGACCCCAGATTTCAGCCAGCTGACCTCATGCGGTTAGCAGTCCATGCCCCTAAGTCCACCTGTCCGAAGGCATCCAACATGATCATAACACCAGGTCACATTGAGACTTAGTAAACATGAGTATGTATAGAAACTTAACAATAAACAATGTTTTAATAAATTAATAAAGAAATGTTAAGTTGTCAAAACCGGTGTGCTTTTGATTTCTTTAATAATTTTTCTACAAAAGTTCCCTCATATTCATACTCATGATTCTTATAAGGCCTCACCAAAACTTTGCTCATGTCAGGGTCTTTATCAAATTTCAAACGTAGGAATAGTGTTCTTATCAGGTGCACCCTACCATGCCTTAAGTTACCGTTGGAACTATCCGTTGGATTTAATAGTGTTCCTGTCAGATGCACCCTACCATGTCTTAAGTTACTATTGAAACTCTCCGTTGGATTTAATAGTGTTCCTGTCAGGTGCACCCTACCATATCTTAAGTTACCGTTGGAACTATCCGTTGGAGTTTTTCTATAAATACTTGAAGCTCATTCTCAACAATGGTGAGTCCAATTTTGAAGAGCATTTATTCCAAATTCTTGTAAACCTTTCTCAAGCTCTCAAAGCTTCTTCCAAACACACTTAGATCCTATCTTTGCAAATCCAAGGGCTTCCTTAACTCTAAGGAGTGTGCTTTGAGAAGCCAAATCTAGGGTATCCTAATCCTTAAAGGTATCCCTCATTTCTGCCCTAGAAATCAAACCTCTACAACTTGGTTATGCATCTCAAAGGAGTTTCATCATCAACACCAAGCTAGCTGGAAGAGGTAAAGAGCTTCGATCACGGTCAAAAGCTTCTTCGAACACTTTCGATCTTCATCAAAGGCAAGTGTTCGCCCTTCATTCAAATTTATATCTTTGCAACAGTGGATTGAATCTGTGTGTGTCAATCACTCTAAAAATGGTGTATGGGGATTAGATCTGTGTGATCGAACCTCAGTAACAAAATTGAATTAGAATTAGTACTTGTGTAGTTTGATTCTTTATAGTGGAACCAAGGGACTGTGTGACCCTTGAGAGTGGATGTAGGTCTGTGTGACTGAACCACTATAAATCTCTTGTGTCATTTTTATCTCTTGTGCTTATTATCTTGTTTCAAATTAGAGTTTCTCTGATTATTTAAGCACACACATTGAACTTATAATTCATACAAGTTATTTTGTTATCTGTGATTATTATTCCAAGTTGAGATTAAAAATTGGGCTAATAAGTTTAAGATTGGCATTAGAATTCCTTTTGTCCTATTCACCCCCCCTCTAGGACTTATTCATTGAACCTAGTTGCACTTTCAGAGGGTACAATTGTTTTAAGTGCAAGTATAGGAGGCTCAGAGTGAGTGTTCCAGTGACTGCTATAAGCAATTGTAAACCTTAATTCAAATTAGTAAGAAGCGAGGCTCACTCGAAGTAAGATGATATAAGGTTGGAGATACAAATGTGTCAGTCGTGAATATAGTAGACTCGAAAGGGCGTACTAGCACCGCTAAGCACAAATGCTGCAAATCACATCCTTGGAATGGACACGAGATGGGTTTTTTTTTGAAAGGTCAGAATTGGATTCATCAAAGAGAGCAAATGGTCTTCCAATCTGAACACAAGCTACAAGCAATTTTCGCGAGCTTTCATCCGAAAGGGAACGAACCAAGATTTCTCAGATTCAAAATGACGGAAGTTTTTTTTTTGTTTTGTTTTGAAAATATTTTTTTTTTTGAAGAGATTTTTTTTAAAATTTTGAAGAGTACATATAGGTTTCTAATTCCGTCTTATGAAACCTCAGTAGATAGATCAACCCCCAAGTAAGGGTAAGATTACTTAATGAACCCGTTTGGAGGACCCTTGCCTCAAGCAGTCTAGCTGCCTCCACACTCTGGACAAGGCTTTTCTTAGATCCACTTTGGTCAAAGAACACTTTTTTGAAAACTTTTCTTGGAAGATCTTTAATGGACCCATCAAAGAGAGCGAATGGTCCTTCCCAATCCAAACGCTGGCTACAAACGATTTCCGCTAGCCATTGTCTGAAAAGGAAGAAACCAAAGTTTCTCATAATCCAAAAGAGGGAAATTTTGAAAAGATTTCTTTTTTTTTGAAAGATTTCTAACGGACCCATTAAAGAAAGCGAATGATCCCTCCCAATCCAAACGTTGGCTACAAACGATTTCCGCGAGCCATTGTTCGAAAAGGAAGAAACCAAAGTTTCTCTAATTTGAATCCAAAAGAGAGAAATTTGATTTTTTTTTGAAGATTTTGAAATTAGACTCTTTTTTTTTTTTTTTTTGAAAATCCCTATCGGACTCATTAAAGAGAAAAATGACCCATTCCCCAACACGAACAATAGCTACAAACATTTCTGTGAGCTATCAAGTTCGGAGAGGAAAGGATCGAAGTTTCTCAAAATTGAATCCAAGAAAGGGAAACCAGATTTTTTTTTTGAAATGAGAAAGAGTGGAAATAAATTCAAAAGATAGAAATTTCCAAAAAGCCCATCTCATATTGTTTTTTAGATGTAAGATCCAACATAGGCTACCAACTAGAACAGATCCTAAGAATTCAAGCATCGCGCTCTCAAATAAACGCGTCCCACCGGGTATGCCAACTTGATGGACCCGTTTCTTCTTTTTCACCTCTCCTCCGTCCCCGGGGCTACCAAAAGGCCGGTGGAGGGAAAAAGGGAAAGGCGGGTATCAACATTTTTTTGTATGGGTATGCCGGATTTTCTATTCTACTTGGAATTTGAAGTGGTGGTCCTGAGATTCACCTTCACAAGTAGAAAGGAAATCAACTCTTTTTTCTAACTTTCCATTGCACATATATTTTAAAGAAAGAGACACAAATTTTTTAAATGCCGTGAGAGGCGATTTCATTTTGTTTGTCGTGAAAGGCGGTTTTTTTTTTGTGCCGTGAAAGGCGGTTTTGCCGTAGAAGGCGATTTACAAATCTCATCAATAATGAAAGACAAGAATTGTGATTTTCTTTTGTCTCTTTAAAAAATACAAAATATAATAGCAAAGTAAGAAAATGAATCTAACTTCTCAGGAGATTGTGGGGACTTGTTCAGATCGAAGGTCGCAAGTCATGTATGGACTTCGCCATCGTCCTTCAGATGAGAACGCAAGATGCTTTGATTCCTTTGGCTTGGCTTGAACTTCAGACTTTTAGAGGATAAAGACCAAGGGGAGGTCCTATATCTAATAAAAAACCGAATAGACGAGCTGAAAAGCCATGTCTAGGCCATGTCGAATGGAAAGAGAGGGGCCTTGGGGGGTTGGCCCCCCAAGGGACTTCAATCACCTTGTGGTGTTTGTTGTAGCAGAGGAGCAGAGCTTTCTTCTTGGATTTTTCTCTCCTTTCTCTGTGTATGTGTGTCAATCTTTCTGGATCTCGCCCCCCTGTTCTTCTTGGAATGACCCCCTTTTATAGGCTCTTGGTAGCCATAGGGTGGGTTTATGAGCATTGATATCATTGATGCTCCTTGATGGGAGGAGTTACAAGTTTTGATTCATTTATTTTGTAACTCCTTTTTTCTTGGCTTTTGATTGGCTGATGGAGAATGATGGGCATTTAATCGCCTTTAATCTCCATGATGAGAGGAGTTTCATGGTTTTAATGCCATGATTGCTTTGATTTGTAACTCCTCTTTCCTTGCTTCTGATTGGGCCGTACAAAATAATGGGTTAATGACCGCATTAAGTTGTCATAAAACGGGTCAATTAATTGCATTAAGTGGTCGCCTGGGCGCTCGAAGAGTCGCGGACCATACCGCGTCTTTTAGAATTCTTCTTGTGATGATTGCCGAGGGATCCGCATGTTGTTTGATGTCGGATGGCAATGCAACTTTAGACATTGGTTGATATCAGTGTGCCGATGACATCTATCTTGTCAATTTCTTGATCGGTCAGACAGAAAGCGTACTTTCTTGGTTGGTCGGTTTGGCGATTTTGAAGCGTGCGATGATGATCACATGCTTTTGATGGTAGATTCAAGATGTTGGTGAAGATCAGCTGATTTCGAGCACAAAAAATCAGATTTTCGGAAAACCACAGGGGCTAGGATTCCCGAAACGCGAAAAGGGGTTGGAGAAATGGTCCTTTCGGCCGGAATCCGACGACCCGGATTTCAAGGGTCGCCGACGTCCATGTGTGTATGGTTGCCGGCGACCATGGGCTGGGGTCCCCGGACCATGGGTTTTTCCCCTTCTTTGGTCGCCATTTTTCGGCCGTTTTTCGATCTTTTTTTATCCTGTATTTTTCTTGACATTTCTCCTCATTTATTGAATTGATTCTCTTGAAGAAAACCTGATGAGAAGCCGTGCAAATCGAAGCACAAAGTTTCCGATCTTCCAGGAAAGCCGAAGAATTTGTCGCCGATTTTCCGTCAGAAGTCGAAACTAGGTCAAACGATATTGGAATTACCTGAAATTTGAGGTGAAGCCTCCTGAGTAGTAGATAGGACCAACCATGGGATTTTGCTTGAGTTTTGGAGCCATGTGGGGTCCTGTCGCTAGTAAACTTGATTTTGTTGTGAGGGAGATGCTGTGCTTTGATGTGCGGTCAACCGACGTCCGATTGTCCTGAAATTTGACAGGGAGCCTATTGGAGTCATTTTGAGATGATCCATTAGCTCCGATTTAGAAGTCATGGTGCCGGGAAGCTCTGCTGTCGGGGGGCTTGATTTTGTTCGCAAGCGTCAAAGTCAAGTCAAGTGTCGTCGGAATGGCCTGAAATTTGACGTGCAGTCCTTTGGAAGCCTTTTGAAGCCACCCATGTTCTCTGTCTAATGAGTGATGGCCTCGGTGATTCTCGCCGCCGAAAGGCTTGATTTTACTACTCGATGGTTGATGGAGGGTCAAACATTGTCAGTTTGACTTGAAATTTGACACGGAGCCTTTTGGAGGTATTTTGAGATCATCCGTAGGCTCTAATCGAAGTTTTGATGTCTTCGGCATTGTCGCTGCAAGAAGCGTCTGTTCAGCTGCCGGAGGAGTGAAGTGAGACCAAATGATGCTGGAATGACCTGAAACTTCACATGGAGCCTCCTAGTGGCACTTTGAGGCCAACTGTGTGCTCTGTTTTGTGTGTCAGGGTCTTTGGCTTCACTGCCACCGAGAGCTCCTTCTCAGTTGCTGGAGGAGTGAAATTGGGTCAAATGATGTTGGAATGGCCCGAAACTTCATGTATACCCCTCTTTTGGCTGTCTTGAAGAATCTTGCAGTTTTTGTCTGGTTCTGACAAGATTTGACGCTTGAAGTGGCATTGCCTATTTGTGGCAGGATGCGGCTTCATATAGCTTTCGATGTTGAAGAGGCAAAGTGATATTTTTTTTTGGTGTCAACAAGATGATTATTGTTTTATTACTTACTTGCACATAACCAATACGAATGACATGATGGATTATGAGATGAACCGGAGTCCACAAGTATACTAGATGTAATACATGTGTATAGATGAGATCTACATACGAGAGACATGTGTTGCAAATCTTTTACTTAAATATCTTCACAACCAGTGATGAGATTAGACATCTCATCTGACAAGGTTGCAACATTATGATCACTATGAGATAGTATGATTTGTCTCAATCATCAGAGTGTAAGACTCTAGATCATCCTCTGGTACATTGGATGTATTGAAGGACCATGAGAAGCACCTTATGAAACTCTGTCTTTACTTTAAGGTTTGCTCTCATAATTTCCTAGCAATATGCTCATAATCCTGAGACATTAATGAACTCAAGTTCCTGACTATTCATGCTTTGAGTCACCAATGAGTGAGGGCAGTTGTAGGTTAACACATTGGTGTCTTGGGTACGTGGTAGTAGAACTGTGGGAACATTCAATGGTCGAGATAGAATCTATCATCATTATCCCCTTGTGCCAATTAATGGATTTATAATTGGTAAGTGCGCACCCATTCCAATTAAGAGTTAATTGGATAGGTACCGATGATCACTATAATTAATTGGGTCTTAAGGATAATAAGATATGGATGCGATTTGGTGAACAGGTCCAATTGATCCATGGATATAGATAGAGGTGATCCATGGACATAGATAGAGGGGCCTACTTGTGGTCATAGGGAAGTTTATAGTCTTCTTTGTAAGTTATTCCTAAGACTGGAGTTCGATTGCATTTTTATAGTGGAGTTATTTGCAATTAACTGTGGGCCCGGATTGCACATGAGATGTGGGGTCGGGGTGTCCCAGTTGGAGCCAGCTTTCTATGGAATCCCTAATGGTCCCCACGCTGGCCTAAGTTATTAGAAAGTTACTAATTCTACTTGAACTCTAAAAGGAAAGGAAATAGAAAGTTACTATTTCTATTTGAAGTGAGACTTCTAATAGTGGTAATAGTAAGTTACTAATTGTTAATAGAAGTGAGACTTCTATATTAATTAGAAAGAAGAAAGTTTCTAATTCTTAATGGAAGTCAGACTTCTATTTTGATTAGATAAAGAGGTGGCTACTCATGCTATATATACGGGAAGGGTTGGTCGTCCAACACATGCTCAACTCCATACTTGGAATTCACACCTAGCCCTAGTGCAAGAGTTGCACACCCACCTCTCTCTCTCTCTTCTAGTTTCTCCTTCGGTTTCCCTAAGTGCTTCTAGTTGGTTTCTTTTGGAGATCCCACCAATCTCCTTGAGAAAAGAGATCTGATAAGGGACATAGCGTGGAAGACGATTAGGTCTTGGAGATTCTAATTTGTTAGAAAGAAAGAGTTCTTCATCCAACAAGTTGTCAACTTCTCCATTGGAGCATTACCAAGCTCCAAATGTATAATCTTCTTCCTTGTATGTTGTAGATTTCATGGTTGCTTGATAGGTGCTGTTTCTATCTTCTAGATAGAGTTTATTACTGTTCATGATTGTTGAGTTTGAGGACTTGGATCCTGGTTGGGTTTGTAGCCTTATAGATAGTTGATCCCTGCGTCAAGTGGGTCAAAAGTTTTCAAAACCTATCCACGAGGCCCACCTACTGCCAACACCTAGGATATCCTACAGACGAACAATTTTGCGATAATTATACTTTTTCCGACAGTTCTGGAGTGATTATCATATTTTAGACCTGTTGTATGGTAATGTCCCAACAATTTTTAGGAAGGCAGTACTATTGCTCCAATTTAATCCAGTTGCTTCCCTAGACAGTATTTCCCCACATATATATATATATAAGTATGGTAATTAGTAACAACTAACTAGACCCCCCAGATCTTGACAATTGTAAAAGGTTTTTTTGTGACATGATGTCGTTGGTTAACTTACCATTAACCCATACTCGGTACGGTTGTGGTGAGAAAACAAGTTGAAGAAAGTATTATTGAAGGAAAGATCCCTGAGAATTAGCTTTCTCATTATTGAAGGAAAGATCACCGGAGATCTAAGAAAACTAGAATATGTTTACTTATCATGCAAGGAATCATAATTCGGGCCAAGCCAAAAAAGAAATTCCCCATAGCTTGGGCCAAGCCAAAATCCTACCCACAACCTGAGCGGACGAAAAGAAGAGCAAATTAGAGCTCAATCAGCTGCCAGCAAGATAGATCAGGTTGAAGCGTCTAAGGTGCCTTGTAGCTCTAGACCATTTGGAGTTCTTTGAAAAAATATCTTAGCAAGATTCTTAGGGGACATAGCTAGAGATGTCAAATGGGTCGAGCTGGCCCATTTCGGCACGGCTCGGCCCGCCAGTCAACCGGCCTGTAGCCCAGCTCGGCCGGTCTACGGCATGGCTTGTGCCATGGGCCGAGGGAATGTGCACGGTCATGCTGAAAGGCCCGTTTCGGCACTGCCCTCTGTGGGCCGACCCATCCATAAGGGTCGGCCCGTCTGGCACGGCCCGCCAGGCTCACCCAACGGCAAAAAATAGTTTTTTTTAAATTGTCCATTTTTTGAAATATGGCTAGACGATCTACAAGAAGATTTCCAAAAGAATCTTCTTCCGTTAATTTAGGGAGAGAAGAAGATTTTATTGAATTAGAAGATGAAGTAGGTGATTTACCACCCCCCCCCTTTCCTAGTAGTTCCCGAAAATCAACCAAGAGGAATAAAACTTCAATAGTTTGGAATATATATGCAATGTTTGATGTTATTGAAGATGAAAAGAAGGTCAAAAAGGCAAAATACAAATTTTGTAGTAAAATTTATTGTGCCGAATCAAAATCGGGTACCGGCCATTTGTTAAAACATTGGCAAAAAATGTTTAGCCTTACATAAGTCGATGGGTGTAGGGGCAAGGGGGCCTGGTTCATAGACCCAAATTTCTACTACTGGTGGTGGTAATAGTAGTAGCAGTTTGGGTTTTTTCTCTTTAATGCACAAAGTGCTAGACCAAATCTTGTTAAAATGATTGTGTTATCTGAATTACCATTTTCTTTTGTTGAAAATGAGTTTTTTTAAGAATGGGTCAAAAAATACTATCGACCATAATTTCACCGTATTTCAAGAAATACAACTAGAAATGATCGATGCTATTAGACTCTGGTAGGAAGAGAAGATAAGTTTTAAAAATTATCTTGCAGAAATTCCTGGTAGAATAGCCATAACTACAGATATGTGGACTTCTGAAGGGGGCGATAGTTTTCTTTGTATTACTGCACATAACATAGATACAAATGGATTATTAATAAACGAATAATTAGTTTTAGCTGTCTTGAATGGTCACACAATGGCACTAGAATAAGTACATTTATTTTGGAAGAGCTAGATGAATACAATATTAAGGAAAAAGTTATATCTATAACTTTAGATAATGCCAGTAATAATACAGTGGCTATTGAACTAATGAGATTGCAGATGCCACTTGCAACTTTGATAGATAGCTCTATATTCTAAAATAGATGTGTATGTCACATCTTAAATCTCATTGCAAATGTTGGTTTAAAGCATATTGTAAGTCACACAAATGCTATTAAAGATATTGCTAAATTTATTTTCTGCTCCGCACAAAGAAGATAATTGTATCCCCAAATATGTGTGAGGCAATGCGTATAAGCTATAAAAATACCTAAAGCGGTAGAACATAGATGGAATTCTTTGTATTATTTGTTAATCAAGGCAATTGACCGGAAAATAGTTTTGAATCAATTTTGTGCCTTTAATGCACGAGATTTGTTGATGAGTGATGAACATTGGGAGTTGTGTGCCCATATAAGAGATTTATTAGAAGCTTTTTATACTTCTACATTATTTTTTTCCGGCATATATCATCCCACATCTAATGAAAATTTAATGAAGTTTTTTCAAATTACTTAACAACTCAATAGATTTAGAGATTA
This sequence comes from Cinnamomum chago, assembly GCA_038049695.1. Taxonomy (NCBI): domain Eukaryota; kingdom Viridiplantae; phylum Streptophyta; class Magnoliopsida; order Laurales; family Lauraceae; genus Cinnamomum; species Cinnamomum chago. Next base: position 42,906,965 of record CP142455.1, on the reverse strand, counting down.
TTTTTTTACTGAATAACACTATTAGAAACATGGAAGAAAAAATTAATAAATATTGGAAAGAAGCTCCAATAACATTTCTTTAGCTGCTGTATTTGATCCAAGGTTAAAATTAAGTAGTGTATAGTCTTTTTTTATTGATGGAATAAATAAAAATATGAATTATCAAGATTTGAATATCCTTTTCAAATATAAGGGCAAAATTACCAGAACTTTTTCAATTTTATTGAGCAAATGGGTACAACTGGGGTTAGTATGGCCCCTTCAGAAGTCCGGCAAACAGGTGAAGCCGCGTGGAATGCGTGGTATTCTTCCCTGTCCACAAGCATGTCATCTAGCTTAAGCTCAAGTAACACAGTGACGGAGTTATCATCGTATCTTGACGTCAATGTAATACGGGTGCATGGTGGAAGCAACAAGAAAGCATTTATTCGGTGTTGGCTGCTATGACTATTCCAATGTCTTCTGTAACATCAGAATATGCTTTCAGTGCAGGTGGACGTGTGGTGGATGACGAAATGACAAATCTAATTGAAGAAACGGTGGAGTGTTGTATGTGCTTACGAGACAGGTATTTGACAGATAAGAGGAAGCAAGAGTTGATAGCAATGGAAGATTATGATCCAGCAGAATACATCAGTGGACTACACATCTGATTTTTTTACTTTTTCCTTCAATGTAATTTGTAAATATACAAGTTTTTCATTCTTTTTTTATTTTTATTCTCTAAAAAGATTGTAAGGTTTTGAAGGTAGTCCTATTAACAAACTTTCAAGAAGTTAAGATCCAAATGGTTCTCTTCTCATTGGAGTAGGTCGGGTTTGACCGAACCACTTAAATATTTGTCATTCTTCGTGCTTTTATTGTAATTTTTAATTTTAATATCGAAAAGGTGAACAAAATTAATCAAAAAAAAAATTAAAGAGGCACGCACGGCATGGAGGCATGACACGGCCCATCCTGCTCCAGGCACGGCCCGTGCCATAAATAAACCCTGGCAGGCCGTGCCAACCCAGCCTGGCCCGTTTGACATGCCTAGACATAGCCACGAAGTTGAAATCTACTGTCGTGTGAGACAGTGAGAGAAAGGTGCATTAGGAGAAAATGTTTTAGGTTTGACGTGAAAATCATGAGTAAGATAAAGGAACATCGTGAGTAAGGGTGAGAGTTAAGTAGACAATTACCTCGAGATTTCATAAGACCCTACATAAAATATATTTAAAGTAATGTACATGTACCGGCGTGAAAGGCTCGTGCCCAACACATGCTAAAAAAAAAGATTTTTAGAGGAAGGAAGGAGTAAAGAAAAGTTAAATATTTGGACTGATTAGAAGGGCCCATAATGATATAGTGCTTGTTAAGATATTAATTTAATTAAAGTCAGATTCACGATGGAAAAGACACCAATCTTTACCAAAATTATTGTATTTAACAATCTAAGATAATAACACTAAAACTATAATATAAAACTAAATTAGAATATTTAACTACAAAATCTAAATTTTATTTTAATTTTAATAGTAATATTAAGTAAAAATTAATGTACAATATTAATATGAAAATATCAATAATAATTTACATTACATCTTATATCGTGTTTATTGCATATTCTGCAGCCATGGATCATAAGTCGATTGCATGCCGGATCATAAATAATGGAGCTCGCTTATATTGAGCAAGTATATATTACTCAATTCAAGTTATGCGGACACGGATCATAAAAAAGGTATTGTACCAGAAATATAACATGGACACTTGACTGATACATGTTATTTAGTCAATTGATTTAAGATTTTCCAAATAATTAGCAGAGATATAATTTTAACGTTATATTAATTTTAAATACTTTATCCTTAGAAATGGAAGCAAGTTATTTGGACCATCATCATCATCATCATTACGATCATCATCAAAGTCTACATATATAAATCTAAAAATTATGATCATCCAAGGTCGATATATTTTTCATACACCCCATTTTAATTTTGAGGAATTGGGCCTACCTATGATTGATCCTAGGAATGAGTTGGCAATTAATAACGCCATTAAGATGATAGAGTCCAGATGCTTGGGCTCACAAGAAAACCGCGAGGATTCTCAACGAGACCTACTTAATGATAAATCCAATCCACTGTAAGATCGAGATATAAATAGAGTCTGAATCCTTGGACTCGCTAAAAAATCAAGAGGATTCTTAGTGGGACCCACTTATGATATATCCTATTAGGAAATGGTATATGTCAGTCTAATAAGTTTTTTTTTTTTTGAAGATAAGTGATTCTTTCAATTAAAAAAAAACATAAAATACAAAAACAGGAATTTCAATTCCCATTTGGGCATACCCCAATTTACAATCAAGAAGAAACAGTCCAGCTAGTCCAAAATCAAAACCCTAAAACCTGGGATCACGTTAAACAATAGATTGAACTTGTATAATTTCTATTGAAGAAAGATGATAAGGAATTAAACAATGTTGCTTAATTTTTCAACTAAGCCTCATAGCCTAGTGTGAGACCTCTGCAATAATTAGGGTAGAATTGACGCACCATCATTTCTAGTTTTCTGAACTGAAATCGATGTTTCCAGTTTGAAGAAGCAGGATTTTTCAACCCAGGAAGAAGAATACCGTCCAATTCAAAGCACAGGTCTTAAATTTGTAGTGGAATGAGTAAAATCAGATTCTGAACCTCCTAAAAAAAGAGATTATCACTCCAAATTATAGCAAAATCAGGTCTTCCATCCGGATTCCAAAGAACACCAATAATAGTCGGCTGCATATGAAAGATAGAATTCAACCATCCAGCACATACAAACCAGTCGTAGGGGTGTGAGTGAAGATAGAATACGGTGGGAGATTCCAGACACTCGCAAAAGGATCAGGAATATCCAAGTTAAGATAGGTAACTCGACTATACAACTGATGAAGTAACCCATGCAACACCTGAGTTGGTCGTATGGAAACCTGCTTGAATATCCCTGCATTTCTTTCCCGCAACAAATGCCAGACAAAAGCTGGAAAAATGAGCTTAGTAAGAATATCCAGCCCTCTCTGGGAAATATCAATTCTAGATAAAATTGAATCAATTAGATCAAAACGAGTTGTAAACTCAATTTCCTAAAGCCAAAATTTATTTAATACCCCCCTCCAAATCTGCTTATCAAAAGGACAATGCAAAAATAAGTTCTTTGAAGATTCCCATTGTAAGTGCCTAAAATTTACGGACTTGGTTTGAGGAGGAGTAAACTCTTGATTTGATGATTCCAGGAAAGGATCGGCCTCCGGTGATCTAAAATTTAAAACAAAGGCCAGAGCCCCTGGCTGTAGGCAGCCGAAGGCACTCCGATGCCTGAGTTAGCTTGGTAACTAAGGGGAGTAAGGAAGGAAGAATATGGAGCAGGTTTGTTGCATACTTTCTGTGGTTTTCCTCCATGCATTATATAGACGTGGAAGTCATCATTGGAGTGGACCCCTTAGAGAGAGATGAAAGTCCCATCAGCATGTACTCTCTCTCCTGAGTGGGGGTAGGTAAAAAGGGAATGTCCCATCGGGCCATCCCCTATGCCTATGGATGTGACCCTGAGATAAGGCGTGCCACTTATCTAGGTCCGGCGCCCACTCTACTTGTCAGTTTGTCGTCCACCGCCATGGCAGCGCATTTATGGTCGCATTTATGGCTGAATGACAGGTGACCGAGATCAAGCTAAGACCGAGACCGAGGTGAGCACATGCAAACGTGGCCACCGAAATGGGTTCCGTGCTTCCCCGAGCTGGTGCTTCTGCCGAGCTGGGCAGTACCGAGGCTAGGGATAGTCTCGAAATTGGGGAGTGACCCCACATAAATCCGTAATTACAAAATGACCCCACACAATTGCCCCTAGCTCCCAACCTCTTATAATTCTATCTGAGGTCGGGAGCTAAGACTGAAAGGATGTGCTGGCCCCCGTCTTGTCGTATCTTGCTGACGTGTGATCCTCATCATGATGCCTTTTCGTTTGCCCTAGGCAATAAATACGGTATCATAATTGCTTCACCAAGGCGGGCACGCGGACGCCGTTTCGTATGCCCGAGGTGACGAATAATGTACCCCAGTTATGGTGGGAGATGAACCGATGGTGTCACATGTCACCTTCCTTCTGGCTGTTTACTGGGATCGGAGTGACGCGTGGAGAGCCCGAAGCGTTGCCTCGCACGCGTGACATTTAAGAGGGGCGCCCCTTTATAAAAAGGGGACGCCCTCTGTACTTTCTCTTCTTATCTTTGCTCTCGCTTTGGAAGAAGACCATGCCGAAGAAAACATTCTGCTGAAACCAGAACCTCTACGAACCCAGAGACCTTCTTACTCTTCACTCTTCACTCTTTGCAAACCTCCACATTCTCTCTGTGAGTTCTCCTTTCCATTATTCTCCTTCCATCTCTTCTTTCTTTCGTCTTAGAGGGTTTCTGTCCCTTTGGGGTTTCTAGGTCTTGCTCCTTCTCCTCTGCCCTTTGCCCCCTCCTTTTTGATTTTTTAGGAAATGGGAATCTACAGCCATTGGCTAGAGGGCCCCCAAGCCCTGGAGGGACTTAGGGCGGCGTACGATATACCAAACGATGTTCTGGTGAAGCCCGATGACCTCCAGGGCCTCTTTGACGGCCTTGCCCAATTCAAAAAATGGATGCCCTTCCCTCTAGTGTCTGTGATCGAAGGTGGGGTTAGATTCCCTATTCACCCACTCCTCCGCTCCTGCCTTAGTTCGTGGCGGCTCTGCCCCTTCCAACTAATGCCCAACGAGTTTAAAATAATCATGGGTGTGGCGGAGTTGAACCGAATCCTCGACATCAACCTCGGCGTGCATGACATAGGGGATGTCTATGACATTTGTAAGTCCGCGGGGGCGAGGATTCATACTATCTGCGGGTGAAGGCGAGACACCGACCCTTGATTAACGCCCTGGAGGACTCAACAAGTATGCCGGGGATGATCGCCTGCTAGTCTCGGGGAACTGGGAGTTCGAGACCGAGGTGGAGCGTAGAATCCAGGTTCCGCGAAAACCTGGGACCCCTCTGAGTAAATACTTGCTTGCCCGGGCTATTTGTGTTGTTTTACTGCTGATTCACCAGGCTGATGTCCTCTGTTTCTCTGTACAGGTGTTCAGCGAAGGAGGAGAGACGCAGGCCTCGATTGTTGGGAGAGGAATGACGCCTGGCTCGAGAAGATCTACCATTATCGCGGCCACCACAATCGGGCGGCCTTCTCGCTACTCCGGTACAAGCCGCGGTACCAGTCTTATACCAGGAAGACTGCCGAGATCCCCCTTGAGCCGATAGGGGAGATCGTGCTTGCGCTTGCAGAAACCGGTGGTCGAGCCTCGGAGCCCCTCGGTCTGACCCTAGTTGAAGATAGCCCCCCCGCCCGAGACCAGGCAGAAGAGGAAATGAACGGGCAGCGTCCCCCTCTGAAGAACTTGGGAGCCTTGGTCCTCAAGGGCCGAGTTCCTCCTGCTCCGAGGCGTGTTCACGGGGTGCTTGGCACTGCTCAGGGATCTTCAGCCAGCACCCGCTCCGGTCCCACGGGCTCAGCAAGGACCTCCTCCTCTGCGAAAGAGAAAAGCGCGCGAGGCCCCCTGCATGAGAAGAGGGGGAGGTCGGAAGAGCCGCCCAAGGAGACCCCGCCGTCCAAGGACACCCGGCCACGGGTCGCGGAGGCCGAGAAGGAGGGTGAGAGGCCCCCTCCCGAAAAGAGGCCTCGCATGGGTGAGGAGGAGTAGTCCTCGGAAGTGGTTCCACAGCTTCGGTCCACCAAGCCACCCCCTTTCAGGCCCAACCTCGATCTCAACCCCGGCGAACCCCTGAGCGTGGAGGACCGGATGGGGACCTCCACCAGGACCATAACGGCAGTTGCCCGGGCATGCACTCTCCCTTTGGACATAGAGAAGTATAATAAATCTGGGCAGATGAACCTGATCTACTCGACGATGAGGGCGTCGCTCGAGGTGATTCCCAATTCTTTTATTTTTTTTAAAGCTTTATGCCTTAGTCATTTGTTCTGACCCCCATACCCCTTGTCTTTTTGCAGAATGTACAGAAGCTCCAAATAATATTGGAGAGGACAGAGAAGACAATCGCTAAGGTTCTCAAGATGGACGCCGAGAGGAAGAAAATGGGAGAGCCCTGGAGGCCAGTGAGGGAGAAATAAAGAAGGCGGAGGAGAAGATCGCCGAGCTCGCAACGGAACAATAAGCGGCGAAGGCCGAGATCTTCAAGTTGCGAGCCGAAAATAAGCACGTAAAAGGTGTGACCAAGGACAAGGCGAATAGGGCGCATCAACTAGAGACCGAGCTCGCCAAAAAGGAAACTGAACTGGCTGGGAAAGAGGCCGAGCTCGAGTCCTCTAGGAAGGAGCGGGTCGATGCCGAGTCCACTCTACGAGCCCAGGCCGTAAAAGCTTATCAGGAAGGAGTGGATTGGGCATCGGCGGAGTTTGTGGCTCAGATCAAGGACTTGAGCCCTGTGCTGTATGAGATGGGATGCCGGGAAGCGCTTCAGGAGTATGGGGTTTCTGAGGATGACCTCATATTTTTGAACCTTCCCCAATTCCAATCTGTAATACCCAGTCCGGAATCGGAGCCCGACTCTAACCCTCAGGAAGCCCCTGCTGAGACCTCAGTCCCTTCTCCTCCGCCCCCGACTCCGGCCGAGGGCGACCAGGCCCAGGCTTCTTCCGCGGCCCCTCCGCTTGAAGCCCTGGGCGTTTCTGATCCTGCCTCTTCGGTCCCTCCAGAGAATAAAGCCGGGGCGCCCAAGAAGTAGCGCAATAATGTCTGTATTTTTTCTTTTCTTTGATGTATTTTTCTCTTTTTCCTGAGTGTACAGAACTTTGTAATTGTATTCTCTTATCAAAGAAAAACAATTTTCTTTCAATTCTCCAGTTGTCTTTTCGTTTCTTTCTTCTGGCCATGGTGTGTTAATGTTCTTCCAATTCTGAACAAAATTGAAGCCCCGTGTTCTGACCAATTCTCCAAACTCTTAAGGGGTTGAGATCGGTGGATCCATAATACCGGGGCTTATCAAGGCAATTCTTCAAACCTTCCATGTAACTGAGATCGGTGGACATCTGGCCCTAAGGCCGGGGCTTTGACAACATGCTTCTGAGGGAACCGCCTTATTAAAAGACCTTGTAGTTAGCTTGGACTCATACCCTAAGGTGCGATCATGTTGCTGGAGATAAGTCCCAAAAATTAGACTAAGGCTGTATTGCAAATTTGGATAACTCGGGGGGGGGGGGGGGGGGGGGGCGCTCGGCCGAGCTTAGAAGTAGACCGAATCCCATGACTTAGAACAAAATAAAACAGCTGGTTCCATTTTTGTCCCAAGGGGGTTGGTCCAACGACCGAACTCGAGGAGGCTTGTGCGAGGACCGGAGTCTTGGGAGTTGGTCAAACGACCGAACTCAAGGAGGCTGGTGTGAGGACCGGAGCTTAGGGAGTTGGTCCAACAACCGAACTCAAGGAGGCTGGTGCGAGGACCGGAGCCTTGGGAGCTGAATCCAACGACCGAACTCAAGGAGGCTGGTGCGAGGATCGGAGCCTATGGAGTTGGTCCAACGACCGAACTCAAGGAGGCTGGTGCGAGGACCGGAGCCTTGGGAGCTAGTCAAACGACCGAACTCAAGGAGGCTGGTGCGAGGACCGGAGCCTAAGGAGCTGGTCCAACGACCGAACTCAAGGAGGCTGGTGCGAGGACTAGAGCCTTGGGAGCTGGTTCAACGACCGAACTCAAGGAGGCTGGTGCAAGGACCGGAGCCTTGGGAGCTGGTCCAACGACCCAACTCAAGGAGGCTGGTGCGAGGACTGGAGCCTAGATTCACAACTTGAAAGAGACAAGGCACGCATCTTCCACAAGATCCTTCTTTTATTGACTTTATCATTTCAGTACAATTAGAAGTAGTATTTCTTGAGGTGCGTGGCATTCCACAGTCGTGGCAACTCTTTGGCATCCATGCTTTCAAGTCTATAAGCCGATCTCCCTGATGAGGATACCACCTTAAAAGGCCCGAGCCAGTTTGGGGTGAGTTTTCCTTCGTTGGGATCTCTGTCTGCTGGGAGTGCTTTCTTCAGGACCAATTCCCCGATCGAGAACCTTTTTTCTCTGACCCTCTGATTGTATCCCCTGGATAATTGTCGCTGGTAGGAAGCCAGGCGCACGGATGCTGCTTCCCTTCGCTCCTCGGCCAAGTCGAGCTCTTTGACCAGATTTACTTCATTCTGCCCATGGTCGAAGAGATCCGACCTCAAGGTCGGAAGGCCAACCTCAAGAGGGATTACAGCTTCCATTCCGTAGGCTAAGGAGAAAGGGGTTGCCGAAGTGGATCGTCTCGGGGTGGTCCTGTACGCCCAAAGGACACTTGGTAGTTCTTCTACCCATCTGCCTTTAGCTCTGTCAAGTCTCTTCTTGAGTCTGTCCAGTACCACCTTATTTGAGATTTCCGCTTGTCCGTTGCTCTGCGGGTAGGCCGGGGTTGCATAGAGGTTTCTGATACCAAGCTCCCGGCAGGAGTTCTTAAAGAAGTTCGAGTCGAATTGGGTCCCGTTGTCCGAGACCAGAGCTCGGGGGATCCCAAACCTTGTGACAATGTTCTTCCATACGAAGTTCTTTGTATCTTGCTCGGTGATGGAGGATAAAACTTCTGCCTCTATCCATTTGGTGAAGTAATCAGTGGCCACTATCAACCACCACTTGTTTCCTGGAGTTCAGTGAAGAGGTCCCACGATGTCTAGCCCCCATTGAGTGAAGGGCCATGGGCTAGAGAGAGGACTCAAGTCCTGCGCCGGTTGGTGCAGAGAGTGGGAGAACTTCTGACATTTTTCACATTTTTTGGCGTAGAGCTGGGCATCCTTCTGCATGTAGGGCCACCAGTAGCTCTGACTGATGGCTCTGTACGCCAATGATCTTCCTCCGATGTGGCTTCCGCAGATTCCTTCGTGAATTTAAAAAAGGAAGTCTTCCACCTTGCTCGGGTGAACGCATTGGAGATACGGCCCCGTGAAGGACTTTCTATAGAGCTTCTCATCTGGGGATATCAAAAAATGAGCTGCTTTCACTCTGACCTTGCGGGCTTCATTTCTGTCTTCAGGGAGTTTATCTTCTTTTAGGAATGCTATGATCGGATCCATCCAGCTCGAACCGAGATCGATGCACAGGACTTCCCGAGGTGGGAGGAGCTCTATGCTTGGCTTTTCCAACTCTCCACGTCGACTGTCCTCCTTTTTCCTGCTTCCACGGCAGAGGCTAAGTTGGAGAGGGCATTTGCATGGCAGTTGGACTCCCTGCCGATTTGCTTGACTTCTGCTCTCTCGAACTGGGAGAGGAGCTGCTTTGTGTGGGCTAAGTAGGCTGCCATCCTTTCATCTAGGGCTCGATAGTCTCCGCTCAGCTGGTTCGTCACCAACTCGGAGTCGCTAAAGACTACTAGCCGACGTGCCCCCAGTATTCTCGCGCTACCGAGACCCCCAATCAGTGCTTCGTACTCTGCTTCATTGTTGGAGGCTTTGAAATCAAGGATCAGGGCTTGCTCGATGACGAGGCCCTCAGGAGATTGGAGGACTATGCCGGCGCTGACCCTTCTGGATGTGGAGGATCCGTCAACGAAGACCTTCCAGGTAGACTTAAAGAATTATTCCCAAGATCGGTCTTCTCCGGTCTCGGTCTCGGCTGCCTCATTACCCTCGGAGCCCCCTAGTTCGGTATCGAGTGAGGTCGGTGTCGAACTAGGAGAGGTGAATTCGACGATGAAGTCTGCCAGAATTTGTGTTTTGATCGCCGTCCTAGGTTGATATTGGATACCAAATTGCCCCAGTTCGACGGCCCATTTGGAGATTCAGCCGAAAAAGTCAGCCTTTCGGAAAAGGGACTTGAGCAGGTGCTCTGTGACAACCACCACTTGTATGCCTGGAAATAGTGGGAGAGCTTTCGAGAGGCACTAACGAGTGCCAGAGCAAGTTTCTCGAGTGGAAGGTACCTGGTCTCGGCATCGAGCAGGATTTTGCTCGTGTAGTAAATGGGCTGCTGCTGCCTACCGGTTTCTCTGACTAACACCGAGCTCACTGCGTGGTCCGAGACCGCTAGATAGAGATAAAGGAGGTCACCTTGTGATGGAGTGGACAACAGTGGTGGCGAGGAAAGGTATTCCTTGAGCTTCTCCAGGCCTGATCACACTCCGGGGTCCATTGGAATTTGGAGCTCTTCTTCAGAAGTTGAAAGAAGGGGCGACATTTGTCCGAAGCTCGGCTGATGAAGCGATTGAGCGCATTGGCCATCCCTGTGAGCCTTTGGACCTGCTTGGCAGAGGTCGGGCACTGAATCGCCTGGATTGCTGCAATCTACTCTGGATTAGCCTTGATCCCTCTCCTTATTACCAAGCTTCCTAAGAACTTGCCAGATCCGACGCCAAACACACACTTGGAGGCATTCAGTTTAAGCTGGAACTTTCTGAGGATGGCGAATGTCTGGCGTAAGTCTGCCAAATGGTCCTGCGACTTCTTGGACTTGACCACCATGTCATCGATGTAGACCTCCACCGTCTTCCCGAGCTGGGCGTGAAACATCTTCGTGATCAGTCTCCGGTATGTCGCCCCGGCATTCTTTAACCCAAAGGGCATCACTTTATAACAGTAGATGCCTCAGAGTGTTATGAATGCGGTTTTCTCCTCATCAGGCCCGTGCATGGGGATCTGGTGGTAACCTCGGTAGGCGTCGAGGAAGCTCATTCTATCGTGTCCCGAGGTGGCGTCGATCATCTGGTCGATTTTTGGGAGTGGGAAGCTGTCCTTGGGGCAAGCTTTATTGAGATCAGTGAAATCCACGCAGACCCTCCATTTGCCGCTTTTCTTCTTGACCACCACGGTGTTGGCTAGCCACTTCAGATAATGCACTTCGCGGATTGCTCCGGCCTGGAGGAGCTTGTCTACTTCTTCGATGACAGCTTCTATCGGCGGAACTCCTATTCTGCGGGCTTTTTGCACTATGGGCTTGTGTCTGGGGTCCACGTTTAGCTTGTGGCACATGACTTCGGGGTTGACCCTGGGCATCTCATATGTAGTCCAGGCGAAGACGTCCTTATTCTGCAGTAGGAAGTCGAGCAGCTCGGATCTCTCGTTGTCGAGGAGCTGGCTTCCCAGCAGGAAATACCGCTCGGGGTCATCGGAATTGATCCTAACCTCGGTGAGTTCCTCTATGCTCTTTTGCTCTGCTGAGCGTCCGACATCCTCGAGTTCGGCCATATGTACTCGCTGCGGCTCTGTTTCGTCTACCCGGTCAAAACGGATGTTCCAGCTTCGGGATGCCTGCTTCAGTCCATAAATGGACTTCTGCAGCTTGCAAACTCTTTACTTTTGGTTACTTGCTATAAAACCGTCTGGTTGCATCATATAGATGTCTTCCTCAAGATGGCCATTGAGAAACGCCGTCTTGACATCCATTTGCCAAATCTCGTAATCGAGATGAGCTGCTATGGATAAGAGTATCCAGATGGACTTGAGCATGGCTACCGACGAGAAGGTTTCCTCATAATTGATGCCCTCTTTCTGAGTATACCCTTTCGCAACAAGCCTGGCCTTAAAGGTCTCAACTCTTCCATCTGGTCCTCTTTTTCTCTTGTAGACCCACTTGCACCCAATAAGTTTGATATTGGCAGGCAAGTCCATAAGTGTCCAGACCTGATTAGAGTACATAGACTCCATCTCAGCTTTCATAGCATCTTACCAATGTCCCGAATCTATGTCATTGATTGCTTCATCATAGTTACAGGGATCCTGTTCCAGTTCTTCCGGGATTGCCTCGTAAGACTCTCCCAAGAACGAGAACCTATCAGGGGGCCTGATTATTCTCCCACTACGACGAGGCACTAGTGTAACTACTGGGTCTGGTAGGGGTGGTTCTTCCTCAAGTTCGGTCATACTTGGATTTGGAATTGATTGTTCTTGAATCTCTTCCAAGATCACCTTTTCTAAAGATTTCTGGTCCATCATATAATCTTCCTCCAGAAAAACCACATTGGTGCTGACCAGCACTTTCTGCTATCTGGGATTATAGAATAACCAACCTTTAGTTCCTTTAGGATATCCTACAAACGTGCATACTTCCGACTTCGTTTCCAACTTATCCGTCCTGACCTTCAGCACGTGTGCCGGACAACCCCAAATGTGTAAATGTTGTAGACTAGGCTTTCGCCCAGACCATAACTCCCGGGGAGTCTTAGGTACAGACTTAGATGGTACGAGGTTTAGTATGTACATCGCAGTATCCAAGGCATATACCCAAAAGGACTGAGAAACTCAACATAAACCTGATCATATCTAAACGAGTTCGGTTCCTTCTTTCCGCTACTCCATTCTGTTGAGGCATACCAGGAGCAGACAACTGAGATAGAATCCCATTTTCTGATAAGTATCCCATAAAATCACCAGAGAGATATTCCCCTCCTCGATCTGATCGAAGAGTCTTGATACTTTTACCTAATTGCTTTTCCGTTTCCGCTCGAAACTCTTTGAACTTTTCAAAAGCCTCGGACTTGCTGTGCATAAGGTATATGTATCCATATCTTGAATAATCATCTGTGAAAGTGGTGAAGTATTCATATCCTCCTCTGGCCCTGACATTAATGGGTCCACACACATCAGTATGCACTAATTCCAATAAATCTTTGGCCCTATTGCCCTTGGATGAAAATGGTCTTTTAGTTATTTTGCCTTCCAGACAGGACTCACAGACAGGCATTGGTTCTACAACCAATGAAGGCAATATACCATCTTTCACTAGCCTGTCAATCCTATTTAGGTTTATATGACCTAGCCTCAAGTGCCAAAGTTTTGTTGGATTAGATGAAGGTGACCTTCTCTTTAATGATGGCCTATTTATTATTTCGGTATCATGTATCTCATACATTGTGGGAGTTAATAGATAAAGCCCATTGGTTACCTTGCCAGAACATATAAAAGTATCGTTTCTCTTTATGACAACTTCAGTACTAAAAGTAATGGAATAACTTTTATTCACCAAACTAGAAACTGAAATTAAATTTCGTCTTAAAGACGGTACATATAGAGTGTCTGACAAAACCAACTTATTATCTTGAAAACATAAAGTAATAACTCCTACTGAGACCGCATCCGCCTTAGCATCAGATCCTAGGTTGACAATGATTTCGCCGTCACTGAGTTTCCTGGTTTCCCTGAACCCCTGCAACGAATTACATATGTGATTAGTTGCCCCGGAGTCCACACACCAAGATTTCGAAGTACCAGTTGCAAAACTAACTTCAGAAACAAGTGACTAAATCATACCTGAGGTCTTCTTCTTAGACAGATAATCTGGAAAATTCCTCTTCCAATGTCCTGTCATACCACAATGGAAACACTTTCCTTTTGTCCCTGACCCCTTAGCCTTGCCAACACCACCATTAGGACCATTCTCCGCCTTAGGACCCTTCGGAACTGGTTTCTTCTTGCCTTTCCGCCCTTTGCCTTTCGGTTTGGACTTGGCAAATGATTTTTCTGTCATCAGGGCAGTTGGTTTCTTCTTCATAATCCCTTCAGTCACCACCAGCTGGCTAGACAGCTCAGCCAGAGTCAAATTCATCTTATTCATATTGTAGTTGACCCTGAAATTGTTGAATGACTTTGGTAGTGACTCAAGGATTATGTCAATCTGCGATTCTGCATCATTCGCAACCCCCAATACATCTAACTCATTCAATGAGTCCATCATTTTCAACATGTGGTCCTGTACTGGTGTGCCTTTAGCCATCTTGGTGCTTATAAGCACCCTCATAGCAGCCTTGTTAGGGATTTTGTAGATTGCAATTTGATGGATGCATTATCATTCTAGCATCATTTGATTTACACACATATGCATTGTTTTAAGAAATCTTGAAATCTTGTTTTATACATGCATTGGTTTTTTAAGTCTTGAAGATATATTGATTTATGCATGATTTGCTTTTAAAACTTGGATGCATTTGTTTTTTAAAAGAGTTTTAGAAGTCAAGCTAGCCTTTGGTTTTAAAGTTTTGAATCATTTTAGGCTTTGTGTGTTTCATGTTTTTTATACATCTTAGAATGATTTAAAACATGTATTCAACCTTGGTTTAGTGGCCCAAAAATCCCCTCTAAGAGAAACCTTCAAATATGCAAAAAATTGAAATTTTTGGTCCCAGCAGTGTGGCCGGTCGAACGGCCCAGGGGTCCCGGTCGACCGGGAACACTGCAGGCAGAAAATGCCCTGGGGCACCAACGGTCTTATTTCTGACCGTTGTGTGTTCCCGGTCGACCGAGACCTGTTTCCAGGTCGACCGGGGACTAGCCGTTGGGCACTTTTTGCTATAAATATGAGTTCTTTCCTTTGCCATATGTTGGGAATTTTAAGGCCCTCCTTGAGGGGTTTTGAGGCAAATAAAAGGGAAATGAACTAAGGGATGAAGGGGATCATTAGGAAAGCTAAAGCTTGGATTAATGAAGTTAAATTACCAAGTAGGCTCTACTTTCCTTAATCATATGTTTTCATGCTTTGTTTTATTTTTGGTAAATCATTTGTAGCATGATAAACTATGTTGTGTTGTATCCTTAACATGTTTTATGTTTTGAATTGATTTATTGTTTTAGATACATCACCATTGATTCAATCCAAGTAGTACTTTATCTTTGGTAAATCTAAGTAGATCATGTTAATGGAAACATCTTTGAAATTAGATGTAACATGATCCATATACTTGGTTGAATCTTTGGTTGTTGTTTTCCAACATAAGAAAATCACTTTCAAACTATCTTATGTTTTGGATTCAACTTCTTTACAAATCATATGTTTTCATGTTTTGTTTTATCTTTGATAAATCTTTAGTAGCATGTTAACCTATGATGTGTTGTATCCTTAGCATGTTTTATATTTTGAATTGATCTATTGTTTTGGATGCATCACCATTGATTCAATCCAAGTAGTACTTTATTTGGTAAATCTAAGTAGATCATGTTAATGAAAGAATCTTTGAAATTATATGTAACATGATTCATATACTTGGTTGAATCTTTGGGTGTTGTTTTTCATCATAAGAAAATCTCTTTCAAAATATATCTTATGTTGTGGATTCAACATCTTTACAAATCATATGTGAATTTGTTTTAATGTTTTACAACTTGCTTTGCATTGATTGGTATATCATATTCAAGTTGTATTTATAATCACATATGATTTGTCCCCTTATTTCAATCAAATCTATTTTTTATGTTTTGAGCTACATTGTTGATTTGATTGACATCCCTATGCATCACATTGATGGACCGCGCCCCTCCGTTCCTCCTCCGCTGCCATCCGCCCCGGGTCTGTCGGGGTCCGGAAGGAGGGAGAGGGAAGAAAGAAAGGCGGGTATCAACATTTTGTGGGTATGCCAGATTTTCTTTTCTACTTGGAATTTAGAGTAGTGATCCGGAGATTCACCTTCACAAGTAGAAAGGAAATCAACTTTTTCCTAACTTTCCATTGCACACATATTTTAAAGAAAAGAGACAAGTTTGTTTTGAATGCCGTGAGAGGCGATTTTCTTTGTTTGCCGTGAAAGGCGATTTTGGTGCCGTGAAAGGCGATTTTGCCGTGAAAGGCGGTTTACAAATCTCATCAATAATGAAAAGACACAAATCTCATCAATAATGAAAAGACAAGAAATGTGAATTTTGTGTCTCTTTAAGAAAAAATACAATACAATAGAAAAGAAAGAAATGAAATCTAACTTTTCATGCGATTGTGGGGGGACCCGTTCAGATCGACGGTCGCGAGTCATGTATGGACTCCGCCATCGTCCTTCAGATGAGAACTTTGATGCTTGATTTCTTGGCTTGGCTCCAACCTCAGATTTTTAGAGGATAAGGACCAAGGTAAGGTCCTATATCCGGTAAAAAGCTGAGTAGATGGGCTGAAAAGCCACATCTAGCCATGTTGGATAGAAGGAGAGGTGGCCTTGGGGGGGGGGGGGGGTGGCCCCCCAAGGGGCTTTGATCACCTTGTAGTGCTTTTTGCAGCAGAGTTTTCTTCAATAGAGGAGAGTTTGTTGCAGAGGTTCTGGATTTTTCTTGGATTTTTCGGAGAGTTTTTGGATAATTTTTCCCCTTGGCCCCCTTTTCCTTGGAATGGCCTCCTATTTATAGGCATTTGGTAGCCATTTAGGAGAGTTTATGAGCATTTATGGTATTAATGCTCATGATGGGAGGAGTTACAAGTTTTAATTTACTTGTTTTGTAACTCCTTTTCGTTGGCTTCTGATTGGCCGGTGGAGGATAATGGGCATTTAGTTGCCTTTAATCTCCATAATGAGGGGAGTTTCATGGTTTTAATGCCATGAATACTTGGATTTGTAACTCCCATTTGCTTGCTTTTGATTGGGCCGTCCAAGATAATGAGTTAATGACTGTAATAAGTTGCCATAAACAAGTCAATTAACAGCATTAAATGGTCTCCCGGTCGCTTGAAGAGTCACGGGCCGCGCCGCGTCCTTTGGAATTCTTTTGGCGATGATCATCGATGGATCTTCATGTTGATCGACATCGGATGATCATGCAATTTCAGACTTCGATTAATATCAACAAGCCGGCGACATCTGTCCAGTCGATTTCTCGATCGGTCGGGCAGAAAGTACATTTTCTTGATCGGTCGGTTGACAATTTTGAGGTGTCGGATGATGATTCCATGATTCCGACGGCGGATCCACGATGTCGACGAAGATCGACGGATTTCATGCTCAAAAAATCAGAATTTGGAAAAATCACAGGGGCCAATCAACTCGGGACGCGAAAGATACCCGAAAAATGGGGTTTTTGGGCGAGGTCCGGCGGTCCGGACCTCCATGGTCGCCGGCGACCATGGGGTTTGTGCCCCATGGTCGGCCGCCTTCCGGTCGCCTTTTCTTCTTCGTTTTTCGTCATTTTTTGCTTATGTTTTCTCCTACATTTTTCTTGGAATTTCCTCTCATTTATTGACTGAATTTCCCTCAAGAAAACTTGACGGGAAGCTGTGCAAATCGGATTGCAAAGTTTCCCATTTTCTGAAAAGCCGAAGACTTTGCTATGGAGAACTCCCGATTTTTTGTCAAGCCTCGAAACTAGGTCAAACGATGTCGGAATGACCTGAAATTTGATGTGTAGCTTCTTGAGCAGTAGACGAGACCAACCATAGGCTTTTGTTTAGGTTTTGAAGCCGCTTGGGGTCCCGCAAATGCTTGACTTTGATTTCACTACGAGGGAAATGCCGAGCTTTGACTTCTGGTCAAACGATGTCCGAATGACCTGAAATTCGACGGGGAGCCTATTGGAGTCATTTTGAGATGATCCACAAGCTCCGAATTGGGTGCCATGGTCCCGGGGTGCTCCACCGCTAGTAGGTTTGATTTTGTTTCCGAGCATCGAAACTGGGTCAAACGTCATCGGAATGTCCTGAAATTTGATGTGCAGCCCTTTGGAGGTATGTAGAAGCCGCCCATGTGCTCTGTTTGATGAGTGACGACTTCGGTAATTCTCGCTACCTAAGGGCTTGGTTTTGCTGCTCGAGAGTTGATGGAGGGTCAAATGGTGTCGGTTTTGACTTGAAACTTGACATGTAGCCTTTCGGAGGTATTTTGAGACCATCCGTAGGCTCTGATCGAAGATTTGGGGTCTTCGACACTGTCGCCGCCGGGAGCTGCTGCTTAGCTGTTGGAGAAGTGAAGCTAGGCCAAATGATGTCGGAATGACCCGAAACTTCATGTGTACCTCTCTTTTGGCTGTTTTGAATGACCTTGCAGTTTTTGTTTGATTCTGACAAGATCTGATGCTTGAAGTGGCGCCTGCCTATTTGGGGTAGGATGCGGCTCCATGTAGCTTTTGGTGTGAAGAGGCAAAGTGACATTTTTTGTGTCAACAAATGCCCCCTCGAGGTACAGCGACGATGGCTTTTGCAGTCGATGTGCCTCGAAGAGAATCTTGAAGGAGAGCTTCTGACTTGACCAAGAGTCTTTGAGCATTTTTTTTTGTTTTTATAGAGTAGCCTTTTGAGCTTCCAGGGGATTTTATGGTAGTGGGAGGGATCACGTACCATTTCAAGGCAAAGTTTTGAGAATTGACATTTGGGATTTGGATTTTGGGTTTTGGATTTTTTGGGTTTTGGATTTTCCCTTTTGACCTTGTGTACCTAAAGGCTTTATGTGGCGCATCAGGCGGTCAAGTAGGATTTTTTTTTCTTTTTTTTTTTTGACCTTGTGACCTAACAAGCTGTATGTGGCAAGTTAGGGGGTCGGGTTTTTGGTTTTTTGATTTTGGCCTTGTGACCTAACAAGCTGTATGTGACAAGTTAGGGGACCGAAAGTGGATTTTTGGTTGGCCTTCTGACCTAACAAGCTGTATGTGGCAAGTTAGGGGACCATGGTTTGGTTTTTCGGTTACTCTTTGGGACAATTTTTTTTTTTGAGTCCATTGGAGCGATTTTGGATTTTGGAAGAATGTCAATTTCAAGGTTTTGGCTTAATTTGGTTCATGAGGTGGGATGGTTTGGATTTTGGAAGCTCATGAGGCTTGGAATTTTTGTATGGCCCAATCAACTCAAAAGAGGCATGGAACCATTTTTTTTTTTTTTTTTGTCAGCTGACTTGCCAGAGGATTCATACTTCGAGCCATCTATGGATGTGGCTTTCGACGATGCCTCGGATGAGCAGATGGAGGCAGAAAGTACTCCACCAGTTATGGAAAAAGGTATTTCATAGTGATAATCTTGACATTGATTTTTTTTTTTTTGACAAGATCATATTCATACCTTTTCTTGTGTTTTTGCCAGCAGGTTGTGAAGCAACAGGAGAAGTTCCTTCGTCTTCCTCAGGGCCAGAGCAGGAGATGCCAGCAGCCGATCCAGAAGTAGGGGCTTCTTCTACCAGTCCCGTCATGGCGGAGGCGGGACTTTGTGATGATATTGCTTCTTCAGTGGCTCCGATTGGAAAGAGCCTTTTGATTTCTTCTCCACCACGACCTGACATGGGCAGTCAGCCAACAAATCGTGGTGAATCTTCATCTGGGCCATCCCTCCAATATGCAAAGAAGGTGTTGAAGAGTGTATTGAGCTCATGGGTTGAAACTCTCTCTTCTGGCCATTTGGAAGCTGGTTTTGGCATGGTCAAGCATGTACAGGACATCCTTGCTGACAGTGCAGAGGTCTGTCTGGACGTTGCAAGTGCCAAGGCCTTTGTTGATGAAGTCATTGCTTTGGGTGACAAATGGACTGAGACCAAGAATTTCCCAAGCGGTGACTTCTTCAATGAGATGTTTTTGCAGCCATCCGGTAAGATCAAATCTGAAATGGATGAGATCTCACGGGCTCGGAAGCAATTCGTTCGGGAGAGGAACGTTACCGAGTTGGCTATCATCGAGCTAACACAGGACCTGCACTGTCTTGATAGGGAGGTCACAGAAGCTAGGCAGCGCCTTGAGCAATTGCAAGAACAAAGTGCTGCCAAATGGACTGCCATTGTAGAAGCCCGTGCTAAAGAGGGAACTCTGATTCGCCATGTTGAAGAAGCCGGTAGCAGCCTCCAGAGAAAGACTCAGGAGTATGAGCAGTGGCAAATTCTCTGGGAAGAGCTTCCTCGTGCCGAAGATGGGTCGCGGCGTTCTGCCACGTTTTATGGCAAGATCTTGAAGAAGCGCGGCTTGGAAGCTTTAGAGGCTAAGGCCAAGAGTCTGCTTGAGGAGCTGGATCTTTGGTTGAAGACCATGCGACTGAGCTCTTGATTTATAACAAACTCTTTTCTTCTTTTCTCTCTTCTTCTTTTTTTTGGTACCTCTATGTAAGACATTTTTGGTACTCTATGTATCTTTTACTTAAATTCTTTTTTGTGAAAATAAACAAAGGTTGGGTGAGAATGTTTATTTGAGAATTTTGATCAAAAGGTTGTCATTTTGTGAAAATCTTTTGTCAAAAGGGTTGTTTTGGCATGAAAGCCAGATTTTGCGGCAAAAGCCAGGGTTTTTTTTTTTTTTTCTTTTTTGTTGTTTGAAAGCCGAATTTCGAGATGGCATGAAAGCCGAAATTTGGGTTTAT
The DNA here is from genome assembly GCA_038049695.1 of Cinnamomum chago. NCBI lineage: Eukaryota > Viridiplantae > Streptophyta > Magnoliopsida > Laurales > Lauraceae > Cinnamomum > Cinnamomum chago. The sequence continues at coordinate 42,886,888 of CP142455.1, read as the reverse complement.
GGCATGAGAGCCAAAATTTTGGATGGCGTGGAAGCCGAAATTTTGAGGTGGCATGAAAGCCGATTTTGGTGGCGTGAAAGCCAAATTTTGGGATGGCATGAGAGCCAAAAAAATTTTGAGATGGCATGAAAGCCGAAATTTGGGTTTATGGCATGAGAGCCAAAATTTTGGATGGCGTGGAAGTCGAAATTTTGAGGTGGCATGAAAGCCAATTTTGGTGGCGTGAAAGCCAAATTTTGGGATGGCATGAGAGCCAAAAAAAATTTGAGATGGCATGAAAGCCGAAATTTTGAGGTGGCATGAAAGCTGATTTTTTTGGGGTGGCATGACAGCCAGTTTTCGTGGCGTAAAAGCCGATTTTTTTTTAAAATGGCATGAAAGCCAAGTTTGAGATGGCATGGGAGCCAAAGATTTTTTGTGGCATGAGAGCCAAGATTTGGTTTGTGGCATGAGAGCCAGTTTTGTTTTTGGTGTAAGAACCAGATTTTGTTTTTGGCATGAAAGCCGAAATTTCTTTTTGGCATGGAAGCCAGATTTTTTGTTTTTGGCATGAAAGCCAGATATTTTTTTTTGAAAACCGAGTTTTGTTTTGTTGGCATGGAAGCCGAATTTTGATTTTTGGCATGAAAGCCGGATTTTTGATTTTTTGGCGTGAAAGCCGGATTTTTGGCATGGAAGCCGGGTTTTTTGGCGTGAAAGCCAGGTTTTTGGTTTTCAAAAATGCAAGTATCGACTAAAAGTCGCCTCCCTGCTGAATGGTATTGCAAGTATCGATGGAATGTCGCCTCCTTGCTCATTCGGTTGCGAGTGTTAGGAATTTTGTAGATTGCAATTTGATGGATGCATAATCATTCTAGCATCATTTGATTTACACACTTGCATTGGTTTTAAATATACTTGAAATCTTGTTTTATTCATGCATTGCTTTTAAGATTTGTAAAAGTATTGTTTTATGCATGACTTGTCTTTTTATCTTGGATGCATTTGTTTTAGAAAAGAGTTTTAGAAAATCAAGCTAGCCTATGAGTTTTAAATCTTTCAAAATGTTTTAGGCTTTTTATGTTCCATGTTTTAAAACCCTTAGAATGATTTTAAACATGTTTTAAAGCTTGATTTTATGGCCCAAATAATTCCACAAAGAAAAACTTTGAATTTGCAAAAATTGGATTTTGGGGCCACTGCAGTGTCGCCGGTCGACCGGCGCAGAGGTCCCGGTCGACCGGGAACACTGCAAGGCAAAAATTTGGCCTGCGCACCAACGGTCAGAAATCCGACCGTTGTGTGATCCCGGTCGACCGAGACCTGTTTGCCGGTCGACCGAGGACTAGCCGTTGGCAACTTTTTGCTATAAATATGAGTTCTTTCCCTTGCCAAAAGTTGGGAATTTTAAGCCCCTCCTTGAGAGGTATTGAGGCATATCAAAAGGGAAAAGAACCAAGGGATGAAGGGGATGATTAGGAAAGCTAAAGCTTGGATTAATGAAGTTAAACCACCAAGTAGGCTCTTCCTTCCTTAATCATATGTTTTCATGCTTTTGTTTTATTTTTGGTAAATCATTTCTAGCATGTTAAACTATGTTTGTGTTGTGTCCTTAACATGTGTTATGTTTTGAGTTGATTTATTGTTTTGGATACAACATCATATGATTCAATCCAAGTAGTACTTAACTTTGGTAAATCTAAGTAGATCATGTTAATGGAAAAACCTTTGGAATTATATGTAACATGATCCATATACTTGGTTGAATCTTTGGTTGTTGTTTTCCATCATAAGAAAATCACTTTCAAAACTATCTTATGTTTTGGATTCAACTTCTTTACAAATCATATGTTTTCATGTTTTGTTTTATCATTGGTAAATCTTTGTAACATGTTAACCTATGATGTGTTGTATCCTTAGCATGTGTTATATTTTGAATAGATCTATTGTTTTGGATACATCACCATTGATTCATCAAAGTAGTACTTTATCTTTGGTAAATCTAAGTAGATCATGTTAATGAAATATGTAACATGATTCATATACTTTGTTGAATCTTTGGGTGTTGTTTTTCCATCATAAGAAAATCTCTTTCAAATGTATCTTATGTTTTGGATTCAACATCTTTACAAATCATATGTGTATTATTGTTTTAATGTTTCACAACTTGCCTTACTTTGATTGGTAAATCATTTTCAAGTTGTCTTTATAATTACATATGATTTGTCCCCTAATTTCAATCAAATCTTTTTTTTTTGTTTTGATCTTCATTGTTGATTTGATTGACATCCCTATGCATCACATGTTTAGAGCTAATCCATTTCATACAACTTGTGTAACTTTGATATCATTAACAAGTTGTTACTTTTAACATGTGATTGCATTACTTCCTCAATCATAAATGTTTTATGAGCTAAAACTTTCAAAAGCCTTAGGCATACATTTATGAACTTTCATTTTCAAAATGATTGAGGACCACACACACACACTTCATGTACTTTCATCTTTGCATCCATAGTGTGAGTGTGTATTAGTTTTTCACTTCCATATCCGCCTAATTAAGAGGCATTGTAATGAGCTTAATTGAATCTCCATCAAGTGTATTAAAGACACTAAATTAGAGAGATAACCAACCTTGTGGTTGAAGAGGTTATTGCTTAGCCTATAAAAGCAAAATGGATAGGTTGATGTTAAGCCTTGAAAAACATCAATGTAAAGGTTATTGCTTAGCCTTGGAAAGCATATTGTAAAGGTTATTGCTTAGCCTATTGAAAAGCATAAATAGTGGAAATCCGGTGGGGTGTTGGTTCACAAGCCGGTAGTGGATGTAGGCATTGAGGCCGAACCACTATAAATCCTTGTGTGATGGTGATTGCTTTGTGGTGATTCTTTTGTTAGCTTCCGCATCTTGTATGATAAATCATCACATGTGACTAGTTTGTTTTAAAGAAGTTAAAATTGTTAAAATTGGTCATAATTGGAGCTCACCCTATTCACCCCCCCTCTAGGGTTCGGATCCCCATGGACTTACAGCGAGTATCAATGGAATGTCGCCACCCCGCGGATTTGGGTGCAAGTATCGACTAAGCGTCGCTTCCCTGCTTTTTTTCTTCAAAAATTTTGTTTTGTTGGTATCGATGGAATGTCGCTTCCCCACGATTTTTGAATTTTGAGGTTTTTTCGAACCTTTGTTTTTTTTTTTTGTTTTTTTTGAAATTTGGGTTGTGGATATCAACTGGAACGTTGCGTTTCCACGATTTTTTAAGTTTTGGGGTTTTGGAAGTATCGAATGGGTGTCGCATCCTTCCGATTTTGGGTTTTGCAAGTATCGACTGAACGTCGCTTCCCTGCGGTTTTTGAAAAACCATTTTTTGTTTAAAGACATGAGGGTCGTAAATTTTGACTCAAAACCATTTTGGTGGTAAAAGCCGGGGTGGACTAGGGCTGAAATCCCTAGGTCCTGATTTTGTTTCAAACCATGAATTTTGAGTTCAAGGATCGAAAATTTTGGTCAAGTTTGGGAAGAGGCTCCTAAACTTGGATTTTTGGATTTGTTTTTTTTTTTTGAACAATGAAACGATGAAAGAAACATTGTTTTGAGGGGTTTTTTTTAGAAATTTCAACAAGAGGATGAAAATTCCAAAAGGAGTGGGTTTGACAAGCAGATACCTAGGAAAAGGCTTTGGCCGTGTAGACATTGCTCTGACCCGGTGGGGAAAGCCTTCAAGGGTAGTACCGCTTCAAGAACTTTCCATTGATGGGCAGCATACACCTGTCACCCTCCATATTTAGAAGAGCGTATGCGCCGTTGGAGAAGATTTTGTCGATGACGAAAGGTCCCTCCCATTTTGGTTCAAATTTGCCTTTGGATTTGTGAGCAAAAACCATAGGTCTTCTTACTGTAAGAACCAAGTCTCCCTTTTTGTAGGCGCGTTGCCTGACCTTCTTGTCAAAAGATCCTGCCATGGGTGCTTGGTAGAGTTCAATGCTTTGTAGAGCTTCGAGCCGTCTCTCATCAAGGTTATCCAGCTCTTGGAGTCTCAATTTGACATTGCTTTCTTGCGTCATGTCATTTTGTAGAGATACCCTTAAGGAAGGAATTTGAACTTCCAAAGGGACAACAGCTTCGCATCCATAGACCAAGGAGAATGGTGTGCTATGGGTTGGTCCTCGAACGGTGGTTCGATAGGCCCACAAAGCTTCAGGCAGTTTGTCGCCCCAATCTCTTTTGTGACTAGAGACCATTTTCTTGAGGATTTTGCAGAGTGTCTTGTTGAAGGCCTCTGCTAGTCCATTCGCTGCCGGATTGTACGGAGTTGAAGGACAACTTTGGATTTTGTATTTGTCGCAGAACCTGTAGAATCTGTGATCCCGGAATTGCGGTCCGTTATCATGGACGAATCTTTTAGGTATGCCGAAGCGACAAATGATGTTGGTGCGCAAGAACTGAAGGACTGATGAGGTCTTCATTTCACTAAGCGAGAATGCTTCTGACCACTTGGAGAAATAATCCGTAGCGGCGAAGATGAAGCGATGACCTTTGCTCGATGGAGGGGTGATAGGACCTATGATGTCCATACCCCAGGCTTCAAAAGGCCATGAGATCGCTGTAGGATGCAGCCATTCTGGAGGCATGTGGACATAGTCTCCATGAATTTGGCATTGTTGGCAGCGCTTAGCAAATTGCATTGCATCAGCCACCATGGTAGGCCAATAATAGCCTAACCTTTTTATCTGATCGTAGAGCTTAGGGCCAGCCTGATGGGCTCCACAAAGACCAGCATGTACTTCTTTGAGTGTTTCTTCAGCTTCTTGTTGTGACAAGCAGCGTAGAAGTACTCCGTTGTAGGATTTTCTATACAGCATTTTTGAAGGAATATCCAAATGAAAGTTCGGGGCTCGTCTTTGGATGCTTACCCGTTCTTTTGGATCTTCAGGTAGGATTCCGAACATTATGTAATCAATGAACGGATCCCTCCAGTCGCCGATCATAGGTTTAAGGACGGAGATCCGACTTCCAACCACTTGGTGGCATTCAGCAACTGCTTGATGTGTGTTGAGAGGAGGGAGAATCCTTTTTTGACACACTGTAACTTGCATGTTTTCCCCTTCTTGGATTGCCATAGATGCAGCAAGTCCAGCCAGGGCATCTGCACGAATGTTTTCACCTCTGAGGATGTGGGTGATGTGACAGATGTCGAACTTTTGTCGAAGCGATTGTGCCTTGTTGTAGTAAGGCAACAGATCGGGCTTCCTGACTTCAAATTTCTGATTCATCTGGTTGACGATCAGTTGAGAGTCTCCAAAAGCTTCCAGCGTAGTGATGCCGGATTCGAGGGCGAGTTCCAATCCTATGATCAGGGCTTGGTACTCAGCTGCATTGTTTGAACATGGTTCCAGTAGCGAGAATGCATGCGGAATCATGTATTTATCGGGACTAACAAAGAGAATGCCAATTCCCGATATTTGATTTCCCTTTTCATTTGTCCTGGTTGCGCCATCGAAGTACATGTGCCAGGAAGTCTCCACACTGTAGACCGGTTCGTCTGGGAGGTCATCCCTGAGTGGAGAATCTTTAGGCAATGGATGCTCCGCGAGGAAGTCTGTTAGAGCTTGGCCTTTGATTGCTTTTTGTGGTACATACCTAATGTCAAATTGTGACAGGAGGATGGACCATTTTGCTAGTCGGGCATTGAGAGAACCTGCTTTTGTGACAAGGACCTTTAGGAGGTTGATCCTCGAAATCAGGTACACTGTGTTGGCTAGCAGGTAGTGACGCAGTTTTTGTATGGCGAACATCACTGCCAAGCATTCTTTTTCGACTGGAGAGTAGCGATGCTCTGCACCTACCAACATGCGGCTAAGGTAATATAGAGCAGCTTTTTTTCCCTCATCATTCTTCTGTGCGAGTAGAGCGCCTAAAGAACAGTCAAGGGCTCTTGTGTACAAGAGGAATGGTTTTCCAGTTGTGGGGGCAGCCAACACTTTTAGTCAGGTACGACTTGATGTCCTGGAACGCGGCTTCACATTCAGCATCCCAGACAAAATCGACACCTTTCTTCATTAACCGAGAGAATGGACGGCACTTCCCTGATAGGTTGGAGATGAACCGTCGAATGTATGCCAATCTTCCTTGGAGCCCTTTTAATTGTCTTAGGGTTCTTGGAGATGGCATTTCTAGGATAGCCTTGACTTTGGTGGGGTCAAGCTCTATGCCAGCTTTCCGTACTATGAATCTGAGAAACTTACCCGATGAAACACTGAAGAAGCATTTGAGGGGATTCATTCGCAGTTTGTGTTTGCGAAGTCGGAGGAAGACTTCTCGAAGATCTTTGAGATGGTTTTCTTTTCTTTTGCTTTTGACTGCGAGGTCATCGACATAACATTCGACCGTCTTGTGCTGCATATCTTGGAATATCTTCATCATAGCCCTCTGATATGTAGCGCCGGCATTCTTCAGACCGAATGGCATGACAGTGTAGCAATACATGCCAAACGGGGGTCCGAAATGCTGTGTGTTTTTCATCTTCAGGATGCATCTTTATCTGATTGTAGCCAGAGAAGCCATCCATGAATGTCATTCGCTCGAACCCACAGGTGTTGTCGATCATCACCTCCGGTATAGGGAGCGGGAATTCATCTTTTGGGCATGCATTGTTTAGGTCTCTGTAATCAATGCAGACCCTGATTTGCCCATTTTTCTTTGTCACGGGGACGATGTTGGCCAACCATTCAGGATGCTGTTCCTCACGGATGAAGCCAACGCTTTTGAGTTTTTGAGCTTCTTGTTCAATTTTGTCCATCACGTCAGGACGAAACCTTCTTTGGCCTTGTTTGACAGGCTTGATATCTTTTTGAAGATTGAGTTTGTGGACTGCTATTTTGGGGTCTAAGCCAGGTATCTCAGCGTAAGACCATGCAAAACAATCAACGAACTCATGAAGAAACGCGATATACTCGGGTAACTCATCATCCTTTATATTCTTGCTTATGAATACAGGACGTGGGTTATCAGGTGTTCCCAAGTCTATCTTTTGAACAAAATCTTCAGTTGGAAGGTTTGAAGGTGGTTCCTCCACAATATTTTCGGAGGCTTCCAGCCCAACAAAGCCTTCTGGAGTTCCAAAGGTATCTACAGACCACGGCTCTGCTTTTGTCCATGGGTCTTTTTGATTGGTACTTTTCTCAAGATTTGCTATGAGATGGTCCCAATCACCTGTTGAAACTAGGTCGAAGTAGGGCACTTCTTTTGGAGATGATGGTTCTTCTGGACTAGAAAATCGTGTATCCGTATCATCGGTCAATTCCTCTTCATCATCCGAGAAATCATACCAATTGGGTGAGCTTCCTAAATCTTCGACGGGTGACTCTTCAAAGAGATATCCGGGGAGATCGATGTCTTCATTAATATGAGATGTTGAGGCTTGGTCGGCAAGACGACTTTGTAGCCTTTGTGTCAACTGTCTCAAGGGAGCGTCAGGATCATACCCCTGCCCATGTGAAGACTTTTCTATGTGGCGGTGGGGTTTCCAACCTTCCAGTTGACTTTTGGTCAGGGTTGGTTCCAATGGCGTGATAATACCACGGCCACCTCCCAAACCGATTGGGTTCTGAGTGTCGTAGCCCATTTTCTTCATGATAGCTTGTGCCATTGGACTATACAGGGATAGTTGAGGCATACCTTCATTTTGGAAAGGTTCAAGCGAAGAATTTGATGAAGAAACTCCCGATTTATGGAAGAAGATTGGCTTTTCTTCTGCTGATGTTGCTGGAACAACGAAGGAAGCAGATGCCGGATCTTCTATGTCAACGGTTGTCTCCATCAGAGTGAGAGCGGGCTGGACTTGTTGATCATCACCTTGGCTTGACAATGTGTCGTCTTCTGGCTCTAAGTCCGAATCCGTGTCTTGCAAGATAGACACGAAGGAGACAGCAAACTTGCCCCCAGCCTTTTGTTTTGTCTTCTTTGCTTTGGTGGTGATCACCAGAGGCTTTGAAGACTTGAGGGAGACCATGAAGGGAGATTGATTATTCTCTTCGGTTTTGATAGAGGGTTTGTTTTCTTCCGGTGATTGCTGAGGAGCCTTGCTTTGTCTTTCTGGAGATTTTCGGCAAAGGGTGCTGTTTCTTCCGCCCTTTCTTCTTTTTCATCTTTGTACATCTGAGCATCTGCGAAATAGACTTCTTTGCCTTTGAAGGGCTTTTTGTCTGCAAACACTCGATGTATCAAGCCGTCATTGCCAAGGAACTTGATGCACTGATGTAAAGTCGAAGGGACAACACCATTCTCGTGTATCCAGGGGCATCCGAGAAGGATGTTGTAGCATGAAGGGGTCTTTATTGCATAGACAGTGACCTCGGAGATAAGATCACCGATTTGCAACTTGAACCTGATTTTGCCGATCGGCCTTTGAGCGCTGCCATCATATCCAAAGATGGACACAGACGTGTGGCTCAGCTTGCTAGGCTAAATGCCCAATTCTTCGAGTGCCGAAGTGGAAATGAGGTTGAGTGCAGAACCTGGATCGAGCTGGATTCTGCGTACTGGCACCTCTTTGATGTACCCGGTGAAGTACAGGGGTCGGTTGTGCTTTGTCTCGCCTAGCAGGAGGTCTTCCTTGGTGAAGGCGATGGTTGCACTTGCTGCTTTTTGAACCGAGAGGCATTCGATGCAGGATCCCTCAGTTTTCTTCTTTTCTCCTTTTGAGGGAGTTTTTGATTTTTTGACCCTATAGTCCATTTCAATTTGTAGGACTTGTGGGGCATGTTTGTCGACATCCGCATCCAGCATTTGTAGTTCTGAAATGAGACTATCACGAGTCTGTGGTGACATTCGTAATAAGTCTAGGATGTGCAGACGTGCAGGTATGTGTTTGAAGTGCTGAATCAAGTCGTACTTGAAAGCCTCCTTGGGGCCTGCATTTTCATTATTCTTGCCACTAGGGGCGTTTACAGCTTGTTTTCCCGAAGGATTTACATAAGAAGCAGAAGGTTGGTTGTAGTTTTTGTGGTAATCCCGGCCAGAACGGGTACCTCTACCAACTTCAAGAGCTTCTAGAGAAGGGTCTTTGTTTGGAAGATCACCCTCGAGATCGAGGGGTTGTTCCTTCTCATTTGCTGAAGATGTCTTTGTGTCAGCATTGCCATCTTCAGTAATTGTGTTGCATGGAGCATTTTCCGGGAGCAAGTCCTGAACAGCATCCAGCAACTTTCCTTATTTATCGAATATTTTGTCGGTCCAGACATCACCGATGAGATCGGGCATTTGGGACCAATTGACCGGATTTTCTCTGAAGAAGATTTCACCGGCTGGAATTTCTTCAAGGTGATCAGTCGGAAGAGGTTTGAGTTCCGATGTCATTGTTCCAGGAGACGAAGCCTGAGAAGGTGTGGTTCCGGAGGAATTATCATCCTGAGCTATTGCATTGCAAGTAACTTTGACGGAAGATGCCTCCAAGATGAACTGTTGGAAATCAGGTTCGTCCTCAGATGTAAGAGGATCATCGATCCAACAGCTTTCTTCGTTTTTCGGGGTTACCGGAGGAGATTCCTGTAGATTTTCAGGAACTTCCGGTGCTGGGTTGTGACGAAGCTGGTTGATGCGACCTTGTTCTTGCTCTATAGCAAGGTGCTGCAAGATCCTTGCGTATTCATCGAGATCAGGCATGGGGGCCAAATCTTCTTCTTCGTCTGCTCCTTGTGGTTCAACATGGTTGGGTTCCACTGGAGTATTTTCTTGGACAGCCTCTTGGTCTTCTTCATCATCAGACCAGGATCCTTGCGGCTGTAATGGGTTATACCAGATTACTGGCATAAGATGAGATTCAGGGATCCATTCCTCGTCAGAGAGATATTCTTCTGTTTTGAGGGATTCTTCCCATTCATCGATGTCACTGGCGGTGTCACTGGACTCGTATCCATCCATGGGGGAATCCGACCACCGAGTTGCAAGAGTATGATGCCCCTTGCATAGTTTCATCTTTGAGGTGTGGTGGCATGAAATCACCAAGAGTGAATTTTCTTGCCGCCTTTGAAGTCTTAGGAGAGGACTCCAGTGAAGCGGTAGAGGAAGTCTCTGCCTTTTCAGTGACTTCTTGCTTTTTCGGAGCTTTCTCCTGCTGTTTGAGCTTGCGGAGTTGTCTCCTGGCTTGCCTTCGCTGTCGAGCGGTTGGCTTTGTTTTGACGACCTCCCAATTTTCATCTTCTAGGATATCGGGGTGTACCCATATGGGTTGTTCGTCTGATGTTGGATATGGAACCAACTCTTGGGACATTTGGGTCATCTTTATCACCTTGAAGGAAGTAGTGATCTTCTCTTTTGGTGATTTTTGTTTTTGTCCACACGACACCATGTTGACGGAGGCAGACCCATAGTTCTTGTCGAAGGTGATGACTCCGTTTTTCCACATCTCATTTATCTTCTCTCTCACAACAAAGCATTGATTGAGAGGATGCGAGACCATCTGATGGTATGGACAGTACCGAGGATTGTTGGTTTTGCCAACATCGCCCGGTCTTTTGGGGTCAGGCAAGGTGAGTTTATCGTTTGCGAGAAGTGCCCTAAAAATTTCTTCAACATCTTCATCGAACGGGTATTTCTTCTCTACTCATTCTTTGAAGGCATCAGAGAGTTCAGGCTTTTTACCTGCAGCTTTGTTTTCAGCTTTCTTTGGCTGCTGAGGAGCTGACTTGGTTTGCACATTGAGAACCTCCTTTTTCTTTGGTTTTGAGGTTGCAATGGCAGTCGACTCTTTCTTTGATGATTTCTGACTGTTGAGGTCTTTGATCACCGTTTCAGCTTCCATAGCTGCTTCCAGGAGTTCACCTAGGTTTTTTGATTTGTTGCCGATGATCATGGAGCGGATTCTTGCTCTCATGTTGTTACGGCAGATGTCGACTAGCGACGCTTGTGGCAATACATCTGAGCATTTGTACGCCATTGCCTTCCACTTGTGAATGAAGTCATATGTTGACTCACTCTCTCCCTGTTTTAGGCTACAGAGCTGCGCCATAGTAACAGGATGATCCTCACCTTTGAAGTGGGTTAGGAAGCGTGTCTCCAGCATGGCCCAATTTTGAATGGAGTCCTCCGGCAGAGTGGAGTACCAATCAAAGGCCGTACCTTTTAGGGTACTTGCAAAGAGGCGGATTTTGAGGGCATCTTGATCCGTAATAGCTCCCGTCAGGATCTTGAAATGGATGACGTGCTGTCTGGCTGAACCTTTCCCCGTATATGTTTGGAGAGTAGGTTGCTTGAATTTTGTAGGGAACGGGACCGAGTCCATCCACAAGGGATATGGTGGCTGGATCCCATGCTCCTTTAGTGTATCCTCTTCTTTTGCTTTGGCGAGGATATCGTCAACGTCCTTTTTGGTAAGGGCGCGTGACTTACTGTTTTCCGCATTTTCCTTGTCGCCTTGATGGCTCGGAGGAGCTTCATTGTTTGGCGGACGTTGGATAGTGAGAAGGAGGTTTTCCATTAGGGCCTCTATTCTCTGTTGTCCTTGTTCCAGCTGCTGGATGCGTGCAGCTACGTCATCATGTGGCGGAGGTTGCTCAGCATTTGTGACCAAGATGTTCACTCTTCGAGAGTCGAAAGAGGATACAGTCTTGGTGACTGAGCCGGAGCTCATTCTTTTAGATGAAGAGCTCGAGGAGTGATTACTCCGGTGTCATTGACTTGAAGGAGCGGGAGAATCTTCTTGATGTCTTCTTGTCCGAGTGGCGCTGCGAGTCACCGGTCGTCTGACATGGATTTTAGTTGCCGACTTTTGATGTCTTCTGGTTTTTCCAACCATACGGACAACAGCAACTTGATTGGGTCTTTCTTTTTCAACCCATTTTTTGGAGACCTGAAGTGCAGAATGCTGGGTTCTTTGCTTCTCTAGTCTCTTTTGTCGATATGCCACGCGGCGGCGCATACGACGAGTAATTTGAGCTTCGGTTAGCTCTGGCTGCACTCTGGCAATGAAGGACGTAGTCCCTGGTGCGCAGCAGCCGAGCTTGTCTTCTTTGAAGACTGGCAGGGACAGGATCCGGACGCGGTCCTTTGCCTGTCGCAGCAAAGCCTTGAATTTGGCGAGTTCGGCCCCTGTTGAGAGGAAGGGTCGACTCGCAGGAGTGCAGGCCTTTGCAGGTTCTTGCGGAGGCCTTACGATGCACGATTTGATTTTGGGCTTGTAGGAGCAAGCCGGCTCGTGCTGAGTTGGTTTTGTTTGGCGGAGGGTAGGTTTCTCCTCTTTGATGTAAGCAAGAGGGTAGAACCGGTTCTCCTTGAGAGGGGCCAGGTATGCTGGCTTTGCAGGTGTTTGTGACCTTCTTTGTTTGGGTGAAGGTCTTGGGGACCAAATCTTTGAGCAGACCTGGTTTCTTGTAGGTTGAGGTTTCGTGGGGTTACCACGGGCTTCAGGTTTTCTGATGGCCGCCTTTGGTGTAGGAGCAGCGACATGTCCGGTTGCAGTTTTCTGCTTCTTGGCAGTTGCGGTTTCTTCTACGGGAAGTGGGAATGGTCCCAGCGACCCGAAGACGATGGTCCGGGGAGTTGAGGTCGACCCGGTGTTCTGGGAGTCGCCAAGGGTGGTGATGCTTTGGCAACTGGCAGGGCGCTTGTAGGTGCGCTTGGTTTGCTTCTCTTGAAGCATCAGCGGTACTTGTTCTCATCAAAGGTGATGGTTAATGAAGCTGTCATTGTTAGTTTTTGGAAAACTTCTGAAACAAGACCATATCCATTAGTAATCACAAGAATATGGTGATCATAAATGGAAACTACTATGGTTTCGCCTCTTCAAGTCGCCCGAGGGAACATGGCCCAGCCCAAGCAACATGAGGAAGGCAGAAAAGCCATAGAGGGCACAATTGTTCTAAACGCAAGTAGGGTCAGCTCAGAATGAGCGTCCCAGTGACTGCTAGAAGCAATTGTGAACCTTAATTCAAATTACCGAGAAGCAAAGCTCACTCAAGGTAAAATGATATAAGGTTGAGATACAAATGTGTCGGTTGCGAATACAGTAGACCCGAAAGGGCGTACTAGGACCGCTAGGCACAAATGTTGCAAATCGCATCCTTGGAAAGGACACGAGATGGGATTTTTGAAAGGTCAAGATTGGATTCATAAAAGAGAGCAAATGGTATTCCAATCCGAGAATGAGCTCAACATTTCTGCGAGCTCGAAATCCGAAAGGGAAGGAACCAAAATTTCTCAAGTGTGGATCCAAAAGTGACGGAAGTTTTTTTTTTTTTTTTTTGAAAGTGTCAAGATTGGACTTATAGAAGAGAGCAAATGGTATTCCAATCCGAAAATGTGCTCAACATTTCTGCGAGCTCGAAAATCCGAGAAGGAAGGAACCAGGATTTCTCAAATATGAATCCAAAAGTGATAGAAGTTTTTTTTTTGTTCTTTTTTTTTTTAGAATTTTTTTTTTTGAAGATTTTTTTTTAAGAGTTCACAGAGATCTCCAATTCGATCTTATGAAACCTCAGTTGATAGATCAGCCCCCAGGTAAGGGTAGGATTACTTAATGAACCCGTTTGGAGGACCCTTGCCTAGAACAGTCTAGCTGTCTCCACACTCTGGACAAGGCTTTTCTTAAATCCACTTTGGTCAAAGAACGCAATTGGTGCAACCTTAGTGGCTTTTTTTTTTGAAAGATTTTTTTTTATCGATTCATAGAAGAGAGCGAATGGTGTTCCATTCCGAAAATGAGTTCAACATTTCTGCGATCTCGAAATCCGAAAAGGAATAAGCCAAAGTTTCTCAACTTAAACCCAAAAGGGAGAAATCTGAAAAAAAAATTTGTAAATCAGATTTTTTTTGTGGATTCAAAGAAGAGAGCAAATGGTGTTCCATTCCGAAAATGAGTTCAACATTTCTGCAATCTCGAAATCCGAAAAGGAAGAAGCCAAAGTTTCTCAACTTAAACCCAAAGGAGGGAAATCTGAAAAAAAAATTTAAATCAGATTTTCTTTTGAGATTTTTTTTTTTAGAAACGGGAAAGGCTAGAAATAAACTTAAAGAAAGAAACTTCCAAAAATCCCATCTCATGTTTTTTTTTTTAGATGCAAGATCCAACATAGGCCACCAACTAGAATGGAGCCAAAGAATCCAAGCATTGTGGTCTCAAATGAACGGGTCCCACCGGGTGTGCCAGCTTGATGGACCGCGCCCCTCCGTTCCTCCTCCGCTGCCATCCGCCCCGGGTCTGTCGGGGTTCGGAAGGAGGGAGAGGGAAGAAAGAAAGGCGGGTATCAACATTTTATGGGTATGCCAGATTTTCTTTTCTACTTGGAATTTAGAGTAGTGATCCGGAGATTCACCTTCACAAGTAGAAAGGAAATCAACTTTTTCCTAACTTTCCATTGCACACATATTTTAAAGAAAAGAGACAAGTTTGTTTTGAATGCCGTGAGAGGCGATTTTCTTTGTTTGCCGTGAAAGGTGATTTTGGTGCCGTGAAAGGCGGTTTACAAATCTCATCAATAATGAAAAGACAAGAAATGTGTATTTTGTGTCTCTTTAAGAAAAAATACAATACAATAGAAAAGAAAGAAATGGAATCTAACTTTTCATGTGATTGTGGGGGGACCCGTTCAGATCGACGGTCGCGAGTCATGTATGGACTCCGCCATCGTCCTTCAGATGAGAACTTTGATGCTTGATTTCTTGGCTTGGCTCCAACCTCAGATTTTTAGAGGATAAGGACCAAGGTAAGGTCCTATATTCGGTAAAAAACTGAGTAGACGGGCTGAAAAGCCACATCTAGCCATGTTGGATAGAAGGAGAGGTGGCCTTGGGGGGGGGTGGCCCCCCAAGGGGCTTTGATCACCTTGTAGTGCTTTTTGCAGCAGAGTTTTCTTCAATAGAGGAGAGTTTGTTGCAGAGGTTCTGGATTTTTCTTGGATTTTTCGGAGAGTTTTTGGATAATTTTTCCCCTTGGCCCCCTTTTCCTTGGAATGGCCTCCTATTTATAGGCATTTGGTAGCCATTTAGGAGAGTTTATGAGCATTTATGGTATTAATGCTCATGATGGGAGGAGTTACAAGTTTTAATTTACTTGTTTTGTAACTCCTTTTCCTTGGCTTCTGATTGGCCGGTGGAGGATAATGGGCATTTAGTTGCCTTTAATCTCCATAATGAGGGGAGTTTCATGGTTTTAATGCCATTAATACTTGGATTTGTAACTCCCATTTGCTTGCTTTTGATTGGGCCGTCCAAGATAATGAGTTAATGACTGTAATAAGTTGCCATAAACAAGTCAATTAACAGCAATAAATGGTCTCCCGGTCGCTTGAAGAGTCACAGGCCGCGCCGCGTCCTTTGGAATTCTTTTGGCGATGATCATCGATGGATCTTCATGTTGATTGACATCGGATGATCATGCAATTTCAGACTTCGATTAATATCAACAAGCCGGCGACATCTGTCCAGTCGATTTCTCGATCGGTCGGGCAGAAAGTACATTTTCTTGATCGGTCGGTTGACAATTTTGAGGTGTCGGATGATGATTCCATGATTCCGACGGCGGATCCACGATGTTGACGAAGATCGACGGATTTCATGCTCAAAAAATCAGAATTTGGAAAAATCACAGGGGCCAATCAACTCGGGACGCAAAAGATACCCGAAAAACGGGGTTTTTGGGCGAGGTCCGGGCAGGTCGCCGGCGACCATGGGGTTTGTGCCCCATGGTCGGCCGCCTTCCGGTCGCCTTTTCTTCTTCGTTTTTCGTCGTTTTTCGCTTCTGTTTTCTCCTGCATTTTTCTTGGAACTTCCTCTCATTTATTGGCTGAATTTCCCTCAAGAAAACCCAACGGGAAGCCGTGCAAATCGGATTGCAAAGTTTCCCATTTTGTGAAAAGCCGAAGACTTTGCTGTGGAGAACTCCCGATTTTTTGTCAAGCGTCGAAACTAGGTCAAACGATGTCGGAATGACCTGAAATTCGACGTGTAGCTTCTTGAGCAGTAGACGAGACCAACCATAGGCTTTTGTTCAGGTTTTGAAGCCGCTTGGGGTCCCGCAAATGCTTGACTTTGATTTCACTACGAGGGAAATGCCGAGCTTTGACTTCTGGTCAAACGATGTCCGATTGACCTGAAATTCGACGGGGAGCCTATTGGAGTCATTTTAAGATGATCCACAAGCTCCAAATTGGGTACCATGGTCCCGGGGTGCTCCGCCGCTGGTAGGCTTGATTTTGTTTCCGAGCATCGAAACTGGGTCAAACGTCATCGGAATGTCCTGAAATTTGATGTGCAGCCCTTTGGAGGTATGTAGAAGCCGCCCATGTGCTCTGTTTGATGAGTGATGACTTCGGTAATTCTCGCTACCTAAGGGCTTGATTTTGCTGCTCGAGAGTTGATGGAGGGTCAAATGGTGTCGGTTTTGACTTGAAACTTGACATGTAGCCTTTCGGAGGTATTTTGAGACCATCCGTAGGCTCTGATCGAAGATTTGGGGTCTTCGACACTGTCGCCGCCGGGAGCTGCTGCTTAGCTGTTGGAGAAGTGAAGCTAGGCCAAATGATGTCGGAATGACCCGAAACTTCATGTGTACCTCTCTTTTGGCTGTTTTGAATGACCTTGCAGTTTTTGTTTGATTCTGACAAGATCTGATGCTTGAAGTGGCGCCTGCCTATTTGGGGTAGGATGCGGCTCCATGTAGCTTTTGGTGTGAAGAGGCAAAGTGACATTTTTTGTGTCAACACACATGTTTAGAGCTAATTAATTTCATACAACTTGTGTATCTTTGACATCATTAACAAGTTGTTACTTTTAACATGTGACTTGCATTCTTTCCTCAATCATAAATGTTTTTATGAGCTAAAACTTTCAAAAGCCTTAGGCATACATTTATGAGCTTTCATTTTCAAAATGATTGAGGACATCACACACACACCTCATGTACTTTCATCTTTGCATTCAGTGTGTGTGTGTGTGTATTAGTTTTTCACTTCCATATCCGCCTAATCAAGAGGCATTGTAATGAGCTTAATTGAATCTCCATCAAGTGTATTATAGACACTAACTTAGTGAGATAACCAACCTTGTGGTTGAAGAGGTTATTGCTTAGCCTATAAAAGCATAATGTATAGGTTGATTTTAAGCCTTGAAAAACATCATTGTAAAGGTTATTGCTTAGCCTTGAAAAGCATATTGTAAAGGTTATTGCTTAGCCTATTGGAAAGCATAAATAGTGGAAATCCGGTGGGGTGTTGGTTCACAAGCCGGTAGTGGATGTAGGCATTGAGGCCGAACCACTATAAATCCTTGTGTGATGGTGATTGCTTTGTGGTGATTCTTTTGTTAGCTTCCGCATCTTGTATGATTAATCATCACATGTGACTAGTTTGTTTTAAAGAAGTTAAAATTGGTTATAATTGGTCATAAATGAAGCTCACCTTATTCACCCCCCCCCTATAGGGTTCGGATCCCCCGGACTTACAAGCCTGTCTAGCAGGCCTGCCCTGTTCCGCAAACATCTCCTTTAAGTTTAATATAATATCATATGCAGTCTTAAAGGATTGATGTTGGTGTTGCAAAACACTAGACATGGATGCCTGTATATAACATCTGGCCATCTCATTGTCTTTGGCCCACTTGGTGTAAAGATCCTTTTCTTCCTGTGATGCTTCCGGCAATGGCTCATCAAGAGGGGGGGGGGGGTTTGATAAGGACATATTTATATCCTCAAGCTGTCAGGACTATATCCAGGTTCCGTTTCCAGTCTACATAATTGGATCCCACCAACTTATTCTGGTTGAGGATGGTCACAAGTGGATTGAAAGTATTTGAATTCATGCTTGAAATACTGTAGCACATAACCATACATTCAATTAATGAATTTAAATGACATTAGGGTTTAGTATTCTACCAAATTTATATGGAATCCTCGTAACCACTAAATTCAGAATACATCGGAATCCCAATCCCCGGGGTATGCCTCCTTAGGCCAAGAAACGGCGACCGAAAGGGGACCAATCCCCAAGGTCACCGGCGGCGACCATGGCCTATGGTCGCCGACGACCTTGGCCCATGGTCGCCGCCGGCGACCATGGAAATCCGAGTCATCGGATTTGTCGCCGGGTGACCCGTTTTTCATCCTTTTTTGCATTTGAGAAGTTCCAGCCCCTGTGATTTTCTGAAAATCTGATTTTCGACGCTCGGAAACGACTGACCTTCGTCAACATCACTGATCCGCCATTAAAAGCATGGGATCATCATTGATCGCTCCAAGATCGCCAACCGGCTGACCAAGAAAGTGCACTTTTTGTCCGACCGATCGAGAAATCAACAAGACAGATGTCACCGGCCTGCTGGTATCAACCAATGCCTAAAGTTGCATCATCATCCGACATCGATCAACATGAAGATCCATCATTGATCATCGCAAAAAGAATTCCAAAATAGGCGGCACGGCCTGTGACTCTTCAAATTTCCGGCGACCACTTAATGTTGTTAATTGACCCAACTAAATGCGGTCATTAACTCATTATTTTGGACGGCCCAATCAGATTCAAGGAAATTGGAGTTACAAGTCCAAGTCATCATGACATTTAAGTTATGAAACTCCTCTCATCATGGAGATTAAAGGCGATTAAACGCTCATTATCTCCACCAACCAATCAGAAGCCAAGAAAAAGGAGTTACAAAATAAAGAAATTAAAACATGTAACTCCTCCCATTATGTGGTTTTAATGCATTGAAGCCCATAAAGTCACCTAAAGGCCACCAAATGCCTATAAAAGGAGGTGATTCCAAGAAGAAACGATCCCGAACACAGACGTCCAGAAAAAGACTCAAAATCCAGAAGCCCTCTACTCTGAAGAAGCTCTGCTGCAAGAAGAAACTCTGCTGCAACAAACACCCAAAAGGTGATCAAAGTCCCTTGGGGGGGCACCCCCCTCTCCAAGAAAAAGCCTCCTCTTCTCCTACTCAACATGGCCAAGACGCGGCTCTTCAGCCCGTCTCTTCGGTTTTCATTGGATATAGGACCTTCCCTTGGTCCTTATCCTCTAAAAAACCGAAGTCCAAGCCAAGCCAAAGAATCAAAGCATCAAGCGTTCTCTTCTGAAGGACAATGGTGAAGTCCATACATGACTTGCGACCGTCGATCTGAACTGGTCCCCACGATCTCCTGAGAAGTCAAATTCCCTTTCTAACTTTTCTATTGTCTTTTGTATTTTCTTTAAGAGACAAAAAAATCACAATTCTTGTCTTTCTTTGTTGATGAGATTTGTAAAACTTCTTTCACGGCACAATCGCCTTTCATGGCAGCAAATCGCCTTTTACAGTAAACAAAATCGCCTCTCACGGCATCCAAAAAAAAAAAACTGTCTCTTTTCTTAAATATATGTGCAATTTGGAAAGTTAGAAAAAGGTTGATTTCTTTTCTACTTGCGAAGGTGGATCTCCGGATCACCGTTTCTAAGTTCCAAGTAGAATAGAAAATCTGGCATACCCGTACAAAACATAAGATGCTCTCCCCCCCCCCCTTTCCTCCCATTTCCATTTCGATCTCTCCTCTCAGCGACCCTAGGGACGGACGGGATGGAAGAGGAGAGGGGGAAAAGAGAAAAAAATCAGGTCCATCATCTATGAAGTCCTACGGGATTCTGAATGCGATCCTGAGGACCTGGTTCTGTTCGCTGAATAACTGTTGTAGGTTGAACGCTACCTGAAGTAGCACTTTGGAGAACTAGAGCATTGGTTAGGCCTATTTTAGCTGCACAAACTATAGAATCCCCTTCTAGGTTCAAGAGTTTGAACCTATAGGAGGTACCTAATCTGGTTTATGTAGAGCGCTGGAAAGAGTTTTTGCAGGAGAAGCAACGAAGTGCTTCCTTTTGACTGTACTCCAATTAGTGTCACACTGCTCCATCTCTTTATGAAAATTATCCCCACCAACCGCAGAGGTTGCTGCTGATGGCCTCTTCTTTTGAACCCATACTTGTCGTGGTTTTTGCTTTTCTGGTTTGAAGGGGTAGGAATTATCGCCATGGTTAAAGGTTCTGCAGGATTTACATGGATGTGGCGTCTAAGCATATTCAACCTTTTGAATGATAGTTTTTTCTTTATACTTCATGTGAAGCTCAGAGGGAAAGGCAGCATCAACATCCACTTCCGCGCACACCCTAGCAAAGGCATATCTAGTGCCAGTTGCAATCGCATGGTCCATACAAATAGGGTTGCCAATGACACTTGCAATTTTACTAAGTGCAGAAGATGTTCTAAAGCAAAAGTTCAAGTTAGGAAGACGCACCCATATAGGTATTGTCTCAAGATTATCATGAGACATTGTAATGTCCTCAGCCCACCGTCGCAAAATTAATGGACGTCCATGGACAAACCAGGGACCGTCATCAAGGATCTGTTGGTCGGAGTCATAAGAATGAAGCTTAAACAGAAAGAACTCGTTTTCCATAGGAATAACTTCCAAATCTTTCACCCTCCAAGCTTTTGAAAGGCATGATCGAATTCTAGGGAAAGAAGGGGAGTTGCTGATGAAATAACCCACAAGAGCATTCCCCTAGTTTTGTACTGCTGCAGAAGAGTCTTCCTCACTAAACTCAATATGGTGAAGAGGATCCGTGGAAGGCTAAGAGTGGCGTTGGAGATCCCTTGATCGATTTGTGCGTGGGTGGAACAATGATGACCAAGTATCTATCAGTTTGTGTTCCGGTAACTTTTTCGGATCTACAGAAGATGCAACTGTTTGCTTGGGAACCTATACTGTTTTTCGGATCTGAAGAAGTTTCATCCGTAGCTCTGGTTATGGGAGACGCCAATGCATCAGCCAGTTTGCCATCAGAAAGCAAACGACCAATGTCATTCTCGACCTGTAAAATATGTTGCCTCCATTCTTCATCAGAGGGGGAGCAAGCCAAAGAAAGTATGGAGGTAGCACGATCTGCAGATGCCTTTTTCTCATTACCAATCCTAACCTTGGCTTCCAAGATCAGATCACGAGGAACATCAGACGGAATAGAGGCCTCTAGCTTCTTCCTAATGATCAATTTCAAAAAAGAAATCTTGGTATTGCGATCTTCAGTATATGTTAGCATCAAACGAATTTGAACCATCAAAGAAGGGGGGAGGATGAGGGACGGACGGAAAGAATGGAGGAGGAGCCTCCATCCATGCTGATAACTCCAGCCAGTAATTAGAAGAAAAGGAAATCGCCAGAGAATCACCAGATAAAGAAGAAAGAAAAAAAAAAGAACTAGAGAGAAAGAATAAAGAACTAGAGAAACCCGAGATGAGCATTTTAGGATATTCCGAGATGCTTTTTGGTTTAGAACGTGTTTCGGACGATTCTAGTGTTAGGAAAACAGGACACGGGATTCAGTGTTTTTAAAGGCTGAAACCCATGCTTCGTGCGGCATTTGTATGAAACCACAATCTGAGCGGTTCTAGGAAATTGTTGACTCTACAATGTGCTTCATGCAACTCTTGGTCCAAAGACTCCCTCTAGAAAAATCTAGGATAACCGTTTACTCGAAAAGGAGTTTTAGGTATCCTAGTCTAGTCTTTCGCCTCGAAATCCGTTTGATGGGACTTTGGGTTGAGATACGCAGTTTAGGATATTTCAAGATACTTTTCGGTTTAAAACGTGTTTCAAGCTATTTCAGGGTTAGGAAAACGGTACAAGGATTCCGTGTTTTCAAAGGCTGAAATCCGTGCTTCGTGCGGCATTTTTATGAAACTACAATCTGAACGTGTTTCGGGAATTTGTATGAAACCCGTGCTTTTTGTTGACTCTACACTATGTTTCATACAACTCTCAATCCAAAGACTCCCTCTAGAAAAATCTAGGATAACCGTTTACTCTAAAAGGAGTTTCAGGTATCATACTGTAGTCTTTCGCATCGTAATCCGTTTGATGGGATTCTGTGTTGAGTTACGCATTTTAGGATATTTCGAGATACGTTTCGCTTTAAAACGGGTTTCAGGCAATTCAAAGGTTAGGAAAACACTTCAGGAGAATCAGTGCTTGTAAAGGCTAAAACTCGTGCTTCGGGCTGCTCGTAAGCTACTTTTAAGATATCTTGAGCTACGTTTTTTCTTTAAAATAGGTTTAAGGTTATTCTAGGGTTAGGAACTCATAAAAGGGAAATCAGGGTTGTTTAACACAAAAATTTGTGGTTCGGGCGGTTCGTAGCCTACTATTGTATGAACCAACATTTTATGCTGCGTTGGGAAGATGCTGGGACTACACTGTGCTTCGTGCATCTCTCGGTTTAAAGACGCCCTCTAGAAAGTTATAGGCTCTCCTTTTACTATAGAACGTGTTCTAGGCATATTGGGGCTTAAGAACTAATCCCGTGCGACTCTTGCCCGTTTCTGACAGAAACCCTTATTCCGTACAATCAATAGCCCATTTTTTGTTTAAAACGCATGCCGGGTAATTCTAGTGAATTTCAGGGTATCCAGGTCTAATCTTTCGCCTCGAAATCCGTTTGATCGGATTCTGGATTGAATTACGCATTTTAGCATATTCCGAGATACTATTCGGTTTAAAACGTGTTTCGAGCGATTCTAGGGTTACGAAAATAGTACAGGTTGTTAAGGATTTTGTGTATTGCAATTTGATGGCTGCATTATCATTCTCGCATCATTTGAATTTTCACACATGCATTGATTTAGAAAATCTTGAAATCTTGATTTACACATGCATTGATTTTTAGACTTGTAGAAATATTGATTTATGCATGTTTTGATTTTAAACTTAGATGCAATTTATTTTGAAAAGAAGTTTTATCAAATCAAGCTAGCCTATGTTTAAATCTTTCAAATCTTTTTAGGCTTTTTATGTTTCATAATTTTAAACCTCTTAGTTTGATTTAAATCATGATTCCAAGCTTGATTCAGTGGCCCAAAATTCCCCTCAAAGAAATACTTTGGAAATATGAATTTTTAGGGAATTTGGTCCCTGGGCCCAGTTCGACCCGCAGTGTGCTCGGTCGACCGAGCCCATGGACCCGGTCGACCGAGCACACTGCGGGTCGACCGGGTAAAGAGCCGTTGCAGCTCTTTTCGAACGGTCAAATTTTTTGCCGTTGAGTGCCAGGTCGACCCAGGGGTCATGGGGTCGACCAAGGACTGGCCGTTGGGCAGTTTTTTAGTATAAATAGTGGCTCATTCCTAAAGGAATTTTTAGGATCAAGAGGCCCTCCTTGAGATGTTTTGAGGCCAATCAAAGGGGAATGAGCTAAGGGATGAAAGGGGTCATTTGGAAAGCTAAAGCTTGGTTTCATTGAGTTAAATCACTAAGTAAGCTTTACTTTTCTTAATCATATGTTTTCATGCTTTGCTTTATTATTGGTAAAGCTTTTATAGCATGATAAACTATGATTTGTTGTGTCCTTAACATGTATATGTTTTCAATTGATTTATTGTTTTGGATGCATCACCTTGATTCAATCCAAGTAGTACTTAAATTGGTATATCTAAGTAAATCATGTTAATGAAAATATCTTTGAAATTTTATGTAACATGATTCCTATACTTGGTTGAATCTTTGGTTGTTGTTTTTCATCATAAGAAAATCACTTTCAAATCTATCTTATGTTTTGGATTCAACAACATCACAAATCATATGTACTTTTGTTTTAAAGTTTCACAACTTGCTTTGCATTGATAGGTATATCATTTTTAAGTTGAATTTATAATTACATATGATTTGTCCCCTAACTTCAATCAAATCTATTTTATGTTTTATGCTTATACCATACACATATTGAGCTACATCGTTAATTTGATTGACATCCCTATGTATCACATGTTTTGTTCTTAGAATTTCACAACTTGTTTAGAATACATATGTATATCTTTTACAAGTTATTTTTAACATGTGATTAGCATTCTTTCCTCAATCATAAATGTTTTTATGAGCTAAAACTTTCAAAAGCCTTTGGCATATATTTATGAGCGCTCATTTTAAAATTGATTGAGGACATCATACATACACATTGTGCATTCATCTTTGCATTCATATAGTGTGTGTGTGTGTGTGTGTGTGTGTGTGTGTGTGTGTGTGTGTGTGTGTGTGTGTGAATTAGATTTTCACTTTCATATCCGCCTAAATTAAGAGGCATTGTAATGAGCTATTAATTGTATCTCCATCAAGTGTATTATAGACACTACTTAGAGAGATAACCAACCTTTTGGTTGAAGAGGCTATTGCTCAGCCTAAGAAAAGCATAATGTAGAGGTTATTGCTTAGCCTTGAAAAGCATATTGTAAAGGTTATTGCTTAGCCTATTGAAAAGTATAAATAGTGGAAATCCGGTGGGGTGTTGGATCACAAGCCGGTAGTGGATGTAGACATTGAGGCTGAACCACTATAAATCCTTGTATGATGGTGCATGCTTTGTGGTGATTGTTTTTATAAGCTTCCGCATTTATTCACTTAATCACCACTTGTGACTAGTTTATTTTAAAGAAGTTAAAATATGTCTATATTGGTCACTAATTTGTAGCTCACCCTATTCATGCCCCCCCCCCTCCCCTCTAGGGTTAGGATCCGGGACTTTCACAGGGGATTCATTGTCTTAAAAGGAGGAAAACTGTGGTTCGAGCGGCATTTGTATGAAACTACAGTCTGAGCGGTTCTAGGAAATCGTTGACTCTACACTGTGTTTAATGCAACTCTCAGTTCAAAGACTCCTTCTAGAAAGATCTGGGATAAGTGTTTATTGTAAAGGAGTTTAAGATATCCCAGTCTAGTCTTTCACCTCAAAATCCGTTTAATGGGATTATGGGTTGAGGTACGCGTTTTCTTATATTTCGAGATACTTTACGGTTTAGAACGTGTTTTGGGCTATTCTATGGTTAGGAAAACACTACACGGATTCAGTGTTTTTAAAGGTCGAAACCCGTAGTTTGTTCGGCATTTGTTTGAAACCACAATCTGAGTGGTTCTAGGAAATTGTTGACTCTACACTGTGTTTCATGCAACTCTCGGTCCAAAGACTACCTCTAAAAAAATCTGGGATAAGCGTTTACTATAAAGGAGTTTCATGTATCCTAGTCTAGTCTTTCACCTAAAAATCTGGTTAATGGGATGTGAGAACCCGACCCCTAATCTCTTGGATTAGTGTTGTTTTATTTGTGGATTAGTTTCTTTTAGTGGGATTAGTATTTGTTGGGTTGAGTTTGTGAGCTAGAATGGTTTTTCTTCTAGTTTTGGGCTTTTGAGTGCTTTGGTAGCTTGTGGGGCCCTTTGGGGGTTCCCTTTTCGGCTTTGCATTTACTTGTGAGATTTTTCCGATTTGTTTCGTATTGTGTTTTTGGCCCGTTGCATTCATCTTAAGGAATCCTACAACTTTCATGTTGATCCCGTATCCATTTGAGAACCCGAAACCCGATTTCTTGGCCTTGAGGGCAAAACAGTCATTGCACACCAAATCTGTACCCAAAACTTGATATTCCCGAAACCCACGAAACATATACTTTTTGGAAACTAGAAATTTCGACGATCATTTCTTCCTTCTTCGTCGAATTCATCCGAGGTCCCGAAAGAGATGATTTCAGCCACCCAAGTTCTTTAAGTTGTGGGACCCAAACCTCACTTGCTTATAAGAGGAACCCATCTCCTTCATTCATTTCACTCTTCATTTTCCAGCACAAACCAGCAACCTAGGGTTTCTCTTGTGTTTCTCTTCTTCTTCTTGCTTCTTCATCTCCAAGCCACACCAAGAGTTCATCAATCAAGAAATGGAGATCACCAACCTCTTCCTCATCTTGCAAGCTTTCCATTGATACCATTTGTTAAGAGAACCCTCCATCACAAGACTTCCTTTGAGCTTACCTTGTCCATTAGAGGACCTTGCAAGTAAGTGTTCTTCTTCATCTTCTAGATTTGTAATCTTCTAGCCTTAGAGAAGCTCCACCTTGATTATTGAAAGGTTTCCTTGTCATTTCCTTGTTTAACCCATTTTAGGGTTTGTTTTGGGGGTTTTTGTAGAGATTGTGGATCTTGAGCTTGAGAGGTGATTAGGAGCTTGGTTTGCTTGATTAGAGTCAAAGGCAAGTGGATGATTGGATCGTTTTGATTATTAACATGTTTTGTGAGAAAAATCTTGTTTCATTAAGGGTTTTGGTGATTTTAGTAGTTATCTTTACTATGATTAATATTGATTTCGAAATGTGCTTATTGATGAGTTTATTTCCCTCTTGTTCATGCTTGGAAAATGTATGCATCATATTGGCAAGGTTTCAAATGGTTTCACATGAATGAGTTTTCTCTGTTAGGAATTTTCTAGATTGCAATTTGATGGATGCATTTCATTCTAGCATCATTTGATTTACACTCTTGCATTGTTTTAAATAAACTTGAAATCTTGATTTATTCATGCATTACTTTTAAGATTTGTAAATGTATTGATTTATGCATGATTTGTATTTTCATCTTGGATGCATTTGTTTTAGAAAAGAGTTTTCAAGAAATCAAGCAAGCCTTTGTTTTAAAAGTTTTGAATCTTTTTAGGCTTTTTATGTCATGTTTTAAAAACCATTAGAATCTTTAAAACATGTTTTCCAAGCTTGATTTAGTGGCCAAAAGGTCCCCCAAAGCTAAACCTTCAAATATGCAAAAGTTGCATTTTTTGTCAAAGGGAGGCTGTCCCGGCAGTGTCGCCGGTCGACCGAGATACAGGTCTCGGTCGACCGAGACAACTGGAGGTAAAATCTGCAATTTTGAACTGAAACCTCCAACGGTCAGAAATCTGACCGTTGTGCCTTCCCGATCGACCGAGACCTCTTTGCCGGTCGACCGAGGACTAGCCGTTGGCAACTTTTTGCTATAAATATGAGTTCTTTCCTTTGCCAAAAGTTGGGAATTTTAAGCCCCTCCTTGAGAGGTTTTGAGGCATATTCAAGGGAAAAGAACCAAGGGATGAAGGGGAGCATTAGGAAAGCTAAAGCTTGGATTAATGAAGTTAAATCAACAAGTAGGCTTTACTTTCCTTAATCATATGTTTTCATGCTTGGTTTTATTTTTGGTAAATCATTTCTAGCATGTTAAACTATGTTTGTGTTGTGTCCTTAACATGTTTTATGTTTTGAATTGATTTATTGTTTTGGATACAACACCATATGATTCAATCCAAGTAGTACTTAACTTTGGTAAATCTAAGTAGATCATGTTAATGGAAAAACCTTTGGAATTATATGTAACATGATCCATATACTTGGTTGAGTCTTTGGTTGTTGTTTTCCATCATAAGAAAATCACTTTCAAAACTATCTTATGTTTTGGATTCAACTTCTTTACAAATCATATGTTTTCATGCTTTGTTTTATCATTGGTAAATCTTAGTAACATGTTAATCTATGATTTGTTGTATCCTTAGCATGTTCTATATTTTGAATAGATCTATTGTTTTGGATACATCACCATTGATTCATCAAAGTAGTACTTTATCTTTGGTAAATCTAAGTAGATCATGTTAATGAAATATGTAACATGATTCATATACTTTGTTGAATCTTTGGTTGTTGTTTTCCATCATGAGAAAATCTCTTTCAAATGTATCTTATGTTTTGGATTCAACATGTTTACAAATCATATGTGTATTATTGTTTTAAAGTTTCACAACTTGCATCACTTTGATTGGTAAATCATTTTCAAGTTGTATTTATAATTACATATGATTTGTCCCCTAATTTCAATCAAATCTATTTTTATGTTTTGAGCTACATGATGATTTGATTGACATCCCTATGCATCACATGTTTAGAGCTAATCCATTTCATACAACTTGTGTAACTTTGATATCATTAACAAGTTGTTACTTTTAACATGTGATTGCAACACATCCTCAATCATAAATGCTTTATGAGCTAAAACTTTCAAAAGCCTTAGGCATACATTTATGAGCTTTCATTTTCAAAATGATTGAGGACCACACACACACACTTCATATACTTTCATCTTTGCATTCATAGTGTGTGTGTGTATTAGATTTTCACTTCCATATCCGCCTAATTAAGAGGCATTGTAATGAGCTTAATAGAATCTCCATCAAGTGTATATTAGACACTATCTTAGTGAGATAACCAACCTTGTGGTTGAAGAGGTTATTGCTTAGCCTATAAAAGCATAGTGTATAGGTTGATGTTAAGCCTTGAAAAACATCAATGTAAGGTTATTGCTTAGCCTTGGAAAGCATATTGTAAAGGTTATTGCTTAGCCTATTGAAAAGCATAAATAGTGGAAATCCGGTGGGGTGTTGGATCACAAGCCGGTAGTGGATGTAGGCATTGAGGCCGAACCACTATAAATCCTTGTGTGATGGTGATTGCTTTGTGGTGATTCTTTTGTTAGCTTCCGCATCTTGTATGATTAATCATCACTTGTGACTAGTTTGTTTTAAAGAAGTTAAATTTGTTAAAATTGGTCATAATTGGAGCACACCCTATTCACCCCCCTCTAGGGTTCGGATCCCCATGGACTTACATTCTCCACCTTGAGATTTGTTGTGAATGGAAAGAATGGAAAGGGAGAAACTTGAAATGAGGAGCTCTTTAGCTCATATTATTGTCTTGGAAACATGTATTTTAGTCTTCTTTTTTATAGTTCTATGTGATTATTTAAGTGTTGGAAAGGAAAGGAAAAAGGAAGGGAAAAAGGGAAGAAAAATCAGTGTCCCTGACCTGCTGCACGCCCAGGTCCGATCGATCAGACCTACAGGCCGATCGATCGGTCTGTCTATAACTGTAAGGCTTTTTGAGCCGATCGATCGGCCGATCGATCGGACTCTGTGTATAACTGGTACAGAAATTTCGGCCGATTGATCGGACCGAAGTGAAATTTGATAAAAAAAAAATTGGAAACCTTTGGGCTTTCTATGAGTCCTAGGGGTATATACCTTAGTGTCAAGGCCAATTATACCCTAATCTAAGGTCTCTAAGATTAGGGAACTAAAAGAAAAGAATGGTGTTGATTTAGACACTAATTCTTGGTTTTAGGTGGGACCCTGGCTACCCTTTTTGGACTGTTTGGACCATGTGTGAGAATGTCTTGAGCCGACACGCTTCACGGTTGGTTCGGTGGCATCGAAGTTCAATCCATTTCAATCTTGAACGGGATGGAACGACGCGATATCTTCTTTATATCTAAACACAAGTCTTTCCCTTGGTTATCGCGAATTCTATACCTTTCGGTGACTGAATAGGTTGCTCAATGTTTCCGGATTAATGTCATGCCTAGGATGGACCGTTTATAATCTTGATTCTTTTCTATTGTAACATCTAGTACTACCCATAAGCTCATTTTAAGTTTGGAAAATCGAAAAGTGCATAAGGAGCCCGGAATGTCTTAAACTCAAGGAGTACCAAGTAATTATTATAATCGACATACGGGACCCCTATTCACTTAAATAGATCTTGAAACCGATATTTTTACCCGAAATTGTTATAGTTCATTGTTTCACCTCTTTTCCCGAGATTTGCATCACATGACTTGTTTCCCGAAAGCATTGAAGTTACACTGGTAACAGTTATTTGTCCCGAAATGTATTGCCCGATATGAAGTGACAGTGTGCCCTTGAGCACCCCCGTTTTACCCGTTTATTTATTGTACTTGATTTACTTGCATATGTCCCGATTTGTTATTTGACCTATGAGTCGGCATCACTAAGCTTGGATACCTTGTCGGTTTGATCCACCGACTTGGAAATCCCTCTCCCGTCCCGCCAGCTGCAGTTTGGATCCCGATACCCGGTTATTACCGTGGTCCCGTCCCGATACCCGGTTCGCTACCGTGGTCCCGTTCCCGTATATTTATATTGTATATATGATTTACGTTGAGTCTCCTCACCTTGTGTGACTGAGACCAACGTCCCGTTATACTCTTGTCACTTCGGTGATAGAGGACTTAGCTTCTTGTGATTGCCATCTTGCCAGTTCCCGATTCCTTGGATACCCGACATGTTTTATATTGCTTACTTGCTTTCCGATAAATGATTCGTTTCCTTTATGAAAGTTGTTATTTAAACAAGTGTTAATATTCTCCAATGTAAATTCAGTTATTTATTATATTGCCTTCTGTTCTTTGTACCCGCACATGTTTTAAATGAATGCCGGTTGGGCGAATACTCATGCTTTTACATATGTTTCACACGATCGATGGTTTTACTAGATTTATGTGATTACACATGTTTTAAATGATTACCCGATTGTTAAATATCCATGCTTTGAAATATGTTTCAAATGACACTTGTTTGCCAGATCCCTACGTTTATACCTGTTTTAAACGATATCCGGTTTGTTAAATATCCATGCGTTGAAATATGTTTAAATGAACACTAGTTTTGTCAGATTTCTTTGGTTACACCTGTTTAAATGAACACCCGATTTGTTAAATATCCGTATTTCTACATAGGTTTCAAATGGACATTGGTTTGACTAGACTGCTATGAATACCTGGTTTGTTGTATACTTATGTTTTTACTTAAGTTTCAAATGAACGTTGTTTTGCCATACCGCTATATTTATACATGTTTTAGACGAACACCCGATTGTCAAATATCTATGATTATAGATGATGTAAATGAACACATGTTTTATTAGATATTCATGTTTTACCCATGCTTGAAATGAATACAGGTTTTCCCCGAGATTCCCGACTTTTGTACCCATTTAATTATATGCAGCATTTGATTGAGTATCATGATTTATCTTATGTTTTATTCTTCAGTATATTTGTTATCTTTTCATCCACCTGCCAGACCGTCGTGTCTGACCCACTACTTTTGGTACTCAGGTTCAGTTTTCTTCGTCCCGAGTTGAGTGCTTGAGTTGGCTGTGGAGCCATGTTTTGCAGGTTGTTTTGTCGGCTATGTCATGTAGACATTGAGCTTGACATCGGAGCTACGTCAAATTTGGGGTAGTGATTATAGCTTATTGTTGTATGGCTTTTATTAGCCTTTTCTTGGGATTCTTAATTAATGTACATTGATAATTGTAACTTGAACATATATGGGAATGTAATATCCTGTTACTGTCAGCTCTGTAATTTATTGTGATGGTTTACTCCAGTCTGATATGATTCTTGATATGATAGCTATATGCTAAAGGTTGAGTGCGACGCAGAATCCGATGGCCACGGACTCCGGGTCGCAATGCCACGAAAGCTTCCGCAAAATATTCAGAATGTGTTAGAATGTGTTGTCTTCACACACGCGGATCTTGGGAGAAAAATATATTTATGCTAAATCCCATTCCCGCCCCCGAGGTTCCGGTTCGGGGGCGTGACATGGGATTTTAGGTTGAGATACACATTTTAGGGTATTTCGAGATACTTTACGATTTAGAACGTATTTCGGGCTATTCTAGGGTTAGGAAAACACTACACGGATTTAGTGTTTTTAAAGGCTGAAACCCGTGCTTCGTGCGGCATTTGTATGAAACCACAATCTGAGCGGTTCTAGGAAATTGTTGACTCTATATGGTGTTTCATATAACTCCTGGTCCAAAGACTCCCTTTAGAAAAATCAGGGATAACCGTTGACTGTAAAAGGAGTTTCAGGTATCGTAGTCTAGTCTTTCGCATCAAAATTTGTTTGATGGGATTCTAAGTTATGTTACGCATTTTAGGATATTTTGAGATACTTTTTATGTTTAAAACGGGTTTCGAGCGATTCTAGGGTTAGGAAAACACTTCAGGAGAATCAGTGCCTATAAAGGTTAAAACCCGTGCTTCGGGTTGCTTGTAGGCTACTTTTAAGATATCTTGAGCTACGTTTTTCTTTAAAATGGGTTTAAATAGATTCTAGGGTTAGGAACTCATAACAGGGAAATCAGGGATGTTTAACACTAAAATTCGTGGTTCGGGTGGATCGTAGCCTACTATTGTATGAACCAACACTTTATGCTGCGCTGATCTCTAGGTTTAAAGTCGTCCTCTAGAAAATTTTGGGCTCTCCTTTTACTATAGAATGTGTTGTAGGCATATTAGGGCTTAAGAACTAATCCCGTGGGACTCTTGCCCGTTTCTGACAGAAAACCTTATTCCGTGCAATCAATAGCCCATTTTTTGTTTAAAACACATGTCGGGTATTTCTAGTCCATTTTGGGGTATCATGGTCTAATATTTTGCCTCCAAAGGCATTTGATAGGATTCTAGGTTAAGTTACGCATTTTACGGTATTTCGAGATACTTTTCGGTTTAGAACGTGTTTCGTGCGATTCTAGTGTTAGGAAAACAAGACAGGGGATTCAGTGTTTTTAAAGGCTGAAACCCGTGCATCGTTCGGCATTTGTATGAAACCACAATCTGAGCAATTCTAGGAAATTATTGACTCTACACTGTGCTTCATGCAACTCTCGGGTCAAAGACTCCCTCTAGAAAAATTTGGGTTACCCGTTTACTTTAAAAGGAGTTTCAGGTATCCTAGTCTAATCTTTCGCCTCGAAATCCGTTTGATGGGATTCTAGGTTGAGATACGCATTTTAGGATATTTCGAGATACTTTTCGGTTTAAAACGTGTTTCGGTCTATTTTAGGGTTTGGAAAACACTGCAGGGATTCAGTGCTTTTAAAGGCTGAAACACATGCTTCATGCGGCATTTGTATGAAACTACAATCTGAACGTGATTCAAGCATTTATATGAAACCCGTGCTTCGTGTTGACTCTGCACTGTATTTCATACAACTCTCCGTCCAAAGACTCCCTCTAGAAAAATTTGGGATAACCGTTTACTCTAAAAGGAGTTTCAGGTATCATAGTCTAGTCTTTCGCAGCGAAATCAGTTTGATGGGATTCTAAGTTAAGTTACGGATTTTAGGATATTTCAAGATACTTTTCGGTTTAAAACGGGTTTCGGGCAATTCTAAGGTTAGGAAAACACTTAAGGAGAATAAGTGCTTGTAAAGGCGAAAACCCGTGCTTTAGACTGTTCGTAGGCTACTTTTAAGATATCTTGAGTTACGATTTCTTTAAAATAGGTTTAAGGAGATTTTAGGACTAGGAACTCATAAAAGGAAAAATCAAGGTTGTTTGACACTAAAATTCGTGGTTTGGTCAATTCGTAGCCTACTATTGTATGAACCAATGTTCTATGTTGTGCTAGGAAGATGCGGGGTCTACATTGTGCTTCGTGCATCTCTCGGTTTAAAGACGCCCTCTAGAAAATTTCGGGGCGCTCCTTTTACTATAGAATGTGTTCCAGGCATATTGGGGATTAAGAACTAATCCCGTGGGACTCTTGCCCGTTTCTGACAGAAAGCCTTATTATGTGCAATCAATAGCCCATTTTTTGTTTAAAATGCATGCCGGGTAATTCTAGGGAATTTCAGGGTATCCAGGTCTAATCTTTCGCCTCGAAATCCGTTTGACCTGATTCTGGATTGAATTATGCATTTTAGGATATTCCGAGATATTATTTGGTTTAAAACGTGTTTCGAGCGATTCTAAGGTTAGGAAAACAATACAAGGGATTCAGTGTTTTTAAAGGATGAAACCCATGTTTCTTGCGGCATCCGTATGAAACTACAATCTGAACATGTTTCGGGCATTTGTATGAAACCCATGCTTCGTGTTGACTCTAGATTGTGTTTCATATGACTCTCGGTCCAAAGACTCCCTCTAGAAAAATCTAGGATAACCGTTTACTCTAAAAGGAGTTTCAGGTATCGTAGTCTAGTCTTTCACATGAAATCCGTTTGATGGGATTCTGAGTTGAGTTATGCATTTTAGGATATTTCAAAATACTTTTTGGTTTAAAATGGTTTTCGAACAATTCTAAGGTTAGGAAAACACTTCAGGAGAATCAGTGCTTAAAAAGGCTAAAATACGTGCTTCGGGTGGCTCTTAGGCTACTTTTAAGATATCTTGAGTTACGTTTTTCTTTAAAATAGGTTTAAGGACATTCTAGGGTTAGGAACTCATAAAAGGAAAAATCAGGGTTGTTTGACACTAAAATTCGTGGTTCGAGCGGTTCGTAGCCTACTATTGTATGAGTCAACGTTCTATGTTGTGCTGGCGCGTCTACATTGCTCTTCGTGCATCTCTCGGTTTAAAGACGCCCTCTATAAAATTCTGTGCTCTCCTTTTCCTATAGGACATGTTGCTGGCATATTAGGGCTTAAGAACTAATCCTGTGGGACTCTTGCCTGTTTCTAACAGAAAGCCTTATTCCGTGCAATCAATAGCCCATTTTTTTGTTTAAAACGCATGCCGGGTAGTTCTCGGGAATTTCAGGATATCCGGGTCTCATCTTTCGCCTCGAAATCCATTTCATACGATTCTGGGTTGAGATATGCGTTTTAGGATATTCCGATATTCTTTTCGGTTTAAAACATGTTTCGGGCAATCCTAGGGTTAGGAAAACAATACAAGGGATTCAGTGTTTTTATAGGCTGAAACCCGTGCTTCGTGCGGCATTTGTATGAAACCACAATCTGAGCAGTTCTAGGAAATAGTTGACTCTACAATGTGTTTCATGCAACTATCGGTCCAAAGACTCCCTCTAGAAAAATCTAGGATAAGCGTTTACTATAAAGGAGTTTCAGGTATCCCAGTCTAGTCTTTCACCTCGAAATCCATTTGATGGGATTTTCGGATGAGATACGCATTTTAGGATATTTCGAGATACTTTTCAGTTTAGAACGTGTTACGGGCTATTCTTGGGTTTGGAAAACACTACACAGATTCTTAAAAGTTGAAACTTGTGCTTTCGTGCGGCATTTGTATGAAACCACAATCTGAACGGTTCTAGGAAATTGTTGACTCTACACTGTATTTCATATAAGTCTCGGTCCAAAGACTCCCTCTAGAAAAATTTGGGATAACCATTTACTCTAAAAGGAGTTTCAGGTATCGTAGTCTAGTCTTTCGCATCAAAATCCGTTTGCTGGGATTCTGAGTTGAGTGACGCATTTTAGGATATTTTGAGATAATTTTTTGTTTAAAACGGGTTTCGGGCGATTCTAGGGTTAGGAAAACACTTCAGGAGAATCAATTCTTGTTAAGGCAAAAACCCAAGCTTCGGGCGGTTCATAGGCTACTTTTAAGATATCTTGAGCTACGTTTTTCTTTAAAATGGGTTTGAGGAGATTCTGGGGTTAGGAACTCATAACAGGGAAATCAAGGTTGTTATAGCCCTTTTATTTCCATGTTTAGATAACCATGTAAGTCTCATTATAGAGACATAGGAATTTATGTAAGTTTTGAAATTTGTAAATTCCGGCGATGTCTGAGACGAAGAAGGAAAGTGAAGTTGGACTCCTAATCAAAGAGTTTGAAGATTACCAAAAGCGTTTTGGAGATGCCCAAAGAGTTTAAGGAATCCCAAATTTTTGGAAAGTGTAGAAGTCCAAGAAGTCTATTCCGCTTGGGCCATGTGGAGGAGAGGACTAGTTTCTATTTTTGCACTTTCTATTTGTGGATGGTTGCTTTTATAGAATGTTTCCAAATATGATCCAAACTTAGCAATTTCCAAAATTGGTCAAATCAAATTAATTTTTGGAAAAAGTTCTAATTAGTATTGGTGGACCCATGAGATGGATCCATTGGTAACACTAATCTTAGAAACTGGTCTTTCCTTAAAATAACTTGACTTAGAACCAATCATTGGTCAGATCATGAGATGATTTGATGTCTATATATGTGGGCCCATATACTTATAAGGAAATGCTCAATTCTAAAATATTAAGTGGGATCAGGGCATTATATTTAGAAATTCCCCATGGTTTTCCACCATTGGTCCATTGTAAGGAAAGTATTAGCCTCGCGCCATCGTGAGAATGGTCGTTCCCCATGAAGGGCTTTTATTTGTCTGGTTACTAAATATGGATCTCCTATGGATAGTGTTGGTGAGACGGGGTGGGGGCTCACTCCCCAAGGAGGAGCTGCTCGCAATGGTTGTCATGCAATGCTAGTTGGTGGGTCGCACTTAACTAAAATAATGATGTAGTATCCCTAAGGATTTGCCTCATGTATTTTAGAAACCGAAACTAATCGGGAGTCATACATTATTTGGTTTGAGATACCAAGCTCATAATGAATGATGGGGGATCATGGATAGTTAGTCTTAACCCTAATTTTGACGAACTTTGATCCGCACCAATCTAGGTGGTATGAGCACTCCACAAGGAGGCATACCCCGGGGATTGGGATTCCGATGTATTCTAAATTTAGTGTTTATGAGGATTCCCACATAAATTTGGTAGAATACTAAACCCTAATGTCATTTATATTCATTAATTGAATGTATGGTTATGTGCTACAGTATTTTAAGCATGAATTCAAATATTTTCAACCCACTTGCGACCATCCTCAAGCAAAATAAGTTGGTGGGATCCAACTATGTAGACTGGAAACGGAACCTGGATATTGTCATGACTGCTTCAGGATATAAATATGTCATTACCAACCCCCCCCCCCCGCCCCCCCGATGAGCCAAGGCCAGATGCATCACAGGAAGAAAAGGAACTTTACACCAAATGGGCCAAAGACGATGAGATGGCCGGATGTTACATTCAGTCATCCATGTCTAGTGTTTTGAAACACCAACATCAATCCTATAAGACTACATATGATATTATATCAAACTTAAAGGAGATATTCGCGGAACAGGACAGGCCTGTTAGGCAGGCTGCTATGAGGGTGCTTATTAGCACCAAGATGGTTGAAGGCACACCAGTACAAGACCACATGTTGAAAATGATGGACTCATTATGAGTTAGATGTACTGGGGGCTGCGATTGATTCAGAATCGCAGATTGACATAATCCTTGAGTCGCTGCCAGAGTCATTCAACCATTTCAACATTAATTATAATGTGAATAAGATGAATCTGACTCTAGCTGAGCTGTCTAACTAGCTGGTAGTGACTGAACGATTTATGAAGAAGAAGCCAACTGCCCTGATGATAGAAAAGTCAATTGCCAAGTCCAAGCTGAAAGGCAAAAGGCGGAAAGGTAAAAAGAAATCAGTTCCGAAGGGTCTTAAGGTGGAGAATGGTCCTAATGGTGGTGTGGCCAAGGCTAAGGGTTCGGGGACAAAAGGAAGGTGTTTCCATTATGGTATGACAGGACATTGGAAAAAGAATTGTCCATATTATCTGTCTAAGAAGAAGACCTCAGGTATGATTGAGTCACTTATTTCTGAAGTTAGTTTTGCAACTAGTACTTCAGAATCTTGGAGTGTTGACTCCGATGCAACTAATCACATATGTAATACGTTGCATGGGTTCAAGGAAATCAGGAGGTTTAGTGATGGAGAAATCATTGTCAACCTAGGATCTGATGCTAAGGCGGAGGCTGTTTCAGTGGGAGTCATTACTTTATGTTTTTCATATAATAAATTGGTTTTGTTAAATACATTATATGTACCATCTTTACGTCGGAATTTAATTTCAGTTTCTACTTTGGTGAATAAAAGTTATTCTATTACTTTTGGTATTGACGTTGTCATAAAGAGGAATGGTACTTTTATATGTTCTGGCAAGGTAACCAATGGGCTTTATTTGTTAACTCCCACAATGTATGAGATACATGATACTGAAATAATTAATAGACCATCATTAAAGAGAATGTCACCTTCATCTAATCCAACAAAACTTTGGCACTTGAGGCTAGGTCATATAAACCTAAATAGGATTGACAGGCTAGTGAAAGATGGTATCTTGCCTTCATTGGTGGTAGAACTAATGTCTGTCTGCGAGTCCTGTGTTGAAGGCAAAATGACCAAGACACCATTTTCATCTAAGGGTAACAAGGCCAAAGATTTATTGGAATTAGTACAAACCGATGTGTGTGGACCCATTAATTCAGAGCCAGAGGAGGATTTGAGTATTTCATCACTTTCATAGATGATTACATAAGATATCGATACATATACCTTATGCACCACAAGTCTGAGGCTTTTGAAAAGTTCAAAGATTTTCGAGCGGAAGTGGAAAAACAATTATGAAATAGTATCAAAACTCTTCTTTCAGATCGAGGAGGGGAATACCTCTCTGCTGATTTTATGGGATACTTATCAGAGAATGGGATTCTATCCCAGTTGTCTGCTACTGGTATGCCTCAACAGAATGGAGTAGTGGAAAGAAGGAACCGGACTCTTTTAGATATGATCGGTCTATGCTGAGTTTCTCAGGATTACCTATATCTTTTTGGGGATATGCCTTGGATACTGCGATGTACATACTAAACCTCGTACCATTTAAGTCTGTACCTAAAACTCCTCGGGAGTTGTGGTTCGGGCGAAAGCCTAGTCTACAACATTTACACATTTGGGGTTATCCAGCACATGTGCTAAAGGTTAAGATGGATAAGTTGGAAACGAAGTCGGAAGTATGCACGTTCGTATGATATCCTAAAGGAACTAAAGGTTGGTTATTCTATAATCCCAGAGAGCAGAAAGTGCTAGTGAGCACCAATGCGGTTTTTCTAAAGGAAGATTATATGATTGACTGGAAATCTTTAGAAAATGTGATCTTGGAAGAAATTCAAGAGCAACCAATTCCAAATCCAAGTATGACCGAACTTGAGGAAGAACCGCCCTTACCAAACCCAGTAGTTACACCAGTACCTCGTCGTAGTGGGAGGATTGTCAGACCCCTTGACAGGTTCTCGTTCTTATGAGAGTCTTACGAGGCAATCCCGAAAGAACCAGAACAAGATCCCTGTAACTATGATTAAGCAATCAATGACATAGATTCGGGACGTTGGCAAGATGTTATGAAAGCTGAGATGGAGTCTATGTACTCCAATCAGGTCTGGACACTTGTGAAATTGCCTGCCAATATTAAACCTATTGGGTGCAAGTGGGTCTATAAGAGAAAAAGAGGACCAGATGGTAGAGTGGAGACCTTTAAGGCCAGGCTTGCTGCGAAAGGGTATACTCAGAAAGAGGGTATCGATTATGAGAAAACCTTCTCGCCTGTAGCCATGCTCAAGTCCATCCGGATACTTTTATCCATTGCGGCTCATCTCGATTACGGGATTTGGCAAAAGGATGTCAAGACGGCTTTTCTCAACGGTCATCTTGAGGAAAACATCTATATGGTGCAGCCAAACGGTTTTGTAGCTAAAAACCAAGAGCAAAGAGTTTACAAGCTGCAAAAGTCTATTTATGGACTGAAGCAGGCATCCCAAAGTTGGAACATCCATTTTGACCAGGCAATCAAGTCGTTTGGTTTTTGTCAAAGTCCAGATGAGTCATGTGTGCACATGAAAAATGAAGGTGACATGGTAGTCTTTCTAGTTTTATATGTCGACAACATCTTTCTCCTCGGGAAAGACGTAGGAATGTTGTCAACAATGAAAGTTTGGTTAGCCAAGACTTTTGATATGAAGGACTTGGGAGAAGCTAGCTACATCCTAGGGATCAAACTCCATCGAGACCACAAAAATAGGATGATTGGCTTATCCTAAGCTGCATACATAGATAAGGTACTGGTACGATTTGCTATGCAAGAATCCAAGAAGGGTATTACACATTTCAGGCATGGAGTGCACCTTTCCAAGGAGCAGTGTCCTAAGACACCTGAGGAAAAGGAGCAGATGAGGTCAATACCATACACTTTAGCTGTTGGTAGCCTCATGTATGCTATGCTATGTACTAGACCGGATATCTGTCATGCAATGGGCCTAGTCAGCAGATATCAGTCTAATCCATGACCTGAACATTGTACTGCTGTAAAGTGTATTCTCAAATACTTGAGAAGGACTAAAGATTACATGTTGATTTATGGCAGTGATGAACTGATTCCAGTCGATTAGACAAATTTTGACTTCATGTCAAATAAGGATTCCAAAAAATCTACCTCTGGTTATGTATTTATGCTTGGTGGCGAAGCTATCAACTAGAGGAGTATTAAACAGGAATGTACCGCTGATTCCACCTCGAAGGCTGAATATGTAGCGGCTTGTGAAGCAGCTAAGGAAGCAGTGTGGCTCAAGAGATTCCTTATGGAACTTGGGGTGGTACTTTTGGTACAACAGCCGCTCACAGTTTACTGTGACAGCAGTGGGGCAGTCCCTCAGTCCAAGGAGCCCAAGAGCCATAAAAGCCAAAAGCATGTACAGAGGAAATATCATTTAGTTAGAAAGATTGTACAGAGAGGTGATATTGCTATTACCAAGATAGCCTATGCGGACAATCTAGCAGATCTCTTTACTAAGCCTTTGACTACGAAAGTCTTTGAGCAGCATGTAGATCGGGTGGGCATGAGATGCAACCCTGACTAGCATTGAGCCCAAGTGGGAGATTGTTAGTATGTATGGACTCAATCCATCAGATGATGTAATAAATTGATTAATTTCTTTATTTATTAATTAAATCATGCTTTCCTTTCATGAGATGAATGGTGTTTTATTACTTAATGCACATAACCAATACATATGATATGATGGTTCATGAGATGAACCGGGTCCCATTAGTATATTAGATGTGATACATGTGTATGAATGAGATCCACATACGGGAGACATGTGTCACAAATCTTATACTTAAATATCTTCAAAACCAGTGATGAGACTGGGCATCTCATCTGATAAGGTTACAACACTTTGATCACTATGAGATAATGTGATTTGTCTCGATCATCAGAATGTAAGATTCCGAATCATGGTGCTGGTACATTGGATGTATTGAAAGACAATGAGAAGCACCTTATGGAATATTGTCTCAATTTTAAGGTCTGCTGTCATAATTCCCTAGCAATAGGCTCTCAATCCGGAGACATTGATGAACTCAAGTTTCTGTCTATTCATTTGCTTTGAGTCACCAATGAGTGAGGCCAATTGTAGGTCAACACCTCGATGTCTTGGGTACGTGGTAATAGAATTGTGGGAACATTTAATGGTCAAGATGAAATCTATCTATATTATCCCCTTGTGCCAATTAATGGATTTGTCATTAGTAAGTGCGCACCCATCACGATTAAGAGTTAATTGGATGGCACTGATGATCACTCTGATTAATTGAGGCTCAAGGATAATAAGATGTGGATCTAAAATTGGAAGGGACAGGTTTAATCCAATTGATCCATGGATATTGATAAAGGGGCCTACTTGTGGTAATTGGGAAGTTTAGGGTCTTCATTGTAATATATTCCTTAGACTGGAGTGCAATTGCATTTATATAGCGTTGTTATTTGCAATTAACTGTGGGCCCGGATTGCACATGAGATGTGAGGTTGTGGTGTCCCAGTTGGAGCCATCTTTCAATGGAATCCCTAGTGGTCCCCACGCTAGCCCAAGTTATTAGAAAGATACTAATCCTACTTGAACTCTAAAAGGAAAGAATTAGAAAGTTATTATTTCTATTTGAAGTGAGATTTCTAATAGTGGTAATAGTAAGTTACTAATTGCTGTGGAATTGATACTTCTATAATAATTAGGAAGGAGAAAGTTACTAATTAGTATTGGAAGTTGGACTTCTATTTTAATTAGTAAAAAGTGGTGTCTTAAAGCTATAAAAAGGGAACACACCCCCCTTGGACGTCCTACACAAGGAATCCACGCCCAAGCTCCTCTTTGTGCAGAGTTGCACAATTTCTCTTTCTAGTTCTCTTCGAGTTCCTTGGAGTTTCTAGTTCGGTTTTCTCTTAAAGTTTTCACCAATCTTCTTGAAAAAAGAGATCTGATACGGGTCATAGAGTGAAAGGCTAAGAGGTCTTGGAGATCCTAGGTTGCTTAAAAGAAAGAGTTTCTTCATCAAGCAAGTTTTCTTCTCCATTAGAGTACTACTGGGTTCCAAAGGTATAATCTACTTCTCTATTTGTTGTGGATTGTTTTGGTTGCATGGTGTTACTGATTTCTATCTTCTAGATAGTGTTTTGGTTGCATGGTGTTACTGATTTCTATCTTTTAGATAGAGTTTATTGTTGTACATGATTGATGAGATCGAGGGATTGCATCCTGTATGTGGTTTATGACCTTATGGGTACTTGATCCCTGAGTCAAGTGGGTTAAAAGTTTTGAAAACCTATCCACGAGGCCCACCTACTTCCAACACTTTTATACCAACTTCTACGTGTGAAATATGAGATCGGTGGTGCTACTTTAGCTGCGGATGTGCCACAACGACATTGGAGACTACGAGCCTCCGTGCTAGGAAAGCTGCTTGGTTGATTCTGACCCTTGTAACTCCATGGGAAGACCCCTTGACTTCACACACTAGTTTATACATGCTTACGATGCTTATTAGCCTTGGCTACATTGAGTATTTTGAAGATTTTAAGGCAAATATTTTTTTTAAAGATTTTTACATATGTATAAATATGTTATTTTATAAAAATAAATGTTTGTAAAGAGTTTTTGACTCAATAAGTTGAATAAGCATGTATGCGGGTTGAACGCGACTCAAGGGTATGAGTCAATATCCAATCGGGTGTCTAGGGCAGACTGATGTGTCAGTGAGTTGGTGTGATCTAGTCAGGATGGCGACTTAGTTTACACTCTCTCCGTGGATAAATACTATGGAGTTGTCACTCTTTAGGTCCACTTTTACTTCATGGAATTTGATGATCGATATTAGTGATCTAATGGCTTATTCTATGTGAGTGGGAGAAGTTGGCACTTGTAAGACCCCGACCCGAGTGAACCCGATTAGTGTTAATTAAGTCGTGTGTTAGTTCTAAGCTTGATTAGTGATTTTGGCTAAGTTGGGTTTGGAATAGCTTTTGATATAGTTTTGGGGGATTTCGAGTGCTTTGGTAGCTAGTGGGGCCCTTTGGGGGTTCCCCTTTCGACTTTGCTTTTACTTAGGGGATTTTTTGAAATTGTTTTGAATTGCGTTCTTATCCCGTTTCATTTATCTTAGTGATCCCTACAACTTTCATGTTGATCCCGTGTCCATTCGAGGCCCCGAAACCCGATTTACTAGCCTTGAGAGGCAAAACAGTCCTTTTACACTAAACCTGTACCCAAATTCTGATATCCCCGAAACCCGCGAAACATATACTTTTTGGAAACTAGATATTTCGGCAATCATTTCTTCCTTCTTTGTCGAATTCATCCGAGATCCCGAAAGAGATGATTTCAGTCAAACAAGTCTCTTTAGTAGTGGGACCCAACCCCATCTGTTAACAAAGGGAAACCCACTCTCCCTTTTCATTTCATTCTCCATTGTTCCAGCACAACAATAGAACCTAGGGTTTCTCACTTTTCTTAGTGATCACACCGGACCGATAGAAGAGGATATAGTTGAGAACAACCCACCAAATCAGTTTCAGGAAATGATGCAAGCAATGCTTGACCAGCAGCGTCAAGCCAATGAGAACCAAGCTAGATTGCAAGAACAGATACTCAAGAGGGAAGAGGATCACGCTAGGGAGATGGTAGAGATGCAAAGGCAACTACTTGAGGTCCTACAGAGAAGACCAGAACCGGTTCAACCTCAACCAGCTATAGTCATAAACCAAAGGCAACATGATCCCAATGCCTTGTTTGAGCGATTTCGGAAGAGAACTCCGAAGGAATTTCTTGGGGAAGAAGACTCATTGGCTGCAGATGACTGGTTGGAACACACGGAGAACATCTTCGAGATTTTCCAATGTACAGGAGGAGATAGGGTAAAGTTAGCATCATCCCTTTTCGTTGGTACAGCAGACAGATGGTGGAAAACGGTCAAGGAAGAATACGGGAACATGGCTGATGCAGAGGTGTGGGCAAACTTCAAGAGACAATTCCATGATAAATATGTACCTGGTCATATCAAGAAGCAAAAGGCCATAGAG
This sequence comes from Cinnamomum chago, assembly GCA_038049695.1. Taxonomy (NCBI): domain Eukaryota; kingdom Viridiplantae; phylum Streptophyta; class Magnoliopsida; order Laurales; family Lauraceae; genus Cinnamomum; species Cinnamomum chago. Next base: position 42,843,220 of record CP142455.1, on the reverse strand, counting down.
TTTCAACAGCTGGTGCAGGGCAGTATGACAGTCTTAGAATATCTCACCAAGTTTGAGAGACTGTCCAGATATGCCCCGGAGTTGGTAGATACGGTAGAGAAGAAAATCGCTAAATTCTTTGAAGGGCTTAATCCCTTCATTGAGAGAGATGCCACCGGAGTAGTACCACCTGCCACTTTTGATGAAGCAGTGAAGAGAGCCTAGAAGTTCGAGAACTTCCACAACAAGATCCTCAGAGTGCAAGGCAAGAGTCCAGCTCAGCAGCAGAACTACCAGCATCAGAGGAACCATCAGAATAAGAGACAGAGGACAGGGCCAAATGTGCAGAATCCAGTGGTTTGCATCCACTGTGGGAAGAACCAGGCTAGTGCTGAATGTCGTACCATCACAGGAGCATGCTTCAGGTGTGGTTCGATGGACCATAGGATGAGGGATTGCCCTAAGCCAAACAGACAGAATCAATAGCAGCAGCAAGGGCCACAACGTCCACCACCACCACCACCACAGAATGCATTGGTTGTCCAAAACTAGGCAAGGCCACTTCAGTAGCAAGCACCATAGCAACAACAGTTTAGACAGCAGCAGGCCCGTCAGCAGTAGGGACATCAGCGTGCACCGCAGCAGAACAGGAATGCACCACATGGCAGGCCACAACAGGCTCAGAACAGGCCACAGCTTCGAGGGCAAATTTACGGGGTCAATAGAGTGGATGCAGAGGCAGCGGGTAATGTAGTGGAAGGTACACTTCTTGTTTGTGGGATTAAAGCTATGATTTTGTTTGACCCTTGCTCTACACATTCTTTGGTGTCCCATAAATTTTCTAAGTTGATTGATATGCATGCTAGAGAACTTGAGTTCATTTTGACTGTGGCAACCCCAGTTGGTAAACAAGTTATTTGTAGAACCTTTTATCTTAGTTGCACAGTTCAGATAGGAGAAGTGGTTTTAACCGCATATCTCATTTCTTTGGAGATGTTTGATTATGATGTCATCCTAGGGATGGATTGGCTGGCAGGATACCATGCCACAATGGATTGTTTCCATAAGACCCTCACTTTCAAGTTGGTTGAGACACCAACAGGAGTGTCCTTTCAAGGTGAGAGGAGGAATCCTCGTGCGGGGTTTGTTTCAGCGTTGAAGGCTGACAGACTTTTGAGAAGTGGTTGTGAAGCTTATTTAGCGTTTATCACGGAGGATAAACGGTCCCAAGGGGTGGAGGAGATCCCAATTGTTTGGGAATTCCTGGATGTTTTTCCGGAGGAGATTCCAGGTTTGCCACCCATGAGAGAGATTGATTTCACTATTGAGCTGTTACCGGGGACTGCCCCGATATCTATTGCACCATATAGAATGGCTCCAGTAGAGTTGGGAGAGTTGAAGACTCAGTTGCAAGAGTTATTGGACAAAGGTTTTGTGAGACCGAGTGTTTCACCATGGGGAGCTCCAGTTTTGTTCGTTAAGAAGAAGGATGGTTCGATGAGAATGTGTATAGATTACAGAAGATTGAATCAAGTGACCATCAAGACAAATACCCATTGCCTAGAATAGATGAACTGTTTGATCAATTGCAAGGTGCTTCATACTTTTCGAAGATTGACTTGAGATCCGGTTACCGTCAATTGAGAGTTAGAGAAGCAGATGTGCTGAAAACAGCTTTCCGGACAAGATATGGCCACTATGAGTTCCTAGTGATGCCATTTGGGTTGACAAATGCACCGGCAGTGTTCATGGCTTTGATGAACAAGATATTTGCAGAGTATTTGGATCAGTTTGTTGTAGTGTTCATTAATGACATTTTGGTGTACTCCAAGACCAAGGAAGAGCATGAAGAGCATTTGAGGATTGCATTGCAACTCTTGAGAGAGAATCAGCTGTATGCGAAGCTGAACAAGTGTGAATTTTGGCTAGACCAAGTAGCATTTTTAGGGCACATTATCTCTAGAGAAGGTTTGTCAGTGGATCCGTCCAAGATTGAAGCAGTAGTGAATTGGGAAAGACCGAAGAATGTGACAGAGATTAGAAGTTTTCTGGGATTGGCAGGTTATTATCGGAGGTTTGTGCAAGGTTTTTCGTCGATTGCGTCACCATTGACAAAGTTGACAAGAAAGAATGCACCATATGTGTGGACAGATCAGTGTGAAGAGAGTTTCCAAGAGCTAAAGAAGAGATTGACTACAGCACCAGTCCTTACTTTACCATCCGGGAGCGGCGGTTTCACCATTTTTACCGATGCTTCGAATGTTGGACTTGGTTGCGTGTTGATGCAAAAAGGAAAAGTGATTGCTTATGGATCTCGACAGTTAAAAGATCACGAAAAGAACTATGCCACCCATGATTTGGAGTTAGCAACGGTTGTGTTCGCGTTGAAAATGTGGAGACATTACCTCTATGGAGAGCAGTTCGAAGTCCACTCCGACCACCGCAGCTTACAGTATCTGTTTTCACAGAAGGATTTGAACATGAGGCAGAGGAGATGGATGGAATATATCAAGGACTATGATTTTCCAATCAAGTACCACCCGGGGAAAGCTAATGTTGTTGCAGATGCCTTAAGTAGGAAATCAGTAGGCTTGGCTAATTTAAGTGGCACTTGTATCTTTGAGCAATTTGAAGAGTTGAGTATAGACTTACAGCCACTGAGGAAGGGTGTTTTGTTAGCTAACATGACAGTGTCAGAACCTTCTTTCATTCAAAAGATCAAGGATAGTCAGTTGCAAGATCCAGAGTTGGCCAAGATTTCGGAGCATATAGCAGAACGTCCTGACTTTCGTATTGTTGATGGAGTCTTGTACTACCGTGACCGTCTATGTGTGCCTAACATCGAAGATTTGAGGAATGACATCATGACTGAGGCTCACAGCACGAAGTACTCCATGCATCCCGGCAACACAAAGATGTATCAGAACTTGAAGGGCAGATTTTGGTGGAACAATATGAAGAGAGAGATTGCAGCGTTTGTCTCCCGTTGCATGACCTGTCAGTTGATTAAAGCAGAGCATCAGAGGCCTCCAGGATTGTTACAGCCATTAGAGATCCTAGAATGGAAGTGGGAGCACATTACCATGGACTTTATTTCGGGATTACCAAGGACTAGCAGGGGCAACGATGCGATTTGGGTCATTGTGGACCGTCTCACCAAGTCAGCGCATTTCCTTGCTATGAAGACAGGGAAGAAGATGCACATGCTACCTTTGGCAAAGTTGTTTGTCAGCGAGATCGTCAGTCGGCATGGACAACCAGTTTCTATCACTTCCGACAGAGACAGCAAATTCGTCTTGAGGTTCTAGAAGACATTGCATGAGTCTATGGGTACGAGACTACAGTTTAGCACAGCATATCACCCGCAGACAGATGGCCAGTCAAAGAGAACGATTCAGACTCTTGAGGATATGCTCCGTGCTTGTGTGTTAGACTTCAAGACTCAGTGGGATGAGACTCTACCGTTATGTGAGTTCGCTTACAACAACAGCTACCATTCGAGCATTGGAATGGCTCCTTTTGAAGCTTTGTATGGCAGAAGGTGTAGGACACCTGTTTGTTGGAAAGAAGTTGGCACTCGCAGTTTCCATGGACCGACTATCGTTAGTGAGACCAGCGACAATATCAAGTTGATCCAAGAGCGTCTGAAAGTGTCCCGGAGTAGACAGAAGAGCTATGCAGACTCCCACCGCAGAGATCTACAGTTCAAGGAAGGAGACAAGGTCTTCTTGAAAGTGTCACCTACAAGGGGAACATTGAGGTTCGGACAAAAGGGCAAGCTATCACGGAGATACATTGGACCATATGACATTGTGAGCAAGATCGGTGACGTGGCTTATAGACTAGCCTTACCACCTGAGCTATCTGGCGTACACAACGTCTTCCATGTGTCTATGTTGAAGAAGTATGTTCCCGACCCGTCGCATGTACTCCGGCATGAGCCATTAGAGATCAGAGAGGACGCTACCTATGTTGAGAAACCCGTGGAGATCATCGATACAAAGGAACAAGAATTGAGGACTCGGACTATTCAGCGGGTAAAGGTATTGTGGGAGAACCATGGACCGGAAGAGGCAACATGGGAATTACGAGATCAAGTTCAGAAGAAGTATCCACATCTTTTACCAGAGGTGAGTCTTATATTTCATTTGGAGGACCAAATGCCCTAAGGGGTGGAGGATGTAAGACCCCGACCCGAGTGAACCCGATTAGTACTAATTAAGTTGCGTGTTAGTGCTAAGCTTGATTAGTGATTTTGGCTAAGTTGGGTTTGGAATAGCTTTGATTCTAGTTTTGGGCTACTTTGAATGCTTCGGTAACTAGTAGGGCCCTTTGGGGGTTCCTTTTCATGACATGGCATATGTTTGAGGATTTATCGGAGATTTCTACATTCATGGTTTTAATCCCGTTTTATTGGTATTGTTATTTCATTCAACTTTCATGTTGATCCCGTGTCCATTTGAGATCCCGAAACCCGATTTCATAGCCTTGAGGGCAAAACAGTCATTGCACACAAAATCTGTACCTAAAACTTGATATTCCCGAAACCCGCGAAACATATACTTTTTGGAAAGTAGACATTTCGACGATCATTTCTTCCTTCCTCGTCGAATCCATCCGAGGTCCCGAAAGAGAGGATTTCAGCCCAAGTAGATTTTTAGGAGTGGAGCCCACTCTCCATTTACTTATAAGGGAACCCTTCTTCCTCATTTCCCTTTTTAGCAAACTACAACTTCTCAAAGCTAGGGTTTCCCTTTTCTTCTTCTTGCTCTTGCTTCTTCATCCTCAATCCACTCCCAAGCTTGCACCAAGAGGAGATTTGTTGACACCAAAAATGTCACTTTGCCTCTTCACACCAAAAGCTACATGGAGCCACATCCTACCAAAAATAGGCAGGCGCCACTTCAAGCATCAGATCTTGTCAGAATCAAACAAAAACTGCAAGGTCATTCAAAATAACCAAAAGAGAGGTACATATGAAGTTTCGGGCCATACCGACATCATTTGGCCTAGCTTCACTTCTCCAACAGCTAAACAAGCGCTCCCGGCGGCGGCAGAATCGGAGACACCAAATCTTCGATCAGGGCCTATGGATGTTGTCAAAATATGTCCAAAAGGCTCCACGCCAAATCTCAAGTCAAACCAGCAATGTTTGACCCATCATCAACTCTCCAACAGCTTAATCAAGCCTACCAGCGGCAGAGCACCCTGGGACCATGGCACCTAATTCGGAGCTTGCGGATCATCTCAAAATGACTCCAATAGGCCCCTCGTCGAATTTCAGGTCAATCGGACATCGTTTGACCAGAAGTCAAAGCTCGGCATCTCTCTCGCAAGAGAAACAAAGGCAAGCGTTTGCATGACTCCAAACGGCTTCAAAACTCAAACGAAAGCCTATGGTTGGTCTTAACTACTGATGAGGGAGTCACACGTCGAATTTCAGGTCAACCGGACATCGTTTGACCGAAAGTCAAAGTTCGGCATTTCCCTCGCAGTGAAATCAAAGGCAAGCATTTGCATGACCCCAAACGGCTTCAAAACTCAAAAGAAAGCCCATGGTTGGTCTTATTTAATGCTCAAGAAGCTTCACCTCAAATTTCAGGTCATTCCGACATCGTTTGACCCTGTTTCAGCTTCTGGCGGAAAATCAGCAGTTCTGCGCTCGGCTTTTTCCGGAAAATCGGAAACCTTGCAAACCAATTTGCAAGGATTCTCATCATGTTTTTCAGAGGGAAATCAAGCCAAAAATGTGGAGATTTGTCATAGAAAACAAACAAAAAAAACGGAAGCGAAAAACGACGAAAAACGGCCAGAAACGGGCCCCGGGAAGCAATTTTCCCCCCAGGGTCGCAGAGCCCCGCGACCCTGGGCCAGGCCTGCGACCCTGGGCCATGGTCGCCGGCGACCATGGCCCATGGTCGCCGGAGACCATGGCCCATGGTCGCCGGAGACCATGGGGCCGGCGACCCTGGGAGGTCCGGGGCGCCGATTTCGCCCCGGGACCCCCCGTTTCGTCCGTTTTCGCGAGACGAGTTGTTCTGTCCCTGTGATTTTTCCAGATTCAGACTTTTGAGGCTCCAAATTCGCCGATATTCGCCAAGATCACAGGAATCCTTCCAAGAACTTCAAAAACTTCGTTGATCGCCAGCTGAACAACCAAAAAGTGCACTTTCTGCCCGCCCGATCGCGAAATCGACTGGACAGATGCTGCCGGCCCGCTGGTATCAACCAATGTCTGAAACTACATGATCATCTGATGTTGATTTACATAAGGATCCATCGATGATCATCGCAAAGGGAATTCCAAGAGACGCAACATGGCCCGCGACTCTTCAGCTACCAAGGTGGCCACTTAGTGCAATCAATTGGCCCGTTTATGGCAAGTTAATGCGGTCATTAACCCATTATCTTGAACGGCCCAATCAGAAGCCTCCGTTCAGGAGTTACAAGTCCAAGCAATCATGGCATTCAAGCCATGAAACTCCTAACATAATGGAGATTAAAGGCGATTAAATGCCCATGACTCTCCTCCGGCCAATGAAATCCAAGGGTCAGGAGTTACAAAACAAAAAGCAATTAAACTCGTAACTCCTCCCTTAATGAGCTTTATTACCATAAAGGCTCATAAATCACTCCTAAAGGCTACCTAAAGGCCTATAAATAGGAGTCCCCTCCAAGCATTTCAGGGAGGGGGACACACACAGAAGGATCCGGGAAAATCGCCACAGATCCGGAAAAATCGCCAGAAAATCATTCAAAAATCCTTGGAGAAATCTCTACAACCCTGCTCCTTCAAGAAAACTCTGCTGCAACAAGTTCAACAAGGTGATTGAAGTCCCTTGGGGGGCCACCCCCCCAAAGACCACCTCTCCTTCTATCCAACATGGCTAGATGCGGCTTTTCAGCCCGTCTACTCAGTTTTTTACCGGATATAGGACCTTATCTTGGTCCTTATCCTCTAAAAATCTGAGGTTGGAGCCAAGCCAAGAAATCAAGCACTATGTTCTCATCTGAAGGACGATGGCGGAGCCTTACATGACTCGCGACCATCGATCTGAACGAGCCCTCCCACAATCGCATGAGAAGTTAGATTCCTTTTTCTTACTTTTCTGTTGTAAATTGTATTTTTTCTAAAGAGACAAAAAATCACATCTCTTGTCTTTCATTATTGATAAGATTTGTAAATCGCCTTTCATGGCAAAATCGCCTCCAACGGCACCAAACCGCCTTCTACGGCACAAAAACGCCTTTCACGGCATTCAAACAAAACTGTCTCTTTTATTAAAATATGTATGCAATGGAAAACTAGAAAAAAGTTTCATTTCCCTTTTTACTTGTGAAGGTGGATCTCCGGATCACCATTTCTAAATTCCAAGTATTAAAGAGAAATTGGCATACCCGTACAAAAAAACTGATGCCCGCTTTTCCTTTTTCCCTCCACCATACCCCGTCAGCCCCGGGGCGGAGGCAGCTTTGGAAAAAGACAAAAGCCGGGACCATCAAGCTGGCATACCCGGTGGGACTCGTTCATTTGATGAACATGTGCTTAGATTCCTTTTGGCTCCTTTTTAGTTGGTGGCCTATGTTGGATCTTGCATCTAAAAAAAAAACACATGAGATGGGATTCTTGGAAATTTCTTCTTTTGAGTTTATTTCCAGTCTTTCTTGTTTCTAAAAAAATTTTCTCAAAAAAATCAAAAAACAAAATCTGATTTACAAAAAATTTTCAGATTTTCCGCTTTTGGGTTTAAGTTGAGAAACTTTGGTTTTTTCCTTTTCGGACTTCGGGATCGCAGAAATGTTGAACCCATTTTCGGAATGGAACACCATTCGCTCTCTTCTATGAATCCATAAAAAAAAAATCAAAAACAAAATCTGATTTACAAAAAATTTTCAGATTTTCCTCTTTTGGGTTTAAGTTGAGAAACTTTGGTTTCTTCCTTTTCGGACTTCGGGATCGCAGAAATGTTGAACCCATTTTCGGAATGGAACACCATTCGCTCTCTTCTATGAATCCATAAAAAAAATCAAAAACAAAATCTGATTTTAAAAAAAAAATCAGATTTTTCTCTTTTGGGTTTAAGATGAGAAACTTTGGTTTTTTCCTTTTCGGACTTCGGGATCGCAGAAATGTTGAACCCATTTTCGGAATGGAACACCATTCGCTCTCTTCTATGAATCCATAAAAAAAAAATCAAAAACAAAATCTGATTTAAAAAAAAAATTTCAGATTTTTCTCTTTTGGGTTTAAGTTGAGAAACTTTGGTTTTTTCCTTTTCGGACTTCGGGATCGCAGAAATGTTGAACCCATTTTCGGAATGGAACACCATTCGCTCTCTTCTATGAATCCATAAAAAAAAAAACAAAATCTGATTTACAAAATTTTTTCAGATTTTCCTCTTTTGGGTTTAAGTTGAGAAACTTTGGTTTCTTCCTTTTCGGACTTCGGGATCGCAGAAATGTTGAACCCATTTTCGGAATGGAACACCATTCGCTCTCTTCTATGAATCCATAATAAAAAAAATCTTTCAAAAAAAAGCCACTAAGGTTGCATCAATTGCGTTCTTTGACCAAAGTGGATCTAAGAAAAGCCTTGTCCAGAGTGTGGAGACAGCTAGACTGTTCTAGGCAAGGGTCCTCCAAACGGGTTCATTAAGTAATCCTACCCTTACCTGGGGGTTGATCTATCAACTGAGGTTTCATAAGATCGAATTGGAGATCTATGTGAACTCTTAAAAAAAAAAAAATCTTCAAAAAAAAAAAGAAGAAAAAAAAAAACTTCTGTCATTTTTGGATTCATATTTGAGAAATCCTGGTTCCTTCCTTTTCGGACTTCGAGATCGCAGAAATGTTGAACTCATTTTCGGATTGGAATACCATTTGCTCTCTTCTATAAAGTCCAATCTTGACACTTTCAAAAAAAAACTTCCGTCACTTTTGGATTCATATTTGAGAAATCCTGGTTCCTTCCTTTTCGGACTTTCGAGCTCGCAGAAATGTTGAGCTCATTTTCGGATTGGAATACCATTTGCTCTCTCCTATGAATCCAATCTTGACCTTTCAAAAATCCCATCTCGTGTCCTTTCCAAGGATGCGATTTGCAACATTTGTGCCTAGCGGTGCTAGTACGCCCTTTCGGGTCTACTGTATTCGCAACCGACACATTTGTATCTCAACCTTATATCATTTTACCTTGAGTGAGCTTTGCTTCTCGGTAATTTGAATTAAGGTTCACAATTGCTTCTAGCAGTCACTGGGACGCTCATTCTGAGCTGACCCTACCTGCGTTCAGAACAATTGTGCCCTCTATGGCTTTTCTGCCTTCCTCATATTGCTTGGGCTGGGCCATGTCCCCTCGGGCGACTTGAAAAGGCGAAACCATAGTATTTTCCATTTATGATCACCATATTCTTGTGATTACTAATGGATATGGTCTTGTTTCAGAAGTTTTCCAAAAACTAACAATGGCAGCTTCATTAACCATCACCTTTGATGAGAACAAGTACCAGCTCATGCTCCAAGACAAACAAACCAAGCGCACTTACAAGCGCCCCGCCAGCTGCCGAAGCGTCATTTCCCTCGGCAACTCAGAAGACACCGGGTCAAACTCTACTCCCCGGACCATTGTCTTCGGGTCATTGGGACCATTCCCACTACCCGCAGAAGAAACCGCACCTGCCAAGAAGCAGAGAACCGCCCCTCAACGTATCACTACAGTGATACCAAGGGCGATCATCAAGAAACCTGAGGCCCGTAGTGCTCCTGCAAAGCCTCAACCAGCAAGAAACCAGGTCTGCTCAAAGACTTGGTCTCCAAGGCCTTCACCCAAACAGCGAAGGTCACAAACATCAGCAAAGCCAGCATACCTGGCCCCTCTCAAGGAGAACCGGTTCTACCCTCTTGCTTACATGAAAGAGGAGAAGCCTACCCTCCGCCAAACAAAACCAACTCAGCACGAGCCGGCTTGCTCATACAAGCCCAAAATCAAATCGTGCATCGTAAGGCCTCCGCAAGAACCTGTCAAGGCCTTCACACCTGCTAGTCGACCCTTCCTCTCAACGGGAGCCGAACTCGCAAAATTCAAAGCTTCGCTGCGACAGGCAAAGGACGGCGTCCAGATCCTGTCCCTGCCCGTCTTCAAAGAAGACAAGCTTGGCTGCTGCGCACCAGGGACTAATTCCTTCATTGCTAGGGCACAGCCAGAGCTAACCAAAGCTCAAATCGCTCGTCGTATGCGTCGCCGAACGGCATATCGACAAAAGAGACTAGAGAAGCAAAGAACCCAGGATTCTGCACTTCAAGTCTCCCAAAAATGGGTCGAAAAAGAAAGACCCGACCAACCTGTTGCTGTTCATATGGTTGGAAAAACCAGAAAACGCCAGAAGTCAGCAACTAAAATCCATGTCAGACGACCGGTGACTCGCAGCGTCTCCCGGACACGAAGACATAAAGAAAACTCTCCCGCTTCTTCAAGCCAAGGACATCGGAGTGACCACTCTTCGAGCTCTTCATCTAAAAGAATGAGCTCCAGCTCAGTCACCAAGACTGTATCCTCTTTCGACTCTCGAAGAATGAACGTCTTGGTAACAAATGCTGAGCAACCTCCGCCGCATGATGACGTAACCGCACGCATCCAGCAGCTGGAGCAAGGGCAGCAGAGGATAGAGACTCTAATAGAGAACCTAATTCTCAATCTTCAGCGTCCACAAAACAATGAAGCTCCTCCGAGCCATCAAGGCGACGAGGAAAATGCGGAAAACAGTGAGTCACGCGCCCTTACCAAAAAGGACGTTGACGATATCCTCGCCAAAGCAAAAGAAGAGGATACACTAAAGGAGCATGGGATCAAGCCACCATATCCCTTGTGGATGGACTCGGTCCCGTTCCCTACAAAATTCAAGCAACCTACTCTCCAAACATATACGGGGAAAGGTTCAGCCAGACAACACGTCATCCATTTCAAGATCCTGACGGGAGCTATTGCGGATCAAGATGCCCTCAAAATCCGCCTCTTTGCAAGTACCCTAAAAGGTACGGCCTTTGATTGGTACTCCACTCTACCGGAGGACTCCATTCAAAATTGGGCCATGATGGAGACACGCTTCCTAACCCACTTCAAAGGTGAGGATCATCCTGTTACTATGGCTCAGCTCTGCAGCCTAAAACAGGGAGAGAATGAGTCAACATATGATTTCATTCACAAGTGGAAGGCAATGGCATACAAATGCTCCGATGTACTGCCACAAGCGTCACTGGTTGACATCTGGCGAAACAACATGAGAGCAAGAATCCGCTCCATGATCATCGGCAACAAATCAAAGAACCTGGGAGAACTCCTGGAAGCAGCTATGGAAGCTGAAACGGTGATCAAAGATCTCAACAGTCAGAAATCATTGAAGAAAGAGCCGACTGCCATTGCAACCTCAAAACCAAAGAAAAAGGAGGTTCTCAATGTGCAAACCAAGTCAGCTCCTCAGCCGCCAAAGAAAGCTGAAAACAAAGCTGCAGGTAAAAAGCCTGAACTCTCTGATGCATTCAAAGAACGAGTAGAGAAGAAATACCCGTTCGATGAAGATGTTGAAGAAATCTTTGGGGCACTCCTAGCAAACGGCAAACTTACATTGCCTGACCCCAAAAGACCGGGCGATGTTGGCAAAACCAACGATCCTCGGTACTGTCCATACCATCAGATGGTCTCGCATCCTCTCAATCAATGCTTTGTTGTGAGAGAAAAGATAAATGAGATGTGGAAAAACGGAGTCATTACCTTCGACAAGAACTATGGGTCTGCCTCCGTCAACATGGTGTCGTGTGGACAAAAACAAAAATCACCAAAAGAGAAGATCACTACTTCCTTCAAGGTGATAAAGATGACCCAAACGTCCCAAGAGTTGGTTCCATATCCAACATCAGACGGACAGCCCATATGGGTACACCCCGATCTCCTAGAAGATGAAAATTGGGAGGTCGTCAAAACAAAGCCAACCGCTCAACAGCGAAGGCAATCCAGGAGACAACTCCGCAAGCTCAAACAGCAGGAGAAAGCTCCGAAAAAGCAAGAAGTCGCTGAAAAGGCAGAAACCTCCTCTACCGCTTCACTGGGGGCAACAGAAGAGTCCTCTCCTAAGGCTTCAAAGGCGGTAAGAAAATTCACTCTTGGTGATTTCATGCCACCACATCTCAAAGATGAAACTACGCAGGGGGCATCATACTCTTGCAACTCAGTGGTCGGATTCTCCATGGATGGATATGAGTCCAGTGACACCGCCAGTGACATCGATGAGTGGGAAGAATCCCTCGAAACAGGAGAATATCTCTCCGACGAGGAATGGATCCCTGAATCTCATCTTATGCCAGTAATCTGGTATAACCCATTACAGTCGCAAGGATCCTGGTCTGATGATGAAGAAGACCAAGAGGCTGTCCAAGAAAATACTCTAGTGGAACCACAAGGAGCAGACGAAGAAGAAGATTTGGCTCCCGTGCCTAATCTCGATGAATACGCAAGGATCTTGCAGCACCTTGCTATAGAGCAAGAACAAGGTCGCATCAATCAGCTTTGTCACAACCCAGCACCGGAAGTTCCTGAAAATCTACAGGAATCTCCTCCGGTAACCCCGGAAAACGAAGAAAGCTGTTGGATCGACGATCCTCTTACATCTGAGGACGAATCTGATTCCCAACAGTTCATCTTGGAGGCATCTTCCGTCAAAGTTACTTGCAATGCAATAACTCAGGATGATAATTCCTCACCTTCTCAGGCTTCGTCTCCTGAAACAGTGACATCGGAACTCAAACCTCTTCCGACTGATCACCTTGAAGAAATTCCAGCCGGTGAAATCTTCTTCAGAGAAAATTCGGTTAATTGGTCCCAAATGCCCGATCTCATCGATGATGTCTGGACCGACAAAATCTTCGATAAAGAAGGAAAGTTGCTGGATGCTGTTCAGGACTTGTTCCCGGAAAATGCTCCATGCAACACAATTACTGAAGATGGCAATGCTGACACAGAGAAATCTTCAGCAAATGAGAAGGAACAACCCCTCGATCTCGAGGGTGATCTTCTAAACAAAGACCCTTCTCCAGAAGCTCTTGAAGTTGGTAGAGGTACCCGTTCTGGCCGGGATTACCACAAAAACTACAACCAACCTTCTGCTTCTTATGTAAATCCTTTGGGAAAACAAGCTGTAAACGCCCCTAGTGGCAAGAATAATGAAAATGCAGGCCCCAAGGAGGCTTTCAAGTACGACTTGATTCAGCACTTCAAACACATACCTGCACGTCTGCACATCCTAGACTTGTTACGAATGTCACCACAGACTCGTGATAGTCTCATTTCAGAACTACAAATGCTGGATGCGGATGTCGACAAACATGCCCCACAAGTCCTACAAATTGAAATGGACCATAGGGTCAAAAAATCAAAAACTCCCTCAAAAGGAGAAAAGAAGAAAACTGAAGGATCCTGCATCGAATGCCTCTCAGTTCAAAAAGCAGCAAGTGCAACCATCGCCTTCACCAAGGAAGACCTCTTGCTAGGCGAGACAAAGCACAACCGACCCCTGTACTTCACCGGGTACATCAAAGAGGTGCCAGTACGCAAAATCCAGATCGATCCAGGTTCTGCACTCAACCTCATCTCCACTTCGGCACTCGAAGAACTGGGCATTCCGCCTAGTGAGCTGAGCCACACGTCTGTGTCCATCTTTGGATATGATGGCAGCGCTCAAAGGCCGATCGGCAAAATCAGGTTCAAGTTGCAAATCGGTGATCTTATCTCCGAGGTCACTGTCTATGCGATAAAGACCCCTTCATGCTACAACATCCTTCTCGGACGCCCCTGGATACACGAGAATGGTGTTGTCCCTTCGACTTTACATCAGTGCATCAAGTTCGTTGGCAATGACGGCTTGATACATCGAGTGTTTGCAGACAAAAAGCCCTTCAAAGGCAAAGAAGTCTATTTCGCAGATGCTCAGATGTACAAAGATGAAAAAGAAGAAAGGGAGGAAGAAACAACATCCTTTGCCGAAAATCTCCAGAAAGACAAAGGCAAGGCTCCTCAGCAATCACCGGAAGAAAATAAACCCTCTATCAAAACCGAAGAGAATAATCAATCTCCCTTCATGGTCTCCCTCAAGTCTTCAAAGCCTCTGGTGATCACCACCAAAGCAAAGAAGACAAAACAGAGGGCTGGGGGCAAGTTTGCTGTCTCCTTCGTGTCTATCTTGCAAGACACGGATTCGGACTCAGAGCCAGAAGACGATACATCGTCAAGCCAAGCTGATGATCAACAAGTTCAGCCCGCTCTCACTCCGATGGAGACAACCGTTGACATAGAAGATCCAGCATCTGCTTCCTTCGTTGTTCCAGCAACATCAGCAGAAGAAAAGCCAATCTTCTTCCATAAATCAGAAGTTTCTTCATCAAATTCTTCGCTTGAACCTTTCCAAAATGAAGGTATGCCTCAACTATCCCTGTATAGTCCAATGGCGCAAGCTATCATGAAGAAAATGGGCTACGATGCTCAGAACCCAATCGGTTTGGGAGATGGTCGTGGTATTATCACGCCATTGGAGCCAACCCTGACCAAAAGTCAACTGGAAGGTTGGAAACCCCACCGCCACATAGAAAAGTCTTCATATGGGCTGGGGTATGATCCTGACGCTCCCTTGAGACAGTTGACACAAAGGCTGCAAAGTCATCCTGCCGACCAAGCCTCAACATCTCATATTAATGAAGACGTTGATCTCCCTGGATATTTCTTTGAAGAGTTGACCGTCAAGGATCCAGGAAGTTTATCCAATTGGTACGATTCCTCTGATGATGAAGAAGAATTGTCCGATAATACAGACACACGGTTCTCTGACCCAGAAGAACCACTGTCTCCAAAGGAAGTGCCCTACTTCGACCTAGTTTCAACAGGTGATTGGGACCATCTCATAGCAAATCTTGAGAAAAGTACCAATCAAGAAGACCCATGGACAAAAGCAGAGCCGTGGTCTGTAGATACCTTTGGAACTCCAGAAGGCTTTGTTGGGTTGGAAGCCTCCGAAAATATTGTGGAGGAACCACCTTCAAATCTTCCAACAGAAGATTTTGTTCAAAAGATAGACTTAGGAAAACCTGATAACTCACGTCCTGTATTCATAAGCAAGAATATAAAGGATGATGAGTTACCCGAGTATATCGCGTTTCTTCATGAGTTCGTTGATTGTTTTGCATGGTCTTACGCTGAGATGCCTGGCTTAGACCCCAAAATAGCAATCCATAAACTCAATCTTCAAAAAGATATCAAGCCTGTCAAACAAGGCCAAAGAAGGTTCCGTCCTGACGTGATGGACAAAATTGAACAAGAAGTTCAAAAACTCAAAAGCGTTGGCTTCATCCGTGAGGAACAGCATCCTGAATGGTTGGCCAACATCGTCCCCATGACAAAGAAAAATGGGCAAATCAGGGTCTGCATTGATTACAGAGACCTGAACAATGCATGCCCAAAAGATGAATTCCCGCTCCCTATACCGGAGGTGATGATCGACAATACCTGTGGGTTCGAGCGAATGACATTCATGGATGGCTTCTCTGGCTACAATCAGATAAAGATGCATCCTGAAGATGAAAAACACACAGCATTTCGGACCCCGTTTGGCGTGTATTGCTACACTGTCATGCCATTCGGTCTGAAGAATGCCGGCGCTACATATCAGAGGGCTATGATGAAGATATTCCAAGATATGCAGCACAAGATGGTCGAATGTTATGTCGATGATCTCGCCGTCAAAAGCAAAAGAAAAGAAGACCATCTCAAAGATCTTCGAGAAGTCTTCCTCCGACTTCGCAAACACAAACTGCGAATGAATCCCCTCAAATGCTTCTTCGGTGTTTCATCGGGTAAGTTTCTCGGATTCATAGTACGGAAAGCTGGCATAGAGCTTGACCCCACCAAAGTCAAGGCTATCCTAGAAATGCCATCTCCAAGAACCCTAAGACAATTAAAAGGGCTCCAAGGAAGATTGGCATACATTCGGCGGTTCATCTCCAACCTATCAGGAAAGTGCCGTCCATTCTCTCGGTTAATGAAGAAAGGTGTCGATTTTGTCTGGGATGCTGAATGTGAAGCCGCGTTCCAGGACATCAAGTCATACCTGACTAAACCTCCAGTGTTGGCTGCCCCCACAACTGGAAAACCATTCCTCTTGTACACAAGAGCCCTTGACTGTTCTTTAGGCACTCTACTCGCACAAAAGAATGACCAGGGAAAAGAAGCTGCTCTATATTACCTTAGCCGCATGTTGGTAGGTGCAGAGCATCGCTACTCTCCAGTCGAAAAAGAATGCTTGGCAGTGATGTTCGCCGTACAAAAACTGCGTCACTATCTGCTATCCAACACAGTGTACCTGATTTCGAGGATCAACCTCCTAAAGGTCCTTGTCACAAAAGCAGGTTCTCTCAATGCCCGACTGGCAAAATGGTCCATCCTCCTGTCACAATTTGACATTAGGTATGTACCACAAAAAGCAATCAAAGGCCAAGCTCTAGCAGACTTCCTCGCGGAGCATCCATTGCCTAAAGATTCTCCACTCAGAGATGACCTCCCAGACGAATCAGTCTACAGTGTGGAGACTTCCTTATCAAATGCTTCCTGGCACATGTACTTCGATGGCGCAACCAGGACAAATGAAAGGGGAAATCAAATATCGGGAATTGGCATTCTCTTTGTTAGTCCCGACAAATACATGATTCCACACGCATTCTCGCTACTGGAACCATGTTCAAACAATGCAGCTGAGTACCAAGCCCTGATCATAGGATTGGAACTCGCCCTTGAATCCGGCATCACTACGCTGGAAGCTTTTGGAGACTCTCAACTGATCGTCAACCAGATGAATCAGAAATTTGAAGTCAGGAAGCCCGATCTGTTGCCTTACTACAACAAAGCACAATCGCTTCGACAAAAGTTCGACATCTGTCACATCACCCACATCCTCAGAGGTGAAAACATTCGTGCAGATGCCCTGGCTGGACTTGCTGCGTCTATGGCAATCCAAGAAGGGGAAAACATGCAAATTACAGTGTGTCAAAAAAGGATTCTCCCTCCTCTCAACACACATCAAGCAGTTGATGAATGCCACCAAGTGGTTGGAAGTCGGATTTCCGTCCTTAAACCTCTGATCGGCGACTGGAGGGATCTGTTCATTGATTACATAATGTTCGGAATCCTACCTGAAGATCCAAAAGAACGGGTAAGCATCCAAAGACGAGCCCCAAACTTTCATTTGGATATTCCTTCAAAAATGCTGTATAGAAAATCCTACAATGGAGTACTTCTACGCTGCTTGTCACAACAAGAGGCTGAGGGAACACTCAAAGAAGTACATGCTGGTCTTTGTGGAGCCCATCAGGCTGGGCCTAAGCTCTACGATCAGATAAAAAGGTTAGGTTATTATTGGCCTACCATGGTGGCTGATGCAATGCAATTTGCTAAGCGCTGCCAACAATGCCAAGTTCATGGAGATTATGTCCACATGCCTCCGGAATGGCTACATCCTACAGCAATCTCATGGCCTTTTGAAGCCTGGGGTATGGACATCATAGGTCCTATCTCCCCTCCATCGAGCAAAGGTCATCGCTTCATCTTCGCCGCTACGGATTATTTCTCCAAGTGGTCAGAAGCATTCGCGCTTAGTGAAATGAAGACGTCATCAGTCCTTCACTTCTTGCGCACCAACATCATTTGTCGCTTCGGCATACCTAAAAGATTCGTCCATGATAACGGACCACAGTTCCGCGATCACCGATTCTACAGGTTCTGCGACAAATACAAAATCCAAAGTTGTCCTTCAACTCCGTACAATCCGGCAGCAAATGGACTAGCAGAGGCCTTCAACAAGACGCTCTGCAAAATCCTCAAGAAAATGGTCTCTAGTCACAAAAGAGAATGGGGCGACAAACTGCCTGAAGCTTTGTGGGCCTATCGAACCACCGTTCGAGGACCAACCCATAGCACACCATTCTCCTTGGTCTATGGATGCGAAGCTGTTGTCCCTTTGGAGGTTCAAATTCCTTCCTTAAGGGTATCTCTACAAAATGACATGACGCAAGAAAGCAATGTCAAATTGAGACTCCAAGAGCTGGATAACCTCGATGAGAGACGGCTCGAAGCTCTACAAAGCATTGAACTCTACCAAGCACGCATGGCAGGATCTTTTGACAAGAAGGTCAGGCAACGCGCCTACAAAAAGGGAGACTTGGTTCTTACAGTAAAAAGACCAATGGTTTTTGCCAACAAATCCAAAGGCAAATTTGAACCAAAATGGGAGGGACCTTTCGTCATCGACAAAGTCTTCTCCAACGGCGCATACGCTCTTCTAAACATGGAGGGTGACAGATGTATGCTGCCCATCAATGGGAAGTTCTTGAAGCGGTACTACCCTTGAAGGCTTCTTCCATCGGGTCAGAGCGACGCCTGCACGGCCAAAGCCTATTCCTAGGTATCTGCTCGTCAAACCCACTCCTTTTGGAATTTTCATCAAAAAAACCCCTCAAAACAATGTTTCTTTCATCGTTTCATTGTTAAAAAAAAAAAAGCAAATCCAAAAATCCAAGTTTAGGAGCTTCTTCCCAAACTTGACCAAAATTTTCGATCCTTGAAACCAAAATTCATGGTTTGAAACAAAATCAGGACCTAGGGATTTCAGCCCTAGTCCACCTCGACTTTTACCACCAAAATGGTTTTGAGTCAAAATTTACGACCCTCGAGTCTTTAAACAAAAAAATGGTTTTTCAAAAACCGCAGGGAAGCGACGTTCAGTCGATACTTGCAAAACCCAAAATCGGAAGGATGCGAACCCCATTCGATACTTCCAAAACCTCAAAATTTCAAAAATCGTGGAGACGCAACGTTCCAGTTGATATCCACAACCCAAATTTCAAAACAAACAAAAAAACAAAACAAAGGTTCGAAAAAACCTCAAACTTCAAAAATCGTGGGGAAGCGACATTCCATCGATACCCACAAAACAAAATTTTTGAAGACAAAAGCAGGGAAGCGACGCTTAGTCGATACTTGCACCCAAATCCGCGAGGAGGCGACATTCCATCGATACTCGCAACCGAATGAGCAAGGAAGCGACATTCCATCGATACTTGCAATACCATTCAGCAGGGAGGCGACTTTTAGTCGATACTTGCATTTTTGAAAACCAAAAACCTGGCTTTCACGCCAAAAAACCCGGCTTCCATGCCAAAAATCCGGCTTTCATGCCAAAAATCAAAATTCGGCTTCCATGCCAACAAAACAAAACTCGGTTTTCAAAAAAAAATCTGGCTTTCATGCCAAAAACAAAAAATCTGGCTTCCATGCCAAAAAAAAAAAGAAATTTCGGCTTTCATGCCAAAAACAAAATCTGGTTCTTACACCAAAAACAAAACCGGCTTTCATGCCACCTCAAAATTCGGCTTTCATGCCATCTCAAAAAAATTTGGCTCTCATGCCATCCCAAAATTTGGCTTTCACGCCACCAAAATCGGCTTTCATGCCACCTCAAAATTCGGCTTTCATGCCATCATCAAAAAAAAAAAACCTGGCTTTTACGCCAACCAAAACAGAAACCCGGCTTTCATGCCAACAAAACAAACTGGTTTTCAAAACAAACCGGCTATAGATGCCATCCAAATCCGGCTATAGATGCCACCCGAAATTTGGCTTTCATGCCGTGAACAAAATCTGGCTCCCATGCCAAAACATGTCTCAAAAACTGGCTCCCATGCCAAAACAATCATTTGTCAAAAGATTTCTCACAAAATGACAAACTTCTGATCACATCCCATTTAGCAATCACTTTAATCACAATATTTAAGTGAGCGTAGGGAAAACAAAAAAAAAGTACCAAAAAAATACATGTGGTACCAAAAAAAAAGAAGAAGAAAAGAAAAGTGTTCACAAGCACTACAAAAATGTATACCAAAAAAAAATACATGTGGTATATAAAAAGAGAGAAAGAGGGGTCTCAGCCAAAAATGCCCTCCAGCCAAGCTTTCAGTTCCTCAAGCAAACTCTTGGCTTCATCCGTTAGAGTCGCCAAGGCACGCTTCTTCAAGAATCTGCCATGAGTAGCTGGAGAAGGCTCTATCCCTTCTGCTACACCAGGAAGATTATCCCGAGCAGTCTGCCATCGTTCGTTCTCTCTAGCCTTCCTATTGAGAATCTGATCGGCCTCTGCAACTTGGCGAATCAAAGCACTCTCCCTGTCACGAGCCTCTGTTATGGCGGACCACGTACTGGCGACTTGGGCCTTTCGGTGTTCGAGATGCTTCCTTGCCTCCTCAACCTCTCCATCAAGGATGCTAAGGTCATGTTGCAGCCTGATGATGTCTAACTCCGCTCGGTTCCTCTCCCGAACCAGCTGCTTCCTGCCCTGTGTAGTCTCTTTCAAATCCGATTGAGCCTTCTCAGCAGGGTTCAGGAACATTTCCTGGAAGAACTGGTCATCAGGATAGCTGATGGTCTCAAACCATCCGTCGCCTAATGCAATGATCTTATCAACGATCGCCCGGGCGTCCGTAACATCCAGACCAATATCTTCCTCAGCATCTTTGAGAATCTCTTTCACATGCGGAATCTTGCTACGTGCAACATCCAAGTGTCCAGAAAGGAGGGTCTCAATCCAAGAACTCAAAACCCGCATCACCACCTTCTTCGCATACTGAAGAGATGGGCCAGATGAAGACTCACCCTTCTCTGTCGATTGGCTGCCCAAGTCATATCCCATCGAAAGAGTAACAATAGAACATTTTCCAATCGGGGCCGCTGGAGAAGGAATCTCAACATGAGGTCTTGCCTCTGCCGTGTCAGAATTGGCTGGAGAAGTCCCAATTACTGGGTCAACTTCTGGCATCCCTGGCTCTGGCTCTGAAGGAAGCGATGGACTCTCTTCTGTCACTTCAAAATCTGCCAAACACAAAAAGGTATGAATATGATCTTGTCAAAAAAAATCAATGTCAAGATTATCACTATGAAATACCTTCTTCCATGATGGGCGGAGTACTTTCTATCTCCATTTGCTCATCCGAAGCATCGTCGAAAGCCATATCCATAGATGGCTCGAAGTCGAAACCCCCGCAAGACTAAAGAAAGAGCTCAACATTGCTGCGAGCTTCAAATCTCAAGACTTGCAAAAGATTTCCAGGTGTGCATCATCATCATGCTCCCAATTCAATTTACCAAAAATCATGCATAAAAGAAAATCATCATGCACTAGATGCTAGGAAAACCTTGACAAAATTTGACCAATTCCAACCCAACTTGGTCAAAATCAAACTTTGTCTAAGTCAAAATTCATGTTGACTTAACATAGAAACTCTAGCCTTCTATCTTGATGCATCAAACAAAAAAAAAATGCATAAACATCTTGAAATGCATGAAACCTCATTATCATGATGATACAAAAAGGGGAGAAAGGAAAGTTCTTTTTTTTTTTTTTTTTAAAAAAGAAAAGAAGAAAATAAAAAAAAAAAAATTTATGGGCTGGCCCACAGGCCGTGGCCCATGGGCCACATGGCCGTACGGCCCAAAGCTGTACGGACATGTCCGTACAGCAGCAAAAAAAAAAAAAGAGAGAAAAGAAAAAAAAAAAGGAAGAAGAAAGAAAAAAAAAAGGAAAAAAGGGCGTGTAAAAAAAAAAAAAAAAAAAGAACACGTGCAAAAGAAAAAAAAAGAGAAGAAAAAATGATGAAACTTTCTTTACATGGAATTTCTTGTAAAAAGAAATAAAAAACTTACTTGAAGCCATGGATGGAGAAGAAAGAAGAACTTGAAGACTCTTGAAGAAGGAGGATTCTTGATCTTAGAGCAACTCTTGAAGACTTTTGCAAAAAGAAAGCAATAGGAGCAAGAGATCCCACCTCAATTGCTTTTATAGAAGAGAGCAAACCAAAAGAGGAAACAAGAGAAAAGCAAGGAGGAAAGGGCTAAAAATTAGCAACCTTCCCAAAAGAAAAGGAAACTTGGGATATTCTCTCCCAAAACAAAGATTCTTTGAGAAATTCTCTCCAAAAAGAAAGGGAATGAGAGATATTCTCTCCCAAAGAAAGATATTTTGAGAGAATCTCTCCCAAAATCAAGGAAACTTGAGAAAATCTCTCAAAGTAAGGATATTTTTAGATATTCTCCACCCAAAGGAGATATCTTTAGATATTCTTTACAAAGTGACACCATATGAGATCTAAGCCATCCTTCAAAGCTTAAGGTCCCATGGGTTAGCCCATATGAGCCAGGTTTGACCACCTAGGCACTAAAAGTGGCTTTTAGTCAAAATTTCTCTTACCAAGAGCGTACAAAAATGGTCCCATGCCTCTTTTGAGTTGATTGGACCATACCATACAAAAATCCAAGCTTCATGAGTTTCCAAAAATCCAAACCATCCCACCTCATGAACCAAATTAAGCCAAAATCTTGAAATTGACATTCCACAAAAGCCCAAACCACTCCAATGGACCCAAAATTGTCCCAAAGAGTGAACCAAAAAACCAAACCATGGTCCCCTAACTCGCCACATACAGCCTGTTAGGTCACAAGACCAAAACCAAAAATCAAAACCCGACCCCCTAACTTGCCACATACAGCTTGTTGGGTCACAAGGTCAAAATCAAAACCAAAAACCTGACCCCCTAACCTGCCACATACAGCTTGTTAGGTCACAAGGTCAAAATCAAAACCAAAAAACCAAAACCAAATCCAAATCCAAATGTCATTCTCAAAATCTTGCCTTAAGGTGGTACGTGATCCCTCTCACTACCATAAAATCCCCTGGAAGCTCAAAAGGCTACTCCATAAAATAAAAAAAATGCTCAAAGACTCTTGGTCAAGTCAGAAGCTCTTCTTCAAGATTCTCTTCGAGGCACATCGAATACGCCCCGGGACCCACCGTTTCGTCCGATTTCGCCCCGGGACCCCCCGTTTCGTCCGTTTTCGCGAGACGAGTTGTTCTGTCCCTGTGATTTTTCCAGATTCAGACTTTTGAGGCTCCAAATTCGCCGATATTCGCCAAGATCACAGGAATCCTTCCAAGAACTTCAAAAACTTCGTTGATCGCCAGCTGAACAACCAAAAAGTGCACTTTCTGCCCGCCCGATCGCGAAATCGACTGGACAGATGCTGCCGGCCCGCTGGTATCAACCAATGTCTGAAACTACATGATCATCTGATGTTGATTTACATAAGGATCCATCGATGATCATCGCAAAGGGAATTCCAAGAGACGCAACATGGCCCGCGACTCTTCAGCTACCAAGGTGGCCACTTAGTGCAATCAATTGGCCCGTTTATGGCAAGTTAATGCGGTCATTAACCCATTATCTTGAACGGCCCAATCAGAAGCCTCCGTTCAGGAGTTACAAGTCCAAGCAATCATGGCATTCAAGCCATGAAACTCCTAACATAATGGAGATTAAAGGCGATTAAATGCCCATGACTCTCCTCCGGCCAATGAAATCCAAGGGTCAGGAGTTACAAAACAAAAAGCAATTAAACTCGTAACTCCTCCCTTAATGAGCTTTATTACCATAAAGGCTCATAAATCACTCCTAAAGGCTACCTAAAGGCCTATAAATAGGAGTCCCCTCCAAGCATTTCAGGGAGGGGGACACACACAGAAGGATCCGGGAAAATCGCCACAGATCCGGAAAAATCGCCAGAAAATCATTCAAAAATCCTTGGAGAAATCTCTACAACCCTGCTCCTTCAAGAAAACTCTGCTGCAACAAGTTCAACAAGGTGATTGAAGTCCCTTGGGGGGCCACCCCCCCAAAGACCACCTCTCCTTCTATCCAACATGGCTAGATGCGGCTTTTCAGCCCGTCTACTCAGTTTTTTACCGGATATAGGACCTTATCTTGGTCCTTATCCTCTAAAAATCTGAGGTTGGAGCCAAGCCAAGAAATCAAGCACTATGTTCTCATCTGAAGGACGATGGCGGAGCCCATACATGACTCGCGACCATCGATCTGAACGAGCCCTCCCACAATCGCATGAGAAGTTAGATTCCTTTTTCTTACTTTTCTGTTGTAAATTGTATTTTTTCTAAAGAGACAAAAAATCACATCTCTTGTCTTTCATTATTGATAAGATTTGTAAATCGCCTTTCATGGCAAAATCGCCTCCAACGGCACCAAACCGCCTTCTACGGCACAAAAACGCCTTTCACGGCATTCAAACAAAACTGTCTCTTTTATTAAAATATGTATGCAATGGAAAACTAGAAAAAAGTTTCATTTCCCTTTTTACTTGTGAAGGTGGATCTCCGGATCACCATTTCTAAATTCCAAGTATTAAAGAGAAATTGGCATACCCGTACAAAAAAACTGATGCCCGCTTTTCCTTTTTCCCTCCACCATACCCCGTCAGCCCCGGGGCGGAGGCAGCTTTGGAAAAAGACAAAAGCCGGGACCATCAAGATTAGAGGCCATCATCTTCTTCACCTCATTGGGAGCTTTCTTTCAATAGCTTTTGTGGAAAAGCCTCCATTTCCAAGACTTTCCTTGAGCTTATCATTGCCATTAGAGGACTTTGCAACTTGGACCTTTATTTTGAGAGACTTGTTAGAGCTTGAGCTACTTGATTTGAAGACCTAAGGCAAGTGAATGATTGGGTGTTTTAAGTTTTAAAGGGTTTGGTGAAGCATTTATGGATTTTCATGCTTTCATTAATGCGTTTATTGTGGAAATTAATGTTCTTGTTAGAGTAGTAAAGGATGCATTTATGGTCATAGAGAAGTGTTGGTTCATAGCAATTAATGTTTTCTTGTTTTGCCTTGAATATGTATATTGTGTGAAATGGTTTCCTCCCCTCTTTGCTTGTATGGAATGTGATATGGATGGAGGAGAATGTGATGGTTGTGGTTGGAGATTTGAGGTTATTTGAATGGAGATTTATACTCCTCATTTGAGGTATGAAAGTGGTTAAGATGGGGTTGTAAAAAAAGAAGAGTTGTTGTGGAGCTGAACTGGTCCGAACTCAGGTTCTGGACAGTTCGCTCGAGCGACCGTGACACTTCGCTCGAGCGACCTGTCCAGGAAAGGGTTCGGAGCATTCCAGTAGCTTGGTCGCTCGAGCGGACATCCCAAAACTCATTCCAGAGAGTTGTTCGTTCGAACTCAATTAAATATTCGCTCGACCCAATGAGTTCGTTCGAGCGACCTCCACTTCGCTCGAGCGAACCCACCCAGACAACCATTCCAGCGAGCGACTCGCTCGAGCGAACCCCCCAGTCCGCTCGAGCGATGCGGTTCGTCTGGCATAGGCTATGTTTGGGACATATGTTCAATTGTTTCAATGGTTGGGTCTATTCTCTGGGAACCCCTCTATGTCAAGTAGATTTATTAAGCATTGTATGAGGCCATTTGAGGAAGAAACCATATCACAAAGATTTCATTGGAAGTTTTGAAACTTCATGGTGCATAAGGAGCCCGAAATGTCTTCAAACTCGAAGAGTACCAAGTCTTTATTATAATCGACATATGGGACCCCTATTCACTTAAACAGATCTTGAAACCAGTATTTTACCCGAGATTGTTATAGTTTAGTGTTTCACCTCTTTCCAAGATTATACTATATGATTTGTTTTCCCGAAAACATGATAGTTACACTAGTAACAGTTATTTGTCCTGAAATGTATTGCCCGACATGAAATGACAGTGTGCCCTTGAGCACCCCCGTCTTGCTCGTTTATTTATTGTACTTGATTTACTTGCATATGTCTCGATTTGTTATTTGCCCTATGAGTCGGCATCACTAAGCTTGGATACCTTGTCGGTTTGATCCACCGACTTGAGATCCCTCTCCCGTCCCGCCAGCTGCAGTTTGGATCCCGATACCCGGTTATCACCATGGTCCCGTCCCGATACCCGGTTCGTTACCGTGGTCCCGTCCCGTCCCGTATATTTATATTGTATATATGAATTGCGTTGTATCTCCTCACCTTGTGTAACTGAGATCAATGCCCCGTTATACTGTTGTCACTTTAGTGATAGAGGACTTAGCTTCATGTGATTGCCATCTTGTTAGTTCCCGATTCCTTGGTTACCTGATATGTTTTACCTTACTTACCTATTTTCTAACAAATGATTTATCTACTTTATGAGAGTTCTTGTTGAAACAGGTTTCTATGCTTTTCAAGGTATTTCATTCATTATTATATGTTGTTGTATCTTTCACTCTCTTGCCAGACCGTCCTGTCTGACCCATTTGCTTTGGTACTCAGGTCCCGTTGTCGGCTTCCTTGAGGAGGAGCCGGAGGAGGCGGTAGGTGAACTGCAACCTCTAGTCGAGTGGTGTGCTGACGATGTCATGTAGACATCGGGTTGCTAAGAGAGGCGTTTCATTTTGAGGAGAACTATTTAACCATTCTTTGGGTTATTGTTTTGTTCATATTGGCCCCTGGTTGGCCTCTAATTCTGGGGATTGTAATTAAATGACCTTTTGTTAACTTTAACTACTTTTGGGAATCATATTATTGAGCATTGCTCATTCTGATACAGTTTTAAATACTTGATGCTAATGCTTTCATGACTAGAGATAGTCTGACTATTTGATTTGCTACATGCTTCCGCACTCTAGAGAAATGTTCATGGATGGTTGTGATATCCTCACCGCGGACACCTGTGGGAAATTAAATAAAATGTATGTTGTTATTAAACCGATATGGATCATCCTATCATTCAATGTCCCGATCCCGGACTTGTCCTTCGGATCCCTGGTCCGGGGTCGCGACAATAAGGAGACCAGAATGTCTTCAAACTCAATGAGTACCAAGTCTTTATTACAATCGACATACGGGACCCCTATTCACTTAAATTAATCTTGAAACCAATATTTTACCGAAATTGTAATAGTTCATTGTTTCACCTCATTTCCAAGATTTGCATTACACGACTTGTTTTCCCGAAAGCATTCAAGTTACACTAGTAACAGTTAGTTGTCCCGAAATGTATTGCACTACATGAAATGGAAATTATCCTTGAATATCCTTGCCCGCATGTTCATTTACTTGCACTTGATTTACTTGTTCATGTCTCGATTTGTTATTTGACCTATGAGTCGGCATCACTAAGCTTGGATAACATTGTCGGTTTGATCCACCGACTTGGAGATCCCCCTCCCGTCCCGCCAGCTGCAGTTTGGATCCCGATGGCCGATTTATTACCGTGGTCCCGTCCCGATACCCGGTTCTCTACCATGGTCCCGTCCCGTATATTTATATTGTATATATGCTTTTCGTTGAATCTCCTCACCTTGTGTGACTGAGACCAACGTCCCGTTATACTTTTGTCACTTTGGTGATAAAGGACTTAGCTTTATGTGATTGTCATCTTGTTAGTTCCCGATTCCTTGGATACCTTACATGTTTTATCTTGTTTACTTGTTTTCTAGTAAATGATTTATCTCCTTTATGAGAGTTCTTGCTTAAACAGATTTCCATGCTTTTCAAGATATTTCTTTCATTATATGTTGTTGTACCTTTTCACTCTCTTGCCAGACCGTCGTGTCTGGTCCATTTGCTTTGGTACTCAGGTCCCGTTGCCGGTTACCTTGAGGAGGAGCCGGAGGAGGCGGTAGGTGTACAGCAGCCCCTAGTTGAGTGGCGTGCTGACGATGTCATGTAGATATGGGTTGCTGCGAGAGACGTGACAATTGGGAAAACTATTTAACCATTCGTTTGGGGTTATTGTTTTGTTTACATTGGTCTTTGTTGGCCTCTATTTTTGGGGAATGTAACTAAATGATCTTTTGTCTAAACTTTAACTTACTTTTGAGAAACATGGTAATGATCATTGCTCATTCTGATACAGTATTTCATACTTATGATATTGTCTTCATGACTAAGGATAATTTGAATATTTGATTTGCTACATGCTTCCACACTTAACAGAAATATTCGTTTATGGTTGTGATATCCTCACCGCGGACACCTGTGGGAAATTAAATAAATGTATGGCATTATGTTAATGTGGATCATCATCAAAAATAGTGTCCAGAGACAGTTGCTAGAAGTATTACAGAGAAGGCCCGAACCGGTTCCACCCCAACCCGCCATCATCATTAATCAGAGGCAACATGACCCAAATGCCTTATTTGAGCGGTTTCGGAAGAGGGCTCCGAAAGAGTTTCTTGGGGTAGAGGACCCAATAGTTGCAGATGATTGGCTAGAGCATACATACAGAGAACATATTTAAGATCTTCTAGTGCACAGGAGGAGAAAGAGTTAAACTAGCATCATCTCTTTTCAGTGGTACAGCTGAGAGGTGGTGGAAGGCAGTCAGGGAGGAATATAGGACTATGCCTGATGCAGAGGTTTGGGCAAACTTCAAGAGGCAATTCCATGATAAGTATGTACCCGCTCACATCAAGAGACAGAAAGTAATAGAATTTCAGCAGCTTGTCCAAGGGAGTATGACAGTCTTAGAGTATCTCACCAAGTTTGAGAGATTGTCCAGATATGTTCCGGAGTTGGTGGATACAGTTGAAAAGAAGATTGTCAAGTTCTTTGAGGGACTTAACCCTTTCATTGATAGGGATGCCACCGGAGTAGTGCCACCTGCTACCTTCGATGAAGCAGTCAAGAGGGCTTACAAGTTTGAGAACTTCTATAACAAGATCCTTAGAGTTCAAGGCAAGAGTCCAGCTCATCAGCAGAACTACCAACATCAGAGAAATCATCAGAACAAGAAGCAAAGGACAGGGCCAAATGTTCAGAATCCAGTGGTTTGCATCCACTGTGGGAAGAACCATGCCAGTGCTAATGTCGTACTATTACCGGAGCGTGCTTCAGATGTGGTTCCATGGACCACCAAATGAGGGATTGCCCTAGACCGAATAGGCAGAATCAGCAGCAACAGCAAGGACCACAACGCCCAGCACCACCACAGAATGCATTGGTTGTCCAAAACCAGGCAAGGCCACTCCAGCAGCAAGCACCACAGCAACAGCAGCATAGACAGCAGCAGGCCCGTTATCAGCAGGGACAACAGCGAGCACCGCAACAGAATAGAAATGCACAACAAGGCAGGCCACAACAAGCTCAGAATAGGCCTCAACATCGAGGACAGATCTATGTGGTTAACAGAGCTGATGCAGAGGCAGTAGGTAATGTCGTGGAAGGTACACTCCTTGTTTGTGGGATTAAAGCTAAGATTTTATTTGACCTTGGCTCTACGCATTCATTCGTATCCCATAAATTTTCTGAGTTGATTGATATGCATGCTAGAGAACTTGAGTTCATTTTGACTGTGGCAACCCCAGTAGGTAATTAAGTCGTGTTTTTAGCTCCAAGTAAGATTAGTGGATCTTGGTTAACTTTGGGATTAGAATAGCTCTTTTATAGCTTTGGGGAATTTTGAGAGCCCTTTTATCTAGTGTGACCCTTTGGGGGTTCTTTTAGTGACTTTTCGTGTGCTTGGGGGATTATCCGTGATTCCAAAAATTTGTGTTTTATCTTCATTTGACTTATCTCGTTAACCTCTACAACTTTCGTGTTGACTTTATTTCCATTTGAAATCCCGAAACCCGGCTTTCCCAACTTCGAGGGCAAAACAGTTTTTTTACACAAAATCTGGACTCAAAATTCGATATTTCCAAAACCCTCGAAAACTAGATTTTTCGACGATCATTTTTCCCTTCTTTGTCAAACTCATCCGAGGTCCCGAAGACCATGTTTTAGCCTTACAAGAATTGTAAGTGGTGGAGCCCACCCTCATTTGCTATAAATAAGAGAACCCTTCCCCTTCTTTTTTTTTTCCAGCTCAAGAAGTTCCAGCCTAAGCTAAGGTTTTCCCTTCTTCTTCTTCTTTCTTTCTCCATCTCAAGCAACTACTATTCCTCTCTAAATGGAGAAATGCATGTCACCATCTTTTTCCTCACCATGAAAGCTTCTCATTGACACAATTTCTGAAGGAATCCAGCCCTATTAAAGTTCTCTTGGAGCTAACTTTGTGCTTTTGAAGAACTTCATTGTAAGCTACCTCTTCCATCTTTTAGATTTGGGTTTTTCACACCCTAGAGAGTCTTCTTCTCTCTTCTTGCAAGCTCTTAGATGAACTGTTCGATCAGTTGCAAGGTATTGCCTATTTGTCAAAGATTGACTTGAGATCCAGTTACCATCAGCTGAGAGTTAGAGAGTCAGATGTACCGAAGACCGCTTTCCGGACGAGATATGGGCACTATGAATTCCTAGTGATGCCATTTGGGTTGACTAATGCACCGGCAATATTCATGGCATTGATGAAAAAATTATTTGCACAGTATCTGGATCAGTTCATAGTGGTGTTTATAGACGATATTTTGGTATACTCCAAGACCAGAGAAGAGCATCTGAGGATCTGCAACTTCTAAGAGACAACCAGCTGTTAGGAATTTTATAGATTGCAATTTGATGGATGCATTATCATTCTAGCATCATTTGATTTACACACATATGCATTGATTTAGAAAATCTTGAAATCTTGATTTATACATGCATTGGTTTTTAGACTTGAAGAAATATTTATTTATGCATGATTTGTTTTTAATCTTGGATGCATTTGTATTTGAAAAGAGTTTTAGAAATCAAGCAAGCCTATGAGTTTTAAATCTTTCAAATCTTTTTAGGCTTTGTGTGTTTCATGTTTTTAACTCTCTCAGTGTGATTTAAAATATGATTCCATGCTTGGTTTAATGGCCCAAGAGTTCCCAAATAAATATACTTTGAAATATGCAAGAAAAGTGCATAATAGGAAATTCTGGTCCCCAGGCTCGGTCGACCAGTAGTGGGCTCGGTCAACTGGCCCAACAGGGGACCCGGGTGACCGAGCCCAAGCAGGTCGACCGGGACTGAGCCGTTGGCTCCTGTCTAACGGATCTTTTTATAGCCGTTGTGAAGGCCAGGTCGACCCGGGGACTAGCCGTTGGGCTGTTTTGGCTATAAATACTAGTTCATTCCTTTGCCAAAAGTTGAGGATTTTTAAGCCTTCCTTGAGAGGTTTTGAGGCAAATCAAAGGGGAATGAACTAAGGGATGAAGGGAGTCATTAGGAAAGCTAAAGCTTTGATTAATGAGTTAAATCACCAAGTAAGCTCTACTTTCCTTAATCATATGTTTTCATGCTTTACTTAATTATTGGTAAATCTTTTGTAGCATGATAAACTATGATTTGTTGTGTCCTTAACATGTTTTATGTTTTGAATTGATCTATTGTTTTGGATGCTTCACCATTTGATTCAATCCAAGTAGTACTTTATTTGGTAAATCTAAGTAGATCATCTTAATGAAAGAATCTTTGAAATCATATGTAACATGATTCATACACTTGGTTGAATCTTTGGTTGTTGTTTTTCATCATAAGAAAATCTCTTTCAAATATATCTTATGTTTTGGATTCAACATCTTTACAAATCATATGTAACTTAGTTTTAAAGTTTCACAACTTGCTTTGCATTGATTGGTATATCATATTCAAGTTGTATTTATAATTACACATGATTTGTCCCCTAATTTCAATCAAATCTATTTTTATGGTTTATGAGCTACATTGTTGATTTGATTGACATCCCTATGCATCACATGTTTTGTGCTTAGAATTTCACAACTTGTTTAGGATACAAATGTATATCTTTTACAAGTTATCTTTTACATGTGATTTGCATTCTTTCCTCAATCATAAATGTTTTTATGAGCTAAAACTTTCAAAAGCCTTAGGCATACATTTATGAGCTTTCATTTTCAAAATGATTGAGGACATCACACTCACACATCATGAGCATACATCTTTGCATTCATTGAGTGTTTGTGTGAGTTAGATTTTCATTTTCATATCCGCCTATTTTAGAGGCAAATGTAATGAGCTAAATTGAATCTCCATCAAGTGTATGTTAGACACTACTTAGAGAGATAATCAATTGTTGGTTGAAGAGGTTATTGCTTAGCCTTGAAAAGCATAATGTAGAGGTTATTGCTTAGCCTTGAAAAGCATATTGTAAAGGTTATTGCTTAGCCTATTGAAAAGCATAAATAGTGGAAATCCGGTGGGGTGTTGAATCACAAGCCGGTAGTAGATGTAGGCATTGAGGCCGAACCACTATAAATCCTTGTGTGATGGTGCTTGCTTTGTGGTGATTGATTTACTAAGCTTCCGCATTTTGTTTGATAATCATCACTTGTGACTAGTTTGTTTTAAAGAAGTTAAATTTGGTTATAATTGGTCATATTTGTAGCACACCCTATTCACCCCCCCCCCCCCCCCCCCCTCTAGGGTTAGGATCCCAGGACGTTCACCAGCTGTTTGCTAAGCTCAGTAAGTGCGAATTTTGGCTTCAACAAGTAGCAATTTTGGGGCACATCATTTCAAAAGAAGGGTTGTCAGTGGATCTTGTTAGGGATTTTGTGTATTACAATTTGATGGATGCATTATCATTCTAGCATCATTCGAATTTTCACACATGCATTGATTTAGAAAATCTTGAAATCTTGATTTACACATGCATTGGTTTTTAGACTTGTAGAAATATTGATTTATGCATGTTTTGATTTTAAACTTGGATGCATTTTAAATTTAAAAATAAGTTTTATGAATCAAGCAAGCCTGAATTTTAAATCTTTCAAATCATTTTAGGCTTTTTATGTTTCATGTTTTTAAACCTCTTAGTTTGATTTAAATCATACATCCAAGCTTGATTCAGTGGCCCAAAATTCCCCTCCAAGAATTACTTTGAAATATGCAATTTTAGGGGAATTTGGTCCCTGAGCCCGGGTCGACATGGGCTCGGTCGACCAAGCACACAGCAGGTCGACCGGGTAAAGAGCCGTTAGAGCTCTTTTCAAACGGTCAGATTTATGACCGTTGAAGCCCAGGTCGACCAGGAAGGGTGGAGGTTGACCGGGGACTCGCAGGAACTCACTTTTTGAGTATAAATACAAGTTCATTCCTTTGTAAAAGAGGTTGAAAAAGAGAGGAACCAAGAGCCACTCTTGAGGTGTTTTGAGACAAAAAAAAGGGGATGAACTAAGAGAGACCAAGGGGTCATTAGTGAAACTAAAGCTAGGATCAATGAAGTTAAATCTCTAAGTAAGCTTTACTTTTATTAATCATATGTTATATGCTTTGTTTAAATTATTGGTAAATGATTTTTAGCATGATAACTATGATGTGTTGAATCCATTCTTCTTTTAATCTTTGATCTAAGTTGGATTGGATTCTTCACCTTGATTTCAAACTAAGTTTGTTTTAAAATCTTCATTAATCATGCTTAGCCAAAATCTTTGATTTCTTTTAGCATGATTCATTTACTTGGTTGAAACTCTATTTGTTGTTTTCATTCATTTAAACCTAAGTTAAATTTATTTGGTTTTGAAAACAACATTGCACATGCATCACATGTTTAGAGTTAATTAGTTTCATACAACTTGTGAGCCTTTGATTTTCATATCATTAACAAGTTTGTATTCATACATGTGATTTACTTCAATCAAAACTTTTTATTTACCTTAAACTTTTAAATGCCTTGAGCATGTTAGGGATTTTGTATATTGCAATTTGATGGATGCATTATCATTTTAGCATCATTCAAATTTTCACACATGCATTGATTTAGAAATACTTGAAATCTTGATTTACACATGTATTGTTTTCTAGACTTGTAGAGATATTGATTTATGCATGTTTTGATTTTAAACTTGGATGCAATTAAATTTCAAAAGAAGATTTTCGAATCAAGCTTGCCTATGGTTTTAAAAGTTTCAAATCATCTTAGGCATTTTAGGTTTCATGTTTTTTTTTAAACTCTTAGATTGATCTAAAACATGTTTCCAAGCTTGATTCAATGGCCTAGACCTTCAAGACCAAGTTTCCCTTTCAAAAATCGTTTTTACGAATCTTTATAATCAGAAAAAGTTTGGTCAACCGTACCTTTGTCGGTCAGCTATCAGTTTCGATTCCAGAATATGAAATCCGTGTTTTCTGGAACTTCGGTCAGCTGTCGGTCAAGTGTCAGTCACCTGTCGGTCGACCGAACTTCAGTTCGATTAATCAACAAGTGTGTTTCGGTCAGTAAACTTTTGAAATTATGACCGTTGGAATTTGACTGTTGAGTTCGGTCGACCGAACTCCAAATGTCGGTCGACCGACAAGCTAGCCGTTGGACAATTTTTTCTATAAATTGAAGTTCATTCCTTAGCCAAATTTGAGGATCCAAGGGATACTCCTTGAGGTGTTTTAAGGCCAAACAAAGGGGAATGAGCTAAGGGAGGCTAGTTGGTCAAAAAGGGAAGCTAAAGCTTGGAATCATAAGTAAATCTTCTATGTAAGCTTAGTTTTCCTTTTCATATGTTTTCATGCTTTGCTTAAATTATTAGTAAATCTTTTTAAGCATGTTAACTATGATTTGTTGTGTCCTTAACATGTATATGTTTTGAATTGATTTCTTGTTTTGGATGCATCACCTTGATTCAAACCAAGTAGTTTTCAAATGGGTATATCTAAGTAAATCATGTTAATGAAAATATCTTTGAAATTATATGTAACATGATTCCTATACTTGGTTGAATCTTTGGTTGTTGTTTTTCATCATAAGAAAATCACTTTCAAATCTATCTTATGTTTTGGATTCAACAACTTCACAAATCACATGTATTTTGTTTTAAAGTTTCACACAACTTGCTTAGCATTGATATACATCTTTTTCAAGTTAGTTTTTAAATAACATGTGATTTGTTCATTCACTTCAATCAAATCTATTTTTGTGCTTTACACTTTCAAATGCTTTTAGCATACATATATTGAGCTACATTGTTAATTTGATTGAAACCCTTTGTCACGCCCCCGAACCGAAACCTCGGGGGCAGGAATGGGATTAAGCATCAATTATATTTTACTTCTCCCAAGATCCGCGTGTGTGAAGACAACACATTCTGTATATTTTGCGGAAGCTTTTGTGGCGTTGCGACCCGAAGTCCGTGGCCATCGGATTCCGCGTCGCACTCAACCTTTAGCACATAGCTATTATATCAAGAATCATATCAGACTGGAGTAACCATCACAATAAATTACAGAGCTGACAGTAACAGGATATTACATTCACAATTATGTTCAAGTTACAATTATCAATGTACATTAATTAAGAATCCCAAGAAAAAGGCTAATAAAAGCCATACAACAATAAGCTATAAACACTACCCCAAATATGACGTAGCTCCAATGTCAAGCTCAATGTCTACATGACATATCCGACAAAACAACCTGCAAAACATGGCTCCACAGCCAACCCAAGCACTCATCTCGGGACGAAGAAATCTGAACCTGAGTACCAAAAGTAGTGGGTCAGACACGACGGTCTGGCAGGTGGATGAAAAGATAATAGTATACTGAAGAATAAAACATAAGATAAATCATGCTATTCGATCAAATACTGCATATAATTAAACGGGTGCAAAGTCGGGAATCTCGGGGAAGACCTGTATTCATTTCAAGCATGGGTAAAACATGAATATCTAATAAAACATATATTCATTTACAACATCCGTAAAAAGCATAGATATTTGTCAATCGGGTGTTCGTCTAAAACATTTATAAATATAGCGGCCGGGCAAAACAAACGTTCATTTGAGACTTAGGTAAAAACATAAGTATACAACAAACCAGGTATTCATAGCAGTCTAGCAAAACCAATGTCCATTTGAAACATATGTGAAAATACGGATGTTTAACAAACCGGTGTTCATTTAAAACCTGTGTAACCAAAGAAATCTGACAAAACTAGTGTTCATTTAAACGTATTTCAAAGCATGGATATTTAAACAAATCGGGTATCATTTAAAACAGGTATAAACATAGGAATCTCACAAGCCAAATGTCATTTAAAACAAAGCACGAATATTTAACAGTTCGGGTATTCATTTAAAACATGTGTAATCACATAAATCTAGTAAAACCATCGATCGTTTGAAACATATGTAAAAGCATGGGTATTCGCCCAACTGGCATTCATTTAAAACATGTGCGGGTACAAAGAACAGAAAACAATATAATAATAACTGAATTTACATTGGAGAATATTAACACTTGTTTAAATAACAACTTTCATAAAGGAAACGAATTATTTATCGGAAAGCAAGTAAGCAATATAAAACATGTCGGGTATCCAAGGAATCGGGAACTGGCAAGATGGCAATCACAAGAAGCTAAGTCCTCTATCACCGAAGTGACAAGAGTATAATGGGACGTTGGTCTCAGTCACACAAGGTGAGGAGACTCAACGTTAATCATATATACAATATAAATATACGGGAACGGGACCACGGTAGCGAACCGGGTATCGGGACGGGACCACGGCAATAACCGGGTATCGGGATCCAAACTGCAGCTGGCGGGACGGGAGAGGGATTTCCAAGTCGGTGGATCAAACCGACAAGGTATCCAAGCTTAGTGATGCCGACTCATAGGTCAAATAACAAATCGGGACATATGCAAGTAAATCAAGTACAATAATTAAACGGGTAAAACGGGGGTGCTCAAGGGCACACTGTCACTTCATATCGGGCAATACATTTCGGGACAAATAACTGTTACTAGTGTAACTTCAATGCTTTCGGGAAACAAGTCATGTGATGCAAATCTCAGGAAAAGAGGTGAAACAATGAACTATAACAATTTCGGGTAAAAATATCGGTTTCAAGATCTATTTAAGTGAATAGGGGTCTCGTATGTCGATTATAATAATTACTTGGTACTCCTTGAGTTTGAAGACATTCCGGGCTCCTTATGCACTTTTCGATTTTCCAAACTTAAAATGAGCTTATGGGTAGTACTAGATGTTACAATGGCAAGAATCAAGGTTATAAACGGTCCATCCTAGGCATGACATTAATCCAGAAACATCGAGCAACCGATTCAGTCACCGAAAGGAATAGAATCCGCGATAACCAAGGGAAAGACTTATGTTTAGATATAAAGAAGATATCGCGTCGTTCCATCCCGTTCAAGATTGAAATGGATTGAACTTCGATGCCACCAAACCAACCGTGAGGCGTGTCGGCTCAAGACATTCTCACACATGGTCCAAACAGTCCAAAGAGGGTAGCCAGGGTCCCACCTAAAACCAAGAATTAGTGTCTAGATCATCACCATTCTTTCTTTTTAGTTCCCTAGTCTTAGAGACCTTAGATTAGGGTATAATTGGTCTTAACACTAAGGTATATACCCCTAGGACTCATAGAAAGCCCAAAGGTTTCCAAAAAAAAACAATATCAAATTTCACTGGACTCAAACTGAGTCCTCCGATCGATCGGACCTAAGGTCCGATCGATCGGTCGAAATTTCTATCTCAGTGCATTAAAACAGTTCAACGTTATCCCAACGTGGCCTAAGCCAGGCAGACCGCATCGCTCGAGCGAGTCGAAGAGTTCGCTCGAGCGAACTCATCGGTCGAGCGGTTATTTAAATGTGTTCGAGCGACCAAGCTACTGGAAACGCCCGAGTCCTTTCCTGGACAGGTCGCTCGAGCGAAGTGTCATGGTCGCTCGAGCGAACGGTCCAGAAATGGATTCCGGACCAGTTCAGCTGTCCTCTTTCTCTTCCTTTCTCCTTTCCCTTCCAACACTTAAACAATCACATAGAACTATAAACAAGAAGACTAAAATACATGTTTCCAAGACAATAATATGAGCTAAAGAGCTCCTCATTTCAAGTCCTCCCTTTCCATTCTTTCCATTCACAACAAAGCTCAAGGTGAAGGAAACTCATTCATGTGAAATCATTTGAAACCTTGACAATATGATGCATACATTTTCCAAGCATGAACAAGAGGGAAATAAACTCATCAATAAGCACATTTCGAAATCAATATTAATCATAGTAAAGACAACTACTAAAATCACCAAAACCCTTAATGAAACAAGATTTTTCTCATAAAACATGTTAATAATAAAAACGATCCAATCATCCACTTGCCTTGGGTTCCAATCTAGCAAATCAAGCTCCTAATCACCTCTCAAGCTCAAGATCCACAATCTCTACAAAAACCCCCAAAACAAACCCTAAAATGGGTTAAACAAAGGAAGACAATGAATGGGCTCAAACCCAACTAGAAAATAGAACCTAAGGGAGAGCCATAGCACATACAAGGAAAATGGAAAGGAGTCTTTACCTCTAAGGCCATGAATGAACAAGAAGGAGCTTGCAATAGGGCTGCCCACCTTGGTTTTGCACAAGAATCACATCCATGGGAAGCTAAAGAGATGGGGAAGAAGATGGTATAGTTAGGTTTCCAAATGGCAAGAGTTTCTTCCAAGAATGAGAGGAGAAAGCAAGAAGAAATGGAAGAAATGAAGAAGAGAGGCTGCTGGCACTGTAGCTGGGAGTTGCAGCCGGTGGGGAGTGGAAAATGAGGGAGAAAGAGTGAGTGGAGTCATTTTATAATGGGTGGGTATGGGCCCCACCACACTTAAAACTTGCCAAGGGTAAAACATCTATTTGTGGGCCTCGGATGCGATCGACGAAGAAGAGAAAAATGTTTCTCATAAAATCTGGTTTTCAAAAAGTATAACTTTGGCATGGTTCTGGGATCTCGAAATTTGGGTCCAGATTTGGTGTGAAAAGACCGATTTTTCCCTCCGGGCTGGAAAAACTGATTTTCGGAGCTTCGAATGGGTACGGAGTGAACACGAAAGTTGTAGAGAATAACAAAATAAGTCAAATGAGGCTAAAATAAGGATTATCAGGAATTTAGAATAACCTTCCAATCTTGCGCAAAGTCACTAAAAGAACCCCCAAAGGGTCCCACTAATCACAAAGGCCCTCAAAATTCCCCAAAACTAGAGAAAAACTATTCTATCTCACAAACTCAACCCAAAAAATACTAATCCCACTAAAAGAAACTAATCCACAAATAAAACAACACTAATCCAAGAGATTAGGGGTCGGGTGCTCACACCCTTATGCATCACATGTTTTGTTCTTAGAATTTCACAACTTGTTTAGAATACATAGGTATATCTTTTACAAGTTATTTTTTTAATATGTGATTACGATTCTTTCCTCAATCATAAATGTTTTTATGAGCTAAAACTTTTAAAAGCCTTTGGCATACATTTATGAGCTTTCATTTTCAAATTTATTGAGGACATCATACATACAAATTGTACATTCATCTTTGCATTCAGTGTGTGTGTGTGTGTGTGTGTGTGTGTGTGTGTGTGAATTAGATTTTCACTTTCATATCCGCCTAAGCAAGAGGCATTGTAAAGCTTAAACTGTATCTTCATCAAGTGTATTCTAGACACTACTCAGAGAGAGAACCAACCTTTAGGTTGCATAGGTTATTGCTTAGCCTAGAAAAGCATAGTGTATAGGTTATTGCTAAGCCTAAGAAAAGCATAATGTAGAGGTTATTGCTTAGCCTTAGAAAGCATATTTTAAAGGTTATTGCTTAGCCTATTGAAAAGCATTGATAGTGGAAATCCGGTGGGGTGTTGGATCACAAGCCGGTAGTGGATGTAGGCATTGAGGTCGAACCGCTATATATCATTGTGTGATGGTGAATGCTTTGTGATGATTATTTTTATTAGCTTCCGCATTTTAGTTCTATATCATCACTTGTGACTAATTGATTTAAAGAAATTAAAATTGGGCATTGTTGGTCACTAAGTTGTAGCTCACCCTATTCACCCCCCTCTAGGGTTCTGATCACGGACTTTCAGAGCATATATTGATTGAGCTTAGTTTTTAATATGATTGAAGTTATCATACACACACATCATAAGCATACACCTTTGCATTCATATAGTGTTTGTGTGAGTTAGTTTTTCAATTTCATATCCGCCTATTTTAGAGGCATAGTAATTGAGCTTAAATTGTATCTCTTTGAGTGTTTGTGTAGACACTTCTTTGAGAGAAATCTTTCTATTGTAAAGGTTATTGCTTAGCCTAAGAAAAGCACATTGTAGAGGTTGTTGCTTAGCCTTGGAAAAGCATCTTGTAAAGGTTATTGCTTAGCCTAGAAAAGCACATTGATAGGTTGTTGTTTAGCCTAGAAAAACAACGTTGTAAAGGTTATTGCTTAGCCTATTGAAAAGAATAAATAGTGGAAATCCGGTCGGGTGTTGGATGACAGGCTGGTAGTGGATGTAGGCATTGAGGCCGAACCACTATAAATCATTGTGTGATGGTGCATGTTTTGTGGTGATTGTTTTTATTAGCTTCCGCATTTATTTCTTAATCATCACTTGTAACTAGTTAATTTTAAAGAAGTTAAAATTTGACATATTTTGTCACTAACTTGTAGCTCACCCTATTCACCCCCCCCCCCCCCCCCCCCCCCCCTCTAGGGTAGGATCCCGGACTTTCAATTGGTATCAGATCCTTATGCTCTATTTTTTGGATCAAGTGTTTTGGAACTCTTGATTAGGTGTAAAAACCTAGAGATTTAAACCCTAGTGTTGTGAATACTATTATAATGAATCCCACTAAGTTAGATTGTTTAGATTCTTGTATAGATTCTTCTAGACCCCTCTTTCTTCCAACTATTGGAGATTCAAACCTTCAAATTAATGAATCTCAATTTGACTTAAAAGAAGAAGAAAATGATGATAATGAAGATGACCTTCAACAAGCTTATAATGAATTGTATACATTGTCCTTAGAGCTTGTTAAGAAAAATAATAAATTAAGAGAAGAATCTAAAATGCTAAACAAAGATTTAGTTTCTTCAAAAGATGAACTTAGAGAGAAAGAATAAGTATTACATTGTTTAGACTCTAAGTTTATGATCTCTTTGCATAACCTATCTAATATTAAAGAAAATCTAAATGAATTAAAGGTAGGAAATGATGGTCTTATTAAGGAAAATTCAAAACTAAGAGATCAATTACAAAGGCAAGACAAACATATTAACAACTTAGATTCCAAGTTGACTAATTCTAAAGAAAATTTATCTAATGCTCAAAGTAAGATAAAAACTCTAGAACTTGAACCTAATGTTATTAATAAACTTAAATTTGATTTAAAACTTGCCCATGAAGAACTAAACAACTATAAGGAAATTGAATATGAATTATCAAAAGTTAAAAATGAAAATTCAATCCTTATAAACCAAGTCACTCAACTTGAAAGCTACAAACAAAAGTATGAGTGCAAATTTACCCAAGGTGAAGAGAGATTTGAAAAGTTATTTAAATTGGGTAAATCTCAAAGAGATAGGACGGGTCTTGGATTTGATAGGAATATTTCACATGACCCTAGCTTCACCAACACTTTTGTAAAAGGTGAGTCCTCATTCTCTAGTACTCATTCTTCCTTGCCCATGACTAAATGTAATTATTGTTGCATTAAAGGGCATTTTAGGTTTGAGTGCAAACTAAGAAGAAACCATGTGTCTAAACCCATCTATGAACACAAGAAAGTAGAATCAAAATCTATGAAGGGTAAGACACCAAAAATCAAGGAAGACTCTAAGAAGATTAAACAAGTTAAATCTATTAAAAAGGAGTCTCCTAAGATAGATTCTAAAAAGGTTAAACAAGTTAAACCAAGTATAAAAGAATCTATCAACAAAAAGCTTCTCAACCTATCTCCCTTAAATCAACCCATGAAAGAACTTTTGAAGAAAATAGCTAAGTTAAATTTAAAATTCAAAAGTCAAATAAAGGGAGAAAATAAGAAGAAAAGAAAAATGAATCAATCCCCTAAGAAACAAACTCACCAACCTCAAAAGACTAATCACCAATCTAAACTAAATTTAGTCAAATCTAAATATCTTGGTGATAAGTCCAAATTAAAATTTTATCAAGTCAAATCTCCTAAAGTTGGTGGGACTTCTAAACTGGACCTCAAAGATCAACCCTCTCAAGACCTTAGATGGATTCCTAAAGTTAGATACTTAGACAAACCTTAAGGCCTTGAACCTCCTTGAGCAACCTATTCTTTATAGTTAAATCTTTTTGTTGGTCATAATTACATTTGCATTTTGTTCTTTCATAGTTACATTTCTTAAAGTGCAAATGTTTATTTGTGATCAACTGATTTTATCTTCATGCACCTTTCTAGTTACATATCATGGTTTTCCAAATTATTTGATTATAATTTCATCATGTTAGATTTGCTTTTTGCTCACATTGAGTTATATCTCTTACATTGCATTTCTATATATGACCAATTGATTGTGATTTCAAAAGCTTTCATAGCTTGATTATTCATGATCGATTGTTGTTATAAGCCATTTGCATCTTTGCTCTTTTAGTTAAATTCTTTTTATATGCAAATGTCATTTGGTTCCATGTATGGTTATGACCTTAGTTATACTTGTAGACACCATACTAGAACTCAAATCCATTCTTTATGCTTTCTATTCATTTTTTTTTAATGGATGGTTATGATGTTGATTCATGTATATTCTCTAAGTGATGTCATCCTTATACATGTTTCAACTTCATAGTAGTGATCTTGATCATATGAACCTCTTTAAAATCCATTCCTTGTATTTCATAGTTATATTTATTGTTTGATGGATATCTTAGATGTTGAATTCATATGATTTTGTCACTTTGAAAATTGCATGCATTACCAAGTTATATTCTTTTGCATTGCAATTTATCTTGTTCATCACTATGCTCATTAGCTATATTATTAAAAGTGATGAATATTCATTCATGATGCTTGATGGATTTTTGTGTTTGTCACATCCTTGCTATTAATCATGTTGTCATATTCAATTGGTTTCAATTAATATCATTTTCAATTGTTGTCATATCCAATTGATGTCATTTATTGAGAATGTGATAGACCTTGTGTACATTGGATTGAACTTGATTGTAATATATATTTGTTCCATGTCACATTCCATTAGCATCATAATTTTCATGTTTGCCTCCTCTCTTGCTCATATAGGTAAATCTCATGACCATCATGTTTATGTATTCATAATCTTGGTTGGTTAATGGTTGAGGTAGGCTTCATGTTTGAATTTCATTTCACTCATCTTGCTCATAATAGTCAAATTTAATGATTGAATCAAATGATTTCAAAACTTTCATAGCATATGATTTTCATAGTTAAATTAATTGATGCTATGTTTAGTAAACCCCATAACATCATGGGTAGCTCTAATTTGGATTTTTCCTAGCAGTTATATTCTTTTTAACTCCATTTTAGAGTGATTGTTTTAATAGACTTATCCTTGAATCTCAATTGTTATTCTTTGTTTATCCAATTGGTATCCATGATCGCTTTTCTCCTTGACCTTGCTCTTTATATTGGTAATTTGATCATATTGAGTTCTATAGTTATATGTGTCTAATTATTTCCTTGAAGTGTACCCTCAGTTGGTAAAACCATCTTCTTCTTGAACCAAATAGTTAAATCTTAGTCAACATGTTGACAAAAGGAGAGAATGGATTGAGGGGGAGTGTAAACCTTCATAGGAAGTATTAGTTTTGATCAAATTGACCTTTGTATTGGCTTTGAACCCTTATCGACTGCTTCCATACATGATACCCTGTTATGTATTTCATTTTCGATTTCTTTTGTTAACAGGTGCTACTAAAAGGTATTTTCCTTATTTCATGTGTGTATGTACCTTTGCAATTTAATGTCAAAGGGGGAGAGAGCAATCAAGTTGTCTAAAGGGGAGAGAATGTTCAAACTTCCTAAGGGGAGATATTGTATGATCTTCTACAGGGGGAGAGAGTGCATATCGTGCCAAAGGGGGAGAGTGCATGGTCAAAGGGGGAGAGTTGAAAGAAGAAAGCTTGGGAGTTAAAGAAGATGCTTGGCTAATGAAAGAAAGATGAAAAGAAAGTTTGAAGCTTGAAGAATGATCAAGCTCCAAGCATCAAGAAGATTGAAAAAAGAACTAGAGCCCAAGCTAAGAGAAGGAGCATCCAAGAGATTTCAAGGCATGTCCAGCTTAGGGGGAGCTGAAGAATTAGTGTGTTAATTCGGTATTGAGTAAGTTGCCATCAAAATACAAAGGGGGAGTTTGTTAGGGATTTTGTGTATTGTAATTTTATGGATGCATTATCATTTTAGCATCATTCGAATTTTCACACATGCATTGATTTAGAAAATCTTGAAATCTTGATTGACACATGCATTGGTTTTTAGACTTGTAGAAATATTGATTTATGCATGTTTTGATTTTAAACTTGGATGCATTTTCAATTTGAAAAGAAGTTTTATGAATCAAGCAAGCCTGAATTTTAAATCTTTCATATCACTTTAGGCTTTTAATGTTTCATGTTTTTAAACCTCTTAGTTTGATTTAAATCATTCTTCCAAGCTTGATTCAGTGGCCCAAAATTCCCCTCCAAGAATTACTTTGAAATATGCAATTTCAGGGGAATTTGGTCCATGGGCCCGGGTCGACCGAGCACACAGCAGGTCGACCGGGTAAAGAGCCGTTAGAGCTCTTTTCAAATGGTCAGATTTATGACCATTGAAGCCCAGGTCGACCGGGAAGGGTGCAGGTCGACCGGGGACTCGCAGGAACTCACTTTTTGAGTATAAATACAAGTTCATTCCTTTGTAAAAGAGGTTGAAAAAGAGAGGAACCAAGAGCCACTCTTGGAGGTGTTTTGAGACAAGAAAAAGGGGATGAACTAAGAGAGACCAAGGGGTCATTAGTGAAGCTAAAGCTTGGATCAATGAAGTTAAATCTCTAAGTAAGCTTTACTTTTATTAA
This sequence comes from Cinnamomum chago, assembly GCA_038049695.1. NCBI lineage: Eukaryota > Viridiplantae > Streptophyta > Magnoliopsida > Laurales > Lauraceae > Cinnamomum > Cinnamomum chago. The sequence continues at coordinate 42,798,547 of CP142455.1, read as the reverse complement.
ACATATGTTATATGCTTTGTTTAAATTATTGGTAAATGATTTTTAGCATGATAACTACGATGTGTTGAATCCATTCTTCTTTTAATCTTTGATCTAAGTTGGATTGGATTCTTCACCTTGATTTCAAACCAAGTTTGTTTTAAAATCTTCATTAATCATGCTTAGCCAAAATCTTTGATTTCTTTTAGCATGATTCATTTACTTTTACTTGGTTGAAACTCTATTTGTTGTTTTCATTCATTTAAACCTTAGTTAAATTTATTTGATTTTGAAAACAACATTGCACATGCATCACATGTTTAGAGTTAATTAGTTTCATACAACTTGTGAGCCTTTGATTTTCATATCATTAACAAGTTTGTATTCATACATGTGATTTGCATTTCACTTCAATCAAAAAAAATTATGTGCCTTAAACTTTTAAACGCCTTGAGCATATATTGATTGAAATTAGTTTTTAACTTGATTGAAGTTATCACACACACACACACATCATAAGCATACACCTTTGCATTCATATAGTGTTTCTGTGGGTTAGTTTTTCAATTTCATATCCTACTATTTTAGAGGCATAGTAATTAAGCTTAAATTGTATCTCTTTGAGTGTTTGTGTAGACACTTCTTTGAGAGAAATCTTTCTATTGTAAAGGTTATTGCTTAGCCTAAGAAAAGCACATTATAGAGGTTATTGCTTAGCCTAGAAAAGCACATTGATAGGTTGTTGTTTAGCCTAGAAAAACATCGTTGTGAAGGTTATTGCTTAGCCGATTGAAAAGAATAAATAGTGGAAATCAGGTGGGGTGTTGGATCACAGGCCGGTAGTGGATGTAGTCATTGAGGTCGAACCACTATAAATCATTGTGTGATGGTGCATGTTTTGTGGTGATTGTTTTTATAAGCTTCCGCATTTATTTTCTTAATCATCACTTGTGACTAGTTAATTTTAAAGAAGTTAACATTTGGAATATTTGATCACTAACTTGTAGCTTACCCTATTCACCCCCCGTCTAGGGTTAGGATCATGGACTTTCAGATCTGTCCAAGATTGAGGCAATTATGAATTGGGAAAGACCGAGGAATGCGTCAAAAATCAGAATTTTTCTTGGATTGGCAGGTTATTACAAGATGTTTGTTCAAGGATTTTCGTCGATTGGGTCACCATTGACGAAGATGACCAGGAAAAATGCACCGTATGTATGGACAGACCTGTGTGAAACTAGTTTCCAAAAGCTGAAAAAGAGATTGACTATTGCACCGGTCCTTACTTTACCATCCGGAAGCGGCGGTTTTACTATTTTTACCGATGCTTCGAACGTTGGACTTGGTTGTGTAGTGATGGAAGATGGAAAAATTGTTGCTTATGGATCCTGGCAGTTGAAAGATCATGAGAAGAATTATGCAACCCATGATCTTGAGTTGGTAACGGTTGTCTTTGCATTGAAAATATGGAGACATTACCTTTATGGAGAGAAGTTCAAAGTCCACTCCGATCACCGCAACTTACAGTACTTATTTTCTCAAAAGGAGCTAAACATGAGGCAGAGGAGATAGATGGAATATATTAAAGATTATGACTTTCCAATCAAATACCTCCAGGGGAAAGCAAATGTAGTTACCGATGCTTTGAGCATAAAATCTGCTGGCTTGGCAAATCTAAGTGGTACTTGTATTCTTCAGCAGTTAGAAGAGTTGGGAGTAGATCTACGGCCATTGAGGAAGGGTGTGATGTTGGCCAATATGTCAATGTCTGCGCCTTCCGTCATTCAGAAGATCAAGGATAACCAGTTACAAGATCCAGAGTTGGCAAGGATTTCAAAGCATATAGCAGAGCGTCCGGACTTTCCTATTATGGATGGAGTCTTGTACTATCATGACCATCTATGCGTGCCTAACATTGAAGATTTGAGGAATGACATCATGATAGAGGCTCATAGTACGAAGTATTCCATGCATCCGGGCAGTACAAAGATGTATCAGAACTTGAATGGCAGATTTTGGTGAAACAACATGAAGAGAGAAATTGCAGCATTTGTTTCCCGTTGTATGACCTGTCAGTTTGTAAAAGCAGAGCATCAAAAGCCTCCAGGGTTGTTGCAACCATTAGAGATCCCGGGATGGAAATGGGAGCACGTTACCATGGGATTTTGTTTCGGGACTATTGAGAACCAGCAAAGGCAACAATGCGATATGGGTCATTGTGGACCGACTCACCAAGTCAGCCCATTTCATTCCCATGAGGACAGGGAAGAAGATGCACATGTTACCTTTGGCCGAGTTATTAATGAGATTGTTAGTCGGCATGGATAACCAATTTCTATCACATCCGATAGAGACAAATTCGTCTCCAGATTTTGGAAGACCCTACATGAATCCATGGGCACGAAGTTGCAGTTCAGCATGGCCTATTACCCATATACAGATAGCCAGTCAGAGAGGACGATTCAGACCCTTGAGGATATGCTTTGTGCTTGTGTGTTAGACTTCAAAACTCAATGGGATGAGACTTTCCATTGTGTGAGTTCGCTTACAACAACAGTTACCATTCGAACATTGAAATGGCGCCTTTCGAGGCTTTGTATGGCAAAAGGTGTAGAACACCTATGTGTTAGGAGGAAGTAGGTGTTCGCAGTTTCCATGGGGCGACCATTGTGAGTGAGACTAGAGATAAAGTCAAGTTGATCCAAGAACGTCTGAAAGTAGCCCGAAGTAGACAGAAAAGCTATACAAACTCTCACAGAAGGGACTTACAGTTCAAAGGAGATAAGGTTTTCTTGAAGGTGTCACCTACCAGGGGAACGTTGAGGTTTGGACAAAAGGGCAAGTTATCCAGGAGATACATTGGACCTTATGACATTGTGAGCAAGATTGGTGATGTGGCTTATAGATTAGCCTTACCACCCAAACACTCCGGCGTACACAATGTCTTCCATGTGTCAAAGTTGAAGAAGTACATCCCCAAAGATCACATGTACTCCGTCATGAACCTTTGGAAATCCAAGAAGATGCTACATATGATGAGAAGCTAATTCAAATCACTGATACAAAGGAACGAGAGTTGAGGACACAGACGATTCACTTGGTGAAAGTGCTTTAGGAAAACCATGGACTCGAAGAAGCAACATGGGAACTACGAGATCAAGTTCAAAACAAGTATCCACACCTACTACCTGAGGTTAGTTGTATTTTCATTTGGAGGACCAAATGACCTAAGGGGTGGAGGATGTAAGACCCCGACCTAAGTGACCTCTATTAGCACTAATTAAGTCATGTTTTTAGCTCCAAGTGAGATTAGTGGATCTTAGTTAACTTTGGGATTAGAATAACTCTTTCATAGCTTTGGGGAATTTTGAGAGCCTTTTAATCTAATGCGACCCTTTGGGGGTTCTTTTAGTGATTTTGCCTGTGCATGGGGGATTATCCATGATTCCAAAAATTTGTGTTTTAGCCTTGTTTGACTTATCTCGTTAACCTCTACAACTTTCGAGTTGACTTTATTTCCATTTGAAATCCCGAAACCCGGCTTTCCCAACTTCGAGGGCAAAACAGTCTTTTTACACAAAATCTGGACTCAAAATTTGATGTTTCAAAACCCTCGAAATATATACTTTTTAGAAACTAGATTTTTCAATGATCATTTTTCCCTTCTTCGTGAAACTCATTCGAGGTCCAGAAAATCATGTTTTAGCCCTACAAGGTCTGTTAGTGGTGGAGCCCGCCCTCATTTGCTATAAATAAGAGAACCCCCCTTCTTCTTCTTTTTTTACAGCTCAAGAAGTTCCAGCCCAAGCTAGGGTTTTCCCTTCTTCTTCCTCTTGCTTTCTCCATCTCAATGCACTACTATTCCTTGCTAAATGGAGAAATGCATGTCACCATCTTCTTCCTCACCATGAAAGCTTCTCATTGACACCATTTGTGAAGGAATCCAGCCCCATTGAAGTTCTCTTGGAGCTAACTTTGTGCTTTTAAAGAACTTCCTTGTAAGCTACCACTTCCATCTTTTAGATTTGGGTTTTTCTCACCCTAGAGAGTCTTCTTCTCTCTTCTTGCAAGCTCTTTCTTACCCATTCCTTGTTTTCACCATTTAGGGTTCTAAATGGGTTCTTGTTTTGGGGGTTTTTGTGTTGTTTTGTGATATTTGGCTTGTGTTAGACCCCGACCCAGACTATTTCGATTAGTGTGCGATTAGTGTGTGTTTAGTCCTAAGTGGGTTTAGTTATCGTTGGGTTAGGAATAATTAGTTTTAGTCTTGGACATAGCTTTGGGAATTTTGAGAACGTTTAGTATTAGTCAGACACACTCAGGAAGACCTGAGTGCTCGTGTAAGCTTGGGAGGATCGTATCGGTTTCCGTGTATTTGTGATTTTTATTTCATTTGAATGATTTTTCTATGTATTGCAACTTTTGTTTTCAGCCACTCATGTTTGAAGCCCAAAAACCCAAGTTCTGGCCCAAAAAGGGTAAAGTGGTCTTTTATACACAAATCTGGACACAAATTTCAAGATCTCAAAACCATACCAAAAATATACTTTTCGGAAACTAGATATTTCGAGGATCATTTTATCCTTCTTCGTCGAATTCATTTGAGGCCCGCATGAACATGTTCTCATTGATACAAGATTTGGTCATTTGGGCCCCACTTCGTCAAATCTGTCCTCTTGAATGATTTAGCTAGAAGACTTCAAAGAGAATTCCAAGACTATCATCTTCTTCCTTTCATCTCAAGCTTTCTTTTGATGTCCTTTTCTTGAAAGTTAGAAGTGAACAAGCTCTCCATTGTCTTCATTTCTCTTGTTTGACCTTTTCTAGGTAAGAGTTTCAACCCATACCTTTCATGAAGTCTTTTTAGTTCCTTAAAATCTTTTTTTTTCATGTTACAAACCCTTTTGTTAAAATGGGTTTCTTGTTTTCAAGATTGAGTGAGTTTTGTGTGGTTTTCTTGGGTTTTGTAGTTCTTGGGATTAGCTTGAGTGAAGTGCTTGAAGAGGTTTGCGGCATCTTTGATCTAAGGCAAGTAACCAATCTAGGATGGATGTTAGCATGTGTGCATTGCATTTGTTTTCCTTGCACTCTTCTCATTCATTGAAATTTGGGGATTTTGTCTTGATTGGAGAATGGGATTTTTTAATGTCTCAAATTGTGTTTTGAAATGTGTGTTTTACCCTTGGAGAGCATGGAGGCTCAGGGAGTGCAGGTGGAATGAGAAACAAGAAGAAAATGTGAAAAATCTGAACTCAGCTGCACTTCCCGTGCAGTTTCGGTCAGCTGCCGGTCGGCTGGCGGCTAGCCGAAATCCCCATTTCGGCTAACCGTGAGCTGACCGATGTGAGAACCCGACCCCTAATCTCTTGGATTAGTGTTGTTTTAATTGTGGATTAGTTCTTTTAGGGGGGATTAGTATTTGTTGGGTTGAGTTTGTGAGCTAGAATGGTTTTTCTTCTAGTTTTGGGCTTTTGAGTGCTTTGGTAGCTTGTGGGGCCCTTTGGGGGTTCCCTTTTCGGCTTGGCATTTTCTTGTGAGATTTTCCCGATTGGTTTCGTATCGTGTTTTTGGCCTGTTGCATTCATCTTGAGGAATCCTACAACTTTCATGTTGATCTCGTATCCATTTGAGAAACCAAAACCCGATTTCTTGGCCTTGAGGGCAAAACAGTCTTTTCACACCAAATCTGTCCATTAATTTCGAAAATTTCAGAATTTGGCAAAATTAGACTTTTTGGAAAGTAGATTTTTCGCTGATGAATTTTGTCTTCTTCGTCGTTTTCATCCGGGGCCCAGAAACTTGTGTTTTTCCCTTGAGAAGTTTAAGTGAGGTGGGGCCCACACCCACCCCTTTATAAAATGGGTTCCTTCTCCTTCCTCTTCATCCATTTCCCTGCAACGGTTCCAGCAAGAGCTGGAACCACTCCTCTCTCAGCCACTCTCTCTCTCCTCTCTCCCTTGGCTTCTCTTGATTGTAAATGGAGATTTGATCTCCTCATCATCTTCCATACCTTCCAAGCTTTCCAAAGATGTTATTTTCATGGATTTTGAGCAAAGGCAACTTCTCTTTTCAAGCTCTTCTTCTTGGTTCAAGGCTTTAAAGGTTAGCATTTGGTTTCTTTCTTTTAATCTTTGTTTTCCCAAACCATTTGGAGTATTTTTATCTTCCATTCATGGATTTTCATTGAGGTTTGCAATGGATTGGATTTTCTAGGGTTTTCATGGGAAAATTTGGGGGTTTTGGTGGGTTTGGAGCTAGAGACTTCTTTGAGGCTTTTGTGGAGTGATTTGTGCATCTTCTTAACCCAAGGCAAGTGGATGAATGGATTGTTTTGATTATTAACATGTTTTGTGAGAAAATCTTGATTCATTAATGGTTTTGGTGATTTTAATAGTTGTCTTTAATATGATTAATATTGATTTCAAGATGTGCTTATTGATGAGTTATTTCTCCCTTGTTTATCTCTTGGAAATGTATGTGTCATAGTGTCAAGATTCCTAATGGTTTCACATGAATGAGTTTCCTTCACTTTTGAGACTTATTGTGAATGGAAAGGATGGAAATGGAGGAACTTGAATTGAGGAGCTCTTTAGCTCAATTTAATGTCTTGGAAACATGTGTTAAAGTCCCCTTGTCTATAGTTTTATGTGATTGATTATATGTTGGAAGGAAAGGAAAGAAAAAGAGAAAAATCAGAGTTCCCGGACCTGCACTGCGCCCAGGTCCGATCGATCGGACGTTCAGGCCGATCGATCGGACTGACTTTTAACAGTAAGCATTTTTCAGCCGATCGATCGACCGATCGATCGGACCCTGTGCAGAAATTTTTCTTGGTTTTAGGTGGGACCTTGGCTACCCTTTTTGGACTGATTGGACTATGTGTGAGATGTCTTGAGCCGACACTCCTCAAGGTTGATTCGGTTGCATCGAAGTCCAATCAATTTCAATCTTGAACGGGATGGAACGACGCGATATCTTCCTAATATCTAAACACAAGTCTTTTTCCTTGGTTATCGCAAATTCTATTCCTTTCGATGACTGAATAGGTCGGTCGATGTTTCCAAATTAACGTCATGCCTAGGATGGACCGTCTATAGTCTTGATTTTTCTATTATAACATCTAGTACTACCCATGAGCTCATTTTAAGTGTTGAAAATCGTAAAAGTGCATAAGGAGCCCAGAATGTCCTCAAACTCAAGGAGTACCAAGTAATGATTAAAATCGACATACGGGACCCCTATTCACTTAAATAGATCTTGAAACTAATATTCTACCCGGAATTTGTTATAGTTCATTGTTTCACCTCATTTCCCAGATTTGCATCATATGACTCGTTTTCCCGAAAGCATTGAAGTTACTCTAGTAACAGTTAATTGTCCCGAAAGGTATTGCCCGATATGAAATGATAGTGTGCCCTTGAGCACCCCCGTTTTACCCGTTTATGCCCGATATGAATGTTAGTGTGCCCTTGAGCACCCCCGTTTTACCCGTTTATTTACTGTACTTGATTACTTGCATATGTCTCGATTGGTTTTAACCTATGAGTCGGCATCACTAAGCTTGGATACCTTGTCAGTCTGATCCACTGACTTGGAGATCCCTCTCCCGTCCCGCCAGCTGCAGTTTGGATCCCGATACCCGGTTATTGCCGTGGTCCCGTCCCGATACCCGGTTCGCTACCGTGGTCCCGTTCCCGTATATTTATTATTGTATATGATTTACGTTGAGTCTCCTCACCTTGTGTGACTGAGACCAACGTCCCGCTCTTGTCACTTCGGTGACAGAGGACTTAGCTTCTTGTGATTGCCATCTTGCCAGTTCCCGATTCCTTGGACACCCGACATGGTTTATATTGCTTACTTGTTTTCAGTTAAATGATTCATTGCTTTTATGAAAGTTGTTATTTAGATAAGTGTTAATGCTCTCTATTGTAAATCCAGTCACTATTATATTGTTTTATGTCCTTTGCACACGTACATGTTTTACATGAATGCCGGTTGGGTGAATACCCATGCTTTTACATATGGTTCCAACGATCGATGGTTTTGCTAGAGTTATATGATTACACATGTTTTAAAATGAATACCCGAGTTATTAAATGTCCATGCTTTGGAATGCGTTTTAAACGACACTCGTTTTGTTAGATCCCGATGTTTATACATGTTTTAAGTGAATACCCGGATTGCTAAACATTCGTGCTTTGTTTTAAATGATACTTGTTCTGCTAGGTCACTATGTTTATACCGATTTCAAATGAATACCCGATTTGTTAAATATCCCTGTTTTGAAATATGTTTTAAATGACACGTGTTTTGTCAGGTTCTATGTTTATACCTGTTTCAAATGATTACCCGAGTTATTTAACATCCATGCTTAAGAATATGTTTTAAATGACACGCATTTTGCCAGATCCCTATGTTATACCTGTTTTAAAGGAATGCCCGATCTGTTGAAGATCCATGCTTTGAAATATGTTTAAATGAACGTGGTTTTGCCAAACTTCCATATTCATACTTGTTTTCCACGAACACCCGATTGTCAAATATCTATGCTTTTATAGATGATGTAAATGAACACATGCTTTATTAGATCTTTCTGTTTTAACCATGCTTGAAATGAATACAAGTTTCCCTTGAGATTCCCGACTTTACACCCGTTTAATTATATGCAGTACTTGATTGATTAGCATGATTTATTATATGTTTTATTCTTTAGTATATTTGTGTTCTTTTCATCCACCTGCCAGACCGTCGTGTCTGACCCACTACTTTTGGTACTCAGGTTCAGATTTCTTCGCCCCGAGTTGAGTGTTTTTATTGGCTATGGAGCCATGCCTTGCAGGTTGGTTTGTCGGCTATGTCATGCAGACATTGAGCTTGACATCGGAGTTACGTCACATTTGGGTAGTAGTTAATAGCTTCTTGTTGTATGGCTTTTGTTAGCCTTTTCTTGGGATTCTTAATTAATGTACATTGATAATTGTAACTTGAACATATTTGGGAATGTAATATCCGGTTACCGTCAGCTCTGTAATTTATTGTGATGGTTACTCCAGTCTAGTATGATTCTTGATATAATAGCTATGGGCTAAAGGTTGAGTGCGACGCGGAATCCGGTGGCCACGGACTTCGGGTCGCAACGCCACAAATGCTTCCGCAAAATATTCAGAATGTGTTGTCTTCACACACGCAGATCCTGGGAGAAGTAAAATACAATTTATCCTTAAATCCCATCTCCCGCCCCCGAGGTTTCGGTTCGGGGGCGTGACAACCGAGCTCGGCGGTTCCCTTTCCGGAAGCTGACTTTTCGACAGTGGGTTTCGGTCAGCTTAACGGTCAGCTAGCGGCTAGCCGCCATATCTCATTTCGGCTAACCGCTGGCCAACCGAACGTTTCGGCTCCTTTTCCCGAGAGCTAAGTTTCAGACCTGGGTTCCAGCGGTCATCCCTACGGTCAGCTTACGGCTAGCCGCCAGGTCGCTTTTCGGCTAACCGTGAGCCAACCGAAGTCAGTTCGGTTTCTTTTCCAGAGAGCTGTGGTTGGGCCTGGATTTCCAGTAGTCAGCCTTTCGGTCATCTGGCGGCTAGCTGCCAGATCCTAGTTCGGCTAGCCAACACCTGACCTCGAGCTAACCGAAATTGACAAATTGCCTGTTTTGAAGAGGATTTGCAAGAATGAAAACTAGAACATGTTAAGTGACCTCTAGCCTGATATTGTGTACTCAAAACCCGAGATGTCTTTGAACTTCCGGGGCACCAATTCTATTTTAAATTCCAACATTTGGGCTTCGGTTACACAACGACCATCCAAAGGTCCTTACATGTGCTTGATAGGCTTTGTGTTCGTACTTTGGTTTTTGTTATAATGAATATCATCGTGTACTCATTTTTGAAGTTTAAGTACAAGCTCATCTTGAAGATTTGTTTCAAGAAAAAGGGAATCACTTCCTAAGCGTGTTATGCATATTAATTATGCCTTTTACTAGTCGTGTTCATCTTGTTTTGATAAGTGACTTTCCCCATTTTTATCTTGACATGTTTTGATAGTGTTTCGCGTGTTTTGTGCATTCATGAATTAAGTGAACACCACTGAGCTTGGACTGCCCTTTCAGTTTGATCCACTGTCTGGGGGTCCTTAAACATGTGGACTGTCTGCAGACTGGTCGTGTATTTATTACACATCGTGCGTGTCTGGTTCCGCGGCCGGAAATCCCCGTATATGTGGGAATCGTGTCGTGATTATATTATGTATATGGTGCTTATCGTGCGTGCTTGCTCTTTTCATTATAAATGATAGACAAAAGGATGGGCTCTATGTGGAATGTAACTATTCATGATATATAAGTATGCATGTTAGTTTCACTTGTATTTTGAAATGTACCTTAATCTTGTAGCTGGTTACAATCCAGCAAAATGTCTTTATATGTTTCTTTAAACGTTTACTACTCTATGCTCATGCCTAAATTGATTACCTGCCAAACCGTTGTGTTTGAACCTTGTTTGTTGGTGCCCAGGTGCAGGAGAAGTTGCCTTTGAGGAGGAGCGTCCGGAGGAGGCTTTTGAGCCACCCTCTGTTAGAGAGTGGCAGCCCGACGATGTCAACTATACGTCGGGCGGGTTCTTGAGTTTCGTCATTTTTGTCATGGGGTTCTTTTATTATTTTGAGAATTGTATTGGCATGTGTTGGCCTCTTTTGGGATGTAACTAAATTTAACTTACTTTGTGTAGTCTCATAACTTGAATTCTGATGGGAATGTCATGTTAACTCCTTTCTTTTGATACTAAGTCTTGTTATTAATTGTCATAGCACTTAAAAATCTATTGGTGTTTATCTTGATGTGATTTTCTACCCGCTTCCGCAAACTTGATCGTGTGCGACAGATTCCGCGTGTTTCGGGAATCCTCACCGCGGGAACCTGTGGGAAAACATAACAACGCAATCATCAACTCGTCGCGGGCCCGGGGTCCGTTCCGGGGTCACGACAGGACTGGTATCAGAGCGGGACATGTTTCAGGCACTTAAAAGAAACTAGAAAGGTCTTAGGAACATGGCGAGGATTCGTGAGTTCGATAGATCCGTGGGTATAGGACCTTAGAAACCCTTGTACCATGTTTATTGTGTACTAACTCCTTGTTTTACAGCACTATGCCTCCAAGAAAAGCTCCAAACCATCATGCTTCAGGCAGTAACCAGAATGAGTCAGACACATCTAATACACCAACAGCTACACAGTTTCAAGAACTAATGCAAGCTATGATAGCGCAACAAAGGCAGGCTAATGAAAACCAAGCGAGATTTCAAGAACAGTTAGCAAAGAAAGATGACGAAATGGCACAAGTCCAGAGGCAACTCTTGGAAGTTCTTCAGAACAGGAACGTAGCTCCACCTCCTTTGGGTCCACAGATTGTTATATATAACAGGGATCATGACCCTAACGCGTTATTTGAGAAGTTCAGGAAGAGAGCACCGAAGGAATTTCCAGGCAATGAGGACCCGTTAGTGGCAGATGACTGGCTAGTCAATACCGAGAAAATCTTCGATGTCTTTATGTGCACGGGTATACAAAAGGTCAACCTCACAGCTTCACTATTCTATGGGCTTGCAGATAGGTGGTGGAAAACGGTCAAGGACCCATACATGGCAACGGCTGACGAAAAGGCGGGGGCAGCATTGAAGACACAGTTCCAGGATAAGTACATTCCCTACCATGTCAAGAGGCAGAAGGCTATCGAATTTCAGCAGCTCAAGCAAGGCAGCATGACGGTGCTAGACTATGTCACCAAGTTTGAAAGATTGGCTAGATATGCTACCGAGTTGATTGATACTGAACAGAAGAAGATAAGTTTTTGGAAGGGTTGAACCCGGTCATCATGAGAGATGCCATATGAGTAGTTCCACCAGCTACATATGATGAGGCAGTCAAGCGGGCATATACGTTTGAAGATATTAACAACCTGATCGTTCAGGACAGGAAGCAGCACTATCAACAGCAGAATCATAGGCAACAGCAGAACAAGAAATCAAGATAAGAACAAGGTCAAGTGAGACAGGGTTGTGGACATTGTGGCAAGAATCACGAAACTCATGAATGTCGTAAGGCCATGGGTGCCTGTTTCAAGTGTGGAGCTATGAACCATGCAATCAAGGATTGCCCACAACTTCAGAATCAAGGGAACAGAAACCAGCAGCAGAGACAAACAGCCCCTCAGAATCAAGCACCAGTTCAGAATCAAGTTAGACCACGTCAGCAGCAGCAGCAGGCTAGGCCACCAGCACAGAATCAGAATGCTCGTCCTCCACAACAGAACAGACATGCCTAAGGAAGGCAGAATCAAGCACCGAATAGACTACAGATGCATGGACGTTTATATTATCTCAACCGTGCAGATGCTGAATGTGAGAACCCGACCCTAATCTCTTGGATTAGTGTTGTTTTATTTATGGATTAGTTCTTTTAGTGGGATTAGTATTTGTTGGGTTGAGTTTGTGAGCTAGAATGGTTTTTCTTCTAGTTTTGGGCTTTTGCGTGCTTTCTTAGCTTGTGGGGCCCTTTGGGGGTTCCCTTTTCGGCTTTGCATTTACTTGTGAGATTTTCCCGATTTGTTTCGTATTGTGTTTTTGGCCCGTTGCATTCATCTTGAGGAATCCTACAACTTTCATGTTGGCCCCGTATCCATTTGAGAACCCGAAACCCGATTTCTTGGCCTTGAGGGCAAAACAGTCATTGCACACCAAATCTGTACCCAAAACTCGATATTCCCGAAACCCGCGAAACATATACTTTTTGGAAACTAGATATTTCGACGATCATTTCTTCCTTCTTCGTCGAATCTATCCGAGGTCCCGAATTAGATGATTTCAGCCACCCAAGTTCTTTAAGTTGTGGGACCCAAACCTCACTTGCTTATAAGAGGAACCCATCTCCTTCATTGCATCCCATTCTCCATTGTTCCAGCACAACTATAGAGCCTAGGGCTTTCTTGCAACTTCTTCTTCTTGCTTGCTTCTTCATCTCCAAGCCACACCAAGAGTTCATCAATCAAGAAATGGAGACCATCTTCTTCTTCCTCTTCACCATGGCTCCCTATTGATACCATTTTTGGAGAAATCTCCCAACCTAGAGACCTCCCTTGAGCTTGTTCTTCTCATTTGAAGGTCATCCAAGTAAGTGTTCTTCTTCATCTTCTAGATTTGTAATCTTCTAGCCTTAGAGAAGCTCCACTTTGATTATTGAAAGGTTTCCTTGTCATTGCATTGTTTAACCCATTTTAGGGTTTGTTTTGGGGATTTTTGTAGAGATTGTGGATCTTGAGCTTGAGAGGTGATTAGGAGCTTGATTTGCTTGATTAGAGTCAAAGGCAAGTGGATGAATGGATGGTTTTAATGTTATCAAAGTTTTATGAGAAAACCCTAAGTTTATTTCTTGTTCTTGATCATTGAATACATGCTTGCACATATGCTCCTTGTCACTTATATATGGATTTCGAAATTTGCATATTAATGGTTGTTTCTATCTTGTTAATCTCTTGGAGAGGTATGCATTTCATTTGGTCAAGTTTGCTCATATGGTTTTATAAGGAATAGGATTGGTTTGGCCATCCATGGTTATGTTTATTAGTTACATTGACTTGAAGTTGATACTCATTTAATGAGTTTTGTTAAATCATCTATTGTGATGGAAATGTGATCAATAGACTTTGTTTATCCATAGATTTTTGGCTCAATTGGACCTTTGTATACATTGGAGATTCTTTCCTTTGGTTTGGTTTTTTTTTGTTAAATGGGAAGAAAGAGGTGTTTAAAGTTAATTTTTCATTGGAGTTTTAATGAGGATTTTAAGTGAATATGGAATAAAAATGTTAATGGTTTATGTGTTGGAAGGAAAGCAAGAGAAAGAGGACAGCTGAACTGGTCCGGAATCCATTTCTGGACCGTTCGCTCGAGCGACCATGACACTTCGCTCGAGCGACCTGTCCAGGAAAGGATTCAGGCGTTTCCAGTAGCTTGGTCGCTCGAACGCATTTAAATAACCGCTCGACCGATGAGTTCGCTCGAGCGAACTCTTCGATTCACTCGAGCGATGCGGTCTGCCTGGCATAAGCCACGTTGGGATAACGTTGAACTGTTTGAGTCCAGTGAAATTTGATATTGTTTTTTTTTTTTTGGAAATCTTTGGGCTTTCTATGAATCCTAGGAGTATATACCTTAGTGTTAAGACCAATTATACCCTAATCTAAGGTCTCTAAGACTAGGAAACTAAAAGAAAGAATGGTGATGATCTAGGCACTAATTCTCGGTTTTAGGTGGGACCCTGGCTACCCTCTTTGGATTGTTTGGACCATGTGTGAGAATGTCTTGAGCCGACACGCCTCACGGTTGGTTCGGTGGCATCGGAGTTCAATCCATTTCAATCTTGAACGGGATGGAACGACGCGATATCTTATTTATATCTAAACACAAGTCTTTCCCTTGGTTATCGCGAATTCTATTCCTTTCGGTGACTGAATAGGTTGCCCGATGTTTCCGGATTAATGTCATGCCTAGGATGGACCGTTTATAATCTTGATTCTTGCTATTGTAACATCTAGTACTACCCATAAGCTCATTTTAAGTTTTGAAAATCGAAAAGTGCATAAGGAGCCCGGAATGTCTTCAAACTCAAGGAGTACCAAGTAATTATTATAATCGACATACGGGACCCCTATTCACTTAAATAGATCTTGAAATCAATATTCTTCCCGAAATGGTATAGTGCATTATATTTCCTCATTTCCAGGATTTGCATCACATAACTTGTTTTCCCGAAAGCATTGAAGTTACTCTAGTAACAGTTATTTGTCCCGAAGTGCATTGCACCACATGATATGTCAGTGTGCCCTTGAGCACCCCCGTCTTGCCCGTTTGATTATGTATTTGTACTTGATTTACTTGCATTGTCTCGATTGTATTTGACCTATGAGTCGGCACCACTAAGCTTGGATAACTATGTTGGTCTGATCCACCGACTTGGAGATCCCCCTCTTGTCCCGCCAGCTGCAGTTTGGATCCCGCTACCCGGTTATTACCGTGGTCTTGTCCCGATACCGCAGATTGCTACTGTGGTCCCCGATGCCCGGATCGCTACCGTGGTCATGTATAGTATATGTATATGCATTCATGAGATCCACTGTTTCTCCTCACCTCGAGTGACTGAGTTCAGTGCCTAGTATATGTATATGTATTTATATGAGATCCCCTGTTTCTCCTCACCTCGAGTGACTGAGATCAGGGCCTAGTTATTGCTCTATCGCTTTAGTGATAGAGGACTTAGCTTCGTGTGGTTGTCATCTTGCCAGTTCCCGATTCCTTGGATACCCGACACGTTTTATATTGCTTACTTGCTTTCCGATAAATGATTCGTTTCCTTTATGAAAGTTGTTATTTAAACAAGTTTTAATATTCTCCAATGTAAATTCAGTTATTATATATTGTCTTCTGTTCTTTGTACCCGCACATGTTTTAAATGAATGCCAGTTGGGCGAATACCCATGCTTTTACATATGTTTCAAACGATCGATGGTTTTACTAGATTTATGTGATTTCACATGTTTTAAATGATTACCCGATTCATTAAATACCCATGCTTTTACATATGTTTCAAACGATCACTGATTTTGCTAGATTTATATGATTACACATGTTTTAAAGGAATACCCGAATTGTTAAATATCCGAGCTTCCTTTAAAGGACATTTGGTTTGTCAGATATCTATGTTTATACCTGTTTTTAAATGATACACGATTTGTTAAATATCCATGCTTTGAAATATGTTTCAAATGACACTTGTTTGCCCCTACGTTTATACCTGTTTTAAACGATATCCGATTTGTTAAATATCTGTATTTCCACATATGTTTCAAATGGACATTGGTTTTGCTAGACTGCTATGAATACCTGGTTTGTTGTATACTTATGTTTTTACTTAAGTTTCAAATGAACGTTGTTTTGCCATACCACTATATTTATACGTGTTTTAGACGAACACCCGATTGTCAAATATCTATGATTATAGATGATGTAAATGAACACATGTTTTATTAGATATTCATGTTTTACCCATGCTTGAAATGAATACAGGTTTTCCCGAGATTCCCGACTTTTGCACCCATTTAATTATATGCAACATTTGATCGAATAGCATGATTTATCTTATGTTTTATTCTTCAGTATATTTGTTATCTTTTCATCCACCTGCCAGACCGTCGTGTCTGACCCACTACTTTTGGTACTCAGGTTCAGATTTCTTCGCCCCGAGTTGAGTGTTTTGTTGGCTGTGGAGCCAAGTTTTGCAGGTTGTTCTGTCGGCTATGTCATGTAGACATTGAGCTTGACATCGGAGCTACGTCACATTTGGTTAGTAGTTTATAGCTTATTGTTGTATGGCTTTTATTAGCCTTTTTCTTGGGGTTCTTAATTAATGTACATTGATAATTGTAACTTGAACATATTTGGGAATGTAATATCCTGTTACTGTCAACTCTGTAATTTATTGTGATGGTTACTCTAGTCTGATATGATTCTTGATATAATAGCTATGTGCTAAAGGTTGAGTGCGACGCGGAATCCGATGGCCACGGACTTCGGGTCGCAACGCCACAAAAGCTTCCGTAAAATATTCAGAATGTGTTGGGATGTGTTGTCTTCACACACGCGGATCCTGGGAGAAGTAAAATACATTTATGCTTAATCCCAATGCCCGCCCCCGAGGTTTCGGTTCGGGGGCGTGACACTGAAGCTACAAGAGACATGGTAGAAGGTAAACTTCTTGTTCGTGGGGTAGAAGCCCAGATTTTGTTTGACCCTGGATCCACGCATTCCTTTTCATCCCCTAGTTTTGCTAAGATGATTGATGCACCATGTAGTGAATTGGATTACATTCTAGTAGTAACAACTCCAGTAGGAAAACAAGTTATGTGTAGAACCTATTATCCTAGTTGTACAGTTTTGTTAGGAGATGTGAATTTACCGGCCAACCTCATAGTTTTGGACATGCATGATTTTGATGTCATTTTAGGCATGGATTGGTTAGAAGCATATCATGCCACCATGGATTGTTTTAGTAAAACCATAACATTCAAATTCCAAGGACCACAGGCAGAATTGATATTTCAGGGGAACAAGAGGAAAACTCAGGCAATGTTTATTTCAGTTTTGAAAGCAAGCAGATTAGTTCAGAGTGGATGTCAGGCATTTATTGCGTTTATCACGGAGGATAAACAGTCCCAAGGGGTGGAGATATCCCCATTGTGTGTGAATTTCTGGATGTTTTTCCAGAAGAAATCTCGGGTTTACCACCAATCAGAGAAGTTGAGTTCACAATTGAGCTCCTACGAGGGACGGCTCTGATCTCCATTGCACCATATAGAATGGCTCCAGCGGAAATGGGTGAACTAAAACTTCAGTTGCAGGAATTGTTGAGCAAAGGCTTTATTAGGCCAAGTGTTTCACCTTGGGGTGCACCAGTGTTGTTTGTGAAAAAGAAGGATGGAAGTTTGAGAATGTGCATTGACTACAGGAAGTTGAATCATGTGACCATGAAGAACAAGTATCCATTGCCAAGGATAGACGAATTATTTGATCAATTGCAAGGAGCAACCTATTTTTCCAAGATAGACTTGAGGTCAGGGTACCATCAGTTGAGAGTTAGAGACTCAGATGTTCAGAGAACGGCTTTTAGAACAAGATATGGGCACTATGAGTTCTTAGTTATGCCCTTTGGTTTAACGAATGCACCCACAGTCTTTATGGCTCTTATGAACAAAGTCTTTGCACCCTATCTGGATCACTCTACGGTAGTATTTATTGATGATGTCCTTGTGTATTCCAAGAGTAAGAAGGAGCACGAAGAACAGTTAAGGACAGCGTTGCAACTTTTGAGGGACAACCAGCTTTATGCAAAACTCAGTAAGTGCGAATTCTGGTTAGAGCAAGTTGCTTTTCTAGGCCACATCATCTCCAGAGAAGGTTTAGCAGTTGATCCAGCCAAGATAGAGGCAGTTGTTAATTGGGTGAGGCCAAGCAGTGTGACAGAAATCAGAAGCTTTTTGGGGTTAGCAGGCTATTACAGAAGATTTGTCCAAGGTTTTTCGTCCATTGCAGCACCGTTGACAAAATTGACTAGGAAGAATGTCCCATTTGTGTGGACCGATCAGTGTGAAACGAGTTTTCAAGAGTTGAAGGGAAGGTTAACCACAACCCCAATCCTTACGTTACCATCGGGCAACGGCGGATTTATCGTTTATACAAATGCTTCGAATGTGGGACTGGGTTGTGTATTGATGCAAGATGGCAAGGTGATTGCTTATGGCTCGAGACAGTTGAAGGACCATGAGAAGAACTATGCAACTCATGACTTGGAATTGGCAGTAGTTGTTTTTGCTTTGAAGATGTGGAGACACAACCTCTACGGAGAGAAATTTGAGGTCCATTTAGATCACCGAAGTTTACAATATTTGTTTTCGCAGAAGGATTTAAATATGAGACAGAGACGGTGGATGGAGTATATCAAGGATTATGACTTTCCCATCAAATATCATCCAGGCAAAGTGAATGTTGTAGCTTACGCTTTGAGCAGGAAATCAGTGGTAATGGCCAGTTTGAGAGGAATTGATGTCTTACAGCAGTTTGAAGAGTTAGGTGTGGAAGTGCAAACCCTGAAATTGGGTGCGATGTTAGCAAACATGACAATATCAGAACCTACCTTCATCCAGAAGATCAAGGAAAGTCAGTTGCAAGACCCAGACTTGGCAAATATAGTAGAACATATTACAGAACGTCTAGATTTCAAGATGGTGAATGGGATATTGTATTTCCGTGACCGGTTGTGTGTGCCAAATGTGGATGATTTGAAGAGTGAAATAATAAATGAAGCTCATAGCATGAGATATTCTATGCATCCGGGTAGCACGAAGATGTACCACAATTTGAAGAATAGATCTTGGTGGAACAACATGAAGAGAGAAATAGCAGCTTTTGTGTCTCGTTGTCTAACTTGTCAGTTGATTAAGGCAGAGCATCAGAAGCCCCCAAGTTTGTTACAACCGTTGGAGATTCCGGAGCGGAAATGGGAGCACATCACCATGGATTTCGTTTCCGGTTTGCCGAATACCAAGAAGGGAAATAATGCAATTTGGATTACTGTAGATCGTTTGACAAAGTCTGTTCATTTCATTCCGATGAAGACAGGGAACATGATGCATATGGCACCACTTGCAAAGTTATTTGTTGATGAAGTTGTTAGTAAACATGGTTAGCCCGTCTCCATTACTTCAGATAGAGACAGCAGGTTCGTTTCAAAGTTTTGGAAAACTCTTCATGAGTCGATGGGTACCAAACTCCAGTTCAACACAGCTTATCATCCTCAGATAGATGGTCAGTCAGAGAGGACGATACAGACTCTCGAAGACATGTTGCGTGCTTGTGTATTGGATTTCAAGGTTCAGTGGGACGAGTGTTTACCGCTTTGTGAATTTGCTTATAACAATAGTTACCACTCTAGCATCGGTATGGCACCTTTCGAGGCACTTTATGGTAGAAGATGCAGAACTCTGGTTTGCTGGGAAGAAGTCGGTGAGCGTAGTTTCCATGGACCGATGTTAGTTGGAGAGACAAGTGACAAGGTCAAACTGATTCAAGAACGTTTGAAGATCGCCCGAAGTAGGCAGAAGAGTTATGCAGAAACTCGCCGAAGAGAATTGCAGTTTCAGGTGGGTAACAAAGTGTTTTTGAAGATCTCACCAGTTAGAGGAACTTTGAGATTCGGTCAGAAGGACAAATGTCTAGAAGGTTTATTGGTCCGTATGAAATTTTGAGCAAGATTGGAGATGTCGCTTATAGACTTGCGTTACCGCCGGAACTCTCCGAGGTACACAATGTATTTCATGTTTCTATGCTCAAGAAATATGTCTCTAGTCCTGCACACATTCTACAGCACGAACCTTTGGAGATTCGGGAAGATGCCTCCTATGTGGAAAGGCCGATCAAGATCATCGATACCAAAGAGCAAGAATTGAGAAATCGGACTATTCATTGGGTCAAGATACTTTGGGAAAACCACGAGCCAGAAGAAGCCACCTGGGAATTGAGAGAGCAAGTGCAGAGGAAGTATCCACAGCTTTTACCAGAGGTAAATGTTTGTTTTATTTGGTGGACCAAATATCCTAAGGGGTGGAGGATGTTAGACCCCGACCCAGACTATTTCGATTAGTGTGCGACTAGTGTGTGTTTAGTCCTAAGTGGGTTTAGTTATCGTTGGGTTAGAAATAATTAATTTTAGTCTTGGACATAGCTTTGGGAATTTTGAGAACGTTTAGTATTAGTCAGACACACTCAAGAAGGCCTGAGTGCACGTGTAAGCTTGGGAGGATCGTATCGGTTTCCGTGTATTTGTGATTTTGATTTCATTTGAATGATTTTTCTATGTGTTGCAACTTTTGTTTTCAGCCACTCATGTTTGAAGCCCAAAAACCCAAGTTATGGCCCAAAAAGGGTAAAGTGGTCTTTTATACACAAATCTGGACACAAATTTCAAGATCTCAAAAGCATGCCAAAAATATACTTTTCGGAAACTAGATATTTCGAGGATCATTTTATCCTTCTTCGTCGAATTCATCCGAGGCTCGCATGAATATGTTCTCATTGATACAAGATTTGGCCATTTGGGCCCCACTTGCAAGTGCTTTAAGTCAACTCTCTTCTCTTTCCCTCCTTTCACTCTCAACCAAACCCTAGAGCAACCAAGAGGAGAAGCCTTTTCCTTTCAACTTTGTCCTCTTGAATGATCTAGCTAGAAGACTTCAAAGAGAATTCCAAGACTATCATCTTCTTCCTCTCATCTCAAGCTTTCTTTTGATGTCCTTTTCTTGAAAGTTAGAAGTGAACAAGCTCTCCATTGTCTTCATTTCTCTTTTTTGACCTTTTCTAGGTAAGAGTTTCAACCCATACCTTTCATGAAGTCTTTTTAGTTCCATAAAATCGTGTTTTTTCATGTTACAAACCCTTTTGTTAAAATGGGTTTCTTGTTTTCAAGATTGAGTGAGTTTTGTGTGGTTTTCTTGGGTTTTGTAGTTCTTGGGATTAGCTTGAGTGAAGTGCTTGAAGAGGTTTGCGGCATCTTTGATCTAAGGAAAGTAACCAATCTAGGATGGATGTTAGCATGTGTGCATTGCATTTGTTTTCCTTGCACTCTTCTCATTCATTGAAATTTGGGGATTTTGTCTTGATTGGAGAATGGGATTTTTTAATGTCTCAAATTGTGTTTTGAAATGTGTGTTTTACCCTTGGAGAGCATGGAGGCTCAGGGAGTGCAGGTGGAATGAGAAACAAGAAGAAAATGTGAAAAATCTGAACTCAGTTGCACTTCCCGTGCAGTTTCGGTCAGCCGCCGGTCGGCTGGCGGCTAACCGAAATCCCCATTTCAGCTAACCGCGAGCTGACCGAGCTCGGCGGTTCCCTTTCCAGAAGCTGACTTTTTGACAGTGGGTTTCGGTCAGCTTAACGGTCAGCTAGCGGCTAGCCGCCATATCTCATTTCGGCTAACCGCTGGCCAACCGAACGTTTCGGCTCCTTTTCCCGAGAGCTAAGTTTCAGACCTGGGTTCCAGCGGTCATCCTACAGTCAGCTTACGGCTAGCCGCCAGGTCGCTTTCCGGCTAACCGTGAGCCAACCGAAGTCAGTTCGGTTTCTTTTCCAGAGAACTGTGGTTGGGCCTGGATTTCCAGCAGTCAGCCTTTTGGTCATCTGGCGGCTAGCCGCCAGATCCTAGTTCGGCTAGCTGACACCTGACCGCGAGTTGACCGAAATTGACAAATTGCCTGTTTTGAAGAGGATTTGCAAGAATGAAAACTAGAACATGTTAAGTGACCTCTAGCCTGATATTGTGTACTCAAAACCCGAGATGTCTTTGAACTTTCGGGGCACCAATTCTATTTTAAATTCCAACATTTGGGCTTCGGTTACACAACGACCATCCAAAGGTCCTTTCATGTGCTTGATAGGCTTTATGTTCGTACTTTGGTTTTTGTTATAATGAATATCATCGTGTACTCGTTTTTGAAGTTTAAGTACAAGCTCATCTTGAAGATTTGTTTCAAGAAAAAGGGGATCACTTCCTAAGCGTGTTATGCATATTAATTATGCCTTTTACTAGTCGTGTTCATCTTGTTTTGATAAGTGACTTTCCCCAATTTTATCTCGACATGTTTTGATAGTGTTTCGCGTGTTTTGTGCATTCATGAATTAAGTGAACACCACTGAGCTTGGACTGCCCTTTCAGTTTGATCCACTGTCTGGGGGTCCTTAAACATGTGGACTGTCTGCAGACTGGTCGTGTATTTATTACACATCGTGCGTGTCCGGTTCCGCGGCCGGAAATCCCCGTATATGTGGGAATCGTGTCGTGATTATATTATGTATATGGTGCTTGTCGTGCGTGCTTGCTCTTTTTATTATAAATGATAGAGAAAGGATGGGCTCTTTGTGGAATGTTACTATTCATGATATATAAGTATGCATGTTAGTTTCACTTGTATTTTGAAATGTACCTTAATCTTGTAGCTGGTTACAATCCAGCAAAATGTCTTTAAATGTTTCTTTAAATGTTTACTACTCTATGCTCATGCCTAAATTGATTACCTGCCAAACCGTTGTGTTTGATCCTTGTTTGTTGTTGCCCAGGTGCAGGAGACGTTGCCTTTGAGGAGGAGTGTCCGGAGGAGGCTTTTGAGCCACCCTCTGTTAGAGAGTGGCAGCCCGACGATGTCAACTAGACGTCGGGCGGGTTCTTGAGTTTCGCCATTTTTGTCATGGGGTTCTTTTATTATTTTGAGAATTGTATTGGCCTGTGTTGGCCTCTTATGGGATGTAACTAAACTTAACTTACTTTGTGTAGTCTCATAACTTGAATTCTGATGGGAATGCCATGTTAACTCCTTTCTTTTGATACTAAGTCTTGTTATTAATTGTCATAGCACTTAAAAATCTATTGGTGCTTATCTTGATGTGATTTTCTACACGCTTCCGTAAACTTGATCGTGTGAGACAGATTCCGCGTGTTTCAGGAATCCTCGCCGCGGGAACCTGTGGGAAAACATAACAACGCAATCATCAACTCGTCGCTGGCCCGGGGTCCGTTCCGGGGTCGTGTCAGCTTGGGAGAGAGATTAGAAGCCTTTTTAGCTTGTTTGAGAGCCAAGGCAAGTGGATGAATGGATGTTTAAGTGTTTTCATGTTTTATGATGAATGTGGCTTTCCATTATATGCCCAAAGTGGTATAATATATATGCTTCTTTCCATGATTTCCATTGATTTCGAAATATGTATATTAATAGACCTTTTTCCTCTTGTTAAACTTCTTGGAGAATGTATGAACTTCATTTTGTTAAAGCTTCGCTCTTGGGTTATTTTGGATCTCTTAAGTGATTTTGGATCTCTAAATTCAAACCGATATACGGGGATCCTTATTCACATTGATTTAATCTTAAACCCCAATGTTTGGCCCGGAAATTTTGGAAATACGCTTCTTGAAATTCATACTACATGAATAGTCTTGCCCGAAAACACTGAAAATTGTATTTTTAGCATTTTGCTAGCCCCATTATCCATTGCCTAATAATAAAGTGATATTTGTGCCTATGGGCACCCCGTCCCACCCGTTTATGTGTTTTACATCATATATATTTGTACATGTCCCGATTTCCTTCATGTGACCTATGAGTCGGCACCACTAAGCTTGGATGACCATGTTGGCCTAATCCACCGACTCGGAGGTCCCCTTCCTAGTCCCGCCAGCTGCAACCTAGATCCCATCCCGTCCCAATACCCGGTTCGTTACTATGGTCCCGTCCCGTATAGTTATATATATATTTCTTTGAATCAAATCACTTCGTGTGTCAGAGATCAACATCCCGATGTGCTCTCATCACTTTGGTGATAGAGGATTTAGCTTTGTGTGGTTGTCATCTTGCTAGTTCCTTGTTTTTTGGTACCTTTACATCTTTTCATATTGTACATGTGACTTCTAATAAATGATGCACTCTCTTTCATGAAATTTACTATTCAAATAGGTTTCAATGTTTTCCAAGGTACCTTTAAATATTATTATGTTGTATATATGTTCACCCACATGCCAGACCGTCGTGTCTGACCCTTTCTTTGGTACTCAGGTCCAGATGTCGGTTATCCCGAAGAGGAGCCAAAGGAGGCGGCCAAAGAGCTGCAACGAGTAGGAGAGGGGCTCGTTGACGATGTTGTCTAGACACTCGGTCAAGCCTTGAGATCCGAAACATTTTGGGGGTTGTGGCTAACACATTCTTTTGGGGATTCTTTTGGTTGTACTGGCCTTTGTTGGCCTTTATTTTTTGGGAGTGATTAATAAACTGATCTTTTGTATAAACATTTAACCTTACTTTTTGGGAAAATGCTTTAATGATCATTGCTCACTCTGACATCAAGTTGTAAACATGTGCTATCAGTCCTTTAATTATGAAATGACTTATGAATTTGATTTGCAACACGCTTCCGCACTTCGAATGTAAAATGCTATGTACGTGTGATATCCTCATCGTAGACACCTTCGGAAAGTCACGTGCACGGATGGTATTATGTTCTTTAATAATTATGTGTACGTATTAGCCAAATAAACTAATGCATTGGCATCATCACTAATGCGTCCCGATATTGGATTAGGTAGGTAACCCGGTCCAAGGTCGCGACACTAGATTTTTCGAGAATCATTTCATCCTTCTTCCTCGATTTCATTCGGGGCCCGCAAGACCATGTTTTTGTCAGTGCAAGATTTAGACCTGTTGGGCCCCACCTTCAAGTCACTAAAACCTTTCTTCTGCCTCACTCTTGTTCATTTTCTGCAACTCTTTAGAAAAACCAGACCTTAGGAGTAAAACTCCTTCTCTTTCACTTCTCCACCTTGCATGCCCTAGCTAGAGGACTCCAAATGCAAATCTAGGACCACCCTCGTTTTCCTCTCCTTCCAAGCTTCACAAGGGACTCATTTTCTTTGAAATCTCAGCTGGACAACTACTCTATCTTCCTCCTTGCTTCATGTTTGGGCATTTCTAGGTAAGAGCTTCGACCCATCTCTTCCATGGAGTTCTTTGAGCTCCTAAAGAGCTTGTTTTTCATACATGCAAACCCATTTTTCGAAATGTGTTTTTGTTTTCCAAATTTATGGGTTTTTGAAGTGGTTTTCTTGGGGATTTTTGTAGATTTTGGCTCAGCACTTGGGTAGGATTGCTTGTGGAGGATTTGTGTTTCATTTTGGGCTAAGGCAAGTAATCTTCATAGGATTGTAGTTGCATGTGTGTATGAGTTACATCCTTATTATTTTAAAGTGCATCAAAAATTGTGTTGCTAAGCCTTCTAATTATGTGATTTTAGACTCTCTTTTGTTGGTTTTCATTTCTTTACATGTATTGATGTTAGTGGCTTTACAAAATTCTGAAATTCTATTTTGAGTTGTAAGTCTATGTTTTGTTTAGTAAATGGAATGGTTGTGATGATTTAAATGGAAATGAATGGCTTAGTTATGGATTGAATGGGTTGGAAAGGTTTGAATTGATCCCTTGGAGAGCATGGAGGCTCAGGGAATTGCAGGTGGTTCAGAAATGAGAACAAGGGAAGAAGGGATCGGAAAAATGTGAAGAATGGAATGCATTTCTGCACTCAGCAAGCCCAGGCAGCAGCCTGTCCGCTCGAGCGACCAGGCCACTGCCTAGCGCAGGAACAGGCAAAAGCATGTCCGTTCGAGCGACCTTTGGGTCCGCTCGAGCGACCGGGCCACTGCCTAGCACAGTTTAGGACAGAGACCTATCCGTTCGAGCAGACCTTTGGGTCGACTAGAGCGAACAAGCCTCTAAGTCGCGTTCGCTCGAACGAACCTAGGCAAATTTCAGGATTGTTTTTTTTTTTTTTTTCTTTCGAAGGTTTCTTGGGGAATGAATACTAGACTATGTTAAAGGCTTTAACTTGACATTGTGCAGTTGGAAATCCGAAATGTATTCTAACTTCGGGGACATTAATTCATTTTATTTTATCGACATTTGGGTCTCAATTACACAAAGGTCAATCAAAGGTCTTAACATATGCTTGATAGACTTCTTGTTCGAACTTCATTTTTTGATACAATGAATATCGTCGTGCACGCGTTTTGAATTTCAAGTATTAGCTCATTTGAAGATTTGTTTCAAGAATAAAAAAAAGAGATTACTTGTCTTGTCTCGTTTTGACAAGTGATCTTCCCCTTAATTTCGATTTGTTTAGAATGTGTATCGTTGTGTTTTGTGCATTCATGAATTCAAGTGAACACCACTGAGCTTGGACAAGCCCTTCTATCTGATCCACTGTCCGGGGGTCCTTAAACATGTGGACTATCTGCAGATTAGTCGTGCATTATTACACATCGTGCCTGTTCCGGTTCTGCAGCCGGCTCCCCGTCTACCTTGTGTGGCGTGGGATCCTGTTTTTGCATGTCGTGCTTACTCTTATCATCATGTATAATGGAGAAAGGTGGGCTCAATGTGGATCAACTATTCATGATATTATATGTATTCATGCTAGTTTTGTGAATTTGAAATATATCTCGTTCATGATCTGTTTTAACTTCAGTAGATGGTTTTAACCTTGTTTATTCAAACTCCAATTGTTATATGCTCATGCCTAAATTGTTTACCTGCCAAACCATTGTGTTTGATACTTGTTGTTTTGGTGTCCAAGTACAAGTGACGTTGCCTTTAAGGAGGAGCGTCCGGAGGAGGCTGTTGAGCCACCCCCAGTTAGAGAGTGGTAGCCTGACGACATCATCTAGAAGTCGGGTGGGATCTTGAGAAATGTTTCATTTTGTCTTGGGGGACATTATTTAACTTTTGGATGTATTGGCCTTTGTTGGCCTCTTATTGGGATGTAACTTGTTTTAACATACTTTGGTTTAACTTTGAAACTTAAACTATGTGGGGAATGCTATGTTACATTCCTTCTTTCCGATATCATGTCTTGATGTTTATTCATGTAATGGAATATTTGTGATTTGTCTTGATGCGATTTGCTACACGCTTCCGCAACCGTGATCTTATGAGTTAGTCCCCGTGCTTAGGATCCTCACCGCGGGAACTGTGAGTCCATGGGGATCCGAACCCTAGAGGGGGGGTGAATAGGGTGAACTTCAATTATGTCCAATTTTAATCAATTTTAACTTCTTTAAAACAAACTAGTCACATGTGATGATTAATCATACAAGATGCGGAAGCTAATAAAAACAATCACCACAAAGCAATCACCATCACACAAGGATTTATAGTGGTTCGGCCTCAATGCCTACATCCACTACCGACTTGTGAACCAACACCCCACCGGATTTCCACTATTTATGCTTTTCAATAGGCTAAGCAATAACCTTACATTGATGTTTTTCAAGGCTTAACATCAACCTATACATTATGCTTTTATAGGCTAAGCAATAACCTCTTCAACCACAAGGTTGGTTATCTCTCTAAATTAGTGTCTAACATACACTTGATGGAGATTCTATTAAGCTCATTACAATGCCTCTTAAATAGGCGGATATGGAAGTGAAAATCTAATACACACTCACACTATGAATGCAAAGATGAAAGTACATGAAGTGTGTGTGTGTGGTCCTCAATCATTTTGAAAAAGAAAGCTCATAAATGTATGCCTAAGGCTTTTGAAAGTTTTAGCTCAAAAACATTTATGATTGAGGATGTAATGCAATCACATGTTAAAAGTAACAACTTGTTAATGATATCAAAGTTACACAAGTTGTATGAAATTAATTAGCTCATAACATGTGATGCATAGGGATGTCAATCAAATCAACATGAAGCTCAAAACATAAAAATAGATTTGATTGAAATTAGGGGACAAATCATATGTAATTATAAATACAACTTGAATATGATATACCAATCAAAGCAAAGCAAGTTGTGAAACTTTAAAACAATAATACACATATGATTTGTAAAGATTGTTGAATCCAAAACATAAGATACATTTGAAAAGGATTTTCTTATGATGAAAAACAACAACCAAAGATTCAACCAAGTATATGGATCATGTTACATCTAATTTCAAAGATGTTTCCATTAACATGATCTACTTAGATTTACCAAGGTTAAAGTACTACTTGGGTTGAATCAATGGTGATGCATCCAAAACAATAGATCAATTCAAAGTATAAAACATGCTAAGGATACAACACATCATAGGTTAACATGCTACTAAAGATTTATCAAAGATAAAACAAAACATGAAAACATATGATTTGTAAAGAAGTTGAATCCAAAACATAAGATAGTTTTGAAAGTGATTTTCTTATGATGGAAAACAACAACCAAAGATTCAACCAAGTATAGGAATCATGTTACATATAATTTCAAAGGTTCTTTCATTAACATGATCTACTTAGATTTACCAAGATTAAGTACTACTTGGATTGAATCATATGGTGTTGTATCCAAAACAATAAATCAACTCAAAACATAAAACATGTTAAGGACACAACACAAACATAGTTTAAAATGCTAGAAATGATTTACCAAAAATAAAACAAAGCATGAAAACATATGATTAAGGAAAGTAAAGCCTACTTGGAGATTTAACTTCATTAATCCAAGCTTTAGCTTTCCTAATGCTCCCCTTCATCCCTTGGTTCTTTTCCCTTGAATATGCCTCAAAACCTCTCAAGGAGGGGCTTAAAATTCCCAACTTTTGGCAAAGGAAAGAACTCATATTTATAGCAAAAAGTGCCCAACGGCTAGTCCTCGGTCGACCTGCAAAGAGGTCTCGGTCGACCGGGATCACACAACGGTCGGATTTCTGACCGTTGGTGCGCCAGGCCATTTCTGCCTTGCAGTGTTCCCGGTCGACCGGGACCTCTGCGCC
This sequence comes from Cinnamomum chago, assembly GCA_038049695.1. Taxonomy (NCBI): domain Eukaryota; kingdom Viridiplantae; phylum Streptophyta; class Magnoliopsida; order Laurales; family Lauraceae; genus Cinnamomum; species Cinnamomum chago. The sequence continues at coordinate 42,769,618 of CP142455.1, read as the reverse complement.
GGTCGACCGGCGACACTGCCGGGCCACTCCCCTTTTGACAAAAATTCCAATTTTTGCACATTTGAAGGTATTTCTTTGGGAGGATTTTTGGGCCACTAAACCAAGCTGGAAAACATGTTTTAAATCATTCAAAGGGGTTTAAAAACATGAAACAACACAAAGCCTAAAATGATTTGAAACTTTAAAACCAAAGGCTAGCTTGATTTCTAAAACTCTTTTCAAAAACAAATGCATACAAAGATGATTCTGAAAGTGATGAATGTATGCAAGGCACAACCTAAATTCTCAATATGATTTCACAAAAGTAATGCTCAAAGAATTAGGTTTACAAAAAGTTTGAATTCTAAAATCAATGCATCCAAGTTTAGAAACAAAACATGCATAAAACAATACTTTTACAAATCTTAAAAGCAATGCATGTATAAAACCAGATTTCAAGGTTTTCTAAAATAATGCAAGAGTGTAAATTCAAATGATGCTAAAGTGAAAATGCATCCATCAAATTGCAAATACAAAATCCCTAACAGGAACCTGTGGGAAACTGTAACTGTACACATGTCGCGGGCCCAAGCCTCATTCTGGGGTCGCAACATGACTGGTATCAGAGCGGGACATGTTTCGTGCACTTAAAAGAAACTAGAAAATCTTAGGGACGTGGCAAGGATTCGTGAGCTTGTTAGTTCGTTTAGTATGGGACTTATAAACCAACCAAACCATGTTTACTGTATACTAACATTTTGTTTTTCAGCATCATGCCTCCAAGAAAAGCTCCAGCCAATCACAATGCTTCGGACAGTAATAATAATGAGACAGATGCGGCTAATACTCCTACAGCTACACAGTTCCAAGAACTCATACAGGCTATGTTAGAACAGCAGAGGCACGCGAATGAAAATTAAGCAAGGTTCCAGGAACAAATGGCTTAGAAAGATGAGGAAATGGCTTAAGTTCAAAGACAGCTCCTAGATGTCCTACAGGACAGACCTCAAGTTCAGCCTATGCTGCCTTTGGGCCCGAATATTGTCATCAACAATTGGGATCATGACCCTAATATACTTTTTGAGAGGTTTAGGAAAAGGACACCTAAGTAATTCTCTGGACAAGAAGACTCGTTGGCTGCAGATGATTGGTTAGCAAACACTGAAAAGATCTTCGATGTCTTCACATGCACAGGAAGGCAGAAGGTCCATCTCACCCTTGTTCTATGGGCTTGCCGACTCATGGAGGCAGGCAGTTAAGGAACCGTATTGGACTATGGCTAATGATGATGCGTGGGCAGCTTTCATGACTCAGTTCACTAACAAGTACGTCCCTTCGCATGTCAAGAAGTAGAAGGCTATTAAGTTCCAGCAGCTCAAGCAAGGCAGCATGATAGTACTATAATATGTCACCAAGTTTGAGAGGCTAGCTAGATATGCTACCGAGCTGATTGGCACTGAGTAGAAAAAGATCAACAAATTCTTGGAAGGCCTGAACCCAATCGTTATGAGAGATGCTACAGGGGTTGTACCACAGCCACCTTTGATGAAGCTGTCAAGCGGGCCTACAAGTTTAAAGATATCAACAACAAGATCATCCAAGACAGAAAGCAGCACCACCAGTAGCAGAATTAGAAGCAACATCACAACAAGAGGTCAAGGCAAGACCAGAATCAAGCAAGGCAAGGTTGTGGCCACTGTGGCAAGAATCATGAAACTAACGAATGTCGTAAGGCCACAGGTGCTTACTTCAAATGTGGGGCCATGGACCATGCAATCAAGGATTGCCCACAACTTCAGAATCCAGGCAATATGAACCAGCAGTAGAGGCAAGCAGCTCATCAAAATTAGGCACCAGCTAAGAATCAGGCTAGACCACCTCAACAGCGGCAAGGCAGACCACAAGCCCAAAATCAGAATGCTCGTCCTCCACAGCAGAACAGAAATTCACAAGGCAGGCAGAATCAGGCACAAAACAGGCCACGGCAGCATGGATGGGTATATCATCTTAACCATGTGGATGCGGATGCTGCAAGAATCATGGTGGAAGGTAAACTTCTTGTTTGTGGAGTAGAAGCACATATTTTATTTGATCCTGGATCCACACATTCGTTTTTATCTCCTATGTTTGCCGAGATGATTGATGCACCACTTAGAGAGTTGGATTATATTTTGACTATCACCACACTAGTAGGTAAACAGGTTCTTTGTAAAACCTATTACCCTAGCTGTTCAGTTTTATTAGGAGATGTTAATCTACCGGCCAACCTTATTATCCTGGACATGCATGATTTTGATATCATCTTAGGCATGGATTGGTTAGATATATATCATGCTACCATGAATTGTTTTAGCAAAACCTTAACATTCAGACTGCAAGGAGCACTGGCAGAATTGATGATGCAAGGAAACAAGACAAAAACTCATACCCATTTTATCTTAGCGTTGAAAGCAAGCAGATTAGTACAGATTGGGTGTGAAGCATTCATTACGTTTATCATGGAGGATAAACAATCCCAAGGGGTGGAGGAAATCCCCGTTGTGTGTGAATTTTCATATGTTTTTCCAGAAGAAATCCCAGGATTGCCACCAATTATAGAAGTTGAGTTCACAATTGAGCTCCTTCCAGGGACAGCATCGATCTCTATCGTACCTTATAGAATGGTTCCAGCCGAACTAGGTGAATTAAAATGTTAGTTACAAGATTTGTTAAGCAAAGGTTTTATCAGGCCAAGTGTTTCACCTTAGGGAGCGCCAGTTCTTTTTTGTGAAGAAGAGAGATGGAAGCTTGAGGATGTGCATTGACTACAGAAGATTGAACCATGTGACCGTCAAGAACATGTATCCGTTGCCAAAGATAGACGAATTGTTTGACCAAATACAAGGAGCAGCTTATTTTTCCAAGATAGACTTGAGGTCCGGGTATCATCAGTTGAGGGTTAGAGAGTCAAACGTGCCAAAAACAGCGTTCCGAACAAGATATGGGCATTACGAGTTCTTAGTGATGCGCTTTGGCTTGACAAATGCACCCGCAGTATTTATGGCTCTCATGAGCAAAGTCTTTGCACAGTACTTGGATCACTCCATGGTGGTGTTTATTGATGATGTTCTCGTGTATTCCAAGAGTAAGGAGGATCATGAAGAGCACTTGAGGACACATTGCAACTTTTGAGGGCCAACCAGCTTTATGCAAACTCAGCAGTGTGAATTTTGGTTGGAACAGATCGCTTTTCTAGGCCACATCATCTCAAGAGAAGATTTAGCAGTTGATCCATCCAAGATGGAAGTAGTTGTCAATTGGAAGAGACCTAGCAGTGTGACTGAAATCAAAAGCTTCTTGGGGTTAGTAGGCTACTATCGAAGATTTGTCCAAGGTTTTTCATCCGTTGCAGAACCTTTATCCAAATTGACCCGGAAGAGTGTTTCATTTGTTTGGACTGAGCAGTGTGAAACAAGTTTCTAAGAACTGAAGAGAAGATTAACCACAGCTGCAATCCTCACATTACCATCGAGCAGTGGTGGATTAATTGTTTATATAGATGCATCGAATGTGGGACTATGTTGTGTATTGATGCAAGATGGCAAAGTAATTGCTTATGGCTCAAGACAGTTGAAGGATCATGAGAGGAACTATGCAACTCATGACTTGGAATTGGCAGCAGTCGTATTTTCCTTAAAAATGTGGAGACACTACCTCTACGGAGAGAAATTCGAAGTCCACTCAAACCACTGAAGTTTACAATACTTGTTCTCGCAAAAGGAATTGACCATGGCCAGCTTGAGAGGAGTCAGTGTTTTTCAACAGTTTAAAGAACTTGGAGTGGAAGTGCAGCCGCTAAGGAAGGGTGTGATGTTAGCAAATATGATCGTGTCTAAGCCTACTTTCATTCAAAAGATTAAAGAAAATTAGTTACAAGACCCAGACTTGGCAAAGATTGTGCAACACATTGCAGAGCGTCCAGATTTTAGGATTTTGGATGGAATATTGTATTTCCGTGACCGGTTGTGTGTGCCTAATGTGGATGATCTAAAGAATGAGTTAATGACTGAAGCCCGCAGCACAAGATACTTCATGCATCCGGATAGAACGAAGATGTACTACAATTTGAAGAATAGATTCTGGTGGAACAACATGAAGAGAGATATAACAGCCTTTTTGTCTTGTTGCCTGACTTGTCAGTTGATTAAACCATAACATCAAAAACCCCCAAGTTTGCTACAACCGTTGGAGATTCCATAGTGAAAATGGGAGCACATCACCATGGATCTGGTCTCCGATTTACCAAATACCAAGAAGGGGAATAATGCAATATGGGTTATTGTAGACCCCCTTACAAAGTCTGCTCAATTCATGCCATTAAAGACAGGCAATATGATGCATATGTCACCACTTGCAAAATCATTTGTCGATGAGATCGTTAGTAGGCATGGTCAGCCCATCTCTATCACTTCAGACAGAGATAGTGGATTTGTTTCAAGATTTTGGAGAACTCTTCTTGAGTCCATTGGTACCAAACTCCAGTTCAACACAACGTATCATCCATAGACAGATGGTCAATCAGAACGGACTATACAGACTCTTGAAGACAAGCTACGTGCATGTGTGTTAGATTTCAAGGTTCAGTGGGATGAGTACTTGCCACTTTGTGAGTTCGCTTGCAACAACAATTACCACTCTAGCATTGGTATGGCACCCTTTGAGGCACTCTATGGCAGAAGATGCAGAACCCCAGTTTATTAGGAAGAAGTCGGTGTGCGTAGCTTTCATGAACCGACGATAGTTGGGGAGACAAGTGACAAGATCAAGTTGATTCAAAAACGTTTAAAGGTTGCTCAAAGCAGACAGAAGAGCTATGCAGACACTTGTTAAAGAGAGTTGCAGTTTCAAGTGGGTGACAAAGTATTTTTGAAGGTTTCACCGGTTAGAGGAACTCTGAGGTTCGGACAAAAGGGCAAATTGTCAAGAAGGTTTATTGGTCCATATGAGTTTTTGAGCAAGATTAGAGACGTTGCCTATAGACTTGCGTCACCGCCGGAGCTCTCCGGGGTACACAACGTATTTCACGTCTCCATGCTTAAGAAATATGTTCCTAATCCTTCTCGTGTATTATAGCACGAGCTGTTAGAGATTCGAGAAGATGCCTCATATGTGGAAAAGCCGATCAGAATCATTGCACCAAAGAGCAAGAGTTGATAAATCAAACTATTCGTTGGGTCAAGGTACTTTGGGAGAACCACGAGCCGGAAGAAGTAACATGGATTGAGAGACCAAGTTCAGAGGAAGTATCCACAGTTGTTGCCAGAGGTAAAATTATTTTATTTAGTGGACCAAATACCCTAAGGGGTGGAGGATGTTAGACCCCGACCCAGATTAGTTCGATTAGCGTTAATTAAGTGAGTGTTTAGTCTTAAGTGGGTTTAGTGATCATTGGGTTAGGATATGATTGATTTTAGTCTTGGACATAGCTTTGGGAATTTTGAGAGTGTTTAGTGTTAGTTAGACACACTCCGGGAAGCCCTGAGTGCACGTGTAAGCATGCCAAATATGGACACGAATGTCGAAATCTCAAAACCATGCCAAATTTATACTTTTTGGAAACTAGATTTTTCGAAGGTCATTTTATCCTTCTTCGTCATTTCATTTGGGGCCCGCAAGACCATATTTTTGTCAGCACAAGATTTAGACCTATTGGGCCCCACCTTCAAGTCACTAAAACCTCTCTTCTCCCTCACACTCGTTCATTTTCTGCAACTCTTCAGAAAAACCAGACCTTAGGAGAAAAACTCTTTCTCCTTCACTCCTCCACCTTGGATGCCCTAGCTAGAGGACTCCAAATGCAAATCTAAGACCACCCTCTTCTTTCTCTCCTTCCAAGCTTCGTAAGGGACTCATTTTCTTAGAAATCTCAGCTGGACAACTACTCTATCTTCCTTCTTGCTTCTTGTTTGGGTATTTCCAGGTAAGAGCTTCAACCCATCTCTTTCATGGAGCTCTTTGAGCTCCTAAAGAGCTTGTTTTTTATACATGCAAACCCATTTTTCAAAATGGGTTCTTGTTTTCCAAATTTGTGGGTTTTTTATGTGGTTTTCTCGAGGGTTTTTGTAGATTTTGGCTCAGCTCTTGGGTAGGATTGCTTGAGGAGGATTTGTGTTTCATTTTGGGCTAAGGCAAGTAATCTTTATAGGTTTGTGGTTGCATGTGTGTATGAGTTGCATCCTTATTATTTTAAAGTGCATAAAAAATTGTGTTGCTAAGCCTTCTAATTATGTGATTTTAGACTCTCTCTTGTTGGTTTTCATTTCCTTACATGTATTGATGTCAATTGCTTTACAAAATTCTGAAATTCTATTTTGAATTGTAAGTCTATGTTTTGTTTAGTAAATGGAATGGTTGTGGATTGAATGGGTTGGAAAGGTTTGAATTGATCCCTTGGAGAGCATGGAGGCTCAGGGAATTGCAGGTGCTTCAAAAATGAGAAGAAGGGAAGAAGGGATCAGAAAAATGTGAAGAATGGAATGCATTTATGCACTCAGCGTGCCCAGGCAGCGGCGATAGGAACTAGCAGAAGTCGGTCCGCTCAAGCGACCTTTGGGTCCGCTCAAGCGAACGAGCCACTGCCTGGCACAGTTCAAGATAGAGACTTGTCCTCTTGAGCGGACCTTTGTGTCGGCTCGAGCGAACAAGCCTCTGTGTCACGTCCGCTCGAGCAAATGGTTGACCGCTCGAGCGAACCTAGGCAAATTTCAGGACCGTTTTGTTTTCTTTCGAAGGTTTCTTAGGGAATGAAAACTAGACTGTGTTAAGGGCTTTAGCATGGCATTATGCAAATGGAAATCCGAAATGTATTCTCACTTCGGGGACACCGATTCATTTTATGTTACCGACATTTGGGTTTCAATTACACAAAGGTCAATGAAAGGTCTTAACATATGCTTGATAGACTTCGTGTTCGAACTTCAATTTTGGATACAATGAATATCATCGTGTACTCGTTTTAAATTTCAAGTATTAGCTCATTTGAAGATTTGTTTCAAGAATAAAAAAGGGGATCACTTTCTAAGTTCGATATGCATATGACTTGTGTTATTTTGCTAGCCGTGTCTTGTCTTGTTTTGACAAGTGATCTTCCCCTTATTGTTGACCTGTTTAGAATGTGTATCGCTGTGTTTTGAGCATTCATGAATTCAACTGAACACCACTGAGCTTGGACTGCCCCTCCAGTCTGATCCACTGTCTGGGGGTCCTTAAACATGTGGACTATCTACATATTAGTCTTGTATTATATTACAAATCGTGCATGTTCCGGTTCTGTAGCCGGCTCACCGTCTACCTTGTGTGGCATGGGATCGTGTTTTTGCATGTCGTGCTTTGCATGTCGCGCTTACTCTTATCATCATGTATGATGGAGAAAGGATGGGCTCAATGTGGGTTAACTATTCATGATATTATATGTATTCATGCTAGTTTTGTGAATTTGGAATATATCTCGTTCATGAACTATTTTAACATTAGTAGTTGGTTTTAACCTTGTTTCTTCAAACTCCGATTGTTATATGCTCATGCCTAAAATGATGAGTCCTGCTATGTGGACATACTGGGGGGACCGGGCCAGGAATCGGTCCCCCCATATGTCCAAGTGGACTTTCTCTAAATTGATTTCCGGCCAAACCGTTGTGTTTGATACTTGTTGTTTTGGTGTCCAGGTGCAGGCGACGTTGCCTTTAAGGAGGACTGTAAAGAGGAGGTTGTTGAGCCACCCCAAGCTAGATAGTGGCAGCCCGACGGCGTCATCTAGACGTCAGGCTGGATCTTGAGAAATGTTTCATTTTATCTTGGGTGTCATTATTTAAGTTTTGGGTATATTGGCCTTTGTTGGCCTCTTATTGGGATGTAACTTGTTTTAACATACTTTGGTTCAACTATGAAACTTAAACTATGTCGGGAATGCTATGTTACATTCCTTCCTTCTGATATCATGTCTTGATGCTTATTCTGTTAGTTTTATGGTCTCAATACCAAGAGTATGATGTAATAAATTGATTAATTTCTTTATTTATCAATACAATCATGTTTTCCTTTTATGAGATGAATGGTGTTTTATTACTTGTTTGCACATAACCAATACGAATGACATAATGGTTCATGAGATGAACTGGAGTCCACAAGTATACTAGATGTAATACATGTGTATAGATGAGATCCACATACAGGAGACATGTATTGCAAATCTTATACTTAAATATCTTCACAACCAGTGATGAGATTGGGCATCTCATCTGACAAGGTTGCAGCACTTTGATCACTATGAGATAGTGTGATTTGTCTCGATCATCGGAATGTAAGATTCTGGATCATGGTGCTGGTATATTGGATGTATTGAAGGACCATGAGAAGCACCTTATATACACTGTCTTTACTTTAAAGTCTGCTCTCATAATTCCCTAGCAATAGGCTCATAATCCTGAGACATTAATGAACTCAAGTTTCTATCTATTCATTTGCTTTGAGTCACCAATGAGTGAGGCCAATTGTAGGTCAACACCTCGGTGATTTGGGTACGTGGTAGTAGAGTTGTGGGAACATTCAATGATCAAGATGGAATCTATCTTTAATATCCCCTTGTGCCAATTAATGGATTTGTCATTGGTAAGTGCGCACCCATTCCGATTAAGAGTTAATTGGATCGGTACCAAATGATCATTATAATTAATTGGGGCTCAAGGATAATAAGATATGGATCTAATTTGGTGGACAGGTCCAATTGATCCATGGATAATGATAGAGAGGCCTACTTGTGGTAATTGAGAAGTTTAGGGTCTTCATTATAATAATTCCTAAGACTGGAGTGCAATTGCATTTATATAGTGGAGTTATTTGCAATTAACTGTGGGCCTGGATTGCACATGAGATGTGGGGTCGCGTGTCCCAGTTGGAGCCAGCTTTCTAAGGAATCCCTAGTGGTCCCCACGCTAGCCCAAGATATTAGAAATATACTAATTATAGTAGAACTCTAAAAGGAAATAGAAAGTTACTATTTCTATTTGAAGTGAGACTTCTAATAGTGGTAATAGTAAGTTACTAATTATTAATGGAAGTGAGACTTCTATTTTAATTGGAAAAAGAGAAAGTTACTAATCATATTTGAAGTGAGACTTCTAATTGTGATTTAGTAAGCAACTAATTATTATGGAAGTAAGACTTCTATTTCAATTAGTAAGAGGAGGTTGCTTAAGATATATAAAAGGAGAAAGAGAGGAGGTTCACGCCCATCCTCTTTCTTCCTCTCTTATGCAAGTTGTTGCACATCTCTTCCCTCTTCTAGTTCTCTTCTAGTTTCCTCTAGGGTTTTCTCATGGAGATTCCACCATCTTCTTAAGAAAAGAGAATCTGATACGGGTCATTGCGTGGAATATCAAAAAGTTTTGGAGATTCTGATTTGATTAGTGAAGGTGTTCATCATCAAAGAAAGAGATCAACTTCTCCATTAGAGCACTACTAAGCTCCAAAGGTATAATCTACATCCTTGTATGTTGTAGATTTCGTGGTTGCATGTTTAGGTGTTGTTTTCTATGTTCTAGATAGGATATATTATTGTACATGATTTATGAGATTGAGGAATTGCATCCTGGATTGGTTTTTGTTGCCTTCTAGATAGTTGATTCCTGCATTAAGTGGATCAAAAGTTTTGAAACCTATCTAAATGGCCCACCTATTTTCCAACATATTCATGTAATGGAATATTTATGATTTGTCTTGATACGATTTGCTACACACTTCCGCAACCGTGATCTTGTGAGTTAGTCCCTATGCTCGGGGTCCTCACCTCGGGAACATGTGGGAAACCGTAACCGTACACGTGTCGCAGGCCCGGGCCTCGTTCTGGGGCCACGACAATGGATGCGCACTTACTAATGATAAATCCATAAATTGGCACAAGGGGATAATAAAGATAGATTCCATCTTGACCATTGAATGTTCTCACAGTCCTACTACCATGTTCCCCAGACACCGAGGTGTTGATTTAAGTTGGCCTCACTCATTGGTGACTCAAAGCAAATGAATAGATAGAAACTTGAGTTCATTAATGTCTCAGGATTAAGAGCCTATTGCTGGGGAATTATGAGAGCAAACCTTAAGGTATAGACGGTGTTTCATAAGTTGCTTCTCATGGTCCTTCAATACATCCAATATACCAATAAAATGATGCAGAGTCTTACACTCCGTAATCGGGACTAGGTAATGTGTCAAAGTATGGTGATAAGATGCACACATTTATTCAATTTCCCACAGGTGTCCGCGGTGACGATATCACACCAACATAATAATTTCATTCAAATGCGGAAGCGTGTAGCAAATCAAACTAATAATTCATTTTTAAATCACGAGGCTAATAACTTGTGAATATACAACATGATGTCAGAGTGAGCAATGATCATTAGCATGTTCCCAAAAGTAAATGCTAAAGTTTATACAAAGATTAGTTAATTAGTCACTCCCCAAAAATAAAGGCCAACAAAGGCCAGTACAACCAAAAGAATGGGTTAAACACAATCCCCAAAATGTTACAAGTCTCAAGACTTAATCGACTGTCTAGACGACATCGTCAGCCTGCCACTCTCCTACTCGTTGCGACTTTCCGGCCGCCTCCTCTAGCTCCTCCTCAAGCAAGGGGGCATCTGGACCTGAGTACCAAAATAGTGGGTCAGATATGACGATCTGGCAGGTAGGTGAAAGGATAAAGCGACAAAATAATATTTAAATTTACCTTGGGAAAACATTAAAACCTGCTAAAACAGCAATTTTCATGAAACACAATGTATAGGTTATTTGAAATCATAATTGCAATATCAAACATGTAAAGATACCAAGGAAAAGGAAACTGGCAAGATGTCAACCACACTGAGCTAAATCCTCCATCACTAATGTGATGAGAGCATGCTAGAGGCGTTGGTCTCGGGCACTCAAGGTGACGAGAACCAACTAAATATATAATTACATGTAGCTAGACAAGACCACGGCCGCAAAACCGGGTAACGGGACAGGAAGGATCCAGACTGCAGCTAGCATGAACAAGATGGGTATGCCAAGTCGGTGGATCAAACCAACAAGGTTGTCCAAGCTTAGTGGTGCCGACCTATAAGTTACAAGCAAGAAATCGAGACATATACATATATATACGGACACCTTAGCAGGCGGGACTAGGTGCAGATAGGCACAAAATCACGTTCCTGTCTGGTCATGCATATACAGGCTAGCAGGACACTTAAAGTGTACAGGTCAGTATATGTGAAATCTAGATACATGAAAATGCAAAAAGGATTTCCACAAGATACAGGACCATGCATTGAGGATTTAAGATTTAAATCAAGGTGTATCAGGGTCCCGTATATCAGTTTTGTCAGTGGCTTGGTACTCAATAAAAGGACAATTCAAACATCCCATTCACATTGATAATTCAGGAGTCCTCAACGTATTTTCGGGGTGAGATTTTTCCCCCTTAAATTCCCAAACAGTCCTTCCTACTCATTTCATGAACATATGGTTCGAAACAGTTCTTTTCTTCCTTCTCAATTCCTAAAAATTTCTAGAAGGTCGGTCACCTGGCTGTTAGTAGGCGGCTAGCTGCCGATGGGGGGCTGACCGCGGGTTGCCTGACAAAATGCAACATACTAGAATTGTAACCGCCACAATTCGATCAGTTGGCGGTCACTAGTCGGCTAGTCGACTAGGTGACCGTTAGCTAACCACCTCCGTCAGAACAGAAGACATCTCTCTGGAAAAGTAACTGAACATGGTTCGGACTGGCGGCAAGCAGACAGGTGACCGCCAGCTGACCGCCCAACTGCGGGAAATTCACGTTGAGTTCAGATTTGAGCCTTTTTCTTCCTCAAAATCATTCCCTTCATCTCCCATTCATTTCTCTACAATGAAATGAGCTAAAAAGCTCCTCCAATTCCTCATTCAACACTTCCATTCCTCATCATTCAAATTTCTCCCAAACACCTCCATTCTTTTCACATTCAATCACCAAGGGAAAAGAAATCCAACATTTACAAGAATTCATTGTACCAAAATCAAGTACAAAATAAAAGCCATATGAGTCAATATGATTAAGAGTTAAACTACTATTCAGATTCATTCATGAACATTTATTTCAAAAATCAATGCAAGTCAAAAATGAATAATGAAATCATCTACACTGTTCATAAAAAAACCATTTAATGCTTAAAATATCTATTCGTCCATTTGCCTTGGGTCCAAGCTAGTAATTGATCTTCTAATCACTCTCTTAAGCTCAAAATCACCAAGCTCTACAAAAACTTCCAAACACAACTCATCACAAACCCTAAATAATCCAAAACAATGAAATAGGAAGAGAGAGCTTCCAATAATGGAGATGGAGCTCCTCTATGGTCACAATACTACAAATCTAGAAGATGGAGATGATTGCTTACTTGGAAGGTCCTCTAATGGCAAGAGTTAGCTCCAAGAAGACTCTAGAGCGTGTGGAATTAATGGCACCCATGGAAAGCTTGCAAGGTGGGGAAAAAGAAGATGACCTCCATTTCTTGATTGGTGCAAGGTTGATATGGATTTGGAGATGGAAGCAAGAAGGAAAAGAAGAAGGGAAAGAAAAACCCTAGGTAGCTACCACTTTTGAGCTGGAAAGGAAGAAGTGGAAGAAGAAAATGGGTTCCCTATTTATAGAAAAATGAGGGTGGGCTCCACTACTAACATTTCTTGTCGGGCTAGAAACATGTTTCTCGGGATCTCTGATGAGTTTGACTAAGAAGAGTGATCACCGAAATTTCTAGTTTCTAAAAAGCATATATTTCAAGGGTTTCGGGAAAATTGAATTTTGTGTCCAGATTTGGTGTAAAAAGATTGCTTTGCCCCTAATATTAGAGAAGTAGGTTTTCGAGGTCTCGAACGGGGACGGGATAAACACGAATGTTGTAGAGATTAACGAGATAAGTAAAACGAGGCTAAAACAAGAATTATTGGAAACTCGAATAATCTCAAAACCACACGCAAAGTCACTAAAAGAACCCCCAAAGGGTCCCACTAAATCAAGAAGGCCCTCAAAACTCCCCAAAGCTATTTAAAAGCTATTCTAATCCCAACTTAACCAAAATCCACTAATCACACTTAGAACGAAAACATGACTTAATTAGCACTAATCGAGGTCACTCTGGTCGGGGTCTTATATCCTCCACCCCTTAGGGAGGGCATTTGGTCCTCCAAATGAAACATAAAACTCACCTCAGATAGTAGATGTGGATACTTCTTCTAGACTTGATCTCGTAATTCCCACGTTGCTTCTTCCAGTCCATGGTTTTCCCAATGCACGTTCACCTAATGAATAGTCCGTGTCCTCAGCTCTTGTTCCTTCGTATCAATGATGTGAACAGACTTCTCTACATATGTAGCATCTTATCGGATTTCCAATGGTTCATGTCGAAGTACATGTGCTGGATCGGGGACGTACTTCTTCAACGTAGACACATGGAAGACATTGTGTACGCCGGATAGCACGGGTGGTAAGGCTAATCTATAAGTCACTTCACCAATCTTGCTCACAATGTCATACGGCCAATGTACCTTCTGGATAACTTGCCCTTCCGTCCAAATCTCAATATTCCTCTGGTAGGTGACAGCTTCAAGAAAACTTTATCTCCTTCTTTGAACTGTAAGTCCCTTCTGTGAGAGTCTACATAGCTTTTCTATCTACTCCGGGCTAGTTTCAGACGTTCTTGGATCAACTTGACTTTGTCATTGGTTTCACTTACTATGGCTAGTCCATGGAAAATGCGAATGCCAACTTCTTCCCAACATATCGGTGTTCTACACCTTCAGCCATACAAAGCCTCGAAAGGCGTCATTCCAATGCTAAGTCTAACAAAACCTTTGTCTAATAATTCTTGCAACTATATCTTCGATCCTCCCAATTCCGCCGGAGCCATCCTATAGGGTGCAATAGAAATCGGAGCGGTCCCTGGTAACAACGCAATGGTGAAATCAATTTCTCTTATGGGTGGCAATCCTGGAATCTCTTCTGGAAAAATATCTCGAAATTCCCAAACAATAGGGATATCCTCCACCCCTTGGGACCGTTTATCCTCCGTGATAAACGCCAAATAGGCTTCACATCCACTTTTCAAAAATATTTCAGCTTTCAATGTTGAGATAAACCCTGCACGAGGATTCCTCCTTTCTCCCTGAAACAATACTCCTGTCGGTGTTTCATCTAATTTGAAGGTGAGGGTCTTATGGAAACAATCCAGTCAAAAAAAATTCTAGCTTCCATTCCACAGACAAGTGTTAGAGTTTTTGTTTTGTTGCAATTTGATAGGATGCATTCACTTTCATAAAGCTTGTCCTCTCATTCATTCATGGTCTTATTCATAGGATCATCATGCATATTTCTCATTCTTGATCTTTGTATTTATCTTTTGATATGCATGGTTTTCATTTCAGTTTATCTCTTTAGATCATGGAGTTTTTGGTTTCAAAAATCATCCAAGCTTTCCAAAGTTTCTAACTTTAAAATCATTATTTTGATTTGGAGTTTTCATGGCTTTAAAAAATTCAATTTTCATCTTCTTTCAGTCATGATTTATTGCTTGGTTTTTTTGTCTCAAAGTCCCCTGGAAGATGCCCTCAAAAGTTTCATGTTTCTCTCAATTTTCAAAATTCTGGGCATCTGCCAGTGTTGCCGGTCTACCGGGCCAAGCTTGCCGGTCGACCGGGATCACTGCAGCTTTTTTGTGCAGTTTCTGAGCTGAAGCTCCAACGGTCAAATATATGACTTCCCGGTCGACCGAGACCTGTTTGCAGGTCGACCGAGGACTAGCCGTTGGCAACTTTTTCTTTATAAAAAGTGGCTTTTTGGTTGAAGAAAGTTGCTGACATTAGAGAGACTTTTGAGGCCAAGGTTTAGCATCTTCTCAAGAGCATTTTCAAAGGGATTATGAAGCCATTCCATTAAGTCAACCTTTGATCTTCAAATGGGTGTGCTTTCTTTAATCCTAGTCTTTTTAAAATCATGTTTTGTTTCAAATCTTTGATCTCTTTCACTACATGATTAACAAGATGCTTTCCTATTAAAGAGTTGTTCTTCATAACATGCTTAATACTTTAGTAATCTCATATGCTATGAATACAACATATTGTCTATGCTTCACATGATTTTGTGTTCTTGTTTTCAAAATCAACTTGTTAGACTTTAGAACATCCCTTGTTGAAAACAAGTTACTTTTCATTGTTAATTACATGTGTTAGTCATACAACTCTTTCTCAAATATTTGATTAACATCTTTGCATCATTCTAGTTTTTATCTTTTCAAAGAGAAAGAGTTATTTCTAGAAAATGCATCATTCATAGACTTTGTCATAGTTATGCATATTTCTAGGAGTTGAGTTTTCACATTCTAATTAGCCTATTTAGAGGCACTCCATTGCACTTCATTGTTCTCTTTATCCATGCATTCTTAGGCATATTTCTTAAGAGAAAAATTCCTTGTTGTAAAGGTTCATGCTTAGCCTTGAAAAGCATATGTTGTAAAGGTTTATGCTTAGTCTTGAAAAGCATAGTGTTAATTGTAAGGTTTGAGGTGATCCTAAACCTTAATTGAAGTTAGTGAATACTGGTAGGTGTACCGGGAGTGGATGTAGGCAATTTGGCCGAACCACTATATGTGATTGTGTTATGGTGATTGTCTTTATGCTTTCTTTTTATGAATTATACTCTCTTGGTTGATTTCATTATTCTTCTTCAAAGCATAAGAGACTTAAAAGCTAAAAGAATTAAAATTGGTCTAGGACTTTGAGCTCACCCTATTCACCCCCCCCCTCTCTAGGATTCGATCTTGGACTTTCAACAAGGAGTGCACCTTCCACTACATTGCCTGCTGCCTCTGCATCGCTCTATTGACCGCATAGATTTGCCCTCGTAGTTATGGCCTGTTCTCAACTGGCTATTGCCTTCCCTGTGTGGCATTCCTATTCTGTTGCGAGGGCGCTGATTCTGATTTTGTCCTTGCTGATTAGCTTGTTGCTGCTGTGGTCTATACTGCTGTTGTGGTGCTTGTTGTTGTGGTGGCCTTGTCTGGTTATGAGCAACTGGTGCATGTTGAGGTGGTGTTGGACGTTGTGCTCCTTGTTGCTACTGATTCTACCTGAGCCTAGGGCAATCCTTGAGTCGATGGTTCATGGCACCACATTTGAAACATGCCCCAGTCATGGTACGACATTCAACACTCACATGATTCTTCCCATGGTGGATGCAAACCACTGGATTCTGAACATTCTGCTCTGCCTTCTGCCTCTCGTTCTGCTGATTTCTCTGGTGTTGGTGGTTCTGTTGGTAAGCTGGACTCTTTCCCTGAACTCGAAGGATCTTATTGTTCATGTTCTCAAACTTGTAAGCTCTATTGACAGCTTCTTCAAAGGTTGCAGGTGGTACAAAACCCATAGCATCCCTCTCTATGATCGGCTTAAGCCCCTCAAGAAACTTAGAAATCTTTTTCTCAAGGGTGTCTATCAATTATGGAGCATATCGGGACTACCTTTCAAATTTGGTGAGATATTCGAGAACTGTCATGTTGCCTTGCACAAGCTGTTGGAACTCTATTGCCTTTTGCCTCTTGACATGAGTTGGCACATACTTGTCACCAAACTGTCTCTTGAAATTAGCCCAAGCCTCTGCATTTGCCATGGTCCAGTACTCTACCCTAACTATTTTCCACATATGTCAGCTAAACCAATGAATAGGGACGCTGCGAGCCTCACTTGTTCTCCTCCCGTACATCTGAAGACTTTAAAGATGTTTTTTGTATGCTCTAGCCAGTCATCTGTAGCTAATGGATCCTCTGTTCCTGCAAATTCTTTTGGACTTCTCTTCCTAAACCGCTCAAACAAGGCATTCAGGTCATGTTCCTTTTGATTGATGACAATCTGTGGACCTAGTGGTTGAGTTATGGCCGGTTCAGGCCTCCTCTCTAAGACTTCTAGCAATTGCCTTTGCATATGTGCTAATTCCCTAGCATGATCTTCCTCTCTCTTGGCCATTTGCTCATGTAGCCTAGCCTAATTCTCATTAGCTTGACGTTGCTAATCAAGCATGGCTTGCATCATCTGCTAAAACTGATTATGCATGGTGTTATCAAGGATATCTTCTTCAACTAGCCCAATGTGATCACTATTGCTTGAGGTGGCATTGTCGTTTACTGGTCTCCTACGAGGTGGCATAATGCTGCAAAACAATATGTTAGCACATAATAATGAAGCAAAAAGGGTCATACATTGCTCACACGATTCTAGCTAACGAAAAGTCTAACGAATCCTCGCCACATCCTTAGGATTTCTAGTTTCTTTTAATTGCCTGAAACACGTCTCGCTTTGATACCAATCTGTCGCGACCTCGGACCGGGCCCATGGGCCTAATCCGGGATCGGGACTAGGTAATGTGTCAAAGTATGGTGAAAAGATGCACACATTTATTTAATTTCCCACAGGTGTCCGCAATGACGATATCACACCAACATAATTATTTCAATCAAATACGGAAGCATGTAGCAAATCAAATTAATAATTCATTTTTAAATCAGGAGGCTGATAACATGTGGATACAACATGATATCAGAGTGAGCAATGATCATTAGCATGTTCCCAAAAGTAAATGTTAAAGTTTATACAAAGAATAGATAATTAGTCACTCCCCAAAAATAAAGGCCAACAATGGCCAGTACAACCAAAAGAATGGGTTAAACACAATCCCCAAAATGTTACAAGTCTCAAGGCTTAATCGACTGTCTAGACGACATCGTCAGCCTGCCACTCTCCTACTCGTTGCGGCTCTCCGACCGCCTCCACTAGCTCCTCCTCAAGGAAGGGGGCATCTGGACCTGAGTACCAAAATAGTGGGTCAAATATGACGATCTGGCAGGTAGGTGAAAGGATAAAGCGACAAAATAATATTTAAATTTACCTTGGGAAAACATTAAAACCTGCTAAAACAGCAATTTTCATGAAACACAATGTATAGGTTCTTTGAAATCATAATTGCAATATCAAACATGTAAAGATACCAAGGAAAAGGAAACTGGCAAGATGTCAACCACACTGAGCTAAATCCACCATCACTAATGTGATGAGAGCATGCTAGAGGCGTTGGTCCCGGGCACTCGAGGTGACGAGAACCAACTAAATATATAATTACATGTAGCTAGACAAGACCACGGCCGCAAAACCGGGTAACGGGACAGGAAGGATCCAGACTGCAGCTGGCAGGAACAAGATGGGGACACCAAGTCGGTGGATCAAACCAACAAGGTTGTCCAAGCTTAGTGGTGCCGACCTATAGGTTACAAGCAAGAAATCGAGACATATACATATATATACGGACACCTTAGCAGGCGGGACTGGGTGCAGATAGGCACAAAATCACGTTCCTGTCTGGTCATGCATATACAGGCTAGCAGGACACTTAAAGTGTACAGGTCAGTATATGTGAAATCTAGATACATTAAAACACAAAAAGGGTTTCCACAAGATACAGGACCATGCATTGAGGATTTAAGATTTAAATCAAGGTGTATCAGGGTCCCGTATATCAGTTTTGTCAGTGGCTTGGTACTCAATAAAAGGACATTTCAAGTATCCTATACACATTGATAATTCAAGAGTCCTCAATGTATTTCCGGGGTGAGATTTTTCTCTCTTAAATTCCCAATTAGTCCTTCCTACTCATTTCATGAACATATGGTTCGAAACAATTCTTTTCTTCCTTCTCAATTCCTAAAAATTTCTGGAAGGTCGGTCACCTGGCTGTTAGCAGGCGGTTGGGGGCTAACCGCGGGTTGCCTGACAAGATGCAACATACTAGAATTGTAACCGCCTCAATTCGATCAGTTGGCGATCACTAGTCGGCTAGTCGACGAGGTGACCGCTAGCTGACCGCCTCCGTCAGAACAGAAAACATCTCTCTGGAAAAGTAACTGAACCTGGTTCGGACTGGCGGCTAGCCGACAGGTGACCGCCAGCTGATCGCCCAACTGCGGGACGTTCACGTTGAGTTCAGATTTGAGCCTTTTTCTTCCTCAAAATCATTCCCTTCATCTCCCATTCATTTCCCTACAATGAAATGAGCTAAAAAGCTCCTCCAATTCCTCATTCAACACTTCCATTCCTCATCATTCAAATTTCTCCCAAACACCTCCATTCTTTTCACATTCAATCACCAAGGGAAAAGAAATCCAACATTTACAAGAATTCATTGTACCAAAATCAAGTACAAAATAAAGCCATATGAGTCAATATGATTAAGAGTTAAACTACTATTCAGATTCATTCAGGAACATTTATTTCAAAAATCAATGCAAGTCAAAATGAATAATGAAATCATCTACACTGTTCATAAAAAAACCATTTAATGCTTAAAATATCTATTCGTCCATTTGCCTTGGGTCCAAGCTAGTAATTGATCTACTAATCACTCTCTTAAGCTCAAAATCACCAAGCTCTACAAAAACCCCCAAACACAACTCATCACAAACCCTAAATAATCCAAAACAATGAAATAGGAAGAGAAAGCTTCCAATAATGGAGATGGAGCTCCTCTATGGTCACAATAATACAAATCTAGAAGATGGAGGTGATTGCTTACTTGGACGGTCCTCTAATGGTAAGAGTTAGCTCAAAAAAGACTCTAGAGTGTGTGGATTTTTCTTTTAATGGCACCCATGGAAAGCTTGCAAGGTGGGGAAGAAAAAGATGACCTCCATTTCTTGATTGGTGCAAGGTTGATGTGGATTTGGAGATGGAAGCAAGAAGGAAAAGAAGGGAAAGAAAACCCTAGGTAGCTGCCACTTTTGAGCTGGAAAGAAAGAAGGGGAAGAAGGAAATGGGTTCCCTATTTATAAAAAAATGAGAGTGGGCTCCACTACTAACATTTCTTGTCGGGCTAGAAACATGTTTTTCGGGATCTCGGATGAGTTCGACGAAGAGGCTAAAGTGATCGCTGAAATTTCTAGTTTCTAAAAAGTTTATATTTCGAGGGTTTTGGGAACATTGAATTTTGTGTCCAGATTTGGTGTAAAAAGACTGTTTTGCCCCTAATATTAGAGAAGTAGGGTTTTGGGGTCTCGAATAGGGACGAGATCAACACAAAAGTTGTAGAGATTAACGAGATAAGTAAAACAAGGCTAAAACAAGAATTATTGGAAACTCGAATAATCCCACAATCACACCCAAAGTCACTAAAAAAACCCCCAAAGGGTCCCACTAAATCAAGAAGGCGCTCAAAACTCCCCAAAGCTATTTAAAAGTTATTCTAATCCCAACTTAACCAAAACCCACTAATTACACTTAGAACTAAAATACAACTTAATTAGCACTAATCGAGGTCACTCGGGTCGGGGTCTTACAGTAGGGCCAGCCCAGATCCAAAACAAGGCCGGCCCACATTGGATTTGGTTTCTATATCTAATGGAGTGCATATGTTCATACTTTTGAATAAAGAACCAAATGACTGGCATCCCAATATATTTGAGGCACAGAGCAATATGTTGCAAATGGGATGGGCCTCATGTCTTGAGTTTTACCGCATATTTGTGTAATCATTTTTCTATAGAAAGGAAAAGGAACGGTGAGATGTTTTTTTGTGAAAAACATTTTTTTTATCATTTGGTGCACGTGCAAATGCTTTTTCACAAGGGAAAGCATTAATTACATGTTATGTATATTTGAATTTCATTCAAACAAACCAGCCCATTTGAATTAATTGCTAGTTATGTGTTCCAATTCATACGAACAAATAAGTCGATTCCATCAATGAATTCCTATATGTATTCTAATTCCATGAAAAACAATAGGCTCATGTGACGATGAAATTTCATGTAACAATTATCCACTGTGAATTGGCATTGATCATTATTTTACATCGATATAGATATTAATTACCACCGAATATTACCACAATAAGTTAAACGATACATAATTAGCCATTAAGCTTTCAAGGCCTAAATAAAGGCTACCATCATTTGATCGACCTTAGTAGAATGTACCCCTTAACCCCATTTTTAGATAAATTACTTACGAAGAATGTGCAATCGGAATAACACATAGACTATTAGAATAAATAATTAGTAAATAAAGTGAATGTGAGAAATTAAATAAGAAAGCAATAAAAAATAGGCATGGCACACCAATTAAGATTCTTTCCTAAAGACAACAATTTCCCACATGCAGGTGATTTTGATGAAATTCTGACCACTGATACAATACCCAGCTCTAATTTAAAGTCTACACACTAGAATCAGAAATATAGAATTGCCCTTAGAATCAACAGAAAAATAAAAGATAAGAAAATGCTCTTAGACAATGTGCTTCTGAAGGTGCTGCATTTTACACATTTTCAAAACTTATATTGAGCCTAAATAAATAGAGTTAAGAAGTATCCCTTAGAATTGGGCCACATCCACTCAAATGGGCCCAAGAGACATATCTCTTATTGAAAAGGCATAAAACGCTTTAAATTCTTAAAAACATATGAAATTTTGAAAATATTTTGAAAAAACACACTCAAGTGTCTCTTGGAATTTACTTTTTATTATAATTTTTAAGAAAAACTTCAACAGTCCTCCACTATTTTCTAAAAATATTTTTTAAGAACAATAATTAATAAAAGTAGTAGTAATAAAAACATAACCGAAAACTGTATAATGCATCCCTCACAGGTGGATGTCCCTTGAACCTAAAGGTTTATGTATCATAAAACTCCCGCATGAGTGACTTAAGTGAAGATTAGATACATATTTGCATTATACAATCAATATGGTCAAGCATCCATATTCTGTTAGGAATTTTGTGTATTGCAATTTGATGGATGCATTATCATATTAGCATCATTTGAATTTTCACACATGCATTATTTTAGAAAAACTTGAAATCTTGATTTACACATGCATTGTTAGAAATATTGATTTATGCATGTTTTGATTTTAAACTTGGATGCATTTTAATTTGAAAAGAAGTTTTATAAATCAAGGTAGCCTATGTTTTAAATCTTTCAAATCAATTTAGGCTTTTTATGTTTTCATGGTTTTAATCCTCTTAGTTTGATTTAAACCATGTTTCCAAGCTTGATTCAATGGCCCAAAAGTTCCCTTCAAGAAATACTTTGAAATATGAATTTTAAGGGAATTTGGTCCCCGGGCCCGAGTCAACCGAGCCCATGGACCCGGTCGATCGAGCCCACTGCGGGTCGACCGGGTAAAGAGCCGTTGCTGCTTTTTCAAACGGTCATTTTTATGACCGTTGAAGGCCAGGTCGATCGGGCCCTATTGCAGGTCGACCGAGGACCAGCCGTTGGGCAGTTTTTGGCTATAAATAGTGGCTCATTCCTAAAGAAATTTTAGAGGATTAAGAGGCCCTCCTTGAGATGTTTTGAGGTCAATCAAAGGGGAATGAGCTAAGGGATGAAAGGGGTCATTTGGAAAGCTAAAGCTTGGTTCCATTGAGTTAAATCACTAAGTAAGCTTTACTTTCCTTAATCATATGTTTTCATGCTTTGCTTTAATTATTGGTAAATCTTTTCTAACATGATAAACTATGATTTGTTGTGTCCTTAACAAAAATATGTTTTGAATTGATTTATTGTTTTGGATGCATCACCTTGATTCAATCCAAGTAGTACTTAAATTGGTATATCTAAGTAAATCATGTTAATGAAAACATCTTTGAAATTTTATGTAACATGATTCCTATACTTGGTTGAATCTTTGGTTGTTGTTTTTCATCATAAGAAAATCACTTTCAAATCTATCTTATGTTTTGGATTCAACAACTTTACAAATCATATGTACTTTTGTTTTAAAGTTTCACAACTTGTTTATCATTGATAGGTATATCATTTTCAAGTTGAATTTATAATTACATATGATTTGTCCCCTAACTTCAATCAAATCTATTTTTGTGTTTTATGCTTATAGCATACACATATTGAGCTACATTGTTAATTTGATTGAAATCCCTGTGCATCACATGTTTTGTTCTTAGAATTTCACAACTTGTTTAGAATACATAGGTATATCTTTTACAAGTTATTTTTAACATGTGATTAGCATTCTTTCCTCAATCATAAATGTTTTTATAAGCTAAAACTTTTAAAAGCCTTTGGCATACATTTATGAGCTTTCATTTTCAAATTGATTGAGGACATCATACATATACATTGTGCATTCATCTTTATATTCATAGTGTGTGTGTGAATTAGATTTTCACTTTCATGTCCGCCTAATTAAGAGGCATTGTAATGAGCTATAAATTGTATCTCCATCAAGTGTATTTTAGACACTACTTAAAGAGATAACCAACCTTTTGGTTGAAGAGGTTATTGCTTAGCCTAAGAAAAGCATAGTGTAGAGGTTATTGCTTAGCCTTGAAAAGCATATTGTAAAGGTTATTGCTTAGCCTATTGAAAAGCATAAATAATGGAAATCCGGTGGAGTGTTGGATCACAAGCCGGTAGTGGATGTAGGCATTGAGGCCGAACCACTATAAATCCTTGTGTGATGGTGCATGCTTTGTGGTGATTGTTTTTGTAAGCTTCCGCATTTATTTACTTAATCACCACTTGTGACTAGTTTAATTTAAAGAAGTTAAAATTGGTCATAATTGAAGCTCACCCTATCTCTCCCTCCCCCCTCCCGGGTTCCAATCCAGGACTTTCATATTCTACACATGCACTATTTCTTAGGTTTTGCACTAGTTCCAGTCTTAGCAAATGCTCTAAAGCCTTACAAAGAAGACCCATGGGAAGTGATCATGACCTCCACATCCACAAAGGCAATCTCGTTGGGAGTGGTTTTGCTCATTCCGCACTAAGGCATGAGTTTATTAAGGACTATAAAGTCCAGCCTAATATAGGCGAAAGCTAAACATTGTACGAACCTCAGAGATGGGCGAATTCGAAACACAATAATTTCCCACACTAGTTCCAAATAAATGTACATAATAAGGAATGTCTCAATATACATTTTGGTGTAAAAAAAAACCGAATAACCGTCTAACCGAACCGAACCGCGGTTAATAACCGTGGTTCATGGTTCGGTTACGGTTACGGTTATTGAACTCCAAAAACCGCACCCTACAGTTCGATTACGGTTTTCTGTATTAATTCACGGTTATTAACCGAACCGAACCGTAACATACGGTTCGGTTAACCGCATACGGTTAACCGTACCGTTATACTAATATAAGAAAAACTAAAGGGCCTAGATGTAATTTTGAAGTTATGTGAAGCACTTAAGCCAGATAGACATCACTCACATAGGAATTAGCTAGTAATTGGTGATAAAAAAAACACATGGTAATTTTAGTGAGATATGAATATATTGTACGTCCTTCTAATACATATGTAATCTATACATATGATTCTGATTTATACATTTGTATTACATGTGAAACATGAAACAAATAGTATTACCACTCCTCTCTTCTTTTTGTGAGGAATAAACAGTATTACCAAGATAACCATTAATCAAGAATCCACAGCCCAATCCTATTGTTGGTACAATGATAAGGGGCTTCTTGCTCTTGCCTTTTCTTCTGTTAACCATTTAGTAATGGGTTGCCCTGTAACTCTGCAAGTAAAGTATAAAACCAAAATTTGCTCTCCCATCTTTTGGGTTTTTTTTTTAAACAGTATATACCTCTTATACTGTACAGTTTCTTTTGAGCAATGAGTTGCAGTCACCATTTTCAAACATAAAAAAAAAAAAAAGAATGTAATAAATTAGGCCATCTTTGAACCCATCTCATCTCAATGTCACCCAAGTGAGCCTACTTTAAAGCACAAAAAAAGTGGCTAAGGAATAGCAATGGAGATTTTTTTCCACGGTTATTAACCGTAACCGAACCGTTTCATACTGTTAACCACGGTTCGGTTTTCCACGGTATTTGTGGATACGGTTACGGTTACGGTTTTGAAAAATAGAAAACCACGGTTACGATTCGGTTAACGGTTTTTCCAATATGAACGGTTAACCGAACCGTTACACCCCTAATAGTAAATCTGACCAAACTTCCCGTGAACTCTAACTTAGAAGTTAAAAGAGTGGGCTATGGTCAGGACCATCCCTCTATGTCGGTAAACTCATCTCCCCCAAGATTTAGAGTCTCACCATCAGTGATCTAATATCACTTTAAGAAATTAGGGGTACTCAATATAATGTAATTCAATTACCTCAGTTTTACCTATGTCGATTAACATATGTTGATAGATGAAGTACCTCCATTGGTTGAATCATACTTCTCACGCCTGTCATATCCATGATCTATGAATGGAGCCAAATGATTATAACGCAATAGCCACGATCTACGATCTGATCTAATGGATGAGATGCAATGTTCATGATATGTGATCTGATGGATGATGCAATTGCACGATCTATGATTTGATTTAATGGATAATGTTGATGATGCACTATCCACAATACAAAAATGTCATCCAGTCTTACATACCTACTATGCATCATTTAAAAAAAAATACTAACATAGGAAAAGCATCATTATTTCATTCTCCAATTAATAATTCAACAATACATTAGCTTCAAGTTGTACACAAATAAACACAATTATATATTGATGCAAGATACATCACATATAACCAACATATAATTACATAAATCAAAACTTAATTTACAGTCTTTCAAATGGCTAAGCCCAATGGATTAGTCTCAAAAAATGTAAATCAAATAAAATGACCACTTGATGATTTTAAGAATCTCAGAAGTTAAATGAAGAAAAAAACATGAATCAATATAGATAAGCCCTATGCAGTGCGATCAACTGAAAAGGTGAAGACCAAAAAGATAACGGCATGTATAAATAAATTTGTATGCATGTTTATGGACCATGCCAAAGCAACCCAATGGAAAAAGTTATTTCATACGGTCTTGAAGGCTTGGATGGACCATGTAGGATAGCAGGCCTACTTAGATGTGTTTCAGCTTAGCATATAATAAACCACTTGAAGTTGTTGTCAAATTTTTTTTTTTACAAAAAATTTTAAAAAAAAAATCTGAAGTGTTGCCCAAACATGAATGGTCTCGATTAACCCCTATAAAAAGCTTGTTTATGTCAAAAATGATTGCCACAGAGAATCCTGAGAGTGGCATTGTGACAAAAGAGGGGCCACTCGTTTAAATGGGAAGACCCCATCTTCAAATTTGAATTTTCAAAATATACCCTAACTACTTTCTCTTTTCTTCCTCACATCAAGATATATAGAGATACACTTAAAAGATGTGATGCATGAGAAATGAAAGTTTTAAAAAGAAAGCCGGTAGAAAGGTAAATGATCCATCGAAATCAGACATCACTTCAATTAATGGGTTTAAATTTTTTCCTTGAAAGGGTACTCATTCTGGTTGTCTTTGTATTATTATGTTTTTGATCCATACATATACTATTAGATCATTATGGCTAATCAACAGAGGAGTTATGTTTGAGATGAGGCCTAAGTATTTAGCACAGCACTGCATCATATCTACTAAACAAGAAAAAACAAGAGGGAGATGCCGGATTGTATATACGGAACATATGTGGGGATTCGTCAATACGGTGTGAACTACACAATTGAAAGTATATACCAGGAAGATTGCCCTAACATTAAATATGTATTTTTTATCATAATAAATGTTAATTTCTAAACCGTGTAAAAGTAAATGCCATGCATGCTGCACTATCTTTGTACAAGCAATAGCATGCATTATTCATGACATGAAATTTAAACATACAAAAGAGACGCATTCCTTAAATGTGATATGAACATTGAGATTTACTTACCAACAATTGAATATTTCTCTTGAAGGTGAAAAGATCACACTTACTCTTGATTACTCATGATTGTGCATTTCTTCTTTATAAGGATAATTGCTATTTTTAAACTATTACGGAAATTGATATGTACAGATGTAGGATCAAAGGGATTTAGAGATCACTTGTGGGCCCTGGTATTTTGGAAGTAGTTATTGTCTTTTCCGTTTGAATGAGGATCATGGTTTTGTGGTGAGAGAGTGGTGGGTTTGTGGAGAAGGATTAGATTGGGTCGTGAGTTTTGTTGAATAGGTCTTTAGGAGAAGTCCTGTAATGGTTGGAGTCTGTATTTAAATTAGATTTTGTAGTTTAAATGATTGGCATTGATTATCTTTAAGAAAACTCTTATCTTGGTGCAGTCTCCCTTATGAGATTTTGTCTTCCTAATTAGCCTCTTTGAGCAGTAGTGCAACTTGGGCTCCATAGCTCAGGATTAAAAAAAATACATAACAAAAATTATTTACGAAGAATGCGTAATCGGAATAACATATAGTCAAATAGAATAAATAATAAGTAAATAAAAGTGAATGTGAGAAATTGAATAAGAAAGGAATAAAAAATGGGCAAGGCACCCCAGTTAAGATAATTTCTCAAAGACAGTAATTTCCCTCATGTAAGTGGTTATGATGAAATTTTGTCTCCCAAGTACAATGCTCAACTCAACCACGAGGGGTAGCTCAGTTGGCTTAGGACCACAGTTTGCACTCGAATGTTGTGGGTTCGAAACTACACTATGACACTGGGGCCTATAGGGGAGTTTTACCCGACTTTCTCGCCTGACCCGTAGGGATTATTCTGCTCCAAAGGACTAGGACACCCTGTGTTATCAAAAAAAAAAAAAAAAGTACAATGCTCAACTCTGATTCAAAGTCTATACACTAGAATAAAAACTTTTGAAATTTCCCTTAAAATCAAAGTAAAAATAAAATTGCCAATTGTCTGTTAGAATTTATTTTTAATTACAGTTTTTTAGAAAATATTCAACACTCATTAAAAAAATATGGAATTTTCCTTAAAATCAAGACAATGTGTTTCTTAAGGTACTGCATTTTGCTTATGTTTAGAACTCAAATTGGGCCTAAATAAATAGAGTTGGAAAGCATAGCTTAGAATTGGATCACGTCTACTAAAATGGGCCCAATAGGCACATCTTATTAAAAAGACACAAAACACTTTAAAATTTTAAAAATGTTATAAAATATGGATCTTGGGTGGATGCCCACTTAAGATGAATTAGGGTTAGGTTTAGGGTTTCTCTTTTGTGAGACTACTTTGCCTATAAATAGGCATCTCCCTATTGTATTTGTATACAGATTAATGAAATACTAGAATACTCTCTCTCTTCTTCCTCTAATATTCTCTCTTAGCCTCTCTCCTTTTTACAACACGTTATCAGCACGAACGCAGAGAAGAGATAGGGCTCTCCCGTTGGGGATTTTCTTTGGCCTCATTGTCCTCGTCGGTAACACGTGCAACACAAATATTGTTTCACTCGGTTTGCATACTGTAGCTATCAAAGACTTCGACTTGAGAAACATGCAAAGAAAAGTCTTGTTTCAACCGGTTTGCTTACTGTAGCTAGCAAATTTTTATTTCTTTCAAAGACATCTTCAACTTGAGAAGCGTGAAGAGAAAAAAAAAAAAAAAAAACCACAACTTTTCAGAGCCATCAAGGAGCAAATTTTAAACGGGAGCAATAAGAGATCTGTGCACTTCTTTCAATATCAGCCCAGTACAACTTTTTTTTCTTTGGCTCTTTGCAACAAACCGTGCGTGCATTTGCTTCGGTTACCTGCCGAGACCTTGTCTCAAACGACTTTATTTTGGTAAGTAAGTGGTATCTCAATCATAGTTTAAATCCAAATTTATTAAAATACATAAAAGTAGTTTTAGTGCTTGATTGCTATTTATCTTCTTGTATAATTTTTTTTTTTAATTTAAATTTATCAATATGATGAATGGATCACAAAATAGAACTAGAAGTTCTAAAACTGAACTTGAAGTTCACCAATCTATGGACTAGCAGTCCTAAAAGTTGGAATAATGATATGAACCTGCAGATTCATATCCATAAAATTATAAAGCCATGAAATTAAACTTGAAGTTTTGACAGAACCAGAAGTTTTGATCAATTGTTAGAACCAGAAGTTCTACTTCAAACCTGAAGTTTTGACAGAACCAGAAGTTCTGATCAATTATTAAAACCAGAAGTTCTACTTCAAACCTAAAGTTTTGATAGAACCAGAAGTTCTACGTGAAGATTTGACAGAACCTACAGTTATAATCCCATGTGATATGAACCTGAAGTTCTAAATCAAGCCTGAAGTCTTGACAGAACCAGCAGTTCTGATTATCAATAACATGAATCTGAAGTTCTAAATCAAGCCTGAAGTCTTGACAAAACCAGCAGTTCTGATTCTTAAAGTTGTGAACCTGATGTTCTAACTTTCCTTTGGCCAAATTTTTTTTATGGTGAATGTTTTTAATTATTTCAATTTTAATCATGTGATTGCATAATTATGATGATTTTATTATTGTTTTTGTTAAAGGTATGGATCATGGAACTGAGGACAATTTTTGTTTGGTAGATAGTGCCACAACACACACTATTCTGAAAAATCAGAAATTTTTCTCAGAATTGATGTTCATTCCAAGAAAGGTATCCACCATAACTGGACCTGTGCAAATAATTGAAGGCTCCGGAAGAGCCCATATGATGTTACCTAATGGTACCCATCTATTCATCAAAGATGCTTTGTTCTCAAAAAGTTCCCGAAGAAACTTGATTAGTTTCAAAGACATCAGAATGAATGGGTACCACATTGAGACTGTAAGTGAATGTAACAAAGAATACTTATGCATCGTTACTAGTATTGGAAGCCAGAAGCAAATACTAGAAAAACTCAGTGCACTCTCCTCAGGGTTATATTACACGACAATCTCCAACGTTGAATCACATTTAGTTATGAGCAAAACAACAAAATTGAGCCCGAAGCTCAATGATCCTAAGGCTTTACAACTTTGGCATGATAGGTTAGGTCACCCTGGGGCTACTATGTTGAGAAAAATCATCGATAACTCTTTTGGGCATTCCTTAGAGAACCATCAACTGACCATACTTAGTGGGTACTTATGTACCGCATGTTCACAAGGGAAACTGATTATCCGACCCTCTCCTACTAAAGTTGCATCCGAATCCCCATCCTTTCTACAAAGAATACAAGGTGATATTTGTGGACCCATCAATCCACCTAGTGGACCTTTTAAGTATTTTATGGTTTTGATCGATGCCTCCACCCGTTGGTCGGATGTTTGTCTACTTTCAACTAGGAACGTAGCATTTGCCCGCCTATTAACTCAAATAATTAAACTGAGGGCTCACTTCCCTGATTATCCCATTAAGTCTATAAGACTTGACAATGCAGGCGAATTTACATCCAAGGTTTTTGATGATTTTTGTTCGTCTATAGGCATTGTAGTCGAACATACTGTCCCCCATGTCCACACCCAAAATGGCTTAGCTGAATCCATGATCAAGCGCATCCAACTTATTTCTAGGACTCTGCTGATGCAATCCAAATTACCAGTTAGTGCTTGGGGACATGCTGTGTTGTATGCAGCAATGTTAATTCGACTTCGGCCCACAGCCTATCATCAATTTTCCCCTGTACAGCTCATATCAGGACATCAACCCAATATTTCTCACTTGCGTAAGTTTGGTTGTGCAGTTCAAGTCCCAATACCACCCCCTAAGCGTACTAAGATGGGACCACAACGTAGATTGGGAATATATGTAGGTTATGACTCTCCTTCAATTATTCGATATCTAGAACCAAGGACAGGAGATGTCTTCACTGCTCGTTTTCTCGATTGTCAGTTCGACGAGATAATTTTCCCGCCGTTAGGGGGAGATAAGATAGTTCCTGAAGAACGTATTGTTCCCGTAGAACAATCCGTTCCTGCAGAACGGCGAGAATTAACATGGAATACATCCACTCTGTCTCATCTGGATCCACGAACTTCACAATGCGAGAATGAAGTTCGGAGAATTGTGCACTTGCAAGAAATTGCAAACAAATTACCTGATGCATTTAACGATGCAGCAAAAGTGACAAAGTCACATATACCAGCTATGAATGCACCTGCCAGGATTAATGTCCCTGTAGGACAAAGTCAAAATACGGCAGCAAAAGAATCTGCGATACGCCAGAAGCGTGGCAGACCTATAGGTTCAAAGGACTCAGCTCCGCGGAAAAGGAGAAATAAGCAATCATCATCATATCCTCCCGAAGAGGCATGTAACGCTCCTGAAGAGGTTCCTCCCGAAGAGGCACATAATGCTCCTGAAGAGGTTATAGTAAAATCCGTTCTCTCTAGAATAATGGAAGTCCCTGGTGAGACTTTGGAAGCCCCTGAAGAGGCACCGGTACCGGAAAATAAAAAGATCTCTATACTTTACAATTATTCAAAAGAGAGATGGAATAGAAATGAGATTATCATCGATGACGCATTTGCATATGCGGTAGCTACACAAATATCAAAGGAAAATGATGATGATGATTGGGACACAGAACCACGTTCTATAAATGAATGTCGACAAAGAAATGATTGGCCACAATGGGAAAGTGCCATCAAAACAGAGTTAGAGTCTCTCAACAAACGTGGTGTGTTCGGACCTATAGTACAAACCCCAAAAGATGTTAACCCTGTAGGTTACAAGTGGGTGTTTGTAAGAAAAAGGAATGAGCTGAATGAAATTACCAGATATAAGGCACGATTAGTGGCACAAGGTTTCCTGCAGAAACCTGGGATTGATTATGAGGAAACATACTCCCCCGTTATGGATATAACGACATTCAGATATTTGATAAGTTTAGCAGTTTCTCAAAATCTAGAAATGAGACTCATGGATGTTGTAACTGCTTACTTATATGGGGACTTAGACACAGAAATTCACATGAAAATCCCGGAAGGATTTCCTTTGCCTGAAGCAAAGCCAAGGAGTACGTACTCAATCCAATTAAGGCGATCATTGTACGGCCTGAAGCAATCCGGAAGAATGTGGTACAATCGCCTTAGTGAATACTTGTCTAAAAGGGGGTATGAAAACAATCTCATTTGCCCGTGTCTATTTATAAAGAAATTCTTGAAGGGATTTGCAATATTAGCAGTTTATGTTGATGATATAAATTTGATAGGGACTCCAGAAGAGCTCGAAGAAACTGCTAATTATTTAAAGAAAGAATTTGAAATGAAAGATCTTGGGAAAACGAGATTCTGTCTCGGATTGCAAATCGAGAGAAATTCTAATGGGATGTTGGTCCATCAATCCAATTATACCGAGAAAGTTTTAAAACGATTTGGTATGGACAAGGCACATCCATTAAGCACCCCTATGGTTGTCCGGTCTCTTGATATAAAGAAAGATCCATACTGTCCCATTGAAAAAAATGAAAAGGTATTGGGTCCCGAAGTACCATACCTAAGTGCTATTGGAGCCTTGATGTACTTGGCGCAATGCACTAGATCAGATATTGCATTTTCTGTGAATCTACTTGCCAGGTATAGTTCCGCACCAACTCAAAGGCACTGGATTGGTATTAAACACATCCTACGATATCTGCGTGGAACAACTGATTTGGGAATATTTTATGCTTACGATCATAAAGATTCCAATTTAGTAGGATATGCAGATTCAGGTTATCTCTCTGATCCTCATAAGGGTCGATCACAGACAGGTTATGTGTTTTTAAATTGTAATGCCGCCATTTCTTGGCGTTCTACAAAACAGACTTTGGTAGCTACTTCCTCCAACCATGCTGAGATTTTGGCTCTTTATGAAGCCAGTAGGGAATGTGTATGGCTAAAATCTATGATTCAGCATGTTCGTAGTTCTTGTCAATTGTCTTCTATTGCAGGTATTCCAAACATTATCTATGAAGATAATGAAGCATGCATAAGACAGATTCGAGAAGGTTTCATTAAAGGAGACAAGACTAAACATATAGCACCGAAGTTCTTCTTCACCCATGAACTTCGAAGAACAATGAAATTGAAGTCAAGCAAGTTCGTTCGAGTACCAATCTGGCTGACATGTTTACAAAATCTTTGCCAAAATCAGTATTCTAGAAGTTTGTATATGAGATTGGCATGCGCAGAGTTCATAATCAAACTATGTAAAATGGTTATTATCATCAGGGGGAGTTATTTATCAGGGAGCATCCTGAAGTATGCTACCTATGGACATTTGTGCGCTGTACTCTTTTTCCTTCTTTAGGTTTTATCCCACTGGGTTTTCCTAGTTAAGGTTTTAACGAGGCAGCATTATGCACGTCCAACACCAGTTCAATGATTTTGAAGAATGTTGTACTCTTTTTCCCTTCGCTTTGGTTTTTTCCCACTGGGTTTTCCTTAGCAAGGTTTTTAATGAGGCAACTGTCATTGAATGGTGGTCATCCAAGGGGGAGTGTTATAAAATATGGATCTTGGGTGGATGCCCACTTAAGATGAATTAGGGTTAGGTTTAGGGTTTCTCTTTTGTGAGACTACTTTGCCTATAAATAGGCATCTCCCTATTGTATTTGTATACAGATTAATGAAATACTAGAATACTCTCTCTCTTCTTCCTCTAATATTCTCTCTTAGCCTCTCTCCTTTTTACAACAAAAAACACACTACATTTTGAAAATATCTTGGAAAGACATACTCAAGTGTCTCTTAGAATTTATTTTTAATTACAGTTTTTTAGAAAATATTCAACACTCATCAAATTCTATCCTCCACCTATTCTATTCTCATTCAACCAAAGGCTCCACTGACGGTGGCATATCTTAAGAAAAAAGAAGTGTACCTTGGCTCTTTATCCCTCAAGCAATGCCCTTATGTGGAGAAACTTTACTGGGGTGGGAGTCGAGAGTTCTTCCATGATCAAGGCCGTAGAGAGCCCACTCTTACAAGGAGTATCTATGAATCAACCTTGCTTTCTTTTTTATCGAGTTAGTTAGAATTGTTAATTGGCCTCTCTTAATCTGGTCTTAAACTCATAATGAGCTATTCTAAATTACTATATACTAATCCAGACAATCGTTAATGGTTGGTTTTTCTTTAATTTTCTTCTCCTTCATTTATTTTCTCTCAAGAGACTTGAACAAACACACCCTTACCCACTACATGTAGGCATTCATAACCAATTGAGCTAGAGCCAGCGACTAGAGACTGTTATTGTTAGATTTTTTTTTCACGGTGAGTTTGGACATCATATATTCATATATTATTTAACTTTCAAAACCTATGACTAAGGTTTGGGATGATTTGATCAATCTGATATTTCACGACTCTACAATCCACATTTGAAACTTTTTCATCACCCTGCCTCCTTTGATTGTCGTACATCTTGGTGGACCCCACATATGATGAAATTTTTGGTTTCAATGCCATGCCTGCCTCAAACTCAACACAACTACTGAACCATTTAACTCAACCCAAATCCCACCCTTACAAAGACAAAACACATTTTGGTCTTTTTTGACAGCCCATGGGCAATGGGTTAGCTAATTTGGACATCAATGACCTCATCATGCAAAGAATTCAAAACAATTAAAAGAATACTACTGAATTCTTCCTTTTGGCCGGCCACCAAACTGGCATGTACAATTATGTACCAAATGGCTATTTGTGGAAGGAGTATTAAATCTGTAAATGCCCCTAACAACAGAGTGTGGACCAGCATTGGATCCTCAGAGCAACAAGACATACCGGGTATAAGTATAACACGGGAGTGAACTTTGGACATTCTCTCGGAATCCCTTCACATTTCTTGGACAAAACGAAGCATATGCCTCCAACGCTATCCCCAGTCTGTCTTTATCCATGTCATTTCCTTTTTATAGAGGTACAATGCAGTAAGCACCTCTTCGAGTGGCTCGAATGATACTATGAACACACTGCTACAGCTACCAAACGACAAAAGTTCCAATGATTAGAACTCTCAAAACCCAACTTTCCTCCTTCCATCCCTTTTAACAAACAAAAACATCACAGTCCTCTGTTCGCGGCTATCTGACGCTGGGCTTCCTATATATATTACTCATTCTCCCATTTGTACCTTTACCCGTCTCATTCTCCCTCTACTCCTATCTACCACCAAAACCGCAATTTCTCAAGAATGAATTCTCTTCTTTGTCCTTTTTCTTAATAGCCAGAAATGAAAGTCAGCACTTGGTTTTTTCCTCCCTCCTAAATTGATATGGTATGATCTGGTTCTGTAGATGATGAGAGAGTACTATCAGTTCGGACGTGTTTGGCAGACGCCGAGGAAGGAGAAGGCGGTTGTAGGTATTATGGCATTCGAGGTTGCAAGCCTTATGTCGAGGTTAGTGGGCCTCTGGCGTTCGCTCGAGGATGATCACATTGACAGGCTGAAGAGAGAGATATTGAATTCAGAGGGTGTTAGGGAGCTGGTGTTCAATGAGGATGATGATTACCTCCTGGGACTCATGCTGGCAGAGATGTTTGACACCCTAGGCTTTGTGGCACGGGCTGTCGTTCACCTTGGGAAGCGATGCTCGAACCCGGTGATGGAATCATTAGAGGCCTTGTTGGATGATCTGGTGAAGAAGAACATGGATCCTCACGGAATGGAATACAATTTGATTAAGATGGAAAAGAAGGTGAAGAAGATGGAGAGATTTGTGGCGAGGAGCAGGACTCTGTATGAGGAGATGGAAGACCTTTCAGAGCTTGAGAAGGAATTGAACAGAATGCGAGGGAGGGGTGCCACTGATAAGAATTTGAAGCACAAGGTTGTCAAGCAGAAGCAAGTGGTGAAGGATATGCGAGAAAATTCGCTATGGAGTCGGAATTATGAT
The DNA here is from genome assembly GCA_038049695.1 of Cinnamomum chago. Lineage (NCBI taxonomy): Eukaryota > Viridiplantae > Streptophyta > Magnoliopsida > Laurales > Lauraceae > Cinnamomum > Cinnamomum chago. Next base: position 42,733,892 of record CP142455.1, on the reverse strand, counting down.
TACACAGTCCGCCTACTGGTGCGGTCGCTGTACACAATTTTCAGGCGAATGAAGCTTGTTTTTGGGATCAATCATCCCACAGTGGAAGCCACAGCTGATTCGAAGGTTCCAAACTATCTCCACCTCCCTCCTAGTCAGTCCATCTCCCCTCTTCTGTACTCATCAGTTGATCTTTCTGAAAACAACCATGTAAAGCTAGCTTCTAGTCCTCCTAAAAGCCCTGCGGGTACAATTTCCTGCAAGCTTTATAATTATAGAAGCAAGCAGTCGCTTACAGGGAGTCAATCTTTCAGAGGATGCATGGCGGGTTGTAGTGGAAACGAGTCCCTTTTCTTCCAGAGCAGTTTGATGTCAAGTGGAACCACCAAACAATTCTCCCATGTTGGGTCATTTATCGACTCCAATTCCTCATTCTTCAGTACTAAGTATAGGTTGACGTCGAGTCCACCTCCTTTGACACTCGGTGCTGCGGCCTTAGAGCTCCACTATGCTAATGTTGTCGTCGCAATTGAGAAGTTAATGAGATGTCATTACTGGATATTTCTTGAAGAAAGGGAGGATCTCTACAGAATGCTGCCTGCAAGTATACGAGCAGCATTGAGGAGGAGGTTGAAATCATATGCAAAGACTATGAAATCAACAGCTTCTGATGCGAGTGTTGCAGATAAATTTGCAAATACGATGGAACAGAGACTGAAATGGCTATCCCCACTTGCTCACAACACAATAAAAAGGCATTCTGAGCAGACTTTGGAGCTGAAGCAGCACCTGGTTTCAAGAAAAAATGTTCTGCTGCTACAGACACTCTACTATGCAAATCAGGCAAAGATAGAAGCAGCAATTACAGAACTTCTTGTGGGTCTGAATTACATCTATAGATTTCAAGGAGATGAAGTCATGTTGGAGGCAAAAGGATGCATCCCTTTTGGTGATTTTTTTAATGGAAAAGGATGATTGCTGCATAGTATTCCTTCACTGGCCTTGCAATCTTTTCTTTTTTTTTTCAAGATTGGACTTGTATTTTGTTTGATAGTGTTGAGTTCTTTGGAATTCTAAGCAATGCCTTCCTATCATATTGGCCAAAAATGAAGAAACAAAGGTAAAGAGCAACAAATGCTCATCAAATGGTCTACCTTTTACCTTTGGAGCCCAGTAGTGCTCTAATGGAGAAGAAGACTTGCTTGATGAAGAAACTCTTTCTTTTAAGCAACTTAGGATCTCCAAGACCTATTAGCCTTCCACGCTATGACCCGTATCAGATCTTTTTTCTCAAGAAGATTGATGGAAACTCCAAGAGAAAACCAACTAGAAACTCCAAGGAACTAAACGAGAGAGAAAATGAGAAATCCGTGCAACACTTGCACACAAGGGGGGCATGGGCGTGTATCCAAGAGAGAGTGGATGTCCAAGGGGTCCTCTCCTCTATTTATAGCTATGGAAACCACCTCCTACTAATTATTAATTAGAAGTCCTACTTCCATTAAGAATTAGTAACTTTCTCCTTTCTAATTATTATAGAAGTCTCACTTCCACAACAATTAGTAACTTACTATTACCACTATTAGAAGTCTCACTTCAAATAGAAATAATAACTTTCTAATTCCTTCCTTTTAGAGTTCAAATAGGATTAGTACACTACACCAAATCAGGGTTTTTACGACGTGCAAATTACGGCTTGCATCAGGTGCACGCCGTAAATGATATAAAATTACGGCGTGCCTGAAATGCGAGTCGTAAAAATTCTTTTTTTACTCTTTTTAACGGCGTGCGTGTCTCGCGTCGTAAATGAGTGTCAATTACGGCGTGATCTATGCGGGTCGTAAATGAATACCTTTTTACGGCCTCCATCGCACACCGTAAATATCTATTGTTTCATGACCTACACTTGCACGCCGTAACATTGTAGGCCGTCAAAAATTTCAGCCAAAATAATCTCTCCCACTGTCACGCCCCCGAACCGAAACCTCGGGGGCGGGAATGGGATTAAAGCATAAATGTATTTTACTTCTCCCAGGATCCGCGTGTGTGAAAACAACACATTCTGAATATTTTGCGGAAGCTTTTGTGGCGTTGCGACCCGAAGTCCGTGGCCATCGGATTCCGCGTCGCACTCAACCTTTAGCATATAGCTAATATGTCAAGAATCATATCAGACTGGAGTATCCATCACAATAAATTACAGAGCTGACAGTAACAGGATATTACATTCCCAAATATGTTCAAGTTACAATTATCGATATACAATAATTAAGAATCCCAAGAAAAAGGCTAAGAGAAGTCATACAACAATAAGCTATAACCACTACCCCAAATATGACGTAGCTCCGTTGTCAAGCTCAATGTCTACATGACATAGCCGACAAAACAACCTGCAAAACATGGCTCCACAGCCAACTCAAGCACTCAACTCGGGACGAAGAAATCTGAACCTGAGTACCAAAAGTAGTGGGTCAGACACGACGGTCTGGCAGGTGGATGAAAAGATTATAAATGTGTCATTAATACTCTATCATGGGCGTCCATTTAAAATAAAGCATTAAATGTACATTAATGGAGAATATCCCAAAATCAATGGAAGCTTAGGAAAAATCATTTATCCACTTGCCTTAGGTCTTCTAACAATGAAATCAAGCTCTATCAAGTCTTCCAAGACAATAATATGAGCTAAAGAGCTCCTCATTTCAAGTTCCTCCCTTTCCATTCTTTCCATTCACAACCAATCTCAAGGTGGGGAAAACTCATTCATGTGAAATCATTTGAAACCTTGACAATGTGATGCATACATTTTCCAAGCATGAACAAGAGGGAAATAAACTCATCAATAAGCACATTTCGAAATCAATATTAGTCATAGTAAAGACAACTACTAAAATCACCAAAACCCTTAATGAAACAAGATTTTTCTCACAAAACATGTTAATAATCAAAACGATCCAATCATCCACTTGCCTTTGACTCAATCAAGCAAATCAAGCTCCTAATCACCTCTCAAGCTCAAGATCCACAATCTCTACAAAAACCCCCAAAACAAACCCTAAAATGGGTTAAACAATGAAATGACAAGGAAACCTTTCAATAATCAAGGTGGAGCTTCTCTAAGGCTAGAAGATTACAAATCTAGAAGATGAAGAAGAACACTTACTTGGAAGGTCCTCTAATGGACAAGGTAAGCTCAAAGGAAATCTTGTGATGGAGGGTTCTCTTCACAAATGGTATCAATGGAAAGCTTGCAAGATGAGGAAGAGGTTGGTGATCTCCATTCCTTGATTGATGAACTCTTGGTGTGGCTTGGAGATGGAGAAGCAAGAAGAAGTAGAGAAGCACAAGGAACCCTAGGTTCAGCTGGCTGTGCTGGAAAAATGGGGAATGGGATGCAATGAAGGGGGTGGGTTCTCTTATGTTAACAAAGGAGGTTGGGTCCCACAACTTAAGGGACTAGTTTGGCTGAAATCATCTAATTCGGGACCTCGGATGAATTCGACGAAGAAGGAAGAAATGATCGTCGAAATATCTAGTTTCCAAAAAGTATATGTTTCGTGGGTTTCGGGAATATCAAGTTTTGGGTACAGATTTGGTGTGCAAAGACTGTTTTGCCCTCAAGGCCAAGAAATCGGGTTTCGGGTTCTCAAATGGATACGGGATCAACATGAAAGTTGTAGGATTCCTCAAGATGAATGCAACGGGCCAAAAACACAATACGAAACAAATCGGAAAAATCTCACAAGTAAATGCAAAGCCGAAAAGGGAACCCCCAAAGGGCCCCACAAGCTACCAAAGCACTCAAAAGCCCAAAACTAGAAGAAAAACCATTCTAGCTCACAAACTCAACCCAACAAATACTAATCCCTCTAAAAGAAACTAATCCACAGATAAAACAACACTAATCCAAGAGATTAAGGGTCGGGTTCTCACACCCACCAATCTTACAATAACCCACAAAATCGATTGACTAATTTTAAGAAAAAGAAAACGCAGATTTAAAGAAAAAAAATTGGTCTCTTTGTCTGCCAAAATCGGTCCCTCCGCCCAAGTCACTTCCAGGGCCCTTGGTGATGGCGACCTATAGTTGAATCTCCGGCGACCGTTGGCGACAACGATTTTGGTGACCTACAGAGCATTTAATAAGGCAAGTCTACCGATCATCAGACTTAACAGCGGCTTTCTAAATTGGCTTCTTGTTTCCCTTGTTCTGTGGATTGGGTTTAGTTCCTCTAGTACTTGCTTTGTGTTCCGTCTCCCTCTCTGGTGTTTGTCTTTCTTCTATTTGTGGTAATTGTTATAGTAACAGAACTTTGTATCCATGTTATTGCAGTGGGGGGCATGGAAGTATCTTGTCAGGCTTCTTCAAAGTTTTCTCTTGTGAGTTTGTTGTGCCACTCTGTTCTTTCTCTGTCATGGTTGTCTTTGATTTTGCAGATTCTTCATCAATAGAAGGTGTCTTAGCACTACAACAATCCGCACTTTTGCCGGCGTTTTTTGCCGGTGCAATCATTAAACGCTGGGGAAAGTACAATTTTTACCGGCGAAATAGCTTCTTTCACCGGGAAAAGATAGGGTTTTCCCGGCGGCATATTTTCGCCGGCAAAGGGTATTGCGTTAGCAGCGAATTATTATTTTTGCCGGCAAAGGGTAATGTTTTCCTGGCGATAAATCAGTATCGCCGGGAAAGGCTAGATTTCTTGCTCGCAAGATACCTAGATCACCGGGATAATACACCCTCCAAATTTCTCCCCGTTGTTTAACTTTTGTTGGCGAATGAATTTCACCGGGAAAGTCATTTTTTCTACTTTACTATCACTTTAAAAAATAAGTGGAGGTTTTCTTCCCTAAAAAAATTCATTTCCATTTCCTGCGCCCGCGCCCGCTTCCTCTCCATATCTATTTCCAGCGCCCCCTCTTTCTCTAAATCGTGTTTGAAGCTCTACGAGCCCCTTTTCCATTTCCAGCGGCCGCTCCAAGTGCATCTCTCTCTCTCTCTTTCTTCATCATCAAGTCAAGCATTACCTCCTTACAACTATCTTTCTCCATTGCATTTGTGTTTGGGTTTCATCCCGTTCTGATGCATTTGATTCCCTCCACCAGCATCGAAAGCAAAGCCAAGAAAACCAGTCAAAAACAAACCCAAGAAAGCCGATTTGAGTGGGAAAGCCAAGATCCCACAAAGGGATATCAATAGAGAACCCACTCAAGAAAACCACTCAAAAGCAAAGCCAAGAAAGCCACTCAAATCGGACGTTTATACCCGACCTTCAGCAACTCCAGCACGGTTCGATTTCAGAGTGGGATCTTTTCTCCTTGAAGCAAAAGGTATGTATTCAAATGCCCCTTCGATTATAATCGATTTATAGTTTTTTTTTTTTTCTAGAGGTCTGATTTACATTTTTTTTTCTGTTATTACTGCTCTAGTTCTGTTGGTTTGGGGTATTTTTGGATTGAGAGTGAGATGGGATAAAAACCTTATTTCTCCCTCTTCTTCTTGTTCATCTGCTTCTTTGTCTATTGAGAGATTGAGAAGAGAAAAAAAGGAGAAAAGAAAGAGTGGATCGAATCGATGGGGCTTATGTCATTTGTAGGCAGAGGTTTTTTTTTTATCCATTTTCCTCTTCACTGCTTGGCAAGAGTCTCCTTTTGAGTATCGATGTTGTAAGTGTTTGCAATTTGATAGTTGATACCAATTGAAAATTTTAATGCATTAAAGATGGATGCTGTTTTAGAGAATACTAATGACCGACTGTAATCATAATTTAGTTTTTGAATCCGAATAGATCTGATGGTTTTTCATATGTAGAATATCAAATGTATCTTTATCAATTGATTTTATCTTGTCAATGAAAATTTCATCTATGATTTCAGAATCATGGATCTTAAACTTAACCAGTAATGGATTTGAACTATGGAGATGGGTTTTTGATGAGCTGAAGTTTGATGAAGCAAATGCATCTTGAATCTTTACCATTGATTATGGAGAGAAGAAAAATGGATTTTTCTTCTTCTTCTTTTTTACCCATTTAAGCTATATTTAGATTGTTTTATGCAATGTTTAAGAAGACATTTCAATCTGGATTTTTATCCATTTTATACAGCTTGGAATGAATGTCGTATCCCTTGTGGTCAACTGTTTGTGTTTATATAATGGGTTTAAGGACCCAGTCAATATATACAGTTAAGGAAGGATCTACAAATCAGATCCATAACCCAAGGCCTAATTATAATGGACTACATCATTATACACACGTGTATTTGACTAAGATACCAGATCCAGAATCTAAGGCCTCATTACAATGGACTACATCTATATACACATGCGTATTTGCCTAAGATACAACTAGAGCAAATCGTGTGGGATCCACTATGATGTCGTGTGGGTCCTATTTTCTCTACAGTACTTGATGCTTGAAGTCTTAACTACTTGTAGGACTCAATTAGTTCCCACCTTTGTGGAGACTATTGAAAAATGTACCTCTTTTCTTCTTATATTCAGAAAGGTAGTTTCTCATTTTTCAAATAATTTTTATATTCTAAGGTATGGTGTTTTATTTTTCACTACTGTGCTTTGTATTATGGGTTGCCTTAGGTTCCAACTTTATGAAGCAGCATAGATGAGATGCCCAGTCTCATCACTGGTTGTGAACATATTTAAGTATAAGATTTGAGATACATGTTGTCGTGACCCCGGAACGGATCCCGGGCCCGCGACGTTGTTTTGTTGTTTTCTCACAGGTTCTCGCAGTGAGGATTCCCGAAACACGCGGAATCTAACTCACACGATCAAATTTGCGGAAGCGTGTAGCAAATCACATCAAGATAAGCACCAATAAAATTTCAAGTGCCATAACAAAATAATATCAAGACAGAGTATCACGAGTAAGGAGTTAACATGACATTCCCATCATAATTCAAGTTATGTGACTAACACAAAAAGGTAGTTAAGTTTAGTTACATCGGATAAGAGGCAAATAAAGGCCAATACAATTCTCAAAATGACAAAAAGAACCCATGACAAAATGAAGCGCAACTCAAGAACCCGCCCGACGTCTAGTTGACATCGTCCGGTTGCCACTCTGACTGGAGGTGGCTCAAGAGCCTCCTCCGGCCGCTCCTCCTCAAAGGCAACGTCACCTGCACTTGGGCACCAACATACAAGGGTCAAACACGACGGTTTGGCAGGTAATCAATTTAGGCATGAACATGTAAGAAGTAAATGTTTAAAGAAACATATTAAGACATTTTGCTAAATTGGAAACAGTTGCATGACTAAGGCACATTTCAAAATACGAGCAAAGCTAGCATGAATACTTATAATATCATGAATAGTTACAATCCACAAAGAGCCCATCCTTTCTCTATCATTTATGTAATGAAAAAAGCAAGCACGTACAAGAAACACGATATACATAATATAATCACGACACGATTCCCACATATATGGGGATTCCAGCCGCGGAACCGGACACGCATGATGTGTAATAAAATACATGACCAATCTGTAGATAGTCCACTTGTTTAAGGACCCCCAGACAGTGGATCAAACTGAAAAGAGTAGTCCAAGCTCAGTGGTGTTCACTTAAATTCATGAATGCACAAAACACGGCGAAACACGTCTTAAACCAAATCAAGCTTGAAGGTGGAAATCACATATCAGAACTAAACAAGACACGGCTAACAAGAGACATAAGTATATATATATATATATATGCATGACACACTTAAGAAGTGGTCCCCTTTTATCCTTGAAACAATTTTCAAATGAGCTTATACTTAACTTCAAAATGAGTACATGATAATACTTATTGCATCAAAACTAAAGTTCGAAAGCAAAGTCTATCAAGCATATGTAAGGACCTTTGGTTGACCCTTGTGTAATTGAAACCCAAATGTTGAAATTGCAAAGAGAATTGGTGCCTCTGAAGTTAAAAGACATTTCAGGTTTCAATCGCACAATGTCAGGCTAAAAGCCCCATAACATATTCCAGTTTTTATTCCTGTAGAAATCCTTATAAAACAGCTCATATTGAAATTTCGGTTACCTTTCGGTCACCTGTCGGTCGACCGAGACAGGGTATGTCGGCTAGCCGACAGCTGACCGACGAGCTGACTGATAGATTTACCCAGAAAAATCTCAGCTCTTGGGAAATGGAACCAAACTGACTTTGGTTGGCTGTCGGTCGACCAAAGTGAAAATGTCAGTTAGCCAACAGCTGACCGAAATCTTCCTAATGAAATGCAGGTCTCGGGAAATGGAGCCGAACTGAGTTCGGTTGGCGGTCGGTCGACCGAAGTGGAATTTTCGGTTAGCCGACAGCTGATCGACGACTGACCGATGCTGCACGGACAGTGCATTTCAAGTCAGATTTTTACATTTCTTCTTCCATTCTTCTTATTTCTCCTTCAACCTGCACTTCCCTGAGCCTACAAGCTCTCCAAGGGATTAAACATACATTTCCAAGCACAGTTTAACACATCTCCTTCCCATTCTCCAATTTAAAACAAATTCCCCAAAATGCCACAAACCTTCTTCAAGCACTTCCACTCAAGCTAAGCCAAAGACTACAAAAATCCCCAAGAAAACCATTCAAAACTCACTCAAACTTGAAAACAAGAAACTCATTTTCACAAAAGGGTTTGCAAACATGAAAAACAAGATCTTTTGGTACAAAAAAGGCTCCATTAAAAAGATGGGTTGGAGCTCTTACCTAGAGATGCACAAACAAGAGGGAAGGAAGAAAATGGAGAGCTTGCCCAACTAGAAACTTCAAGAAACTTGTATCAATGGAAAGCTTGGGATGAGAGGAAGAGAATGATGGTCTTGGAATTTCATCTAGAGTCTTCTAGCTTGTGCATTCAAGAGAAATAAAGTGGAAAGAAAAAGGTTTTTTCTTGATTTTGTAACTCCTTTTCCTTGGCTTATGATTGGCCGGTGGGAGATGATGGGAATTTAATCACCTTTAATCTCCATGATGATGGGAGTTTCATGGTTTTAATGCCATGATTACTTGGATTTGTAACTCCCATTTGCTTGATTTTGATTGGGCCGTCCAAAATAATGAGTTAATGACCGCATTAAGTTGTCATAAAATGGATCAATTAACGGCATTAACTGGTCACCAGGGCATTTGAAGAGTCGCGGGTCGCGCCGCGTCTTTTGGGATTCTTCTTGTGATGATCGCCGATGGATCCGCATGTTGTTTGATGTCGGATGGCAATGCAACTTCAGACATTAGTTGATATCAGTGGCGGTGACATCTATCTTGTCGATTTCTCGATTTGTCGGACAGAAAGTGCACGTTTTTTATTAGCCGGTTGGCGATCTTGGGACGATCAATGATGATTTCATGCTCTTGACGATGGATCCGAGATGTAGATGGAGATCAGTCGATTTCGAGTATCAAAAATCAGATTTTCAGGAAATCACAGGGGCTAGAACTCCCAAAACGCGAAAAAGGACGGAAAACGGGTCACCCGGCGACAAATCCGGTGACCCGGATTTCCATGGTCGCCGACAACTACCATGGGCCATGGTCGCCGCCAGCGACCATAGGCCATGGTCGCCGCCAGCGACCATGGGGATTGTCCCCCTTTCGGTCGCCGTTTCTCGGCCGTTTTTTGGTCTTTTTCGCAGCTGTTTTCTCCTTCATTTTTCTTGACATTTCTCCTCATTTATTGGCTTAATTCTCCTGAAGAAAACCTGATGAGAAGCCGTGCAAATCAGAGCATAAAATCTCCTATTTTTTTGGAAAAACTGAAGACTTTGTAGCCGATTTTCTGTCAAGAGTTGAAACTAGGTCAAACGATGTCAGAATGACCTGAAATTTGAGGTGAAGCCTCCTGAGCACCAGATAGGACCAACCATGGGCTTTTGTTTAAGTTTTAAAGCCGTTTGGGGTCCCATCGCCAATAGGCTTGATTTTGCTGTGGGAAAGATGTCGCGCTTTGATATGCGGTCAACTGATGTCTGATTGACTTGAAATTTGACAGGGAGCCTATTGGAGTCATTTTGAGATGATCCGTTGGCTCCGATTCTCTACTGCCGGTAGCTTTGATTTTGTTTCGGAGCGTCAAAGTCGGGTCAAACGTTGTCGGAATGACCTGAAATTTAACGTGTAGCCCTTTTGAAGCATGTTGAAGCCATTCATGTGCTCTGTTTGATGAGCAATAGTCCCGGTGGTTCTCGCCGCCAAGAGGCTTGATTTTATTACTCAAGGGTTGATGGAGGGTCAAACGTTGTCGGTTTTACTTGAGATTTGACATCGAGCCCTTTGGAGGTATTTTGAGACCATCCGTAGGCTCTGATCGAAGTTTTGACGTCTTCGACGCCGTCGCCGCCAGGAGCGCCTGTTCAGCTACTGGAGGAGTGAAGTTGGGTCAAATGATGTTGGAATGACCCGAAACTTCATGTGAACCCCTCTTTTGGCTGTCTTGAAGGATCTTGCAGTTTTGTTTGATTCTAACAAGATCTGATGCTTGAAGCAGCATTGCCTGTTTTGTAGTAGGAAGCGGCTTCATATGGCTTCTTGATGTTGAAGAGACAAAGTGACATTTTTTGTGTCAACAGATGGGTGTTTGAACTTAATGCATAAGATTAGGATTTTAGATATTGGAGTTGGGTTCTTGGCCTTTATGGAAATTTAATCCTTGTATCAAGTGGGTCAAAAGTTTTGAATACTTATCCACGAGGCCCACCTACTTTCATTAGTAATAACATAGGTACTCTCAACTGATCATTCATAATCTCATGAAGAAGTGACTGACATCCAAAGATCTCTCTAGTCGTTCAACCAACTCTTGTGGGAAGGGTTCTGGTAAGTTGGTCATTTTCTTGTAGAACTTCTCAAGCAAGAGCTCGGTGCCTGACTTCTTATATTGGCCTTTTACGAACTCACCAGACACCAAGAGGTGTCCTAAGGTATTCCATAGCAAAAGCCTGGACAAGACCTGCGCAAATGAAAATCAGATTTGATGCATATCTAACTTAAGAGTGGCATCATGGATGTAGGGTGGAATCCAAATAAAAACCACTCCTAATCTAAAATTCATACCTCTAAAGTATCCCGCATTCTGCGAAGTGCAGAATCAACACGTGCATATATTGTGCAGCATGTCATCAAATACAACAGTGACCATTATATAATATGAAGCGAAGTGGATTTGATTTCCAATTTCGTTGTCAAATTTAGATTTGGTTTTGACTGGCTTATAATTTTTGACCTCCTTCTAATGCTAGGCCCTACCAACTAATGGGCCATTAATCCTAGTAAGTAATGACCCATTCAATATCCAAATTCAGCCGAGAACGTTAGCCCATTTAATATCTAAGTCAGTTCCAATTGATTTTGACTCATCCAATTTACCAATTTAATTTAGTTTGACCCTGACAAACGGGTCGGATCAGGGTAAATTAGGTCAGGCCAAAGATAAAACACACTTTTTGGACCCAACCTGACCCGTGTATTTTTAATAAGATGGTAAAAATTAATTTGGTTTGTGCCAAGACTCGAACTCAGGACAATATGAATTTCAAAAGAGCGATCCTACCACTACACCACAAAGCATCTTTTTGTTAATAATTATAAACAAAATTAGTTAATAAGAAAAGGACCCGGCCCCACTTTGGAATATTGATCGTAAGTTGGAATTTATCTACGAGGTATTTATAAAAATAAATATATTTGTATTTATAAAAATAACTATATTTTTAGAATATTGACCCCTATAAATACTGTTGTTTTTATTTTCATACTTATACATTGTACTTTAAACATAGATTATCAAACTTTTGAAATAACTATTTTATATAATTTCCTATATAGTCATTAATTTTTTAAGACAACCATTTTACAATAAAACTAAACTCAAATGAATATATAATATATGAAGTTGATCAACAAAATTAATAAGTTTCATAATCAATAAGAAAATGACAATATTATTGAAAAAAAAAACCTCGCGACAACAGCGTGAAGTTAAAGAGGAGGCATGAAACTTTCCATGTAACTGATGTGCTCTCATGCACGTTTGCCGAGTGAGAAAGGGTAGAGTTTGATTTTTTCCTTTTTTGTGTGTGTGGTTTTAACTTTTATAAATTGTGATGTAAATGGAGTGGAACACTAAGATAGACCCCATCTATTAAAAATCACAATTATTGAGGCAAGCATCCTTACTATTTATGGGATACCTCAAATTCTCACTGCAAATTGATTCTCTGATAAAAAAAATAACAAAATACTGGAGTTTTCTAAGTAAAGTTTTTTTTTCTTTGATTTGGAATCTCCATCATGCCTTCTATCTATTAAGAAACTCTCAATATAATCTTATTTCTATCAAAGCAATAGCATTTAAGTGTTAATGGGTCACAGTGTTTATAAGTGCCACTAAGTATTTTTGTTTCTTCTGATTATATGATTTTTTTTCTTTTTTTTTTAGAATATAAAATGCCGATTTCTGGGTTGTCTGGTTTATTTAATCCTTGGTCTTTTTTATTTAATCCACTCTCGTTTCTGGGTTGTCTGCTTTCTTTTTTATATATTGATTTTGATTGTACACTTTTTTTTAAGAATGCGGAACTAATGGTAAAAGGAATCTCCAATAATATTGGTTCATCTAAATAAAGAATTAAGCTCATTCTTATTATTATCAGAATTTTCTACTTTCTCCAATATAATTATATTTCTCTATGTCAACAAGAGAACTTTTTTTTTTCATTCATTTACTTTTAAGTTCATTGTATTTTTTTAGAGCAACTTCAATAATTTTTTTTGTTTCTTTGTGTCTCTTTTCAGTACCGTCTCATGTCTCATTTGCATGCATAGTTTAGATTAGTGTCCAACTCATTTTAAAATGTGAACATCTTGAGACAATTCGTGCAATTACTAAACATTTCAATTTGAGAGGTAAACCTTTTTTTAATTCATTTACTTTTGAGTTCATCATATTTTATTTGAGCAATTTTAGTTATGTCATTTTAATATGATTTATACAAAATAATCATCATTTTAAAATTTCTATAGATTTGCAATATTTTTATGGTTTGTATTTGTATGGTTTTCATAGATTGTGAGTTTCTTTTTTTACCCTTTTTTGTTTCAATTTTTAGGTATTGGGCTCTCCTTGTTTTTTTTTTCTTTTAAATCACTTTTTATCATGGGACTTTCTGTGAATTCTCATTTTTCTGTTTTATTTTTAAATTTTTTTAATGCTTATCATTATGAGTTAATTATTTATTTTACTTCCATTGGGTTCTTTAAGTTCTCTTTGTGAAATCTTTTTATAGATTTTTCTTATTTCTTTTGTGGCTTCAGATTTCCATTTTTGAGTAATAGATTATCATAAGTTAGTTTGATTCTTCTAAATTTCTTTTATCATTGTATTGTCTTTGAATATTTATTTATATATATTTTTATAGACTTTTTAATAAAATTTATTTTATTTTATTTTGTATTTCTTTTATTATAATTTCTCACTTGTGATGGGTTTTAGGTTTTTTTTTATCGTTTTTCATGAATTTGTGGATTCTTTTGTCTTTGCCCTTCTGTGCTCAATTTTTTAGGGTTTTTTTTTTCCTCATGAGTGTTTGATTCTTTTAAATTGCTTACGTTATTGAGTTGATTATGGATTTTAATTTCTATGTGTCTTTCAAATTTCATTGGATTTTATTCATAGTTTATATTGTTTGTTTGTTTTGATATTTTTTAAGTTTTCTTGATCATTAATCTTCAATTTTCATGGGCTTGTGATTTTTTTTTAAATTATATGGTATTCGGTATTGAATTCTTATGGACTTCTTCTTTTTTTCCTCTCTCTCAAACTAAAACCTTTTGCATTTAATTTTAAAGAAACTGATCATAAATTTCTTTTATAAAATTTAATATTATGATTATATTGGCATATGCGTGTTTTTCTAGTAATTAATTTAAGTATTCAGAAGTGCAAAAAACCATACAGAACAAGAGATGTATGCTATAAATAAACAAACACTTTATTTCAACAATGAAACTGGATCAATTTCCGGTCATCTTTCCTTGGGTTGGGTTCGGCGAAGAGATGAGGAGGAAAATGATGGGAAACTACTTTTTTCTCTTGCGCAAGGTCGATATCGACCCTTCCTAAACCAACTATGGCCGTTGATAGAATTGGATTTGAGAAAAGAGAGAAAAATGAATACTTCAAGGCGTGTATTGGCTTTCCTTTAAGACATTTTTTGCCATTCTTTGGTGGAACTAAGTACATTTTCTGCCATCCTTTGGTGGGACCAAGTCAGCAATGGATTAATAGGCGGACTGCCTCATTAGCCTGGCCTAACATGAAACTAAATAGTGTTTTGGCAAATCTTTTAATAAACTAACATGTTAACTTGAGGAATCTCTTATAAATGTCTCCTTCCTCCAAAACATATTCGATGTGGGATAGGCAAGTTTCCAAATAAGAAATGGGTTCTCAAAAGGGTTCTTTCCATGAGATTTCAAGACTTTTTCTATTTGAAAAATGCATGAATACGAAAAGTACTTTAAAAAAAATAAAATAAAAACCTTGGATTTCTTATTTTTGAAAACTTCCAACAGAATACATACTGGTTGGTTTATTGATTTGAGTGTCTGATTATTCCGCTTCTTCCTCTGCAATAGCTTTTTCTCTTTATTTGGGTCTTTCCCATTGGATTGGGTTTGGGTTTGGGTAAAAGAGGAGGAGGAAGACGATCGGAAAACTTTTTCTTCTTGCGTAGGGTCGACCCTCACCTATTTAGAGAAGTTCAAAGAAGGGTCGATATTGACCCTAAAAAAAAAGGTAAAAGAAGGAAAATTTTAGGCGGGAATATTGATTTGTTGTTAGCAAAAATAAAGTGTCCTTTTTCCACTACCACCCATCTAAAGTGTTTTTTTTTTTTTTTTTTTTTTGTAAAACCTTTTTATTTAAATATTTTTATTTAAAGGCTTAATTATTTTTTTATATTGGCCCACGTTCTGGCGTGAGCATGTTTGCTCAAATTTTATCTTATCCATAATTGGTTGGTCACAACAAGTTGACCAAAGTACTGATAGATCAGTGGCAAGTCTTTTTTTTACAATGTAGGGTGTTCTAGTCTTTTGGGCCGGAGTAAACCCTACGAGCTCGGGGGAGTTCGGTAAATCTCCCGCAGCCTCCAGTGTGATAGCGCAGTTTTAAACCTTCAATCTTATGAAAGACACAGTGATCCTAGCCCAACTAAGCTACCCATACACCTTTAGATTAAGTGGCAAGTCACCTTCTAGCATCACAAAAGTGACGAGGGATCATTCCACAAAATTCTTCAAACATATGCCCTAAAACGGACACATTCACATAATACTTGGCTTGAGCAAACTGTGAGTTTGTCCAGGGCTCGTGTACACTCCATGATCTCCGTTCTACACGAACGAAGCTTAAAAAAAAAACCAAAAACAGAACAGGGCTAAAAAGAAACGAGCAGCAAAACCTCTCTCTTATCCTCACTCCATCAGTCTCGATACTCTCCAAAACTTCCTCTCCGTTTCATCAAAGCCTGTCTTCCAAACCCTATCCCTGGTAACACTCCCTCTCTCATCCTCTCTTTTTAGAAACCATACATTTCATTCCAGGGCTCTTTATTACTTTAGGGTTTAAATATTCTTCTTCTTCTTCCTTGTTTCTGTTTACATGGTCCTGTGGTACAGCCATCATTCATTTCTTTGGTTGTTTATTTTGTTATTGTTGTTACTTTTTTATTTTATTTTATTTGAAGCTTTGTAGATGGATTTGATAATAGAGCTAAGGACGCATTTGTGGATGAAGCGCAGATTAATTTAACAAATGTGTGGGAAGGATTTGGTTTTCTGGGCCATTGAAAAATTCCAACCATGTGTGATATGTGGAACATCTGATTCGAAGATCTATGTTTCAATCCAACTATGTTGATTGAGTCCTCTTCTTCTTTTTCATTTTTAATTTAAGTTTTAGGACCAAATCCCTTATTTTGTATTGCATTTCTAAGAGTTCATGGTAAGGAGGGTTCAAGGATATAACGTGAGATGTAGGAGTCTGGTGGGATACTGGGAGTTACAGAAAATGTTGTGGGTTCAAATTAAAATGCACCAAATTGGCTAAAGTCGTGCTTTTCAGGAAAAATAAACAGTAGGGAAGAAATAGGGGGGTCTTTTAAATATGAAGAAAACACATATTAGACGATGTGGCGCATTTTGAATCGAAGCTACTACGGCTTTTATGTGATTCTCAGGTGATCTGAGCTTCGAGAATGTAGGTGGGTGGGACCATTACTTTCCTAATATTTGGTTTCTAGGGGTGTTCGGTAGGTAATCATTTAGGATAAAAGGGAATGCTGTTTGATAATGGCCCTTTATTAATCTTTACCTTCTTCAATCTTAGCCCCTTTGATCGGAAGGCGTTGCTTAGAATTCCTGGATAACGATAAAAGAACTGGGCCAAGTATTTTTCATTTATATTGTATTCAATGGGGTGTATGGTTTTTCTTAATAGTGCCTCTTTTTTTGGGTGGAAGTTTTTCTTAATAAATTGCAGTTCTTTTTAATAGCACTTTTGTTGGATCACGTGGTTTCTCTACAGCTTCTGCACAGGAACCTTTCTTTTGCTTTTCAAAACATTGCATGTGCAGAGTTTGTAAGTGTAGCCTATTCGTTACCAAAGAACTTCCAAATATTGCCATGCATGAGAAAAGTTAAATCTATTAAGTGTTTCCAGAGAAAAGAATGGGAGACAATATTGATACATATGTGATCGACATGACCTCTCTTATCTGTTGATTTTTTACTTCTGTTATTGGATTTGGCACTGCATTTTGTTTTGTACTATTCTAGTATTAAAACCAGAAAAACAAGGTATTTGTATTGATTTTGATTACAGCTCAAACTAGAAAGATAGGGCATATGAATTGGTATTGCATAGCTTGTAATATTGTGTGTTACAAGGCATCTAAAATGTTATATGTTTTGTTTTGGAATTTCTATCTCATATTGGAAAATGTACTTCTGCGAAGTTGAATAAAGCATGATGTTAAAAACAATGCTTTGCATGCTTTCTCTAATAATTACAGATGTGTACCATTGTGGAAGCCTTTTAATACGTACTTCATGACTGAGCTAGAGACTAATAATGGGTTGAAAAACTTTGAAAATGGCTCTTTTAACTTTACTAGGTCAGTTGCTTAATTGGCGGTCTCCACATCCAATGGTTTTTTTAGAAGCTTTGTATTTTAAAGCTATAAGAATTCTAGATAGAGTAAGGTCAAATAGAAAATGTTACAACTGAGTTGGTTAAGAGTCCTAGTTAGTCACTAAAAGTAGAGATGGACTGAAAAAGAGAAGCACTCAATGCTCATTGAGCATTAATCAACAAGATGGAGATGAATCCAAAATGTACAATCCTCCATCTTTATGACCACAGCCGAAGATCTTTCCTATTGCCAGATCCTGAACTGCACTCTTTGATAGAAAGAAAATTGCACTACTATTTAATTACTTAAATATAATGCTGCTACTCAAGATCTGAAGGAAAATTAGGAACATGAAAAACTGTACTTAAAGGGGATATGGGTGCAACACTTAAAAAGTAACCTTCCTTAAGGTCCTCTTCCCTTTGGTATTCATACCATCGGCTTTTTTTATAGAATCAAGCACCATTCGGGGAGGGGAAGCAAAACTGAACTGACTGAACTTATCATAGTGCTTGTACCCAACACATTTCTTTCTTGATGCTTTCTATAATGTGAGGAAACCAATTTATCGTTCTGTGTTGAAGTTAGATGTCATGAGATCCTCTATCCTGCCCATCCTATCATTCATGAATGTGGTAGGGGAAAAAAAAGAGCAGCTCGTTCAGGTTAGGAACTGTAAATATTCATCACCTGACAAAGCTCTTTGTAGAAGAGACTAGGGAGTAATCTATTTTTGAAGAACGTAATGTTTGTCAAACCAGGTCATTTTATCTGATAGGTTCACAGTCATGATGCAGTTTTCTAAATAGATAAAATATTTGCTGTTATTTTATTACGTTCTTTTTTGTTTTGGTGTAACATGCTTAAATTGATGGGCAACAGTTAAGTTCTTCTCGTAATCCTTTTAGCACTGCATCAAAATTATCCTCTTATCTCCTTGTTTGAACTCCATAATTGTCTGTTGGAGTTCATGCAAATTTTTTTATACAAATTTTTCTGGTTGGGTAATTGGATAGATTTTTTTTTTTCACAAAATGAAAACAATACAGTGGTAGTTGGATTCAGTACAGCCAGCAAAATCAATTACATTTGATTTAGATTCTTCTAGTTCACAAAGCCTTTGATCTTCCAAAGAACATAAACTTCTTGAAATTAATGTTTCATCGTTTGATATTCTACATTCCAAATGGGGATACCCTTCATCGTCCTTTGATGGTTTTTTTCCAAAGCACCATCAGAGTAGGCGTAGTCAAATTTCTTCATTCCATTAAGGTAAATGTTTACTTATTTGAGCCACTCTAGATAATTACTAGTGTTAAAGGTAACTGTTGTGATACGAACTGGCTGGTTGTTATGCTCTGCAACTGTTCTGGTAACTCCAGAACCATCCATTCACCAGGTGTCTTAATCCCTGACATCGTCCTCATTCCTCAATACTCAAAATGATACAATGTGAATGAATTGCTGATCTACACTGATCAGTGATAAACAACCAAAACAAGTGCAGCAAGTTGGACTCCATGTTTTCTAACACATTATACCTTCCTATTCAAACAAAATCTCAGTTACATGACTGATATGGTGATAACATGGATCTTGTTATCCTTATTGTGCAAAAAATGTCTAAGAACAGGATGTTGTGATTACCACTTGGTAGCATTCTTCAAGTCAACTCAAATTGTGCATCTGTTTAGAGGGGGGAAAAACATAATAAAATCACTACATATATTTACCTGTTGACTTGGGGGAGAATTGGTGAAAAACCCTTCTGCATCTTCTCCAAATTACACAAAAATCCTTCTGTTATCTTTGAAAATATTCAGCAAGAGCATCTTTAATAAAAAAAAAAAAAAATCTATAAAACCTTTCAGTGATAAGCAGCTCCTTAGATCATCAATCTGTTACACTTTCAAAATATTCGAAGGCACCTTTAAACAACATGATAAAATTGAACTCTTGAAAGTCTTGTCCCAACTATGTTGGGTTCGGCTATATGAATTCTGTTTCTCAATTTCAATCTATTCTAAGCCAAATCCTTGGATGGGTAGCACTTCTTCAGATCTAACCCTAGACCCTTACAACTTCCATCCATGTCCTCTTTGGCCTTCCCCTTTTCCTTGGCTGGCCATCATCCCGCGTAGAAATTTTTTTTCCTCAACGACGCTGTTAGTGGCTTACATTATACTTCCAAATACTTTAAGTGGATCTGGAAACATAGGAGTAGTAGTATTGGACTTCCTCTTAAAAATATATGATGGCATTCAGTTGATTAAAAATGCCATAGTTATTAGTTAATACATCTTCTGACCAATATGATTTTGGAACATGCATCTCAAGTAATAAAGCTCTTGCTACCTCCATCAAATGTTGATTCTTGCATTCAGCAACCTCATTCTGCTTTGGTGTATAAGCACATGATGTTTGGGATTATAGTTACTTTATAATAAATATGACTGAAATTTCTTGGAGGTATGCTCTTCTCCTATGTATCTCTATACTTTAATCTTCACACCAAAATTTGTGCAAACCACTTTATGAAAATTTTGAAACATCCCCATTCCCTAGTAAATCATCAGGAGACTTCATAAGGGTGTACATTTGCTTGTTTTCGATAACTGTAAATTTTATTGCTCCGAAAGGAGAATATTAAAAAAAATAAAAATAAACAGAAACCCAACACAAGAAACACCGCAAACAACTGAAAAACTAAAAAGACTAAACAAAACCCAAAGACTAAGCATCAAAGGAAATATAAGAGCGAGAGATTCCTTCCTTCGCAAGGCCATCTGCCACCATATTTGCCTCCCTTGAAACATGACAAAAGGAGGTGCACAACTTACTCGAAATATTGCACACCTCCTCCACCCTACCAGCCTCCAAGGATGAGAAGACTTCCTTGAACTCCCACTGCATCGCTGAAAAAAATCACCATCAATAATAGCATTGATAGCCCCCAGGAAAGCAACTCACGGCAGCCCGCGAGCATGGCAAAAATTTAGCTCCAATAGCATCCGAGCAATCCACAAGCCCAGGATCTCCTAACAATACCACCAGTCTAGTCCCTTACGACACCAATGATATTTCTTTTACAAATAGATTGAACAAGACTACCATCTTCGTTTAGCTTAAGGATCCTCCTAGGACTTAGGAGGGCTAATCCGTAGAACTCTATGCATAACTTTTACATTCCAACCCCCTTGTAAAGCTGCTCCTCTCGATCTATTAAGATCTTCCAAAGTAACTTGTTTAAACTCCTTCCTCTTGCAAACCCACTCTGTCATAGACCATATAGTAGAATCAACAATCTCATCCACCAAATTGCTATTGTTACAAAAAAACTCTATTATTTCTTTCCAACTACAACTTCCAAAAGGAAGCATACAACACAAGCTTCCAATAAATCCTTCCATGAACAAACTAGCACCCTAACCGCCACCAACAAAAGAGATCATCAACAGTTCCAGGCATGACCCTTTACATATAAAAACTATTTAGAATTTTTGACCTAACTCTATGTGCGAAAATACAATGGTTCATCAAATGATGCACCATTTCCTCATCTTTTTTAAGCACATTGGACACCCACTGACAATCATATGATTCCTTCTTCTCAACTAATCAATAGTAAGGATTTTATGAGACTTTGCAACCCAACAGAAAACCAACACTCGGAGACAGAAGTGAAGAATCCCAAAAACTTTGCCATCCTTCTACTCTAATAGACCTGTTAAGCAGAACAGCGAAAAAGGATTTAATAGAAAACTTACCTTTAACATCCAGTTTCCAAAGCCTGAAATTCCCTCTTCTTAATCACACGTAAGCCTTATGTAGCATATACCAAGCAAACTAGAAAAATCAGAAGCTTCTCTGTCAGTCAGATCTCCTTGGAAACAAAAATCCCAAACAACAGAACCACCCATAGAATTAAAATTGTCAGCTACAAGCCTACAACAGCCTGCTGTCTTCTGTCCAACAAGAAAAGATTAGGGAAGAGATTTATAACACATTTTCTCACAGCACTAATCATGCCAGAACCTAACTCACTGACCATCATGAACCCTATACTGAATCTGCTTAACAAAATCATCCTTCACAGATAAAACAGACGTCCACAGACCAGAAACTTTATAAGCAAGGTTCAGGATACACCTACCGTCACTACTTAGCTTATATTTACTAATGAGAATATTTTTCCACAACCCTTGGCCAGGCTCCCCTACCCTCCAAAGCCATTTCTGCAACAAAACTTTATTAACATTATTAATGGAACGAATGCCCAACCCACCAAGAGCAGTAGGTTGGCACACAGACTCCCATCTAACCAGTTGTTGCTTCCTCTTATCTGTAGAATCATTCCAGAGAAACTCACATTGGAAATTTTCAATCCTTCACAAAACACTTATAGGACATCTAAGGCAGGACAAGCAGTAAATCAGATACTTTAAAGGATGGATTATGTTAGGGTGACACGACCTCCCATAGACATACTTTTCCTTCCATGAACTTAACGTTTTGTTAATCTGCTCAACCACTGAACCCCATAAATATTTCTTTTGGCAACCCCATGACTTAAGAGGAATCTTCCAAACTTTGTAGCAAAAAACGGAAGCCAATCAAGCAACATATCTTTCTTCTGTCTGAGCGCCAATAATCTCACATTTTCCATAATTAATCTTCAATCCTGACATTAACTCAAACCATTTCAATAAGCATTTTGAAGTGTCAACTTGAGCCAAAGAAGCATTGCAAAAACATAATAGTATCATCCGCAAATTGTAAATGAGTTATCTCATGGCCAGCATTTTCAATAGCAAATCTTGTGATTATCCTCATGGATTTAGCTCGCTCCATCAAGACCTGCAATGCTTCCGCCACTCCGACAAACAGCATAGGAGATCAAGGGTCTCCTTGACGCAACCCTCTTGTACTCTTAAAATAACCTTTTGGAGATCCATTTACCAGCACTGGGAAGTGAGCTTAAGAAACACAACTGTGAATCTATCCACACCATTTCTTCCCAAACCCAATTCTAGTCATAATATATAATAGGAAATCTCAATCTACCTATCATAAGCCTTTTCAAAATCTAATTTACAAATCAATCCAAGATGCTGCTGCCTATTACGAGAATCAACACACTCATGTGCTATCAACACACTATCCAGAATTTGATGCCCATCTACAAAAGCACCTTGAATGTCGTAAATAATCTCCACACACACCTTCCTCAAACGATTAGCCAACACTTTAGCTAAAATCTTGTAAAGACTTCTAATCAAACTTGTGGGCCTAAAATCTTTGATAGAAATAGCACTCTCCGTTTTAGGAATCAAAGCAATGAAAGAAGCACCCAACTCCCCTGCTATAACTCCATTGACATGAAATTCATTAAAAAAGACTAGCATATCCTCCTCCAAAAGAACCAAAAAATGCTAAAAAAAGGCTATAGGAAACCCATTTGGCCCCAAAGAATGATCCCCTTGAAGACTAAACACCACTTCTTTTATCTCCTCTTTAGAGAACTGATCTTCAAGAGAGGACACCCTGACATTAGAAAGCTGTTCAAAGGAAATCCCATCCATCCGAGGTCTTGACCTTTGATCACGAGTGTACAAGTGCTGGAAACAATTAACAACTTTCCTCTCTCTATATCAGCTTTATTCTCCCCCAATCTACCTCTGGTAGATATGGCATTTATTTGGTTTTCATGATGCCTGGAACTTGCTATAGCATGGAAGAATTTCATATTACGGTGCCCTACCTCGAACCATTTGTTTCTTGTGCGTTACTTCCATTTAATCCCTTCCTGATAAATCAATCTGCAAAATTGCTCTTGACAAGAAATCCTACTTTCCCGATCCCCTTATTGACACGAGCTCAAAAGAGAGAAATATTGGATTGTAATTGTCTATCTCTGTATGAGATTTCCATTCATTATATTGACATTACATGCCTTGTTTAGGCTATAAATCAGTAATCACAATCTAATTTACACAAGGATATGACCTGTACAATCTTTGACTATATCCTACGTATATTACAGCTGGGTTGGATATAATTGGGCCTGAATTTGTGCAATAAGAGAGCTGAACTGGGCTTCTTGACATACCCCCTCAAACTGATGCTGTTGAGTCAACAAGCAACAATTTGCCAACCAAGAACTGATGACGTGGTCTTGGTAGGCTCTTGGTAAAAATGTCTGCAACTTGAAGTCTAGATGATATATGTGGAAGGCTAATGGTGTCATTTTAGAATTCATCCCGGATATAATGACAATCCACCTCAATAAGCTTTGTACGCTCATGAAAAACAGGATTTGAGGTAATCCGAATGGCACTAGTATTATCAGCATAAAGGGGTGTTGGAGATGTTTGAGGAAAGCCAAGCTCAGAAAGCAATCCACGAAGCCATACGATTTCTAAAGAGGCGGCAGACATAGCACGATATTCAGCTTCAGTGGAGGATTTGGACACTTTATCCTTTTTTTTTACATTTCCAAGAGAGCAATGAGTCCCCTAAAAACATGCACCATCCTGTCGTTGATCTCTTGGTATCCGAACAACCAGCCCAATCGGCATCAGAGTATGCTGTAAGAGATAGCGTGTTGCCAACGGGAAAGAACAAACCACGAGTCGGAGTGCCAAGAATGTAACGAATGATGCGTCGGACAGCAGTTAGATGTAAATGACGTGGTTGCGTCATAAATTGGCTAACAAGGTTGACAGCATATGAGATATCAGGCCGGGTAATTGTGAGATATACCAAGCTGCCTACTAATTTGCGATATAAGGTGGCATCCGAAAGAAGATCGCCCGTATCCTGAGACAATTTAACATTGACTTCAAGAGGAGTATCAACCGGGGTAGAGTTCTGTAGACCGGCCATCTCAATGAGGTCCAATGCATATTTATGCTGATCAAGAATTATGCCTTTTTCTGAGTGATGAACTTCCAAACCCAAGAAATAGGTAAGGGGACCTAAGTCCTTCATATGGAATGATTCATTAAGTGAGGCTTGAAGTTGACGAATCATTGATGAATCAGTTCTAGATATGATGATATCATCCACATAGACAAGTAATACAGTGATCCCAGCTGATGTGCGATGAAGAAAGAGAGAAGGGTCAGATGGACTCTGTTGAAAATGAAGACGAAGAAGGGTATCGCGAAATTTTTCGAACCAAGCTCTAGGTGCTTGTTTGAGACCATAGAGGGATCGACATAAGTGAGCAACTTCATCACTAGTAGAACTCGAAATGCCAGGTGGAAGTTTCATATAGACTTACTCTTTTAGATCCCCATGCAGAAAGGCATTCTTGACGTCGAACTGATAAAGAGGCCATGACTGTGAAGCTGCAATTGCTAACACCATGCGAACTGTGGTCATTTTTGCGACCGGAGCAAATGTCTCATCATAGTCAATACCATATTCTTGGCGATTACCAAGTGCGACGAGGCGCGCCTTATGACGATCCAACGAGCCATCAGGTTAAGTTTGATGGAAAAAACCCATTTACAGCCAATGGGTTTTACATGAGATGGGCAGGACACAATATCCCATGTGTGATTTGCCCGAAGGGCATCTAACTCTTCTTGCATAGCTTTTTTCCAACAGTCATGTTTCACTGCCTGCGAATACGAGTTAGGAATAGTAACAGTAGATAAGGCAGCAAGTAAAGAAGTGTGAGTGAAGCCATATCTGTCTGGGGGACGAGTGTGGCGAGTGGATCGCCTAAGTTGAATCGACGGTGGAGCAGGAGCAGAAGAAGGATCGGGTTTTGGTGGCGGATCAGGCGGCGGGGAATGATCCGCAGGGGATGGTAGCTGTGGAATATCTTTGTGACGACGCCTTTCATAGACGATGAGAGGTGGAGCAACATCATCAGTAAAATTGGGTAAGAGGGAGACAGGGAAATGAATCTTTGTGATTTGAAAAGAAAAGCTGATTTTCCAAAAAAATGACATTCCGAGAAACTCGGATGTGATGAATGACTGGATCATAACAAAGAAAACCCTTTTGGTGAGAGGCATAGCCCAGAAAAGCGCACTTCGCAGATTGAGCTGTCAGCTTTGTTCGTTCAGTCGGAGGAAGATGAACAAAGCACACACAACCAAAGGTGCACAAATGAGTGTATGTTGGCTGTGTTGAAAAGTCTATAATATGGAGATTGATAAGATAGCATCGGTGAGGGGAGACGATTGATTAAGTGAACTGCAGTAGCTAATGCTTCGGGCCAAAACTTAGCCGGAACCGATGATTCTAAAAGAAGGGAACGAACGGTATCAAGAAGATGCCTGTTTTTCCGTTCGACAACTCCATTCTGTTGAGGAGTATATGGACATGATCTCTGTGATAAAATCCCTTTGGTTTGCAAGAGATTTTGAAACCGTTGGGACATATACTCCCCCCCTGAATCGGAGCGAAGAATCTTGATACTTGTAGAAAACTGATTCTCAACATAAGCAAGGAATTTTTTGAAAACATCAAAGACTTCCGATTTGGAATGCAAAAAATACACCCATGTGAACCGACTATGATCATCTATAAATGTGACGAAATATTTGTAGTGAGTATGAGAAATTACGGGAGTAATGCCCCATACATCACTATGAATAATGTCAAAACATGCAGAAGCCACAAAATGATGCATAGGAAAAGGAAGTATCTTACTTTTACCAAGTTTGCAAGCTTCACAATCAATAGAACGAAAAGAGACTTTATTATTATGAAGGATCCCATTATTCAACATGAAAGATAACATCTTAGCATGAGGATTGCCTAATCTGTTATGCCAGAGCCTCCAAACATCCTGAGAAGATAAACTAGAGAAAGCAAAAACATCTTTATTAGGAGAGGGAGAAGACAGGTGAATAGGAAAAAGACGACCACATTTAGGCCCCTTCGCGATCACTCTCCCCGACGCTTGATCCTGCACAACACAACCAGAGAGAGAAAAATGGACATTTCAATCATCATCAACAAGTTGTCCCACAGAGATAAGATTGGTGGTTAAAGATGGAGAAAGAAAAACATGTTTCAGAGGCATAGAATTTGAAGCATCACCAACAACAACAATGGGAAGATGTTCACCATCCGCAGTATGAATTTGAAGATCACCGGTATACTTTTGAATATTAGAAAGATGAGCGGGAGATGAAGTCATATGATTGGAAGCACCGGAATCAAAATACCAAGGAGTGGATGCAATTGGATGATTACCTGAAATTCCAAGAGCTGAAAAAGCATTAATGATCATTTGTTGGATAGCCTCAGGAGTGATCAAAGGAGGGGGCCTAGAAGCAGGTGGGTGGGAAGACATGACTGATGGAGAAGCAGCATCGGAAGAGGCAGTTGCAGTGGTAGTATGGTAGGCTCGAGAAGTGCGATTTTGTGGCCTCTTTCTGCATTCAGCAATAACATGCCCATTGGCTTTGTAGTAATTGCAAAATTTCTGTTTGCATTGTGATGCATAATGACCAAACGACTTGCAACTATAGCACCGAACTTTGCTTAAGTCACGTCCTTGAGAATTTCCTTTAGCAGCATAGGCCACTTGATCTGAAGAGTCGCTATTAGTAACATAAGCAACCTCGAGAGGAGTGGAGACATGCTGTTTCAATGCATGTTGAGTTATTTGGCTCTGTTCTTCACGCAGAAGTTCATTAAGACATTCATCTAAGGAAGGAGAAGGGACCCTGCTCATAAGACTAGAACGGACAGCTTCATATTCCGGTCTTAATTTCATAAGAAACTGGTCATGATGATTGATGTCCTGTAGTTGCTGAATCTCTATAAGTGTTGCATCAGACACTTTAGCATATTTTATTTCATCATATTCAGCCCACAAATTCAGAAAACCGGAGTAATAATCTTGAATGGAAGATGTGCCTTGAGAATATTGAGCAATCTCAAGCTCAAGTTGATACTGATGGGCAGAGTTCCCTTGATGATAGACTTTCTTCAAGTACGCCCACATGCCCTTGGAAGTTTTGTACGGTTTGAGATTGAGTATATACTGAGGTTCCACAGATCCAAGAATCCAGGTTTTGATTTTGTCATCTTTAGTATTCCAAGATAAAATTTTTTTGTCATCATCTTGGGGCTTCGGATCTATTCCAGATATATGTCCCCACATCTCCTTGCCTTCCAAGTAAACTTGAAATTGGTAAGACCATGAGGAATAATTTTTCCCATTGAACTTGATTAGTGTAAGTTCAGATTTCTCCATTAGTCTCAATAGATTAAGACAGATCCACAATAAACAATCTAAACAAGGGAAATAAGAGGCTGTAGATATAAATCTGGCAAGAGAAATATCAGCAGCAGAGCCAAAAAAATCCACAATACAGTTCAGAATAGTGAAGAAGTCGAAGCAAGCACAGAACAGTGCAGAATACCCAAAACGAGCCTCGTCGTCAGTGGAAGAATTTCCACGTGGGCCCCACCAGATGATCTATGGACAGATTAGAGGCTGGAGATGGAAGGGTAGATGATTTTCGCAACTACTGGAAGAAGTCCCACTCAAAACCGGATCAAAATCCACAATTTTGAACGGCTGTGATGAAAATTTTGAGACAAAACTGAAATACCAAAAAAATGGTAGATGGCCTACCTCTGATGAGCCAAAATTGCTGGAAAAATCACCATAAATAAGAGGAATACCAGGCGACCCTGATTGGCTTATTCCGCTGGTGCCGTGAGATCGATCTCAGGTGGGCCACGTTTGATCCAAGATGATCGGAGATGATCAGCGATGATCAGACTGATGAGAGGTTTCTTCGAAGGCTTCCAGAGATGGAAGATGAACTAGGAGGGATCTATGGACCCCTATATCTTGAAGAGAATGAAACACCAGACCATACAGGACCATATGATTGTTGTCGAAGATGGCTCTGATACCATGACACGAGCTCAAAAGAGAGAGATATTGGATTGTAATTGTCTATCTCTGTATGAGATTTCCATTCATTATATTGACATTACATGCCTTGTTTAGGCTATAAATCAGTAATCACAATCTAATTTACACAAGGATATGACCTGTACAATCTTTGACTATATCCTACGTATATTACAGCTGGGCTGGATATAATTGGGCCTGGATTTGTGCAAATAAGAGAGCTGAACTGGGCTTCTTGACACTTATAAGATCCCAACTTTCTCTTTTCCATCTATAAGCTGATTATCTGCAAGTAACTTTTTTTTTCCTTTCTGATAAATAACCAAAAACATCCTTTCTCCATTCGTGTATTTTCTTCTTAAGGAAATTAAATGTCGCAGCCCCAGATCCGCGATCGGCGAATAGATCAATCTCCCGAAGGATTGATTGAATTCAGGGTGGATTCTAGTATTACAGCACACTAAAAATCATGAAACACTCCATAACTGAAGAGAAACTCAGAATTCTTTGATTAATTGATAATATGAGTAACTACAAAGGGGACTCAACTACATACAGATGAGTAGGGTTGTTTCTTAGTAAACAAGACTTACTAAATAAAATAGAAAACTTTCTAATCCTAATCAGACAATGAATAAAAATTAGAAAGTCTCTAAATAGAAATAGGGATAAATTTAGTTTCCCATAGTAGGTCTCAGTCACAATTGGGCCTATGGGCTGAACCCAATGGACTGGGTTGACCTCTAGGTCAACGTGTGGGCCCAGTTGCTTTCTGGGCCTGGTCCGTACTGCATCATTAAACTTTTGAGCTAATCGGTAACCCATCTACACCCTTACAGATTTTGCAGCCCACCAATCTTTGACACAATCTTCAAAGCCCTTCTCAGAAAGCCACATAAGCTCAAAGTGGAAAAGGATGACCCCAATTTTCCATCCAAGTTTCAAGCAATAAAGGTCATCATTGAAAGTGACAAAATACGATACCTATTAGTACTGAGAAGTAAGGGGAGCGTACCGCACATCTCTATGAATCAACCTTGCAGGAAAACTAGTTTTTCTTTTCTTTGCACTTATTGGATAAGTGCATCTATTCTTTGTTGCAAACTAACATGATTTACAATTTATTTCCTTAAAGTCACTCTTGATATTTATAAACAGCAAAGATTCCTGTGATTTTGAGCTGACATATTCCCATGATGTCAATGCCAAAGTAAAACCTTTTCTATGATTGCTAATGACTTTAAAACTCATAACTTCTTTTGTATAGGCTCTAGTATAGATGGACCATTGTTCTACCAATCATGTCTTGTCCTCAAATCTTGAAAAACACAATGAGACAGAAAGAAGGTAATAGAACAATAATGGTTTTTTGTGCCTATACTTATAGAAAACATATATTGAATAAAAATTGGGAACATGTAAACATTTGACCAAGATAATCAGGTATAAAAGTGCTGACTGAAATTGTGAGCTTATACCTGTAATGCGATCCGTGATGCCTGAATCAATAGCCTGGGTAGGGGTACCAGACATTGAAGAAGCCATTGTAGAAGTAGGCAATGTGGTTGATCCATGAGAAACAATGCCTATTAATCAGGAGGCTAAACACTTTCTAATTTCTGGAGTCTCTAATGTAGATTAGTGATTTCGTCTTTTAAGATCGGCTTCATGTTAAACCATAAACCCAAATACTCCCATTTCTTTTGCGAAAGACCGTCCTCTAAATCACTTCCAAATGCATTAACAATAACTCTCTTGCAAATCAGATTGGACAAATCTGGATGTTACCCTGAACACTCAAACACAATTGAGGACTGCTTCCCTTCATAACCCACACTAAAATTTAATCTTAAATACTTGCAAACTTATTTTTAATCATAAAAAAGAGACTGAATGGCCTTCATATGAGAGTCACCAAAGAACTGCACTTTTAGTCTCTACAGTTGCTGACATCAGCACTTACTGATGTCAACCTTAGACTTGGAATCCTTCAAAAAACTCTTACCTGAGAATCCTCTTGTTACTAATGATTTTGCCTCTTCAATTGGAAGAAGAAATCAATACTTTGCAGCCTAAGATTAAGTTCCCGGCCAACAACCTCACTGTCAAACACTATCAGACTTCTTCCTTGATTTCTGACAGTTCTGGAAACATTAAAAGCTGATCAAATCTTTGATCTAGCCAACATAGAGTGACTTCTTGAACTTGGAATGGTAGAATATGCAGCCCACAAAACTGAAAAAAACTTTGGTTTTTTCTGCAATCCACTCCACTAGTATTATCCTTCATATGGATCTCTAATACCTACTAGGATGTTCTAATGCCAAGTTGTTTTGATCGATTCACATATATCTAGCGTTTTTCATTGTAGGGTCTAAAAAACCCTAAAACTGAAAATCAGGTAAAACAAAGAAAAAAAAAAAAGGAATTTCAGAAAAGGCGTTCCATGGCTGTTTCCATTAGGGTTGGATGACCAGCCATATATTTTTCAATAATTACAAGAACTTTCTAAAATTACAAACCGTCCCTGACTGCAGAAAGGTCTTATTCTATTTCTTAACAATACCCATGCTCATGTGCACTTGGTTGTCATAATCTGCTCAATTATTAATGTTCTTTCCTCTTTATTCATGCATTGATACAGTTGTTTACTTTCTCCCCCTTCAGTATCAGTAGCAGTAGCAGATTATACTTTGTTGATTGATATGGGAAGTAAAGGTCGTGTGCCGCCTCATCTAAGGAGACCTCTTCCTGGGCCTGGCATGATGCATCCTGATCAATTTGGCCCTGGCATGATGCATCCTGATCAATTTGGTCCTGGCATGATGCATCCTGATCAATTTGGTCCTGGCATCCGCCCTCCCCCAGGCCCCTATCCTTTTGATATGCTGCCGCCTCCTGAAATTATGGAACAAAAGCTCGCTGCACAACATGTAGAGATGGAAAGGCTTGCTATGGAGAATGAAAGGCTGGCAGCTACACATGGAGCTCTGAGGCAAGAACTTGCTGCGGCACAGCAGGAGTTGCAGAGATTGCAGGCCCACATGGGTGCCATGAAGGCTGACAAAGAACAGCAGATGAGGGGTCTTCTGGACAAGATAGCTAAAATGGAGGTTGACCTGAAGGCTGCTGAGCCTGTTAAAATGGAGTTGCAGCAAGCCCGAGCTGAGGCCCAAAGCTTGGTGGCTGCCAGGCAGGAGCTTATAGCAAAAGTTCAACAACTGACTCAGGATCTGCAGAGGACTCATAAGGATACTCAGCAAGTCCCTGCTTTGATGTCTGAACTTGAAAGCCTCAGACAGGAGTATCAGCATTGCAGGTAGGATATTTGATCAGTTATACATTTCCATCATAGTTGATATCTTGAGGACTTCTGTAGAAAGTCTACTGGTTTAAGTCAACATGGAGACCTGAATTATGTAAAATAGTTCCTAAATAATTGCCTAAAACTTTCAAAGATACGTGTGCTGAAAACTCACTCAAGTGTCACTGAAAAAACTGGTTAAGAAGTAGTTGCTGGTGGGTAGTCTTCCTGCATTAGATAGTGAGACGATTTTCTCCTGTGCTTTGCGGGAGCACTCATCTGTGTCCTTTGTCATGTGGGACCCGGTGAAATTCAAGGGCCCCTCCCCTCCTCTTCCTTCCTTTTGGTGATGGTCTGGATGTGCACTCCCACATGAGTGTGCGCAGGAGAATATTTTCTCTTGATAATGAAGAACTACTTTCGTGATGACAAATTACCTTTTGACATATTATTTTTAATTTTTGAAAAAATTGAGTTTCTTCTATCATAAGGCTAACTATGGTTGTACTTGGGTGGCGTGGTTGGGTTCCAGGCCAAGAACCCCACACTGAATTCTATAAGGGCAAAATGCAACCAAACCTTAACCTGACGATAGGCCCACAAGTGGTCCCACCCATTATAGTTTAGGAATATATATTTTTTATTTCCTTCTATTATCCTAATTAATTAATAGTAGGTTTCTAATTTTATTGTAAAACCCGCAATTAGGATAGTTTCTATTGTTGGATTAGGTTTTTTTAGGCCTTACGTTTGCCTTTTCTATTTATATGGCATTGTAGAGAAGGAATTCTTAGAGTTTGATTATTGGAATAATATTATTGTGGGTTTTTTAATCCCTTGGAGGTGCGTCCTCGTGTTGAAGTCTTTACGGAGATGTGTTTGAAGTGTCTGCAGACACTTGCTTCAGCACCCACGCAAGCCCTAACCTAGGGCCTGCATCAGTTTAGTATCAAAGACGAACGATTCTCACGATTGATCGGCATGATCCATCTATCCCTCCACTATCCAATCCCAAATCTCCATCTCTACCAACCAGACACCAAGCCAGCCCCATCGTGTCCCACCCAAACCCAACCCCGGCCTCTGACTTCCCTGCTATAAGCCCTAAACCAATTTTCTAAACCCCAACTCCCTGAAATCTGGAAACTATCTTCTTCAAAACCTCCCGAACACTTTCCTGCCCTTGCTAATCCACCAAACCCCGTCAAAACCCTACTTGAACCCAAATCCCAAATCCCAAATCCCAGCCACCTTAAATTCCCATTGCCATAACCCACCTCCAATCGAACCCCATCAAAAGACCCAAGCCAAGCCTCAACTTCCCCTCCCCGGCCCTCATTGCCATTCCACTCACTCTCTCCGAACCTAACATCCCCTCAAACCCTTTCTTCGTTGACCCCTTCCCCAAAATCCCCTTTCTACTAGAAACCAGAAAGTGAAAAAAAAAAAAAAAAAGAGTAGAAAAGAAATGGAAGAAGAGAAGCGGAGAAGACGAGCGTACCATGCACCTCGATCACTATCATCGTCCTCATCGAAGCCACACGCCAACATTGTCTTCTCTAGCCACTCCAAGGCTCCTCCCTATTTGATGGCGTAGCCTGGAGGCCACGGTGAAGATCTACACCTCCGATGGTGAGATCGAGCCTTAAGACTCAAAACCCTAAGATCACTTAGGGGAAATACCCCAAAGGGGAACTCGGGACAACTTCTCTGAACTTTATTTAGCATAACTTACAATCAAGCATCCATCTCTATTTATAATAGAGGAATGGTCTAAATAAAGAAACTACCATTATTTAGTGATTCCTAAAATCACTCCCTAAAATCTCACTAAAGTCTCTAAGTAAATCAAATCACTAAAATCTCAAATTACTAAAATTACTAAACTATTTAAAGAAAGTAAATCATTCTTGGCGGGGCCTATTAGCGGGTCCTCTTCTTCTTGGATCTCACTGCATCACTGTTTCAACAAACAAAAACCATCGAAAGGGGGTTTCATACTGCTATGGACCTAACCAATACGCTAAAAGCCCTAGGACTGATGGATCGCATCAAATTAAATCTTATAATTATTTAGGACCGTAACAGACCACCAGGTAGCCCTTTTTCCCTCTTGGGACGAGTCACACCCTGCTCCAGGTAGCCCTCTCCACGATGGTTCTCACTCTGGCAGTATGTAGCCCTTTTCCCCATTTTTTTTTTTGGATGGCTCTCACTCCACTCCAGATGCCTTTTCAGTGACTTGAACCCGAGACGTGGAGGTTGGCTCTGATACCAAATGTTATCGACCTAACCAATACGCCAAAAGCCCCAAGACTGATGGATCGCGTCAAATTAAATCTTATTTTTATTTAGGACCGTAATGTAGAAGATAACAAGGCAGGCCCATTACAGCCAAGGCCCAAGGCCCATTACAGCATCCCACTCACGTGGGTTGACTGTGTCAAAGATTGTGTATATATTGTATTCCTGTTTTCTTTCTGATTGTATTCCTTGTATAGATTAGGATTGATTCTTTCTATTCTTTTATATTCTAATTTGTACACTTGACATAATTAGTGCCTTGATTAAGGCCTAACATGATTATAAATAGAACAGTGGATCATCCAAGGATGAAGGACGTTCTCTCCAATCTTTTATTCTCATTCTTCCTCAATCTAACATGGTATCAGAGCCCTGATAGTCTGTCAGATCAAGCATAAGAGGAGTTTCGATCGTGATCATCCTAGTTCATCTTCTGGAAATCAATCAGATTCTATTTCTGCCATCTGATCGTCTGTGATCATCTCTGATCAAGACGTGGCCCACCTGCGATCATCATCAACAAAGCTGCGGGAGCAGCCCATGTTGGTCGTCTGGTTATTCTGAATTTTTTGGTGAATTTTCCAAGATTTTTGGGTCATCAGAGGTAGGATATCCACCCCATATTGTGATATTTCAGTTTTGTGGCACAGTTTCAATCAAATCCGTTCAAATTTGTGGATTTTGATCCGTTTTGAGTGAGACTTTTTCCCTGAGTTGCGCAAATACTCTGTTCTTCCATCCCCAACCTCTGATCAGATCCTTGATCAACTGCTGGAGTCCACGTCCATATCGATCCACTGACGGAACTGACGATATTGACGTGTTCTGCTTACTGCTTCACTGTGGCCCACCTGCGCTCACGACTTCACCAATCATCATCATTATGTTGGTCGACTGATTATTCTAGACATTTTGGTGATTTTTCCAAGATTTTTCAATCACTTTTGAGGTAGTTTCCATCCTCTTCTTCCTCTGACGGTTTTCTCAGAAAGATTTCATCACCACTGTCCAGATTTGTGGATTTTGATCCAATTATCATCAAATTTTGCCCTGGCGGAAGAACTTTTGATCTTCTTCAGGATGATGTCCTCTGATCTGTGATTGAACCAAGTTGTGGGGCACTCCTTCAAGATCTGTGGCTGACGACACAAGACGACTGGGTCGTCTGTGTTCTGTTTCTACATTTTCTTTTGGTATCTTCTGGTCTTGGCAATCTCTGCTGCTGTGATCATCTTCCAAGCATAGGAAGGTAGACTGTGATCATCCGTGATCCTCTGCTGTCTGATTTCTTTCTGATTATCTGCTACTTTCTGCTTCACTGTTTATTATATTTCTTGGTACTACTTGCTGCTGGGTTTACTGCTGCTGCTGGGTTAACTGCGCCATCACTGCTGTGTGCATCTATTGTTGTTTGCTGTTGCTGCTCTTAGTCCTTGGTTGCTCCATGACTCCAGCCCCAATTCAGAACACGGTGACATCAGCTTACGGATCTATGGGCTTCCATGGTGGTCGGTATCAACCTCATTTTTCTCTAGCATTCCCTGCTTTTCATTCTTCAGTCTCTTTGTCTTCATTCATCACCCCCTCCACATGGTTTCTAGATTCAGGAGCATCTAACCACATGACTTCTGTAGAAAGTAGCTTTACAGCCTCTCATCCTTACCTTGGCAAAGACAAAATCACCACTGCGAATGGAGACCAATTAATCATCTCTGGAATTGGTACCATCACTTTATCTGGTGTCTCTGGCCAGTCTCTTCACCTTCCCAATGTCTACTTTGTTCCCAAATTATCAGCCAATTTACTTTCTGTCGGACAACTTATTGATGATGGGTACAACATTAACTTTTCTTCCACTGGTTGTGTCATACAGGGGCGGCAAACTGGAAAGGTGATCGCGACGGGGAGTAAACATGGTCGACTGTTTCTACTAGACATTGGACATCACTCACTCTTTTCTTCTTCTTCTCCTAAGTTAGATAAATTGTGGACAGTGTGGCATAGTCGTCTTGGTCATGTGAACAATGCTTCTTTACTTTCCCTCTTTAAAATTGGTTGTTTAGAACCCACTTTTGATACTAAAATGATGTCCTCTTTACTTCAATCGAAGTGTGAAACGTGTTGTTTGAGTAAGAGTCATATCTTGCCTTTTCCTATTCATAGTTCTCGTGCTTTATCATCTTTTGATATTATTCACACTGATGTTTGGGGAATTGCACCCACCTTGAGTAGGACAGGCTTTAAATATTATGTGACCTTCATTGATGATCATTCCCGTTTCACTTGGATTTATTTCATGCGCTTCAAATCTGAAGTACTTTCTCTTTTTCAAAAGTTTTACAAAATGGTTCAAACACAATTTCAAAAAGAAATAAAAATTCTTAGGTCTGACTCCGGTGGAGAATACATGTCCCATGACTTTTCTGCCTTCCTTTCTGATAAAGGAATTCTTCACCAAAAATCCTGCCCGCATACTCCACAGCAAAATGGTGTTGCGGAGAGGAAGAACAGACATTCTTGAAACTGTTCGTTCTCTCCTCCTTGCATCCTTAGTTCCTCCCACCTTTTGGTGTGATGCTGCTCAGACTGCTGT
The DNA here is from genome assembly GCA_038049695.1 of Cinnamomum chago. Taxonomy (NCBI): domain Eukaryota; kingdom Viridiplantae; phylum Streptophyta; class Magnoliopsida; order Laurales; family Lauraceae; genus Cinnamomum; species Cinnamomum chago. The sequence continues at coordinate 42,697,615 of CP142455.1, read as the reverse complement.
TTATCTCATCAATCGTCATCCTAGCTCTAATCTAGGAAAGACTACTCCTTATGAAACTCTCTTTGGTCATGCCCCTTCATATTCTCACTTACGAGTTTTTGGCTGCCTGTGCTTTGTTCATCTTCCACCTACAGAGCGCACTAAGTTGTCTCCTCAGGCTGCCAAATGTCTCTTTCTAGGTTACAGTACTGAACACAAGGGATTTCTGTGTTATGATCAATCCGAAAAACGCATGCGAATATCTCGTAATGTGATCTTCTTGGAAAACATTCCTTTCTTTTCTTTGCGATTGGATACTCACCCTGTTGCTGTGTCTTATATGTCGCACTTCCCTGCGACTTCTCCACCTCCTATTACCAATGTCTATGTTCGGCGTAACACAGTTCCTCCTGTGGAGACTCCCTCTCCTGATCCTCTTCCAGTGCCACCTACTGCACCCTCAGGTATTAATGCTTCTTCTGATAATATCATACCCCTGCGACGCTCTAGTCGTCCATCTGTTGCCCCTGACCGTTATGGATTTTCTGCTCTCTTTTCCTCTTTAGATAGTGCTCCTATCCCCACTTCATATTCACAGGCCTCCAAAATAGCTTACTGGCAGGGTGCTATGAATGAGGAATTGCTCGCTCTTGAAGCAAACCAAACATGGGACTTGGTACCGACTCCTGCAAAAGCCTCTGTGATTGGCAGCAAATGGATCTACTCTGTAAAAGTTAACTCGGATGGGAGTCTTGATCGCTACAAAGCCAGATTGGTTGCGCAGGGTTACAAGCAGGAGTATGGCATTGACTATGAAGAGACATTTGCACCAGTGGCCAAAATGACCACTGTTCGTACTCTTCTTTGTGTTGCTGCGGCCCGCAACTGACCTCTATGGCAAATGGATGTCAAAAATGCATTTCTTCATGGTGAGTTGAAAGAGACTGTGTACTTAAAACCCCCTCCGGGATATGCTTGTCCCCCTCAGCATGTTTGCAAATTGCGGAAATCTCTTTATGGCCTCAAGCAGGCTCCCAGAGCTTGGTTTGATAAATTCCGGGCCGCAATACTTCAAGCCGGATTTCGTCAGAGTCATTCTGATAGCTCCCTATTTCTTCGATGGACACCAAAGGGCTACACATTCCTTTTGGTCTATGTTGATGATATGATCATCAGTGGCAATGATACTACTGGCATTACAGATCTCAAACACCATCTCACTCGCCACTTCCGGATGAAGGATCTTGGTCCTCTCACCTACTTTCTGGGGCTTGAGTTTTTGCGTAACAAATCGGGCATTCGGGTTCATCAGCGTAAATATGCTACCGATTTGATCACTTCGGCACGACTTGGCGATGCTCACACTTTTGATACGCCTACGGAACTTAACAGCAAACTCAGTATGGATGATGGTCCTCCTCTGGAAGATCCCTCTGTGTTCCGGCGGATAGTTGGGAGTTTGCTCTACTTAACTATGACTCGGCCTGATATTTCTCATGCAGTTCATACGGTTAGCCAGTTTATGAGCAATCCTCACAAACCCCACCTTGCTGCTGCTTTGCGCATACTCCGATATGTTAAAGGCACTCTTAACCATGGTCTCTTCTACCCTTCTAGCTCTTCTCTGCGCCTCTCGGCTTATGCGGATGCCGACTGGGCTGGTTGCCCTGACTCTCGGCGATCCACCACTGGCTGGTGTATGTTTCTTGGGGATTCTCTGATTTCGTGGAAGTGCAAGAAGCAAACTACAGTTTCCAAGTCCTCTGCGGAGGCCGAATATCGCGCGATGTCGTCTGCTAGTGCTGAAATCATCTGGCTACGCCGTCTTCTCTGTGAATTCGGTGTCCATGTTGGTAGTTCTACACCTCTTCATGGGGACAATACCAGTGCTACCAGGATTGCTAACAATCCAGTCTTTCATGAAAGAACAAAGCACATCGAGATTGATTGTCACTTCATCCGCCAACATGTTGTTACTGAGAAGATCACTCTGCCTCATGTCTCTACTCTTAACCAGTTGGCAGATATATTCACAAAAGCTCTCCCCAGAACACGTCATCAGGATCTTACTAGCAAATTGATGTTTTCTGTCCTACCACATCAATTTGAGGGGGAGTGTAGAAGATAACAAGGCAGGCCCATTACAGCCAAGGCCCAAGGCCCATTACAGCATCCCACTCACGTGGGTTGACTGTGTCAAAGATTGTGTATATATTGTATTCCTGTTTTCTTTCTGATTGTATTCCTTGTATAGATTAGGATTGATTAGGATTGATTCTTTCTATTCTTTTATATTCTAATTTGTACACTTGACATAATTAGTGCCTTGATTAAGGCCTAACATGATTATAAATAGAACAGTGGATCATCCAAGGATGAAGGACGTTCTCTCCAATCTTTTATTCTCATTCTTCCTCAATCTAACACGTAACACATCCTTTTCCTCTTCATCAAGCACGAACACCAAGATAAAGGGTTCAACCCCTTCACACGTGTCACCCAAGCCATCTCTGGCCTAAGTGAATCCGGCTTAGGTTCAGGTCCATAACAGGTCATATTTGACCCGGATCGAGGATTACATGCTTTAAAGCATTTGGGTAGAAGCATAGGTCAACACAGCCAACAGGGCTACTAAATCAATCAGAGTGCAATTTGACCAAATCAAAAGATCCATATTTGTTTTTGCAATTGTGGAGCCATTTGAAGTTGGATTTTCATTCCGTTTTCGCCTGTGCTTTCGTGGAGAGCAGATCTACATATCAGGTCATTTAAAATTTGAGGTTTTTCCCTGGAGCTTTCCTTTAGAAATATCTTTCCCCTACTTCCCGAAAACTCTAATTTTCCCTAAACCTTCTCCATGCTAGGTGAAATGACAAAACTACCCAAATCTTCTTTTCATGAGGCATCTCCATTCCTTGATGTTAGATTTTTTCACTCTTGGTATGATTTCTCTTTTCCTCTTCCTCTACCAAACCTTTAGTCATTGCGTAGCCCACCTCTCTGTGTACAATCCACCTGTACATATTAAAGTGAAATTTGATACAATGATGAACATATTGAGAGTGGTTGTTTATATGATAAATTTTAAACAATGAAAGGTAGGCCTCGAACATGATAAATTAATTATCTTTCCATTTCTTTTTTTTTTTTATTTAAAACTAGTGGGAGGTATGTGCGTTGCATGTAGTTGTCACTGAAAGTGTTTACGTTGTAGTTACATGTTTACTGTAATGAAAAATGGTAAGTATACAATTTTCTAGTTGCTAGTGTGCATGTTTTGATTTTATCAATAAAGAAAATAGAAGTTTCAGCCTATTATAATCAAATAAAAAAGTATTTACAATCACACTTTATAGGATACTAATATATGCTTACATTCTAAGTTCAGAGTATAAGAAAGTAGAAAGCATTTGTTTCGATTGAAAGACTTACAATATCATTTTATAGGATACTAACATATACTTGCATTCTATGATCTTTTTATTTCGGAGTAGGTGTTCTTGTTGCAAATGTGGGATCTTTTAGCTTGTAGAGATTTTGGACCTGTAGATCATGCATATTAGTACAACAATAGGACAAGGACAAACTGCAAAAAGAAATGAAATAATCAATCTACACAACTACACGACTGGAAAACAAGTACCATATAAGAAGATTGACTTGAATAACTCGCAACAATTCTTGCTCCCTACTATTTCTCACAATAATAAAGTATTACTACAGAATTCAAATGGCTCTAAGATTTGAGAAATGGAGAAGATCCAATCATCTTTTCAATTTTGTCTTGTGCAATAAGCCTTCTCAACTTTGAACTTAAAAAAACTTATAAAATTTGGCAGAACTTGATGCCTTCGCTGTATAAAAAATTAAAATTTGAAAAAAGAAAGAAAGGGGGAAAACTATTATTCTCTCTTTAAGATGAATGCACTAATTCAAGTCCAGGCTCAAACATTGAACTTCCAGTCTGTTGGTTCCATATTAAAAGAGGAATCCAAATTTTCAGTAAAGCACCTCTTCTTTGATCAACTCCTGAGTAATTGGGTCATCTGAATCGTCTAGAATCTGGATGAGCAGATTTGACCTTGGCCCCATCCAAATTGCATGTTGCAGCAATCGATTGCTGATACACCTGTTTGATAAATAAAATATCAAATACAAACACTATATTTAAGAGAAGAAAGGAAAATCAGTAGAAAAGCAAACACATTGTATATACCCATTTGCTGATGAACAAGCAAACACATTGTATATACCCATTTGCTGATAAACCCGGAAAACCCTAAATTTGTATAAAAAGCAAATCAAACAGAAAGCAGAGTGTTGGGAAGTCCCACATCGCCTAAGTAATAGGCTTGACATGTCTTAATATATCTGTATGGGCCTTCCACCTATCAGCTTAAGCTTTTGGGTTGGTTTATGGTTTATTATATGGTATTAAAGCCAACTGGTCATGAGTTCGTTCGGAAAAAAAAAATGCGTGTCACCAAAAGTGTCAGGTTCCACCTGAGGGGGAGTATTGAGGAGTGGGCTCCACCCAAGGGGGGATATTGGTTAGCAAAAGAAGTTTGTTATGGTATCAGAGCGGGTTCCGATCCTGTTGTTCTTGTGTGTCCCACGTGATAAGCCCGTCCATAAAATCTGTTGGGCCTACACTGAGGGGGAGTGTTGGGAAGTCCCACATCCCACATCGCCTAAGTAATAGGCTTGACATGTCTTAATATATTTATATGGGCCTTCCACATATCAACTTAAGCTTTTGGGTTAGTATATGGTTTATAACACAGAGGAGCGTCTTTATTTAACTTATATTTTTTTTTTCACATGGATGAAAGAAACATCAAATATCTACAAAATGCATCACAGAAAATCAATAAACCAATGCATGCCAAAAACACATCCACTAACCTAATCCAGGGAGGACCTTCAATTTTATTTTGCAAGATGAGGGAGGGAGGAGACAATCTTCTTACGCCGAAGAAAAACTTCAAAAGAGGGCGAAAATAATCTTCTTAAGCCCAAGAAAACTTCAAAGAGCTCTCAGATGTCTTCTTTCTTTTTCCTGGCAAGAATGAAAATTGTTTGCATGGTGTGGGCCCATAAGATTCTATCTTACATGGACATCTTGCATCTAAGTGGATGCTGTAGAATGGATAAGGACCAGTCCACTAAGATCCATCAGAAGCAGGCCCAACCCAAACTTGGCCCATGAACATAAATATCCTACGTGGGATCTAGTTAGATTGGGTCAACACTGTATATTATTTTCTTCCTTTCTTGGCTAGATTGTATTCTCCTTATTTAGCTAGATGATTTCATTAGATCTGTAATGGCCTCAATTAGGCCCTGACTGTAGCCATTCATATGGAAAGTAAGTGTATACATATAGTAGTTGTCTTTCTCAATAAGAGATACAATGTGTGGAGAATTCTCTCCTTTCAAATGATCTAGTTCCCTCCTTCCTCTGATCATCTTTACATGGTATCAAAGCTACAATAGATCTCAAGAATAATCAATACAGATTCAGATCTGTATTTATGAAGTTTTTTTTTTCGTCATTTGGGACCAAGGAGAACCTTCTGATCAGCCCTGATTCAATGGTGGCCCACCCGCGATGATCAAGATACCCAAAGCTATCCTAACTGTGATGGTCGACTACTTATTCCAAGAATTCTGGTGATTTTTCAAGATTTTTTTGCTGCCTCAAAGGAGTATTTCTGCACATTCTCGTGGATCTCCTGTTTTTCACAACAGTTTTCATCTCAGCCGTCCAACATTTTGGATTTTCATCCGATTTGGATGGGACTTGGTTTGTTGGAAGCTGAAAACCAGTCCCTTGCATCTACAGAGATCTGATTGTTCCATTGCTCAGACAATGGACCACAGTTAGATCCAGCGACAGAAAATAGGGTCGCCCAGCCTCTTTTTCTTGCAAATCGGGTTTTTGGTCACATCTCTGGTTCCTTTCTGCCTTATCATCACAGATCTGGTTCCTTCTTCTCTGAACAAGAAAGGTTAGTCATCTGACCTCATTTCTGGTTTGCCAGTTTCACAAGATCATCTCTTTCTTCTCATTCAACCATTGGATCTGCATCAAATTTATTGAGTAGCTACACAAATATGGTCTTTTTACACTCTGGAAACTGGATTGTTCAAATCAAGTCAGATTGGTGAATTCTAGGTGAAATAGTGCACCCTGTCTTGATCGTACAAGCTATTCTGTTTGGTTGAATTTTGGAATCTTGGTTCTGTTTGCTACCAAATCTTGTTTGCATCAGTCAAAATGGACAAGAGTGATATAATTCCTGTTAAGATGAATGGGACAAACTACATGACTTGGTCTTTTCACTTGAAAAAATCTTGTAGAAGGGAAAGGCATGCTAGGCTATCTGGATGGAACTGTCCCAAAACCAGTGGTAGACAGTTCCAGTATTGCATCCAGGACTGCTGATGAGAAGGCAGTTGCCACATGGAATCGGAATAATGCTAAGGTTGTGACATGTATACTCAACTCAGTTGATCCATCCCTTTCCATGTCCCTACAAGCCTTTACAAAGGCCTCTGATATGTGGAACCATATGAAAAAGTTGTACCACCAGACAAATAAAGCCAGGAAATTCCATCTGGACACAGAACTGGCCAAATGACACAGAACTGGCCAAATACTGCCAAGGTGATAAAACGGCTCAAGAATATTACAATGGATTCCTGGCTATATGGACAGAAAGGTTCCAAATGCTCCTATACTCTGTCTCATGAGAATTCCTACCACAAGCTCTTAAGCTTCAAGAAGAATTGCATATCAGCCAGTTCCTAATGAATCTACATCCAGAATTTGAGCCAGTTCGCACTGCTCTTATGAATCGGAAAAATTCCCAAGATTTAGATACTTGTGTTTAGGAGGTCCTTCGGGAAGAGATCTGTCTTGTGTCACAACATTCTCTCCCGGTGGAACTAAAGGCTCTTCTTACCACCCCTGCACCTCCAGCTGAAGAGACAGGTTTCCTCACATCTCCTGATCAGAAATCTCAGTGCTTCGAATGCAAGGGCTATGGACATATAGCTTGAAATTGTAGGAAAAAACTATTTTGTAATTATTGCAAGCAAACTGGTCATATCATTTCTGAATGCAAAAGGAGACCCCCAAAGCGAACTGAACAGCCCGAACGATAAAAACAAAGTGCATTTCAAGCTCATGCATGGTATGCACCAAGTAACTTAGAAATAAGCTAGTAGTATGCACACAATTAAAACTCGCAAGCGCACAAGATCACTATGTAGTGTAGTGAATTGTAAGTACGAGGTCGATCCCACGAAGACTTGTGATAAAACAATGTCAAAAGCAACTAAAAATCAGAATATCAAAAGAGACAATTGAATGATGAAAGGTTGAATTGAACTACTAAAAATAGTAAATTAAACTATCAAAAGCTAAATGGAAATTAATCTAAAACACACAACTAATATTAGAATTGAAAAACAATGAGAATGAATGAACTAGGGTTTCATTTACTCCCCTAACCAATCCTATGCATGTCCCTTATTATCTTTTAATAAAAAATCAGATTTTATTAGTGACATCTATCAACCTAGACCATGGCATATGCGTCTAGATTACTATTCCCCTAAACCCAATTCATGAGTGGCATACTACATGAATTATTCATCATGATGATAAAACTAAGCATGGCATATGTCCTAGTCAAAACAATCATAATGCATAAAAACAATGGGAAAGATAAATGCATGAGTCTAAGCATGGCATATACTTAGATTATTCATGGTTCTAAACCCTAGATGCTTAACATCAAGATCAATCAAAATTAAGTTAGCTACTCTTAAAATTAATTGAACATCACATGGTTGGCATGGCATATACACAACTCATCAATTAAAATCATGGTTTAAAATCTCATCTAATAACATTGAAATCTGAATTAAAAGATGCCAAAAGAGACTACATAGATTGGGCTAGGGTTTCAACTACACCCTAGCCCTAAAAAAATTAGCTACTCATGTCTGGAATTAAAAACAAAATAGAAAATAGAGCCATAAGAACTCTGAATATTGAAAAAGAAGAAGAATTCTGCTAGCAGTTTTTTCCCCTTTTCCTCGCTCTGAAAGCTCTCCAAAATATGCTTCAAAGGTGCGCTCCCAATAGTGCTGTATGGCTGCTAGGGTTTGTGGATGATTGTAGCTGATTTGTGGATGGTTTGTGTGATGTTTTATGGCTGGTATTATTGATGGACGTGGCTAGGTTTTATCTTCTATTTATAAGTCTTACAACAGCCCTCTTTTGTGAAGAATCTCCTCCTTTTTAGGCTTCTCTCCTTGTGTGATTAGATCTCCATCTTTCTTTATAAGTATGCTTCCTAATTAGATTAGAATAGGAGTCTTCTTTTCTTAATTAACAACACTTTCTAATTCTGATCTTACTTGTATCTTCTTGACAATTCCTTACATGGACCCACAAATCTGAATTTTAATTGCAAGGAATTAAATCTGAAACTTGAAAAAAAAATGGGCCCATATTTGGTGTGTGCACAATGAATGTGGGACCCCTCTTTTTGGACTTCTATCTTGGCTTGAAATCTTCCTTTTAACTTTCCTTCTTTTTCTCCTTGTTTTTCTCCATTCTTGAACTCCTCTTTTAACTTGAATAGGACTTCCTAACCAAACCAAGCCTTTTCCCACTAGGTGGGGTCGGCTATATGGATTTGACGACGCCAATCAAATCTGTTTAGGGCCATGTCCTCCGTTAGATCCATGTGGGCAATGTCATGTTTAATAGTTTCTTTCCAACTTCTCTTGGGTCTCCCTCTCCCTCTCCTACTCCGGGCAATCTCTATGCTTTCCCTTCTAACATGGCCGAACCATCTCAGTCGATTTTCTCTCATTTTATCTTTAATCGGTGCTATGCCTACTTTGCCCCTAATCTCCTCATTCCTAATCCTATCTCTCCTTGTGATCTAGCACATCCATCTTAGTATTCTCATCTCCGCAACTTTCATCTTCTTAACATGGTTATGCTTTACTGCCCAACACTCTGATCCATATAACAATGCTGGACGTACCGCCACCTTATAATACTTTCTTTTAACCTTGAGGGGGACTTTCCGATCACACAAGACCCCTGAAGCACTCCTCCATTTGGTCCACCCGGCCTGAATCCTGTGACTTACATTAGTATCAATCTCTCCATCCTGTTGCACCATAGATCCAAGGTACCTAAAGTTTTCTTTCTCTACAATCTTTTGTGTGCCCAAACTTACTTCTAAATTCTGAAATTCTACTTTTGCAATGACCGTGGGCCCCCCTTGGGCGTGTGACACACTTTGGAGTTGTCTTCTTTTTCTTCATTAATGATTTAATTCTTCTCTTTTTGCTCCTTTTTACCCTTGCATAAAAATTAATAAAGAATATGTAAAATCAAATAAAATAACTATGACTAGCATAAGATAAATCAAATATTAGGGCTTAGATTGTAAACAATTAAGCACTTATCAATGCACCACTCCCACAAGCTGCTCAACTAGATCGTGCTGAAATGGTGACTCTTAACTCCCACTCAGATTCGAGAGATGATCAACTCCTCTGTTGCATCTGCATTCACCTCCATGGGCATTAATGGTCTGTCTCTTCCTCTCACTGCTTCTTTTGCATTTCATTCCTCCACTGCCCTTTCTCCATCCATAACACCCTCTACATGGGTCTTAGATTCAGGAGCCTCAGATCATATGACTACAATGGAACAAAATTTAGAAGCTTCTCAAACATATGTTGGACATGAAACCATAACCACAGCAAATGGTCAGCACATGTCAATCTCTGGCATAGGTTCTTTAGAGCTTCCCACAATTGGAAAAGAACCCCTCTCTCTCTCTCTCTCCAATGTTTATTTTGTTTCACAATTATTTGCAAATTTGATTTCTGTTGGTCAATTAGTTGATTGTGGATATCTTGTTAATTTCTCTCCCTCTGGTTGTGTTATATAGGAACGGCAAACTGGGAAGGTGATAGGGATGGGGAGTAAGCATGGCAGGCTATTCCTTCTAGATATGAGACCGAGTTCTTCCTTCTTTGCTACTTCTATGGGTGTTTTAAATAAATTATAGACTGTTTGGCATAGACGTCTAGGCCACTTAAATAATTCTAGTTTACTTTCTTTGTTTAAACTTGGTTGTTTGGAACATTCAGTTGATAATAAGCTTATTTCTGCTTTTGTTAAATCTAAATGTGAAGCTTGTTGTCTTAGCAAAAGTCATGTGTTACCTTTTCCCGTTCATTTCTCACGTGCCAGTGAAGCTTTTAATGTCATTCACACTGATGTGTGGGGTATTGCTCCTCACCTAAGTAGAATGGGATATAAATATTATGTTACCTTTATTGATGATCATTGTAGATATACATGGATCTACTTCTTACGGTTCAAATATGAAGTTTTCTCTACTTTCCAAAAGTTTTATAATATGGTCTGTACTCAATTTCAGAAATCCATCAAAATCTTACGTTCTGACTCAGGGGGAGAGTACATGTCCTCTGAATTTTCCTCTTTCTTATCTAATAAAGGTATCATTCATCAGAAATCTTGTCTTCACACACCCCAACAAAATGGGATTGCTGAAAGGAAGAACCAACATATTCTTGAGATGGTTCGATCTCTTTTGATTGAAGCACTTGTTCCACCAAAATTTTGGTGTGAAGCTGCTCACACGGCTATTCATATCATAAATCGATTACCCAGTTCTGTGCTAAATGAGGTTTCTCCATATGAATGTCTATTTGGCCATTCGCCTACCTATTCTCATTTGAGAGTCTTCGGCTGTCTATGCTTTGTCCATCTCCCATCCATTGAGCGTACTAAGTTATGACCTCAGGTTGTTAAATATTTATTTCTTGGATACAGTGATGAACACAAAGGATTTCTTTGTTATGATCCTAAAGATAATCGCCTCCGTATTTCATGGAATGTTGTCTTTTTGGAACATGTTCCTTTCTACTCCGTTCGGCCTGAACATCACCCTCTTCAAGTTTCATATCTCCCTCAGTTTACATAATCTAGAACTACACCACCCATCACTCAAGTCTATGTTCGCCAGCAAACGCCTATGCCTCATGCTACACCTGCTCCAGATCAACTTCTCTTGCCGGCTCCATCCACTTCAGGTAATGACCCTCAAGATCCTCCTACAATGCGACGCTCTAGTCGTATTTCAGTTCCACCTGACAAATATGGTTTTCCCGTGCTGTTTACTTCTTTAGATCCCATTTCTATCCCCACCTCCTACTCCCAGGCCTCAAAAATACCATGTTGGCAAGATGCGATGGCAGAGGAATTGCTCACTCTCGAAGCTAATTCTACTTGGGATTTGGTTCCACTTCCTGCACATGCTTCTATCATCGAAAGTAAATGGGTTTATTCTATTAAGGTAAAATCCGATGGGAGTCTTGATAGATACAAGGCTAGATTGGTTGCTCAAGGTTTTAAACAAGAATATGTCCTGGATTATGAAGAGACCTTTGCACTAGTTGCGAAAATGACCACAGTTCGTTGTCTCATCAGTGTTGCAGCTGTTCGAAATTGGCCTCTTTGGCAGATGGATGTGAAAAATGCGTTTCTACACGGTGATCTTCGGGAGACTGTTTACATGTGCTCACCGCCAGGGTATGCCTGCCTCTCCACCAAAGTATGTCTGCAAATTAAAACGGTCATTATATGGCCTTAAACAGGCCCCTCGCGCATGGTTTGACAAGTTTCGCTCAGCCATTTTACTGGCATATTTTTATCAAAATCCATGTGATAGCTCCCTCTTTATTCGCCGTACATCATGTGGCCGTACAATTCTTTTGATATATGTTGATGATATGATAATCAGCGGCATTGATACTATAGGTATTGCAGACCTCAAGACTCATCTTATGCGTTCATTTCTGATGAAAGATCTTGGAGCTTCGACATATTTTCTTGGGTTGGAAATTTCAAGGAGCAAGGAAGGTATTCGTGTTAACCAAACCAAGTATGCAGATGACTTAATCGGGACAGCCAGACTTCAAGATGCGAAGACATTTGATACACCTCTTGAGCTCAATGTTAAAATCAGCAAGGATGATGGATGTCCGCTTGAGGATCCTGCACTCTATCGACGTTTAGTAGGGAGTCTCCTCTATCTGACTATGACTCGGCTTGATATTTCTCACACAGTGCATACTGTGAGTCAATTTGTCAGTAGCCCACACAAACCACATCTTGTTGCAATCTATCGTATTCTACAATATATTAAAGGTACTCGAAATCGTGGACTATTTTACCCTTCAACGACATCCTTACAGCTTCAAGTATATGCAGATGCAGATTGGGCTAGTTGTCCTAATACTCGTCGCTCCACCACAGGCTGGTGTATGTTTCTTGGACACTCCATCATCTCATGGAAATGCAAAAAGTAAACTACATTATCCAAATCTTCAACGGAGGCTGAATATCGTTCTATGTCTTCAGCAAGCGGTGAAATTGTTTGGCTCTGTCGCTTACTCCGTGAATTTGGAGTTTTTCTCACCACCCCAACTCCTCTCTATGCTGACAACACAAGTGCCATCTGGATTGCTAAAAATACAGTCTACCATGAGCGTACCAAACACATTGAGATTGATTGTCACTTCATCCATCAACATGTAGTTTCAGACACCATCAATCTGCCATATGTCTCTTTTCATGATCAGTTGGCTGATATTTTTACTAAGGCACTACCTCGTGATCGTCATAATTATCTTGTTTCCAAATTGTTGCTTGGTTCCACCCACCATCAATTTGAGGGGGAGTGTAGAATGGATAAGGACTAGTCCACTAAGATCCATCAGAAGCAGGCCCAACCCAAACTTGGCTCATGAACATAAATATCCCACATGGGATCTAGTTAGATTGGGTTAACACTGTATATTATTTTCTTCCTTTCTTGGCTAGATTGTATTCTCCTTATTTAGCTAGATGATTTCATTAGATCTGTAATGGCCTCAATTAGGCTCTGACTGTAGCCAGTCATATGGCAAGTAAGTGTATACATAGTAGTTGTCTTTCTCAATAAGAGATACAACGTGTGGAGAATTCTCTCCTTTCAAATGATCTAGTTCTCTCCTTCCTCTAATCATCTTTACAGATGCCACATGTTGAAACAAATTGTCTTGTGCTCCACGAAACTCATGTAAATGAGTGCCGGCAGATGGGTTTGAAGGAACCAGGGGGAAAAAAAGGAGCGCAAATGTCTCTTTTTAATTATAGTATAGATAATATGATATAATATAATATAATGTAAAGTGCAGAAAAGGACAAAATGAAGGAGTCGACGACAAGTAGGTAAAACTGCTGCTTTTATATATAGTATATAGATATAGATATAGATATAGATTTTATATATGGTATAGAAACGGTATTTTTTCAATGATCCAAATAATGTACATTTTCTGGGTCCTAACACAAAAAAATCACATTAATTAATAGATAATAAGGATGTAAGACTCATGAAATTTTAGTTGACCGTCTGTCTTGCTTAGGGCTGATTTTATTGCATGAAAATAATTCTTGGGAATTATAAGAAACCACTTTACCACTAATCTATTTTCCTGAACATATAACAAGGCTTGTTTATTTGCATGGAATTGAATTCTCAAGGATTTAAAGAAATAAATTCATTATTGTTAAAATATGATTAGGCCAATCTATTACTATGGATCTGAATTTCTAAAAATTCAAAGGAACCCATTTTACCATAAAAGATGAGACCTATTTGTTCACATGAAATTGAATTCCTACAAATTCAAAACAACTCATTTTACCATGAAATCCCTTATCTTGAAATTTTATAACATGTTTGTTTGCATGAACAAAATTCCTAAAAAAAATCAAAGAAACCCATTTTACCATAAATTCTTTATCTTGAAAATGTAACTGAAGATTTTTTTGTTGTCATTGAATTGAACTCCTAGGAAATGGTGTCGTCATCTTGTCATTTAAAAAATATTGAAACAAAATCATAAAGTTGACCATTTCTTTGATTTGAAAATCAAGGCCAATATTGAATTTAGTGTATATTATAATATGGGATAACTACCAACCTGCTTAGCTCAAAATCTATTGCATGTTTTGGAAACTGCCAAACAACAATAATATTGCAATATTGCACAATATTAAAATATTTTATTATATAATATTTTATTTTGTACATAGCCAAACATTCCCTAAGATCTAAAAGTATATGAGAAAATGCATATTAGATTACCACTTCTTAATTACATAATAATGCTATATATTTTCATCCAAACCCATTTACACCACTGTCTTTTCAGCACACAAATGCAATAATACAAGTTTAAATGTTTTCATTGACTAAAATTCGAAATGCATTTACAAGAATACATTTTTCTTTGTTATAGTCAACACTATGGGTATTTTAGTCCCAAAATGGTGTAATTGTAGCTGTGGGGAAATATTCAAACTTTGGGAAAGGGGAGTGAAAAGTCATCTCTAGAGGTAAGCTACAGGGAAAAACCTCTTTAAGATTTTCTAATTGCATTTTTAAAAAATGGGACAAAAGAAGGTAGAAGTGGAATCTTCATCCACGTCCATGGAGGAATTGAATGGAATTGTCGCGGAATTATCTGACACTGTCTAATTGCATTAAAAAAAAAAAAAAACCCACAAAAGAAGGCATAAGTGGAGTCTTCATCCACGTCCATGGAGGAATTGAATGGAATTGTTGCGGAATTATCTTACACTGTTCCTCGATTATCCACAACAATTTCTCAACTCTAAGAAACTTTTCTAAGGATGGATACTAGAATAACAAATTTGGAAAATAATTAGCGTGGGAATAATCACCGAGATCATCATCATCCCAATTATGTTGGGGTCGGCTACTCATCATCATCATCAAAGCCTTATCCCAATTATGTTGGGGTCGGCTACACATTCCTTTTCTCCATTCCGATCTATCTTGAGGAGCCAAATCCTAAGATAAGTTACACTGCTTTAGATCTATTTTTACTACCTTCATCCACGTCCTCTTTGGCCTACCATTTCCCCTTGGTGGGACATCAACTTTCATAGCCAAACTTTTCCTTACCGGCATTATTGCTGGCCTACGTTGGACATGCCCAAACCATCTTAAACGGGTTTATCTAATTTTATCCCCCTACTCTTGTTACTCCTAAATGCCCTCGACAACGCTCATTTCTAATTTTATCCTTCCTAATTTTACCACACATCCACCTCAACATTCTCATATCTGATACATCCATTTTGTGCATATGGTGTTTCGTGATTGGCCAACATTCTGCTCCATAGATTATAGGTAGTCTAATCGTTGTCCTGTAAAAATTTTCCTTAAATCTTGTTGGCGTTCGTCGGTCACAAAGTACCCTAGAAGCAAATCTCCACTTCAACCATCCCGCTGTTATCTTATGTTCGACATCTTCATCTATCTCTCCATCCTTACTAATTATGGAGCCAATGTAAGGGAAAGAATCTCTTAGTGGTATCTCATGGTCTTCAATTCTCACGGTTTCAGCTATATCCGCATTGAAGTTGCAGTCCACATATTCTATCTTTGTATGGCTTATTTTAAACCCTTTGGATTTTAAAGACCATCTCCCGAGTTTTGCATTCACACCATCTTTCGATTCATCTACCGGGTAATCACCGAGATAGTAGAGAAAATATTCAAAATCAACGAGATCAATCCGCGAACAATGTTGATTGAGATTTAGGAATTAAACTCGTTATTCCCAAATTTGATGGAAAATTGAAACCAGATTAATTTATGGATTGGTTAGTGTGCGTCGAAAATATTTTTGCACACAAGCCAATGACAGAGGGCCATAAAGCATAGTTGTCAAGTTTGTTTCGGTTTGGACGAAATGTTCAATTTTTTTCGTTTTGGAGCCAAAACAGCGAGACGTTCGGTTTAGAAGGCCATTCGATTTCGCCCGAAAATAGAGGGTTTCTATCCCTAATTTCGGACGAATAGTAACCGAAGCCATAGATTCGGACAAATCCAAGGGTCGGCTGTTAAAAGAATCAAAATGAAACGAAATGTATTTGGGGATTCAGATTAATCTAGAGAAAAATAAATGAGATTATTCTACACAACTTTTCTCATCTAGGAGAGCTTTGACCGAGGAAGTAACCCTTGTTTCATCTTCTTTGGCAGCATGCGGCCGACGATGGCGACTGATGAGTGATGAGCGACGTCTAAAGGAGCTGGGGCAAAGAGGGAATAGGCTGGGGCGATCTATTTTCTCCTCCTCGCATCTCTCTTCTCCTTTTTTCCTTATTTTCTCGGTCTATTGTCTCATGCGAGTGTCAGCTAGGGCGAAATGAAAGGGCAGGGGCTATTGGGGCGATTTTTATAAAAGGGACTGGGTTGGGCCGGTGACTTTTAAGGGCTGTGCTGGTCTGGTGTGGGTTTAATAGTTTATACTTTAAAGGGCTTGGGTTGGGTTGGGCGAATTTAAAGGGCTTGGGCCTGGGCCTGTGTGGTTTTAAAGAATCTTAACTATAAATTAAAGGCCTAGACATATTTCCCTCTAATAAAAGAAGGCCCTACCCAAATTTCAATATAATGCTCACACATCGAAATATGATTCCAATATATTTTGTCGAAATTCCGAAATATTTCATTTAGGAGGCCATACCAAAACGAAATTGACAACTGTGCCATAAAGTCACCTGGTGGCAACTCAATTTCGCAATTATGTTATGATATGGTGGGTCGAGTTGCAAAAGAAAAGGAGGAACCAAAACATAGATCCTGTTGAGACATGGATTGAACTGAAGAATCTTTTAAAACAAAATTTCCTCGTAGTTAATTACTCAAGAGATCTACGTTCAAGCCTTCAAGTTTTGAAAAAAGGATCCATGTCAGTTGTTGAGTATTCTGAAGAGTTTATGACGATGTAAGCTCGTTGTAATTTAAATGAAGCGGATGATGTTTTAGTTCACTGATATTTTCATGGGTTGAGAATAGACATATAACATATACTCGCCTTCATGAATTTTGATAATGTTGATGAGATAATCCAACATGCCATTAAGGCCGAAGACATTGCTAATTATCAAGCCCGAAAAATTAGTGCATCTAAATATGTTGCACAAAAGACCCCATCAAAGCTAGATTCTAATCCAAGGGGTTATTCATCAGGAAATTTTTCTCCAAGTCTGAAGATCAAAATAGGATCACCTGTTTTTATTGTAAACAAAAAGGGGCATCATATATTTGAATGTCCAAAACGAATAAACTTAATGGAAGGTGCACACGAATACACGATGAACCGGACGGACACACAAGATGATCCTAAAGACAAAGGAATAGAGGTTGTGGAGGAAATAGAAACCGAAAAGGATGGTGAAACTCTCATGATCCTCCAGTAGACTACACCCACTATTGAGAAGAAAGGGATGCTAGAAAAATATTTTTAGTTCAACAGGTATAGTACATGGGTGAACTTGCACAATTGCAATTGATGACTGAAGTTTTGAGATCATTTCTCAAACTCTTGTTGATTGCTTGAAGTTGAAGGTTTATAAGCATAATTGCCCCTACTTTGTCAAATGGCTAATAACAAGTGATGAAGTGCAAGTACGACATACATGCTAAGTTACTTTCGCCATTGGTGAAGATTATAAAGATACAGTTTGGTGCGATGTTCTACCAATGGATAACAGTGATATCTTGTTGGGTGGCCCATGGATGTATGACAAAAAAGGAATTCATGGTATGCAGACTACACATACACATTCATTCATGGTGGAAAGCAAGTCATACTCCATCCAAAGAAGCCAGAACCACCGAAGAAAGGATCAAGATCCAGTGTCACGAAGGAAGCTCTTCAAGTACATCATGTCTACAGGGGCAACGTGAAGAAGACCTAAGTTCAAGGTCAAACTCTTTTTTCAACCTGGGGGAATGACGCTTAATGGATAGGCCCTCAAGTGGTCCCATCCAACATAGTTTAGGAATATTTTTTGTATTTCCTTTTATTTTCCTAATTATTTGATAGTAGTTTTCTAATTTTATTGAAAGAGTTGTAATTAGGATAGTTTCCATTGTTGAATTGGGTGTTCTTAGACCCCAAGTTTGCTTTTCCTATTTATCCGGCATTGTAGAGAAGGAATTCTCAGAGTTTGATTATTGGAATAATATTATTGTGGTTTTTTTAATCCCTCGGAGGTGCATCCTCGTGTTGAAGTCTCTGCAGAGACGTGTTTGAAGTGTCACGTGCGCGGTCGGCACCCACAGAAGCCCTGACCATAGGGCTTGCATCACCAACCCATCACAGTGATGCAGCCTGGATCAACAAGCGGTAATGAAACGGTGTAGACAAGCCCTGCGAGAGAGTTTACCAAATCCTGGATGGATTCTAGTGAAGACCAACTCCGCATATGGGAATTAGCCGAATTCCTCTCGGAATTCAATAACAATCTTCCATTGAAGATAAAGAGACAACCAAACAAATCAACCAATCTTTATTATTGAATAATCTTGAACTACTCTCCTAATAGAGGGATTACATATATAAAGGAAGGGTTGGACATCCCCTTTCCTAAACAATAAAGGAAACTAACTTGGTTACAATCCAAATAAAATAAAAATCCTAATTTTAATGAATTCTAAATAAATAACAACTCGCTAAATAAGACTCTAACTAATGAATGACCTATTGAGCTTGTGGACTGGGCCCTATTAGTTGGCAGACCATGGGTCTGGCCTGCATCACACAGGCTGCTATTTTCCAATACAACTAGGGTCAAATGGATTCCAACCTCAACCTGACCTGACTTATCCAAGGGCCAAGGCTGCTATTTTCTTAATCCAACTTCGATTGTATTCAGTTGTTACATTTTTGGGATTGTTTGGGTTTAGGAATTTCAGGCCCGAGCTTGACCAATTGCAACCTAGAGTGGGTTGACTCATTTGGGTCCTTATTGGGCCTGTCCCAGATACATACCCTATTGACATAGTACTCTTCGAGTTTTACCAACAAAGTTGCAGTCAGGCACACTCACACAAAAAATTCATTTGGAGATTGTTGACTAGAAAACTTAAGTCATCTTTTTGGTTGATTCAACTTGAGATTGGTTTTTTTTTTCCTTTTTTTTTTAATTATTGGAAACTTGAGATTGTGTTTAATTGTCTGGCTTACTATTTTTATTTTCACCACCTCTTTTGTTAAGATATTGATTCATGTTGGGTTTCGTAATGTTTATGTTCATGTTTCATTCTTGCAGAGCTACATATGACTATGAAAAGAAACTGTATAATGACCACCTTGAGTCACTTCAGGTGATGGAGAAGAACTACATTTCTATGGCAAGAGAGGTGGAAAAGCTTCGTGCAGAGTTGGCTAATGCTTCTAACCTTGAGAGAAGGGGTGGTATGATCCATTTCAGTGTTACGAATTTTTATTCTGTTCTAGTGTAAAACTATATTTACATCTACTCTCTCTCTCTCTCTCTCTCTCTCTCTCTCTAATTGTATACATGTGATGTATAAATGTCACAATGCAGGTGGAGCTTATGGTGCTGCTAGTGGGTATGAGAATGATGCGTCTGGACATCAACCCATCATACCAAGTGCTTATGAAGACAGTTACGGAGTTCAACAGGCATAACATCATTCTCAATCTGGTGACGTTGAATTATATTGAATTAATTGAGCTCAATACTGCGACTTCTTTGCAGTGTTGATTTTAGACACAAACAAGGTGAAAGCCAAATGTTACCCACAAAAAAACAGAGGAAACGGAAAGAATCTCTGGAAGTCTTAAACTTGCAAGAGATTACACGTTTTGGACTCAGAATAAGGAATTTGATTGAAAAAAAAAAAGAAAAAGCCAGGGGTCTTTAAACTGCAGACACCAATCTCAGGGCTCTGGGGTGATAAACAATTGTGTGCTGGCCATGGTTCAAAATAGCTACGTAGCGGCTGCATTATTGGCTATAGCAGTTGAGGCCGCTACTCGGTGCTACAGTCAAAAACCTAATAGAGTTAAGCATTTTTAATTTATAACACTGTTTTTTCTATTTCTCCTCCTCAATAGCCTTTCCTGTGGGTGTCTACCCTATACCCTTATATGCTTCCAAATCACTAAAAAAATTTCTTCTGTTCTTTTGTGGGTAACATTTGGCACTTGCAAGATTCACACCGTTATGCCGCTGCATATCGCCGCAACTGCTATGTATCGCCCGCTACATATTGTTTTGGCCACTTATTGCTAAGCCCACCACAATTGCTATTTTTTTATCCTTGGTGCTGGCAAACTATACTTTTGTGAATCATTAATTCATTCTGACTCAATACGATCTGTATGCATTGTGGAAACAGGTTACATGTTACACTTGGCTATCATCTTATTGTATCATTAGTGGTACAACTCTGCACAAGATTCCAAAAAAAATTTAACACTTGCAAAATTCACACCATTATGCCGCTGCATATCGCCGCAACTATTACGTATTGCCCGCTACATATTGTTTTGGCCACTTATCGCTAAGCCCACCACAATTGCTATTTTTATCCTTGGTGCTGGCAAACTATACTTTTGTGAATCATTAATTCATTCTGACTCAATACGATCTGTATGCATTGTGGAAACAGGTTACATGTTACACTTGGCTATCATCTTATTGTATCATTAGTGGTACAACTCTGGTGGTTTGGGTTTGGGGGCTAGCCCTAAGTCTGATCTGAATTGCATGTGGGTGAGCTCAAGCGCTAGTCTGATCCTGGGCCAATTTTTTGTCGTACTTATCTCTGCTGCATTCTTTAAAATGGCCTCCTTTTGATAGTTTGGTGTAAAGAACCCACCTATCATATTTCCATACTCTTCAGTCACCAATCCCCATGAATTAGCCTGAGTCTGTTCGGCTTTGATAGGATCTTCTTCAACTGCTATATTAAGTTTTCTTTGAAAAAATAGCTGCACATAAAATCCGCTGAATTTTGAGTCCTTAAGAGTCGGGCTAGGATTATTTGCTTGAACTAATATTCACTCCACACTCATGGGGTGTGCCAATCCTTTTTATGTACATGCGTGCGTCTGTCTGTGGCCATACGCTAGTGTGGGCTTGTGCATGCATGTATTGTGTGTGTGCATGCTGGTGTGGGTTGCATGTTTTCATGTGAGGGCAGGTGGTGCATACTAACATGCCACATTGTATGGAATTTATAATTGATGGAAAAGGACCAGTTTCAAACAGTCTAGGGAAAAAAAATAAATGTAGGATTGAATTAATGAATGCTTGATTATCAACTTTATCATCATCTTAGCCTTATCCCGTAAATCTGTGTTTTACTATTTTATTGTATGTCGTCGTCTTCTTCTTCTTCTTTATTTAGAATAGTTAGACAGTACATGGGAGTTATATTGGCTACCTATCAAAAGGAAACTATCACCAAAATAGAAAAAGAGAAACTATCACCAAAAAGGCTGGACACAGATGGCTATGATATCTTGAATCCTAACTAGGGCACATGAATTTGAGGTCTGTTTGCAATCGTCACATCCAAACAAGCTTTTACATTTCTTATTGCTGTCGAGTTTCATGCGCGCTCATGAAAACGTGTCTGCATGCATTATTGATGAATAAACAGCCTTCATATGTACTATTGAAGTGTAACCATTCAAAAAAAAAAAAAAAGTACTATTGAAATGTTATAATAAGTTCAAGTAACTAGGGGAAGGGAGATGGTGGATGAACTAGAATGAAGTAGGAAGCAAAAACATGAGTGATTGTGGAGTTCCAGTGAAGTACAGTCTTAAGTAGTGATTGTGGAGTTCCAGTGAAATACGGTCTTAAATAGGGTTAAGTAGAAAAGTAGACTCGCAAATATGATCCAAACAATTGGATGAGGCTCTGATAGCAGGAATGATTATTTAGCATTGTAATATATTTTTACAATGTTCATGACGACGAAGTCAAGCAAGATCTTATTATGTATGGGCTAGACCCAACTCATGTATAGCCCTAGTATGTCTTTTAAATTATAACTTATATAGTATTCCTTGCAGCACTGCTGCTGCACTAACTAATGCATGTTCATTTTATTTGAATCAGGGACGTGGGCCAGCTGCAGGTGGTGCTGCTCCTTATGGTGGAGGTCCTCCTGGGCCATCACCTAATCGGGGTGCATATGAAGCGCCAAGAGGATCTGCTTATGATTCTCAAAGAGGCCCCAATTATGATGCAGCTAGAGGAACCGGCTATGATGCGGCCAGAGGAACCGGCTATGATGCAGCTAGGGGCTCTGGTTATGATGCTGCAAGAGGAGCTGGTTATGATGCAGCTAGAGCCGCTGCTTATGATGCTGCGAGAGGTGCTGGTTATGATGCTGCCAGAGGCCCTAGCTACGACGCAGCTAGAGGCACTGGCTATGAAGCACCATCCAGAGGTGCTGCTGGGTCTCAAACGCAGGTTGCATCTGGAAATGCGGCTCCCTATGGATCATCACAGACCCCCACTCGTGCTGGAGGAGGCTATGATGCTTCTCAGAGAAGTGGTGCAAACACTGCTCGCAGAGGCGCTTGAATTGTTTGCATATGCAATCTTATCCTCCCCATTGGATTTAAGATTTCATTCCAGGCACTTTAGGAGATTTTCTTTATGAAACATTATTTTTCTTTGCCTGGTTAAAGTTATCTGATCTTCCATTTGGATACTTCTGCATCTCTGGAGATCCTGCTGACCTTATTTTGACTTTCTGTGGGGCGGAGGAAACAGTGTGGAATTTTCATTAGTAGCGACTGTAACGGGAACTCTTCTATTTGTTGCATTTTCGAGCCCCCATTTTGTTTTTGTTTGGATTATTGGTTGTGAGCTTGATTCACAGTGATGCAGGATTTCCTTTTTCCTTTTTCTTTTTGGGTGGGGGGCTTGAGGTTAGGTGACTCTGGTCATTCAGACGGTTGATATTATGGGCCCTGCATAATGAGGGATGCCCTAAGTCATCTATTTTGGAAGATTTTAACTGCAGAATGGTGGACTCTGTGATGAATGAACTTGGAATTTCCTCTCTTTTTTAATTCTCATGAAGTACCCTCCATTTATGGTGGGATCCTTTATATTAAAGATCCAACCAAGAGTCCACAGGAGATGAATCTTGAATGCGAGGTGGTGGAGAATGTTCTTTTCCTCTGCTATATCCCATTTTGTTTTCTGTTCTTACTGCCTAATGTAGAGGGTTGTTTCCCTTTTCCCCCGAGCTGGTGCCATTTTATAGAACTAAATCATAAGCATCTGAACTCAGCCTGAGTTTATTCAATTCGGTGGGTCATCATGTTGATCAAATTGAATGTGTCTTGAGTTTCAGTAGATCATTGGTTGATTGAACAGGTTGCTGAATGCTCATCCTCGGCTTGTTTCTGATTTATCATGCGTGGTTGTGCTTGAGCTGGTAACGACTGAGGGGTGACCCATGGACCCCAAGTGTATGCTGTTTTTATTTTTTATTTTTCTTATTGCTCATATTTGTTGCATCAGGCCTCGGAACTCTCACTCACCCTCATGTTCGTTACCAGCGGAGCTACAGCTAGGGACTAGTGTATGCTGTTTTGTTATGCACTAGAAGGCTTTTCTTAGAACGTTAGCCATTGAACTTCCTAATGCCTATTGGACCGTGTACTTGCTACAGATTGAGCATTGGGACTGATCTTTTTTACTACTGTATTTGGCGGTGTCTATGATTCAAGTTGCTGTGTTGCCGACTGATTTAAAATATTGATTGCAGATCTGTCGTTCATTCTTAACTATTGAACGATAATTTAGTTTTGTTGGTGGATGGGATGGATTCTGTTACAGATGATCCTTGGATTACTGCTTCAGATCCATTTGGTCAGAAATATACGTGTTGCTGACAGCAAGTAGTTTCGATCGGGCTTGATGACTCAGGCAGAAGTGGGCCTCTAGCTCACACATGTGAATCTATGCTTGTTTCTCTATAATTGTCTATGATGGATGGTTCTATTGACACTTGAGGGCAATTATTTTTATGGTGAATATGATACTTTTGATAGGGAAAATCAGTATATTTTTCATCGTGGAGGTTGGTCTGGGCACTATGTATTAAGTTACCTTTGCTAACCATTACTAGTAGAGGCCGCATAAATGTTATTAGATACTTTCTCTTGGGTAGAGTTCACTTCTCAATACTCTCCCTTAGGCGAAACCAAGTGGGGCCATTTTTGCACAGAGTTGTTCATCCTAGGATTCGAACACATGACTGGTTGACTATGATATTAAGTTATATTTCTTTAGTTAACCATTTGGCGCCATGGATCATAGAGGTAGCATAAATATTTTTCAACACTCCCCCTGGGTGGAGCCCAATTATCAACGCTGTGTTTAATTTTCTTTTATTTTTGTTGTGATGACATTATTAGACATAATTAAAGGTCTTATTCACTAGCCCAATTGCTGCAGGAGATTTATTTTCGACACTCCCCTTGGGTGGAGCCCAATTATCAACGCAATTTTAGTTTTCTATTATTTTTGTTGTGGTGACATTATTAGACATGATTAAAGGTCTTATTTACTTGCCCAATTGTTGTGTGAAATTTGATTCCAAGAATTTCATGGTAAAGTGGGTTGCAATAGAAGTGAATGATGTAAAGTGAGATGTGACGTACCTATATTTGATGGTGATGCCTGGGATTCATCTACCATCCCTCCTGGATTCTTTTTCTCTTGAAAGGGATATTGTTTGATGGTTTTATGGATCTTCACTTTTTTTTTTTTTTTTCAAATTTTACCCACTTTTAAAAATACATTGTTTTATGATTGCCATGAAATCAATTTCATGAAAACCAACCAAAGCCATGAAAACAGAAGATTTGTGGTTTTATGTGATCTCTGAAATAAGCATCTCATTTTGAAAGCACTTACTGTATAGTTCGCATCTGTCTAGGCTGTGGGGCTCACTTGTGCAACCATGATCGATCCAAGTCCTTTTCGCCAACTAACTTTCTTCTCCATTTGATGACACTCATCCAACCTACGTTCATAATTGGAATGAATTTGTTCATGCGAAGAACACAAACAAACACCTTCTATAAGAGCTGACTTAGGGTTTTGATGGTCTCATGGGTTTTACTCAATCTCAATTCATGAATGATTTACATGCATGTAAGCAGGCGACACAGGCAAGATCACTAATGGATTAACTGCGACCTAGCAATTTGCTATGAAAAACTCTCACTATGTAAAAATCCATGGTTTGCAATAAAAAAGCTACTTCATGTTTGCCATGAAAAAAAAAAGCCTCAAACTACAATTTAATAACCAATTTCTATTGGGGTCTTAGCAAGTGTACAGTCCGGAGGGCTCATTTTGTGCAAGTGTACAGCCTTGGAATCATGACCACTGGCACTTATTTTGTAGCACATGAATAACGTTTTTGAGAAAGTTTCATACATTTTCATACCCATTCAGTAGATGCTCTGCTCTACTCTTCACCCAATGACAATTCTCCAATTCACGTACAAATTGGGGAATTTTCTGTTTTCTCATCTTAAATTATTGATAAGCATGGTCGGACCTCAGCTATGATTTTTGAGGGTGGTCGCCCGTAGGACCTAGTCCGCTGCCAAAATTCATATGAAAATTCTGAATTGGCTTTTAAAATCCAAATAAAAACCCCAGGATGATATCTCTGGGTTTGACTACCTATTTGGGTATGTTCCTCTCAAACAAAAATCATGATCTTGATTGCTTATTTATATAGGCCCCATCAGATAATTAATTCTTCCCTATATTTGAGAGGCATTTATTTTAAATGATTTATATTTCAATATACAGGCCCACTATTGAGTTCCGCTTTCAACTCAAGATTTCTATAGCTTAAAAGACTCAAATGATCTATTGAAATAGGAACTATTAAACCCTCTCCAGGTATATTGGGTGTCAATTGCAGCCTATTTCACGTTCAGTTGACCATCCAATAAAAGAAAAAAAGATGATTAACACAATCTTTTATATATTCATTAAATATATTTATCAAACAATCAATTTAATAGTGGAAAAAATTCCCAATGAAAAAAACATTCAGAATACCGCCTCAATCCTCATCTACTTAAAAAAAAAAAAACCTATTTTGAACTGTTTAAATTTTAATTAATGAGCCCACTGCCAAATCATGAACTCACAATTTCTTCAAGTTAAACCCTCAGGTGGATCCATCCGGACTCAAATGTTGGCATAGAGATCTACGCCCACCACCTGCAACATCAGGAAAAAAACAAAAGCTCTCAGTGGGCCCTACCCGAAAATAGCAGATACACGTGCTCCCCAACCTCATAAGTCACACTCACACGGTCACACCTACTCCTCTCTCTCTCATGCAAAAGCAGACGAGGAGACGACAAACGACATGGAGAGTTTCTTTCTCAACGTCCTTCCAACAACACCAAACAACACAGCGTTTTCAAACTAATCGCCCCTCGGCGGAATTTTCAAAGACCACCTTCCTTCTCTATATATATCTCACAAACACCCCGCAACCCCCGCCCCCACCCCTCATCCTCTGCTTCCACTCTCCCATCTCCTCCAAGAACCCAAGAACCCTAAAAAAGAGGCAGAAATGGCGGTCGCACCTTCTCCCCTCTCCGATCTCCTCCCAAAACCCTTCCTCTCCTCCTCCTCCTCCAAAACCCCATCTTTCTCCTCCCCCTTCCCCTCCCTCTCCCGCCGTTCCCGGATGATCTCCGTCCGGAATTCCGTCGCCGTCGCTCCTCCGGCAACGGCGAAGGCGGCGAAGGGTTGCAAGTTGAGATCGGTGAAGGCGAGGCAGATCGTGGACAGTAGGGGGAATCCGACGGTGGAGGTTGATCTGGTGACGGACGGCGGGGATCTGTTCAGATCGGCTGTGCCGAGCGGCGCGTCGACTGGGATCTACGAGGCTTTGGAGCTGAGAGATGGAGATAAGAGCGTTTATGGCGGGAAGGGCGTTCTCAATGCGGTCAGGAACATCAACGAGCTTTTGGCGCCGAAGCTGGTCGGTGTCGATGTCAGGTAATTCCGCTGGTTTGGTGTTTTGTTTTCATCTTTAGGTGATGTGTTAGTGATAGGCGTTATCCGTTTTTTTTTTTTTTTTTTTTTTTTTTCAATTGGTAGAATTTTGGGGGTGGCCCACTTACTGATGGTGGACTAAATTGACGGTCTGGATCATCAGATTACAAGGAAGAAGTTTCAAGCGATGTAGCAAGAGCATACCACCACGAACAATTAAACCCACACGAACTTGATTTGGAATTAATGCGAGTTTGACACTGGTTGAGCAATTATTCACGAGTTCTGAATAAATTGTGGTGACAAATGCATAGCAGAATTTTGGGGCCTTAAGATCAAGGGTTAGGATAATCTGATTAGTGTGATAACATAGCCTTCTTAGCACCTTCTCCTGGGATTGTGTGCACCTAGTTGCTTTTGTACAAAGAGGGTGCCATGTAGGTTTTAGGACGGTCCCTTTAGTAAAACGGGGATTTTTGGATATAATTCATGATGCTTAGCAGTTCCAAGTTTGTCAGATTTTGTTCCCCCCATTAGAATTCTCAAACTGATAAGATGTATTCCAGAATTTAATACAGTAAAATGCGTTCAATAGCCTTTGGAAGTCTCCAAATTCCAGATTTCCTGAATTCATATTTGATAAATTCTACTACTTAAAAGAATTTGAAGAGTTTTGGAATTTCACATACATGAATTCCAAATTCTTCCCATGTAACAAAAGATAAGTTTGTTGAAAAGATTCTTCTTCTTGTTGAAACCCAATCCTTGGAACTTTTTTTTTTTTTTTTTAAAGATCTCATTTTTGAAATTTTGTACATTTTGATTTTACCCCTTTCTTCTTTTCTTCCCTCTTAAGAGTGACCCTTCACTTTACTTCACTTCACATCACCATACAAATGAATTACCCAATCAGGTCGAAGTGCTTCTGTGAACAGCTTTAATTCATTATTATCTAAAACATAAAATTCTAACAAAGTAGTCTCTCTTCTGATCAGGTATCAAGCTGATGTTGATGCAATCATGTTAGAGTTTGATGGAACTCTAAATAAATCAAAGCTGGGGGCTAATGCCATCCTCGGGGTATCACTAAGCGTATGTCGGGCTGGTGCAGGAGCAAAAGGATTACCCCTTTACAAGCATATTCAGGAATTAGCTGGAACAAAGGAGCTTGTTATGCCTGTTCCTGCCTTCAATGTGATAAATGGGGGAAGTCATGCCGGCAATAACCTGGCTATGCAAGAGTTTATGATATTACCAGTAGGCGCCACTTCATTTGCTGAGGCTCTGCAAATGGGTAGTGAAGGTAAGCTTACTTTAAAGAATTTATGATTCTCTGCCATAACATCATGATAATCCATGCACACAGATGATGTGCACATCACATGTACCTATGTCCAAAGCATCCAAATCATGACACTGTTGTGGATGTGTGGCATGACACAAGTTACCCAAATGAATGGTCCTATATGTACTATAGTGGTTAGGGCATGATCCACAAGTTATATTGAACGTATTACCCAACTGTCCAGTTTGTTGGTAGGTTGGCTACACCTATTTGCATCACATTATAATATCATTGGGAGAGCACTAAGCTTGTTGGAATCAAGTACCACCTTTTTTGAGGACTATGTACCTTATTAATGCATTTGTTGCATTGTTGCTAGATAGGAAAAAAAAAGTGGTTACAGAAGGCATATTGGTCACCCCCAAAATGATATGTATTAGGTGATACATATCAACTATGTTGATACCTATTGAGATCGCAGTGAATTTGGTTTTAGATAAAATTAGAATACTAGAAAATATTAGGTCATCATTATCATCAAATCCTTTTCCCAACTAAGTTGGACTAAGCTGTATGAATTTTGTTGTGCCATTCTGGTCTAGTGTGGCCTAAATCCTTGGATAGGTTGCACTTTTTCAAATTCATCCTTAACTACTTCTATCCATGTCCTCTTTGGCTTACTCCTTTTTCTTGAAGGGCCTGCAACCTGCACGGAAAAACTTTTGCTCACTGGTGCCATTTTTGGCTTGTGTTACACATGTCCAAACCATCTCAAATGAATCTCTCTTAATTTATCACCTATTGATGCTACCTCTAAATGCTATTGGATGTGCTTATTTTTTATTCTATCTTTCATAGTTTTATCACACCCTCTTAACATTCTCATTGCCATTCAAAAAAAAAAAAAAAAAAAAATCTTAACATTCTCATCTTTGCTATACTTAATTTTTGCATGTGTTGTTTCCAGATTGGCCAACATTGTACTCCATATGTGCATTTGATATTAGTGTCATAAAGTTCCACAATGCAATCTCTAGCAATATGACACGAGATTGACAAGTCTTGCCTACACGAGATTTGTTGTGATTTTGATGGTGATTAAATGCCAATGATCATAGTTTTGAAAATCGGAGTCGTATCACAAATCGTTCATACTCATGAATCGAATCGAATCGAATCGTATCGCGAATTGTAAGGTTTTTTTATTTTTCTAATTAAAAATAAAGTAAAAGAAAAAAGAAAAAAAATAGTTATTCAAAACCATTCATTTTTCCATTTATAGCATTATACTACAATGACAAATAGGTCTTTCATACAATCATCTTAAGAATATCATGACATATTAATATATTATATGTGATGTGTAAATAGTTAAAAAAAATAAATATAAATAGCAGTATCCATTTTTGTCTCTGTGGACTGAGGAGAAAGGGGGGGCTCAACGGGAAGAGGATTGTACCATGAGAGAAGCAAGGAGGTCAACCTGTTTCAAATATAAGGTATCAATCTATATATTTATTTTTTTCTATCTTTAAATCAAAATATAAAAGTAAAAAAATAAAATCCAAACCATCAATCTTACACGGTGGGATATCTCTTGAAGTTAAGGAAGTATTTATGAAGAAAAAAAAGATTTAAAAAAAGAAGATATAGACAAGCACCATACGTAAAGTCGATTGCTTTAATTAAATTCATGTTTTTTATTCATCTCTAAAACCTCAAAGCCACAAAAACTCTCAAGAGGTTTCGTTAACTGCTAATTAACATTTTAAAAGTAAAAACGCTAAAAGGAAAAAGGAAAGAAAAAGGCAAAAGATTTTTAAGAAAGAATGAAAAATGTTGTGCGATCCATATGGTTTGAGGAGTCCCTTGACAAGTGCTCTGGTTCTGATAACTATTTAACTCGGCGCCCTTGTCACTAGTACGTCAATACCCACATCCTGGTCATGGCTGATTTGATAGCCAGGTAATTTTCTTTTTATGGTGAGTATGTAGCTGAATTTTGCTCCCTCTCCATAACTACATGGGTAGCTATCCATGAGGATAGACTCAATATGCAGCTGTTTATTCAAGGTTATTCTATTGAGTTCATAGAGTCCACATGGAGAGTTTTCTGTATTTAGTTCAGGACTTCTAATGAACTAACATGGCTCATTGTATACTTTCTACGCGTGAAACAGTATATCATATCCTAAAAGGCATCATTAAGGCAAAATACGGACAAGATGCATGCAATGTTGGAGATGAAGGCGGCTTTGCTCCCAACGTTCAGGATAACAGGGAGGGTTTGGTTTTGCTTCTTGATGCAATTGAAAAAGCTGGTTACACGGGCAAGGTATTGATAGAGTCCCCAATTCTTGATGCCTTATCTATATTTTCCTTTTGCTGCTGAATTAACATGAATACTTAAAAATTGGTTCGGCAGATCAAAATAGGAATGGATGTTGCAGCTTCAGAATTTTTCACGAAAGATGGCAGATATGATCTGAACTTCAAAAAGCATCCAAATGATGGGTCTCATGTCCATACCGCTCATGCCCTTGGAGAGCTGTATAAAGAATTTATCAGAGACTTCCCCATTGTGTCCATTGAGGATCCGTTTGACCAAGATGACTGGAGCTCATGGGCATCACTGCAGTCTTCTGTCGATATCCAACTTGTAGGTGATGACTTGTTGGTCACAAATCCAAAGAGGATAGCTGAGGCAATTAAGAAGAAATCTTGCAATGGTTTGCTTCTAAAGGCAAGTGTTTTCATTTTTAAATTTGTAACAGCTATAGTTCAAACAAAAAAAAAAAAAAAAAAAACCAGTTACTTGGCTTGAAACTTAGTTGATTGGTTCCAAGTCAAGTATGCATGCAAGTCAAAGTTTGAAAACTCTGACATGTTAAATAAAAAGCTTAGTTGGGTCAGCTCCACTTGAACAACTGGATATGAGATTTTAAGGGAGTAATGTTGTTAAAAGATATGCCTTTTCTTTAATAATTAGATTTTTTTTACTATTCTCATCTGCTTAATTACATATTAAAATCTCTATTATCGTTGTCATAAATCCTCATTTCTAACTGGATTCCTCAGTCAAGTCATTATCTATTTTGAACTTTTTTTTTTTGTTTGAATGGTTATCCATTTTTGAACTATGCTTGCTATCATTGCCTTGTGCAGATTAATTATACTATGTTATTTGCTCTTACTATGTCTTGCGATATCATAAATTTGAGCTCCAGGACAATCTTCCTCTCTTAAAGAGGGTTGGTGTGGGTATTGGTTTTCAGTGCTTCTTAACTGGATGAGATATGTTCAGCATCAAATCATGTGAAAATTCCTCTCTTTAGTTAGACTGCTGATATGATTGGCCTACCATGATAGTCATTCTCTAGAAAGTTTCCAGGTGCTAGAACCTTAGCTTGTCAAATGGTTTCCAGAGAATAGGCGATGCAGCCTTCGTCTTAAAACCTTTAGCTCTGGTTTGCTGCATCTATAGATGGCCAATGCAACAAAATACAGCAATTGCCTGCACTTGGCGAAAGCAAGACCTAAGATTGGATATCTTGGATTTACCAATTTTCTGTGATGGGCTATCCTCTGTGGAGCCTGATGACAGGTGAAAAGTCCAGAGTTTCCCTGATCCATGGGAACTCCTTACACAAACTGAAAATCTAAGGACAATGTACAGTGTATTTGCCGGATCATTATTTCATGTTATTTTCACTCTTAATGACACAAAATGTGTTGTGGTGAAAGCTGATATATTCATCCGTAATCATGTTTTTTCTATAATTATAACAGCTTTCATGTTCAGGTCATTCTAATTCATTTTGGACTTTTCTTCCACAGGTTAATCAGATCGGCACAGTTAATGAATCTATACAAGCAGCCCTTGATTCAAAAGCTGCTGGCTGGGGTGTGATGGTGAGCCACCGTAGTGGTGAGACAGAGGATAATTTTATTGCTGATCTCTCTGTTGGTCTGGCTAGCGGACAGGTATATGAGGACTATCATTGCACACTCTCTGAGATCAGCTGGTTATTTCTTGCTGTTGCTGAATGTGAGTTTTAAATTGTTTGCTTTGTTTATAAACTATCCTACAGATCAAAACAGGAGCTCCCTGCCGCAGCGAACGTCTGGCCAAGTATAATCAGGTAATTTTCCTTCTATTTTATTTGGTGGTCTGAAGAGTGTTATTGTTGTTGTCTTGTCTCAAAATATTGCTGAATGTTAAAGTGGAATTTCATCTTGTTTCTAAGAGAATCCTAAACAGACAGATTGTTGGTGTTTAATCATGCATAGTGTGCTACCTAGTAAACCATAATTTTGGTGGAAATAAAATTTGAAAATCATTAGAAGTGTTTTATACATTTATTTAAGGTGTTTTACTTACAAAAAATGCTACTTTTATATTATCTTGTAAACAAGTCACTTCTATCTTTTGATCCAAATGATCCTCCTGCAAATATCAACTTAAATGGAACCTGTGAGATTGTGTTTTCCAGTTGCGCCATTAAGAACTGTGAATTTAAAGATTTTTGCGGAATTACTCAACCTGAAGAGCAAGCCTTGATCTTCCTTGAGGGGACCGAGTTTTATATCGGCTTCCTTTCTTGATGAATGAATAAAATATCTATGATTTAACTGGCAATTTACTACTTGTACTTTTACTTAGAAAGCATTAGTATTGTTCTTCAGTCATTTTCATTATAAAGTGCTAGTATCTAATATTGTATTGTAATGTCTCAATGGATTTAAGTCTGCTTGTCAAAATACTTGTGTAGGAGATAATTTATGTTTCAGAATGTTAGTAATCCTACTTGATAGGGAAAATCATATCTTCCAATTACCTTTCTGTGATTGTGCATTTGTTTCTCTTTTCTGTTACTAAGGAGCAGCTTCTCTAAATTATTCAACATAATACAAAATTAAATCTTTCCTCCGCAGAGTTTAATCTTTCTACTGAATGTCCCATAACATGTTTAGTTCATGAAACCCTCTTGTATTTCTAAACCTTGATGCACATTGGTGTGGCTCCATGTGCATCCACATGAGGAGGTAAAATGCATACATCAGGCTGCACATGTACAATGAATGTGGTCTGTTGAAGCATTTTGAAATATTAATCGGTTTTGTTAATGTCTGACTCACATCTGAAGAAAGACCGCTCACTTTGATTTAGAAGGCAAGTCATCTGCACAATGTGGCACACGATAACAAACACATGATGCTTAAAATATAAAAAAATTCAAAATGACTCGTGATCATTTTGTGGAAATGAATATTTCTGATTAAAATGTTTGCACTAATATATATTTTTTGAAATGGTAACCACTAATTTTTTTTATTTGTAATTAATAACGTCTCCTCTATAGGCAATTTGTTACATCTGCTTTCATTTGCGATTGATTATCCTAAACTCAACAATAACTGCTTTTTTTTATTTATAATTCTTTGTTTCTAGCTTTTGCGTATTGAAGAGGAACTTGGTAGCGTGCGCTATGCTGGTGAAGCTTTCCGATCTCCATAGCAAAATGTTTATGCAAGTTGTTTCCATTAAGAAATAAGATACCGGATCCAGCACCTCGATTTCCAGGTAACAAAGATCTAGCAAGAGATTTAGAGAAGATTTTGGTAGAATCAGCTTAGAAATGTTTGAGTGGGGCACCTGTTCAAGTAATAGGTACTGGTAATTGCATTCTGTTTGTGGATTGTCTTGTGCCCCAGATAATAAAATAATGTTTCATGCATCATTTAAATGTATCAATATTCTGCTACATCTGGATTCGTGAGTAAAAAGCTCAAGACTCTCTTTACTACCATTGGCAGCATTTACTGTATTGTGGCATCTGATTGTAATTTATTCTTGCTTTCAGTGGATTCTCTTTACCGTATCATCAAGCATCTCAAGATGGTGGTTGTCTGCACCTGCCGGTTGGCATGGCTTTTCTATTGTGTCACCATGTTTTAGGCTATGATTTTACACCCTACTGAAAACTAACTGTTTTATGACCTGAGAAACCGGGGTTTGGTTTTACCTTTGAGGAAAGGATGGAAGGTGGTGCCACTCTATGATTTATTTATTTTTTGCTGCTGAATAGGGAACTTTTATATTAGGAGTAAAACGATGCTGACGTGTAAGTAAGAGACGTCAGGTACATGAGCAAAACAGAGCAAAGTGTAGCAAAGACTAGCGGAAGTAAGGGAACCACTCTATGATTTACTTAAAAGGAGTTCATTCGGAATTAGATTCCTAGGAGTACTAGGGAATGCATTTTAAAAAGTGACTAAAAGTGAAGAAAGAAAGGTGAATATCCATAAATGACGTATACATAATCTTGCTTTCAATGAAATATGAATTTAAGGGGAGATGGGAGAATTATATATTTTCTTAATTTATCTTCTATTAAAAGAGTTATTATTTGATAGTTTATTAATAGATATTCCCCTTTGAAGCATCAGGTTTAGCTACTTTGAGGAATACATTTCTTAAATTCCTAGGGCTTTTATTCCGTACGAACAAACGGGTCCTTACAGTATTTTGGATAATTGTATTATTCTGTACAAACAAACAGGTCTTTAGAGTATATTGGTTAATTGCAAAGCATTCTTTTCACATCTCTATGCTTAGAGCTGCCACAAAGAAGGTCGTACCAACAACTTCCAAGCTTGTGAGCGCAGCGGATACTCTAGTCACTGGGTTTTTTTATTTTTAGATTTTCCCTCAGCTTATCTCTAGATATAGCTTTTCCCTTCCTCTTTTTGAAGTTTGAATATTTCCCCCAGCTACAATTATTGCCTTCTTTTTACTAAAATACCTATAGTGTAGGCTATGAGATAAGAGAAATGCATCTAGTGAATGAGTTTGTTGCATTTGTGGGTTGAGAATGCATTTACAGGTTTAGATGGCAATGTACAGTATTATTATTAATTGAAGAGTGGTGATCTAACATAATTTTGTTTAATATTCTTTTAGATCTTAAGGCATATCTGGATATATGTACATAATAAAATATTTCTATATTTAAATAGTAATTGAATAAGATATTACATAATAAAATATTAAAATATTACGATATTGTAGTATTGTTATTTGTCAATTTTTAAAAAATTCAATAGATTTTGAACTAAGTTGTTCGTTACTTATCTCATATTACAACATACTTTAAATTCAAGATTACCGCAATTTTCAAATCAAAGAAACGGTCAATAACTTTGTGATTTCTTTTTAATATTATTTTTTAAATGACAAAATGGCAACAACATTTCCGAGGAATTCAATTCCACGAAAATAAAAAAAATATCTAATTATATTTTCAAGATAAGAAGCTCAAGGTAAAGTGGGTTTTTTTTTTCTAAGAATTCTATTCATTCAAACAAACAAACATGTTATAAATTTATAAAATGAGAGAATTCATGGTAAAATGAGTTCTTTTGAATTTATAGGAATTCAATTTCATGTGAACAAATAGGTCTTATTTTTCATGGTATAATGAGTTCCTTTGAGTTCCCCAAGAATTCAATTCAATGCAAATAAGCAGGCCATGTTATATATTTATGATAAGAAATTAGTGATGAAGTAATTCCTTATAGATCCTAAGAAATATTTTCATGCAATTAAATCAACCCTAAAATTTCAGGAGCCTTCCTCACCATCTATCAATCAATGTTATTTTTTGTGTAAGGACATTAAAATGTACATTTTGGATCACAGACAAAGAATAATTTTTCTTTTAAAGAAATGGAAAAATGATTAATTTATCCTATTCGACACCAATCTTTCATTATTCAAAGCTGATCATATGAAGAACCATTCCCAATATATTAATTGTATTAGATTTCATTTCAATATGTTAATGTGGATTGTTCACATAAAGGTGGGCCACACAGGTCGTAATGACCAAAGGTTTAGTAAAGGAAGAGGAAAAGTAAATTCATACCAAGAGGGAAAACAAATTAAAAGGCAAAGGAATGAAGCTGCCTCAACAAAAGAAGGTTTGGGCTGGTTTGTCATTTCCCCTAGCATGAAGGAGGTTGGTGGAAATTAGAGTTTCTAGGAAGGGGGAGGGAAAAGTCATCTCTAAAGATAAGTTACGGGAAAAAAACTCTTTTTCTTCTTCTTCTTCTTTCGTCTTACTCCTGTTCTTAGACAATCCTTGGGTTGAAGAGTTGAACTCCATAGTGGGTCCTGTCTATTGAAAATCCGATTTGCTTAAAAATGATCATCCTCGTCATGCATGTGATGCTTGTATATTTTACTCCAATGGAGGCTGGCCCTATTGTAAAATTGATTATATGATGAATAATAACACAATCATATCCAATATGAGGCATATTCATTAATCATGTTATTCATCATATAGTTATTAGAGATGGGATTTATGATTTGTTGGAGGTATGGGTTCCTTACCTTGAGATAAGGAGTAGTTTGAATTTGATTTATTATTAGATTGTATAAATTGAGATGATCGGATGAATCTTATGGTGAATTTATTGCAATGTATTCGTTTCCCAAAAACTTGTCGTGGTATTAGAGCTGTGGCCCACTGCTGATCTTGCAATCAAGTTAGCTTGCTCCTAGCTCATATTCTTTTGCCACAATCTCACTGTAAATAAAGTTTTCCTGAAATAAAATCTAGCATTCTTCCTTGTCTATGCATCATTTAGACCTTGTGATATTTGTCATCTTCATTAAATCTCACGATGATCACTTGCAGGAGAATCAGCACAGATCTGATCTAGTGGTCCATTGGCACCGACAAACTCAAAAGAAAGAGTGGTTTGCAATAGTGGTGGACAGTGGACCCTGTAGATGGACAACGGTCACCGGCTAAGAAATGATCGGGTTCTGATTTTATTTATTTATTACCAATTGCATAATTCTTTTATGAAAGGAGCATGCGATCAGTGGGAGGATGTTGCAAGGATTGGTTAGGATTGTTAGAGAGAATGGTTCCTTATCTTGAGATAAGGGGTAGTTTAGATTTGAGTTATTATTAGGTTGCATAAATCGAGATCATTCCTTGAGGAATTCTATGGTTAATTTATTACAAAGTATTCATTTCCTTAAAACTTGTCAATATGGGGTTGTTTAGTTGGTTTGCAGTCTTGGATGTTGCCTAGCTAACGGTCCATTCTCGGGCATGCCACTCTTTCAACACTTGTCGGCTCCTCTTCCCACACATGTGGGATTCCTTTTTACTTGTGTGGCCTCCTCTTCCCACATGTGTGAGCCTTCTTCCCACTTGTGTGGGCTACATTGGGTCCCAGCTTCCTTGGCTGGGGTACCAATAAAAAAAAGTAAAGGGGCTAAGGAGATCCAGGCTCCATGCTTGTGGTGACATGTATGAAATTACATATTTTTTAACATAACAACTAAAAAAATCTAAATGAGTTTTCCCGGCATTATTTGAGCTATATAAACTACAAAGGAGAATTGTTGTTGCCAAGGGCTTTATCCAGGTGAAGCTCCACCAACAATGCAAAACTAGACAATAAGCAGGATGGTAATTGATGCTCAAGGGTGCAAATTAGTCTAGACCTTTCCAGAAAATTGATGCATGAGGGTGCAAGTTGGTCTAAGAGAAACCAAAGCCTACACGATGCGTCGAGAGCTAGTTTTATGAGTCCTTTTTTTTTTTTTTTATACCAACTTTGGCAGCAGCCATGTTATACTCCACAGCTCATCATGTCTCTCTGTTCTACTTTGTTTAGGGGTTATTTGGCTTTGAGGCATGAGATAGTTAAAAGAGTT
The DNA here is from genome assembly GCA_038049695.1 of Cinnamomum chago. NCBI lineage: Eukaryota > Viridiplantae > Streptophyta > Magnoliopsida > Laurales > Lauraceae > Cinnamomum > Cinnamomum chago. The sequence goes on along the minus strand of CP142455.1, from coordinate 42,659,563 downwards.
TTTATATGTTTGTCAAAATCACCATTTTCACGAGTAAATGAGTAGCATAAGCAGGCTCACTTGTCTCCCTATCATACCACCAGAAACAAAATTATAGCTCATGGAACTAAGCCATGAATGGCAATGCCAACCAACCTCCTCGACTACATTTACAATCTGCAGCCAAAACAAGATGAATTGGTTTATAACCCAGACATGAAAAATAATTATCATTAGGAAGATGGAGAGAGGACCTGCCTCTAGTTCTCCTAGTATACTAACTAGTGAATTTGAATGATGTGCAGGCTAGGGCAACTTCTAGAGCACAACTATGCATTTGCTTTGTTTTTCACACATAACTGATCCCTGCCTTTTTCATGTGCTGAGTGGTGCAACCTGGCTGGTTTGAGTATGAGCCCAACCTGACCCCACAAATTTCATACCTTTGAACCCAAGTCTAAACCTGACATAGAGGAAACCCGAAAATATCTGGCCTGAGCTGATCTAAATTGTAGAATCCCCACCTGAGTGTGATTTGGGTTGAGATACTTCGAATTAGAATGTCCAAGTACCGCAATTTCTCGGTCTTGATATACTAAGGGATACAATTTTTTTTTTTTTTAGAAATGTATGTAGATTTTATAATGTATAGTATGTACTGTGTTTTATATAATCCATTTGCATATATCTACATATAAGTCATGCTTATACACCTATAGTGTACAGTTAATTTATGTTGCCACTAGGCCAGCGCGTAAAATAAAATCAAACAAAAAATTCAGGTACCCAGGAGGCCGGGACTAAAAAATTGGTTACAGTCCAAATTCCATGTGGGTTTTCAACATCTAGGTCAGAGCCTTGTGGATGAGACTGGGCCGCCCATCAGGCGGTTCCACCACAGGTAAAATCCTCTTATAGAAAATTTAATATATAGATTTGGATTTTTTGGACTTTTTTGTTTTTTTGTTTTCCACAGATTTTTCAAAATCCCTGAAGATAATATAAGATTGAAAGTAAAACATTCTAGGGTTTCTTAGGCCTAGAAAGATGAATGACTTGGATTACGAATTTGGAGTCCACAAAAGTAAATTAAATAACTCACACTTAAAATGTTACCCCCACTTAAAATGTTCGTGTGATTAAGAAGTCCAGTTTTAACCTGGAGGTCCTGCCTTCGAATCCTTAAGGCATTACCAGATACATAGGGCTTGTGGGTGGTTCTATGTATCCGTGAGTTTACCAATGATCTCCCAAAGGGGGGTCGGCGGGTTCCCATGTTATAAAAAAAAAAAAAAAACAGTAAATAAAATAAAATAAAATGCCATTGATGGGTTTTGAACCCATAACTTACATGGACGTTCCAACTTGTACTGGGCCTGATAACAGTGGGTTGTGTAACCATTGACCTACTCCTGAATTGTGTAAATTACAGGCTGAAAATGTCGTTATCTACATACCATAAATGAGGGCAAACCAACACCATGATATGTAATGGCTATGCATATGAATAATTTACATATATGTAAATGACTGCAAACAAAAGTGCGATTTGGAAATTTTTTTGTAATACTATTTTTGAGGAGTTTTTATTTTTATGTGGCTGCCCCATTTTGTGGTTTGGTACAACACATTTTTATAGGGGTTTTTCGTACAGTCACAATAGCTCATCAATAAACCCCCTTGTTACCACAAACTATACAATTTTACGTGCTTGCCTTCTGTACTGTCCGTACGCTCGTGGAGGCAAAAAGACACTTTTTTTTTTTTTTTTGCAATATCGCAACACATTATGCGATATCACAAATACGGAGTTGCGATATTGCAATTTATGTATTGCAATATCTCATAAAGTGTTCCGTTAAAAGTAAACGAATGCATTTCTATTTATAATTTCATTTCGTTCGGTAGCTTTTGTCTTTTGCTTGGGTTCTCTGCTTCCATTCTCTGCAAGTGAATCTCTTCCATTGTCATATATAGCATTGAATCCCCGCCACATCTTTCTCTACTACCATTTTCTGCTACATCTGCGGTATTCATTCCCTGTTTCCCACCTTGTATGTAACTCCCTCTTATTTATTGTGTAATTTTTTTCTTCTTTTGCGTCTTTTGAAGGTGGTTAGGATACAGGGAATCCCACATGTAGAAATATTTGAAACATTTTGAATAAATATTAGTAATGACCTGGAAAACATGGGCATTTAACCTTATGTCATGTGATAGTCTCCCGAATTCCAATTATGTTTGAACATATATCATATTTTGTCCGGTGAGTAAGATCGGACCATGCGGTTGAGTCGTGGATGAGACTTCGACTTTCATGGGTTACTCCCACCTTTGATGCACCACTGAGTTTCTATTGATATCCCTGAAATGGTTGACAATCATACTACATTTCAGGCATTTTGTTAGGCCTGCCTTTAGAAATGATGATGTTGATGTTAAAGTAAATGACAGAATAATTTAGGCTTGACTTTGCAGCTAGATTGGATTATTGTTAAAGACATTTATGATCATTTAACATCAAAATCCCAAGGATATGGCACCAACTGACCAACGTCGGTTGAACATGCACTTGGGTTGGACTAGATTGTAGCGAAGGGTCCACATAACTGGAAGTTTCTATGTCTGGTCCCATTCGGTTTGAAGGGACCTTGTGATGGGAGGAGATGGTGTCGGTACAACAGTCGGGCTCTAAGCTTCCAATTGAGTTGGACTAGAATGTAACAAATGGTCAACAGAACAAGGAGTTTATGCGTCTGGTGCCAAAGTGGTTTGATTGGACCTTGTGATGGAAGGAGACGATGTTGGTACCATTGTCGGGGTAACATGTCATGAAATGAATTTATTAACAATGAACCCAACAGTAGAATTATTTTATTTCAAATTTTACCTGTTGAGCTTCACTTGACTCATCCTCTAAACATTCTTCAATACCTAATTTACCAAAACCAGTGACACATGATGCGTGGAATTTGATGAGCTTACAATCAATCTAGCTTAGAGATTTGACCAACATTGTAGAACTAGTGTTTTCAACTTTTCATCAATCATCCCAAAAGATGCAATAACATGTTCTACAAAGACTCTAACCTGCAACAGACATCAGATCACAAGTGTTATATGACGTGCACAATCCTTAAAAAAAACATTTAAGGTGCGAGTATTCCATGAGTATCAATTCTACCTTAGCAACAAACTGATCACCCACCCCATTTCTTGAAGCATTCATGGCACCTATGGCTCATCCAATTCTAGTCTGTAATTCTTCTATACCAAGCCAAGTACTCATCAGAGTGATGAGCAGTGTTATCAGGTTGACCATCAATTATGTTGTTCCATCTCTCCCCCCATATATAGTTAATTTCTTTCTTTCTAATTTGATAATCGCTTGCGGTTGTTGACGCGCACTCGTCTCTAAAAAATGGTGGCTTCCATGTAGGAGGAACATTTTGCCTCAGTCCAAACTCTTTCATAACTCTCCATGCATTGTGATTCTCGAATACCCCAAAAAAAGATAAGCATGGTCTATGACCCAAAGAGGACTCTCTCTTTGTCTTCAGAATGTTCAAGTAGATGATCGCCATATTGAATGTAGGGCTACCATACAAACTAGATGTTCACCCAAATAAAAAAAATTAGTATGCATGAGGAAGTCAATGAATATCACCTATATGTACGAATGTTTAATTTACTTTGTATCAATTATAGTAACTCACATTATCTATGTCTTGCTTATTAAGTCGTTCGCGGACAGAAGACATCTTCATCAACAAATTAGCCTTTCAACCTTTCATGCCACATTAGACATAAACGGAAAGAAAACTCGATCTGGTCTCAAGTCCGCTCAATTGGTTGCCATATCTTCATCTGAGAAAAGGCCCAAATATGTACCACATGTAACACTATTGTTTATCAATAAAAGTAGGCGCATAAAGAGAATAAATATGACTTGATTACAAACTACAAATATAACCTGTAATAGTTGAAATGGGTCGTAAGTGTTCTGATCAATCTTGTCGCTCTGCCTAGAGTCCTTTACATATTTGCCAGACAGGTTGGCCCCTACGCACATCTTTCAAATGTCTTGAATAACTCAAGAAGGTATCGGTTTCCCCTCGATCCGGAAGTATTGGCACAAATTTATTGGGCCACGAAGCAGAAAAGGTATGCACGGGTATATCTATTTTCAACATCTTCGGATGCCCCCTCTAGATTGCCAAAATGGAGACGAAATCAGGTGTACTTTATTTGTACCCCTGTACAATCCGTAGCTTTGTTGGGAACTCTCCCTAGTAATTCATGACATAATAATCTCACCTCCTCTACCTTCAAGATTGTATGCCTTGTAACTAGCATTCCATCGATGGGAATGCCATAAATATAGGCAACATCCTCCAATGTCATTGTCGGCTCACCGGAGTTAAAATGGAATGCATTAGTTATGGGTCTCCATCGCTCCACCAACGCCCATATAATGCTATGATGAGTTTTCATTTTAGCAATGGAGGCCACATTATGCAGGACCATATGGACAATTTCTTCTTGTCTTTCATTTAATTTTGAAAAATCATTTAAAGGGACAGCTAGGATGCATTTTAATGGACCAAGCTCCTGCAATTAACAGATATTACATAAAATCATAACAAAAGTCTCGCGAGGAACCATCTTAAACTAATGGAATTATTTCAAGTTTGGCAATGACAATATTGGGTCTACCTGCCCTTCCCATATTACTTTTGATATATGATTATTTTGATCCGTAAGGATTCGTTTATCCAAAGGACCAGGATCCATCTTTCAATTATCAATAGAGTACTGCAGAATATCTATTAATCATAAAAAGAATATAAGTTAAAAATAAAAAACATGGCATCATTAGCAATTGGATACTGATGCATAGGAATAAAAAAGGACATGAAATGCTTGAATGTAATGATGTAATGATGTAGAATGAAACCAAATACAGTTACTATTTATTAATAAAATGAATGCGGTTTTTACACTTAATGGCATGATTGATATGTTGCTTGAAAGGTTTGATTGGGTTAGATCTGAACAAAGGAAAATTGTTACATAATAGATTGAGTAGTGCAGTTGTAAACTTTAAATGGTTACAGAATAGTCCCCAACTTTGTGCTGATTTTAGAAGATCCTAACTTAAGAGAAGTCTGAAAAGTCATAAAAGGGTGTCGGTTTGTTATTTAAAGTTATCTTGTTAAATTTGTTTAATCATATGAAATCACACACCAATTGAGTGAAATAACATGTTCAACAGATAGATCAAGCACAAAATCCTTAAAAAAGGGTTGCGTGGTCTCATAATAGAGAAAACAAGCCAAAGAACTAAACAACATTTCTTTGACAAAATCAATGATTCATTTTCAAGAGATCAAGGGTCATACTCACTATAACTATCACACAAGCCTTTTTTGAAAGGATTATACAATTGAGAGAGTGATAAAAAACATCGCATATTAGGAACCTTGTAGTTGTTAGATATCTTAAAATATGTTTGGTCAGTGATCACTATATACAAGTGAATATCATCAATCCCTAACTTTTTGGGAAAATTGTCTCTCCCTCCCCACATGTTGGAAAACTTTATAGCCTTAGCTATGGTCCTACACCTTTGCCCTTCACCCTACATACCTTTGACCTATATGTCTGCCTCCACTTCACTATGTAAACCATATTAGGTGTAAAATGACCCTATAATTAATTAAGCTCTGATTTTAATGCGTTAGTCATCAAGTCACGTGGAATCTTTTTTTTTTTTATTCTATCTTTTCAACATCATAAAAAATCAATAAATTTATGAAAATTTTCATCACTGATCTCTTTTTTTTTTTTTTTAAATCATTTTGCAGGGCCAATACCATATTCATAGAATCTCCTATTGGTGTCGGTTTTTCTTATTCAAACAATTCCCAAGATGTAATAACTAATGGAGACAAAAGGACAGGTAGTGCATTTTAAGGTTTTATTTCTGGTTCTGTTATAAAATTTGTTGTGATATTATATTAGTTGGGTTAGAATCCAATGTTAACCACATAATCTTAACCATTTTTTTATCCTCAAAGGGTGAACCATGGTGAGGCCTAAAAAGTGAGTGGTCAAAATTTCTTACTAGTGCATGATGTATATAGAAACAAGTCTGTAAGTTACAAGATTGTTGTTTCTTCTATTTTTGTTGACTATCCTTATGTTTTCAGCTGAACAAGCATTAACATTTCTATATGAATGGCTGGAAAGTTTTCCCCAGTACAAAGGAAGGGATTTCTACATCACATGAGATAGCTATTTCTGTCTGAAGAAGATTTCTAATTTGATACCTTGTTCTTTCAATATTACATGAATGAATGAACTGTACAAGAGAAACGATAATGTACATGCGAAAATCTCCATTGAAGAAACTTTGTGAAATCCGTGTAAGACAAGCACAACAGACTTTTGAGCATCATAACTACAGATAGAATGTCTACAAGACTTCAAGTACCCAACATAGCTTAGTTCAATTTAATGTATTAGACCCAAACAAACTCTACTAATTCTACAAATAGCAAACCTCATTCAATATTCACATGGTTTCATCTCTAATTCAATGAGAGTAGAGAGATGTAGCACTCTAATGTTCTAGAGTTCTTCTTTCTTGATATTTGTCAGAGAGAGTTCATGAGCATTTAGGGTTTTCTAATCCCACAAAGAGAGATAAATAGAGAGAGAACGAGGTAAAGGGAGGAGAAGACCGGAATCTCACCACAAGAGGGAAGGAAGGACTACCAAGTTCTACCGGGGCGACTGCAACAACACCAAACTTGGGTTCGCCCATACTGTGAAACAATGGAGGCCAAAATCCTTCGTCGATGGAGGCAATGGAGACCAAGCTACTTCGTCGACGTCGAAGGGACGCGGGGGGGGAGCCTTGCATATTTGCAAATAGGTTGGTGCGGGAGGAGAGTCAAATCAGCTGAGGGAGAGTCACAACAGGTGAAAATGAAGAAAAGTCAAAGCAGGGAGGGATAAAAGGATGAAAAGGGTTTTCCAAATTACGATATCACAATACTTAAATTTTTTTCTTTCATGAAAATAATGATAATATGAAGAACGTGCCGGTAAAATTGTGTAGTTTGGTAACGGGGGGTTATCAATGACTTTTAGTGACTGTACGAAAAAAAATCCCAATGCAGTGACAAAAAAGTTGCAGAAAGGCCTTTTTGCTCCAGGGAAAAGAGAATGTTGGCAAAACTGCCTTCTTATAGATATACGATTGTACATAGATGTACTGTGAAGGTCTCTATCAGTCTCCCATTTCCTTAGTTCAAGTTAGTGTATATACATAATCACCATCATCATTAAATTCTTATCCCAACGATGATGGTTTCAGTTAGATGTGACAAAAGTTGTCGCAAATGTACATATGTGAAACATGTTACATGTCTGTCAAAATCACTATTTTTTTTACAAGAGTAAATGAGTACATCCAATGATTTTGGATGTATTTAGATTTTTTATTTCTTTTCACAAACTTCCGAAAATTAAGATTTACTATATGAAACTAAAATTTTAATCCTTATCATTAGGATGAAAATGTTACTGTTCAAATTATGAATTGAGGGCCACAAATCTTTATAGAAAATTTAATCTATAGATTTGAATTTTTTGGATGTTTTTTCACAGAATTTTCAAAATTCATGAAGATATAAAATATGAAATTAAACACCCTTGGGTTTTCTAGCCCTAGAAATATCAGAATATTGAACGGTTCAAATTATGAATTGAATGGCTTGGATTATAAATTTGGGGCCCACAAAAGTTTAAAAATGTCATTGATGGTTTCGAACCTATAACTCATAGGAATGTTCCAAGTTGTACTGCACCGGATCGTAGTGAGGTGTATACCCATTTACCAGCCCTTGAATTGTGTAAATTAGAGGCTGAAAATGGCCTTATCTACATACCATAAATGAGGGCAAATTAACGCGATGATATGTAACGGCTGCGCATGTTTATAATTTACATGTATCTAAATGGCTGCAAACAAATGAGCCCTTTTGAAAAAAAAAAAGCTAACACCATTTTTTAGAAAGCTTTTATTTATCTGTGGCCGCCACGTTTTGTGGTTTGGTACAACACATTTTAAATGACAAAAAGTTGCAGAACCGTCCGTAAAAGATAAAAAATAGTGGCGCCCACAAAACGCCGTTGGCATTTTTACCCACTCGATCTATACCGTCACTAAGCGGCGGCCACAGAATCTTTTACCGGCGGCCAATACCACTTTTACTGGCGGCCACCGGCCCCCGCTAAAAACAGTTTTTCTTGTAGTGGCATTTTCACTCTAGGAAAAAGAGAATAATAGTAGCAAAACTGCCTTCTCATAGATATACCACCGCACATAAATGTATCGTGAAGATCTCTATCAATATCCCATTTTCTTAATTCAAGTTTGTATTTATACATCATCATCATCAAAGCCTTATTCCAACGATGTTGGTTTCAGCTAGAAGTGACAAAAGTTGTTGCCAGCCATCAACCTACGCAACCCTTGTCATAATTAGAGCCTGGAGTGGCAATAAAAGGGCGGGGTTAGTACTTCATTATATATGTACGATGATTTAATAGATCGTTGTATCTCTTTCTATACACATATGTCCAATTTTACAAATTACCCCTTTCAAAAAGAAACATTTCTGCTAATATTTAACGTTCAATAAGAGGTAGTCAAATCTAAGCCTTCTTCATTCCTCCATTTTTAACTGCCGCCCGTTTTCCCCTTGCCACATTTCATTAAACTTTTTTAATGTGATTTGAACGGATTTTTTGATATGTTGCATGCAGGTTGTATGAATGAAGAAAAAAAAAAACAGGAGAAGGGAAAGCACTTGTAAGACTGAGTGGTGTACAACTTGTGGATTGATAAGTTCAGATGAATTGTTTGCTATTTGGAAAATAAAATCATGCGTCATTGCACAAGTTTTATGTAATTTCTATAAATTGAGAAGATTAGATTGTGCGGTCCTCGATTGTTTAAGGGATCTACATTTAGATCTGCAAAATAGCATCCAGGGTACCCCCATAAATTACGTGCAAGTCTCATAATAAATTAACTATGGAAATGATACTCTTTTCATCCCATGATTTGACTTCAGGCCCAATTTGGCTCACTGAACCTTCACTCAAAGTTGGATTGAATTTCACTTGAAAAAATTCATGGTTAATTGCAATTAAAATCCAAGGTTGATAAATCAAGGGCTGGGATAATTTGGTGGATCTAATTTTTTGGATCCCAATTGTGCATGTGTAGACCTTTCTATCTATTCTCCTCGCATTGATATACTTGCATAGTAGCATCTAAGTGGGTCCCTGGATTGCATATATGCTGCATGCAGTTAGGCAGAACTACAGTGCAGCACCGCTTCATCATAGTATGGTGCAGCACCCTTCTCCATGAATAGTGGGGCCTAATTCTTTTTTTAAATCCAAGCCATTCATCGGCTCTAACGCATCCATTTTAATCATCAGTAGTGCTACCTGGACAAACTTTTTGGCCAAAATTTTGGACAACCCCTATGATATTCCTTGAATATCATAGGAATATTTAAGGGATATATAGGGGTTGTCCAAAATTCTGGCCAAAAAGTTTGTCCAGGTAGACTTTTTGTTTAATCATTGTACCTAAATTTTCAAAGAAAATCTCAGTGGGCCAACCTTTAGATTGATCGCACATTAGGGCCTCCCTCCATTTATATCCGAAACCAAAGAAAAGCAAGCAAATTCATCACATGTTTCAAATTCAGCACTTGCCTCTACAACAGCTGAATTAACATGGGTGTACTATATTCTAAGAGACATTGGCATAGAACTCTATCAGCCTTCTATCCTCCTGTTGCAACATGAGTGCTTTGTTCATGACAGTAAACTCAATACTGCATGCTCGCACCAAACACATGGAGATAGACTGTCATATTGTGAGAGAAAAAGTTGCTCTTGGCATCCTTGTTGCTTAATTTATGAGTTCTATACAAATCAAACTGCTGACACATTTATAAAACCTCTTTCAAAGATTCTCTTTCATCAATTATGGCACAAGCTTGGAGTGCATCAACTAGGGCCCTCCAGCTTGAGGGGGAGAGATGAGGAAGACTACAAGTCAGTCCCAGGTGGTTATCTCACAACAGTGGGCCATTCCTTAACGTCATTAACACATGGAGAGATTGGCAAGCCGTGTCAGCAGATAAGAGCTCCACATCATTAATATTGCAAAACAACCTTCAAGATATTAGATGGATATCCTATCTATGTCTTGGTCAACTAGACAGATTTCATTATCAATTGGACAACACAATCAAAGATCGTATGGGTGTATAAGGAGCATGCCTGGGTTATACAAATCAGATTCATTCTATTATTGTTTCTCAATTGTACTCACAAAACTGTATAGAAAGGAAACTCCATGTCTATATAATAAAATCAAGAGAAAAAGGCTAGGCACGTCAGAAGCTTGAACTCCTATTCTCTTTCAAAATTTGTCTGTCATTAAGTTTTTCACAAAGTTCACATGTTGGCCCATCCCTACAACTAGATCTTCATGATGCCTCTTTAGATTTCTTTATGTTGAATCTAGTTAAGAATGAGTATTTCTCATTTATTATTCAATTGTTTCCATAGTTTATTTCATGATCTGATAAGTGATAACCACTCCATTGGCCACCTCCCATAGTGTTATTCTGTGCATGTGGATAGAAGGGTTTGCATGTGCCCCTAAGGATTAGTACTCGGATGTCTAGAATTGAGTGTCCCTCGTGCTCAGGGCCAAATGCTCCTGGGTTGGGTTGGGTGGGAGATTTCCTGGGTTATCAAAAAATTAATATTAATAAGTGATAACCAATGCTAAAGTGTTCCACGTTGGTCGGGTGGATCAAGTTACGATTGCCAGGAACTATGAGATGGATTTATAATGATGTGTGTAATGATAATTGTGAATCGGCTATGATCTTGATCCCATATGGGCCGTGGACATCATAGGTTCTGTGAATCTTGTGCCATGGGTTAACATGCTGAAATCATCTAAGGGTGGTCCCAGATTTGTAGAATATTCAGGGTGAATATGATTGATTTATGGAAATGTTTCTACTATGCATTAGCTGAGAATTCAGTGATTTTTCTCTCCGTTCTCGTTTCTTCTTTTTTTTTTTTTTTTGACCAAGCAGTTTCAGAAAATTGTGGAAAGTTTTGGGTTTTGTTCATCTTCCAGTCGACTTCAAACTACATATATTAGTTTCTATGATCTGATTTATAATGGAGTTGTGACTGTTTTACTTAACACTATACATTCTGTCTCCAGCAGAACCTATACCTCATCTTTGAAATCACGCTACATGGGCATGACAAAAGCTGGTAGTGATTGTAAGAAGGTTCACTTGATCATTTTCAGAGCTTGAATCTGAGTTACAAGAGCCATAAACCATTTTTAGATCCCATGGAAGTTACAAATTGAGTTATAACATATTAGAATAAACGCTATCAGGATACTCAGAATTCTCTAGAGAACTTGCACCATAAATAAATAAATAAAAAAAAAAAACTTTGAATCAAGTTTATTTCACATGTTACTTGTGGCCTTCTGTTTGGAACTCTCTTGCACTTGCAACTTTGTTTGCCTATAATTGGTTGAGGGAAATAATTTAAAGATAACTCATGTCATCCAAGTTTTATGTCTAAACAGGTTTGCCTGCACCCAGTTTCCGAAGATCCAAACAGGCCCTGTAGAAGGTGTACATATGTATTATTTAACCGACCGCGAGTGGTATTGTTTACTGACCCCTAGAGTCGGTTAAGCCTGCAATGCAATTGAAACTGCAGCATAATTAATGAACAACACTACTACACTCTATCATTGATTAACGGCCAATTAATTTACGACCCATAAGTGGTACCAGGCGAACGCTTGTTTAATACAACTAGATTTTGAAAATTTTGTGGACCTTTATTGTGATTTGTGTTGTGAGAACATGAAGACTATTATTTTGAATTGTCCCTCATCCAAAGCTAGTTCATCCATGAGAACAGTGAGCATTGAAATCAATGACATTCACTGGTCAGATGGTTCAGATCCTGTAATTTATGAATGCTATATTGACAAGGCCCCCACATGCAAATTATAGATAAGACCATAGTTTTAAAATCTAAAAAGTCCAAGCACTAATCATGGGAGATCACAATCACATTAAAATTCAAATATTAAAAGTACCGTTCATCCCGCTGAACAAAAAATGATCATTTAAATTCATGCTCCAATAATTATAATATGAGTCTTAAATTTTTATACTCAAAGAAAACTATTTCCAATTTCCTAGATTTTTCAAAAAAAAAAAATTTACATAACCTTTTAAATCCTGTTTGGGCTCTAGAGTTCGACTATCTGACTCGGTTGTGTTCCAGAGACTCAGCCTACTTGACTTGACTTAGGGGTGACCGAGTTGCAGCAGCCTCAGTCCAATATAAACAAAAAAACAAAAAAATAAATAAAATAAAAAAGAATCCTTAGTTCTGAGTTCTGACACCACATAACCAATGAAAGTGAAATTCGTGGTGAATGGGAGCAAGGTTGCAAACTGACATAGCAACTACCATTAATATAGTGGCACACCACTAAATAGGTGGGCCATGACAATTTCAAGAACGTATGAATGACAAGAAGTTTCAGAATTTGTATTCTATTATTGTGTCTCCCTTAGGAGATCGATCATCAATATATAGTGTATTTACATGCCTTAATTAAGGCTTTAAGTTAGGAAACTACTAATTACATCAATTGTTATTCTAAGTTATGAAACTAACTAATCAAGAGAATATGTACAACTGTTATGAATCTTGACCCAATCAGACCACGTGAGATATATCATGATGGACTGGATCCTTTCATGGGCCGTGGGCCTGTTTAACCCCCCCCCCCCCCCTTCAAATTGCAGCGGGAGAATCAACCAGCATCAATTTGCCAACCAAGTACTGATGGCGTGGCCGTGGAAGACCTTTGGTGAGAATATCAGCAATTTGAAGTTCAGTGGAGACGAAGGCTGATGACATCACGTTTAAGCTCATCGCGTATGCAGTGACAATCAACCTCGATGTGTTTAGTGTGTTCATGAAAAATCGGATTTTCAGTAATCCGAATTGCACTTGTATTATCTGCCCGTAGCTCCTTCTGCTGGAAAACCAATGTCAGATAGCAGACTGCGGAGCCAAAGAATTTCGGAGCATGCAGCATACATGGCTTGATACTCAACCTCAGTAGAGGATTTGGAAACTTTTTCATGTTTCTTGCATTTCCAGGAAATGAGACTATCACCCAAAAACATGCACCAACCTGTCGTCGATCTGCGAGTCTCCGAACAACCAGCCCAATCAGCATCTGAATAAGCCTTGAGAGATGGAGGATTGTTGGATGAAAAAAACAACCCACGAGTCGGTGTGCGAATAAGGTACCGAATGATGCGGAGAACAACAGCCACATGAAGGTGACGAGGAGCAGTCATGAACTGACTCATCAGGTTGACCGCATAAGAGATATCAGGACGAGTGTTAGTTAGGTAGATCAAGCTACCAACTAACTGGCGATATGCAGTAGGATCGGAAAGAAGATCATAACAAATGAACCCTTTCTGGAAGGGCGCATAACCTAAAAACACACACTGAGCTGATTGTGTGGTTAGTTTTGTTCTCTCAGAAGGAGGCAAGTGCACAAAGCAAGTAGAGCCAAAAACATGAAGATAATCATAGGGTGGATAGGTCTTGTACAATCGGTAACATGGACTTTGATTCTCAATGGAGGTTGATGGCATACGATTGATAAAATGAACTGCTGTAGCCAGTGCCTCAACCTGATGATTCAAGAAAAACGGAACGAGTGATATCAAGGAGATGTCTATTTTTCCTTTCAGCAATCACATTCTGCTGTGAAGTGTAAGGACAAGTTCTTTGAGAAATAATGCTTTCGTTTTGCAAAAACTGTTGAAAATCTGAGGACATACACTCCCCGCCTGAATCAGATCGCAAGATTTTAATGCAGGTGGAAAATTGATTCTCAACATGAGCTAAAAAGATTTTAAAAACATTAAAAACATCAGATTTTGAATGCAGAAAGTAGACCCATGTGAACTGACTGAAATCATCAATAAAAGTCACAAAATATTTATAGTGAGCGTGGGAAAGAACTGGAGCAATTCCCCATACATCACTATGAACTAAATCAAAACACTGAGTGGTGAGTGAAGTGGAATGAGGAAACGAAAGAGTTTTGCTCTTTCCCATTTTACAAGTAGCACAATCAAAAGGCAAATAAGAAGATAAACCAATAGATTTATTTAATAAACCAGAATTTAACATAAGGGACAAAGCCTTTGAATTAGGATGTCCGAGTCTATTATGCCACAATCGGCAATTATCTCTAAGAGAAAAAAAAAACACATTATTGTCAAATTGATTCCAAGAAATTTTAGAAAAATCCAACGGAAACAAACGTCTGCGCTTAGGCCCCCTCGCGATCTCCTTCCCGGACAGCTGGTCTTGCACAGCACAACCAGAAGAAGAAAAAAAGATGCTACATTTATTTTCAGCAAGCTGCCCGACTGACAAAAGGTTGGAAGTTAAATTGGGACACAGATAAACATTTTTCAATGGAATGGGACCAAGGATGTCACTGACAGCAGTAATGGGAATATGGCCCCCGCTAGCAGTTTGTATTTGAAGAGGGCCATTGTAGCTATGCACATTGGAGAGTGGTGCACTGGAAGATGTCATAAGATTAGACGCCCCAGAATCAAGAAACCAAGTAGAAGATGGAGGAGAGGTACCTGAGAGACCAAAAACAGAGAGGGCATTGACAATCATCTGTTGAACCAATTCAGGAGTGAGAGAGGATGCAGGCCCAGGCAGTGAGGGTGCAGATGTAGGAGCAGGTATATCCAAAGAAGCAACATACGCATGCAGAGGCTGATACTGTGGAGTCTGAGACTGTGGTGATGGACGTTGTGGGCGGCGGCGACATTCAGAGATGATATGTCCCGACTTTTTACAGTAACTGCAGACCTTCTGTTTGCATTGAGTTGCAATGTGCCCAAATTTTTGACAACTGTAACACTGTGTTTTGCTCAAATCTCGAGGCGAAGGCTGAGAAGCCTTATTTGCCGAGAACGCGACTGAATAGGTTTCTGTCATTTGTTGGGTTAAATGAGCGGAGGTCGCAATGCGCTGTTCTTCGCGTAAGAGTTCATTCAAGCATATATCCAAGGAAGGTAATGGCGTCCGATTCATCAGAGCAGATCAGACACTTTCATATTCATTGCGCAGTTTCATAAAAAACTGATCCCTTTGACTAGAGGCCTGAAGATCTTGAATCACTGTCAACACATTATCAGCCACATCCGCATACTTAATACTATCGTATTCCGACCACAGTGTACGGAATCCGGAATAGTAGTCTTGTATCGACAAGGTCCCTTGTGCATACTCAGCAATTGCACATTCAAGATGAAATTGACGCGCAGAGTTATCTTGATGATATACTTTCTTCAAATACTCCCACATGGCTTTAGAGGTTGAGTAAGGCTTGAGATTCATTATCAGATGAGGCTTGACAGATCCTAAAATCCAGGATTTGATTTTGGCATCTTTAGTATGCCAAGAGGAGATCTTCTTCTCATCCTCAGTAGGTTTATGGTTAATGCCAGAAACAAATCCCCACAATTCCTTAGCTTCTAGGTATATTTGAAATTGGAACGACCAGGCATGGTAATTTTTCCCGTAAATTTGATCAAAGTGACCTTAGATTTTTCCGTCTCAACTGTATATTGTGAAACAGTGAAAGAAAAAGTGATCAAATCCAGCAATAGTTTGTATGAAGTACAGGTCGTGAGTGCAGGAGATGGTGCTGGACAGATCCAACCAATCAATCAGACCAATTAGACCAAGCAGAGAAGAGATGGTGCTGGACAAAACAATAAAATTGGAAAAAAAAACCCCTAACGTCCTTGAATGGAGCCCTGGATCCCCTACGTGGGCCCCACAAATTGTGCTGGACACTGATTAGGTTCCTGATCTATGAAAACACACAATTTTCGCACCTTACAATGTCGAAAAAATTCTGAAAAAATCACCAAAATACTAAGAAGACCTAGGCGAGCTTGGTTGGAAGGATCCTTGATGGTGTTGTGATGATCGCAGGTGGGCCACAGTTGATCTAAGCCTATCACAGATCCTGGATGGATGTCGATCCCTTGAAAACAGATCCTCTATCTGTTTTTCTTTACGAGAGAGAGAGAGAGAGAGAGAGAGAGAGAGAGAGAGAGAGAGAGAGAGAGAGATTTCTCTCTGATTAACTCCTTGAATGATTTCTAATACTGAAGACTAGAACCCTGCTCTGATACCATGACAATTTCAAGAACGTATGAATGACAAGAAGTTTCAGAATTTGTATTCTATTATTGTGTGTCTCCCTTAGGAGATCGATCATCAATATATAGTGTATTTACATGCCTTAATGAAGGCTTTAAGTTAGGAAACTACTAATTACATCAATTGCTATTCTAAGTTAGGAAACTAACTAATCAAGAGAATATGTACAGCTGTTATGAATCTTGACCCAATCAGACCACGTGAGATATATCATGATGGACTGGATCCTTTCATGGGCCGTGGGCCTGTTTAACAGGCCATGCCATGGGAAATTAGCGGATCGGATGATCCCTAGAGTTGGAAGTAAAGGGCAGCAATATAAAACTGACTGTCAATAGTCAATTCTCAAATCTAATGGGTTGCATTGTCGACTTTCAGGATATGATTAATGAAGGGCCACACCTAATGAGTAAAGGGGGGAATAAGATCTGCCAACATTAAGGTTAAGAGTATGAAGGTGTGTGAGCGTTTTTTAGCAGACATTATTTTCTAGTGACAAGATGTTACTAAAAATACCAACCTAATGCAGTAGCTATTTAGCAAGTTTCAAAGTTTTAACCATAAGGACTTTCCAGCCCTTATCATCATCACTTGTTGATGAGTCCACTGCCGCCATCATCATCATCGTTGTTATTTATGATGAGTTTGTGCTTCTGCATCATTATCATGAGGCCCAGCTACATATCTTTTTTACATGTTTATGAATTACAGATTGGACTAATATGCACATGAAACAAATAGCATTTTTTCATGGATGCTATTTTCTAGTTGGGTCTCTTAGGTCGGATCTCTAGATGAAGAAATTTGTTACAAAAGATTGCTATAGAGAGATCCGACCTTGTGCTTTGCTACAACCAAATGCTACACTTTCTTTCTTTCAAGCATGCAACTGCTTGCAGTTTCATTTCAACGAAGACGGAGCAGTACATGGTGCAAAGTGCAAACTGATTGGTATCAGTTTGTCCGCTGTTTGTTGCACATAACAAAAGGCCGCAAGAAACTTCATTTTGATTATACAATTGCAAGACCATTACACTATATGACAGAAAAAAGTTATGAAGCTAAACCTGAACAGATGGACCATCATATTTTCCTGGGCGTATACAGAGGTCATCAGGTGCTTCTATCATCTCAAGCCATGCATAATCCTCTTCCCTTTTGCTCATCTCAAGCATGTTTCCTGTTGCTGCAACAGCAGTTAGCATAAACACTTATGTAATTCGTTATGATTACTTGATCTTTAACCAAAAGATAAAGTATCCTATTTTGCAATATGTGCGAGCAACGGAGAGAGGCCCATGGTTTGGTGGTCTAGAGTGTTGACCAGACCAACCCTGCTGTGAATGGATCATTCCAAAAATCTCGACGGTTAAAAAAAACCCACTTACAGAAGTTGATGAATAAAATGTTGATATTCCGCTGTCTAGGATCTTTGAACTGGAGTAATATTTGTTTCATGGAGGGGTCAGTTCGATCAGCCTCATTACCGAATCACGGGCCCACATTTTTATGCTGTGTGTACATTGCGCAGCCACATTTTCAGGAAAAAAAATTAAAGTTTTTCACAGATAACTGCTAGTCTGATGTCCAGTGAAGAAGTTCAGAGAAAATTTTCAGCAAAAATTCACATTCTTGAGAATTTTTAACTGGGATCAGACTCGTGACTTTCTCCATGGAAAATGTCCTTTCACCTATCTCTCTACATCACTGCACCCAAAAAAAAAAAAAAAGGCAGATTTCACAGGAGTCGAATCCTAACCTGAAGATGCCAGTGAAAAAAGTTCCAGCCACGGAATCCATAGTTGTTTCCACATGTGCCATAAAAGACATAGTATCCAAGAGTATCCTCAAGGATATATAATTCCATTGAAAGTTGAGGGACAAGACCCACCACCAGACATGAAATTTGTCCATCCATTTGCTTCTTATGCGCAAAGCATGCATTTGGTATAAATAGAAGAGACCGCTTACCCATTGGGTTCAACTAGGGAAGTAAGCGGTCTCATGTGCACACGTAAGGACTTCCTAGGCGGTCACCCATCCTGGTAGAGCTCCCACCCAGGCACGCTTAACTTCAAAGTTCTTATGGGATCCAGGGGCCGCACGGCTTTAAAACACATCATGTTGAGTTATCTTGCCTCAAGCGATTACCTAGGCAGATTGGGGTCTCACACTCTCCCCCACCGAAAATAGAGTCATCCTCGGCTCTAATACCAATTGTCACATCCCCACCCAACTCAACATGATATTGTACGCTTTAGCCCCACACGCACGAGCAAGGACTTCCCGGGTGGTCACACATCTTGGTACTACTCCTGCCCGGGAAAGCTTAACTTCGGAGTTCTTATGAGATCCAAGGGCCACACAGCTTTAAAACGCGTCATGTTGAGTTAAGATGAGGTTTGACTTATAAGCCCAAGGTCAGGACTTGGACAAAGCCTCACGATGCTAACCGAAGCGCTCCACTCTTACCCTTGTGGATTCTCCTTTCTTGGCTCACATGATCATTTGACCTGATCTTGCCTCAAGGGATTACCCAGGCGTATTGGGGAAACACAATCATATAGGGATTTTTTAGGTCAGGTCTTCAAGTGAACTAGTAATATTTCGATTTTTGTATGGATAAAAAAATTTAAAAAAAAAGAGTCTAATTGTATGAGATCATGTTTTGAGCCTATGCCTATGAACCTGTACTGGTTGGACTGCATTAAGAAGTTTGGAGTTTTAGGAAGGCTTTGTGCACTTAGACATTCGACTGTAGACATGGGTTTTGAGCCTATGCCCTACATTCTTTTTTCGTTTTTTGGTTATATGTCCATGAATCACTTTTTTTGTTGTAGGCGACAATTCTAACCATGTAAGATGACTATAATTTTTTTTTATTTATTTAAAGAAAACAAAAAAATAACTTCAATAGGTTTATTTTTCCCAATAAGGTATTAACGATGATATCTTAAACACATTTGTTTCATAAATCACTTCTTTAAGCAACCATCCTAACCATGTAATATCAATTATTTTTATTTTTATTTTTTGGATTTAAAGAACACACAAGAACTGCAAGTGATTTATTTTTCCTAGCAATGATGATATCTTGAACATACTTAAATGTTCCCACACATCATAAACAAAAACTGATATGTCAAATATGTTGTTCATATGATTATATCAGTCTTATTTATCACTGGATTGATGCAGATATGGGTGGAAGAATGGATAGACAATGTAATTCTATTCAACCCCTTGAATGCAATATATATTCGATTTTCATAAAAATGGGATTAATCATAGGTGAGAGCTATATGGGAGTGTGTGGGCGCCTAGATGAAAATGTCTGTACCGGATAAAGAGTGATAATATTCTGAATTATTAGATGCCACTAAGAAATTGTTATTGTGGTCCTGACGACTGCAGATATAGTTATTATTTCTAATATTAATACATATTTTTTATACTGCTAAAATCCATATCTAATGTCATTAGTTACTCACCAAAACTGGAGTACGGATGATCACGATAGTAAGTACAGTGCCTGCCAGCAACTTCTGAATATGGAGGAGCGAGGACATCAAGCACAGCACATGGAGTGATTGCAGTGAAGCAGTGCAGATTGCCTCCACTTCTTGGGTATAGAACAGTTGTCGCACATGGTGCTGTTAGAACATTGTCAGCCTTCAACTTTGCCAGTCTCACTGCAGCAGAGAAGCAATGCATCAATTACAAAGCCCATCACAAAGTTCGAAAAGCAAGGCATTCAATCTAGTCAGACGATGAGAATAGTAGATAAGAGAATCAGTCAACTACAAAAAAATAGAAGCTTTCCTCCTTTTTTTTCCTTCTTTTTCAATTGAAAGTAACAAACTGAGGCACATATGTTTTCCAGGAAATATTTTTAAACAACTTGCATAACCAAAATCAACTTGCATAGCCAAAAGCACCATTGCGGCTTGCATTGGACATACCCAAACCATTTCAAACGAGTTTCCCTAATTTTATCCCTTATTGATAATACCCCTAAATGCTCTTGAAATTGCACATTTCTAATTTTATCCTTTCTGGTATTACCACACATCTGTCTGACTGCCTCAACATTCTCATTTTGACTACATCCATCTTGTACATGTGTTGCTTCTTGATTGACCAACATTCTACTCCATAGGTCATAGATGGTTTAATCACTGTCCTTTAAAATCTTCCGTTCAATCTTGCTAGCATTCGTCGGTTACAAAGCACTCTAGAAGCAAGTCTCCACTTCAACCATCCTTTTTTTATCCTATGTTCGACATCTTCATCAATCTCTCCTCATCCTTACTAATTATTGAACCAAAGTAACAGAATCAATCTCTTTGTAGTATCTTGGGTTTCAATTCTTACAGTAGTTTTAACTCTTTTTACATGCCCACTGAAGTTGCACTCTATATATTTTGGCTTTGTACGACTTATTTTAAAGCCTTTGGATTCTAAAGCCTCCTGCCATCTATCGAGCTTTGCATTCACACCATCCCTTGATTCATCCACCAACACTACATCATCTGCAAAATGCATAGACCAAGGTACTTCCTTTTAAATATGAGCAGTTAACTCATCCATTATTTGCAAAGAGGTATAGGCTTAGGGCCGACCCCTGATGCAAACCTATTATCACTGGGAATTCACTTGTCTCTCCAGGTGTAGTTCTTACACTTGTTATCACTCATTCATACATGTCTCTAATAATTTCAATATAACCTCTTGGAACACTTGGAACATTCATTTTATTTAAAACCCACCAAATTAAATCTCTAGGTACCGGGTACCCTATCAAATGCTTTTTCTAGATCAATGAAGACCATATGCATAATTTTCCTCTTCACTCGATATTTTTCCATTAATTGCCAAAGTGAAAAGATAACTTCCATAGTTGACCTCCCTAGCACAAAACCAAATTGATTTTCAAATATCTTGGTCTTTTGTCTAAGTCTTTGCTCCATTACTTTCTCTCCCATAACTTCATAGTATGACTTATAAGTTTAATCCCACGGTAGTTTGTACAGTTTTGTATATCTCCCTTATTCTTATATAGGTACTACAACACTTCTCCTCCATTCATCCGGCATCTTTGTCACTAATATCCTATTGAAGAGCCTAGTTAATCAAATCTCCTAACTTCTCCTAAGCATTTCCAAGCCTCTATCGGAATGTCATCCAGACCTGTAGTCTTTCCAATCTTTATTTGTTTCAATGCTTTCCTTACTTCTACCACCCTAATTCTGCAGAAAAAAGTATGTTATGCTAACAAAGTATCCTCTCTCGTTCTTATATCTCCGACATCGTCTTCATTTAAAAGTATACTTAAATATTCCCTCCGCCTTTCTTCGATATCGTTGTCCTTCACTAGAACCATTTGGTCAATACTTCAAAAATCTCCTAGATGAGATATTTCCAGAATGATCAGCAGCCTGAAAATAATAGTTAATAAAGAATTATGTTCTCTTTTAGTCATATAGGCTCAAGGATTTACATAGCGCCCATCATCCTTGAACCTATATGACTAAACGAGAACAAAATTCTTTATTAACTATTATTTTCAGGTTGCTAATCATTCTGGAAATATCTCATCTAGGAGATCTTTGAAGCATTTGCATCCATGGTGGGGGCCATCAGTTCAATCATCTGATCACCAAATCATGGACATCACTTGAACAAACAAAGCCCGTGGACAGCATACTTATCCTTGGCCAATAATCATATAATCCTCAGAAGAAGGTTAAAAATGACATCGAATTTGCTTTGATCTCAAAAATGGTGTATGTATGGATCAGTCTGGGCTAATCTTTAGTTAGCTTGAATTAATTACGCTCAAAATGGAAACCTCGTAACACGTTATTCAGTCCAAATGATATAGTTCCACCAACAATTACCAACAAAATTGCAATTAGGCTTGTTAATCAGAACAAATCACGTGCATGTAATTGCATGAATCCATTCATGTGGCAATGTACATTCAACATAAGAAGGTTAATATACTTTCATCATCATGGCACAGACCAAGAAAACTCAAGGAAAAGCTAATAGAGCATTTTCATTAATCCAAAAGGACTTTGAAACCATCTAAAATATAAGGGCCAATACATTCTTATTTAAGCCGATACATTCTATGTAAGTGAGGTTTTTATCATATGGGTCACTGAAGAATAGAATGGCAAATCCTTTAGCCAAACAAGTAAATTGGGTCTCTTCGCTGGTTGCTCCTGTAATGTAGTTTGGGAGGGCTGGGTATAATGCCACCTTATTGTCATGTCCGTTGTATTTTGCTTGAGTCTTTTTAATAAAACTTACCATTATTAATCAAGAATATTATAGGGTTGTGCTCTGGTGTGGACACTCCGTGAAGACTCCCTTGTGGGACCCACTGGAGCCATGCCAATCATGGGGGTTTGAAAGATCTGAACTGAACCTACATCTGTGCAAAATTGCAACTCCATCAGATCATCCTAAACCCTTGATCCATGGCCTTCAAGTTTAATGGTTTTAAAAGACATCATCTTTTTCGGATTTCAATCCAACGGGGTTGTGAGTGCTAGGGGTTTGGATTGATCATGGGGGTCCCAAAAGAGGGTTACGCAAGATGTCTCTCACGAGAGACGTCTGCGCAAGAGCCTCGGCCACATGCGCATCTAAGCAAGTTGCGTACAGCCTACAGCCTTTATGGAGCCCACTGTAGAAGATAACTCATCAAATAAAAGGTCTAGGC
Source organism: Cinnamomum chago (assembly GCA_038049695.1). NCBI lineage: Eukaryota > Viridiplantae > Streptophyta > Magnoliopsida > Laurales > Lauraceae > Cinnamomum > Cinnamomum chago. The sequence goes on along the minus strand of CP142455.1, from coordinate 42,636,399 downwards.
CTAACTCACTAGGCCCATGTATAATATCCCACGTGTGGGACTGAGTCAAACACTGAACAGCATATTTTGTGGATTTATTTCCATGTATGGAGATTAGGATATGATTTATTTACATGTATAGAGATTAGGGATATATTATTCTTTATTCTGATTGTAATTACTGCTTGATTACAGCCTGTGATTAGGCACAATAATAGTATAAATCTGGATGGTCGATCCTCCATTGAGGCATGACAATTTTCCTCCAAATCTCTTCTCTATCTTCTTTCTATGCTGTTTCATGGTATCGGAGCTGAGTTCTGTGAGTTGGTTCTTAGATTGAGAAATCCCCCAGCTCTCATCGATCAAGTACTCCTTGGTGTGATTCATCTCTTTATTGCTGCTGATATTGTCTGGAGTGCCCCTGATCAACGGTGGCCCACCGTTGATCAATCACTTGTCGCTAGTAGCTTCCATGACTATGATCGACTATCCTTCAGGGTTATTTTGAAGATTTTTCTGGATTTTTTCATCACCATTTTGAGGTAGTTTCCTAGCACTTCTTCATCTGTCGATTTTGGGTGCTCTTTCTCAAAAGGATTCCATCAAGACCGTCCAGATTTGTGGATCTGTATCCAATTCCCACCAAACTTGGACTAGAGGAAATACAATTGATCTCTTCCAAGATTATCAACCCTGATCTGTGATTTTTATTTATTTATTTTTAAATGGTGACTGAAATTCATTGCAAGAAAGAAATTGTACAGTACAAGAGGGGTATACTGTATACAAAGCCCAAAAGATGGGAGAGCAAACAGAAAACAAAAGGACAAGTTCCCCCAAATAAAAAACGGGCAACAAGCCCCAAAAAAGAAAGTACAAAAGCCATTAAAAGTCAATGGTCAGAGAAGTTTTCTGGACTCCCTCTTTGGTAAGCCTATCAACTTCCTCGTTGGCCGACCTCTTGATATGATGGAATGATACGTTCAAAACTCCAGAAAGTTGGACCACCTCTTCAGAGATATCTAGAAGGTACCACGATGGATTAGAGGACCAGGTTTCCCATTGAATGACGCAATAGGAATCCCCTTCCACAATTAACCGCTGGGGTTGCAAGCTCGAAGCTTGTCAAAGACCGATGTTAAGAGCCAGCAACTCAGCTTTGTTAATCAAACAGAAACCCGCTGGACCCAAATAGGAAAGAAGGATGGTATTTCCCTTCAAAGCACCTCGAGTTTCTCTCTCTCCAAATAGTCCATATATTTGCCAAGAAACAGAGATTCCACATAATCCTTCCCCTCCTAGGTCCCACACCAAACCTACAAAACTGAAAAAGAGAAGAAAAGGATAGGGGGAGGGTGTAGAAGATAACAGGCTGGGCCTGCATGTACAAAGCCCATGTACAAAGCCCACACATAGGTTATACTCAAATCTGTATAGGATAGAATTTAGTCCCTGATTTCTCTCCTTCTATGTATAGGATATGATTTATTCTTTCCATTCTTTTGTTATTCTAATTTGTATTCTTTACATAATTAGGGCCTTGATTAAGGCATAAGATCAATATAAAAGTGAACAGTCGTTGCTCTATTGAGACACGACCTTCTCCCATTGTTCCTCTTCTTCTTCCTCTCTCTTCTTCTCCCATTATTACATGGTATCAGAGCACTGTGGGATCTCTTCATATCAACACAATCTCTTCTCAAGGATCTGCAGTCTCTCTCTATCTCAGCAGAATCTCTGTGTCGTCATTCTGCAAGTGAATATCAAAGGTGGGCCATCATCTGATCATTACGAAATCAAAACCAATCACCACCACGAGGGTCGCCCATCTTCTCTAAGATTTATGGCACTTTTTCCAGGATTTTTGGCACATCTGAGGTAGGCCATCTACTGCTGCTTGTGTTTTCCCAGTTTTACAGGATAGTTTTCATCAGATCCGTTCAATCTTGCGGATTTTCATCAGTTTGTCATAAAATTTGATCTGGAAGTTAGTAAAAAGTCTCACACAGAGGACTACATTCTCCGATTAGAGGTCTGACCTCATTGTGGGCCCCACGTGACCACTCCAGCACCATAACAGTGGTCGTCTGGCCCTGTTTTATTCACTGTTGGGTTATTTTGTGTTGGAGTTCATCTTTGTGCTCTAGTAACATATCTGAACCAGTCATTCAGCCTCTCTTGCTGGTTATTGCTGACTAATTGCTGTTTAGTCCTCTCCATCTCTCTCTCGGCTTGGATTAGTGCAGAACAGAACCCCGTGGTTGCTGTTCTTCAAAATTTTCTTCCTCTGTTGAGTGTTCTGCTGCATTAAAAATCATGGATAAATATGATGTCATCCCTGTTAAGTTTAATGGACAAAATTATATGGCCTGGTCCTTCCATTTGAAGAACTTCGTAGAAGGACAGGGGCTATTTGGTTATCTGGATGGAACAGTTACCAAGCCTCCCACTCCTAGTACCACGGACTCCAAAGCCGTAGCCACCTGGTCCAAGGAAAATGCCAAGGTGATTACTTGGATTCTGAACTCCATTGATTCTTCCCTTGCTGTGGCTCTTCAAGCATATAATACAGCAGCAAATATGTGGGCTCACCTCAAGAAGGTCTACCATCAAACCAACAAAGCCCGGAAATTTCACTTGGATAGTGAAATTGCTAAATTTACTCAAGGGGATAGATCTGTGCAGGAATATTTTAATGGCTTCCTCACCTTATGGACCGAACGGGATTCAATGTTGATTCAGACAATCTCTCTTGGCTTTCTCTCCGAGGCTCTTAAACTCCAAGAGGAAACTCACATTAGCCAGTTCCTTATGAATGTCTGACCAGAATTTGAATCAGTTCGGTCTGCCCTCATGAACCGAGAACTGTTGGCTAATCTTGATACCTGCTTTCAAGAAGTACTTCGCGAAGAACTTCATCTCACCTCCCAACGGGCTATTCTTGAAGAACCAAAGGCCTTCCTTGCACCTCTTCCGGCTGACTCTGCTCTTCTAGCAACCCCAAATCAGAAGCCCACTCAATGTTATGAATGCAAAGGCTTTGGTCATATTGCCAAGAATTGCCGCAAGAAGTTGGTTTGTCGTTACTGCAAGAGGTCTGGTCATCTTATTGATGACTGCCGCAGCCTCCAGCGAAGGAATGAGACGCAGCCTAAAAAGCTCCCCTCCAATCTGCCAAGACAGAATCTTCCTTCTACTTTCCAGGCTCAAGTACCGTCATCCGATGCAGGAAGCACTTCATCTGGGGTTGTATCCATGACTCCTGCTCAAATTCAAGACCTGATCCAGAGCACGGTTACCTCTGCATATGCGTCAATGGGCTTTTCTGGCGGTCGGTATCAAACTCATTCTCATATAGCATCTCCTGCTTTTCATTCTTCTGCTTCTCCTATTACCTCTTCCACATGGTTTTTAGATTCAGGAGCCTCCAATCACATGACATCTGTAGAACATAGCTTTACAGATTCCCACCGTTACCTTGGAAAAGAGAAAATAACCACTGCTAATGGGGATCAACTACTCATTTCGGGAGTTGGTACCATTACTTTATCTAGTGTTTCTGGCCAGTCTTTCACCCTTCCCAATGTTTACTTTGTTCCCAAATTATCAGCCAATCTGCTTTCTGTAGGACAACTTATAGATGATGGCTATCTTGTTCACTTTTCCTCCTCTGGTTGTGTTATACAGGGGCGACAAACTGGGAAGGTGATCGCGACGGGGAGTAAACATGGGCGCCTATTCTTGCTGGACATTGGACATCGTTCTTTCTTTGCTTCTTCTTCTAATTTCAATAAATTGTGGACTATTTGGCATAAACGTCTTGGTCATGTGAATAATGCGCATTTGCTTTCATTATTTAAATTTGGTTGTTTAGATTCTACTATTGATAATAAAATGATGTCTTCTTTCTCTCAATCAAAGTGCGAAACTTGTTGCTTAAGTAAAAGTCATATTTTACGTTTTCCCGTTCATAATGCACGTGCTTTGGCATCATTTGACATTATTCATTCAGATGTTTGGGGAATTGCTCCTACCTTGAGTAGGACAGGTTTTAAATACTATGTGACCTTTATTGATGACCATTCTCGTCATACTTGGATTTACTTTATGCGCATGAAATCTGAAGTCTTCTCCATTTTTCAAAAATTTTATAACATGGTCCACACCCAATTTCAAAAAGCAATCAAAATTCTTAGATCAGATTTTGGTGGAGAATATATGTCTCATGAATTCTCTACCTTCTTGTCTGATAAAGGAATTGTTCACCAAAAATCTTGTCCGCATACTCCTCAGCAAAATGGGATTGCGGAAAGAAAGAACAGACACATTCTTGAAACTGTTCGTACTCTGTTGATTGCATCCTTAGTCCCTCCCAAATTTTGATGTGATGCTGCGCAAACTGCTGTGTATCTTATCAACCGTCTTCCTAGCACTGTTCTAGGAAAGACTACTCCTTACGAAGTTCTCTTTGGTCAAACCCCCTCATACTCTCACTTACGGGTTTTTGGCTGCTTGTGTTTTGTTCATCTTCCTCCGGCTGAGCGCACAAAGTTATCTCCACAGGCTGCTAAATGTATCTTTTTGGGTTACAGTAATGAACACAAAGGGTTTTTGTGTTATGATCAATTGGAAAAACGAATGCGTATCTCTCGTAATGTAATTTTCTTGGAACATATTCCCTTCTTTTCTTTACAGTTGGATAATCATCCTATTGCTGTATCCTATCTGCCACAATTCTCGGAGTTTGAGTCTCCATCACCTCTTCCTAAAGTCTATGTCCGGCGGAACAAGGTCCCTCCTCTGGTGACTCCCTCTCCTGATCCTCTCCCGGCGTTGCCTACTGCATCTTCAGGTAATGATACACCTTCTGATAGCACCATCTCTCTGCGACGCTCTAGTCGTCTTTCTGTTGCCCCTAACCGCTATAGCTTTTCTGCTCTTCTTACTTCCTTAGATAGTACTCCTATCCCCACTTCATATTCACAGGCCTCAAAGATTGCTTACTGGCAGGATGCTATGACTGAGGAATTAGTTGCTCTTGAAGTAAACCAAACATGGGAATTGGTACCGGCCCCTGAGGGAGCCTCTGTGATTGGCAGCAAATGGATATACTCCATCAAAGTACACTCTGATGGGAGTCTTGATCGCTATAAAGCTCGATTGGTTGCACAGGGATATAAACAGGAATATGGAATTGACTATGAGGAAACATTTGCACCGGTGGCAAAAATGACCACCGTTCGTACTCTTCTTTGTGTCGCGGCAGCCCGCAACTGGCCTCTATGGCAAATGGACGTCAAAAATGCCTTTCTACATGGGGACTTGAGTGAGACTGTTTATTTAAAACCTCCTCCGGATATGCTTGTCCTCCAAAGTATGTGTGCAAATAGAGGAAAGCTCTCTATGGGCTTAAACAAGCTCCCAAGGCTTGGTTCGATAAGTTCCGGACAGCAATTCTTCAAGCTGGATTTCGTCAGAGTCACTCTGATAGTTCCCTCTTCCTGAGATGGACATCGAAGGGCTACACTTTCCTCTTAATCTATGTTGATGATATGATTATCAGTGGTAATGATACTGCTGGCATTACGGATCTCAAACACCACCTTACTCGCCACTTCAGAATGAAGGATCTAGGTCCTCTCACCTATTTTTTGGGGCTTGAGTTTGTGCGTAACAAATCAGGTATTCGGGTCTTTCAGCGCAAATATGCGACAGATTTGATCACGTCAGCCAGGCTTGATGATGCTCACACTTTTGATACGCCTCTGGAATTAAACAGCAAAATCAGTTCTGATGATGGCACTCCCCTGGATGATCCATCTGTTTTCCGGCGGATAGTTAGTAGTTTGCTCTACTTAACAATGACTCGTCCAGATATTTCTCATGCAGTTCATACGGTTAGCCAGTTTGTTAGCAATCCCCGCAAACCGCACCTTGCAGTTGCGTTACTCATCCTCCGCTATGTTAAAGGAACTCTTCATCATGGTCTCTTCTTCCCTTCTGATAGTTCTCTGCAATTATCAGCCTATGCGGATGCTGACTGGGCTGGCTGTCCGGACTCTCGGAGGTCTACCACTGGTTGGTGTATGTTTCTTGGCAACTCTCTGATTTCATGGAAGTGCAAGAAGCAAACCACTGTCTCGAAGTCTTCTGTTGAGGCCGAATATCGGGCAATGTCATCCGCCAGTGCTGAAATTATCTGGCTCCGCCGCCTTCTGTGTGAATTAGGTGTTCTTGTTGGTCGTCCCACACCTCTCCATGGGGACAATACCAGTGCTACCAGAATTGCCAATAACCCGGTCTTCCATGAACGAACAAAGCACATTGAGATTGACTGTCACTTCATCCGTCAACAAGTTGTTACTGAGAAGATAACTCTGCCTCATGTCTCTTCGTTCAACCAGTTGGCGGACATCTTCACCAAAGCTCTTCCCAAACAACGTCATCATGATCTAACTAGCAAATTGATGTTTTCAAACTTACCACATCAATTTGAGGGGGAGTGTAGAAGATAACAGGCCGGGCCTGCTATGTACAAAGCCCACACATAGGATATACTCAAATCTGTATAGGATAGAATTTAGTCCCTGATTTCTCTCCTTCTATGTATAGGATATGATTTATTCTTTCCATTCTTTTGTTATTCTAATTTGTATTCTTTACATAATTAGGGCCTTGATTAAGGCATAAGATCAATATAAAAGTGAACAGTCGTTGCTCTATTGAGACACGACCTTCTCCCATTGTTCCTCTTCTTCTTCCTCTCTCTTCTTCTCCCATTATTACAGAGGGGACTGGCCACATGAAACCAACTAAACAATAGTCTTCCACAGTCGCTGAGAAGTGGAGCAGTTCAACAAAAGGTGATCAATGGATTCATCCTCTGTCAAGCACATCGGACAAGCATTAACAATGATGACACGACAGCGCCGTAAGTTGTCCATAGTCAGGATCCATCCTAAAATAGTTGTCCACCCAAAAGCGATCACCCTTGGGGGGGCTTTCATACTCCAAAGGCTATGCCAATGATGATGATTAACCACAACATCTCTTGTCATTGACAGAAAAAGGAAGCCACCGAGAACATGCCATCACCAGAAGCCATCCAAATCCTTCTATCTTGCCCATCTCTTGGAATAAAAACATTGCCAATAACAGTCAACAAGGATCGAAATTGATCTTCCTCTATTTCGTTTAAGTTTCTTCGAAAGATGGGTCCCCAAATAATAGTATCTCCTCATCTTTCCATGTATTCCATGACTTTCGCCTCTTGGTTGGTAGCACAACTGAACAAATCAGGAAATAAAGAAGCTAAAGGGACTTCCCCCACCCATAGGTCCTTCCAAAAATAGTCTCCTTTCCCAACACGAATCTCACATGGCAAAAGAACTCCTCTCTAGCTGCGAGTATTCCTTTCCATAGGGCAAAGAAACGAGGAAGAGGGTCTCGAACTAACCAACCATCGCTAGAAATATCATATTTTGAGGAAATGACTTGCTTCCATAAACCATGAGAGATTGAGGCATCACTTTTCCTCCAAAACTCTTCTCTTCCTTGTTTCTCTTTATGCTCTTTTATATTATAACATGGCATCAGAGCCATAGTATCTTATAGATCTCATCTACATCATTAAATCAAACACAGATCAAGGATCTGTGCTTTCTGGAAGCAGAACGTAGGTGAAAACCTACTGTTTCATCATCGTGATCATAGTGGCCCACGTGCGATCATCACAAAATCCTCAAGTCCCTCTCCAGTCTCAGTCGCCCATCTCTCCTTGTCTTTTTGGAGTTTTTTTCAGAATTTTTCAGCGATCAGAGGTAGGTGTTTTGATCCATCGTGTGATTATTCAATTTTTTGAAATAGTTTTCATCACAGCCGCACAAAATCCTGGATTCTGATTGGATTTTTCTGCGACCTTCACTGCGGGAAAGGGATTTTGATCCTTGATTCTCGCATCTCATCTGATCATCAATCAGATCTCTCTGTGGGCCCCACGAAGGGATCCAGCAGCAAAATCTTGGTCTCCTGGACTGGTTCTGGCCTGTTTTTTCTTTTTCTACATTGCATCTGTGTGTGCTGTGTATGATTGAAAGCCTCATCCACTATTACTGAAGTGCTGTCTTGGCTCTGGTGGTTGTTTGGAAGACTCTTCTTGCACCTGTGTAGTTGCTGGCACGCATCACCTTGCACCTGTGTGTGCTGTGTGCAATTAGAATCATTATATTTCTCTGTTTTGTGGTGTTTTCTGCTGAAAGCATCTATCAGCCATTCCAACAGTATCCTTCATGCTTGGTTAGTGAAATCATAGAAGATTCCATCTCTCTCTTCATTGTGATTGGTTCTTCTCTGCATTGTGATTGGATTCTGCTGCTCTGCTGCTTGTTTCTCTGCTGCTGGTTCTTCTTCTTTTTCCTGCTGCAACTGATATCAATGGAAAAGTATGATGTTATTCCCGTTAAATTTAATGGGAATAATTACATGGCCTGGTCCTTTCATCTAAAGAATTTTGTAGAAGGCCAAGGACTGTTTGGTTATCTTGATGGATCGATGACTAAACGCACTACAAGTACTACTGACACAAAAGCGTTACCCACTTGGTCTAAAGAAAATGCTAAGGTCATTACTTGGATTCTTAAATCCATTGATCCTTCTCTTACCATTGCTCTTCAAGCATATACTGCCGCAGCTGATATGTGGGCTCATCTAAAGAATGTTTATCATCAAACAAATAAAGATTGCAAATTTTAATTAGATCGTGAAATTGCAAAATTCAGTCAAGGCGATAATTTTGTTCAGGCGTACTTCAACGGATTTCTCACTTTTTGGATTGAGAGGGATGGATTATTATTCAAACTGTTTCTGCTGGGTTTCTGTCAGAGGCTCTTATGTTACAAGAGGAAATCCACATCGGCCAGTTTCTCATAAATCTCAGACCCGAATTCGAGTCTGTTTGGTCTACTCTCATGAATAGAGAAGTCTCTGCGAACCTGGATACTTGCTTCCAAGAAGTCCTTCGAGAGGAACTTCACCTAAACTCACAGCGTGCTATTCTTGAATAACCGAAGGCCTTCCTAGCTCCTCTTTCGACGGATTCTGCTCTTTTGGCAACCCCTAATCAGAAACCTGCTCAATGCTATGAATGCAAAGTCTTCAGTCATATTGCCAAGAACTATCGTAAGAAATTGGTTTGCAGATATTGCAAATGCTCTGGTCATCTTATTGATGACTGTCGCACCTTACAGCGAAAGAATGGTCCCCAGCAGAAGCAAAATCCTTCCACTGTGCCCAGACAAAATGCTCCAGCTGCGTTCCAAGTTCAAGCGCCTCTCCCTAATAATGGAAGCACCTATTCCGAGGCAGTATCCATGACTCCAGCTCAGATTCAAGAACTGATTCAGAACACGGTGACCTCAGCTTATACATCTATGGGCTTTAATGGTGGTCGGTATCAAACTCATTCTCCTCTAGCATTCCCTGCTTTTCATTCTTTAGTCTCTCTGTCTTCATTCATCACCCCATCCACATGGTTTCTAGATTTAGGAGCATCAAACCACATGACTTCTGTAGAAAGTAGCTTTACAGCTTCTCACCCTTACCTTGGCAAATACAAAATCAACACTGCTAATGGAGACCAATTACTCTCTCTGGAATTGGTGCCATTACTTTATCTGGTCTCTCTGGCCAGTCTCTCCACCTTCCCAATGTCTACTTTGTTCCTAAATTATCAGCCAATTTACTTTCTGTTGGACAACTTATTGATGATGGGTACCATATTAACTTTTCTTCCATTGCTTGTGTCATACAGGGGCGGCAAACTGGGAAGGTGATCGCGACGGGGAGTAAACATGGTCGACTGTTTCTGTTGGATATTGGACATCATTCTCTCTTTTCTTCTTCTTCTCCTTAGATAAATTATGGATTGTATGGCATAGTCGTCTTGGTCATGTGAACAATGCTTATTTACTTTGTTTAAAGTTGGTTGCTTAGAACCCACTATTGATAATGAAATGATGTCCTCTTTACTTCAATCTAAGTGTGAAACGTGTTGTTTGAGTAAGAGTCATATCTTGCCTTTTCCTATTCATCGTTCTCGTGCGTTATCCTCTTTTGATATTATTCACACTAATGTTTGGGGAATTGCACCCACTTTAAGTAGGACAGGGTTTAAGTATTATGTGACCTTCATTGATGATCATTCTCGTTTCACTTGGATTTATTTCATGCGCTTCAAATCTGAAGTATTTTTTCTTTTCCAAAAGTTTTACAATATGGTTCACACACAATTTAAGAAAGCAATAAAAGTTCTTAGGTGCTCCGGTGGAGAATACATGTCCCATGATTTTTCTGCCTTCCTTTCTGATAAAGGCATTCTTCACCAAAAATCATGCCCGCATACTCCACAGCAAAATGGTGTTGCGGAGAGGAAGAACATGTATATTCTTGAAACGGTTCGTACTCTCCTACTTGCATCCTTAGTTCCTCCAAGTTTTTGGTGTGCTGCTGCACAAACTGCTGTGTATCTCCTCAATCGTCATCATAGCTCAGTTCTAGGAAAGACTACTCCTTATGAAGCTCTCTTTAGTCATACTCCTTCATATTCTCACTTACGTGTTTTTGGTTGCATGTGCTTTGTTCATCTTCCTCCTACAGAGCGCACTAAGTTGTCTCCACAGGCTGCCAAATGTATCTTTCTGGGTTACAGTACTGACCACAAGGGATTTCTGTGTTATGATCAATCTGAAAAACGCATGCGAATATCTCGTAATGTGATTTTCTTGTAACACATTCCTTTCTTTTCTTTGCGTTTGGAAAATCATCCTGTTGTTGTGTCTTATTTGCCACAATTCCCTGCGACTACTTCTCCACCACCTATTACTAATGTCTATGTCCGGTGTAACACGGTTCCTCCTGTGGGGCCTCCTTCTCCTGATCCTCTCCCACTGCTGCCTACTCCACCTTCCGATATTATTTCTTCTACTGATAGTGTCATACCCCTGCGACAATCTAGTTGTCCTTCTGTTGCTCCCGACAGATATGGCTTTCTGGCTCTTTTCACTTCTTTGGATAGTGCTCCTATACCCACCTCATTTTCACAGGCTTCCAAGATTGCATACTAGCAGGATGCTATGATTGAGGAGTTGCTTGCTCTTGAAGCAAACAACACATGGGAATTGGTACCGGCCCCGGCTGATGCATCTGTTATTGGCATTAAATGGATCTATTCCATAAAAGTTCACTCTGATGGGAGTCTTGACAGCTACAAAGCCAGATTAGTTGCACATGGTTATAAGCAAGAGTATAGAATTGACTATGAGGAGACCTTCGCACCAGTGGCTAAAATGACCACTATTCGCACTCTCCTTTGTGTAGCTGTAGCTCGCAACTGGCCCCTATGGCAAATAGATGTCAAAAATGCCTTTCTTCATGGCGACTTGCGTGAGACTGTGTATTTAAAGCCACCTTCGGGATATGCTTGTCCTCCACAACATATTTGTAAATTGAGAAAATCTCTTTATGGCCTTAAGCAGGCTCCTCGGGCTTGGTTGGAAAAATTTCGAGCTGCAATCTTTCAAGCTGGATTTTGCCAGTCATTCTAATAGTTCCCTCTTCCTCAGATGGACTCCGAAGGGATACACATTTCTTTTGGTTTATCTTGATGATATGATTATCAGTGGCAATGATGTTGCTGGCATTACTTCCCTCAGACATCATCTTACTCGCCACTTTCAGATGAAAGATCTTGGTCCTCTCACTTACTTCCTCGGGCTTGAGTTTATTCGTAACAAATCGGGCATTTGAGTTCATCAACGTAAGTATTCAACCAATTTGGTCACTTCGGCTCGACTTGATGAGGCTCACATCTTTGCTACTCCTATGGAATTGAACAACAAAATCAGTACGGATGATGGCTCTCCCCTGGCTGATCCTTCCATTTTTCGCCGAATTGTGGATAGTCTGCTCTACTTGACTATGAGCAGACCGGATATTTCTCATGCGGTCCATACTGTTAGTCAATTTGTTAGCAATCACACGCCTCATCTTACTGCTGCCTTGCGCATACTCCGCTATGTTAAAGGCACTCTCAATCATGGTCTTTTCTACCCTTCTGGTGCTTCTCTGCACTTAACTGCTTACTCTGACGCTGACTGGGCCGGCGTCCGGATACATGGAGATCTACCACTAGTTGGTGCATGTTTCTTGGGGAATCTCTGATTTTCTGGAAGTGCAAGAAGCAAACCACAATTTTGAAATCTTTTGCTAAGGCAGAATATCGAGCCATGTCATCTGCTAGTGCTGAAATTATTTGGCTACGACATCTTCTTTGTGAATTCGGTGTTCTTGTTGGCACCTCTACACCTCTGTATGGGGACCATACCAGTGCCACCTGAATAGAAAACAATCCGGACTTCCATGAAAGGACAAAGCACATTGAGATTGATTGTTGTAAGTGCAGAAATAATAATACTCACAAGATCAGGATGCCTCTTAGGACTTATTCAATGCATGGAGGAGATAGCTGCGACGACCTGAGCCTGAAAGAGGAGAAAGACAAAGGTCAGAGGACCCTGGCTCTGGGCAGCGCAGGGCTCTCCGATGCTTAAGTCAGCAATGGATCGGAGAAGCAGCAGAAGAGGAAGAAGAAAGACTGGGTGTTTATGTGAGAATGCTTACCCCTTGCTCCCTTTGGCTCGTGCCTTATATATGGGACAGTCTTGGGTGAATGCCAGTGGGCTTGGTGATGTGACCTGGGTCACATCAGCCCACAAAGCCATTAATGAAGGTCCATCATAGCCCATACTGCATTTAATGTGGGTCCGATCAGCCCACAATGCATTTAATGTCAGTCACATTGGGCCTGATCCTGCCCTGATCTGGTGGTGGCTGAAGTCCCATCAGATCCCTTCCTTGGGCTTTGCCACGATAGGGCCGCGGCTATCAGCTGCAAGCACAATTCTGCATTGCCGAGCTTGCATTGCCGAGACTGAACGATATGCGCGGCCGAACTGAATTCTGTTTGGCCGAGACCAGCACGTAGTGCCGAGACCGAAGTAGATCGGATCGTAGCCGAGATCAAGGGACGTGGTCCCCTAAACAGTAGCTAACCGAGCACACCCTAGCCGAGACCAAGAGAAACTAGTTCACGGAATGGGCCCCCACACAATAGCCCCTCAGTTCTTGACCTCTAGGGCTCTCTCGGGCACTAAGGTTAAGAGCTGGACCGATCCCCCGCACTAGGGTTGAGAACTGAACCGATCTCCCGAGACGGACAGTGCTCGCCTCCCATCCGATTTTGTTTAAGGGTTCTGACTTATTCGGCGCCGGACGCCGCCGTTGCTTCGTCTGCCAGAGATAATAAAGGGGGTAATAAATGCGGGGGCTATGATTAGCATGGGAAGGCGAACCATCACTGCCACAGCGCCACGCGTTATTGCCCGGTAGGCTATCTTGCCTTTTCGAGGGGGGATGCGACGCAAGCCGAGGCGACATCTCACGCGTGTCCTGCTTCGAATTCCGGAATGGCGCCCATTCCTCCCCTTTATATTCATTTTCGTCTTCTCCCTTTGCCATTTTCGCTCTCAATTCCTCTGCTCTCTGCCTGGACTTCTGTTTCCTGCTAGAACTAGTGCCACCGGACTAGGACCAGACCTCGTACTGTTTCCCAACAGTAGTCGCCCACATCCGTCAGTCGGAGTCTGACTTTGCCCCGTCAAACCAGTGAGTTTTCTTCCGCTCCCTCCTCCTTCATTTGCATTCCAGACCTAGCCCCTAGGGTTTCTTAGATCCGGAAATGGGGATTTTCACCCATTGGATAGATTCCCCGTCAGGCCTGGCTAACCTTAGGAGAGTTTACATGATCCCGGACGAGGTCCGGATCATGGCAGCCGACCCTTCTGTTTATGCTTTCCGCAACGGCTGGATGCCGTTCCCTCTGATAGCCGTCATCGAGGGTGGGGTCAGATTCCCCGTGCACCCTCTTCTTAGGTCTTGTTTGGAGACCTGGAACCTCAGCCCCTGCCAGCTAATGCCCAATGGGTATAAAATAATCATGGGCGTCGCCGAGCTGAATAGGATTCTAGACATCAGTCTCGGCGTCCATGATATAGAGGATATATATGACCTCTGCAAGACCAGGGACGGGGTCACCTATTACCTTCGCGTCAAGGCGAAGTGCCAACCCCTCGTCACGGCGCTGGAGGACTCCAATAAATACGCCGGAGATGACCGTCTGCTCGTCTCGGGAAACTGGGAGTTCGGCGAGACCGAGACCGAAGTAGCTAGGAGGGTCCGAGTCCCTCGACGCTTCGGGACTCCACCGAGTAAAGACCTAACCCCTTTGGGTTTCGGATTTTCCCTTTCCCCCCCTTTCTTTTTTTTATTTTTTTTTTTTTTTTTTTTTTTATTTTTTTTTTTTTTATTTTTTTTTTTTTTATTTTTTTGCTGCCGAATTCTAACTCAGCTGTTTTTTCGCAGGCCTTTCTCAGCGCAAGCGTGAAGCCCAGCTGAACGGCTGGAGAAGGCACTCACCTTGGCTGAGCAAGGTGTACTGCTACCACGGCCACCACACAAGAGCTGCCTACTCTCTTCTGAAGTACGAGCCGAGATACGTGTCTTACACACGGAAATCCGGCAACCCGGAGAGATTCGCCCCCGATCCAGCAGAAACCAGCGGGACCGTCACGGTTGCGGAAGCGTCCGCAACGTTGGCCGTGGTCACGGGCATCCCGCTAAGGGAAATTGAAGAATATACCTCCGGAGCCGAGGTAGACTCTCCGACAAGGGAAGTTGAGAACTATACTTCCGGAGCCGAGGCCGAAGTGGACAATATGGAGAGGCGTAGGCCCGCGTTTCAGCCAAAGAATCTGGCGAACGCCGTCCTCGGCGGCGGTAGAAAGGTTGCCGCAACCCGCACTGCCTCGCCCTCCTTCGGGACCATCGTCCCTGCTAGAATTGAGGCCCGACCTTCCCCAGTCTCGGAAAGCGAGAGGCCGAGGAAAAAGGCGAAGGGGAAGGAGCCGGAGCGGGAGGAGCGACCACGGCAAAGTTCCCCACGAGCTGCGAGGGAAACGGCAGTGGACATGGTGCCCACCCCGGCAGTTCCTCTGGCGGAGAGTCGCTCCGAGCCCCAGGCGGCAACGTCCCCGGGAGCTGAGCCGGCCGAGTTCAGGCCGGACATGGAGCTGAGGAAGGGGAGGCCCCTAAATGCTGGGGATAGACTGGTGGGGAGCCCGGATGTCATCGCGGCGCTCAGCCGAGCCTGTGCGCTCCCCAGGGACATGGAGAGGCACAGGTCGGAAGACACCCCCCTGCTGCTTATGAGGACCATACAGCACTCCCTCGCTGTAAGTGCCCGACTTTCCTGGTCACAGGTGTTTCTATCTTTAAATATTTCTTGCTTTCATGCTGAGCTTCTTTTGTCTGATCCGCTGCAGGCTGTCCAAAGGCTCCAGATAGTCGCGGACAGGATAGCGGAGGAGGACAGTCGGTTGGCTCGCCTGGCAAAGGAAAAGCAGAAAGCCGAATCCGAACTGCGAGCGGCCAAGGAGGAGCTGAAGGCGGAGGCGGCCAAGACTGCGGAGCTCAAGGCTCAGTCAGATATGATGGCCAGCGACCTCTGCAAAGCAAGGTCAGAGGGCTTCGAATGGCAAACGAAGCTCCAGGCAGAGGAGAAGAGTTCGGCGGGGTTCAAGGCCGAGCTGGAGCTGGAAAGGAAGGCGAAGGAGGAACTCCTTGCATCGAAGGAGGAACTCCTTGCATCGAAACAAGCTGAGGTCGATGCCGCCTTCCTGGAGGGGACTGAGGAAGCTGCGAAGATTTACGTTGATCAAATCACGGCGCTCAGCCCGAAGCTGTACCGGCTCGGCTGCAAGGCCGTGTTGAGGAAGATGGGGGTTCCTGCAGATGATCCGATACATCAGAGTCTCCCCGAGCTCGGAGAGGAGCCCCTAGATGAGGCCCTGGCCGAGACCCCTGCCACCCCGGCCGAAGTCCCTTCCGAGCCAACGCCTGACCCCGTTGAAGAAGCTCCTCAAGCCGAGGCCGCCGTGGTCGTCATCGAGGACCTAGAAGCAGAGCCATCGACTTGACTTCCTCTTTTTTCTTTTCTTTATAAAATGTCGTCTTTGTTTCAAACTGTCTCGATGTAAATCAATGCTATCAATGAAAGACTCTTTCTCATCTTTTTCTCCTGTGTGGTGTGGCTTTTACTTGCTTTCCTTTGTACGCTTTCCGTGAGTGTTGTGAATTTGGGTGTGACTTCGGACTAGAGTAGACCGACCTGATCAGGGTTCTCTGCGAGCGCTGACCCTTTGGAAGCCCCATGTATTTCGGCGAAACCAGATTTCCGTGTTGGAAGACTGGTGCCGTTTCGGCTGGTCTAGGTGGCTGAGTACCAGCCTTAGACATGGGCTGTTTCGGAAACTCGTCTAGGTGGCTGAGTGCCAGCCTGAGACATGGTCCGTTTTGGCAACTCATCTAGGAGGCTGAGTGCCAACCTTAGATATGGGCCGTGACGGAAACTCATCTAGGTGGCTGAGTGCCGACCTTAGACATGGTCCGTTTCGGCAACTCATCTAGGAGGCTGAGTGCCAACCTTAGATATGGGCCGTGACGGAAACTCATCTAGGTGGCTGAGTGCCGACCTTAGACATGGTCCGTTTCGGCAGCTCGTCTAGGTGGCTGAGTGCCAACCTTAGACATGGGCCGTTTCGGCAACTCATCTAGGTGGCTGAGTGCCAACCTTAGATATGGGCCGTGGCGGATACTCGTCTAGGTGGCTGAGTGCCGGCCTTAGACATGGTCCGTTTCGGCAGCTCGTCTAGGTGGCTGAGTGCCAACCTTAGATATGGGCCGTGACGGAAACTCATCTAGGTGGCTGAGTGCCGACCTTAGACATGGTCCGTTTCGGCAGCTCGTCTAGGTGGCTGAGTGCCAACCTTAGACATGGGCCGTTTCGGCAACTCATCTAGGTGGCTGAGTGCCAACCTTAGATATGGGCCGTGGCGGATACTCGTCTAGGTGGCTGAGTGCCGGCCTTAGACATGGTCCGTTTCGGCAGCTCGTCTAGGTGGCTGAGTGCCAACCTTAGACATGGGCCGTTTCGGCAACTCATCTAGGTGGCTGAGTGCCAACCTTAGATATGGGCCGTGGCGGATACTCGTCTAGGTGGCTGAGTGCCGGCCTTAGACGGTCTTCCAACTTTGCACCATTGTCACTGTCAGGAAGCCAGATTGCTACAAATTGTGGAGAACTGTAGTTTCATTGAATCCAGAAGCGTTGTACAAGTACAGAGACTAAAAATAGAATTTTTTGAGGTGTGAGGCGTTCCATGGTCTCGGTAGCGGACGTCCCTCCATGTCTTCGAGCCGATAAGCCGACCGTCCAGCAATGGAAGTGACCTTAAACGGGCCATGCCAATTCGGCGCTAGCTTCCCTTGATTCGGATCCCTGTCGGCTGGGAGCGTTTTCTTGAGAACCAGTTCCCCCACGCAGAACTTCCTTTCTCTGACGTTCTGGTTATAGCCCCTGGCTAGCCGCTGCTGGTAGACGGCCAGTCTGACTGCCGCCGCTTCTCTTCTTTCGTCTGCCAAATCCAGTTCCCTGGCCAAGTTAGTCTCGTTCTGTCCTTGGTCAAAGAGTTCGGACCTCAGAGTGGGGAGGCCGATCTCCAAAGGGATGACCGCTTCCATCCCGTAGGCGAGCGAGAAGGGGGTAGCCGAAGTGGAACGCCTTGGAGTGGTCCTGTAAGCCCACAGGACGCTCGGCAGTTCTTCCACCCATCTCCCCTTCGCTTGGTCCAGCCGCTTCTTGAGCCCATCGAGGATCACCTTGTTGGAGATCTCGGCCTGGCCGTTACTTTGTGGGTAAGCTGGCGTGGAGTAATAGTTTCTGACGCCGAGCTCCTGGCAGAAGGTCTTGAAGAGCTTGGAGTCAAACTGAGTTCCATTGTCCGAGACCAACGCTCTAGGAATGCCGAACCTTGTGATCACATTCTTCCATACAAAATTCTTGGAGTCCCGCTCTGTGATGGATGAAAGTGGTTCCGCTTCAATCCATTTGGTGAAGTAATCTGTTGCCACAATAAGCCATCTCTTATTCCCCGGAGTTCGGTGGAGCGGTCCCACAATGTCGAGCCCCCACTGAGCGAATGGCCACGGGCTAGAGAGCGGGCTGAGATCCTGCGTTGGCTGATGGAGGGAGTGGGAGAACTTCTGGCACTTCTCGCACTTCTTCGCGTATACCTGTGCGTCTTTCTGCATGTACGGCCACCAGTAACCCTGGCTGATGGCTCGATAGGCCAGAGATCTTCCTCCGATATGGCTCCCGCAGATTCCTTCGTGTATCTCGAAGAGGAGGTCTTCGACCTTACTCGGATGGACGCACTGGAGGTAGGGTCCCGAGAACGATTTCCTGTAGAGCTTGACCTCGGGAGATAGCCAAAACCGGGCTGCCTTGAATCTGACCCGGTGGGCCTCGCCACTGTCCTCGGGAAGCTTGTCGTCCTTAAGGTAGGTGATGATGGGGTCCATCCAGCTCGGGCCGAGACCAATACATAACACTTCCCGAGGTGAACGGAGCTCAATGCTGGGTATAGCTAGCGATCCGACTTCGATGCTCCTCTTTCTTCCTGCCTCAACAGCGCTGGCCAAGTTAGCCAAGGCGTCTGCGTGAGAGTTCGCTTCTCTGCCGATCTGCCTGACTTCGGCTGACTGAAACTGTGCCAGCAGCTTCTTTGCCAGGGCCAAGTACGCGGCCATCCGGTCGTCGCGAGCCTGATAATCTCCAGTCAGCTGGTTTGTCACCAACTGTGAATCACTGAAGACCACCAGCTGTTGAGCTCCAAGGATATTGGCACTGTTAAGTCCGGCTAAAAGGGCTTCGTACTCAGCTTCATTGTTTGACGCCTTGAAGTCCAGTGTCAGAGCTTGCTCTATGACCAGTCCTTCCGGCGATTGGAGAACAACTCCTGCTCCGGCTCTTCTCGAGGTGGAAGATCCGTCGACGAAGATTTTCCAAACTGGGGTCTCGGTTCGAGATGGTGATTGTTCAGAACTTGTGGGAGCCCCATGCTCCTCACCCCCCAGTTCGGTGCCGAGCGGGGTTGGTGCCGAACTTGAATCAAACTCGGCGAGGAAATCTGCCAGAACCTGGGCTTTTATTGCTGTCCGTGGCTGATATTGAATCTCATACTGCCCTAGTTCGACAGCCCATCGGGAGATTCTTCCTGAAAAGTCGGCCTTCTTGAAAACAGATTGGAGTGGGTGCTCCGTAACAACCATAATAGAATGGGTTTGAAAGTAATGGGAGAGCTTTCGCGAGGCGCTAACGAGCGCCAAGGCGAGCTTCTCCAGAGGCAGATACCGGGTCTCGGCATCAATAAGGGTCTTGCTCGTGTAATACACTGGTTTTTGAACCTTGTCCTCTTCTCGGATGAGGACTGAGCTGACCGCATGAGCCGAGACCGCCAAATATAAATACAGGGTCTCCCCGTGGGTCGGGGTTGACAACAGTGGTGGTGATGAAAGGTAAGCCTTGAGCTGCTGCAAGGCGTGGTCACATTCTAGAGTCCATTGAAATTTAGAGTTTTTTCTAAGAAGCTGAAAGAAAGGTCGGCACTTATCTGAAGATTTGCTGATGAAGCGATTCAGTGCCGCGGCCATCCCTGTAAGCTTCTGAACCTCCTTGGCCGAAGTGGGACTCTGCACTCTGAGGATAGCCGAGATCTGATCTGGGTCCGCCTCAATGCCTCTGCGCGTAACCAAGCTGCCCAAAAACTTGCCGGAACCAACACCGAAGGCGCACTTCGAGGCGTTAAGCTTCAGCCGGAACTTCTTTAGAGTGGCGAAGATCTCGGCCAAGTCTGACAGATGATCCCGCGCCTGCTTGGACTTGACCACCATGTCATCGATGTAAACCTCCACAGTTTTGCCGAGCTGATCGTGAAACATATTGGTGACAAGTCTCTGGTAGGTGGCCCCTGCATTCTTCAGCCCAAACGGCATCACCTTATAACAGTAGGTTCCCCTGGGCGTGATAAAAGCTGTTTTCTCTTCGTCTGGCCCAAATAGTGGGATCTGATGATAGCCGCGGTAGGCGTCGAGGAAGCTCATTCTGTCGTGCCCGGCCGTGGCGTCGATCAACTGGTCAATCTTCGGGAGGGGAAAGCTGTCCTTGGGACAGGCTTTGTTGAGGTCGGTAAAGTCGACGCACACCCTCCACTTGCCAGTCTTCTTCCTGACGACCACCGGATTGGCTAACCATTTCGGGTATTGAACCTCCCTGATAGCTCCGGCCTCAAGCAGCTTATCCACTTCCTCGACGACGGCTTCGGTCTGCGGGACCCCAGTTCTCCGTGCCTTCTGCATCACAGGTTTGTGGTTAGGGTCAACATTTAGTTTGTGACACATTACCTCGGGGTCGACGCCAGGCATCTCCTGAGGCGTCCAGGCGAAGGCATCTCTGTTCTGCATCAGGAACTGGGCCAGTTCGGACCTTTCCGGCTCTCCAAGCTGGCTGCCGAGTAGAAAGAACCGATCCGGGTCCTTCTGGTCGATCCGGACTTCGGCCAAATCCTCGACGCTCTTCCTGCCCGGATCTTGGCCGAGCTCATCCAGCCCCTGCTCCAGGTTCTTCTCCATCTCGGCCACATTGACCTCCTTGGGCTCTTGCTCCCCAGGTACCACAGCTGTCAAGCACAGCTTAGCCGCCTGCTGATCTCCTCTCACCGTGATAATCTCAATTCGGCCGCTCTTTCCCTCCCATGGAAATTTCAGCTTCTGATGGAGGGTGGAAGGGACTGCTTCCAGGCTGTGGAGCCAAGACCTGCCCATTATAGCATTGTAGGGAGAGGGTGCGTCGATCACCATGAAGGTTGCCATGACAGACGCGCCACCGACCTCGACCTTGAATGTCACTTTCCCCTTAGGATAGACTGGTTTGGCGCTGAAGCCGATAAGGGGAATTCGAGCCTCCTGCAGATCTTTCTCCGTCAGTCCCATCCTTCGAAAGCTGTCGAAATAGAGGACCTCGGAAGAACTACCGGGGTCAACAAGGACTTTCTTCACAGTACAATTCTTCACGCCCTGCTTAGAGCAATCGAACTTCAGAGTCACGATCAGGGGGTCGTTGTGGGGGAGCTGCACCCCTTCTAGATCTGCATCAGTAAACCTGATCTCGGGATGCTCCCTCCGAGCCCTTTTCGGTGCTGAACTGAGTTCGGCGGCCATGACATGTTTGCCGTGAGAGGCTTTCCTGGCTTCGGCACGTGCTTGGTTACTCCCCTTGGGCGGGGGTGCCAGATGGATAACGTCAATTATCTTCTCTGTCCCGTCGCTGTCGTGACCCCCTTCGTCTCGGCGCGGGGCTCGGGTGTCGGCCCTGGTTTCTCTCCTGACAAACTCTTGCAGGTGTCCATCCTGGACAAGCTTCTCTAAATGCGACCGCAGTATCCTGCAATCTTCAGTTTTATGGCCGCCCTCCTTGTGATAGGAACAGAACTTCGTCTGATCTCGTTTAGAAGGGTCGCCTTGCATGGGCTCTGGCCAGCTGAAGTACGGCCTGCTCTTGATCTTATACATGATTTTGTGGATCGGCATCTTGAAGACCGTGTTGACCGCCTGGAATGCGTCCTCTGTCAGCCTGGGTCGCTTGTTTCTTTCCGAGACGAACGCATGAGGCCTTGCCGAGCTGGTGGGCGCCCAACGCCTGTTTGGCTCATCTCTCCGCCGCTCCTCTCTCCGAGGTTCACTCCTCCGAGACGGTCCCCCGTCTTGCCTGGATGTCCTCCCACCCCGGTCCTTCAGCGCGGTTCCATGGTTTTCCCGAGCGCGGATCTGGTCATCTTCTTGGGCAATGTACCGGTTGGCGATGGACATGAGCGCTGCTATGGAAGACACCGGGTTCCTAGCCAAGTCCTTGCGGAGATCGCTGTCTGGCAGCAAGGCATTCTGGAATGCGAAGACGGCAACCTCGTCCTTGGAGCTCTCTATCTGACTGTAGACCGCCCAGAACCGCTTGGCGAACTGGGTGACGTTCTCTCCTTGCTTCATCTTCAAGGCCATGATGTCTGCATCTGTCTTCGGAAGGACTCTGTAGGCCTGGAACTTCTTCAAGAAGGACTGCTGGAGCTGCTGCCAGCTCGAAATGGCCCCCTCCGGTATTGCACAGAACCACTTCAGGGGGAGGTCACCCAGACTGGAAGAAAAAACTCTACAGTTCAGGTGACCCTCATCTCCCCAGACAGACATCCTCTGGGAGAAGTGCCTGAGATGCGTAGCTGGATCCGAGACCCCATCATAGGTGACGAATCTTGGTACGCTGAACTTCTTGGGTAGGGGGTACCTCCTGATGTCTTGGGAGAAAGGAGACGCACCGAGATCAACGGGGTTACAGCAAGCATCCTCTTGGTCTCGGCCGAAGCCGGCTACCTCCAGGTTGCGCTGGACCGTTTCCCTTATGTGTGCGTCCAGCCATTCCTGGTCTCGGTACATGTTCTCCGGAATGGTTTCGGACGCCTTCCTGGAATAGCTACGGCTGGCGCTTGAGCCTTCATCTCGGGTTCGGTCGTCCCCTTTCTTGTTCCTGTTCAAGTGGTCCCTCAGATCCTCCTTTGAGGAAGAGATGCGCGTAACACGAGTAACCCTCTCCTCATGTTGTCGCTGGGATCGCTCCTGACGAGTCCGCTGCTGCTGTCGAGACCGTTGCTGCTGTGACTGCTCCCTACGAGTCCGCTGCTGCTGCCTTGCTGAGCCCGCAGCTTTCTCCAGCTGCTGCTGGAGCTGGCGGATTAGAGCATCCTTTTCCCTGAGGGCCTCGTTCTGTGCCTTAATCTCCCGAAGGGTGGAGTTCAAGCTGTCGCCAGGGTTGTAGTCATCATCCTCTTCATCCTCAACGTCTTCGACGTGTCCCTCCTGACCTGAAGGGCGTGGTCCATCGACCACTGGGGACTTATCCCGCTGGTCTCGCCCTGTCAGGAGACCTGCAGGCTGCTGGGCGTCTCCCCTCCCGGGAGCGGACTCTGTACGGAGGTCACGCTGCTGGACGTTGATCCGGATGAGAGCGCGTTCAGCATCGTCCTCTGCGACTACTTGCTTCCCAGCCCTCTGCTGGTCAGGGGGCGGTCCTGCATGCTTTGTCTTGGAAGTTTCTCCGCTTTTCGCAGTTCTCCTCGTCATGGTGTTTAGGAATAGGAATAGGAAAGATTATAGAAATCGTTTCCCACAGACGGCGCCAATTGTAAGTGCAGAAATAATAATACTCACAAGATCAGGATGCCTCTTAGGACTTATTCAATGCATGGAGGAGATAGCTGCGACGACCTGAGCCTGAAAGAGGAGAAAGACAAAGGTCAGAGGACCCTGGCTCTGGGCAGCGCAGGGCTCTCCGATGCTTAAGTCAGCAATGGATCGGAGAAGCAGCAGAAGAGGAAGAAGAAAGACTGGGTGTTTATGTGAGAATGCTTACCCCTTGCTCCCTTTGGCTCGTGCCTTATATATGGGACAGTCTTGGGTGAATGCCAGTGGGCTTGGTGATGTGACCTGGGTCACATCAGCCCACAAAGCCATTAATGAAGGTCCATCATAGCCCATACTGCATTTAATGTGGGTCCGATCAGCCCACAATGCATTTAATGTCAGTCACATTGGGCCTGATCCTGCCCTGATCTGGTGGTGGCTGAAGTCCCATCAGATCCCTTCCTTGGGCTTTGCCACGATAGGGCCGCGGCTATCAGCTGCAAGCACAATTCTGCATTGCCGAGCTTGCATTGCCGAGACTGAACGATATGCGCGGCCGAACTGAATTCTGTTTGGCCGAGACCAGCACGTAGTGCCGAGACCGAAGTAGATCGGATCGTAGCCGAGATCAAGGGACGTGGTCCCCTAAACAGTAGCTAACCGAGCACACCCTAGCCGAGACCAAGAGAAACTAGTTCACGGAATGGGCCCCCACACAATTGTCATTTCATTCATCAGCATGTTGTTACTAAGAAGATCACTTTGCCTCTTGTTTCTTCCCATGATCAGTTGGCAGATATCTAATATATTCACAAAAGCTCTTCCTAAACCGCGGCATGATGATCTTACTCGCAAATTGATGTTTTGTGTCTTCCCACATCAATTTGAGGGGAGTGTAGAAGATAACACATAGGCCTAGGAATATCCCATGTGTGGGACTGTATTGAATAGTGTACAGCTTGTCTAAAGATAACTCATAGATTTACTTCTATGCATAGAGATTCACATTCTGATTGTAATCCAGTTAATTGATATTGTAATCCTGCTGATTAATAGCATGTGATTAGGGTTCATATGATTATAAAAATGGTGAGTCGATCCTCCATTGAGGCATCACTTTTCCTCCAAAACTCTTCTCTTGTTTCTCTTTATGCTCTTTTATATTATAACATTCTCATCGCTAACGAATGCATTCACTCAAGATTTAAAGAGAGGAAACCGGGTCTAATCTGTAAATTGGACTTGGAGAAGGCTTATGATAGGGTGGACTGGGAGTTCCTGCACTACTTACTGAGAAGAATTGGCTTTGGCACCAAATGGCGGGGGTGGATTTCAGAATGCTTGGGTTCGTTCAGCTACTTTCTCTATTTGCATCAATGGATCTCCGTTTGGTTTCTTCCTCGCTACTAGAGGTCTTCATCAAGGGGACCCGCTTTCACCCTTCTTATTTTCCATCATTGGTGAAGCTCTTAGCCGAATGTTGCAAGCAGCAAATAGTGCTAATCTTATCAAAGGTTTCTGTCCGTCAAATGATGATCAGGTTATTTTCCACCTCCAGTTTGCCAATGATGCTCTTTTATTCTGTGATGCTAATGAGTTCCAACCTCTCAATGTCAAGGCCATCCTTTTATGTTTCGAAGCAATGTCAGGTCTTAGAGCTAATTTTTTAAAAAGTGAAATGATTGGTGTTAGGGTGGAAGATACTCATCTGGCATCGCTAGCTGACATTTTTTGTTGCAAAGCTAGATCTCTTCCTTCCTCCTATTTAGGCCTTCCTCCATGTGTTGGAGTGGCCTCAAAGGCCTTATGGTCCCCAGTGATCGAAAGACTGGAGAAAAGGCTGTCTTTATGGAAGGCTAATTATTTGTCTCTTGGTGGAAAAATTACTTTAATTAAAGTTGCTCTGGCTTGTAGAAGATAATGGGCCCTGTAAAACAAGGTTAGGCCCAGCCCATTAAGGCCAAATACAGCCTGTATATAGTCCCATATGTGGGATCATATCTAGTTTGTTGATTATGCTAATTAGTCTCATAATACTTCCTTGTATAGCCTAAGAGATTTGATTTTATTTGTTAGCATGTAAAGCCCTTGATTTAAGGGAATACTGAGATTATAAAATGATAGACGATCCTCCCATTTGAGGATCCGTTTCCTCTCCAATATTGTTGTCTCCTTCTTCCTCTCATCTCATTATAGATTATAACATGGTATCAGAGCCTAGGTTGTAATCAATCCTCTTATTGAAGTATCCTCTGTTGATCAATCTTGATCAATCCTTTTTGGCGAAGACTCTTCTTCTTCACTGCTAATTGCCCACTGATCAACAGTGGCCCACCACTGATCAAACAGTGGTCCACCAGCGATTCACTCAATCTTGATCGACAGGCCTCAAGGATCTTTTTTAAGATTTTTCTGGATTTTTTCTTCACCATTTAAGGTTGGTTTCAGGCTTCCCTTCCTCTGTCGATTTGAATATTTAAGTGTCAGATAGTTTTCATCCAGACCGTCCAGATTTGTGGATCTGTACCCGTTGCTCATCAAACTTAGACTGGAGGAAGTATAATCGATCTTCTTCAAGACGCCCAGCTTTGATATGTGATTAGATCACTGTGGGTCCCACACACAGATCTAGCCTCACACAGTGAGGTCGTCTAGCACTATTTTGGGCTTTTTCTGCACTGTTTTGGTGTTGTTTCATGTTGAATGCTTCATCAGCCTCTAAATCTACATATCCCTGTGGTATTGCTACTGTTAGTCCCTCTGATTGGTACTGATTGCTACTGTTAGTGCTTCTAAGTAGTGCTCATTGTTACCGATTCATGCTGTCTGGTGGAAATCTGCACCTTTAGTGCACTGTTGGGGGCTGTTTGCTGCTAGATTAGCCATTTATATCCAATAAATCTTGTTCTGCTTCTTACATATTGATTGGTTACTTTAGATCTGAGGGCTGATCTCATCCCTTTACTACTGATTTGCGTGCTCTGCTGTCTTTTCTCTACTTTATTCTGCAATGGACAAGTATGAT
The DNA here is from genome assembly GCA_038049695.1 of Cinnamomum chago. Taxonomy (NCBI): domain Eukaryota; kingdom Viridiplantae; phylum Streptophyta; class Magnoliopsida; order Laurales; family Lauraceae; genus Cinnamomum; species Cinnamomum chago. The sequence continues at coordinate 42,610,158 of CP142455.1, read as the reverse complement.
GTTATCCCAATTAAATTCAATGGGCAAAATTATATGTCCTGGTCCTTCCACTTAAGGAACTTTGTCGAAGGACAGGGCCTTTTTGGTTATCTTGATGGATCGATAACCAAGCCTTAGATTACAAGTACTTCCGACTCAAAAGGACTAGCCACCTGGTCCAAAGAAAATGCGAAAGTCATCACTTGGATCCTTAACTCTATTGATCCCTCTCTTGCCGTGACCCTTCAAGCCTACACCACAGCAGCTGATATGTGGGCTCATCTGAAGAAAGTTTATCATCAAACAAATAAAGCCCTAAAATTTCATCTGGATTGTGAAATTGCCAGATAAAACTGTGCAGGAATACTTTAATGGTTTCCTCACCTTGTGGACTGAAAGAGATTCCATGCTGATCCAAACGGTCTCTTCTGGATTTCTGTCTGAGGCTCTCCAGTTACAAGAAGAAACTCATATAAGCCAGTTTCTTATGAATCTCCGACCTGAATTTGAATCTATTCGGTCTGCGCTTATGAATAGGGAGAATACTGTTAATCTTGGTACTTGCCTCCAAGAAGTCCTTCGCAAAGAACTTCGCCTCACTTCACAGCGCACTATTCTAGAAGCACCCAAAGCCTTCCTTACGCCTCTTCCTGCTGACTCGGCTCGTCTGGCAGCTCCAAAACAGACTCAATGTTATGAATGCAAAGGCTTCGGACATATTGCCAAAAATTGTCGCAAGAAATTGGTTTGCAGATATTGCAAACGGACTGGTCATGTGATTGAGACTGTCGAAGCCTGCAGCGACGGAATGAGACCAGCCTAAGAAGCCTCCCTCCCATATGCCAAGACAGAATGTTCCATCCGCTTTGCAGGCTCAAGCGCCCGTATCAGATACAGGCAGCACTTCCTCTGGAGCTATATCCATGACTCCTGCTCAGATTCAAGAACTGATCCAGAGCACAGTCATCTCTGCATATGCGTCTATGGGCTTCTCTGGTGGTCGGTATCAACCTCATTCTCATATAGCATCTCCTGCCTTTCATTCTTCTACATTTCTTTCTTCTTCTATCACCTCTTCCACATGGTTTTTAGATTCAAGAGCCTCAAATCATATGACATCTGTAGAACATAGCTTTACAGATTCCCACCCTTACCTTGGAAAAGAAAAAATTACCACTACTAATGGTGATCAACTACTCATTTCTGGAGTTGGTACCATTACTTTATCTAGTGTCACTGGCCAGTCCATCACCCTTTCCAATGTCTACTTTGTTCCAAAATTATCAGCCAATCTACTTTCTGTAGGACAACTTATTGATGAGGGCTATCTTGTTCACTTTTCTTCTTTTGGTTGTGTCATACAGAGGCGACAAACTGGGAAGGCGATCGCGACGGGGAGTAAACATGGGCGCCTATTTTTGCTGGACATTGAACATCATTCCTTCTTTGCTTCTTCTTCTAATAATTTCAAAAACTTGTGGACGGTTTGGCATAAACGTCTTGGTCATGTGAACAATGCCTGTTTTATTTCTTTGTTTAAACTTGGTTATTTGGACTCTTCAATTGATAATAAAATGATGTCTTCTTTATCTCAATCACAATGTGAAGCTTGTTATTTAAGTAAGAGTCATATTTTGCCATTTTCTGTTCATAACTCTCGTTCATTAGAATCATTTGACATCATTCACACTGATGTTTGGGGCATTGCTCCTACCTTGAGTTGGGCATGATTCAAGTATTATGTGACATTTATTGATGATCATTCCCGTTATACTTGGATTTATTTCATGCATTTAAAACCTGAAGTGTTCTCTATTTTTCAAAGATTCTATAATATGGTACATACTCAATTTAAGAAAGTATCAAGATCCTTAGATCCGATTCTGGCGGAGAATACATGTCTCATGAATTCTCTGCTTTCCTTTCTGATAAAGGAATTCTTCATCAAAAATCTTGTCCGCACACCCCTCAGCAGAATGGAATTGCGGAAAGAAAGAACAAACATTTTCTTGAAACTGTTCGCACCCTTTTACTTGCATCCTTAGTTCCTCCAGAATTTTGGTGTGACGCTGCACAGATTGCGGTATATCTGATCAATCGTCTTCCCAGTGTTGTTCTAGGGAAAACTACTCCTTACGGAGTTCTCTTTGAACATCCTCCTTCATACTCTCACTTACGTGTGTTTGGTTGATTGTGCTTTGTTCATCTTCCACCAACTGAACGCACTAAGCTGTCTCCACAGGCTGCCAAATGCATCTTTCTTGGCTACAGTTCTGAACACAAAGGGTTCTTGTGTTATGACTGGTTTGAAAAATGCATGCGAATCTCTCGTAATGTGATCTTCCTGGAACAAATTCCTCTCTTTTCATTACGTTTAGATCATCATCCCATTGCTGTGTCCTATTTGCCACAATTCCCGGAGTCTGCTTCTCCATCACCTGCTCTCAAGGTCTATGTCCGGCGTAACAAGGTTCCTCCTGTGGTGCTTCCCTCTCCTGATCATCTCCAAGTGCCGCCTACTGCTCCTACAGGTAACCATGCTTCTTCTGATAATCTCATCTCTCTGCGACGATCTAATCGTCTTTCCATTGCCCCTAACCGCTATGCCTTTCCTGCTCTCTTTTCATCCTTAGATAGTGCTCCTATACCCACCTCATATTCACAGGCCTCGAAGATTGCTTACTGCCAGGATGCTATGAATGAGGAATTGCTCGCTCTCGAAGCTAATCTAACATAGGACTTGTTACCGGCTCCTAAAGGCGCCTCTATGATTGGTAGTAAATGGATCTACTCCATAAAAGTTCACTCCGATGGGAGTCTTGATTGCTACAAAGCTCGATTGGTTGCGCAGGGTTATAAACAAGAGTATGGAATCGACTATGAGGAGACATTTGCACCAATGGCTAAAATGACCACCGTTTGTACTCTCCTCTGTGTCGCTGCAGCCCGCAACTGGCCTTTGTGGCAAATGGATGTCAAAAATGCATTTCTTCATGGGGATTTGCAAGAGACTGTTTACTTAAAGCCTCCTCCATGATATGCATGTCCTCCTAAGCATGTTTGTAAGTTGCGGAAATCTTTGTATGGACTTAAGCAAGCTCCCAGGGCGTGGTTTGATAAATTCCGGACTGCAATTCTTCAAGCTGGATTTCGTCAGTCATTCGGATAGCTCACTATTTCTTAGATGGACAACAAAGGGCTACACGTTCCTTTTAGTCTATGTTGATGATATGATTATCAGTGGCATTGATAGTGCTGGCGTTATGGATCTCAAACATCATCTCACTCGCCACTTCAGAATGAAGGATCTTAGACCTCTCACCTACTTTCTGGAGCTGGAATTCTTGCGTAGCAAATCTGGCATTCGGGGTTCATCAGGGAAAATATGCTACAGATTTGATCACTTCAGCAAGACTTGATGATGCTCACACTTTTGATACACCTATGGAGTTTAACAGCAAGATCAGTACGAATGATGGCCTTCCCCTGGATGATCCCTCTGTTTTTCGGCGGATAGTTGGTAGCTTGCTCTACTTAACTATGACTCGGCTGGATATCTCTCATGCCGTTCATACGGTTAGCCAATTTGTGAGCAGTCCTCACAAACCTCACCTTGCTGTTGCCTTGCGTATACTTTGTTATGTCAAAGGCACCCTTAATCATGGTCTCTTCTACCCTTCGGGCGCTTCCCTGCACTCATTCGCTTATGCGGGTGCTGACTGGGCTGGTTGCCCCGATTCTCGGCGATCTACCACTGGCTGGTGTATGTTTCTTGGGGACTCACTGATTTCATGGAAGTGCAAGAAGCAAACCACCGTTTCGAAATCTTCTGCTGAGGCAGAATATCGGGCCATGTCATCCATGAGTGCTGAAATCATCTGGCTACGCCGTCTTCTCTGTGAATTCGGTGTCACTGTTAGTAGTTCTACACCTTTTCATGGGGACAACACCAGTGCTACCCGAATTGCAAACAATCCGGTCTTTCATGAAAGAACGAAGCATATTGAGATTGATTGCCACTTCATCCGTCAGCATGTTGTTACTGAGAAGATAACTATGCCTCATGTCTCTACTCTTAACCAGTTGGCGGATATCTTCACAAAAGCTCTTCCCAAAACGCGTCATTGTGATCTCGCTAGCAAATTGATGTTTTCTGCCTTACCACATCAATTTGAGGGGGGAGTGTAGAAGATAATGGGCCCTGTAAAACAAGGTTAGGCCCAGCCCATTAAGGCCATATACAGCCTGTATATAGTCCCATACGTGGGATCAAATCTAGTTTGTTGATTATGCTAATTTGTCTCATAATACTTCCTTGTATAGCCTAAGAGATTTGATTTTATTTGTTAGCATGTAAAGCCCTTGATTTAAGGGAATAATGAGATTATAAAATGATGGACGATCCCCCCATTTGAGGATCCGTTTCCTCTCCAATATTGTCGTCTCCTTCTTCCTCTCATCTCATTATAGATTATAACATTGCTAACCTACCAATTTACTTCATGTCCATGTTTAGGTGTCCAATGGAAGTGATTAAGCATGTTGAGAAGTTGCAGTAGGATTTTTTGTGGCATAGCAATGATCACTTGATTAAGTGGTCTCAAGTTTGCAAGCCCAAAAAAGAATGTGGGTTGGGTATTAGGCCTCTGAAGGAAATGAACCTTGCTCCCTTGGGCAAATGGCTGTGGAGAATTGGGGTAATCATATGAACCCTAATCACATGCTATTAATCAGCAGGATTACAATATCAATTAACTGGATTACAGTCAGAATGTAAAGAAATAAAGAATGTGAATCTCTATACATGGAAGTAAATCCAAGTAAATCTATGAGTTATCTTTAGACAAGCTGTACACTACTCAATACAGTCCCACACGTGGGATATTCTTCTTGGGCCTAGATGGGCCTATGTGTATCTTCCACAGAGAACACCATCTAAAATTTGACGATTGTGGACAAAAGTCCCTTGGGCGTTAGAAATCAAGGCAGACAATACCTTTTGAGGCCTACACCTTAGCCAAGATTTTGTAGATGGAGCCAATGAGGCTAATGGGACAAAAGTCTTTAATGCTTTCCACACCAGTTTTCTTAGCAATTAAAGTTATGAAGGAGGCACCAAAATGCTTTGAAAGTCTGCCTCTATCATGAAACTCCTTCATGAAATTCATTACATCCACTTTAACAACTCCTAAAAAATCTGGAAGAAAGCTAATGGGAAGTCATATGGGCCGGGCGCTTTATCTCTCCCAAGATTAAAAACTGCCTCTTTGACCTCCTCCTCTTCAAAATCCTTTTCTAGCCATCCACATCAGCTGCGCATATCGTCGGAAACTCCAAGTTGTCAAGGGTAGGTCGACAATCCCAATCTTCTTTTGAAAAGAGGTCACTGTAAAAGCAATCACATTATCCACAATTTCCTCCTCGGTTTCTAACCTTCTATCCCCATCCAACAGGATAGCTGATCTGTGATTGGACCACTGTGTGGGAACACACAGATTCTGCCCAGAAAATCAAGGTCGCTTGGCACTGTTTCTTTCTAAACTGGACTGTTCTGTGTTATTTTCTGTTGGATGAATATATCAGCCACTAAATCTGCATTTTTCCTGCTTGGCTAGTGAAATCATCGCAGATCATATCACTTTTGTTTGCTGTTTCATTACCTGTTGACTGTATATTACTTGTCTGAGGGAAAAATTCTCCAAACGTAGGGCTTTGGTTATATCTTGCTTGCTGATTTGAGTGTTGTTTTGGTTTATCAAACACCCCTCTCTCTCATTCTGCTGTATTTGGAGATAATGGACAAATATGATGTTATTCCAATTAAATTTAATGGGAATAATTATATGGCCTGGTCTTTCCATCTAAAGAATTTTGTAGAAGGCCAAGGGTTGTTTCACTTGTTTGGTTATCTTGATGGATCAATAACTAAAACCTACTATTACAAGTACTACTAACACAAAAGCCTTATCCACCTGGTCCAAAGAAAATGCTAAAGTAGTAACTTGGGTACTTAACTCTATTGATCCTTCTCTTGCCATTGCGCTTCAAGCATATACTGCAGCAGCTGATATGTGGGCTCATCTCAAGAAGGTCTATCATCAAACTAATAAAGCCCGAAAGTTTCACTTAGATAGTGAAATTGCTAAATACGGTCAAGAGGATAAATCTGTGCCGGAGTACTTTAATGGTTTTCTCCAAGGATCAAAATAGCGGTTGCGGCAGGCGTAGCGGTCAGTGGCCCAAACGCAACGTAGCGGGCGATACGTAGCGGTTGCGGTGATACGTAGCGGTGTAGCGGTGTGAATTTTTTAAATGGTCAATTTTTTTTATATCGTGTATGGCAAACAATATTGTATTTCTTTAGTGATTTGAAACCATATATGGGTAGAGATAACTTTAGGAAAGACTAATGAGGAGAAGAAATAGGAAAAACAGTGTTTAAAATTAAAATTACTTCGTTCTATTAGGTTTTAAACCGTAGCGCCACTATTTTCAAAATAGCGTAGCGGCCTCGATCGCTACGGCCGATAATGTGGGCGCTACGCTACGTAGCGGCCGCTATTTTGAACCATGGTTTTCTCACCTTATGGACTGAAAGGGACTCTATGCTGATTCAAACTGTCTCTTCTGGATTTCTGCTTGAGGCTCTTAAATTACAAGAGGAAACTCACATTAGCTAGTTTTTTTATGAATCTAAGACCAGAATTTGAATCTATTTCGTCTGCTCTCATGAATAGAGAAGTATCTGTTAATCTTAATACATGTTTTCAAGAAGTCTTTCGAGAAGAACTTCGACTTACCTCACAGCGTGCCATTCTTGAAGAACCAAAGGCCTTCCTAGCTCCTCTTCCTGCTGATCCTGCTCTTTTTGCAACCCCAAATCAAAACCCTACTCAATGTTATGAATGCGAAGACTTCGATCATATTGCCAAGAACTGTTGTAAGAAATTTGTTTGCAGATACTGCAACTGCTCTGGTAATCTTATTGATGACTGTCGCAGCCTACAGCGAAAGGATAAACCACAACAGAAGCCAACTTCTTCCAACCTACCAAGACAAAATGATCCAGCTGCGTTTCAGGCTCAAGCACCTTCATCTGAAACAGGAAGCACCTCTTCCGGGGCTGTATCCATGACTCCTGCCCAGATTCAAGAACCGATTCAAAACAAGGTGACCTCAGCATATGCATCTATGGGCTTTAACCGTGGTCAGTATCAAACTCATTCTCCTATAGCATTTCCTGCCTTTCATTATTCAGCTTCTCTTTCTTCCTCTACCACCCTATCCACATGGTTTTTAGATTCAAGAGCCTCAAACCACATGACATCTATAGAAAGTAGCTTTACAGACTCTCACCCTTACCTAGGAAAAGAAAAAATAACCACTGCTAATGGATATCAATTACTCATTTCTGGGGTTGGTACCATTAATTTATCCAAGTGTCTTTGGCCAGCCTATCATCCTTCCCAATGTCTACTTTGTTCCAAAATTATCGGCCAATTTACTTTCTGTAGGACAACTTATTGCCGATGGGTATAGTGTTAAATTTTCTTCCTCTGGTTGTGTCATACAGGGGCGGCAAACTGGGAAGGTGATCACGACTGGGAGCAAACATGGTTGTCTGTTTCTGCCAGACATTGGACATCATTCCTTATTTGCTTCTTCTTCTAATAAATTCAACAAATTGTGGACTGTGTGCAATCAACGTCTTGGTCACATGAACAATGCTCATTTAATTTCTTTGTTTATGATTGATTGTTTAGAATCTACTAATGATAATAAAATGATATCCTCGTTACTTCAATCAAAGTGTGAAACGTGTTGCATAAGTAAGAGTCATATTTTGCCTTTTCCTATTCATCGTTCTCGTGCATTGGCATCTTTTGACATTATTCACACTGATGTTTGGGGAATTGCACCTAACTTGAGTAGGGAAGGGTTTAAGTATTATGTGACCTTTATTGATGATCATTGTCGTTAACTTGGATTTATTTCATGTGCTTTAAATCTAAAGTATTTTCTATTTTCCAAAAGTTTTACAATATGGTCCAAACCCAATTGAAGAAAGCAATGAAAATTCTTAGATCAGACTCAGGTGGAGAATACATGTCCCATGATTTTCTGCCTTCCTTTCTGGTAAAGGCATTCTTCACCAAAAATCTTGTCCGCATAGTCCTCGGCAAAATGGAGTTGTGGAAAGGAAAAATAGACACATTCTTGAAATTTTTCGTACACTTCTAATTGAATCCTTAGTTTCTCCCAATTTTTGGTGTGATGCTGCACAGACTACTATATATCTCCTCAATCGTCATCCTAGTTCCGTTCTAGGAAAGACGACTCCTTATGAAGCTCTTTGGTCATGCCCCTTCTTACTCTCACTTTTGTGTTTTTTGTTGCTTTTGCTTTGTTCATCTTCCACCTACCGAGCGCACTAAGTTATCACCACTAGCAGCCAAATGCATCTTTCTGGGTTACAGTAATGAACACAAGGGATTTTTGTGTTATGATGAGTCCGAAAAACGCATGCGAATATCTCATAATGTGATCTTCTTGGAACATATTCCTTTCTTTTCTTTGCGTTTGGATAATCATCTTGTTGCTGTGTCCTATCTGCCACAATTCTCTAAGACTACTTCTCCATCCACTATTACCAAAGTCTATGTCTGGCATAACATGGTTCGTCCTGTGGGGTGATACAGCGTAGACCTCATGGCCACATGTGTTGGGCCCACTTAGATTTAGGTTATTTTATTAACTAATTATAGGTCATTAGTTTCTGATTTTATTTAAAGAATGTTATTTAGGATTAGGTTTCCTATTTCTTTGGTTTCCTATTTTAATTAGGTTTCTTAGAGCTTAAGTTGTGTTTTCCTATTTATATGGCATTGTAGTAAAGAATTATTCAGAGAGTTTGTTAATGAAATTGGGTTTTCCCATTGAGGTGCGTCCTCGTTTATTGTCTCTTCAGAGATTGATTGTGTCTTCAAACACATGTTTCGGCACCCATTGTGCTTTTAGCACGTCCACCGCAAGTCCTAACCCTAGGGTCTGCATCAATTGGTATCAGAGCCGAACGATCCCTGATCGTCGGTGTGATTAATCATATCCCTCTTTCCGTTCACTCAGCCCCAGCCCCAATCCCAAATCCCTACCCCAAAAAATGAGCATCAACGCCCCAAATCCATACTTTTCCCCAAACCCCAAATGACCGTACCCAACCCCAATCTTACGCATTCCCATTCCCAATTTGCATTACCCATAGACCCATTATGCATTCCATTCCCAATTTCCACAAAACCAATCCAAACGACCCCATTCTTAGATCCCCTGATCGAGACCACGCCCCTATCTCTTTCGCACAACCTCCAGCAGGACCCAGACCCCACTCGGCCCCCATACTCCTTCCCCAAATCCTGAGCCCAAAAAAACAAAAAAAGTTTTGCTGACATCATCATGCGTCTGACTAATCTGATCAACGGCAGATTTCACCAGATCAACAGTTGAGATTTCTTCTAACGATATCGTGCTCATCTACCGTCAGATTTCAAATCCGTTTTCGCCTACGTGCTCGTAGATAGAAGATCTACAGAAAAGGTCAGTCCATTCACACTTCTAATATGAAATTTCATATCAGTAAGTTCTACAATGCACTTCAAGGAGTCAGATATGCGTATCAATATGGATTATGGTATGCTGTAAATAAAAATTATTTCCAGCAATTTCTTGATTTGAAACAAGAAGAATTGGCCGTTCTTGATTATTCTAACGGATTTTCAAGACTCCAAGATGCATGTGAAATAAAGGATGATGAAGAACATGATTTCATTAGTTTTGTAAGAGGCTTGAGACCGGAGATAGTGGAGAGAATGACCGACTACAAGACCGTCCACGAGGCATTTTGGGAAGCAATTCGTGTGGAGCGGATACTTAAAATGTCTAATCTAGTGGAAGTTACGCTTCAAGAAGAAAAGTTGCCACACATAACAGACTGTGTTGAGGAACCAATGCCATCGGATATGTGGACCGATCCGCCAGAGTTGGACAAAGAAGATTCCATATCTACAGCTGGCCTTGAAATTTCTCTTCTGAGTACTAATAATTTCGAAGTGCAAATACCAAGTGATGAAGGGCAAGTTATTGATATTCCCCACATTAATTCTCCTATTGATTTTGTCTTTCAAGATCAGCTATGTCAACTGGGAGATGACCAGTGGATAGTCAGAGATTCTGATTTGATGGTGCATGTTCTACAAGGCACATCAACACAAATTTCACCCATCAAAAGCAAGTATACATGGAGCTCTATACAGAAGTTGTAGATCAACCGATGAATCAGAAGTTCGTCATATTGATCTTTGATCCAAGTGGACATTTTTCGAACTCGAGGTCGAGTTCTTTTTCAAGTAGGGGAGAATGATGCAGCATAGACCTCATGGCCACGTGTTGGGCCCACTTAGATTTAGGTTATTTTATTAACTAATTATAGGTCATTAGTTTCTGATTTTATTTAAAGAATGTTATTTAGGATTAGGTTTCCTATTTTAATTAGGTTTCTTAGAGCTTAAGTTGTGTTTTCCTATTTATATGGCATTGTAGTAAAGAATTATTCAGAGAGTTTGTTAATGAAATTGGGCTTTCCCATTGAGGTGCGTCCTCGTTTATTGTCTCTTTGGAGATTGATTGTATCTTCGGACACGTGCTTCAGCACCCATTGCGCTTTTAACACGTCCACCGCAAGCCCTAACCCTAGGGTCTGCATCATGGGGCCTCCTTCTACTGATCATCTCCCAATGCCGCCTACTGCACCTTCAAGCATTAATGCTTCTTTTGATAGTATCATACCTCTACGACGCTCTAGCCGTCCTTCAGCTGCCCTTGACTGATATGGATTTCCTGCTCTTTTCACATCTTTGGATAGTGCTTCTATACCCACCTCATATTCACAAGCCTCGAAGATTGCAAACTGGCAGGATGCTATGAATGAGGAGTTGCTCGCTCTTGAAGCAAACAAAACATGGAAATTGGTACCGGCCCCTATAGGAGCATCTGTAATTGGCAGTAAATGGATCTATTCCATAAAAGTTCACTCAGATGAGAGTCTTGATCGCTACAAAGCAAGATTGGTTGCACAGGGTTATAAGCAAGAATATAGGAATAACTATTAGGAGACCTTTGCACTAGTGGCTAAAATGACCACTGTTCGCACCCTTCTTCGTGTAGTTGCAACCCGCTACTGGCCTCTATGGCAAATGGATGTAAAAAATGTGTTTCTTCATGGCAACTTGCGAGAGATTGTTAATTTGAAGCCACCTCCGGGTTATGCTTGTCCTCCAAAGCATGTTTGTAAATTACGGAAAGCTCTTTATGGACTAAAGCAGGCCCCCAGGCATTGGTTTAATAAATTTCGAGCAGCAATCCTTCAAGATGGATTTCGTTAGTCATTTTGATAGTTACCTATTTCTTAGATGGACACCGAAGGGCTATACATTTCTTTTAGTTTATGTCGATGATATGATTATTAGTGGCAATGATGTTGCCGGCATTACTGCTTTCAAACATTATCTTACTCGCCACTTCTGAATGAAGGATCTTGGTCCTCTCACTTACTTCCTGGGACTTGAGATGTTCGTACCAAATCCGGTATTAGGGTTTCATCAACGTAAGTATGCTACAGATTTTGGTCATTTCGGCTCGGCTTAATGATGCTAACATCTTTAATACGCCTATGGAATTGAACAACAAAATCAGTACGGATGATGGCTCTCCCCTGGATGATCCTTCCATTTTCCGACGGATTGTTGGTAGTCTGCTCGACTTAACTATAACTAGGCCAGATATTTCTCATGCGGTTCATACTATTAGTCAATTTGTTAGCAATCCCCACAAACCTCACCTTACTACTCACTTTAGTGATGCTTTGCACACACTCTGCTATGTTAAAGGCACTCTTAACCATGGTCTCTTCTACCCTTCCGGTGCTTCTCTGCACTTATCCGCTTATGCAGATGCCGACTGGGCTGGCTGCCCAGATACTAGGAGATCTACCACCAGTTGATGCATGTTTTTTTGGGGAATCTCCCATTTCTTGGAAGTGCAAGAAGCAAACCACCGTTTCGAGGTCTTTTGCTAAGCAGAATATCAAGCAATGTCATCCGCCAGTGCTCAAATCATTTGGCTATGCCGCCTTCTTTGTGAGTTAGGTGTCCTTGTTGGAACTTCTACACCTCTTTATGAGGACAATACAAGTGTCACCAGAATTGCAAACAATCCAGTTTTTTCATGAAAGGACGAAGCATATTGAGATTGATTGTCACTTTATCCGCAAACATGTTGTTACTAAGAATATAACTTTGCCTCATGTTTCTAATCATCATCAGTTGGAGGATATATTCACAAAATCACTTCCCAAACCCCGGCATAATGATCTCACTAGCAAATTGATGTTTTGTGTCTTCCCACATCAATTTGAGGGGTAGAAGATAACTCATCAAATAAAAGGTCTAGGTCCAACCAACTAGGCCCATGTATAATGTCCCACGTGTGGGACTGAGTCAAACACTGTACAACATATTTTGTGGATTTATTTCCATGTATAGAGATTAGGATATGATTTATTTCCATGTATAGAGATTAGAGATATATTATTCTTTATTCTGATTGTAATTACTGCTTGATTACAGCCTATGATTAGGCACAATAATAGAATAAATTTGGATGGTCGATCCTCCATTGAGGCACGACAATTTTCCTCCAAATCTCTTCTCTATCTTCTTTCTATGCTGTTTCACCCACTTGGGGCCACATCAATTCTAGGAAAGGTGGGAATCGAAAGATCTGGATGTGACCCACTTTTGTGCAAAATTCTATGTTCATCCGATCATCCTAACCCCTTGATATCTGGCCCTCAAGTTTAATGGTTTTAGAATTCATCATTTTTTTTATTTCAGTCCAACAGTTAATTCCCATTCAGATCGATGTAAAAAACATCCGATCGGTGACATTCAGGAGGAGGGTGAGGGTGGTAGTGTGTCCCATTCAGATTGATGACAGGAGGTCTTTCCAGATAGGTCATGCACATCTAAGCTATTTGTGTATGAGCTCACCTAAAAATTCCTATATATATGAGAGCCTCTTGTCACCAGACCTATGTATTGAATTTGAATTAGCTTCTTGTGCTGTGATGCCAATATACCTGGCGGTTATGATTGTGTTTCAGCAAGTTCACAATTTAAATGGAAAATCAAGGGACACCCTAACCTGATCAAATCCCAATAGTTTGTAATGCAGCAGCAACTCCAGTCTCAGTACCGCTACGATTGCAATCTATTGCAACCAGGCACCAGCAATCCACAAAATGACAAGACAAAGCAGAAACAGCAAGAGGGAAGAACGTAGATGAATGGAATATCAGCAAGTTGCAGTCCTCCTGCCCATTGTTAGTGTTTAGCCAAGGAGATGAAGGTCTCACACCAAACGTTTCACAAAGAAACTCCACAAATAAGAACTTTGGCACAAAGACATGCAATGGAAACGCTAAAAATCAACATTTCGTAAACTGCCTTTGGCTCCAGCCATATATTCTTGTTGTATCGTCTATTTGGGGGCACTTCTTTAATAAATGTGGAGAAGACTGGTGTGTCCCAGGACCATTGGCTGGATTGTTTAAAGTGTGGAGGGGGACTCGTTTGGTAGGGCGCGGATTTATAATTTGGAAAATCATTCCATTTCGATTCTATGAACTGTTTGGAAAGAGAGGAATGATAAGAGTTTTTAGTAGAGAAGAACCGTCTTTGGAAAGTCTCATTGTAGCAATGACATTGAGGATTGCTAAATAGGCTAATGTTAGAAAATAATGTTCAGATCTCAAGATTGAGAACATTTTAAATAATTGGGAAGCATATTTGAAGATGGGAGTCCCAAATAAGAAAAGAAGTCTCTTGGTGCGTTTCGCCATTAAGAGTCCTAAAGTTCAATGTGGACGGAGTGGCACATGGTAAACCAGGGTTGGCGGGTATTGAAGGTGTGTTAAGAAATCAAGATGGATAAGTGTTGTACAGGTTTTCTAAACATGTTGGGATCAAAGACTCTAATGAGGCAAAGTCTTGGCCATATTGGAAGCTCTTCGTGTTTATAGTTCTTCATTTCAAAACAAGCTCATAGTAGAGAGTGGTTCAGCAAACGCCATATCTTGGGTGAATTCTTTTATTGGTCCATGGAAGATGTGGTTCCTATTCAACAAGATTCATCATTTAGCATCTGTGAGATCCGGCCGACCTAGGCCAAAGTGGTAGATCCGGTTGAAATCTGTTGTGCCCATCACCTGCCAAAGAACACCCAGATACAAGGAACTCCACAAGTCCCACATCGGAAACATCCAAGTCCAGAGCCTGGGCTTAAGTACCCAAGGTTACCTCCACTTCAATAGCTAGCTTTTGCGGTGGGTAAGACCCATTGTGCTACAAATGGTATCAGAGCCGAGGACAGCCTTATTTCCAATGGGGGAGAGCGTGAGATTCGGTAGACCTGGGCCAAGGTGGCAGATCCGGTTGAAATCCAGTGTGCCCATCACCCACCAAAGAACACTCAGGATACAAGGGACTCCATAAGTTCCACATCAAAAACATCCTAGTCCAAAGCCTGGGCTCAAGTACATATGGTTACCTCTACTTCATTAGCTAGCTTTTGTGATGGGTAAAGCCCAGTGGAATTAGAGCATCCCTTTCCCAAGTTACATTTCATCATATTAGTGGATCGGCGAATGGGATGGCGGATTGTCCCGCGAAACAAGGGGTTGATCGTGTGTATAATTTAAGTGCTAATGTAATGTAGTTAGGTTTGGTGTTCGGTATATTAGAAATATACCGGTTTTTCAGTTTGAGTCGTATTTTGTCCTATGTTTTTGGTTGCGGTCTAAGCATGATTATATTTTTTCTTAATGAATATAATTCTCTACTACCGATCAGAGAAGAAAAAAAGAACTAAAAGCATTTGCAATTCTGGCCAAGTTCATGAGGATCTATTCTCAACCACTGAATCAACAAGTAACAACTAAATACATTTCATTCCCTATTAAAGATTACTTACCAAAGAAAAAAAAGCAAGGATTTTTAAAATGAAACATGGGGTTTCTATAACTCTGCTTTTTCTCATTGAGTACGAGCAAAGTGGGCCACAAAAGGCTCATGTGAATATCCTTTATTCACATGCATATAAAAGGATATTTTAAATGATCTTGGAAAGTAGGATCTGCTCACCATAAAGATAAACATTAATGCAACTTTTTTGTGCCACTTGATGTTCCCAAATGAAAGTAGTTTTGAGTTTTTCAAAATATGGAACCGCTTCTCCTGTGCATTTGACACACAGAAATTTGGTAATAGCAGTCGTTTGGATACTGTTCTGCAGCCTGCTTCACTGCCAATATCGATTTCGCAAAAAAAAAAAAAATGGTGAAAACGGTAATCCATCCAATTTTATATCCAATTCAATGTTGTAAGCTTGCAACAAATGCATAGGGTAAGGTAATCTTTCGATTGCCTTTGCCAGCCCTTAAGTAAACTTCATTTTCATTTCAACTAAGTAAGCCCGCCAGTTTTTCTGCCGGTCCCAAGCTGGGGCAAATGAGGAGGGTTTGGGCTAGGTAGACTGACAGCCAACGTAATATTTTGTCACAGCCCAAACATGAATTCTGAGATAACAACATTCTGAGCTCAAAATAGGTCGGAATGGAGAAACAGAATTCATGCAGCCGACCCCAACATAGTTAGGAAAAGGCTCTGATGATGATGTTGTTGTTGTTGTCATCAGGTTGCAATATCATAAATCATTTAAATATACAAAAACTAATATCACACCCGGCAAGTACTCTGGCTCGCCAATTCTCTGGATGCAGGCAGGTTCGATCCAATCATATGCTTTCACATGCATGGAACCATAAAGAAGTTTGCTTAATACAGTCATCTCAGGATGGTCATGAAGTGGAATAACTGATGATGTCGGAAGGCAGAATATCCCAATCTGTTAGACATACATTTCATTTGTTAGAGGAAGACATTCTTAAGCAACAGGACGGATTGCATGCACGTCTATGAAGTAGCTATGATGAAGAAAACTTTTCAAAGGATTATTGCACTGTGAAACATAACCAATA
The DNA here is from genome assembly GCA_038049695.1 of Cinnamomum chago. Taxonomy (NCBI): domain Eukaryota; kingdom Viridiplantae; phylum Streptophyta; class Magnoliopsida; order Laurales; family Lauraceae; genus Cinnamomum; species Cinnamomum chago. Next base: position 42,594,029 of record CP142455.1, on the reverse strand, counting down.
AAATCAAATGGGCATGCAGAACCATGGCACTTAAAGAGTTTCAACATAATAATTAAGGTTGCATTTAGAGTGTTAAGTGCTTAAGAAATAGGGGATGGCAATGGGCCCAGTCAGAGAGGATAATGGGGACAATGTCTTTTAATCAGGTCTAAAATCCAATCACAGGCTCAGACCAGTTACACAACTCCAACCAGTAACAGCAATATGCAGGACAAGAGCTGGGCTTAGAAGGGCCTCAAAAAAAAAGCCAAAACACGTTGTTTGGAGCAATGTGTGTTTGTGAGTAATTTGAAATAAGAAACTGAACACAAGGAATGAAGGAATCGGATATAGTAATTTTTAAATGTGATACATGAACTCTTAGCCATCCCTAAACAGAAAGAGGATTAAATTCTTTCGAGAAGTTCTTCTTTTACAGAGATACATAAGTTCGTTGTTTAAAATTGAAAATCCAAAATCCATTCAATTTTATCTAATCAAACTAGTAAGCCTTTTCTTTCTTTCTTTTTTTTTTCCCACCATTTAGAAACTCAAAATAACTATTTCAGCTAGCCTGAGGAGAATTAAAACGTGGGACAGAACAAATTATATCATCAGCAAACAAACCAAAAGAAGGATGTTTCTACAAGCTGATTTTAGACCCACTATATATGAGGCCGGAGGGTCCAAATGTACTCAGAATTCTTGGAAATTACAAATTTTCAGAAAACAGGATCTTGTAGGCCCCACAATGACATAATAGCCGAATGCACTAGTCATTTTCCTAGTTTTTATCTCCAAAACAAGATGTATAGAGGAGAACTTTCAGAAGTATCACTTCGCCAGGGGAAACCCAGAAAATGATAAACATTTGATGAAGTAGGCCCCACAATGAAGTAGAACACAGAAATCAGCAGTAGCATTCTAGTCTCTTCGGATACGTTGTATAGCACACCAAGGTGCAGTCTAAAATCAGCAATGTCACTGATTTTATGGTTTATGCTACGGAGAATATGAAGCTCTCATCTCCTTCATCAAGTCAAGTTGCAAGACAGATGGAAGATGATGTTGGTACTACAGAACAAACTAACAAAGTTCGCATCAAAGCAGTCATGAAAGGAAACAAATATATACTTTCTTCCAAGATTGTTATAGTGGAAATCTATGCACCAGCTTGAGAAGTGTTGAGAGATGGTTGGGGACTAATTGACGCAACGCATGTGGGGAAGAATAGCTAATGGACTATTCTCTAGGCTAATGGCTTAGGGTAGGGTGTCTAGGTCTCACACCAAAGACCGAAACAACTCATGGAGGAGAGGAAAATCAATTCTATTCAATTTGCAATATGTTGATTGAAGAGCATGACATTCCTTATAAACTCCATACCACTAATTTAGGAAACAACTCAAGATAGACTCTGACATAGACTTTCTAATTTAGATTCATAAATATCTCTAAATATTAGCTATTACTAAAAATCAGGAAATCCTCTAGAAATTGCAAAATAGGGAGGGTGTCGTTGGAGACACATTCTAGATATTTTCCCTTTTTATTGGGCCTTGTTGGGCTTGGGCCTTCGGGCATAAACCTTCTAGTCTAGCTTGCATCAACTCTCTCCAGCTTGGAGAAACTTAACTCCAGTGAGTTAACAACTTGGTATCTCTCATACAAATCCAGATTGAGTCTCTGAATATCTATCGCAGTGATCCATATAGCCTCGTAGAAAGGTCTTCCTTTCCACTAGACTAAGAACTTTTGAAGCCACCATTCTTTGTTGACGTCGGCACTTTTCTGCTATTGGGCTTTGCTGCACTGACATCATCAATTTTTTCTCGAGGAAGTGGAATCATGGGAAGCCTAATATCTTGGTTTTCAAATGATTCATCTTGATAATGCCCATAATAAATTGTGAGATCTTCGGCGTTGAATGTGGAACTGATATTTTATTTTTTTTCGATAACCTAGGGTATCTCTTGCCCAGCCCAGCCCAAGAGCCTTTGGCCCTGAGCCTAAGGGACACTTGAATCTAGACAGCCGAGAACTAATCCCTAGGGGCACATGCAAACCCTCCTATCCACATGCACCGGGTAAAACTACGGGAGGTGGCCAACTGAGGTAGGTGTCGAACACAGGACCTCTTCGCTTCCTGAGGCGCAGAGTCCTTGGCCAACTAAGCTACCACTGATTGGTTGTGGAACTGATATTCATGTCTGCAATGGTGGACCTACGTGCATTGACCTGGGGCCTTCAGCCCCACCATATTTGAAAAAAGCCCATAGGGCTTTATAGCCCGTTTGGCCCAGCCCCCATTTAAAGACCCATCGAAGCCCCCTCTCCAACTCCAAAACCCCCTCCCTCTCCAACTCCAAAATAACCCTGACAATCAATCCCTTCCTTTCTCTCAGTCTCTCTCTCAAAGTCCCCAAATCAAATATCCTCAAATCAATATCCAGCCCCAGTATCAGCATTGGCATCCGCGTAGGGCATATATATATGGGAGATGCTCATGTGAGAGCACCTCTCACCTTACTATGAGAGACAAGGGTGGGGGCCCTCACATTTAAGTTGTTGGGATTGGATATGGATGTGAGGGCCCCCACCTTATCTCTCATAATAAGGTGAGAGATGCTCTCACGAGGACATTTCACTATATATATATATATATATTTATAACCTAGGGTATCTCCGCTCAGCCAAGAGCCTTTGGCTCTAAGCTTGAGGGACACTCGATTCTGGACTCGATTCTGGACAGCCAAGAACGAATCCTTGTAGGGCACATTGCGGTCTATCTCTCCTGTTGCTATTCCTATTTGGCTCTCCCTCTCTCTCTCTTGTGGTGTGGAGCCCTAAGTTTGGGTGTAATTTTTCAAATTTGCAAACTAAATCTTTTTTTAATATTTTTTTATTATTTCATGGATTTGGCATATTATATGAAATAGTGTCTATGTTAAACAGAGTGTGTAAAGTCTCTATTCATTTATTTAAAAAAATTACATGGAAAAAGTGCATCATATAAAAATGCACATTCCAAGGTTGATTATTGCAATTCATTGGAAATTTCTCATTGTAGACAAGCCTAACTTAAACTTTTAAATTTCAAGCTCACTAAATCTTACTTCTTCTTTTCCGTTATAGACTGTTATCTGTATTAATAAGCACAATGAATAATCAATCTTCTCTTGTTCTCCTTTATTGTATATTTTAGTGCATATTGGAGGGTGTATTTCTAGAAATAACAAAGTTGAGTAGGACATTTCAAATGAATTGCATAATCTTCTCAACTATTCTCAAGTCCAGAAAAGACACTCATTTCAAATTGTTAATGTGAAGAAAGTATAGCAAAATAATTATTGACCTTTTTCAATTGACCATTGTCAGCCCCCCTCAAACAAAAATCCTGGGTCCGCCACTGCATGTCTGGCGGAAGATTGAGCACATAAGCAGTGGAGCTTATTTTCTTCAGAATCTTAAACGGACCTACAGTTCTTGGGTGTAACTTTTTATAAGTACCTATGGTGAACGAGGCTTCATTTGGACCATGAGCATATCTCCTTCATTGAATTTGACATGGCGTCTTCAAGCATCTGCATGCTATTTATAACTCATTACTTTTGGCAATCAGTTTGTGAACCTTATCGTGAACGTCCTTCATGTGTCGTGCAAAGTCTTCAGCTTCTTGACTAGCTTCAATGGGCAAAGGAATCAAATCAATAAGAAGGCGTGGCTTGATTCCTACAACAACTTCAAATGGTAATCTTTTTGTTATGTTTACGAAGTTGTTATAGGCAAGCTCCGCCATGGGCAAAGTAGGATCCCAAGTAGAGATGTGTTCTCCGACGAGCCATCAAAGAAGATTTTCCAAACTTCAGTTGACGACCTCTGTTTGGCTTTATGCTTTAGGATGATAAGCACTTGAATATTGAAGCTTAGTCCACATCATGTGCCATAAAGTGTTCCAGAAAAAGCTCATGAATTTAGTATCTCTGTCAGGTACTATAGTCTTGGGAAGGCCATGCAGATTGAACAAAAGAGTGGCAACCTTCTTTGCATATCCAGAAATTTAAGTTCAATAGTAGTAGTTCCCACCGCAAGATTGAGAGAATGATTGAGAATTTGAATGTAGCTACCACTAGTGATGTGGTGTTAGTCATGTTGAGCTCAATCGACGGTGGGACCCACTTCTATTGAAATGATGTTTGAGGTTATATCAGTGGAGGGATGAAATTCACCTTTGACTGTGCGGATTATAATGGACCCATTGGTGCAGTTCCGAAGACCTTTTACTCGGGAAGTTGTTGGATATTTTTTAAAACCCAATAATTTAAAAAATAAATTCCAAGAGACATTTGAATGTATCTTTTCAAAATCAAGTTTTGTGCCCTTTAGATGAGATATGTCTTTTGGGCCCATTTGAGCGGATGTGGCCCAATTTCAAAGGTTGCCTTCAAACATTATAAATTAAGGTGATTTGAAGTTTTGCAAAGTATTCAAGATGAATAAAAGATAGTATTTTCAGAAGAACATTATCTAAGAGAAGTTTCTTATCTTTTATTATTTACTTTGATTTTAAGGTCAATTCCATATTTCTGATTCTAGTGTGCAGACTTCGAATCAGAGTTTGGCATTGTCTCCTGGGGGCAGAATTTCTGGTTCTACAATCTCTTTGAGAAAAAGAGTGGCAACCTTCTTTGCATCTATCGTTTTAGAACATGGTATAAAGTGTGCCATCTTGGAAAATCTATGCACCACAACAAAAATAAAGTCCACTTTTTGTGTTGTTTTTGGTAAGCCCAAGAAAAAATCCATACTAAAATCTCACCAAGGCTCATGTAGAACAGGAAGCGGCTGATATAATCCGGTGTTCTTCTTTGACCCTTTGCAAGTTGGCATACTCTGCATAGTTCACAAATTTTAACAAATCTTGGCAACATCAATCTTTAGGCGGAGCCAAAATAAGCGGTCTTCAACAATCGCCACTGTTTTGTCACGCCCTAAACGTCCACTACAACCGCCTCCATGTAACTCTCATGGGACATGCTCGCGGATAGATGTGGATGGTAAGCATAACTGATTCCCACGAAAGAGGTAACCATCATGTATAGTAAACTTTGGATGTTCATTAAACTCGCCATTGAGAAGACGTCTATAAATGCGCCCAAAGTCATGATCATCAAGATATTCTTTGTAAATTTCTTCAAAACCTAGAGCTCTGACGGAAATTGTTGTGAGAAAGTGAGATTGGCGATTTAAGGCATCTGCTACCTTATTTTCTACGCCCGACTTATGACGTAGAACAAATCTGAATTCCTGAAGAAATGCACTCCATTTGACATCTTTTGCGAGTTCATATGTTCAAAGCTTCATGATCGGAATACAGCACAAATTCCTTATCAAATAGTGACGCCAATGACAAAGTAATTAAGTAATTGTACTACTACATAAAATTCTATGTCATACAGTGAAAACTTCTTACAGGAATCATTCAATTTTTCACTAATTTAGGCAACTGAACTGTAGAAGAAAACTCATAAACATAAAAAGGCCCATCTAGGCCCAAGTAGAATGTCACACATGTGGGACTGTATTGAGTACTATACAGATAGATTTACTTCCATGTATAATGACTTACATTCTTTTTTCTTTATATTCTAATTGTAATTACTGCTGATTAATAGCATGTGATTAGGGTTAACTTGATTATAAAATGGTTGGTCAATCCTCTATTGAGGCATCCACTTTTCCTCCAAACTCTTTTATGCCTCTCTCTCTCTCTCTCTATATATATATATATATATATGCTCGTTTATATATTATAACATGGTATCAGAGCCAAGGTCTGAGAGATTCTTCATTTTGAGAGATTTCCTTCATTAGTCTAAGAGTTTTCCCAACCATCAACGAGTGCTTCTCCCTGGTATCTCTTCTTTTCTTCTCTTCTCTCTGCTGACACTGCCTGGAGAACCTCTGATCAAGGTGGCCCACCTCTAATCCATCCCTTGTAGCCAGCAACCTACATGATGATGATCAAATACTCTTCAGAGTTATTTTGAAGATTTTTCTGGATTTTTTTATTATCTGTTAAGGCGTTGTTCTCCCTCTTCTTCATCTGGCGAATTTGTCTCCTTTTTCTCTAAAGGATTTAATCACAACCATACAGATTTGTGGATATGTACCCAAATCCCATCAAACTTGGACTAGAGAACACACATTTGATCTCCTCCAGGATGATGTTCTCCGATCTATGATTGGACCACGTTGTGGGGCCCACGCACCTCTCCTGCATAGAAAATCCAGGTCGTCTGGCTCCTCCTTTTTTTTGTTCTGTGGCAACATCCTGTTGGATGCATCTCTCAGCCATTACAACTGCATCCTTCATGCTTGGTTAGTACAATCATCTCAGATTACATCTTTTTATCAATTGTGATTGATAATTTCTCAACTGTTGGACTGTTTGAGTCCCTTTTTTTTACTATTGGACTGTTGATAATTTCTCTGTTGCCGGACTGTTTGAGTCCCTTTTTCTACTACTGGACTGTTGATAATTTCCTTGCTACTGGACTGTTTGAAGTCACTTGTGATTGGTTCTTCCACTGCTGCTGAACTGCGTGGTCCTTTCTTGCACCTGTCTGGCTTACTGATTTGTGTGGTCTCTCTCTCATTCTGCAGGATTTGAAAATAATGGAAAAATATGATGTTATTCCAGTTAAATTTAATGGGAATAATTATATGGCCTAGTCTTTTCATCTGAAGAATTTTGTAGAAGGCCAAGGACTATTTGGTTATCTTGATGGATCGATAACTAAACCTACTATTACAAGTCCTACTAACACAAAGGCCTAAGCCACCTGGTCTAAAGAAAATGCTAAGGAAGTCACTTGGATTCTTAACTCCATTGATCCGTCTCTTGCCATTACTCTTCAAGCATATACTACCGCAGCTGATATGTGGGCTCATCTCAAGAAAGTTTATCATCAAACAAATAAAGTCCGCAAATTTCAATTAGATAGTGAAATTGCTAAATTCAATGTCACGACCCAAATTTCCAGGGCCCTGTCGGATTCCAGATCGTGATCATCTAGCAATTATTCACCACACATTCATCAAATAACTTTCACAAGGAATCAGGCATTTAGTTCAAAATATCATTCTAATTAAATTATAAATGTCAACAATATCAAATATCTCTGAGGCAACAAAATTCCATATTCTAACTTAGTCCAAGATGTCTTAAAACATTTCATAAAATTCCTCAGACAAGGGTTAGTCCCCTTATCAACTAATTTAATTTTTCTCGTTCTCTCCCTTCAGCCCCGCATGCCGAAATCTACATGTTGAACGTCATTATGCTCTGGCCCACCCGTAATAAAATTACTTGAAGGAGGCAACACAACATCAATATTACTGGTGAATGAATTTTCCTAATTACACAAATAGTATACAACATTGTAAAGATACAGGTCAACTCGACCCATGAATTGGATCAGCCCACAACCCACAAATCAAATCTGTGTATGAGTTGTAAACAAATACTAGTTGCCTTAACCATACCTGTAATTATGTAATTAGAATCTCTAATATAGGAAACATTGTATTATATATTGCTTCATCGTCAATACAAGAAATACGATTTTCTCTTGCAAACTATCTCTCCCTTGCATGCTTCTAGTAAAGATTCCAATTTGGTTCTGATTATCTCGCATGGTATCAGAGCCCATCGATCTATTCATTCAAGCATAAGAGGAGCCCTGATCAACTGCTAGGAGAATACTGTATTCGGCTGTGAGAAGCTCTGCACTACTGTGATCAAAGGTGGCCCATCTGTTGATGATCATTTTGCATCAGAGAAATCTCCCCATTCTGGTCGTCCATTTATCCTAGGAATTCTGCACATTTTGTCGAGATTTTCTGATCATCTGAGGTAGGCCATTCTCTCCAATCTGCACTTGTCTCCTTTGTGCAAATAGTTTTCATCAAGACCGTTCAAAATTTTGGTCTTCCAAGCTTTCTTCATTTTTCCACTTGGAGGAGTTTCGGATTTTTGAAAGAGAGATCACTGTGTGCACTGATCTTCCCCCTGATCATCCAGTGGGACCCACAGATCAGATATGTGCCCAGATTCAAGGTCGCCTGGCCCCTTTTTCTGGATTTTTTGGATCCTATTGCTCCCTGTGCCTGTGATCTGCCATCTGATCATTCAGTGGGGCCCATAGCATTCATCTGTACTCACTTTCAAGTGACCTGGACCTATTTATTGGAATTTTTTCAAGATCTGTTTAGTTCTTGTGGCTGGATTTCAATTCTGGCTTGGCTTTGGGGCTGGATTTCGCACATATTCCGTCTGTAAGCTCTTTGTCTTGCTCCAATGTCTTCTGATAGAACTGTTTCGGGTATTACTGTCCAACTTGATGGCACAAATTATCCCTATTGGTCCAATCTCATGCAAAATTTCCTAAAAGGTCAAAAACTTTGGAAATATATTGCCACACAGATCCCTACACCAGAAAGTAAGGATGCTACGTTTGAGGAATGGGAAGCTTCCGTCGGGAAGATCAATTCTTGGATTGCAAATTCTGTCACTCCATCCATTAGGAATCAACTGGCTAAATTTAGCTATCCTAAGGATGCTTAGGACTATTTAGCAAAGTTATATACTCAATCTAATGCTGCTCGCCAGTATCAGTTAGAATGGGACAGTAAAAATGCAGACCAAGGAAATGACTCTATTCATGACTTCTTTATCAAAATGACTGCCTTATGGGATCAACTGGCTATAATGGAACACACTTTTGCAACAACTAAGGATGCCCACACCTTTGAGGTCTATAGGCAGCAGACTCGCCTGGTCCAATTTCTTATGGCTCTTCGCCCTGATTTTGAGCATGTTCGTGGTCTCTTATTACATCGATCCCCACTGCCTTCTGTTGATATGGCACTCTCGAAACTTCTGGCAGAAGAACAAACTCAGCTTTCTCTTACAAAGAAGAAACATGTGGAACCTACCCATGTTCTATCCGCAAATGTTAGTACCCCTCAGGCTGATCGATCTTTTCCTCCTGGTACTAATGACTTTTGCAATTATTGTAAGAAGAAAGGCCACTAGAAACGGGATTGCCCAACCAGACCTCAACGGACAAATACCAAGAACAAACAATCTGGTCAACAGCCCAATCGTGGTCCTAAGCCATCTTATCCTCAGCGATCCTATGCTGCCAAGGTTACTGAAGATGATAGTTTTGTGCCCCCGCAAATGGATTTTACATCTCAGATCCAGGCTATGGTTGATGAGCACATGCAACAGTTGTTTCTAGCTTCCTCCACTGGTTCTGCTTCTCCGATGCCCACTACCCACTCAGCTTCTGGTTCTGCCATGACCATTTCTGGTCCTTCAGGTACACATGATACTGCATGGATTTTTTATTCCGGTGCTTCCTATCATATGACAAATGATGCTTCCAAACTTCATCATTGTTATACTCCTGCTAGCTCTATCACCATCCATACAGCAGATGCCACTCCTCTTTCAGTCTCCCTTATTGGCTCTGTTTCCAATAAGTTGCTCTCTCTCACTAATGTTTTGTGTGTTCCCCACCTCTCAATCAATTTAATCTCTGTTAGTCAACTGACTTCTTCTGGATTTGTTGTCTCATTTTCTTCCACTGGATGTTCTGTGCAGGATCCGCGCACCGGGAGACAGATTGGGACCGGCCTTAGGTCAGGAGGACTTTACTATCTCCGCTCACTGCACCTTCCATCATCAAGCATCTCCTCAGTCGCCCTTATTTCCTCTACATCACCTTTTGCTCTTTGGCACTCTCATTTAGGCCATTTATCCTTCAATAAAATGAAGATTTTATTTAGTAGTGGTGTTTTTGGTAACATTTCTGTATCGGATATTTCTACTTGTTTTGGTTGCCAATTTGGCAAACAACACGCATTTCCCTATAATAAAAGTACTTCTACTACAGCTCCTTTTACTTTGGTGCATTCTGATGTCTGGGGACCTGCCTCTCAACCAACGAAAGGCGGTTTCATTTATTATGTTTTGTTTATTGATGATTTTACCAGATATACATGGTTGTATTTGATGAAGAATCGCTCTGAGTTATATAACATCTACACTGCTTTCTCTACCATGGTTTCCACTCAATTTGACACAAGGATTAAAATTTTCAGATCTGACTCTGGGGGAGAATACTTGTCCCACAAATTTCGTTCTTACCTGACCAGTCAAGGGACAATAGCGCAATTATCCTGTCCTGCCACACCACAGCAAAATGGAGTGGCAAAACGGAAATACAAACATATCCTTGAGACTGCCAGATCCATGATTCATTCTTCAAATGTTCCTCTGCAATTTTGGGGAGAAGCAGTCCTGACTGCCACTTATTTGATTAACAGAACACCATCTATTGTCTTATCTGGCACATCTCCGTATGAAAAATTATTCTCCTGCAAACCTGACTTGTCCCATCTCAAAATATTTGGTTGTACCTATTTTTTCTATTGCATGATAATGAGAGAACCAAACTTGCTCCCAAATCCACTGTCTGTGTTTTCTTAGGGTATGGCATTGAACAAAAAGGATATCGATGCTCTGATCCTAAAACCAATAAGTTGCGGGTCTTTCGAAATGTCACCTTCTTGGAGCATATACCTTTCTATACATTACTCATTGCATCCTCTTCTCCTGAGCAACCTAGGGTCTATCCTCTTGACGACTTTCCAGATCTGTTTCCCTCTGATACTCCTTCTCCTCCCTCTAATACCCCTTCTCCCCCACCCCTGCAGGTATATCATCGTCGGCCCAAAATCCCCTCTGCTCATTCGGACTCTGCATCCTCACCTCCTGCTTCTGACCCTAGGCCTATCTCCTCTGATCCAGATGTGCAAGATCCTCCCCAATCTCGAAGGTATCCCTTGCGCAGCACCAAACTCCCTCCCTCCAGATTTGGCTTTGTTTGTACTGATCATTTTTCTCCATTTTATAAGTCTTTCCTTGCAGCAATTCATACTTTGGCAGAACCACAATCCTATAAGGAAGCAATTACTCATCCACACTGGAGATCTGCCATAGCAGAAGAACTTGTAGCTCTACAGAAAACTCAAACATGGGATCTTGTTCCTCTTCCCTCGGGAAAACGGGCTATTGGCTGCAAATGGATATTTAAGATCAAGACCAAATCTGATGGATCTGTTGATCGATACAAGGCTCGCCTGGTTGCCAAAGGTTACACACAAGAATATAGGATCGATTATGAGGAGACCTTTGCTCCAGTTGCAAAGATGACAACTGTCCGTACCTTTATCTCTATTGCAATTGTTAGACGTTGGCCACTCTATCAGCTTGATGTCAAGAATGCATTCTTGAATGGATTCCTTCAAGAAGAAATCTATATGCATCCTCCCCCAGGCGTTGCAAGACGTCCTCATTATGTCTGTCGACTCAAACGTGCCTTGTATGGTCTCAAACAAGCCCCTCGTGCTTGGTTTGAATGGTTTAGCACAAGTATTATCAGCATTGGTTATACCCAAAGTGCTCATGATTCTGCTCTATTTACTCGTTATTCGCGATCTGGATGTGTCTTCCTGTTACTCTATGTCGATGATATGATTATCACTGGCAACGACGCTCCTGGTATTCTATCCTTGAAGCGTTTTCTTCATCGACAGCTTGAGATGAAAGATTTGGGTCATTTGCGGTATTTCTTAGGCATTGAAGTTGCCTACTCTCCTAAATGAGTCACAAACTAAATACTGCAATGAAGTTCTCCAACGAGCTTGACTCACGGATCATAAACCTGTCTCTACTCCCATAGAACATAATCTAAAGCTTCGCACTACTGATGGAGACCCACTTTCTGATCCAACTCGTTATCGGGAGGTTGTAAGCAGCTTGGTTTATCTTACTATCACGAGACCAGATATTGCTTATGTAGTACATGTTGTAAGCCAATTTGTTGCGCGACCCACTCATCTTCATTGGGCTGCTGTCCTGCGTATCTTGAGATACTTACAAGGAAGTTCCAACCACGCCCTCCTTCTTTCCTCCAATCACAATCTTACTCTGCATGGTTATTCTGATTCTGACTGGGCAGGAGATGTCAATGATCGGCACTACACCACTGGTTTTGCCATTTTTCTTGGCTCTTCTCTCATCTCTTGGAAGAGCAAGAAACAGGATGTTGTCTCCAGATCATCCACTGAGGTTGAATATCGTGCTGTATTTCACACTACGACTGAAATTATTTGGCTTCGCTGGTTACTTCGGGATTTAGGCGTTCTAGTTCCTCAATCTACTTCTCTTTACGGACAGTGAAAGTACACGGAAACTAGCCACAAATGATGTTTTTCATGAACGAACCAAACATCTTGAAGTTGACTGTCATTTCATTCGTCAACATGTTCGGAGTGATACTATCAAGCTCATCCAAATTTCATCTGCTGCGCAGGTCGCAGATTTTTTCACCAAAAGCCACTCCACCTCTCGTTTTTCAGAGCTAGTTTCCAAGCTTTCGATGGTCACATTCTGCCATCCAAAGCTTGAGAGGGGGTGTAAAGATACAGGTCAGCTCGACCCATGAATTGGGTCAGCCCACAACCCACAAATCAAATCTGTGTATGAGTTGTAAACAGATACTAGTTGCCTTAACAATACCTGTAATTATGTAATTAGAATCTCAATCTAGGAAACAGTGTATTATATATTGCTTCATCGTCAATACAAGAAATACGATTTTCTCTTGCAAACTATCTCTCCCTTGCATGCTTCTAGTAAAGATTCCAGTTTGGTTCTGATTATCTCACAAACATAATATTTCATAACCAATAAATCTGAATCAATGGTCAATTATCACTAAAAGTACATCCATATACATATTCATGCCCATGCACATTACCACGCCTAAAGGCCTATCGTATACATGTATACCGGTCACCATGACCCTGTCTCATCAGACACATCCACTAAGGACCAACCAACACAATGGCCATTCACGTCCAATAAGGACCAGCCAATACAACAGCCATCAATCATCCGGACACAAGTCCAACATCCCAAGTCTAGGACCCGGTGCACAATTTTAAAAATCACATAACAACCAAATTTCATTATTATTAACAGTTTACACAACAGTAGTGTGGATCCAACCCCTACACAATTTATTGGTTGCTGCCCCACTTCTGATCATGATTGGTATCAATTGGTATAGGGGTGGCCCACGTACTACATTAATTAATCACAATCCGTATCATTAATTACAATCTAAGTAATTAATCACAATCCATATAATTAGTCACAACCCACATAAACCCTGATTCATCTAAGTAGAAAGGTTAAATTTGTAACTGTATATAAATTCCAGGGTTGTTTTCCTTAACAAGTTCCACCCACATACATACAGAATATAGAGTATAATATCTCACGCCTGAACACAGTGGTATAAAAATCCAGTGGGTCCCACTCAGCTAAACCAAAATCAGACCTCAAGGTCATGGTCGCCCAATGGTAAACCCTCAGCCTATTGGATCTGATCCATCATCAGATCATATTCTGGGGCCTACAAGTCAGAATAATTTTCTGAAAATTTCTGCACTAAGTCACGCCTGGGCTTCTTAAGTCTATTGTACAGTGGGACCCAATGATCCAAAACCTAGATGCCTAGACCCTCAAGATTGCCCAAGGGTCCCCTTCAAGATGTGGGGCCCTGATCTCTGATCAGGTTAGACAGTGGGTCCCACAATCATTGTTGACCTTCAGCCCTGTTTCCATCTAGTTCACACCAGAACATTAAAAACCAAGTGGATGGTGGCCCAAACGGGGTCCACCTCACATGGGTCCAGGTTCTCCTTGGTCGACCATCGATCCTCCTTAGGATCTATGGTCTTGATCATCCATATAGTGGGCCATGTGGTCCCACAACCCTCTAACGTCAATTCCTGCCATTGACGCCAGCCTTTGTTTCATGTAATTTCCATTCCTGCACAATAGATTCTTATGATTCTACACTCCTATCAATTTGTATCATTCACACAGACTCTCATATATAATTCCTTGACCGAAAACAAGATTCTACTCTATAGTTTAAGAGGATCACTGCATACTTATCAACACATAGTAATTGAATCATTCTCCATTAAAAATCATCTAATTTAAACCATCTAGATAATTAGGAAGATCCACTCACCTCTGGTACGTGATCGTTGCTTTTGCGATGTGCGGACGCGAAAAGGACATCCAATGATCGTCTTCCCACTGTTTTGCTTCTTCCTCTTCTTCCCCTTGATTCCAATGACCAAGCTCTCTCTCTCTCTCTCTCTCTCTCAGATTTCTCTCAAAGAATCGAATATCATACTGCACGAGGGGTCGTTGGTTTACTTATATATACAAGGGGAGATAGAGTCCTAGTCCACCCATACTTCCTAATTAACAACTCCTCCCCTTTCCAAAATCTTTCACGTGATACTTCTAATTCAAAAATAAGTTAACCAACTAAGGGTCCAACCTAGGCCAAACTAATCCTGGGCCCAGGTAACTCAGGATATTACATTTAGTCAAGGCGATAAATCTATGCAGGCATACTTTTATGGATTTCTCACCCTCAGGACTGAGAGGGATGCTATGATTATTCAAACTGTCACTTCTGGATTTCTGTCTGAGTCTCTTAAATTATAAGAGGAAACTCACATCAGCCAGTTCCTAATGAATCTCAGACCCGAATTCGAATCTGTTCGATCTGCTCTCATGAATAGAGAAGTCGCTGCGAACCTGGATATGTGCTTCCAAGAAGTCCTTCAAGAAGAACTTTGCCTAAACTCACAGCGTGCCATTCTTGAAAAACCTAAGGCCTTCCTAGCTCCTCTTCCAGCTAATTCTGCTCTTCTGGCAGCCCCCAATCAGAAGCCTGCTCAATGCTATAAATGCAAAGGCTTTGGTCATATTGCCAAGAACTGTCAGAAGAGATTGGTTTGCAAATATTGCAAACACTCTGGTCATCTTATTGATGACTGCCGTAGCTTACAGCGAAAGAATGGGCCCAAGCGGAAGCAAAATCCTTCCACCTTGCCTAGACAAAATGCTCCAGCTGCATTCCAGATTCAAGCACCTTTCCCTGATATGGGAAGCACCTCTTCCGGGGCCGTATCCATGACTCCTGAGTCCTACCCAGATCCAAGAACTGATTCAGAACACGATGACCTCAGCATACACATCTATGGGCTTTAATGGTGGTCAGTATCAAACTCATTCTCCTATAGCATTTCCTGTTTTTCATTCTTCAGTCTCTCTGTCTTCATCTATCACCCCATCCACATGGTTTCTAGATTCAGGAGCATCGAACCACATGACTTCTGTAAAAAGTAGCTTTATAGACTCTCACCCTTACTTTGGAAAAGACAAAATCACCACTGCTAATGGAGACCAATTACTCTTTTCTGGAATTGGTACCATTACTTTATCTAGTGTCTCTGGCCAGTCCATCAGCCTTCTCCATATCTACTTTGTTCTCAAATTATCAGCCAATTTACTTTATGTCGGACAAATTATTGATGATGGATACCGTGTTAACTTTTCTTCCACGGGTTGTGTCATACAGGGGCGGCAAACTGGGAAGGTGATCGTGACGAGGAGTAAACATGATCGCCTGTTTTTGCTTTCCCTCTTTTCTTCTTCTTCTCCTAATTTCAATAAATTGTGGACTGTGGCATAGTCGTCTTGGTTATGTGAACAATGCTTATTTACTTTCTTTGTTTAAAATTAATTGTTTAGAACCCTACTATTGCTAATAAAATGATGTCCTCTTTACTTCAATCAAAGTGTGAAACATGTTGGCTTGAGTAAGAGTCATATTTTGCCTTTTCCTATTCATCGTTCTTGTGCGTTATCATCTTTTGACATTATTCACACTGATGTTTGGAGACTTGCACCCACATTGAGTAAGACAGGGTTTAAGTGTTATGTGACATTTATTGATGATCATTCTCATTTCACTTGGATTTATTTCATGCGCTTCAAATCTGAAGTATTTTCTCTTTTCCAAAAGTTTTACAATATGGTTCAAACACAATTTAAGAAAGCAATAAAAATTCTTAGGTCTAACTCCGGTGGAGAATACATGTCTCGTGATTTTTCTGCCTTCCTTTCTGATAAAGGCATTCTTCACCAAAAATCCTGCCCACATACTCGACAGCAAAATGGTGTTGCGGAGAGGAAGAACAAGCATATTCTTGAAACTGTTCGTACTCTCCTACTTGCATCCTTAGTTCCTCCCACTTTTTGGTGTGATGCTGCACAAACTGTTATGTATCTCCTCAATCGTCATCCTATCTCTGTTCTAGGATAGACTAGTCCTTATGAAGCTCTCTTTGGTCATGCCCCTTCATATTCTCACTTACGTGTGTTTGGTTGCTTGTGCTTTGTTCATCTTCCACCTACAGAGCGCACTAAGTTGTCACCACAGGCTACCAAATGTATCTTTTTGGGTTACAGTAATGAACACATGGGATAAGTGTCATGATCAATCTGAAAAACGCATGCGCATATCTCGTAATGTGATCTTCTTGGAACACATTCCTTTCTTTTCTTTGCGTTTGGATAATCATCACGTTGATGTGTCTTATCTGCCATAATTTCTTGCGACTACATCTCTTCCACACCCATTACCAATGTCTATGTCTGGCGTAACAAGGTTCCACCTGTGGGGCTTCCTTCTCCTGATCCTCTCCCAATGCCGCCTACTGCACCTTCAGGTATTAATACTTCTCCTACTGATAGTGTCATAACCCTGCGACGCTCTAATCCTGCTCCTATACCCACCTCCTATTTACAGGCCTCGAAGATTGCATACTAGCAGGATGTTATGACTGAGGAGTTGCTTGCTCTTGAAATAAACAAAACATGGGAATTGGTACCGGCCCCGGCCGATGCATCTGTTATTGGCAGTAAATGGATCTATTCCATAAAAGTTAACTCTGATAGGAGTCTTGACCGCTACAAAGCCAGATTAGTTGGACAGGGTTATAAACAGGAATATGGGATTCACTATAAGGAGACCTTCGCACCAATGGCTAAAATGACCACTATTCGCACTCTCTTTTGTGTAGCTGCAGCTCGCAATTGGCCCCTATGCCAAATGAATGTCAAAAATGCCTTTCTTCATGGCGACTTGCGTGAGACTGTTTATTTAAAGCCACCTCCAGGGTATGCTTGTCCTCCACAACATGTTTGTAAATTGAGAAAAGCTCTTTATGGCCTTAAGCAGGCTCCTCGGGCTTGGTTTGGTAAATTTCGGGCTGCAATCCTTCAAGCTGGATTTCGCCAGAGTCATTCTGATAATTCCCTCTTCCTCAAACGGACTCCAAAGGGATACACATTTCTTTTGGTGTATGTTGATGATATGATTATCAGTGGCAATCATGTTACTAGCATTACTTCCCTCAACCATCATCTTACTCGCCATTTCCAAATGAAGGATCTTAGTCCTCTCACTTACTTCCTCAGGCTTGAGTTTGTTCGTAACAAATCTAGCATTCGGGTTCATCAACGTAAGTATGCCACAGATTTGGTTACTTCGGCTAGACTTGATGAGGTTAACATCTTTGTTACGCCTATGGAATTAAACAGCAAAATCAGTACGGATGATGGCTCTCCCCTAGCTGATCCTTCCATTTTCCGACGAATTGTGGCAGTCTGTTATACTTGACTACGACCAGGCCGGATATTTCTCATGCAGTTCATACTGTTAGTCAATTTGTTAGCAATCCACACATGCCTCATCTTACTACTGCTTTGCGTATACTCCACTATGTTAAAGGCACTCTTAATCATGGTCTTTTCTACCCTTCTGGTGCTTCTCTACACTTAACCGCTTATGTTGACGCTGACTGGGCCGGCTGTCCAGATACACGGAGATCTACCACTAGCTAGTGCATGTTTCTTAGGGAATCCCTAATTTCCTAGAAGTGCAAGAAGCAAACCACAGTGTCAAAATCTTCTGCCGATGCAGGATATCGAGTCATGTCGTCTGCTAGTGCTGAAATCATTTGGCTACACCGTCTTCTTTGTGAATTGGGTGTGCTTGTTGGAACTTCTACTCCTCTGTATGGGGACAATACCAGTGCCACCCGAATAGCAAACAATCCGGTCTTTTATGAAAGGACAAAGCACATTGAGATTGATTGTCATTTCATTCATCTACATGTTGTTACTGAAAAGATCACTTTGCCTCATGTTTCTACCCATCATCAGTTGGCAGATATCTTTACAAAAGCTCTTCCTAAACCTCGGCATGATGATCTTACTAGCAAATTGATGTTTTGTGTCTTCCCACATCAATTTGAGGGGAAGTGTAGAAGATAACTCATAAACATAAAAAGGCCCATCTAGGCCCAAGTAGAATGCCCCACGTGTGGGACATTGAGTAATAGACAGATAGATTTACTTCCATGTATAATGATTTACATTCTTTATTCTTTATATTCTAATTGTAATTACTGCTGATTAATAGCATGTGACTAGGGTTAACTTGATTATAAAATGGTTGGTCGATCCTCTATTAAGGCATCCACTTTTCCTCTCTCTCTCTCTCTCTCTCTCTCTCTCTATGCTCGTTTATATTATAACATGAATGTCCATCTTGACTTAAGACTCCGTCGGTACCAACTTGTGAACCATCACAATTGACTTCCAAGACCTTGTCAAAGTACGGAAGTTTTAAAATAGGTGCCTCGGTCATTTTCTACTTCATCTATTCCAATGCTCAAGTTGGCTGCTTGAGTCCAATTGAACTCTCCTTCCTTCGTGCAATCTGTTATAGGAGTCATGATGGTAACGAAATTGCAAATAAATCTCCTATAAAAAGTAGCCAATCCATGAAAACTCCACATTTCATGGATATTTTTGGAAGGGATCAATCAATGATTGCTTTAATCTTATCAGGATCAGCTTCTAACGCTTAGGCCGACACAACAAATCCCAAAAATGTACACTTTTCAAATTAATGAAAAATTTCTCTTCGCTAAGTGTGCGCATCACATATCTCAAATGATAAAGATGTTCATCCTTTGATTTGCTGAAGATTAAGATGCCATCAAAATACACAACGACAAATTTGTCGTGCAATGGGCATAGAAGTTTTGTCATTACCCTCATAAAAGTGCTGGGAGCATTGGATAATCCAAACGGCATAACCAACCATTCGTACAATTCATCTCGTCTTGACTGTTGTCTTTCATTCATCATTGAGGCAAATACAAATTTGGTGATATTCGCTTCTAAGGCCGCCAATCCTTGAAAAGATTGATGATCTAGCCATCATATCAAGCATGTTGTCCACCCAAGGTATCAGAAATTGATACTTGATGGTAATCTTGTTGATCGCTCAGCTGTCTACACACATTCCCCAAGAACCATCTTTCTTAGGTGTTAAAAGAGCGGGACCAGTAGAAGGACTCATGCTTTCTCAAATATAACCCTTCTGGAGAAGTTCTTCAACTTGTCTCCTTAATTATGCATCTTCAGCATGGCTCATCCAGTAAGCAAGTAGGTTGGGAAGTGAGGAACCGGGGACTAGATCAATAGCATCCAGGATGCCCCTCATAGGTGGCAGCTCTTTCAGAAGCTCTTCTGGAATCAAATCTTTAAAAGCATGGAGCAAAGACTTGATTTCCACTGGTGGAGAAACTTCCTTCTTATTGACTAGCTCTATGAATTCTTTTGGAACAAGGGCATACACAACTCCTTGTTTTTTGCATTATTCTTCAGAGTTCCACATAGAGAGGATGCGAGAATCTAACTTTGATGCTACTTGCTTTGTTGAGATTAATGTTGCTTGTTTTCCCAAGAACGGTAGGTGGTTTGAGTGGCAAAAGAGTAACTTTCCGGCCCTTATACTTGAAAGTATGAGCATTAGCTTTGCGTTCACTTTGCACCTTGCTATCGAAGAACAAAGGTCTTGCCAATAAAATGTGAGTAACATTCATGGAAATGATATCACACCAAATTGAATCTTCATAGCCACCAATTTTGAATGTTATCTTGTATCATTTGCAGTGCCGGACCCAGGATTTTCATTTGGGTGGGGCGTGTGATGGTTAATTAAAAGTGTCAAAATCAACGCCAACTACCAATAATCTCAACTTATTGCATGGTGTAAAGACATTATTTTTTATTTTTGTTTTTTGGCAAATTAAGTATAAAGAACTCATATCCTGCTAGTAACACTTTATTCCTACATAACATTTGTAACTACAACAACCATTTCCTCAAGAAATTATCCTTTTATTCAAATCAATGGGATGAAAACTAAGTTACCAACCACACTACAACAATAATAAAGAAACTATAGAGAACTCCAAAAAAGTAAAATCATTATCATACGAAAATAATACCTCTTTGGTTGTTTCCTTAAGCACTTAAGAGTTCCTCTATCATATGAATCCAAATGAGAACAACATAATCATAAACATCATATATTGATCCAAGAAAAAAAAATCAATTCAAAAAAATCTAACAAGAAAACAAAAAGAAAGTAGCTAAAATTCAAAACTCAACAATAAATCAAACAAAATCCAAAGCAGGATGTTTTGGGGAAAAATTATTTGGTCATTGTCACTGAGAAAAAAATAGAAAAACATATATTACACAGTACAAAGAAGGTAAAACACGGAGAAATATATTAGTCATAAATCAAACCCCATTAATACAAACGTCATATTAGGAAAAACTAAAAGGAAAAAAAAAAAAAAGACCAATAACATTATACGAACCAACTACCCAATTACAAGAATGAGCTATATAACCAAAATGCAAGAAACTATTAGGGTTTTTCAAACCCTGAGGTGGGGCAATGACTTTACTAAAATTGGCCCAAGCAGCTTTTAACCCTTTTTGGTTGCCCCAGGTCCACATAATGTAGGTCTGCCCCTATGAGTGTGTATTTATAATGGGTAGGGCTACCATGTTCCAATCATATTAGGTCACCAAAATCTTGATGAGAACGGATCCTTACCCAAGTGGTAAGGAGTGACAGTTCTCACTTGGCTACCCAGGGTTCGAGCCCTAGGTACCCTTCCCACTATCAATTCTGGTCAATTGGCACCATTGATGGGTCATCGGCCTATTATGGTAGTTGTTGACACCCTTGACAAAATCTTGTAGACAAGTGTACTTTCCTTTTTAGTTAGACAATTTGATGTAATTAGCCCCAATCCAAGGGGATTTGACACCATTGACAAAATCTTGTCTACAAGAGTACATTCTTTTTAGATTAGGAAATTTGATGTAATTGGCCCCAATCAAAGGGGATTTGTATCATTTTAATCTTTACAATTGTGGCAACTAATGATATATAAATTGAGGAGGCCATCAAAGGATAGGCACTCATCTTGGATAATTTTCTCAAAAACTTCTTTCATTTTCAAAGGGTTTATTCCCTGCAACCCACTTGTGTGGGCTTTCTTCCCGCATATGCGGGCTCCTTTCCCACTTGAGTGGGCTGTCTTCCCGCGTGTGTGAGGGCTCTCAATTGGTTCCATCCCCCTTGGAAGGATAAAAACAAAAAAAAAAAACAAAAAAAATCTTAATCATTTTTAGGCCCACCTTTATCATTAATGTATCTTACCCCCTACTACTTTTTTTTTTTTGGTTGGAATCTTGGATCAGACCTGGGGCGACCGCCCTAGGTCCAAATATTGTAGGTCCGCCCCTGATAGTTTGCTCATGGGAATTGCCACGTCATTCACCCAAGAGACTTTGTAAGGCTTCGAGGTGTTTCTCCGTTGGAAGCTTAAGTTTGTCAATTACTTTTTGGGATAATGACATTCAATTTGCTCCCTCCATTAATAACTAGATTAGACAATCTGTCGCATCATTTTTCCATGGAACGAAATACAGTGGTTCGCCTCCAATCTTCCACTTCCCCTTTAGTGGTGATGAAGAGTCAACGAATAAATAATGTTCTTCGTTCTGTCTCAGCTTGATAGAAGGAATGATCCTCTTGCTCGGGTTGAGGAACTTGCGCTTCATATGGAGTTTCAACTTCATACTCTTCATCAACATGCTCCAAATCATAGGCATCTTCATCATTGTGAGCATAGTGAAGATTCTTTGCACCTATGCATTCGGAAGCATAGTGTCCCTTGCCTTTACACCAAAAGTATTCACTATCCCGCCTTTGTTGCGAAGGATTAGCAATGATTTTTCCTTTGTTGGCAGTAGTTTGGTGGTGGCCTTGATGATTCTAAGGTGGGGCTTGCTGTTGAAATTTTGTCGTGGAGCTTGTCTCTTGGAATTTTGTAAAGGAACAACCTGCTGATAAGTCGTATCGGAGTTTCTCCTTTGAAGAGGCTCTCTAAAACACCTTGAATACAGATGCAGCAATTGATCCTCAATGTGAAGTGTCATGTGATGAACTTCTTCCACACTGAAATTTGAGTGTGGTCAATTCTCTTTGGATGTCTTGGCGCAGTCCTCGCTTGTATCTGGAGATAGATTGGTGATTGGTCTCTAACACCTTGCATCACACTAAAAGATCATGGAGCATTTCTGTATAAGCATCCACAGTTGAAGTCCCTTGTTCGCAGTCGACCAATTGATCGAAGAGGGAATCAACATAGACAACCGGTAGATATTTATCTCTAAGTTTTTCTTTCATCTCCTCCCATGCGTCAATAGGTCAACTGTGATTGGCATTCACCATACGCATGTTGCAACCTTCATTGTCATTTTTACGAAGGGAACATGCTCGTCTTCATCCATGTTGTACCATTCAGAATAATCTTCAAGTGCGGTAATCCAGTTGGTGGAAACTTCCACATCCATGCGCCCATAGAAATTGGGAAAAATCAACACACC
Source organism: Cinnamomum chago (assembly GCA_038049695.1). Taxonomy (NCBI): domain Eukaryota; kingdom Viridiplantae; phylum Streptophyta; class Magnoliopsida; order Laurales; family Lauraceae; genus Cinnamomum; species Cinnamomum chago. Next base: position 42,571,204 of record CP142455.1, on the reverse strand, counting down.
TTCTTGGTGGATGTCATCCCATCGTCCCTAATATTAATCATGATCAGTTTCTTCAAGTATGCCCTGCATAAACTGCCGACAAGTTTCTTGCCATTGACAGATTGTTGCATATGCGGTATATGTTCCGCATAATGGTCATTTCCTCCATGTCCATTATTGCCGCCATTATTATTTGAGGTTCCTGGGTTGCCATTGTTTCATGTGCCTTGTGGAGTTCCGTTCTTTCGTGTGCCATTAAGACGAATTTCAACTCTGTCCATGCTGTCCATCAATTCCATAATATAAGTATCACATTGGCTATCTGTAAATTTGCCTTGGAAGGTTGCTCCTGTGCGAGTAGACATCTTCTACCACACTGCTGAATAACTGTTGATTTTTTTTTTTATGCTCTTCTCAGGTCAGATCTAACCCGGACTTAAGCCCAATTGATGGGCTTGCCTTGTGTCACGCGAAGTGGGACACATGCGACGAGGGCTCTCTTCAGTCCGTCTCAGGCTTGAATGATTCAACTAAGAAACAAAAGGGGTTTCACCCTTTTTGGTGCCGCAATTCTTTAATGAAAGAGAGGTGAAAGATGGATGGTGCTTCGACGATAGAGAGATGTTGTGATAGAGGTGGAGCACAAGCTGACGATGGTGTTGTTGATCACTACGAAGCTCTGGCAGGCGATGGTGGAGTCTTTAGTGAAGAGTATGTTTCTAAATTCATATCCTCGTTTTCTTCTCTCTAGTCCCTTTTTTTTATGTGGGTTGGGATTGGAACGCTCATAGAGGGTGTGAAGTTCAATTCGGTTAGAGTGGGTGGATTTTGGGTTGGAATGGAGGCTTTGAGTTCGGCTATGGTCATGCGAGGAGGGGAAAAGGGCTGGGTGGAATGGGATCTGGAAGGATGGGGTTTTGGGTTTCAATGAGTTGGATTTTTTGTTAGGATTTGTGGGTTTCAGGAGTTGGGTTTGGGATTTTAGGGCTTTAGGTTTTCGGCTGGTTAGGGATTTTGGAGTTGGGTTTTGGGGAATGGGTTGAGATTTAGGTTAGAGATATAGAGTTCTTCGGTTCGTATGGGCTTAGGGTTTCGATTAGGTGTGACAGTGTTTTAGGGTTTTCGGTTTGGATTAGGGATTTGGAATTTGGGGAAATTTTTTGGGGATTTTTGGGATTAGGGTTTTGGTTTCTAGGAATAAGCGCATAAGAGGGTCCAGATGGGTTCGAATGGGGCTTAGCAGGGCTTTGGTTTCGGACAATGGGTTGAGGGTTTGGTTTGGCCAAGGTAACTTTTGGGAAGATAGGGTCAGTTGGCTACTGTGAAGTGGGATGGTGGGTGGATGGATAATGAATGAGCGTGGTGGTGGATGGGTGGCCTGATGATGATGATGATGACAACGATGACGACAAAGTGTGAAATCAATGACAACAATTTGAAACGGGATTTGGTTCACAAATTACCTCAATCGGTGATCTGAGAGATGGATCTTTGTTCTAACCATGGTTTAAAAAATCGGCCGAGACCATGGTTTGGACTCGGACTCGAATGAGTGGGACTCGCCCGAATCCCACGAGTCAACTTGGTAAGAAAAAACAAAAAGTAAAAGAAAAAGGAAAGGAAGGGGACAAGAGAAAAAGACAGGACCGGACAGAAAAAAAATCTACACAGGACTGCACAGAAAAAAAAAATTACGTACAGCAGGCCAACACTGGAGAGAGAGAGAGAGAGAGAGAGAAGCCTTTGAATTTGAAAAAAAAAAAAAAGCATAACTAAGTGGGTCTGTTCTGTACTTTGTACTTTTATTGCTGCTGTAAGGTCACTTTTGCTGCCTTCTCCCAAAAAAAAGAAAAGAAAATGTCACTGTTGTTGCTGTTAGAATGAGGAAGAATGAGAAGAAGAAGATTGGAGAGAACGTGATACATCCTTGGATGATCCACTACTCTATTTATAATCATGTTAGGCCTTAATCAAGGCACTAAGTATGTCAAGTGTACAAATTAGAATATAAAAGAACAGAAAGAATCAATCCTAATCTATACAAGGAATACAATCAGAGAGAAATTAGGGAATACAATATATACACAATCTTTGACAAAATCAACCCACGTGAGTGGGATGCTGTAAAGGGCCTTGGGCCTGCCTTGTTATCTTCTACACTCCCCCTCAAATTGATGTGGTAGGACAGAAAACATCAATTTGCTAGTAAGATCCTGATGACGTGTTCTGGGGAGAGCTTTTGTGAAGATATCTGCCAACTGGTTAAGAGTAGAGACGTGAGGCAGAGTGATCTTCTCAGTAACAACATGTTGGCGGATGAAGTGACAATCAATCTCAATGTGCTTTGTTCTTTCATGAAAGACTGGATTGTTAGCAATCCTGGTAGCACTGGTATTGTCCCCATGAAGAGGTGTAGACCTACCAACATGGACACCGAATTCACAGAGAAGACGGCGTAGCCAGATGATTTCAGCACTAGCAGACGACATTGCGCGATATTCGGCCTCCGCAGAAGACTTGGAAACTGTAGTTTGCTTCTTGCACTTCCACGAAATCAGAGAATCTCCAAGAAACATACACCAGCCAGTGGTGGATCGCCGAGAATCAGGGCAACCAGCCCAGTCGGCATCCGCATAAGCCGAGAGGCGCAGAGAAGAGCTAGAAGGGTAGAAGAGACCATGGTCAAGAGTGCCTTTAACATAGCGGAGTATGCGCAAAGCAGCAGCAAGGTGGGGTTTGTGAGGATTGCTCATAAACTGGCTAACCGTATGAACTGCATGAGAAATATCAGGCCGAGTCATAGTTAAGTAGAGCAAACTCCCAACTATCCGCCTGAACACAGAGGGATCTTCCAGAGGAGGACCATCATCCATACTGAGTTTGCTGTTAAGTTCCGTAGGCGTATCAAAAGTGTGAGCATCGCCAAGTCTTGCCGAAGTGATCAAATCGGTAGCATATTTACGCTGATGAACCCGAATGCCTGATTTGTTACGCAAAAACTCAAGCCCCAGAAAGTAGGTGAGAGGACCAAGATCCTTCATCCGGAAGTGGCGAGTGAGATGGTGTTTGAGATCTGTAATGCCAGTAGTATCATTGCCACTGATGATCATATCATCAACATAGACCAAAAGGAATGTGTAGCCCTTTGGTGTCCATCGAAGAAATAGGGAGCTATCAGAATGACTCTGACGAAAGCCGGCTTGAAGTATTGCAGCCCAAAATTTATCAAACCAAGCCCTGGGAGCCTGCTTGAGGCCATAAAGAGATTTCCGCAATTTGCAAACATGCTGAGGAGGACAAGCATATCCCGGAGGCCATAAAGAGATTTCCGCAATTTGCAAACATGCTGAGGAGGACAAGCATATCCCGGAGGGGGTTTTAAGTAGACAGTCTCTTTCAACTCGCCATGAAGAAAGGCATTTTTGACATCCATTTGCCACAGAGGCCAGTTGCGGGCTGCAGCAACACAAAGAAGAGTACGAACAGTGGTCATTTTGGCCACTGGTGCAAATGTCTCTTCATAGTCAATGCCATACTCCTGCTTGTAACCCTGCGCAACCAATCTGGCTTTGTAGCGATCAAGACTCCCATCCGAGTTAACTTTTACAGAGTAGATCCATTTGCTGCCGATTATAGATGCCCCGTCAGGGGCCGGTACCACGTCCCATGTTTTGTTTGCTTCAAGAGCAAGCAACTCCTCAGTCATAGCATCCTGCCAGTAACTTCTCTGATACCATGTTAGAATGAGGAAGAATGAGAAGAAGAAGATTGGAGAGAACGTGATACATCCTTGGATGATCCACTGCTCTATTTATAATCATGTTAGGCCTTAATCAAGGCACTAAGTATGTCAAGTGTACAAATTAGAATATAAAAGAATAGAAAGAATCAATCCTAATCTATATGAGGAATACAATCAGAGAGAAATTAGGGAATACAATATATACACAATCTTTGACAAAATCAACCCACGTGAGTGGGATGCTGTAAAGGGCCTTGGGCCTGCCTTGTTATCTTCTACAGTTGCCTTGTTGCTGCTGCTGGCTGCTGTTGCTGTGACGGCTTTCTGTTGCAATGTTGCTGTGAGGGCTGCTATTGCAGTGGTGTTGCTGCTGCTGGCTGCCTTGCTGCAGTTGCAGTGTTGCCGGCTGGTGCCTAGTGCTGTGAGGGCTTCTTGCGACACTACTGTTGCTGACCTCGTTGATGCTGTGTTGAAATGGTGCTGCTGCTGGCTGCCATGCTGCAGTAGCAGTGTTGCCGGCTGGTGCCTAGTGCGGTGAGGGCTTCTTGCAACACTGCTGTTGCTGACCTCGTTGATGCTGTGCTGAAATGGGGCTTGCAGGTGACTGGTACACTTCTTCTTTTCACTACACTTACAATCTTAGCCCATCCAACCCACCTTTGTTTCTCTTATTTTTGCACCCACACAACTGTCTCTATTTTTTTTTTCTCTGGGCATTCCAAAGGACTCGACCTGACTCGGCCGAGTCGACTCGGACTCGGCCATGGCCAAGTCAGGTCCCAAGTCCGGTTTTTTTAACCATGGTTCTGACACCAATTGATGCAACGCAGATAGTGAAGAATAGCCAATGGACTATTCGCCAACCAAATGGCTCAGGGTAGGGCGTCTAGGTCTCACACCAAAGACAAGAACAGCTCACAAGAGAGGAAGAACTCAATTTGCAATGTGTCGATTGAAGAGCATTACAATCCTTATAAAGACTCAATAACGCTATTTTAGGAAACAACTCAAGATCGACTCTGGCATAGATTTTCTAATTTAGATTCATAAATATCTCTAAATATTTCCTATTACTAAAAATCAGGAAATCTAGGAAATCTTCAAAAAATTGAAAAATAGGGAAGGTGTCGTTGGAGACACATTCTGGAGATTTTCCCTTTTAATTGGGCCTTGTTGGGCTTGGGCCTTCGGGTATAAACCTTGGGCTATGGCCCACTAATATGGCCTGCATCACTAGTTTCTAATTGTCTAGTAATTACATGTTAGCATTGTTATTATGAAGGACCACTAATTATAAATACCTACAAGGATTATTAGGGATCAGAAATCCCCTTCTCTTGTCATCCTTGGTATGTACCAAGCAACCTAGAAATAAGCTACTAGTATGCACACAATTAAAACTTGCAAGCGCACAAAAGATCACTATGTAATGTAATGATTGTAAGTATGAGATCGATCCCACGAAGACTCGTGATAAAATAATGTCAAAAGCAACTAAAAATCAGAACATTAAAAGAAACAATTGAATGATGAAAGGTTGAATTAAACTACTAAAAACAGTAAATTAAACTATCAAAAGCTAAATGTAAAGTAACGTAAAGCACACAACTAGTACTAGAATTGAAAAACAGTAATAATGAATGAACTAGGGTTTCATCTACTCCCCTAACCAATCCTATGTATGTCCCTTATTATCCTTTAATCAAAAATCAGAATTATTAGTGACATCTATCAACCTAGACCATGGCATATGCATCTAGATTATAATTCCCCTAAACCTAATTCATGAGTGGCATACTACATGAATTGTTCATTATGATGCAAAAACTAAGCATGGCATATGTCCTAGTCAAAACACACATAACGCATAAAAACAATGGGAATGATAAATGCATGAGTCTAAGCATGGCATATACTTAGATTATTCATGGTTCTAAACCCTAGATGCTCATCAAGATCAATCAAACATAAGTTAGCTACTCTTAAATTTAATTGAACATAACATGGTTGGCATGGCATATACACAACTCATCAATTAAAAAAATGGTTTAGAATCTCAACTAATAAAACTGAATTCTTAATTAAAAGATGCCAAAAGAGACTATATAGAACTAGGCTAGGGTTTCAATTACACCCTAGCCAAAAAAAAATTAGCTACTCATGTCTAGAATGAAAAATAACATAAAAAATAAAGTCATAGAAAGAACTCTGAAGAATGAAGAAGAAGAGTAATTCGGCCAGCAGCTTGTGTGGTTTTTTTTCCTCCTCCAAAAGCTCTCCAAAGTGGCTTGTACGGCAGCTATGATGTGGTGGTGATGGTGCTGGTCGTCCACCCCTTGGATGTCCTTTTATACTTTTGCAACAGCCCTCTTTAATGAAGATAATCCTTGTATGATTAGATCTCTAACTTGCTTTACAATTAGGCTTCCTAATTAGAATGAAATAGGAGTCTTCTTTCTTGATTAGCAAGACATTCTAAAATCTGGCCCCACTTGTATCTTCTAGAAAATTCTTCACATGGTCCCACAAATCTGAGAATTAATTGCAAGAAACTAAATTTGACGCTTTTATAATAAAAGTAGGCCCATATGATGCGTGCAACATTGAGTGTGGGACCCCCTTTGGACTTCTAACTAGGCTTGGATTCTTGTTTTAAACTTTCCTTATTTTTCTCCTCTTTCTTCTCCATTCTTGGGCTCCACTTGAACTTGAATAGGACTTCCTAATTTCTGAAATTCAGCTTTTTGCAATAGCTGTGGGCCCCCTTTGGGCGTGTAACATGATTGGGAATTTCTTCTTTTCTCCTTTGTTTTACTTTCCTCTCTTGATTAAGCTTTCTTGTTCTCCAATTCTTTCCTTCTAATTTGGATTGTTAGTTCCCAAAGAATTAGAAAGTAGTCTATGAAATCTGAAACAACTTGGATGGGACCCACCATGGCCCTTCTTAGTGATTCACGCCTACTTCTCTTCATGAATTCTTCTCTTTTTAGCTCCTTTTGACCTTTTCATAAAAATTAACATAAACTATGTAAAATCAAATAAAACAACTATGAACTAGCACAAGATCAATCAAATATTAAGACTCTAATTGCAAACAATTAAGCACTTATCAATCCTCTAGCACATCTTGTCAATGAAAGATGAATTCAGTTTTTGTAAAAAAAATTAATATAAAAAATGAGAAAAAAAAAATCTTTTCTCAATTTCATTCATTAACTTCCATAACTTTTGAACCCCAACTGCCTCTCCCTTCCTAATGTGGCCCCTTACTAAAATAAAAGTAATTTGTCATCATTATAACTTTTAAATTCCGTTTGTCTACATAGGTTTTGTGAGTTTTCTGCTCAACATTATTTTGGCAATATTCTGTCTCTACAAAATTAAATGTTGCTCCTAAGTCTTTACCGGTCTCCTCCATGCTCCTTGTACTTAAAGCCCTTCAATACTTCTGCCGTCTGCGCCCCTTTTAAAGACCCTTAACGATGCTACCAACATCCCTCTTGGCTAAATGCTATGCTATTTAGAAATGGTTGTCCTCCAAACAAAACAGACTTGGGAGATAACTGAATTTACTAGAAGGATTACATCTAATTGGATGTGAGAGAGTCCAGCTCTCAAATAAAATCTTTTATTATTTTTAATCTTTGAGATCACATTCTCAAATAAAATTCTGATGGAAACATTGCTCACTAGCTTGTAACGAAGAAATGCACACAGGTGTATAGTGAGGATTATTCAGAGACTTGTGCATTAGTTATAGTCTCCAAGCCAACTTGGAGTAGCCGCTTTATCAATTGGATGAAAAGAATGCATTCATAGGCTATGATGCACGGATACTTCAAAATGGGCAACGTATCGTATCCGATACTTCACTTTTTATATGTCAAATCCTTGTCCCTGCCGTGTCCTTGCCGAATCCATGATGTATCTGTGCATCATAGTTCATAGGTGATCTATAAATGGAGGTTTATGTCATCTTCAGGATTTATTTATAAGGAGGAAATAAAGTTTGGCTAAAAGGCTTTTTCTAGATTGAAGCAGTGTCCTCTTACTTGTTCAAAAATATTAGTGCATCCATTCAAATCTTCTGTTTTCATCAAAAGTTGACCTCAAGGGACAATTCTCAGTGTTTATGTCGATGACATTAGATGTAGCAAGATATGGAACTGCAAGAATATCATTTCTAAAGATGTGTCTAGGAAAGGTTCTTGACAACCCAGGTTGAGTAGAATTAAAATATTATTAGAGATATGTCCATAGGATTTTAGAAGGGCATTTCCCTATCACAACGAAAGCATGTACTAAGTTTGCTACATTCTACTAGAATTATGGGGGTTAATCCGAATGACTCTCCTATTGAGATGAACCATAATCTATTTGGGTAATGGCGAGTAGCTGGATATCTGAGAATGTAACAAAAGACAGCACATGAACTTGGTTACCTTTCTAGAACTTGAGTGAACCTCTAACAGGCAACAGTATTGTCAATCAGTACATGTAAACTCCTTGGACATACCATCTAGAAGTAGTGAGATGTATCCTGTGATATATTAAGGATCTCCTGGTAAACGCATTCTATGTGATTGGCATGGACAAATTAAAGGACACTATGATGGTCGCTAGGATGGTTCTCTGGATGATTGATTATCATTTTACATACACATGTTCTGCTTCTGCTGGTGGGAATCTATTTATGTCATGGCATGTTCAAGCGCTAAAGAAAATATTATGATATGGTGCATACTATATGTGAACCATAATGGCTGAAACAGATTATGGAGAAATTGAGCTTCCTCATTCAAGTGCCTATTTCAATGCATTATATAAACAGGTTTCTATTATGCATTATATAGGTTTCTATTATGCATTATATAAACAGGTTTCTAATCTATTATTATGTCATATAATCCAGTCTTCCACAGTGTACCAAACACACGAGGAGGTCTGTCATTTCATTACTGAAAAGCTTACAGGTGGGCCAATTTGTAATCTGTTGTTGGAAGTTTGAGGAACAGTTAGCCGGTTCATTTACAGAAGCTCTTCATCAAAATCAGGTTCAGGCTATTATTTGTGAGCTGCACATGGTTGATATCTCAGATCCAGCTTAAGAGGGAGTATTAGAGGATTTGTAGTACATTACATCTATGTTAGGAATACCATACTTTTTTTTTTTTTTTTTTTGCTCTCTTTATGCCCCTTATACTGTGTGGGCTTTTGAAGTAAATGATGACACGTAAAATGGTTGATAAAGATTTATATTAAAGAAAGGAAATAACATGTACAGGATAAAATACCCCAGAAAGAGAAAATAAGGGCATACAAGTATTATACCCCAAAACAAAACAATTACATTATAGAAAACACACAAGGTTCAATCTTATCCAACCCCTGCTTGACTAAAGCATCCACCGCACCATTGACCCACCTCACCTCATGATAACATACCATGTAAATATGAGCGGTCAACTCTTGATATCATTTTTTATATATATTTAAAAGAAAAAAAAACTGGAAATTCCAAGGCCTAGATTCATTGTGAGAAACCCATGAGCATTATTAGGCAAGTCGCCTCCTACTCTTAACTAATCTTGAAAGGAGGATGCAAAAATTCAAAGGAGCTTTCAAGATGGCTAAAGCCCCCACTTCATTAGAAACTCCTATACCTATGTTTTTAGAGACCATTAGTGTCAGTTGTCCCTTACTATTCTGTAGAACTGTTCCAAAGCCTGCTGGTATGGACATGCCTCTAGCAGCTCCATCCATGTTAAATTTTAGCATTCCTAAAAGCAGCGGAGATCAGGAGACCACTCTCCACTACATAACCAAACCGCACCTCATACAGTCATACATACTTCTCAATTGTATAGAATATCGTTTAGCTAAAGGTTAAAGAATTCCTTCCTTGCCAATGCCCACTCACGATCCTCAAGCTCATCACAGAAATCGAGGCCTCAGTCGAAGACAGAACCCAAAATATGCTCTTGTTTGGTTCCCTGTAAATTAGAAAGACTAAGGTAACAACCCCATTTTCATCTGCCTGATAAACAAATGAAACCAAGATTTTCATTGCCTTCTCCAGTGCCCAGTAGGAACCTAGTTTCTGTAGAAACCAGGCCCATCAGGCCCATTAAGAAAGGGCCCAAATCAAGCAAAAACTCACGTGGATTCATGTGAAGATTTAGTCAAATCCCTGCATATAGCATATCTTTGTGTATAAACCATTTCTGTAGTGATTAGATCTTATACATAGGCTGTAATCAGATTATAATTGATTGCAATTACAGCCCTTAATTGGGCCATCAACTGTATATAAAGGGGTGTCAATCCTATCACGGGACATCACCAATTTTCCCACAAATCTCTAGTTCATTCTGCTGTCTTCACTTTTACATGGTATCAGAGCTAGGGTATCTTCATCAAAGGCTTGCTTTCTTCCATTCAGGAAGTTAATTTGCAGTCTCTTGAGTCTCCTACAGCAGATTTTCATCTCAACACAGTAAAGAGACTGCTGTGACGATCGATCTGATCAACAGCAAGGCCCATCTCCGGATTGCAATCTCTCTTTGCATCAACAGAGATTTTCGCATCCTCTTCTCTTCTGTTCAAGCATTAGAATCAATTTTTCTGTAAGAGGATCTCCATCTACACACATCAACAGAGTCACGTGACTGTTCTGTCAACCTGATCAACAGTGGGCCCCATTTCTGATAAGCGATCACACCAGCAAGCTGCATCATCAGGGTCGCTCATTTATCCTTGTTTTTTTTAGCATCTTTTCAAGATTTATCAGCTTCATCAGGTCAGTCATTTACCCATTTTTTCTGGATTGACAGTTTTTCAGGAAATTTTTTCTTTTGTCTCATCAAAATCACATCCAACCATTAGATTGGGCCTGGTTTCTACAGTTGCTTCTCTCGACCAGCATTTTTCATATTTCATAATATGTTTTTGCTGGCTGGTGGACCAGGTCTCTGACGTGGAATCTGACATTCTATCCCCATTGTATCCCAGGGTGAGATTTTGATGAAGGTGTTAGAATAAAGGCGATTCTTGGTCCCTGACTGCATTATCGTCAACACGAACACCAATGCTTCAGACGTTGGCAAGAATCTCAAACATTTCTCCAACCTTGCAAATTTCTAATTAGATTGTTGTGTGATAGATTGAAACTGTTGCTCGATGCAGCAACAGAAATCAAGCAGCTCCTTATGATTAACAAAGTTCTCATGATTTGCTTCTAGACCCAAACTCGTACTTGGATCTTAAAAACCAGATGAAGCATAACCTCTCTGACACCTAGCCATGTACCTCATACTAGAAACAAAAATCTGAGCTTCGATTCCACTTTTTATGTAAAGCACTAAACGAAAGTAGATTCAAACAGAAAAGGAGAAGAAGCAGCTAAGAAAACAAGAGTCAAAATATATATCAAGGAGATTTCAGTCAAAGCTGCAGCAATCTTCTGTAGTTATCGCAATCCCAGTACACAGATAGAACCTTATCAAGTTACTTGACACACAAGACCTCTAAAATAACTAGCTTTCTCGGACTCTTGACTTTGCCACACTAAATATTGCTCTCCAAGACACTTTAGTCTTCCATGCTAAGCTCCAGCAACTTTAGCAATTGACCATACCCATAATTTAAATAAGGGAGAAAAACAACCTCACAATGCAGTGGTTCTCAGTATCTAGGGCAGTAGGCAGTAATTAAGCTTCTTCTAAAATTTGAATGTTTTGACATTGGGGAACTCTGTTAGCAATTAGTACTACATCAGCGCTAGAATTGGAAGCAGCAGCTCAGACTTTGCTCCTCCCAAATATAATGTTACTGAAATTTATCTAGAAATTAAGAAAAGAAAATGGGCTTTTTTCCCAGTGGCTATGAGTACTACCTACAGTGAGCAGTGAGCACACTACAAGCACAACCTACACAGGTGTGAACCCGTGCACCCACTCTCGAGTCTCCATAATGAAGGTTGTCCTATAACTGGGTTAAGCACCAGAAGACAAGTGGATTTACTTCTGCATCATCATTTATTATATTCTAAAAATTCAAAAAAAGCAGTTGCATCTTTCAAAAAAATTCAAAAAATTATAATATATCCTAGCCGCTAGCTCGAGAAACAGATTATATCGAACTGAGGAATATCACATTTTCAACATCTTGTCAAATTATTTTAGTTGCGTAGGAGAAATATAGAAAATGGGCAGTGAGTAGTGAGAAATGTAGGCATTTGCAAAAGGAAATAAGCTTCACAGGCCAAACAACGGTATAGCTAATCCAAAATGATACTTGAACTTTACATGTGCACATGCCATTGCTTTGACATTACTACCTTACTACATTTGATAAAATACTTCGAAGAAGAGATCCAAAAAAGGACCTACTGGGGAAGATAAAATTTGAAGTTATTGTAACTTACTGTAAAACTTTCACATTCATATATGTGCAAGTATGTGATTGGTTGAGCCCATCGAGCTAGCCTCGTTGATTGATAATTTCTGAAAATGTTTTCTCCAAAGAAACCAAGTCCACGATCATCCTCTGAGTTATCCTCCTTCAGCCCAACATCAGACGGTCCAATTGTATCTGCAATCAAGGATTAGTCTACCATAAGTTAGGCCAAGAGTGGTGCCTTGAGGTGATACAACAGTTCAATAAATGTGGCATTTTAAATTTACCGTATAATATTTTCATTATAAGATTAATTGCATTAAGATTATCGCTAGTAGACAATCTCGGGTATTTATTATAAGAAGAGGGGTGCTATGTGGACCGATTATGGGGACCGGGCCATGGTTCGGTCCCCATAATCGGTCCAAGGAGACTTTTTCTTATAAGAAAGGTGCAGAAAAAGAGCTCCGGCAATGGGTAGAGAGGTTTTATTTGAAGAAACCAACACAAAAACATAATTGCACATTTTACAAAATCAGTCATACAGTGTAACTGAATAACAGTAAGGTTAAGAGTTGATGCAAATAAAGCTACTCCAACAATTGATCAGTGATGTAATTTCAACACACAAGAGGAGCCACATGAAACTGTTCATGCAGTAGCAGAATAATAGCAAATATCATCCTTCAAAGTTTCAAATAACAGTCTGGTATCGATAAGCATGAAACAGGATTAAAGTTGTTTGACCAGTTCAACAGGAACACTCTGCACTGAAAGCACCATAATTGCTGCTAACATTGAAATTATCCACATAATTCAGCTTCCAGGGAAAGTTCCTTGGAATATAAGAAATATTAGGCAGACCACGGCATTTTTCTCTACTGTTGTCTAATTGGTGGCAACAAATCCACAGAGTATTCATACATGCACATGAAACCATGTTGTCCCAGTGATCACATCAATCAAAGGATCTTTCCATCTAAATTCACTTGTTGAATTCTTGAATTCGACTGTCAAACATTTTATTTCTTGGTTGGAATGACAAAAATAAAAAAGGAGAGAGAACAAAAAAAATTGGTTCACTATTTATAAGTGTGATCCATTTGAAATCCCCAGAATGGAGCCCCCCAACTATCACTATAGACCAATTCCCTTACCACGGTGGTAAATTGGGAGTCATTCCAATCTAACACTGATCTATCTGTTCTTATCCATCAGTATCAATTAAGGGAAAAAAAAAACTTTGCACTCAACAAGTTACAAAACTATTTGTCTTTGGGGCCTTGGGCTCTTTTAAGTGAATGGTGATAATTATCCAACTGGGATAATTCTTGGCCCTCCCCTAATCCAAACCAAGACCTTCAAATCTTCCCAACCCACACAATCCACTGGATCAAGATGGGCCCCACAAAATGGGCCACATTTCATAAACCAAACCCAGGTACTTCACAAATCCTGCTTCTTCTAACCACCCCACCTATTTCATGACCAAAAATAGGAACGGATCAGGGCGAGGGCAATGATCCACCCACATCGACACCCACTATTCGGTTCCCATAACATCCATAGACCCACTACATGCCCCCAGTGGATACATGTTGCAAACAGGCGGTGGCAAACATACATACAAACACTAAATAATGGCATCCCTCACACTCAAAAATACACATAACCCAGCTGCATAATCCAATTAGATTCATGAAAATTATTCCAATCCAAGAAACAGTAAGACTGGCTCAAGGAAGACTCACAGAACCCAGTTGTTAGAACAATTTGCTTGAATCCCAACAGAGATAATTCAAACTTGGAATGAAATTCCCAAACAGACCCATTATTTAATTTCAAAAGAATCACAATACCCAGACGCAGATTTCGATCAAATTGCATGAAAAGCACAAGAGTACAGATAAATCCAACCAAAGGGAACTTAAAAGAATTGAAGAAGGCGGTGAGAGGGAGAGGAGTAGTACCAAGAAGAGAGGAGAGTTTTGCAAAGGCTTGGGAAGGAGCTGCATTTCCAGTGGGCGTGAATGTCTTTTTACAAAGGTCGTAGAGGGCTTGAACGGGAGAGGCCTTCGGCATGCTTGCGTGCGCCGGGGAGTGAGGGTGGAGCGGCTGCCACCTCAAACCGCTGTAACTAGTTTGCTTCCACGTAGAGACAGGACTCTGGGTTTTGGGATTTTACCTTATCGGAAATGGACATTTAAAAATAGAAGCCACCTATGGGCTTCAAGGGGAGTTCTATTGGCACCACATTTTTTTCCCTTCCCACTGTAGATGTATATTTTTTTTTCAATAAAATATTTATGTGAAATTACTGAAATAGACATCTCATTATCCAAAAAAGAAATTGCTCTTCACACACATAACTACTCTCTCCCTACCTTCTTCCCACATTCAGTCATCTCTCCTTCCTTCTTCACCGGTCTTTCCTTCTTCACTCATCTTCCCACATTCACTCATCTCCCTTTCCTTATTTCCTTCACTGGATTCCTTCTTCCTTCACTCTCTTTACAGTATTGTACCAATCTCCTACACTTCACCTTCTTCCCTCTTAAATCTTCTTACTTACATCTATTTTTTGTAGTTCAATCGAACCAAACATTGCAATGATGAAGGAAGTGAAAAAGGAAATCGTGTCTTTCATTCCTAATAGCAGCGAAAAGGTAAGTATGTTTGATTATTTGAGTTTTTCCGCCACTTTTTTTCAAGTTCTGTGTGGCAGATTCTCGCGATCTGTTCGGTCTGATACGACCGAACATATATAAAATGTTCGAAAACAAGAGACCGAACTATTTAAAATTGTTCGGGAATTAAATTCCGAACTATTCAAAACTGTTCGGGAATTAAATTCTGAATATTTGTAGTATGTTCGGTTATAATATTTCGAACATATTTATAATGTTCAGTTTTATATTTCTGAACGATCATCAGAAATTCACTTCTTTCTCCTCATTGCATATATCCACAGATGAAAGCCAAGTTCAGTCAGCCTATGTGGTGGACTTTACAGATGTGTTTACAATTGAAGAAGTAAGACATTAAATTATAATTTGAATAAATATTATGTGTTACTAATGTCTTATTCAATGTTTATGTGTTCAGATATTTCACAGCCGAGATGCATTAGTGAACTGGGCTCATGATGTGGGTAAAAGAAACGGTTTCATCATCATCATAAAGGTATCAAATGCTGCAAGGCCTGGAATAAAAGCTAGAGTTGTCCTAGCATGTTAGAGAAGCGGCTATTTCAAGCATAGTAAGACCAATGATGAGGGGGCTTCTAAGAAGAAGATCAAGCAAACAGGGTTGAAGAAATGTGGATGCCCTTTTACATTAAAGGGTAAAAAGTTGGACACTTTTGATGATTGGATGTTGGAAGTTGCATGTGGTGTACATAATCACCCTGTTGCAAAGTATCTAGAGGGTCATTCATTCGCAGGGAGATTAACAGAGGAGGAAACAAGATTGATGATTGATATGTCTAAGAGCATGGTGCGACCGAAAGACATTCTGGTTACGTTAAAACAAAGAAGTGAATTAAATGTAACAACAATTAAGACCATTTACAATGCTCGTCAAAGGCATAGAGTTGTTGAACGAGGTGGGAGGACACAGATGCAACAACTCATGGGAAAGTTGACTGAGCATAAGTACTTTGAGTGCCACAGTAACTGCGAGGACAATGACACCATCACTGATTTGGTTTGGGCTCATCCAAAATGCATAGAGTTGTTGCGGTCATTTCCTCATGTCCTAATAATGGATTGCACTTACAAAACAAACCGGTGTCGCATGCCCTTATTAGAGATTGTCAGAGTGACTTCAACACATATGACTTTCTTTGCGTGCTTTGCTTACATTGAAGCTGAACGCGAAAGTAACTATGCATGGGCTTTGGGTGTATTACGTTCTATCATTGGTGAGGATGCTCTTCCTGACGTTATTGTTACAGACAGAGAATTATCACTCATGAAAGCCATCAAAGGTGTATTCCCGAATGCAAGGCATTTATTATGCAAATGGCACATAAAAAGAATGTCTTAGCGAAATGTAAGAAGTTGTTTGAAACAAAGGAGAAGTGGGATAGATTCACATTGTATTGGAATATGCTGGTCCATTCCTCTATAGAAGATGAGTATATTCTGAATCTGCGTAAGTTAAATCAAGAGTTTACAACATATCCTTCAGCACTGCAGTACGTTAAGGATAGTTGGTTAGATGAATACAATGAGAGATTTGTCTCAGCGTGGGTAGATAAATGCATGCATCTTGGAAATACTACATCAAACAAGTGAGCCTTATACTTTCATTATCCCATAATTTATACTTTATACGTATTTTTATACATTTGCAGGCAAACCATTTAATTTTTATGTTATTGCTATAGGGCGGAGTCTTCACATTCACAGTTGAAGAGGTAGCTTGGATCATCTCAGTGTACTTTTGAGTCAAATTGGGAAAAAATAAACAGCTTGCTTGAATTACAACATACAAGTATTAAAGCATCATTCGAGAAGAGCAGTCGTTCAACACAGTTTCAAGCCCTTTGAATTTAAGGAGCTTCGTGGGAACATCTCACGAAATGCATTGGAAAAAATATTGGTAGAAACTAAGCGATCAAGTATGGTTGGAATTGATAGGATTGCATGTGGATGTATTATTCGTGCCACACACGGGTTGCCATGTGCACATGAGATCGCTACATATGTTTCAGAAGGACGGCCAATTCCCCTGCAATGTATACACCCGCATTGGGCCAAGCTTGACATGCATTGGGCCAAGCTTGACATGCATCCTTGTACCATATCGAAACACTCAACTCTGGAATTGGACTGCAAGGCGGAGTTGGGGTTACTTGAACAGCGGTTCAATGAAAATGATCAAACAAGAAAACTACAACTCTTAAAGAAAATGAGGGAGCTGTCAAAGCCAGACAATACCTTTTTGTTAGAGCCCGAAATTAAGACCCGAACCCGTGGGCGACCACATAGTAAGATTGATACATCCACCAGAAGAGAACCAAGTGCATTTGAGATAATACAATCTGCACTGGATAGTCACTCACCTGCTCTCACTAGCATTAAGGCAGCGTTGGAACACAAACCAAAAAAATAAGAAAAACCTAGAGCAGTGAGAAAAAGATCAAGAAATGCCAGTTCATATAGTTCACGGTTCTTAGAAGGATTAAGGACTTTTGTACGCCTTATCAAAGATGTTGCAGCCGATGGTAATTATGGTTTTAGAGCGATTGCTGCTTTGATTGGTCATACTGAAGATGGATGGAAACAGGTTAGGAGAGAACTCTTGCAGGAGCTGCTGACACATGTGGAAAGTTACAAAGCATTATATGGAGTGGAAAACAGAGTGGAAGAACTCATTGAGACACTATCATACTATGAGGATAATCCTTCATATAACCATTGGTTGACTATTCCTGACATGGGGCATTTTATTGCTTCTATTTCACTTCAGCAGGTCACAGTGTTTGACATTTCTTCCTCTCAGGTCACCACCGTTGCCTGCATCTACTCTATTGGAGATAGCGATAAGTTTTGTTAATGAAAACCACTTCGTTCAGGTATTGAATTTAAAATTAGATTACTCCTCTACAATAAAAATGTTAACATAGTAAGACATATTAATTTCTTTTTTTTTTTGTTATTTGTAGGTATTCATGATCCGAGATATCCTGTTCCACCTATTGCCAATAAATGGAGAGAATTCCATCTTTCTTGCGCTAGCGGTTGGGAATTAGCATACGAAGATCGAATCAGGCATTTTAAAGAGATTATAAGTCCAGATGTAGCCACATGTGATACCGTCTCATTGGATTGAGAAGATTGTATTTTTTTTTTACACTTTTTTTTGCCCTTCCAGATGTAGCCACGTGGTTGGCAGAGTACATGTATTTTCTATATGTATGATTCCATAAATTCACAACAATTTGGGTTTAGAAATGCAATTGATTTTTATTTAAAATTTGTATTACATCCAACATCCTTCAAAATTTGTTGGCAATGCCAACTCATACAACGCATAAAATCTATGTAACAAAAAATGTAAGACAATGCCAACCCACACAACCAATAAAATCTATTACAGTCATGGAACATAATAATGGAATCAACTACTGTCCCTGCGGGGCCTACGTGCGTAAGAACGAGCAGTCATGCTAGGGTGTCGGACCGTGCGCTCTGCTTCTTCGATAGACATTCCACGTAAAACATGTGCTGCTTGCTCAACGTGAGTGTATATACCCATCGGGTCTTCAATCCAATCATCCAGTCCCCTAGCGACGACTCTATCAAGAATGCTCAGGGCACCCGCATTGCGCTGCAATTAGGTCATCAATTCATTAGTTAACTTAAACATATTAAAAGAAAAGGCTTAATATTAATATATTAATATTACCATCTCATAATCAATGTTTGAACTAGGTTACGCATCTGGATGACGTGGGTGAAAACTTGATTGCAGGTTAGGGTTCTGTAGCAACCTCCATGATACTCGTGCGTACCAATCCATGTAATTTGATACGCAATCTCAAGGACGTCGAACCGGTGTGCTTCGATTTAGCCCAGATAGTAGGTGATCATTCCATCTTTCCCATACTTGATCAAAATATTGATACGCAATGTGATATGCATTTACAGTCGGGCCTCGTGCAGCATGAATCGGAATTAATGGAGGTGGAGGAATAGTTTGCACCCTACCAAACTGTCTAAGGATCCTATCTGGATGATATGACTCAACAACGTCCATAGACTTAATGCATCCACAGTAGAAAGCAACCTCATTAAATGGATGGTGCCGTCTAATATCACGATAAGGATCCCATGTGACCTGCAATGAACAAAATAATTGTTAGAAATTTTATGTCATTCACTCCAATAACATCTTGACTAGATAAATTTAAGTACCTGTTATGCACCCATAAAATCTAGCCGTTCTCATAGTGATTGAAGAGGAGCAACAGTCTCTCTACGAGGGAGCCAGCGATACACTCGGGGCTGACTAACTCCATAGTGAATGTTCGGAGTTGGAGCCAAACACTCAAAATGCTCATAAATCCACGCCTCTAGCAGCGTAAGATATCCAGCAATTTGTTTAACTTCATGGCGGGTAGTCAATCCCAACTGTCTATACAAATACGCTAGAGCAGCGGCACCCCATGCATATGTACGAACACGCTTTAAATCTGTCAACAAGGTAAGATACATAATTGGCACATGAGTGCCACTCTTGTCCGTAAACAATGTGCAACCTAATAAATACAGAAGATAAGCTCTCACTGCACAATCGATCATGTCATCCCCATCCTCATCAGTTATATTCGAGAACCTCCCTCTTAGCCACTCTAATCTTACAGATTGGCCCCGAACCTGCTGCAGCTCATCATTTGCTTCATTTGGGTCAACTCCCAAAGCGTCAACAAAGAGTGAATGAGCATCTTGATATGACATTCTACCACTATATGCAACAGAATGGCCAGTAACCGGGATCCCAAGTATGGTGGCAACATTGTCTAAACTTATGGACATCTCGCCAAACGACATGTGGAAAGTGTTTGTTTCAGGTTGCCACATTTCAACAAAACAAGAGACGAGGATCATACTAGCAGAGCGGTAGGATGCTGTGATAAGTGGACTCAAATTAGATCTATCCACTAACTCTCTGAACCCGTGGCTTTCATTCAGTTACTAGTGTGGTATTTTCTGTCCATGGCTTAAACACTTGAGCGCAACTCGTTCCTGTATAACGTAAAAAAAATTTTTTATAGAAGAATGTAAAAAAATACATTGATCTTGATGTAAAATAAAATATATATTTTTTTTAAAAATACATACCTGTGAATGCCAAATGTATGCAGCTATGTGTGTGTTGAAACTGGGCAACAAGGAACGATCTTCTGGCCCCGCAGTTATTTCTTGTTCAACCACGGGTTCTTCCTCAAATTCAACAGGGGCTCCTTCTTCATTGCCTTGTTCCAAATCATAACCCGGTTCCTCTACTTCTTCTACCACTTCAATTCTTTGACGACGCCTCCTATTGGAAGCTGTCGGTCTTCTTAATCTGGAACTGCTTGGCCTATCCATTTCTAAAACATTGGAAGAAGAGTGTTTAAAAAAATTGACCTTTAGTGTATCAGTTATTGTTCAGTACTGTGTATTCGAACGTATCTGGGATGCACGGATTTTAATATCCGATAGTTACTGTAATGTTTGGAAATTAATATCCGATCATCAAACAGATGATCGAACATTAGTTTCCGAGCATCCAGTGACTATTCGAATATTAGTTTCTGATCAATAATAGAATGTTCGAACATATGATTCCGATCAATAACCAAATGTTCGAACTATCAGTACCGAACAGATCGCGGTGCAGGAAAGAAAAAAAATCTAGAAAAAAACACACCAGTTCAACTACACAGTACTTAGATTCATTATGTGATAAATATCAAAGCATTGGAATCCTTTGAACATATTTTTATGCAAAATAGTTGCTACATTGACATATTTGTAAAAAAAAATACAATGAGAATGGTGAAGAAGGAAGGTGACTTACCAAGTGTTTAAAAATTGAGGTTTCACTGCACCAAAGGAGGTCAAGTTTCACTTGGTTTCGTCAAGGAGTGAATGGCTTCTTGCACAACGCCGTTTCCGGTAACGAGCACGAATCGGTATGGAGAGAATGAGGAGAATGAACAGATGTGTGTGTGGGGAGAGAAGAGAGGAACGTTTGTGTGGGTAGAGGGGTATTTTGGGTATATTGATAGGTGCAGAGAGTAAAATTTATAAAAAAAACAACTTTCATACATCGGTGTAGAGAGAAATTCGGTGGGAAGAGCAAAAAATGTGGTGCCAATAGAACCCCCCGGCTTCTAATAGCCCTTTACATACAAATACCATCCACACTCTAGTATATAAAATTCAAAATTCTAATTTTACTTTCCACACACTCAAAACATATCTAAAATAGTCATATCCTATTTCTCTACACATAACTTACCACCATCATTTGGAGCCTTCCTTCCAATTGGTGAAAACCCTCCTCCTCATTTTCTTCTTATTCATCTCTATATGTCATATGGTGAGTGTACTCAATATCATCATCTTCTTCGTCTCCTTCTCTTCTATTTATTTTTCCAACCATCAGTCCATCTATCATTACCATTCTCTCTTGCCCCTTTTCAATCAAGTAATGTTTGCTATATTTTTTTCCATTTGTTGTTTATCTCTGAATGTGTATTTGAGCTTCCTCATAGATAGAGTCATCATAAACTATGATATGCCATGTCTAATATGGGTTTTAGCACTTACAACCAGTCCACAATAAAATCCACAACAAACTCGTTGTTAATTACAAAGTAAAGGAAAATGAGAGAAAAGAATCGATATGTTTAACCCTATGTGGCTGAACATAAAAAAAAATTTCTTCTAGATACGGTTGAACAAAATTGATATGTTCAACTATAAGTGGCTATCGTTGAACACAAACTTTTTGTTTAGCCAAATACGGTTGAACAAAATTGATATTTTCAGCTATAAATGGCTGAACATTGGTGGTTTGTTCTGCACTGAAAGTCCGAACGTTTCACGGCAACAGAAATTAGAAAAGGCTTTACAACCTTTGAGAAATGGCAAAAGTCAAAATAAACAACACAACAACTCATCTTCTCACTAATATTATGTTCAGAAACTACATTTTACTTATTAGTTTGCTCATCCATTAGACAAAAAAATGATATTGAGAGTGAGGTTTCACTAAGAAATAATATGTTTGACAATGGTGGGATATGAAGGGAGAGTATAATGTGATAAATGGAGAGATGGTGATGTGAAGGGAAAAAATCAGATGGGAGGAATAAGGGAATGAGAGTGAAGGGATGAATGAGACGGTGGAATGGGAGGAACGAGAGTAATGGGAATGGAATGATGAAAGTGAAATGGGACTATGTGCAAAGAGAACTTAGAGGTTCAGGTGTGGTAGGTGATTGTACTTTTTGGTAATTTCATAGAGGGGAATAAATGTAATAAAAAAGTTTTAAAAAACTCTGTGTGTAAAAGGCAAAAATCGTTGTGTATTTAGAAGCCCTCAACTTTAATCCATTTCATTCCTTGTTGCAGGTCAAGTGACAGATGGGCACCTTTTCTTTTTCTTTTCTTTTCTTTTTCTTTTTTAAGCAGTTGTGTAACACCTCTCATGGTTCTAATTTATAGTTGTGAATTTCATTTCAGATGTCCTTTCTGTTTGGCCTTCAAATAAAAAATTTCCCTGGATTCAGAAATTTCGATAAAATTTTTTGGAATTTTGTTTTAAAAAAATATAAATATAAATATATATATATATATATACATGTAGAAATTTAATTAGAAATTTATTCTAATTGGAATTTGATTAGAAAATATATTTTAAGCGAAATATTGCTTCTTCTTTTTCTTCTTGCTTATTCCTTTATTTTTGTTCAAAAGAGGGCTTAGGGGGTAGGGTAAGAGTTGGGGCTTTTCACATGGGCGGCTCCACATTGATCACAGTGGGGTCAATTGACCCTACTGAGATCTAAAGAAAATCTTTAAAACTAAAAAAATTTATGTCATGAATTGAAATTTTGAGTTTGACTCCACATAAACTTTTGAGTTTGACCCCACTCAATTTAAGAGTTTTACCCCTACATTAGCTAACTTTACACTTTTTCATTTTACCAAAAATAAAAAATAAAAAACTTTGCACTTTTTCTTTATTGTTGTGGTAGTAAACAAAAGTCACCATAAAATACCTACCGCCTAAGTTAATAAGCCAACTGTCTATCAAAACATAAAAAATAATTAATGGGCCCACATTGTTGATATGCCTCTACCAATGAGTTTTTAGAACTTAAAGGAATTGTTGACATTGCTAGAAAATTATTGGAGACAAAAATGGATATTGTATACCAATTGGTTTATTTGCTTTTAAAATTTGTTGGATTATCATAAATAGATTATTTGAGAATTTTATATTATATTTGTCGAATTATCGAAAGTAGATGACAGATGTTGATAAATTTATTCGATTTGCGGTAGATAAGTCTTTTGTTAACCCCACTAACTTGAATTCCTAGAGCCGCCACTAGCTTTTCAGGAAATAAAATTGCAACAAGTCTTTTTTTCTTTAAAATCACTTCCGCAGGAATTTCCAAAATCCAACGAAAACGGTCGAAACCCATCGAAATTGGCCGAAATCTTAACAGAAATGTTGTGTAGTGATGTTTCGTTTTAATATGTAGACCGAAACAAAATTCCGAATCATCCAAGACGAAGCGGATTTCACAACTATGGTCTAACCATTCATATTTATACTTTTATAATATTATTAAAAATAATAGAGATTTTAACTAATATTTAGTCTAAATTATATTGATATGGTAAAAACCGTAATTAAAATTAAAACATATAAAACTAACAAAGAAATATAGTTGGTTAACTTCAAAACGAGAGCACATTACTTTTGTCGAAATCAATTGAATAATTTACATCAAACATTCTTTTGAAATCAAAATAATGAACCCTAATAATAAAAATATATATGAGATTGATAAAACACCATAAAAATACAACATGAGAACGAAGGCCTCTAGACTATCCAATAAAAAAAAAAATTTAGAAGAGACAAATAAACCCATGAAAACCTAATACCTAAAAACCAAGAAATGAAAAATAAATAAATCCATAAAAGCCTATCATCATGGAAACCAAAAGAACCCATCAAAGCTGAAATAATAATAATAATAACAAAATATACCTATTTTTAGGAATAAAAAAACCAAAAAAATGTAAAGAAATAAACATAATAATTAAGAAGAAAGAAACAAACCCATGAGGAATCAATACCAAAAATATAAAAAAATGAAACTAAAGAAAAGATACATAAAAAATACATCAGATTTGACAATAACAATGACAACATGAGGTTGCTTAGTTGGTTGGCAAGCTAAATATCACCCCCTATGCAGGGAATGTCACTCTTCCAACATTTGTTACTCCTTTTCACATGTGGGCTACCTCCCCACTTGTGTGGGCTACCTTGGGTCCCACCCCCTTGACTGGGGTAAAAAATAATAATGATAAAATAATAACAATAACAAAAAATTTATAATAAAAAGCAATAAAAAAGTCAACATAAAAATAAGAATTCATTAAAAATTCATAAGATGCGCCCTTGCTGATTTTTTTATCATACTAAATATTTATAAAAATATTTAAAATTTTACAATTTCAAATAACATGACATGATTATTCCTGGTCTGTTGAGTAGCCTACCAAGGCATACTGCAAGTTTTGCTTTCTATTTTTAAATACTATTGCAATCTCCATTTCACGCAAAAAAAAAAAAAAAAAGAGATCTAGCACCTAAACCAGAACCTTGTGTCACCATTGAATTAAATCTCAAAAAAATCTACTGTGAAGATGTGATTAAGATTTAAGCATGTTAAATCAATGGCTATAATAATTTGTTGTGGTTGTTTTTTTTTTCTTTCCCTTGTTTGTAAGGAGACCTTTCTATCCGCCCTCTTTCCAGTGATGAACATATATTTAAGTGGGCCCCATGAGATGACTCCTATCGGAGACCATTGTCGATAAAGTTGCAAACGAGTATCTGATTCTTTGATTACCCGAAAAAACTAGGTCTGAAACTATTCTTAAGTTCCAATTAATAAATGGGTCCGAGTCCGGAACCCAATTTATGTTCTGATTGATAAACGGCTCCAGTTCTAGGTCCATATAGGTTACGAACCGTGAACCCAGGCCCGACATATGAGTATTTGGTATTGCAAACTACACCTCAAAATCAACTTTTTTTGGAATATTTTTATGTATAATACTAGACCTAGTAGACTTGATGCACTCATATAAATTGGATGATATACTTCTTTTAAGAAAAATTTAAAAAATGAAGAGAAGTTAGAAATGGTTTTGGAACGAAATTCTAGTCTTCTAGGTGAACCCGGTTCTAAAACCGAATTTGAATTTTTGTATTGAAACTGGGTTTGGAACCAACAAAACAAGTTCCGAGTCAAAAGTGAATTTGGAACCGGAGCCATTATTTAGAAACGAGTCTAGGTCCGTGTCCAGTATATGGTTCCGATCCCCAACAGTCTCGTTTGCAACCCTAATTGTCTAGTAGGATTGACTCGGAATCCAGTTCTAATTCTGATATAGCTCGTTAATATGACCTGAACTTGACGTGCATAACTCCTGCAATATATATACTGGTCAGAAAGACCTCACTTGCATATGCATGGGTTGGGTCAGGATCAACTAACTAAATCCACCAAACCTATTTAGTGGATTGAATTAGGTTCGTCCAACATGTATAAGCCTATTAAAACAATTTGGTGGCTAACATCTTGGTTCTTTATATTGAATGAGTTGAGCTTGTATTGGTTCTTTTTTTCCCCAGCAACTTGACTCAAAGATAGCGTTAATAGTAGAAATGGATCGGATTTGGGCCAAGATTCAACCTACATTGAATGTGGGTTATACATGTTGCATCAAGTTGAACCGCATTAGGGGTACATAGGTTCAAGTTACTTGACTTGATGAAAAAAAAAAAAACCAATTTGGATACAAGTGAAAATTCAACCCCTAGATAACTGTGTGGGGTATTTTCATAATGCCGAGATTATCCTATTTTCGGTAAAAGTGCCAGCTAGGCATGTCTTGGTTTCGGTTTCATGCATCTCGACAATAGTGCCAGAATGTTGTTCTAACTTCAGTAAAAGTATCAGCTAAGCATGTCTTGATCTCGACCTTATGCATCACGACAATAGTGCGAGGACGGTTAACCGATACAAGCACTGACAACTATACTCCTACAAAGACTCAACCACGTTACAGAACGTGTTGAGAGATAAGGATAAGCACCGGGTAGAGATAAGGAGTTATCCTTATCCGGTGGTTACGTCCACAATCCCTGAAAGATCGGAATTGAGATTTTACCTCCGAGAAATTAGGACAAGAATCATGGGATTCACAGCCTATATATACAAGGAGCTAATTCAGAAGAGGTATGCATACCCATACACAAATATAATCAAAATTCTGTCTTTCTTTTTGCTCACTCATCCTTTGTCTAGTGACTGTACTAACTTAGGCATCAGAGTGCCTTGCGCCTAGAGTGGTCAGAGCCTCAGATCTCTGTTTTCCCCTTCCCTTTCAGGTTTCAAGTGTTCAACCCTTTCCAAGAAGTTTACATCTATCCAAGCAAGTTCGTAATTATTTAGGCACGCACAATTGGTGCCGTCTATGGGGAAGGATAGAATCAAATTCACAAACACCATGCCTCTAAAAACCAGAAAGGGCCAAGGATCATCAAAGACCATACCACCATCGCCAATATTGCCGCTAGTCCCTCGCCAGAGCAGATTCGGGGCAAGATCTGGTGCGATGAGCGTGGAAGGGCCTGAGACTCAGTCAGGTTCATCTTCAAGGGGGGTGACGGCACCTCCTCGGCAAGATGATCTTCTACTGGAGCATCCCTAATAAGATAAATCTCCAGTGCCGGTCAAGTCACATCAATCCCATCACCGGACTAATGGCGATGATGATAACAACCCACTCATCGTGGATATGAGGGCTCAAAACCTCGTTATCCAAGAGAAAGATGAGTTGATTCCTCAACTCCGGCAGCAGCTCCAAGAAAAGATGACGGCCCCGGTTCGACCCCCTAGACGCGACCGGGCTCCTTCGGCTGAACATGATTTGAGGCAAATCCTGAATAACAAGAGGCGCGACCGAGCTTACGATGAGGGCTCGAATAGCAGCCACTTGAATGATGACTCGAAGAGGCCAAAGCAAAGTCGGAGGACAATGATGACTTGAGAGAGTGGCTTGACCGACAAGTCAAGCAAACAGTCCGGCAGAACATGGAGGTGATCGTCTTCACCTGAGATTGGCTAAACGCTTACGACATTGAAGATTTCGGCACATCTCCTTTCTCTCAGGAGATAAGAAACTTCTCTCTCCCTGAGAGGTTTACTGTTCCGAGGTTTGTTCTCTACAATGGGACCTCGGATCCAGCGGCGCATCTCCGATACTTTACTCATCGGATGTTGGTATGGGGTGATATAGGTCACCTTTAGGAAACCTATGCCTAAAGTGGTTCTGCGCACTTCCAGAGGGGTCAATTTCGAGTTGGTGGCAGCTCTAGAATTCCTTTGTAGAGAAATTCCAGGCTCATAGGGTCATTCCTAAGACAAACGATGATCTAATGGCCATTAGAATGAGGCGGACCAAAAGCATTACTCAGTTCGCCACATGGTTTTGGACCATATATAGCCAAGTTAAAGACGCCACAAATAGGGTGGCAATCAGGTCCTTCAAACAAGCTCTACTGCCAGGCAATGAGCTTCAGAAGGACTTGGTTCGGTTCCCTGTGGTCACAGTGAAGGCACTGATGGCCAGAGTGAACCAATTCATTAAGTAAGAAGAAGACGAGGCCCGAGTTCGGGAAAACTTCGGCCTTTGGCAAGAAGATAGACCCTCCAAGAAAGACAAGAAATCATCTCGGAGGGAGGAGGAAGGCTGAAACAAGGCATCATGAAGCTCGGCGCCAATGGTCTCGGCTTCCACCTCGGGCAGAAAAGAAGTCCAAACCAATTGCAGCCTCCTATAAGGCTGTGGACACGGTCTTTAAGAAGCTAATCTACAAGCTCCTTGACAGGATCAAGTCACAACCATTCTTCAAGTGGCCGCAGCCAATTAAGGGTGATCCTTCCACCCGAAATTAGAACAAGTTCTGTGCTTATCACAAGCAAAATGGGCACGGAACCGAAGATTATAAGGCCTTCAAGTCCCATCTCGAAACGCTCGTCAAGGGCGGACACTTGAAGGATTACATTAAGGAGGAAGACAGAAATAACAACCGAACTCATCAGCGCCGAAACAATGATGATTAGGATAACGATGAGCTGGAGGGCATCATTAATATCATCCACCTAGCTCCTGCACCGAAGGGGAGCGATCAAGCTCATGCTGAGGCGAGGAAAGCTTCGCACAACAAACATGTGATGACATCCGAGCTAGAACCAACTGCGAAGAAAGCTCGGAAGGAGAGGCCTAAAATCTGGTTTTCAGATAAGGACCTTGATGGGGTCCAGCTCCCCGACAACGATCCTTTGGTTGTAACCCTGAAGGTAAAGAACTTCAAGGTACAGAGGATTCTTGTGGATCTCGGAAGCTCATCAGAGATCCTTTACTTCGACTGCTTCAAGAAGATGGGTCTAAAAAAAGAAGACTTGCAGGAAGCATGCACTCCTTTGGTGGGTTTCAGCTCGAAACCGCTGTATCCCCAAGGGAAAGTCACCATCAAAGTCCAAGTTGAAGGAGCCAGCATGTTAGTCGACTTCCTCATGGGGGATGCACCATCCCCATATAATGCAATAATGGGGAGAACTTGGCAGCATAACATGGAAGCCATGCCTTCCACTCATCACCAAAAATTGAAGTTCCCGTTAGAGAACAAGAACGACATAATTGAGGTGATCACGGTTAGAGGTGACCAACACATGGCCAAACAATGCTTGATGGTCGTAGTACCTGGTGAAGCAGAACCAAGGCAGGTGCATATGGCCGAGCAGGACAAGGAAGCAGAACTGGAGGATGTTGGCCGATGTCCAGAACAAAAAAGCATTGAAGATCTGGCCGAAATCTGGATCGATCCCAACGATCCTCCAAGATATTTTCTGCTTGGAAGCCAACTTGACAAAGCTGAGAGGTCCGAGCTATTAAATTTCTTGTTACAGAATAATGAAGTTTTCGCCTGGACACCGTACGAGGTGCCCAGCGTCAACCCCAAGGTCATGTGACACAAGTTGAATGTGGACCCCAAACACAAGCCTGTGGTCCAAAAAGCTCGGAGAACGGGGGTTCCACAAACCGAAGCCATGATCGAGGAGGTTGAAAAGCTGCTAGAGGCTGATGCAATCAGGGTGGTCCACTACCCAGATTGGTTGGCCAATACAGTCGTCGTCAAGAAAAAGAATGGGAAGTAGAGGGTCTGTGTTGATTTCACCGACCTCAACAAAGCCTGTCCCAAGGACAGCTTTCCACTCCCCAAGATCGACAAGATGATTGATATGATTGCCGGGCATGCTAGGATGAGTTTCCTCGATGCTTACCGAGGTTACCATCAAATTCCAATGCACGGGCCTGATAAAGAAAAGACCGCATTCATAACACCTAGAGGCATCTACTATTACAAAGTGATGCCATTTGGGTTAAAAAATGCAGGGGCAACTTACCAGATACTGGTAACCAAGATGTTCCAGGCCCAGTTAGGGAAGACAATGGAGGTCTACATTGACGACATGGTTAAGTCTAAAAGGTCACAGAACCACTTGGTAGACCTAAGTCAAAGGTTTGACATCCTGAAGAAGTTTCAGTTTAGACTAAATGCGTCCAAGTGTGCATTTGGTGTCGGTTCTGATAAATTTCTGGGAAGTCTGGTTACTAGAAGAGGAATTGAAGCAAATCCAGACCAGATTTCGGCCATCCAGGGGATACAAAGTTCAACTACGGCGAAGCAAGTTCAGAGGCTCACTGGAATGGTTGCCGCGCTCAATCGTTTCATCAGCCGAGCTTTAGACAAGTGCAGCCCCTTCTTTCAACTTTTGAAGAAAAGTTCGAAGTTTCAGTGGACTCCAGAGTGTGACCGGGCTCTGCAGGAGCTCAAAACCTATTTGGCTTCACCACCCTTATTGTCAACACCGAAGCAAGGAGAAGTCCTCTACCTATATCTGGCCATCTTGGATCACGTAGTGAGCTTCATACTCGTCAGGGATGAAGAAAGGCAACAAAAGCCTATTTACTATACAAGCAAGATCCTTCTTGATGCCGATACCAGATATTTACCATTGGAGAAACTTGCATTAGCGCTTGTCGGTGCTTCTCGCAAGCTTTCTCACTACTTCCAGACTTATACTATAGTGGTTTTTACAGAACATCCACTTAAGTCCCTCTTTAGAAAGGCAGATTTCTCTGAAAGAATCTCAAGATGGGTTGTCGAGCTCGGGCAGTACGATATTCAATATCAGCCCCGAACAGCAATCAAAGCCCAAGTTTTAGTAGACTTCATTGTGGAGTTTGTTTCTCCGAGTTCGGCATCGAGCCAGCTCGATACTGAACTGGGGGGCCAGGAGGATAATGATGAAGTCACTGAGATAGAAGAAGATCAATCTTGGAAGCAGTTCCTTGATTCATCATGGAAGGTCTTCGTCGACGGATCCTCAACCTTCAAAAAGGCTGGTGCCAGCATAGTCCTTTAATCTCCAGAGGGCCTAATAATTGAGCAGGCCTTGACACTCAGCTTCAGGGTGACCAATAACGAAGCTGAGTACGAAGCATTGATTGCAGGGCTCAACATTGCTAAAATCCTGGGAGCACGGCAGTTGGTGGTCTTCAGTGACTCCCAATTGGTAACGAGCCAATTGAACGGAGACTACCAAGCTCGGGACGAAAGGATGATAGCCTACCAAGCTCATCCAAAGCAGCTCCCTTCTCAGTTCGAGAGAGTTGAAGTCAAACAGGTCGGTAGGGATTCTAATCCTCATGCTGATGCTTTTGCCAATCTGGCTTCTGCTGTTGAGGCTGGGAGAAAAAGAACTGTTGAGGTGGAGACGTTGGAAAGAATAAGTATAGAGCTTCAACCACCTCGGCAAGTCTTGTGTGTTGATCTTGGTCCGAGCTGGATGGACCTAATCATTTCCTATATAAGGGATGATCAACTTCCTAAAGGCAAGAATGAGGCTCACAAAATCAGGCTGAAAGCAGCTTGGTTTTGGTTGTCTCCGGATGACAAGCTCTACAAGAAGTCCTTCACTGGCCCGTACCTTCAGTGTGTTCACCCAAGCAAGGTCGAAGACTTCTTTTATGAAATTCACGAAGGAATATGCGGAAGCCACATTGGAGGTCGGTCACTGGCGTACCGAGCGATTAGCCAAGGCTATTGGTGGCTTACATGCAAAAGGACGCTCAACTATATGCCAGGAAATGCGAGAAGTGCCAGAAGTTCTCACACTCTATCCATCAGCCAGCACAGGATCTGAGCCCACTCTCCAGCCCATGGCCCCTTGCCCAGTGGGGCTTGGACATTGGGGGGCCGCTTCACCGAGCTCCAAGGAATAAGAGGTGGCTATTAGTAGCCAAAGATTATTTCACGAAGTGGATAGAAGCCGAGCCATTGTCCTCCATCACCGAACAGGACTAAAAAAACTTTGTGTGGAAGAACATCATCACAAGGTTTGGAGTCCCATGAGCTTTGGTCTCGGACAACGGAACTTCGTTCGACTCTAACTTTTTCAGGAACTTCTGCCAGGAGCTCGGCATCAGAAATTACTATTCCACTTCGGCTTACCCACAAAACAATAGTCAAGATGAAATTTCGAACAAGGCGGTGCTCGATGGGCTTAAGAAGAGGCTTGACCGAGCTAAGAGGAGATGGGTGAAGGAACTTTCGAGTGTCCTTTGGGCATATAGGACTACTCCAAGACGCTCCACTTCGGCAACTCCTTTCTCCTTGGCCTATGGGATGAAGGCCGCCATCCCTTTTGAGGTCGGTCTCCCAACCCTAAGGTCGGAGCTCTTTGATCAGGGCCAAAATGAAGTGAATGTGGCCCGATAACTAGACCTAGCCGAAGAGTGAAGGGATGCAGCAGTTGTCCACCTAGCTGCCTACCTGCAACAATTGGCTAGGGGGTACAACCAAAAAGTCAGAGAGAGGAAGTTTTCAGTTGGAGAGTTGGTCTTAAAGAAGACACTTCCCATAAATAAGAATCCCAATGAAGGCAAACTGGCACCGAACTGGCACGACCCATTCAAGGTGATCTCGGTTGCGGGGCAATCAACATATAAACTTGAGGACATGGATGGTAAAGAGTTACCACGGCCATGGAATGCGATGCACCTCAAGAAGTATTATTTTTAATTGTACCCGATTTTCGAAATCAATGAAAGTAGTTATTTTGGAAGAATCACTCTTTGTTGCTTTGAATTCTCGCCGAGTTGTAGAACTCGACAATTACCTACCTAATTGCCATGGAGCATTAGGGAAATAGAGAAAAGCCTTAGATAGCTAAGGCACAAACGAAACACCAAGTTAGAGAACTCGGTGGAAACCTCGATGTTAGGAATTAAAAATATGTTTGGTTACGGAACCGAACTTAAAGTATTCAATCACCGAGGTAAAAATTGCAATGCCTTGTATTCCTTAAAGTTAAAGAACTTAACCAAGTTTGTTCTTGTTAAGCTTGGTTAATGAACCAAGCTTAACAGTACGAACACATTTGGTATTTGGATACTGGTTTATTTTCTTAAGTTAGGGAACTTAAGATAAAGTATGTGGGGATTTCGGTTATTGAACCGAACTCACTTACTTGAGAAAATTGATCTCCCGAACAAGTAGAGAGCTCGGTTAAGGAACTGAGATCAAACACATGTGATTCTTGAAGTAACGTTTGGAGGCAAGCGTGAAAAAGGAAAAGTGCATTTGTATTCATAAAGCATAAATACATTGTACGTTGTTCGTCATTACAAACCAAACAAAAAAGAAAGAGAAACAACAAAGAAAATGTTTAAGCATCGGCCTTGGTGGCAGCATCAGCCTTGTCTTGAATGGCTTCGGTCGCGGCTGGAGTGGCTTCAGTAGTGGCTGCTTCAGCAGGAACCTCAGCCTCAATGGACGGAGTAGGGACATGTTCTGACTCCGAACTCAGGTACTTGGGGGAATTCTTGTAAGCAGAGTGGTCCTCAGAAACTCCCACTTCTTTTAGTGCGGCCAACCACCCGAGCTCCCAGACTTGGTCCCTCATAGCAAGGACCTGAGCAGTATAGAGTGTTGTCGCCTCCGCCACCCCCTCATTGAAGGCAATCTCAGTTTCGGCCTGGAGTTTGGCTTCGAACTCATCTTTCTGCTTCTCTAGGGAGGCTTCAAGCTTGGCTGCCTGTTTCTTTTGAACTTCTGCCTCAGCCTCCAACCTACGGATTTCGACCATTGCCTTATCAAGCTCTGTCTTGAGGCCATCATTCCTGTCCACTTGTTCCTTTAGCCTCTGGTTACTCGCTTCCAGGGCTGTTTGAAGGTCCTTCTTCTCTGCCTCCAGCCTTGGGACCTTGGAGTGATTCTGCCGATGCCTCTCTAGGGCGACTTGGCACTTTTGCACCACCTGTAAAAAGAAACAGGTGTGAGAAGGCAATAACCGAAACGAAACACTTTGTATAAAGTTTGTAGAAAGCTTACCGAAATTGCCAACTGCATTGTTGACATTGTTAGTGTCACCTTGTTGAGCTCCTTGAGCCTTGCCATGTCTCGTGGCAAGGTACAGGCCTAACCCAGCGCAACAATAACGAGAGGATCGCCGACGATACGGTCCTCTACCGCCATTGGCCTTCCGGGCTCGACTTGGAGGCTCGGATTCCAGAGAGCCGGCCCGGTGGGACGGGGCGCCAAAACTACACTTGGACCCTCCTCGGCGGGAGCCTCGGTCCTAGGCCTCTTTTCTCTGGGAGCCTCCTCTCTTATGGTTTTGGCAGGGCGCTGCCAAACTCCAGAACTTGGAGCAGGAGCAGAAGAAGTAACAGCGGCAGGGGACGTGGGGGCACGAGGAGCTCGGCCTCCCAATGCTAGAGCCCCCAAATCCTTAACCACCACGGTAGGTCGTCGCCGCGACATATCTTCCTCTGAACTAAATGAGGAGCTGGAGGAGAACACGACTTGCCTTGAACTTCTTGACCTCGAGGAGGTCTCAGCTCTTATAGCAACGTTGGTGGCTTCGGCGGACCCAACGGCCTCCGAATCAGACCCAGAAGTGGCGGCCTTGGCACCAGAAGCAATCCGATGCTCAACGTCAGTTGGTGCTTGTACGGGCTATTCCCCTTCCACTTCGACGTGAGCCTGGGGCCCTTCCCGAGGTTGACCGGTCTTCCTCTTGATGAAGGAGTGGTACCTCGGTTCGTAGTTCAGGAGCGTTCAGGCTGCTCGATTTTCGTAGTCGCGGTAGCTGTACCCTGCCCGAAACCAGCTGTCGTTTCTTACCCAACCGACTCGGTGGGCTTCTTTTCTTCTTTGCTGGATGTCTGCACAACAAACACAAAATATGTCAAGCATCTCGACAGAGAAGAATAGAAAAACACAAGGTAAATGTAAAGGCTGGGAGGTATGTGGTTACTCGGTGGGCTCCCAAAGTCACGGGGAATCTTGTCAATCCTTGCCACCTCGGGCATGGTTCCTTCATATTCCTAGTTGCTCGAAACAAACAGGCGGTCATCTCCAGCATATTTGTTGGAGTCTTCTAGCTCATTGATGAATCACTCCTGATTTCCTTTGGCTCGGAGATAGTAGGTGTTGTCACCGCCACCACTAGATTTGCAAAGGTCATAGACCTCCTCGATATCATGGACGTCGAGATTGATTCCTAAAATTCTATTAAGCTCGGCTGTGCCCATGATGATCTTAAAGCAATTCGGCATCAACTGACAAGGGCAGAGTCGCCATTTCCTAAGACAACTTCTAAGAAGGGGTGAAGGGGGAATCGAAGCCCACCTTCGACTATGGTGACCAAATAGAATGGCATCCAGCCATTAGTAAAAGAATAGCCATCAAAGGGGTTTTCCGAGTCATTCAACCTGATGAGGATATCATCAGGGATCCTGTAATAGGCCATAAATCTTGCTACGGCCTCTAGGATTTCTACTCTCTACCTATAGACACCCATTATCAAACTTGGAGCTGAAGGAATGAAGAACAAAAAACAGAAAGTGAGACTCAAAAAGGGGGAAAAAAGGTTAGGGAACCCTAGAGAGAACCAGAAAGCGGAAATGAGCAAGATAAGAAGAAAGGACTTACAAAACGGGGCTCAAAGAACACAGAGCTCGGATTCGTAGGAACTCGACCTCGGCTAACTCTCTATTTTCTCTCTTCAGCAAATCCTCTCTCTTCTGACAAACGTGAAAGTGAAAAATGAGAGAGAGGCACCTCTATATATAATGGAAAAAAAGGCGCCGTTTCAAATTTCAAGGACGCGAGTCGTTTCGAGTACTGAGCACGTCTCTTCGAAACGATTGGACGACCAACCAGGCGATGGCACGTGGTGCCACCAGTACGCCTCCTGCATCGATCGACGTGCTATTAATCACCTCGGGCAGATGAAGCGACATCGACGTGCCATTAATTATCTCGGGCAAATGAAGCAACATCGTGATAGGGGTCAGATGTCATCAACCAACACCGAGATGAAATACAGTATGAGCTTCAAACCTAGTGCTCAAAAAGTTCTCCCGTCATAATGCTTAGCTTCCTACCTCAAAGAGTTAGGGAGCTCTAAGGAGTCAGAAGTTAGGGGGCATTTTCATAATACCGAGATTGCCCTAGTTTCGATAAAAGTACCAGCTAGGCATGTCTTGGTCTTGGTCTCGGTCTCATGCATCTCGGCAATAGTGCCAGAATGTTGTTTCGGTAAAAGTACCAGCTAAGCATGTCTTGATCTCGACCTTATGCATCTCGGCAATAGTGCGAAGATGATTAACCGATACGAGTACTAACAACTATACTCCTTCAAAGACTCAACCACGTTACAGAACGTGTTGAGAGATAAGGATAAGCACCGGGTAGAGATAAGGAGTTATCCTTATCCGGTGGTTACGTCCATAATCCCTGAAAGATCGGGATTGAGATTTTACCTCCGAGAAATCAGGACAAGAATCATGGGATTCACAGCCTATATATACAAGGAGCTAATTTAGAAGAGGTACGCATACCCATACACAGACATACTCAAAATTCTGTCTTTCTCTCTGCTCACTCATCCTTTGTCCAGTGACCGCACTAACTTAGGAATCGGAGTGTCTTGCGCCGAGAGCGGTCAGGGTCTCAGATCTCTGTTTTCTCCTTCCCTTTCAGGTTTCATGCGTTCAACCCTTCACAAGAAGTTTACATCTATCCAAGCAAGTCCGTAATTATTTAGGCACGCACAATAACTTTTATTAACCTGATTCAACCTATTTGTCACGCCTAATATTAATAGGGCGGCAAAAACAATTGTCAATAAGTAAAACCAACTCGACTTGCCTTGATTGAGCTCAACTCAGTTAAAAGCTTGGCCTAATTAAATTAACATCTTGAACTAACCCACGGTGAAATGAAAGCTTAATGTCACCTCCTAAGTATAAAGAAAATGAATATACAAGGAAAACAAGCCAATTCCAAAATCCCAGCTCAAGTTAAGCATTTTTATAATTGCGTACCTAAGGGGATGATGGGGAAAAGTAAGAAGAACGGACCCAACCTAAACCCAATCCATACATTAACCGGGTAAAAAATTGTCAACCTAAAACTCCAACCTGAGAATAAGGAGGTCAACCCGACCCTAGTTCTCGATAAGGCTATATATGATGAATCCAAGGATATCAAAGGACTTAAGGGTCTGTTTGGGAAGGGGGGGAAAATGGGGGGGAGGAAAAAAAGGGGGGAAAGTGGAGGGAAAGTGCTTTTGGGGGGTGTTTGGGAAGGGGGGAGGGAAAATAGGGGGGGAGGAAAATGGAGGGAAAAAAACACCTTTTTGCCTCAAAAATTTCCCCCCCAAAACAAGGGGGAAAATGAGGGGAAAGTGAGGAGAGAGGGAAGAAATGACTAAAATGCCCTTTTACTTTATTTGAATTTTTTTCAAGAGCAAGGGTAAAATAGTCTTTTTTTCTGTACCTCACTAAAAACAAAATTATACTTTTTCACTTTCCTTTCCCTTACTTTTTTACTTCCCAAACAAGAGGAGGGAAAATTAATTTTTCCTCCCCTTCCCTTCATTTTACTTCCCCCTCAAATTTTCCCTCCCCTCCTCCCTTCCCAAACGGACCCTAAGTGTTATAAGAGGCCATTTAATGTGAGTGCTTCTTGTGGTCTTTTAATTAAAAAAAAAAAAAAAAAAAAAAGAAGCCCTAAAGCCTGGTATGTAAACGAAACTGAAACGCCGGATCTGGATAGACTGCTGGAGGTCCAAATTTCCTCGATGTTCCTGGATGTTGCTGGGCCCTACAAAATGGTCAAAAATGGCCAGGACGATCATTGGTGCCGGATCATGTTAGTATGTTACCCAAAACTATCAAATGGGCGCACCTATCAAAATAGGCCCAAGTGGGCTCATACTCCCGACAGCACGGTCTTGCAAGCCCATTTCTCGCTTTTTAAAATAGCCAAGGTAAATTCGAAGCCCTAATTTTTTCAATCTCTATTTGTAAGATGAAAATCTATTCTAGTGTTTTGGTGCTAGGGTTTGGATTCTAGGGTTCATATTTCCATTGCTTCATTGATTTGATTGTTTGATTCATTGCAGTTGTTGTTGAGAATGACATGAACTTGCTCAAGTCCCTGCCACCAGATGCATCGTCTGCATCTCTCTGTCTTCCGTCTCAGGTTTTTAAGAGATTTCTGCTGCACTTCTCAAGTCACCCCATTCACATTTGAACCCTTGAATTGCTTAAACCCTAGAAGAAAAGATGCCTCTTTTTACCTGTTTCGGTTCCTATCAACGTCCCTGCCAATGCGACCGCCTGCTCCGCTTCAGCCGCATCGACTTGCCGATGCGGCCGACGACCCTTCCTCCCTAATCAAAGAAGACGGGGTCGCGGTCTGCTCGTCGATGTGGATCGACAGCTTCCGCGAGCCCAACAAGACTGTAACCAACCTCACCACCTTTCTCCGCCGATTCGAGCTGTGGGTGATTGCGTATCAGAAGGTTTGCGCCGATGAAATGGGCTCTTACATGCCCCGCAGCGCCATCCAGCGCTCGGCCCTTGAGGACCTTCTGGCGCTGCGAAATGCTGTTCTAGATTGCAGGTTCAAATGGGGAGCTCGGCTTGAGTTTTTCATTCGGTCTCCCAAGGACAAGACTGAGATTGAAAAGCTGTCCAAGCGCAAAATTCGGGCCATTCTAACGACCACACAGCCGACGCCTTTCCAAGATAGGATTGTTCAGGAGGTCCTGTTTATGATTCTTGAACCCATCTACGAGTCGCGGTTCTCGCAGAAATCGTTTGCATTCCGTCCTGGACGGAGTGCTCATACTGTCATTCGGGTGATTAGGAGAAGCTTTGCAGGGTATTTGTGGTATATAAAGGGGGACTTGAGTACTATACTTGATGGTGTGAAAGTTGGTATGGTGATCAATGCTCTTTTGAGGGATGTTCGTGATAAGAAGGTTATTGATTTGATAAAATCAGCGTTGGTAACGCCAGTAATTACAAGTCGGGTTGAGGAAGGGGAGAAGAAAAAGACAAAGAGGAAGTATCAGAAGAAGAGAGTGTTGGCGGAAGATGAGCCCAAGCCAGACCCATACTGGTTACTGACATTTTTTGGGTTTGCCCCTGAGGAGGCGGAGAAGGTACCTTCATGGGGTCATTGCGGGATCTTGAGCCCGCTTCTTGCAAATGTAGTTCTTGATGAATTAGACCATTGGATGGAGGGGAAAATCAAGGAGTTCTTCCGGCCTTCAAAGACAGATGTTATATGGAATGGCCCGGAAGGAGAGGATGAACAAGGTAACACTTCCTGGCCAGAGTTTGTCCCAACAAGTGGGCCTGATAAGACACGGAAGATGGACTACATTCGTTATGGTGGACACATATTGATTGGCGTCAGGGGTCCTAGGGCTGATGCTGCCACCTTGCGGAAACAATTGATTGAGTTTTGCGAGCAGAAGTATTTTCTTAAGCTTGATAATGAGAGCCTTCCAATAGAGCACATTACAAAGGGTATCATGTTTCTCGACCATGTATTGTGCCGCCGGGTTGTTTACCCGACACTTCGTTATACCGCAACTGGTGGAAAGATCATCAGTGAGAAGGGGGTGGGCACCCTTCTGTCAGTGACGGCAAGCTTGAAGCAATGCATTAAGCAGTTCAGGAAGTTACAATTTCTCAAGGGTGATCGAGATCCTGACCCGCAGCCCTGTTTCCGAATGTTCCATGCTACACAGGCACATACCAATGCACAGATGAATAAATTTTTGTCAACAATGGTTGAGTGGTACCGATATGCTGACAACCGAAAGAAAGTTGTGAACTTCTGTTCATACATCATAAGGGGGTCTCTAGCAAAGCTCTATGCTGCCAAGTACAAACTCCGCTCACGAGCAAAGGTCTACAAAGTTGGCTCAAGGAATCTCAGCCGCCCGTTGAAAGAGAAAAAGGGGCAGTCACCAGAGTATCATAATCTTTTGAGGATGGGTCTTGTGGATTCTATCGAAGGTCTACAATATACAAGAATGTCACTTGTACCTGAAACTGATTATAGTCCTTTCCCCACCGGTTGGAGGCCCGATCATGAAAAGGTTTTGCTTGAGTATATAAGGCTGGAGGATCCAAAGACGATGGAGGATCAACACGATTGTCTGAAGGCGCAGGGCCTTATTACACCACAAGATTACATCTCAATGCTTGTTTGGAACTACAAAAGGAATGCTATCATTTCGGATCAATTACCCATTATAGAGGATAACAATGTCCAGAGAGCTAAAGAAATTATACTGGGTTTGAGTGGGGATCAAGACATGAAAAATAGGACAGGAGACCATGAAGAGGTGAGAGAAAGAATTATGGAAGCTGCATAGATGTGACAAAGCCAAGTTTTTGTTTACCTTTAAATTTATTTGGCGTTTTGTACTGGTAACTTATAGCCAACTCAGAATCTCTCTGCCCGTGGATGAATCAAGGGTAGCTTGTAAAATTTCAATATGTACCGTTCAAACTTCTAGTGGATTCCATTGCATTTTACGGATAAAAAAAAAGAGAAAATCCATTTCATTTGTTGAAATTGCTGCCTTGACTTTCATTCTGATTTATAAGCTGTGAAGTTGTGTTCATTACTTTTTTTTTGGATTCTGCTTAATTTCTATCAGTTGTCATATTCTTTCAGGTTTATATCCGTCCTGCAGTGGACTGCATGAAACTTCCCTTCCTCCTCTACCCAAGTAATTGTCTTGCATGATCATCTATCCTGGAAATTGGTAAATTATTGTGTCCAGTTTAATGCTGAGTTTCTTTGCGGATCAATCGACAGGAATCTGTTGCTTTGGTGGCTCTACTTTTATTTTACTTGGTATAAAATGATGGTTGGGCTAACTTATAGAAGGATATTTTACTGAAAGTGAACTCCAGTTTGATCTTTAATAGCTTAATACTAGTATAAAGTAAGTTTGTTGGTCACAGGTTCGGCTCAATGGCAGGCTCGAGTGTTGCTTTGCAAAGAAACATGGTTTCTGCTTTTAGAGTTGATTGATCTCGAGTGTAACTTTAACATATAGGGCATAATGGTCTGTCGCAAAATTTGAATGATATCTCTTGTGGAGATTGACAACTGTAATAGTGGCATAAAGTTGTGGTTATTTCTGATCCAATTGACAGTCAATGGCTGCAATGCAGAATACATGTAGCAAGACATGAGTTGTAGAACTCAGGATCTAGCTGCAGTTTTCATTGCAAGTAATGTTTTTCTTCTATTGAAATTGATATTTGTTTTCCCAGTTCTTGATATAATCAGGTAATCTTAGCAAACAGTCGTAAGTATGCTATTGCTACATATCAACATTGGTGTCTTTATTTTTTTATCAAGCCTTGAACCACACTCTGGTTTTGTTTCTTTACATGTATAGTGCAGGAAGACGACAAAATTGCGCAGTTCTTGCAGATTTATTTAAGTTGAGAAGTGAGCCAATCATATTTAAGCTCAGTTGGGGGAACTCTAAATAGATTTTGTATAAGGGGAGAACTCTAAACATGGTTCATGCCCTATGGCTAATGTTTAATGAGGCCCCAAGTGTTATTGGACTTGTTATTTCAACTCCTGCATCATGTTCTAGTGATTAAAGTGACTTAATCATTTCCTGAATTAAAAACGAGTTTCTGCTGTTTGCCAGCTTGATTCAGGTACTTGTATTTCACCTGGGACTTGTATTTTTCTTTGCACAGCTTTATTTTGGGTTACTTTTGATTTGATTCTGATTTCCCTAATTACATGGAAGGATTGTGGTGATTTGAGTGTAATTAAAATAATTAAGGGAAAGGGTTGCTGTAAACACTTCAGATGAATATTATCTAGAGGTTAGTGCTTACCATGTGCTTGTGAAGAGGCCTTTGCCCACTACAAAATCAGATATCGTAGCAAGCTTCTTTTTATTTTTTTCTGTCACAGCTGTCAAAGAAAAAACTTTGTATACACATCTCATTGGCTACTATCTCACCCACCAAACCACAATCACTGCAAAATGTTAGCCCTGTGTTGCTAAAAATTCACTTCTGACATCTCACCAATCATTACCCAGGAAATATGAAAATCTTCTCGCAACCCTCATTCTCATATGACATTTACTTTCATATCCTTCAGGCAGTAGCTTGTATCTACACATGGGGCATGTCATTTCGCCATGGTCCACCCACTTATCTAGGCACCCAAAATGGAAAACATGTTAACAGTTGATCGTCCTCTGTGTATCCCCCTGATGTCTCTGCAAATGCTGCGGATTCTACTACTGGGAGGTTCTTCTTGATCAAATTGTAAGTGATCGGTGGCGATGGAGCCGGGCGATTTTCACGACGGCCACACGATCCATGTGATTATCTACAGAAGGTGCTAGACCAGTTGGATCAAATAGACCCAGATAAAAGAATGCCAATTTAACCAAGAGAAGGACATGATCTAAGAAATTCAGTACATATACCAAAGGTTCAACCATTACAACCCCATTAACACAAGTGAAACTGATGAGAATGCAAAACTATCTAAAGTGAAAATTAACGATTTCATGCATGAACATTGCATCATCATATCTTCAGGATAACTTGGACGTTGTTAAGCTTATGTAGATAGCTCTCATAACAAATTTGAGCAAATGTTTGACATGGAACTCATTTGATGATACCTTTGACAATGGATTTGATGATGGGAGTCTAATCTCTTAGGACTACATTAGTAGATCACAGGCCTAACATATAAAAGATACAAAAGGGGAAAAGCCCAAAGTTTGTAGTAAACTTAAATCTCCTACTATTGATTAGATAAGTGGTTCTAAACGACCCAATATAACCCACAATGATCTATAGTCCTAAACCATTGCTATAACTTATAACTATCATTGAAGACTTCCCTATCTACTTGCTATTTGCTAATCAAAGCTCTAAATAAATTAATAAAATTAGGCTATATACAGGTCACTTTCTGCTATATTAGCAGATTCACCAATGAATTGGCAGGCTCACAAGCCAAGAAAGGAGTGAATAGATCTTATAATTTGGTTTACAAGCTGTTAGGCTTTTAGACCTTCTGTTTTCTTAACCTTTTGCTTTAATGTTTTAGTATTTTTCCCCTTGTATCTATTGTAGGGGCTCAACAAAACCTCTGGGCAGATTTTAGGAGCCATTGCTAATCTTACAGGTCTTTAATTCTTGTATGTGTTGACCACAACTTTTATTCATTTGATCCTTTCCGCATCTTTCAGTTAGAAAATTTTACCCTAATGATATGGAACAGGCTAGAATTTTTTCATATTTTGCTTGATGTCATGACAGCTTCTCAATAATTACTAATAATGGACTTTCTCATCTGATCTCATTTATTCATCGCTTACATACCATCAAGATATGATCATCTTTATTTGCCAAAAAAAAATTGTTCTTAAGGTTGCAAAGATCTTTTATCAGTTTTACCATTGACAATTTATTAACAGTGTCAAGGACCTCAATAGTTTTAGCTGAAGAACAGGCATGATAATAATTGTCCTTCAAAGTTGTCTCATTTGAGCAGCTGTACTTAGTGACCTTTTTCCAAAGAGAGTTATCAAGATCTATATAACCAAATAGAGACATATTGAAGGTCTGTTTTGTTCAGTATCAAATATGGATGAATTTGTGCCCTTTTTGGATGCTTCTCATGAGAACATTTAGTTGATTTCTTACAATTTGCATTAAATATGTCGGGTTTTGGCTCAATTTGGAGATACATGAACTCCAGCCAAGAGGATTTGATTGTTTCAGCCAGTTTTTGGTCTCCATCTGATTTTTTTGGGATTCAATTGGTTTTTAATTGTCCAACAGAAAGACCTAATTTCTACCCAGATTTGACACTGATCCATATGGGCTCTAAAAGTGGTGAATGGTGTGCAAATGCTTCATAGTATGTAACAACATTTTCCTATTTTGATTGCAACATATGTTGATGTAGGATTCATTTAAGAAGTGCTCTTTGTTACGGATATTAAAACAGTTTAAACTGATGAACTGATGTACATTCAATTACTCACTTAGCCAAAAGCTATTACATTTATTTAAAAACAAGAAGAAAATGAAGTTGCTGGAGATAAGATGGAATACATAATTGTAAGAGATGGGACATTAGGATAGACGAGACTCGGTCAAGGCAGCTGATGCGTCCTTAACACGCCCC
The DNA here is from genome assembly GCA_038049695.1 of Cinnamomum chago. Classification (NCBI taxonomy): domain Eukaryota; kingdom Viridiplantae; phylum Streptophyta; class Magnoliopsida; order Laurales; family Lauraceae; genus Cinnamomum; species Cinnamomum chago. The sequence goes on along the minus strand of CP142455.1, from coordinate 42,527,622 downwards.
TTCAAGCGTGACTGACCATCAAGGACAATGAGCTTGTTGCGTAGAAGAGGAAATCTGGAAGCACTGAGAGGCTTAGTAAAGATGTCTACAATCTGAGCATCATTGCGGGCATAGTGAACAGCAACCTGGCCCTTGGATATAAGATCATGCGTCAAATGAAAAATAGGATTAACTGAGAGGTAAGTAACACCCAAGTTGTCAGACAAGACTGTGGGTGGCTGGCACAAAGAGAAACCCAACTCGTGAGGAAGGGAATGAATCCAAACGAGTTCACAGGAGGCAATGGCAACTCCCCCTGTATTCAGCCTCAGTACTAGAGTGAGCTACAGTTTCTTGTTTCTTATAACTCTTAACTAACAAGATTTGAGCCCAAGTAAATTGCATACCAATTCCATTAGTATGTTTATCAAGAACTATAAATATAAACCTCAGTCAAAATAAAAATTAGAAAATGTGGAGATAGAACTTTATTTAAGAAAATTGTGTGGACCAGTTCCTAAATGCGCGAAATCAGCAACAAGTGCAAGTCTGTACTCGTCCTGGATGCACGCGCCTCGGCATAAGCCCTGAAGCGCTTGCCGAGACCAGCACAACCAAACGCCCTCTCGGCCACACTCGTCAAAGGCGATGGGCATCTCGGCTGCAGCCGAGATGGAGGCAGCTGCCCAAGATGGGCTTATATCGCCACGGGCGACAACGGGTCATGTGGCAAGATGGAGACGCGATGATGGGATGGACATCATCCAGGCCGTCCATCCTTACCACATTTCTGACAATCATATCCAATGGTTGCGGCCGTATCAGGGCAGGGCCCTAGGAAGGATCCGATGGGACCTCAGCCGCCAGTAAGTCAGGGCAAGATCATGCCCAACATGACTAGCATCTAATGCAGCATGGGCTGATTGAACCCTCATTTAATGCAATGTGGGCTATGATGGATCCTCATTAATTACTCTATGGGCTAATGGATCCCTAGCAGTCAAATCAAGAAGCCCACTAGCCAGTATCCCTTGAGGCTCTCATATAAGAAGATCCACCACCTGAGAAAAGGTACGAATACTCTCATGCATGCAAACACACACAACTCTCTCCTTCCCCGATCAAGCTACGTTGCACTAACTTAGGCATCGGAGAGCCCTGCGCTGCCCACAGCCAGGGTCCTCTAACTGTTTCTTCTCCCCCTTTCAGGTCCCCCAATCAAGTAGTTCTCTCTGGTCCCTTGGATAAGTCCCTGGAGGCACCTCTCTAATCTTGTGAGTATATTTTCTGCACTTACAATTGGCGCCGTTTGTGGGGAACGATTTACATATTCTTCCCTATCACCATGACAAAGAGAGCTACGAAAGGCGGAGAAACGTCCAAGACGAAGCGCGCGGGACCGTCGTCTGACCGCGCCAAGAGGAGGTCTGGGAAGGAGCCTGCTGCAGAAGATTACGACGAGGCGGTTTCATCCCCATTGACGTTCAGGAGCATAACCTTCGCCCGGAGTCACCTTCCAGGGGAATAGCGGCGTCCCTCCGGCGGGGAGACTCTAGACAACAGCGTGGAGAAGGTCTCTCGCTGAGTCGGGTTCAGCGGGGCAAGTCTCTAGCGGTCGACGGACCACCTCCCTCTGATCATATGGAGGATGCTGACGATGAAGACTATAATCCTGATGATGACTTCGACTCCACCCTTGAGGAGATTAGAGCACAGAATGATACCATCAAAGAGCAGGATGCTCTGATCCGCCAGCTCCAGTAGCAGCTGGAAAGAGCTGCAGGCTCAGTCGCGGCAGCAACGGTCGTGGTAGCAGGTCGAGGGGAGAATTTCTCGTAGTAGACGCACTGCCTCCCATGAGGAAGATTTGAGGATTCACCTGAATGAGAAAAGGCGTGACCGAACTCGCGATGAAGGCTCGAGCACCAGCCGCAGCTACTCGAGGAAGGCGTCGGAAACTATTCCAGAGACCCGATATCACAGCCAGGAGTGGTTGGATGTGCGTATCAGGCGGACAGTCCAGCGCAACCTGGAGGTGGCTGGTCTCACCCGAGATCAACGGGATGCTTGTGAGACCATCGACCTTAGCGCATCCCCCTTCTCTCGCGACGTCAGGAGTTACCCCTTGCCAAAGAAGTTCACCGTCCCGAGGTTCGTCACTTATGACGGGACCTCGGATCCAGTTGCGCATTTTAGACACTTCTCCCAGAGGATGTCTGTTTGGGGGGACGAGGGCCACCTGAACTGTCGAGTCTTCTCCTCCAGTTTGGGAGACCTCCCTCTGAAGTGGTTTTGCGCGCTCCCCGAGGAGTCCATCTCAAGTTGGCAACAGCTCCAGCAGTCTTTCATGAAGAAGTTCCAGGCCTACAGAATCTTGCCGAAAACAGATGCAGATATTATGGCCCTGAAGATGAAGCGAGAGGAGAACGTCACCCAGTTCGCCAAGCGATTCTGGACGGTCTATAGCCAGATCGAGAGTTCCAAAGACAAGGTAGCGATCTTCGCGTTCCAAAATGCCTTGCTGCCAGACAGTGACCTTTGCAAAGATCTGGTCAGGAGCCCAGTGTCCTCCATAGCAGTGCTCATGTCCATAGTCAACCGCTACATCGCCCAAGAGGACGACCAGGTCCGTGCTCGGGAAAGCCATGGGGCCCCGCAGAAAGGCCGAGGTGAAAAGCCCTCAAAGAAAGATAAGGGACCGTCCCGAAGAGATGAGCCGGACAGACGCTGGACGCCAGCCAGCTCGGCAAGGGCTCAGGCATTCACCTCGGGTAGAAACAAAAAACCTAGGCTGTCCGAGGACACATACCAGGCAGTTAACACGATCTTCAAGGAGCCCATCCACAACATCATGTATAAGATCAAATCGAAGCCGTACTTCAGCTAGCCGGAGCCCATGAGAGGAGATCCGTCTTCCAGGGATCAGAGCAGGTTTTGTGCGTACCACAAGCAGAGTGGCCACAGACTAAGGAATACAGGATATTGCGGTCGCATTTGGAAAAGCTCGTCCAGGATGGACATCTGCAGGAGTTCGTCAGGGCAGACACCAGGAACGACACCCGAGCTCCGCGCCGAGACAAGAGGGGCCACGACAGTGACGAGTCAGAGAAAATCATTAACGTCATCCATTTAGCTCCCCCGCCCAAGGGGAGTAACCGAGCTCGTACCGAGGCCAGGCGGTCCTCCCACAGTGAGTAGGTCATGGCCGCCGAACTCGGCTCAGCTCCGAAGAAGGCTCGGAGGGAGCGACCCGAGATCTAGTTCTCAGATGCTGACTTGGAAGGGGTCCAGCTCCCCCATAACGACCTGCTGATCGTCACTCTAAAACTGGATTGCACTGAGCAAGGTGTGAAGGACTGCACCGTGCAGAAGGTCCTCGTCGACCCTGGTAGTTCATCCGAGGTCCTCTATTTCGATTGCTTCCGAAGGATGGGCCTAACGGAGAAGGATCTGCAGGAAGCCCGAATTCCCCTCATCGGCTTCAGCGCTAAGCCAGTGTACCCCAAAGGAAAGGTGATGTTCATGGTCGAGGTCGGTGGCACATCTGTTGTGACAAACTTCTTGGTTGTCGATGCACCCTCACCCTATAATGCTATAATGGGCAGGACCTGGCTCCACAGTATGGAGGCGGTCCCCTCAACTCTTCACCAGAAGCTGAAATTTCCATTGGAGGGGAAGAATGGCAGAATAGAAATCGTCACAGTCCGAGGAGATCAGCAGACGGCCAAGCAGTATCTGACGGCCGTAGTGTCCGAGGAGCGAGAGCCCAAGGAAGTTAATATGGCCGAAATGGAGAAGAAGCTAGACGAGGTCGGCCAGGACCCGGAAATGAAGAGCGTGGAGGACCTGACCGAAATTAGGATCGACTCAAACGATCCGGAACTGTTCTTCCTGCTCGGCAGCCAGCTCGGGGAGCAAGAGAAGTTCAAGCTGGTCCAATTCCTGGTGCAGAACAGAGTTGCCTTCGCCTGGACGCCCCAAGAGATGCCCGGCATTGACCTCGAGGTAATGTGCCATAAACTGAACGTGGACCCTAACCATAAACCGGTGATGTAGAGAGCTCGCAGGACTGGGGTGCCGCAGACTGAGGCCATGGTCGAGGAGGTGGACAAACTGCTCGAGGCTGGCGTGATCAGAGAGGTCCAGTACCCGACCTGGCTAGCCAACACTGTGGTTGTCGAGAAGAAGACTGCCAAGTGGAGGGTCTGCGTCGACTTCACCGACCTCAACAAAGCCTGCCCCAAGGACAGCTTTCCTCTACCCAAGATCGACCAGATGATCGACGCCACTGCCGGACACGACAGAATGAGCTTCCTTGACGAGTATCGCGGCTACCACCAGATACCGCTGTATGGGCCGGACGAAGAGAAGACAACTTTCATAACACCCAGGGGCACCTACTGTTATAGGGTGATGCCGTTTGGGCTGAAGAATGCAGGAGCCACCTACCAGCGACTCGTCACCAGAATGTTCCAGGCTCTGCTCGGCAAGACTATTGAGGTCTACATTGACGACATGGTCGTCAAGTCCAAGCAGGCGCAAAACCATTTGGGAGACCTGGCTCAAGTCTTCGACACTTTGAAGAGGTTCAAGCTCAAACTCAATGCCTCCAAGTGCGCTTTTGGTGTCGGTTCCGGTAAATTCTTGGGAAGCTTGGTCACACACAGAGGGATTGAGGCAGATCCAGACTAGATCTCGGCAATCCTCAGAGTATAGAGTCCCACCTCGGCAAAGGAGGTCCAAAAGCTCACTGGAATGGTAGCCGCACTGAATCGGTTCATCAGTAGATCCTCAGATAAGTGCCGGCCTTTTTTTTCAGCTGCTTAGAAAGAATTTAAAATTTTAATGGACTCCGGAATGCGCCCTGGCCTTGCAAGAACTCAAGGCCTATCTTTCCTCACCCCCTCTACTCTCAACTCCTATTCACGGAGAATTTTTGTACTTATATCTGGCGGTCTCGGATCATGCGGTGAGCTCGGTCCTCGTCCGAGAAGAGGACAAGCTTCAAAAGCCAATTTATTATACGAGCAAGACCCTCATCGATGCCGAGACCAGTTATTTACCCCTAGAAAAGCTCGCGATGGCACTCGTTAGCGCTTCGCGGAAGCTCTCTCATTATTTCCAAACACACACTATTGTGGTTGTTACAGAACATCCACTTAAGTTTGTTTTCAAAAAAGCTGACTTTTCAGGAAGAATCTCCAGATGGGCTGTCGAACTGGGGCAGTACGAAATTCACTATCAGCCTAGGACAGTGATTAAGGCCCAAGTATTGGTAGATTTTCTCGTCGAGTTCTCTTCGAGTTCGGCACCAACCCAGCTCGGCACCGAACTGGGGGGCAGGGGGCACGAGACGTCCACGGGCTCTGAACAGTCACAAAGCCAAGCCCTCACCCCAGTTTGGAGAGTCTTCGTTGACGGGTCCTCCACCTCGAGAAGAGCCGGTGCAGGAGTTGTCCTCCAATCTCCAGAAGGGCTGGTCATCGAGCAGGCTCTGACCCTGGATTTCAAGGCATCGAACAATGAAGCTGAGTACGAAGCCCTATTAGCCGGACTGGACAGCGCCAAAATCCTCGGAGCTCAACAACTAGTGGTCTTCAGTGATTCACAGTTGGTGGCGAACTAGCTGACTGGGGACTATCAAGCTCGCGACGACAGGATGACTGCATATTTAGCCCTGGCAAAGAAGATGCTCTCTCAGTTCCAGACAGCTGAAATCAAACAGATAGGCAGAGAATCAAACTCTCACGCAGATGCTCTTGCAAACTTGGCCTCTGCTGTCGAAGCAGGAAGAAAAAGAAACATCGAAGTAGGATCGTTGGCCGCGCCCAGCATTGAGCTCCATCCACCTCGGGAAGTGTCGTGTCTTGACCTCGGCCCGAGTTGGATGGACCCCATCATAGCCTACCTCAAGGATGACAAACTTCCCGAGGACAGCGACGAGGCTCATCGAATCAGACTCAAAGCAGCCCGGTTCTGGTTGTCTCCCGAAGCCAAGCTCTACAGGAAGTCGTTCACGGGCCCGTACCTCCAATGCGTTCATCCGAGCAAAGTCGAAGACTTCCTCTTTGAAATACATGAAGGGATTTGCGGGAGTCACATTGGAGGGCGATCCCTGGCTTACCGGGCCATCAACCAAGGTTACTGGTGGCCATATATGCAGAAGGACGCGCAAGTCTACGCTAGAAAATGTGAGAAGTGTCAGAAATTCTCCCACTCCCTCCATCAACCAGTGCAAGATCTCAGTCCGCTCTCCAGCCCATGGCCATTCGCCCAATGGGGGCTCGACATAGTGGGACCACTTCACCGAACTCCAGGGAACAGGAGATGGCTAATAGTGGCCACCGACTACTTCACCAAGTGGATCGAGGCGGAGCCACTGTCTTCCATCACAGAGCAGGATTCCAAAAACTTCGTATGGAAAAACATCGTCACGAGGTTCAGCATCCCTAGAACTTTGATCTCGGACAACGGGAGCCAGTTCGACTCCAACCTCTTTAGAAACTTCTGCCAGGAGCTCGGCATCCGCAATCATTATTCCACCCCGGCCTACCCACAGAGTAATGGCCAAGCAGAGATTTCCAATAAGGTGGTATTTGATGGACTAAAGAAGCGACTCGACAGAGCTAAGGGTAGGTGGGTGGAAGAACTTCCGAGCGTCCTGTGGGCCTATAGAACAACTCCGAGGCATTCCACCTCGGCAATGCCCTTTTCCTTAGCTTATGGAACGGAGGCTGTCATTCCTTTAGAGATCGGCCTCCCTACTTTGAGGACCGAGCTCTTCGATCAAGGCCAAAATGAGTTACATTTAGCTTTGGAACTGGACTTGGCCGATGAGCGAAGGGAAGCAGCTACGATCCTGTTGGCCGCCTATCAGTAACAGCTGGCTAGAGGGTATAATCAGAAGGTTAGGGAAAGAAGGTTCTCAGTGGGCGAGTTGGTTCTCAAGAAGACACTCCCAAACGATAGAGACCCCAACCAGGGCAAGCTGACGCCGAATTGGCACGGACCCTTCAAAGTGATCTCCACTGCCGGACAATCGGCCTATCGACTCGAAGACATGGCGAGCAGACAGCTACCACGGCTGTGGAATGCGTCTCATCTCAAGAAGTTCTATTTTTGAAACTTATACCCTGTACTTAGAAGATTTTAATATAAGAGAATTTCCCATTCAGAGAACGCAGCATCCTTTATCAGCAGTTCGGTTACGGCTAATGATGAGATCGCCTCGGGTCGGCTACAGGCCACTTGGGCGTGAAGCCATTACGGCCAATGATGAGATCGCCTCGGGTCGGCTACGTGCCACACGGGCATGAAGCCATTACGGCCAATGATGAGATCACCTCGGGTCGGCTACGTGCCACTCGGGCGTGAAGCCATTACCGCCAATGATGAGATCGCCTTGGGTCGGCTACGTGCCACCCGAGTGTGAAGCCATTACGGCCAATGATGAGATCGCCTCGGGTCGGCTACGTGCCACTCGGGCGTGAAGCCATTACGGCCAACGACGAGATCGCCTCGGGTCGGCATATGCGCAACCCGGGCATGAAGCCGTCGCGGCCATTGACCGAATCTACTTGGGGATGAATAAGGCTCCATCCCTGCACGAAGCCTCTCCCCGCCTGCGTCCCTGTCCCGATCGACTTCGATCCGTTACGGCTACAGTAGGGAGCCTCGTAGGCGTGGTTATCTATGAAGGTGCTCAGTTAAGTTGGGCTTTGCCTCCTACTCGGGGCACACTATGCCGAACTCGTACTTGTATTTCACACTTGTATTTATTTACATAAAGGGTGAAAGCAAAATATTAGAGTCGCGATGATAGTCACAACGAAGTCCACTATTTGAAGACAAACCCAATCACGACAATTCAATCCATCACAAGAGAAGACCATAATAAGGCAAAAGTTTGATTCCATTGATTTACTTCTTTGTACATCATAGTCTTTACAAAAAATGTAGACAATCATCCAAAGTACATAACTATGAGGGAGGAGCTGAAGTAGAGGTGGACGCAGTGGCCCCGGCTTCGGGTTGGACCGTGGGCTCGATCACAATGTTTGCCCTGGGAGTGGTAGGGCCAGGGAAGGGAGGGGGCTCTGTGAAGGACGGATGACCCTCGTTAATCCCGGCCTTCCTCAGGGCAGCATGCCACCCTTTCTCCCATGCTTTATCCCTGACCTGCAGCACCCGGGTCTCGTAATGCGTGGTGGCCTGCTTTACCGCATCAGCGAAGGCGACGTCGGCCTCGGCTTGGGCGGCTTGGGCCTTGGCCTCAGCTTCGGACACCTTCTTGGACTCGGCCTGAAGGTCACCTCTCAGTTTGTCCACTACGGCCTCGAGCTCGGCGACCTTATTCTTCTCGGCTTCGGTTTTGGCCCTGGCACCTCCCAGCTCAGCGATGAGCTCAACTCCCTGAGCTTCCAATTGATCTGCCCTCTGAGTGGTAGCGCTGAGTGCCTCTTCCAGTTCTTGCCTCTTTGCCTCCAGCATGGCGATCACTGGGCTCTGCTTATTATATCTATCGATGACCACCATCGATTTCTGCAAGGTCTGTGATGCAAAAATGGCGAAAAGGGTTATTCGGGGTGAAACGCTAGTAGAAAGGGTTAGAAGGAACTCGGAGAAAGGCTCACCTGAAGGATAGTCTACAGCAGCGAAGCGAGGAGTTTCGGGTCACTGAACCCCTCGTAGAGCGCCATGTCCCGCGGTAGGGCGTATCCCTTGGCCAACGCTTCAAGGACGAGGGAGTTCGTCGTATGGACGCAGTCCTCGATAGTCACCCGCTCGCCAGTACTGAGGGTGAAGCTCGGCTCCCAGGGAACCGGAGGTGGAGGGGCACTCGAACTTGTACCCTCGTCCCTTGGCCTCTTTCTCGGAGCACTCCCCCCTGGAACCACCTCGGAGGATAGGGGCCGGTCTTCCTGGTGATCAGAATTTGTGGCAGTTCCTCCCTCCTTGGCGCGGGCTGTTAGAGCGGCGACGGCCTCAGGGGTCCCGACGACACTCGGGGGCACTGGCGCAGGAGACTCGGGGGCCTCATCTCCAAAGGCGAGCGCCTCCAGCTCGAGGTAGGATATGTTGCGAGTCATCTCCTCCGGTCTTGGCGATGAGCGTCGTGGGCATCTCGCTTGAGGTGTGCCTTCCGACTCGGGCTCGGGGGAAGAAGCCTCAGTCCTGACAGTAACTTCGGCCTCGGTTCGAGAAGGCCCCGCTTCGGTTAGGGTTTCCCTTCTCTCTGGGCTCTCGGGGATGGCTTGCTGAACCGTTTCGACCCTCTTGTAATACCCCCGGTATCTCGGCTCGTAGCAGAGAAGAGACCAGGTGGCTCAGTTTGCGAAGTCGGTGCACTTAGTGACTCGCTGGTGCCAAGCCTCGTTCCTTATCCAACCAGCTTGTCTAACTTTCCGCTCTCGGGCGTCTGCATAAATGGGAAAAGCATCAGCTCGGAAAAATCAAGAATGGAGATTGAAATTAAAAGAGGGCGAACTCGTACTTGGGACAGCCCCGGGGCGACGCGGGACTCTGTAGCCTCCTACCTCCTCGGCGCCGAACTCCCATCTGCCCGAGACCGACAGAAGATCGTCTCCGGCATACTTGTGCGAGTCCTCAAGCGCCGTGACAAAGCCCTTCTGGTTCGGCTTGACTCGGAGGTAGTAAGTATCCTCCTTAGTGTTGCAGATGTCATAGACGTCCTCTATATCGTGGACGCCGAGGTCTGTGTGGAGGTGTTTGTTCAGCGCAGCGGTGCCCATGATTATTTTATAACCGTTGGGCGCCAACTGGCAGGGGGTGATGTTCCACATACTCAGGCAAGCCCTAAGCAGCGGGTCCAGAGGGAATCTGACGCCTCCCTCCACGACGGCTATCAGCGGGATGGGCATCCAGCCGTCGGAGAAAGAACGACTAATGTAGTCCACTGGGTCCGCCCGCCGGATGAATACATCGTCCGGTATCCTAAATGCAGACCTAAACTCCTCTAGGGCTCTCTCGTTCTAGAGCCAGAAGCTGTATACCCCCATCCTGATGTAATAGGAAGAAAGGTGCAAAAGAAGTTGAAAGAGATGGGAACTCAGAACTTACAATGGAAAACAAGGATGGAGATAAACGCGGTCGGAGAGGGCTCTGCGCGTTAACGAAGGGGCTACTCTGAAGTTTCTGAGAGGGATTGCTCCGATTCTAACTTCTCTGGATGCTCTCTGGTTCTTCAGTAACGTTCGAAGGTGCGAAGTAGAAGAAAGGAAGAAGAAGAGGGCACCTGTACTTATAAGGGAGCGCCAAATGATGGCGCCGTTTCCGAAATTCGAAAAAAAAATGTCTCTTCGGAAACCGCGTGCGTACTTCAAGTAGCAGAGCAGTGAATCCGGTGGTGACGCGTGGCATGAACGATTCGACTCCTACAATTATTAGGGCGTGGTATTTATTGCGAGTAAATACCCCCAGCACGCCAAGGGTTGGATGAGTTCCACGTGTCGTCAGTGGACGTCGGAGCAAAAATCTTTGGCTGTTTCAAATCCCTTGATGGATTTTAGAAATCACAGTTTCCACCCCCAAGGAATCCGAGATCCCAAGGAGTCGGAAACTCGGGGGCAATTGTGTGGACCAGTTCCTAAATGCGCGAAATCAGCAACAAGTGCAAGTCTGTACTCGTCCCGGATGCACGCGCCTCAGCATAAACCCTGAAGCACCGTCCAAGACCAGCACAACCAAACGCCCTCTTGGCCACACTCGTCGAAGGCGATGGGCATCTCGGCTGCAGCCGAGATGGAGGCAGCTGCCCAAGATGGGCTTATATCGCCACGGGCGACATCGGGTCACGTGGCAAGATGGAGACGCGATGATGGGATGGACATCATCCAGGCCGTCCATCCTTACCACATTTCTGACAATCATATCCAATGGCTGCGGCCGTATCAGGGCAGGGCCTTAGGAAGGATCCGATGGGACCTCAGCCGCCAGTAAGTCAGGGCAAGATCAGGCCTAACATGACTAGCATTTAATGCAGCATGGGCTGATTGAACCCTCATTTAATGCAATGTGGGCTATGATGGATCCTCATTAATTACTCTATGGGCTAATGGATAGGGATCCACTAGCCAGTATCCCTTGAGGCTCTCATATAAGAAGATCCACCACCTGAGAAAAGGTACGCATACTCTCATGCATGCAAACACACACAACTCTCTCTTCTCCGATCAAGCTACCTTGCACTAACTTAGGCATCAGAGAGCCCATGCGCTGCCCACAGCCAGGGTTCTCTAACTGTTTCTTCTCCCCCTTTCAGGTCCTCCAATCAAGCAGTTCTCTCTGGTCCCTTGGATATGTCCCTGGAGGCACCTCTCTAATCTTGTGAGTATATTTTCTGCACTTACAAAAATTACATTTGTAGATAATCCATCTCAATGGTATAAATCATAAAATTTGAAAGCTCCATTGGTTATAAAATGGTTGTGTTAGAGATAATCCTTGAGGACTTAATCAAAGTTGCCCCAATTGAGTTATCATATTTAATTAATGGCCCACTTTTGCATGTTCAACACGAGTTTTGTGCAATGATCCAGGTCAAAATATAGTTGGTTTAGTTCTAATCATTCTATTAGTCAAAATTTGTGGTTATGGCCTACCTAGAAAGTAACCTATTCAAATAAATTATTCAAGTTAATGAGCTTATGTGCCGCAACACTGAAGAAATAACTTCTTAAAAATTTAATAGCAGATGATAATGGTAGGGAAACCCAATAAAGAGAAAACAGATAAAGGTTTCTGCTTTAGAAAGTTGAGTGTGACTTTTGGTGTTTGGTGCTTCAACTCAAACTTATAAGAAACATAAAAAATTTCCACGACAATGAGTTTCACGGAAGACCATTAAATTAAATTTATTTTATTGTAATGGAGGAATTTAAGTTGAATCCATCGAAATTGCCACAATAAGCTAATTTTTGTAACGTTTTCTCGCTTTCAAATATAGACAAATCTATCTCATCATTTTCAATTTAATAATGTGTACATCAATGACTGTTATGGTTCCAATGATTCCATCATTTAATTCTCCATGTTTTCTTTGATTCGCCTTTGTTGCACTCATGCAATTTATATGTGATTCTTAGTGCCCAATCAATACAAATAGGGGATAGGGCCTTCCTCTATTTTTTATTTTTTACTTTTCCAATTAGAACTCACACTTGGTCTCACATTGCAAGGTGGGTTATGATGTCGATAACAGAGCTATAATATTATCTAATAAATATGTGGGTTTTGTTTCTGTTGACTATTCTTTGTGCGCATGTGTTATCTTGTTCCTTTCTCATTTTACTTTTTATAAAATCTATAAAATCACACACCTGCTGCATTACATATAATCTTTTTGCATAATATCAATATTTGCATTAGGGTTTTAATTTTCCTTTAGTGCAAACTAAATTAATCTCATTTTTTTGTCCATCAAGTAACGCCGTTCTTACCTTACACGCTCTTCTCCCCAACCGCGTCAACTTGAAATCCGTGCTGTCATCATACCATCATCAAGGTATGACCTTTTCCATTATTTCTTATGTCATGGCATTTGCTAATGTTATTTCAAGAATTGGTTTTTCTCTATTTCTTCTATTTCTATTCTAATATGCCTCCTGTTCTTGTGGTATACGAAATAACTTTATAAGAAGTTTTTTGTGCTATTCTTAATTCCAAGAAAATGGCTTCTTCATATAAGATTTCTGTTCTTTTTTTAAGATATAATTTCTATGATCTTAGTTTTCTTTTATGCAATGATTACCTTCCATTTAATTTCGCATCTATTGCAGCATATGTATCATTCTTCTAAGTAAATTTAGAATATTTATATTTATTTTGTTATTAAGTTTGATGTTATTTTTTAATCGATTGGTTGCTCCCTGGTTTTTCTCTTTTAATTTAATGATGTTTTCCACCTCTATGAAAATGAGTTTCTGATATGGTCTTTATCTTTAAACACAAAGAAATAAGTTTCTAATATGGGACTTATATTAATTTTTGATTAATTTCTCTCAACTTACTTGATTTAAGTTTGCATATTTACTTTCTCATACTTTAAGATAATTTAGAATTTGAAAGGCATGTTAAACTCATAGATGATATATTAATCATATGAAGTGTTAAAAGGTTAAATTCATCTCTTACAAAACTTATGCTCTTTCCTGTATCCCCGTATTGTTTTAATAATCCATTGCAATTTACATTCCAAACCAACATTACATTCAGCAACAAAGGACCAGGTGATCATCTTCCCTCTTAAACAAAGAATAATTTTTTTTGTTTAATTTCTATTTAATTTATCATTTTATTTTCTTCAGTTGTTTTGCAGACTATTCTAAACAACACTGCTCATCTGCTCGGATACCTGTTTGCTTATGGTTTGTTGTTTTCAGTAGGGTCTGAATTGCTAACCTTGAAATATTATTTAATCTTCTTTTTTTATATATCATTTTGTACTCTGAGATTATTATCTTATACACTTCATTTTATCTTTTTAATTTGAAAATAATCTTACTACGATCATTTCTCTTTATTTATTAAAAGTTAGTTAATAAGATATTATATCTAACCTACATATCTATTCATTATATATGAACCAGATAACTCTATTGAATATATTGACATTTGACACCACCATTTTAACCAAATGTGCATCTGTTGATTATTTCTTAGTATAGGATGCATCTGTTGATTATATTTTACTTTAGGATGTACATTTAGGGCCCGTTTGGTAAATTTACTAATAAAGTCAAGTTAAGTTAAACATCCCATCAAAAACACTTTTTACAAAAATTCCCTCCATCTTTTCCAAAAAAAGTCAAAAAGCAACTACATTTACTCACTAAAAGACAAAAAAACTACATTTCCCCATACAAAAAGTCAAAAATATTCCATTCCAAACAACTAAAAACAAAATATCATCATAACTTACTTATATTTTATTCATTCTTTTCATTTCACTTCACTCCACTTTATTTTAAAAGTAAATTACCAAACGGGCCCTATAGGAGGAAAATTTTTAAACTCGGTCTCAAAGGTACTTTTGGTAATTCAAAAGTCATCTGTTCACTATATTGTACATTTTGTAATTCACTTTTTCCGAACTATTGGTTTTCTTTAATAGAAAAAATCCAAACTTTTTTTTATCAGTAAATAACAATCTAACTTTTGATTTTCTTTACAGATTGAAAGTTAATATATAGGTACATGAAACACACCACATCACTAGGACAAAGCTAAGACAACACTAACAATAATAATGCAATAGGTAGTCCCTGTTCTAGATGTCCTTGGAGTTAAAGAAACAAACCAGTCAAATTCCAAAAAAAAAGTGATAATTAGCAGCTTAACCATTTGTCCGGTTAAAATATGGTACTTTAAAGAAATACAAATAAAATATATAATTAACATGTAACAATATAAGTCACGAAATTGAGAATCTCCACTGCATCTCTAGGCCTTGAGATTTATTAATAGGTCCATCTTTTGGCTATTCAAAACGTTCAACTGATGGGCCCTACCTTGAATATGTTATTCCCTAAACTGCTAGATTTGAAAATTATATCCAATAGTTTTCCTCTTAAAATTCTCTTGAAGATTTTTGTTGTTTGTTATCATTAACGAAGCCCATCAGACAATCCCGGGCTTCAGGTATTCTTTTCTTAACTATTGAAAATCTAGTGGATATTTTCAAGTATTCTGGTATTACCATCCATCGTCAGTAATTATCCTTTATCCAGAATATGTGAAGCAGTGAACTGTATGTTTGTTTTCCATGCAAATGATCCTTGTTGTGTCATAGACATATTAAATTTATTGTTATACTTAAATCATCCTTTTTCAGTTATTTCTTGAGTAGGTATGTGGCGCAAACGCTTGTTGGTACCTAACAGACAGTGGGTCAGATTCTAGGCATGTTTTGCTGCTAACAGGCAGGTCTCTCAGCCATGATACTTCTGGCCTTCATCCTGCTACTTCATATAGAGCTGCTTCTGACTTTTCTTCCAATGCCATTACTACTGGAAGGTTTAGTACTTGCACAGTTCATTTATGCACTCTGTCCATTAAATTCATTGGGTCTTTGGTGTTAATTCATACTGGTTATATTTTCCCTTTTTTTTTTTTAAAGAATTTATATTGTTGAAGTGTTCTATTCAACTAACAGGGCTTTTACTACATTTGCATTTTGATTTCAGGACATCGGTGTCATTTAAGCTCATGCCACAAGGCAATGCTATATTGGACTGTTCTCCAATTTCTACAGCCGGCCATGTAAAACCCCAAAAGCTATGTACTGATCTCTATAAGCCAGTTTATGGATGACCTTTCTGCACCATTCTAATAATAATTATGTAAGTTTATCTTTTAGCTTCAAAATAGCATGGCGGCCACTGATTTTATAAATTTTTGTTCAACTATGCTTTTCTTTTTTGCCTTACTTACAAAGTGGATGGATTAGAATATTTTTAAGATGACTTAATGCCAATTATGTATGGACTCTAATATTTTTAGATTGTAAAAAAACAATCCAAAATTGGAAAAGTTAAAATAGTGAGTACTCTTTGTTACAGTTGCAAGTTCGAGTCAGCTTACCTTAAAAAAAAGAAATAAAAAGAAAACTAATAAAGAGAACATTTAAATGAGAAGAAAATGGATCACATGTTCCTTCTTTTTTCCCAAAATATTGTGGCTTCCAATCTTTGGCAAATTGGGTAAATATCGTGTTCTAGTTCATCTTCTATCCTCTTTATTTGTTTGCTCCCTTTCTATAAGCATACACTATGTTATTCTATCCATTTTTAAACACTCTCTTGCACATGAAAATTGTAATTTTCATAGCTTGCAATATTTGGCTTTCTTTAATGCATGGTAATTTGATATTCAGGTCTGCTCATATACTTGGACGAGGCCTTCGTGAACAACTCTCTTCTCTCGTGAAGCACGCATTGAGGTTGTAAATATTAGGGTCTTTATAGATTGCAATTTGATGGATGCATTAATCATTCTAGCATCATTTGATTTACACACTTGCATTGGTTTTAAATAAACTTGAAATCTTGTTTTATTCATGCATTGCTTTTAAGATTTGTAAAAGTATTGATTTATGCATGTTTTGGTTTCAATCTTGGATGCATTTGTTTTAGAAAAGAGTTTTCAAGAAATCAAGCAAGCCTTTGTTTTAAAAGTTATGAATCTTTTTAGGCTTTTTATGTTCATGTTTTAAAAACCATTAGAATCTTTAAAACATGTTTTTCAAGCTTGATTTAGTGGCCAAAAGGTCCCCCAAAGCAAAACCTTCAAATATGCAAAAGTTGCATTTTTTACAAAAAGGGGGGAGTCCCGGCAGTGTCGCCGGTCGACCGAGACACAGGTCTCGGTCGACCGAGACAACTGGAGGTAAAATCTGCAGTTTCTGAACTGAAACTTCCAACGGTCAGAAATCTGACCGTTGTGCCTTCCCGGTCGACCGAGACCTCTTTGCCGGTCGACCGAGGACTAGCCGTTGGCAACTTTTTGCTATAAATATGGGTTCTTTCCCTTGCCAAAAGTTGAGAATTTTTAACCCCTCCTTGAGAGGATTTGAGGCATATCAAAAGGGAAAAGAACCAAGGGATGAAGGGGATGATTAGGAAAGCTAAAGCTTGGATTAATGAAGTTAAACCACCAAGTAGGCTCTTCCTTCCTTAATCATATGTTTTCATGCTTTTGTTTTATTTTTGGTAAATCATTTCTAGCATGTTAAACTATGTTTGTGTTGTGTCCTTAACATATTTTATGTTTTAAGTTGATTTATTGTTTTGGATACAACACCATATGATTCAATCCAAGTAGTACTTAACTTTGGTAAATCTAAGGAGATCATGTTAATGAAAGAACCTTTGAAATCATATGTAACATGATCCATATACTTGGTTGAATCTTTGGTTGTTGTTTTCCATCATAAGAACATCTCTTTCAAAACTAACTTATGTTTTGGATTCAACTTCTTTACAAATCATATGTTTTCATGTTTTGTTTTATCATTGGTAAATCTTAGTAACATGTTAACCTATGATGTGTTGTATCCTTAGCATGTGTTATATTTTGAATAGATCTATTGTTTTGGATACATCACCATTGATTCATCAAAGTAGTACTTTATCTTTGGTAAATCTAAGTAGATCATGTTAATGAAATATGTAACATGATTCATATACTTTGTTGAATCATTGGTTGTTGTTTTTCCATCATAAGAAAATCTCTCTCAAATGTATCTTATGTTTTGGATCCAACATCATTACAAATCATATGTGTATTATTGTTTTAAAGTTTCACAACTTGCCTCACTTTGATAGGTAAATCATTTTCAAGTTGTATTTATAATTACATATGATTTGTCCCCTCTTTTCAATCAAATCTATTTTTATGTTTTGAGCTTCATTGGTGATTTGATTGACATCCCTATGCATCACATGTTTAGAGCTAAACCATTTCATACAACTTGTGTATCTTTGATATCATTAACAAGTTGTTACTTTTAACATGTGATTGCATTACATCCTCAATCATAAATGTTTTATGAGCTAGAACTTTTAAAAGCCTTAGGCTTACATTTATGAGCTTTCATTTTAAAAATGATTGAGGACATCACACACACACCTCATATACTTTCATCTTTGCATTCATAGTGTGTGTGTGTATTAGTTTTACACTTCCATATCCGCCTATTTAAGAGGCATTGTAATGAGCTTAATTGAATCTCCATCAAGTGTATTAAAGACACTAAATTAGAGAGATAACCAACCTTGTGGTTGAAGAGGTTATTGCTTAGCCTATAAAAGCATAATGGATAGGTTGATGTTAAGCCTTGAAAAACATCAATGTAAAGGTTATTGCTTAGCCTTGGAAAGCATATTGTAAAGGTTATTGCTTAGCCTATTGAAAAGCATAAATAGTGGAAATCCGGTGGGGTGTTGGATCACAAGCCGGTAGTGGATGTAGGCATTGAGGCCGAACCACTATAAATCCTTGTGTGATGGTGCTTGTTTTGTGGTGATTGCTTATTAGCTTCCGCATATTGTTTGATAATCATCACTTGTGACTAGTTTGTTTTAAAGAAGTTAAAATTGTTAAAATTGGTCATAAAAGAAGCTCACCCTATTCACCCCCCTCTAGGGTTCGGATCCCCATGGATTTACAGTAAAATTTAATGGTCAATTTACATCTTTTTAAACTCACCAACTCAGATAGGCTTTGCTTGGACACAAATCACAAGCAGGTAGAATCTTTTCTAGTATGAGAATTATTCATTTCACCCTTCATTTTGTGCACTGTGAAAAAAATAAGTGTCACAAAAGGTGGGATACTGCTTTGGAACTCTTCTACCCCAAATACTTATTGGCATTTATTTTTTATATTGTTTGGGGCTGAAAAATAAAATAGTAGCAGCTTCCCACCAGATGCAATCTGTGTTTTATGAGTTGTTCTCAATGTTTTTTAGAATTTACAACAATCTTGTATATTAGTTTTTTTATATTTAATTCATAATGGAATTATATGTTTTAAAGGTGATTAAATCTTGTAGTATTTATAGGAGAGTTTGGTGGTCAAAGTATAGTTCTTGTTCAGAATTCTCATAGGTCATCAAATAGAAAATTTCTAGAACTCAGGCTGGATTGAGTTCTCAAGCATGAAATTCCAGGTTGAATCAAACATGAATTAGAATTCTGAAGGAGTTTAGCAGCATTCTGAATTCCAACGTTCCGAATTCTCTGAATGCCAGGAAACATGAATTTGCAAATTCTTATAACCAAATGGTCCTAAAAAAAAAGGTGAACATCACCTCTTCTGGTGGTCCGGTTAATGATCGGATTTGGATTCTAGTTGTAAGGTGTCATTAGATTTGATTGGATTTTACTAATGGTATGGGGTTTCTGGTTTTAGATTGAATAGCAGGTAGTTTTCAATGGCTTTGCGTTTTTTTTTTAGCTGGATCAATGCTGATGATGCTTGTGATATTTTTTTTTTGTTTCTATATTTGGGATCAATGTTGGTATTTCAGATTTTTCTAATTGTTCTTATTTTCAATAATGTAGTATTATGAAGTTTTCACTGATATTCTTCTTTCTTTTTGTCACGACCCAGGCCCAAATTACGATAACGTCGAGCTGTGAGCGCATACTTACTCTCGTAAACTCCGAATTAACCGAAGTTAAAACAGAATCTACAAGGGATAACATTCTCAATAAACCTGTCAAATACACAATTTTTACGGAAATATTTATATTTGATAATAACAATTTACGATTTACATGTATACAAAAAAAAATAAAGTCCTTATATATGTATCATTCCCATCATTTGCTTGTCAATTCATATCCAAAACATCATGCAATAACAATTAATTACATTCAAAATGATTATACAAAATAACTTTTCAAAATGTTATAGTTCCTTCTCGCACTCGGATACTCATATCAAATGGCATCACAACCATTCCATTCAGGTAATCCTCCTCGAGGAACCGGAGCGGTCTCCTTCGCTGCCGCCGGGGGCGCTGCTGGACCGGCAAGGGCAATCGGGCCTGGAATGCCATCAATAACACTAGTGAACACGACGGTTCAACAATGTATAAACAGATCTTGTAATAGTACAAGTTAATACATATACTGAATTCGTTAAATCTATTTAGTAACAATTACCATTCTAAACAAGTCTAGATAATTCCTACAATGACAATAAGCAAACTTAAAGAGTTAATCAATAGACATGTACAAGATGGTCACTACCATAGCCTTCATTTTATTTTATTTCATTTAATTTACCATCTTCCCTCAAAGGAATGATTCATCTTCCAAATGGATGGCATCAATCAATACCCATAGATATGATTGGAATATATGGGACTTACTAGTGTTTGGGTCAGGGATAACTAGCATCACCACGGAGCTCCGGAACGCCCCAAATCCATCTACTGCAGTAGGAATAGTCATTTGTTTCATTTATTAATTCATTGAACTCATTAAAGTTCTAATACCATAGCTAGGTAGTGCCATACTCAAGAGTTAATGCTTTCCAATAAGCAATCAATTTCTGGATTCAATTCAATTCAATAATTCTCTTCATAACAAGAGAATGAAATAATGGTAATACCAATCTCACTAGATTGGGACCCAAAGATGTGGAATACGATATAATGAGAGAACTTACTAATCATTTATGGTTCTACTCAATTTTGTCTCAAATCTAAATAACCATTTGGGTGTACCCATTGGTTTCCAAATGCACATGTTATTCTCGATAGACATCACATTTATATATTTAATGTGTGCATTGTATAGTCCCTGTAATTATCACCCATGCAAGTTTAGTCTTAAAACAAATTTAAGGAGTACTTATACTTACAAGAAGTACTCCAAGTTTATGTAAAAATCCAAAATCCGCTCGGTCCGATCGATTGGCCAAAATTCCACTCACAATTATTGTCTGGACCTGTATCAGGTTCGCTCGAGCGGACGTCTCACAGAACGTTGGTCACTCGAGCGAACTCCATGTTCGCTCGAGTGAACTGTCCAGAATTCTAAAATTCTAAACGTTTACTCTGTCATAGAACCTTGGTCGCTCGAGCGAACTCCCTGTTCGCTCGAGCGAACTGTCCAGAGTTTCAACTCCGAAAATCTGATACTCTCTCTCTTCTTCTATCCTCCTTTCTCCATTACCCATCCACATCCTACAATAGCATTGGAACCTCCTGTTCCCTCCTCATACATCATCCATTCACAAACAACACTTCTAATCATTCATTAACCATTTCATACAATCCATAATTAATCCCAAATTCAATGGAAAATGCACAAAACCATGGAACTTCCATGAACTTCTATAATAAACAACACTAATCACAAGTAAGTGCTTATACTTGCTCTTGAAGTTCAGTAGCAAAAGCTCTCTTTCCTTAGCTTGGCTTGACACAAATCTTTCCCCAAAAACTCAAACCATATTCCATAAAACATGCAAATGAACTCCTATGAGCCATTTGTGCTAGAAATCACTACAAAACAACTAATAGAACTTGGAAATCCTAAGAGAATACCAACTACTTACTTGTGGCTCCAAGCAAAGAGATATTGAGTTCTCTTTCAAGCTCTATCACTTCAAAAATGGGGGAAATGGCTTGAGG
The DNA here is from genome assembly GCA_038049695.1 of Cinnamomum chago. Taxonomy (NCBI): domain Eukaryota; kingdom Viridiplantae; phylum Streptophyta; class Magnoliopsida; order Laurales; family Lauraceae; genus Cinnamomum; species Cinnamomum chago. The sequence continues at coordinate 42,506,477 of CP142455.1, read as the reverse complement.
AAGAAGATGAAGATGAGACTACACTCCTCAAAATCACTTGAATCTCTCTTAATCTCACTCTTAATGAAGAAAATGGAAGAGAAGGAAGAAAATGAAGATGACTCTAGGGTTTTCTTGAGGTGGAATGAATGAATGATTCATTTCACTCTAATATAAGAGGCTTTCGCATTAAAACCCCCTCTTATTTAGTCTTATTACACTGAGTCAAATGAAGCCTCATTTGATCCATTTGAGGTCAAACGGAGTCGCATCTATTATAAAAGTTAACGTACTATTTGGGATACATACGTTGGTATCAAGAATTTCCGTATTTGACGAAATACACGAAAACCCGTATTTACGAAAAAGTCCTTAGCTTACCTTGTTTGAGTCTAAACTCATTTTCACCAACTCAATTTCATTCCATTATGCTTAATGCATCATTTGAGACTAATTTTTCTCTCTTGGGTCATTAATCTTCATTAATCCAATTACTCATGCTTAACTAGCATTAATCTTAATTAACTAGACTTAATCATGATTAGTTTGGGTCGGGGTGTGTCGCGACCCCGGACAGGGCCCAAAGGACTAATCTGGGATCGGGACACTAATGATGATAGTGTGGTGAGTGAATGTTTAATATGTAGAGTGTGTAACCAAGGTTCACACACTTCATATATGAACATTTCTATTAACTGTGGAAGCGTGTAGCAAATCAAATATTCAATCCATCTAAAATCATAAAGATAATAACACAAGTATAGTACCGTATCAGAATGAGCAATGATCATTAGCATGTTACCCAAAAGTAAGTTAAAGTTTATACAAAGATCATTTAATTACATTTTCCAAAAATAGAGGCCAACAAGGCCAATATGAACACAATACCAATCCCCAAAAGAATGGTTAAAAGTTTTCCCAAAATGTTATCTCTCTCTAGCAATCCAATGTCTAAATGACATCATCAGCACGCCACTCAACTTACTGCTGCGGTTCTCCGACCGCCTCCTCGTGCTCCTCCTCGGGATAACCAACAACGGGACCTGAGTACCAAAGAGTGGGTCAAACACGACGGTTTGGCAAATGGGTAAAATACAATGACAATATGATAATAAATGAATTTAACTTCAAAAGCATTTAAAACCTGTCTCAATAACAATTTCTATGAAAAGATAAAACATTTATTCAAATACAAGTAAACATTGTAAAACATGTAAGGTAACCAAGGAAACGAGAAACAAGCAAGATGAAAACCACACGAAGCTAAGTCCTCTATCACTAAAGTGACAGAGCAATAACTAGACACTGATCTTAGTCACTCGAGGTGAGGAGAAACAGTGGATCTTATAAATACATATACATGTACTATACATGACCACGGTAGCGAGCCGGGCATCGGGAACCACAGTAGCAATCTGCGGCATCGGGACAAGACCACGGTAATAACCGGGTAGCAGGATCCAAACTGCAGCTGGCGGGATAAGAGGGGGATCTCCAAGTCGGTGGATCAGACCAACAGGGTTATCCAAGCTCAGTGGTGCCGACTAATAGGTCAAATAACAAATCGAGACATGTGCAAGTAAATCAAGTACAAATAAATAAACGGGCAGGATGGGGGTGCTCAAGGGCACACTGTCGTTTCATGTGGTGCAATGTACTTCAAGAAAAGTAACTATTTCAAGTGTAATTCAATGCTTTCGGGAAAACAAGGCATGTAGTATAAATCTCGGGATCGATAAAGTACAATAAACAATTGAAATTTCGGGTAAAGTATCGGGTTCAAGATTTATTTGAAGTGAATAGGGATCCCGTATGTCGATCTAATAATAATTTGGTACTCTTTGAGTTTGGGGACATTCCGGGCTCCTTATACACTTTGAATTTTCAAAACTTCGAATGACATCTTCGTGATATGGTTTCTTTCTCAAATGGCCTCATACATTGCTTAGTAAGTCTCCCTGACATAGAGGGGTTCTCAATTAATAGTCCCAAAACGTTTAAATAGTTCATCATTGTCCCAAACATAGACTTTGATCGATAAAGCTCATCGCTCGAGCGAGCCGGAGAGTTCGCTCGAGCGAGGAGCTCTTTGGAATGGTTGTCTGGGTGATTTCGGTTACCTAGCGGTCAGATAGCGGTTAGCCGCTGGCTGACGGCGCGGCTGACCGCGATTGGCTTGACAAAAAAATAGGTTATTGGAAATGTAACCGAAATGGTTCGGTTAGCTGGCGGTTAGCCGCTGGCCAACCGTGAGGTTGACTGTGTTTTCAGGTGGAAAATGTTGCTCTCTGGAGAAGTAACCGAAATGGGTCGGTTGGCTGGCGGTTAGCCGCCGATGGGTTAGGCGGTTAGCCGCTTGCTAACTATGAGGCTGACCGTGTTTTCAGGAGGAATATGTTGCTCTCTGGAAAAGTAACCGCGACTGTTCGGCTAGCTGGCGGTTAGCCATCAATCATCAGACGGCTAGCCGACAGGTGACCGCTGGCTGACTGCCAGGTGCGGGAAACACCCACTGTGTTAAGATTTGAGCCATTTTTCCTCCTCAAAACCACTCTCACTTCCATTTAATCCCTGCAATAAAACTGAGCTAAGAGCTCCTCCAATGCATCTATCTACACTTCTCCAAAACTCCAATGTGTGTTCACTCCATCACCTCCTTCTTAACCACAACAACCACAAGAGGAAAGAGAAATAAAATCACAAACATTCATTTAAGATATATCTAAAGGACAACAAGTACCAAACCAATGTTTTCAAAACATTAAATGACTTAGCAAGGTTCATTCAAAGCATTTATTTCAAAATCAATGTAAGCCAATAAATAAGAATGAAAATGACAAATCAACCACATTCCTCATGAAAACCATTGAAAACTCATAATATTAACTCATCCACTTGCCTTGGGTCTTCTAATCAAGGAAATCAAGCTCTTATACTCTTCCAAGCCAAAGATTCAAGCTATGAACAAAATCCCCAAAACAAGCCCTAAAATGGTCAAACAATGAAATAGAAAGGGAAACGTTACAATAATGAGAATGGGACTTCTTCAAGATCAAATAAATACAAATCTAAGAGATGGGGAAGGTTGCTTACTTGTAGGTTCTCCAAATGGGCAATGCAAGCTCAAAGGAAGTCTCAAAGTTGATAGGTTTCTCAACAAATGGCATCAAAAGATAGCCTTCAAGATGAGGAAGAGAATGATGAAGTCCATTTTGATGTTGGTGCAAGATTAGTAGAAGATTGAGATGGAGAGAGCAAGAAGAAGAAGAGAAAGGTTGCAAGAAACCCTAGGCTACCTTTTGTGCTGGAAAAAGAAAATGAGGAAGATGGGTTCTCCTTATATAAGCAAATGGGAATGGGTCCCATTACTTAAGATATTCAAGGGCTGGAATCTTGGCTTTTGGGATCTCGGATAAATTCGACGAAGAAGGAAGAAATGATTGTCGAAATATCTAGTTTCAAAAAAATATATGTTTCGTGGGTTTCGGGAATATCAAGTTTTTGGTACATTTTAGTGTACAATGACTGTTTTGCCCTCAATGCTAGGAAATCAGGTTTTGGGATCTCGAACGGGGACGGGATCAACATGAAAGTTATAGGGATTAACAATACAAATAAAATGAGATTAAAACAATGAATGTAAAAATCTCTGATAAATCCTCAAGCGCATGCAAGGTCATAAAGAAGGAACCCCCAAAGGGCCCCACTAATCACAAGCAATTAAAATTCTCCAAAACTATATCAAAAGCTATTCCAAGCCCAACCTAACCAAAATCCACTAAACACGCTTAGGACTAAAACATAACTTAATTAACACTAATCGAGGTCACTCGGGACGGGGTCTTAAAGGGTGTAACACTTTTTAATATCTACAGTGTATCAAAACATGATTTTTAATCGTAATTGTAACACCCCAATTCCGGATACCGATAAAATCGTTCGAATACCCGAAGTTGGCGCGCTACTTCCAGAAAAATCCGAGAACTTCCAAGATCGTAGGCCCGCAGTGAGGTCCAATTTAAAACTTTTGACCAATATAAACTCAATGGTTAAATGTGCGGAAGCATAATAAATAAAGCGGAAGCATTTGGTATCAATATATAAATTAAGTGTGAGCAGAACTACAGTCTAGTTAAAAGTATCAGTTTTTAATCAAAAGTTAATACATTTTTCATAACTACCCGGCTCACCTACAAAATTCTCTCAAAACCCAAAATAAGTAAGTGCCCTCAAAACCCAGGTAACTCATCTCCGCCCTCCGGCTCGACATCCGGGTCGGCCGGGCCCCATCCGTAGTCTTCGATGACAGGCGCCTCTACTAATGCTAGCGCATCCTCTAGGATCTCTGGGTCAAGGCCTAAGCACCAAAGATGGGTCAGATCTAAAAGATCTGACAAGTCACAGTATACTAATAACACAGGATATATATATCAAATGAATAGAGACAGGTATATAAATTAAATATTAACAAGGTAAAAGAACTAGGCAGTTGGGTAAGATAATCATAAGGAATCATAGTAAATATACAACATCTAATCTACTACTAAATGACACATTCACACAAGCTGGAATACCGCGGGATATTATGCCGCGGCCCTCCCATACTGAACACAGTTGCGGCGGAGAAATCTCACCAATGCTGGGAATTACTAATCCCGCAAATCACTCATCATCTCATCTCTCAAAGACCAAACACGGTATCGCACCGTCCGTCTTAACCACACAGCTCATCATGATAGCTCCTCAACACTCATAACAGCTCCTACCAGGGATGATCAGTCCACAGGCTAAGCTTAAATCAACCGAGTGAATGTCTATGCCGACTCGAGAATAACTCTAAGGGTTTGTGTCTGTCTAGGCTTTGCCTTGCATGAACAAGGTCCTAACCAAGTCTCTAAGAGGTCTATGTATATCAATTAATCAATGGATTATAATTCAAGCCCAAGCCCACTCGTTGGATCCATACCAAGGCCCATCAGCGCATGGCCTGGTCTAGAACAGTCAAAACGAGGCAACTTATCCATTTATACTGATAAACAGTTCCTTCTAATCCATCATGATTTAAAATCCCGATATAAACTATCTCTTCCAACTAAAGGTACACATCTCCACACTTAGGCCCAATAAGGGCCCGCCTAGCCATAGACACTGGTCAGTGTTATTCAAATCATACTAACGGGTCACCTCTAAGATATCCTAGGTTCCGGTCCTCCATTTATATTTAATTAATAGTTAACAGTTATACTAAGGATATAAGAGTAACAGTAAATAATAGAAGTGAAGTATGAACTTCAATGAGAGAACCAACGGGGAATAACAACAGTCCAATCCTAGGTAATGGTCCACATTCAGGTTCAGGTCCATCTCCGGTAATTTGATCTCTAAACGAAGTCACTGATGCCATATGATACTGTGTTTGGTGCTTATGAGGTTACGGGCATCATTGACAACTCTTAGGGGTCAAATCATCTTAGATTAACAACCAAAACCCTAATCAGTGGTCCCCGCGAGTCAAGGTTGAGCCACACCGTTGACTCGGGCTTAATACATTGATAAATGTCCATTTGGATGGTCAATGGGTCCCACAACTGATCACAACTCCTAAATGTTGAAAACCGGAAAATCAGGGTTTCCCAGTGTGCTGGGTCGACCTGGCACGGGCTGGGTCGACATGGCACACTGGGGGTTGACCCCTAGGTGGACCTGATGTGTAGTGGGCTCGGTTGACCTCCTGGCCTGGTGGGTCAGCCGAGTGCACTGGATAATCTAGGTTAGGCCTCCTGGAAGACTTATTTCGTTTCTAAGGGTTACCAGCGTGTCCGGTCAACCTCCTTGCCTGGGTGATTGACCGCATACACCAAAAACCCTAGAAAGATTGATGTCCCAGCTTTCAGACATTTTCTACTGCATATCCTAGGTACTGGGTCGACCTGAACATAGGGTGCCTAAATTTCAGGTGAGAAACCAACTTTCAGTCAATTCCTGCAAAACAGTGTGTATCGGGTCGACCTGGCCTATACTGAAAATCAGTTCTGCAGAGTTTTGCTAACTGGGAGCTGTTTTCCCCCCAGTTGCAGTGTGGCCGGTCGACCGGGTACACTAAAAATCTCAAGTTTGCAGAAAATCTAACTGGGAGCTGTTTCCTCCCAGTTGCAGTGTGGCCAGTCGACCGGGTACACGTGGAAACTGGGGAAACCCAGTTTTTGCAGATTTCACCCTTTTCAATCCATTTTTCCTCCGAATCATTTCCAATCACTTCCACGCATTGTACTGATTCCTTGCTGGTGGATTCTACTGATTTGTTGAGCGGGGATTGCCTTGGTACCCTTGCTGCTGATTCTGCTGTGGTGGTTGTTCTTGCTGCTGACGTTTGTCCTTATCCTGTTTCTTTGGACAATCCCTGATAAGGTGGCCAACCTAGCCGCACGCAAAACATGTACCTGTAGACCAATGACACTCTTCAGTGTTATGGTTCTTCCCACACCGCTGGCATTTTACCTTTTTATCCAGTTTCTGCTTCTTCGGTGGCGCATGGTTGCCTTGGTGTTCTCTCTGGGTCCCTGTTGCTTTAGCCGAGACCGTCCCGTTCATTTCGGCGGTCGTTTCCTCTGATATAAAGGCTCTTTTTAAAGCAACTGCAAAGGTAGCAGGTTCACCCAATTTCACATCTTTCTTGATATCTGGTCGTAGCCCTTCGATGAATTTGTTCCGCTTCATCTCATCAGTGGCTATTAATTCTTCTGCAAATTGGGACAGCTCTGTAAATTTGTTTGAGTATTTTGCTACGGTCATATCCCCTTGCACCAAATTCTGGAATTCTCTCTTCTTCCTTTCTCTGATATGCTCCGGAATAAATTTCAAAATGAATTCTTTCTTAAAGAATGCCAAGGTGATTTCATTTTCTGGACCTTCGAAGGTTTTCTTAGCGGCTTTCCACCACTCTTTTGCATCCCCTTCAAGTTTGAAAGCGGCCAAGATTGCTTTCTATCTGTCCGTGCACCCCATCACTTCAAATATCCCTTCCATGTGTTCCACCCATTTATTAGCGTCCCAAGGATTGGAGGTTTCTTCGAAACTCTTGGGTCGGAATTCATTAAACCGCTTGTATAAGGTGTCTCTTTCTTTGTCTCTGCCTCCAGTAATAGTTCCACCTCCTTCACTGCTTGTGCCTGTGCGAGCATCATTACTCCCTCCTTGACGCGCTGCCAAGGTCGCGATCTGCTCCTGCACCTGACTGTAAGCCATCATAAATGATGCGAACATCTGTCGAGCATATTCTGGCAGTTCAGCTTGGGCCCGGTCGACCGGGTACACATGGAAACTGGGGAAACCCAGTTTTTGCAGATCTCACCCTTTTCAATCCATTTTTCCTCCGAATCATTTCCAATCACTTCCAAACTCCGTCCAAACAAAATCAAACACAAATCTACTAAAATGCCCATCAATCCAACATCCATTTAGACCCATTTATCTTCCAAATGGGGGGTGGAACCCCCATCCATCAATGTCCAGCCATCCAACCAAACAACTAAGCTCCAGGTAAATTTCTAACATAATGAAATAACTGAACTAGAAATCAAATGAATCAATGCACAGAATATAAACCTAAGTTAAAAGTATAATATGCACTTGCCTTTGATGGAGTAGAAGATAGTAGAAAGAGAGAAAAGGAGAGAGATCCTATCCAATGCAATAAGGAAGAAGAAGGTGAAGTGGCTGCAGCTCCTAGAGCAATTTCTCCAGCATAACAGTAGCTTAAGAAAGGAAATGAGAGAGGAAGAAGAGAGAAAATGAGGGAGGAATAGTAGTAGGGTTTGCCTTGGGATTTGTGCTAATTTATAGACTTGGGGGAAGTGGCTAATGACAGGAATAACCTTTGGGGTTGCAAAGGATTAGGGTTAGGGCTAGGGGCATTAGGGTCTTTAGGTGGAAAGTTCTAGAAGATGCCTTTTGCAATAACCCCCCTATAGTTTACTAAAAACCCTAGAATTACCCAAAACACCCTACTAACCAAATTACTAACTCAACTAAGCTAGTCTAACTACAATTTAGGGAAAATCTATCTAATTACCCTAATTAACCCTTAATTAGCATAATTAGCTAGTAATTAGCAATAATTAGCAATAATTAGTATTAATTAGCATTTAAAATATAAATTAGAGGGCCCACAAAGGGTGGGGCCTCACAGTAATGATTTGGCCAATTGGATTTGGATTCTTGCTTTCCTGTTTGAATTTGTGGAACTTCTCATGTAAATGTTTTATTGTACCCATGTATATTTTCCTCTTTATTCTTTCTTCATTGGTTTTTAATTTTTTAATTTTTTTTCTTCTTGATGTCTTTGCATTGGGTCTAACAGATTTGTGCCCATTACAACTTTGGACCACTGAGTGCATATTGATCAATAAATTACCTTCGTCAGTTTCTATCATCCTATGAACCATTTGTGAGTTTTCTTTTTTTGAATAGATCTAAGACTCTCTCTCTTACATGCTTCCTCCTCTTTTTTTTTTGTTTGTTGAGATTACTTGCCTGTCTTTAGCTTCCTTTGCTTGTATTCTATAGAAGTTGAAGCTTTTTAACACTTTTATGTTTGGTATCTTTTATTAACTTTGATATTAGCAGGAAGGGAAGCTGTGAATGATTCAGCCTGTAATCTCAACTTGTGATTATTGTATATTTATTTATTGCTGAAAAATAGAGAAAACTACAAATCCTAGGTCCCATGATTTATTGGTAAAGAAACATTGTTTCGACAGTTAGGCATTTTTTTTGGTTTGTTTAAAGATTGTTGTAAACTTCTCTAATTAAAAATGTTAATCTGGGTTGATTAGGTTGGAAATGAAAATTTACATTTTGAAGCTAGAGCTGTGCAGAGAATGGAGCTTTTCATGCTAACCATACTTAAAATGGAGGAAGCAGCCCATGAGAAGTGAACAACAACAATCCTTCTCTAAAACCCTCCATCTATAGACTTGTAGAACTTATTTTAAGCTCAAGTAGAGCCTTGCTTCTTGTTATGTTACTTTAATTTTCAACTTCTTTGTAAACATGTTGTAAAAGAATTTGTGAATTCAGCTGTCCAGTTTACTTTCATGTAAATGTAGGGATTGAATTCTAGGAATTCAGACGAGATGGCCGGTTTAGCAACAACTACGTGCAACACACGTACCAACCACCACTAGTTATATTAAACACTCCAGATAGCATCTATATATTGGGACAGCCTCTCACAATGTTGGGCACCCAAATTCTCACTAAACTTACCTCTGTCTTGTGTGTTTGTGAACGAATGGAAGTACAACCATATTCTTGAAGACTGAAATTGACTATTTGTGCTTGGTACCAATTGAAAAAAATATATTAGTGCCATAAAAATGTAGTTCTTTTTTTTTTTATAAACTAAATAAGAACCAACTCTAGTTTTGCTAGTAGGATTGAGATAGAATTTGCCTAAACGTGATAGAATTTGCTGAAACAATAATCTTTGCTGGTCGATGCAAGTGGCTTGATCTAAACTTTACCCGGAGCAATTACCTGTCTTCTAGGAAGTGGCCTGCAAGCGACTAATCTGGTGGTACTCTACATGCTCAGTAGATATTTCAATGTGTTGCTATCCTACTTTCTAAGTTCACATATTTTTTTTTACGTAAGCTTTGACCATCAAGTATCTTGTTTCCATGTTTTCTTCTCACTCTGATTTCTGCACCTGGCAGGCTGGCACGTCGAATAATTGTAGAGTCTTATACATATATTCCTTTAAATCGCGTTCATGTTCATGGGTATTCGTGATCTATCACTATTTTATTTTTATTCTTTATATTGGATGAGTTTTGTGCATCACTTGCAGTAATCTTTTGCTTGCATTTTGAAATTCATTTGCCTTTTAGAAGAAGATATTATGATTGAGTTTTGGCAAGAGCACACTCACTACACCAAAAATCGGAAATTGGAACGGAAAAGCGTTCCTAATCCTTCCGTTCCTAATCCGTTAAAGTGTTCCAATTTCCGTTCCAATTTGGATTAGGAACGGTTGGTACCAAATTGGAACGGAAATTGGAACACTTTAACGGATTAGGAACGGAAGGATTAGGAACGCTTTTCCGTTCCAATTTCCGATTTTTGGTGTAGTGACTTAAAAGGCGCTCACCGTCACAATCGTGAAGTTGTGGTTTCAAGTCATGTTACATATATATATATATATATATATATATATATATAAATAAAAAGAAAGCTAAAATAACTGAAGGAATGTTTCATTGGTGTTGGAGATCCTGCTTGTTATTCACAGAGAAGTATATCCATTCTTGAAAATGGTGTAATGATATTTGGAAATTTTGCTTTTTTTTCTATCCTTTGATTAGAGCCATTATTGCAAGCGGAAAGCTCATTATTGAACTTTATCATTTTGGCTTAAATTGCAGGTAGCAGGTATTTTAACGGTGTTCCATTTTCTATATCGAGAGTATAGCAGGTACAAGTCAAACCTAACTATCAGGACCCAATCCCGAATTTAATTAATTCATATGATATTTGTGTCGAGTATTGCATTGGTGATAATTACTTAAAATAATAAATGTCAACTCATGCCAATTGAACATATCAAGTAAATAACTATTAAATTAATTAAATATGTGTAGTGGTTGTAACTTGGGACCGCATTACTCCACAAAATTAATTAAACAAAAATTAAATACTAAGCATGTAGGTGCAGCCAGGATATTTAGTAAAATGCCTAATAAAGAATTAAGTGGGACCCACTAGTATTGCATGATCAGTTAAGGGGCAGGGTTAGCTACCTTGACAAGCTAGGTAACAAAATTAATCATTATAAGCTCGACAAAATAATGGAGGACAAACCTACCGGTCCACAAATGGTCCCAAGATAGTTTAGGACTCACAATTATTTCCCTAATTATTTGTTAGTGGCTTTGCAATTTTATTTAATGAATTTTATTTAGGATAGTTTCTAATTTGCATTAGTTTCCTAGATTGTTTAGTTAGGATGCTTAGCCACTAAGTTTTCCTTTTCTTATTTATTTGGCATTAGAGGAATTAATATTCAGAGTTGATGATTAATATAATTGTGTTTTATCCCTTTTGAGGTTCATCGTCATTGATAGTTTATGTGTGTCTGGGAACACGTACTTCGGCACTTTCCACACAAACCCTAACCCAAGAGCTTGCAACACAAACTGGAAGATAGATTTTCATTAAAAGAAAAAATAAAATTTGAAGTCTCCCTTTGTTTGGGTAAGTCACTTTTAAAGTAAATTAAAAAAAGATAGATCATATAAAGAAGTACCAAATTTCAAAAAATTACTTCTTAAATTTTTTTTAAATAGTGGAAAAGTTATTCTCTCATTCCACTAAATGACAAAAGACAACTCACTTTTTTATCCAAAAAAATAAAAAAGGTACCTTCTTATACCACAAAATTACAAAAAGACAAAAAGGTAAATTTTAAATTTTGATACCTTTTTTACTCCTCTTTTTATATTTCTTAATTTGAATCTTCACTTTAATTCACTTTACATCTGAATTGCCCAACACGCATGCTCGATTAATGAGAGCAAGTAGCATGGCCCAACTTGGGTGTGAAAGTTCAACAAGTGAGATTTGTGAAAAAAAAAAAAAAAAGAGAAAAGAAATGAAGAAAAAGAAGGGGAAAGCAAGTGGACCCAATCAAGCGCCGCCCATTACCTCAACCCTCTTTTTACACATTTGCACGAGACCACCTGCGCAGAGACCAAGAGAGAGAAAAATGGGAAGAAAGAAGAGAAAGAGGAAAGGGGGAGGGAGAGAAAATGAGAGAGAAAGGAAGGGAGGAAGCAAGGAAGAGAGTAGGAGTAAAAGAAGACGAGCACAACTTGAAGGATTGGGGTTTTTCCCATTTGGAAGTTTTGATTTCTTCTCCAAATCATCTTCGAAAAGTTGTGTGAGCTCAAATAAGGTAAATGGGTTAATCTCCTCCTGACTAATGTTCAATTTAATCTCTTTAGATTCAATGTTTTGTGTTTTCTTGTTGATTCCAAGCTCTAGTAGTCTGGTTTCTCTTGACTTGGTGACATAGATATAATGCTATATGTATCCATTGAGTAGAGTCATATTTTTCATCACTTGAGGGGTGTTCTCTTCACTTGCAGTTGACTGTACAGTTACCATTGGGTATCTAATCTTTCAGGGTTGCAAATTCTAGATTTGGGATTCCATTAAGTTGATGCAGGGTACATACATCGATTTTATTCCTATTAATGTCAAAGAGCTTCTTATATCATTGAAAATCATATTGGTCTTATTTCTTTCACTCTATACATGTGTAGTGATATTAATAATATTCTTTGCCATCCCATATTCATTTCCTTGAGTTCTCAAATTTTAGTTCATGTAATTGAATGACTCTCATTGTCCCAAGTTGGATATTGAAAATGACTTATTCTACTCAAGGTTGAATATTGTATAAAATAAAAGAATTGTGAATTTGGCATACTTCTTCATGTTCATATTCATCAATTCTATGCATTCTACACCTCACCATCTTGATAAATAGATTTGGAGTTATACTCATTTTTAGGTGTAGTTCTTAAGAGTTGTTATCTACTGTAATCGATACCATAATTGATACCATATTGAGTTCAATAATTAAGTAGTGTTGAACCCAAAATTAATTTGTTGGCGGCCAGTGGTATGTTAATCATTGAATTCTAAGTCAGTTAATTGTTTCAAATTAGACATCACCGATACCATACATCGGTCCGATCAATTAACCATGTCTTAAATCTTAATGTCAAGAATTACTTATTATGAGATCCTACTGTTGGGAATCTTATAAAGTCAATCTGAAGTTAATATATGGACCTGATGCAGGCCAGAGTAATGGGCCCAGCCTGAAGGTCTATACTAGAAAGGCCAAAGCCCACAAGACCTAGCAAGCCCAGCAGTGAATAATTCCCAAGATCTCGAATGACAGACCATCTTATTTTGGGAGACTTTCTGATTTTTGCAAGATTTGATTTTATTAGATTAGCTAATAGTTAGGGATAATAGTAAAAAGTCTTAGACTTGTTTCCTAAATTACTCGGTTTGGAGTCTTTATAAGGATTGTTATGCTTCTCGAGCAATACATGAGAAATTGAATGAAATTTGAGTTTTCTCTCTTCATCGTGAGTTTTCTTGTCTTTAGTGTGAGACCAAGACATCATACCCTAAGCCTAGCCAGTTGGCTCCCCTTTCCCACGCTGTGTCAATTGTTGGTATCAGAGCAGAGATCCATCTCAGATTGCTCAGATTGCCGGCTCTGATCGTTGATCTGAGGTATTCCGATGCCTATCTCTCCACTTATTGTCAATCCATTACCATCATCGTCACCATCGCCTACCATCACACCTGAGCCATTCTCGTCGCCTATCACAACCACTGAAACCCTCCCAGAACCCCAACACCACACAACCACCACTCCTGAATCCAAATCCAAGCCCTAAACCAATTTTCCCCAAAACCCAAACCACCGAATCCTCTTCCCTACCCGACGCGACCTCATCGAGCCACATCCACCCCATCTAAACCCGAAGATCCCAAATCCCCATAATCCCAAATCAAAACCCTAATTTTCCAATTCCACCCCCACTGCCAATCTCCAAAATCCCAAACCAAAACCCTAAATCCCTATACCCAGAACCAAATTGATACAGCTCTTTTACATCTAATTGCATAGCTTTGCATGGTGCTGATTAGATTAGTGGCCTGAGTGCTTGTGGGTAAGGCATGACCGGGTCTCAATGAAATAAGGTGTCCCACGTGGGTTTCTGTTGAAACTGCTTAGAGTACGTGGGATTCATTTTAGGGTGATTTGTTATTTTTTTCTAGACGTTGTAATAGTGTTGTTGGCTTGTTGGTATTTCTATATATATGTTAAGAAAGCTTATGAATAATATGAAGATTTTCCCTTTTCTCTGCAAACACAAGGTGCAATCTCCCTTAGAGATTATCCATCAATTGTTTTCACTCTTTGAGCAGTGACTCTTAAACTGTCACCATAGCTAGGGGTCGCAAAAACCATCATATCAATTTGGTATCAGAGCCCACTGATCCTGACATGGCAGAAGGTACACGAACAACACAGATGGAGGAGAAGATGCGTAACCTTCAGTTGTCACAAGAAACAATCAAAGGCACTACCGAGCAACATGATACTCTTTTGGCTGAAATACTACAATGGCTGGAGGACTTGAAGGAAAGCTCCAAAAATTCTGATTCATCCTCAAGCAAAGCTCGGAACTCCCAAGCCGGTTCATTTGGCACTAATGGCAGCATACAAACACGAACCATGAAACTGGAGTTTCCTCGTTTTGACGGGACAAATCCAAACAGCTGGCTATTCAAAGCAAAACAATATTTCAATTATCATCAAGTACCTGAGCAGTAGTGGTTGACCATCGCTGCCCTAAACATGGAAGGTGAAGCTATCGAATGGTTCCAGTGGTACAATGATTACGTGCCAGGAGCGACATGGGAGCAGTTTGTGCTTGCCATGGATGCTCGGTTCGGGCCATCAAAAAGCGAAGATTTCGCTGGCAAGCTATCCAAACTTCGACAGAATTCTACTGTGCTGGAGTACCAGCATGAGTTTCAACGGCTGTCCAATAGAGTCAAGGGACTCTCTGAATCCTATCTCGTTAGTCTATACCTAAGTGGCTTACGAGATGACATAAGGATTGGGGTACAAAAATTAGAACCCACAAATCTCCCAGATGTGTTCAGTTTGGCGCGGTTACAAGAGGAGGAGGCTAACCTGCGGCGGAGAATGTTTCGGACCGAAGGAGGGCGGCCAATAGTGGTATCCAATCCAACTGAACTCAAGCCTTCCGTTCCGGTTATAAAAAGACTTACGGCGGCAGAGGCACGGGAAAGAAGATTGAAAGGCCTATGCTTCCATTGTGATGAGAAATACACCCCCACTCACAGATGTAAAACACAAAAGCTGTTTTAAGTGGAGGGGTTATCGCAAGGAAGCACGAGTTCAAGAGATGTACAGGAAGAAAATCTTTCCTTGGATACTATTGACTGCTCGGCGCCAACTGATGGAGTGGATGAAGGATCGACGCCAATTGATGAAGTGGACGAAGCATCACCACCCCAGATCTCTTTCCACGCCATAGCTGGAACAAGGGCCCCTCAAACCATGCGCATCACTGGTACATTAAAACAGTGCCCCTTGACAGTCTTGATTGATAATGGGTCCACACATAATTTCATTGATCCACTTATCATTCGCAAGGCAGATGTTCCAACCCAATCTGATTTAGAATTTGAAGTTATGGTTGCTAGTGGGGATCGTCTAAAAGGGAATGGGATTTCCAAGGGAGTTGTTATCCACTCGCAGGGTGTCCCTATCCAGGCTGACTTCTACCTTCTTTCTTTGGGAGGAGTTGATGCTGTGTTAGGCGCCCATTGGTTAAGAACTTTGGGCCCAGTTGTGTGGGATTTTGCTGCCTTGTCCATGTCCTTTAAATAGAAGGGGAAAGAGTATCAATTGAAAGGAATTCCAGCCTCTAATTCCAAGCTGGTCGATCCTGACAAGTTGGCCAAACAGCTACCCAATTCTGCACAAGCTTTTGTAATCCAATTGCTAAGCATGGGTGCTCCTATTACACCACTGCTGGACCCACAAATGCAGCTTCTTCTTGAGGACTTTGATGATATTTTCTTGGAACCGCAGGGCCTACCGCCAAACAGAACCCATGATCATGCAATACCACTCATTGAAGGGACTCCACCAGTCAATGTGAAGCCATATAGGTATCCTTTCTTTCAAAAATCAGAAATAGAAAAAATTATTTCAGAGATGTTAAAGGATGGGATTATAAGACCCACAACATCGCCTTTCTCCTCACCCGTGCTCTTGGTAAAAAAGAAAGATGGGACATGGCGAATGTGTATAGATTACCGTGCATTGAACAAGGTCACGGTGAAGGATAAATTCCCCATTCCAGTTGTGGACGAGTTACTCGATGAATTAAATGGATCTACCATTTTCTCAAAATTGGATTTGAGGTCAGGATACCATCAAATCAGGGTGAAGACGGATGACGTGCATAAAACAGCTTTCCGGACCCATGAAGGCCATTATGAGTTTTTGGTTATCCCCTTTGGGCTAACAAATGCTCCATCAACTTTTCAGGCCCTCATGAATACTGTGTTCAAACCTCACCTGCGGAAATTTGTATTAGTGTTTTTTGATGATATCCTAGTATATTCAAAAAATCTTTTGGACCACATGCATCACTTGAAGATCGTCCTGGAAGCTTTACGTCACCATATATTGTTTGCCAAAAGGCAAAAATGCATATTTGGTACCAGTGAGGTGCAATATCTTGGCCATGTGATATCTAAGAATGGGGTGTCCGTTGATTAAGACAAAATCCAAGGGGTACTCAGCTGGCCCACTCCTACTTCAATCAAATCCCTTAGAGGTTTTTTGGGCTTAACTGGGTATTATAGAAAATTTATAAAGGATTATGGAAAAATTACGGGTCCCCTAACAGCCTTGCTAAAAAAAAAATGCCTGGGGATGGAATGAGGAAGCTGACAAGGCATTTCACACACTCCAAAATGCATGATGAAGGCCCCAGTCCTTGCTCTGCCCGATTTCTTGCAACCATTTGTTATTGAGTGTGATGCTTGTGGGACAGGGGTGGGGGCAGTCCTCATGCAATTTGGCCGCCCAATTGCTTATCTTAGTAAGGCTCTGCATGGTCGGAATTTGACATTATCCACATATGAAAAAGAACTCTTAGCTTTAATCATGGCCGTTGGAAAATGGCGTACATATCTGTTGGGCAGGAGTTTTGTGATTAAAACCAATCATAGAAGTTTAAAATTCTTGTTGGAGCAAAAGATTGGGACTCCATTACAGCAAAAGTGGTTATCTAAGCTCATGGGCTATGATTATACTATAGAGTATAAACAGGGACAAGAAAATTCTGCTGCAGATGCTTTATCTCGTGTCAATCATGAAGCTGAAATTGCTGCGATCTCCACAATTGTACCATCCTGGGTTGATAAAATCCGAGAATCTATTCAGCAGGATCCATGTTTTCAGAATCTATGTGATCGCCTAGCAAAATGACTACTTGATTCAAACAAGTATGTTGCAAAGGATGGAATTTTTTGGTATAAAAATAAAATGATGGTGGGACCCAACAACTCTTCCTTGAAAATGACAATTTTCAATGAACTACATTGCTCCCCTACTGCAGGACATTCTGGGTTCCATAAAACTTCCAGGTGTGTGTCCAATTCTTTTTATTGGCCTGGTTGGAGAAGGGATGTCAAAAGGTGGGTCCAAGAATGTGATATATGCCAGAGGATAAAAAATGAGAATGTGCCATTGCCTGGTTTACTACATCCTTTACCCATCCCAGATGAAGTGTGGCGCCACATATCCATTGATTTCATTGATGGCCTTCCCATTTCCTCTAACAAATCGGTGATTTTTGTGGTTGTGGACCGCCTTAGCAAGTATGCCCATTTTTTGCCTCTTTCACATCCCTACACTGCACAATCTGTAGCCAAGCTATTTTTTGATAATATCTTTAAGTTGCATGGGATGCCAGCTACAATTGTTTCAGATCGGGACCCACTGTTCACAAGTACCTTTTAGAGAGAAATTTTTAAACTGCAGGGCACTCAATTGCGAATGACATCCTCCTATCACCCGCAATCTAATGGGCAGACTGAAGTAGTTAACAGGTGCTTGGAGAATTATCTAAGGTGTTACATCAGTGATCACCCAAAATCCTGGGTACGGTGGATTCCATTAGCAGAATGGTGGTACAATACTACCTTCCACTCAGCAACTAAAGTTACTCCATATCAAGCAGTCTATGGGGTGGCCCCACCTACTCTCCTTTCATATGTTTCGGGTACAACCCGTGTTGCAGCGGTGGATGATGAGCTCCGTGATCGTGAAAAAGCCTTGATTCTGTTGAAAGATAATCTCAGAAAAGCGCAAGCTCGAATGAAACAGAATGCTGATAAACACAGAACTGAACGGGAGTTTGCTGTTGGAGACTGGGTCTACCTTCGTCTTCAACCATATAGACAAAGCACAATCTCTGCAAGACAATCCCAAAAGTTGGATGCTCATTACTTTGGCCCATTTCAAGTTTTGGAAAAAATAGGCACAGTTGCTTATCGCCTTAACCTCCCCGCAGAAAGCAAACTTCATCCGGTTTTCCATGTATCCAAACTGAAGAAAAAGATTGGCCAAGATGTAATTCCACAGCCCTCTCTACCACCTCTTCATTCAGATGGGTCTTTGAACCCTTATCCTTATGCAATTCTAGCTAGAAGAATCGTAAAACGTGGATATGCAATCAGTCTTGAAGTTCTGGTTAGTTGGCTTGGAGCTCCAAACTCAGATGCAACATGGGAGAAATATCGTGATCTTGAAGGCCGATTTCCTCAATTTATCCTTGAGGACAAGGAACGTTTAAGAGGGGGGAATTGATACAGCTCTTTTACATCTAATTGCATAGCTTTGCATGGTGCTGATTAGATTAGTGGCCTGAGTGCTTGTGGGTAAGGCATGACCGGGTCTCAATGAAATAAGGTGTCCCACGTGGGTTTCTGTTGAAACTGCTTAGAGTACGTGGGATTCATTTTAGGGTGATTTGTTATTTTTTTCTAGACGTTGTAACAGTGTTGTTGGCTTGTTGGTATTTCTATATATATATATGTTAAGAAAGCTTATGAATAATATGAAGATTTTCCCTTTTCTCTGCAAACACAAGGTGCAATCTCCCTTAGAGATTATCCATCAATTGTTTTCACTCTTTGAGCAGTGACTCTTAAACTGTCACCATAGCTCAGGGTCGCAAAAACCATCGTATCACAGATCCACCCCATGCCCCTGCTCTTTGCCTCGTAGAATCCCTACCGACCCTGAATCCAACGCCTCATCCACCCATCAAATCCAACCTAAAACCTTGTCTTCAAATCTACTCATCCTTGCCTTGCACAACCCCGGTTGAACCTCACTCCTCCTTCGCCTCCATCACTCAGACCCAAAATAAATAAAAAAAGAATAAAAAAGTTAGACCAGGGAAGAAAAGCGAAGCAGAAACGAACATGCCTGTTCGCCGTCTGCATCTCCCATTCTCATCCGTGTCATCGCCGAGCATCATCGCTGATGGCATCACCTTCATCGCCCTGCACTTCCGCCTAGCCTCGTCACCTGACGATCACCCGAGCCTAACCTTCTCTGCTCTTTCGTAGTCTAGTAGCAACGAAAAGGGAGCAATGCCCATTTCTTTGAGCCCAACCCACGTGTCCCGCCTTACGTGACACGAACATGCCATCTTCTGGGCCTTAGTTCGTGTCGAGCCTGACTCAACAACAAGTCACAAAGAATAAAAGAAAAAGTCACTTAGCAAAGTTACAGCATGTCTACCCGCACAGGAGCAGCATTCGGAGGCAAATTCACGGACCGTCAATGTGATACCTACATCATGGAATTAATGGACAGAATGGAAAGGGTTGAACATCTTCAGGACATCTTCAGGACATGTCTCAAACTCCAGGTCCCTAGGGCACCTGACACAACAGCAACTCAGGGCCTTCAAACAAAAGTGGTTGCAACAATGCATAGGGAGGAAACGACTGCCATGCAGAAATGGAACATTCTGTCAATGGTGAATCACAAGAGACTTGTCAGCAGTTTATGCAATGCATACTTGAAGAAACCGAATACGATGAATATCAGGGCTGACTAGATGACATCACCAAGAAGGTGCTTGTTGATGTTCCTGATTTCTATGGACACATGGATGTGAACGTCTTCATTGACTGGATTACAACACTTGAAGATTATTTTGAATGGTACAACATGAAGGAAGACGAGCGTGTTCCCTTTGTCAAGATGAAGATGAGGGGTGCATCATGTGTTTAGTGGCGTAGTATTGATGGTAGGAATGCCAGTCACGGGAGACGTCCTATTAGCACATGGGAGGAAATGATAGAGAAACTAAAAGACAAGTACCTGCCGGTTGACTATGTTGATTCCCTCTTTGATCAACTAGTTGACTGTAGACTAGAATGGTGTCCTCCACTGTGGATGATTTCACAGAAAGATTCCATGATCTCATGGTACGATGCTTGGTGTTCGAAACTGATCATTAAGCTATCACCAGGTACAAGAAAGGATTACGTCAAGAGATCCAAAGAGAATTTGCTACACAATTTTCACAACATTGAAGAAGTTCATCGCATGGCACTCCGCATCGAGGATCAGTTGCAGCATCCATATTCAAGGCATTTCGGAGAACCTCTTCAAAGGCTCTCCTCCAACAAGCCTACATGTTGTGTGTTTAAGTTTTCTCAAATGGGGTTTTAGCTTTAAACCTCTCCGAATTAAGCTCAAATATGCTCAGCTCCTTCTAATTCCTACATAGTAAGAAAAAGGCTATAATTAGAACATTTAAGACCAAATAAGCAACTAGCAAATTCAAATAAAAGGGTAGTTATTAATATTATGCCAAGCATATCAAAAACATAGAAAAAGTTCATCGCATGGCACTCTGCATCGACGATCAGTTGCAGCATCCATATTCAAGGCGTTTCGGAGAACCATTTAAAAGGAGAAACTCTGATACTACTTATCAGCGGGTCGTTCCATCACATAACTCCACTCGACAGGCTCCACCGCAAAATCTCAATAGGTAAAGCACCTCCATAGAATTGAGCAAGGCCTCCTCCAAATTATACAAATAAAGGAAAGAATTTCGTAAATTCTTCGCAATGCAAAGGCAAAGGACACTATGGACCTGTTTAGTATTGTTCTCGTATTGTTCCCAATTTTGTGCTCAGATCAGGTTGTGCTGAGATCGGGTTATTCTGAGTCTATACTCTGCAGAACTTGTTTGGCAACATTATATTAAATTACTATACTAAAAATATGTTGTACGGAATTTGTTTGGTAACATTATAAAAGTTTTGCTCCAAGGAGCAAACATAGGATTTACAATGTGGGACCCCATCTTTTATTATTTACAGCACTATTATTATCATACATGAGACCCACCTATAAAAGTTACAACGTGGTATCCGCCTTTAGAAATTAGAATATTGAACCCATATCCATTGGATTTATAATGTGGGCCCACCTTTATAGGAATTATAATATGAGTCAACGTTTTGTGAATGTAAATATGGGATCCACCTTTATAAATTAGAATATGGGCCCACATTTATAGGATTTACAATGTGGGTCCACCTTTTGTAAACGCGACCATGTGACCCATATTTATTAATTACAAAGTGGAGCTACATTTTTTGTAATTGTGGACACGTGGCCCACCTTTAGAAATTAGAATGTGGTGCTCACCTTTAAAAATTAAAACATGGCGTAGCACATTTATAAAATTTAAAATGTGGGCCCACTTTTATAGGAATTATAATGTGGGGCCATCCTTCTTGTTAATTGTGAACACATGACCCACCTTTAAAAAATTACAATGTGGTACCCACATTCAGAAATCCGAACATAGGGTCACATTAAAATGTTATTATGGACACGGGACCCACCTTTAGAAATTAGAACGTGATGCCTACCTTTATAAATTAAAAGATAGCGTTCGGATCCATACAATTTATAATGTGGTCCCACCACTATATAATATGGGCCCACCTTTTGTGATTGTGACATGTGACCCACCTCTAGGAATTATAAAGTTTGGCCACCTTCTTTGGGATTGTGAACATGGGGCCAACATTTAGGATAAGTGAGAGGATTTAAAATCTTCAAATGATATTCTTTAAAAGGCAAGAGATAAGTAAGAAACAATTGTGCCCGCAAGTTGTTTCTTAAAAAAAATGAAGTTTTTTCATTCCAACTTTCTTATGCCAGCGGGTTAAGATTTTGTGATTCCTTCCCATGAGAACAAAATTCGGAACAATCATTTATACATACCAAACATGTTTTCTAGACCCTTATCTCATGGGAACATGAGAACATCCAAATGGCACGATGCCAAATGTAAGACCCCGACCCGAGTGAACCCGATTAGTGCTAATTAAGTTGCGTGTTAGTGCTAAGCTTGATTAGTGTTTTTGGCTAAGTTGGGTTTGGAATAGCTTTTGATATAGTTTTGGGGAATTTTGATTGCTTAGTGATAGTAGGGCCCTTTGGGGGTTCCTTTTTCATGACATTGCATATAATTGAGGATTTATCGGAGATTTTTACATTCATGGTTTTAATCTCGTTTTATTGGTATTTTTAATCCCTACAACTTTCATGTTGATCCCGTCCCTGTTTGAGATCCCGAAACCCGATTTCATAGCCTTGAGGGCAAAACAGTCATTGCACACAAAATCTGTACCCAAAACTTGATATTCCCGAAACCCGCGTAACATATACTTTTTGGAAACTAGATATTTCGACGATCATTTCTTCCTTCTTCGTCGAATTCATCCGAGGTCCCGAAAGAGATGATTTCAGCCCAATTAGATTTCTAGTGGTGGAGCCCACTCCCCACTTGTTTATAAGGAAACTTTTCCCTTCCATTTCCTTTTTCTAGCATAAAAAGAACCTAGGGTTTGCTTTTGACAACTTTTCTTCTTCTTCTTGCTTTCTCCATCTCCAATCCACACCAAACTTGCATCAATCAAGAAATGGAGACCGTCTTCTTCTTCCTCATCTCCATAGCTCTCTATTAGTACCTTTTGTGAAGAAAACCCCCCATTCCAAGACTTTCTTTGAGCTTGCCATTGCCATTAGAGGACCTTGCAAGTAAGTATTCCCCTTCATCTTCTAGATTTGTGTTCCTTTGGCCTTAGAGAAGCTCCATCTTCATTATTGCAAAGTTTCCCTTTCTATTTCATTGTTTGACCATTTTAGGGTTGTTTGTTTGGGATTTTGCTCATAGTTTGGATTCCTTGCTTGGAAGAGTTTTAGAGCTTGATTTCATTGTCTAGAGACACAAGGCAAGTGGATTATTTGATTTTTATGAGCTTTCAATGGTTTCCATGATGAAGGTGGTTGACTTGTCACTCCACTCATATTTATTGGCTTGCATTTACTTTTGAAATGAATGCATATTGGCTAAGTCATTTAATGTTTTGTAAACATGTTGGTTTAGCATTTATTGTCTTTGGTTGTATCCTAAATGAATGTTTGTGAAATGGTTTCCTTCCTCTTTTCTTTGTATTGGACTTGATGTGGAGGAATGAGGTGATGAATGATCACAAGTTGGAGTTTTGGAGAAGTATAAATAGGTGCATTGGAGGAGCCCCTAGCTCAGTTTTATTGTAGGGACCAAGTGGAAGTGGGAAGAACGGTTTTGAGGAGGAGAAATGGCTCAAATCTGAACACAGTGGGTGATTCCCGCACCTGGCGGTCAGCCTGCGGTCACCCGGCGGCTAATCGCCAGCTAGCCGAAATGTCACGGTTGCTTTTCCAGAGAGCACACCTCTCCACCTAAAAACTCGGTCAGCTCCACGGTTATCCAGCGGCTAACCGCCGAACCCATCGGCGGCTAACCGCCCGCTAACCGCACTTGGCTGTTAGCTTTCTAGTAAGCTGCATTTTTGCTGCCCAGCTGCGGTCAGCCAGCGGCTAGCCGCCCGTCCCAGCGGCAGCTTTATTGGTCAAGGTGATTCATTAAGCAATGTATGGGGCCATTCGAGAAAGAAACCATATCACAAAGATTGCATCCGAAGTTTTAAAAATTCGAAGTGTATAAGGAGCCCGGAATGTCCCCAAACTCAAAGAGTACCAAATTATTATTAGATCGACATACGGGATCCCTATTCACTTCAAATAAATCGTGAACCGATGCCTTACCCGAAATTTTGATTGTTTATAGTACTTTATCGATCCCGAGATTTATACTACATGCCTTGTTTTCCCGAAAGTATTGAGTTACACTTGAAATAGTTACTTGACTTGAAGTGCATTGCACCACATGATATGATGTCATGCCCTTGAGCACCCCCGTCTTGCCCGTTTGTTTATTTATTGTACTTGATTTAATTGCATATGTCTCGATAGTATTTGACCTATGAGTCGGCACCACTAAGCTTGGATAACCCTGTTGGTCTGATCCACCGACTCGGAGATCCCCCTCTTGTCCCGCCAGCTGCAGTTTGGATCCCGCTACCGGGTCATTACCGTGGTCTTGTCCCGATGCCGCAGATTGCTACTGTGGTCCCCGATGCCCGGCTCGCTACCGTGGTCATGTATAGTATTGTATATGTATATGTATTTATATGAGATTCACTGTTTCTCCTCACTTCGAGTGACTGAGATCAGTGCCTAGTTATTGCTCTATCACCTTAGTGATAGAGGACTTAGCTTCGTGTGGTTGCCATCTTGCTTGTTTCCCGTTCCCTTGGTTACCTTACATGTTTTACATTGCATCCTCATAATTGAATAAATGTTTTATCTCGTCTATAGAAATTGTTATTTAGACAGGTTTGCATGTTTTAAAGGTAAATTCATTTATTATCATATTGTCATTGTATTTTCCCCCATTTGCCAAACCGTCGTGTTTGACCCACTCTTTGGTACTCAGGTCCAGTTGTCGGTTATCCCGAGGAGGAGCTTGAGGAGGCGGTTGTAGAACCGCAACAGTTAGTGGAGTGGCGTGCTGATGATGTCATGTAGACGTTCTGTTGCTATGAGAGACTTAACATTTTGGGAGAACTATTTAACCATTCTTTAGATTGGTATTTTGTTATATAGGCCTTATGGGCCTCTATTTTTTGGGGAAATGTAATTAAATGTTACTTGTATAAACTTCAACTTACTTTGGGTAACATGCTTTAGATCATTGCTCATTTTGATACAGTATCTTTATACTTGTGATATTGTTTTATGACCAAGGATGGTTGACTATTTGATTTGCTACACGCTTCCGCACTTAATAGAAATATTCATTTATGGTTGTGAGATCCTCATCGCGGACACCTGTGGGAAATTAAATAAATTGTATCTTCTTGATGTAGATCCTTCAATCATTAATTTCATCCTTAGTCCCGATCCCGGATTCCCGGTCCGGGGTCGCGACACCAAACGCACCCCAAGTACAAAGAATCTTCATTATGTACACAATGAAGAAGATGTTTATCAGCCTATGAGTCGGAGCATGTTGACGAAGAGTATGAGGTTGAAACCCCATATGAAGAGTAGGAACCTCTGCTCGAGCAAGAAGATCATTCCTTCTATCAAGCTGAAACAGAAGGAAGGACAGTGTTCATTCGTTGTCTCATCATCACTACTGAAGAGGAAGTGGATGATTGGAGGCGAACCACCATATTTCGTTCCATGGCGAAATGTCGCGACAGATTGTGCAATCTTGTCATTGATGGAGGAAGTGAAATGCAAATGTGGTATCCCAAGAAGTAATTGACAAATTGAAGCTTCCAATGGAGAAACACCGAAAGCCCTACAAAGTCTCTTGGGTGAATGAAACAACAATTCCAGTAACCAAGTGGTGCCATGAAACATTTAAAATTGGTGATTATGAAGATTCCATTTGGTGTGATATCATTCCCATGAATGTTACTCGCTTTAAATGCAGAAACCCAGAGAAGAAAGGATAATGTCTATGCCCTTATCCCACAAGAATTCAAAGAGGCTAAAGATAAAAAATAAAAAAAACAGTTTCTCCACCACCAGAAATCAAGTCCTTGTTGCATGTTTTTAAAGATTTGATCCCAGCAAATCTTCCAAAAGAGCACCTATGAGGAACATTCGGCATGCAATTGATCCAATCCCTGGTTCCTCACTCCTAAATTTACCTACTTATCACATGAGCCCTATAGAACATGCAGAATTGAGAAGACAAGTTACAAAGCTCCTCCAGAAGGGTTACATTCGCAAAAGCATGTGTCCTTGTGCGGTACTAGCTATTCTAACGCCCAAAAAAGATGGTTCTTGGCAAATGTGTGTTGACAGCCGAGCAATCAATAAGATTACAATTAAGGACAAGTTTCCAATACCCCGATTGGATGACATGCTTGATATGATGGCTAGATCTTCCGTCTTCTTTAAAATTGATCTTAGAAGCAGATATCACCAAATCCGTATTCGGCCACGAGATGAATGGAAGACGACATTCAAGACTAAAGATGGATTGTACAAATGGTTGGTCATGCCGTTCAGATTATCCAATGCTCCCAGCACTTTCATGAGGGTGATGACACAGCTTTCACGACCCTTCCTTGGCATATTTGTGGTTGTGTATTTCGACAACATCTTGATCTTCAGCAAATCCAAGGAGGCACATCTTGATCATCTAAGATATGTGATGCGAGCACTTTGCAAAGAAAAAATTTACATTAATTTGAAGAAGTGTACATTCTTGAGTTCTAGAGTTATCTTTTTGGAATTTGTTGTATCGGCTCAAGGAGTAGAAGCTGATCCAGAGAAGATCAAAGCAATCATAGATTGGCCCATTCCCAAAACTATCCATGAAGTACAGAGTTTCCATGGATTGGCCATCTTTTATTGGAGATTTATTCGCAATGTCAGCACCATCATGACTCCTATAACTGATTCCATGAAGAAAGGAGACTTCAATGCATTTGAATAGATCAAGCAGAAAATGATTGAGGCACTTGTTTTGTAATTTCTAGACTTTGTCAAGGTCTTTGAAGTCAGTTGTGATACTTCACAAGTAGGTATTGGAGGAGTCTTAAGTCAAGATGGCCACCCAGTTGCTTACTTTAGTGAAAAGTTAAATGACTCTTGCAAGAAGTATTTGCCATATGACCTAGAATACTATGCAATAGTACAAGCTCTTCATCATTGGCGTCACTCTTTGATCAGAAAGGAATTTGTGTTGTATTCTGATCATGAAGCATTGCAACATCTGAACTCCCAGAAGAAGATGAGTTCCAACTGTGTCAAATGGAGCGCATATTTGCAGGAATTCACATTTGTATTGCGTCATAAGTCAAGCACGGAAAACAAGGTCGCAGATGCCTTAACTCGTCGTTCTCACCTCACGACAATTTCCGTCATAGTACCAGGCTTTGAAGACGCATTTACAAAGATCTTCTCAATAGTGAGTTTTCTGAACATCCGAAGTTTTCGATACATGATGGCTATCTCTTTTGTGGGAATCAATTGTGTTTACCAGCTACTTCTATCTGCGAGTATGTCGTACAAGAGTTTCATGGAGGTGGATGCAGTGGAAATTTAGGGCGAGATAAAACTTTGACAATTGTGGAAGACCGCTTCTTTTGGCCCTGTTTGAAGACACATGTTGCCTGAATTTGTGAGCCATGCAGGGTTGGCCAACTTGCAAAGGGTCAAAAGAAGAACACTGGATTATATTAGCCCGAGATTGTGCAGAGAGGTGATATTGCTATCACCAAGATAGCCTCTGCGGACAATCTGGCAGATCCTTTTACTAAGCCTTTGACCGTTAAAGTCTTTGAGCATCATGTAGACGGGATGGGCATGAGATACAATCCCGATTGGCATTGAGCCCAAGTGGGATTGTTAGTTTTGATGGTATAAATACCAAGTATATGATGTAATAAATTGATTCATTTCTTTATTTATCAATACAATCATGCTTTCCTTTCATGAGATGAATGGTGTTTAATTATATACTTGCACATAACCAATACAAATGACATAATGGTTCATGAGCTAAACCGGAGTCCACAAGTATACTAGATGTAATACATGTGTATGGATGAGATCCACATACATGAGATATATATTGCAAATCTTACACTTAAATATCTTCACAACCAGCGATGAGATTGGACATCTCATCTGATCTGACAAGGTTGCAACACTTTGATCACTATGAGATAGTGTGATTTGTCTCGATCATCGGAATGTAAGATTCTGAATCATGGTGCTGGTACATTGGATATATTGAAGGACCATGAGAAACACCTTATATACACTGTCTTTATTTGAAGGTCTGCTCTCATAATTCCCTAGCAATAGGCTCATAATCCTGAGACATTAATGAACTCAAGTTTCTATCTATTCATTTGCTTTGAGTCACCAATGAGTGAGGCCAATTGTAGGTCAACACCTCGGTGATTTGGGTACGTGGTAGTAGAGTTGTGGGAACATTCAATGGTCAAGATGGAATCTATCTTTAATATCCCCTTGTGCCAATTAATGGATTTATCATTGGTAAGTGCGCACCCATTCCAATTAAGAGTTAATTGGATCGGTACCAAATGATCATTACAATTAATTGGGGCTCAAGGATAATAAGATTTGGATTTAATTTGGTGGACATGTCCAATTGATCCATGGATATAGATGGAGGGGCCTACTTGTGGTAATGTGGAAGTTTAGGGTCGTCATTGTAATTTATTCCTAAGACTGGAGTGTAATTGCATTTAAATAGTTGAGTTATTTGTAATTAACTATGGGCCCGGATTGCACATGAGATGTGGGGTCACGTGTCCCAGTTGGAGCCAATTTTCTAAGGAATCCCTAGTGGTCCCCATGCTAGCCCAAGATATATTAGAAAGATACTAATTATAGTAGAACTCTAAAAGGAAATAGAAAGTTACTATATCTATTTGAAGTGAGACTTCTAATAGTGGTAATAGTAAGTTACTAATTATTAATGGAAGTGAGACTTCTATTTTAATTAGAAAAAGAGAAAGTTACTAATCATATTTGAAGTAAGACTTCTAATAGTGATTTAGTAAGCAACTAATTGTTGTGGAAGTAAGACTTCTATTTTAATTAGAATGAGGTGGTTGCTTAAGTGCTATAAAAAGGGGAGAGGAGTGCCTTGGACGTCCCCATGCATTAATTCCATCTTGGAATTCACGCCCAAGCCCCTTTTGTGCAAGTGTTGCACACTCCTCTTCCTCTCCCTCTCCTAGTTTTTCTTCTAGTTTCCTCTAGGGTTTTTCTCTTGGAGATTCCAGCATCTTCTTGAGAAAAGAGAATCTGATACGGGTCATAGCTTGGAAGATCAAAAGGTGTGGGAGATTCTGATTTGATTAAGTGAAGGTGTTCATCATCAAAGAAAGAATTCAAATTCTCCATTAGAGCACAACTAAGCTCCAAAGGTATAATCTACGTCTTTGTATATTGTAGATTTCGTGGTTGCATGTTTAGGTGCTATTTTCTATCTTTTAGATAGGTTATATTGCTGTACATGGTTTATGAGTTTGAGGGATTGCATCCTGGATTGGGTTTATTGCCTTCTAGATAGTTGATCCCTGCATTAAGTGGATCAAAAGTTTTTGAAACCTATCTGAATGGCACACCTATATTCCAACAATTGGTATATGAGACATACCTCATCTCTAATCATGTTAGATCAGCAATCTATATCTAATCTTTGCATGAGATGCGAAGAGGATAGACCTAGGGCTATGTAGGGATCAGTTATGATTGGGTTTGTTTACTTTATGTAGTAAATCCATGTTTGGATAATCACAAAAGGGTTTAATTATGATGGAAGGATGGTAGGATGCCATTGAGAGCCTTCAAAAGTGTTTTGGAGGTGTTTGGACTAAAATTAGAAAAAAAAACCTAATTTTCTGCCTTCGTAAGGACCACCGTTGGGGGACACCCCCGGACCCCCTCTGCGAAGTGCATGTATTAAAAAGGTGGCTGCTTTTGGCATCTTGTTTTTCCATTGTGGTTTGGTAACATGATTTTGTGAGATGCTTTGTTGTATGAGATACTAACCTGCATGTGATAATGTTCTCTCCATATGGCCCACAAGTCTTTTACTTTCTTTTTATGGTTATTGGTTTATTTGAGGCTAAGTGTAAAGGGCATCATGGTTTCCTTGGTTTCCCGTGAAAGGGTAAGGCATGGTGAATTTCCCTATAGCCCTTTTATTTCCATGTTTAGATTACCATATAAGTCTCATAATTGAGGCATAGGAATTTATGTAATTTTTTTAAAAATTTGTAAATTCTAGCGATGTCTGAGACGAGGAAGGAAAGTAAAGTTGGACTCCTAATCAAAGAGTTTGAAGATTACCAAAAGCCTTTTGGTGATGCCCAAAGAGTTTGAGGAATTCCAAAATTTTGGAAAGTCTAGAAGTTCAAGAAGTCTATTCCGCTTGGGCCATGTGGAGGAGAGGACTAGTTTCTAATTTTAACACTTTCTATTTATGGATGAATGCTTAATTTAGAATGTTTCCAAATCTGATCCAAACATAGCAAGTTACTAAAATTGGTCAAATTAAATTAATTTTTGGAAAGAGTTCTAATTAGTGTTGATGACCATGAGATGAACACATTGGTAACACTAATTTAAGAAACTGAACTTTCCTTAAAATAACTTGACTTGGAACCAATCATTGATCATATCATGAGATGATTTGATATACATGTGGGCCCTAATACCTTACAAGGAAATCCTCAATTCTAAAATATTAAGTGGGAGCGGGGCATTTATATTGAGAAATCCTCATGGTTTTCCACCATAGGTCCATTGTAAGGAAAGTATTAGCCTCGCGCCATCTTGAGAATGGCCGTTCCCCACGGAAGGCTTTTATTTCTACGGTTACTCGATATGGATCTCCCATGGATAGTGTTGGTGAGACGGGGCGGGGATCCACTCCCCAAGGAGGAGCTGCCTGCAACGGCTGTCATGCAATGCTAGTTGGTGGGTCACACTTAACTAAAATAATGATGTAGTATCCCCAAGGATTTGCCTCATGTATTTTAGAAACCAAAGCAAATCGGGAGTCATACATTATTTGGTATGAGATACCTAGATAATAATGAATGATGGAGATCATGGATAGTTAGTCTTAATTCTGATTTTGACCAACTTTGATCTGCACCAATCTAGGTGGTATTTGCACTCCCCAAGGAGGCATACCCCGGGGATTGGGATTCCGATGTATTCTGAATTTAGTGGTTATGAGGATTCCATATAAATTAGATAGAATACTAAACCCTAATGTCATTTAAATTCATTAATTGAATGTATGGTTATGTGCTATAGTATTTCAAGCATGAATTCAAATACTTTCAATCCACTTGCGACCATCCTCAACCAAAATAAGTTAGTGGGATCCAATTATGTAGACTAGAAACGGAAACTGGATATAGTCCTGACAGCTTCAGGATATAAATATGTCCTTACCAAACCCCCCCTTGATGAGCCATTGCCGGAAACTTCACATGAAGAAAATGAACTTTACACCAAGTAGGCCAAAGATGATGAGATGGCCAGATGTTATATACAGGCATCCATGTCTAGTGTTTTGCAACACCAACATCAATCCTATAAGACTGCATATGATATTATATCAAACTTAAAGGAGATGTTTGCGGAACAGAGCAGGCCTGCTAGACAGGCTGCTATGAGGGTGCTTATAAGCACCAAGATGGCTGAAGGCACACCAGTACAGGACCACATGTTGAAAATGATGGACTAATTGAATGAGTTAGATGTACTGGGGGCTGCGATTGATGCAGAATTGCAGATTGACATAATCCTTGAGTCACTACCAGAGTCATTCAACATTTTCAAGGTCAATTATAATATGAATAAAATGAATTTGACTCTAGCTGAGCTTTCTAGCCAGCTGGTGGTGACTGAAGGGATTATGAAAAAGAAGCCAACTGCCCTGATGACAGAAAAGTCATTTGCCAAGTCCAAACCGAAAGGCAAAGGGCGGAAAGGCAAGAAGAAATCAGTTCCGGAGGGTCCTAAGGTGGAGAATGATCCTAATGGTGGTGTTGGCAAATCTAAGGGGTCGGGGACAAAAGGAAAATGTTTTCATTGTGGTGTGACAGGACATTGGAAACGGAATTGCCCAGATTATCTGTCTAAGAAGAAGACCTCAGGTATGATTGAGTCACTTGTTTCTGAAGTTAGTTTTGCGACTGGTGCTTCAGAATCTTGGTGTGTGGACTCCGGGGCAACTAATCACATATGTAA
The DNA here is from genome assembly GCA_038049695.1 of Cinnamomum chago. NCBI lineage: Eukaryota > Viridiplantae > Streptophyta > Magnoliopsida > Laurales > Lauraceae > Cinnamomum > Cinnamomum chago. The sequence continues at coordinate 42,474,589 of CP142455.1, read as the reverse complement.
TTCGTTGCAGGGGTTCCGGGAAACCAGGAGACTCAGTGACGGCGAAATCATTGTCAACCTAAGATCTAATGCTAAGGCGGATGCGGTCTCAGTAGGAGTTATTACTTTATGTTTTCAAGATAATAAGTTGGTTTAGTCAGATACTCTATATGTACCGTCTTTAAGGCGGAATTTAATTTCAGTTTCTAGTTTGGTGAATAAAAGTTATTCTATTACTTTTGATACTGAGTTGTCATAAAGAAGAACGGTACTTTTATATGTTCTGGCAAGGTAACCAATGAGCTTTATCTGTTAACTCCCACAATATATGAGATACATGATACTGAAATAATTAATAGGCCATCATTAAAGAGAAGGTCACCTTCATCTAATCCAACAAAACTTTGGCACTTGAGGTTAGGTCATATAAACCTAAATAAGATTGACAGGCTAGTGAAAGATGGTATCTTGCCTTCATTGGTTATAGAACCAATGCCTGTCTGGAAGGCAGAATGACCAAAAGACCATTTTCATCCAAAGGCAATAGGGCCAAAGATTTATTGGAATTAGTGCATACTGATGTGTGTGGACCCATTAATGTTAGAGCCAGAGGAGGATATGAATACTTCATCACTTTCACAGATGACTACTCAAGATATGGATACATATACCTTATGCACCGCAAGTCCGAGGCTTTTGAAAAGTTCAAAGAGTTTCGAGCGGAAGCGGAAAAGCAATTAGGTAAAAGTATCAAGACTTTTCGATCAGATCGAGGAGGGGAATATCTCTCTGGTGATTTTATGGGATACTTATCAGAAAATGAGATTCTATCTCAGTTGTCTGCTCCTGGTATGCCTCAATAGAATGGAGTAGCGGAAAGAAGGAACCAGACTCTTTTAGATATGATTAGGTCTATGTTGCGTTTCTCAGGATTACCTATATCCTTTTGGGGATATGCCTTGGATACTGCGATGTACATACTAAACCTCATACCATCTAAGTCTGTACCTAAGTCTCCCCGGGAGTTATGGTTTGGGCGAAAGCCTAGTCTACAACATTTACACATTTGGGGTTGTCCGGCATACGTGCTAAAGGTAAAGACGGATAAATTGGAAACGAAGTCGGAAGTATGCACGTTTGTAGGATATCCTAAAGGAACTAAAGGTTGGTTATTCTATAATCCCAGATAGCAGAAAGTGCTGGTAAGCACCAATGCGGTTTTTCTAGAGGAAGATTATATGATGGACCGAAAATCTTTAGAAAAGGTGATCTTGGAAGAGATTCAAGAACAATCAATTCCAAATCCAAGTGTGACCGAACTTGAGGAAGAATCGCCCCTACCAGACCTAGTAGTTACACCAGTGCCTCGTCGTAGTGGGAGAATAATCAGGCCCCCTGATAGGTTCTCGTTCTTGGGAGAGTCTTACGAGGCAATCCCGGAAAAACTGGAACAGAATCCCTGTAACTATGATGAAGCAATTAATGACATAGATTCGGGACATTGGCAAGATGCTATGAAAACTGAAATAGAGTTTATGTACTCTAATCAGGTATGGACACTTGTGGACTTGCCTGCCAATATCAAACCTATTGGGTGCAAGTGGGTCTACAAGAGAAAGAGAGGACCAGATGGAAGAGTTTAGACCTTTAAGGCCAGGCTTGTTGCGAAAGGGTATACTAAAAAAGAGGGTATCGATTATGAGGAAACATTCTCACCGGTAGCCATGCTTGAGATTTGGCAAATGGATGTCAAGACGGCGTTTTTCAACGGCCATCTTGAGGAAGACATCTATATGATGCAGCCAGACGGTTTTATAGTGAGTAACCAAAAGCAAAGAGTTTGCAAGCTGCAGAAGTCCATTTATGGACTGAAGCAGGCATCCCGAAGCTGGAACATTCGTTTTGACCGGGCAATCAAATCATTTGGTTTTAATCAAAATCCGGATGAGTCATGTGTGTACATGAAAAATGAAGGTGACAGGGTAGTTTTTCTGATTTTATATGTTGACAACATCCTTCTCCTTGGGAAAGATATAGGAATGTTGTCAACGGTAAAAGTTTGGTTAGCAAAGACTTTTGATATGAAGGACTTAGGAGAAGCTAGTTACATCCTAGGGATCAAACTCCATCGAGACCGGAAAAATAGGATGATTGGCTTATCTCAAGCTGCTTACATAGATAAGGTACTGGTAGGTTTGCTATGCAGGACTCCAAGAAGGGTATCACACCTTTTAGGCATAGAGTGCACCTTTCCAAGGATCAGGGTCCCAAGACCCCGGAGGAAAAGGAGCAAATGAGAGCAATTCCATACGCGTCGCTGTTGGTAGCCTCATGTATGCTATGCTATGTACTAGACCGGATATCTGTCATGCAGTGGGCTTAGTCAGCAGATATCAGTTTAACCCAGGTCCTGACCATTCGACTGCTGTAAAATGTGTCGCGACCCCGGAACGAATCCCGGGCCCGCGACGATTGTTGTTGTACATTTACATTGCAGATATACTTTCCCACAGGTTCCGGCGGTGAGGATTCTCAAAGACACGCGGAATCTGACTCACACGATCAAGTATGCGGAAGCGTGTAGCAAATCACAACACGATAAGCACCAATAAATGTTTAGGTGCTATAACAAAATAATAACAAGACATAGTATCAAAGAAAGAAGCTAACATGACATTCCCAACATAGTTCAAGTAATAAGACTAACACGAAAGTAAGTTAAGTTTTTATTACAACCCATAAGAGGCAAACAGAGGCCAATACACTTCTCAAAATAATAAAGGAAACCCCAAAACAAAATGATGACGAACTCAAGAAACCCGCCCGACGTCTAAATGATATCGTCGGGCTGCTACTCTCTCACTGGGGGTGGCTCAAGAGCCTCCTCCTGATGCTCCTCCTCAAAGGCAACGTCTCCTGCACCCGGGCACCAACAAACAAGGGTCAAACACAACGGTTTGGCAGGTAATCAATTTAGGCATGAGTACAAAATAGAAAAGGTTTAAGAAATCATATAAAGACATTTTATTGAACTATAAGCAGTTACAAGACTAGGGTGCATTTAAAAATACGAGCAAAGATAACATGCATACTTATAATATCATGAATAGTTATGTTCCACAAGAGCCCATCCTTTCTCTCTCATTTATATAATGAAAAGAGCATGCATGCACGACAAGCACGATATACATAATATAATCACGACACGATTTCCCACAAATACAGGAATTCCGGCCGTGGAACCGGACATGCACGATGTGTAATAAATACACGACCAGTCTGCAGACAGTCCACATGTTTAAGGACCCCCAGACAGTGGATCAAACTGAAAGGGCAGTCCAAGCTCAGTGGTGTTTACTTAATTCATGAATGCACAAAACACACGATACACGGTCTAAACATGTTGAGATAAAAAGGGGAAAATCACTTATCAAAACACGACGAACACGACTAGCAAAAGGCATGATAAATATGCATAACACGCTTAGGAAGTGATCCCCTTTTTCTTGAAACAATTCTTCAAAACAAGCTAATACTTGAAATCCAAAACTAGTACACGATGGTACTTATCGTACCAAAACGGAATTCAATTACGAAATCTGACAAGCATGTGTTAAGGCTACTAATTGACCTTTGTGTAAGTGGGACCCCAAATGTCGGAATATACAAGAGTTGGTGTCCCCGAAGTTGGGTTGCATTTCGAAGTTCCATTTACACAATGTCAAGTCAAAACCCTTAACATAGTCTAGTTTTTCAACCTTCGAGAAAATACAGAAATGAAATAATTCTTCTTCCTGAATCTGGCAGGTTCGCTCGAGCGGACTTTGTAAGGCAATGACACTTCGCTCGAGCGAGACACTTCGCTCGAGCGGATAATAAGTACGCTCGAACGGACAGCTCTCTGTCTTGCTCCAGATTATACAGAGGGCAGTTCGCTCGAGCGGACAATAAGGTCGCTCGAGCGGACAGCTCTCTGTCTGCGCTCGGACCAAACAGAGGCTTGGTCGCTCGAGCGGACCAGCTTCTGTCGGTGCTCGCTGAGTGCAGAAACTGCCTTTCTCTTGTACAACCTTCACTACATTTTTCTCCTTCTTCTCATCCATCAATCACATACAATCCCTTGAGCCTTCATGCTCACCAAGGGTTCATTTATCACCATTTCACACATTTAAACCAATGAAAACAAGATCATGAAATTTATAAACAAATTCATATGCACAATTTCTAAGATAGCAATTTAATCAAAATACACATGCATCAATGAACCTATAAAGATTACTTGCCTTGCCCAATGCTAAACAATCCTCTCAAGCACTTCACTCAAGCAAATCCAACACTACAAGAACCCAAGAGAAATCCATTCAAAACTTAACAAAAATGAAAACAAAGAACCCATTTTCACAAAAAGGGTTTTCAAATGAAAAACAAGATCTTTAAGAAACCAAAATGACTCAATGAAGAATATGGGTTGAAGCTCTTACCTAGAAATGCCCAAACAAAAGGAATGAAGACAAATGGAGAGCTCTCCCAACTTTAGCTTTCAAGAAGAAGATATCAATAGGAAGCTTGAGATGAGAGGAAGAAGATGATAGTCTTGGAATCATCTTTGGAGTCTCCTAGCTAGATCATGCAAGGTGAGGAAGATGGAAAAGAAAGAAGGGTTTTCAGCCCTAGGTCAAGAAATTGCAGAGATTTGGGAGAAAATGAATGAAAAGAGAGGGAGAGGGGGATTAAGTGATAACAATGGGCCCCAATTAACATGAACCTTGAAATGACCAAAATACGATCTTATGGGCCTCGAATGACTTCAACGAAGAAGGATAAAACGATCCTCGAAATATCTAGTTTCCAAAAGGTATATTTTTGACATGGTTTTGAGATCTCGAAAATTGTGTCCAGATTTGTGCATAAAAGACAATTTTACCCTCTTTGGGCCAAAACTTGGGTTTTTGGGCTTTAAACATGAATGGGCTGAAGACGAAAGTTGTAACACATAGGAAAATCATTTAAATGAAATCAAAAGCACAATCACACGGAAATCGATACGATCTTCCCAAGCTCACACGTGCACTCAAGCCTTCCTGAGTGTGTCTAACTAATACTAAACGTTCTCAAAATTCCCAAAGCTATGTCCAAGACTAAAACTAATTACTTTTAACCCAACGACAACTAAACCCACTAAGAACTAAACACATATTAATCGCACACTAATCGAATTGGTCTAGGTCGGGGTCTAACATCCTCCACCCCTTGGATATTTGGTCCACCAAATAAATCAAACAATTTCCTCTGGTAAATGCTGTGGATACTTCCTCTGCACTTGCTCTCTCAATTCCTAGGTGGCTTCCTCTAGCTCGTGATTTTCCCAAAGTACCTTGACCCAATGAATAGTCCGATTTCTCAACTCTTGCTCTTTGGTATCAATTATCTTGATCGGTCTTTCCACATACGAGGCATCTTCCCGAATCTCCAAAGGTTCGTGCTGTAAAACGTGTGAAGGACTAGAAACGTATTTCTTGAGCATAGAAACATGAAAAATATTGTGTACCCCGGAGAGTTCCGGCTGTAACGCAAGCCTATTGAAAGTTCATGCTAAAGCGATCTGAACTTGGACGTCCATGGCTGATATGGTTTTTCTTGTTTTTAAAACAAAACCAAATCTGATTTGGCAGCCATGAAACATGCATAAAAACTCCATGAAATCATGATCAACATGTGTATAATGCAAGGAGATGATAGAGGACTAATACCTTGATGATATGAATGCCTCAAATCTCTGAAAAGAAAACCTTCAAAGGTCTGATCTCAGCCTGCAGTGAGCAATGCTAGTTGCAGGAATTTTCTGCAGTAGTTTCTCCTTTGATCTTCTCTTCTATTCCACAACCTAATCTGATTGGCTTTGATTGTGGGATCAAAATATGGATTCCAAGAAGGGTTTTCTGAACTACAATTTGTGGAAAAAGTCCAGGACCTGATCTCCTCTCTCCAATGGAGAAGAAGAGAGCAAAGGGCTGGGCGTGATTCTCTCTTTTCTCATGGGCGGCCAATGGAGCACCAAATTGATCCACGCCTAGGGTTTTTCCTCTCACTTTGTTTCTTGTGTTCCACGCCTAGGGCAGTGAGGGTAATATTTATAATGATCTCATTCCTTTAAGAGTTCTCTCTCCAATAGGAATGACCATCCCTAAAATTTAGCAACCAGCCACCATAGTTGTGCAACACTTTCTAATTAAAGATACTAAAATTTAGTAAGCTTTAATCATAGGAATTCTTACCCAGGAAGGAGTTCTTCCTTCCAAGTAAAGATACCTAATTAACTTGGAAACCTCACACAAGGTGCTCCCCATATGGCTGGCCCACAAGATTGATAAACACACCATGGCCCACTAGTTAATAATTTAGCTAGAGTTAAATTCATGTATGCCATCAAAAGCCTATTTGAATTTAAACTCAAAATTATTCTTCCACAAAATTAATTCAACCACATATCATTTAATTAAATTAGGAAACCATGCCAATATAGGAAAGTGGCTAGAAGAGGGACCAAAAGACATATTTGCCCTTGGCTCCCAAAATGACCAAAATGTCCATGCTAACCCCATAGCAACATTAAGATCATTTTAACCCTAACTCATTCCACTAAAGAGTTATGGTTGCACTCCAGGGACAAATATTAAATTGCAAATTAAGCTCATCATAAACTGACGATTGTCTTTGACCTACCAAGTACAATGACTACAATGCCCCTCTATGTAACATCCATAATCAAGTAGGTTAACCGATGTACTATCTACCTTCTTGATTACATCTCATCCTTAGAACTTCATACCCTTGACTTAATCAACATCCGGATATCATTCTCTTGATCCAGGGAGCGACCCACAAGTTCAATATCCATATGGAACATCCATATACTAAGATCTTAGATTCTGATGATTAATCGGATAATTCTAAGGGGACGATCATTCCATCACACGATGGCATAGATTCCATATTGCATTTGCACGTCACAACTAATCAAGCCCGAGTACCCAAAACACAGAGCTGTTGACCCATGAACAGGATCTCACCCATAGTGAATTAAAGTACAAGAACTCGACTTCGTCAGTTCATCCACAAATGCTCAAGATTAAGAGCACTGGTCACTCAGTAGCAAGAGGTGACTTGATCTCTCTCTGTGATAGTACTATTTTAGAGATCACACCTTCAAGTGGTCCTGTTCAATGCATGACACATGCACTAATGAGATAAATCCGGAAAGACCTCCGTGACTAAGGTAAGTCACCCTGAATACAGGAGAGTATCTCATTATAACTTATACCAAGATGAAGTGCCCAACTCCATCCCTCAGTTATGAACAAGTTTATTGTTTCAAGTGTCCATGACTCAGACCTTACTGTGTGTAGCCACTACACACCTAAGTCATTTACTAGAAAATAATGGGCCTTACACAACCATACATATACACAAGTAATAAGAGAAAGATGTCATTCTATTAAATAACCAATAAATATCCAGTAACAGAGATGTGAGTGCAGTCAGTGGGCTTTAGGGCATACACCAATCCCAACAATCTCCCACTTGCACTAAAGATCACTACGACCTAACCTAACTCCCATAGACTCAACATGTGAAGTAAACTATTTCTCAGTGAGAGTCTTAGTAAATGGGTCAGCTAAGTTATTTGCTGAGGCAATCTGCTCTACCACTATTTCTCCATCCTAGACGAATTCCCGGATCAAGTGGTACTTTCTCTGAATATGCTTGCCTTTTTTGTGTTTCCTGGGCTCTTTGCAGTTAGCTACTGCACCAGTATTGTCGCAGTTCATGACAATCGGTTTTTGCACTGCAGGAACTACTCCCAATTCCAATAGAAATTTTCTGAGCCATACTGCTTCCTTCGCAGCTTCCGATGCCGCCACATACTCTGCTTCCATGGTAGAATCAGCAGTACAATCTTACTTGACACTTCTCCATGATATAGTTCCCCCTGATAGAGTAAAGACGTATCCCGAGGTAGACTTTCTGCCATCTACATCCGACTGGAAATCAGAGTCTGTATACGCCAGTGGCGTTAGATCATCTGCTCGGTAGGTTAGCATATAATCTTTCGTTCTCCGAAGATACTTGAATATATGCTTAACAATTGTCCAGTACTTAGGTCCAGGGTATGATTGATATCTACTAACCATGCCAACGACAAAGCAGATATCTGGTCTAGTACACAACATTGCATACATGAGGCTCCCAACAGCTTATGCATATGGTACTCTCCTCATGCTATCTATCTCCTCAGGTTTTTTCGGACATTGATTCCGAGATAGTGGTACTCCATGTCTAGAAGATAACAAGCCCTTCTTGGAGTCATGCATGTTATACTTGACCAATATCTTCTCAATATACGAAGATTGGGATAAGGCTAACATCTTGTTCTTGCGATCTCGCAAAAGCTTGATCCCTAAGACATAGCTCGCCTCACCCAAATCCTTCATCTGAAATTGAGATGATAACCAAACCTTAGCAGACGACAACATGCCAATATCATTTCCAATGAGTAATATGTCATCCACATATAGGACTAAAAATGCAACTGCATTTCCACTCCCTTTCTTATACACACATGGTTCATCAATGTTTTGATCAAAGCCAAAGGATTTGACTGCCTGATTAAACTTGATGTTCCATGCCCTAGATGCTTGCTTAAGTCCATAAATGGACTTTTTAAGTTTACAGACCATGTTCTCTTGGCCACCAGCAATGAATCCCTCTGGTTGCATCATATAGATGCATTCGTCAAGACTTCCATTTAGAAAAGCTGTCTTGACATCCATCTGCCATATCTCGTAGTCATAATGACATGCGATGGCTAAGAGAATTCTAATGGATTTAAGCATAGCCACTGGTGAAAAGGTTTCCTCATAATCGATACCCTCTTTCTGAGTATATCCTTTCGCCACCAGTCTTGCTTTGAAGGTTTCAACCTTCCCATCCACTCCTCTCTTTCTCTTGTAGATCCACTTGCACCCTATGGGTTTGATCCCTTCAGGTGCATCCACAAGTTCCCAGACTTGATTGGAATACAGAGAATCCAATTCAGATTTCATCGCTTGCTGCCACATGTCAGCATCTATATCCGTTACTACTTCATCGTAACTAGTAGGATCCTCAACCAGATCCTCGGAGTCTGTCATAAAAGACACTCCTAGGTATCTATCTGGTGGTCTAGAAATTCTCCCACTACGACGAGGCTCCGGAGTGTTAAAAGGAATGTCTTGATTATCTACAGTCTCAGGATCTGGCACAGATGTTGCAGGAGTTTCTGAAAGAATCTCCTCAAGTGTTTCTTTACAACCAAGCTCTTGGTGCATTATGCAATCATCCTCCAAGTATCTAGCATGAGTGCTGATAAGCACCTTTTGCTCCTTTGGATGATAAAAGATGCCTCCTCTCGTTCCCTTAGGATACCCAATGAAGTAGCACATTTCCGATCTGGGTTCTAGCTTGGTAGCTTTATCATTCAGTACATAGGCTGGACAACCCCAAATGTGGATATGTCTTAAACTGGGTTTTCGACCTGTCCACATTTCTTGAGGTGTCCTAGGTACTGATTTAGAAGGTACCAGATTCAAAATGTATGCTGCTGCTTCTAGGGCATATCCCCAAAAAGATATGGGTAGGGTTGCATGACTCATCATGGACCTTACCATATCAAGAAGGGTACGGTTTCTTCTCTCTGCTACACCATTTTGCTGGGGTGTACCCGGTGCAGACAACTGAGACACAATCCCTTGTTGTGTGAGGTACTCCTTGAACTCACCCAGGAGGTACTCGCCACCTCGATCAGATCGAAGAGCTTTGATATGTTTCCCTAGTTGTAACTCCGCCTCAGCCTTGAATTGTTTGAACTTATCAAACGCTTCAGACTTGCGTCGCATTAGGTACACATATCCATACCTAGAGTAATCATCAGTGAAGGTGATGAAATACTCATAACCTCCTCGAGCTAGTTTGTTCATAGGACCACACACATCAGTGTGAACCAATTCTAACAACTCCTTTGACCTCAGTCCCTTTCCAGAGAATGACCTTTTGGTCATCTTTCCCATGAGACAAGATTCTCACTGAGGTAAAGGTTCGAGATCTAATGAGCTCAAAAGCCCATCCTCTACCAACCTCTGAATCCGTTTTAGGTTAATATGACCCAAACGTAAGTGCCAAAGATAAGTGTCATTGGTCGAAGATACCTTCCTCTTAAGGGAAGATGAGCTTTCTAGTTGTACATTATGCAGTGTGGGAGCAATAGGATATATATAAAATAAGTTGTCATGCATTCTACCGGAACATATAATATTTCCATTTCTACTGATATCAACACCAGAATGGAAAGAAACTGAATAATGAAATTCAATAAGTCTGGAAACTGAAATTAAATTCTTCCTTATGTCCGGAACATAGATAACATTATTTAAAACTAATATCCTATCATGCGGAAAATGTAAAGTAACAGCTCCCACTGTGACAGCCCAAATCTTTGCTCCATTTCCAACTCTAAGGTCAAACTCCCCTTTCTCAAGCTTTTTCATTATCTGAAACCCCTGCAATGAATTGCAGATATGATTAGTGGCTCTAGAGTCTACTATCCATGAATCAGTAGAATCAACCACATGACAGGTTTCAATGTAGTAGGAAAGAGATATACCTTTCTTATCTGAGCCTAGGAGCTTGGGACAATCTTTCTTCCAGTGACCTTTGAGGCCGCACTTGAAGCATTTTCCTTTGGGCTTTTCACCTGTACCTTTGTCCTTCTTCCCAGCTTTGCCCTTTTTCTGTCCTTTTCCCTTACCCTGCTTCTTCTTGAACTTTTTCCCTTTCGGGTTCAGTTTAGAGGAAGACTGGGAAAAGTGAGCTTGGCCTTTAGGCTTCATGATGGCCCCTGCCGCCTGGAGTTCTTTCATTAACTCAGAGATAGTCATGTCCATCTTGCTCATATTGAAGTTGAGCTTGAACTGGTTGAAAGACTCCGGCAGAGTTTCGAGAATCATATCAGTCTGACTCCCTGCATCAATCTCAGCCCCTAGGATCTCAGCTTCATTGAAACAATCCATCATTTTGAGCATGTGCTCTCTGATAGGTGTTCCCTCAGCCATCCTAGAATTCATGATTGTCCTTAAAGCAGCTTGCCTAGCTGGCCTGCTTTTGTCTGCGAACATCTCAGACAAGGACAACATGATATCAGAAGCTGTGTCCATTTGCTCATGCTGTGTTTGCAACACGTTGGACATGGAAGCAAGCATGTAGCATTTGGCCATGCTATTCGCCTTTTTCCATTTCCTTTCAGCCTCTTGCTGGTCATCTGTAGAATAATCATCAATCGTAGGACAAGGTTCCGACAAAACATACTTGTACTCCTCAGCGGTGAGTACTATGTTAAGGTTTTTTTTCCAGTCTACGTAATTTGGGCCAGTCAATTTGTTCTCACGCAAAATACTCATCAACGGGCTAAAAGAATCCTTCCCCATCTCTCTGGATATATAACAGGTTATAATTAGACAGGCAGTATATATGTAACAAGTATATGGTGCTTGTAATAGAAGGAAAAACATGCACAAGACTTTTTACATTATTTAACCCTAATTATAATGTATCAGTGTCTCAACCTCCTCATAGACCCTCCATCGAAGGGATGGCCGAATCTATAGTCTCGTTGAGTAAAGCCTCGCTTATTTGGATTATCACTATCTGGATTTAGCATATCCAGCGACAGTCCAATCACTGATTGGTTTGGCCTCATATGACAAATAACACTAACTCCTAGGGAGAGGTTATTACCGTCTTATGTCAAGTGTATTACCATCTCTTATGAACGTTCCCAGAATGTCTATGACTCAAGTCCTCCGAAGGGAAGTGATTTTAATCCAATCTTGAAGTGAACTTTAGTAAAGAGCTCCACCGAAGGGATGGCCGCTCCCACCAACACTTCATTGACATTCTATAGAAGTGATCTTTAGTAAAGAACTCCACCGAAAGGATGGCCGCTCCCACTAACACCTCATTACGAATATTCACATTAGTTCACCCACTAACCCATCGAAGCGATCTTTAGTAAAGAACTCCACCGAAGGGGTGGCCGCTCCCACTAATACTCCATTGAGATAGCATGAACCGAAAATGGAAGGCCGTGGGGTTTTTCCAAACCCCTCTCCCACTTGATTATTTAACACTAGGGTTTTGGAAAAACTCTTTTGACCTTTACATACGTTACTAAAAAAAAATCTTTTTAAATCTAGCAAACTTAGTTAATTAAATTCATGACTCAATGACTTAAGTCATCTTGAACATAAATAACTTTTGCTTTAAAATATTTGAGCAAATCACTTTAAAGGGTCAAATTTTCTAACTTGGGACCAGTGGGTTATGGGCCCACTTAGGTAGCAACATATTAGATTTTAGTTTGGCCTCTTTTGGAAAACAAGGGTACCAAGATAAACTAAACCCTATCCAATTTTTAAACCTTAGACAAATAGAAGGTGCTGGTCTAAGATCTGTTTAAAAACAATTTGCCAAACACATCTGATCTAATAAAGAAAGAATCCAATTTTAAGAACCTAGTGGTGGCCATGTTACTAGGTGATAAACATAGCAATAAAAGCAATTATATAAAGCAATAAATATAATGCAATCCTTGATGGCTCCCTGCTCTTCGGACTTCAAATCCTTATCCAACTAGGAATCCTAATCCAACTAGGATACTTGGTTAAGAGTCCTTTTCGCACTAGGACACCTTCGTTGCCTCCACCACCATGGAATCCTCTTCTACTTGCAACCATGCAATCTTTGAAGCTTTCTTCTCCTTGCTTGTTATAATAAATTAATTTTATACAAGCAAACCCATGAAAAACAAAACCAAAATTACATTGGAGATACCTATGCTTTTCGCGAAAGCTTACATCAAGACTAGTTGAAATAAAAAACAAGGAAAAATTACAACCTCCTATGATTGCTAAACGCGCAATCGTACACTTTCCAACTAATTAAAAAACATCCAAATCCACACACATACATGCGAACCATCAAGAATGCATTTATATGGCTGCAACCAAAAAGATTAGTGCATTCAAAGTGCAGTGTACAGCACTATACAGCATTCTGAAATTATTCCAGCAGTCTGGAAAAAATTCCTGCACTCCTAACATGCAGTAAACTGTGTTCTGGAAAAATTCCAGCAACCTGGAAAAATTCCTGCACGCCAAACATGTACTAAACAGAATTCTGGAAGAATTCCAGCAACCTGGAAACACTTCCTGCACTCCTATCATGCAGTAAACTGTATCTAGAAGGGTGCCACCATGCCCTTAACTAAGATAGGATTAATATTAACACATCATGGGATCATGATTTCACATGGAGTGGCTCTGATACCACTGAAAGTTCATGCTAAAGCGATCTGAACTTGGACGTCCATGGCTGATATGGTTTTTCTTGTTTTTAAAACAAAACCAAATCTGATTTGGCAGCCATGAAACATGCATAAAAACTCCATGAAATCATGATCAACATGTGTATAATGCAAGGAGATGATAGAGGACTAATACCTTGATGATATGAATGCCTCAAATCTCTGAAAAGAAAACCTTCAAAGGTCTGATCTCAGCCTGCAGTGAGCAATGCTAGTTGCAGGAATTTTCTGCAGTAGTTTCTCCTTTGATCTTCTCTTCTATTCCACAACCTAATCTGATTGGCTTTGATTGTGGGATCAAAATATGGATTCCAAGAAGGGTTTTCTGAACTACAATTTGTGGAAAAAGTCCAGGACCTGATCTCCTCTCTCCAATGGAGAAGAAGAGAGCAAAGGGCTGGGCGTGATTCTCTCTTTTCTCATGGGCGGCCAATGGAACACCAAATTGATCCACGCCTAGGGTTTTTCCTCTCACTTTGTTTCTTGTGTTCCACGCCTAGGGCAGTGAGGGTAATATTTATAATGATCTCATTCCTTTAAGAGTTCTCTCTCCAATAGGAATGACCATCCCTAAAATTTAGCAACTAGCCACCATAGTTGTGCAACACTTTCTAATTAAAGATACTAAAATTTAGTAAGCTTTAATCATAGGAATTCTTACCCAAGAAGGAGTTCTTCCTTCCAAGTAAAGATACCTAATTAACTTGGAAACCTCACACAAGGTGCTCCCCATATGGCTGGCCCACAAGATTGATAAACACACCATGGCCCACTAGTTAATAATTTAGCTAGAGTTAAATTCATGTATGCCATCAAAAGCCTATTTGAATTTAAACTCAAAATTATTCTTCCACAAAATTAATTCAACCACATATCATTTAATTAAATTAGGAAACCATGCCAATATAGGAAAGTGGCTAGAAGAGGGACCAAAAGACATATTTGCCCTTGGCTCCCAAAATGACCAAAATGTCCATGCTAACCCCATAGCAACATTAAGATCATTTTAACCCTAACTCATTCCACTAAAGAGTTATGGTTGCACTCCAGGGACAAATATTAAATTGCAAATTAAGCTCATCATAAACTGACGATTGTCTTTGACCTACCAAGTACAATGACTACAATGCCCCTCTATGTAACATCCATAATCAAGTAGGTTAACCGATGTACTATCTACCTTCTTGATTACATCTCATCCTTAGAACTTCATACCCTTGACTTAATCAACATCCGGATATCATTCTCTTGATCCAGGGAGCGACCCACAAGTTCAATATCCATATGGAACATCCATATACTAAGATCTTAGATTCTGATGATTAATCGGATAATTCTAAGGGGACGATCATTCCATCACACGATGGCATAGATTCCATATTGCATTTGCACGTCACAACTAATCAAGCCCGAGTACCCAAAACACAGAGCTGTTGACCCATGAACAGGATCTCACCCATAGTGAATTAAAGTACAAGAACTCGACTTCGTCAATTCATCCACAAATGCTCAAGATTAAGAGCACTGATCACTCAGTAGCAAGAGGTGACTTGATCTCTCTCTGTGATAGTACTATTTTAGAGATCACACCTTCAAGTGGTCCTGTTCAATGCATGACACATGCACTAATGAGATAAATCCGGAAAGACCTCCGTGACTAAGGTAAGTCACCCTGAATACAGGAGAGTATCTCATTATAACTTATACCAAGATGAAGTGCCCAACTCCATCCCTCAGTTATGAACAAGTTTATTGTTTCAAGTGTCCATGACTCAGACCTTACTGTGTGTAGCCACTACACACCTAAGTCATTTACTAGAAAATAATGGGCCTTACACAACCATACATATACACAAGTAATAAGAGAAAGATGTCATTCTATTAAATAACCAATAAATATCCAGTAACAGAGATGTGAGTGCAGTCAGTGGGCTTTAGGGCATACACCAATCCCAACACCTATAAGCGACATCTCCAATCTTGCTCAAAATCTCATATGGACCAATAAACCTTCTAGACAATTTGCCCTTCTGTCCGAGTCTCAAAGTCCCTCTAACTGGCGAGATCTTCAAGAACACTTTGTCACCCACTTGAAACTGCAATTCTCTTCTGCGAGTATCTGCATAACTCTTCTGCCTACTTCGGGCGATCTTCAACCGTTC
This sequence comes from Cinnamomum chago, assembly GCA_038049695.1. Classification (NCBI taxonomy): domain Eukaryota; kingdom Viridiplantae; phylum Streptophyta; class Magnoliopsida; order Laurales; family Lauraceae; genus Cinnamomum; species Cinnamomum chago. The sequence goes on along the minus strand of CP142455.1, from coordinate 42,458,992 downwards.
CTGAATCAATTTGACCTTGTCACTTGTCTCTCCTACTATCGTCGGTCCATGAAAACTACGTTCACCGACTTCTTCCTAGCAAACCGGAGTTCTGCATCTTCTACCATAGAGTGCCTCGAAAGGTGCCATACCGATGCTCGAGTGGTAACTATTGTTATAAGCAAATTCACAAAGCGGTAAGCACTCATCCCACTGAACCTTGAAATCCAATACACAAGCACGCACCATGTCTTCGAGAGTCTGTATCGTCCTTTCTGACTGACCATCGGTTTGAGGATGATAAGCTGTGCTGAACTGAAGTTTGGTACCCATCGACTCATGAAGAGTTTTCCAAAACTTTGAAACAAACCTACTGTCTCTATCTGAAGTAATGGAGACGGGTTGGCCATGTTTACTAACAATCTCATCAACGAATAACTTCGCAAGTGGTGCCATATGCATCATATTCCCTGTCTTCATCGGAATGAAGTGAGCAGACTTTGTCAGACGATCTACAATAATCCAAATTGCATTATTTCCCTTCTTGGTATTAGGCAAACCGGAAACGAAATCCATGGTGATGTGCTCCCATTTCCACTCCGGAATCTCCAATGGTTGTAACAAACTTGGGGGCTTCTGATGCTCTGCCTTAATCAATTGACAAGTTAGACAACGAGACACAAAAGCTGTTATCTCTCTCTTCATGTTGTTCCACCAAAATCTATTCTTCAAATTGTGGTACATCTTCGTGCTACCCGGATGCATAGAATATCTCGTGCTGTGAGCTTCATTCATTATTTCACTCTTCAAATCATCCACATTTGGCACACACAACCGGTCACGAAAATACAATATCCAATTCACCATCTTGAAGTCTGGACGTTCTGTAATAACTTCTGCTATCTTAGCCAAGTCTGGGTCTTGCAACTGATTTTCCTTGATTTTCTGGATGAAGGTAGGTTCTGATACTGTCATGTTTGCTAACATCGCACCCAATTTCAGGGTTTGTACTTCTACACCCAACTCTTCAAACTGCTGTAAGACACCCATTCCTCTCAAACTGGCCATGACTACTGATTTTCTGCTCAAAGCATCTGCTACCACATTCACTTTGCCTGGATGATACTTGATTGGAAAGTCATAATCTTTGATATACTCCATCCACCTTCTCTGTCTCATGTTCAAATCCTTCTGCGAGAACAAATACTGTAAACTTCGGTGATCTGAATGGACCTCAAAATTTTCTCCATAGAGATAGTGTCTCCACATCTTCAATGCGAACACAACTGCTGCCAACTCCAAGTCGTGAGTCACATAATTCTTCTCATGGTCCTTCAACTGTCTCGAGCCATAAGCAATCACCTTGCCCTCTTGCATCAATACACAACCCAGTCCCACATTCGAAGCATCTGTATAAACAATAAATCCGTCGTTGCTCGAAGGTAATGTAAGGATTGGGGATGTGGTTAACCTTCCTTTCAACTCCTGAAAACTAGTTTCACACTGATCGGTCCAAACAAATGGGACATTCTTCCTAGTCAATTTTGTCAACGGGGCTGCAATGGACGAAAAACCTTGGACAAATCTTCTGTAATAGCCTGTTAACCCCAAAAAGCTTCTAATTTCTGTCACACTGCTTGGCCTTGCCCAACTAACAACTGCCTCTATCTTGGCTGGATCAACTGCTAAACCTTCTCTGGAGATGATGTGGCCTAGAAAAGCAACTTGCTCTAACCAGAATTCACACTTATTGAGTTTTGCATATAGCTGGTTGTCCCTCAAGAGCTGTAATGCTGTCCTCAAATGTTCTTCGTGCTCCTTCTTACTCTTGGAATACACAAGGACATCATCAATGAATACTACTATAGAGTGGTCCAAATAGGGTGCAAAGACCTTGTTCATAAGAGCCATAAAGACTGCGGGTGCATTTGTCAAACCAAAGGCCATCACTAAGAACTCATAGTGCCCATATCTTGTTCTAAAGGCTGTCTTCTGAACATCTGAGTCTCTAACTCTCAACTGATGATACCCTGACCTCAAGTCTATCTTGGAAAAATAGGATGCTCCTTGCAATTGGTCAAACAATTCATCTATCCTTGGCAATGGATACTTGTTCTTCACGGTCACATGGTTCAACTTCCTGTAGTCTATGCACATTCTCAAACTCCCATCCTTCTTTTTCACAAACAACACCGGTGCTCCCCACGGTGAAACACTTGGCCTAATAAAGCCTTTCCTCAACAAATCCTGCAATTGGAGCTTTAGCTCACCCATTTCTGCTGGAGCCATCCTGTATGGTGCAATCGAGATCGGAGTTGTCCCTGGAAGGAGCTCAATTGTGAACTCAACTTCTCTGATTGGTGGTAAACCCGGGATTTCTTCTGGAAAAACATCCGGAAATTCACACACAATGGGGATATCCTCCACCCCTTGGGACTGTTTATCCTCCGTGATAAACGCAATAAATGCCTGACATCCACTTTGAACTAATCTGCCTGCCTTCAAAACTGAAATAAACCAAGCCTGAGTTTTTCTCCTGTTCCCCTGAAATATCAATTATGCCTGTGGTCCTTGGAATCTGAATGTGATGGTCTTACTAAAACAATCCATAGTGGCATGATATGCTTCTAACCAATCCATGCCTAATATGACAGCAAAATCATGCATGTCCAAAACTATGAGGTTAGCCGGTAAATTAACATCTCATAACAAAACTGGACAACTAGGGAAATGGGTTCTACACACAACTTGTTTCCTTACTGGAGTGTTAATTACTAGAATGTAATCCAAATCACTGCATGGTGCATCAATTAACTTAGCAAAACTAGGGGATAAAAAGGAATGCGTGGATCCAGGGTCAAATAAAATCTGGGCTTCTACCCCACAAATAAGAAGTTTACTTTCTACCACGTCTCCTGCAGCTTCAGCATCTGTACGGCTGAGATAATACAAACGCCCATGCATCTGTAGTCTATTCGGTGCTTGATTCTGCCTTCCTTGGCCATGTCTGTTCTGTTGTGGAGGACGAGCATTCTGATTCTGTGCCGGTGGCCTAGCCTGCTGCTACTGCTGAGGTGGTCTAATCTGATTCTGGACTGGTGCTTGGTTCTGAGGAGCTACTTGTCTCTGCTGCTGGTTTCTGTTCCCTTGGTTCTGAAGTAATGGGCAATCCTTGATTGCATGGTTCATAGCCCCACATTTAAAACAGGCACCCATGGCCTTACGACATTCATGTGTTTCATGGTTCTTGCCACAATGTCCACAACCCTGCCTCACTTGACCTTGTTCTTGCCTTGGCTTCTTGCTCTGTTGTTGCCTCTGATTCTGCTGCTGATAGTGCTGCTTCCTGTCCTGAACAATCATGTTGTTAATATCTTCAAAAGTATATGCCCGTTTGACTGCCTCATCATATGTAGCTGGTGGGACTACTCCTATGACATCTCTCATGATGATCGGGTTCAACCCTTCCAAAAACTTTGTTATCTGTTTCCTTTCCGTGTCAATCAACTCGGTAGCATATCTAGCCAATCTTTCAAACTTGGTGACATAGTCTAGCACTGTCATGCTGCCTTGCTTGAGCTGCTAAAATTCAATAGCCTTCTGCCTCTTGACATGAGAGGGAATATATTTATCTTGAAATTGTGTCTTGAATGCTGCCCATGCCTCTTCGTCAGCCATCACTGCATAAGGATTCTTGACTGTTTGCCACCAACGATCTGCAAGCCCGTAGAATAGTGAAGCTGTGAGGTTGACCTTCTGTATTCCCGTGCACATAAAGACATCGAAGATCTTCTCAGTATTGACTAGTCAGTCATCTGCCACCAACGGGTCCTCATTGCCCGAAAATTCCTTCGGTGAAGTCTTCCTAAATTTCTCAAATAGTGCATTAGGGTCAGGATCCCTATTTTGAATAACAATCTGCGGACCCAAAGGAGGCTGAGCTACGTTCCTATTCTGAAGTACTTCCAAGAGTTGCCTCTGAACTTATGCCATTTCATCATCCTTTTTTGCTAGTTGTTCTTGAAATCTTGCTTGGTTTTCATTAGCTTGCCTTTGTTGCGCTATCATTGCTTGCATAAGTTCCTGAAACTGTGTAGCTGTTGGTGTCTCAGATGCATCTGACTAATTCTGCTGACTGCCTGAAGCATGATGATTTGGAGCTTTTCTTGGAGGCATATTGCTGTAAAACAAAGAGTTAGCACACAATAATCATGGTATAAGGGTTTCTAAGGTCCTATACCAACGAATCTATCGAGCTCACGAATCCTCGCCACGTTCCTAAGACCTTCCTAGTTTCTTTTAAGTGCCTGAAACATGTCCCGCTCTGATACCAGTCCTGTCGCGACCCCGGAATGGATCCCGGGCCTGCGACGATTGTTGTTGTACATTTGCATTGCATATATACTTTCCCACAGGTTCCGGCGGTAAGGATTCCCAAAGACACGCGGAATCTGACTCACACGATCAAGTATGCGGAAGCGTGTAGCAAATCACACCACGATAAGCACCAATAAATGTTTAGGTCCTATAACAAAATAATAACAAGACATAGTATCAAAGAAAGAAGCTAACATGACATTCCCAACATAGTTCAAGTTATAAGACTAACACGAAAGTAAGTTAAGTTTTTGTTACAACCCATAAGAGGCCAACAGAGGCCAATACACTTCTCAAAATAATAAAGGAAACCCCAAAACAAAATGATGACGAACTCAAGAAACCCGCCCGACGTCTAAATGACATCGTCGGGCTGCCACTCTCTCACTGGGGGTGGCTCAAGAGCCTCCTCCTGACGCTCCTCCTCAAAGGCAACGTCTCCTGCACCCGGGCACCAACAAACAAGGGTCAAACACAACGGTTTGGCAGGTAATCAATTTAGGCATGAGTACAAAATAGAAAAGGTTTAAGAAATCATATAAAGACATTTTATTGAACAATAAGCAGTTACAAGACTAGGGTGCATTTAAAAATACGAGCAAAGATAACATGCATACTTATAATATCATGAATAGTTATGTTTCACAAGAGCCCATCCTTTCTCAATCATTTATATAATGAAAAGAGCAAGCACGCACGACAAGCACGATATACATAATATAATCACGACACGATTTCCCACAAATACGGGAATTCCGGCCGTGGAACCGGACACGCACGATGTGTAATAAATACACGACCAGTCTGCAGACAGTCCACATGTTTAAGGACCCCCAGACAGTGGATCAAACTGAAAGGGCAGTCCAAGCTCAGTGGTGTTTACTTAATTCATGAATGCACAAAACACACGATACACGGTCTAAACATGTCGAGATAAAAAGGGGAAAATCACTTATCAAAACACGACGAACACGACTAGCAAAAGGCATGATAAATATGCATAACACGCTTAGGAAGTGATCCCCTTTTTCTTGAAACAATTCTTCAAAACAAGCTTATACTTGAAATCCAAAACTAGAACACGATGATACTTATCGTACCAAAACGGAATTCAATTACGAAATCTGACAAGCATGTGTTAAGGCTACTAATTGACCTTTGTGTAAGTGGGACCCCAAATGTCGGAATATACAAGAGTTGGTGTCCCCGAAGTTGGGTTGCATTTCGAAGTTCCATTTACACAATGTCAAGTCAAAACCCTTAACATAGTCTAGTATTTCAACCTTAGAGAAAATACAGAAATGAAATAATTCTTCTTCCTGAATCTGGCAGGTTCGTTCGAGCGGACTTTGTAAGGTAATGACACTTCGCTCGAGCGAGACACATCGCTCGAGCAAATAATAAGTGCGCTCGAACGGACAGCTCTCTGTTTTGCTCCAGATTATACAGAGGGCAGTTCGCTCGAGCGGACATTAAGGTCGCTCGAGCGGACAGCTCTCTGTCTGCGCTCGGACCAAACAGAGGCTTGGTCGCTCGAGCGGACCCAAGGGTCGCTCGAGCGGACCAGCTTCTGCCGGTGCTCGCTGAGTGCAGAAACTGCCTTTCTCTTGTACAACCTTCACTACATTTTTCTCCTTCTTCTCATCCATCAATCACATACAATCCCTTGAGCCTTCATGCTCACCAAGGGTTCATTTATCACCATTTCACACATTTAAACCAATGAAAACAAGATCATGAAATTTATAAACAAATTCACATGCACAATTTCTAAGATAGCAATTTAATCAAAATACACATGCATCAATGAACCTATAAAGATTACTTGCCTTGCCCAATGCTAAACAATCCTCTCAAGCACTTCACTCAAGCAAATCCAACACTACAAGAACCCAAGAGAAATCCATTCAAAACTTAACAAAAATGAAAACAAAGAACCCATTTTCACAAAAAGGGTTTTCAAATGAAAAACAAGATCTTTAAGAAACCAAAATGACTCAATGAAGAATATGGGTTGAAGCTCCTACCTAGAAATTCCCAAACAAAAGGAATGAAGACAAATGGAGAGCTTTCCCAACTTTAGCTTTCAAGAAGAAGATATCAATAGGAAGCTTGAGATGAGAGGAAGAAGATGATGGTTTTGGAATCTTCTTTGGAGTCTTCTAGCTAGATCATGCAAGGTGAGGAAGATGGAAAAGAAAGAAGGGTTTTCAGCCCTAGGTAAAGAAATTACAGAGATTTGGGGGAAAATGAATGAAAAGAGAGGGAGAGGGGGATTAAGTGATGACAATGGGCCCCAATTAACATGAACCTTGAAATGACTAAAATACGATCTTATGGGCCTCGAATGACTTCAACGAAGAAGGATAAAATGATCCTCGAAATTTCTAGTTTCCAAAATGTATATTTTTGACATGGTTTTGAGATCTCGAAAATTGTGTCCAGATTTGTGCATAAAAGACAATTTTACCCTCTTTGGGCCAAAACTTGGGTTTTTGGGCTTCAAACATGAATGGGCTGAAGACGAAAGTTGTAACACATAGAAAAATCATTCAAATGAAATCAAAATCACAATCACACGGAAATCGATACGATCTTCCCAAGCTCACACGTGCACTCAGGCCTTCCTGAGTGTGTCTAACTAATACTAAACGTTCTCAAAATTTCCAAAGCTATGTCCAAGACTAAAACTAATTACTTCTAACCCAACGACAACTAAACCCACTTAGAACTAAATACATACTAATCGAATTGGTCTGGGTCGGGGTCTAACAAAATGTATCCTCAAGTACTTGAGAAGAACTAGAGATTACATGTTGATTTACGGCAGTGATGAGCTGATTCCAGTCGGATACATAGATTCTAACTTCATGTCAGATAAGGATTCCAGGAAATCCACCTCTGGTTATGTGTTTATGCTTGGCGGAGGAGCTATCAGCTGGAGGAGTATTAAACAGGAATGTACCGCTGATTCCACTTCTGAGGCTGAATATGTAGCGGCTTGTGAAGCAGCTAAGGAAGCAGTACGGCTCAAAAGATTCCTTTTGGAACTTGGAGTGGTACCTTTGGCACGACAGCCGCTCACAGTTTATTGTGACAGCAGCGGGGCAGTCGCTCAGTCCAAGGAACCCAGGAGCCATAAAAGCCAAAAGCACGTACAAAGGAAGTATCACTTGGTCAGAGAGATTGTGCAGAGAGGTGATATTGCTATCACCAAGATAGCCTCTGCGGACAATCTGGCAGATCATTTTACTAAGCCTTTGACCACCAAAGTCTTTGAGCAGCATGTAGACGGGATGGGCATGAGATACAATCCCGATTGGGGCATTGAGCCCAAGTGGGATTGTTAGTTTTGATGGTCTCAATACCAAGTATATGATGTAATAAATTGATTCATTTCTTTATTTATCAATACAATCATACTTTCCTTTCATGAGATGAATGGTGTTTAATTATATACTTGCACATAACCAATACAAATGACATAATGGTTCATGAGATGAACCGGAGTCCACAAGTATACTAGATGTAATACATGTGTATGGATGAGATCCACATACAGGAGATATGTATTGCAAATCTTATACTTAAATATCTTCACAACCAGTGATGAGATTGGACATCTCATCTGATCTGACAAGGTTGCAGCACTTTGATCACTATGAGATAGTGTGATTTGTCTCGATCATCGGAATGTAAGATTCTGGATCATGGTGCTGGTACATTGGATGTATTGAAGGACCATGAGAAGCACCTTATATACACTGTCCTTATTTTAAGGTCTGCTCTTATAATTCCCTAGCAATAGGCTCATAATCCTGAGACATTAATGAACTCAAGTTTTCAGCCCTACGCTAGCCCAAGATATTAGAAAGATACTATTATAGTAGAACTCTAAAAGGAAATAGAAAGTTACTATTTCTATTTGAAGTGAGACTTCTAATAGTGGTAATAGTAAGTTACTAATTATTAATGGAAGTGAGACTTCTATTTTAATTAGAAAAAGAGAAAGTTACTAATCATTTTTTAAGTAAGACTTCTAATAGTGATTTAGTAAGCAACTAATTGTTGTGGAAGTAAGACTTTTATTTCAATTAGAATGAGGTGGTTGCTTAAGTGCTATAAAAAGGGGAGAGGAGTGCCTTGGACGTCCCCATGCATTAATTTCATCTTGGAATTCATGCCCAAGCCCCTTTTGTGCAAGTGTTGCACACTCCTCTTCCTCTCTCTCTTCTAGTTTCTCTTCTAGTTTCCTCTAGGGTTTTTCTCTTGGAGATTCCACCATCTTCTTGAGAAAAGAGAATCTGATACGGGTCATAGCTTGGAAGATCAAAAGGTGTGAGAGATTCTGATTTGATTAAGTGAAGGTGTTCATCATCAAAGAAAGAATTCAAATTCTCCATTAGAGCACAACTAAGCTCCAAAGGTATAATCTACATATTTGTATATTGTAGATTTCGTGGTTGCATGTTTAGGTGCTATTTTCTATCTTTTAGATAGGTTATGTTGCTGTACATAGTTTATGAGTTTGAGGGATTGCATCCTGCATTAGGTTTATTGCCTTCTAGATAGTTGATCCCCGCATTAAGTGGATAAAAAGTTTTTGAAACCTATCTGACTAGCCCACCTATATTCCAACACCTATCCCACATGAGCCTTGGCAAGATCTAAGCAATGATTTTGTCTTGGGCTTACCAAAAACTACACAACAAGTAGATTCTATTTTTGTTGTGGTGGACAGTTTTTCCAAGATGGCACACCCATGTTCTAATATGGCAAATGCAAGGAAGAATGCTTGTAAGGTCTGCGACCTTACTGGGTCAGTTGGGCCCAATAATCGGCCTGTTGACCCATTTATTTTGATATTATTATAATTATTATTTTATTAGATATTTAATTCGGTTTATATGGTCAACGAGTTTCTTTTAGTGTTAGAATAGTGCATGCGGAGTTTCGTGCGATTCTGAGTTCGTTTGACTCTAGTAGGGGGTAGTTTGCAAATTAAGAAAAATTTAGTGTTTTTCCAAAAAATTCCTATCGCCGTGATTTTGGGATTGTTGGAAAGGTATCGTTGCACCGACCAATTTTGTCTTCTGGCTCGTTGCGATCCGACGACCAGAAACCCTTCTAATAATTCATTCTTTCTCCGGACCCACTTAAGGGGTAACTTAGTCTTTTCCCCCTCCCTTTCTTCTTAAATAAGAGATTAACCCTAATCTCTTTTCTTTCTCCCCAACGAACGAAAACTACCACAACCATTCTTCTTCTTCCTCATATTCCAAGGCTCTAGAACTCCTTCCCTAAGAGATCACTTCCACGATCCAAGCTGCTCATCTTCTTCCTCGCGATCTCCTCTTTCCATTGACATCAGTTTGGTAAGATTTCCCCCTCTTTCATCTTTTCAATCAATTCTCTTTGGTTTAGATTTTGGTTAGATCTTAATCTTTTCCTCTCTTTTCTTCTCCTTTGTGTGAAAGATTGCGTTTGGTCGGGGTAGATTGAGGTTTCTGCAGTAGTAGGGCTTCTCCTCAGATTTCCCCAATTCCAATCTTCTTCTTAGTTGAGGCAAGTATATCTGCATTTTATAATTAAGCATGTGTGTATGTCTTCCATTGTTTGGATGTGTTTTCTTGTTAGGTTTCCCTAATTCCAAGCCTGTTTTGTTATAAATTTGGAGTTAATATGCTAGATTAGGTTCTTTTGGGGGAATTTGGGTTTATTTAATTTAATTGTTAATCTTAGTTGTTAATTGATGTAAGTGGAAATGATGATGGATGGAATGGATTAATGGGGGAGCACGGTGGCTCAGTTTTGTGCAGGTTATAGCCTTTGGAAAGGTTTGGGAAGAGGTTGGAGAAGGAGTAACTCAAATGATTGAATTTTTTACTCAAAAGACTCGTGGTTTTGCTCAGGATTCGGCTTGCCGCATGAAATTCGGTCACCATTCGGTTACTTTTCCAGTAACCATGTTTTTATAGGGCATTTTCGGTCACCTACGGTCACTTTTTCGGCTAGCCGAACATGCCAATTCGGCTAGCCGCATTGGGGCAGATTTCATGAATTTTAGCAGATTTCGAATGACCATAACTTTTGATCCGCCCTTCGGATTTTGACGTGTAATATACCATTGGAAAGCCCTCGGGATTTACAATCCAATGGTTCTAATTTCATTACGATTGGAGATCTGAAAGTGATGTAAATACTTGGATTATTTCCTCAGCTCATATTTGTATTGAAATTGGGACTGGTAACCTAGGTTTGGGCCTTAGATGTTTGAAACTATGAACTTACTCCCACGTTACCATTAATGGGGTTTTGAAATCGTAACACGTGGCTTGATGTGCTCCGATGGGTTGTCTAGGTATTCATGTATTGTGTATGGTTTAACCGAATGCGTATGGAATTGAATCAATCGATGCTCAACATGATTGTACACCAAGGAAATTCTTTATAAGCATTGATGATTCGAATTCCCCACGCACTCTGTTAAACCACATATGGTACAAGGATGACAACACTTGCCTAGGATTGGATTGTTATCTGTCCTTGACTTGTTAATCGTATCCTTCAATTCTGTATCCTTGTACACTCTCTTGGGATAAAACACCACTTTATTATTATTATTATTTGCATATTCTGGCCAGCTGCAGTTTGGGGTTTATTGTTGGGCAAGTTACTCGGACATCGAGGTGGGCAGTCGGCTTTGGACGGCGTCCATGGCGTTGAATAGTTGGGAGCGAGCTGGGACCGTGGTATTATTCCTGGGACTGGGAACTTGGATCCCCCTGAAGCCGGACTTTGGTTTCAGTAGTCCGGATAGGATTGTTACTGGTACCTCGTGAGGTGGCTTGGACATCCACGGAGTCTCCCTCTTGTGCATTGCATTACATTGGTAGTGGTGATTGTTTGTAATGCTAGGATTCTTGTTATTGATTCTGATGATATTTACTCATGCTACATGCCTAGTAATGTTCCTTGTATTCCTACGATATTATACTTGTCATTACTCTTACATTTGATGCATGTTATGTTTTAATTATATATTGCTTATCTATTGCTCAACATGTCGTTGACTCTGTTCCTTGGTGTGCAGACTCCTCAGGTGAGTACTACTACGAGGAGCTGGCCGGTGAGGAGATCCTCAACCAGTAGAGGAGGCACGGGATGTTAGGAATTTTGTGTATTGCAATTTGATGGATGCATTATCATTCAAGCATCATTTGATTTACACACATTTGCATTGATTTAGATAAACTTGAAATCTTGTTTTACACATGCATTGTTTTTAAGATATTGATTTATGCATGATTTGTTTTTAATCTTGGATGCATTTATTTTTTGAATAAGTAGTTTTTAGAAATCAAGCTAGCCATTGGTTTTATGGTTTTGAATCTTTTTTGGCTTTTTATGTTTCATGTTTTAAAACCCTTAGAATGATTTAAAACATGTTTTTAAGCTTGATTTAATGGCCCAAAAAATTCCGAACCAAAAATACTTTGAAAAATGGATTTTAGGGAATTTTGGTCCCAGGCCAGAAACGCAGTGTACCAGGTCGACCGAACCAGGTCCAGGTCGACCCGGTATACTGTCGTTGGCCATTTTTTAAACGGTCACTTTTTTTACCGTTGTGAAGGCCAGGTCGACCGGGGAAGGGCCAAGTCGACCGGGGGACTAGCCGTTGGGCTGTTTTGGCTATGAATACTAGTTCATTCCTTTGCCAATTGTTGGGAATTTTTAGACCTTCCTTGAGAGGTTTTGAGGCAAATCAAAGGGAAATGAACTAAGGGATGAAGGGGGTCTTTAGGAAAGCTAAAGCTTGGATTAATGAGTTAAATCACCAAGTAAACTCTACTTTCCTTAATCATATGTTTTCATGCTTTGCTTAATTATTGGTAAATCTTTTGTAGCATGATAAACTATGATTTGTTGTGTCCTTAACATGTTTTATGTTTTGAATTGATCTATTGTTTTGGATGCATCACCATGTGATTCAATCCAAGTAGTACTTTATTTGGTAAATCTAAGTAGATCATGTTAATAAAAGAATCTTTGAAATCATATGTAACATGATTCATATACGTGGTTGAATCTTTGGTTGTTGTTTTTCATCATAAGAAAATCTCTTTTAAATCTATCTTATGATTTGGATTCAACAAACTTTACAAATTATATGTATTATTGTTTTAAAGTTTCACAACTTGCTTTGCTTTGATAGGTATATCATTTTCAAGTTGTATTTATAAATATATATGATTTGTCCCCTAATTTCAATCAAATCTATTTTTATGTTTTATGAGCTACATCGTTGATTTGATTGACATCCCTATGCATCACATGTTTAGAGCTAATTAATTTCATACAACTTGTGAATCTTTGATATCATTAACAAGTTGTTACTTTTAACATGTGACTTGCATTCTTTCCTCAATCATAAATGTTTTTATGAGCTAAAACTTTCAAACGCCTTAGGCATACATTTATGAGCTTTCATTTTCAAAATGATTGAGGACATCACACACACACATCATGAGCATACATCTTTGCATTCATTTAGTGTTTGTGTGAGTTAGATTTTCATTTTCATATCCGCCTATTTTAGAGGCAAATGTAATGAGCTTAATTGAATCTCCATCAAGTGTATTATAGACACTAATTAGAGAGATAACCAACCTTGTGGTTGAAGAGGTTATTGCTTAGCCTAAGAAAAGCATACTGTAGAGGTTATTGCTTAGCCTAAGAAAAACATAGTGTAATAGGTTGATGTTAAGCCTTGAAAAACATCATTGTAAAGGTTATTGCTTAGCCTATTGAAAAGCATAAATAGTGGAAATTCGGTGGGGTGTTGGATCACAAGCCGGTAGTGGATGTAGGCATTGAGGCCGAACCACTATAAATCCTTGTGTGATGGTGCTTGCTTTGTGGTGATTGTTTTTATTAAGCTTCCGCATTTTATTTGTAATCACCACTTGTGACTAGTTTAAGTTAAAGAAGTTAAAATTGGTTATAATTGGTCATAATTGAAGCTCACCCTATTCACCCCCCCCCCCCTCTAGGGTTCGGATCCCCGGACTTTCACGGGAGTGGAGTGCCGATGACGTAAAGTAGCGTCATCATTACCAGGCACATGAGAGACTCACTTTGGGACAAACATTAGATTTTATTTAATTCATTGTTATTCTTCGTTGAACTTTTCTTTCATTGACTCTATGTTGTTTAATGGCCTTAGTTTCTGGGATGGCCATTGTAATTAAATTAACTTCCTTTTTAGCTTTAATCGTTTCTTGCAACTTTAAATTTAATTGAGATTTATTATCCATTGTTGATATCAATGTATGAATTCCGCTATTGTTTTATGTTTTGAGGTTGAAATACATTATCCTCACACCGGACTTACGATCCTTGGGCCAAAAAGGGCAAATTTTTTTAATTTGCACAAAAATTTCACTCCTCGGATCTGGTTTATTCTCTAATTGGGTTCGGGGGACGTGACAGGATGGTATCAAAGAAATGGATGGTTTCTCAGGGTAAATTTTTTTAAACCATAGGACGCGTGTGAGGATTCCGTTAGTTAGTAGGTTGGCTTTGTAGTTCTTTGTTAGCATTGTATTGTTTGATTGAGGCATATTGGAACTAACCTTGAATGTTTTACAAGACGATGGCTAGTAGACCCACCCGATCTAATAATGGACCACCGCCAGAGGGTAGTTCTTCTCAGAATGGCCCTGAGAATCAATTTCATCAATTCATGGCAGCATTCATTCATTTTCAAAAGGATTTGGCTGAACAGAGTACTTTACAGAGCGAGAGTCAGGTTGTATTCCAAGCTCAGATGCTTGAGGTAGTGCAGAAAGTGGGCCAGCCACAACCCAAGGAATATGATCTCAACGAGCTGGTTGAGAAATTCAGGAAGAGGGTCCCACCAGATTTCATGGCATTGAGGACCCCGCTGTGGCAGATGAGTGGGCTGTTTAGATGGAGAAAATCTATGAAGTATTCAAGTGCACAGGTGTCTAACAGGTACAGCTAGCGACCCACATGTTCTGTGGGGCAGCAGAGAGGTGGAAGACAGTGAAGCACCCTTATGAAACGGTCGCAGAAGATGTAGCCTGGAAGACCTTCACTAAGCATTTCTAAAAGAAGTTTATCCTTGAGCACTATAGGGATCAGAAGATGGAGGAGTTTGAAAGGTTGGTTCAGGGTGACATGATAGTACAGGATTATGAGATCTCCTTCACCCATCTATCTAGGTTTGCAGAGAATCTGATTAAGCCCGAGTCGGAGAGGATTCAGAGGTTCATAAAGGGACTGCGGGCAGACATCAAGCTACAGGTTCAGCGTAGCAAGCTGACCGATTACGATGATGTGGTCAAAAAATCTTATTGGGCAGAGGAGTCTCTTAAGGATGTGATTGCCTTGGAGTAGCAGAGGATCTTGGCATTAATACCTCAACCCAAGGCACAGGGTTCTTCCTCCCGGTATTATCAGCAGCCAACATCTAAGAGGCTTCGGGTTGAACCAGTGCTTCGCCAGTTACCTCAACAGATCACTTGCACTTTCTGTGGGGGTAGCCATCATGTTCGTGATTGCAGGAAACAGACGGGGTGCATGTTTCCATTGTGGGGACCCAGGGCATAAGGTTCGTAACTGCCCTAAGAAAACAGGAGTAACACCACATGCACTTCCAGCTTCGGCGCCTAGACCACCACATCCAACGCAGCCGTTGAGACAGGTGCCTCCTGCACAGGCCAGGCCCCAAGCAGCAACAGATGATTGTCCGACCACCCCAGCCACCGCAGCAGCGTCCTCCTGTACCATAGCAGCGATTCCAGCAGAGCCCTCCGGCACCACCCAGATTCCAGGCTCATGGTCCTAGGCCACAACATCAGTATCAACAGCAACGTCCCCAGCTGACAGGGAGAGCTTATGCTCTGACGCATGAGGAGGCAGAGGCTGCAGGCAATGTCATAGAAGGTACACTTTCAGTTTGTTGATTTGATGCTAAAGTTCTATTTGATCCTGGATCTACACACTCATTTGTTGCACCAGCTTTTGCACCTCGTTTGGGGGAGGATAAGGAGATATTACCCTATGATTTGATAGTAGCTACCCCTGTGGGTAGACATGTACCTTATAATGTTGTCTACCCTAGATGTAGTATTCAGATTGGAGAAGTTATGATGACTGTCAGTTTGATTATTTTACCGATGTCGGAGTTTGACGTGATTCTTGGAATGGATTGGTTAGCAGTGAACTGAGCGGTGTTAGATTGTTTTAACAAGACCGTGAGGTTACAGGATACAGATTGTAGTGTTGAGTTTGTGGGAGCTAAGAAGTCTACTTCCACTCGGTTGATTTCTGCGTTGAAGGCAAAACGATTGATAAGGAGTGGTTGTGAAGGTTTTATCGCATTTATCGCGGACGACAAGGAGTCTAAGACTGTTGAAGAGATTCCTGTGGTGTGAGAATTCCTGGATTTATTTCCGGAGGAGATTCCTGGTTTGCCACCTATTCGTGAATTGGACTTCACGATAGAATTGCAACCGGGTACAACACCTATATCTAGGGCTCCGTATAGGATGGCTCCGGCAAAATTAAAGGAGTTGAAGACTCAGATAGAAGATCTGTTGGATAAGGGTTTCATCAGACCCAGTGTTTCACTGTGGGGAGCTCTGGTGATGTTTGTGAAGAAGAAGGATGGGACTATGAGAATGTGCATAGACTACCGACAGCTGAATCAGGTGACAGTTAAGAACAAGAATCCGTTACCTAGGATTGATGAGCTATTTGATCAATTGCAGGGAGCCCAATTCTTTTCAAAGATAGATCTACGATCCGGATATCATCAATTGCGAGTCAGAGAAGAGGATATTCCTAAGACTACATTTCGGACGAGATATGGCCGCTTTGAGTTCCTCGTGATGCCTTTCGGGTTGACAAATGCACCCACTGTCTTTATGGCATTGATGAATAAGGTGTTTGCTCCTTTCGTAGATCAGTTTGTAGTAGTCTTCATTGATGATATATTGGTGTACTCAAAATCTAAGGAGGAGCATGAGCATTAGTTGAGGACATCGTTACAGCTTTTGAGGGATAACCAATTATATGCTAAACTGAATAAATGCGAATTTTGGTTGGAGCAAGTGGCATGTTTGGGTCATATTATCTCTAAGGATGGATTGACAGTGGACTCTAAGAAGGTAGCAGCGGTTGTTAATTGGGGTAGTCCACGAAATGTAGCAGAGATTCGCAGTTTTTTGGACTTGTGGGCTACTACAGGAGGTTTGTGAAAGGGTTTTCAGCCATAGCATCTCCACTCACTAAGTTAACAAGGAAGGATGTTCCGTTTGTGTGGACAACAGAGTGTGAGAATTGTTTCCAAGAATTGAAAACCAGGTTGACTACAACTCCCATACTTGCCTTACCCTCTGGCAGTGGAAGACTTGTTGTTTACACAGATGCATCAGGGATTGGATTGGGCTGCGTTCTCATGCAGAATGATAAAGTGATAGCCTACGGGTCAAGACAATTGAAGGATCATGAGAAGAAGTATGCCACACATGACTTAGAACTGGCAGCAGTGGTGTTTGCATTGAAGTTGTGGAGCATTATCTGTATGGAGAGAGATTTGAGGTGCTCACAGATCACAAGAGTCTGCAATATCTGTTTACACAGGGCGATTTGAATAACAAGCAGCGGAGATGGATGGAGTACATAAAGGATTATGATTTTTCGATTAAGTACCATCCTGGTAGGGTGAATGTTGTAGCAGATGCTCTCAGCAGGAAGGCAACTTTTAGTGGGTGTGTAATGCCAGAATGGAGATGGATAGAGCAGTTCAGGGATATGGATGTAGAGGTATGGCCTGTTAATGAGAAAGTATTGGTTGCTACTTAGGAGTTTGGGAGCCAGAAATAGTTAACAAGATCAAGGAAGCTCAGAAGGATGATCCTGAGTTGCAGAGAGTTATTGACTACATTGATGATCATTCAGAATTCAGATTGATTGGAGGAATCCTATACTGCAAAGACATATTGTGTGTGCCAGATGTGTAAGACATCAAGTTAGAGCTGATGACGGATGATGCGCACCACACCAGATATTCAGTTCACCCAGGGAGCACCAAAATGTATCAGAATTTGAAGAATCACTATTGGTGGGTGAAAATGAAGAAAGAGATTGCAGAATTTGTCGCTAAGTGTATGACTTGTCGGCAGATTAAGGCAGAACACAAGAAGCCTCCTGGTTTGCTTCACCCGTTGGACATTCCGCAGTGGAAATGGGAGCACATCACTATGGATTTTGTGTCAGGGTTGCCAAACACCAGGAAGGGCAATGATGTTATTTGGGTGATTATTGATAGATTGACGAAGTCAGCACATTTTCTGTCATTCAAGACTGGTCAGTTTATGAACAAGATGACTGTGTTGTACAGGAACAATATAGTCAAGTTGCATAGAGTGCCTAAGTCCATAGTATCCAATCGAGACCTTAAGTTTGTCTCTCGGTTTTGGTCTACTTTCCAATCATCTATGGGTACTCAGTTGAAGTTCAGCACCGCTTACCACCCTCAGACAGATGGACAGTCTGAGCGTACCATCTAGACATTGGAAGATCTTCTCCGAGCATGAGTTTTGGATTTCAAGGAGAGTTGGGATGAAAACTTGCCTCTATGTGAGTTTGCCTCCAATAACAACTATCATTCAAGTATTTGTATGGCACCATTTGAGGCATTATACGGGCGGAGATGCAGGACCCCAGCATGTTGGGAGGAAGTCGGAGTTCAGAGTTTCCATAGACCCTCAGAGATTGCTGACTCCAGTGAGAAAGTCATAATTGTTCAGATGAGGATGAAAGAGTCACGTGATCGACAGAAGAGCTATGCAGACAAGAGGCGAAGACCTCTAGAATTCCAAGTGGGGGATAAGGCGTTTCTGAAGGTGTCACCGATGAGAGGAGCTGTCAGATTTGGACAGAAAGGGAAGCTTGCGAAGTAGTTTGTGGGACTATTTGAAATTAAGAGCAGGATTGGAGACGCGGCCTATCGTCTTGTGCTACCGCCTGAGTTAGCCGGTGTGCACGATGTTTTCCATGTCTCAATCTTCGGAAATATGTTCAAGATCCTACTCACGTGTTGCAGCACAAGCCCCTTCAAATTCAAGCAGATGCAACCGTTCGGCACAGATAATCGACACCAAGGAAGTAGTGCTGCGTACCAAGACCATTCAGTGGGTTAAGGTACAATGGGAGCATCATACTCCGGAGGAGGCCACATGGGAGCTCAAAGACCAGATGCAGAAGGCGTATCCTTATCTTTTTTCCTGATGAGGTATGTTTAGGCATTTGGGGGACCAAATGTTCTTTTTAGAGGTGAGAGATGTAAGGTCTAGGACCCTACTGGGTCAGTTGGGCCCAATGACCGGCCCGTTGACCCATTTGTTTTTATATTATTATAATTATTATTTTATTAGATATTTAATTTGGTTTAGATGGTCAGTGAGTTTCTTTTAGTGTTAGAATAGTGCCTGCGGAGTTTCGTATGATTCTGAGTTCGTTTGACCCTAGTAGGGGGTAGTTTGCAAAATAGGAAAAATTGAGTGTTTTCCGGAAAATTCCTATCGCCGTGATTTTGGATTTGTTGGAAAGGTATCGTTGCACCGACCAATTTTGTCTTCTGGCTCATTGCGATCTGACGATCAGAAACCCTTCTAATAATTCATTCTTTCTCCAGACCCACTTAAGGGATAACTTAGTCTTTTCTCCCTCCCTTTCTTCTTAAACAAGAGATTAACCCTAATCTCTTTTCTTTCTCCGCAACGAACGAGAACTACCGCAGCCATTCTTCTTCTTCCTCATTTTCCAAGGCTCCAGAACTCCTTCCCTGAGAGATCACTTCCGCAATCCGAGCTGCTCATCTTCTTCCTCGCGATCTCCTCTTTCCATTGACATCAGTTTGGTGAGATTTCCCCCCCTTTCATCTTTTCAATGAATTCTCTTTGGTTTAGAATTTGGTTAGATCTTAATCTTTTCCTCTCTTTTCTTCTCCTTTGTGTGATAGATTGCGCTTGGTCGGGGTAGATTGAGGTTTCTGCAGCAGTAGGGCTTCTCCTCAGATTTCTCCAATTCTAATCTTCTTCTTAGTTGAGGCAAGTAGATCTGCATTTTATAATTAAGCATGTGTGTATGTCTTCCATTGATTGGATGTGTTTTCTTATTAGGTTTCCCTAATTCCAAGCATGTTTTGTTATAAATTTGGGGTTAATATGCTAGATTAGGTTCTTTTGGGGGAATTTGGGTTTATTTAATTTAATTGTTAATCTTAGTTGTTAATTGATGTAAGTGGAAATGATGATGGATGGAATGGATTATTGGGGGAGCACGGTGGCTCAGTTTTGTGCAGGTTATAGCCTTTGGAAAGGTTTGGGAAGAGGTTGGAGAAGGAGCTACTCAAATGATTGAATTTTTGGCTCAAAAGACTTGTGGTTCTGCTCAGGATTCGGCTAGCCGCATGAAATTCGGTCACCATTCGGTTACTTTTCCAGTAACCATGTTTTTACAAGGCATTTTTTGTCACCTTCTGTCACTTTTTCGGCTAGCCAAACATGCCAATTCGGCTAGCCGCATTGGGGCAGATTTCATGAATTTTAACAGATTTCGAATGACCATAACTTTTGATCCGCCCGTCGGATTTCGACGTGTAATATACCATTGGAAAGCCCTCGGGATGTACAATCCAATGGTTCTACTTTCATTACGATCGGAGATCGAAAAGTGATGTAAATACTTGGATTATTGCCTCAGCTCATATTTTTATTGAAACGGAGACCGGTAACCTAAGTTTGAGCCTTAGATGTTGGAAACCATGAACTTACTCCCACGTGACCATTATTGGGGTTTTGAAATCGTAGCATGTGGCTTAGTGTGCTCCGATGGGTTGTCTAGGTATTCGTGTATTGTGTATGGTTTAACCGAATGAGTATGGAATTGAATCAATCGATGTTCAACATGATTGTACACCAAGGAAATTCTTTATAAGCATTGATGATTTGAACTCCCCACGCACTCCGTTAAACCACATATGGTACAAGGATGACAACACTTGCGTAGGATTGGATTGTAATCTCTCCTTGACTTGTTAACTGTTTCCGTCGATTATGTATCCTTGTACACTCTCTTGGCATAAAACACCACTTTATTATTATTATTATTTGCATATCATGGACAACTGCAGTTTGGGGTTTATTGATGGGCAGGTTACTCGGACATCGAGGTGGGCAGTCGGCTTTGGACGGCGTCCATGGCGTGGAATAGTTGGGAGCGGGCTGGGACCGTGCTACTATTCCTGGGACCGGGAACTTGGATCCCCCTGAAGCCAGACTTTGGTATCAGTAGTCCGGATATGATTGTTACTGGTACCCCGTGAGGTGGCTTGGACATCCACAGAGTCTCCCTCTTGTGCATTGCATTACATTGGTAGTGGTGATTGTTTGTATTGCTAGGATTCTTGTTATTGATTCTGATGATATTTACTCATGCTGCATGCCTAGTATTGTTCCTTGTATTCCTACGATATTGTACTTGTCATTACTCTTACATTTAATACATGTTATGTTTTAATTATATATTGCTTATCTATTTCTCAACATGTCGTTGACTCTGTTCCTTGGTGTGCCGACTCCTCAGGTGAGTACTACTACGAGGAGCAGGCCGGTGAGGAGATCCTCAACCAGCAGAGGAGGCATGGGAGTGGAGTGCTGATAACGTAAAGTAGCGGTATCATTACCAGGCACATGAGAGACTCACTTTGGGATAAACATTAGATTTTATTTAATTCATTGTTATTCTTCGTTGAACTTTTCTTTCATTGACTCTATGTTGTTTAATGGCCTTAGTTTCTGGGATAGCCATTGTAATTAAATTAACTTCCTTTTTAGCTTTAATCGTTTCTTGCAACTTTAAATTTAATTGAGATTTATTATCCATTGTTGATATCAACGTATGAATTCCGCTATTGTTTTATGTTTTGAGGTTGAAATACATTATCCTCACACCGGACTTACGATCCTTGGGCCAGAAAGGGAAATTTTTTTTAATTTGCCCAAAAATTTCACTCCCCGAATCCGGTTTATTCTCTAATCGGGTTCGGGGGACGTGACAATGCTACTCTTTTCTTCAAAGTGATTGTTCGCCTGCATTGTCTTCCAATGACTATAGTGTCAAACAGAGACACTAAGTTCATGACCTTTTTCTAGAAAACGTTATGGCATATGAAGAAGACAAATCTTCATTATTCAAGTGCATACCATCCTTAAACCGATGAGCAAACTTAGGTCGTCAACCAAAGCTTCGGAAATCTTCTCCTATGGCTCGTCGGAGAACACAACTCTTCATGGGATCTTATTCTACCCATGGTGGAGTTTACCTATAATAACTCCGTAAATAGAACAACAGGAGGATCGCCATTTGAAGTTGTCATAGGAGTCAAGCCTCGTCTTCTGATTGATCTGAGTTCTTTACTAGCTAAAGCTAGGCCTAGCCAAGAAGTTGAACAATTCGCCCGGCACATGAAGAATGTTCACGATGAGGTCCGTTGACAAATTGCCAAAAGTAACGAGAATCATAACAAACAAGCGGACACTTGAAGGCGCCGTGTCAAATTTAATGAAGGTGACATGGACATGGTGCGAATGGAACCAGATCGGTTCCCCCACAGGCACTTACAAGAAGCTACACCCCAGAAGTGTAGATCCGTTCCAGATTTTGAAGAAAATCAGCTCAAATGCCTATGTGCTCGATCTTCTGTTAGACATGAATATCAATTCTACATTCAATGTCAAAGATCTTACAATTTATCATGGGCATTATCAAGATGAATCGTTTGAAGAGCAAGCTATCCGGCTTTCCATGGTTCCAGCTCCCTGAGAAGAAATTAAAGATGTCTATTATGACCAACAGGTGTCAACGAAGACTGGCGGCAATCACAAGTTTTTGGTCAAATGGAAAGGCCAATTGTTTTCAAAAGCTACATGGATCACTGCTACAGACTTCCAAAGACTCAATCCAGTTTTGTATGAGAAGTACCAGCTGACAACTCGTCGGAGTCGAGTTTCTCCAAGCTGGGGAGAGTTGATGCTAGCCAAAGTAATGGGCCTCGCTTGAAAGTCTTTACTAGAAAGGCCAAAGCCCATAAGACCCAGCAAGCCCAGCAATGAAGGATAATTCCCAAGATCTCCAATGACAGACCATCTTCCTATTTTGGGAGACTTTCTGATTTTTGCAAGATTTATTTTTAGCTAATAGTTAGGGATAATAGTTAGAAAGTCTTATCTTAGACTTGTTTCCTAAATTCCTTGGTTATGAGGATTGTTATGCTTTTCAAGCAATACATGAGAAATTGAATGAAATTTGAGTCTTTTCTCTTTGTCGTGAGTTTTCTTATCTGTTGTGTGAGACCAAGACATCCTATCCTAAGCCATTGGCTTGGAGATTAGCCTATTGACTTTTCTCCCCACGCTGCGTCAGGACTCTGGACCTATTGTTGATCTTTGTGGTTAATCTTGAGTCAAATCTTGTTGTCGCACTCATAATCATTGATTTTGAGTTACAAGTATGAAATTGATAGGAATTGTTTGAGTTGTCTGTGATTCAACAATATTGGTTAATGGACTCATGAATTGTTAGATGAACTTGTAACTCTATTTATTGGTCCTAAATTGCCTGAACTGTTGGAAATAGGTGGGCCTCTTGGATAGGTTTTCAAAACTTTTTGACCCACTTGACTCAGGGATCAACTATCCAGAAGGCTATAAAGCCCAATTCAGGATTCAATCCCTCCTTCTCATCAATCATGTACAGCAATACAACCTATCTAGAAGATAGAAATCAGCAACTACTTGCAACAAAATAATCTACAACAAGTAGAGAAGTAGATTATTCCTCTGGAGCCCGGTTGTGCTCTAATGGAGAAGTTACATCTTTCTTTGATGATGAAACACTTTCACTTATCAAACAAGAATCTTCAAGACCTTTTGATCTTCCACGCTATGACCCATATATCAAATCTCTTTTTTCAAGAAGATGGGTGGGATCTCCAAGAGAAAACTCTACTAGAAACCCCAAGGAACTAGAAGAGAACTAGAAGAGGGAAGAGAGGAGAAGAAGCATGTGCAACTCTTGCACATACAAGGCTTGGGCGTGAATCCCTAGGTGGGGATTTTCATGAGGACGTCTAGCCCTATAATATCCTCTATTTATAGCTTTTGCAAAACCTCCTCTTTGTTATTGTGATGCCCCGGAGTCCCGCATCGACTATAGAGAAGAAAGTGAATGGGGTTATATGTAAGAGCTTACACCCTTACCTTGCATGAGGCCTTTTGATCGGTTGAGGCCCATCAAAAGCAAAATCGTGAGGCCCTTGGGCCAAAGCGGACAATATCATGCATACGTGAAGAGTGGGGTGGTATCAGAGTCGACTCTCGACTAGTTCTAGTGTGGGTCCCCTGCCGTGGTCTGGTACAAGTGGGCGGGTCTCCATGTGGGCAGGCCAAGAGGGCTGGCAGGCTACAGAGACTGGCAGGCTACTGCACAGGGACATGCAGCCTTAAGGGGGGTGGATTGTGATGCCCCGGAGTCCCACATCGACTATAGAGAGGAAAGTGAATGGGGTTATATGTAAGAGCTTACACACTTACCTTGCATGAGATCTTTTGATGGGTTGAGGCCCATCAAAAGCAAAACCATGAGGCCCGTGGGCCAAAGCAGACAATATCATGCATGCGTGAAGGGTGGGGCGTTACAGTCATCTAATTGAAATAGAAGTCTCACTTCTCTAACAATTAGTAACTCTCTTCTTTCTAATTTAAATAGAAGTCTTACTTCCATTATAATTAGTAACTTACTATTACCACTATTAGAAGTCTCACTTCAAATAGAAATGGTAACTTTCTAATTCCTTGCTTTTGGAGTTCAAGTAAGAATAGAATCTTTCTAATAACTTGGGCTAGCGTGGGGACCACTATGGATTCCTTAGAAAGCTGGCTCCAACTAGGAGATGTGACCCCACATCTCATGTGCAATCCGAGCGCACATTTAATTGCAAATAATACCACTATATAAATGCAACTACACTCCAGTCTTAGGAATAAGTTACAATGAAGTCCCTAAACTTCTCAATTACCACAAGTAGGCTCCTCCATCATTATCCATGGATTAATTGGAATAAATCTGTATCATCCAATCTTAGATCCACATCTTATTATCCTTGAGCCCCAATTAATCACAGTGTTCATCAGTACATCCAATTAACTCTTAATCGAGATGGGTGCGCACTTACTAATGACAAATCCATTAATTGGCACAAAGGGATAATATAGATAGATTCCATCTTGACCATTAGATGTTCTCACAGTCCTATTACCACGTGCCCAAGACATCGAGGTGTTGACCTACAGTTGGCCTCACTCATTAGTAACTCAAAGCAAATGAATAGATAGAAACTTGAATTCATCAATGTCTCAGGATTGAGAGCCTGTTGCTAGGGAATTATGAGAGCATATCTTAAATTGAGACAGTATTTCATAAGGTGCTTCTCATTGTCGTTCAATACATCCAATGTACCAGAGCACCGTGATCTGGAATCTTACATTCTGACGATCGAGACAAATCACACTATCTCATAGTGATCAAAGTGCTGCAACCTTATCAGATGAGATGCTC
Source organism: Cinnamomum chago (assembly GCA_038049695.1). Taxonomy (NCBI): domain Eukaryota; kingdom Viridiplantae; phylum Streptophyta; class Magnoliopsida; order Laurales; family Lauraceae; genus Cinnamomum; species Cinnamomum chago. Next base: position 42,433,924 of record CP142455.1, on the reverse strand, counting down.
AGTCTCATCACCGGTTGTGAAGATATTTTTAAGTATAAGATTTGTGACACATGTCTCCTGTATGTGGATCTCATCCATATACATATATCACATTTAATATACTAATGGGACCCGGTTCATCTCATGAACCATTATGTCATATGTATTGGTCATGTGCGTTAAGTAATAAAACATCATTCATCTCATAAAAGGAAAGCAAGATTTTATTGATGAATAAAGAAATTAATCAATTTATTACATCAACTGATGGATTGAGACCATACAATCTAACAACTCCCACTTGGGCTCAATGCCAGTCAGGGTTGCATCCCATGCCCATCCCGTCTACATGTTGCTCAAAGACTTTGGTAGTCAAAGGCTTAGTAAAGGGATCTCCCATATTGTCTGCAGAGTCTATCTAGGTGATAGCAGTATCACCTCTCTGCAAAATCTCTCTGACCATGTGTTACTACCTCTGTACATGTTTTTGGCTCATGGGTTCCTTGGACTTATCGACTGCCCTGCTGTTATCGCAGTAAACTGTGAGCGGCTATCTTGCGAAAAGTACCACTCCAAGTTTCATAAGGAATCTTTTGAGCCAATCTGCTTCTTTAGCTGCTTCTCAAGCAGCTATAGCATAAACACATACCCAAAAGTTGATTTTCTAGAATCCTTATCTAACATGAAGTCAGAATCTATGTAACCGACTGGAATCAGTTCATCACTGCCATAAATTAACATGTAATCTCTAATCCTTCTCAAGTATTTGAGAATACACTTTACAGCAGTCCAATGTTCAAGTCCTGAATTAGACTGATATCTGTTGACTAGGCCCACTATATAATAGATATCCGGTCTAGTACATAGCATAGCAAACCGTACCAGTACCTTATATATGTATGCAGCTTGGGATAAGCCAATCATCATTTTTTTCCGGTCTCGATGGAGTTTGATCCCAAGGATGTAGCTAGCTTCTCCCAAATCCTTCATATCAAAAGTCTTGGCTAACCAAACTTTTACTGTTGACAACATCCCTATATCACTCTCTAGGAGAAGGATGTCATCGACATATAAAACCAAAAAGACTACCCTATCACCTTCACTTTTCGTGTACACGCATGACTCATCCGGATTTTGACAAAAACCAAATGACTTGATTGCCTGGTCAAAATGGATGTTTCAGTTTCGGGATGCCTACTTCAGTCCATAAATAGACTTCTGCATCTTGCAAACTCTTTGCTCTTGGTTTGTAGCTACAAAAACGTCTGGCTGCACCATATAGATGTCTTCATCAAGATGGCCGTTGAGAAACGCCATCTTGACATCCATTTGCCAAATCTCGTAATCGAGATGAGCCGCAATGGATAAGAGTATCCAGATGGGCTTGAGCATGGCTACCGGCGAGAAGGTTTCCTCATAATCGATATCTTTTTTCTGAGTATATCCTTTCACAACAAGCCTGACCTTTAAAGGTCTCAACTCTTCCATCTGGTCCTCTCGTTCTCTTGTAGACTCACTTGCACCCAATAAGTTTAATATTGGCAGGCAAGTCCACAAGTGTCCAGACCTGATTGGAATACATAGACTCCATCTCAGCTTTTATAGTATCTTGCCAATGTCCCAAATCTATGTCATTAATTGCTTCATCATAGTTATAGGGATCTTATTCCGGGTCTTCCGAAATTGCCTCATAAGACTCTCCCAAGAACGAGAATCTGTCAGGGGGTCTAACAATCCTCCCACTACGACGAGGCACTGGTGTAACTACTGAGTTTGGTAAGGGCGGTTCTTCCTTAAGTTCGGTCATACTTGGATTTGGAATTTTTTACTCTTGAATTTCTTTCAATATCACATTTTCTAAAGATTTTTTTGTCCATCATATAATCTTCCTCCAGAAAAACCACATTAGTGCTCACCAGCACTTTCTGCTCCCGGGGAGTCTTAGGTACAGACTTAGATGGTATGATGTTTAGTATGTACATTGCAGCATCCAAGGCATATCCCCAAAAGGACATAGGTAATCCTGAAAAACTCAGCATAGACTTGATCATATCTAAAAGAGTCTGGTTCCTTCTTTCCGCTACTCCATTCTGTTGAGGCATATCAGGAGCAAACAACTAGGATAGAATCTCATTTTCTGATAAGTATCCTATAAAATCAGCAGAGAGATATTCCCCTCCTCGATCTGATCGAAGAATCTTGATACTCTTACCTAATTGTTTTTCCGCTTCTGCTCGAAACTCTTTGAACTTTTCAAAAACCTCAGACTTGCAGTGCATAAGGTATATGTATCCATATCTTGAGTAATCATCTGTGAAAGTGATGAAATACTCATATCCTCCTCTGGCCCTGACATTAATGGGTCCACACACATCAGTATGCACTAATTCCAATAAATCTTTGGCCCTATTACCCTTAGATGAAAAAAGGGTCTTTTGGTCATTTTGCCTTCCAAACAGGACTCGCAGACAGGCATTGATTCTACCACCAATGAAGGCAAGATACCATCTGTCAATCCTGTTTAGGTTTATATGACCTACCCTCAAGTGCCAAAGTTTTGTTGGATTAAACGAAGGTAACTTCCTCTTTAATGATGGTCTATTAATTGCTTTAATATCATGTATCTCATACATTGTAGGAGTTAACAAATAAAGCCCATTGGTTACCTTGTTAGAACATATAAAAGTATCATTCCTCTTTATGACAACTTCAGTACCAAAAGTAATGGAATAACTTTTGTTCACCAAACTAGAAACTGAAATTAAATTCCGCCGTAAAGACGATACATATAACGTGTCTGACAAAACCAATTTATTATTTGAAAAACATAATGTAATGACTCCCACTGAAACAGCCTCTGCCTTAGCATCAGATCCTAAGTTGACAATGATTTCTCTGTCACTGAACCTCCTGGTTTCCCTGAACCCCTGCAACGAATTACATATGTGATTAGTTGCCCCGGAGTCCATACACCAAGATTCTGAAGTACCAGTTGTTAAACTAATTTTAAAAATAAGTGACTCAATCATACCTTAGGTCTTTTCCTTAGACAGAAGATCTGGACAATTCCTTTTCCAATGTCCTGTCTTACCACAATGGAAACACTTTCCTTTTACTCCCGTACCCTTAGCCTTGGCCATACCACAAGTAGAATCATTCTCCACCTTAGGACCCTTGATGACTGATTTCTTCTTGCTATCTCGGTCTTTGCCTGTCGGCTTGGTCCTAGTAAATGACTTTTCTGTCATGAGCGGATTTTGCTTTTTCTTCATGATTTCCTTAGTCACTACCAGTTGGCGAGACAGCTCAGCTATGGTCATTTCCAATTTATTATAATTGATCTCGAAATGATTGAAAGAATCCGGTAGTGACTGAAGGATCATGTCGATCTGCGATTCTTTATCAATCGTAACACCCAGTACATCTAACTCATTCAGTGCGAGACTCATTTTCAACAAATGTTTTTGTACTGGGGTTCCCTCAGCCATCATAGTGTTTATCAGCACCTTCATAGCAACTTGCCTAGCAGGTCTAACCTAGTCCGCAAACATCTCCTTTAAGTTCGATATAATATCTTATGCTGACTTATAGGATTGATGTTGTTGTTGTAAAACACTAGACATGGATGCTTGTATAAAACATCTGGCCACCTCATTGTCTTTGGTCCACTTGTTGTAAAGGTCATTTTCATACTGAGGTGCATGAGGCTCAGGCTCAGGAAGGGAGGGTATGGTAAGGACATATCTACATTCTGAAGCTGTCAGGACAATATCCAGGGTCCTTTTCCAGTCTATAAAGTTGGATTTCATCAACTTATTCTGGTTAAGAATGGTCGCAAGTGGATATTCGAACTCATGCTTGAAATACTGTAGCACATAACCATACATTCAATTAATGAATTTAAATGACATTAGGGTTTAGTAATCTACCAAATTTATGTGGGAATCCTCATAACCACTAAATTCAGAATACATCAGAATCTCAATCTCCGGGTATGCCTCCTTGGGGAGTGCGAATACCACCTAGATTGTTGCGGATCAAAGTCGGTCAAAATTAGGATTAAGACTGACTATCCATGATCCCCTTCATTCATTATTATCTAAGTATCTCATACCAAATAATGAATGACTCCCGATTAGCTTCGGTTTCTAAAATACATGAGGCAAATCCTTGGGGAAACTACATCATTATTTTAGTTAAGTATGACCCACCAACTAGCATTGCATGACAACCGTGGCGAACAGCTCCTCGTTGGGGAGTGGGCCCCCGCCCCGTCTCACCAACACTATCCATAGGAGATCCATATCTAGCAACCAGACAAGTAAAAGCCCTCCGTGGGGAACGGTCATTCTCAAGATAGCGCGAGGCTAATACTTTCCTTACAATGGACATATGGTGGAAAACCATGAGGATTTTTAAATATAAATGCCCCGCTCCCACTTAATATTTTAGACTTGAGGATTTCCTTTTTAGGTATATGGGCCCACACGCACACACACATATATATATATATATACATCAAATCATCTCATGATGTGACCAATGATTGGTTCTAAGTCAAGTTATTTTATGGAAAGTCCATTTTCTTAAATTAGTGCTACCAATGGATCCATCTCATGGGCCCACCAACTCTAATTAGAACTCTTTTCAAAAATTAATTTGATTTGACCAATTTTGGAAATTGTTATGTTTGGATCAGATGTGGAAACTTTCTAAAACAAGCATTCATCCATAAATAGAAAGTGCTAAAATTAGAAACTAGTCCTCTCCTCCACATGGCCCAAGCGGAATAGACTTCTAGACTTTTCAAAACTTTGGGATTCCTTAAACTCATTGGGCATCTTCAAAAGGTTTTTGGTAATCTTCAAACTCTTTGATTAGGAGTCCAACTTTACTTTCCTTTTTCGTCTCGGACATCTCCAGAATTTACAAATTTTGGAAAAATTACATAAATTCTTATGTCTCTATAATGAGATTTACATGGTAATCTAAACATGAAAATAAAAGAGCTATAGGGAAATTCACCATGCCTTGCTCTTTCGCGGGAAACCAAGGAAACCATGATGCCCTTTACACTTAGCCTCAAATAAACCAATAACCATAAAAAAAAAATTAAAGTCTTATGGGCCACATGGAGATGATATTATCACCTACAAATTAATATCTCATACAACAAAGCATCTCACAAAATCAGGTTACCAAACCACAATAGAAAAACAAGATACCAAAGGTTACCACCATTTTAAAACATGCACTTCGCAAAGGGGGTCCAGGGGTGTCCCCCGGCAGAAAATTGGGTTTTCTCAATTTGAGTCCAAATACCTCCAAAACAATTCTGAAGGCTCTCAATGGCATCCTACCATCCTTCCATCATTATTAAACCCTTTTGTGACTATCCAAACATAGACTCACAAATAAACAAAGCAAATTCATCAAAAACTGATCCGTACATAGCCCTTGCACTATCCTCTTTGCATCTCATGCAAAGATTAGAACAAGATTGCTGATCTAACATGATTAGAGATGAGGTATGACTCCGATATCAATTGTTGAAAATATGTGGGCCTCTTGCATAGGTTTTCAAAACTTTTTGACCCACTTGACTCAGGGATCAACTATTCAGAAGGCTATAAAACCCAATCTAGGATGCAATCCCTCCTTCTCATCAATCATATACAGCAATATAACCTATCTAGAAAATAGAAATCAGCAACTACTCGCAACAAAATAATCTACAACAAGTAGAGAAGTAGATTATACCTTTAGAGCCCGGTTGTGCTCTAATAGAGAAGTTGCGTCTTTCTTTGATGATCAAACACTTTCACGTATCACACAAGAATCTTCAAGACCTTTTCATCTTTCACGCTATGACCCATATATCAGATCTCTTTTCTCAAGAAGATGGGTGGGATCTCCAAGAGAAAACTCTACTAGAAACCCCAAGCCCAAGGAACCAGAAGAGGGAAGAGATGAGAAGAAGCATGTGCAACTCTTGCACATACAAGGCTTGGGCGTGAATCCCTAGGTGGGGATTTTCATGAGGACGTCCAACCCTATAATCTCCTCTATTTATAGCTTTTGTAAAACCTCCTCTTTGTTATCTAATTGAAATAGAAGTCTCACTTCTCTAACAATTAGTAACTCTCTTCTTTCTAATTTAAATAGAAGTCTTACTTCCATTATAATTAGTAACTTACTATTACCACTATTAGAAGTCTCACTTCAAATAGAAATAGTAACTTTCTAATTCCTTTCTTTTGGAGTTCAAGTAAGAATAGAATCTTTCTAATAACTTGGGCTTGCGTGGGGACCACTAGGGATTCCTTATAAAGCTGTCTCCAATTGGGACACACTACCCCACATCTCATGTGCAATTCAAGCGCACAGTTAATTGCAAATAATACCACTATATAAATACAACTACACTCCAGTCGTAGGAATAAATTACAATGAAGTCCCTAAACTTCTCAATTACCACAACTAGGCCCCTCCACATTATCCATGGATTAATTGGAATAAATCTGTCTCATCCAATCTTAGATCCACATCTTACTATCCTTGAGCCCCAATTAATCACAGTGTTCATCAGTACCATCCAATTAACTCTTAATCGAGATGGGTGCGCACTTACTAATGACAAATCCATTAATTGGTACAAAGGGATAATATAGATAGATTCCATCTTGACCATTAGATGTTCTCACGGTCCTACTACCACGTGCCCAAGACACCGAGGTGTTGACCTACAGTTGGCCTCACTCATTGGTGATTCAAAGCAAATGAATAGATAAAAACTTGAGTTTATCAATGTCTCAGGATTGAGAGCCTGTTGCTAGGGAATTATGAGAGCATACCTTAAATCGAGACAGTATTTCATAAGGTGCTTCTCATGGTCATTCAATACATCCAATGTACCAGCACCGTGATCTGGAATCTTACATTCTGATGATCGAGACAAATCACACTATCTCATAGTGATTAAAGTGCTGCAACCTTATCAGATGAGATGCCCAGTCTCATCACTGGTTGTGAAGATATTTTTAAGTATAAGATTTGTGACACATGTCTCCTGTATGTGGATCTCATCTATGTACATATATCACATTTAATATACTAATGGGACCCGGTTCATCTCATGAACCATTATGTCATATGTATTGGTCATGTGCATTAAGTAATAAAACACCATTCATCTCATGAAAGGAAAACATGATTTTATTGATGAATAAAGAAATTAATCAATTTATTACATCAACTGATGGATTGCGACCATACAATCTAACATGAACACCGCTGGACAACCCCAAAGCCAAACACAGTGGGTATGCCTAATAGACTGTGGTGGAGGCTCTTTATGATACGGCGAGTTGTTTTTCTCATGTGTCACTATATCTACACATTAGAGGGAATTATTTTGACCACGTTCATGTGATCAGTGACCTATTTCTTAGGGGGATATTGGGGACCTTTGTCGGGTGGAGGAAGCACTCCAGCTGGTGTGTTGAATAAAGTTGTAGTTTCTCATATAACTGTTTTTGAGCTTGACTACATTCATATTTTCAGGTTATACTTGAGATTCATTGCATTTGTATATCCTGCGATTTTTCTTATTGCTATATGTTTATTTTAATCAATGTTAAATTGCCAAAATCTCTTTATTTATGCTTTATTCATGTTGATATCATTCTTACTAGATGATCTATTGGACTACCTATTATTCATTGTTATATAATCCTGTTATAATGGATTTAAATTGAATCCGCATTGAGAGTAGGATTATACTATTTACTGAGTTCTTGTAACTCACCCAATTCCGTGGGACTTATATTTTAGATGAAGAAGTGCTAGCGCATGAGGATGTCGATGCAGGTGGCGAGGAAAATGATTGGAGCGTTAGTGACGTCCTCTAAGTTGCCGAATAGATGGTTTTTTATTTTGGCAAATGATAATTGTATTTTGAAATTATAGTGGATGATTGTAATTAAATTTTCTCTTTTGGCTGATAAGTCTTTTTGAAAGAAGTTGAAAACTTCACAGGTTGCTTGTAAATAGACTTGTGTTGAAAATGGTTGGTCATCATTGACACGACCCGAACCCGAGATTAGGACTAATTCGAGTTAATCCCGAGTCGTGTCGCATACTTACTCCCGTGAATTTCAAAGCATTAAAATTCACAAGGGATATCAATTACATATAGTATGCGGAAAACAAAAGTATACATTGCTCATATATTAAACAAAAGTTCTTTACACTATTTACAACTCCATCTCTTTCATATTTAATACAATGCAAGGATCAAGACTATGAAACGTTTAATCTCATTTCAACTCAAAGTTTCATTTCCATTCTCGGTGTTTTCATTCACTTCCATTCTACTAGTCCTCCTGGAGGAATCGTACCGGACGTCTCCGGTTGCGCTGCGGTCTCAGAAGGACCGGCAATGGCAGCTGTGCCTGTAATGCCATCAATAACACTATGAATTTCACAATTCAGCAATGTATAAACAATTTCATGATTTAACATGTTAACGATACATTTCATTCATTTCAGTTGTGTTAGATTAGTTCAATTCCAATTCCAACTCATAATCAATAAGAGTCTCTTTGTTTGGCACACTACCATAGCATTTCATTTTCAATTCAATTTCATTTCCATCTCCCTCAAAGGAGAGGATTCTCTCTTCCATACGGAAGGATTCATTTAATATGGAAATTATCAGAGCCCGGGCCAGGGACTACTGACATCACCACGGAGCTCCGGAACACTCCCAAATAATCTGCTGCAGCAGAATCAGCTCAATGAGCTTATAAAAATCACTATGTAGTGCCAGACTCATTAATCAATTCAATTATCAATTCATTTCACAATTATTAGCATTGTCCTCGTTGGCACAGGGCGGAAGGGCGCACCATTCATGACCCAGGCCTTCCAAAGATTCATTTCATTTCATTTAATGGAGATAAGTCCATAAACAATTAAATAAACGATTATTACCATCCATTCAAGTGTAATCCCAGGTGGTTAAGGTACGTGTTATTCTCGATGACATTACAGATAGAGAGAGGTTGTACCTTGAAATTCCTTGAATCCACACTCATGGAGGTGACATAGTTTTAACATTAACCTTGACCTAATCAATAGGCTTCTTTCCTTAAAACTCAGAAATTAATTCTGAAACTCTATTAATTTCGGTTAACCAAGCAACATCTTATCGCCTAGCTTTAGAAGCTAATTTTTATTATCAAATTACAACTATTTGGTTTGGGTTAACCTTTTGGTTAACACTCAATTCATCTTGGATCTAAATCCAAGGATATTATGTTATGAAAAGGGTAATTAACTTACTATTCCTCAATTAGTCTTCAAACTACTTATGATCCTAAACCATCAATTGGTTCAAATAAAATAAATTCACCTTCATCTCCCAATCTATGATCACTAGGAGGTGTATAACATTGGTTTCTATGTTTCAAGAGCTTTCCAACGATATATAGAACTCAAAAATCGGACGTATGGGTCAAAAGTTATAGCCATTCAAAATTGGCATTGTTGGCCCAATGGGCCGACCCACTCGAGCGGGCCCAATCCGGCTGGCCCAATTCTGGCCAAAATTTCAGCAAACACAGTCTGTTACTGCACTGTGTTTCCACCCCATTCTTTCCAATCCTTCCTACTTCAATATATAATGCACTTATTCAAAGATAAAAAAGTATGTAGACTAGAATAAAGTCATTCTTCCTTGTACATAGGCTTTAAGCAACATTGACTAAACTCAACAGTCACTTATTCAAAGATAAAACAGTGTTTAGAATAGAATAAAGCCATCTGTATCATAGGCTTTATGCAACATTGACTAAACTCAACAGTCACTTATTCAAAGATAAAACAGTGTATAGAATAGAATAAAGCCATCTGTATCATAGGCTTTATGCAACAGTGACTAAACTCAGGGATTTTCTTGTGACTGGGGTTTGATTTCAACAGGAAAGGGCTCTTATTGTCCAGATCTCGACCCACTTTTCTAACAGGGCTACTCTTGCTCTGTTGGAAAAAGGGCTTGCATTTGTACCCAGCACAACTACCTCATCAGCCATCAGAATCCACAAATAGGAATACAAAGGTTGAAATTGGGTATCATAACCTGCAATTATTCTTTGGAACTTCCTGTTCCTCTCTTCAACCACTACATATATACAAGAGATCACTTCCATTCCCACATGTAATCACTAAAACTATCCAACTTGAAGCAATCTAAACAGTTCAACCCAATCAATCAACATCTATTTCTAACAAAGAAATTACTTAAACTCTCAAACAATTAACACATCATCATACACAAGTGTTTATACTTGCCTTTGCTGTGATTTAACACAATACCCACTTGTTCCCTCCTTTACCATATCATTTCAACTAATTCATTCAACCACATCTAATTTTCTTACTTGCAATCATAAATAATTGATTATACTTGCCTGGTTGCTGTGCTTTAACTTGTTCCTTGAGTTTGTAAATCAAAAACACCAACTTCTAGAAAACCCACTTGAACAATGAAGAAGAAGAAGATGAAAGCTCTTGCAAGCACTTGAAATGAGTCAACACTAAACCCTCTGTTTCAACCTTTCTTTGATTCAAAAGTACCAATCTTACAACCCACTGATGAAGAGGTGATAGAGAAGATGATGATCAACTTTTCCTACCAAAGTTACTTGCAACTTTAAGTGTTTTGATCACACGAAGACAAAGTGAAGAAGAAACCAGCTGCTGTGTTTCTCATTCTCCAAGTGGTTGAGATGAATCCACATGCCACTACATGCAACTTATTCTTTTGACACATATCCCTTGATTTTGCATATAAAACCCTTACATTAAACTTAATTTTAGTTAAAGTCAATTCAAGACCTATGTGATTCAGTTCAAGTCAAATGGAAGTGTGTATATTAGGAAAGTTACTGTACTCCTCAAAATACACACGATGACATCAAATTTCATCTCATTCGATGAAATACACATAAATTCATATTTACGAAAAACTCCTTACTTTCATCCATTTGAGTGTACATTCAACTCAGTCAAATGAAGTCTCTTAAAATCCATTCTATTATGTCTAAATTACTCAAAGGAAACTAATCCAAATCATTTTAGCCCTTAATCACACTTAATGCGATTAATCACGTTTAAACCATGTTAAATCTCGATTAATTAGAGTTAATCGTGATTAACTCGGGTTGGAGTGTAACAATCATCTAACCCTATAGTGGAAAGATCCACATACTATTTTGGACATTTCAATCATTGATGATATGCTTAAGGATGATTTTGATGATACTAAACTAGATTGCCTTAAAGACTCATTTTTGAAAGTTTTAGGACATTAGTAAGTATACATTATTGATTGATTTCTTGGTAAGTTGGGACATTAGTTAAGATTTTGATATATATATATATATATATGGTAAAAGATTTTGATATTGTTGAATGATATAGAAGTGCTATGTGATGTGTGAATGGTGAATGTTGGTTTTGGAGATCCAAGGGGTACTAGGGTGATATATGAAGTGTTTTATTTAACAGATGAATTAATTGTACACATTGGATATTTTTCTGAGGTCCAAAATACAAGGGAAGCTTTGCCAAAAATCTTAGTAAAATTTACCTTGTTTATAGAGTTAAAGAGAACGCTATACATTGAATTGAACGAGTCATTTTTTTAATAGAATGAGTAATTGTTTTGTTATTGAAATTCGGGATGCGAGTAGTCTGGAATTGAGGTGTGACACTAGTAATGCAGACCAGACAATAGGTTGGCCAACCAATTGGGCCAGCCCATAGGCAACAATACTTTCTAATAAGTGAATAATGCCTAAATAAAATAGGAAACTAACTAATATTAGTCCTAATCAAATCAAACAACTTAAAAAAGCTTCCTAACTAAATGGATATCCCCTTGGGCCTATGGGCTAGCCGACCTATTATCTGACCTACATTAACTAGCTAATCAGTTTTTATGCCCAGTGGCCACTATCACAAAGGAAAGTATCTTTAGGCTTACTATGGTTGGTTGTCTTTTACTTAGCTTCTCTTGTGCTGCCACCGGTATGTCTTTCACTTTCCACCGAATTAGTGATATGGTTGACGGTCTTGTTAGATACTTCGGAAAGATCACTATTCACCCAAGTGCTATGATCCATATTGACTTGTCAATCCCAGTCCATTTCCAATGTTAACCTTTTGCTCCCCACTTGTCCTTTTCCGTGTATACAACCTTGCTTAAATCTATCATGTAACTTAAAAACTGCCACCTGATAGTTTGTTTGTGGGACCATAGGCTCTGCTGTGATGGAAGCAATTGCTTTGTGTTCCGAAGGTCAGAGAGCTCTAACCATTTGGCACTGTCTTCAACTATTAAACATTGAAATTCGCAGCTATGGATTGCTGGTACAGTGTTGTGGGACTTGGTAGTTAAAATGTAGGGACTGCATCTAGACAGAATTCTTTGATATATGTTATTGAGATTGGCCAATAGCTATTCATAATATGTTGGAACCTGTCCAACATAAGCAATAACGCTGCGAGGAAAAGCTTCTCCATGTAGGTCGATGGCCTCTCAAGGAAGAGGAATATCCCAAAAAGAACATGGATGAAAGTAAAAAGAACAGATCCTTAGGTAGAACCAAAGAACATAAAAAATGCTAGCTTTTGTGTGTGGGGCTAGTCTTAAACCCTACGTAGAAAATTATGACGTGCCTTCATGATTGATACAAAGTGCTTGTTTTGCAGCTGATTTTTCACAGAAAATGAAAATGGTTTCTGTGGTGAATGGACTTTCTTAAATTTCTTCCGCAGCTTTCATTTTTAAATTTTACATAGGCATTTTCGTTGGTTTGTGCAGAAAATAGATAAAAATCCAAGGGCTGGGGAATTGGGGTCGGTGGCTCTCGTTTCCGATATACCATCAACCAAGGCAGGTTGCATACCTTGAATAAAGCGCTCTCTTCCTCGCTATTGGATTTTAATGGGAAGAAGGTGATGGGCCAGGCCCAAATGACTCGGCTCGTAGTGGCAGGTTAGGCCCAAGTGGCTCGGCCCACGATAACGGGTCAGGTCAAATCGACCTTAGTCCATGGTGAGCCCGGGTCGTCATCTACCTGTTAAAGGCCGGGTCCGGATCCACTGAAGGACGAAGTCAGCGCACGTCGTTCCATCTACCTGCTCTTACCAATTCCCGCGGAGGATATCTTATCTCATCTTATCTCCTCATCCGTTGAGGACAGTTCGGAGGACTCCACCAGACTGGAGCGTACATCATTGGAGATCCCTGGAGAATCTCCCCACCCGTTGGAGAAAAAGTATAAAAGGAGGAGTACTGTCAAAGAGAAGAGATCTCGAATTCTACACCTCATTATTGTATCTGGCTACTTTGTAATCTCCTCCCCAGAGCAATAAAGCAATCACTTGAAGTGGACGTAGGTCATCCAGACCGAACCACTATAAACTCTCTCTCTTCATTAACTTTCACATTTATTACATATCACTTGACCGGTGGTGCCCGAAAGCCACTTTTTGGCACCATCAGTTTGGCGCCGTCTGTGGGGACGAAAAGAATTCCCTTTTTTCAAAAAGCCATGCCGATCACCAGGTCAACAAGGCGACAAGATGGTAACCCCTCGCGCGAGGGCGAGGGTAATCCTCCACCGACCAATCCTGCACCGAATGCTCCCGCTCCCTCTCCCCAGCAGATGCTGGAAACCATGCAGCAGTTGGTAACTCAAAACCAACAAATACTGCAGCTCATGCTGGCGAGTCAGGGAGGAGCGCTGGGTGCAGGACCGCAAGAAGCACCACTCTCGGAGCAACTGGTAGCTCCACGCAGAGGGGCACCTCACCCGGGCGCCCGTCCACACGGTGCCCGGGGCCGAGGCCGCCATCACCTGGGCGCCCAACCCCCGGGCGCCCAGGGTCGAGGACTGCAGCTGGGCGCCCAAGCCCTGGGCGCCCATCCTCATGGCGCCCTGGGCGCCCGTCATCATGATGCCCACGCCCATGGGACATCTGCTGGAGCTCCGCTGGTCGTCCCACACGGAAGACTACTGGTTGATCCTGAAGGCCGCGCTCATCTCGACGTACCCCCTCCCCCGGGCGGGTCGAATCGCGGTGGACTTCCACCTCCTCCCTCTGCTTCCAATCATGAGGATCCTAATTTCCAGGAGATGGGAAGTGGAAATTACAGCTTGGAAGACGAGAGCCAGTTCCAAGGTCAATCCAGAGAAGCTCCCAACCTTTGGGATGAGAAGTTCAAAAAGATGCAAAATCAGATTGGCAAGGTCTTCAATGCCATAAAGGCACAGGTACCAGAATCCATTGACTACCTGGTGCAACGAACGGACACACCGTTCAAACCCTCCGTGGCGAACTACCCACTCCCCAAAAAATTTAAAATGCCGACCATGGAGACCTTTGATGGAACCAAGGACCCACTGGATCACTTGGAAACTTATAAAACTCTAATGCAACTCCACAACATCTCTGATGAGATCATGTGTAGAGCATTTCCAACCACCCTAAAGGGCTCCGCACGGCAATGGTTCTCCAGTCTGACCCCAGCCTCCATCTCCACCTTTGCAGAGCTAAGCAAGTCCTTCGTGTCGCACTTCATTGGAGGACGCCGCCCCCAGAAGCCTGCCGCCCACCTGCTCAGCATAAAACAGGACCGAGATGAGAGTCTGAGGAGTTACCTCACTCGTTTTAACGAGGAGGTCCTCCAAGTCGAGGAGCCCAATGACAAAGTCGCCATGACCGCCTTTCTGGGAGGCCTCCGTTCATCTAGATTCCTCTTTTCAGTAATGAAGCGACCACCAAAGAGCATGCCAGAACTATTGGCAAAAGCTCAAAAATATATGAACGCTGAGGAAATCAACAGGTCTAGGCGAGGTGAATCATCTCGTGGGTCGCCCAAAAAAGCGTGACCTGCCTCTGCACTGTTTTCAAACAGGCAGCCTATCTCCAGCTTAGCGGCTCTCTCGCGGGTCGTCAAAAAAGCTTGGCCTACCTCTGCACTGTTCTCAAACAGGCAGCCTATCTCCAGCTTAGCGGCTCTCTCGCGGGTCGCCAAAAAAGATTGGCCTACCTCTGCACTGTTCTCAAACAGGCAGCCTATCTCCAGCTTAGCGGCTCTCTCGCGGGTCGCCAAAAAAGCTTGGCCTACCTCTGCACTGTTCTCAAACAGGCAGCCTATCTCCAGCTTAGCAGCTCTCTCACGGGTCGCCAAAAAAGCTTAGCCTACCTCTACTCTGTTCTCAAACAGGTAGCCTTTCTCCAGCTTAGCAGCTCTTTCCTGGGGCGCCAAAAGCACGGTCTCAAGCTCTCTCACAAGCAATCCCCAGACTCTGTTTTTGCTCTCACGCAAGCAGTCTACGTCATTCACCAGATCATCTGCAACTCGAGGACTACGTTGAATTAGCGTACCCAGTTGTCTGACCGCCCAGATGAGCCAAATGACCGCCTGGATCAGCATCCCTTGGTGCCTGATGGACTAGAGTAGCCTGCTCACCCATGTGCTCGAACACATTGGCACTAGAGATGTCAAATGGGCCGGGCCGGCCCGGTTCGGCCCGGCCCAGCACGCTGGTCAACGGCCCGTGGCACGGCCCGACACGGTCAACGGCCCGGCCCACAAGGCACGGCCCGAGACACGGGCCGTGCTGGGCCAAGGTCGCTGGGCCCGTTGGCCCGCTAGGCCCGGGCCCGCCAGGCACGCCAGCCCACTGGGCTGGGAACTCCAGCCCGCTGGGCACGCCTGGATCAGCCCGCTGGGCACGCCAGGCCCGAGCCCGCCAACCCGCCCAACGGCTGGCACGCCAGCCCGCCCAACGGCAGGCCCGCCAGCCCGACCCGCCAGGCCCGCCCAACGATTTTTAGTACTTTTTTTCAAAAAAAAGTCACTTTTACCCCCCCCAACAGCCATAAAACGGTCATATAAAGGGTATTTTGTGTCATTTGTCATTTTACAAAGTCTATAAATACCTTAACCCTCCCATTCTCATTCCTCACCAATTTACACAACTCTTTCATTCTCTTTATACATTCTCTACTTCAATCTCAAAGCATTCAACTCTTTCACTCTCTCTAAGAAGTTTTTGGAAGGCCAAACATCAAGTCATCAAGAGACAAGATAAAGGGGCCTTCAAAGATTTAGAGGTATTTATATTATTTAAATTTGAGATTCCATATATATAAGTTTATATTATATTATATTAACTCTCATTTTCTCCCCTTTCTTATATTAATTATCACAAAAGAAGGCTATTAGAGCCTATTACTATTATTATTTATAAAGTTTATTTTTTGAAATATGGCAAGAAGACTTCCCACAGAATCTTCTTCTGTTAATTTAGGGGGGGAACATGAAAACTTTATTGAATTAGAAGATGAAGTAGGTGATTTACCAC